>OX388210.1:11043344-13543344 GCA_947578815.1 Epinotia ramella
CGTACAGACGTAACAACTGCAACTACAATTTCATTCAGTGTGGCTAGTTAATAGTAAGAAAGCGAAAATTGCCGCATTCAAACGGTCCTGCGAAGCGGGCTGCAAGATTGTTACTAACCGATGAGATAGGGCAAGACAGCACGTCTAACATGGGACGGCCGCGACATACTCTCGATTTTTCTCGCACTATACCTCTTGTTCTAAGTGTTCTAATAAGATAGAGACGGATAGTGCGAGAAAAATCGAGAGAGCTCGCGCGCCGTCGCGTGATAGCCGTGCAGCACACAAAAATCGAGAGTAGGTAACGGCCGTCTCATGATAGACGTGCTGTCTCGCCCTATCTCATCGGTAAGTAACAATCTTGCAGTCCGCTTCGCAGGACCGTTTGAATGCGGCAATTTTCACTTTCTTACTGTTAACTGGCCACACTGAATGAAATTGTAGTTGCAAAACACCGTTTTAAAAAAAAAATCAATATTACAGTGTAAAATATTAAAACAATATTCTTTAGTATATATTTTTTAATTTTCATTTAAATTTATTTGAATGAAATTTGTGAGAAAAAAAACACTTGGCAGATCATGCAAATTCCTTGGTCCAAATTGTGATTTTCATGCAATTAGTCAGGAAAACTCGTTTGACGGTTGGATTGCAGCGCAACATGCATCCACACGATAGCAATTAGTCAGATTCTGATGAATTGGGGCTGACTAATCATGTAATGTATATGCCCCATTGGGGCATCCAGATTATGTGATTTTACCCCAATTTGTCAGCCCAACATGTCGAAGTCATAATTGGTCGTAGCGTACAGACGTAACAACTGCAACTACAATTTCATTCAGTGTGGCCAGTTAATAGTAAGAAAGCGAAAATTGCCGCATTCAAACGGTCCTGCGAAGCGGGCTGCAAGATTGTTACTAACCGATGAGATAGGGCAAGACAGCACGTCTAACATGGGACGGCCGCGACATACTCTCGATTTTTCTCGCACTATACCTCTTGTTCTAAGTGTTCTAATAAGATAGAGACGGATAGTGCGAGAAAAATCGAGAGAGCTCGCGCGCCGTCGCGTGATAGCCGTACAGCACACAAAAATCGAGAGTATGTAACGGCCGTCTCATGATAGACGTGCTGTCTCGCCCTATCTCATCGGTAAGTAACAATCTTGCAGTCCGCTTCGCAGGACCGTTTGAATGCGGCAATTTTCGCTTTCTTACTGTTAACTGGCCACACTGAATGAAATTGTAGTTGCAAAACACCGTTTTAAAAAAAAAAACCATATTACAGTGTAAAATATTAAAACAATATTCTTTAGTATATATTTTTTAATTTTCATTTAAATTTATTTGAATGAAATTTGTGAGAAAAAAACACTTGGCAGATCATGCAAATTCCTTGGTCCAAATTGTGATTTTCATGCAATTAGTCAGGAAAACTCGTTTGACGGTTGGATTGCAGCGCAACATGCATCCACACGATAGCAATTAGTCAGATTCTGATGAATTGGGGCTGACTAATCATGTAATGTATATGCCCCATTGGGGCATCCAGATTATGTGATTTTACCCCAATTTGTCAGCCCAACATGTCGAAGTCATAATTGGACGTAGCGTACAGACGTAACAACTGCAACTACAATTTCATTCAGTGTGGCCAGTTAATAGTAAGAAAGCGAAAATTGCCGCATTCAAACGGTCCTGCGAAGCGGGCTGCAAGATTGTTACTAACCGATGAGATAGGGCAAGACAGCACGTCTAACATGGGACGGCCGCGACATACTCTCGATTTTTCTCGCACTATACCTCTTGTTCTAAGTGTTCTAATAAGATAGAGACGGATAGTGCGAGAAAAATCGAGAGAGCTCGCGCGCCGTCGCGTGATAGCCGTGCAGCACACAAAAATCGAGAGTATGTAACGGCCGTCTCATGATAGACGTGCTGTCTCGCCCTATCTCATCGGTAAGTAACAATCTTGCAGTCCGCTTCGCAGGACCGTTTGAATGCGGCAATTTTCGCTTTCTTACTGTTAACTGGCCACACTGAATGAAATTGTAGTTGCAAAACACCGTTTTAAAAAAAAATTCAATATTACAGTGTAAAATAGTAAAACAATATTCTTTAGTATATATTTTTTAATTTTCATTTAAATTTATTTGAATGAAATTTGTGAGAAAAAAAACACTTGGCAGATCATGCAAATTCCTTGGTCCAAATTGTGATTTTCATGCAATTAGTCAGGAAAACTCGTTTGACGGTTGGATTGCAGCGCAACATGCATCCACACGATAGCAATTAGTCAGATTCTGACGAATTGGGGCTGACTAATCATGTAATGTATATGCCCCCTTACTGCCAGTGTCACGCAACTAGGAACAAAAAGAAGAATGACATCCATTTGCTCACATTCAATCTGACAAGTGTCATAACAAGTGACAAGTTTTCTATCTGTGCTTCTACCATGGCGGACACATGCTATCTCTTACTTCCGTTCTTTCTCTTTCTGTCCTTCTGTCATTGTGGCGTTTGGATGGTAACCATGGATATTGTAACTTCAGGAGAAAACATGTGTGCCAAACCTGCCAAACAACCAATGCTTTTGACGAATACAACACAATCTTCATTATTTTCAAACTTATTTATTCACAAATACATTTACGTGACATTACAGTAAAAACCAATGCGTCACGAAACTAAAAACAACAAATAATACTATTTAGGCGACGAAACGGCGTAGCCCCGTTGCATCGTCATCTCCGGTGTAGGATTCGGCAGGTTGCCCCGGAACCGTCGAAACACGACACCCTTCGGCCAGAAGTCAGCACATGCGATGGTCTCATCCAGCGGCCGCGGCACGCGCACCACAAACGAGCTGAAGTGCACATAGTGGTGCGAACGCAGCTGGAACACCCTCAGCGAGAAGCCGGTCTTCTGAAGAACGTACTCCACCACGTCATCAGCCGTGGCGGTGTAATGCAGGCGCGATACATATAGCGCCTTGCTCGGTGTGGCAACCCGCAGACCGGAACCCACCGGTTCTGCAGTACCGCACTGACTCTTGCGCGGCTTGCGCTTCCTCGACACCGTTGTAAAACCCTCCTTATCCACATCGGTGCGCGGGGCCTTCTCCTTTGGAGGAACCCGAACTGCACGCGCTCTGGAGGGCGCGTCTTTCCGGTCGGCTGCGACAGACCGACCAGCTACGGCATCAGCACAGCGAATATAGCGATGACGTGATTTAGAGGATAGGGCGGGGGGAGGCCCGGCGCGGAGGGGGCACGCAAGCCGTGCAACGGCATGCGCAGTGTCAGCAACATGCAAACTATAATGCATGCATGCTTTATAAACATATGTATAAGATTCTCGTCATCAACCAGTTTAATGGGGTATATACAATACATGATTCTGACTAATTGCTATCGTGTGGATGCATGTTGCGCTGCTGATCCAACCGTCAAACGAGTTGTATTCTCCGACTAATTGCATGAAAATCACAATTTGGACCATGGAATTGGCATGATCTGCCAAATGTTTTTTTTCTCACAAATTTTATTCAAATAAATTTAAACGAAAATTAAAAAATATATACTTAAGAATAATGATTTAATATTTTACTCTGTATTTTTGTCAATTATTTTAAAGCGGTGTTTTGCAACTACAATTTCATTCAGTGTTGCCAGTTAATAGTAAGAAAGCTAAAATTGCCGCATTCAAACGGTCCTGCGAAGCGGACTGCAAGATTGTTACTAACCGATGAGATAGGGCGAGACAGCACGTCTATCATGAGACGGCCGTGACATACTCTCGATTTTTGTGTTCTGCACGGCTATCACGCGACGGCGCGCTAGCTCTCTCGATTTTTCTGGCACTATCCGTCTCTTATTAGAACACTTAGAACAAGAGGTATAGTGCGAGAAAAATCGAGAGTATGTCGCGGCCGTCCCATGATAGACGTGCTGTCTTGCCCTATCTCATCGGTTAGTAACAATCTTGCAGTCCGCTTCGCAGGACCGTTTGAATGCGGCCATTTTTACTATCTTACTGTTAACTGGCCACACTGAATGAAATTGTAGTTGCAGTTGTTACGTCTGTACGCTACACCCAATTATGACTTCGACATGTTGGTCTGACAAATGGGGGTAAAATCACATAATGTCTCGCCCTATCTCATCGGTTAGTAACAATCTTGTAGTCCGCTTTGCAGGACCGTTTGAATTCGGCAATTTTCGCTTTCTTACTGTTAACTGGCCACACTGAATGAAAAAGTAGTTGCAAAACACCTGTTGAAAAAAATTGACAAAATTACAGTGTAAAATATTAAAACAATATTCTTTAGGATATATTTTTTAATTTTCGTTTAGATTTATTTGAATGAAATTTGTGAGAAAAAAAATATTTGGCAGATCATGCCAATTCCATGGTCCAAATTGTGATTTTCATGCAATTAGTCGGACAATTCGTTTGACGGTTGGATCGGCAGCGCAACATGCATACATACGATAGCAATTAGTCAGATTCTGATGAATTGGGCTGACAAATTGGGGTAAAATCACTTAATGTGGATACCCCATTATGAAAATACATTGGACTGTTTGCGAACGAAAAAGAGACAAATTGGTGAAATTTTGTTAACATAAATATACCTACTCCTAAACCATTATTATAATTAATACATTGGTGTGAAATAAATATTCTGACAAAACATTTATTAACCTTTTATTACTTTGTTAGTGTCGATATACTTAGTGCAATAATTTGCTCTTAGTAGACCTTTTGTATCCCTAATCCCTTTCGTGCCTTTATGTTGGTACGACTTACTTCCGTATTGGACTTTTTAATGTGGTATGGCAAAGTAGCTAAACACAATTGAGTTATCATGTCAAAATCAATGACAATGTCACTGTCATCCAAAACTTAGTACGAAGTCCCGTCTCTTAAGCGGCCTTTAGACCTATATAAATGCAGTACACTGCCAGTCCTCGGAAACTCTAATACTGAGAAAAAATGTATGGGTTTGGATGCCCGTTTTGCCAACCTACAAGACAAATATATTGGATGGCAACACTCGTGCGTAGTCAAATTGACAATACCTTTGAATTACTTTTTCTTTAAATTTCAAATTCTGACGTCTAATTGTCATGTCGTGTTTTGCCATGTTTTGGTGAAAATTTAATTATTTTTTCTAGATTTCCTGGAACTCCTTTGCTCGCGCGCGCGCGTTTATGTATTATTGAGATAGAGACTCGTGGTGTGTTTTGAGATGGGGACTCGTAAATGTGTTTGTATATGTAACCAGACGCTGTGATGCCTGTGTTGTGTATGAGAACACCTCAGGGGAGGGTTCTTTGCCAGTTTTCCCAAAGATGATTACCGCTAAGTCATACACATAACCTAGCTACAGGTACACATTTACCGTTAGTTTTTTCTTAGTGGACGTTTTTAGGGTTCTGTAGTCAACAAGGAAGCCCTAATAGTCTCGCCGTGTGCGTCTGTCCATCTGTTCGTCAGTCCGTCTGCGGCTTAGCTCATTGACCCTTATTACTAGAAAGCTGTCATTCGTATTGGTGCACACGTGGCACACAGAGGATCCCGTGGGCTCCGTACCTTCTGGCAGGGGTAGCGTTGGTGAAGAAATCAAAGTCAGGATCTCAATATATGCACCGATATATTATTATAAATATATGGAGCAAATACAGTCGTCGGATAGTTAAAACTTACAGATAGAATCTTCGATTATTATGGATTGCTTTAGACGACACAAGACAAAACAAGTTACACGCACAGCGTTCAGAGCGAAAGGGGCCGGTGACAGTTCGTGCATAGATAATAACAAATCATACATGGCACACTAAACAGCCCGATTAAGTTTAAGGTGCATACACACTTCACAACTCTAATAATTCGGCATAGATAAATCAATCACGCCGACAAAATGGTACAATAACATTTATAAAAAAATGTTTTTAGGGTACCTCCTCCCCTACCCGTAAAGTGTGGAAGTAATTTATTTCTCTTTAAACTCATGGTGTGGGCTATCGTTGGATAGCTTAGCAGGGTCACTATCCACTAGGCCAAATTGCTCCTCAAATGATGATTGATGGTTGAATCCGCTGAACAAAAAGATGATTCATGTTCTATTTTATTTAATTCTCTCAATGTATTTCAGTTACGCTTGCAGTGCTGCAAACTTGATTGTTCCTGTGGAGCCTCAACATCAGTGTCTAAAAATATAAATGGTAATAAGAATTTTAAAGTATTTTTGTGCTTTTTCTTAATTTCACATATATGTTTGTAGTATTAATGTATGTTTTCGTGGTTCTATGTGCCGATATTATGCCTTTCCTCAGATGTTAACTGTTAGTCATCATGTTCGTCCGTCCGTCTGTCTGTCCGTCCGTCTGTCTATGACCATCAGTCTCCGTGTCTGTATCTGTGTCCTGTGTTTATATATTATTATTATACCCGTACCCATGATAAAGATACTTCCAGCAAGAATCACTTCATAATGTTAATATAGACGCTTTCAGGGGAACTATGAATAGAAACAAGTCTTGATTGTTTTTTCTTTTATACTACGATCGTTTACGATGGAGGATGTTAAACGCATTGCCGACCCTTTATTGATTTGAGGTATTTCTTAACTTCGACGGTGGCAAACAAGCATACGCTCTGCGTAAGCAGACACCGTAGCCTATGGACGCTTACGATTCCAGAAGAGCCTTAAACACATTGTAGACCCTTTATTGATGTGGTTTTTTTTATACTTCGACGGTGGCAAACCAGCAAACTGTCTGAGTGATGGTAAGCAGACACCGTAGCCTATGGACGCCTACGATTCTAGGAGAGTCTTAAACAGATTGTATACCCTTTATTGATGTGGTTTTTTTAAACTTCGACGGTGGCAAACCAGCAAACTGTCTGAGTGATGGTAAGCAGACACCGTAGCCTATGGACGCCTATGATTCTAGGAGAGTCTTAAACGCATTGCCGACCCTTTATTGATTTGAGGTATTTCTTAACTTTGACGGTGGCAAACCAGCAAACTGTCTGAGTGATGGTAAGCAGACACCGTAGCCTATGGACGCTTACGATTCCAGAAGAGTCTTAAACACATTGTAGAACTTTTATTGATCTGAGGATTCGTTGTGTTGATGGATGGATACAAGACAAACACGGTTTCCTCGCTCTACACACCCCCGGGAGCTTTGGCGACCCGACTCACCACCAGGAACACAACACTACATACCTACATATAGAGAAAGTGGTGGAGTTATTCTGGCTGCTATGTTCTACAAGGTGATAGGTACTTCCCTAGTTGAGCTGGTCTAATTATGAGCGAGATAACACTGCGCTGTTTTTACATGCTATATGAAGGTAGGCCTCTCTTAAATCTTTACGTTTGAATTACATGGTCACTTAATCAGGTATTTATTCTACAATACATCATACGATTTTAGGGATTCTTGCGCCGGTATATAGAGTACACCTTTGGAATGGAAATGCTATATTTTAACCCACAGCTTTGCTTGCGTCCTATGTACCACGAGAATCCAAAATAGAAGTTTACATCTGTATGGCTTTTGTTTTTTTTTCAGATGAGTAAGCGGAATAAGGTGGATGGTGACAGTACGAGACTGACAGAACATCCAGTGAACCAGTAGTTTAAGAATTATAAGTAGTCAATTTTTTTTTAATTTTGTCACTAACTCACCGATCATCAAAAGTATAAAGCACTTCTAGCAGACATAGAATCTTCAAATTTAGAATACAATTAGTGTAGTGTATAAATCAAGGGAAAACGAAACGAGCTTCTGTAAAAAATTACGAATCTCAAGGTCACGTGACCAGACGCGAGTTTAACATTTTTTCCCCATCCCAAAAAGTGCACAGCGCCGCTTAAGAAGTTTTCACTTCAAAAATGCAATTTCAGAAACGAGTTTTTACCCGACTGCCCCGGGTGGAGGTTCAATTATGTTTTTCTAGTGCATGCATAGGTGGGCACATGTATGTATGTGGAAATAGCCAATAGCCAATTGTCCGTATGTATTGAATATATTGAATCAAGAATGTGACGAAATAAAAACTATCTATGTTCTCCTTGCTTCTCAAAACTTATGACTTAATTTTTTTTCACAGATTGCGATATGAAATAGGATGAACTACTAAGCATGTTCGGCCTAATCCATAATATGTTATGGTCGCCGTCATCGAAATAGACGAAGAGGACTATATATATAATCCCAAAACCAGGGCCTGATTTACCCACAGGCTAATAAGGCTAGAGCCTAGGGCTTAAGGGGGCGGCCGGTGGCACGGCACTGAGCTGAGACTTAAGTACTTATATTTCATAGTTAGCCTAGGGCGGTCAGAACTCTAAATCAGGGTCTGCCCAAAACATCCTCAATTAAGAGTCCGCAGTAAGCTCGGCCGAATTTCACCTTCCCATACAAACGAAGTTTCGTTCTCATTTTAAAACTACGTGTTGGATTGTGACGATACTTTGCATATACAATGACATGAGGTATATCTATGTCTGTAATTCATTTATATGGTTCCAGTTTCTAAAACAAACGAAATACAGAAAAAACAAGTTTTGTATGAAAAACTTAAAATCGCTGTATTGTACTGTATTTTTACTATGGTATCTAAAGCTACATAAAAAATTACAGACATGCAAAGTTTCGTTACAATCCAACACGTACTTAGTTTTAAAATCCGAGCGTAACTACGTTTGTATGGAGAATCGAGCTTACTGCGGACTCTTAAGAGATAAGCATTTACGATCCACCATCCAGTTACTTTTTATTATTGGTTATAACAACTTAATAATTGACACTGTCTATGTCTAGTAGTTTCACATTCTTTGGCAGACAAAAGTTTATGTTATCAAACATAATAGTCAGGTGGCAGCAATCATTTCCATAAAATTAGTACCTAAGCTAATACTAGGGATTAGGAAGCCTAGCACTTTCACTGCCAGGAACCCGACTAGCGAGCGCCTACGCCGTAGTCGCTTTCCGCTACATCTAGGGAAAGCCACGGGATTGGCTACGAGCGTAGTGCGTTGCGATTCTTGGCAGTGAATATGGCAGATACTTAAATATGCCTCGTGCTGACCAGAGGTTTAGCATCTGTTTAATTTTATGTAGCATAAGTGACATTTTAGTTTAAAATTAATATTGCATTTAAGATACTATTTGTTAATTCCAGTCAGTGAAACTGTAAATTGGGGTGATTATGCCGGTTGCGCAACCAGATTCAGGCCGGCCTCACACAACGGAAATCAGTTACGGAATCATAATCTGAATCCTCAGGAGCAAATAAAACGGCATACTTTATGCATAATTTCTATCAAAACCCCCTTTTTTTTGGCTTTCGAGTGGTCCAGATAATGTATAACCTGATCTCACTGTGTGTGCCCAGCCTCAGGGAACACCTGATACAGTAAAAGGTTTTTTTATTAAAGATATTCACAATTTTGCAGATCTTTTTTAAATCTCACTCTCTCTCTCTCTCTATGAAAACCTTAAATATCCTTTCAGTTCAGGTCGTCCAAATCAAAATGGTCGCTAACCAACATACTAAATTAGATGGTGGCCAACCGCCTTAATCACTCTACTAAAATTTCTTTACATGTCAGTGTAATCCATCAGGCAGTTAAAAATTATGCTTTACCTTTTTGGCAATCAAAATGTATGAAAGAATAAATAATGTTTGTACCTTAACTCAATATTGTTTCATTTATAAGGGACATATACAAGGCAAATCAAAAAATAGAAATGCTTATAACAATTATTATCGGTTCTTGAAATCACTATTATCGGTTTTCGCAGCACTAAATTTGGTAAATTAAGCGTTTTATACACGACAAATTGAGTCACAACCAACTGCCTAAAAGTGAATGAATTGAATGTTTTCCGTCTCTTTCCATCTTATAGGTGTATAATGGCCCTTATGAGTATAGTAACATTCGATTTTTCTTATGTATGTTGGTACGATTCTCACTTTGCCATGACGAGTCTCAACAAAACGGTCGTACTATGAAGTTCCGTCTCTTAAACGTAGTGGTTATATTCTCTTTGTACACTGCAGAGTGGCAGTGTCGAGTCTGTCTAATTAGCGTGACTTACATGCTAACAGTCTTTACACTTGTCTTTTTGCAGAGTCTTTCTGATTTAGTGTAGGGTCATTTCGCTGGTTACGCGACCGCCTTCTCGGCAATTAGTTGAGGGCCCCTTCGGGGCCCAACTTAGGAAGTCATGAACGGAAAAAAAAAGCGACCGCCTTCGGTTAGCGACCACCTGAAGGAGAAGATTTTTTCTATTGAAGATAACATCAATTCTACACACCCTATTGAGACAATTACTTGTACATGCATTTTTTTGTTGTTTTAGAATAGAAATCTACTAAAAAACCGAGAAAATATCCTTTCAGTTCACCAACTCAGCTTAAGTGGTCGCCCACCGGCACATGAAATTAGGTGGTCGCTAACCGGCGAAATGACCCTACTGCATTTAGATAGGTCTAAAGGTTTTTTTTTTTTTTACCTTCCAAGTTGGGCCCCGGAGGGGCCCTTAACTAATTACCTATAGCTAAATACAAATAAACGTGCAAATCATGCAGTCCTGGACCTATGCAAAAGCTAACTACTTAGACGATCGGTTAGTCTAGTGGGTAGTGACGCTGCCTACGAAGCTGAAGGTCCTGGGTTCGAATCCCGGTAAGGACAAATATTTGTGTGATGAGCATGAATATTTGTTTCTGAGTCATGGATGTTTTCTATGTATTTAAGTATTTCTATCTATTAAATATATCGTCGTCTAGTACCCATAACACAAGCCTTATTGAGCTTACTATGGGACTAGGTCGATTTGTGTAAGATTGTCGCCTAATATTTATTATTTAATATTTATTTATTTATTTAACTATACTACCTTAAATCGAATAAACAAGAAACACCGCAGGGCGCGCAATCGACACCACACCTTAAGTGCGGTGATAACAATAGCCCACCCTGCGGCGCACAGGCCACACAAGGCGAAGCGAGAGAGCTAGAGCTGTAGGCGAGACAGCATATAGCCGCTCGACCCACATACATATATACAAACTTAAATCTAACGTGCAATCCATGCACTATAAAACTAACTAAGTAATGTACAAACCTTAGAATTTAACGTATAAAAAATATATATACTTGTCGACTAAATGAACTGAGTTAAAAATGGTGAAAATATGTTGCCTAAAGGGCTGTAACGGCGAAAGCTTTCCTAATTGTGGAATATCATTCCACAAGCAAGCAACATTTTGCTCTATTTTACGCTAAAACGACAAAACTATATGCCAATATTATTAGGGTGACTATGATTTGGGCCGGTTTGAGTATTTTTGTAGGTATATATTATTGAAGTGGGATGAATTCCCCACTAGAGCAGTGTGCAGTGTCGAAGTAAACGGCAATAAACAAATCATTCATCTGAGCACTAAATCAAAAACGTTTCTTAACAAGATAAAAACCCGTATATATTTTTCTGACATCTTTCTAGACAAGACACTTGACAGACATAGACATAGACAACACTTACATATAAAACATACCGATAGGTTTTACATCGCAGTGAAAGAGGTTTCACCTTAACACCTTCTCTCGATGTGTAAACCGAGCTGACTCACCAGCTGTTCGAGTCTCGGTCTAGAAAGCGGCTTCGTGAAAATGTCCGCCAGCTGCAACTCAGTGCTAACCCTCTTCACAGTGAGGCGTTCATTTGTCACTAACTCACGCACAAAGAAATGACGTATGCGTATGTGCTTAGTCCTCCTGTGGAATTCAGGGTTCTCTGCTAAGCGCACAGCTGCCTCGTTATCCACGTATAACACTGGTAGACCTTATATCTTGATCAGTCCACCAATGAGACGAGTTAGCCAAACGCTTTCTCTTCCAGCCTCGCTGGCTGCGACTATCTCTGCGTCCGTTGTTGAGATTGCAACGCTTTGCTGTCTCTGACTGAGCCATGATACAGCTCCACCAGCATATAGGCATAAAACCCCAGAAGTTGAGCTTCCTGTAGCAATATCACCACCATGGTCGGCGTCACTGTAACATTCTATGTGACCCTTCTTATAATTCCTTTTGTATAGGATTCCCATATCAGGAGCATACTGTAAATAGCGTAGAATACGCTTTAGCCTCACACAATCTGCTTGAGTCGGATTCTCTAGGCTTCTGGAGACCACGCTCACGGCGTATGCAATATCCGGTCTAGTGCCTACCTCAGGTATGCAAGCGCTCCAACCACTTGTCTATAGTTAGTAAGAAAGTAGTCTTCCACTTCAAACTTCGTTATACTTTGGACTACATCTTCCTTGACTATTGGAGTAGTCACCGGTCTGCACTCTTGCATTCCAAACCGCTTCAAAATCTTCCTCACATAGGCTGTCTGGTGAATTCTAACATCACCACCTTCTCTGGTTTCTATCTCTATTCCTAAAAAGTAAGAGATTGCTTTCGTAGTAACTTTGAACCTGGCTTTTATCTACTCAAGGAACTCCTCAATTGCTTCCTTGTTTGAACCAGCAACCAGGCCATCGTCAACATAGAGAGCCACAATCAACTTTCCATAAGCCTTCTCTCTCTTAAATAGGCATGGGTCAGCCTTACTGACTTCAAATCCTATTTCCTTGAAGAAGTCCAGTATTGTCCTGTTCCAGCAACGAGGAGCTTGCTTTAAACCGTAAAGGCTTTTCTTTAGCAGACATACTCGACCCGTCCCGTCATCATACCCTTCCGGTTGCTTCATATA
Organism: Epinotia ramella; assembly: GCA_947578815.1. Lineage (NCBI taxonomy): Eukaryota > Metazoa > Arthropoda > Insecta > Lepidoptera > Tortricidae > Epinotia > Epinotia ramella. The sequence goes on from OX388210.1 coordinate 11,056,141, forward strand.
GATTTCTTCATCAGATAAAGAGCCATACAGGAAAGCTGTTGAGACATCGAACTGACTTAGTTTCATCCCTTCACATGCTGCTATACTCAATACAGCTCTGACTGTTGCCATCTTGGCTACAGGGCTAAAAGTCTGGTCATAGTCTTCTCCCTTTCTTTGCCGAAATCCTTTTACTACCAACCGAGCCTTATACTTATTGACTGTTCCGTCGGGATTCAGCTTCACCTTATAAACCCACTTGCAAGGAATTGCTTTCCGGTTCTTAGGTAGCTTCTCCAAAATCCAAGTTCTATTCTCCTTCAAGGATCCAATCTCGCTATCCATAGCTTTATTCCACAGTTCCTTATCAGGGCAGGCTATTGCTTCCTTATAAGTGTTCGGTTCCAAATACGAATCTGTGCCGACATATGACACGTAATCATTGAATTTGCCCGGGCGTCTGAGGGTAGAGCGATCTCGTAAATGCATTCCTTGCCTTGCTAACTGCTCGATAACCTCGCCTTCATTATCATTATTCTCAATGACGTGCTCTTCATCGCAATTCTCATCAGTCTCCCCCTCTAATTCGATAGGTTCGTCTTGTTCTGGCAATTCTGGCAGTGCATCCTCGAACTCTACGTCATCGCTAGTGAGAGTAACCCCACCAGCGTCTTGGTTCTCTTCCAATTCATGACCACTGTGCCTCTCCATCGGGAATTCCTCATTCACTTCGGCAACAGGAGTAAGACTCTCCTTTCTGATATATAAAGGAACTTCCATCTCAGTCACTTCTTTCCTGACCTCAGAATACTCGAGATCAATCCTTGATTCTATAGGCCTTTCGTCGACTGTGACGTCCCGAGATCTTACAAGAGAGTTCGACTGCTTGTTCCAAAGCCTGTAACCATCGTCATTATCGTAGCCTATTAAGATGCACTTCTGTGCCTTCTTCTGCATTTTTTTCCTTCTGTTTCGGAATATGCACATAGCACGTAGAGCCGATAATCCTCAAATGTTTTATCTGCGGTTTCTTTCCAAACCACAACTCGAATGGAGACTTTCCATCCACAGAGGTTGGCCCTGTTCTGTTCAATATGTAAGCTGCAGTCTTTACCAACTCTGCCCATAAAACTTGAGGAAGCTCTTCGTGTGCATACATCATAGCTCTGACCATTTCAGCGATTGTACGGTTTTCCCTTTCGCTCGTGCCATTCTGCTCTGGCGTATAGGGCATAACAAGGCGTTGGTTTATTCCATATTTGTCCAATTCTTTGCGAACTTTTTCGTTGTCGAATTCGCCGCCGTTATCGCTTAGAAATTCTTTAATTCGGTGACCTGCTACCTTCGCTTCTTCCAACATTAAACGCAATAGCTCAGGTACTTCCGATTTATTTTTCATAATGTAGACGTAACGGTACTTGGAAAATTCGTCTTTGAATAGGACAAAATACCGAGCCTTCGAGCAACTAGGTGGGAACGGACCACAGACATCCGAATGTATGCGTTCTCCTGGACTGACAGCTTTTTCTCGGACACCAAAATATTGTCTATGTGTCTTCCCAAAGATGCATCCTTCGCATAGACTTCCGTTGTCCTTCGAGTTCACATCAAGTTCTCGTTTTATTACTCGCTTCACGCCACGGCGTTTGTCTTGGTGACCCATGCGTTCATGGTAAAGCTGTAAGGTGTCAACTGCATTTACCATCATGCTTTCCTTGGGTTGAACCGGTCTACAGTTCAGCTTGTACAAACCGCCGTGTTCTTGCCTGCTTCCGGTCACGCACAGTTCCCCGTTGATGGAGAATGAACACTTTGTGCCTGTGACTCAAACAAGCTTTCTGTGTTGACATCATGTGCTGGAAGCACAGAAAAAAGATTCTTAGTGACCTTTGGAACAAGCCATACATCTTTCAACATGAATGTCCTTTTCTTAGTCTTCATCAGAATCGAACCTTTTCCTAACGCTTCAATGTTTTTCCCATCAGCAGTTGTCACCATGTGTGGTTCTTGAAAATGCTCGAAATCCTGGTACCAGTCACTTCTCATTGTAACGTGGTGCGTGGCTCCTTTATCAACGTACCACTCGTTCCGATCCGTATTACAATCAGTGACATTTACTAAAACAGCCATCATGTTGGTCATGCCAGGTTTTCCATTTCGTTCCTTCTTAGGGCAGTCCTTCTTAGGGCAGTCCTTCTTGAAGTGACCCACTTCTCCGCACCCATGGCATTTGAAGGTTTTAGTTCTCTTCTTGATGATCTTTTTGTTGCTGTTTACCACCAGTGCTTCACCTGATGATCTTGACACGCATCCATTATCTTCCTTGGAGGTTGTCGTCAAGGCCCTTTCGTGCGCACACAGCTGACCAGTCAAATTATCTACTGTTCTGTCCTTCTTTGACATCATAAGCCAACTCAACTTAAAAGAAAAATATTGTTCAGGCAAGGTATCCAAAATCTTGCATATCAAAAGTAACTCGGGTAGTTCCTTCCCTTCGTTCTCTTTAATAAGCTCTTGATTTAAATTATGCCATAAATTCTTTGCTTTTGAAATGTGAGATGCTATGTTGTCATTGATGTCCATTTTGAGTTGAAACAATTCCATGCATGCATAATATAGGCGGTCTTCGTCGACGCCATCATATAACCGATGCAGTTCATTCCAGACATCCCTTGGACTTGTGAACCTGAGTACCTTGTCTAGTGCGTCATCCGTAATATTGTTCTCAATCAGTAAGAGAGCGGTACTTTCCCTCTTTAAGTACTCCCCTAGACTCTTATCATAGGCAGCCATTGCCGCTGTAGCAGCCGCATCTCCAGTGCCACCACTCACCGCTGGCTTCTCAGGCTTACTTATTTTTCCTTGAACAATATCCATAAGTCCATCCATCCCGTGTAGCAGTGCAGTCATTCTGTATCGCCACTGCACCCAGTTGGTACCATCCAACTTGGAGATTTGGATTTTACTTAATTCCATGGTTAGTTAATACTTTACTTCGAACGTGCGGTTACCATAACCTATTGAAGTGGGATGAATTCCCCACTAGAGCAAAGTGTGCAGTGTCGAAGTAAACGGCAATAAACAAATCATTCATCTGAGCACTAAATCAAAAACGTTTCTTAACAAGATAAAAACCCGTATATATTTTTCTGACATCTTTCTAGACAAGACACTTGACAGACATAGACATAGACAACACTTACATATAAAACATACCGATAGGTTTTACATCGCAGTGAAAGAGGTTTCACCTTAACATATATACGAATGCAAATTATAAAGTTATAAAGCCTCGTGATTCTAAAATTTACGCAGGGCTCATCACGTCATCACGGAAAAACTACAATTTTGAGAGATTTGGGTAATAAAGTAGGACTTAGGCAAAAACTACACAAGACTAGCTATATTTTTTAACAACATATGATACGTAATCCAATTATTTGCAATTAATTAATATTTCTACAATAAATATTCTTATTTTATTTTGCATTGCGGTATTCTACTCATAATCAAATCAGCATCTTTTAATGAAACGTCAAAAACGCTCCGTTAGTATGATTTTTGCAGGGAATATTACCTAAATGACGTCAGAATTTTATGGAGTCGTAATACGTTAGTAAACATGTCATCATCATCCTCCTCCCCTAGCGTTATTCCCGGTAATCTCAGTTGTGCCCTAAACGAGTGAAGTAGAACTAGATTTCAAAGCGGACGTTACTAAACATGTATTTATATTTATACTGTTGTAGAATACCGGGTTATTTAGATTATTACTTACATATATAAGATATATAGATATTTCTTGTATGTAAGAAATATCATCATCATATCAGCCTCCCCCAAAGTGTACCAAAGTGAACGGTCCTGCGCCATCCGCATGCAGAGGATTCCCGGTCCCTTTACCAGGTCATCCATCACTCACTAAACTTGATGTAGTACTTAACATTATCGATGTCGATTATATTCGTACGCAACGTTATCGATATCGATAAATTATGATGGTCAGGGGCCCGTTTCATGAAGCAACAAGTTACACATTACAAGCGGAAGTCTCTTTTCAATACCTTTTGACAGAAAGAGACTTCAGCTTGTATTTTGTAACTTGTTGCTTCATGAAACGGGCCCCAGGTCTACTGCATGAAGAGCAAACTATTGCACTAAGTATATCGACACTAAGAAAGTAATAAAAGGATAATAAATGTTTTGTCAGTTTATTTATTTCACACCAATTTATTAATTATAAAAAATATTTAGGAGTAGGTATATTTATGTTGACAAAATTTCACCAATTTGTCCATACTGTCTCTTTTTCGTTCGCAAACAGTCCAATGTATTTCCATAATTCTTCTTGTTATAAGAGAGCTCCCTTGTATTATCCAAGTGCCGTAGATTTTCAAAAGTAAATCAAAGCACCCCATCTCTTGCGCGAAGTCCCGACGAACACGAAGCTCAGCCGCACCCCCGCAGCGCAGCAATTTCCCAGGATTCCCAGACTGCCGAATCATGACTGGCAGCGCAAGGTCCCCCAGTACTCAATACCGAGCCGCGGATATACAGCCAAGCGAAGAAAAACGTTGAAACTGCACCCGATTGACGAGGGCTAGTTTATTTGTCCAGTCAGAAGTGTTATTGTAATAAAAACAAGAAGGAAGCAGGATCATCCGCCAAAATGAACATCCAGTAGCCACACACCCATAGTCCAGTACGTTCTACGGGTTTCCCAGACTGCCGAACATAAACGACAGCGCAAGGTCCCCCCCTACTAGTACCGAGCCGCGAAAATACAGTCAAACCACAGACTTACGTGACCTTATTCCAAAAAGACGGGAACATCTGCTTCAAAATAACGCCATCCAAGATGGGCGCATGTCAACATGACAGACCGATGTGGTTACGGCGCAGGTGGTCGGCCGGAGCGCGTCCGCGCGGCGGCCGGACGGCCGCTGAATCCCGAAGTACCTACCTAAAGGCTAATATTTAGAAGGAGCAAGGCCGCAGTATGTTGTTAGAAGATTACGTATAACCAATGTAATTCATTTTAAGTAATTGAATGAATAGTTATTATTTCAATATTGTATGTTACTAGTCATCTATATTTCGCGAGGTTCCTGTGCAATAAAATAAGTATTTAAGTATCAACCACGTAAAGTCTTGTATGTGCCTCGCCTTGTACGCCGTTCTCCAAGATTTCAAAACTCTTTACAAAGGATTGAACGTCAAGAATCAGGCAAGTTCTTATTTGACAATGGTTTTGACAATGTATATCTGGATATTTAGTAAATATCAAATGAGTGCGTTAGCAATTAATTGTATATGAACAAAGTATGCAAAGGAACATATGAAAAGAAAGTTATTTGTCTGATGACATCAAATATTAATAATTCCCCTGTAATATGCCTCAAAAACCAACAGCATCAAAGCCTAGCGATAACCGAAAGAGTGTTACGGTTGTTCAAAGCAGAGTAAGTAGACGTGGCAGTCTTGAAGGAACAGAAGAAACTGAGATCCATGCACAAGTTCATGTACCTGAAGAAGGGTGTTGGGGCTGGGTGGTTGTCGCAGCTTCATTTTTTTCAATAATGATACTGGATGGCGTAGCGTATACATTTGGCAGCATACGTCCAGATATGTCCTTAGATCTTGGTGTTTCCGACACAATGGTAGCTTTAATCAACTCTATTGCTGTATCCCTATATTTAACTGCAGGACCCTTGGTGTCGGCTTTAATAAATAGATTTGGGTTTAGAGCTTGTACAATGGCTGGCGCTCTAGTATGTTCTTTCTCAATATTCATTTCTTATTTTTTAACCAGTTATGGAGCGCTTTGCCTGTTTTATGGAGTTTTTCTTGGCTTTGGGTATGCCCTTATTAACATGGCCGCGGGGCTGGTAGTCGGGTTTTACTTTGAGAAGATGCGATCGATTGCAATAGCAATATCTACAGTTGGTTCCAGTGTTGGTGTTACTGTTTGGTATCCGATAAACACATATTTAGTTAATTTAGCCGGTTGGCGGTCAGTGATCTTACTTCATTCTGGGATGTTTGGAACTCTTTTTTTCGTAGCTATGGCTTTTCGCCCATTGCTTGAGTTACATGTAGTCAAAACCCAAGATACAGAGGACCCAACTCGTACAGTCACATACCTGCCGAATGTGTCGGCTGCAGCCGCCTCTTCCCAAGCAGGTGACGCCGCTAAACCTACAGCTGCGGAACGTCTATTCGCTGCCGTAAAGAATGATAACTTTCCCACTGCAGCTGCAGTGGTAAATCAAGAGGATCAACCTTCAGTTCTAACAAGTCAGGCGAGCTCCTCAGCTGGGCCTTCCGGTGGCCCTGTATCTAAATTAACGATCACTGCAATAGCACCAAAAAGCGGCATCAGTCAACGTCATTTACAACAAGTAAAGTCGATGATATCTAAAACTAGCGTCGCTGCAGACATGAAGCAACAGAAATTGCAAGTTAATGTTCCCGAGGAGCCAAAGAAATCGAGTTGTTGGGGACGACTTTGTCATTGGGAGCAACATGTGTCCGAGTCTCGTCCCATGTATCGGGATGACGCATTTTACGATGGGAAAATAGAACGTCTGCCTGAATATCAGAAAAGCAAGGCTGCGGTAGCTGCTGAAGACGAAACTGGACTCGAATATCAGCTGGCCGTGTCCCGTGCGGCCGCTGCACAAGATTTACAAGAACATCGTGGCGTTTTCACAACAGCGGTCCGAAGGGTTCTTGCAACAATGATGGACCCAAAATTATTGAAATTAACAACCTTTCAACTCATGTGTGGTAGTGGTTTTCTAGTATATTTGGGACTTTTAGTGCCGTACTCGTATATACAAGATAGAAATTTAAAAGCTGGAATTGATGCTCATTATTGTAGCTTATTTGTGAGTGCTTTAGGGGGAAGTAATGCTCTAGGCAGACTAGTATTAGGAGCTTTCGCTGCAAAATTTTGCCCTGTAAAGATATCTGCTACCGCATCCTTGTCTGCCGGGATAGTAACCATTTTGTCAGGTCTTTCAAGTAATATAATTTATCAGTTTATTTATGCTGGTGTATACGGCTTCTGCATTTCCTCTGTACCTAGCCTCCGGGCTCTGGTGATTGTGCAGCTTTACGGATTGGAAAAGTTAACAAATGCCACAGGAATGATATTATTATTTCAAGGAATAGGAAGTTTAGTTAGCACACCATTGGCAGGTGTTTTAAAAGAACATTTTGGCTACACTGTTGCATTCAGCGTGGCTGGGGTATTTATTACATTAGGTGGTGCATTAATTTTTTCCTTGAATGTTATATCTTTAAAAGAAAAGGCTTCAGTCGCTCAACCAGCACCATCAAATAAAAAAAAATCTGAAGGGTCAAATAAAAAGAAGTCAAATAAGAATAAGTCTGGAACTAGCAAAAAGTAATTTTAAGTATCTTTGTTTTAAATAATTATGATTTGAATAAATACTTTTTGTTAAGTGTTTGTATTTGTATTGCATTTTGTAAAAGGACACGATACACGGGCCGATATCGGCAGGGCTGCATGCCGGCCGACGCGTGATTCGGCCCCGTGTGGATAGTTGGATACGTGTCGGAAGCACGGCGGCCCACCAAATCTAGGTCACTCCATACTAGATTTTTAGTGACCTTGCTTGGCCGTCCGTCGATATCGGCCCGTGTAGCGTCTCTTAATTGAGTCATCTTGATGGCTGGCCGCCGTGCTTCACGAGTATCCGTAAAGGCCGAATTATGCCTGCACCACACTGGCGCGGCCTGCGGTGGCGGACAATAGTAAATTTGACAGCTAATGACAAGTTTACTATGGTCCGCAGCGGCCAGGCTGCGCCAGTGTGATGTGGGCATTATGCAGGCCTACCGATTTCGCTCGTCTTGCATCTCCTAAAAGGAGACGCTACAAGGGCCGATGTCGGCAAGACGTACAATTATAACTTCTGATTTGTATGGGGTATAGATTATGTGATTTTACCCCAATTTGTCACTACAACATTTCGAAGTCATAATTGGGTGTGGCATCTGTATGATGTAACAATCCGACCACATGTGCATGCAGTTTCTCAGTACAACTCGTTTGACAGTTGGATCAGCGGCGCAACATGCCTCCAGACGATAGCAAATAGTCTGATTCTGATAAATTGGGGCTGACAAATCATGACATGTATAGACCCCATTAGGATACGTATCGGAAGCACGGCGGCCAACCAAATCGAGGTCACGCCACGCCACACTAGATTTTTTTTGGGAGTCCTGCTGATTTCGCTCGTGTAGCGCCTCCTTTACGACACTCGTTGAGGTCTGCTTGAACTTATCACAAAGTTACATTGCAACACTGAACGGGTTTCGTGTTCGAGCGCATTTTGTTCTGCGACCGGCCGCCATACTCAAACAGAAAGATTGAGATGAAAAGATAAATTTTATATTTATCGGACGTTATTGAAAGTGTTTTTAATTTACTAAATGAGTTCTAAATCAGATGTAAATAGAAGGGTACTCGCCATTCAGGCGAAAAAGAAGCGGCATAAATTAGGAAAAAAGAAAAATCGCGAGGAAGAGCACGGTGGTGGAGGACAAGGAAACGGGCTGCGCAACCAGAATCAGAATCGACTAGAGCCCACGCACAGCTCATCCAACGAGACGATCGAGGAGGACGAAGACGAGCAGTATGACAGTGACGATGAGGAGCAGGAGGACAGCGCCGATTACTGCAAGGGTGGATACCATCCTGTCAAAATCGGAGACTTGTTCCTTAACCGCTATCACGTTACGAGAAAGCTAGGCTGGGGCCACTTCTCCACGGTATGGCTGTGTTGGGACCTTATCGACAAGCGGTTTGTCGCTTTGAAAGTTGTCAAATCCGCGCCCCACTTTACAGAAACTGCCCTAGACGAAATTAAAATACTGAAGTCTGTCCGCGACAGCGATCCCGCGGACCCCAAGCGGAACAAGACTGTGCAGCTGCTTAACGACTTCAAGATCACTGGTGTCAATGGCACCCATGTGTGTATGGTGTTTGAGGTTCTAGGGCACCACTTACTGAAGCTCATTTTGAAGTCAAACTACAGAGGCATACCTCGAGACAATGTGAAGACAATCATACGCCAAGTGCTTGAAGGCTTGGATTACCTACATACTAAGTGCAAGATAATTCACACTGATATAAAGCCAGAAAATGTGTTGGTTTGTGTGGATGAGACATACATTCGTAAGCTAGCTGCAGAGGCTACTGAGTTACATTCCTTGGGCTTGAGATTGCCCCACTCACTGATTAGCACTGCTCCAAAGGAATTCCAAGAGCAGGTAGTGACAGGTAAGATGAGTAGGAATAAAAAGAAGAAATTAAAAAAGAAAGCTAAGCGCCAATCTATGCTGCTTAAAAAACAAATGGAACAAATAGAAGAGATGGAAGAGCAGAAAAAGGTTGAGGTGAGTGAATCGGCTCCCATGTCTCAAGACAATGATGACTCGCCGCAGACACCTGAGGAAGCTAGTGTGATTGAGACTACTCGCTCTGAAAATGATACTAACCTAAACGGGTGTAATGACTTGCAAAGGGCAGATGATGAGGCGTTTGACACTGACGCTGATGCAGTGCAGGTGAGGAGTAAACCACATGGCTGTGGAGATGATGTTGGCACACCCATGTCAGAAGGTGACATGACTGACACCCCTCCTTCCTTTAACTCCGAGTCCACCAAGGGTAAGTCGATGGACAAAAAACCTGACCCTGCTTTCGAAATATGTGAATTGGAAGTAAAGATAGCTGATCTTGGAAATGCTTGTTGGGTACACCGGCATTTCACAGAAGATATTCAAACTCGACAGTATCGCTCCCTAGAAGTTCTGCTTAGTGCAGGTTACGGGACATCGGCAGACATATGGAGCACTGCCTGCATGGCTTTTGAACTTGCCACAGGAGACTATTTATTTGAGCCTCATTCTGGAGATGGCTACAGCAGAGATGAAGACCATCTGGCACACATCATAGAGCTGCTCGGAGACATTCCCAAGCGCATTGCTGCTTCTGGGAAGTATTCTAAAGTATTCTTTAACAAGAAGGGGGAGTTGAGGAACATTACAGGTCTAAAACCGTGGGGCCTGGTCTCTGTGCTCACGGAGAAGTATGAATGGAGTATTAGTGATGCAGAGGAATTTGCTGACTTTTTAAAGCCCATGTTAGACTTTGATCCTAATCGCCGAGCCACTGCATATGAGTGCCTTCAACATCCGTGGTTGAAGATAACCAATTCGGAACAAAAAGAAAAGAAGGAAAGGAAAGATAAAGAGTTGCCATCGGTCACCACCACTCCAAACACAGAAGAAATGCCGCAGATTGACAAACCAGCAAAGAGGAGGGCAAAAAAAGTGTACTAACATAGCCCACATCAGAATGCTAGTGTGCATACACATATAGTTTCTTTTGTATAACATCATGGTATACACTCATTTTGCTCGCTATCTGTGTTACTCAAGTCAATCCCTGAGCATTCAAGAAATCAGTAGTGTTGACTTACAAGTATTCAGTGTTTTAAAATCAAAGTTTATTTATAGATTTGTTTGTGAATAATTTAATTTGCATATACATTGTTTAATTAGCAATCCCTAATTTGTAAAACAAAATTGAATCCATCTATTGAGATAATGCTGAGACACGGGCCTCTCTTGCTTGAAAAGCTGAGTATAAGATACAGCGGCTGCTGGTACGAGGTGGCATGTTGAACAAAGGGAAGTTATTGGCATTATTGAATGAATATCTTAAATTACCCAAACTGTACAGATAGCTTTAGGAAAAATTGTGATGTATGACATGTAGACAATATAGGTTTTGTCACATAAATCTTAGGAATTTATTAGTTGACATAGTTCAGCACCTAAATCCACCTAGAAAGTGAGGAGTGTAATGTAAAGTCATGCATGCATACTGTAGCCTGTCAGGTAGTATGTTCACGTAATAGTCTAAGTTTGTGTTTTATCACTATCACAATAGAAATCTCATAATATAAACTTTAGAATAAGACAGTATTTGTAATGCCACACCTCCGAGACTGCCTTTTTTATATTTTGATGAGTCATCTAAATTTAACATTGGCTGGAGTGCAGATATTCTGGAGGAAGTATAACACGGTGTCCTCTGATCCAGCTTATAGTTTTATTTATAATAGATCCCAATTTACATGACCATTTGTATTAATTATATCTGCAAATTTACATAAATAAAACGTCAAAACGAGCTTGTTACTATGAGTTTTAATATATTTAGTATTTCCTTCATTCAATCAATAAGGAAACGCCGCACTTTGAGTACTTGTGTGCATTTTGTGTGTGGCGTAGTCAGGAGTGGGGCGCATCGTGGATTCAGGTCGTTTTATAAAACCTAGACACTGTTGTAATTTAATCAGTATTTTGTTCTGACACGCGACACGCTTGGCGTAGCCACAATGACAAAGAATAAAAGAGTTGTACACAGTACACAGATGACCCTACTACAAGCATCTGAACATTTTTCTAAGGTGGAGCAGGAAACGTTATTGTGCTCCGACTCGTATTACGTACCAGTACCTCTTATATCTATGGCGTGTAATGTAGTTATGAGTCGGCTGTGGTTTCATTACATACAATGCATCTGTCTATAGCTATATCTGATACCTATTCTATTCAACATACCTACATTCCCACACTTCTTATGAAGGCTGTGCCAGTTTAAGTAGCCTAAGCATTATAGCAAGTTAACCGGACGGTTAACTGAACGGGCGAAACTTTGTTAACTGGACAATTAGTTAATAAATTTATCCAACTAGTGTAGTCGATTATAATAATTTCGTAGGTACTATTACTAATGTTGAAAAATAACGAGAGCTACCGTTCCTTAGTGGTAGCATGCGGCTGTCAAACGACGGTGTCGTGGGTTCGAACCGGGGCTCGGTACCAACGATTTTTTTGGGAACTTGTGTACGGAATATTATTTTAGGTTCAGTAAAGGACCCTAACCCGCGCGGGGCTAGCGTGGGAACTAGGTACTGCCTATGTGAGGGTAGTCTGTGCTCAGAACTGACACGTATATAGGCAGCACGTCTATCATGCGACGGCCGCGACATACCTACTCTCGATTTTTCTCGCAATATATCTCTTGTTCTAAGTGTTCTAATAAGAAAGAGACGGATAGTGCGAGAAAAATCGAGAGAGCTCGCGCGCCGTCGCATGATAGCCCTAAACTTGCACACGTGTGCGTGTGTTTAACCCTTTGAACGCCATATTAAACGATGGTTGGTATTAGTCATTTCGCCGGTTAGCGACCACCTAATTTCATGTGCCGGTTGGCGACCACTTAGCTGAGTTGGTGAACTGAAAGGATATTTTCTTGGTTTTTTAGTGGATTTCTATTCTAATTGTCTCAATAGGGTCTGTAAAATTGATGTTATCTTCAATAGAAAAAACCTTCTTCAGGTGGTGTCTAACCGAAGGTGGTCGCGTAACCAGCGAAATGACCCTACGCTATTTCAAAAGAACTTAGATTTCAATTTCACTGCTCTCAAAAATGTTCTGGACGTTGATACGATGAACATTGAAGTTGAAACTTTATTTCTATAGCGATAATGTACAATATCCATTGACGAATATTTAAAGGCTGATCACGACTGCGCTGCGCTGACCATGGAAGATGTCGAATATTTTATGGTGATATTACGGCGGAATATACTGTAATAAAGTATACAAAGAGTAGTAGAAGGATGTGTCATCGTCGTCTCTTTCAGTGGTTGCGGTCATCATTTCATGGCAAGCGTAAGCGTTACATGAGGGGCAACCGCGAAACAAAAACGAACTTCGTTCGTGTATCTCCCTCTCTATCGCTCGAACTAGCAAGTGCGACACAGACGGAGATACACAAACGAAGTTCGTTTTCACTTCGCGGTAGCCCCTATGGTTACAAGACATCCACGATATTAACGAATATCGGAGGTTCAAACAAATTATCGGACGCGTCCGGCGGACGCGACTGACGTCCGCGACTGATAAATGTGCACAGTCGAACGGGATCCAGCGCGCCAGATGCCTGTCGGACGTCCGAACGCTCAAGGCTACGTCCATGGCTTACGTCCGATAGTTTTCACAATTCAGTGTATATTCATTATCTAGATACCGGCTGTGTGCCGCGTCTGCCGGACGCGTCCGATAATTTGTTTCAGGCTTCAATATCTGGTGGAAACTGAACGTTTCACGAAAGCTGCATTCAATATATACAAATTTACACAATTACAATAGCTTTAAGTTTTTTGTTTTCCTTACATTACTTCCTAAGTTGGGTCCCGAAGGGGCCCTCAACTAATTGCCGATAGCATAGGTGGTATAAAATACACACCAAAAATAAAAACAATATATACAAGAAACGGCAAACCATAAAAAGGACAAACTTAAAACTAAAACTATATACAACTACAGCCCGTCTAGTACACTAATCGGCCATATATTTAAGTTCCGCCGCATAACCTTATGTATGTGTCAATTTTTACGTTACTTAGCTACCACACTAATGACGTTTTTATGCCCTAGCATAAAATATATGTATCCAAAAAACTATGGTGTTGCCAATGTGTAAAACTGAAATTCAAGTATTACATTCATTTCATTCGTTCAATTGTAGTCTATGGATAAAAACCTGTGTTTTCTGTCTCTTTCCGTCTTATAGCTGTGTCTCTAGATTATTGTGAAAGCTAGTGTATCTATTTACTTTTCTCCTTGCGCGAGTTTTGACTGAATACTGATGAATGCAGAGCCAATGTAAGTTTTTCATGAGTCCATTTATCATAATATTTGTAACGCCGGTTTCGTATCGGTCTTCACAGTCACCAAAAACGATGTCTGCACAGCGATGCTTAAATCGTCTGTAATAGACGTAAAGGCCTATGACGATGATGATAAATAATAGTAAATCACCTTGTAAGTCCCGGTGCGAAACCTTGTCCAATATACGTAAGCGAGGGTCGTCGTGATATGCGGTAATATCGAAGTCCAATGATCAAGCGAAATATCGTAAAAAAATAAATCAATCCGAGCATGTAGATAGACAAAACAGCAAACGAATTTAGTTTTGAAACTGAACCGTATGTATTGTGAACTTGTGACAGAAGATGTTTTCATAGTGTTAAATTTTACCGGGGGTCTCAAACGACCTACATAAATTTACGCCCGTCATCGGTTTATACTGGCAATTTTATATGTCTAAATCAAGAGCATGCACTTGACGTTTAAATTTTCGTTTTATGTGCAAGACGTATAAATGGTTACATTTTACGTAGCTGACGGTCTACCATATTAGCCCATGACGTTAAAAAATTTTACGTCTGTCTTGGACGTAAAACATGACGATAGAAGCTGTCAAAGTGCTAGTGTACTAGCCTGGCAGATACTACAAACAAAACAATACTGAAAACATGCCGCCGGGCGCGCGACCGGCACCGCACCTACGGTACGGCGACAACCCGATAGCCCCGCCACGCCCCAGCCGCCCGCCATAGCAGCGGCCAAGAGCGAGTCGCGTAAACGGAGCCGCATGCGAGTCGGCATATAGCCCCTCGATAAAACAAATAAATAAGTGAAAATGTACGAACCAAAACCTAAAATATAACATGCCAACCATGCAGAAACTTAAAAACTATCAGTCAAATGAGATTAAATAAAACAAAAACCTAAAATCCTAACATACAAAAACTATACAAACATAAAAGTTGCCATGCACACATGCAAAATTAGACAACACATGCAAAAACATAAAATTTGCATTACAAAATAATCATATTATACATATAATATACAGTTTTAAAAGTTGCAAAAACAATGCCGCGCCACGTTTGTCCACATTTACGTCATAAAACGAAAATGTAAACAAACAAAGAGCGACTTAGCGAAGGATAAAAAGGAATAAAAGAGGATATAAATTATCATAATAAGTAGATTACGTAGAAGTAGAACCGGAAGGATGACGAGTAAAGTGACGGACGCTACGAGAATGGAAGTAGCGCCTCGTCAAGGAGGGCCTATAAGGAAAAGAAAGAAAGAAAGAAAGAAAAGCATTTATTTATGACAAACACAGAGAGAAATAAATAGTAAATAAAAAATAAAAATAGAACCAACACTGTTTGCCACAAAAGGAAAAGAAGGGACAGTCGAAGATAGAGAAAGAGAAAAAGGGAGAGTGTCATTGTCAGGTTGGTGGGTGAAGCTGCGAGCAAACTCACCCACCACGTCATCGTCCATGTTGAGGTCGTCAAGGGATAAGCCCGTGAGCCCGTCCGCGCGCGCCGTCCCGCGGTGCCTCTGCTGCCGCTCCCGGGCGCGGAATTCTATGTCGTAATCAAGTTCAGCCTTCTGCTCCAGGGTGATGGCGGCGCACAGTGTGGGATTTTTCTTCAATTTTGTGCACTACCTTTTTATGATTTTAATCGCTGCTTAATACTATTTTAAAGTCCATAGTGAAACTCCTAGCCACCTATCACGTTTAGTCATCAAGTAAAAAAAATCTAAACACCAGATCAATGACGTCATCGTAATTAATGCCAAAAATGCCCTAAACTTTTTGTCTCCAATTCCAGGAAACAATATTCAGTAACGTAAAGAAAATACAAGACTGTAAAGTTAATAATCCAGACGATAATCAATATTTGATAATTTTTTAAATAATTTTAGTTTTTACAAAGTTCATTAACGGTCGCATTTTATTTTAGCTCTAAAAGACGTATGATGAGTGTACCTACCATGCCTCAAATTTTCACGATTTTACCTAATGGGATTTGGGATTTATAGCATTTCTAAGGTTTTGTTCAATTTCTATGGAAATAGGGTTATCATCACACACAAACGAAAATAATACCAGAGTTCAGAGGCGATGGTTCGGTTCTGCTTACTTGACTGGCATGAAATCTTCATTATAGTCTTCGTTATTTTCGGGCATGAATGCAGTATGTGGCTCAGTAGACTTTATAAGTGATAGAACTTAAGGCGGTATAGGTGATCGTTTTTGTTTACTATGGCGGTCTTTTAATGACAAATGTGAAATAAAAGGGTCCGAAGATTCGAGAGCTCGCCGAAAAAGGTCCAAAATTCTAGGGTCTATTTTTGCGAGTGTGATGTGGTGTGATGTTCACGATCATACCTCCAAAATTGGTTCGGGATTCACCGCAAAGAACTCATCTCAATGATTTGCCAATCGGGTTTTAGTATTTTGTGCATAGTGACTGACATATTAAACCAGCCACACAAAATACACGAAATTCGTTTGTGTCGATTGGCAAACCACTTGAGAGAGCCACCTAAATGGTATGAAAATCGTCGAAAAGCCACTCCTTGACATAAGAATAATTTTATTAGCCCAGTGAATCTTCTGTTATTTTATAGTTTTAGTTATTGAAACATGAAACCGGCCCTTTATAAAATTTGTGAGGTGAAGAAATCAGTCGAGTATTTCGAATATATTTCTATTCACCGTCAAAATTTTGCTTGCGACTACTACTTTTCTATGAATGTGTATAATATCAATCATAAGTAATAAACTCATGCGCCCACGAATATTTATATATTAAAACACACTACGATTTTGCAACAAGTAGTGACACCAAATCCCAACTAAAAATAAAGTTAACCTACCTAGTGTGTGACAACCCTAACTTGAATATTTAAAAATTCATATCTCGCGAATACTGCGATATTTTCATTTACTTTTTTTTCCTAGTGATAATGCTTCTTATAAGCTATTAAATAGTTGTTAAATATAATGCGACCGATGTAGGATTATCGAGAAAAATATATTTTTAAATCTTTAGAAAATTGATGATATCATCCTCTAAGAGTCATCAATTCAAACTTTTAGTGAATCATATTGGTATATCTAAACTACCTTTATATTATTATATAAGGATCTTTATAAAAAGAGGCACGAATTGTGAGTAACTAATTACAGTTTTCATATTTCTATGGATGTATATGGCTGTTTCTCGATTTATCGAAAATATCAAAAACTATGGGACATAGAACTGTGGGAGTTTCAATGTTCGCTATCATTTGATACAGTTCATAATTTAAACATTTAAGTAGACTTTCGCAAAATTGAGTAAAAATCCCACACTGTGCGGCGGTGCCGGCGCTTGGGGTCCAGCCTAGGCGCATAGTCAATTGCCCTTTTGATGAGCGGATTTCCACTAAGTGCCGCCTTTTCAAAGTACCTAGTGGAAATCCGCTTCATGTGATTCGCTACGGAGGGCATGGATAGATCCGCGTGCAGCCTCAAGTGCGTTTTAGCGCAATGCGCGAACGCTACACTCGCGTAGAATTTTTTTAGCAGAAAACTGGCCTGATACACGCCTTATAGATCAGTAGTTTGTTCCTTACAGACAAGCTGCTGGACGGCCTAAGGAGGTGGAACAATCTGCTTAGATAGAAAGACGCCCTGTCCCGCACGACACTAAAAGTCAGTCGCCTGTCCAGGAGAACCCCGAGGTACCGCACGTGGGTAACCCACGGTATGACCCTACCGGACAGGGACAGCACCCCAGGCCGCGCGGTTAGAGCATCGTATCCTAACCTCTGAGAGAAGACCACCGCGGCACTCTTCTCCGGATTTAACTCCACTCTTCAGGCACGGCACCAACTCCCGAGAGAGTCGATCGCGCGCTGGAGGAGAGCTCGCAACCTATCTGGATGGGTCGAAGACGTGTATACATATAGCACAATAGCTTTATGTAGGACCTAAAGCTGTCATGTGAATAGTAAAATTGATAACATCACTACATAGTATAAAACAAAGTCGGTTCCCGCTGTCTGTCCCTATGTATGCTTAGATCTTTAAAACTACGCAACGGATTTTGATGCGGTTTTTTTTAATAGACAGTGATTCAAGAGGAAGGTTTATATCGTACTAATTACACCACTTTTTCCCCCGTAATTAGTACGATTGTGAACTATGGTATCGATATGTATAATATAGTACCCGTGCGAAGCCGGGGCGGGTCGCTAGTTCAATATAAATATGAACCACATTAATGAGATAATGATGAATGATGATAGACTAATCTGAGGGGCTACCGCGAAGTGAAAACGAACTTCGTTCGAGTATCTCCTTCTCTGTCGCTCGAACCAGCAAGTGCAACAGAGAGGGAGATACACGAACGAAATTCGTTTTCGTTTCGCGGTAGCCCCTCTGATTTTTCTTTATTATTTGTACAAATCTAATAGTGGCCTACACTTGGCGGTATTTGCCCAAATATTCGTGCTGCATCTTTTTTCTTCCTACGGCAAATGAAAGAGAGGCAACGACGCAACGCGAACACGCATTCCCAAGTGTAGTGCGACCATAAATATTTCGATCACACTTTGATTCTGACATATGTTTGACAGTGACACTAGTGACAGTCACGTCACACAACACACCTACAATAAACCTTCAGTTCAGATGTTGCCGATAGAAGTTTTACGGTTTAATGTTTATTTGTTGATACACTTGCTGCTTGGCCTTATTCTTGTTGGTTTGTGTTACCGATTTGTAAACAATAAATGTTCATTCCACCAAACATCAAAGATGGTTTCAAAAATATGGATAGAACAAACACTGCATTGCGGTGGGCCGTCCTACTACGTAATGGTCTTGATTTAAATATGTATGCAAAAACCTAAATCAAGTAAGTTTATAACACGTCTATGCTTTTAACACATACGTGTCGTATTTAGGTTTAGCCCCCTAGACTCGAATTTAATAGATAATCACTATAATCTGCAAAAATCTGCTTACAAACAACACAATAAACTAAATGTTCGTTCCACCAAACATCAAAGATGGTTTCAAAAATAGATATTCGTTGCAGTATTAATTTAATAAATGATACAGAATTCCATCCATAGTAGGTAATTGTGTTCTTAACAAAGTTATCATAAAATTGTATTTTTTCAGGACTCAATTACTCAAATATTCAAAGAGATTTATTTGTGCAGAATGCAGTTACATAGTTCTTAAAATTCACTATGAAAAATATGTGTCAACTTTGGATTTGGATTTTGGCCTACTTCTATAGATTTGTTAGAAGAAGACTGGTTCTTATTGGTTTAGGAATGTCAACAAGTCTTACCCTGCTCATCTTACTTAAATGGCGATTTACATGTTCCACTATTCAAACGGAACTGTATGTGAAAAATATTGTAAGTCATTTGTTTTTTAGCAAAGTACCTAATACACACATATATTGTTTTCTCTTATCTTATTTTTTCAGTATGAGCCTTTTGAATACACTTTGCCCCAATGGGATTGTTTGTGCAATTTTGTTCTCTTATATACAGTTATAAGAAATCCAAACATTGTTTTCCAGTGTGCTGACTACCAACGTGGAACTTCCATCGGCAACCTTTGTGGTGAACTTTGTGAATCAGACAGCATATCTTCCATTTCCTGTCACAATTCATATACGGCCAAGGAAACAGTGTTCTCAGGAATCCGAGGCAACCACAGTGTGGTGTTCAAGTTGCCTAGAAGAAAATCAAATCATGAGGTGCTGCACTGGTTAGACAATTCAAATAAAAAGATTTATCCTTCTGAACTAGATTTTTCAAATATGATTGTCACAAATGTTAAACTTAAATTTAATATTTTGTTAAATCACATTGATGCTCAGAGAATGTCATATGTTAATTATGCACAGAGTCATGATCTTAGGGAAATTGAAATGGAAAATGTTTGGCATTTATTGCAAGACAATGAGTATCTAGCCTTGTTGTTGTATGCCAAATTTGATATTTTCCCTCACTTGGAAGGTACTTGTGGGTCACTGTATGCTGTCCAAAAATTGAACACAATATCGTGGTATCGGCACCTGATTACACTTTACGATAGCAAGAGTGAATGGATAAAGAGACTCAAGTTGTCTGTGATGATACTAGATTTCTTGTTACGTCTAGAACATGGCTTACCTGAACCGCTCCATATCTGTGATATGAAGATGGACCATTTTGGTGTAACTAATGATTTCAAGAAAATCAAATACCTAGATCTTGATGCTGTTCACCCTCTAAGTGTAACTAACAGGATTGTAGCAGATGGTTCACGTTGCAAGCAGCACAGTGATTGTGATTTTAAAGACTGTCGATCTTTCTGTAACTTGGTCACATTTAAATGTCAACATGGGGTGGCTAATAATAATCTGCAGGTTGTATGTGAGAAGATATTCTTGGGGTGGGTACTGTCGGGGCGGGTGATGGTGCCAGGGTTGTTGCTGGGGCCCCGGGCTCCGCGCGTCCTCATAGACCTGCTGGAACTCTGCGCCAACCCTGACGCTGAGACCGACACGCCGCGAGCGCCTGCTTCTAAACAAGTCAGGAAGAGACTTCGTAAACTGCTCTCTCATTTATCTATATCTTAAGAAATGAAATGCACTGTGATAATTAGGTAGACAATTTTCTAGTCACAGTTTTTAAATATAGTTATCCAAGTAGTTAATTTTAATCTATTGTAACAATCAGTACCTGCAATTATTGAAGTGACAGTAAAGTTACACCAAATTGTGATAGTTTTAGAAACTTTGTTAGTAAGTAGAAAAATAGAGAGTTGATTCTCATGTGCCTTTTGATGAGATCTGAAAAAGTTGTTCCATTTAGTCTAGTGTTTTAGATGGCTTTAAACTAAAGTACCTATGTAAACAAACAGATTGCCAACATGATCTTCCTTACAGAAACTGCAATAAAATTAATGTATCGTCTATATACGTCTCGTACGGGGAGCGTTATACTCGTATATACCTACGTCTAGTACCTAGTAATTCGACACTTTTTCAACTTTACAAATTTTCACTCTTAAAATTCCAATTCTAAACTCGGAAGTATTTACTACCTACATATTTCTGATATTAATTAGAACACAGTTACAATTATAACGACTTCTTTATCACTTTAGCTACATAGAGCCATATCATTCGGATAAAAATGTGTTTTTAGTTAGGGATATTTTAAACTTATGTTCTAGTCACTGAATAGTATTCCAAATAAACATCTCAATGGGCGTAATTGAACCCAATTTAAGTTAATTTTGTAGTTTGATTTTTCTCTCCAGCTACGAGTCATCAATGTATTCATT
The DNA here is from genome assembly GCA_947578815.1 of Epinotia ramella. Taxonomy (NCBI): domain Eukaryota; kingdom Metazoa; phylum Arthropoda; class Insecta; order Lepidoptera; family Tortricidae; genus Epinotia; species Epinotia ramella. The sequence goes on from OX388210.1 coordinate 11,077,229, forward strand.
AAGTCTCCAAGTATGGTCTTGTTTCGGAAGTAAAATCTCATCCTGTTACAATAGGTTTTGTTTCTCATTTCATAACGACATGCTAGAATAACACGAACCTTTTTATACGCAGTGGGATCCGCCATATCTAGGTCGGAAACTACTTCTGTTTGAGTTAAGACACGTTATTCCAGTAAGCTGTTTTAAAATGAGAACCAAATTACCCATTGAGCCGACCGTATTGGGGACTCTTATCAACTCACGTAGAATCGTAGAAAGGGCTTAGAACGCCATACAAAACGCATAACGGCCGGACTCATTGTACACATTTTTGGACATGTATGGACAATATCAAAATGTGACACTTGTCCCAGAGTAAAACATACGTTTGATTGAATACATATATTACTTCAGGCAAAATACGGTTTTGAAAAACATTAATTTATAATAGCGTTTTTTTTGTTGATTTCATTTGAAAATGTTATTCTAAGATGATTTAGTCAAGAATCCGACAAATTTTTCACCCGGAAGTAATTATGTAGATTTAAATGAAGCATGCATTATCTTTTTTTGTACGATTTATCTTGAATATTATAGAGCAAATGTAAATGAACCAAAATAAAGACAAAAACATTTATTAATATTTTTACTGACTTTTATAAGCCAGTTAACTTAATAATTTTTTCGATGTCTGAAATTTTGTCGGATTTTGTCGCTGGGTAACTATTTAATTGATAATATATCCGTTATACATAAAAAATAAGCTATTATAAATTATTTCCAAAATTGTCATTTTTTCCATACAAGTTGTCAGTTCATTGCCTGGACTATACAGGATGTTAACCAGGTCATGATCCGGAATGACAAAAAGCGAATAAGATGATCATACTGAACAACCTTTCCCATGGGACCAACCACGAAATCGCAAAAAAAAACCAGGTATTCCATACATTAACTCTCAATTAAATCGCAGTTAACTCACAGTTAACTCTTAATTGGCTCTTTTTTTTTGCGATTTCGTGGTTGGTCCCATGGGAAAGGTTGTTCAGTATGATCATCTTATTCGCTTTTTGTCATTCCGGATCATGACCCCGTTAACATCCTGTATATACAATTGAGATGACTGCTGAGACTTTACGACCACCCTTGGGTAACTACCGCACACCTTTTTAAGATCCCTGTCTTAATTAGTATATTCAGGATCACCTAAGAAATGCCACTTTAATATTTACATGCGAAAAACCTTGTCGTGCAGTCAATTTGAAGGGACATTACAACTTACAATGCGCGCGCTCCGTACCTACAGCTGATTAGTGTCAGCGACAAGATACCTAATACCTACCTACTACATATTGTGCGATTTGTGTGATTATCTATCTACCTACAATTGATTGATAGTTTAGTATGAGCGGACCACAACAAACCAATGTGAATACCGAAAGTTTGCCAGAGGTCACAATTAATTTAGGTTGGCGGTATTATGGGCAACGCGACGCATGCGCGACGCTGCGGGCGACCTTCCCGCGTCCTTCCTTACTGGCAGTTGGCTGGCAGTCGACGGCGTACGCCGTAGAGCCGCACATGTTGATAAAGGAGATAGCCGACATAGAAAGTGGATTAACTTTCGCTTTCGTCGCGTTTATAGACGTCCGAAAGGTCCGTCGCGAGCGTGTAGTGTTGTGATGTGCGTGTAGTTACGGTAGCCGGGTTACGGGATTCTGAAGATACACGCGAAAAACAGGTTAGTTACAGTATACAGCTTAGGTAATACTGTAAACAAAAATGCATGACGCAACTTACGTGTCGTGTGTTCAATCAAAACGTTCGTAAAGTGCTGATCTGGCCTAAGTATAGTTAAAAAGGGTTAATTGCCACTCGTACAGGCCCTTCAGGGCCGGTTTATTTTGATAACGTAGACCTGTGACCTTGACCTTTACCCCAAGTTCAACGCCCGTTAACTGACGTTACGTTATGTAAGTTTAGGCATCTGTGGCACTTTACTAGATTTCATCACTAATCAAATCGCCGCTATCACATGTAGGTGTAGGTGCCTGCTTTCATTTAAAATAACTTCCTAATTTAGGATAAGTATCTAGCGCCTACGTGTTCTTTGTAACTTGGTATATCTAGGTACCTAACGACAGTATGACGAAAAACATCACTGTTGCTTTGCTAAAGGTATAGGTAAGGTCTTTTGGCAGCATGATTTGGCGCTTCTGTGACTTTAGAGCATTTCATTATCCCACCTTACCTACCTACCTACTTGTCTTATCGGTATCGGAATTCGGAAACCGGCCATTTGTCATTTTACGACATAAAGGTAGATAGGAAGGTATCTACACTATCTACTGACTCACATGAACATAACTGTCTTATCTTAAAAGATCTACTACGCTGCTCCCTGCACTCATGCTTGGGCCTCCAGAAGATCTGTAGGTAGGTAGGTACCTATACTTAAGTTAACACGGACGCTATCACTTGGCTCGGGAACCTGAATGTGGACTTATAATTTTTATTGTAAGAACCGCTTAGGTATGTATACCTTTATCATGGCTGGATATAGTGTAGGTAGGTAGGTACCTATAAGTAGGCAGACGGTAATTGGAAGATAACATACCTTATTAGAAATGTATCTATTTGACGAGATAATAATATAATATTGGCATTTCAGATGTTTAGTCTGATCTTTCTACCTATCTATACTACGATCGCATCAATATTTTTGTTTTGAAACTAATCAGTGGTAGTTTGAACTGATAAGTTTCAAAACAAAAATATATCCCTGAGTCAACTTATAAGTGACCACTGACCAGCACGGCAAGCACGCGACGGCGCGCGACCTCTCTCGATTTTTCTCGCACTAACCGTCTTTCTCTTATTAGATAGAACCGAGAAAAATCTTAAATCGAGAGTATGTCGCGGCCGTCCTGTGCTAGACGTGCAGAGAAGCTAGTACGCTAAGTTTTATGTCGGACATAAAGCATTCGCCCCATTCTGGCCAATATCTGACTACGTCAAACTCCAGTCTGACATAGATGCCATTCATCAGTGGGGTTTAAATAATAGTCTGCATCTTAACACGCGTAAATGTGCAATCATGTCATATTCGAAGGCGACTCTCCCGGCCGGCCGATCATACATGTTAAACGGGGAAGCCTTACAAAATGTCACAACTATACGAGATCTCGGCACATGTTTTGATAACCAACTCCACTTTACTCAGAACATTGTGCAAATCTGTAACAAAGTGCGCAAGTCCCTAGGCTTTGTTTTACGACAGTCCAAATTGTTCAACAAACACCATGTCATTTCCTTACTCTATAATGCCTATTATGTCCGTAGGTAGTCTGCTAGAAGGTAACAGTATCATATGTGATTCTTCATGTGTGATACTTCAGGTGTAGGCTCGGGTTACTAGAGTTTATATATATTCTAATTTATTAACTACCTTGTACTTGTATATTCCCATTGCCATGCTTGCTATTGGTGCGCGATTGGTTCGGGTTTTAAGTTTGGCTATAGATTTATTTCTGTTAGTTTATTTCTATAAGTGAGAACCTGTAATTGGCTATATGGTTTTATTGTTTTGTCTATAAATATGTTGCGCTGTTGGTTTTCCATGTATCAATAAAAAAAAAAATATGGAATCCCCATCATCAAAAATACGTTAACCTAATTGAACAAGACCAGTGCATAAAACATTCATACGTTACCTTTACCTTACAGTTTATGGCTATTACCCTTACTTGTACCCTACTCTGTTTGTGTTGGGAATGGTCTCGTACCAGAGCCTCGAAGTGCGTAGACAACTTGCTGTGGTAAAATATATATTTAAACTGATACGCGGCAATATAAGTATTCCATCCTTACTACAATTAGTAACTCTTAAAGTACCGCTACCTAATATGAGAGGTACACTTCGTCCACGACAGCGGCCACTATTTGTGGTTCCTAACACTACGGTAATGCTGAGCACCAGTCCCTTGTATAAAGCATTGAACCACATCAATAATATTCTCCTTTATGACTCTACCTTGGACATGTTCTCGCAGTCGTCGGAGCCGACATTCCTGACCCCGTATCATGGTCGGCCTTATCACGCGATAAGTGACAAGATAAGAGCGTCGTCTCGTTCTATCGAACGGTGTCAGCCAGTGACGGACGCTCTATCTTGTCACTTATCGTGTGATAAGGCCACCATGATACGGGGTCTGGCTACAGCCGATCGGTATCTGGTCAATCAACACTCCAACTTCAATACAGTACTAAATGTGTCGTGTATACAAGCTTGCTAAAATGTATAAATCACTAAGATGATAATGTTAATTTTAATTTGTATTACGGTAATTTAATTTAATTTAATATTGTTACTAATACTATAACCTATAACTTTCATGTTTGGCAATATGCTGTAAATGTAAGTTGGTTGAATAAATAAATAAATAAATATGCGAGTGCAAGAGGGACGAATGCTTTATGTCGGACAACCTAGTGTGCTAGGGGGGCTGGGGCGAGTGAGTCGAGGTAGGTTGTTTGTGAATCAAGAGCTGGCCCTGCGTGGGCGCCTGGTGCCACCCGATCGGCAATTTAGTGCCAATAAAAATAAATTATTGTCCCTAGGGCAGAAACGCACTTTACAACAATGTTGCGGAAGGACAATAATATTTTGCATGAGTATTACATAGGTAAGTACAAATGTATTTCCGAACGATTCACCCATAATTCTTATTACAGAAAGGTATTAATTACGTAATACCTGTCATCCTAAATAAATACAATCTAGCATAAAAACTAAATAAATTAAATAAATTATCCTCCTTGCCTTTTCCCGGTAGGCACTAGTTTTACGAAAGCGACTGCCATCTGACCTCCCAACCCAGAGGGAAAACTAGACAATGTTGGGGTTAGATTTCCTCGCGAGTTTGCCTTCACCTTAATGGTGGCACTTCACTTGGCGTTGCGTGTTCGCGTTGCGTGGTTGCCTCTCTTTCTTTTGCCGTAGGAAGGAAAAAGATGCCATACGAATATGTGGTCAAATACCGCCAAGTCAAGTACTAGCATAAGAAATATCAAATGATATTTTATATTTCGTAGGTGTGTGCAGTTTTTTTTTAAACCAGTGTTTGTACCTAACTAGGGAATGCACCCTCGCGAGATTTCAGACCTAGGTGAGATCTCACGAGACCACAAAGCCAGTCGGCGTTTTAAACTTTTACATCGTATGCGAATGCTACGAATTCCATTGAATGATTAACACATGTGAAATAAAAATAAAATCTGCATGTAGTGGTTTATTTATAACTAAAATTTCCGTTTTATTCAATAAAAAAAAATTCAAAGCATGTTTTGATTATTATTTATTTAACCATCAGTTTTAAAATATCTTTAAAATTAATAACATTTTAATCGAATAAAAGTAAGCTTTAATTTGTCAGTCAAATAAAACTTTTGTCATTTAATGTTCTATATGGAAAGTTCAACCTCGCAATCTCGCGAGATCTCGTACGAGAATTGTACGAGACTCGGTGTCGTAAAATATGAACGAGATTGCATTCCCTATACCTATACCTAACCTACGACCCGGGGTTCAAAGTTCAAACCTCGAAATTCAAAGTCGCGTGCTTAAGAGTCCGCAGTAAGCTCGTTTCTCCATACAAACGTAGTAACGCTCTCATTTTAAAACTACGTGTTGGATTGTAACGAAACTTTGCATGTACAATGACATGAGGTAATTAGTTTATGCAGCTTCAGATACCATAGTAAAAAAAATACAGCGATGTTAAGTTTCTCATACAAAACTTGTTTTTGCTGTACCGTAAAATGCTGCAACTTTGCCTGGATTTTGACGTTTTTTTCTTATATCTGTGAACCTATTTTTCATTATGAGTTTAATGAGTATTAGTCGGAAAACATACCCTATGTCTTGCCTGATAAGACTCAAATCTTATTACCTAATCATACTGTATTTCCGATTTACAAGCAATCAAAGTGGCAGGCAAAGTTGTAGACCTAAGACGTAACTTTGCCTAGGCGGATATCTCAATAAATAATGTGTTGCTATTTGTAATAATATTTACTCGTGTGCATGAGACATTGGGCTTGTCCCAGGCAGTCAAATTATTGCCATAAGCTTAATACTTTTTTTTTCACAGGCAATAGGTAAAGTTGTAGCAGGTTCCACAAACTTTCTATACAAAAATATTGTTAACTGTAGGGTTGTGCCAAAAAAAGATCATTATTTAAATAAAATATTTTTATTTTTAGTTACAAAATAATCAACAAACAATAATACCCATTTTTTTCCTTATTTTTTTTAAACGGAATAACGCCTAAATAATTGATAATCGTTCATAAATTTGCGCCAAATTCATTTTTAGGGTGACACCGTAAGGTGTCACGTGACCTGATCGAAAAACTGTTACAATGTTATTGAGTTTTCACTTCTGCCGGCACTCCCGGAGTGCAACCCGGTCTTTTTTTTTTATTTTACACTTTTTTGCTAATTCACAATGCATTATTATAGTGTAAAGTTCTATTTCATTGTAAAGTTCTAATCACCCATCACCTTTAAACTCCAACTGTAGGTAATCGACCTGACAACCCATTTGATAAGAAAGATAACTGCAAGACAAATCAAACGAGCCTAAACACAGTGGGTTTATTATGTGTTGTTTAGAAGTTTCTATCTTCGGTCTCCATTATCAGACCATCTCGATGGTACCATAAACATTGCACTGTCACCCAAGTTACATAAGTACGTTAAACACCTCAATTGGTCGCTAATAAGTGGTTGAAAAATTTATTGCAAATCTTGAACTAAAAGACAAACATACAACATAATTATAATACAATAGATATACAATTTGCAAGTAATTACAATAAAAATAACTTAAGTACCTTTAAGTTTTTTTTGTTAACGTTAGTTTATTACTGCATTGTCAGCAGATCTACCCACACTGAAAGTTGGTGAAAATCGACTTGCAAGATTTGACTTAAACCAACAATCATTGCAAGTTAATAAAAAGCTTGTAATAAATAAACTCATTTAAGCAGGCTTATTTTTACTATTTTTTGTACATTTATAAAACCCAGCTAGTGACAGCCCTAGACCCAGGCAAAATTGTGTCATTCAAGTTTCCAAAACACTGCCCAATATTGCCTAGTACGTTATTATGCTGAAATCATGTCCTTTTCTTGAAAATATTAAACTTACGGAAAATAGACAGTCTTTATTTACCCTGGGACGTTACCACTTCTCAAAAAACACCTTTTTTGTAGATAAAAGTTCAAAAGTTGCGAGACACTAAAAAAATGCTGCCACTCACTCCGACGTATGATGCGTAACTGGCGGAGCAACAATGGAGTTACCATTGTAAAAAATTAAATATGTGTTGCCAGAATAATGAAAATTCCTACCAAATGGTAAAAAACAAGAAAAAACTAAGCAAATTCGAGAGGTCATAATTGAAACGAAATAGGCAAAATTGAGTTTAAATGGCAAAGTTGCAGCATTTTACGGTATTTCGTTTGTTTTATAAAATGGAACCATATAAACTAATTACAAACATAGATATAGGTACCTCATGTCATTGTATATGCAAAGTTTCGTCCTAAATGAGAGCGTAACTACGTTTGTATGGAATGGTGAAATTCGGCCGAGCTTACTGCGGACTCTTAAACGCCTCGGCTATAGTAGGTATCTACTAATCCCACTAATATTATAAATGTGAAAGTTTGGATTTTTGGACGTTTAGATGTTTGTTACTCAATCACGCTTAAACGGCTCTACCGATCCGGATGAAATTTTGCACGAAGATAGTTCAAGTTCATTTATTCAAGTACAATATAGATTGTGTCTGAAAACATTGCAATACTTAAATCTAAGATAGGTAATAATTAATTAATTAATTTAAGACATTATCACAACACTCATTATCACAAACACGTCTCGTAAACACGTCCGGTATAAAAATAATTATAGCAATAAATAATGTCAGGATATGCCTAGAACAACTTTTAACAACTCTACGGAAATTTTGAATTCTTTAATGTAGATTCCATAATATTATATTATTTATGTTACAGAATTCCTCTACCGAGTAGTAGCACTTCTCAAGCAAGAAGGCCTTTAATTTATTTCTAAATATTACAGCATTTGTGAGTGATTTTAATTCAACGAGTAACTTGTTAAACAACGCAATTAGTTTATAGCCCGGATTGAAATATAAAATAGTTTCTATCCCGGGTCCACACAGACGAAGTCGCGGGCGGAAGCTAGTCTCAAATAAATATAAGGGGCAAATCTAGCTTGGTACAAAGTACAATAAATTGTATTTATTTGGCGTAGCCACAAGAAAATCATGTAGCAATTTGGATTCGAAGAAAATTTGCCATTCGATTTTGCTTGTGTAACACCTAACACCCCGTTCACACTGCGTCCGTTTCCGTGTCCGGGAGGCATCCCTCTTTTTCTCGCTTGCGATTTTTCGCCCGAGTGCGAAAGAGACGGATGCCTCCCGGACACGGAAACGGACGGAGTGTGAACGGGGTGTAACTCAACCACATCAACCAAAGTCGGAAGGGTTTTTAGCCAAATTGGATGAAAACGATCGTAATAAAATCTCCTTCAAAATAGTTTCATAAACCAAATTGAAAACTCTTGTGTCCAATAATTAATTTAAGAGTAAGTAATAAACTGACAATTTTCACATGCATATGACAAGTAGATGAGATCAGCGCCATACTTAAGCGGCCTTTAGACCTATCTATGCAGTACACTGATTGAGAGTGGCAGTGTCGAGTCTAACTGTCTAATTAGCGGGACTTACATGCTAACAGTCTTTACACTTGTCTTTCTGCAGAGTCTTTCTGATTTAGTGTACTGCATTTAGATAGGTCTAAAGGCCGCTTTACTACTCTTTGGCGCCGGCTTTTGAGTCGGCATCATGCTGAGGCGGGACCTTTTCGTGACACTAGCAGATATGTACCTAGACATGTTTTAGTTTTATTTTTTAATTTTCATCATATTTCATCCTTAAATGTATTTGCTTATATGTCATGAATAAATGCTTCTTTCTTCTTCTAGATGATAGAATTCATAGACGTACGGCATATCAAATTTTCCGCCAAACCAAAAAACTTAACGTATGTATCTACTTAACTTCATATGAAATCTAGGGTGACCAAACATTTAGTGGACATTCGTGTTAACAATATTAAATTTAATTAACTAAACAGTGATTAGATTGCATGAGACCTCATCCGTTGAAATCCGTTTTAGCTGTTTTATCTATATATTTTTCGACTCCTGGTCGATCACGTAACGCATTGTACGCGCGTCAGAGCTATAACCACGAACTTCGAAAGTCGATTAAGTTCGGGTATTCCCATCTCTATCGCACTTACGTTACTCGAGTGACAGGGATGCATGTATACGAACTTCGAGTTTCGATTTTCGTGGTAGCGCCGCAGATCTAAATGTCTCTTTTAGTGTGCGAAAATGACAGTTAAACTGTCCTAACGCGCGTTCAAAAAGTTACGTGATTACCCCTTTGATCACGGATTAAAAATCACCACCTACGCTGCGCCTTACGGTACGTGGTCGCCACTCGAGAACCTTTCCGCCCAAAGGGCCATCGGTTCGACGTGCAATGTGCCCCGCCCAGTGCTACTTAAGTTTAGCGATTCGGAGGGCTATATCGGTTACCTTGGTTCTGCTGCCGATAGCCTCATTTCTGATGCGATCGCGCAGAGAAACTATCCCAACATAGCCCTCTCCATCGTACATATAAATTATATTTTTATCCACTTGCTCGAAAAGGGCTACATAATGCGCAGACATACAGAGCTGTAATAGCCTGTGTTACGCCCACGGGCGTAATGGTTTTTTTCTTAAATTGTATCTGTCACTCATGCGGCAGTTACAAAGCAAAGAGGTTTTATATCAAATACGATGTCTCAAAACGTATTTATAAATAAATTTAAACTAAAAAACTACTTAAACATGTTTAACTGAATTATTTACAGATTTAATATGTAGTTATTTAGTGTCTATGTAAAATGTTTTTAAGTGTTTTCAAATCGTGGCTGATGTATACCGAAGGGTCTTTGCCATACGCGCCTCACGTCAAATTCAACAAAATGGACGACTGACATGTTGCAGTTTTTATTACGATTTGTATTCATTTCATCTAAAATGTATTTGTTTCCTCGCAAATGTGATGAAAAACATCGTGTATAACACGGGCGTAAGAATATTGCAAACTCGGCCTTCGGCGTCGGGCTTCTGATAGACTCTTGTTCGCAATATTCCACTTACGCCCCTCGTTAAACAATGTACTATTTTATCGCATAAGAGGAGACGCCGTTTATGCGGATTAAGAGTCCAACCGAAAATTAGGCATTGTAGCCCTTTGACAATGTGCACATGAAAGATGCTAACCTACATCTGTGTATGACCCTGGTATGATGTTATTCCGTAAATCTCGCGCAAGGTTTCGAATAAACGCATTGTATCTTTGACTTGACAGTTTGTCAATTTCCCAAGTTGGTACGGTACATATAAGTGGACTGGAAATGTAATTGCAGACATAAACATTCATGGGATATACATTTTTCATTTAACTTTCATAACAGCAGTTGTTGTTTTTGCGTTGCTCGGTCTTAGAGAACATTGAACTGTCTGGGTATTTTAGGAGTTCCTAAACTGCGTAGTTATGTCTGAGCAGTGAGGCAGTTAGGGAGCTACCTAGCTGCAGTGCTTTTATGGGTTCGGTTAAACTATGCATTTAGTACCTATCTCTTGATGGTAGGTTGTACCTCAGTTATTTGCTTAAATGTTGCAACCAATGTGTTAAGCCTTAATCAAACGTACCATTAGGTAGATCGATTGACTTGTTATGGTAAGTATGTCATTATTTCTCACGAGCGTAAGTGGCATGATATTGTATCTAAAGTTTCTAAAGAGTAGATATAGTAAAATTAACCCTATTACCTAATAGGGTGCTGTTAGGGTGGTGTTAGGTACCTACCTAATTACTGTAGATAATTGTTAATGAGGGTCGCCGTTCATTAACAAAACCGTGATCGCGCGCGCAGCTGCGTACCTATACGGTATGCTAGAAAACTAGTCTTCGGTACTGTAGAGGTTCTACGTTTTAGCGGGCTGAACACACAAAAAGAAAGGCTTATATGTTTAAATTTAAATAGCTTATTGAGAAAGCTGTCAGATAAACATTTTGTATTCATTCGACTGTACAGTCAGCATCATATAGTTAGTAGCAGCCAAAGTAGCCAAATATATCGGAACACGTCTTTATTGTTATAGGAATAAGGAAGTGTTACGATATATTTGGCTACTTTGGCTGCTACTAACTATGTGATGCTGACTGTACATAGTTGCAGATGGAAAAGACACTGAGTATCATTGAAGAAGCTGCCGACTCCTATACTTAATCTCCCCTGAGTTACACTACATCCCCATATATGGTGGATATGGTGGTATACATTTAGATTTATTTATTTCGAGATAAAAATAACAATATACATTCGCATACAATGTCAAATTATAAGAATCCTTATTACGATCGTCAATAATAAGTAATAAATATAAATTGAATAATATTCAAAATGTCAACACAGAAAGTGGAAATAGTATCTCCGATTACGCATAATTAATTTTTTAACTATATTATACAATCTGTGCCTATCTTACCAAGAAATGGCCAGATCCTAGCGTTCCTCGATTCTAACGAAGTGAATAATGGTTGTTAGGATGTTTTGGGCTTCAGACGATGATGGGTTATTTTTCCATTATATTCGTTACTAGCTTCGGCCCGCGACTTCGTCCGCGTGGACCCGGGATAAACTATCCTACATTTTAATCCAGGCTATGAACTATGTTCGTACAAAATTTCATCCCAATCGGTTGAGCCCTTGAAGCGTGATTATAAATAAATAAATAATAAATTCTTTATTGCGACTATAAAAACATAGGTACATAATAGTTGAAGCCCCGGCTTTCAAAGTAGGTTTCCCTGTGTCTCAAAAGCCGGTTCCTTCCTTGATACAGGCATTATAATTTATAATAGTTACAACATTCATTTATACAAGACAGGTTATTTTTTTTTTTTATTTTTTTTTATAAATGTTAATCTTAGGTAGAATGCAACATGCATGTATGTGTGTGTGTGTGTGTGTATGTGTGTGTGTGTGTGCGCGCGTGTGTGTGTATCTGAGAACTATGAGCATTTGTATTAAGATATTATAGTAAGCAGTTCTTCTGACTCCATATACGTTATCGACTTCAGCCAGGAGTTAATTTTGTGTTTAAATTGAAAGTTACTTAATTTATTTATTTTACATATTTTAATTATTTTATTGTATAGGTGAGGAGCTAAGAAATTAAAATGTCTCTTTGCGCATGCGCTGTAGCAGCGTGGTACTGGATATCGTACTAGTCTTTTTTCACCAATTACTATGGTAGGAGCTATTACCTTATGGTATCTTCGAAGACTTTGAAATATGAAAAGTTTACGTACACTCAATACTTCGGCTAGATCAAAAAGGATTTTAGTAGGGTATCTATATGGGAGGTAGAACATAACCTTCAGAACTGCTCGCTGGGCGCGTTGAGTGCTGAAATTTGGTATGTAAGCTAGTAATAGTATACAAACAACGAAAAAATCTTAAAACTTGAAACTTTTACGCCCCCAACCCCTTAAACTAGGGGGTGAAAGTTTGTATAAGACTTCCGCAAATTTTGATGCTAGAGGTCTGAAAATTGATATAGGGGGTCCTTGTTATCCTTGTTATAAATAATAAGATACTAGTAAGTAAATCAACCCCACTCTTTAAATTAGGGGATGGAAGTTTGTATGAGTTTTCCCATTCACTTCTTTAGAAATTACCTTACAAAAAGGAATGAGATCCCAACAAAAACATTACATGTAAAGTGATGCCAAGACTATAGCTCATACAACTTTCAGCGTGAAAAAGATATCAGATCGCAATTAGCGCTAAGCTTCCTACTTCACACGGCGTAACTCTACCACTACCAGCCACGCTCTACAAATTCTATATCTTGACTAAAAAGTATAGACCCGTAACTTATTCATATCATCATAAATTCATTCGGCGTGAAAGTCTATGCGGCGACCGGGATGTGCCCAACAAAGCTATACTTTTTAGCCAAGATGTAGAATTTGTAGAGCGTGGCTGGTAGTGGTAGAGTTACGCCGTGTGAAGTAGGAAGCTTAGCGCTAATTGCGATCTGATATCTTTTTCACGCTGAAAGTTGTATGAGCTATAGTCTTGGCATCACTTTACATGTAATGTTTTTGGTGGGATCAAATTTACACACAGTATTTTATTTAATCGTATGGCATACATTATTTAAGAGTATTAATTAAGTAGATACTTAAGTTTAAGAAATGCAGAGTAAATATAACGACACTCATCACCGCAAACAAATATTGGAAATATTTGTCCTCACCGTGATTTGAACCCGGGACAATGGCTCGATAATGGAGCGTCATAATTCAAAGTTTGTATTATCACGGCAGATCCTGCCCGGGGCGCGGCGGTTGCCTTTGAGGTGCAAGGTGGGTCCAATTTCACGGCTATCGCTATCCCTTAAACTGCTCTAGCTTTGGTTCAGCCCGATGCGTGCCGATGCGTGGCTGTAAATACGCTCGCAAGTCGTAGCTGTGCTGTACGAATTGAAACGAGACCTCATTTTATTGTGGTAGTTATGGGTACCTGCCTTGAGTGTGGCTTTAGCTTTTTCTGTCAGTATCTTATTTAAGAATATTCTTGCTTCAATGCTTGGAACATGCAGGAGTATTCTTTAATTGTTTGAGGACATTCATGCCTGTTCCAAGGTGTTTGTAATAGTCACAGTCGCGCTCTTATTCTGCTGTGAATGAGTGAAAACATTTTATTTTAGAATCAGTTCCATATCGGTTAGTAGCAGAAGTAAGTTCATGATTGGATTTTGGTCTAGGACAAATGGGCCGAGTCTTTTGTATTTATAATCATATTAAGTAGGTATATCTACCTAGTTTTTCCAGCTCAATATTTGTCTGATTTTGTTTACTAAGTAGCTAATTTTTTGTATAATATCTTGACTTTTGATGTCTGATCAGCAGACGTCTTCAGTGTTAATGGGATTGGTAAGGACAACTTCCATCGAATTATGGCCAATATAACTATATTAGTAACCCTCATTAGTAGCTTTTCATTATTTATTCCTGCACTACCTGTTTATAACTCTTCTTGAAAATTTCCTGCTACCCAAAGTTTGTCTGGAAGAGATCGCTCTAAAGCGATAAGACCGCCTGTTGTTACCTTTATTTATTGAATGTAAGTTTTAATGTGCAATAGTGGTGCAATAAAGAATATTAATATTATTATTAGTAATTAGATTGAAAATGTTTATAATTATAAGTATCAATCCATTAACATTTTACGAACTATGCAATAGATATAAATACAGAGTTAAGTATTTCTGAATGAATTCTTTAGATTTTAAGTACCTACCGCGTTTTTGCGCACTTGAATGCTTTTAAAAAGTAGGTTTATTTGGTTGTCGCCCGCTGGTTTCATTTCGTTTATTTGCGTTAAGGAAAAGTTTAAATACGTCCGCAAATAACTTTAGACATTTTCAGTGTAACGAGTCAAAGGGGTTTTAAAATCTTATTGCGCGATTTGGAAGGTCTCCAAGGCGGTTATTCTGTACTCGCTAATGCGGCTCACCTCACAAGTCACGCCTAACGAAACTAGACGCCTGATTACGCTTAGTTACTAAGAATCGTGGCGTCAAGATATATTTGTGAGTAGGGGTGAGGTGAGGCTCAAAACATGTTACAGAATACTTAGCGGGGCAGATCGTACATTTTTGCAAGCGTGCGCGCAACTACATGCGCATCTGGCGGCGGTTTATAGACCGGATTTCACGCGTTTGTTTTACTTGTCTAAATATAAAAAGTCAACGGGTAAATAACTGCATTTTCAAGTCGTACGTCACCTCTGCTTCGGGAAACCCGTGGGAACGCAATAAATTCTAGTAGAAGCTAGAAACACGTACCCACGTACCTACTACTATAACCGAGACCGAGACTCGCATCCATTCGTTGTAAAACCTTTTATCGACCAAAAAACGATGGATAAGGATTACAGCGCTGTGCTCTGCAAGGCGAGAATTTGTGCTTGAGATTTCCGGGCGAAACAGAACTTACGTTGTTCACAGTCCACAGTCGAATCGCTTGACGACGTAGTACATATCTCGAGGCGCAAGCGGAGGAGGAAACGTCATGTTTGACAATCAAAGAAATTACCTGAAACGAAGTTCCAAGTTAAAATTACAAGGTTCTAAGTATGCTCAAAATTTTCATTGGCCGTCTGTACCTGGCAAAACACAAGCCAACGCAAACACGGTCGACCTGCCAAGTATGTGATCTGGTTGTCCGTATGCGTACCATCACCCAGTGCTTTCTGTTCCTTAAATCATTAATAGACACAATTTATTGAACACTCAATGAGGCACTGCCAACTGTGAATGAACTTTATTCTCCGTTGACGATGATGAGATGACGGATATGAATCGTCCGATTATATATATAAAAAGGGCAATGCGCTCGCTAGGTACCCAAATGTGGGTATCTAATTAGCTTGGGTTAGCCGATAATTAAGTCAATATTAAATGCATGCGACGAGGTCACTTATTTTATTAGATAGTTATTATTGACTAAGGTTAGATACTGCGGTTATTTCGAGTAAACAGGGAGTGGAATATTTCCAGACTGCTTGACGAAGTGGCTTCGGATACGTGCGCGAGTTTATCAAAGTGTCACAATTGGTCACTCCGGGGATGCATGGCCCTGCTTGTTTGATACTTGTGTATCCTCTCATCAATTACGGGCCAACTTACGTCAGGACCTACATAAGGACAGGAAATCGAACATTACTTAGTAGCATAATAAAAAGGGCGTAGATAGGTGCTAGGCACGTGTAGGTACGTACTAGACGTATCATAAAGTGACAAACAGTTATACTATATACCTACTTAGTAAAAAGTGTAGATGAAGTATTTCAAATCACACAAATAAAATATTTTTTTTTAAGATTTCAAATGAGGGGGGGGGGGGGCAACCATACGTACGAATTATATTATGCATCAAAAATATTCAACGGCAACAAATGGTACACCGTCAGCGTCATATAGGTAGTTAGTAGCGGCCAAGGTAGCCAAATATTTCGGTACACATCTTTATTACCGTTCTAGAACAGACCATATATCCTAAAGACCCCGCTTAGCCTAATTTTTACTTACAAACAGCTGCCATACTTGCGGGGCGCGGGGGACGTCTAGTGCGCTGTGATTGGTGCATTCAAGGCCGCGCGCGTAAGTGATTGGTCCGGTGTCTCAAATATAGAGTGAATTCACCGTATGTGTGGCAGAGGGGGTCGCCCGACTAAGCGACGTCTATAGGTTTACTGGTCTGTGCGTACTAGCGACCCGCCCCGGCTTCGCACGGGTACTATATTATAATATTATACATATAAACCTTCCTTTTGAATAACTCTATCTATTAAAAAAACATGTATCAAAATCCGCGGCGTAGTTTTAAAGATCTAAGCATACATAGGGACAGACAGCGGGAAGCGACTTTGTTTTGTACTAAGTAGTGATAGTGATAGAGTCTGTCAAGCGAGTCGTGTCCCTGGAAAATAGCGCCAAATTTAACAAAAACGCATGCTGGTAACACGAAATGTATGGCAGCGTAATAAGTAAGTACTTCATAACTGACAGTTTATTTCATAGGAATAATTGTTGCCATATGAAGAATTTGATTATAATGCTGTGGACACGACTTGCTTGACAGACTCTAGTGATAGTGAAGAATAAGGGTGTGTTACGAAATATTTGGCTACTCTGGGGGCCTACCGCGAAACGAAAACGAACTTCGTTCGTGTATCTCCGTCTTTGTCGCTCGAACTAGCAAGTGCGACGGAGAGGGAGATACACGAACGAAGTTCGTTTTCGTTTCGCGGTAGGCCCTCTGGCTGCTACTATATGACGCTGACTGTACATGGTTCTACCTACAAATTTATTTAATTGTGCGTTTCCTGATTAATTGGCGCTACATTTGTGATTGTGGCCATCCTTTATTCCACTAGCGATGACATGGATGATATTATACCTAATAATGATCATATTGAGGCTATTACCGCTATTGCGACTCCAGAGTCCAGACTCACAAGCGCGTCGCCGACCCTTGATTGACATTGTGTTGACAGCTGGATACACATGCAGACCCCGTATCATGTTCGGCCTTACCACGCGATAAGTGAAAAGATAGAGCGTCCGTCACTGGCTGACACCGTTCGATAGCTCTATCTTGTCACTTATCGCGTGATAAAGCCGACCATGAGACGGGGCCAGGTGTCTCACTCTCAACATATGCCGAGGATGCAGCTCTGGCAGTGGCAAGACTGGCAACCTTACTCACCGAACACAACGTACAGAGCAAGTAATATGCTCTAATAACATGTAACGCCTGCTACTGTAACTATATATCGTAGCGATTAATCTGTGACCGATTTGCGCAGTTTTATCGATCGTTTGTATGATAAGTCGTAATGATAATCTGCAACGATTTGTCATACACACGATCGATAAAACTACACAAACGGACTGCGCAGTCAAATCGCTACTATAAATGGTTGTCGTGTGTAGCAGGCATAGGCTATGGGTAATTATTATGCTCTTGTGTAAGGTACCTACTTCCCTAGTTGGGCTGCTCCTAATAATGAGCGAGCTAACATTTCGCTGTAATTTCTCTATAAGTTCCTAGATAATATTTATATACATTTCAAGCACACATGTCACTCACTATGGGACAGACATGTTGTGTATATAAACTTGGAAAAAACGTTCCCAATGAACCCGTTCAAGTGGAATTAACTTTAAAATGTTACTAAATGATAGGAAAACTGGGCTGGATATGTCTGCCGGATGCCCCTGGAGCGATGGGCCAAATTAGCCACCGAATGGACCAAGATGGTGAAGATGGCTACCAAGCCAGAGGCAGACCGAAAAGGAGATGGCCGGACACCCTTGACACCTTTTGTACGGACTGGCGAAAACTAGCACAGGAACGTGACGAGTGGCGAAAAAAGTTGCACACAATGTAGGCTAGCAAACATAATAATAGGAAACCGTGCTAAATAGTGTTGATCGACGAATTGACGACGGATGATCATGTCTGTGGAGTTTTATTATCTTTATCCGTTTCATCGCCCGGAAGTTTACAGCTGTAAAGACTGACAGAGCTGTGGATGGCAGCCGAGACTTGCAAAAGCAACTTACTTGAGATTATTTGAGCTGGCCGAACTGCATCAAAGTAGTCCATTCAAAAAGCAACTCTAGAGTCTCTAGCATCCAAGATATAAAATTCAAATTCCATTGACAGTTTTATAAAAGATCGACACATTAAATAATCTTAACCATACCTTTGCTACCTATTATCGGCCATTCCCAATAATCAATCCACGGATAGTTTTCCTTACCAGCAGTTACATTTTGACACATTTTCTATGGGTAATCTGTCAAAATGTAACTGCTGGTAAAGAAAACTATCCGTGGATTGATTATTGGGAATTGCCGTATAAGTATCATAGTATGCTTAACATATATACAGGGTGTTAACGGGGTCATGATCCGGAATGACAAAAAGCGAATAAGATGATCATACTGAACAACCTTTCCCATGGGACCAACCACGAAATCGCAAAAAAAAACCAGGTATTCCATACATAACTCTCAATTAAATCGCAGTTAACTCACAGTTAACTCTTAATTGGCTCTTTTTTTTTGCGATTTCGTGGTTGGTCCCATGGGAAAGGTTGTTCAGTATGATCATCTTATTCGCTTTTTGTCATTCCGGATCATGACCCCGTTATCACCCTGTATATCGCTAACGCTTCCGATACATAACGGAACGATGTAAATTTATATTATATTGTAATTTGTTTATCCATGCAATGTAAAAACGTTATTTGGTCTCCAGCGACACAGGCAAAGCCAAAGTGCAGGGACCGGTACTTATACTACTTACACGTAAAGGATTTGCAAAATAAATAGTTATATAATATACCCGTGGAGCGCTTATTTAATAATTAATCACAACACACATGTTGTCAGACAGCTACGCGCTACGGGCGATTTTCGCTACATATGAAAAATTTGCCGCTACGGCGTAGCGCTACTACGATCGTAGTTTAGCTGTGAATGTGATTTAATGTTATTAGATATATCTTCTGTTTTCGTTTCAATTTAAGCAATTTGCAGACAAGCAGCTTGAAATGATCCAAACTAAGTACTACTGGCTGTGTGGGCTGTAGAACTCGCGAGCCTGTGCTTTCTTCAAGAAAAGTTTTTTGATTATCGAACCTGCTCCCAACATTTCACGAGAATCCTTTGAGAAATGCGTCCTGTAGAGGGGAACAGCCGGACAGCGGGACATCCGGACACGGCTGAAACGGAGAACTACGTTCGCTTCGCTCGCTCGTTCAACTAACATTCCACAAATAAAATCTGATGATTCCCAACAATTTCAGTTAACTATTGTCCGAGGTCAAGGTACGCTTAAAATAAATACAAGCGAACACACTTCAGATAAGTAGGGAATGATATCTATAATGCTATCAATAATAGCTTGCTACGGCACCATTTAGATCCAAGTGTTATACCTACAATAGACAATTATAAGTCAGCACGGCTATCACAAGACGGCGCGCGAGCTCTCTCGATTTTTCTCGCACTCTCCGTATCTCGAAAACTTAGAAAGAGAGGAGTGCGAGAAAAATCGAGAGAGCTCGCGCGGCGTCTTGTGAATAGCCGTGCTGGGGGGCTGGGGGACGAGTGTTGGGGCTACAATCGTCGCCACTTAAATACTTAATCCGTTAGGGATTACATGCCTATCTGTCAAGACCATAAAGATAAACCAGCCAATAATAAAGACGCTATCCGCCAGGGATGTGCGTAAACCTGTCAAGCTTGCGAGAACGATAAATCATAAAACTTAACAAACCTTGCCTACAAACACAAATATCAATGTGACAGATGAAGACAAACCAAGTTTCTTCTCTTTTAAATTAAAAATAGGTTTCGTAAACGTTTATGAATTAAGCCTAAATATACGTATGTACCCTTGTAGGTACATATGTATATAATGTATATTTAGTGTCCACCTTAATGGCTTAGACCACGTTAGAGACCTATTAATTCGTTCCTGTGAATCCACGGTACGGTACGGGTAGTTTCAAGTTATTCTAGACTATCTAGACTATTCTAGACCCTCTTTTTAACCGACTTCAAAAAAGGAGGAGGTTTTCAAGTCGTCGGAATCATTTTTTTTTTTGGAAAATTCTTTTTGGTTTGAAAGGGTATCCTTCGCAAGTTTAGTGGTCCCCTGGTCTTCAGGTCATGATCTGATGATGGGATCCTGGAAAATCAAGGGAATAAGGCCAAATACTGAATCGAAGTCGGTTAAAACTTTGTTTTTAAAGTAAATTATTAAAATAACTGGATGTAAAATGGTATACGTAAAGTAGAATGTCAAAGTAGGTCACTGGCATAGCTACAAATAAGAACTTGTTTTTCAAATGATCGCATGTTGTATGGAATCGTTAATGCATCAACGAATATTGACTGCGATGTTAAACAATGTCGATCAATAGATTGACATCACCTCCTAATTCACACATTTGTGGGGAAGGTGACTTTGACTTATTTGCCAAGATGAAAAAGTGTAAGCTTATTTATCTTGGTCTGGTTTTATCTCCGGTTAGGCTTATGAAAACACTTCTTTGAATTAGCTTTAGGTATGTATGTATACCTAAGTGGTACTTGTTATTCTTTAGCGTTGAAGTTGTCCTATACTCGGTTGAATTACCAAAGTATGCTAAAGACAGAAAGCACAGGTGGTTAATACAGACGCAAAAAGCAAAACACTGGAGCTTACTTTTTGGAAGCAGGTATAAACCGCCCCTGTTGTACTTTCGAACGTACGTTAGGTCAAGTCAACTGTCATTTTCCCGTACAAAAAGTGACATTTAGATCTACTCGACGCAAAAATCTCTATATAACCCTGATAAAAAACCTTCACTCAAAATAAAAAGCGTTTAACACAACGCTATTTGAAATCAAAAATAAACACAGTACGATGTATCATCGCAGCCATCGCAGGCCGGTATCGGGTGGCGGCGTGCGGTTGACCGCGGCGGGTTCGATTCCCGGCACCGCTCGCAACTTCATTACGGGCCGTCATGCTTAGGGCTCATTTTCATTGGGCTTTACAGCTCGATCAACGAGGACAGCGCGAGCTCGCCGCATGCGGGGGTCGAGTTGTGCGACCAATGAAAATGAGCCCTTACAGGCGCTAAAACATTGTTATACGACACCATACTCGTACCTTCAAATCTACATAATTTATAACTGAATAGAAGTAGTTAACCCTTTATAGGGCACAAATAAAATGTTATGGCAAAGATGACCACCTGTTGAGGTCATCTTTTTGTATTTTTTTATGGTGCAGAATTATAGGGTCTTAAATAGCAAGAGACATGGATTATGGGTTTATTTTAACGTACCTAGTCCGTTAAAGGGTTAGCATGGTGGAACAATAGTATACCAAAACCAAACACTAACTTTAGTCCCTTTTGTCCTCGATCAATTTATGAGGGGCCGTGTCTTTGGAGCTGCAAGCTTCAACTGATGTAACTTTGTGATGACGTAGATGTCATATTAAATGGTTAATTAACCATGTACAGAGTGTACCAAAAATAACCGTTCAAGTGCATTAACAGACCAGGTATCGTGTTCTGATAAGAAAAATCTAAGAGGAAAAAAAAATTACACGATATTTTTTTTTACATTTGTATGGAGCGTTGGTCGACTGGAGCGACCTGCTCCATACAAATGTAAAAAAAAATCGCGTCACAAAAAAACTTTTTTTTTCTTATCAGATACCTGTTATGCCCTTGATCACCAGAGTGTACCATTTTTGGTACACTCTGTATTATACGTATAGGGTATGCATATTCAAATAATATATACCTACTATATTTTATTTGTTTAAGTATACATTAGTCCAACAATTTCAATTAGATACCTAATTGTAATGAGAAATTTTTAACACGAACAGAACAAAACATAACTTCGCCAAGGCTCTTTATTCGTGATTGATTCGTGAACAGCCCAGCCCCCCTATTCTGTAACTTATTTTAAGCTCACCTCAATGCTACTCAACAAACATATCTTGACACCGCGATGCGTAGTAACCAAGCGTTACGACGCTTGGTTACTAGTTACTATTACTACGCATCGCAGTGGCCTACGGGTAGAGGTCTAGTTTCGTGACGGGTGACCGGCGGGGTGAGCCGCATTAGCGCGTAGCGAATAACAGCCCAGGAGTCAAATTCACTAAAATAATGATATAGGTTTAGATTTAAAGACATTTATTCTCATTTAAGATATACATCACTTCCATGAGAACATGGTTATTTTACATATACATTACTAGCTTCTGCCCGCGACTCCGTCCGCGTGGAAATCGTTTATATCGCAGCTCCATACAAACTTCAACCCCCCATTTCATCTCCTTCGGGGGCGATTTCCAGGATGAAAACTATCCTATGTCCTTCCCCGGGATTCAAACTATCTCTATACCAAATTTCATCGCAATCGGTTCAGCGGTTTAAGCGTGAAGAGGTAACAGACAGACAGACAGACAGACAGACAGACACACTTTCGCATTTATAATATTAGTATGGATATGGATACAACTAAGAAAGTAAGAAGTTAAACAAGAAGATAGATTTTGGTTTAGGCACCTACAGCAAAACATAAAATAAAAAATGGTGGTACATACGTTCTGTTTAGTCCGTTTACCCATCCAACACATTCATTTGCTTATTTATTGCAGTTTATGGCAATTGGTTTGCTATTATGTATTGAGAGAGTCCCTTTTTGAATGCGTTGAATGAGTTTACATTCTTTACGTCCGAGGGTATGTTATTGTACAGGCGCGCACCTTCAAACTAGAGCTGGGTCGTTTCGACTTTTCCGTGAAACGAAACGTAACCGTTTTTTTCTCTCACAAAACTGTTTTGAAAAACAGTTTCAAAAATAACTAGTTTCTCCGTGCGTTGGCGCCGTCGCCGGTCGCCAAACGAAGTGACACGAAAAAACGGATGAAACAGTTTACAGTGTTCGAGTTACGTTTTCACGTTTTGCATTGCAACCGTTGCGTGTGTGTGACCGTTCGATCGTTTTTATAAAAACAGTCTGTGTTTCTAGCCACAAACTGTTATTCCGTTATTGTACGAGAAACCGTTTTTGAAAACGCTTACGGGAAAAAACGCCCAGCTCTACTTCAAACGTTATCGTTTTTTTGCCATAGTTAGTGCGTATTTTAGGCAAGGCAAGGAAACTAGCGCGGCGTTGGCGAGTACACCGGTTGCAAACATTTTTTCGTTTGGTAAATAATATGTTTGTATGAATGTCTTTATTTATAGTTTTTCTTATAAAAAGTGTTATAGATGTACAGTTGTTTGATGTTTATTAATTTTGTTTCAGTGTAAATCTGTTTAGTCGGTGTTAATAAGTAAGGATAGTTAAAAAGCATTTTGAGGATTTTATTTTGCATTATCTGTAGTTGGGCTAGTTTTGTTTTAACGGCACTTCCCCAAAGCTCGATAAGATACAATAGGTGCGGTTTTACAAGAGCATTGTATATGGTTGGTAAGACGTAGTTGTTTTGGGATACATTTAGTAAGGTTGCGAAGAGAGCCGCGTAGTGTTGCCAGTTTTGTTTTTAAAGAGTCAATATGAGTGTGCCAAGTTAAATGTGCGTCAATGTGCAAACCGAGATATTTTTCATGATTTTTTTGTTGCAATGGAATACTATTTATTGTAAGTGGTTGATGTGGGGTGTGTGGTCAATTGTTAATACATTGTATATAGGATGTCTAGATCGTGTTTTGCTTGCTACTAACTATACTGAACTATATCAAGTATCGACGAGCCAAAGTAAAATAGCCAGGTGTCGTCGGCGTATAGAGCAATATATTTCGGGACGGCGTCCCAAGACCACTTCACTCATCACCCCACCTCTCACCTCACCCGTCACCTCTCGCCTCTCGCCTAATGCGACAGACAAGATAGCTACCCCGATACGTCACATTTCTTTAATTTCAGAAAATATTGGCTTTGTACTTATGTTTCACACATACTTACGATTAGCAAAGTTCAATTGCTACTTTAATTTATATTTTTTTGTTGATTATAACTTATAAGCCACTTAAACTACTCAACTTGGAATAGTTTTAATACATACTTTCCGTCGATGTGTGTATCGATAAGTAGAACACCACTAGGGGTGAGATGATTTGACAGTTGTACCCTATTCACTAAGCTATTTTGACAGTCAAATGACAGGACTGAGCAGTGCCGGGGTCGGCTGTTCAGTTGATGGTGAGTTTTTTAACATTAGTTACGCTGATGACATGGTGCTGCTGAGTCCATCGATCAACGGACTTACATAAGTATGTGTGCAATATGCTGAAAACCATGTGATGGCCTTCCGTATAAGTAATGCGAGAAAGAGTGAGTTGTTAGTATTTAAGTCCGGAAGTAAAACGTACCTAGATAGTCCGCTAGTTTAAATACGGGACATTCCTCTTAAACGTGTGTCACGTGTGAAATATCTGGGCCACTGGGTTACAGATACCCTCACAGATGATGTGGATGTGGACCGGGAGCGTAGGGCATTGCCAGTTATGTGCAATATGTTGGCCCGTAGGTTTGCAAAATGCTCTAAAAGCGTAGGTGACTCTTTTCAAAGCCTTCTGTCAGTTATTGTACACATGCAGCCTTGCAAACTGTGATACTATACTGTTCTGTGCCCAAACCCTCTAATTACACTTTGGAGGACATAACAGTCGTTAAGTTTGTATTTCATGTGATACTTAAATATAATTACTTCTGAGTAAAAAAACAACCTACCTGATTAAGGTTTCCGTCTTTGGCATATTTGTATGCAAATTTTAATTAAATCTGATTATAGAATGCAGCGACACAATATTGTTTTAATTCACACGCCTTTAATGTTATTATCCATTGGGTATTTATAATAAAATAATACAGTGTGCCACCAGTTTGATAAGTATTTTTTTACGAACGATAGTCTGTTATTTATAATTTATAAATACGTTTCTAAACGTCGTATTCGAGTTAAAGACTACTTGCTTTATAACTGACGCATGAGTGAACGATACAATTTAATAAAAATACCATTACGCCCGTGTGCGTAATAAAGGCTATTGTAGCCCTGTGTTCCTGCGCGTTATGAAGCCGTTTACGAGCAAGTGGGATGAAATAGTACATTGTTTAACGAGGGGCGGAAGTGGAATATTGCGAACAAGAGTCTATCAGAAGCCCGACGCCGAAGGCGGAGGGCTTTTGATGACTCGAGTTTGCAATATTTTTACGCCCGTGTTATACACAACGTTTTTCATCACATTTGCGAGGAAACAAATACATTTTAGATGAAATGAATACAAATCGTAATAAAAACTGCAACAT
Organism: Epinotia ramella; assembly: GCA_947578815.1. Taxonomy (NCBI): domain Eukaryota; kingdom Metazoa; phylum Arthropoda; class Insecta; order Lepidoptera; family Tortricidae; genus Epinotia; species Epinotia ramella. Next base: position 11,102,856 of record OX388210.1, read on the forward strand.
GTCAGTCGGCCATTTTCTTGAATTTGACGTGAGGCGCGTATGGCAAAGACCCTTCTCTATACAGCCACGATTTGAAAACACTTAATAACATTTTACATAGACACTAAATAACTACATATTATCTGTAAATAATTCAGTTAAACATGTTTCAGTAGTTTTTTGAGTTTAAATTTTTTTATAAATACGTTTTAAGACATCGTATTTGATATAAAACCTCTTTGCTTTGTAACTGCCGCATGAGTGACAGATACAATTAAAGAAAAAAAACCATTACGCCCGTGGGCGTAACACAGACTATTACAGCTCTGTATGTCTGCGCATTATGAAGCCCTTTTCGAGCAAGTGTGATGAAAACGTTCTTATGTCATTAACATACACGACTATTTTCGGTATTTACAGAAAAAAAAAACAAATCATTTGAGGACAGCTTTGGATATTCTAAGAAGTATTTTTTTTACTATTTGCTCCCGTTTCCGTTAACTGTCTAAACTTTCTCCAAACTATTTTTATTCATCTCTAAGTAATATAAAAATAACGTCGTATCAGCCTCTTCAATTTGCCGTTGTCAAACCCAGTCTCACATCTTCTTAACAATTAGCAATATTGTATGCTTCACGTCCATTAAGCCTGTTTGCGGACCGGACCGGTCTACAGTCTGTACTGTACCAGTGTACAGTGTACACGGAAACAGTGCATTCTTGTTCATGGAAACAGTCCTGCAGGACTGTACTTATACACGAAATTTGCACGTCTCATCTGTGGTCTTCCCTCGTATGGATATAATAAGTAATATGTGCATAGCTTGAGCAATGAGCAACACAGCAGTCTTCAATTCAATCATAGCTTGACTAGCTTGATAGAGACAGATATATAATAAACTAGAAGACATTGTTATACTCATCGTAACACATTTTAATTGGAAAAGTCACAGATTTACCACCCATCATGCTTTTATGGCCATAAATTGGTGTCACGCAGTCTATTCTGGGTGCATTCGGAACTCCCAAAAGCTGGTGCCAAAATGCGCGCTGCGATTGTCGTATGCGCCCCGCCGCCCGCCCTACATCGGCTGACCTACTATTTATAGATAATATGACATTGTTTTCTTTGCCACACGTAATCGTGCTGTACTTTTCCATGCGAAAACGTTAACCCCTGAGATAAATGGGCGCCCGCGCCCGTGCCTTGCTCGGGTAGTCAATCTGGTTCGTATTTCGCGTTCCAAATTCATACTTATATGTGTTGCGCGTATTCATTCTAATACGTTCGCATGAAGCGCGTAGAAACGAGCGAGAGCTGTGGTATTATATGTATATATTAGAATGTGAAATGTCATGTTGAATTGGTTTCCCGACTGTCTTATTTAAATTGATACGCCGATTCAATTAAACATTGTTATCAATTTAGAATGTTTTTATGCTTTATTCCCCAGTGGACGCTCGTAACACCTTACAAAGTATATGTCAGGTTATTTATTGGTGAATGGATAGTTTCAGTACTGTGTGAATAAAGTACAGAAACCTTTATGACTCTACAGTAACGTGAATGGTGCGCGTGTGAAGTAAAGAGCCAACACAAGGCTTTGTAATGCTTCTTGCTGCAAAATTTTACAGCTCCATGGAATGAAAACGGTACCTATACATTTTATTAGCGTACATAATTTTGAGACAAGCTGTACCATAATGACGAGTATTTTATGATTGGTAAATGAAGTTGACAAATGTCCAAATGGACATTTTCTAGAAGTTGTTGAGATAGTGGGGGTGTTTATCCATTCTCGGGTTGGTGTTGGTACAGGGGTGTGACGGAGAAAGCAGAGCTGTGGCGACGCTATCAGTGGGTCCACCACGGCGTGCAGTCAGTGTCGGCTGCACAGTCGTCATAATCTCTCGCGACGCGTTCAGCGTGCATTTGTTTACACTCGCTGCATAATTGTATTGTGATGCTAAGTGTTTGAGTGTATGTGTGTCATGAGTGGCCAAGAGATGAATATGCGGGTAAGCGCAAACATTTACTTACTGACAAAAACGTTAACAATATTCAAGTAGGTAGTTATTTTGATTAGATCCGTTTTTAGTAATTACATTCCCATATTAATTTGTTTGGTAATATGCACTTTTTCATATTAATTAACAATCCGCACCATTCAAATTCATTACTCTATGATTTAATTACTTATCTAGTTACCTGAAAACATCAATCTTTAGCAATCTCGCTCCGCTAGGTGAAGCGAGTATTAATTAATGGCATAATTATATAAGTACGACAAATAATTTAGTACTAATACAATATCGTAAACAAATTAAGGGCTTAGCTAATTACGTTTATTACTAAGTACATTCTTATTGGGGTTATTGTTGACACGGTCACAGTAAAAATATTCCAAGAAATGGTTTAATATTACAATATTTTTGCAAGTAGGTATTTTTATGCATTATATCATTAAGCGTCCGATCATCGGGTCCATTTAATTCCATTAGAAATAGGTACTTACAATATGATATTAAATACCTAGACATGACTATTTATTATTAGGTATCAACATCACAATTAATATAAACTAAGAATAGTGTTATCTCTTTTATTTAATTAACGTACGACTGTACTATTATCTATTCTGTGGTACGACACAATTAAGAAAGAAATAAAAACACAGACTGTACGGGTCAATTCAAGCATCAATTATGATATCTTTACTATAGTTTATGATATATTTATCCTTATAAATATATCTTATATTTTTTGAAAGGTTGTCTGTGTAGATATTGGAGAACTCGAATGTATAGTACAGTATTAAAGCTATATTCCTAGCATACATGTAGGTGTATCCTGAAGCTCAGTTTTGTTTAGGCGTATTAAAAAAAAAAAAAAAAATTAGAAATCGTTTATTTCAGACCGGTGATCCATATTTTGTTAGTACAGAGAACCTTAAGAACCATGTTAGGAAAATATGCTAAGGAATACAAAAATAACTTAAATAAAAATACATTACAAAAATAAAAAAGATATAAACATTATGCGGTTTAGGCTAGCCTTTCGCAGTGCCAAGCAACTTCTCTACTTGGCCCTGCCAATAGCCACCTCCACCCAATACTTCATGAGCGGACATCGAGGCGCTCGGCCAACAAATTAATGTCACTGCGATTTTCATTCAGAGCCTTATCACACTTGCGATTTGCAAGCGTATTTTGTATGAAGGCGTTGACGCAGCGTGTACGCCGCGACTGATAATTGTATAGAAAATACGCTCGCAAATCGCAAGTGTGATAAGGCTCTTAGAGAACTCGACTGTACCTTTGTGCGGCGTGCGGCGTCTTTCGTATTTTTCCGTAGAAAACCAGATTTCCCGGGAATGACAGAGTCTGGATCGTTTTTTCACCCCCATAAACCCCAGTATTGTAACTCTTGTAACTAGAGTAAAAATCGTTAGAGCCGTTTAGAAGAACCCATTTACAAACAAATAATTGAATATACTTACAAATGTTGCTCTTTTAATAGCATAGGATAATTACGGTTATAACTATTTCTGGAGTATTTAGATAAAGCAGTTTCGCAGTAGGTACACCGTGCCGAGTCCGAGTCGAGCTCGGGCTACGAGTTTTTCATACATTTGCCCGTGCGCCGTCCGGCAAACTGTTTACACCTGTTGTCAAATAATGAATAGGCAAAATACACACAAATACTGTGGTGAACACTTTAGTCGGGTTAATATGTTCCGGTGTCGGCCCCGGCACGGAACGGTGGATCTTGAATCATTATGTTATGTTAGGTTTGTCTAAGTACTTTTTGGGATTAGTCTACGAATATACATATGCAAGTATAATTAGTTGGTACTTAGGACTAGTTTGAAGCTCACATAGGTACTGCTTCTTTCTCCTGCAATTTAAAATCCATTAAGAATCTGGATAATGCATATCTTATGAAATGAAATGGTTTATTTCGCTAGAGGTATATTTACATTAGCTAGAGATATGGTTATACTTAGGGTTTACGCAATCTTGAAGAAGCTATCCTGTTAACTATGAAGGTATGTAACGTTGTATGTTTTCCGATACCCTTATAATAATCCTACACTAATATTATAAATGCGAAAGTTTGGATGTTTGTTCAATCAAGCTTTAACGGCTCAACCGATTGGATTGGAATTTTGCACGAAGATAGTTTATAGACTGGATTAAAATATAGGATAGTTATTATCTCGGGTCCACGCAGACGAATTCGCGGGCGGCAGCTAGTATTATATAACGCCCTTACACGTGCACGTCTAACCTCATCCGCCTAGGGTTATTCCCGGTTGTGCCCCTAAAGGCTCCCCCCGGGGTCCGCTTTGACACCTGACCCCAAGATTTGGCTAAGGCACTAGTTTTACGAAAGCGACTGCCATCTGACCTTCCAACCCAGAGGGAAAACTAGACCTTATTGGGATTAGACCGGTTTCCTCACGATGTTTTCCTTCACCGAAAAGCTAACGGTAAATATATTCCGTTCATAAGTTCCGAAAAACTCTTTGGTACACGTGTATTCGTGCACGTCTAACCTGAGACACCTAATCTGCATTCATTTCAACATTGTATACAACGCGGATGTTAGAAATGTTTTGATTCAGGTCCTACGTGATTAGACGAATTAATTTAGTATCGACATTAGTTACAATAATTGAGTTGGTAATGGTAGTATACGAGTTATCAAGTTATTAGCCGAGTGTCACCGAGATCAGGGTCCTAGTGTGATTGTGCGCCATGCCCTGTCGCGTTACGGACTCAGATTTCTTGTACCTACATGAGATAATGTCTTGTTATTGTCGGGGAAAGCATAAATGTGGCGACGATAATCTCGGAACAACACTGCACTTCGGTACTGGCATGGTATCTTAATAATCTATCAAGCGCATGCTTTTGTCACGCATCTGTAACGCCACTCTAGGACTGTGCTAAGTCTAAGTCTAAGCATTGTGCTGACTATCATAATATTTATCTTCCTTATGAATAAAATAGTGTCGTGTATACATAGATACGTCACACTTACAAACAGTGCTAATAGCATTTTAATAACCGTTTCTACACATTTTACGAAATTTGTTGCGTGAGTTATAGCTTACAAATAGGGCAATATAAAAATTAATGATGGGTGTAAATTAAAAGAACAAGATCGGTCATAAAGCATTCGTCCCTTACTAGCAAGTAGGAAGTGCGAGAACGGCGGATGATTTATGTCCGAAATAAACACGATCAAGCTAGCTAGGCTGGCACTATATAGATTTCGCATTAGTAATGTTGTAGGTATATTTTTAACATGCCTCAAAAACTAGAATTCTACGGTCATTTACCTACAGACCTAATAGAATTCTACGGTCATTTACCTACAGAAAAATCTGTTAAAATAGTTTACCGTAAAGTTTAAAAAGCATAATATTTTTACTTTAGATTAATTTATTATATTACTGACATCCGCGCATGTGCGCGATGCGTTGACGTTCGGAAGAATTATCATTTCGCAATTATAACGTCCTCCGCCCGAAGCGTTGGCGTCGCACTGTTTATTTTCGTTCGACTCTATTAACAGAATATTAGTGAAATTAGTCCTCGCTGTATTCACATTCCTGACATGGCTACGTGTACAGTCAGCAGCAGAAGTAGCTACGCAAATGAACACGCTCAAAATGATCTAGACAGTCCTTATCCTCTTGACATTAGAGTCGTGTGCAAGTCATTTTGAGCACTCGACCCGCTTAGCTACTTTGGCTGCTGACTAAATTTGCTTGTAATTCAAGCACTTTCCGCGTTTACGGTATCACGGTGAAACCAGTCGCCGTATAAGGGCGCATATCAGAGTCGTAGAGAGCACGGCTTGCCTTATCTTGGTGACGGTGATTTCATGTTAAAGAGAATTGTATGCAATTAATATTATACTTGGGAAAACGCCGATAGAAGCTTAAATTTTCGTTTCCAATTGGTCGGTTACCAATAATGTTATTTTAGAAAAACCTATGCCCTTTCCGTATGATTTATCGTTACAATACAAATGTGAAGTGGTTGTTTTTGTGATTAGATTAGGTAATCGATTTATTACTTTTATTCATTAATTGATTAACGTGAAGATATAATTTATACCTACAGGAACAATTATTTGACTGTGCATTCATGTAGGTTAGTTCACAAAGCATGTGAATCATTCGAACTGAAGTGTAACAACAAGGTCTTTTGTGACATCACAAGCTACGTCTCGCCAATAATATTTTCTTTCACCGGAAGAATGAATATGTGTGTCACAAAACGTAGCTGTACGTTCATTTAGCCCAAAGCTAAAAAAAGATTAGAAAGAAAAATATGTCTAAAAACATGTTATTACTAGCTTCCGCCCGCGAGGAGCGAGCTTGGGAGTAGACATAAAGGAGAGGGCAAATGCACAAAAGATCCCATAGGGTCGAAGTGTATCCGAAAGGGCCCTCATCTATATAAGATAAGATAAGATAAGATAAGATAAGATAAGATAAGATAAGCTTCCGCCCGCGACTTCGCCTGCGTGGACCCGGGATGAAAACTATCCTACGTTTTATCTAGGCTATAAGCTATCTTCGTGCAAAATTTCATTTAATTCGGTTGAGCAGGCGTCTATGCAGACTGCGTTTTTTTCACGCGCCGTCGACGCGCCGTCGCCGTCGACGCGCGTTTGTAGCGATACACACGCGATACGCACGCGACGCGAATCAGACGCAGCTTGTAGACGGATTTGCATACGGACTTTTTCAGTTTTTTGTTTGTATCGATACAGACGCGATCCTGAATGAATGGTGTAGACACTAAATAAAATAATCAATAATGTCATATTTTCTCGAACAAGGATTAGAAATGTAGTCAAATGGAGAAAAAATCAACGCAAGATGTTAAATAATCACGAAGTTATAAGTGTCCAAAGTTTTAAGAAGGGGTATGTTCTGTCTCTTTTTCGCAAAACGCAACTTCATATGAAACGACGGCGCTTGTAGATTGTGACGTCTGCTTACAGTGGTTACCAACAGGCAGGCCATATACTGGTCTGTCACCGTCGTAGTAAAAAAAGGATAGCATAGCTGTTTTGGAGTCGAGTAGGTAATTGTGTCGTGTGACGCCACTGTCACGGCGGGCGCGCCGTCACGCTGCGCCGGCGGCGCGCATCCCTGCCCGCCGCGTCGCCGGCGTGTGCGCATCTTGACACAATGTGTGAATGGAGGAAAACGATAGCAGATTATTTAATGTGGCTGACTGTCATTTTAATTGGAATCTTCTACCTTGGACGGTAAAATTGCTTTTTTTATGGACTTTTTTGATGCAATTCGGTCAACTCAAATAATCTAAATGCGATTTTGTTAATTGTGGCGAGCCCGTCCATGAAATTGGTTACTTACAATATAATACGGGCACACATGTCATCCGTACCTACTAATTACGTGGTAGGTATAATTAGGATTATGGTGCTCGTATCATATGCATTACTAGCGACCCGCCCCGGCTTCGCACGGGTACTATATTATACAAATATACATATAAACCTTCCTCTTGAATCACTATCTATTAAAAAAAACCTCAAAATCCGTTGCGTAGTATTAAATATCTAAGCATACATAGGGACAGACAGCGGTAAGCGACTTTGTTTTATACTATATATATATATATATATACATTATGAGAGTACTATACACAAAAGTAATGATTTGTTTATTTTAAAACAGTATAAAAGTAGCCAAATGTATTAAAATTAAATAGCGATAAGAATGCAATTCAAATTCAATAGGTCTAGTCAAATATACCTACCCCAGATGCCTACATTGACTACTAATTAAAATGTTTGTCGCTGAACGAAGCGCCGGTCTTATGAGCAATGAGCTATAAAAAAAAAAGTGCGCCTCACCCCACCCGTCACGCCCAACGAAACTAGACCTCTGCCTACGCTTAGTTACTACGAATCGAGGCGTCAAGATATATTTGTGGGTGAGCGTGATGCGAGTTAATACAAGTTACAGAATAGCGGGGCTTCAGACAACATTCTATTACATAATTTACATCAATATACAATAACACCTGACAGCTAAAACACCTATCAAATGATTAGGTACGGTCGAGGAAATTGAATGTTTGGCACATGTCAACTCTATTAGAATGACGTTAAGGTCCAAAAGTGCTAAACATTCAATTTCCTCGACTGTACATAATAATCCAGGAGGCATCTTCCAGTGATCAACGTTTCCTCATTCTCAAACAATCGTCACGAAAGTCTTTGCTGCGTAAGTTTTTTAATGTGGATCTATTTCTATTTTCCTTGTGAAGGTCGCCGCGCGCGCGCCGCCCGCCCACTGACAAACGAGCCCGTTTACGGGTTGATGACCTCGCCGCAATAATTTTCAGCATACCCTTTTTATTGGCCAAACAGCAGATCTGATATCGTTTGAAGAGTAATTTATGTGACAGTTAGGCGTCTTTCAAGTCTTATTCGGACGTTTATAGAGAGTCCCGTAGATAATAGTAAAATAAGTTTCTGTCAAAAATTTCATTTTTTGGTACAAGCTTTTATTGCAGACTGTACTTTTCTGTATACCGTCATCACCTGCTCATTAAGGGTCCTTACGCCTAAAACGAGCGTATTTTGCAAAATGCTTGCTTTTTCATTCAAGACTACGACGTAACTATTAGTATTTATTCAAAAACTGATAACGTGCTTAAATAATTATTTCTTCAACTAGGGGCTAACATGGTTCAAATTTTCATTTTCTGTTTCTAAACCTAAAATAAATGAGTTTTCTTGGCTTTTTCAAATTTTGCAGTGAGAAGTGTCATTTCGGTTCTCAATTTTGCAGCAAACAAGAATCATTAGGTACTACATAAATGATTACAATTCACATCACCAAATCTTTTACGAGGGGCTGACATGGTTGAAAATCAAAGATTCATTTTAAAAAGTTGAATCAATACCTTCCGAGTTTTCTTATTTTTTTTGGTGAAAACAGGATTACAATATATTTTTTTACCGCAAATTGTACCTTTATTTTTCCCTAAAAATAATATGATAGCAAATTATAACTTTATGTTAACCCATAAAAAAATAATCATAACTATAGGACCTACGATGCCGAAAATGTATTTTTTTTAAAGACGTATAAATCACGCCGCGCGCCGAAATTATTATTAAAAAAATGATTAAGAGGTTAAGAAATGATTATTTAATTACGTTATCAGTTTTTGAATAAATGCTAATAGTTACGTCGTAATCTTGAATGAAAAAGGAAGCATTTTGCATAATACGCTCCCGCTTCTGCTTATGTGGGCGTAAGGACTCTTAGGACGATTCTAACGAGCCCAAACTCGATGGGGTTATGTGGTTTTATTACGGAGTTCCTATGATCACCCACTGTCTCCATCATCAGATCAGCTCGATGGTACCATAATATTGCATTGTCATCCAAACTATACTTATACCCAAAATTTCAGCTCAATTGGTCACCGGGAACTGGGTCAAATTTAACTTGCAAGATTTGACGGACAACTTACTTACATACTTACATAAGAACAAGTCAAGTTAATATAAAGCTTGTAATAATAAAAAGGACCCCTTATTTCTTCTATCTCAGGAACTACATACGCTATCGATTTGAAATAATACTAAACAAGGCTAACCCAGTTAGATGTATTGAAAATTAAAAATCTAAACATACATTTTTATTTTCAAAGCCTATATATGTCGAGTCGAGTGGGGTATCATATGAAAGGGCTGCTTAGACAGTTTGTAACTGTACCGACATCCTCTGAAAATAGCAAACCCTGGGTGTCACTAATTTGAATAAACTGTTGATTGATTCCAGATATTCCACTTGCAGTCGCTGGGTAATCTTATTGTACTTAGTTATTATTTATTCCTCAAAAATAGTAATAACAATAGGTGGAGTATAGTCTATCTTAGGGGGTTCCTAAACTTTGAAGCTAACGGAACACCAAACATACCTTTTATTTTATGGATACCTAATCATTAAACAGAGAAACAGGTCAAGAAACAGAGATTTAAATAAAAACAAATACTTTTATTAGAAATACATAGTTCAAAACTCGTTTTAATGTGAATAATGAAATAGACTCTATCTTATCACGAACGCATGCCAGCAACTTCGCAAACAAATATATTAAAAGGTAGGCAGTAAATAAATATCAATAGGTCAAGCCTTTTGCCACTGTTTACTCATTAATTATAATCGACTAGTGTGTTTTATCGGGAGGTGTATTAAGTGGCAATTATCTCTTGGTGTTGTGTGTTTAAATTTTTTTTTGGCAATTTGTAGTTATATAATTAGCAGTTCATAAAATCTCAATAAAGATTTATTAATACCGGCAATTCAAAGCTTTATCATCATCGTGTAGTTTTAAATTATGTCAGATAATAAGTGACTCAATTATACATCATCATCCTCCTAGCGTTATTCCCGGTTGTGCCCTATAGGAGCCCGGGGTCCCCTTTGACACTTAATCCCAAGATTTGGCATAGCCACTAGTTTTACGAAAGCGACTGCTATCTGACCTTGCAAGTCAAGACTTCAACCAACCGAGAGGGAAAACTACACCTTTCTGGGATTAGACCGGTTTCCTCACGATGATTTCTTTCACCGAAAAGCTAACGGTAAATGTTCCGTACATTCGTTCCAAAAAACTCCGGGATTCGAACCCACACCCGCTCTTGACAGCCGCATTAGTTACTGCATTATAAGAAATGTCAATTTTGCCATCCCAAAATTATATTCTAACTGATACAGTGCACTAATGCAAGACTGCTCGCAGATAGTGACGTCATAATCTGCGAGCGTCATAGTAAATGTTGTTTGTGATTATTTACCTCTTGCGTTGCTTTTTTCTCCAATTCACTACATTTTTAATACTTTTTCGAGAAAATACAACATTATTGATTATTTTATTAAGTGTTAATAATAACACTTAATATAAACCCCTGTTAATAATAACATGCACACATTGGTATCGACACCGCCGTGATGATCACAATTATCTTCCCGTAGACTAGACCGACCGATAATATACCCGAAAATTTACAATGAATGAACGCAAGACGCCTAATCTTATTTTTCCATTATTATGAAAAAAATCGGGTCATAAAGGCGCTTACAGTTTTGCAACAATTGATTTTTTAGTTCAACACCTGGTTCAAATCCAGCAACAAAAATGTTATGAATATTTAAAGTAGCACTTTCCTCTTACGAGTATTTTTGTTTGGTGTCATGGGTTAACTGCCACATTTATCTCCTACTGCATAAATACATTTGAGCCATCTTTTCCTCCGCAGTATCTGGTGGAACTGCAAACGATACGTTTATCAGCGCTCGGTCAGCTCTCACATATAACTGGGTCGTGCTCTATAAGTTATTCTCGTGGCGGGATGCTGCTGACATATGCCCAGCAACTACATGTTCCCGGGACTCTGGTGAAGAGGCGTGAGAATCCGCATGTGAACACGCCCCTTATCTTATTAGTTTACCGGTAGTCGTGGGAACCTAATTTAAATATTGATTCGAAGCTCTACGTTGCTCTAATATATGTTCCTGTAAATAGTTAAAACATTATAATACTTACCAATAATAACTTTATGGTGTAGAGTCCTGCAGATCTGGATGTCTACTCGAAAGTACTCGAAACGATTGATTTCTTATTTGCAGTTTGCGGTTATAAAAATAGCTATAAATAAGTACCTATATAGAAGCAGTAGGTACGGTATTTTGGAGAGCTATTTATTTAAATACCCTTATCACAAAACAAATTATTTTTAATTAAATATTTGTATCCTGTCGGGGGCTACAGACGAAGATGGTTTATTTTTCCATTATATTCTTTCTCTGTATCATATCGATTAGCTATTTATTTAATAGTAATAATAAAATAAAAGCTTTTTACTGTTGAAATAAAAAATCATATCCATAATAATATTATAAGTTTGTCTGTCTGTCTGTATATCTGTCTGTCTGTTAGCTCAGCATGCTTAAACCGCCGAACCGCGTTTTAAAATCTAAAAGGAAAAAAAAATAGAATGAACCTAACGTGTTTATTTTAATTTCAACACTAGTATAATGTTTATATCAAGGCGTTTATTGGATTTCGCAATAACGTTTATTTGCGCATAGAAACCAAACACTGCTGGCGGACCGGGTTATTAATGTTTTCAATGTCGTTATTTAAAGCAACCTAAGTTACAGGTTATGATTAAAAATTGATCAAAAATTACACTGTTAAATCAGTGAAACCTGTGGTGAAACTAAGTAGGTAAGTACAACACACCAGCAGTTTGAGCAGGGTCAAAAAATATACGAACACAGATGTCTAGTTCGCTTGGGTTCGATTAAATAACAATACTTCATTGTGGTAAATGGCATATGCAGACAGTAAAAAAAAAAAACCGGGTTGCACTCCGGGAGTGCCGGCAGAAGTGAAAACTCAATAACAGTTTTTCGATCAGGTCACATGACATCTTACGGTGTCACCCTAAAAATGAATTTGACACAAATTTATAAACAATTATCAATTATTTAGGCGGACGGCCCGCGGGCGTGTTGGGTGCGACGGGCCCAACGCGCCGCCGCGGCGCAACGGTGCCGGGGTCCGGCGCGCCGACGGCCGGCGGCAAACACAATAGCAATTTGTTTTTGCCATTGCCAAATATTTTTCAAAGCTTTATCTCTTTAGGAATAACGTCTAATCCAATAATCGAATAATTCGAATTTGCACAGTAGACGACGGTGGCGACCAAAATATCAATTTGTTTTTGCCGTCGGTAAATATTTTTCTAAGCTTTATCTCTTTAGGAGCCCAAATTCGAACTATTCGAATTTTCTCAATAGCAAAACGGTGAAGGACGCGTTGGTATTATTACAAATTTATTTGCAGAATATGCTATTGCAAAAAGTGTTTAACGGCTTTATACTCTTGCGTTCAGTTTTGAATGAAGTTGAATCGGCTAGCAGCAAAAAGTGACCTGCACATCTGACGTCACAAAACTCTGTCGCGTATTTAACAATTTTTCCCCATCCCAAAAAGTGCTCAGCGCCGCTAAAGAAGTTTTCACTTCAAAAACAAAATGTATTATTATGTAAGACTAGAACCTAAATCTCTGAAGATATGACCCAGTCCTTAGAGAAATATGATCGTAATCAAATATATTTTTTAGCCCTGTTAAACACAATTAAAATTACGTCATAAATAATCCTCTTTCAATTAATAAACACAATGGCGGGTTCAGAATGCAGTAGTCATAAAACTGCAGTGGCGTTCTGAATAAGTCCCGGCTGAGCGGGCTGAGGTGGCGGCTGGCGCGACCGGTTCCCGCATTCCTTAACGGCCCTAAACCTTGCACAGTGCACGTCAAATATATGTACACATTTTCCCCCTTATCTCAAAGGAATAAGGTGTAATATTGTAAACATATCTGTGTTGACCGTAGTTATTTACGAACAATTTGTTGTAGAAGTATTCATATTACTAAACTATTTTGCATTGCTTTGAGTAAGCTCTGCGATAAATTTACATTATTGCGTAAAGTTACAAAATTCTTGTAATTTTTGTCGTACCTATTCCGTAATCTTGTCTCAAGTTTTTTAAAAGTTTGTTTGCAAGGGTTAGTTTCCGTCACGATACTAATTCCAATAACGTCTAGTTTTCCCTCTGGGTTGAAACGTCAGATGGCAGTCGATTTCGTAAAACTAGTGCCTGTGCCAAATCTTGGGATTAGGTGTCAAAGCGGACCCTGGGTTCGTTAAGGGCGCAACCGGGAATAACCACGTTATCCAAGTTAATCACCTGGCCCCGATCACCCATTCAGGGGAATTAGCGGCAATTATTTTATATTCAACTAGGAAATAATGATAATGTTATGGCGCTTCGCTACCGAGTCACGCTCGCTTCGCTCGCTCGGCTCGCGCGCTGTAGGGTCGCAGTTCACCTAACAACCTAACCGTTTTTTTCCCCTGGGGGATTAACAATTTTTTTCGACCACGTGTACTTAAAGACCTGTTATTTTCACGATTTTCAACTTCTCATGATCATGCTTTTGTTTTAACAAAATTGTATTATACATGTAACGATAGTTCTACGGATTGCGAAAAAAATAAAATAAAATAATTTACTTGTTTAATCTTGCATACTTTTATCGGACCACAATTCTGCGTTTTCGTTACGAATACTTTCGTGACGCTTTTTAAAGCTTGATTTAAAGCCTTGGTAGAAATTCGTGTGCACTGGCAACTCAACGTAGTAGGGCAACACCAGAGAAAAAAACGGACAAAGGTGATGCGGACAAAGTTTTTCTAAATAATTTCTAAAGTGCTTGTGTGATTTTAAGGGTAAGTAGTGATTATTTTTAAGCGGTTGTTTTTTCATACGATAGGTTAATGTTATTCACGCACGTGACATGTATTATTTTATTCAAAATATCGTTATTTCACCATGATAATCAATATTTTTTCAAAAATATGTTACACTTTCGTTACGAATAGGTTGTGTAACGTGTAACGTGACGAATACATGTGGTAAAGGCAAGTGCACACAGAAAAATACGAACTTAAATGAGTTTTTAATAGATTTCCAACGACAAATACAGTAAGTTATTAAGATGAATCAATTTTAAATTGTAGGTACGCACATTAGGTACAGGGATCAGCACGAGATACTTAAATCCATACTATCCATACATATAATAATAATAATAAAATAAATATTAAGGGACAATCTTACATAAATCGACCTAGTCCCACAGTAAGCTCAGTAAGGCTTGTGTTATGGGTACTAGACGACGATATATATAATAGATATAAATACTTAAATACATAGAAAAACTTCCATGACTCAGAAACAAATATTCATGCTCATCACACAAATATTTGCCTTTACCGGGATTCGAACCCAGGACCTTCAGCTTCGTAGGCAGCGTCACTACCCACTAGGCTAGGTCGTCAAAACATATCCATACTAAACTAATATTATAAATGCGAAAGTGTGTCTGTCTGTTTCTTTCGTCTTCACGCTTAAACCGCTGAACCGATTTAGATGAAATAGGTATAGAGATAGTTTGAGTCCCAGAGAAGGACATAAAATAGTTTTTATCCCGAAAAAAATCCTCTAAGGAGGTGAAATAGAGGGTGAAAATTTGTATAGAGCTACGATATAAACGAGTTCCACGCGGACGGAGTCGCGGGCAGAAGCTACTATTCATCGAACGAGCGACCGAAGCGTTGTTGATTACGTGAAAATACTTTATTTTTATTTAGTCAAAAAAAAACTTATTTTTTTTAAATCATGCATTTTTTTGCGAATATTTACCAGTATGATCTAAGCCTAATAACAACTTATGTTACGTTTAATGGTAACGTCACGTATTTTTTTTATGTTAGTTCTATGTCACATTGGTCAAAATTCGCGGCCTTACCCACCTATTGTGTAGACAGGTATGGTTGCAAAGAAGGTTAGGTATACACCTAATATACCTTTGTATAAAACGGTCACAGTAGTTCCATCGATGGCAGGAAATGGTTACTATGAATGAGCAGTGGGCGGCATGAAAGTGCATTGGTATTCCAATACACCATTAATGTTAATTCCTGTTTTGTTCAGCAACAAGAAAGGTATTGCCGGCATATATAGTGTCTTAAAGTTTTATGCGGCTTCCACGCCGTTTTCTATAAATAAGTTCTTAATCTTGATGAAAACCGATTTGTTGCTCATTGTAATTTAATCGTAATTACTATAATATATATATACTATATTAGGTACTATATAAGTTAGTAGATAATTCCCAACCAGTGTCTAGTGTTCCGTTCTCTATTTACAAATTTTGAACTGTCATGTTAAGGGGCTCCCATACGCCAATGATCTTCGATCTGAATACCTTCGTTTTCTAATGATTTTTGTAGCTTATTATATGAACAACAACGGCTTTAAGCAATATAGTATCCCATATTTACTTCAAAATTCATTGTTTTCGAGATATTTGGCATCAAAGTTGAACAATTTTAGGCCAAAAAACTGGTTTTCTGGCCATAACTTTTGTGTTAATTAGTTTAAAATGAAAACCCTAGACACATTTTTAGAGACGTCATAGATAAACCCAACTATGTAGATTTCGTATATACTTATGTTAAATCTTTCACGTCATACGAAATAAGTGATTTTTTAGACAATGTTTAAAAAAATCATACATAATTATTCATTTCTTTCAAAATCCATTATCCAAAAATGGAGATAAAAGATTGAATAACCGATAGCCGTTTGACTTATAATTCTATCTGTAGTGCAAAAGTAGGAGATACGATTCAAAACTTGTCAAAAATCGATGAAAACCTCGGGTATCCCAGGGTAGCCCCTTAAGATGCTTGCCATGTCATTGTGGCTCCAACAGATTCAAACTTAAAGTCACCAGACGTATGTACTCGTATTGTAAATGCAATGAATATAAATGAGGTCCTACGTCGAGTTCAACAGCACGGTATTAGAGAATTCCTGTGCGCTGCGGGGATATCTGTGTGTCTGGCGGACTTTATCTTGGATAATGCCGCGATATAACTCAGCTCAGCCAGACCATAAGCTCACCACCGCGTAGGCTGGGGCTTTGGCGGCCTGACAACTAAATACATTATCTACATCGTGTTTGCAAGTTGCTAGCTTGCTAGCTTTCAGCAAAACGCAGGGAAAGGCCATGGAATTTGTTGCGTCCATATTCGCTTGGAATTCGACAAACTGGACCGATAGACTAATTTGAATAACTTCAAATAGGTAGGTGTCTTGATAAAATCTTGCTATTCATTCAATTGTTTGGAACCTTTAATTCGCAACGTCCAGAACTCGGCGTAATACACTCGTAGACCGTATTTTTCATTTTTTTCCTGAATCGTTTGGACTATTCAGCGTTACCGAGACATGAACTAAATAAAGCCCTTGCTGTTTTTTGCGAATTAAAAGGTTAATTACAGGGCCGCTAAACGCTTTTTAGATAGTACTTGAAATTATCCTACATAAAATTCCATTTTAACGGGATCGAAATCGGTAAGTGCTGTAGAATTTTTAACTCAGACCCATCATATTTCATTAATATTACCTAAATGAATACCATTTGACGTGGCATATCTATCTTGCCTCGCTATTAATTAATTGAAATTCAATCGATCAAAATAAACCCACATTCTGTAGGGTAATACTAAGTTGTCTGTGAACACTGCCCTATTAATATCCGGTTTAATGCATATAATAAATCAGTATAGAAAGTTGAACGCTCAGTCATAGATCAAAAATAACGTGTAAGCAGAATCAGCTATTTATATTTAGTAGACTATAAAGATGCATCTGTCTTTATGAAGCGTTTTAGACTTGGCTGAATGAGAGTGGCGTGTATTTATAAATGGACCAAAAGTTAAAAAAAAACTGCTTTTCCGGCGACTAAGCCACAAGTGTCTTGACAATAGCTTCGTAGCTTAGGTTAGCTCTGGTGAAAAATAATCGAACAGGACCCACAGAAAAAAGTTTTCGTTATATATTACATTAAGTTGTATCTCTATTCTAATTTTACCGTTGATTGATTACATTTAAAATATATTTTATGATTCAAGTTTATCAGTTTATATGTCGAATTTTTATAATTTCATTTATAATTTGCCGCCAGATCACATCAAATGGGTAATTGACATAGTTTGAATGTTAATATACACTTTTATGTGTTTCTGAATGTTTCTTTATCACCGGCTTCTATCTCCGATGCGGTTTGGGTAATGAAGTTTTTTTATAATGCAGGTTTTTACACAGCAGTCTTGCACTGTGTACGAGTAGGTACACAGAGTACACATAATTGGAAAAAACAAATGTGAAAGCTTTGAGAGGGTAACAGAATAACATCCATTATAAATTACCCTCTCAAAGCTTTCACATTTGTTTTTTCCAATTATGTGTACCTACTCTGTGTACCTACTCGTACACAGTGCAAGACTGCTGTGTAAAAACCTGCATTATAAAAAAACTTCATAACCCAAACCGCATCGGAGATAGAAGCCGGTGATAAAGAAACATTCAGAAACACATAAAAGTGAATATTAACCAGAGTGCAGGCAAGGCACCTATTTACGCGTCACCGCAGGACGTTTAACCGACAGCCATATTCAAATGTATTTCCAGGCAAGTGCTGAACACACGTTCTATGGGAATTGGTATCGTGGGACATAGCTTCGAACATAAGACATATAGTTCACGCAAATCATATATGTAGTTAAATAACAAATTATTAAAAATAATGTTATTTAAGTTGGTTCACCGACCATACAAAACGTTTTTTGACATTCGCAGATTATCGGCGTGATATTTTAAGAAACTTATGTAACGCACTTTCATAAATTGGCTATTCATTTGCGCGAAATTGCCCCTTTCCTAGAATAAAATTGTATAAACTAGAATCCTAAGTATAATAAGAATAACCTTAAGCATCAAGCAGGTAAATTATTATATTTTATAGAATTATCATTAAACAAATTATTAGGTATCAATATTATTTAGGTAATGGATACAGTTTATCACGATTCCGCCGTGCAGTCTGGAATCAAATGCTGGTAGCCCAGTCTGGTTTAGTTCCGGACTTTAAACCAATTAGTTTAATGATATTCGTTAACACACGAATAAACTGCGGCCAAGATGCGCATGCGGTGCGTTGCACTCAGCTTTATAAATACGCATTCGAGAGTCCAACGAAATTACGGACGCTTCTCTGGGGAAAATACCAATATAGGTATTTTAAGTTACGAGTGCTCGTTTCACCAACTTTTTTCAATTGGAGGAAAGTTTGTGAGACTTTTAAAAAGAAAGCGGGTAAAGTATAGGTTACTGCTGATGCTGCCCAACATAATAAATATAGTTTTATCGTCTACAAGAGATTTTTAAATGACCTTGCGCTTATCCTAAAAAATACTGACTTAGGTATGCTGCAGCTGATATAAGTAACTTTAAACGGTGTCGCTGGCAGCCAACCGTCTGAAAGGAAATCGCCAGCGGCGCCAGTGTTCGAAACCTTCGGGTATGAAGTGCTTCAATGTCGATATCTTTCCGAAACGGTAACAACATGTTTTGTCAACCTGTCGGTTCACATCTCGCTAGCGAGCGGCGCCAACGCTGCCACTCAGTCGGCGCGTGCACATCACGCCCTGCCTGCGTGTAGAGTATTTATAAACCTATTCCGAGTATCTTTTATCTGGTCCCCTGGATTATCTGCTAATGGGTAACCAATAATATGCAGCTGTAGTGGTTTAATGGGTCAGGTAAGTCTCTAGAGGTGCCGGGGGTGTGTGTGCGCGAGGGTGCGGGCGACGCGCTCTGCCAAACGGCGCGCGCGCCGCGCCGTCATTCGCAAGGAGCGCTAGCGCCGGGCAGCCGCGCGGCGTTACCTCACTTTCCAATTTTACCAAATCTACCCTCATCTGTCAAACAATAATAATATAGGTACATCAAATTAAAATATAGTTTAAAATAAATTTAATTAAATACTATAGTTAACTAATACACGTGAAAATCACGCACGCGCTGTGCGACAGTTTATCTAATGTGTTAGTACCTAAATATATTAATTAATGCAACATTGAAGTGAATTGGGACTGGTGTCTGTGATAACGGAACTGAACAGTGGAAGATTGATGAGTTCTTTTGAGATTATGCCATTGGATGGGCCAATTCCTGTCTTGATTGAAAAGGTAAAGTTTCGCTTGTTATCGTTCGCTTTCCAATTATAATAACTTTATCTTGACTGATTGTAAGCATACATTCTTCACTTATATTTATCTTCTTAACTGATAACTGGGGTAATAAATGCATGCTGATGAAATAGTACCGGGCGGTAACTAAGGTGATCAATTAAAAGCTCCTAAGTACAGTCAGCCGCGCAGCAAAAGTAGCTAAAAGTAGCCAAGAGGATAAGAACTGTCTAGATCATTTTGAGTGTATTATTTTGCGTAGCTACTTCTGCCACTGGCCGTACAAAGGTACAAACAAAAATTTAATTTGTCCATAATTATGTATGGATCGAGTGAATAAAAGTAAACATATTTATTACTAGCTTCCGCCCGCGACTTCGTCTGCGTGGACCCGGGATATAAACTATCCTATATTTTAATCCAGACTATAATCTTCGTGGAAAATTTCATCCATATCGGTTAAGCCGTTTAAGCGTGATTGAATAACAAACATCTAAACATCCAAACATCCAAACATCTAAACTTTCGCATTTATAATATTAGTAGGATATTTAGGGGTATACCTACCTACATAAGAACATAGTATTAGCCATGTCACCTGTGTTTCTAGAACAGATAATGACTTGAAAAAATTGCACGTCGTTTCTACGTCTTTTAGTAAATGATAGGTGCCTATCTGGTTCTGCCACAAAAGCACACATACTGGGTTTATCGGCTAAGGATGTATCCATCCAATATCCACAGATGATAAACCGTATCGTGCTAAGCCTGGCGACAGGCGACAGGCGTAGCAGACTCATTATCGCGTTATAAAAACAAGATGAAGCATTCCTCGCTTTCTGACACTAAAAACTATCTCTGGCAGAAAGTGGGCGGCTCTATCTATCCGCAATTTAACACGATATCGTTTATCGCTGAGATAAATCTCCTTTTTCATACTTCTTCTTTTATAAACATGACTTAAGTAGGTATATCTGCTATAAAGGCTAGTAACCATGCTAGGAGTGGAGTCGAAGTCAACTGCATCTATCATACCTACATGTTTAATTATTTCAATGTTTTGCATCCAAATGATGCAATTTGCACACTGGTGTCATTAAAGCGACCTGACGAGTAGAAGTTGTCATAATAAAATCGATCGTGTGTCCTGTCGTTATTTAGTTTCTTCTTCGTAATACAAGCGTGAAGGAAAGCAGCTTATAGCGTTTTTGTAATAAGATAATTCCTCGCAGTCCCCCTGAAATCAGGCTCTGAATATCGTGGGTACCTACCTATGTATACAGGGTATAGTAAGTAGTATTAATTGTAGGTCTACAACGGATTCAATAGGAAACACTTGACCTCTCGTCTCGCATCATTGTAAAACTAAAAACAACCAGCTAACAAGTAGTTACTTAAGTAAGCACAGATAATACTGTAATAATAATAATGACTTGTAATCACTATAGAAACTCGCGACAGTTTTAACGAACGTACTTATTTCTATTCACAAATCAATTTGCGGCTTACTGGGGAACAATAGGAATTCTTTACCTTGATAGTTTCGGTTTACTAACAAAGCGATAAGTTAACATTGACATTACATGGCCGCGAAAATATTAGTGCATCTTTCATATAGGCAAAATAAATATAAATGTGTCATGTGCTTCATTAGTACATTGTGATACAAGTGAGGTATGTTGATCATTACATCAGAGGCGGAATTATCACGCGAGCCGCAGGTTAGTTTCATACGACGTTTTTCAACACATTTTGCGAGGAAAAATCCTTTTCATAACATGAAAATTTGATAGGCCTGCCAAGTTATTTTCTTTACTTATTGATGTCAACAGGTTTCAACTCACATGTTGTATACATCGTCAAGAATTTCCAGTGGCGTCCATTCTTTTTATCACTTTTCTAGTCACCACGAGTCAACATTTTTGTTAATAACCAAACACGCATTAACAATGTTTACAAATATCTGTGAAATAACCTATAACGGCGCGCAACAGTTTTTTTTGTGAACTTTGCGCAGTGCGCGCGCATTAGATGAAATCTCTAAACAGCCAATGCAAAATAAAATAAATATTTTCGTTTTAAAATGTTATCTTTATTAATTCATGTAAAATGTTATCAAAAGTGATTCGTTTTACTAAATTAAACGTTTCTATATCATATCCAAAAAGAAGTAGTCAACTATTAACAAAAAGGATTTAATTTATTTAGTCGAGTAAGAATCCATTTGCCGAGAATTAAAAAAAACCTGTACATTCTGTACAACCCGGTTAATTTAAGAATGCATCGTGTTCATGCATATATCTTGCTGCAAGGTGCCAACGTAACTTAATCGGGATATAACCATAACACACAAGTATCGTAATGTCATAAAACACGCGTGTTTAATATCCAGGATTATGAGCCTAAAAGCGACACAATAAGAGGTACGTTACGAGCAATTGTGTTGAAAAAATATCTTACGCTATATATTTTGTTAGGGATTAAATAGAAGTCCTTAGAAACGGAAAAAGAGTCTCTTATTTTCCGAGTGTTATGACCAACTTATAAAGGTATATCGGCGTATGTAAACGTATCCGTCGTAGTACTACAATTATGGGCAATCTCCTTAGGAATCAGGAACAGGGTAGAAATATTACTCTTATAGAAACGGAAAGAGAAACATTATTTCCCATACCTTCAACCATCACCACCACTTGGACCAGCGCAGCGTGTCAGTTTTCAGCGGTAAACTACCATGTAAATCGGATAGCTCGTTTCGTTACACTAAGTAATTCGAATGATCGCCTGTTAATGTAGCTAGCGGGTGCGCCTGCGCCGTCGCATGCAATTTAAATCGTTAATAGACCGGGAACTAGCCGTTTTTCGCCCGGTGGCTTTGCTTATCTGTATGCAAACTATCTGCGCGGGAGGTGATCTGCCGGTTTCAGAACCACTTGTCCCTTTTAAGTTATTATTCTGCGGCTAACTTATGCCTGGTGATTATAGCCTAGCAGGTGGGTAAGGCTACTTATTGGCTCCAGTAATCTCCTTGATGGATGTGTCCGTGCGGTCTTTCCGCAAATTGGTTGCGCTTGTGCACTTGCAAGAGATTCATTGCTTGTATGTTCAGTTGTTTTCGTAAAAGTCATTTGTAAGCATTTTCATGTTTCAGTGCATTCATTCTCATTACCTATATTAATGGGTAAGGACCAAATTATTGGCCAGTAGTTAGTGCAGTTATATGTAAGTTGCCGGTTGAAATAAAGGAACTTGAGGGCAATATGTTTAAACAAACTCTTAGAACTTGGCTCCTTAATCAGTGCTTTTACAACGTCAGTGAATATGTAAACCACTAAGAAATATGATGTTTAAGTTTGTACGAAATAAATAAATTATATTATTATTACTACAAACTGAAGAAGTGAAAAAAGTTCCGTTGCGATAAAAAAATTAACCATACAATTGTATGGTTAATTTTCGTGTCACAACAGAAAACTTTAATAGAAAATTTAATTGAGTGAGTTAAGCTGGCCAATAATTTGGTCCTTATCCTAATAGTGTTTTTAATCCATGGACCATGACAGTGACAAGATAACTACAATGCTATTAGTTATGTAAGTCTATATGTACTTACATTGAAAATTTAATTTAATTTGTATGAAATAATTCTTGAAAAGTTGTACAACAAAAGCAGTTCCGTTTTGGTAGCATAGTCGATATTTGCATTTAAAGACCCAAGCTCAGAGGCACGCAGCATATATACCTACACTATCTTTCTTCTAACAAAATAGTACTTTACAATTCTTTTGTTTATCAAATCGGACACGGACTCTAACAAAACTATACAATGTAAAAGACATCATGCAGATATATATGTTGTTGAAAAAGCAGAACCAACCAATCCGTTTATGGTTGAAGCCAAAGGAAACTGGTATTACGGAGACCATACCATGGTAATTCCGTGATGAAGAGTATAATTTTAGCATGCCACGATTCATCATATTGTGAATCATTATCGTTACCTACTTATTTTGAGGCTTATCGGTTCGTACCGTGTTGAGATACCTCTATATCACTGAAGAGTTTTGAAGGTCAGATTACCAGTGTTCTTATACATGCTATAAACATATACGAGTATGTCACTACAAAAACAGAACAACACCGCGTGTTCGGGTCATCATTCAGGAACTTAAAAATACGCTTCCGAAAATTATGCGTAAATATAATCGGCCATAACAATATTATGCAAATTTAAATTCGGACTAACACATTTTCGGAATTTTAGAAATTCTATTAAGTAAGGTTTCTGCCACATTAACATTCGGCGAAAACCGAATATGCCAAGTCTGTTATGCGAAAAACGTTTCGGACAATCAAAGTTATGCCAAATAGAGGGAACCCTTATCGTTCATGTTGAATTGTATTCAATTTTGCAATCACGCCTTCTGAATACAAATACTTAGACGAATGAGCACTTACATTTTTTTACATTTGCAAGGACTAATCAGTAGGTAACCTAAGCCGTCTATCGGGACTATCATGGACCCGTCTGCATCGTAAGATAAATTATCACCAAGTTGGCAATTCTATTTTCTATTCTTAAGTAAGTAGTACCTAGACGTGTTGGGAAATTTCAGTTTTTAATTAATCTAATCACTCGCTAAATGGTTATAGGACCTTGCAAGCCCTGCTCGGTCAACTAATAGATTTACCAATCTTGTGTGACACAAAATCTTAAGGATATCCTATTAATGGGAATAGTCACTTCGTCGTATTTCTCACACCCTCGTTCTGAATTAGTTGATAAAGAATCAAATCATTAAGTTTATCATCGAGGTTAAGGGCGGCCAAAGGGCTATTAAAGATAGAGGCACCCTCGCTTCCAGTGCGCCATTTACGCCGGACATCGGATGTGTAAAATTTAACACTTACCTGAAGAGTAATCTCTTGACTGGTTGTAATTATTTTTTAAATGTAGGTACCTACATAAATACCTGTAGAGTCATTGACGTCAGCAAGGGCATGATTTACATTTCTTGAAAACAAAACTCCGTGATAGGTTCAACGGTCCCGTAATACCGGATTTGAATAATTCTATTTGACTAAAGATAAGCAAACGAATGAGCCTGTTTGCGAAAATTTTAAATGAGATATTTTACATTTTCTAATTATCTATTCTAATTTAGTTTAGAATCTATCGACACGAACTAAAGACATTACCTATATTAAGTTACGGTACCTATCATGAAATTATGGACATTTTAGACTTTATTGCACAGTTCATGAAAATAAAAATAGTGGACTCAATGTCTGTAGGCCTGATGTATACGTGCAGCTCAATCATCGGGGCGAAACCGCTATGTAGACCTTGCTTTTATATACCTACCTATACATTAAATATGTTTTTTTAGAAGCAGTAGTTACTTTAGTTAAGTTTGTAACTGCTCCAATTTTTTTTTCATCTCTCATACTCTGAAAGTAGGTCATTAGTTTATCTAAACAGCGGGTTGAAAGTGAGGCATGTCGCCCCTAGGGCTGAAAATTAATAAAAAATAAAAAAGCAATGGCAGAAACCTACCTGTACAGCCACAGTGTCAGAAAATTATATTGATTTTTGAAACGTTTTAACAATCATGCGTTATTTTTTTAAATATTGTTTATAAATTTAATTCTTGTATGACTATTATTGCTATTTGAAGACTATTTAATATTTTTTAAGTGTTCGTAGTTCAATGTAACCGCTTCAGAACCGAGTCCTAGACATAAAAAAAAAATTAACAATGGCAGAAACCTATACTGCCACACTTCTATAAAATTGTGTTGATCTTTAAAGCTTGTTGATTATTAATTTATTATGACGGGTTTAATTCTTTATTACGATATGGTATGTATAAATAAAATTTAATAATGTTATTTTTCAGACATAAACAATTAAAATTAGTATTTCGATATAACCGCTTCAAAAGCGCGTCCAGTAAATGGTCCACACACAAACAATATTAAAGTCTCACTCTCAACAGTGCCCGCCAAAAATGGTCCACACACAAACGCTTTTTAAATGGGTTCTATATAATATGATCTGACTGATTTAGAAAATATCTAAGTTTTTGGCTTTCCTTTCATTTCCTCGTATTCGAAATGAAAAGTAGAGTGTTTAACCCGGGGAAAGCCACCCATTTCAGCCTCGAACTATTGGCGCTCGAACGAATCTCGTCGGAAATGGGTGGCTTTCAACCCTCGGTTAACAATCTACTATTCCACTCACTACATCGGGAAGTCGTCTTTAGTCGTCAGCGGGTAAAAACGTATTTTATCCTCTAGTGGGGAAAGTAATTTGACCTAGGAGCGTGTTTAAGTAGCTTTTGACAGATAACAAACGTAAAACGCTCATAACAATGGTTCGTTCGATATTAATTATCATTAAATAAATGGTTTAAGAATTTAATAAAAAATACCAAATTTAGCTTTATTTAATGATTTTTATAACCTTAAAATTCCATAAAAAAAAAAGATTTTTTAATAATGCTATACTATATTGATGATGATTATAATTAACCTGATGATGATTATAATGTGTACAAATAAAGACTTATTTTGTATGAGCTGTTTGTTTGCATGTTGCACTTTCCTCGCTACAGTGAGGTGAAAAGTTTTGTGTTACACACTGGTACAAATGTATTTTACTTCTGGTGTGTTGAATCACTCGCTACGCTCGTGGTTCAACTATAGCATCCTTTCGCTTGCTCGTGTTTCAATTCCACACTCGCGGGTAAAATACAACTTTACACCCTTGTATAACAAATAACTATTTTTACATTGTATTTATAAAGAATTCAAACAATGAAATGAATAGTTAAATACCAATGGTTCTCTTCATTTTTTTATTATTAGAGCACCAAAATTTGATTTTTCTCCTAACCCCAACGTGACATACCTACGCCTATTCAGCGTCCAATTTTTGAAATGTGGAGATAACACGCGTATGCGCCGTGGCCCAGCATCGTTAGCTAAGTCCACACGCACTATATTTCGTTCCAAGGAAGCGTCAGCCGCCAAGGGCGCCGCCGCTGGCCCTCCGCCGTAAGACGAGTTTATTACGTCCATTACATCAGCACAAACAAATATAGCCGACAAGCCGACTCCCACTTGACTAGGAAATCGACTATAAAATATGTACAAAATATAAAATTACCGCGTTAACTTCGTTTATGACGCCAATCGAGATATGTTTTTGCAGTTTACGAAATTTCAAATTATGATTTCGTGATGTTTGTTATGATATGGTAAAACGCGTAAGATACCTATTTTAATTCGTAGGTATAACGAGAAAACGAAACGAAAACTAGTTGTTAAAAAAGTGTTTGGATTTCTTCATGCAAACTGTGGCGTATAGCCACCACAAATATATATGCGAGGGCAGCAGCTGTGCTGTGGCGAACCGACAGCTCGAGTCAGTCGCCGGCTAGCTGTCGGTGAGCGAGGTCACGTCTGCGCGCCTGAGCTAATAGCACCCAATGGTTGTTTTATTTATACGAGTATACCCTGAGAGACCCAAGGTGAAACGTCACATTGGCGACGAGTCCTCGAGTAAGTGACAAACCATATTTAAAACATTCCTTGGGTTTCTTAAAAACGCTAAAACGAAAGGAAGAAGCAAATACGAACCCGTGTGTGTCAATAAAATAAAAGTTATCGAGGCATAACAACTATTCAGTGTACCGTTCGTTGAGTGTTTATTCAGTGTTTCGTGTGTGTCGTTGTGACTTGTAACCTAGTTCTACATATATAATTAACGAGAATGATATTATTGATTGATTTACTATATCAAAATGGTCATTTACAAAGTGGCAGACAACACAGAAATGAGAATACGAGGAGTACTTTAGCATTGGTATCTATAGATAATATTGTGCACCTTGCAGGTGCAGTCCTTTACTTAATCTCGCAGTGAGATAGCAATAAAACCGAAAACTCAACTTATTTAGTGTTGTGTTGTTTATGTTTTCTTTAAGTATCTACTTGGATACTCGTAGTATTTTAACGACACAGCAGAAGGTATTTATTAAAGCATAGAGGTGAATCAACTTTTTAGTGTCCTCCCCGTCTTATTTGCTGTCTAAAAGGGGATTACGAGAAATACGATGTTGCTGTTGCTAACTGTCGTTGCATTCCTTACTCAATTAATTATAGCGTGAAACTAAATGACAACTGTATTAACAGATATTAATTTGCCCTCGACTGGTGCAATTGCACCAGTTGCCAGGAACGTAGAATGTCCCCGATTTGTATGAAAATTGTATTTGTCCCCTAGACAACCATGTTTCTGCTAAAATACGGTTTGCGGGATGCAACATTATATGTTCAAACAGACTGTTTATCTGGCTATAAGAAAATTTACCAAATACACATGTCGTGGTAACTGACCATGAAGAAAAGCCAAGGGACAAGAAAAGTTGATTGACCGATAAACATACAAGTACCTTCTTTCAAAAAATAAAAAAATGAAATCGCACTAATTATAATAACAAGTGTGAGTTTGAATATATCTAAACCTGCGTTTTACTTATTCGAGTAGCGTATTTAATAGGTACACTGAATAGGTAAGCCCCAAACAACAACAAAGGTACCACGGTGGAGGAAAGTGTTTAGATGTAGATGCTAGGTGCCTGGGAGCACGCGCTCAGTGTAAAATATGCCATTGAGCATATGGTGTAAAATATTTCAAGGTTCATAAAGTGATATATATATATATAAAATATATGATGAGGTATACATGAATAATTTCCTGTACCGTGTCTGTGGGGAAATAATCCAAGACAGGACAAAAATATGGAATATAGGTATTACATTAACGTTACTATCATACTATAAAGAAATCATCTATACCTATGCAGTAGTAATTGTTATCTATAGTTTTGTGGATTGAAATTAAAGGCCAGAATAATAATTATCATAATTAGGATCGTGCCCATCAATGAGGCGTAGTACATGATCGTTTTAAATTATAATCACATTATACAAACGGCATTTATATAAATTGATAAAATCCTTATTTGGCTATAAGTATCTAAACGGTAAATTCTAGTCACGTCTAAAGAAAGCACAACCTTACCGGCTATCCGTGGTAGTACATTAATAATAACATATATCTAGTGGTTACGAATATATTTCGTAACTATGAAACATAAATTATTCGTGTATTCTAAATCAAAATTACCAAGGTTAAATCAAAAGCACCACACCCCCACCAAGTGCTAAAGAGCGAAATCTCCCCGAGTTCCACATAACTAGTGATATATGATGTATATCTGGTTATGCTATTAACATAAAGTGAAATAAACAGACCAAAATGTGGTTATGACATGGAATGCATGTCACATAAATAGCAAATAAATAGACCAAAATGTGGTTATGACATGGAATGCATGTCACATAAATAGTAAATAAATAGACCAAAATGTGGTTATGACATGGGATGCATGTCACAAATAGTAAATAAATAGACCAAAATGTGGTTATGACATGAAATGCATGTCACATAAATAGCAAATAAATAGACCAAAATGTGGTTATGACATGGAATGCATGTCACATAAATAGTAAATAAATAGACCAAAATGTGGTTATGACATGAAATGCATGTCACATAAATAGCAAATAAATAGACCAAAATGTGGTTATGACATGGGATGCATGTCACAAATATTATATAAATAGACCAAAATGTGGTTATGACATGAAATGCATTTCACATAAATAGCAAATAAATAGACCAAAATGTGGTTATGACATGGAATGCATGTCACATAAATACTTAGTAAATAAAAAGTTGATTTTGCTCATGATGTGAGTTAATACACAATTATGACATGGAATGCATGTCATATAAATAGTCAAAGAAAATGAATAAATAATTGATTCTGCTCATGATGTGAGTTAGTACAAGCGTCAGTTGCTAACCCATAATGTGGGTAAAATTCCAGAAGTTGTATGCTAGTTTATAAGCAAGTCCATAATGTGAAAAAAAAAAAAAAAAAAAAAAAACAAACAGGGCATGTGCTAATTTTACAAACCAATCCCATAAGGTGGGTATAGCAAAATAATTGCTGATTGAGATGAGGTCTCAAGAAAATAATGAAGTAAAATAAAAATATTCAGATACCTTTTTATTGATGGTTAGATTGCCAAGGGCAATCTGGAAAATATGTATTGGAGCAAGGACGGTAAAATTGGCTTTAAATATTTTTTATAAACATGTTTATGTGCTAGCAGTCAACGTAATTAAATAATGCTATCCAAATCAAATTACAAATACAGATAATATTTTTTGACTGTTACTGTTAGACAAGAGCAAATATGTAAAAGTTCTTATCTTCAAATTTTAGTTCTTTAACTGAAGACCTCATCTTAATACGTCCCGGTCATTTGCCAAGTAATGCCGGGAATAATTTAATGAGAATAAGTTAATATTCTTATAATAAGTATTGCTTTAGCTACAGTTGTGCAATGTGGCTGGTAACTAGTTAGTAAATTGACAGCCGTCCCTGGTTTATAATATCATAGAATAATGTATATTTTTCGGAAAAATTACATAAACCGAAAATTGAAAACTGAGAACAGACTGGCGTTTCTTCTCATCAACTTGATGACATCAAGTACTAGTACTACCTACTTTTCCAAACGCTAAAAAGTGTATGTGTATGGAAAAAAGGTATTTAGTGCGCCTCTGTGGAATAAATATCGATCTCTACAAGTGCATGACACGAAGTAATGGATACTTACATAAAATAATAAAGGTTAAACGTGGCAGTGTAATAGGTACCAGAAAAAGGCCACCAAACTAATCATATTAATAGAAGTTGTATACTTCCATACCAAACTTTGTGACGATGTATGGAACTGAGATTTAAAAAATATATGAAATAGTTTTGCTTGTATTGCTATATTTCATCAGTTTTAATTTATCAGATCATCAGTTTAATAATGAATAATATAAACAAAAAATACAGCTTCATCTCATTTTAATCTGCGAATTTAGCAACTTAGTCTCACCCAACACTGAGGAAATAAACGAATGTGAGATAGATACTAAACCATAATACTTCAGGGTATACTATGACTATGATATCAAGTATGGGGTATTGTAACCCTAATGATGTTTCAAATTTTAAGTTATAAATAAGAAATAAACATCTTGCAAAAAAAAATCAGAGAACATATCTGAAACTAAAAAATAAAGTTGTATGAAAGTGACTGGATCGGATTTTAATCCGTCGGATCGCGTTGACTCTTCAAAACATGCCCCAAGATCAACCAATTACATGTCCAGCATACAATTGTGGGTAAAATGTAGTCATTTTAGATGAAATTAAGTAAATGTGATCATTATTGGTGTGTCATTGGATAGATTTAATAATGTATGCTAATTAGTAAGACATTGGTAAATATGAGCCGTGTAGTGTGTATGCAAATAAATAAAATAAATATATAGGAGCTACCTTACAATACATGTGTGCGTGATTTACCAGAAAAGTTAAAAATAAATTGGGTTTCCAAACCGTAGTATGGTAAAATTAAAATACACTAATATTTTAATATTACAGATTCAGATTCATTTGCTCACAATATAAGATTAAATTATTAATTACATGTCAATTTAAAAGAATCCCTATTGTGATCGTCAATAACATACAATAACATTCAATCAAAATAATTAGAAGAATAATAACTAACAATTGAAATATAACTATGTCCACTTAATTTAAATGTATGTCATAGTTATCAAAGTTCACCTAAAAGGATCGTCAGTACATAATATAACAATAATTTAATTTAATCAAAAAAACAAATAAAAATTATAAAAGCGGTTATGTCAAAAAATCCACTTATTATACAGTGGAATTTCCAATAGAAAGTTTCTTAATCGACGCTTGAATAAAGGTATTCAGAAGAAT
Organism: Epinotia ramella; assembly: GCA_947578815.1. NCBI lineage: Eukaryota > Metazoa > Arthropoda > Insecta > Lepidoptera > Tortricidae > Epinotia > Epinotia ramella. The sequence goes on from OX388210.1 coordinate 11,134,518, forward strand.
ATAATTACATATCGTATGTATATACATATACTTGGTCGAGTTTTTACGCTGGTTCTGCCCGTGGCTTTCTTTCTAACTTTCCGAACGTGGTAGTTAGTTACTGACATTTATAGGTGCACAAGCATTAATGGAAAAAGTGCTATAAAATTAGCCATGAAATTTTATTATTCAATTTTACAATCGTATTAGCTAACATATTATTTTGCTAATTAAGACTTTATACTTCCACGAAATAAAATAAAAGCGAAGTATCAAAATCCAAGTTCAAAGTTATAACTAAACTAAATCTTAAAACAGCCTCTGGTGGCATTGTGATAAAGATGCTGCCCGCATTATCTCAATGAATAGCTAGGACAATAAATAAATAAATTATATCTTATGATGTTTCAAAAACCGCCTTATCCTATAGATTGCTAAAATGGCAAGTTTTAGTACATATGTTACCAATATTTGGGTAAGAAATACCCCTATTACTATAAGGTTGACAATTATTCACAATATAATTTTAGTAAAAAATATTGCAGGAATATTCAATTTCACTTGTTTACAAATCATAATCATAAGCGGTGTATAATTTATTCAGAGCTTATATGTTCGTGACATCCTCCTCCTAGAGGTAAATGTTATAAAGGTAATTTGTGTATTTGCAAAAATGAAATTTGAATTTGATTGAAAAAAAAGAGAGAGAGATACACTTAAGTTAAACTTAGTCACACAAGGCTTTCGTAAAAAGGTATTCCTGAATTCTATTCTAGATAAATAAGGATATTTTTATGAATGTGTGGAATAAAAATGCACCATTTAAATATTAATTTCTCGGTGTAAACTTGTAGACTAAACCGTTAAAGTAAAAGTGTAATATTGTAAAATATTATGTAATTTGTAAAAAAAGGAGAGATGTGGCGTATAGCCACCACAAATATATATGCGAGGGCAGCAGCTGTGCTGTGGCGAACCGACAGCTCGAGTCAGTCGCCGGCTAGCTGTCGGTGAGCGAGGTCACGTCTGCGCGCCTGAGCTAATAGCACCCAATGGTTGTTTTATTTATACGAGTATACCCTGAGAGACCCAAGGTGAAACGTCACACAAACTGTTTGGAAATACTTTAACCATTGATGTTTATAAACAGAATAACTGTCGGTATACTTATATGCGGTGAGCGCGCGCTGCTTGAAGCTAAAGTCAAATATTGATATAATCACGAACGCCAAAGCCGAATAGATTTATGTGTCCCTAGAAACATGTTTGATACACGGCGCTATTTCATACACATGGTGCGATAATCAGTTAGTAAGAAGATGTGCCGTCAAGAGGAGATAAAGAAGTAAAAATAGAAGCTCATTAGTATCTAATCTACCACCTTGCAACTTATATACCAGGGGTGTTATTCGCTACGCGCTAATGTGGTCACACTCGCATCGCGGTGTTAAGATATATTTGTGGGTTGAGCGTTGAGGTGAATTTAAGTTACAGAATAGGGGGGCTGTTAACGTTCGGTAAAATCGGAGTGGGTGGTGGGTATGTAATAAATAAATAAATAAATAAATATAAGGGGACAATCTTACACAAATCGACCTAGTGCCATAGTAAGCTCAATAAAGGCTTGTGTTATGGGTACTAGACGACGATATATTTAATAGATAGAAATACTTAAATACATAGAAAACATCCATGACTCAGAAACAAATATTCATGCTCATCACACAAATATTTGCCCTTACCGGGATTCGAACCCAGGACCTTCAGCTTCGTAGGCATGTGTGGTTTGTAATGATTGATATAACGCAATGATTTATATAAAGTCACGTTTTATTTAAGCGGGTGAATTGGAAATTATCGCGTGCTTTGAAACGCCGCCGTTCTGACTAGATTAAGAAACAATAAGGTCTTATTTCCAGATATATGATTCTTGACTATATGATTGTTTATATCTGATTGAATCGATACATGATTGCCTAAAATTTCCTCTATAAAAACTCAAAAAAACATAGTTAGGTCTTTATTTTCCTTTTTTTACACAGCCTACTCAAACAATACATTATTTTACGACAGAATCAAGTTAATACTTTAGTATTTTATCTCATCTAAAATCTCACTTAATGAAATATAAATAAAACTTCACTAAGTTAGGTATTTATCGAAGTTTGTCCAAAAAAGCCATTCCTAGAGAATGTTGCTCTTTTTCTCGTGCGCGGAAGGCATAAGCGTGTCTCTGTCAAGGGGACGTGGTCGACTCGAATCAAGGCATCCCTTTAAGGCGCTCTTCTGTGGGAACTAGGTAATGACTTTTTACGATTTTTATAAAACAAAGCTAACATTAGCCACCTTAGAAAACACTCCGGGAGTGCCGTGCAATGACATTGTAACAGTGTCTAAAATCTCACGTCTTACGAATCTTACGGTCACGTGAGGTAGGGCACAGCGAAATGTCATCCCGCTCGAATTTGGAGCAGCCCAACTGGGGAAGTACGTCCCCCTTGCTACTACTTTCTCTGTAGTAGTGTTGTGTTCCTGGAGGTGAGCAAGGTCGCCAGAGCTCCCGAGGATGCGTTGTGTTGGGAGTGAGGGAATTTGTTCCTTCAGCTGTCAACACGGCGAATCCTCAAACATATCAAGGGTCGGCAACGCCCATGTTACTCCTTTGGAGTTGCATGCGTCTATAGGCTGCGGTGTCCGCTTACGATCAGGCGGGCCGTACGCTTGTTTGCCACCGTCTTTGTATAAACGTGACCTGTGGCGAGTTTAAAAAAATTTCCCCGTCACAATAAGTGCACAGCGCCGCTAAAGAAGTTTACACTTCAAAAAATCTCTAAACACAAAAAGATTAGGTACATAAGTTACATTATATTTAAGGTTTTATTAGGTACTCATGTCAAACGTAACTTTTATATAAACGGGTACCTATACTATACGTTATGTTTGAGTGATAGTGAAGTGTCTTTAGAAAGCGCATGAGTTTTTCTTCGAAACCGGTCGTTGGTAGGCTGCCACTCCGACGACTATGTCGCCGCTGTTATTGCTGTCACATCACACTCTAGCCTCGCAAACTGACTTGCCCTTGATCTTTTAAGAGGACACACAAGGGCCGTTTTTCCATAGAAACGTAGTCCCTGGTTTTCTCCCTGGATAATGGCAGTAGAGCAATTATTTTTTTCATTAAATCTATGGCTACTATTGACATAATGTTCCTATGTTTTTCTTTTTTTCATAAATTTATTCTTAATAGAGATATTAACCTTCAAAAACCCTAAATAAAATGCCAGATTTTCCGCTGTGTTCAAACACCCAGAAAACAATTTTGACTAGATTATTTAAAAAAAGCGGCCAAGTGCGTGTCGGACCACGCACAACGAGGGTTCCATGCCTATTAAAAAGGTCGTATCGTTACTGAAATCTTACGTACTTTACTTATACAATGTGTATTGCTTATACTTGATCAAACGAAATGTGCGGATACTAGACAAAAAAATATCGATAAAAAAATAAAAATAAAAATTATATTTAAAAAATTAAGGCGTTTTAAAATTTTTTCTGATGAATATTTCCGAGTTTGGTTTTAAATTCATATCTTTGCGTCTAAACGGTGTAGTTTCTCAAAAGTAGTTTTGTTTTAAAGCTACAAAATGCAGCTAATCGACCAACCAAAAAATAATAACAATATCAAACATAAACCTACAAAAAATAAGGTAATTAGTAGAAATTTGTGAAGAAGAACATTCTTTTTTTAAATTAGTGTCTGTAACTTTAAAACTAGCAGTTTGAGGTAGACTTTTTTGCACTTTTTTATTTTTTTTTTATTTTTTTTATCGATATTTTTTTGTCTAGTATCCGCACATTTCGTTTGATCAAGTATAAGCAATACACATTGTATATACAGAGTGTTTTTTTAAATGGGACAGTATGGGGAAATCCGAATCTAAAGGAGATAGAGGAAAGGTGTCCAAGGAGACATTAGGTGTTTTTTTATGTAAACAAATTTGGCTCATTAAAATTTTTGGTCAAGCGTGAGTTGTTCTTAAAAAAATATAAAGTGTCAATTTTTTTTTTGACGCGGGTCGGCTTTGTTTCATGTACCTAAGGATTATTTCATTGTATGGAAAGAAAAAAATCTGAACAGCAGAAGTTGGTCAAATTTAATGAAAACTAATCTTCATACAATTGCAGTATTCACCTTTTAATATTGTTACAAGTGCCTAGGCGTGTAAAAAAATATTTAAAATTATTCCATTTTTAAATTTCGATAATCGATAAGAGCTCCAGATGATTCAAGAGAAGAACATTTTTTTAAGGAACTTTGGTAAGATAATCTACCAACAAGATGGTGCACCAGCCCACAACAGTAGGGCAAGTAAACTGTGTTTGGACGAGCAGTTTCCAAACCGTTGGATGGGTACGAGTACATATGGGCCGATAAAGTGGCCCCCACGATCGCCCGACTTAACGCCATTAGATTTTTTCTTATGGGGTTACCTTAAGGGTCGAATTTATGAATCCCGATACAACTCCGTACAAGAATTAAAAGATGCTGTTTACAACACTTTAAACACAATTCACCATAAGTCTCTGTTAAATGCAACTAGAAGTGTCTTGAAGCGTGCTCGTACCTGCATAAGACAAGACGGCGGCCACATCGAACATTTACTCAAGTAATAAACCAACTGTATGAAGATTAGTTTTCATTAAATTTGACCAACTTTTGCTGTTCAGATTTTTTTCTTTCCATACAATGAAATAATCCTTACATGAAACAGAGCCGACCCGCGTCAAAAAAAAAATTTACCAACTTTATAATTTTTTAAGAACAACTCACGCTTGACCAAAAATTTTAACGAGCCAAATTTGTTTACATCAAAAAACACCTAATGTCTCCTTGGACACTTTTCCTCTATCTCCTTTAGATTCGGATTTCCCCATACTGTCCCATTTAAAAAAAACACTCTGTAGGTATACTTTATTATCTTCTTACGTCCTTTTCTTTAAGGAAGCCAGTTTTTTAGGAATATCTCAAAAACGTTTATCCGATCTTGTTCAAAACAATTTTCGTTGAAAGAATTTAATAAGCCTATGTCCACGATTTTTTTCATATTTTTAAAATACACGGTTCAAAAATTAGAGGGGGGGGGGGGGACACAATTTTAGTGACTTTCGGGTCGATTATCTCCGACTCTATTCACTTAAACAAAAAATTTGCTGAGAAACCTTTTATTTTGAAAGGCCTATCGATTGATGTGCCACACGTGGGCTTGCAATGAAAAAAAAAATGTTGACTTTCAGTTTTATGTATTGAGATTTGAGACCCACCCCTAAAAATTTTTTTTTTTGTAATTTAATTACAAAACTATGTAGCGGGTAACAAAATACACCTATCCTCATAATTGTATTCAAGTACATTACGTACGTACTTATAGTTTTCGAGTAAAATGCCTGTGACATACGGATGGACAGACAGACAGACAGACAGACATGACGAATCTATAAGGGTTCCATTTTTTGCCATTTGGCTACGGAACCCTAAAAAGGGAAACATAGGAATACGGCGGCCGAAGCCTTTCTTAAATTTTTAATAAAAAAAATAGTTAGATAGGTCAAGTTTTGGAGAAGAAATCAGGGGGACTACGAAACATTGATTTTATGTACTTTTAATAGGTATTTTCGGTCCAAGCTGCAGTTGTCTCTATCGCGCTCTGCGGGGGGAGGCTTGAGGTTGGCGCGACAGCAATACATTTTACAAATACCTATTTCTCAATTATCTCGCTCTTAGTGTTTCCTCATTTTCAACATATCTACAAATTAACATTTACTTACAGGAAAACAACGCGATCTAATTTCCCCCATTAGCTCATTACGTTCAAATGAAATTATCGGTAATTGATTATTGTTTGTGTTATCAATTATTAATGAATTGATTTCAAAGAGAGTTACGCATTTATTTACCCCCCAGCCCACGTGTCACGCACATATAAGTATATGTATAAACGAGTATGTATACACACCTTTCTTCAAGTAATATCGTTAAATTACAAATGTAACAATTCCGATTCCTGAGATTACTTGTGAATAAGAAGACAAAAGACAATTGTCAAAAGAACTAGTTAAAACTGTTTTAAACATGTAAAAATCTTAATAAAATACTTGCTAGCAGTAAATAACCATGACAACCTGAAAACACCTAGTTAGACATAAACTAACCGCAGGCAAGTATATTTAAAGTACAGTACAGGATAGGACACTAAATAAGAAACCGCATACATTATACATATTGTAAACAATCTGCCCACGGACATTGTCCATGAACCTAAAAATCTAATGTTAATGTTAATTTTGTATTAAGCAGTAACGCTGCTATCGAAATAATAAGAATAATAATAAGAATAAGAATATTTTATGTGTAGAAAATGGGTGTACATACTTATAACGTAGTTTGGCGTCTCCATTTTCAGCCTGAGGCACAGACATACAAATCTATACTATCTTACAGCTAAATACCTACTTACGATGAAACTTTAAACATTATTAGTTCACCGGTGTTACAAAGTGCTCCGAATTGCCATAATACATTTTGTCAAGACACCAGCACGGCTAGCACGCGACGGCGCGCGAGCTCTCTCGATTTTTCTCACACCATCCATCTCTCTCTTATTAGAACACTTAGAACAAGAGGTATAGTGCGATAAAATGTCGCGGCCGTCCCATGCTAGACGTGCTGAAGGGCTTTCTCTGCGGGTCCAGACCCCGTATCATGGTCGGCCTTATCACGCGATAAGTGACAAGATAGGGCGTCGTCTCGTTCTATCGAACGGTGTCAGCCAGTGACGGACGCTCTATCCTATCACTTAGCGTGTGATAAGGCCGACCATGATACGGGGTCTGGCTGTCTTGTGGGTAGGCGCCACTTTGGGGCTACCCGACAGACGAAATGTGTAACGCACAAACAGTCGCATAAACAAATATATATGGGGTACACACACATATAGTACCAACAGACATAATGCTAAAGAAGGAGGTTCATTCATATTATGATAATTATGTTAACAAAACAACTTAATCATGCAACAGAAATAAAATCTTAAATAAAAAAATAATATGAATACTGGTCTTCGACACAGTATCACTGTATGACACAAGCACAAGTTAATGTAATAAGTTTATATATATATATAAAGGGTGTCCCGGAACTGAACGATAACTTGGTACCTGGTGAGAGGCCAAGGTATACCAGTTATGAAAAAAATAAGAAAAAAAATCCATGTCACTTACGAGTATTCAAGCGGTAATAGTCATTTTTCGAAAAAGTTGAACATTTGAGGGCATGTTGTTCACACACAGTTTGCACAGCACAAAGTCCAGAAAACAATAAAGTCCAGGGTACGACAGTTAAACGATTATGAGAGATGCGCAGTAAACGAAGAAATGAACTAAATGTTATTATTTTTATTTAATTAGGAACGACTCATCAAACATCGGCATCTCTATCCGTCTCACTCATCCTAAAAGTCGAATGACAATCTGTCTCGCTGTAACAGACAGCATAACTCGATCGATTTGTGTAAGATTGTCCCCTAATATTTAATATTATTATTATCCTCTTTATTAAATCTTCTTAGGCTAGGTTTTACAATAATTATACAAAAAGTAAAATATACATACAAAACATAAAATCATTATAAAAACCTAACCTAGGGTACCGCCGGCAGCGAGGTGGGGCCTAAGCTGCCGGTGGTCAGGGCGACAGAGACAGGAACCTCCTGACTCTCCGCGCAGTATCCAGGAGTACCGCCAAATTGATTACCCTTGACCCTTTGACAAATTGAATCAATTAAATTTAAATTATGTCTCTGTGGCTCTTATTGAATGAACTATTTTTTTAATGTAGCAGCACGGCTATCACAAGACGGCGAGCGAGCTCTCTCGATTTTTCTAGCACTATACCTTTCTTTCTAAGTTTTCTAATAAGAGAGAGACGGATAGTGCGAGAAAAATCGAGAGAGCTCGCTCGCCGTCTTGTGATAGCCGTGCTGGTAAACAAAATGATAGCACGACTTTACAGCATACGTGGTTTGCCGTAGGTATGCCTTAATCAATACACATTATAGTAGGTACTTAAACAATAGGTAACCACTTGACAAGTTAAGCTAGACCGATTATGGTTTAATAAAATGTAAACCAAGCTACATTCAAATTCTATTTTGTAAGTAGTACGAGTTTTAATCTTTAGGTAATGTTTTTTTCAACACAATTGCTCGTAACGTACCTCTTATTGTGTCGCTTTTAGGCTCATAATCCTGGATATTAAACACGCGTGTTTTATAATAATAACATTACGTCACTTGTGTGTTATGATTATATCCCGATTAAGTCACGTTGGCACCTTGCAGCGAGATGTATGTATGCACACGGTGCATTCTTAAATTAACCGGGTTGTACAGAATGTACAGCTTTTTTTTAAATTCTCGGCAAATGGATTCTTACTCGACTAAACAAATTAAATCCTTTTTGTTAATTGATTGACTATTTCTTTTTGGATATGATATAGAAACGTTTAATTTAGTAAAACTATTCACTTTTGATAACATTTTACATGAATTAATAAAGATAACATTTTAAAACGAAAATATTTATTTTATTTTGTATTGGCTGTTTAGAGATTTCATCTAATGCGCGCGCACTGCGCAAACTTCACGAAAAAAAACTGTTTGCGCGCCATTATAGGTAATTTCACAGATATTTGTAAACATTGTTAATTAGTGTTTGGTTATTAACAAAAATGTTGACTGGTGTGACTAGAAAAGTGATAAAAAGAATGGACGCCACTGGAAATTCTTGGCGATGTATACAACATGTGAGTAAAAACCTGTTGCAATGAATAAGTTAAGAAAATAACTTGGCAGGCCTATAAAATTGTCGTCTTATGAAATGGATTTTTTCCTCGCAAAATGTGTTGAAAAACGTCGTATGAAACGCGTGAGCTTTGATAATTACATCCTCGGCTCTCTTATCACGCTCACCTGCGGCTCGCGTGATAATTCCGCCTCTGGTGTGATAATCAACATACCTCACTTGTATCACAATGTACTAATATCGATTTTTTGTATTAAATTCTTTGCTTAATTGAACTCCAATAAATTTTACAATCGCTTTATTATGAAACACAGGAAAAGTCAATGTTTATTCAGAGATTATCTCGTTTTATCTAGCCCAGGTCAATTGGCGATTGACGAACTTTAGTGACAAGTATCATGTTATCATAACATGATAGCAATTACGGATGCAAATCACACTATTGTGTAACGACGCCGTAAACGATGCACTCTGGTTATTTCCTCTTTACATTACGTATTATATTAGAATACATTCAACTAAACAATTTATTTACAGTTGACCGAATAAGTAATTAAAATCTTTGAGTTGGTATGTATAAGTACAGTTGCCATTAATAATGGGTTAATAGCATCATACATAACATGTAATGGCCGCTCCACACGATGGGCCATCCTGACCCATCATACAGGACGCGGCTAGGCGGTAGAACGAGACATAAATATGTCTTAACTTCCTTTAACGCATAGTTGCAGGATGGCCCATCGTGTGGAGCGGCCATAAAGTGTCAATGGGTCTGCTCGTGACCAAGGATGTTGCAACACACCCGAAACATCGAGGTACCTCAAAGAAGTAAATAAATACTATAATTAGGGTCATTTCGCCGGTTAGCGACCACCTAATTTCATGTGCCGGTGGGCGACCACTTAAGCTGAGTTGGTGAACTGAAAGGATATTTTCTCGGTTTTTTAGTAGATTTCTATTCTAAAACAAAAAAAAATGCATGTACAAGTAATTGTCTCAATAGGGTGTGTAGAATTGATGTTATCTTCAATAGAAAAAACCTTCTCCTTCAGGTGGTCGCGTAACCAGCGAAATGACCCTATAGGCGATTAAGTTCCGTTGAGTAAAAATAACAGATGCTTGTGAACAACTTATTCGCACAGATTTATTTAATTCATGACGAATGTGGAAGAAAACATAGCAATAATCAAAACATCGTTCATTGATATGTCACTAAATTGGCTTGTGATTATGATTTAAGACAGTGCCGGTTGGTTGTGTGGCGTGCGTGAGCTGTCATTGTATTAAGGCCAATATCCACTCGTACGTACTTACCTATAACAACAGAACGACCGCTGCCTGCCCTCTACGGCGACATATACGTGTGATATTTCCATTAAATTCACTCAATTGTTTAATTTCAAATTTAAACACCCTTGATCGACTCGTTTTTATAACACCGTCCGGACGTACTGCTATTGTTACATAGTACTCCAGGAAAAATATGGTTTTGAAAAACATAAATTTATAATAGCGTTTTTTTATTGATTTCGTTTTAAAATGTTATTCTGATTCATGAATCCGACAAACTTTTCACTCGGAAGTAATTATGTAGATTTAAATGAAGCATGCATTGTCTTTTTTTGTATGATTTATCTTCAATATTATAGAGCAAATGTAAATGAACCAAAATAAAAACAAAAATATTCAATATATTTTTTCTTACTTTTCTGAAGCTAGTTAATTTATCATTTTTTTGATGTCTGAAATTTTGTTGGATTTTGTCGGTGGGTAACTCTTTAATTGATAATATATCCGTTACACAGAAAAAATAAGCTACTGTAAATTGTTTCCAAAATTGTCATATTTTCCATACAAGTTGTCAGTTCATTGACTGGACTATAGGTACAAACGACAACACTGTTAACTGACCATCCTGTGTTTATATAGAACCTTATTAGGTACAATGCACTTAAGGTGCACCGATGGTCAGTTAGCTGTGTTGTCGATATATAGATTTGTTTTTATCTAGATTTACATTTAAATAGATATGTAAATTATATTGCTATAATATTATCCTATGATTTTGTTTTGCTCTTGTACATAAACAGTTTAAGAGTGTCAATTATTAGTTAGTGTGGTGATGTTCTTTTCAATCAAAATGTTATGTTTGTGTCGTGTTAGCTATGGGTTTGTGAATCAAATTACACTTGCTCGAAGAGGCAAATGTGATCATAGTTACATAACATTGAAACTTATTTAAATATAAGTGAGTTCCAATAGTGTAATCTGCAAGGTAGTTGACATTGAGCCAGACGAATGTTCTATTCTATTATACTAGTTAGTATACTTAGTATCGAGTTCAAGATCGTCGTAGCAAAACTCGTTATTTTCGTTGTTTCAGAGTCGCGTATCTTCATATTCTCTGTAGAACAACAATATTTATGTGATAAAAGAAATTTGGTAAGCATCACAACACAATGAAGCTTATTTTTACCCGACTGCCGAAGGAGAGGTGGGTTATGTTTTTCGAGCGTATGTATGCGATCTCTTAAGCTGCAAACGCACAGAGAGCGGTGGCGGGGCGGCGCGGTGCGGCGCGGAGGCGGTACCGGTTGTAATGTTCGAGCTAATATGAAAGGATCCGCACAGAAAACCGCGCCGCGCCGCGCCGCTCTGTGCGGATCCTTTCATATTAGCTCGAACATTACAACCGGTACCGCCTCCGCTCCGCCACCGCTGTCAGTGCGTTTCGGCCTTTATTCTTTGGCACGCCCTGCAGCCTAAACCGTTTGCCGAATTTCGACATATTATGAGGTACTTATTATTTAATTCGTCTCAGTTGCAGAAGTGACATAGGCTATAAAATTTTTCAAAATTTCCACGAGAATCAAAAATTTGCGCGAAAAACGGACGTAAAAATTGCGTGGGACAATTAAAGTCTAAGAACTATGACAAGTGGGGTATCGCTTAATAGGTATTTGATTGAAATTAATTACTAGGTACCTTGTATATTTTTTCTGATTAAAGAACCATTTAGGATTTATTGAAATTGAGTAAAAATAAGACATGTTTTGGCGGTTCTTTTCTATCGAGGCAATTTTGGTTTTGTATGGTTTTGTTCAGACGATTCAATTGCAAATATGATGTAGTTTTGGTATGTTCTTTTTCCTGGCATTCGCTTTAGTTTGTCATAGGTAAATATTCAATCTAAGAACCCTGATTTCGCGGAGCGCCCCCTCTTAAAATAACCCTGTCCTTCGACATTCAGGTACTTAATAACAATCTTTTGTAACCAAATAGCCGAAAACAAAGGACATTGCTGAATCTTATAATCTTTCTTCGATGCGAGTAGTTTGCCGTCAAAGCTTACTGCGGGTTTATATTATAGGTATGTGGCCAGTCTGATGTTGTTCAGAGGCTCTAGTATAAGTTTTACCGAAACAAAACTTACGATCGCGTTTGCGTTTTACCCTTAAAATTGGTCCAACGGAACACTTACTTAAAAAATGCGATCACGTAGCTATGTGCCGATATGACGAAGTAAACAAGCGTAATACCACGTAATACGAAAGATTAACTTAATATCTATCAATACGAATTAAATTCTTTTGGGAATTTTATCGATACTACTCGTAGGTAGGTATCTGTGAAGTCCTTTTTCTTCACTCCATCTCGCAGAACATCAGGCGTGCAACATGCATAAAGTATCGCATGTTACCGATATTGCAATAATAATACTTATTGCAATATCGGTAACATTCGATACTTTATCTGCGGGTTCGATGACCGCTCCTTATCAGGCTGTTCATTGAGCTCCTTAAGTTACTATATGACGACTAAACTGTTCTAATGCCTGTGCAAACGTCACTGAGATATTCACATGTTGATACGAGTACATTACATACGTACAGTTGCGAACCAAGAAAATTTTATAGTGTTACGATATACTTAGCGATGAGAGTTGATAGTAGGCAGATAGTAATCACTAATCAGTTCGAAAGGAACAGTCGAGTTTAAAAATATGTGCACGGATAAGTTATCAAAAATATGTAAACACGACTTTACAGCTCAGGCACAAGGTTGCTCAGAAAATTTTGAACCGTCGGGAACGTAGATACACAAATATATGAACTCGACTGTGACAGCTTTAGTTAGATTTAGTGATTTTAATTCATAGTTTCATAGCCATATTTGTAATCTACTGTATAGTTTAATCATTTCGTAATAAAGTTCGATTCATCGATAGCTAGGCGCCGTTAGATCGACTAGTGTATACATTTGTCAATCTGTCAATGTTTTTTGTTATGAACTCAAAAAGTAGGCGAACTAGTACTCGGGTAACTCAACAGTGACCCCTGAACAAGTGAAATGCTATAGTTGCAGTACACGCTTTACATTCATGAGACACAATGCTTTTCTGGCGTCGTAGACGTGTCGTGTGTGTCTTCACCGTCCAGTAGGCACGTTTTACAAATTACCAGGTAATTTTCTATCAACCAAGTGGTAAAACCCTAAAAAGAGAGCGCGATTGATTTATATAGATATGCCGAATTACAACTTTCTAGTAGTACTTAGTACTTTGGTATATGGATAAGTTATCGTTGTGTAATTTCTATAACTTTATTCTTAATTCGTTAAAATACCTTTCCATATTAGGCCCAGACGCCAGATTGGCACGTGCGAATTTTTATTTGCGGTGTCTGTTGGATGCTATTATCATTTCATACTTATTTGTTAATGACCCCTTCTTATCATATATCGTTGTCGTATCATATTATCACTATATCACTTGAGTGCAAATATTTACAGATTACACTATCTCTATCCGTAATTTGTGGCTAAACTAAAGACCTTATTGACAAAATTGTCTTTCCAATACGATGCAGTTTGCTTCGCAACATTGGACATAGTAGTTCTTCAAATCCAGAAAGCTTAAAGCAATAAAATAGGCAGACTTTTTTTACAACACAAAGTAAACACACCTCACCTCGTAAAGTACTTGGCGATGTTTGTCCTTACGTCAATGCAAGTAGGTTTATGTATGCATTCACTTGTTTTTATAAAAAATAACAGTGATTTCGTCCACGTTTGTTTACATTGAGGTTTGTTTGTTATCCAATGTGTATTTGATAAACTAGTATCGATGCTTTGAATGGCTACTTTCACTCTTACAATCTGTCACCTTGGATATCAACAGTCCATGAAAGATGTTGTTGTCGGCGGAAACATGTGTTGCCGTTGGTCAACAAAACAACGTGATCGGATTGTTTATAATGTAACTCGCCCACAACATTTACTGGTACAATCTCTTGTGAATGTGAACTAGAGGGCCGAAATTACTTTCAGAATAGTAATTTCAGGGTAGGCACGCGCATGTGAGTCCTGTAATCCTGTTGCTACGTTAATCCCTTACCATCAGCCTGGCCGTTCCCTGAGTCTTGCTGGAATAAGTTGGATATCAGATAGAGGTGTGAGTATAGAAAACGGTTTAGTTCGGAAATATTTCAGCACGTCTAGCACAGGACGGCCGCGACATACTCTCGATTTTTCTCGCAGTATACCTCTTGTTCTAAGTGTTCTAATAAGAGAGAGACGAATAGTGCGAGAAAAATCGAAAGAGCTCGCGCGCCGTCGCGTGCTAGCCGTGCTGAGAAGTCATGACAGTGATACCTAGCTGCACCGTGGGAACTTAGAATTATACCTACACTTTGCGCGCGACTAGCGGGGATTCCGCCAGTCGGTTGGCACACGCGCTCACGGCCTGACGCGGCTTACGCGCAAAACAAAAGTTGTGACCAATTATTAAAAAAATGACTTCGTCGTGAATTCTTTCCGTTCGAATACTTACTGAAATTATTCATCAGATTCAGATTTTTCACCATTCTTAAATTAAATAACCGAAAATTTAAAGAACGAAAAAACATTCAACACTAGATTAAGATAAAGCAATTGTAAAGACATCATAATAAAAATGATTTATTAAGAATATTTCCATAAATTAACCGTTTTTTATTTCACTCAACTAATAATTATAAAATCATTTATAAGCGGTGTCAACCCTAGAGTCGATTGGCCGGCACGAGCGGGCAACGACCTGCGCATTCAAGGTCGCTCCATTGTAAAATTTTGTAGGCACGCAAAACAGTAGGTATTCCCTTTTTTATGTTAATATAACTATTATATAACCTGTGGTCATGAACCAGCTTGAACCTCGTAACGTTTTAGAATAGAACGAACTTTTGAACGCTAAAATCGGTATCGCAGAGTATTCTTTGAAATGTAATAAAGTAGATTTTTAATCAGCCGCACGTCATTGCACAGACAGTGACGTCAAGATTACCGGATATTTTTGGACATTCCAGAGAAGCTCGTCGTAATTCATCATAACGTATACCAACTCAGATATTCAAAGTTCTTTTTTCGACATGAACTAGTTAAGTTTTTTTTTTATATATACAACGACGGTGGCAAACAAGCGTACGGCCCGCCTGATGGTAAGCAGAAACCGCAGCCTATAGACGCATGCAACTCCAAAGGAGTAACATGGGCGTTGTCGACCCTTGATATGTTTGAGGATTCGCCTTGTAGTAGTTAAGTATTTTGAATTAGAAAACCTTGCACAATATTTGAAGCTTTCGTTGCTAAAATATCACTTTTCTAGCTACATGGAGTACCTCGGTATTTTACTAAACATAATACTTTCGATTAAACGTGGCGTCGTGTGTTGATAAACGGCTTCTGTCTCGACCGAGACCATCGTTTTGCCTCGACTCGGTAATAATACATTGAAGACGCTCCTTTATTATTTATGTTCGATAACGAGTGGCGTTGTTCACTGAAGGCTCGGAGCGGTGACCGCACTCTGATTGGATAATAGACCAGCGTATGATATGACACGAGGCAGCATCACGGGACCAGCCCTGCCCTATTCATAGCTGCTAGAACGTTTTGTGATCGGACGCGTCCAACTGACGTCGGCGCCGTTTCGCATGTTTTTGGCACGGCTGCTTATACCTACTCAAGGTGACTAATCTCGTAGGTTTGAAACTAATTGGCGCACATGCACTTGTGACTTACATCAACGAGTAGGTATACCATAAACAACGTGGGGCCCCGCGTAGTGTTTATGACAATTACAGGACCATGTTTGCGTCGGACCAACATTTGATATTGACGCCAATTTAATTTCGCTTGTTTAATTTAGTTCAATTTTGAAGAGGGCGAGTGTAAATTTATTTGACGTTATTTAAATCGATGAACGTCACTGCTTCACCAGATAGGAACAGGGTCCTATAACATACACTAACTATATTGACTTCCAAAATTAACCTGTACAACATCGGTAAACAATAGACTCCTAGTTTTGAGTGCGTGCTGCGTAATCTTAGATTAAATATCAGACGCGTAAACCTAAAAATGGCTGACCTAGCAATGACTTTGTTTTCGCTGTGATGTTATCTATGCATTCATTACATATATTCACGGACGAGCTCCGAAATACTTCGCCTCTGAAAATTTGGAACAGTCTACTATATTGCAATAGCGATCGTGTAAAGTTAGGTCATGGCTGGACGACCTAGATTTGGCGGGTTCGACGCGCCATAAATGGATTGGCCTTCAGGACAGGACAAATCTGCAGGGTGCGTACGCATAGACTCGGTGCGGTGACCTTAATTGTGAGAAAATCGACTGTGAATCGATTATTCTTAAATGTCGCCAAAGTATTATTTAAATCAAAATTAAAACCCTTAAATGCAATGTTGTTGATAAAATTATAAACGTTACCTACACTTAAAGACACATGACATCAGACAACACAACAGTTCAATTAAGTAAGATACTTAGATACTTAAATGAAATATAGATTTCTCTCCCAGAAGTGCGTCGCAACTAAAGGTCAACAAAAAAAGTCAGCACTTAAAAACAAAATCGATGAACAATGCCTACTGGCAGCTGGGCGGCAGTGCAAAAGATACCTGCCTACCTAAAATAAAGTGACTAGTTACTAAGTCACTTGTTTTCAGATACGTGATCCCAGCCATGTTGAAAACTTATCGAATACTTGTAGTTGTAGGTACTCGTATCACCCGAACCAATAATACCTACACCAATAACGGCAATAACTAACACAGTGTGGAATGTTATTTTTCTATTTTCGTTTAATTATTGCACGTCTTTATGACGAGTTATCTGGTTATCACAATGTATATTTACCATGCTCGCCGGTTGCTTACATTTCAGTGAATATACCTAACAAAAACCGTGTAATTTGTTATCTTATCGAGGTCGTTCACTCTTGACATTCAACTTTTATGGTAATCGTAGGTACAATATTCTCACTATATTCGTAGTATCTGATTCGCGGTTTGTCATCGATCTAGCCTTTCCATTGAGGCACAGAATAAATAATACATTAAGCGTACTTAGCAGTATAGTATTCCGCTACGTGTGTAGCGGAGGCAGGTCACGCTACACCTTCACAATAACTCCACACTGGGCCACACTTCGCCCGAATGTTGTTGCCGTCCTTGTCTAACGTATACTATATGTTAGACAAGGACGGCAACAACATTCGGGCGAAGTGTGGCCGTAGCGTAACTGAGAGATCTGCAGCGACATTGTGTGATCTGGGAACATACTAACAAACTCGTATTTCTTGTTGTCTTATCTACAGACGTTTATTTATATATGTTTTGGCACGGACATTCGCAAATTTACAAGGCGCTTCAGTTTACGAAGACAACTGAATTAATAAGGCCTGTCAGCCTAATATACAAAGATGTCTTTGACATTTTTGTTCTGTTTTGAATGCCTTTTCTTATTTACAAATATCTAAATAAGAATATTACTTATAATATATGTAATAAGACTTCGAAGATTCAAAAACAGTTTAAAATGAAATGTCGATTATTAAATTGAGACTGAGCCCAGTTGCAGAAACGTTTGATATGGACTATCAATATATCTCAATTTAATAATTTGTCAAGAAAAATGTCATTTACTGCCACTGGACGAACTCTAATCTAACATAGCCCTAAGTACAAAATGCTACTAACATATACGGAAGTAGGTACATTTTACTCCCAAGTACGAGGACACATATAATTATTACTAAATTTTAAGTTGTTTCCAAAATCGAAAAAAGCATTGTTTTAGAAATAAATAACTTTTAGATGTGCGACAGAACACATAAAATTAAACTTGTGATGTTTGTCAATTTCAGACTCAGATGAACGGTGAGCACGCAGGCTCGCAGTGCGGTCTGACGTCGCTGCTGCCGATGTCGTGCCGAGGCCGCGCCGCGGCGTTCGCGCGCGACCTGCACTCGCGCCTGCGCAACCTCGGAGCCCACGAGGCCGACGAGAGCAGCTGGCTCGCCAGGGAGAACGGCGCGCCGCACCGGCACCCCGGTGCCGCCGCGCGCGACCTCGACACCTTCTACGACTTCGAGCTAGAGTGCGAGAGCCCCTCCAGCCCCGTCGACGAGGTCGCCGCCCCCTTCAACGACCGCTCCCCCACCGACGAGGAATCGCCCTTCTACGATGTCGACGGCGATCCAGAACCCATGGAACAGACCAAATTGATGCTGCCAGATAAGAAACGTAACGGATTCAAATTCTCCACGGCTTTCTACACAGAAGGGTCTCCCGTCAAAGAGCAGCCAGTAGCGCGTGAAAATGGCACTGCCGATAAAAAACTGTATTCTCCGATCACCTTTGAGGATTGTGCCCGACATAACAGTTACGATGAACTGGACTGCATCGCCCGGCCCTCCACAGTGTTAGACACAGACAGACTTAGTCTTCCAACTCTTAACAGTACGACCATAGACAGTGATTCGGAGTTCGAATCTGCGAAAAGCGATCCGTCCGAATGTGTCGATGAAGTATTCTCGAATGAAAAACGAACAGATAACGATATCTCGGAGGTCTTAGAAACTTCATCTCTAACGGAAGTCGAAATGCCTATTGAAGAAGAAGTATCAATAGAACAAAATGAGGTAATTAATGAAAGTCACTTACATGTAGAAACAAACGAAAGTCTAGAAATTGTAACCAGTGAAGTTCCCGATGATAAAGAATTATCCCCTGCACTAGAAATTGAGCCGTCCCTTCTTAGCGTAGAAACAAATGAAACAAACGATGAGGAGCACAAAGAAGCAGACGACCGACCCCAAAGGGTCCGTCGATGCTCGTCTCTCAAAACTGGAAAAACTCCACCAGGTACGCCGGGACGCAAGAAGATTGTTCGCTTCGCCGACGTTTTGGGTCTCGATTTAGCGGATGTGAAAACGTTTATGGACGAAATTCCTGTTATTCCAAAGTCGGCGTACGATGACCTGACGGGATGCGACGTAGCGAGCTCGCCGCCGGCGCGGCCGCCGCCGCGACTCGGCGCGCTGACTCTCGTGCCGCTCTTCGTGCTGCCGCGCGACTTCACAGTCAAGCTCGAAATACAAAACGTGTGTCTGGAAAGTGCTCGGGTATGTGACGGCGTCCACGTGACGATCTGCGGCTCCGTCCGGGTACGGAATCTGGACTTCAACAAGACAGTGCACGTTCGGTATACGATGAATCGATGGAAAACGTATACAGACTTGCAGGCGAATTACGTTCAGGGCTCGTGTGACGGGTTCTCGGACCGCTTTCAGTTTGTGCTATACGCGCCGTGCATATCGTCCGGGCAGCGGCTCGAGCTAGCTGTTCGCTTCCAATGCAAAGGACAGCAGTTCTGGGACAACAACTGCGGAGTGAACTACTGCTTCGACTGCCTGGCGCTAGGCGCGCTGGCGCCGGCGGTGCCCTCGTCGTCGCCGCAGAGCACGCCGCTGCACCCGCAGGTGGAGTGGCACCCGTCCTTCTACTGACGTGTCGCTCACGTGACGCCGCGTCGAGTGCGCGCGAGCTAGTCGGTGCCGGCGCCTGGCCGGAGGCAGCTGGGGGAGCGAGACAGAAGGACGCGCCTCACTAGTCACATTCCTGTGCCTGTTCCAACCAGCGGTCAGTTCCTAGGCGACGTCCTAAATTTTGAGGCTTCGAGCTGTAAAGCGTTATTGTGATACAATTTAGCGTAGGTGTAGATATTAATGCGACGAGTGCGCGACTTGTACCGAGTGCCATATGCAGTAACGACTTTTCGAGTATCGACTTTTATCGAATCCTTTTGTTTTATACTAGTAACAGTATACCAGTGTCCTTGGGGACAATAAATTGTAGCGGTATTGTGGCGGGACTGGAGAGCCGAGAGCGGTTCGGCGCAGGAGTGGCCTGTACGAGAGATCATTGTGAATGGAATCATATTTTAATACATTTATACAAACTGTAAGCCTTATGTAATAGATCTACCTATGGCGAATTATGAGCGAAAGCATCACCTAAGTAGTTAGAAAGATTTTATTATTCAATCTGTGGTCTTACTGAACTGTAGATATTCGGTAATACTGATTATTAAGATAATATATCTGTGGTGACACAATAATCTCACCCTTGTTAGATCGGTCGTTGTAAAGTTTCTATTAATATTATTAGCGTTAAACAATATATGTCTGAGTACTAAGTAAGGCACGTATTACTGCTATCATCAAGCAATTTCTAGGTAACTATGAGGATTATGTGGTTTGTTTTATACTTGTTTACATTGATGTTATGAACTGGATATTTTATATTTTTGTATAGCCACGCCTACATGACATATTTTCCTATAAAGAACTGATATTAGTCGTTAATTCGGTTTTGAGATTTTAACCAACGAACGTTATAGGAATACGAAATTAAATTATTATTAATTGTAAGCAATATCATACTATTTATTAGACTTTTCTGTATATGTACCTGAATTCTTTTTTATGTGGCCATATGAATTTAACTAAATCTACAATAAAATGCCATCTAATGAATTATTATTATTTGACACCTGTTTTATAAATAACTATCAACATAATAAATGAATGTGCATAATGAATATAATTATGGTGTTTATTTTACTCTAACAGCGAACGAAAAAACATAGAGGTCTAACTAGCGCCGTAAAATGGGCCCACAAAAAGGTTGCCATGGTAGGCGGGGCGTCAGAACGATGCCAGGCAGCCGTTTAGTTCGGGGGTACACTACATAAATACGAAAAACTAAATTCCGATTGTCGGAATCACGAATTTCATAATACCGATTTTCATAATTCCGAATGTTTTAAAACTCCGAATTTAACTATTCCGATTCTTCATAAATCCGAAATCTCAAAAGGTCTAACGGTTACAATACCGATAATCAAAAGTCCGAATTTCAATACCCCGAAAAATAAGAAGTCCGACTGATTAATAATCCGAAATATCAAAAATACGAATTCCGATTATAAAAATACCGATTTTCAAAAATCCGAATATCATTACACCGACCAATTAAAAACCCGACTACACAAAAGTCCGAAACATCAGAATTACGAATTAAAAAATTTGAATTTTGTGCGTATAAAGGCAGACTTAATGCAATAATGCGAGTTCGGCCATGGGATTACTACGGAACCAGGGACTTATTTTTTTTTATTTACGATGAAAAAAATAGACTTCCGTGTCAGGGTCGACTGGACTCCGCCTTAGCTCCGGCTTTTTATATACACTAGGGGTAGGGCAGACAAGACCACGTGGATATTGGGGTGCTCCGATCCGGTTTTATTACCTATGTCTCCAATGCATATAAAATACAATAGCTCGGCCATTTTTGATAATTAAGTCCTCTAGGTCGTTTTGTTATTCATAGTAGTTGTATACATATTTTCGGATTCTTTATTGCTCGGTGCAGGTCCAAAAATCCGAAAATCTTAATTAAAATAAAGTTCCGATTTTTTAAAACACGAAGTTTACTATCCCGAATATCAAATTTCCGAATCAGCAATGAAATTTCGGAAATTTGATAATCGGAATACTGTTTTTGGGGTCAATGACACTTCGCATTTTTGATTGTTCGGACATGCCCTCCCAACTCGAACAACGTATAATTATTACAAAAAAGAACTCATAGATGGCGACACAGGTACCGAGCGAAACATTTGAACCAGTAATCGTGAAGATAGAATGATTTTTACACCTTAATAAATTCACCGTACCTTAATTATATCGCAAACATCCTTCCGTACATAAAATAAAGGTAAATTGTATAAGTTTAGTAAATGCAATAAAATTGGTACTAAATCCATGTAACTAGTAATAGATACGTGTGAGTTAAGTAAGTTTGCTAAGTTTGCTACACGTATTATTGGGTACTGTCACTAGATGGCGCCATCACTGGTCGCGAAAGTTCTATGGAACCACAGGCTCCAAGCGTTTGGTTATGTATAATTTTGTGTGATGTGAAATATTGTCTCAAAAATACTACTATTATATCAAAAAAATCAAAAATACTCTATTTGTTGCCCGGGAAGTCAATGCCATCTGGTGATATCTCAATGTATTACTAAAACTATCAGGTAGGCTGACAGCGTCATAGCCGTGGTAGCTCGGATACTGCATCTACTGGTGTAGCTACGGGACTAAAATTGTATACAGAATTGCCTACATTAGGACGGTACGCTTTTGCTCTATGAGATTGGGTATCTGTACTTGTATTCTTTAATCTGTGGTTCGGAGTTATAAAAATCGGAAACAAAAACTATCGACATTATGAAATTCGGTAAAATAAAATTCGTGTTTTTTAGTAATCGAAATTATAAGTCTTAGGGATTATGAAATTCGGAGTTTTGAAAATCGGAATTAGCAAATTCGGAATAAAATATTTCGGAGTATTTGGGTGTTCCCTTAGTTCGGACATGGCAGTGTTGTCAAACTGTTGAATAAACCAAATGTTCATTTTCTCAAAAATATGCCTTCTTGTGCAGTAATCACTTTTCACAAGTAACTAAAGCAATACTCATATTATTGCGATTTTATTGTCAGGGTCACATTTTTTACAGGGACGCGATGGTGTCATGCCAACAGACATCAATACTTTTTTAATAAGTTAAACACAGAGTGTATGATTTGGTATTTTTATCTATCAAGTATAGGTACCTGACTGACCTGGGCGACTGAGCCTCACCAGGGTGAAAATAGAGCAAACTAATTTTGCTTGATATGAGACCTATTTAATTTCGTCAAAATCGTTGGTGCCGTTTATAGGATATAATAGTTGACTGCATCATTGCGATCATCGTAAAAAGGATTTAAACAAAGGCAGTATTTATTTGTACTTTTAGTAGTTATAGCTAAAATAAAAAATATATTTCTTAACCTAAACATATTACACCAACGTTATGACAACTAAATAGCTTCTTGTTGCATGTAACCGTTCAACAATTATTCGTTTTCGTTGTCACTGTCATATGGTTGTCGTCCGACGTGATGCACGACGGCTAATCACAGCAATACATTCGTAGATTGACCAATCGCATCCATTTGTGTTGGGTAATTGGAAATAGGCTGATATTTTGAGTAGCTGTGATTGAATGCGCAGTTGACAATGCGCATACCGGGTTTTAGGCACGTATTTGGGTAGAAATTTGTAAGGAGCTCGCCTTTTATGTTTTTTTCGTTTGCCAACCCCTAAATCTACAGGACTGAGTACAGATAAAGCAAACTACTGAACCTATTTGATTATAAATTTAATAAGTACCTACATATACATCAGAAATAAATAAAACATTATTTCATAACGAGTGTTACTGTACAATTAGTTTGCAAAAGTATTAAACTTTTAATGTATCTGCTTCAATTAAAATGTTGCGCTTATTACATAGGTACTACATATATTTCGATCCTAAGTAGAAATCTACACGTACATAAATAAAAACTATGCCAACTTAATTATATTTACATGAAGGCAAAATATATCACAATGCTTGGATGATAGTGAAATACAAAATATTATTTACTTATTATCAACAAGACAATAATAAATTAACCTCATCCAATTAATTCTGTAAGTGCCTAAACCGTATTTTTTTATGACGTATTTAATTAATTATCTGGCTGTCTTAGCAACAGTCTGTTATTTTTCTACAAAACAATCTTGAAAACATTAATTTAGATATTGTTTATGTTCATACTTGTTCTTTTTGTCCGTATCTACATAGATACGTTTAAGTATGGTGTTAATCAGTTGTCATATTATTATAATATTAAATTTATATTATGACGGGGGCAAACGAGCATTCGACGTGCCTAATAATAGCAGACACCTTAGTCTATGGACACATGCTAATAAAATCATAAGCGCGTTGCCGACCCTTTATTAATTTGAGGATTCGTTGTGTTTTCAACTACAGGCAAAGGCAGGTCCTCACTCTCAACACAGCGCTTCCTCCAGAATGGACAGATTCCTACCTAAATGGGAAGTGTTTTTGCTTATTGCTAAAATTATATAATTCGACGTACCTAAGATATAGGAATCAAATATTATTGCAACGCAGTCAGATCGAGTCAAGCAAAATGAGCCGCTCTAATATAAACAAACATGACACATTCAATCAATACATCTTATCCAGTACCTAAAATAAATATGAACATGATATTTCCAGGTGATTAGTGGAAATCCAAACTATTTCCACAATGAATAAACTCTTGAATTAAGCATGATAACCCTGGCCTGCAGTATTGAAATAGGTTTACTTATTTACTTAGATACTTATTGATTATCTTAAATTAGTGAACATTTGAGACTCGAATCTCGACGAAATAAACATCTCCGTTCCTAGAGGCCTATTTCACTAAACGTACAGTCGTTGAATGAAAAGGTTCGTCAATTTTGGACCTTTATAGTATAAAGCCGGTTACTGTAAGAATAAGGGTAAGGTACTGTAAGAATAAGGGTGTATTACGAAATATTTGGCTACTCCGGCCCTACTAACTATATGACGCTGACTGTACCTACTGCTACTTGAGTTGATACTCATAACACGGTAATATTTCTCGGATTTATAGGCTAATTCACAAAACTCAAAAGATGGAATGAGCGACAGAAAAATCTGCTTATGTGGTATGCACTCGCATCGTGTCTATATTTCTAACACGTTTTAATGCCAAAATAAGCGGTTTCAGCCGGACTCCAATACTGCTGGTCGGTCACGTAACGCAGTGTACGCGCGTTAGATAGATCTAAATGACAATTTTTAAATGAAAAAATGACAGTTGGACTGTCCTAACGCGCGTTGGAAACGTTACGTGACTACCCCTCTGTTCTAATGCTGGGGCCACACTAACGAGAAATTCCATTAATTATCGCGATAATCGTAGTGTGGCCGTACTGATAACGTCCATTATCGCGATAATTAATGGCATTTCTCGTTAGTGTGGCTAAAAATAAAGTTAAAAAGTGGCGAATCTTTTCATTCGACTATACTTCCGCACGCGACAAGCCTAATGTGTCTTTCGATAAATATTAAATTTAGATTTGCGATAAATATTAAACCGATTCCAATGCAATACGTTTAGTAGAATAGAACCCTTGGAATAACTATACGAACTCAGTCGTCACTATGCCAAGCATGAGCTTAGCATGCATTGAATATTGAAAGTAAGAAGTAGCTGAAGATATTCGTCTATTCACTTTACGTGACCCTGCTAAGTGTAAGCCAGAGATGGATATGATCATCAGAACTCCTTTTTACATCAAGCTTCGTTGGTCAGCCTATGAGTGCACATGTTCTGAACAAGGGTACATCAAACATTTTAAATTATACCTTATCCTTCATAGGTTCCATACCTACATATAAGCGTTTGCACTGCACTCAACAGTTTCACAAAATTTACAATTGTCTACCCGACAAAATCGTGCTATTCTGCTCATCCCTCTGGACGTTTATAGGTTAAAGAAGGACGGCATTCATCACGAGAGTCCTGTCAGCGCCGGCTAAAGCTGTGGCTACACTCGCCTGAGCCGTTTCATTTTCATCGCTCGCCGCTTCACCCGCCGGGACACTGGCAGCGTGACTCCAGGTTCTCGTAACGCCTTCAGTTGCATATAGAGGCGCTGTTTGCAGAACTCGTAGAACTCGATTTCGCGAGTGAAGTTGGCCCGAACCATGTTCTTGACGGCTTCGGAGACCGGTGGTTTGAAGGCGTTGCGGTTGATGCGGTTGAACGTGTTCAGTTCCTCTGGAATATGATTCGTCATGTTAAGGTATGCTGGTGAGTATTAAATATAGTCAGACAGTTATTCTTATTAGGATTTCAATAATAGGATGCTCGAAAAATGTAACTTTGTGTTAAAAATGCGGCCACACGGTGCGCAAAGGAGTTATCCAGCTAGGGGTATGTAAATTAGTTAAGAATACCATAGAATCAAACTCAATTTTTCCTAAGATGTAAGCCTACAAATTGGTCAGCAATTTTACATCAAATAGATTGTTTTAGAAATAGATATAACCAATTTCTAGAATATAGTTACTTGAGCTTAAATTAATATCATCATCATCATCTTTATTTCAGTCGAGACGTCCACGTCCAAATATAATATAAATGTACATAAACGACTAGATGAGAGTTGTTTGGACTTTTTCCTTCATTAGAGAGACGAATATAAAACTATGCCTAAATACTTATTATGCAATCGTTGCAGATTGAATAGATTTGAGTTAAAATTGCACTATCAACGAACTGATTGAATTGAAAGGTTTCCAGTGGAATTGAAATTGCTGTCTTGGTAATCCAGGCGTTTGATTCGCACTCTCCGCTTCAATTACTTGCATTTTGCTAAGTCATATCAGGCAGGCGTTCGACAGTAGGCAAATAGGAAATGTTAAAATCATGATTCAACACCGTCTAATAAATGTATAAATCCGATGCACCAGACGAGCATTAGGTAAGTCTGCGACAGCAAAGTGCGAATAAATAACTGAAGCGACTCTATACTCGTAGTGCCGATAGGACGTGTCACAGCAACAATTCGTATGCGATTTTCATAACATTGCGGGGCTGCGTGCTAGCGAAATACGATGAATTTCATCAAGCCCAGAAATTTAGTAAAACTCGCATGCGAGTTGTTGCACCATGTAAATGGCCCATTATGTCGGCTTTGTTATTTTATTACAGACTATATCAACCCACCAAAAACATAACATGTAAAGTGATGCCAAGACTTCATAGCTCATACAGCTTTCAGCGTGAAAAAGATATCAGATCGCAATTAGCGCCAAGCTTCCTACTCCACACGGCGTAACTCTACCACTACCAGCCACGCTCTACCAATTCTACATCTTGGCTATATTAGTTAGTCTGGGTTGTTACTAAGGGTTGGTTGCACCCACCCGTCTGTAATCGTAAGCGGTGTTCGTTTAAATCTGAATGTATGGAAAGTTTTTCATGTTTCTATGGAATGACTGATGCCAGCGCCATATTTAACTGTGATCGTCTGTTGGTGAAATACACCCTAAGTCAAGTGGTGAAAACTTGACAGCTTCCGATATCAGTAGTTAGAAGGCGTTTTGTTGGCCAACAAATGTAGAGGTTACGTCCAGAGGTATCCACACGTGAATACTGACCCCAATACAGCTTGGAGGCGCCGGCGAAGAACCGCGGGATGTACCGCTCGAGCGCCAGCAGCGTGGAGTTCATGTCCTCAAGCACGCCGACTACGGCGTATTGCTCCTCAACCACGCGCTTGGCGCGTTGCAACGCTTCCATGCTGTTGAATGGCCTGGAACCATCAAATAATACAATGGTTAGTTTACGGTTTTTATTCTGAATGTTTCTTGTTGTCTGGAGAAAAAATAAATAAATTGTGAATGCAAAAGTTTATTACGTCAGACTTGGCCATAAAGAGGCAATTACCACACGTGCGGATAATCCCATTTCCTGGCCAGTAAAATTTTGTACAAAGAGTAGTCTGGCTAACCTAATTTTACCCACATTTTTGGCGGGAAATTAAAAAAATCTTGGGCTGGTGACACTTTGTATAGTAGGAATTATAGTATTGATACTAGAAAATATTTGTGATTTTCTGTGCAGACGTAAGGTAACTAAGAAATAAGTTAAATATACGTTGCCGCGCACTCAAAATCAGCTCACATAATTTCTACTACTATGTACAGTCAACGACAATCGCATATTATGTTTACACTTTCTCACCGTAAGTATATCATTGTAGGCGAAACATGAAATGCAGTGTACCTAAATAAGACTTAACTCTTAGCAAATAAATATCAACTCAATCGGAAAACGCGGAGTGGGTCAAGTTCAACTTACTACATTTTGGATGTTTCTTTCTTGCTTGCTTGCTTACAGGTAACACCGGAATAGTAAAACCACGTGAAACTACTAAGTTACAAAATGTTGACTAAAATGAATATGTATTTACACACTTAACTAACCATGACCTCGCTGTAGTCAAAATCGGACTCTAAATATTCGACTGCCACATTGTTGGAGTAAGTAGTTATATTATCCTTTTGCATGTACTGGTTCTCTATGTGGAGTACATGATCACGCATTTTTCGTTAGGCGTCACGCTTTCAAAGCATTCTTTAATAGTTCTTTCCAACTCCTGCGCAGATTGAGCTACATTTATGTTAGCCAGTTTTCTCTTAGCGATACTCCAAATCAGCTCTATGAGGTTCAAGAAACAGTGGTATGGTGGCAGCCTTAGTACTTCGTACTTCGTGCCCATGAGTCCTGAGAATCTCATCCAACCAAACACAAGAGTTGTTTTTTTGGTAAAACGTTCACCAAACGGGATCGATTTATCAATAAGCCAGTTTTGAAAATCTGCTTTGCTGGATTATTGATTTGGCTTGGTTTTGGTTCGTGAAAATTCTGCACCAATTTTTCCCGTAACCATTTATTGAAATTTGCCGCATTCGTGATGATAAAAATAAACCCAGTAAAATTTATAGATTCTTTTAAATCCGCCAATAAGGTTCTGAGAGTAGGCACTTGTTTTCTGACCACATAAAAATTGTTAATTTTATTCTTGATGGCCTGAACATCGAAGCTATCCAAGTTGGATACGGTAGCTTGATGAGGCCGCTTTTTTCCCGGAGTACAAAATTCACCATTGTTTTGTTTGCCTTCGTTTCGTATGTTTTTCAAAGTTGAAACACAAAAACCTGTACGAAAAAACTTTCATCAATACAATACAATACAATTGGGTTATACGTTTTATATTTTTATATCAAGTTACTACTGACCAATCACTTCACAGATTTCTTCTACATATTGGTTTTCAATAAGTAACTCCTTACGTGATACGTTCCAATATTTTGATTTTATTTATATTTTCCAGACCTTCTAGTTTATCCGTTTCTTTACACATTCCTGTTTATGAGATTCAGGTATTAATATATTCACGTACCTGATCAAAGATAGGCAAATGTTAGAACTAGTACATAAAGTATCAAAATATTTATGCAGCACCAAGCTACTAAGTTGTTTAGGACTTGTAAACATTGGAGTTTTTCGTCATACAACGCTTCACGCCGGGTTCTCACATTATCGTAATTAATTACGAGCTTAAACAATAGTTTGCGGACCTCACTCGGTATAGTCATTGTTAATACTATTTAAAATAAAACATAAACCGCGAACCATTTGAATGAATGACATTGCGTTTTTTTTAATCATAGAAAATTGGTGATACCACAAGGAAATATCTGTCAACAAAATTTGGTTAAGCCAGACTCTTGTAAAAAGAAAGTTTCTACCATCTCTATCAAATACCTGCGATCTGGGCGATTCTTTGTTTTACCGCCCTAGGCGAGTAATGTACTATTATGTATAGTGTTAGTGTCATACACCTACAACTTTACCGAAAGTTGTATTATTGCGGTATGCTAACAATTTTGAGAAAAAAATAGTTTGTGAAACAATACATGACGTTCGTGTACAGTCAAATAATCGTATTTTAGCAAGAAGATTCACGACTTGACTATCTTAAGCCCAGAACTACTCGTAAGCTATGTTTTTTTGTAAATCGGCCAAGTTACGAGGGTCTGTGTGATGTGATGCGTCGTGTAGACAAAGCTTAATTTAGTTCTACTGGAAGTAACCGACGGTCTTCGTCGTTAGCTATATTGTTTGTAGTAGTATCTAGAATTTGTAAGGGGAAGATGCAATATTTTCAATTTGGCTTTCATTTCATAGAATCGCATGTAGGATAGACCACGAAAGTATAAAAAATAAAATACCATAATTTATAGTCAAAAATTCCTGTTACAAACTGACAATTTAAACTTTCGCGCCCAAACACGGATCTACAGTTCCTGTGACGTCACGCATGTGTGTCACTCGCCATATTTGTTTGTCCGTGGTTCGTCCCTAGATGTCATAGAGTTGCCTAAGTCTTCACTTTTGACAGGAGTAACGTCACCAGACGCATTGTTGGATGAGGACACGTTCCGTTTCACATTACTTCGAATCGTAATTATTGTTTGAAATGAGTATAAAGTAAAGTAAAAACGTTTCAGTAGCTATTATTTTATGCTCGTCCTACATTTTGGTCACAAAATAATGGTAAATATTATAGCTGCATCTTCCCTATTCTATCTAGACACCGCTGTTTAAACTAGGATCTAATCTAGATGTCGCTAGGACTAGAATATTAGTTTGATACATCATCAACTGCTTACATTTACAAATAAACTAAAACTACATCTTCTCAATAAAAACACAAAAGTTTTACATTCAAAAGGCATTAGCGTGACAAACCTCTGGCAACTCCAAAAATAGTCGTACCTACTTCTCAAAAAGCGATCTAGTGTGAGTTTAACTCGCATACGAATGGTTCCATGCCACCGTTCGATATAATTAAATGTTTGTGTTTTATTATTTATTTATTATTTGGAGAACCAACAGCTAACAATTCAAAATAATAATAAAAGCTAGTTATAACTTAAGTAACAGAGAGCTAATTTAAGGTTCCCACCAGTAGCAACATGTTAACAAACAATTGGTGGTTAGCACTAAATTTAAAACGTACTACTACCCTTTACTAGCATATAATGAATAGGTACCTATGTAAAAAACAAAACTTATTAATAAGTGATATGATATACATCAACCGCTACAGCAACATGCTGTCGCATGCGACTCGCTCACTAAAAAACTCGTCTGTTAAAATCCGTCTTATACCTATAGTTGTGATGTTGCTATTGAAAACGTCAATAGCTCGCTCCGGGCGGTAAGTGAAATTTACCGCCCACGGGCGTAGCGGCAAATCTCCCTGCACACCCAGGAGAAGACGTAAAATTGTGTACGCACCACGGGCGGTAATTCGTAAAGCCCCAGATCGCATATTTATGGCCCTCACCTTCGGTTCGGGCCACAAACACCTGCGATCTGGAGCATTCACGTATTCACCACCCTAGGTACGTAATGTACTAATTAGGCTTTTTACCAGCTCATAATACTCGTAAAAAGCATTTTTTTTCTATAATTACGTGATGTACTTAAATGGAAATTGAGAGGGGAGGGAAGTATCTTTACGTCACAACTGGCCATAATGTGAGTATTACCGCACGCTACGCGTACGGTAAAACTCGAATTATGGCCAGATGAAGACGTAAAATTGTGTACTCACCACGGGCAGTAAAAAAGAAAGCCCTCTATCGCATATTTACAACCGTCGCCTGCGGCTCGGGTCACAAATACCTGCGATTTCGGGCTTTCTTTCTTTCACAGCCCTTGGTAAGAAATGTACTATTTCATCTCTCATACTCTGAAAGTAGGTCATTGTTTATCTAAACAGCGGGTTGAAAGTGAGGCATGTCGCCCCTAATAAAAAAGCAATGGCAGAAACCTGTACAGCCACAGTTTCAGAAAATTCTACTTATTTTGAAACTTGTTGACAATCATGCGTTATTTTTTAAAATAATGATGACAAATGAATTATTGGATGACTATTATTTGAAGACTATTAATCTTTATTGAATATTTTTCAAGTCATAAAAACCTATACTGCCAAAGTTCAAAAAAATTGTGTTGATTTTTGAAGCTTGTTGATAGTTATGATGGAACAATTAAAATTAGTTTTTCGATATAACCACTTCAAAAGCGCTTCCAGGAAATGGTCCACACAGTAACATTATTAAAATCTGTCAACAGTTCCCGCCTTTATGCAAATGGTCCATACACAAACGCTTTTAAAGTGGGTTCTATAGGATCTGACTGAATTAGAAAATATTTAAGTTTTTGATTTTCAATTAATTTCCTTGTATTCAAAATGAAAAGTAGAGTGTTTAACTCGGGGAAAGGCACCCATTTCAGCCTCGAACTATTGGCGCTCTCACTTCGTTCGAGCGCTAAAATATCTCGTTTAATTTATGGTCAATTGTAACGAACGCCTTACTGTAGTCAGTGTACACTACATCCACTTGACTACCTTGAGACATGCCTTTATTTACATAATCGTTAAGGTGTACCAAATTCGAAACGGTAGACTCACAACGCAGGAAACCATGCTGGGAAAGACTAAAATAATTCTTAATTACTTTTTCAAGTATCCAAATTAGTTTTTGAAATTGGCCTGTAATTAGTTACTTTAGTTTTTGGGCCTTTCTTATGGACGGGTGTAACGTAGGCTGATTTCCCAATTGAAGGGACATGGCGGCATTCAGCAAAAGAGCGCTTAAACAGTAGAGATATTGGTACCACAATAGTTTTCGCGCAATTATTCAACCAAATATCATCAGGTCCAGCTGATTTGGACGGATCTAGTTTTAACAGTAACTTTATGAGAGCATCCGAGTTAACTTGTATATTACATATATGCGTAATTGAACTAGCCGCAGGGTTGACCGGGACCCGGGGGCAGAAAAAGTTGTATAGAATTAGTTAGAGAAAGCCTCACATATATCAGCGGCGGTATGGAGCAATCTTTCGTCATACTTCAGACAACTCGGTACACCATGTGATACAGAACGTGACTTGATGTGGGACCAAAACTGCTTCGGGTCTCTAACGATGTTGTTTTAAGGCTACGAATATATGTTTTAAAACATGATTGTTCATGTTTTTTGACCCTGTCCCTTTGAATATTAAACGAGTTTGAATCAGATATAACTATTGCCATATATACGAAATTTCTTTGAATATTTTAATTTCTCTTTGATAGCTTTTTTAGAGACGGCGAGTACCACTTAGGAAAACTATCAGTGTGACGTGACATACTCGTATTTGACTAGGAATATATTTAAGTCGCAATTTTTTTTTATGCACCAGAAAATGTCGAATAAAACCGTCTGGTATAAACGTTATCTATTACTTTTAGTAGGAACCTATTTCTTGTCATGGAAGCCAATGCATATTAAATTCTAACTGAATGTTTGTATATTCTAGCTATTACTGTTTTTAGCCCATTCGAGATCAGGCATCGCTACGTCTGCTACCCCGTAGCGCGTAGCAGCGTTTTCCGTTCCGTATGAAAATCGCTTGTAGAGGCATGACTCATATGTGAGTCAATGGCCTTGAATGAGTTAAGATACACTTATGAGATAGACAGACGGATACAGATAGACAGCGGAACCATTGTAATTGCGTCCCGTTAGCACCAATAGCACCCTTCGAGCACTGAACTCTAAAAACGCCAAGTAAAAAGCCCAAGCACTGTCGGGTCCGGCGGTTTTTGCTGCGGCGCTAATAGAATGTCATGGAGCTTTTTGCACGACCACGGTCGTTAACTCGTTAAGCGACGTGGTCCAGAGTTTCTTCATACAATGTGTGCAGAAAAACGTTATATTTAGGATAAAAAGTGACTTCTTATTCATCTTGTTGCATTTGACTTTGACACCTGGCGAATAGATGTCCGACGGTATTACGTGCTAGCATGATTCTGGAGTGTATCACTATACGACAGAACGTATCTGATGTTTGATCGCTACTCGTCACCACGCTTCTGATGCAGTAGATACACCATCACCAAAGATTTATCACTACTAGCTGATGCCCGCGGCTTCGCCCGCGTGTTTATAAGAAAATGTAACATATTGAATTTTCCCGTGGGATTTAGATGTTTTCCCGCTGGAAAAAGTAGCCTATGTCACTCTCCAGCTTCTAAACTATCTCCATACAAAAAACACATATACGACTCTCCGTTGCGACGTGAAAGAAGGACAAACAAACACACACACTTTCGCATTTATACCTAATATTAGTAAGGATAGGTATGTCAAGACTGGGCTGGTCACGTATACCGTATGCACCTACAGAGGTGGGCTAATATAGCTACAGAGTAGGTGCCTCACGATGGGCAAAGCGATTGGCCAGAATTGGCAATAACTCGGGATAGTTGGAAATATTTGCCCACCAGTGGGACACTACATGGGCTCAGAAAAAGAATTGTCATAACTATAAAGCCACGTTCAGATGTTTAGTGATAAAACGACCGCTGACGACCGCTTTAGCCTAGTTGGTAGTGACCCTGCCTACGAAGCAAGAGGTCCCGGGTTCGAATCCCGGTAAGGGCATTTATTTGTGTGATGAGCACGAATATTTATTCCTGAGTCATGGATGTTATCTATTTAAGTATTGATTTATCTATATTATAAGTATGTTTATCGTCGTCTAGTACCCATAGATAGTACTTACAAGCTTTCCTTAGTTTGGGACTAGGCCGAATTGTGTAAGATTGTCCCCTAAAAAAAACGGGTATATAGTTAGTAAGCTCCGAATTTCTGTACAAATTGACCCACTTACATTGTTCTGAGAGTACTAGTGTTATAAATGTATCAGTTTCAACCAAAACCAATATTTCCACCGATTTGCTTGAGAATAACATAATCATAAGAAAAGGCTTTTTAGAAAGAAAAATAAGCTGACGTGCACTGCGGCTCGTGTCCGCAAAAGAAGAGCGTCTGCCGCCGGTGGTCGCCGATGCCCTCGTGTGTCTCTCCCTCCATGTAGCGGCACTCGCGGTCGCCGCTCAGCACACACGTCTCGAAGTCCTGGAAACGTAGAATATAATAGTTTATTGCGTGTCATATATCTACAGCTTACAGGAGATGGAAACAATGAAATAGGAATACATGTGACGCAAGGCGCAAACCCTGCCAGGGTACTGCAAACATGGGACGATTAGTGCCGTTCTAAACGTTCATCAAATACATTTTAGTAATATTCCGTAATAATTCGTTTGTTTTAACAGAGCTATAACCACGGAATTGAAATTCGAAGTTCGGCTATCTCCATCTCTATTGCACTTATATCACTCGATTGACAGAGCCAATACACGAACTTCGAAAGATCGCTGGCCTGCACTTCTGGATAAAAAAATAGCTCTAACTAGTGGCGTATCCGAACAATGCTTTTACAGGCTTTTACGTTTATAGGTTAGTTTTTGTAGGTAGGTACTTTTATAGGTCTGATTTCGTAAAAATCTTAAAAGATCTGTTACACGTATTAATAGATCCGGAGTTTAAGTACCCAGTACCAGGCCGACTGATAAATCGCAACTTGGAACCGTTCCCCACGGCGATTGGCCGTTTGTTATTAGTTAAAGATCCTTATCCCGCATAGTTAACGTACGTAAACCATTGTTCTAGCAACATAATTATGCAAATATGCCGTCCATATGGAGTTTTCTATTGGCAAACACCAAAAAACCACAACATCATTTAAATTTCTAATTAAAACGTTAGGCTTTTTGTCGATGGTAAACTAATTTATTTTTTGCAGGTCCTCAACAAGGCATCGTTATACTGTCTAACCGATGGCTTGTAAAGCAGGCGTTGGAGTAGGTACACAAACTCTATTGTGAGGTACGTTTAACAATAGGCGAATAATTAACGCAGAAAAATCTGCAGTAACGCGCCGATACCATTAATTTCCATAACACGCTAGTGTGAGCTGTCAGCGGTCGCTGCGGGCGGACGATGCCGACGGGTTGTTAGTCCCAGTTCTGTGTACCGTTTTACAATTAGGGGCACGACCACACGTTACGCCACAAGATAATTTGACTGACCAGACTCAAACAATTCCAAATTATACATAAGTTAAAGTTTGACCACGTGCCACGGCGCAGCGGCCGGCGGGGCAACTCGCCCGAGTAGGTAATAAACGCAGTTAACATTCTCGCTCCAATACTAAATTAATTTCTTTTTTCATCCAACCTCCGTTCCTCATCTGATCGAGAGTATTTTAATGATGCTTGTCTACTTATCTATTTGTCCCCACTCATTGTGTTGCGCAACATGTGTTTAAATTGATTCACATGTAGTACCGTTTTCATTACGTAAACTGGATAACTGGAGAGTTTTGTTTGCCGACGTATTTTATTAATTGATAAAATTAAATTGATTGCTGTGAAAAGCTTGGGCTAGGCCCGCTTTCGGAGCGTTGGTAACAGTCAAATAATTTATTAAAAGGTCTGAATAAACATCGTGCCCAATTTATTGGCATTTAGATCAAAGCGCATCGATCAGATCGTGCGCTTATTGATTTTTCATGCCACATCAGTAAGTAGCGCATCACAATCGTGGATCGTGACAGATCACTTTTAATAGTATAACGGGACACCGTGGAAGTTTGTAAAAAATGGAAATTCAAATTGTCCGGATATTGATTTACAATGCATCTTCAATGAGATCGTAGAGTTGTAATGGACTAAATCTTTTTAGATATACCTACTTAAACGGTAGCACAGCGGGATGTCATTTCGAAGTTCAGCCAGCCGAAAAGCCGAATAGGCCCAACTGGGGAAGTACCTCCATCTTACAGAAGACCGCAGCAGTAATAACACCATTACTAGCTCTGTAGGTAGGTATGTGGTGAGCAAGGTCGCCATCAGAGCTCCCGAGGGTGCCCTGTGTCGAGAGTAAGGGTCCTGCATTTGTCTCTAGCTGTCAACACAACGAATCTTCAAATCAATAAAGGGTCGGCAGCGCACTTGTGATTTTTCTAGCAAGCGTCCATAGGTGAGAGTGGCGCTGGTAAGCAGCTGGTATCTAAACCATAGGTGAGAGTGGCGCTGGAATGCAGCTGGTACCTAAACCATAGGTGGGAGTGGCGCTGGTAAGCAGCTGGTATCTAAACCATAGGTGAGAGTGGCGCTGGAATGCAGCTGGTACCTAAACCATAGGTGGGAGTGGCGCTGGTAAGCAACTGGTACCTAAACCATAGGTGAGAGTGGCGCTGGTAAGCAACTGGTACCTAAACCATAGGTGAGAGTGGCGCTGGTAAGCAGCTGGTACCTAAACCATAGGTGGGAGTGGCGCTGGTAAGCAGCTGGTACCTAAACCATAGGTGAGAGTGGCGCTGTTAAGCAGCTGGTACCTAAACCATAGGTGAGAGTGGCGCTGGTAAGCAGCTGGTACCTAAACCATAGGTGGGAGTGGCGCTGGTAAGCAGCTGGTACCTAAACCATAGGTGAGAGTGGCGCTGGTAAGCAGCTGGTACCTACCTAAACCATAGGTGGGAGTGGCGCTGGTAAGCAGCTGGTACCTAAACCATAGGTGGGAGTGGCGCTGGTAAGCAGCTGGTACCTAAACCATAGGTGAGAGTGGCGCTGGTAATCAGCTGGTACCTAAACCATAGGTGGGAGTGGCGCTGGTAAGCAGCTGGTACCTTAACCATAGGTGAGAGTGGCGCTGGTAAGCAGCTGGTACCTAAACCATAGGTGGGAGTGGCGCTGGTAAGCAGCTGGTACCGAAACCATAGGTTTGTTTGCCACTGTCGGTGTATACAAATATATAGTCATTATATTGTTAAAAAGTGTATAGCTGTTTAGAGGAGCATGTTGTAGATAAAAACAAACTATCGGGTATCGGGTCGCTTCCTTGACGCCTGCAAATTACACGGTTTTTTGTG
Organism: Epinotia ramella; assembly: GCA_947578815.1. Lineage (NCBI taxonomy): Eukaryota > Metazoa > Arthropoda > Insecta > Lepidoptera > Tortricidae > Epinotia > Epinotia ramella. The sequence continues at coordinate 11,172,097 of OX388210.1, forward strand.
ATGTGCGTTAGCGCAGGCAGTTAACGGGCGCGCACGTGACCGATTGTGGCGATTCATCGCGAATCGCCGATACATGGCTAATGAACACTTTGAAGAGGTGAACGAGATCGTACCATCGAGGGGTTTAATGACGTGGGCGGACATCTTAACTCAGCCCTCACGATTCATAAAGTGCAACGGTTCATAATTCAATGACGTCTACATGTATAATTTCACGGGGTATGCGATTCTTTCCGGCTGGGATGATTGCTCACTCTAGGATTTCGTGGGAATCAGTTGTTTGCGTACTTGCTTAGAATACTGATAGAAATGAGGGCCATTGAGATGAGATGAGATGAGATGATAGTTGGTTCGCGGGTTTTCGCGACAATAAACGGGTAAGAGAACTATTAAAACTGACTGAAATATTTCTTTTTTCACCTCACCGGCTCGGAAAGGCTTGCTTTATCGCTCAAAATCTGCGCCCGAAAGTCCATAGCGTGGAAAGAGTTTTTGAATTTGGAACGTGACGGTTAATCGCGAGATCCAACTTTTTTCTAACATACCTACAGCACGTCTATTATGAGAAGGCCGCGACATACTCTCGATTTTTCTCGCAGTATTTGTTCTAAATGTTCACTTGTTCTAAGTGTTCTAAAAAGAGAGAGACATATGGTGCGAGAAAAATCGAGACAGCTCGCGGGCTGTCTCATGACAGCCCTGCAGAATGAGAGGTCATTATCCTGCGTTCAGAAACTTATGGTGTTATGCCAATAATTTATTATTATAATTTTGATAAAATTCTATTAATAATACTTATGTATTCTTTTTTAATTTCATATGAAATATTAATAATTAGACTGACTTATTAAGGATACAATACAAATAATTTTAAAATGTAATTTTATTGTACAACTTTTCGCTTCGTGCCAATTTTGAACGCACCGTTTAAAAAGTTAATCAAAGGAAACACTGATACATTTAATTTTGTTTTGTTTTGTTCTAAAGCCACAGTAAAAAAAAAAAAAAAAAAAAAAACTGTAATCTGTGCCCTTAGTTTACCTGTGTGTGAGTACCCAACAATACTTTGACCTTTTTAAGGTAAGCGTGATGGAGTTATTTAAAGATGCCAAAATGTTTATGTTACGTTTAATAATTATTAAATTCTTTGATCTTGATGAGATGTAAACAAACCTTAATTGAAAATGAGTAAAAGGTCTAAATGACTTTTACCACATTTAAAATTTTCCTCACGGTGGTGAGGCGAATAGTTGTGTGTTTCGCTGGGCAGCAAAGTTGTTTGGCGTCTCGTGCCTTGAAAGCCTCGCTATGCTCAGGATTGTACTTTTGAACCATTCGCTTCGCTCATGGTTCAATCTTGCAGTCCTTCGCTGGCTCGGCTTTCAATACAAGCACTTGCGCTAAACAACAGCTTTGCAGCCTTGCTTAACAAATAAGTAACTATTGTCTATTGTCCCTAAGCAGACCACACTTTTACGAGTATAAGTATGAATAGGTACTACCTAGTGCTTCCCAAGATTCGTAGGATAACTCCAAGAATCTTCATAGGTACTGACCATTGGCAAAAAAAATATAATCACCATCACCAGCAATCAGCCAAAGTAGATGATCATTTTAGTACCTTGTCACATTAACTACTTTGACACATTCCAACTGTCGCACGTACGTTAAGTGCGACAAAGTACTAAAATGATCATCTATATTTGCTGTTGACTGTACCTACCACGAGATGACGCGCTCCACTGGGCCCCGCACTACGTATGAAACAAAACGTATGTAACGTTTCTCGGCATTACTGTTGACGAACACCTAAATTGGAAGCAACATGTTGATGTAATATGTACGAGAATCGACAAGTTTATTTTTGCTCTTAAGAAGCTGAGAAGGATAACTTCCGAAGAAACTGCACTAATCGTATATCACAGTTACATCTGTTCAGCAATTCGGTATGGACTTGTTTTGTGGGGAAATTCTACAGCCATACATCGGGCTTTTGTTGCGCAAAAGAAATGTCTAAGTACAAGCAATTGCTGGTATTCGATGGAGAGTCTTGCAAACCTCTATTTAAAAAGTACAAAGTTTTGACAATCCCTAGTCTTTATATATTTGAAATATGCAAGTTCGTTCGTAACAACATTCATCTCTTCGAATTAAAGTGTAACTTAAATAAACGTACTCTTCAACTATAAACGTTCTTACCTGACAACAAATATTACTCTGCATTAAATAAATTGCTGCTTACCGAATGTTTTTATTCATTAGAAGAATATAAAGATCTATAGTAAATGCAGGCAATTGACATAGATTATCATTATTGTTTTTGAAATTTACTTAATTTTAGGACATTATTATTATTATACAATTGTTAATTAAAATTATTTTAAATTTACATGTAATAATCATCTCGTTAATTTAGCTCGTATGACTGTATTTATTTTAAAACGATTGCATGAATGTATGCAATATTGATTTGATTTATTATTTAATTTAACTTATGAATTTAATATACTTTGATTGTTATGAACTATAACCACAGCAAATGTGTGTACGCCTGGAAAGGCAGGATTTAGTGATTCTATATTGTCATTTGTACCTTCGACTACCTATTTGTACCTGAATTCTTCACACAATAAATGATTACTGATTACTGATTACTGAAAAAGACGGTCCAGGTGAGAGTAATGTTACTTGTAGTAATGTTGTTCTTCAGCCAGGCAGGATCAGGCAGCGGAAGGTCGGGGAACGCTATCGCTTCCTCTCGACGTAGTACCAGGGCGCCCGCAAGTAGTAGTACCATGAGATGACGCGCTCCACCGGGTCCCGCCTCCACGTAGATCGGAGACGGGTAATCGCATGAAAAAGACGGTCCAGGTGAGAGTAATGTTACCTTCTTCAGCCAGGCAGGATCGGGCAGCGGAAGGTCGGGGAACGCTCGCTTCCTCTCGACGTAGTACCAAGGCGCCCGCACGTAGTAGTACCACGAGATGACGCGCTCCACCGGGTCCCGCACTACGTTCACGTAGATCGGAGATGGGTAACCGTATCTGGAAAATTCACGAACAATATTTTTATTAAATTTGGACCATCATGAAAAACGTAATTGTTTATGGGTCATGAATTTGGATGAACTTGATGCTGAATTTGTGAACGTGGTCGCTACTGTTGTCTAGAAACAAGTTTCACGATGTTGACAATAATTTACTTTAAAAACAAAGTTTTAACCGACTTCAATTAGTACTCCCCCAAGCCACGAGAACATTTCCACATTTATTTTCCAATTTACCACATGAACTGATTTCCGAGAGCAAATGCGTTAATTATTAGAGAAAAAAACCCAATCGCTGTATGTGGCCCGATAATATTTGAGGACTTCCGCCGATTCCACAAGGATCACCTTTGGTACTTCATTAGCTGCTATTTCAACGGAATCTTATCAGAACCTGTGACGTGGTTTTTTACTTTTAAGTACATAATTGAGGAATTCCATAAGTCATCTGTGGTCTTCATCATCAGTTCCACTCCACCAAATGTATGATTTCCGGATGAAAATACACGAGATACAATAGAAAATACCTAAATCACTACACGCGTGCCTAATATGATTGAGGAGTTCTCTCAATTCCTCATGGATCCCATCATCCAACTAAATTTTTTAAAAAATGGGACCCACCTGGATGCATATACTTACAAACAAAAAAAAATTCGAATCGGCTCATCGATGACGGAGTTCTGAGGTAACAAACATTGAAAAAAAAAATACAACCGAATTGAGAACCTCCTCCTTTTTTTTGAAGTCGGTTAAAAAGCAGGTACTTTTACTTAACCTGCTTTTTGACAAAATGTGCAAACTTATTTAAATCTGAGCAATAGTTGTGATACTTGCTGTAAATAATTAAAAAACTTACAAATGTGTAAAAGTTTTCTAATGCAGATTTGGAAAAGCCCTAGGAAAAACGTAAGTAGTAACACGTTCGTGAAACTCGGATGCTCAACTGTATAACTTTTAATTAGGTCCCTTCTAACGTGCGGTTTCTGGGCGGAAGCTTAAATAATAGCCACGGCATAACGGTGCAGTGTACCTACCCATGAGACAGTATATGAAGTCCATAAACGGGGCTCTTCCCAGAAAGGATATCCCTGCGGTTTCGCCCGCAATGACTTCGTTGGTTATATGTATTATTGATAACAACATGGATGTTGAGTGATAGTCAAATAAAAAAAAAAACAAAAACCCTCTGTCAGTAGGTATGAAGTTTGTAAGGAAATAGGAACAAGTGAAGTCACGGTTTTCTAAGGTGCAGAAAATCCAAACGTACAAACGCCAACACCGTTGACTGACCATCATGTATTTATATAGAAACTTACAATACGGCGGCAATAGACTGGATGCGTTCACGGATCGCACAAAATAAAGGCTTCCACTGACGGTGTAGTTTATTATTGTAACTTGTAATGTGATTTCGTTGTTTTCTTGTTTTCTTTTAGTTTTTAATTATTATTTTCTTTTTGTTGTTTTTTATTTTAATTTGTCACTAGTTTTTTTATTTTATTTTACTTTTTGATATTTTTACATACCTACATACATACATTCACGAAAATGGGGTAGGCAGAGCACATCAAACGCATGTTCCAGCGCCACTTTTAGCATAAATGTGGGTATAAAAGATCGACAAAATGTGATATTGCAGTGATAGGTTGCTAGCCCATCGCCCACAACACACTTCAACCCTGGTCCCTTAGTCGACTTTTACGACACCCACGGGAAGAAAGGGGGTGGTGAAATTCTAACCCGACACCACACGGGTCATTGATATTTTTATCATGTTTTATTTTTGATGTCACGTGTGTTACGTACCGTGTCCTCACTGGATGGACTCAACGGAAGACCAGCGCTGGCTGCTAAGCCAGCATCATGCTGAGTTGGGCCCATTTCGTGACACTGCATAGATTTACTTCTTCTTTTGTCTTTGTCTTGTAATACTGTGTGATTTGTTGTGTTGTGTTATGAATAAATATTTGATTTGATTTGATTTATTGTACAGTCAGCGTCATATAGTTAGTAGCAGCCAAGGTAGCCAAATATTTCGGTACACGTCTTTATTACTGTAAGAATAAGGGTGTGTTACGAAATATTTGGCTACTCTGGCTGCTACTAACTATATGACGCTGACTGTATTTTATTACAATGCACATAAAGTGCACGGATTGTCAGTTAGCTGTGTTGTCGATAGTAACAAAATATTCCGATCTTAAAAGTGGAAAGATAAGTTGAATTGCTATTTTCGTGAGTTTTATCTATTATAGGTGTAAGAATAAATGATTTTTACTGTTGGCAACTATCGTCTACCTACCTACATATGTAAGTAAATAAAGTAGGAGTGGTCTTTGTCTACTCGAGATTAAGCTAAAATGATGGCTAGTTTCATAAAAAATAGCAGTGTCTAGTCGACTCGGTCGAGCACAGATTAACAATGGGGTCGGCTGCGTGATTCTTCCTAACCTAATGTACCACGAAATTACACTATCGGAAGCAGAATTTTCACGGTTCTAGTAATTTCATTTCGCATCAAATTATTATCCCGTTAACTGTAGTAGGGGTTAAGCCGTAATTTAGCAAATTTGAAGTTAACGACTGTGAAGTTCGAGATTTTATGATAACGCTTTAAATAAGCGTGTGGTTTACGCAAAGATCACATTCAAAACGAGATATGTCAAATACAAAATACCTAACGTAGGTAGGGTCATTTCGCCGGCTAGCGACCACCTAATTTAATGTGCCGGTGGGCGACCACTTAAGCTGAGTTGGTGAACTGTAAGGATATTTTCTCGGTTTTTTAGTAGATTTCTATTCTAAAACAACAAAAAAATGCATGTACAAGTAATTTCTCAATAGGGTGTGTAGAATTGATGTTATCTTCAATAGAAAAAACCTTCTCCTTCGAATATACGAAAATACGAAAAGATGAAGATGAACCTCTAACGCTGAATATGATCGAGATCCGAGAGCTGTTTGCTTTTTTCGACTTATTACGATGGAGTAAGATGCAAAAGTGTAGGTAAACATATCTTTGACGTCGACTGTACCTATTACGGTACCATTATGAATTACATATTCATAAAAAAAAACAACGACGATATAGTAGTCTTGGCTGAGACCATGGAGGACTTAAGTACGATGCTTGATGCCCTCAGTAAAGCTTCCGAGCGAGTTGGTCTAAGAATGAACATGCTGAAGGAATCGAGAGAACTCTTCAAATATTACAGGCACGCCTGTAGGGCTTTTGGTAATTTGTATAGTAACTCGTGCATTATCTCTTGAGAAACACCATTTGGTGAAGTAGAACTATTTATCTACTGAACTTGGCAACCCTTTTAGATCTCAATTCTTTTGTCGGCGTAGTTGACAAACACTTGAACTTGGCTCCCATTTTTACATTTATGTTTCTGGTGGGATTCTAGTTACTCCATTGAATCAACAGGAAAATGCAATTACAATCTCCTGAAACCGCTACTCAATGTAAACAATAGCCGACGCAAGCTCCACGTGTCGATACGTCCGCCGTATAATTACGGCAACCGGCTCTAATCGCTGGCAACAATTAATGTCTGGCTGATACATTAATCACAATAGGTATTAAAGACGATAGCCAGCACTACTAGACAAACAAAAGAGATGCACATGTACAAGCCGCGCCAATATAGAATAGATTCTAAAATGGCAACATTTCTCGCGCTATTTAGCTCACTCTATGGTGTAGTAGCGAACGTCATATCATAACACCTATAGGGGTTCTTGGCGCTGCGGCCACGACAACACGCGACATCTCTATGTTTTCGTGGCGTTCAAACGGTTAATTATAACATATTCAGTGATGCGTCGAGGAACACGATTCACACGAATGCTTACTGGAAGAGAGGTTTAAATAAATAGCACTTTTTATTTTATTAATTTAGCATAAATCCGCGGTAACGATCCGTGCTAAGCGATCTTGTCTATAGTTTTAAAGCTCAAGCTCATATTTCAATTTTACCAGTTTTGACATCCGCGTAGCTAATAAATTACGATTGTTTTTTTTTTATTGAAAGCTAATAGTTATTTGTTATGCAAGGGTGCAAAATTGTATTTTACCCGCGAGTATGAAATTTGAACACGAGCAAGGGAAAAGATGCCATAGTTGAACCACGAGCGAAGCGAGTGGTTCTAAAATAGAATCCTGAGCGTAGCGAGTGTTGTACACACGAGAAGTAAGATACAATTGCACCCGTGTGTAACACAAAACTTTCACCTCACTGTAGCGAGGAAAGTGCAAAATGCAAAACAACTTTATTTAATTGAAATAATATATTTTTTTTACAGTAATTATAACGTTAAGTAATATCAAGTAGAATTTTGGTCAAGTGCGAGTCGGATTTTAGTTCATAGATTTTGAGACCTAGCGCCTGATGAAGGCAACAAGCAATTTTTTTAAAGTTCTTAAATATTTATTTTATGCTGTTTGTTTAGTATTTGTTGTTATAGCGGCAACATAAATACATAATCTGTGATTTTTTTTGTATTATGAGCGTTTTACGTTTTGTTATCTGTCAAAAGCTACTTAAACTCGCGCCAAGGTCAAATTACTTTCCCCACTAGTGGATAAAATGCGTTTTTGCCCACTGGTTTTAAACATTGATTTAGTATATACAACGTGTTCCCGCCAATTTCCGTTAATTGAAAGGGGGCATAGCTTAGGTCAAATAAAGGTAATTTCTCCAAGACACCAGTATCTTAACTCTTACTGTTAGCAAGATATTCAACATTTTAATTTAATCAGTTATGCAACTTTAACCAGTGTAAACGGTTTTTTGACGTGCGTGTCATGTGATGTCATTTGAACATTATCACATTTGACACTAACTTTTCATTAACTCTTAAGACCCTTGTACAATAACCGTTAATGCTAAATTTAATTATTTTGTATGAAAATCGAAAAAAAAAACTTTTTTTTTTTTTGAAAAACTAATTATGCTACTTTGTTTCGGTGAATGGACTCTGCAATATGCCGAAGTTCAAGGAAATTCAGAAAAACACCCTGTAGAACTAGATACACAATCAGCCGAAAAAAATGGCCGTCCAAAAGAACCGGCCGATCGCATACAAACAAAAACCCCAAAAAACACAACATACCCAAAAAATTGAGACAAAGATTGACGTCGCTGGCGGCAGCGCAAGACGCTGGATCTATATCGGGTGGCATAAAATTGTTGTTCCTACTATTGCATACCAAGTTTATGCCGAATAACGTATGGCATAAACATTGTTGTGCATATTTTTTATTTGCCGATATTGTTGTTCCTAATATCGATTGTCCTAAATATTTATTGTCCGAATGTTTATTGTGTCGAAGTTTTTTTTGTAGAATGATTGATGTGCATAACTTTGATGTTACTAATATTTAATGTTCTAAAAATGTTGTGCATACATTTTGTTACGCATATATATCGATTGTCCTAAATATTTATTGTCCGAATCTAAATGCAGGTTGGATCTGGTCAGAATTGCCTATTACTTAAATTACTTATGACCCGCCCTCATGTCGACGGAGATTTTTTTTTTCTGCTCTGAGGGACACAAGTGAACCCTAACCTAACCGACCTAAAACTGAGTTCGCTTGTGTGTGTTGTTTGATAGCCGTGCGGCGAGTCGACGCCACCCCGCTGGGCGGGGTGTCTATTTCTGCTCTGAGGGACAAAAGGCAACTAACGAACCTATCTAATTGATGTAAATAATGGTTGTATCTGCTGAGAATTGCCTAATACTTGAATAACCTATGACCCGCCCTCATGTCGACGGAGCGGAGCCCCGCTTCGCGGGGCCCCTAAATCTGCTCTGAGGGACAAAAGGCAACTAACGAACCTTGCTTATTTATCTAGATGTAGGTCGGGTCTGCTCAGAGTTTTAAACTACTATAAAATTTAGGAGTAAAATAGTATAGGTGTTGTAATTTTAGGTAATTTAATAATAGGCAAAATAATTACTATGACAATGAAAATTAGGACTATTACTTTTTAGGTAATTCGATGTTCGAGTAATCAATATTAGGATAAACATACTTTAGAACTTTTAAATGTGTATGCGCAAAAATGAATAGGCTAAATAAGTAGTACCTATGCCACTCAACATTATGCCAAACATTCTCGGCCAAATTTTTTTAGGACGATCAACGTTATGCGATACCACAGGCACCCCAAAACGCTTCATACTGATGACGTACTCACGTATGACGTCACTTGTACAAAGTAGTTGTATCATTGTATGGAAAATCCGGTAAATTGTTGTTTCGGTCGCGAAATACTGCGTTTAAGTACATAGTTGTCATACGATTTTGTTTCTATAAAAGCGTAAGGATTCTATTGGCAGCTTTAAATTTACGCTTGGACAAAAAAAATGCATCATTTTTCTAAACTTTCAAGGTTCATATCTTTTTATGATTTTAATTACATTTTATAATTTATACTTTATTACGATAATTTTATGGTTTACTCGTACTATCCATTTAGCATCACTACGTTATCAATTTGAACATGAGGCCGCATGCCTATTATGGTTTTCATTTTAAGATTTCCAAGAAATCGTCAGCGACGTGCAAAATGGGCTGCAGTCGTAGCACGCGACAGTCGAGATGATTTTTTTTAAACCAAACGACTCGCGTGTCGTTTTTTCGGCTCATTTTAATGATTCGGATATATATATACGACAAAAAATGGATGGAACAGGCTTACTAAAACTGCCACACCTCTCATGTAATATGCGAATGGGAGGGAGGAGAGAATGGGAGAGAAGCAACAAAGGTAAAAGTCATTCTTGAGCGTAAACATTTTTAATTCAAGCTCAGAAAAAGACCACAGCAACAATCATAGGATTGTTTTAATAAAATCGATAGCTGATCGCTACTTGACTGTACCGCTTACATTACATCACAAAAAAAGAAAGCATCAAAAGTAAAGGCAGGTCCAAAAGACAATTTATTTAACAAACTGAATGTATTTCAAGGAAACTAAAATGACTTCTTTTTAAGGACAGCTGCACTGTATGTATGTACATACGGAAATCTCACCCAACAATTTTATTGTTTTGTATACAATATTTGTACATAAATTTGGAAATGTTTATCCCCCACTTGTAAAATAAAGAAACCTGATTTATTTGTGCTATTGGTCTTTCTGTTTAAATAAATAAAACATTATTAAAATAATTTTATAACGCGACTCATTTCATTCGCTAAACGCTAACTAAAGTTTTGACATGATCATTCAAGTCACATTATGATATGTCTCAATAAACTAAAAAGTATTTAATCTTTTGATGTTGGTTTGCTAATATGGTGCTTAAAGTCTAAAACACTGAGTTCTTTTTTTATGAAACATATATCTTGATGCAGTTAACTCTATTAGCAAGTCAAGTCAGTTAGTTGTCATTCTGGGGCACATTTCTTCGCATATTTGATTGACATTGTGCATCTAGTTCTATATACTAAATCAATGGTTTTAAAGGATAAAAGACTGCTTTCCGAGGCAGTGAGGGGAAATAGTACATTTCGATACTAGTGCGGAAAGTATGTCATTTCATTACGCTACGTACCGTGTACCGAGATATAGGCAAGACTCGGGACAAGTGAAGAATGACATTTCCGCACGTGTATCGAACCGTTCGACGATTTTTAATACAGTTAAAAATAAGGAAAACAACAAGTAAGGAATTCGAAACTTTTAAATGTAAATTATTAATTCTGTAACATCATTGTAATACAGTTGAAAAATAATGAAGTTGTCCAAAACCATTTTTTTAATACAGTTATGTTATTGAATTTTTATTGACATAATAATTAATGGTACAATTTGTAGGTACAATTATTGAGTGGGAAAAGTGAAAAGCACTAGTTCTAGAAAACCAACTTTCCGCACGCTAGCACTCTTTGAGCAACTGTATTAAAATTGTTATTTACGATACAAGTGCCGAAAATAGGAAATTCGCAATCTTAATCGACACGAGTTGCGAATTACCTATTCGCACGTGTATCGTACAACGTTTTACTGTACATATGGCTCTTTAAAGTCTCGACATATGCACGGAAAGTGCTCTTTCCGCACTAGTGCGGGAAAGTAGCACCATATGTACTGTAAAAATATTTATCATCGATACGAATTGTTAATACAGTAGTGCCTTAAATATGTAAAAATACAGAAAAAATAGGTTAAGTAGGTAGGTACCTACAAATGCGAACTTATCCCTGTAAAGGATTAAGTTAATAAATACTCAGGATATAATTATACCTTGTATTTCTTTTATGAAGAAATATATTATTTTGATCGAAATAAATAAATGATAGCTAACGAAAATCTGATATAAGTGTCAGCGCGTTTGCGTTATTATTGCACTTCTACACAATTTATCACAGCTTGACTTGACTCTAATCTACTCAAGTGCCTTTTAAACTATACATAGTCCATACGTTTGAAGTCGTTGGCAGTTGATGATTGATGTGAGTGCGGTTGCCTTTCTTCTGTATTCGCCGTTTAATTGCGATAAATGGAACTGTAAGCCGAATACTCCGCCGTGAACTTTGACGGATGGATTGTTACAGATATAATAACTCTCAATCTATGTTATTGTTTCAAGCACGTTCTATAGTAGCAGGAGTAGATAAAACACCAGACAAGGGCGAGTCGGACTCGCCCGCCGAGTGTTCCGTACTGAATTACAAATGTATAGTTTTCAGATTTTTCCCTGTATTTGTAGTATAAGACTAAATTACTTGCCAAATTTCTAGGTCAACGAAAAGTACCCTACAAATTTTGGTTCCCTAGAGAGTGTCGAAATATGTTACGTGTTTTGCATAGGTATATTTTTAACAGCCGTATTTTTATTTTACGTTAACTTAGAAGTTTATTTGATTTTTTCAAGCGACTGTAGACCTTAATTTTAACTCGATACCTCTACGCGTTCCCGAGATAATGGGTCTTGACAGACAGACAGGCCGACAGCAAAGTGATCTTATAAGTTCAGTATTTTCCTTTTGAGGTACGGAACCCTAAAAAGAAATTGCCTTAGCCGAGTCGAAAACGCAAATTTTGTTTCCTGATACATACGAAACTCATTGCGATTTTTTTAAACTTACACTGTTTATGAAAATTAGTGCCAATCTTAAGAATAATCTAAGAAATTAAGAAAAAAGTAGGTACGGTCTACCATACGGTGGAATGCCAGAGTGACAGATTGGTAATGGTAAGCCTATTTCCCGAAGAACCAAACACGATCCTTCTTAGTAATTGCGGCTGGTGAAGTTGGTTGCGCAAGAAGCTTGGCCCTCACTTGCTTCTGGCAACCAACGATGAGAGATGCCAACCTCGCACATCTATCTCCATATAGATTGTGGCAACTGTAGGATTCTGGCCACTTGGTGGTCGGATCGTGTCAACCTGGACCGGGTCCCGGTAGTACCCAGCCAAGTACACTCGCGACAACTCACCTGGTGAAGTTGGTGTAGCAGACGTGTTTGATGTAGGAGGCGGGCGGCGCGTGCGCCGTCACGATGCCGGCCAGCACCTGCTGGTCGGCCGGCGCCAGCCGGATCGTCTCAACTCTCTGTACCGCGTCTCGGTGGAACCCTGAATACAAAATAAAAAAATATTTAGTTACCAAATAACTCTTCATCAAAATTGGAAAATGCAGACAATCTTGCGACCGACTGACCGGAGCCTACATCAATCACATTATACATAGCTAATACTCGTAACAGCTCCTAAAACGAAACTTTGATTGTAAGTAAAAAAAACATCTCCCATGAATCTCGTCCCATATAGCATGGCATACGTGCCATGAAAGACTGATACAACCTACTTACTTTCCAACGGCGACGTAGAAGAGGAATTTCGGGAGAATTCTTACTTCGGCGAAATAATACTCATTTGTTTTATTGCCATTATGCAACTTCAATTTAATTTATGTCTGTCCTCGCCGGCGGAAATGAGTGCAACAGCCTTACACTTTTATGATTCGCGGGGTATGTTATTGCTAGAGCCATTTTATTTGCATTAGCAACTTTTTTACTTTGTGTATACTACTCCAGCCTAATCATGATCACTGAACAAAACGCACACGAATAACTTTACAACATAAGATAATAGATTTTTCAGCTAACTAGCTCATAGAGCCTTTTTTTACAAGCTTTTATTTAGTTTCACCTGTCCCGTTGTCTGTCTGTCTGTAATCAAATCTTGCAACTTAAATTTGACCCACTTCCCGGTGACCGATTGAGCTGAAATTTTGGGTATAAGTATAGTTTGGATGACAATTCATTATTATGGTACACACATAATGTGGCAATGGGAATTCAGTACTTAACCGACGTAACCCCGTTAAGTTTGGGCTCGATAGAATCGTCTCAATGAATAGTTGATGATGGCATACAGAAAAGTACAGTCGGCAATAAAAGCTTGTACTCGTACCAAAAATGAAATTTTTGATTATTATTTTGATTTTTATTCTTTAAAAACAGTTAGCAAAACTACATTTTATCCACAAGAGTGCAAAGAATATACTTTTTTAAACATGTAAAGGTTTTCAAATGTAATTTTTTCTTTTTTTTTATTGTTGTTTTATTGCTTTTTTTTGTTTTTTTTTCAGATGTTATGTAAATCTTTTTTTGTTTTTAAATGTTTTAATGTTTTTTTCGTCTTTTTTTTCTCCTTTTCTTTTTTCTTAATGTGTTTTTTTGTAGTATTTTAATTCTTATGTAGTATTTTCCACGCTTTAGTGAGGTGAAAAGATATGTGTTAGACGCGGGTGCAGTTGTTCAGGAGTGTCGTCTGTTGCATTGCAACACTCGCTACGCTCAGGATTCTATTTTTGAACCACTCGCTTCGCTCAGGATTCTATTTTTAGAACCATATAATCCATTCGCTAGCTCGTGTTTTAATTCCACACTCGCGGTGAAAATACAACTTTGCACCCTTGTATAACAAATAACTATTATACCTACTGTGATGAAGCGTTTCAAAGTTTAAAAATAACTACCTAATCGCACCATACACGATCCATAAAGTTCTAACAATAGTAGGACAATATAAGAACTGTTCCCCAGGCGATCCATATTCCATATCCTAGTATAAAAAGTATTAATTCGCATAAATACACGCAATACAAAATTAAACCCTATTATCAGGCCTTTGAATTTAATCTCACTTTGATTTCGGATTTAACTGGAGGCTTCAAATTCAACAAAGGCTAATTATAAAGACAGTAAATACTACCCAAATGTTTTAAGTGAATGTTGTTGGGCAGACCCCGTAATCATCAGATAGGACATGCAAAAGTAGTCAGCTTCGTGTGAGGCCTATTGCTTTTTATGTGGAGTTCCTGCAACTCGATCCGAGATGCCATTAAATCAATTTTATTAACGCGAGAGTTTCAGACTTAGATTGGATTATATTCCAAGAAAAGTGATAAGTTAAATACTTACGTCTATATTGAAGGTAAACATGCTTTTACACTTTAGTAAAGTACCTACATCAAATTACCTATTAAGGTTACATTCGTTGGAGTTGATAGGCACCTATGCCTACCTACAATTGATTAGATTATTCTAATTAATCTATATCTATATTACCTATATAAAAGAAGAAGTGCTGACTGACTGACTCATCAACGCACAGCCGAAACTACTAATGTTAGAGAGTTGATTTTTGCACAGTAGGTTACTTTTATAACGTGGGCTAGGGATAAGAAGGGATTTTTGGAAATTCCATCTCTAAGGGGGTTAAAAAGGGGTGCAGTTTGTATGGGGGAAACTTTTTGAAGTGAAAACTTCTTTAGCGGCGCTGAGCACTTTTTGGGATGGGGAAAAATTGTTAAATACGCGACAGATTTTTGTGACGTCAGATGTGAAGGAGGTCACAAACTTTTATATTTGGCTGCTAGCCGATTCGACTTCATTCAAAACTGAACGCTATTCGTAAGAGTATAAAGCCGTTAAACACTTTTTGCAATAGCATATTCTGCAAATAAATTTGTAATTTTGTTCACGCGTCCTTCACCGTTTTGCTATTGAGTAAATTCGAATAGTTCGAATTTGGACGTTATTCCTAAAGAGATAAAGCTTTGAAAAATATTTACCAACGGCAAAAACAAGTTGATATTTTGTTCACCGCCGCCGTCCGCTGTTCTTGCAAATTCGAATAGTTCGAATTTGGACGTTATTCCTAAAGAGATAAAGCTTTGAAAAATATTTGGCAATGGCAAAAACAAATTGGTATTTTGTTCGCCGCCGGCGGCGGGCGAGCCGGCCCGTCGCACCCAACGCGCCCGCGGCCCATCCGCCTAAATAATTGATAATTGTTTATAAATTTGCGCCAAATTCATTTTTAGGGTGACACCGTAAGATGTCACGTGACTTGATCGAAAAACTGTTACAATGTTATTGAGTTTTCACTTCTGCCGGCACTCCCGGAGTGCAACCCGGTCTTTTTTTTTATTTTATTTTAATAAGTAATCTTTCTACAAAGTTTCAAGTCTAGCTTAAAAAATAAAGTTTCCTCCATAGAAACATTGCACCCCTTTTTACCCCCTTAGGAGTTTTTTAAATAAGTAATCTTTCTACAAAGTTTTAAGTCTAGCTAAAAAAATAATGTTTCCCCCATACAAACCTTGCACTCCTTTTTAACCCTCTTAGGGGTGGAATTTTCTAAAACGCTCAAAGTACTTTATTTGTATTCTAATAAGTAATCTGGTACAGTTTCAAGTCTTTAGCTATAAAATACAGTGTTCCCCGTACAAATCTTCAACCTTTTTTAACCCCCGTAGGGATAGAATTTTCTTAAACGCTGAAATTACTTTTTTTGTATTTTAATAAGTCATCTTTAAGTATACAAAGTTTCAAGTCTCTAGCTAAAAAAATTAAGTTTCCCCCATACACACTTTGCACTCCTTTTTAATCCCCTTAGAGGTGAAATTTCCCAAAATGCTGAACGTCCTTCCTTTGTATTGTAGTAAGTAATCTTTCTACAAAGTTTCAAGTTTCTAGCTCAAGAAATAAAGTTTAAAGAGGGGGGGGGGGGGGGGGGGTATTTTTTTTAACATTTTCCTTTATAGACCGATTTTTTACCAATGTAGAAAAAAATGAAAAACTGTTTCAAAAAGTGGAACTCAAGCCCTTTCATATGACACCCCACTTAGTTATACTTTTCCAGTAATATTTACGTTTACCTTAATCACAACACAAGTAATAATTTCTAATTTTTCGCTTGTATATAATTCAGAGATAAGGGAATGGTATTTTTTTTACATTTCCCTTCATAGATCAAAATTTTACCAATGTAGAAAAAAAGAATAACTGTTTTAAAATGTCCAACTCAAGCCCTTTCATATGATATCCCACTTGACCTAGTAACTAAACTTTGAATTTTTCCCCCCCCCTCTTATCCGTAATTTTAGATAGTAAAAATAATATTTAAAAAAATCCAGGTTCCATACACGTGGATTAAGTTCCTTTAAATCTATTTCAAATTTCAAATGGATAGCATTAGTAATTCCTGAGATATTTAACTTTGTGACGGCCAGACAGACGGACAGAGTCGCACCGCACCATAAGGGTTCCGTTTTTACCTTATTAGTCCGGAACCCTAAAAAGGTCTCTCAGCATTTTGGAAAGGGGTGCAAGGTTTGTATGGGAAACACTTTCTTTGAGCTAGACATTTGAAACTTTGTAGAAAGATTACTTCTTAGAGTTATTAGAATACAAAAAAGTACTTTCATTCTTTTAGAAAATTCCATCCCTAAGGGGGTTAAAACGAGATTCAAGGTTTATATGGACCCCAAGAAGTTTTATATTAAGAGATTTGTAACTTCGGTCTTAGCCTGTATGTTAAAAGACTACAACACTGATTTCAGAGTTTTTTGAAAATCTCCCCCTATAAGGGTTAAAGGTTTGTATGAAGAGCAAGACATTTTTAAAGTTAGTGATTTGTAATTGCTGTTTTAGACTGTTTGAAATTGATTCCATAAGGGGGTTAAAAACATTCATCTCCTGAATGGGCTAAAAGGAATTGGTAACTTCGGCTAAAGACTAGGAAACTTATTACAGAGTTTCTTAAAATTCGTCCTCTAAGGAGGTTAAAAAAGGGTTAGAAGTATTTTCTTAAGTCATACATATACTACTACATATATGGTAAGCCATTTATTAGTCAAAATACATAATCCGAATCAAAATAATTTATTCTCTAACACCGTTAAATGGGGACGGCGGACGGAGATGGAAAGTTCTACGTCTTTTAGCATTAGATAAGAGTTTGCTTTTAAAACTATACAGGTAGACTGGACTAACGTGAGTAAAACTACTGGACGGATTTAGGCAAACAATTCCAGTATTGTAGCTTTCTTTAATAACAGAGTTTTCAATTAAGCAATTTAAACGAATTTATTTATTTATTTATTTATTTATTTATTAGGCACACAAAACAGATAACATTCATTACATAGATAGTACAAGATACATCAGGGGTTCTAGTTAGGAATGCCATCCAAAACATGTATGCACAGCATGATTATAAGTAACAACGAGCGTGAACTATCCTAAAAACTACACTAAAATTATACATAACAATGAACTCATCGCACCTTTTACGCTTAATCCCTGAACGGATTTAGATGAAATTTTCCTTACAGATAATTTGAGACCCTTGGAGGATATAGGATAGTTTTTATGTCGGAAATCATCCCTTAAGATGGTAGAAGTTTATTTGGGTAGGCAGTTAAGGTTCCACCCACAATAATTTAATAGCAATCATTTTTCTAAGACGGTAACGAGTTCTACGCGGACGAAGTCGCGGGCAACAGCTACGAGTAGTTATAGGTGTGTAGGTGAAGTGAAGTGGGTCCCGGTGCAGTTGTATTTTTAAAGTTAAGTGACCTAAGAATGCTATATTTGCAAAATAAAAAATATAAGTTTAGAACATCGGAAGGTGGGGGTGAAATTTTTTACATACTAAGGGGGTTGCATCGTGAAAAAGGTTGAAAAACACATCTAATCGTTAGATTATAAACATCGCGGCAATTTTAAATAGTCTCAGGTGGGTAACACTAACAGAGGAGCAAAAATATTTGCCAGATATTTGATTAAGTCCGTAAGACGTTTCTGTCTGTATTTTGATTACCTAAGCGTGTAAGGGTGAAGACACATCTATCAGCATCGAATCGCATTTTGTAATACAGTAAACGTAATTTTGTATGAGATGCGTCCGCATCAATTCACCCTTCCGCATGCGGACGCATCTCATACAAAATTACGTTTACTGTATTACAAAATGCGATTCGATGGTGATAGATGTGTCTTCACCCTAAAAGTAAGCACATCACTATAATGGAATTACGACGGAACCTGCATTATGGTTATGAACTTCCGAAAGTTAATTTATAATTAGATGTTAGTTATGGCTTTGCTGACGTCCTTTAAAAACTCTCATAAAAATCCTAACGGGGTGATTTTATAATTCGAGAATATAATGGTGAATTACGCATCCTAGTTGTGGAATATAGATCCTACATCCATACTTACTAACTTTACCAGTTGATTTATAATAGTTAACTATATCGGTGTGTCTTTTGACGGTACGAGAGAGAAAGTACATGGAACGTACCTATTGTTCAGCTACCATGCTTCAGCTCGTACTATGCAGTTTAGCGTTAGCTTCTGTAGGAGAATAAAATGTACCTATTGGGACTAACCGAACTGGTTCCTCACAGCGAACCGTCGCAGGAGCTCCATGAAGGTCTGGCTGCCAACCTTGAGCACGTGGTTGAAGAACAGCAGGTCGATGCCGGCGCGCGCCGTGTTGTTCAGCTGACATACTTCAGGCACCAGCACCAAGTAACTACAGTTCAACAACGTTAGCTATATGAGCATGTACAGTCAAGGAATTTAATTTCCGACCCAGCTAAGGCTCAATATTGTATAGCAAACTGTCACCATAAGAGCTAGCTAGAGCACGACGTTCCTTTGACATATCGCATGCATTGTTATATGTTAGTAACTAGGCAACCAGATTAACTACGTTGACATGGTGAACTGAAATTTTAAACGCGTTTTCTCCTCAATCCCCACTTCCTGGTGTAACTCTGCTATTTCTAGCTCTTAATAGATCACGGTTAGCGGCAGGTATTTTATTTTTCAAATTAATAACGTAATTGAAAATTATTTTTCAGATTTCTCGATTGACCCTGACACATGTTCGTAATTAGAAAAGCAAATGATAACTTTTCGCAAAGAGGTTATCTGTAATGTGAAGTGACAAATAAATATGTATTGACAATTTGACATTTCAATACTATTACTGAAATAGAAGTTTCGACCTTAATGCATTGCGAATGTCTAACGACAAATGCTGTCTGCTTGGTCGTTGGAATCAACGAAATGGGTAGGTATTTAAATTCCTTGACTGTACCTAATTAGGACTAACCGAACTGGTTTTCTCGCAGTGAGCCGGCGCAGAAGCTCCATGAAGGTCTGGCTGCCAACCTTGAACATGCGGTTGAAGACCAGCAGGTCGATGCCAGCGCGCGCCGTGTTGTTCAGCTGACATGCTTCAGGCACCAGCACCAAGTACCTACAGTTCAACAACGTTAGCTATAGGAGCATGTATTAGGACTAACCGAACTGGTTCCTCGCCGCGAGCCGTCGCAGCAGCTCCATGAAGGTCTGGCTGCCGACCTTGGGCACGCGGTTGAAGAACAGCAGGTCCATTCCGGCGCGCGCCGTGTTGTTCAGCTCCCATGGTTCAGGCACCAGCTCCTCCAAGTACTGTTCTACTTCTTCTTGCGTGTCGTCTGGCTCGGCCTCTAGTGTGCGCTGGGGTTTACTGCGTTCCTGATAAAATATATAAATATACACATATGTAAAACCAAATCGCGATGTAAGCTAACAGAGGGAAGTACGCGCTACGCTCGGGATTCTAAAGTAGAATCTTAACCGTAATGAGGAGGGTTGCGGCAAACGAGGAATTAAATTTGCTACCGACCGAGTGGCACATACTGCTTTTCACACCTTGTATGAGAAAATTTAAAATTAAACGGAATAAATATCGAGGTAAATAAGTTTCTCCAAAGAAACCGACTGTACTTTTCAGTATGTAGATAATTCTAACGAGCCCAAACTCAACAGGGTTACGTAGGTTTAAGTACTACATTGCCATGGCCACCTTCTGTCTCCATAATCAGATCAGCGAATGATATTGAATTGTCGTCCAAACTATACCTTTGCCCAAAATTTCAGCTCAATCGGATAACGACAAAGTGACTGAAAATGGATTGCAAATTTTGACGGACAACTTACTTACCTAGGTACATACATAGGTACTTACATACATACGAACAGTGCAAGTTAAATAAAAGCTTGTAAAAAGTAAAACTTTGATCCCTTATTTGAGGGCAACAATGACTCTTTCCTGAATAGCAGGTGTGAAAAGGTATTCACCTCAGCAGCTCGAACAAGCATATTTTACTGAAAACAGTGTGCAAAATGCGATTTTGTTCACTCAGTGAGACAAAGTAGCTTTTTAATTTTGATGCCGGGCACTGACATTTCATCGTATGGGGTCTATTACAAGTTCAGAATATTTGAACTTTATTAGCTCTGTTCCTTTCATTTCAATACGAAAAAATAAAATGGCATGACATGGTCGATCCATGGATTACTAATGTTTGGCAAATAATGTTCCCCAAAGTACGACATCGCAAACCATTTTTCCCAAAATGTTATTTGGCAAAAACTCATTTGTCAAGGTTTTTTTTCCCATTTTTTTTTTGGCAAATGTATCGTTTGGAATAACATACTAATCCCAAAACATTGCATAGCATGCGATTTATATCCCAATTTGAGTAGTGCATAGAATAATAATTAAAACGCCAATTATTTTTACCTAACCTAATCCTAACCTAACCGCCAGCGTGTCGACGTCACCCCCCATTTCAAGCTGCCCTAACCTAATCTACTATTTTGTAATCCAATTATATATTAATATTATATTATTATAATTTGCCAGGCTTTTGCTATGAGTTGCGTATGGGAAGTAACAAATTTGGCAAAAAACTGTTTGCCATATAATTTATGACAAAATGAAACATTTGCTTAATAAGCATTTGCTCAATGAAATCTTGACGAAGTGAAACTTTGCCGAATGATAATTTGACAAATAAATAAATTGCGCATATAACTTTGCTAAAGATTCGTTTGGGAAATTAAACTATTGCGATAAGTTATTTGGGAAGTCATATTTTGGGAAAAATAATTTGCCAAACGGCAGGACACCATCCATAGTTCGATCATCGAATTTCAAAGTAGACCCCAAGTAAGCGCGAAAACTATCAAATGAACAAGTCTAAATTACCAAAATAATTATACAAAGGAATTTTTAATTGAGGAATATTTAAATAAAAACATCTTGGAATAAATATAAAATACTCCGTTTTTCATAATAAATAGGCAGACATGAATTTTATCACGCGAGCTAATTAATAATTCTAGTTTAAACAATCTTAAATTTTATGAACGTATACCACAGATGCAGTTTCCGTACGAAGTGCGGCGCCCCGCCCCATTAAAAAAATTGCGCGCTGTTTCAGATTTTGTTAGGTATATTATTCTTCATTCTTGCGTTATTGATATTAGTTTTAAATATAAAAACTGCTTGGATGAATACATTCTCCATCTAACTAGGAAATATTGTGTAAGTCATTGACGAAGGCAGTATTTTAACTACAGTATACGGCTAGTTTTTGGTGTGCACGCGAGATACACGTAATATGCTAATGTGTGGCTTCGTCTCTTTCTAGCGCAATAGACATGAATGATAAATATTTTAAAAAAATAGCTCGAAAGTATGAGTAAAATCTGTGAATTGTAACAGTAAGGTTACAATTAAGGTTAGTTTTTAGTAATGTTGTTAGTGTCACACGAGACTCATAGATACTAAAATATCCTTTGGTTTCTCGCGCCTTGTCTCGCCTTTCTAGTATTACTAACGGCGCGGCCGGCGCTGAGGATTTAAAACAAGCAGTAACGAACGCCTAATTAAGTTTTCTTCCTGAATAATCACGAGACGAATAGGTACGTGATACTGTGATATATTTTTTAATGTAAATATTTTCTCACTGCTGAGGTGAAAAGTTGTATGTGTTACTCGAGAGCAAAGTATTTGCATCTCGTGCTTTTAGTCCCTCGCTGCGCTCAAGATTCGAACTTTGAATCACTCGCTACGCTCGTGATTCAATTTTAGAATCTTTCGCTTCCTCAGGACTCAAAATCAGCACTCGCAGCAAAAACAAACTGCTCCGTTGTTGCACAAATAACTATTTTTTATACCGCATCAGCGACATACAATCATACGGCCCGCCTGGTAGTAAGGAATCTTCCGTAGCTTAAGAAAATTTCAAATCAAAAGGAATAATATTTTGTGTGCCTATCTATTCGACCAACTTGTGCTAAGTATTTTGTTTATAGAATAGAGCGGGATTCTTATTTGCCATTAATAAAATACCTCCGGGGTTTTACCATAATTACTCTCATTTGAGCGAGATGTTATTAAACGTATAAAACATGAACTAACCGCGCCGGTGTTCCTGCGGATGGCCTCGAGCGCCTCTTTGTACTCCTGCGCCGACGCATACGACTCCGCGCGGTCCGTGCCTATCCCTGCAACAAAAACAGCGTGAGAATAATAAGGCTAAGCTGACAGGTGATAGCTGTCCGCCGGGCTGCGAAGGATTCCAGCCATCTCGATTATAAATAAAACACCGAACACCTGTACATGTCATGTAACTAATAGGTAAAATATATATTGTTTAAGACATATGTATATGGTGCAGTGCAATGAACGTACGCAGAAGGCGGACTCGGACTCCTTTGGATGTCAACCTTTTCGTCGGTTGCATAACGTTGTGCACGTACGTTAAGTAGATCTAAATGTCATTTTTTGCATGAGAAAATGAGAGTTGAGTTGTCCTAACGCTTGCAAGAAAGGTGAAGTTATTACCCCTCAAGGTAAAACCGAGATGAAGGACAAAGCCGGATTCATAGTTATCCAACGTGTATTGTCGTGACGATGACGCGACAGAGCGATATCGTTTTAAAGCACAATCATGTGCGCTCTGACGTGACGACTCCTGTTGTGTCCCGTCAGAGTACATCAGAGAGCATCACGTCAGATAAGTATGAATCCGGCTTTAGCTGGAATGCATTGTTGAACAATGTGCAAACATAGTAGAATACATCAAAATACATACAAGGATAAAGAAGCAGAAACAGGACTGACGATGTTTGGGCGTGTGCCATGCAGTGTGCTTACCAAAATTGTGCGTCGGCATTATATGCTTCGATATCCTTAATTTTCTGAATCAGGACGGAGAGAGGGTCATTTTCAGTCACTACAAATTCTGATTATGTCACATCTATACTAGCTTAAATCACACCCAATTTATAATTCTCATACAATAAATTCGTATACAGTTATTCCGGTTTCCGATCGACATAGCGATGCTGTAACGACGCCGCAAAGGCGATAAATTTCTCCACAGCTCGGCGCGGGCGCAGACCTGCACGAGGTGACCTACGACTTGATGCAAAATTGTTCTTCGCGAATCGGTAATGGCCAGTTTGTCGCTCACGTGACATAACTGTCCATTGTAATCTACATGGAGATTGAGGCCGTGTTCAAGTAGATTTATGCATTGTCTTTTGATCACAGTCTATAATCTCACCGAGGTGAGAAAATGATGTATTATTCGACGTAAACATGCAGATATCGGACGATTTATGTATTCAGATCCACATCCTGTTGCAGTCTTTGTTACACAATAGACCAAATATATAAATATGGATTAGAAATCGGCAGGTTGTATATTTAAATGCATACCTATAACATAACAGTCTAGACTTTGACACAACAAGGAAATAAATACAGCAATTTAAGTAATCACAATTCACAATGCTTTTTAACCGACCGTGAAACGACATAAGAAGCGAAAACAAACACGCCAACCGAAAATAAAAGATTCGGAATTACATTAGTTAAAATCTTAATTGAGGTGTCTCGGCCTCAAGTGAAACTGCAAGTGCGTGGAAACGGTAAGTAGCTCGGTTAGTTTAAACTGGACTGTCACCGTGATCGCCGCCTTGGAAAGCGGCGATCTGTGAGATCCGTACCTACTTTCGCCAGAACAAAGCTTTTGATGATCCCTTTTGATACGCACTTGGATAGGCTCTGTATTCCAGTTTTTGCCATTAAAACTAGTTCTTGGAGGTAAGTCGACCCACGGCTATGAGAAGATGCGTGGAGCAAGTTAAGATAAGCGTCAGATTGAATTTAATTAATTAGTCTGACATTTTTATTGCGGCGCAGCGAGATCGATGGCACGGGACTTTATTTGTATAATGGTGTTGTAAATAAGTTAAAGTCGTAAATTGGAATAGATACTGCATCAAACTTAAATACCTATATTTTTGGGTTCTTGAGAGCATTAACGCATTAAAATTACTCCATTATGGGGCGAAAGGCCGCTTAATAGTAGCAAGAAACTGAACATAAACCACCTGCTTCCCATTAGAGCGAGCGTCCACTAAACTAGTGAGGTCTTCCCATCGCCACCCAAAAACTCCATAGTCATTTCGCATGATAACGTCCGTCCAATAAGATAAATAAGACGGCATCTTTGATATATTCATAGGTGTAATGATGATATCGATGTGAAAAAAGTATGACGAATCTAATGCAGCCTGTGTAGCGGGCCGTATCCGGCAGAGCATTCTTATTGTCAAGCGAGCAGGATCCAACGAACTGACCGCTCGCGCGATCTACTTTCGACAAAATAATTGATAGTTAAATGGCTCAATTATTAAGATGATACCTATATTCGATATCTCAACGCCGATGATTTTAATCGATGATAACATTGATAACCGTTGAATATGAGCCTGCTCGCTGATTAACATCAATGATAAATGGTTATTATCGACAATGAGTATGACCCGGGTAACCCGACGATGATTGTGTCTTAAATAATTCATTGAATTGTGACATATCGCAATGTAGAAATGTTTAAATGACATGTTTACGGTTCATGGGTTAATTACAGCGAATGTAGAACGATAGAGATATTTGCAAACGAAATTATTTAAATTCCTAGAAAATTATGATGGACGTTGCGTGTTAATGGTAATGAAATTCATTTGCTGCTTAATGATTACAATTAGGAGGCGCGCGCCGGGAATCTTTCCATTAGGTGGTAGCCTGAGGTGAGCTGCCCCATGACTCGGTTGAGGCTCGAGCGGACGTGTGAAGTAATCACTCAGCACATTCGTGATTCAGATCTCTGAAGACATTATCTTCGTACCGTATAACTATAATTAGTTAGGTACGCATCCCTGTTTATTAGCTGTGAATAATAGTCGTGTTTGTCGGTGCGTTTGTTAGGAACTGGGAATTAAAATCATGGTTTGCGAAATGACAGATTTAGTAGTATGCATGTCCACAACAGTCAGTTTATAAATAGTCACTGCAGGTCCTGTATAAACTAGAGACTTCACATACACTTCTTAAATAATGGCAGTCGCTTTTGTAAAACGGGATTAGGTGCCAAAGCGGTCACCAAGCTTATTTAGAGTTCAGTTTGCTGCAACCGGGAAAAGTCTAGGACTTAAGATACCGTTTCAGCTTCCTCACGACTATCCTCTTTACGGAAAACCCAGTGGTTAAACATCCTATGATTTTCCGTAAGTTACGAGGTATACGCAATAATAGGACTTGCCAAGATTATAATCCATGACCTCCGTTAGAAATTCTCACGAATGATCCACTAGGCTACCATGGCCATACCTTCTATAGGTAAACTTGTATAAGATTTTACGAACGTGTGCATTTTATGAGTAAGTAATACTTAATATCAAAAATGCATTGCACAATTCGTCTTAGATAATCCCAAGTCGGGACTCTTGTTCATTTCCCATTTAAATTCATTTTATAACGGGTAAAAACCGGAACTTCTTCCTGCACGTAATAAACAAAGTGAAGCAAATTAAACCCTTTGCACTATCCTTCAACATGCAACATGTGCTGCAGGATGTCCAGAGACCACTTTTTACATTTTACTTTGAAACCTGTGTCTGTTTCCCTTAATTGGGTTTGCATTGCTCTGCCTTCGGAGCTATCCGCTACCTCCTAGACGTACATAATACGCCTCCGTAGCAGACAGCAAGACCAGTTCCTTGATGATAAATAAATTTAAACTGCCTCACTGGCGTCATTAGAGGTTTCAATCAACTGTGGTAAAAACAGTAGAACAACAGGCTAACGACTGCTGTCCGTGGGACAGAGTCTTTATGGCATAGTGCATAATTGGCTGTTTACTTTAAAGATGATATAATTGGCTGTTAATTTAAAGATTACGGTTTATGCATTATAGTAGTACTTAATATTTTACCGTTGCAGTAAATTTAACATCAAGTTTGTTTTCCTCCGTGTTGTCCCGAAGCTATGAATGCCACAAAGCTTATGGCTCAGTACAATTGAGATTGTATCGAAGTCAGAGATGTTATTTATGCTTTATGCTAGTGTCCGGCAGCCGGCGGGCGAATTCTACTTCATAACATTAATAAAACAAATAAGATTCGTATAGTTCATGTTCATCACACAACAGTATGATGAATGACTCTATCTAAGTATGGATCCAACAGTCAGTTTTTAGGGTTCCGACTTCCGTAGTCGACTAGGAACCCTTATAGTTTCGCTTTGTCTGTCCGTCCGTCCGCGGATAATCTCAGTAATAATCTGAAATTTGGTACTAATATGTATATCAATCACGCCGACAAAGTGGTAAAATAAAAAGTGATTTTTTATTTTTTATTAGGGTACCTACCTCCCCTATACGTGACGTGGGGAGTGTTTTTTGTTTTTCATTTCAACACTAACGTGTGATATATTGTTGGATAGGTATTTAAAAATGAATAGGGGTTTGCTATAATATTTTTGGAGATAATCGCTCCAGAAGTAAAAAAAAATGTGGCCCCCCCCTCTAACTTTTGAACCATAAGTTTTAAAAATATGAAAAAAATCTCAAAAGTAGAACTTTATAAAAGCTTTCTAGGAAAATTATTTTGAACTTGATAGGTTGAATCGTTTTTGAAAAACTACGGAACCCTACACTGAGCGTGGCCCGACACGCTCTTGGCCGGTTTTATTTTATTTTAATAAGAAAGTCCCTGCAAATGAGCGTCAGTCAGTCAATATTCGTATATATGTATTATAGTCATTAATGTAGAATATATATCAGAAGGTGTATGCCTAAGCTACAAAAGATATTAACCTACTTAAACTTAAAATCGCGGCAGTGTCGCTTGGATCACTCCCACTCGCTGTTACTCAAGCGACACTGCCGCGGAAACAGTCATCCTCAAAAAGAACTCCCGAAGGGTTCGAAACTGTCACCTGTACTGACATTTAATACGTGAGTTTAACCGTGTTATTAGTATGATTTTGAACATGTCTCATGAAAGTATAAATTCAAACACTTCTTTATGGCCCGACAGCACCCTTAACATCGACTGCATCTCGTTTAAATTCAAAGCAGTTCTTTCTCTAGGGCAGTAAAAAATGGTAGCACTTATCCTTCATTGTGCACTCGTGTCGTGTGAGCCCTATTCCCAACGCTTTACCGCCACCTCAATACAGGTGAACCAGAGTAAGTCACACCTCGAATTACATGTAGTTATTACAATTCGCAACGTCATTCGTCAACATACAGGGTGGGGCCTGTAACTAAAGCAAAAAATTAAAACAGAGATTCCTTAAAGTATGTACAGTTATTGTAAAGTGGTCCTAATGTTTCAAAGTTCTTAAATTAGGAGATATAGTCATTTAAAATTAAGATTAACCGTCAATGAATTTTCACATTGCGACACTGTCGCTTAGCGGTCGTAGGATATCGTGGTACCGGGCGTTTTGACAGATTCTAACATGTGTGTGTAAGTATTATTATGCTGAGGTGTAAGTAATGAACATTATTTTTAAATTAATCTAGGAAATAAACCAAATTAGTCCTTATTTGGATCTACACATAGTACATAATATTTCGTTGACCATAAACATTATTTTTGAAATACTAGATGTGTAATTAATTATTATTGCGAATCTCCTTAAAGGATTGGATTGGTTTAATGTTTTAAAAATGTTTGTAACTTTATGGTTCGTTGACTTGTCAAGTTTGCAAAACAGATATTATCAGCAATTCAAAATGCCAAGAATACTTTACGATTCACTTGAGTTGTGTGACATGATTCTGCTTTACGGTGAAACTGGAGGCAACGCACACCGAGCTTTAAGGTTGTACGGTGAACGTTTTCCCGATCGAAGGCAACCCGCCAACGGCCGAGTCATCACCAACGCCGTGCAGCGAGTACGCGACAACCAGCCTGTGAATGGAGCAGTGCAGCCGGCACAGGGCCCAGGTGCGGCATTTAATGTAAGATTGGCATTAGAACAAAGAATACTACGTCATTTTCGACAACGACCTACGACCAGCACTAGAAAAGCTGGCCTTATCTTTGGGGTGAATCACCGAACAGTACAAAAAGTTCTAAAAATGAGAAATCATCACCCTTATAAATTTCTTAAAATCCAAGCCATGTTACCACGAGACTACCCAGTGCGACTTGCATATTGTGACTGGTTTTTAAGACAGGACCACGAAAACTTGAACTTCGTGCGTAATGTCATATGGACGGATGAATCTACTTTTACAAATAATGGAAAATGGAACCCCAAAAATACACATTACTGGAGCAGCTACAACCCTTTTCTTATGAGACAAACGGGTCATCAGTATCGCTTTTCCCTAAACGTTTGGGCTGCTATTCACGGACGCACAATCATTGGTCCAGTTTTCATTGACGGAACATTAAATACGGGACGTTTTATGCAATTAATCAACGGGACCGTCACAGATTACTATAATAATTTACCGGAGGACATTCAAAATGAAACGTGGTTTCAACTCGATGGTGCACCTGCACATTCTGTGTTGCCAGTCCGGCTAAGGCTCAATCAAATATTTGGTGATAGATGGATTGGTCGGTTTGGTCCCCGAAGATGGCCGGCAAGATCTCCCGACCTTACTTGTTTGGATTTTTTTCTTTGGGGAGCTATTAAAGATTACGTGTATTCGGCAGAGGTAGACACGGTCGAGATGCTGAGGAGAAGAATTGTTGAGGCGTTCGAAAAAGTTCGAGAAGCGGATCTTGACAGAGTGCACCGTAATACACTCTTACGTTATGAAGCATGCAGAACAGCAAACGGTCAGCACATAGAAAATTTGCTACATTAGATACGTATTCATCACGTCGTTCAAGCAACTGAATAATTTAGTTTATTTTGTAGTGTTGGTAATCCTACAAATATCTAATAAACATGATAACATTATCTTTGCTTATTAATCACTACGCCTTTCAGTTCAAGGGGGCATGAATCATGATAGAGAGAATGAATTACCGTATTGAACTTTTACTAAACAGTTTGTTTTACAATTCTTTGAAATGTACATTGTATGTACTTACAACTAAATTATTGGGCTAGGCTTTAAATGTTCTGAGAATATTTTTTGTATTTCCGATTTGTTTATTCTATTTTATTTTTATTTTTGATTTAATTTGATTCTTGGTTCAAACAATTTAATATTGGGTACTGGCAACCCTGCTAGGGTGCACCAAAACTGCTGGAAAAAGTACGATCACTGATTATGACAGTTCAGTTGAGGGGATTCCGGCTGGGCCCGGCCGCATGAAGTCGCCCCTTATTCCCCGTACATAACCAAGTTACACAACCAGCACTGGAAGAGGACAAATAATTCCTATTCCAAAACCGGGTTTTGTAAAGAGATTTTTTTTTTCCTTGTACAAAACCTTCGTCATGGGCTGGTTATGTACTGGTAAAAGATATTTGACAGTTCAATGACGATTCGGCCAGAGTCAAGCCAGACTAGGCCGACAGCTTTTAGATGGTAGATTGAGGTTTTATTGTAATGCGTTGGGTGTTCGCGTATTTGCTTTATTCGGCCAAAACGACTATGTGTCGTCTATTTTGCACGAAAAAGCAAACTATGCAAACACACGTATCCGCCTAGTGCGTATCCTATCATATTATATCAATAGTCCAGGCAATGAACTGACAACTTGTATGAAAAAAATGACAATTTTGGAAATAATTTATAATAGCTTATTTTTTATGTATAACGGATATATTATCAATTAAATAGTTACCCAGCGACAGAATCCGACAAAATTTCAGACATCGAAAAAATGATAAGTTAACTGGCTTCTAAAAAGCCAGTAAAAATATTAATAAAGGTTTTTGTCTTTATTTTGGTTCATTTACATTTGCTCTATAATATTCAAGATAAATCGTACAAAAAAAGATAATGCATGCTTCATTTAAATCTACATAATTACTTCCGGGTGGAAAGTTTGTCGGATTCTTGACTAAATAATCTTAGAATAACATTTTCAAATGAAATCAACAAAAAAAACGCTATTATAAATTAATGTTTTTCAAAACCGTATTTTGCCTGGAGTACAAGGTAT
Organism: Epinotia ramella; assembly: GCA_947578815.1. NCBI lineage: Eukaryota > Metazoa > Arthropoda > Insecta > Lepidoptera > Tortricidae > Epinotia > Epinotia ramella. The sequence continues at coordinate 11,202,750 of OX388210.1, forward strand.
AATGAGGTTTACGGTACGGGCAACAAGGGGAAGTCGCTGAGTTAGAAAAGAGTGATCTTTCTCTCTCTCTCTCTCTCTACGCTAATAATAAACCTTCATAGACATTCACACAATTGCAAATGATAACTTTTTGTTGTTGGTTGTTTATTTTCTTACTTATTGACAATCTACGTCAAGATGATAAAATACATCAAAATTAAGCAAAAAAACAACAATTTAGGTACGTAATAACTCTATCATGAAAGAGTGAAAACAAATCGAGCTTTATGTTAAATACTGCAAACGATTATCCTCCGGCTAATTAAGTATTTCATAGCCGCGTTACTTTCATCACAGTGCAACGACAGTGCGAGCACCAAGTATGGTTCTGTTTGTGGTGGTGTGTTCAAATTCATTGAAAACGGTGAAACTCTCCAATTTTTTCTTACATGCCGTATCAGAACGCAATTAATTGGAGTACAAGCTTTACCACCGAGGTTGTGGTTGAGAAAAAAAGCATCCTGAACAAACCTTGTGAAGTGCTTACCCAGTAAGATTGGAATACCTAATTATTACGAGTGATTTTATTTAGTCCAATTTTTGGTTGTAATTTCGTTAATAAAAAGGTGAGCTGCGTTGAAATTATAATTTTATTATCTAAATTTGTCCTTTCGTCCCTGCACCTTAAACATACTTGATGCGAAAATTGTTAAAAAAGTTGTCGTGTTGAAAAAGTAATTATGCAATTAAGTTCAATTGCAACGTTTAAACAAAATTGATGGGTTGATAAGGTTTCAGTTTTAACCTATAAAGTTTAATAATATTATTGAAAACGATCGTAAACGTCACTGTCAAGTATTTCGACAGGATACAATGTTTGTTGTACATTACTTGCTCGATTAACTTTGTTAGGAAATAACAAAAAAAATATTTTTCATTTTAATTCATTAATACCAATTGGACGTAATTACTGATTAGTTAAGGGATGTTTATTTTAATTTTTTGCTTTGGTTACACCCCCCACCCTGTACAGGGTGGGGCCTGTAACTAAAGCAAAAAATTAAAACAGAGATTCCTTAAAGTATGTACAGTTATTGTAAAGTGGTCCTAATGTTTCAAAGTTCTTAAATTAGGAGATATAGTCATTTAAAATTAAGATTAACCGTCAATGAATTTTCACATTGCGACACTGTCGCTTAGCGGTCGTAGGATATCGTGGTACCGGGCGTTTTGACAGATTCTAACATGTGTGTGTAAGTATTATTATGCTGAGGTGTAAGTAATGAACATTATTTTTAAATTAATCTAGGAAATAAACCAAATTAGTCCTTATTTGGATCTACACATAGTACATAATATTTCGTTGACCATAAACATTATTTTTGAAATACTAGATGTGTAATTAATTATTATTGCGAATCTCCTTAAAGGATTGGATTGGTTTAATGTTTTAAAAATGTTTGTAACTTTATGGTTCGTTGACTTGTCAAGTTTGCAAAACAGATATTATCAGCAATTCAAAATGCCAAGAATACTTTACGATTCACTTGAGTTGTGTGACATGATTCTGCTTTACGGTGAAACTGGAGGCAACGCACACCGAGCTTTAAGGTTGTACGGTGAACGTTTTCCCGATCGAAGGCAACCCGCCAACGGCCGAGTCATCACCAACGCCGTGCAGCGAGTACGCGACAACCAGCCTGTGAATGGAGCAGTGCAGCCGGCACAGGGCCCAGGTGCGGCATTTAATGTAAGATTGGCATTAGAACAAAGAATACTACGTCATTTTCGACAACGACCTACGACCAGCACTAGAAAAGCTGGCCTTATCTTTGGGGTGAATCACCGAACAGTACAAAAAGTTCTAAAAATGAGAAATCATCACCCTTATAAATTTCTTAAAATCCAAGCCATGTTACCACGAGACTACCCAGTGCGACTTGCATATTGTGACTGGTTTTTAAGACAGGACCACGAAAACTTGAACTTCGTGCGTAATGTCATATGGACGGATGAATCTACTTTTACAAATAATGGAAAATGGAACCCCAAAAATACACATTACTGGAGCAGCTACAACCCTTTTCTTATGAGACAAACGGGTCATCAGTATCGCTTTTCCCTAAACGTTTGGGCTGCTATTCACGGACGCACAATCATTGGTCCAGTTTTCATTGACGGAACATTAAATACGGGACGTTTTATGCAATTAATCAACGGGACCGTCACAGATTACTATAATAATTTACCGGAGGACATTCAAAATGAAACGTGGTTTCAACTCGATGGTGCACCTGCACATTCTGTGTTGCCAGTCCGGCTAAGGCTCAATCAAATATTTGGTGATAGATGGATTGGTCGGTTTGGTCCCCGAAGATGGCCGGCAAGATCTCCCGACCTTACTTGTTTGGATTTTTTTCTTTGGGGAGCTATTAAAGATTACGTGTATTCGGCAGAGGTAGACACGGTCGAGATGCTGAGGAGAAGAATTGTTGAGGCGTTCGAAAAAGTTCGAGAAGCGGATCTTGACAGAGTGCACCGTAATACACTCTTACGTTATGAAGCATGCAGAACAGCAAACGGTCAGCACATAGAAAATTTGCTACATTAGATACGTATTCATCACGTCGTTCAAGCAACTGAATAATTTAGTTTATTTTGTAGTGTTGGTAATCCTACAAATATCTAATAAACATGATAACATTATCTTTGCTTATTAATCACTACGCCTTTCAGTTCAAGGGGGCATGAATCATGATAGAGAGAATGAATTACCGTATTGAACTTTTACTAAACAGTTTGTTTTACAATTCTTTGAAATGTACATTGTATGTACTTACAACTAAATTATTGGGCTAGGCTTTAAATGTTCTGAGAATATTTTTTGTATTTCCGATTTGTTTATTCTATTTTATTTTTATTTTTGATTTAATTTGATTCTTGGTTCAAACAATTTAATATTGGGTACTGGCAACCCTGCTAGGGTGCACCAAAACTGCTGGAAAAAGTACGATCACTGATTATGACAGTTCAGTTGAGGGGATTCCGGCTGGGCCCGGCCGCATGAAGTCGCCCCTTATTCCCCGTACATAACCAAGTTACACAACCAGCACTGGAAGAGGACAAATAATTCCTATTCCAAAACCGGGTTTTGTAAAGAGATTTTTTTTTTCCTTGTACAAAACCTTCGTCATGGGCTGGTTATGTACTGGTAAAAGATATTTGACAGTTCAATGACGATTCGGCCAGAGTCAAGCCAGACTAGGCCGACAGCTTTTAGATGGTAGATTGAGGTTTTATTGTAATGCGTTGGGTGTTCGCGTATTTGCTTTATTCGGCCAAAACGACTATGTGTCGTCTATTTTGCACGAAAAAGCAAACTATGCAAACACACGTATCCGCCTAGTGCGTATCCTATCATATTATATCAATAGTCCAGGCAATGAACTGACAACTTGTATGAAAAAAATGACAATTTTGGAAATAATTTATAATAGCTTATTTTTTATGTATAACGGATATATTATCAATTAAATAGTTACCCAGCGACAGAATCCGACAAAATTTCAGACATCGAAAAAATGATAAGTTAACTGGCTTCTAAAAAGCCAGTAAAAATATTAATAAAGGTTTTTGTCTTTATTTTGGTTCATTTACATTTGCTCTATAATATTCAAGATAAATCGTACAAAAAAAGATAATGCATGCTTCATTTAAATCTACATAATTACTTCCGGGTGGAAAGTTTGTCGGATTCTTGACTAAATAATCTTAGAATAACATTTTCAAATGAAATCAACAAAAAAAACGCTATTATAAATTAATGTTTTTCAAAACCGTATTTTGCCTGGAGTACAAGGTATAATGAGGTTTACGGTACGGGCAACAAGGGGAAGTCGCTGAGTTAGAAAAGAGTGATCTTTCTCTCTCTCTCTCTCTCTACGCTAATAATAAACCTTCATAGACATTCACACAATTGCAAATGATAACTTTTTGTTGTTGGTTGTTTATTTTCTTACTTATTGACAATCTACGTCAAGATGATAAAATACATCAAAATTAAGCAAAAAAACAACAATTTAGGTACGTAATAACTCTATCATGAAAGAGTGAAAACAAATCGAGCTTTATGTTAAATACTGCAAACGATTATCCTCCGGCTAATTAAGTATTTCATAGCCGCGTTACTTTCATCACAGTGCAACGACAGTGCGAGCACCAAGTATGGTTCTGTTTGTGGTGGTGTGTTCAAATTCATTGAAAACGGTGAAACTCTCCAATTTTTTCTTACATGCCGTATCAGAACGCAATTAATTGGAGTACAAGCTTTACCACCGAGGTTGTGGTTGAGAAAAAAAGCATCCTGAACAAACCTTGTGAAGTGCTTACCCAGTAAGATTGGAATACCTAATTATTACGAGTGATTTTATTTAGTCCAATTTTTGGTTGTAATTTCGTTAATAAAAAGGTGAGCTGCGTTGAAATTATAATTTTATTATCTAAATTTGTCCTTTCGTCCCTGCACCTTAAACATACTTGATGCGAAAATTGTTAAAAAAGTTGTCGTGTTGAAAAAGTAATTATGCAATTAAGTTCAATTGCAACGTTTAAACAAAATTGATGGGTTGATAAGGTTTCAGTTTTAACCTATAAAGTTTAATAATATTATTGAAAACGATCGTAAACGTCACTGTCAAGTATTTCGACAGGATACAATGTTTGTTGTACATTACTTGCTCGATTAACTTTGTTAGGAAATAACAAAAAAAATATTTTTCATTTTAATTCATTAATACCAATTGGACGTAATTACTGATTAGTTAAGGGATGTATATTTTAATTTTTTGCTTTGGTTACACCCCCCACCCTGTATACTATGGTGTGCTGTGAGGAGAGGTGAAACCAGTTGTGAATAGCATAGCTGATGCATCAGTGCTCTATAAATTCCTCGTGGGAACCCATTAACCCATTATAACAGATAATCATCGGCATCGCGCTTGCATCCATCAGAGGCATCGCGAAAATAGAGCAATAGGTAGCAACCTATTACGCTGTTTTATGCACGCTTATTAAACTGTAAAATGCACTATTCTTACTTATGTTTGGGATAGTAATAAAAGACTTCGAGCGTAATCTACATAATATTCAGCGTTTCTTTGTTACACGAGGACTTTTCAAAATTAACGATGATCCACGTCGGTCCTGAACTTGGACGACGATGCACAGTCGACGTCAATGACATGAAATACGCTTTTGTACCTTATTTATTACAAAATGTAAACATGTCATGAACGTCGACTGTACAGTCAAGTGTAAAAATATGGGTGATTAGAACTTACTCATAAATATGCCCCCCATATCTTATGTCCTCTTATGTCCGCCGACATTAAGGTTTTCGCCTATTTAATATCATCCTTTTAGGAGCAACAATAATCAGAACTATCAACAAGTATATGCAAAAAAGATTATGCGATATATGCCAAAAATGTTCAACCAAAAGATTTTAGGACAAACGATATTATGCCACACAAAGGGCACACCTCAGTAACAACAGTACATCGCGTACCTATTAGGACGGTGAATTCGTAAATACCCCAGATCGCAAGTGTTTGTGGCCATAAATAAGCGATCTGGGGCTTTACGAATTACCGCCCTTGGTGCGTACACAATTTTACGTCTTCTCCTGGATGTGAAGTGAGATTTGCCGCTGCGCCAGTGGGCGGTAAATCTCACTTACCGCCCAGAGTGACATAAACAAATATTCGTGTTAAGCCAGGGGCGGCTCACTCGCCCACGTCGCGTCGCTTCAAGTAGGTAGGTACATGCCAGCCTACCGGGATATGTTAGCGCTGGTACGCCCCGCACGCGTTCTATGCAGCGCGTTGCATGCAGTAGAAAGGGATGGCCACGTTTAGGCTCGTTCGGCATACCTAACCTAAACAGGGGACTTGTTATCAGAGAACTTTCTGTATGTATGTAGTAGTATTATTTATTCTGTGGTTCATCTAATCCTCACACAATAATACCTTTACCGGGATTTGAACCCAACCGACTAAACTAGACTGGCCGTCAATATCTGTATTAATTCAGCTTCACTTGGTACTTATTATTACTTTTACTCGTAATAGGGCATTTTGACATAAACTGACACTGAGTAAATTTTTGTTTGACGACTCACGCTAATTGTGAACATAATTATTTGAAAATGCCCAATTTCCTTCCGTGATATACTTCATTTTTATTTTTTATACTGATAATTAAAGCAATTCGTGCAAAATTAACTAACCATTCCAAAATATCAAAAATGCACAACGTTAATATTCAAGTTTTCACTTCTGCCGGCACTCCCGGAGTGCAACCCGGTCTTTTTTATCTTTATCCGTACCTGTTGCAAGGTAATTTCACCCGTAGATTTTTTGTTGATTTCTAGTAAAGGACTGGTTATTTGCAACATAGCTATAAACATCCTAAAAATATATATAATAGAAATTGCCCAGCGGTCGTGATGCAAGTATAATTGCCGCTTATAATTGTAAAGAAAATACTTTCCACATTCGTTTCGAACATATTTGTTATGTCTATCCGCTTGATCACGTGCGTGCTGAGACGTAATGAAATGAAATGGGTTTTGGTTGACAACATGATTTACTATATGCTCGTTATACCTATGCTTAATAAATATCGATCATGGCTCCAGAACTTTCGTTTCTGGATACAAAGGGCACCATTTTATGGTTGTTCCCATAAATATTCCAATATGTAATGTGAGAACGCTATGAAATGACTACTACAGTACCTATATACATGTACATGTACATACTATTGCAACAAGGATATGTTAATAAGAATTGGTTAAATGAAATTGAAAAAAAAATGCTACTTCTCTAGTGTGCACTGCATTGCATATTGGGATCTTTTGTGTATTTACAATACAATACCTTCAAAGGACTTTTTGTTCATTGAGATAAATTACCTATACCTATATGGTTTTCGTCGTAATAAACGTGACTTTTAGTAAAGGCATTTAAACACACCTACCTACTGACAAAATGTCGCATTTGAGTGGAAATAATTGCGCCAAAACAAGTAGGTATGTAATTGCATTTCATAGTGTGTAATACGCGCGGAAATGTTTTTCTGACTAGCTTGTAAAAACTGCGCTCAACAGGCGTTCTTAGAATAATGACATTTTAATGGCCCAATATTTTATATGAAGACGGCAATGTTAACTGAGATTTAGTCGCATATTCTGTACAAATTTCACATTAGAATGACTTTGTCCATTGTCATCGACTATTCTCAGATTTATTCTCAGATTTATTTATTTATTCTCGCCTTTTCCAAAATGTACTCACGAATGTGATGTGCGATCTATTCATATTACACATTTATAGGTTATTTTGAGTACTTACTTTCCAGTTCAAGTAATGGTCTTCCTTGAGACACCTTTCACAATTTAAACCCTCCTTTCTTCAGTTTTAAGTGCTGTTCTCGGACAGTGACGTAATGCAAAATTTATTTCACACTTGAGAGAGATTTTCTATTACATTTTTACAATCGAATACCAGTGATATCCGTTTAATTCGGTTGGAAAGAAAAAAGGAGTATATTTATTACTCTCATCCCATAAAATACGTGTTTGTATGTATGTATGTCAGCACTTTATTGTACACAATAACAGGTTAAAGAATATACATGTCACACAATAGATCAAAGTGAAAGGCGAACTTATCCCTATAAGCGATCTCTTCCAGCTAACCTTTGAGCAATTGAGAGGAAGGTAGGTAGAACGAGATAGGCAAACTTATACCGTGTACAAAAACACAGAGAAAATGAAAACAAAACCTAATAGGTATTAATCCTAGACAAACAAAAACATGCCAATACATATATAAATATACAATATAAAATATAATACACACTATCATATGCAATATATACCTATATCGCAAATAAACAATAAATAAATAAATACTATATTCAACCAATTCACAAGTCATTGGAAAGCCACAACTTCTTCAAATTCATCTAGGTATGGGGGTAGGTTTGTAGGTCTATTATGTACCTTTGTATGTTTAGTATACAGTTCTAGTATGTACCAATTCGGATTTCATTTAGTTCTCGTCCATTAACAGCTGCGAGCGAATGCGAACACTGCAAGTTCACCAGGTTAACTGATAACGAGGGACAGCTAACGAGGTACAAGTGGTACGCGAGACCAACTTGCCCTCGCCCGGCCTAAGCGATAGAACCCATTAGGATTATAAAGTACCTACTTACCGCAAACATCGCCGATACATCTCAGCCCAACATAGTTACAGTACCGGGCCATAATATATCGCCAATATGTCGTTATAATAAGTAACTTTTTAAATAAGTATTGTCATATTATAACATCAGCCTGTACATTTGGAGCCCTAGTTAGACTGACTGGATGATCTGGTAGAAAATATAGGAACATCACATTTTTCTTTTGGAGAAATTTCATGATTTTTCAGATAATTAGGGTTAAGTATAGATATTATTGGCCGATACTGTACGAGTAGGTATATATTAGAGAGGAATCTCGAAATATCTTAGGTAACAATATCATTATATATTATAATTACTGTTACATGTCAGGTATTAGAACTTGTTGGAATTTCCAGGAAGACATGAGAAGCGAAACGACAGACACTTTATTAAGGAAGACATAATTCAGGCTTAATACATTTCGCTGGTTGCAAGACGACATATTATTACACAATAATAGTCAGTTAACATTCTCAACAATTTCTATGAACGTGTTGAGAAACCCAGCGTGCAACATCTGATGTGTCGCACTAGTTGACACGAACATTTCTAGAATAAAACCAGCTATGCGTCGCTTTGTCTAGCAAAAAGTAAATTTCCAAGAATGATCCGCGAGTCAGCACGTACAGTGAAACATCGTTGCGGCGAGAGATTTCACGGGAGTGCTCTATGCCATGGTAATGACATTTAGAGGCGTGACTGGTCGCAGCCGGGTACCGTACAACGGCCACTGGCTGCACGGCGGTAATGCTCACAGATAATTCTAATATCCGATACGTTTTTATCTGGAAGCGGTTTGTTACAGGTTCATGCTGTGACTGTAAGCCGCGACTCTAGTCCGAAATCGATGAATAACCTGCTGCTCCGAAGCGTATGGTTAAACTTTCTTGCAGCGAGAATAAATATAAGCATTATAGAATGACTTCTCGTAAAACATGTACCTTAGTATACAAACAAAAAAATAAATCAACAAATTTACACTAAGCGACCTAAATAAGCAAGGTTTTACTTACTATGGGCACAGTATGGTGGCAACTATAAAGGTACGATACAATACAAATAATACAATGCACATACATATAGGTATATTATTTATTGCTCTTCGAAAGTAGTGAGCGACAATGCGTTATGGGTAGGTACTACAGGTGGTCGCATCGCTACAAAGTGATCTCTTTTTAGCGACCCTAGTTTTTATAATAAGTATCTGGTCGATATTGAACCTTTCACAAATCTTTGTTAAGTATCAATATGTTCGTAAAATGTTAGTTATTTTTATTCATTCATCCATGACAATAATAATTACCTAAGGTAAATTTACTTATTAGATCTCCTTAAATTCTAATTGAATATTGTCTACTTTAATTTTGGTTTTTTCCGAAGTATGTATATGTACCATCAGCAAAGAAAGTGGTCTATCACTTTTGGACCTTATTTTGCATGCAAGAGAGTCGAAAATTGGTAGACCACTTTCTTGGCTGACTGTACAGGGGAAGTGTGTGTGCCAGTCTTGACACTTTTACCTCCGATGATTGCCTCTTTTTTTATCCCGTAAAGTTGAAGTTACATACGCGTGATAGGCGGTTAGAACAGCTGGTTGACCTACTATTTTTCTAAATTTATATAATGCATATGAGAATTTGTTACGTTTTTTACATATAATGTCAATCTGATCTTCCCATGTCAACTTATTATCTAAACTTAATCCTAAAAACTTGGTAAGGTCTGATTCGACAATTTGGTGGTTTTTACATACAGGGTGCAATCTTTTACGTGATACAAAATAGCAAAATGTGAATCTATCCATGATTCTGAGCAACTTTTATTATGGGACCAACTTTGTGTTATGCCAAAAAAATCCAACTATTTCATTAACTCTGCTCATTTTAGACTGACAAGAATGTATGAACAGGTGTGTTTTTTTTGGCATAACACAAAGTTGGTCCCATAATAAAAGTTGCTCAGAATCATGGATAGATTCACATTTTGCTATTTTGTATCACGTAAAAGATTGCACCCTGTATATGTCACAATAAGATTTGGTATTTTATCAACTCTGCTTGAAATTCATGATTTTAGTTTTATTTAAATTAATGCACAAATTATTCATATTCAACCATTTAATTACTGTGTCAACTGCTTTGTTGATTTCATTCTGTAATGTTTGTGTATCATTTCCAGTAAATATTATTGTACTATCGTCGGCGAAAAGGATCATTGAGTGTTCAGTAATAGTCAATGGAAAATCATTAATATAGATCAGGAAAAGCAGAGGCCTAATACACTGCCTTGGGGGACTCCGTATTTTATTTCTTTCAAATCAGATGATACGGATATTTCTTTTTTCGATTTAGTACAAATTTTATTAATTGTAACCATTTGCTTTCGTCCGGTTATATAAGATCTTATTAAATCGTGAAGGTTACCGCGTACGCCATAATTATATAATTTATTTAACAATATATTATGATCAACAAAGTCGAAAGCCTTCGACATATCCATGTACAGAGCAACAGCGGGTCTTTTTTCGTCTATATTTCTTTCTTCTCCATAACTTTTCGTAAAAGATCAAAAATTGCCATATTAATGGCAAGTCAATTTTTTCTGAAGCCTTTTTGTTCTGCTGCAAATAAGTCGCGAGACTCAAAGTATTGGTAAAGGCTATTGTAAATAACTTTCTCGATTATTTCCGATAAAATGGGCTATTGGTCTGTAATCATGTAATCATTCATGTTTTCCTTGTCGCCCTTCTTAAATAGAGGTTTCACTACGGCTATCTTTAATATTTCAGGGAAACGACCTGTTTCAATACATAGATTTGTAATATAACTGATTATTGGTGATATTATATGCGCTACTTTTTTTACAATTTTGCGTGTAATGCCATCGAAACCAGTAACTATGGGTATTTTTTAATAAATTAATTATGGTATGAATGTCATGAATACCTTCATAACCAGGTTTCATAAAAATGGAATTAGAGGATTTAAATATCATTGTAAGATTATTTTTAACCGACTTTAAAAAAAAGGAGGAGGTTCTCAATTCGGTTGTATTTATTTATTTATTTTTTCCATGTTTGTTAACACAGAACTCCGTCATTGATGAGCCGATTCGTTTTTTTTTTTTGTTTGTAAGTATATGCATCCAGGTGGGTCCCATTTTTTTTTTAAATCCAGTTGGATGATGGGATCCATGAGGAATTGAGAGAACTCCACAATTATATTAGGCACGCGTGTAGTGATTTTGGTATTTTCTATTATATGTCGTGTATTTACACCCGGAAATCATAAATTTGGTGGAGTGGAATTGATGATGAAGGCCACAGATGAATTATGGAATTCCTCAATTATGTACTTAAAAGTTCAAAAGCACGTCACAGATTCTGATAAGATTCCGTTGAAATAGCAGCTAATGAAGTACCAAAGGTGATCCTTGTGGAATCGACGGAAGTCCTCAAATATTATCGGGCCACATACAGCGATTGGGTTTTTATCTCTAATAATCAACGCATTTGCTCTCGGAAATCAGTTCATGTGGTAAATTGGAAAATAAATGTGGAAATGTTCTCGTGGCTTGGCGGAGTACTAAATTGAAGTCGGTTAAAACTTTGTTTTTAAAGTAAATTATTGGATATAGAATTAGGATTATTAGATATAATGTCTGCATTGTTATTTGATGTAACTTGTTCAACAAAGTGCTCGTTAAATGTTTGTGCGATAGCCTTAGTGTCATTTATTCGAATACCGTCATGTTTTATGAGCGTAATATTTTCCCTCAAGTGGGTACTTTTTGGATTTTTTATGATATTCCATGTAGCTTTACATTTATTAACTGAGTTTTTAATGTAGTAGTCGTTTTGAGCCTTTTGCGTGAGTAATATAATTTTTTTAAGTCTATTGGAATATACTTTTAAGTAGTTTTTTTCCACTTGTGTTAGGAGAGAGTCTATATTTCCAAAGTAAATTCCTTTTCTTCCTATCCACAAATTCGAATACCATTAGTTATCTATTTCGGTTTTTTAAAAGTCGATATTTTGTACCTGACAAATGGAAAACATAAGTTGTAAAATAATTGAAAATCATCGATAAAACATTCGAAAGCCTCATTGGGGTCATTAGCCATATACGCGCTATTGAAGTTAAGACTTTAGAGCATTGGACAAACTTTGATACATTTTCTGTGCTATAGTTTCGTTTTTTTAAGAACCAGTACGGCAGTAGGTAAGTTTTTTTAACTGGGCATTTCAATATCTGGGCTGTGTGATCAGAAATTGCGAAGTCGATCACTTCTGTTTTACCACCTCGTATATTATGCAAAATGTTGTCAATACATGTCTTACCTTGCAATCGGGTAGGTTATTCCTAATCTCAAATTATAAACAAGTATCAAATTTTTAAATTGTAGAGAGTGTTTAGTTCTCTTTAATGTATCAATATTAAAATCGCCGCAGACAATAATTTTCTTGCTTCTATAGCATATCTTAGAAAAAATAACGTTTAATCTGTTCACGAATATATCTATGCAAAATTATTAGGAGGTCTGTATATACAAATTACAATAATTTTATGTTTCTTTAGTTCAATAGCCGAGCATTCAAATACATTTGAAATGGAGGTGGATAGAACATCTGTTAAGACTACGTATTTATGGCAATTTTTCACTAGAATACAAGACCCTCCATTTCTGTTTTCCCTAGAGTAACAAGTTGCTAAATTATAGTTTGAAACGAACAGTTGTTCTCCGTCACCTGACTTCATGTTGTGTTCTGTAATGCAGATTATATCGATTGGTTTTTCTGAGCTTCTCAATTCTTCCAAGTAAACATTTTTTCTTTTAAGCTTTTTATGTCTCATGATTAGGTTATATCCAGGTCTTTATGCTTTATGACTGTTTATGTTCTAAATAAACTTTGCGTTAAGTGTACCACTGGCTAGGCAAAGGCCATAAACTTTAAAAATAAGAATAATAATAACTATCCCTCGCTTTATATTATATTTATTTTAAAGGGCCTCTGCGTTCGGCCCCACGCATGCCTTCCGAATCACCATGTTGGGCCGTTAGCCATAGTCGTACCTACAAATTTTTAAGCCACTAATGGAGCCAGGCTTTTTTTCTCGCTCAATTCCATTAATAACAATCTGTCAGGAATTTGTCAACAATATAGTAGGCTTTCCTTATGAGAATCTTGAGTAACTTATTTTTTAAATCAGTGATACTATCTATATCTATTATACAGAGTGTTTTTTTTTAAATGGGACAGTATGGGGAAATCCGAATCTAAAGGAGATAGAGGAAAAGTGTCCAAGGAGACATTAGGTGTTTTTTTATGTAAACAAATTTGGCTCATTAAAATTTTTGGTCAAGCGTGAGTTGTTCTTAAAAAATTATAAAGTTGGTCAATTTTTTTTTTGACGCGGGTCGGCTCTGTATCATGTAAGGATTATTTCATTGTATGGAAAGAAGAAAATCTGAACAGCAGAAGTTGGTCAAATTTAATAAAAACTAATCTTCATACAATTGCAGTATTCGCCTTTTAATATTGTTACAAGTGCCAAGTGTAAAAAATATTTAAAATTATTACATTTTTAAATTTCGATAATCGATAAGAGCTCCAGATGATTCAAGAGAAGAACATTTTTTTTAATCTCGTAAACATCATGGCACGCGATAGTCTTAAAAGTCCGATAAAGTGGCCCCCACGATCGCCCGACTTAACGCCATTAGATTTTTTCTTATGGGGTTACCTTAAGGGTTGAATTTATGAATCCCGATACAACTCCGTACAAGAATTAAAAGATGCTGTTTACAACACTTTAAACACAATTCACCATAAGTCTCTGTTAAATGCAACTAGAAGTGTCTTGAAGCGTGCTCGTACCTGCATAAGACAAGACGGCGGCCACATCGAACATTTACTCAAGTAATAAACCAACTGTATGAAGATTAGTTTTCATTAAATTTGACCAACTTCTGCTGTTCAGATTTTTTTCTTTCCATACAATGAAATAATCCTTACATGAAACAGAGCCGACCCGCGTCAAAAAAAAAATTGACCAACTTTATAATTTTTTAAGAACAACTCACGCTTGACCAAAAATTTTAATGAGCCAAATTTGTTTACATAAAAAAACACCTAATGTCTCCTTGCACACTTTTCCTCTATCTCCTTTAGATTTGGATTTCCCCATACTGTCCCATTTAAAAAAAACACTGTATATTTAGGAACTTCGTTAATTTTGTTGTTGTGTTTAATTTAGTATGGGGTGGCGCATCGTTACTGACGATTTCTCAATATAATTTGAGACGGTGGTGCCGTTAAGAAGCCTAAGTCTTCTGGTAGATGTCGCTACACGCCTCCCTAAGGCGTTGTAGGAAGGAACTGATTGAAGAATTTGGTGCCCGAACCGGATTGTTCCGATAGCTCAGTTGGTTAGTAGCGACGGGCCATAAATGCCTGTGGTCGCCGGTTCGAATCCGGCTCGGAGCATTTTTTTTTTTTTCAATTTTTCCTTTATTTAAAAATGTATAACTTTGTTATACATTTTAGGAGCCTTTCCGAGTAAACTTTCCCGAAATAAAGCTGTTTTGAAAGATATTCCACTTATTTTATTCCTTCGTGTACTCCTAAAACATGGATATAAAATAATCTCTTCCAGGTAACCTTCAGAGACAGGAATCTCACAGACGCATTGTCTACAGTGTAGACAATGCGTCTGTAGACTCTACACCAGCAACCAGATTAGAAATCAATCGTTGCTGTATTCAGATACGCCTAATACTCGTACAGAGCCGTCTTGTCGAGATGTCATCGCCGTGGCAGACGGAGATAACAGGGCAGTCACGAGCTTTCCGGGTCCCCGGGGACGACGGGCCGTACCGGCGACGGGCAACGACCGCTCTCTGAATATACAATGGCTCAGGACTACATCCGTCTAACATGTTCAACAAGTCCCGGTTGATGTTACATTTCCAGCTAAACTGGGATAGCTTTAATAAGACTAGATTTGTAGACATATTGTATCCTACTTACATAAGTAGGTATAACATTATGCAAACGCTGAACTTTACATTTTCATGAGCTATTCACAGCACAGTGATGTCATCTAAACTTGTCAGATTAGACTTTCACCACCTCACTAAATTAAGTAATTCATAAGCGTTGCATCGCTCACGTATCACTCACCGTGACAATTACATAAGCTCCATCATACTGTAAATATTATTTAGATGCTTTCTGATCTTACATGAAATATGTGCTATTTCTCCACAATAACAGAACAGGTCCGTTCACTTAGAAAGTAATTGCTCTATTTCTAAACTTTCCATCGGAGGAGTTTTATTTATTTTCCAGGCGAGATTAGACACTCAATTACAGCAACCGCGAAAGTCGAGCCTTGTTCCCCGTCGCAGCTGTAATAGCCCTTCGCAACAACACTAAGTATTGTACCGGATACGGCATGTGAAAAATAACACAGTATCCTCGTTAGCTCGGATAAGAAACTCGTGTGATCTCAGCAACAATAACATTGACAAAAACAAAAATCAACGTGGCCTTAATTGAGGATTTGTACAATGGGCGACAAGGTACCAAGGTACAAGGTAGGTAGTAACATGAGATTAGGGATTATTTTGACAATGAAGATTTACTCGTCCCTCATTATCTCTATTAGTTGTGACCTTAACATCGTGACAATGTTACGTAGTTAGATCGTGTACCCGGAGATCCATGATCTTGCGCGCGGTTCAATGCCGGCCGCGGGCGCTAGCGCAGAATAAACCAATACAATATGGCCATTTTCCGCCCCATTGTTTGTTTCTCCTTTTGTAATATTCCTTAGAATAATGCGGATACAGGGGAAGACATAGTTTATGGCCGAGTTGAACACGAGGTCAACGCTTTGCATTTTTGTTTCCTTTACAAGATAAAAATGTTCGCAGCTGTCATAGGAAATGCGCATATGTAGCATGCCAAACGTAATATTAATACGCAATTGCTGAGATTTTGCAAATATTTATAAGTGACCATACATACCTCCTGGTAAGTATGTAACTAGTACTAATTGCAGGAAAATGTATAAGGTATTTTTAATCATTTTTATTGATAACTTCCACCGCTTGAAGTATAAACTGGACATCAAATTAGCCAAGCTAACGTAAGATTTAAAGGTATTGAAAGTATTTTGATTAGGACGGATGTGAAGCGGAGATTATTCACGGCGAGACAGTGTGGTTTGCTCCATAATGCACCGGGACAATAAATCCTAATCTCACGCGCGTGGCATGGACACTGCGGTATGGTAACGGGACTGGCGTGGGCACGCACGGACAGTCAGGCTCGCTCCCCCTGCCACTGACACTCACTACTACCTACCTTCGGCAAAATATACAAACTACTTGAGTGATATGGCACATCAATTGTTCTATCTACAAGTACACACACCTTGATATAGTTATAATTATGTATAATATTTAGACATATTTTTTAAGACATGGCTGTTTTACGTTGTAATGTATGTATATTGTTCGATGTACTCGTAAAATTCAACATCATTGTGATACCGTGTACATTAAACAAGTACCTAATGATCCAAGCAGTGGATAGTTCTTAATTGGTACTGGATAATTTCATGCATTCCTTTACCAACCTATTGGCTATTTCTGTTTGGCCTATTGTTTAGCTTCTTTAGGTGATTTGTAATTAATTTGTTAGCCTTTACCATTTAGACTCTACCATATCCTTCGCGTACCTTATCATAGGTAGGTACAGACTTATTTCTGCATCGTATATTGTTTTAACTTGTTTTTATGATCTTAGTTTTTTATACAAGACTCAGACATGTGCATAAGTCGTATATATTTATGAACGCTTTAAAATAAATACGAAGTTTCATCCAGATACAAGAGGAGTCGTCTTTTTGCTCAACGTCAACATCTATCCGCGAGCGCATTTGTTACGTTCAACGTCCAACCATAAATAAATTCTCAGCATTGCCCAGCATA
Source organism: Epinotia ramella (assembly GCA_947578815.1). Taxonomy (NCBI): domain Eukaryota; kingdom Metazoa; phylum Arthropoda; class Insecta; order Lepidoptera; family Tortricidae; genus Epinotia; species Epinotia ramella. The sequence continues at coordinate 11,220,021 of OX388210.1, forward strand.
GTTTTCGAGGGCATACATGACTACCTAAGTTTTGTTTTATTTATGAAACATGGATTGAATTCTTTAGAAGGCACCTCAGATCATTTTGCCTGGTGCTGTGAATTCGCGCCCGACAAGCCAGCATAAGGAGATGAATGAACATGAGTAAAAAAAAAAAAAAATCTTTCTTTCAGACCGGTTGATCCATAGTATGTTAGTAACAGGCGACTTAAATCTAAATTAGGTTAGTAAAAGCAGTTATCGCAGCATTTGGGATGTATCGATAGTGCCCGACGTACGTATTTCCGGAATGTTGTTTTCTTACTGCCTCTGTTCGGCTGGTGCGTATTTCTTAAAAAGTTATATACTTAATCCAATCATTTTTACCCTTCCGTGTACGTGAAAATAAACAAACTTAACTTCAGAACATTAACGACCTCACGACACTTGACGGTATGTGATGTGCTTCGTCATGATTGGATATAAAGGTGATCAGGAAAGGATTATAGTTCTAATCTCGTTAATAGTAGGTTAAAAAAATGCACCTAATTTCAAATTAATGACGCATTTTGTATCGGTCGACGATTTTCAAACACATGCAATATTTTGCAAGAAAGTACTTTACGACGCGGCGGCGCAAACACGTGTACCTATTATCCAAATGACCCGATAGTTATGCAATCGTAGTGGTAGATAATCATCACAAAAAGGGGTAATTTACCGGACTATATGGCACGTATCTCTTCAAACCCGCAATCAAGCCAATAATTGTGGTTCTACCGCGATAAGTCTCGGCTATAAAATAATTCGTTAACTGTGTTACTATACCAATAATAACTAATATTTGTTAGAGGTACGCAAGATAATCATTAGGCTCTCCCAGATCAAAGCTCGATTCATAACTGTATCTTCACCGATTGCTTTACATTACCGCAATGTTGGGATCGATTTCCTTATGCTGCGTTGTATTTACGCACTTGTAGGAGAAATGGAGCATTTTCCAATCAGTGGCAATCGAGATCGCTCAATAAGGAAGTGGGATTGGAACGTGCGGCAGCGGTGTCAGTCGCTGTGGTCGCTCCATTCGGGAACAGTGAAGCTTATTAGTACACCCGTATTCGCTCTGCGGATCGCATAGCAACGGTAATTAAACAGCCCCAACAATAATGATATACAAGGGTTTTGTGGAGCAGTTTATTACTCGGCTGCATTGTAAACGGGAAGGACTTTATGATACGAACATTTTATTATAAGTAGGTACTTATCTCCGATATCACATGGTCTATGGTCTAGGTCCATCTTTCATCCTATAATTGATAGAAGTGGCACTAAGTTTGTTATATCATGTGTCTTGCCTATGCTTTTTGGCAATACAGGTAGGAACATACCTAAATATGTATAATATTCGTATGTGTATGTAACGTTGCAATATATAGCTATGGTCAGACGCTCTAAAACTGACGCTTTTGATTACTGAAAAGGGCAAGCCGAGTATAAACAGCCACATTCATTCACTTTCCATAGTTTTATGGATTCATTGACAAATGCAGTAAGTATTCAGGTCAACTCAGTCGCGTCATAAGTCCACAAAACATTCCGATCAAGCTATTTGCTTATGTATTGTAGGCAATATTGTGAAACCATTTCCGGGAACACACAAAAAATCTGAAGAATAATTTGTCCGAAATCATCATTATGCTGAAAATTCTAAATTCCGATCGCCAAGTACCTGTCAACGAAAATTTTGAAGCAGATGATTTATTGGAATATTAAACAGGTTAGTTTAGTATATAAAAACCTTATAAATGAAGAATTCCTTTAGCGGAACATGGTTTTCGGAATGGTGAAATTCGGAGAAAATATTATGCTTTCGGACAAAGGACTCTTCGGAATAGGACGTTGTAGAATGTCCGCCATCTTGAAAATGTGCTCTGCTTGAAAATTATGTTCTAGGGCAACATTAAAGCTTAATAAATCCGCTGCTTTTTTACGATGTGAAAACAGGGCATTCAATGAATATCCCTACCAAATTTTATCAAACTTTTCCTTGATTTCTTGGTATTATTAATCGCTTGTTACAAAAACCTAGAGACCTTCAGCAAATAAAATGTCTCACAAAATGATTGACACTATTGGTGTCGATCGTAGGTATTGTAAGATCGCGTAGCAAGCAATTGTTTTCCAATAAAAACCGTCTGGCGGGAACCGCGATTCCCAGGGCTTGGGACAAAAAGCCAACGACAATAAAAGTCAGTGAACGGTATCCAAGTGTATCAGTGAACTCTTGGCGTCTTCCAGTGAAAGTTTGGACAAGCTCCAGAGCTCGCTGCGCTCGGGCACGTGAATGGCGAGAACGTAGTGCCACACCGAGATATGCACGCAAAACCCTGAAATAAAACTAAGTAATCATTTTAATGCAATGGAGGTTTCCCATTAGTTAGGCTAGGCGGTGCAGGAAATATCATACAATCGGCGATACATTAATAATTTGTAAATATAAGTAATAGATTTTATTGGTGCAATTTCAATTCAATCCCCGCCTAGGCCCCCCGAGGGAAAGCAGTTTACGGTTTGTTTTTGTGTCCGTTGGTCGAGCTCTATCGTAATTCCATTTATATTAACGTTATTGTTAGGAATCGCAAATAGGAAATAGCCAAGTATTAAAATACTGCTAAACCGCAAATAGAGTTGGGGCAATTTACAATGGTCTCGCATTCGTGGCATTATTCTATGATCCCGTTTATGACGGACATAAAGCATTCGTCCCACTCGCTTGCTAAGGAGTAGCTAGACCAGATAATCGGACCTTCCCTTCTCGCCGAGTTAATAAGAGAAAACACCTATTGATACCAAACCGGTTAGTCATATAGTTTTCGTGCGAACGGCTGCAACGCAACACAAGACACAAAATCGCGGCTGTCTTAGTACGCAGGATTTCAAACACAAAACTTAATTTAAACAGTATCATGGCACTGAGGAATGCGATACTGAAATGCCTGAGTAAGTGAGTATCTAATTAATGTGCTTTGATTGGCCGCTGACTATCATTACACGCGCGGCCAGCGAGATACTACGAAGTCCCATGTAGAGGGTGAAGTTATCAGGATAATTATAACTTTTACTTACAACATTTTTTTAGGCAGAGTAGAGTCAAAAAATGTGTAAAAATACTTTTCATGTTTATTATATAGTTTACATTGCGAATTAAAGGGTTAAATCCTCCTTATAAAAAAAAGACCAGGTTGCACTCCGGGAGTGCCGGCAGAAGTGAAAACTCAATAACATTGTAACAGTTTTTCGATCAGGTCACGTGACATCTTACGGTGAAGGACGCGTGAACAAAATTACAAATTTATTTGCAGAATATGCTATTGCAAAAAGTGTTTTGAGTGTGAACGGGGGGTTACGAATAGCGTTCAGTTTTGAATGAAGTCGAATCGGCTAGCAGCAAAATATAAAAGTTTGTGACCTCCTTCACATCTGACGTCACATAAATCTGTCGCGTATTTAACAATTTTTCCCCATCCCAAAAAGTGCTCAGCGCCGCTAAAGAAGTTTTCACATCAAAAAAAAAACTGACTTCTTACTACATACAGCCTGGTCAACCCATTGTCGGAGAGCATCCAATATTAATTTTCTTACGCTACATCTATCATAGCAAAGAACGGAACGAGTTAATTGGAGACCGCACGTTGACCACATATCTTCCAAACTTAGATCAATAATGGCGCACATGGCAATTCTAAAAAATTAATTACCATATAAAACACTGCGTATGCTCTACTTGTCACTTGCGGACTCCATTATTTGCTACGGCATTACCAGCTATGGGCGTAGCGTACTTATAAAACCTACGTAGAACAGATATATAAGCTTCAACTCGCATTATTGAAAACAATTGTACCCCAGAAAATTAAAGATAGTCTTAAAGATAGCAATTCGGGCCTATTCAAACATTGCAAAGTAATTAGTGTGTTCAACAGGTTTTGTTTCTCGACACTGACGGAAGAACGTGAGGCTATACCCTCCTTAGTAAAAAAAACGCGCCCCGGTCACCTACGTAGCTTAGATTACTGCGCTCATATGTCCTGCCTAGTGTAAACAATAACTACGGGAGAAGAACCAACACCTGTTTAATACCTGATATACTTAACAACCTACCTAAGCATATACAGAATGACTAATTAGGTAGGTATAATTGATAACCCTGGGCAATTTAAATTGTTACTAAAAAAATATTACCTGGAATGTGAATCTCAATTTAAATTGTAAAGTACATTGTTAATTGTTGTAAACTGAAGTAGATAGATAATATAGGTACATAAAAATTAATACTAGTGAGTAGTGTCATGTTAATCGATTGTTAGTGATCGATCGATCGATCCGTGCGATCTCGCCAGCTATTATATATACCTAACAAGGTTTCCGATAGTGGCTAAGGAAAGAAATTCTTGTAAATTTAAAGATACTGATTTAATCAAGTAAAAACAAAAAAAAAAAAATTCAGCTCTCTATTGACACGCCTGGTCAGACTATATACGTGTTCATATCGTATTTAATTGAATACTAAAAGTAGTAAAACTATAATCCGCGCGTTGTCGATAGTAATAAGCGCTGCAGACGCAAATTGAAGGACTGATTACAGATTTTTCAAAACACTGTTAGATATTTTTTTTAATATTTTAGGTCAGAGGGATAGCGATTTGTTTCATATCTTTGACATCCCATTCACATTTCACATACATCTTTATTGAATTTTAATGGCATTGGATCAAAGGACAAAAATATAGACCTGTATTTATGTCCATCGCTGTACCAAAAATACGCGGCCACTGCAGAATGAAATCTGCAGTTCTTTCCTACCGTATATAAGCTAAGATGCCAGCCAACTCAATGACTACTGTAATTTGAATGTTTTTCGTTTGTTTCGTTTTCAACTATCTGAGTATCTCGACACGGTCAATGTAACATTGCTCGGCGGTTATTTAGGAAATTCGCTCTGTACTAATTAACTTCATTTAACTGACAATTTATTGCGAGCTGTATAAATAAGATTAAGAATTGAGATACGAGTAGAGCACGTCAAGGATGAATTTAATGCTATTTTGTATGCGAGAGAATAGTTCACTTTTTGAAACGTTTTTTGAACCCCCGACAGTGTTTGCAGTCTATATACTTGGGTCATTGTCAGTCAGTGAAACAAAAATTGTCTTTTCGGTGGGCAATAGTTAAGGGCCTATGTTTATATATAATATGTTTTTATCGCATAGAATTAAAGAAGAGGCGACGCCGTTTATGCGGATTCAGAGTTCAACCAAAAATTAGGCTTTAAAGCCCTTAACTTTGGCAATGTCCCCCGAAAAGACGCGCACCTAAATCTGACAATGACCCACTTAAGTACCTAAAGATATTTGGTAAAGGAGCGGTGCGGTGTGACTGTGTGATGTTTGACTTCCATAAATAAATGTCGTAAAGCAACCGCATCGAGTTTCTGCTTCAGGGTGTGAACACAACAGGTGGGCTACGGAAGATGATATCTAATATTTTATGTACACAGATAGCTGGTACGGACAGTATATACCCACGCTCACAGGAGGATATTAAAAGCTTCAACAATGAAAAACACAAACAACAAAAATATCAGATGATATTCAAAATCTAAAACCGGCCAAGTGCGTGTCGGGCCACGCGCAGTGTAGGGTTCCGTAGTTGCCTGTCTGTCTTATTTGTAAGAAAATTGGCCTTTTCAAGTACACATTAAGTTGGTCGACTATTACTCGGTAACTACTTATGCCTACCTGTCCGTGATAGTTTTCCATTTAAATTCATTATATGTACTAATTACTGCCACGATTTTTTTCACATCCCCAGTAGTAGCCATTTATCCGGCAGGGGGAGGGGGGGGGACACACATGACTCGAACAAAAATTTCGGCTTTAAAGCAAATTACAGTTTTCTAGTAGTAATGGTTACTGAGCTAACCCGAAGACGGACAGACAGACAGACGAACGGACAATGGACATGGCGAAACTATAAGGGTTCCTTGTTGACTACGGAACCGTAAAAATTAATGTTGGTGGTCAACTATTTTACTCTACGATAAAATCGCCCAGGAGATCTATGCCATATATACGAGTAATATGCCAATCGCTGTCACCATCAATAATCCGTTTATTATAGCGTGATTATAGCATACCTACTTATGACAGGATTCGGCACTTCATGGATAGCTTGGATGACTTTCTGTCGTATAGATCTAACCTCAAAGACAGGTGGCCGATGAGCCGAAGGTTTCATGTTCACGTAAGGAGGATTGTGCTTACTGTCAGTGAGGTGGTTGAAGGCGGTGACGTCATCGTTGAGCCGCCCCTCCATGCGGCGCAGTTTGGTGCTCAGGTCTCGTGTGTGTAGGAACAGGAACAAAGTGCACGATACGGCCACTAGCGCCACAAGTTCGCTTGTGCTGAAACCAAACAAAATATAATCCTTAAAACATGAATATTGTATGTATGTATGTATTATTACACCGCGGTTAGAATAGGATTGAAGGTGAAAGTTTTGTCTAGTAATAACGTCAGTATTTCTATGAACTGATCTAATCCCAAACTAATCGCGGTTGAATAATAACGACTAAATGAAATCTTGCATTTCCATTTTCAGCCTCTTTCATTAGGCGCATCTCTCTTCTCTTTTCCTCTCTTTTCGAGCTCCTTCCCGAACTCCTCGCAAACCGATTACACCACTCTGCCCACCGCTCAGAAGGACTGTTCTCGGCAGCAGCTCACCTATCCCAAGGCTGTGTAAAGCGATTAACAGCTGCAGTCACATGTCTGATGTTTTCTTTGACTCGGACTTGAAATTTAAAATACGGTCGAGTAATGTCTTCAAAAGTGAGTGACCAACACAAAATAGTTTTAAAATATTTAGTTATATAGTAATAATAAGTTAAGCAAAAACCTGTGTATAAATTTGATTAGTTAATTGTTAAAGCTGTTTTTTTATATAGTGCATGCGGTGTTTACCTTTAAGTGATTGTTACACTTAGCAATAGTACCTAGTTAATATTTTGATAGTGTAAACAGTGTAAACGATTGTTGGTGAACCAAAATAAATAAATAAATAAAAAAATCCTTTTGAAAATTTGTAAGAGTGTGTAATAAATGTAGATGGCAATAGAATAATTTTGGTACCATCAGATTGATCTAATCTAATGATGGAGCCAGTAGGTGTTAAACGGAATACTTCAATGCCTAATAAATAATAAAGCATGTAAGTATCACGCTTTGAAACGTTTCATTTTTAACCGACTTCAAAAAAAAGGAGGAGGTTCTCAATTCGGTTGTATTATTATTATTATTTTCAATGTTTGTTACCTCAGAACTCCGTCATTGATGAGCCGATTCGAAAAAAAATTTTTTGTTTGTAAGTATATGCATCCAGGTGGGTCCCATTTTTTTTTAAATCCAGTTAGATGATGGGATACATGAGGAATTGAGAGGACTCCTCAATTATATTAGCCACGCGTGTAGTGATTTTGGTATTTTCTATTATATCTCGTGTATTTACACCCGGAAATCATAAATTTGGTGGAGTGGAATTGATGATGAAGACCACAGATGAATTATGGAATTCCTCAATTATGTACTTAAAAGTACAAAAGCACGTCACAGATTCTGATAAGATTCCGTTGAAATAGCAGCTAATGAAGTACCAAAGGTGATCCTTGTGGAATCGACGGAAGTCCTCAAATATTATCGGGCCACAAATACACAGCGATTGGGTTTTTTTCTCTAATAATCAACGCATTTGCTCTCGGAAATGAGTTCATGTGGTAAATTGGAAGATAAATGTGGAAATGTTCTCGTGGCTTGGCGGAGTACTAAATTGAAGTCGGTTAAAACTTTGTTTTTAAAGTAAATTATTATATAGAGTAGGTATTGTACCTGTAAACGTATTTCTTTGAATTCATATTTTTGTATTCGCGTGCGTGTATTAGTTGTATGTAATCTGCCAGTTACATTTTAAACAACGAAATATTTACTTACAGGTATTTCAGAACAAACAAACCTCTGTGCAAACTTAGAGAACACTATCTCAAAAATAACTGGCAGCCGACAATAATTTCTTCTCCATGCGGCGCGAAGCCGGTAAGTAATATTGCTCTAATGGTGATAAATAGCTTATGGAAGCGAACACCATGCTGATAAAGATATATTGGAAGCTAATATGTTATTAATACTTTCATTGTTAATCACGTATTGTGATTGTGAAAATATGAAGTAGGTAGCTTATGTATTTAAAGATTTAAAATTGTGTTTCAACAAGGCTGTTTTTGCAATAATTACTACATCACGTATAATCCATTTTTTCACCTTATTGTTTTCTAATAAGGTAAGTTAATTTATTATACCAACAAGTAATACTTTAAGCATCTAGAATCTTTCCCGTTTTCGTATTATAGGTTGGTATACTATCTACGTGCACATTTCTAAATATACCTACTTTATATTATATAATTCCTACAAAATGTATGCTACATGTACCGTAACTCAATTATGTATGGAACTAATGTAGCCTGCCTGTTAATGTACTGTAATGTTATAACCTAATGACACTAATGTGTCGTGTAATGTAAGCATATTGAATTAAGGATAGCCACTAGTCCATGTTTTAGCGTCGGCAACCTGCGCGGCGTCACTTCCATGAGCAGTGAACGCATTAATACTAAGCACTTAATCATAATAAGCAATGTTACTCACGAGCGAGGAAATACATTTGTCATCATTTCATATCATTCGTCATAACATACCTAAGCATAACTCAGAAGCTCATAAGTCTACGCGCGTTCGAGTTGAGACGTACTCGAACGCGTAGGAAAGCTTTTCGCTTCAAAAGAAAAAAAAAAGATCTTAGTAGCAAATAATTATGTTAACCAAAGACACATTTCAATATCGAGTATAAATAATCCTACTCATATTATAAATGCTAAAGTTTTGATGTTTGGATGTTTGTTAATCAGTCACGCAGAAACGGCTAGATGGATTACGGTAAATTTTGTTATAAGTACATATAGCCTGGTTTAACATGACTACTTTTTATCCCGGGAATCATCCCCTGACGGGGCGAAATGGGGGGTGAAAGTTTGTATGGAGCTACGATATCAACTATTTCCACGCGGACGAAGTCACGGGCAGAAGCTAGTGTTGAATATAAGTTACTCTAACATGTCAAATTGTTGTAATTCCTATATTTCATTTTTATGATTCATCTTACTGAGTGATGAATTGATGATCATACTCATACAAAATTACCCTTTGGACCATAATTTTGGTTGTTGAAGTGATGATGATGATGTCCTCCCAGACGTATCCGTCGACAGCGACATCCTGACAAAATTATATAGGTCTAGGTTGGGATGCTTTACGCGCATGGGAACGAGTGTGACTTGCAAAACCAAAGTTGCACGTAGGCATATTATCTTACAAACTATGCACGCAGATATTCAAGTGTAGATCAAGATTATTTTAATTTATTTAGTTTAGATACCTTGTCATTTAGTCCGTTTTGTCTAGATTAGCAAATCAAATGCCCGTACCAAGCGTATTTTTAGACCACTAATGATGATGATGATAAAGTGTGGGAGAAAATCGGAAGTACCGGTTTGGGCCTACGGCAAATAAAAACTTGATTGATCGCGGGATGACTTAATACACAGCTGTGACGAGTAACCAATAGTTTGGTACTCTAGGTACGTATTACAGCGGTACGGGCAAGCCGAAATTACATGCTTACGCCATTGCATTTTTATAGCTGCTGTTAGCTGTCCAGTTTATTTATTTTTGAAGTTTCGCTACATTTACAGGGTTTTAGGAGCATACATATGTAGTCGCCAAGACGATCCAAGCGAAGCGCAAGGGCACTACCTAGGGATTGCAATTGCGGATCCGGCGCTTTTTTGTGGCTACCGGATCCGGAACCGGATCCGGTAAAGTCAATCACCCAGCTAAAACACAAAATATTAGCGTAAAGCACTGCTAAGATTGAATGTTTCCGTCGATATTCAAGCGTCGCTTGGCTTGACGCGCGCCATGCGAGATTTGCTGATAATTGTTGATTCAGCAGTAACAAATAATTGAAAATTATATTACTGTACTTAGATAAACCAAAGCTAACAGGTAGATTAATGAGGAGACTGATTATGTGGTTTGAGAAAGGCTTATTATCATTTGACAATTTTGAAATACGTGTTATTTGATTGCAATATTATTGTTATATGTGATTATTATGTTACATTTAGTAGGCTACGATAGAAGTCAATTAATATTTTGTTCATTCTTACAAAAACAACAAAGCTGATTGGATTATAATTTATTAGAATTATGTTTTTGTTTGTGAGTGAGACTGACTATACTCTATATGACTCAACTATAATAAATAATTTAAAATTATATTACTACAGATAACTAAAAAAATACTGGTTATTATGTTTACAGTTTAAAAAAAAGTTTATAGTTTGGAAATTTTTGAAATACTATTTGATTGTGATATTTGTGATATGTGATTACTTAAAAATGTTAATTTTATGTTAAGTTGGCTTAGATTTATTTTTTGTTACTCCTTCAGTAGATATTTAAGAAAAGATCTCAATTGATGACTGATTATAAATAACATAATATTTCCTAGGCTTACTCAGATTGTGATTATTAAAAATAATAGAAACTTAAAACTGCAGTTTTAATAATCCATTAGGATAAAATATCCGTTGTTTCTCAAATTATGATAAAAAAAGAATAAAACACGTGACATTTAATTATTTAAAACCAGCCAGTGTAATCCGGCCGGATCCGGCCGGATCCGCCGGATTACGGCCGAAATCCGGCCGGATCCGGCCGGATTCAAAATCAGTCCGGTTTGCAATCCCTAGCACTAGCCAAGTAGCATTGCAAGCTGTATAAGAGCTGTATATCAGTTTATTTGAATACTATAAGCTGTACATTTAGGCTGTACTACAGCTGTATAAGCGCTTATACAGCCCTTATAAGTTAAAAAAGGGCCCCAATTATACAGCTTTTCGCGTTATTAGAGCTGTACAGTAGCTGTACAGTAGCTGTACAAGCAATAGATAAGCTGTATAATAGCTGTAATTCGGTGTAAATGGAAACCTTAGCACTACAGATTATCTCTTATAAATATGATTTAAGAATATAAGTTTTAAATAGGTTTTTAAGAAGAATTACAATAGAATAAAAAATATTTAAGTCTAAAAATGTCTTTTGTTCATTCGTTATATATTTGTAATGGCGACAAATGACAAATATAAGTGGAAAGTAATAAAGTGCAGTTAAGATACAGGATCTTGAGAGAAGTTATATTACTATTGGTAAGTGCCGATTATTATTTATTGTGAACATGTGTATCTTTTCTGGCAAAATATTCACGCCCCTGCTTAATAATCAAGAGAAACATAACAAAAATATCTAAAAGTCGTACATAAGTTTAGTTTTTGTTTTTAAGGTTAAGGTTTTTTTTTCTTTTAATGTTAATTCTAAGGCTAAAGTCAATTTATTTTAGCTGGTGATCATAATATGACAAGTTTTTGTTAAATATTTGCAAGTGTATCTTTAATTATATTTTCAAAAATGTTTTTATTCATAGTAAAATGGCGACAGTTTTTAAACAGCCTATAGGATAGTTGGAGAGCATTATACTCTTAGTAGCTGTACTATGTAATTAATGGAGTCACTTCTACAGCTTTTGGATTTAAATCAGCTTTGTAATAGAATATTTTTATACAAATAGATTTGAGCAACTGTCAGTAATAGACTTAAGCTGTAATATGACTGCCATTTATTCATTTAGTTTTATAATACACTCCTTGTCAGAAATCATAAAACTACTATACTTATATGAGTGCAAAATTACGCCAAAAAATTACTTTAAGCGACTTTGGTCAGAAATACAGACAAAAACTGTACTACAGCTGTCATTTATTCTTTTAGTTCTATAATAACCTTACAGACAGAAGTTATAACACTATTATACTTATAATAGTGTAAAATTACGCCATAAGAATTAGTTTTAAATCGGAGTTGACAAATACTTTTGTACAGCAACAAGTGCCAGGTGATCCTACACTATAGCCTCTATACAGCTTTAATGATAGAATAAGCTTGTAGCGTCACACAACACTTAAAGTTTTATAACGGAGTTTACAGATACTTTTTTACAGCAACAAGTGCCAATTGATACTACAATACAGCCTGTATACAGCTTTAACGATAGAATTAGGTCGAAGTGTCACACAACACTTAAAGTTTTATAGTAGATTTTTTATATTCTGATATAACACCCCATGCGTACGCAGATTCCTTTATAATGATTTTATACAGCTAGAGCTCAGGTTAGTTTTCTCTGACACTCTTATAAGTCCCTTAAAACACTAAGTTCTAAATTGGCTGGTATATTGATTTTACCGACACTTAAATGCTACTACCTACCTTTTCTCGAAGCGCTTCGTCGTATTTTTGAACCTTCTTAACTTGGGTTCGGATTATACCAGATAAACAAAATTTTCGGGATATGATGTCAGTGGTTGACTTATTAAAACTATAAAGTTTCAATTGCATAGCTCTTATACTTTAGATTTTATTGATATCTAAAATACCCCGATTTCGTCACTGACTCACTGATGATCATCAAGATGATGATTCTTAAGGTTCTTCCTGAAGTCCTAGAAAGCTGAAATTTGGTATGTAAGCTAGTAATAGTATACAAACAACGAAAAAATCTTAAAACTTGTAACCTATACCGCCCCAACCCCTTAAACTAGGGGGTGAAAGTTTGTATGAGACTTCCGCAAATTTTGATGCTAGAGGTCTGAAAATTGATATAGGGGGTCCTTGTTCCTTGTTATAAATAATAAGATATGTATATCAGGATTTTTAGTAAATCACCCCCCACTCTTTAAATTAGGGGATGGAAGTTTGTATGGGTTTTCCCATTCACTTCTTTAGAAATGACCTTACAAAAAGGAATGAGATCCCAACAAACACATTACATGTAAAGTGATGCCAAGACTCCATAGCTCATACAGCTTTCAGCGTGAAAAAGATATCAGATCGCAATTAGCGCCAAGCTTCCTACTCCACACGGCGTAACTCTACCACTACCAGCCACGCTCTACAAATTCTATATCTTGGCTAAAAAGTATAGACCCGTCACTTATTAATATCATAATAAATTCATTCGGCGTGAAAGTCTATGCGGCGACCGGGATGTGCCCAACAAAGCTATACTTTTTAGCCAAGATGTAGTATTTGTAGAGCGTGGCTGGTAGTGGTAGAGTTACGCAGTGTGGAGTAGGAAGCTTGGCGCTAATTGCGATCTGATATCTTTTTCACGCTGAAAGCTGTATGAGCTATGGAGACTTGGCATCACTTTACATGTAATGTTTTTGGTGGGTTTATCTTTTTCTATTTATACCTAGGTCTTTGAAGAATTTAATACCCATAATATTAATATGGGTCAAAACTACATAGGACCGCTTTAACGGGTTGTATAGGTAGAGTTATTATCATCATATAATGGAAGATAATATCCGAAACGACACGACGAAAGTTACGATTTAATTAACCATATGGCAAGAACGCATAAATTAAAATAAGTAGGTAGCACAAATTCCGTCGCCGCTGTACAGATTTTATGATTGTGACCTACGTTGACGAGAAATCGTACTTGTCTTGTACTTAATCTTAACCCATATATTTATATACATTTACCATGCTAAATAATTATTTCCATCACACTTGCTCGAAAAGGGCTTCATAATGCGCAGACAGAGCTGTAATACCCTGTGTTACGCCCACGGGCGTAATGGTTTTTTTCTTAAATTGTATCTGTCACTCTTGCGGCAGTTACAAAGCAAAGAGGTTTTATATCAAATACGATGTTTGAAAACGTATGTATAAATAAATTTAAACTTAAATACTACTTAAACATGTTTAACTGAATTATTTACAGATTAAATATGTTGTTATTTAGTGTCTATGTAAAATGTTTTTAAGTGTTTTCAAATCGTGGCTGTATACCGAAGGGTCTTTGCCATACGCGCCTCACGTCAAATTCAACAAAATGGACGACTGACATGTTGCAGTTTTTATTACGATTTGTATTCATTTCATCTAAAATGTATTTGTTTCCTCGCAAATGTGATGAAAAACATTGTGTATAACACGGGCGTAAAAATATTGCAAACTCGAGTCATCAAAAGCCTTTCTGATAGACTCTCGTTCCTATTATTCCACTTACGCCCCTCGTTAAACAATGTATCTAATATTAGAGAAAAGAAGAGGATTGTCGATGGCTTTTGATTGTTCGTCACAGCGTGTCATAATGATGCAATATTGGTAACAGAATGACTTGACATATACAGGCGGACTCAATGATGTAATATAAAAAACGCTCCAAACCAAGCAATTGAACCAACTTGCCTCAGGTTCGTGTCGTCAATGAAAATTGAAAACGTATGCTGTCAGATTTGGTGGAAATCTTTAAGGTTATCTATTGTTTGCCCGAATTTCATTTGCCCGAATTTTATTTGCCCGAACTTTATATTCCTTAAGGTTTCATTTTCCATAATATTCATTTGACATATTATTATTTTCGATAATGTTGTATGCCCGAATCATTCATATGCCATAAACTTTATTTGCCATAATTTTATATGCAATATATTTATACAGAATATTCATTTGCCATAAGAAACTACATTTTTGCGAGCCGTTCAAATGTTACGAATGTTGGTAAATTTATATCGATCTGAGAGAAAAAGTTTAAAGAATAAAACATGCTTATTTATACGTATTTTTTACGATAGGAAAACAGATAAGACCACGTGGAAGTGGGGTGCGCTGATTCGGGTTTTGGTAGCTATTTTTCATAATACATATCACCCATTTCACACCGTAATTTGTTATTTTACATATAAGTAGTAGAGATTTTGAAAGGTATGGCAAATGGTTTTATTGCATATGAATATTATGGATTATAAAATTTCTGGCAAATGATATTATGGCCAATGATATTATGGAAAATAACAATTCTGTCTTATGAATATTATGGTGAATAACAGTTATAGCAGCACATGAAATTATGGTAAACAAAATTATGGCCTGTGAATATGATGGCAAATGAAATTCGGGCAAACGATGGAATACCCATTTTTAAACTCAGAATTTCGTACAGACAAGGACGTATCTACCTCTCTTTTATTTTCTATCATTGGATGGACTCGTAACTTAATTTTATGATCTTACTGCATATACAGCACATAGAAAAGACTTTGAAATTGAAAAGCTGGGTTCCCACATGTAGAAAAAATAAGTCAGATCTGTACTAACTATGCAAATAACCAGCACGGTTAATAATGTTACTATTATCATGTTGACGCTTGTTTTTGCTTCCACGAGAGAGATTGAAAGGAATATTCATTGCCCAGACATTTTTCTCATAGTTTTATGTACCTAAGCGTGCTTATGTACAGTCGACTACAAAGAGATGTATCCATACGATGTTACAAAAGTATGTATACATAGACTTTACTACCATAGTAATAAGATATACATACATAACTTTGTAACATTAAAAAACATACTTATCTTTGTAGTCGACTGTACACCGATGAGAAAGAACAAAGAAACAAAAGGATTTGTCAGAAACAATGATGCTAATATAATAAATATTCAAGTTGCGCTTGAAGATTTTGATCAGATACAACGATAAACTTTCGAGGGCTTCACGAATTGCGATCGTCTTTTTGTGAAGCCTTAACCGGACAATTTCCTCTAGTAGAAAGTGAGTTCGTAGACCATGTCAAGCGTGTGGACGTGATGTTACGAATAAAGCACAATTTAAGGCCCTACGACGTTGCAAAACTCTCTTTCATTTTCTATTTGAATGATACGTCCATTATTTATGAGTTATATGACATGCATTATGTATAAGATGTTTGCAGAACCAAATTCCTGCACAAATGGCTTGCAAAATACACCATGCATTCGTTTTATGACGTAATTATATCGAAACCTTTGCGAATCCGGAAGTAAAAGTTTTCTAAAGTAGGGATGTTCAATTATTTATGTTAATGATGTTTTTGACCTGAAGAATTATATTTCACTTACAACTGTATTTAACAAGTATTTTTTTCCTTGTTTTGTTTAGTTTAATATAATTGGAATTAAATTATATGTTTGCGTTACATTCACCGCACTGTATTTCTTTCTCATAGCGTGATCTCGTTATACAAATGTTCTGAAACCGTTTATTCGTCACGAAAATTAATTCAATATTTGTGTGGAGCGATCTTCACACTGCAATTGACCTTTATCTGCTTTCAAAAAGGCCATTTTTATAGTTACTTCGAACTAAATATTGTGAGTACTTCCAAAATTTTGCATATCAACAGAATGTATGATATTAATAAATATTTTCTTTAATGCACTTGACTAAGCAAATAGACCATTATGAAGTAAAGGTTGGACTGCGCACCATCTAGTTTCATTTACATGCAAGGTGGTCAACTCCTTTTATGACCTATTGTGTGGCAGGGTATTGCTATAATTTTGAATAACAATCACGAGCGGGTTATGCAATATTCTTCAGCGTGATTTCCGCGCGATGTGTCTTTTTTTCATGATGTGTTAGGAAGTACACTTGATACAGACACCTTATAACTCATCATCATCATCATCATCATATCACCCGAAAGGCAGTGCTAAAGTGACCTCTCCTGCGCCACCCGCATCCAGCGAACTCTCGTCAGTCCACCTTGTGGGGGTCGGGGGCGGTCTCCCGCCGCTGCGTCCTCCGGTACGAGTTAGACCTTATTACTAAGCTGTGTTATATTTATTTAATGAAAAACGTTCTCTGTAAAAAAATACTACTTTTAAGCAATCCAATCACAATTCAGTAAACTTTAACAGCGATAAAAAACACATAAGGGAAGTAGGTACCTACTCTTGTCATACAGAGCGTTCCCTGTAACAGACCCCCTAGCACACTAAGTTTTATGTCGGACATAAATATCATGTTTTTGCAGCTGTCGGTACTCCTTAAGCATAAATAAATAAATAAATAAAGCATTCGTCCCTCTCGCACTCGCATATTTGCCAGAAAGGGACGAATGCTTTTGTCCGACATAAAACTTAGTGTGCTAGGCGGTCAGGAGCACATATTTAGAGACAGAAATAAAATAAAATGCCCGTAATATTTTCTCGAGTAAAGTTCCTGTATTGTATTTTTTTGATCTAAAGATCTAAAAAAAGAAACAAAGTGTGTGCTTCAGACAATATGAGAGGATTTATTGATTTTAGATATTTTTTTTCGTGTATGGATTTTTTAGGCACCGTTTTTACTGGCCTACATTGTAAGCCAACGTGATTGACAGATAACACGGTGATTCCATCTAGATTTGTTTGAACACTTTGAACGGAGAATGCGCAGTCGCGTGCTGGGTGCGCATGCGACGCCGGCGGCCGTTCGTTCTACTATAAACAAAGCGTTCAGTTACCAACGCAGGTTGGTAAGCATAAACAATGATTTCATCTGGATACGAGCATACACGGAAGATGAGTATAGTAGTATAAAGGAATCTGAATGTAATATGAAAATGCAGTCGCATTTTCGCGTTATTGTTAATTTCGTTATTATGGCATTAATATTGGAATTATTTAAATATATTCGGCATTATTATCATACTTAGTCACCAAAAGAGTTAAAGTGTCATTCTGCCATAATCGAAACTGCTGTTTATGTTGTTGCGTAATCAAACGATCACTGTTTAACAGATACAATATTTGAATCTTCCTTACATAACAGTAGGTATTTACGCTGGTTGACCACAAACCGTTGACTTGAGTGAAATCATCGTTGATAGAAAGGACACTGCAATTACACGCGTTTTTTGTAACGGATTTCTACTTGCGCATGCAGAAAATAATCCACCGAGAGTGACGCTATCTTGACGGAGATGTAATCTATACGCTGTTTATAATCCTATCGGCATACCAATACCTATATACGTGAAGAAAAATAGACATAAAATATAATAACAGCAATCTAGAGCTCGCAGCTTGCATTATTTACATAAACCGATCCCTGGCTTTAATGCGAAAATTGCCGGCAAAGCCTCTATTATCCGTAATTTCTGAAAGAGAGAGGCTATCAAATTTTATATTCCAGCCACTTTAATCACTAAATACCTAACACGTAGATACGTATAGTTAATTGTGTCCACGAGATCGCTATTCGTGTTAATGCCAGTAAAATTAATTCGCATTTGCCCCAGTTCCAGGTCACGAGGTGTAAATCCATTGAGTGAGAGTCGGATCTCGCGTGATAACACATCCGCGCTGTTCACCAACTACTCGCTTTCCCAGTCCCATTCACACTAATGCGATGAATTACTAATTAGGTTTTTATTTTGTATGCGATAATGCTGATTTTTCTATTTCTGTACCGAATGAGATACGAGGTTGCGAAAATGGAAGCATGAACACGGACTCACACTCGTCGTAAGGCTCAAATTATAGGCCGAACCGGTATCGCAGCGTGGAAAAATCTGATATTAAAGCGTCTAAGATTATAGGAAGGCTTCATATACGGCACGTACATGAATACAATAGAATAATGCTCATGGTTTTAAGCGGTTATTGTGCTAATGCAAGCAACTCGTCTAGATTGCTGCACATAGCACGTAGAACTGATGGCCGTTGGGGCGGAAAGGTTCTCGAGTGGCGACCACGTACCGGAAGGCGCGAAGGTGGACTGATGACCTGGTAAAGGTTGCGGGAGTCAGCTGGATACGGGTGGCGCAGGACCGGTGACTTTGGCACTATTTGGGGGAGGCATATGTCCATCAGTTGTTGTTGTCTTTCGGCTGATATGATGATGATGATGATGATGATGAAGAAGCAAATCGTTCGCCCATTATCCTTATGAATGTTAAAGCGTCTTTATGACCTTACTTAAATTGTCTTGTTTTTATGGTAATTAAACAAAGTGGTAAATTAAAAGACCCCATTATATTCACAAGCGAAACGAGAACGAAACATGCGTAAAATTAAATTAAACTGAAAGTCAGAAATGACCTATGTGACCGCACATGCAAGTTATTGTCGCGGTCAGACTGGATAACGGCTTGGTGTGGTTATACACAGCTACTTTTTGCAGCGATACAAATGCGATACAAACGCTATATAAAAACGATACAGTATCGATGCAGCGGCGCTACCACGAACTTCGAAAGTCGAAGTTCGTAATACATGCATCCCTGTCACTCGAGTAAGGGAGTGTGATAGAGATGGAAATGCCCGAACTTCCACTTTCGAAGTTCGTGGTAGCGCCGCAGGTGATCTATGGCTAATATTGCGATAAAGTGCGCCTTCGTGAAACGCGCGTTTGTTTATCCCGGCAAAAAGTCGCCGTGCGTAACCGCTCTTCCTGCGCGAGTAATTATGTTTAAATGCACTATGCGTATATTTACAAGATGAAGCTGGAAATTGTCCGTTGAATGGTTCAGTTTCGGTCATAATCAGATACGGAAAAAAGATGAAATAGGCTTATTCTGTGTCCGAAAGGATAAGTACGAACTGGAGCTTAGTTACGGTTGTGAATTATTTATATCTGCATAAACTGCTCCGAAATAATGTTCGCCTGCGTCTAAACAATTACTTTTTACTTAAATAAGAAGAGAAACAACGCTGATCTCTCACAAATTCGGTGCTTAGAGTACATGATTATATATGGAATCTATTTAGTTATATGTAAGTGATGAAACTGATGAACAAGATAGCACATAAGTAAGCACCGAATAAGGTTATATATAATAATAATAATGTATTTATTCAGGAAAGAATAGTACAATAAGTGGATATAATCTAATTAAGTTATTAACAACAAAACTTATATCTAGCAGGATTATTCGTATACAATATTAATACGCCAATGCGTCTAAAAGAAATGGTCTTAGGGGACTAATATACAAGTTTATTGCCTAAACTAGGTTACAGCTGTAATCTGTGTTTTAGGCATATATGGCCTTTGTTTTACATTGCCTGTCTAAACATTTGTTACCTCGCGTCAAGAAAACAAAACTATATTTAACAAAAGAATGCTTGCGATTGCAGAACTATTTCACTATAGTAAGCAAATTTTCTGTCTCGTCGTAGGTCAGGGTTAGCAACCATGCTGTTATTTTAGTTTGGCATACTTTGCTATTTTGATCGTACACGGGGCATTGTTTATTTATTTTATTACAAAGAAGAGGGCCCAGGAAAGAGAAGAAACTGTTAGTAAAAGCGTGTTTAGTGTGAAATTGCCTAAAAATTATATCCATCCGTCTTTTGGTGTGCCTATTAGGATTGTAACAAGTCAATTTGTGCTGTTTTATAATTACGCTCCTGATGAATAGTTGTCGAACTGTTAGTACTTTACATGATTGGTACAATTCCGTGGTCGGAAAATAAAACGGACGGAAGGTAGCCACTTTCAAAATGGTCTTCGCAGCCCCACCCCATGACGTTATACAGTATGTTAGTATAGATTGACACAAAGCCGAATATATCCGATGTATCAGTTCTTTGTTAGCAACACTTCTTAGCTTTTTAAAGACCAAAATAAGTTTACGTACTCTAGCCGCAAGAACGTCTATGTGGCTTCGGAAATTCAGGTTCGAATCAATAATTATGCCAAGATATTTTATGGTATCGACCTTTGATAGAGCAGGACATGTCTTACATACCTGTTGATTAGCAAGAAAGCAATGGTGCGCACGGATTGTGTCATTGTGTGATGGTTGCACAGATCTTCTCATAGAAAAAGCCATATATTTAGTTTTTTCAGCATTAAGGGTTAGTAAATTGCGCTTTAGCCAATTAGTAACTTTACAGAAACCTTTTTGAGCATAGTCGTATACATCCGCCCAACTACTACCCGAGAACAATAGCACTGTATCATCGGCATATGATATTAGAGAGCCATGGTTCAATTGAAGGTCACACAGATCATTAATGAAAATGAGAAACAATAAACCATTATAGACATTTACATACTTAGAACAAATACTAGTCGTATTCTTATTATGATATAACTAAAAGGGCACAGATAAGTATAGGTATGCTGTATGACTATGTATCTAATGAAACTCCAGTGCATGATACTACCTCCATGTACGGTGATTTTAAGAACATTATAGCTGGCTCCTTGTATGATCTGTGCCATGGCTCGCGGTGCTTGTCTTATCTTATTACAGGCTATCCCTGAGGAATTCGTTCGACACGCCTTTGCGGAACTATCCGCTGCAACCGTGTACCATGTCGGAAATGGCTAAGAAATTTATTAGAGAATATTATTATTAATCTTACTACCTAATCTTAGTACCTACCTAACCTAACCTACCGTACCTACCCATGTTAAGCGTCAATACGACTAGTGAGAACAGAACGAAAGCGCACCGAGTATACATATTCCAAGATTTTTTTAATGATGACCTAAGGTAATAAGATAAGTTATTTTTCAAACCACATGCTCGACAATGCCGAATTATAGGTCATGTAAACCCTACCGAAAGCAAGACATTAAATCCCTTGGTATTAGCCGGGTTATAATGTTGTACTGAATTTCATTATAACCCGCTGGTTAATAATAT
Organism: Epinotia ramella; assembly: GCA_947578815.1. NCBI lineage: Eukaryota > Metazoa > Arthropoda > Insecta > Lepidoptera > Tortricidae > Epinotia > Epinotia ramella. Next base: position 11,241,703 of record OX388210.1, read on the forward strand.
GATTTCACTTTTCATAATTCTTATTACTATATGCATAAAGTTTAATTTTGCTAAACACAATTTGTCCTAGGCCATGGCCTACTTGATTTGACAAAGTAAATGAAGTTTGCCTCCGTGTGAACCCCGGTCCGGAGGAGCGCGGTGTTCGAAATTCGAATTTCGAATCTAGGACCACGGCTTGTGCTTTCGAATTTGGAACGTCGCGCGCCTTCATTTGTTCACGCGTGACGAACAAATCGAGTTCTTGTAGGTGCCTATAGAAGATTTAATTTCAAAAATAATATTGAAAATGTCGAGTGATGAAAGTGTTTTGACTCCTGAGTTTATCAAATTAGATGCCATAGGCATTGTCAACAATCTGCTGCCAGAGAAGTCAAAGGAAAAATACCTAAAAGCCTACAACGATTTTGACAAATGGAAAGCTGTAAAAGGCGTAAAGTCTGTGTCTGAATCAGTGCTTCTGGTCTATTTTGAATATTTATCTACTGAGCCTGTTTTTTTGTCTCGCATAAGGTGTGAAAAGTAGAGTATACACCTCGGGGATAAGACTGTTTTAGTCTTGGGCGGTTGAACCCCTCACTGCACTCAGGACTCAGTCTTAATTCCCTCGCTTCGCTCAGGAATTAACTTATAACTCCCTCGCTACGCTCAGGAGTTAAATTATGAGTCCTTCGTTACGGTCGGGATTCAATTCGCTCCCGTGACATAAAACAGTGCTTTATCCCCTTAGTGTATAATCTACTATTCTCGTTTGGCTAAATCCATCCTCAAAACAATTTTTTTTACCACGTTTGTGTGCTGACTGTGACTGAAAACTGTCAGATGTTACAACCCTCACAGGAGATGACCGACTGGTTAAAATATTTATATATTATTTACTTGTCAGGGTTGTTCATTAACTGTAGCTTTATGTAAGACAAAGTATTTTTAAATGACTCTATTATTGAAATGGATTTTTTTCATTTTCTGGATGCTTAGTGTCGAGTCGATTGTATGTCTCGTTACTCGTAAACTCTTTGGAAAATTGGCAGGTACTATTATGCATCACGTCATGCCTAAACAGTTTCATTAAGTGTGTCTCACATGTCCCTTTTAATTTCAAGTAAATTTCTAACATGCAGCTAACAAACCTATTAGACTGACTGCAAAATATGCTTCAATATTTTGCAGTCCATAGGTCGTGCTGTCATTTAAAGTGCATAGAAAGCTTTGACAAATGCATTCAAGTAAGCCTAAAGCCGGCTTGATTGGAAAGTTGGGTGCAGCTGCACTAACAGGTTGCGAAGTGCACTTTCCACACCAGATGGGCTTTCCGATATCATACGCGACTGGTATAAACGTACCACGTCCTTAATGGCTCAGAGTGGTTTCTCTATCCAACGCTCGATTAAGCCCGCACTTTACTTAAACTAGCTGCCAATGTACGACAATACTGAAAGTGACAGTTGCTGCGGGAAACATATTCAGTTTTTTCATTAATACCTACCTTGTTTAAGGATTCCATTTCCTATTGGAAGAACTTAGTACTAATTTTAAAAGTGCCCTATCTTTTTAGGGTTCCGTAGCCAAATGGCAAAAAACGGAACCCTTATAGATTCGTCATGTCTGTCTGTCTGTCTGTCTGTCTGTCCGTCCGTATGTCACAGGCATTTTACTCGAAAACTATAAGGTGTATTTGAATAAAATTTTCAGAATAGGTGTATTTTGTTAACCACTACATAGTTTTGTAACTAAATTCCTAAAAAAAAAATGTTTTATCGGTGCACTCCATACCTACATAAAACTGAAAGTCAAGAATTTTTTTTTCATTGCAAGCCCACGTGTGGCACATCAATCGATAGGCCTTTCAAAATAAATATAAGGTTTCTCAGCAATTTTTTTGATTAAGTGAATAGAGTCGGAGATAATCTTCTCGAAAGTCACTAAAATTGTGTCCCCCCCCCTCTAATTTTTGAACCGTGTATTTTAAAAATATGAAAAAAAACATGCTAATAGGGCTTATTAAATTCTCTCAGCGAAAATTGTTTTGAACAAGATCGGTTCAAAGGTTTTTGAGATATTTCAAAAAAACTGCCTTCCTTAAAGAAAAGGACGTAAGTGCCATAAGATTTCAGTAACGATACGACCTTTTTAATAGGCACGGAACCCTCGTTGTGCGTGGTCCGACACGCACTTGGCCGCTTTTTTTTCTCATCGTCATCCTGACCTTAGGTGATATGTGTCAAGGCTTTTAACCTCTGTCATAAATGTCATAATGATAGAATAATGTAATAAATAAAACCGGCCAAGTGCGAGTCGGACTCGCGCACGAAGGGTTCCGTACCATTATCTATAAAGACAGTTAAAGAAAAAGTTTGTTGTATGGGGGCCCCCCTTCAATATTAATTTTATTTTGTTTTTAGTATTTGTTGTTATAGCGGCAACAGAAATACATAATCTGTGAAAATTTCAACTGTCTAGCTATCGCGGTTCTTGAGATACAGCCTGGCGACAGACAAAACGGCAAAAAAACACGTTTGTTGTATGGGAGCCCCCCTTAAAAATTATTTTATTTTGTTTTTAGTATGTAGTAACAACAATGTTATAGCGGCAACAGAAATACATCATCTCTGAAAATTTCAACTGTCTAGCTGTCGCGGTTCTTCAGATACAGCCTGGTGACAGACAAACAGACGGACAGCGAAGTCTTAGTAATAGGGTCCCGTTTTTACCCTTTGGGTACGGAACCCTAAAAAGAAATACTTATGGTCATCATTAGTCATTGTAGATAACGAGTTAAGTTGGCAACCACTAATTGACAGTGCGTCTTGTCCATGCCAATACCATTAAGAGACAAAAAACTGAAGGATCTATCGTTTTCGATTGCTTATTAATATGTTTTTTGTTTTAGTTGTTGTGACATGTCATGTTTATGTTTCGGTAGAAGTATCTACTAAAGATGTGCAAAAAATCATAATCTGGAATTTAGATCTGAATGACGATTGACCAAGCTACTCTACGAATATTGAGACAAAAAAGCTACGCAAGTACCGTCAAAGACAAAACGTAATATGTACCATTCGTGTATAGACAAAACGTAATATATATACCATAGTACAATATAATTAACCACGGAGTTAGCTAAACACTCTTCGCAAATTTTAAAAGAAATAAATACAAATATGTGCCAATTCAACACTGCACTCAACGAATTATACGACAGGTCATTACGGTTAACCATACATTGTATAGCAAGTACAATAGTAGACGTTGTGTCATCGTAGGCGCAGAATAAGATCAGAGATCAGGCCAATAATACACACCCACGCGCTAGCGCTATGAGCCGCGCGCGGCATGGGTAATACCTATACCTACAGGCAGTAATAGCCAAAGTGTAATCGACTAACGATTAACGATTAAGATTAACCTACTTAATCGCGACTAACGATTAAAAATGACGATTGATCAATCTTAGTCGTAAGAGTTTAGACTAATTTACTCACGATTAAATTATTTATTAAATACGAGCGACTGAATCTTTAATCGATTGATTAATTAGATTAATTTTCTCACGATTGATATCAGGAATGAATAAGCGCTCTCGCTCTTTCATACATCTTTATCTTTCTAATTTTCTACCGCTACCACTAAGCCGTAAACCCTAGGAGACCCTTAGAGTACTGCACTGTAAAAACCATCTTGTGTTACTGGAACAAGTTTATATCACACAGCATACCTACTAGAATGATTTACAAACATGACAAGACATTTAAATACCCTTATCACGAAACAAATTATTTTTAATTAAATATTTTGTTTTTCGTGTTATTTTTAACGAGGAAGTTACCCCGATCATTTTATAATCGATATGATACAGAGAAAGAATATAACGCAAAGAATATAAGAATATAACATGATACAGAGGGCGCTAGTCTTAGCGGGAATGTAATGCAAAAATACACAGCTTACGTCACTGTCCTCGTAGCTCAGTTGGTTGAGCAGTCTAGCGTTAATAGAAAGGTCGCAGGTTCGAATCCTGTCGGGGGCTACAGACGAAGATGGTTTATTTTTCCATTATATTCTTTCTCTGTATCATATCGATTATGAGAAGACATATTGAATTTTTGTAACGTCCAATTTTTATCGAGATTTATCGATTAAAATTACGATTGATCAATCGTCAATCGAACTCTGCGACGATTAATTAAATCTTGATTAAATTAATCGCGATTAATCTTGTGACGATTGATTGTTTAATCGTTTAATTAGTTGATTAAAAAATTAATCGATTAATGCTCATCTCTGCCTACAGGCATAAATATAGAATAGGCCTTGGCATAAACACTCAGGTATTAGCTGTATCAAACATTTTTTTTTAGTTTGCATTAAGTATGAAACTATTTTACTTTATATTTTCTTGGAAGGTACTTAGCTCTATTACGATAGCTACGAAAAAGCGGAATACATAGTTGTTATTTGGTGTAATGGTACCATTCGAAGAAAAGCTACGACATACAACATACAATCTTCAAGACAAATGCAAAGTTCAAGTTAGTTCTTAAGTTTTTGTTTTACCTTTCTGTGTGTTGTTTTTTTTTAATGTTATTCTTGTAAATAAATAAATATAAAATAATAATAATGCAAAAAAATAGACAACGTACCAAAAAGGAATGCACCTACCGACATCTTACCATAATTAAAAAATAGCGCTACATTGCAGGACATTATGCTTAACTACACTAAAAATCGCTCAATGCCCTGCGTGTCCAGTACAACACCGACTTCAGAGGGTTGATGTCCCTGTCACGGTACTGCAGCGCATCTAGGATGTTCGCAGAGACACGGGTCGATGGTTTCAGTGCCATTATGAGAAACAGAACCGCGTCTCTCATGCGTCGTGTGCGTGATAGTTCCAACAGCCTTCTTTAGCTGATTTGTGACGGTCCTGTTTGCGCAGTATGGAGACACTGGAACCCCCTACACATGGGCTCAAGAGGTTGTATAATTGAATGTAACTAACGTAGTTTTATAAGTTCTTATTATTACTAACATGATATGGACATGAGTCTGAAATAAATAATTGGAACTGAATTGAATTGAATTAACTAACACTGTATGATGACATTATAGCTTATTTTATAATACATACTTTCATTAGATCAGATACGAGTATATATTGATATCCTTAGACTCTCCGATCATTTCACCATTTCAAAGTCAACACTAAGTTACAGTATTCATTCTAAAATATAAATGTAAACTATAACCAGCTCTAAAGAAATAAATTAATATTTAAAAATAAAACGAAAATCTCATCACACTAAAATATTAATTAATATAATTTCACCCATTAAATTTAATGTAGCAGAACGAGAAGGTATGTAGACAAAGCATGTCGAGTCCCGCACATAAATCTGCTCGGCCTAAGATTTATTAGTACTTTCGACGGTAGGTACATGATTCTACGTTTACTATTTATTCTTATAGCTCTAAAATACTAACCCACTTTCAAGTATTTTAGCTTAAGCGTTTTATTTAGATGGCATGCCAGTATATATTACGATACGATCGGAGGTTGCCATTGCCACCGCTATAGTAGCCAGTAACATAACAAACTCATAAACTTGCATTTAATGGATAGAAAAGTTAATTATAACATTTATGACATTGAATTCGCTGACTGTTAAAGACTTCAGTGATTGCCTTATTTAACACGAGCACCTCTTGGGTTATGGTAATTATTTTTGTATTGGTTGTATTAATTGATTACCATCAGGCGGGCCCTATTAGGCTCGTTTGCCATGGTAGACCCCCACAAGGTGGACTGATGAACTGGTTAAAGGACGCGGGAGTCCGCTGGATGCGGTTGGCGCAGAACCCATTACCCTGGCACTCTTTGGGGGAGGCCTATGTCCAGCACTGGACGTCTTTCGGCTGATATAATGAGGATGACCATGGTAGGCACCACAGGCAAAAACAAAAAGAACGTGAAATACTAAAACAATACGACTTACGAAGATCCGATTGTACAGTCAGCGTCATATAGTTAGTAGCAGCCAAGGTAGCCAAATATTTCGGTACAGGTCTTTATTACTGTAAGAATAAGGGTGTGTTACGATATATTTGGCTACTCTGGCTGCTACTAACTATATGACGCTGACTGTATCCCCGTGTAGTACTGCGACTTTTTCATTCCTATCATGTAGTTACTATCTGTTTTTATAACACGCGTGTTGGATGCACAAATGCCAAGCCGTTTACCGTTACATTTTTCAATTACAATTCACAACAATCCACATTTAGTATTTAAATTGTCAGTTAGTACCCATTTTTCGCCCGCAATCGCCTGGTAAGTACTTTATGTAAGCACTTTAATTGCGCATAACCAAAACAAACATTGCAAGCGGTCGCATTTTAGCTATAAATGGCCAGGTAAAATGGGTGTAAGGTCGGCGATAAACCTAATAGCCCCCAGAAGTAGCTTAGTCTAAAAATGGAGTATAAAGAGTTTAATGTGAGAGTTAGAAGGCTCACGAGAAATCGTGGCGCAGCGTCACGTGCGAGCTTCTTCGAATTCGTAGGAAATACTTCTTCGAAACAAATAGTATATTACTAATTGTATATACCTATGAGAAAGCAGCAATGTAGGATATTGCTGCTTTCTCGTGAGTTCTTAGAGTGCTAACTATATAGGTACATGCCTAATTTGTAAAGACCTCATACACCTTTATGAAAAACAATAACTTTATGTACCTAACCTACCTACGTATATAAGTATGTAAATCCATTGTATATGTACAATACTCACGAAAAAGACGTGTAGGTAGATACAAATTAACTTCTTTAAAACTGAACATAAAAACCTACTCAGATTAAGCCAAAGAAAGCCAAGTGGGATATTGACATGAAAACAAACTGAATATGAAAATGCTAATAATGAATCAACATGGTCAATTAGGTACTTAGGAAGTGTAATTGGTCTTAATTCGTATTTGGGTCGTAATTCGCACACATGTACGCATTAGGAAAGTACGCACATTTATTACTCGTGATAATAACATTTAACGGACGTGTGGTTAAACTCGTGTGAGCTGTCGCCAACCAACGCCGGTAGGCCTAGTACTCATAGTCTAAGCAATACGAACAGTATTATAATTTCCGTAAAAACGTGTGCGGTAGGAATAGTCGGGCTTTTGGAATACTTACTTAATGCTGCTGATTTAGTTCGCCAAAAGACGTACTATAAGTTCTTCTTTTGTGCAATAAAGATTAAATAAATAAATAATGCAAAGTTTAATATTATCCCCTTTACAGTTGTCCTCACAGATCAGAGACAAGCAGGTTATAATTTTGAATTTGGAACTATATGTATCTGTCTCTGTCATGTGGAAGAAATTGAATTCGTTTTAACAAATCATTGGTAGACGACAGCCGATGAATTTGTTTGAAGAACTCCGTTCATAAGTATAGTTCCTTGCTTTCATATTTTTTTTTTTATATTTGAGGGTTTCAACTGTACAAATCCAAGTCGGAATACTGAGCAAATACATAAACCGTTGTGTTGGTACGGCAGGTAATGACAGCTATTCGAAGCTGCATGCGGTCTGGTAATTAAGCCTCGGCGTAAAGCACTCGTCCGCATGCTTGTAGGTACTTGGGAACCGCCAAGTAGGTGGAATACACGACTCAGTGGGCAGGCGTTTTGTCAAAGAAATCCCACATAAAGCGTAGTTTCTCATAGGAATTCCAAGCCTTTGACTTGTAAAGCAATAAAAGTAGTGTAAGTATGTGGGCGACGACAGCTCTTGTGGGGGTGCGTAACGATGCCTATTTTTTTTTTGATATAATTTTGGTATAAATAACGCTCATTTGAAATAATTATTAAGTCATATTCATATAACAAACAATTTTATTAATATATTGACATATGATATAATTATCGTTTTATATAATGATCATTTGATGTAATAACATATAATATAACATACTTTAACTCAAATGCGTAATTCGTATAATTAACATATGATATTTTATGTTAATTTCTTCTAATGTACAGTTAGCATAATATTTTTTGGTAGACTCTAAGGCAAAAGTCGGTGTAGCCAAGACAACGAGCGAAGTGAGGAGAATTGTTAGGTAAAAACACAGATTAAAGAATACAAGTACAGATACCCAATCTCATAGAGCAAAAGCGTACCGTCCTAATGTAGGCAATTCTGTATACAATTTTAGTCCCGTAGCTACACCAGTAGATGCAGTATCCGAGCTACCACGGCTATGACGCTGTCAGCTTTTAGTAATACATTGAGATATCACCAGATGGCGTTGACTTCCCGGGCAACAAATAGAGTATTTTTGATTTTTTCGATATAAAAGTAGTATTTTAGAGACAATATTACACATCACACAAAAATATACATAACCAAATGCTTAGAGCCTGTGGTTCCATAGAACTTTCGCGACCCGTGATGGCGCCATCTAGTGACAGTACCCAATAATACGTAGCAAGCTTGAAAGCTCACTCGTATAGTACGAGTTACATGGATTTAGTATCAATTTTATTGCATTTACTAAACTTATAAAATATACCTTTATTGTATGTGCGGAAGTATGTTTGTGATATAATTAAGGTACGTTGAATTTATTAAGGTGTAAAAATCATTCTATCTTCACGATTACTGGTTCAAATGTTTCGCTCGGTACCTGTGTCGCCATCTATGAGTTCTTTTTAGTATCAATTATACGTTGTTCTAGTTGGGAGGCCATGGTAAAAAGAAACGCAAACCAGACGATAGTTATACAAAATATTAAATTGAAATTATATCAAATATATAAAATTATATCATTTATTTTTATACCCATTATTACACACCCCTATTGTGGCTTACGGAAGCATAAGCCACAATATGTATGAATGTAGACATTTATTTAATGGTGTCGTCAAAGAAGCATACAAGTAAGCGGTTAAGAGCCCGAGCCATATAACATATAGCTAACATCATGTTGATGAGGCTCAGCACGTGACTTTAGATATTATAAGAGCACAGACAAGTTCCTGGCAAAATAAAATTGATGATATGATTTTATTTTCAAGTACACGTTCTTGCATAGTCGTCAACTGCCGTCTCCATCATCAGACGACCTCAATGGTAGGTATCATAATATGACATCACTATTTGTACACAATTTCAACTCGATAGGACTCCGGGAAGGCGGTCCTCGCGAGATTTGATTACAAACAGACAACCGGGACAGGTAAAATAAAATCTTGTAAAAAAGCACATGGTTATGACGATGATGACATATACTATATGAATATGTATATATATATATATATCTTATAAAAGTCATCATGGTAATTCAATACTCCTTAACTATAACCAACAGAAGACATATGAGAGTAACTATATTTAAATATCTCGACTGCTATACAGGAAAGAATCTGTATAACCCGGATATTGGAGCTAGGAACCCGCCTAACATCACAAACCAGAAAATAAACAGTGTTGCACAAACACATTGCAAACGGTATTTTGCAAATGAATACCAAACTCATAATACAGTTACATAAATTTCAGCTTATGAAAAATAAGCTTCTTCATTTTATGTAATACAATTAAACTCGAAATTTACAAGACCATCCGCATGTAAATCGCACTCTACAGATCCTCATATTACGCAATCGATGCAAACTTTCTATGTTTAATCCATTGACATAAGAACTACTTAAAATACATATGTTCAATAAAATGCGAGATCGTATGTATCGGGTCATCCTCTCACTTTCTTTGAGCGTGGGATTACCGCTTTTATGGAGCTATTGTGGATCCGCTGCCCAATCCAACCACTTTTACTTTTCACCGCGCGTAAACGCTCGTATGACATCATAAACGGGTACAGAGGCTCTAGTATAAGTTTTACCGAAACAAAACTTTACGATCGCGTTTGCGTTTTACCCTCACTCTGTATGGTATTTGACAGCTAAACGCGAACGCGGTCGTAACGTTTTGTTTCGGTAAAACTTATAGTAGAGCCTCAGATGGTACAGTGCACCGGATACTTTTACTTCAATTTTGTTTGGATGCTTGCCGAGTTAATCGTCGTGGCCATCCGTTGTAAAGTGGCTTAAGGTGCTCATGATTGTTATTGATGTTCGTTACAGCTAGATGGGTAAAGTATACGATATTGTAATTAAACCTCTATAAACTGTATTTCTTGAAAAATATATAAAATGCCGCCACAGATATGTTAAACCATTTTTTTATAAATCGGCAAGCATTCTCGGTAGTCATAATGTCATAAATAACATAGGTAAGTCAGCTATAAAGTAGTTTACGTCACACCTGATAAAGACGTAAAATTGTGTACTCACCACGGGCAGTAAAAAAGAAAGCCCTCTATCGCATATTTACAAACCTCGCCTGCGGCTCGGGTCACAAATACTTGCGATTTCGGGCTTTCTTTCTTTTACAGCCCTTGGTAAGTAATGTACTATTTCTTCATAAGCGGCAAGATTATAATGATAGGTGCGTATTAAGATTAACTCGTCATCTCAGTACTTTTTACTTAAGGGGCTCCCCTACGCCAATGACCTTCGATCTGAATCCCTTAGTTTTATAATGTTTTTTGTAGCTTATTATCTTAACAACAACGGCTTTAAGCAATATAGTATCCCATATTTACTTCAAAGTTCATTGTTTTCGAGATATTTGGCATCAAAGTTGAACAATTTTAGGCCAAAAAACTGGTTTTCTGGCCATAACTTTTGTGTTAATTGGTTTAAAAAAAAACCCTGGACCAGTTTTTAGAGACGTCATAGACAAACACAAATATGTAGATTTCGTATATGTTAGATCTTTCACGTCAATAGAGATACAAAATAAGTTTTTTTTTAGACAATGTTTAAAAAAATCATACAAAATTAAGTATTCATTTGTTTCAAAATCCGGTGGACCAAAATGGAGATAAAAGATTAAAGAACCGATAGCCGTTTGATTTATAATTCTATCTGTAGTGTAAAAGTAGGAGATACGATTCAAAACTTGTCAAAAATCGATGAAAACCTCGGGTAGGCCGGGTCGGGCCTTGTTTATGTACAGGCAATACGTTCGGCGCTCCTATAGTCGCCTGACAGCACGCGTGAAGTATCGCCAAACTTGCCACCGACCTCTGAACGACTGACTATAACGTTATATAATTATCAAAACGCAAGGGTTACTGTCTGCTGTCCCATTCAAATGTGTTCAGTCACTCTCTTCACGCGCTCAACATCTCAATCGGCCATTAAAGTCACTCCATAAACGGCTGCCACCAAGCTGCCACGCTATCACCCGTAGACAAACCGACCGCGATGCCCTGACGTAATGATTACTTCTCCACAATGGCAGTAATATTGCACTTGTCTTGTCGCACATCCGCCTCCGTTCTGCCTGTCTGCCCGTATTGTGCTCGGATGAAAAGAATTCGCGTTGAAACCGCGCGCGCTCATGTGGAATAAACCAAGCTGTGATCTTATTTGACATGGTTTCTTTGTACGAAGAAACAATTGAAATGTGCTTAGAAGAAGGATTTTGGGTGGCATACTTTAATCGAAAGCGTTTCCCAAGAGAAAAGAGCCGTGTGCTTATGGTGGTGATGCAGCTTACATTTGTTTATTGTTTCTAGTTGGGAGCCTAATGTAAATTTAGGCTGACTCACTTTAATCGAAAGTACTTCCCATGAAATAATGCGGACCGTACACGTGCAATACTTTTGTCAACTGAATGAAATTTCAATATTGCTTTTTACCCGATTGAACCAGAAGGAGGGTTATGTTTTTAGGGCGTATGTATGTATGTGGACAAAAAAGATCTATTTCATTCATTTCCATTTCCAAACGGCTTGATGGATTTTGGCATATGAGGTGTCGTTGGATGCCCCGTCACCGTGGGAGTGACCTAGGCGTATTTGACAGAACCAGTCGGGTTTTTGAAAAATCTTTTGATTTCACTTGTTTTATATTAACTCGCTCGGTGAGACTAACGTCTACAGCCGTACCAAATGTAGGCTTAACAACACTTAATTGACAGCACTCTCAGCGAAAGTATTCAACATAATGAAAATCATGAAATAACTTATTCATGCAAACACATCGGTAATAGCAATTTTAACGGCCTGTAACGAACATAATTCAAGAAAAATTCACGCTAATCTATCTCCATTTACCAATCCGCTTAACTATTTCTTTTCTCGGCGGATTCGTTAGAATAATTCGATTAGCCTGTCATAATTTCACATCAATCAACACTGAGTAAAAAAGTTTTGATAATGAAGTCAAACTGGAAGGAAAATAGCTTGTTAAAATGCGATTTCCGAACGATTATGCGCACGCTTTTCAACTGGAACAAGTAAGTACCTTTATAGTGTGCATGCAATGGCCGATTCTGCGCAGAACCTACTACACTCGAAGCAGAACTGCAAAAATCACATTGGCCAGCCACTGTTCCCAGACAGAGATTTCACCATGGTTATGTTTCAATTCAACTCAAACATTTAATCATATAATATTTTATAAATTATGTCAACTTCATCATCATCCTCCTAGCGTTATTCCCGGTAATGCCCCTAAAGCAGCCCGGGGTCCGCTTTGACATCTAATCCCAAGATTTGGCATGGGCACTAGTTTTACGAAAGCGACTGCCATCTGACCTTCCAACCCAGAAGGGGAAAACTAGAGCTTATTGGGATGTTTCAACTTATCACCTACTAATTAATAACTCCATGATAAGTTAGTAAGTAAGTAACTACGTACTGTTGAATTTTTTCTGCAGTTTAATCGGTTGAATAGGAATTAAATTAACATTTGTAATGGAACTTTAACTGCAATTAAAAATATACGTTTATAACTGTTAATTGCCGCGGACATGACCGCCAATTAAGTAAATTAACATAAAATAGGTAACTGAGAGACCTTTCCTTTATGGGAATAATTAGTACTGAAAATGAGGGTTGCAACAATTGATACAACATATTAATTTATCATTATTAAAATAAATGAAAAGCATTGCATTAACTTTAACTAGTACAAACAATTAGATGGCTAAACAACACAACACAACAAGCAACACACAACAAGCTGGAGTAAATAACCCTGGATTATTCAAGGCCAACGACTCGCATATGATGAGTCATGCATCTACGAGCTATTTCAGGTACAAAGCGGAAAAATGCTGCTACACGCTACGGCGTAGTACAGGTAGAGTTGGGTGCCCTCGAATGGGTTAAGCAAATCAGTAATTATTTCCTAGTGGTCCAATTAAAACCTAAAAAGAAACCGTTATAGGAAAACTGTGGATATTGTGTGGAGTGGAAATTGTTTGTTTTGTTGTTTGTTGTCCTTTAAATTGTTTTGCGCCTGTTACTGGTCCCATCAGCCTGTTTCACCTGTATTATACCCTACTTGGAACTCTTGTTCTAAAACTTGTTGCCAGTCAGAATACAATTACTTACTTAAGAAAATAGTACTTAATAACGGGCACACCGTTTGAGAGTAATTTGGCATGTTAGAAAGACAAATTGACATATGATATGGGCAACTGGGCAGCTATTACTATTAGCATGATAGGTTGTACTGTCATGTTTTACGTGACGTTTTGGGCCATTTGGACCGTAAAACTTGACCATAAAATGTATCGCTCTAGCTGGGCAGATATGATATACCTTTGACGTATTCAGGGATTTCGCTATTATCATAGCGTATATTATATTATATATTAAGAGTCCGCAGCAAGCTCGATTCTTCATACAAACGTAGTTACGTCCTTACTTTAATATAACATGTCACATTATCATGAAATTCTCTAAATATAATGAGGTAAGATATATCTAGGGCTAAAACTAGTTTATGACTCTTAAAATGTTAATAGAAAGAAAATAGAGCGAGTACAAGTTTTGCATTTTTAGACCCCAGAAAGTTGTTCAGTTCGGCGGCCTACTACGACCAAAATATAGTTTAGATTGAAGTCAAAACCTATTTCCGGTGTCGATTAAACTATGCAGTTTGAAAAGAAAAAAGATTTATCAAAATTGATCTTGTAGTTTTAAAATGAGAGCGTAACTACGAAAACCTTAAAATAAATTACAAAAATTTGATGCGAAACTGCAGCGAATTACTCTATCGCGGGGAACGGTCCGGGGGGGGGGGGGGCGGCGGTACGCACCGCCCTTATCATAGCTACTCCTTGCCGTGCGCTTAGTTTAGTGACAATAGTGACCCATTTGCTGTGCGCGGGAGCGACGTATTGTTTTGGTGAATTATCTTCCTACGATAATCGCGGTCAATTCACGACTTGGACTGATAAAACGGATTTGATTTTTCTTGGTGATACTGGTGGTGTGTGTGATCATACTGATCATACTGATCGACGATCTGTGGCTTTCTTATGGACTTTGCATTTTTATGTTACAAAAATGGATAAACCGGGTAAGTACCTACTTATATGCATTTTAGTCAAGTTCCAAGTATACAAATAAATTATATACATGTAATATGTACATATTATATTAATGTATATGAGTACCTAGTCATTAATCCTTAGTTGACGTGTTATTTAATTTATTTGGTAGGTAAACAAAATTTTAATCTCACAGTAGGTACTCATTCGGTATTAAATAGGTAGGTACCTACGTAAATATCACTTGGGTACGTCAAATCATTCTGGATATGGCTTTGGTGATATATAGTTTGATTCTTTTATATAGCCAAAACAAAATACTTACTTAGTTAAAAAATAATAATACGCTATAAATTTAAATAAGACGAGGATGAACGAACGGACTTTATACGAAAACTACCTATCACACATTATTGCTTAGAAATTTTAATTAGTTTACCTAAGTAGGTATGTAAGTTATAGTATAGTATCCTAAAGTATATAGGATAGGTTTTTTCGTCACTCTCTATAGTAATCTACGTACTTCTATACAACGCGTTAATAAAATAACGCAAAACCTGAACCAAAAATAATTTTTTTGACGCGATTTATTTTTTACATTTGTATGGAGCAGGTCGCCCCAGACGGCCAACACTCCATACAAATGTAAAAAATAAATCTTGTCAAATTTTTATTTTTTATTTTTTTCGCATTCTATGCTCGATTCTGAACAAACTGTTTTCAGGTTTTGCGTTATTTTATTAACACGTTGTATATCATAATTATATATAGAAATTGGCACTTACCTACCCTTCAACTTTTTTGATCGAGTGACCTGACAATAACAATACTAGGTAGGTATTAGGTATCTAAATAAAAAAATGACGACGCGACAATAGCAGTTGTTTCTCGGTGCTACTTGAACCTTGGTTGTAGGTATTTATTATTTATGTATGTACTAGGTTCTTACTATATTATGTGCTCAGGTTGGCGCTTGTCCAATTTGTAGATATAAGATGTACAAGGTACATAGGTACATATATTTTTCAACTAAAACTATAAGGGGGCAAACAAGCATACGGTCCACCTGATGGTAAGCGATCACGGGAGCGTATAGACGTTTATAATTACCTATAGTTATTTTTTTTTCTAGAAGCGAAAAGGTGTTCAAAGACAAAATTATGGCTATCGGCTCGAAGGAAGAAAAGAGGACCGGCTCGTCGTCAAAAAGAAAATATAAATCCTAATAGGTAAGTTATAATAAGGCTATAAATTCAAATTTCATTTATTTATGGACCAACTAGGATCATTGTTGTAAGTAGGTACTTTTTACCAAAAATAAAAACAATAATGTATGATCTTTTTTTATTTCCTTCAATACACCAAATCTTCAATGTGAATAAATATTTATAGGGTAGGTTCCTAGGAAAAAAGATCTGGATTCTAATTAGTGCGTATTTTTATTGATCATAAGATATTGGACACCTATTTTAAAAATACACACAACCGAACATAGAACCTCCTGCTTTTTTGAAGTCTGTAAAAATGACGAAGTTATGGCGCGTAGATAATCCGCGTGACTTCACAAACGTATGAACCGTGACGTTACGCGCACTTATAACTTCGACATTTTTTTGTTTAGTGACCAAAAGAAAAAATACGTGTCTAATATTTTTGATCATCTATAATACGGATTTTAGAGTTACTTATTTAAAAATAGTTTAAGTACTATCACTGTAATAAGCTTGTTTTGGGAAAAAGACTGACTGTTAAGTTTCTTGCGGCGTTTCTTCTTGACAGTGGTCTCTGCAGAAGCGCTGGTAGGGCTTGACTTATAAAAGTGCCCTTGGCGGCCTACTTGCAGAATAAATATTCATTTATTTCATTTATAACAAAAATAGTGGTAGTGGTATCTGAAAATCTGCTATGCAATTATGGCACTAGGTTGTTAAAATGACAAAACCTGGTATATTGTATGTTATACTTATGTTACTAGTTACTACTACTTTTGTTGGCACATCAAAACTTGTAGCCTGTACTCTACATTTACGTTTTTAGTAGGTTAAATAATCAGTTAAAATTTGCCTAGCCGCACTTACGCACTGTATAAACTGTATTGTTATCTCGCTATGGAGATGTTCTACTGTTATATTTTATTTACCGCAATAATTTCGCCGTTGTATGAAGATATTTTACTGCGATATTTAAACTGCGACATGTATAGCTCCGCCTCCCCGCGCGCTCTCGCTTTACTGCTAGCGCCCTGTCTCCCTCTAGGTGAAACAACAACATTTTAAAGCGTAAGCGCGCGATCTCAACGCGGAGTTGAGCGGACCTTGCTGCGGACTCTTAAGAGCATCATTAATAATGGTGTTTGAACGCCAACCGCAAAGGTCTATAGGTATAAAACTAATATATTCATTACACAGAAAAAATCTACTATTATATATTTCCAAATTTGTAATTTTTTCTATATACCTAGTTAATAAAATTACTGAATAGGCATGCGGCCTCATGTTCAAATTGATAACGTAGTGATGCTAAATAAATAAAAAAGTGATGCTAGTAAACCATCAAATTATCGTAATAAAGTAGGTATAAATTATAAAATGTAATTAAAATCATAAAAAGATATGAACCTTGAAAGTTTAGAAAAAACATTCATTTTTTTATTGTCCAAGAGTAAATTTAAAGCTGCCAATAGAATCCTTACGCTTTTATAGAAACAAAATTGTATGACAACTATGTACTTAAACGCATTATTTCGCGACCGAAACAACAATTTACAGGATTTTCCATACAACGATACAACTACTTTGTACAAGTGTCGTCATACGTGGGTACGTCATCAGTATGAAGCGTTTTGCGCTACCGCCAGCGACGTCAATCTTTGTCTTAAATTTTTGGGTATTTGTGTTCTTTAATTGTAGTTGCTCCCATACAAACATTTGTTCCTCTCCAAAAACTGGTTCGAATGGCATCGTAAAAAAATCTTAGTCGGCATCCCTATTACAATAGTATGACAATGTGTAAAATGAGCCATATTACCAGGAGATGGTTATTTTCCCGAGCGAAGAGAGGAGTGACCTTGAGAAGTGAAAAATATTAAGTATAAGTACTTACCTATAATATTTATAATGAAATCGAACTTTCACATATTGCTGCTATTGTGCTATGAAAAGCTTTCAAAGCCGACAAAAGCTATATTAATATTAGATTTCCGTATAATAAAGCTCGGATGACTTTCATTTCACTTGTGACTAAGTAAAAAGCCATGAGAGTTCAAATAGGTTAGAAACTTAAGTAAGGCCTCTCTTGCATGTGGGTAGTCAATTGTAGTCGTAGACGACTTGAATAGGCATTTGTTTTTTTTTTCGTTACACATTTAAAATATGTAATAAAAAAAATAAATAAAAAAAAAAAACATTTATTTCCGACTAAGGTCCATACATGGTAATGGGCGTTACATTTGTTTTAACCTGATACATATAAAAAATTGCAAGCGTTGTTTATTATAAGATACCTAAATGATTTTGTTGACGGTCATGATTTTAAGTATAGTCACCTACTCAATTCCCACGACATTAGTCTACATCAATTTAGGTACCAATTCTAGTAAAAATATACTTAAAGAGTTTCCAGGTGCAGATTCCATGATAAACATGTTCAATAACACGTACAAAACGCTTTATGAGACTGAAAAAACTAAAAGACGTGTGCAAATTAGGTAAATTAAATTTAGATACGATTCCCATAGGGCCGGGGCGCGTGGAGCATGGCAACGGATGTGCGAGCGAGCACCCGACGGAAGCCGACCGCGTTTTAATAGAGCCAAAGCCAGAGCGTGGTAGCGAAAAGCCGGACGGAGCCGGTCAGATGCGAAGACAGCCGAGCACAGCCTTCCACGTCCTCGAGGAGCCGACCGGCCGCAAATCCATTCAAATATGACGTGTGACATCTGTATTAAAGCTTCAAATTCCTAGGTCAACTTGTAAAATGCGCTCAGGTACGGTCCGGCCCGGCCCATTCAGTGAGAATCTTGCTTAAGACATTCTATAATAAATTTGCATGAAGCATCATGACTATCATGAGATGCACCTCTGATTACGTTTCACGTAACCCGGTTTTGCTACGAGGTTTATTGCCATTTCTCGCAGTTCCGCCAATTCTTCGCGGACGTGCTGTGAAGAGCGCGCTAATTGCCAATCGGCATCCAATCACAACTAGATCGCGGCTGATATCTTCATATCTCAAGCTCAGAAGAGTAATGTCGCATGTGCCTAAGGAGCCAATAGCCACATAAAGCGTAATTCTGCCCCGATGAAGCGGTATCTCGCACTCCATTTGATTGGCAAGTGCTAAATTAATGGACTATTTTTGTTTGCACTTTGTTTTTTGCCGCCGTCACATCGCAATCAAATTGTGTCAGTTTTAATTGATCTTTTAATGATATATATTAATTATAGGTAAGTATAGATTACTTTTAAACATACCATTACAGTGTCAAGGACCTTTGAGATTGTGAGATTTTTGAGCTATTCATTAGAGTATTAAAGGAATGAATGTAAACAAAGGCAAGAATAATTAACAAAATTGCACGTTGCGTTTTCACTGTTTTTAAAAAGGCTTTAAATTATGCAATTAGTGAATGGAATTTTGTACTCGTAACAAAAATTAGTGGACTGGAAAGTCTAAAAAGTACGAAACCATTTTAATATCCACTAATTTAATAATCCTGTTCTGCTTAGTATAAATTTGCTATCTAGGCACAGTATAATTAAATTAAGTTTAATTACTCGAAGCAACTTACATAAAATTAGTAGTTCTAGCACAACCCGTAATGTGCCGGTACTAAGCACTTTAATTTCATCTCATTAACATTCTAATTGCTCGAACATCGAATAATGGACACCTACTACAGCTGTTTATAAGCAAAATATAGACAAAACATTGAACAGCATTGCTATTCTTGCCAGCAGGATTACTACTGCAAACGTACACATTACGACTAGGTACCTACTTATGTACAGAGATCGGAATTTTCGTGGCACTTTAGAGCTGTCATAGGGACTTCTCGTTTATCGACTTCCGATTATACATATGTGTATCGATAAATACTGAATACAATATATGTAAAATATGATTAGTTGATTACGAGTGATGGGTAAACAACATGCAGTCTTATCGCGATTGGGCGATCTCATTTCTAGGAAATTATAAATAGAAGTTAAAATAATAATATTTTATAGTTGAACATGAAATTAATAAATGTTAAAACATTGAACTGAACTGATTCAATTTAAAATTGTTAACTATTAACTTTTCATTGTTTTCATTGCAAATCTCTATTTAACAATTTCAGCCACTCAAAAGTTATCTAAAAGAGATCGCTCTTTAGCGGTAAGACTGCCTGTTGTTTACCTCTACTTTTAATCTTGTTTCATATGTTGTGTTCTATAATTTATCGATATAATGATGAATATCGGTAGTCGATAAACGAGAAGTCCCTATGACAGCTCAAAAGTGCCACGAAAATTCCGACCTCTGCTTAGGTACTACAAACGTACACATTACGACTAGGTACCTACTTATGTATAGGTTCTATTAATCAACAGAAGACACTTGTTTTTATTCTGGTTTATACATAAATTGACGAAGGAATAAATCAACTCTTTAATCCCAAATGATGAAACCGTTCACTTTTCAGAACTTACAATAATATCGAATAGAGTACAATAGGTTAGTTTTATAAGAATTGAGATAAATATACGGTTTAAGAAAAAAAGAGGTACTTAAATGAATTATTTCCCTTATAAAACTTAGGCGAAATTAATATTTTGGTAAGATATTTTTTTGGCAAAGTTAATAAACCCGTACTCAAGATGGTACCACTACTTGGATCGAGCGCAACTAAGCCGTCACTCGATTTCTGTTTTTTATCGATCTTCTAAAAGTCAATCGATCACAAGGATTGTATGTACGACTGTACCTACATTAGCGTCAGGCAGCGTCTATGTACACACCATTTATCAATAGGTTCCAATGGATATAGATAGAATGGAATAGTTACATCACAAAGGAGACTATACCATTAAACGACCGACTTTCATACTCATGTGACGTTTTCAGGAAAAAGGTAGATACCACTATACCTACTGGTTGTCAATGACGTTATTGGCATAAGGATGCAATTAGATGAGCGGTGCCTTTTGCCAGTGCAACACACGTTTGGTATACATAAATGGGATCGACGGATCGGCTCTAATGATTTCTAAGATAGCATGTAAAAGATAGAATTACGGCGATTCTTTATTTACAATTTGTTTTGATTTATCTCAAACTGTACTCAGCCGCTCAAATATATTTATATACTTTTAAAGTAATTACTGTAGTTACAGACAAGATAAATCCAAACTGTGCATTCAACCATGTTTATTAATTAGCATCGGAAGCCAGCAATCTATTATTGAATTTATTATCGACCCGAATGAATATTTTGCTAATAAATTGATTAATGCCTGCTTTACTGTAATCTCGCAAAGTCTAAATAATTTAGTTTAATTATAATGTCAATTACTTCGACCGTAACTTAGTACGACGATTTATTTTTCGGCAATGAAAAATTACACAACTAACATGCAAATTTATTGTTATTTAAGTGTCACAGTGAGGTTTTGTACTTTCTCACACTATTTACACTCAGGCAACAACAATCTCCACGTTTGTACGTAAGCAATAATAACAAACTCGTCCCACTACATTTGACTACTTACATGCATTGAATGTGACGCAGGGGCGCAATTTGACTTTTAAAACGTTACATGTCTTCAGCATAGGGATATTCCCACCGTCAAAATGAGAAGGACAGGGATATGAAAAAGGGGACATTGTCTCATTTTCAGAATACATATAGACATTAAATGATTTTGTATCATAAAAAAACAAGGTAGTAATGTAAAAACAAAGTACATACAGGCAATAATTTCCTTCAATATTGCGTCTCTATAGTTTTCCAGTTTGATAGTTCGGCAAGTTTTTTGAAATGTCCATTACGCTTTTTGCGCGCCGGTGGTCTGACAGCGACAGCCGCGCCGGCGCACTAATGTGCGAAACTACACACGTGCGCAGGGCTCAATTTTGCACCTGCAAATCCCATATCAATTTGATACCATTCCCAGCATAAGCAGTTCTTGCGTCCTGCTTACACATGCATGATTGTACCCTTACGCAACAGGAGCGTATTGAATCAAGCCGATTTTGATTTTAATGTAATAATTTGATTGTAATGTAAGTAACGCATAGGGTCGTAGACCCTGAAATAAATAAATTGAATTGAATAAGGTTAAAATCGCGTTTCGAATTGACCCCAAGTTCACAGGTGCGTGAAACATACTGACAAGCTTGCTAATTTGACATCTCCCGTTATGTTTTGACACCAGCAATTAGGTATTTAATAACCTTGACTTATTATATTGTACATTAACACTCATTCTGACAGTAGCTATTTCTAGCAAAACTTCTAAGCTTTATAGCTATTTTAATAAGCACAATCATTATGAATCTTCTAACAGGTAGTGTTTCAAGTAAGTACTTAGGTACACAAGTCGTTAAAAGTTAACATTACTTGATGAAGTATAGGTGTTTATGGGGTATATACATTAACCGTGGAATATAAAGATTCCTCGTTTAAACTGAAATAAGAAATGTGGGGTAAACTTTAGTTTGGATTTATTATTAACAAGTCTTTGACAGATTTAAGTTTAGACCGCCATGAGCATAAGTATAGTTAATTAAAAATAAGGTTGGACCCGTGTATTAATAATTCCCATGTTATGATTTCATCACGTGTGGCCTATTTCAAGGAGGAACAGGAGCTCTTGTTCAATAAATAACTACTGGCTTTTGGCCAGTGTTGCCTGTAAAATTGTAACTTACAATGTTTGTGAAATTGGTCACAGGTAAGTTCTAACCTAACACCGCCGCGGCTCATTGTTTAAGTACCACCCGTCGAGCTATAGACAATACTGCGATTACTGTCTTTGGGACTTGATAAGTTAAGTAATTTAAATAATTTCGTCGCAAAAATGCAACAGGGCGATCATAATTATGCTAATCCGAGAAAATATGAGATACCTTATGGTAATAACTGGAAATTAAACCATACAGTTCCATAATTACTCTCTTTTATAGTCGGTTATTATCCCTCGCAGCTGACTTAGGTACTGAGTGAGATTAATTTATTCTAGATAAGGTAAGAGCCGCGAGCTGTTTCTGAATGCTATAGTGATCATTGCATGATTGCGTCTATTATTATATCCCCAGCGGGCGCTAAGTAGATTCAATCGGACACAAATGTACGGTGTATGTCAACGTCTGAATGTATTTGCAGGCCTATCTCACAGTAAATCTGGCGCGAAACTAAGTTTGTCTATGCTAACCTCCTGTGGAGGTCTAGCAAAGGTTTTACAGCGTATAGCGTATCGCACAAAATGACGTTTCGTATATAAGTTGTAACAACATAATTTCATTGATCTTATACGAACTTCAATTTTACAACATCTTGCTAACATGACAAAAGAAGCCATTGCAAAATATAAACTGTTTTGTTAAAACTTAACCTGTACCTATTCAATTATTTTTTTACTTAATCCTGACTTCCCGGCTATTATATTGTTTTATTTTATTATTATATCACATTATTATTTCCAATATTTGATGATTATTTCAATAACAAACATAGGTACCTACTACATAAGTTTTCATTTTGGATGTTCAGTTATCACATTAACAACCCTATCTCACTCTATGATTGTCTATTTTTTTTTAATCGTATGTCATACATTATTTCGCCTTTAAAGTTTGTCACTCTTTAGCACCACCACTCTTTAGATTGTCTATTGCAAAACAATTACAGCTATCGTCATCCATCACTTGGGCAGTGGACCTTCTGTACCTTTAGTTACTATTAATTATTCTGTGGTATTTGTAATAATGAAACGAGTATCATTTCAATAGAAAATGACTTCACCATGCGCTGCAATTATTTTTAGAAGGTATATTTATATTATATTTGTAGTAATATATTTTTATATATCAGTAAACTTGCATACGATACGATCTGCCTGGTGAAGCTTATGGACACTTCCGTATACGTTACAAAAGTACGTTGCCGACTCTTTATTGGTTTGAGGGATCGTTGTGTTGACAGCTAGAGACGAAAGCAGACCTGTTACTCACAACACAGTGAATCCAGGGGGGCTAGCACAGTAACTGACGCCGCGCCGCGACGCGAGTCGAGAAAGATCTACCCTCCTCTTTCTAATTTGCACTGTGCGAGTGAAAAAGGAGACGCCCAGTCGCGCGGGAAGCGACTTTTCAGGAAGTTGTGCTAGACCTACTGGAGCTCTGGCAATTTTACTCGCCGCCAGCCTAGCTTGTGTGATCGCGTTTATATTATCTTTGTATAATATCAGAGTGATATTACTAACCAGTGGATCAAAGTCATATGAATAAACAAATATTATTGTTACAAAAAAAAAGATTTACTATCCCAAAAAAAACACAAAATCGAACAGAAAATAAAGAAAATATAAATAAATGTAGGTACTTAGGTTAGGTGCGACAATAGGCTCGGGGCTCAGCGTTTGCTGCTTAGCCTTCCGGCCGCACAGTCAAGTGCAAAAATATGTATCGAGAACATCCTCTCATAAATAAGTACCAAAACCTTAATCCGCTGACATAAGAGTCATGGGACATATATTTAGAAGCAAGTTGTATTGTATGCACCCATATTTTTACACTTGACTGTACAGCGCTGTTATTTAGCCCGCACCTACATCACGGGATACAAAAAAAAAGCTGGTTGCAAGGGGACCTTTTTCGCATTAATCGTAATGAACTTAAATAATGAAAGTAAATTATTAAATACAATTAAGTAAGAAGATAGGTAGATGTAACATATTTTTAAGGCCCTTATTTATTACAGCCTCGCAAACCTAATAAATCAAAATGGCAGTAGGTACAATTTCTTTTGTCTTTATCTGTTACTCTGACACAAGTATTTGTATAAGAAACAAATACCTACAACACATACATAAGTTTTACCAATAAGTTAAGTTGCATATTTAGGTAAGTAAGTACATTTCGTCGTTAATTTTTACAAATTACATTATCATTCATGCAAAGCTATTTAAAATTAAAAATTCAAAAAGTAGTAATACAAATACAAATATATGAAGCCGAGGTCAAGCTTATACTGCTTTTGTTGTTGGTGTACTTGAGATTATTTGAGTTGGCCGAATTGCATCAAAGTAGCTCATCCAAAAAGCAACTCTAGCGTTTAAAGTAGAAGATTACTTAATGATCAATGCAATCATTGAGTATTCCGTCCAGCAATGGAGTAACAAGAGGTTCAGTACTATAGGGGTATTTAAATGTGGTCATTGTTCTCGCAGCTGGTTTTGTAATAGAATTCGTTTTGGGGGTATCGAACATAATACATTCGTCCGTCTAAGCACAAACACTACACCCCATGCCTACAGAGCAAGCAGTGGCTTTATTATGGCCGCGGTCATCTGTTAGGTACCACCCCAGTCGCGCTGCTCCTAATATGAGCGTGATGACATTCCACTGTGCCCGCTGCACTTCAGGTTTCGATACCTATAACATTTTCCAAAGCAGTGATTATATATTTCTCTATTTGTACGAACCTTCGTAACTGCTTAAGACGCTGTCAACACCAAAATGCCCTTGGGGATTTGGGATAACGCACACTGTCTATTTGTATCGGAGTAAACACTTGTTTCATGTTTTATCTGTTCTTTGATTATTTTAGTGTTTAATATGTGTGTCCTGTGTGTTTGTGAATAAATGTATCTTTCTTCTTTCTTTCTTTCTTTAAACAAGAGCGAGTGTTACTGGGCGGCCCGGTTTTTGAAGATAATAGTAAATAAATATTGAAATAAAAAAAAGTGTGGATTATTTGTGAAATATGACTAGTTAGCGGTTTAGGTATGAATATGTTGACTTCATGTTTTTAATTGCAGACCTATACGTCAAGAAAATAAAGACATAGAACCGTTTAATGATGATTTTAAGACCAATCTTTGCAATTATTTTCTATCGAGCCGATTTCGTCCAATTATGTATCGAGCCCGTCCGCGGTCTTTGAAATATTTATTTATTTATTTATTTAAACTTTATTGCACAAAAGAAAACTTATCGTACAAAAGGCGGACTTAATGCCATATGGCATGGTGAATATTAGCATATATTTTTTTGATGTGCTAGAACAAATAGTTTTTCAATTTCAACAAAATTAGGTCTTGTCAGCCTCTTAACGCATGAACACTGATGAGCACTTTATACCCGCCTGGAGGCGTAATTTTATTCTTTCATTATACCAGGCACAGTATCCTTAAATATATTAACCGTTTCTATTAACTTTAAGATGATCCATACAATGTGATAAACGAAGCCGAAGAAAAGCTAGCACCCACCTAAAATCATTAACCTCTTGACTTCGTAGTCCATAACCTGACGTTAATTGATCGTGCTAATGCTAATACGTGCCTATCGCTCGCTGTGGCTTGTGCAGAAGTGGCAAAAACCATCTTAGCATTTTTTGTTAGTGAAGATCCCAACCGTATGGTATTTCCTACTGATTAATAAACGCATAAGGCCATGGAGAGATTGTTGGCATTTCCGGTATGAATAGAGATCATTATATATGTTTTATTTTGTTTTCATTTCTTGGTAAGGTGGTTATTAGTATTAATAAGATGTAATGTAGCTATACGCATTCCCCTTGCAACGTCACGGTTGCATCATGGTTTTTTTTTTATTTTATTTTTGTAATAATATTACCTTGCACTTTACAGTGGCGGAGCGCCCACACACGCCGATTCCCACCGGCTTGCCTAAAAATAGTCTAATATTTAAGTATACCTACCTACTCTAAACTCATTCATAACTTTTTGTTCCGGGTTGCCCATCGAAAATTTTCAACCGCCGCCACTGTTACCTAGCTAAACTTTTTTTGATAGGTAAGTATACAGTTTAAGTGAAAAAAATATGCAAACTCAATATTTTTGACAAAATTTCATATATTGTATCACACATCTGCTTTGCTTTAACGATGAGTGGTACAGACCTTTTTATAGTATTAAAGTTACTTTTTAAAGTTCTTCTTTCGTGCAAATTAAAAGGGCCTTACTTAAGCCCATGACTAGGGAACATATTTAGATTATTTAGAGTAGGTATCCTGTGCATCGAGGGCAGATATCTCCGGGGTATCTGCACACCGTCCATCGTTAGCACACAATGCGCCGCAACTCAATAACGAACCTATTTGAATTCAATGCAATTCACAGTTATCTGATAAGGGAATAGCTAACGACCTGTTTGGCACACGCTCCACACAAATCACGACAAAATATATTTTAATGAAAATGTACCTAATCCTCAATATGTTATCTCGGTCGCTCGATAATAAATAAATATTAGTGGACAATCTTACACAAATCGACCTAGTCCCATAGTAAGCTCATTAAGGCTTGTGTTATGGGTACTAGACGACGATATATATAATAGATATAAATACTTAAATACATAGAAAACTTCCATGACTCAGAAACAAATATTCATGCTCATCAAACAAATATTTGCCCTGGATTCGAACCCAGGACCTTCAGCTTCGTAGGCAGCGTCACTACCCACTAGGCTAACCGGTCGTCAAATAATGTTGCCTCGATATGTTGTGATGAAGCAGTAGAGAAAGTAAAGTTGAATAGCGTATTTTTTTTGATGTACTTATTTATAACTTTATAAAAAAAAACCGGTCAAGTGCGAGTCTGTATCGCGCACCCTCGCGCACCGAGGGTTCCGTACAAACTATCAATTAACTCAAGTCAAGGTAAAGTAAATGTCCCAATATTTGTTAAATTACTTATTTTAACCCAACCTTAACCAAATTACTTATTTTAACCCAACCTTAACCCAATACAACAGAATTCAATTTCAATTCAAACAACGAATAACTTTTACACCAAGACCATCGAACTACCAAGACAGTTAGACAGTTTGATCTTTTTTTGACCTGCTATTGAAATATACCCGTCGCAACCCCATTAATTCTAGAAAAATCTTAACAGCGCGAAGTAGGAATGGGGTCAGCGCCATCTATCGGCCCCATTTGGTACGTTGTATGTTGTATGTTGGTGTTTTAGCGATTATCGTTTATTACGTGAACCGATCTCGATTTTTTTAATTTTATTTGAAAGAGAGTACTTCTATTATAGTCTTATAGGAATTTCAAAACAAAAAAATACTTATAAAGTTGATTAAATTGCAAACTTAATTAGGAAATGATTTTTGAAAATAAATAAAAAATACGCTAGATACAGATTTATTTTTACTTTTCCAGTAATACTTATGTTTATCTTAATTACAAGTAATTATTTCAAATTTTTCGCTTGGATAACTTCGGAGATAAGGGGGGGAATGGTATTTTTTTTTACATTTTCCTTCTTAGATCGAAATTTTACCAATGTAGAAAAAAAAGAAAAACTGTTTCAAAAAGTCCAACTCAAGCCCTTTCATATGATACCCCACTTGACCTAATAATTGAATTTTTTTTTTCCTGCCCCCTCATATTCGTATTTTTTTATAGGAAATTAAAATGTATATTTTAATTTCTCATGTTCTATGCACGTGGATAGCTCTCATTTAAAACCATTCCAAATTTCAAATGGATAGCTTAAGTAGTTCGTGAGATATTTCACTTTGTGACAGACAGACAGACAGACGGACGGAGTCGCACATAAGGGTTCCTTTTTTACCTTTTTTGGTACGGAACCCTAAAAATGACAAACAGTGTAATTAATAATTAAATACCATTTTTTTTTTTACTTTTTTCCGACTAAACCTGAAATCCGTCTTAGTATTTTGCTAGCTTCTCTGTGCTCACGCTCGTGTCAACTACGGTACCAAATGCCGACCCTTTGGGCATTTGGTACTTTTGGGAATTTTCTTGCTCGTGTATAAAAACGACAGTCGTCGGAAATCACCTACTTTCCGCACTTTTAGCATAAATGACTACTGTCTGTATGTAAATTTTTATCCGTTGGTATTTGTTTAAGTGATGGATTAACATATATCCTAACATACAAACTTTCTCACTTTTATTAAATATTATATAAGTTCAGTAACATTATTCTATTTCTTTCAAGCGGTGTCTCATCTGGTTTTCCTGTTCACATAAAATAACAGCAATTCATAAAATTATGGAAAGACTGTCGTAATAATGAATCCAAGCAATTATTTTCTATATGACAAGTCCTGTCACTTCCTTACTACTTTTGCCATAAAGCTTAACGGTCATGGAGACAATTAAGTAAATGGAACTGTGTGAGAATAAGTAAATGCATAGATTTTTTTTTTAAATGGTGTCATTGCTATTGTTCATATTATACTTTTTTATCAAAAGTTCGAATCTGTAAAATCATTGTCAAATGTCTTTATTAGGTAAATAATAGATAAATATTTTATAAATAACTAAGTAATTACAAGCAACACAAAAGCACAAATCCACCTAATAGTCCCAAACTAAGCAAAGCGTGTACTGTGGATACTAGGGGACGATATACATAACTATGCAGATAAATAAATAGAAAACATCCATGACTCAGATACAATTAAATATACGTGTTTCACGCAGCTTCGTAGGCAGGCTCACTGTCATCTAGGCTAAAGTGGTCGTAAATACCTACCTAATTATTAAAGTAATCAATAGCGTATTCTATCGCTGCATAATTGATAATGTATTACTTTGACCTCAATAACTTACGCTCATGATCGATCTTATCTTATAGAATGCAGCGAACGCTGGGGCGGGCGTTAAAAATACCGCCGTCAGCTTCGAAACGAAAGACATCAACGCGTTTGGGTGGATCGAGCTTTACCTTATGTACGAACTTTTTCTCACCTGTATAAAATGTTTATAAATATGATCAATAAAAACCAATGTTGTTTTTACATTTTCCAATACACGCATGAGAATTTTGAACGGAACCGTCCACTTGACCTCATAGGTACAAACGGCAACACAGTGAACTGACCATCCTGTATTTATATAGAACCTTATTACAATGCACATAAAGTGCACGGATGGTCAGTTAGCTGGGTTGTCGATAGTACTTTATAAAAAAAAATAGATAGACATAGATACATCTACTTATGTATACTGTACACCAAAGTTAAAATGAATGGATTTACTTAATTCCATGCCATGCAAATTTCATTCCATATTAGAAAGCCTTTTTGCTTGAAAACGGTACTAGATGTTTCTCAATTAATAACTTTAATTAAGAAATATAAATAAAAAAAAAGACCGGGTTGCACTCCGGGAGTGCCGGCAGAAGTGAAAACTCAATAACATCGTAACAGTTTTTCGATCAGGTCACGTGACATCTTACGGTGTCACCCTAAAAATGAATTTGACGCAAATTTATAAACAATTATCAATTATTTAGGCGGACGGGCCGCGGGCGCGTTGGGTGCGACGGGCCGGCTCGCCCGTCGGCGGCGGCAAACAAAATACCAATTTTTTTTGCCATTGCCAAATATCTTTCAAAGCTTTATCTCTTTAGGAATAACGTCCGAATTCGAACTATTCGAATTTGCAAGAACAGCAGACGGCGGCGGCGAACAAAATATCAATTTGTTTTTGCCATTGCCAAATATTTTTCAAAGCTTTATCTCTTTAGGAATAACGTCCAAATTCGAACTATTCGAATTTGCTCAATAGCAAAACGGTGAAGGACGCTTGGACAAAATTACAAATTTATTTGCAGAATATGCTATTGCACGTGTTTAACGGCTTTATACTCTTACGAATAGCGTTCAGTTTTGAATGAAGTCGAATCGGCTAGCAGCAAAATATAAAAGTTTGTGACCTCCTTCACATCTGACGTCACAAAAATCTGTCGCGTATTTAACAATTTTTCCCCATCCCAAAAAGTGCTCAGCGCCGCTAAAGAAGTTTTCACTTCAATAACTTATGGGTCATTGACATGTTTACGAACGTATAATTGAGTTATAAAATATGCTATTATTGTCATCAAATGCCTCGTTTCCACGACCATAAGCAAGCGCGTTTAACACGTTTATTTACATTGAGATCGAATTTCTCCGCCACCGCGTCGTTCTGCTGCGGGCGGATTTGAGGGCGAATTTTATACCTACCTACTTGTTGAAGCAACTATATTATTAGGATATATTACCGAAGACTCGCGATAATTTTAGACGTCCTTGATTTTACCCATTAAATTCGGAAAAAACAGCGAAGGTCCTTAGGTAGTCTCGGTGACGCTGATAATAGTCCAAACGAATCTGGTCAGGAAAAAATACCATAAGACGGTGTACGAGTGTATTAAGCCGGGTGAACGGTGCGAATTAAAGGGTTAAATGGGTTCAATGAATAATGGTTAAAGAAGCCTTCTGCGATAAGAATGCTAATGCTGCAACACGGAATAAAGAATCCATTGGAAGTGGTGAGTGGGCGTTCCCGTGTCGCCGAACATGAGCAATAATAAGCATACTTCTTGCACAGATTATTGTCACTCACCTAGCGACCGCACGCGGCGTATGACATGAGCAGGGCTCGGATTTTACATCGCACGGTAAGACGAAAGAAAACTATGGAGTCGATATTAACATTACAACTTTACTCATATTCATACTCACTCATTTTCCTAGTCCCGTAATTATTATATATTTATCATGCTGTCAAATTTCAACTTAGTTGCATACCTAGTTATCCAGACCATATTGTTGCGATAGACTTAACGGTGGGTACTGGCCGCTTTATTTAATTGCCTCATGTTTCAATCATTGACGGCTTTAGACGTGTCATTTATTTAAGTTTGCAATTAGTGCATATATTAATTAACTTAATTATTTCGTGAACATTTTATTATTTAGCTTATAATGTAATAAACATGGTGTGGCGGTTAACATTTGTATTTACAATATAATAAACTTTTGGTATTAATTAAATGAATGAGTATGAGTATGAATATGAGTAAAGTTTTAATGTTGATATCGACTCCATAGTTTTCTTTCGTCTTATCGTGCGATGAAAAATCCGAGCCCTGGACATGAGTGAATATTTGTATATTTTAGGAAAATGCCGTATTGCGTTATTGAAAGCTGCTCCAATAACAGCACATAAAAAACTTGTCTCATGGAGGTATTTCCTATCATCGTTAAGTAATATTTTAGAATACGTATAAAAAATATTTAATTTTTAATTTCTTAGACACAATTTGCGTCTGTGGTCAAGGAAATATCAATTCTATTTCTCTAAGAATAAAGTTCATAATCCTGTGTATTATTACGCTACTCGGAACGTGAAATGCACGGCAAATTTCCCGAAGGTTTGCTACTCAAATGCTGTGGCTAAGGTCGATAATTGTTATCGATAAACCAAAATGAAAAGGATTATATTTTAGGAGTGATATACAGAGCCCGGAATTCTCGTAGCACTTTTGAGCTGTCATAGGGACATCTCGTTTATCGAATTCCGATTATACATATGTATGTCGATAAATACAGAATACAATATGTAAAATATGATTACGAATGACCGATCTCTTCGAGGTAAACTTTGGATACCCACTTTTAGGAAATTATAAATAGAAATTAAAATAATAATATTTTATTGTTTCTTATAAATCATTTGTGGATTGCTTAAGGGGCTACCCGAGGTTTTCATCGATTTTTGACAAGTTTTGAATCGTATCTCCTACTTTTGCACTACAGATAGAATTCTAAATCAAACGGCTATCGGTTATTCAATCTTTTATCTCCATTTTGGTCCACCGGATTTTGAAACAAATGAACACTTTCATTTTGTATGATTTTTTTAAACATTGTCTAAAAAAACACTTATTTCGTATCTCTATTGACGTAAAAGATCTAACATATACGAAATCTACATATTTGGGTTCGTCTGTGACGTCTCTAAAAACTGGTCCAGGGTTTTCATTTTAAACCAATTAACACAAAAGTTATGGCCATAAAACCAGTTTTTTGGCCTAAAATTGTTCAACTTTGATGCCAAATATCTCGAAAACAATTAACTTTGAAGTAAATATGGGTTTCTACATTGCTTAAAGCCGTTGTTGTTAATATAATAAACTACAAAAACATTATAAAACTCAGGGATTCAGATCGAAGGTCATTGGCGTATGGGCCTTAAGCATTTTAATCAGGACAAAGGCCCTCCTTATTATCCCGCACGGCGAACAAACTTGACGGTAAATTCTCACTAGACCGCACTCTGCTGCACGTCTAGCACACGACGGCCCCGACATACTCTCGATTTTTATCGCACTATACCTCTTGTTCTAAGTGGTCTAATAAGTGAGAGACGGATAGTGCGAGAAAAATCGAGAGAGCTCGCGCGCCGTCGCGTGCTAGCCGTGCTGGTAAAATAATTCTAAATAGTATTTGATATGAGCTTGTATTAAATTAAACAAATTATATTCTTTGTTTATTAGAAATCTGTGTTTATTTGTTACCTAATACTAATTATATAATAAACAAGATTTTATTAGAAACAATTTGTAACTAAGTCTTAGCTTAATATTTACCGTATGAATATCATAAAAATATCGATAGTCCAACTCATACCATACCCACATCCCTATTCACTTATAAGCTGTCGCCTCTCCAGTTTTGGAAATACCGCCATCTTGCGTCGAGTAGCCGAACGACCACGTCTCTTGCAAGTCTTGTAACGCATATGGTAACGGACGTAAGAAATATTTACTTGACACTCTAAATTAGACCGTAAATAGTACTAGTTAAAGTAGATTTTGCATATATAATTTGCTACCGTTAACAACATATTGTCACAGTACGTTTTAACAAATCGAAAGCGTATTGCAATTGTGTGTTCGTGTATTTATTGGAGTATGGTTGTGTGCGTGCGGCGACAGTGGTTCTCTATGAAAATCGGTTGAATGCCACTTCCAATGGATTCTTTATTCCGTGTGCTGCAAGTTGGTTACAATAGAAAAAAAATCTTTTTAACACCCTAATATAACTCAAACAATACATTATTTTACGACAAAATCAAGTTTATACCATGTAACTACCTGCGTCGGAAGAAAAAAAATCCAAAGATTTTTGAACCAACAGCGAAAACTGTTGTTAAGCCAACTTTAAATCGTTATAAATAATAAACGGTGAATTTAACTAAAAAAAAATTAAAGTACCTACCCTAATCATGGTTTTGAAATACCTATTCAACAACCCCACATCGAACACTTTATTTCTTACTTTTATCAGTTTTGTCTTCAAGATTTAAACGAATCGATGGACGTAATGATTCGTTAAAATTGACCCACGCGTTTGATCTCTAGATTACCACAAAGGAACAATCAAACATACATACATATACTGGTAAACACATCTACCCTCCTTTACGTCGCGCAATCGGGTAGTATAAATAAAGAGGTAATTGCAAAACGTTTCGAGCGAGCTTAATAGGAACAACTCAACTGTCATTTTTTCGAACAAAAAATGAAAATTACCTGACGTACGTACAAAACGTTACTCAATCGACCAACAGGTCACAGAAGTTTGCTCTTCAGCATATTGTTTTCTAATTATAGCGTAGACTAGTGAAAAACATGAAATGTACACAAGTAAAAAACATGTCCCAGATTAGTCAGAAGCAATAAACATGAACTGCTGGCACACAACACAACAGTTACCTAATACGAAGCCAACGGGACCCTACTTTTTGTCACATGGTTGCTTAATAAGATGCTTAGTGTATTAAAGATATTCAATGCAACCTTCCGATGCACTACGCACGCACACCTCGGCACCTCGCTCTGTTTCACACGATCACACACACAAATGTAAACCCTAACGCTATACAAATACGACGCACATCAATCCAATTACAGTCATGTGAAACAACGCACTAATTAGCCGTTTAACATTGTTAAGAGTGCATCTAAAACTAGGGCTTAAGGCAATGCTACAGGAAATCAGACCTTAATAACGCAATGATAGAACTGAAACCGCGACCGCGGATCAAACCGCAAGCGCTTCTGCGAAACCGTTGAGCTCTTATGCGGATAATCAACTGCAAAATTAGGTTATTAGAGTTGTTTTTGCTTTGGAGGGTGGGCTGTAGTAGTAGTGCGTCTTAGAAACTGTGATTTAATGAAACTTGTTTTTAAATCGGGTTTAAATGTTGATGATTAGGGTTGTTTTTCGTGTACAGTGTTGGGAGTGCAACGGTCGGGCTCGAGCGCGCTGCGGTTTCCGCGGCGTGCCATTGTGTTGCACTGTTATCTCGGATATGTGTCAGTGTTATAAGATCGACGCCGCGCCGTCACGGTGCCGGTGTCGTCAGGCAACTCGACGCCTTTACCGTAATCCGGTTTGATGCCGGCTCCAGATTAGAGACGAATTCGTTTACATAAAATATACAAAATATCTAACAGGGCAGAAGACTGTCGAAATCTAAGCCTACATACAACAAAGTCTTTTAGATCATTTTGCTCTTACATGGTTACGAGTCCTTGTCGCGTGAGTATCGAATAGAGACCTTTCTAAGGAGCATGCCCTATAGGTATACAACTAACCGAAACTGCTGCTGGGCGGTTGAGGGCTATAGAATCAAGTAGGTATGGATATTTTTATTTTAGAGTTAGTGGATGGTCTCACAGAAATGAGTAAGTATGTGTAAAATAAGCGAACGATGAAGGTAACATTTATGGAAAACGTTTTTAATGTAAATAAATCATACGCGAATCGTCTTGTTGTAAGCGCATAAAATTCAAATGGAATCATCAAGTACCTTTATTGTCAAATAGAATCAATTGTAGCTAAAACGACTCAATTATATATTTTTTTTAAACCCTACAACATCGTCAATCTCTTTATTGCCCGGGTCATCCATCATTAGACTCATTTATAAAACCGTTCAGTGTTTTTTTCTAAAGCATCAAAGCGAGTAGCGGGACCATTACTATAATAATGCTCTATTAAAGAATAATTAATCGATACATCGAATCGAATCTATCATCCGCCATCGAGTAATAAAACGAATGAGCAGCACTTTCACGGAAAATCGACTATTTTCTAGCCCAGTTCCGACCTCGACTAATGCGCTTTCTACGGACCTTTCATGGGATTTCATTATTTTGATCAGCGCTATTCAACCGTGACGACGCAGAAAGTAGGTACAGTCGCCAGCATTAACACGACACATTTACGCGACTTTATTTCTAGGGCCGTAAGGACGTGTCAGATATTTATGCCCACTTTGTTATGGCAGATATTGGTGCTGGTGACTGTACAATCGATGACAAAGTCGATTGCAGAGTGAGTAAAGCGTCGCTACTAGTTGTTGTGATTTAAAGCCAATAGCTGCTAGCAAGAGGTCTATTTAAATATGTTTTGCGAACTCGTCTAGACTCTAGACACGGTATAGCTCGCAAAACACATCAAAATTATATATGTAGTAGAAAATTGGAACGTCTTGAATATACTTCAAGCGATGATTATACTACTAAACATAATCTAATTTCTGTGATCACTTTATAATACAGATTTACCATCAAAATAGCATACTAAGGCCCAATTTCACAAAGATACGTTTGCCGTTTGGTGAAATGTCCCAGTATACTCACTGACCAAGTAAATACTTTTTCACAATTGGGTTACACCCAATATCCAATATATTGGGTTTAACCTCAAAATTTAAATGACATGCGATGCGCGAAGCTTTAATTTAACCGAGTGACGTGCGGGTCGAAAGTGGTGCGCGCACGCTGCCCCGCTGCCACACTTGCGCACGCGTCGCGGATCCAACCACTGCCATACAATACAATACGAAGGTCATTCAATAATATCATTCAAAACAAGCATACAATACAAAATGTCATTGAAATTGAAATTGGAATCGTGTTGTGTCTGAAACAGAGTTGACTTTCGTTTGTTTTAAAAAGTGCCCGAAACAAAACAAATGCAACTCTATTCCAGTTGAATATAACTTAAATTCCTTCGATGGAATAAGTCCATGAGTAGGCCCATGGCCCATGGGCCTTAGGAGGATAAAATAAAAACTATACAAGTATTTTTTTCATGCCTACAATTCGTTACGCATGGGTACAGCGGCGTGAGGATAGGACAAACGCCCGTCATTTTGAAAACTTAACCCTGTTCTGTACAGTAGAGACTTCCTTATATTAATAAAAAAAATTAGGTACTAAATAAGTGAAAATTTGGAAAAAATTGTGGTCATTCTTTTCCATTGGCGAAAGTGATTTATCGCCTTAATCATCGTCATTTGAATAATTTGTCACTGGAAACATATAAATTATGGTACTTAAAATAAATTTATAAAACATTACTTTTGTCCTTTGTTTTGTATTGTCACGAATAAATTATTCTTATTCTTATTTAGTACCTAATTTTTTTATTAATAGGTATAAGGAAGTCTCTACTGTACAGAACAGGGTTAAGTTTTCAAAATGACGGGCGTTTGTCCTATCCTTGGACTGATCAATAATGTGAGGTGCTTTATTTATTTTGTATTAAAATAACTGTTTAAATTCTGGTCGAAATGTATTCCATATAAGTAACTTAAAACTTCGGATTGGCTGAATAATGTACGAGTATATTTGTAGTTATTGCACATACTCGTAAGGTTCACGCCACATTATTGGTGGTTACTTCGGAGATTTTTAGACATACACGTGTAGGTGATGTAATAATAATAAATAAGTAATTCGTACTATATCCACCCAAGCGCTACTAAACTATACAACTTTATAATGACAATAACTAACCTACCTGTACCTAGTTATAACACAATGCAATTTGTTGTTTCTTAAGTATAATATAATAGCTCTGCATGTTTTCATCGGCTGTGTTAAGAAAACAAGATTTCTAAAAACGTATTCAATGTAATTTGGGTTGAACTTTCATCTCAAATTACGATTTCGCCAAGTTATCACAATGACAGTAAAAATTGTGTTTGTATTAAGCTTTCCGGTTGACCTGCATCGGCATCAAGATCGAACCAATTACCGCGACCACGGCATGGAAACCGAATTATACCCAAGTGGATATTAATACCCGAGTAATTTGCTTTTAGATATACACACGTCGGAAGTCCTTAAAAATAATAGCGTATCGACCCAATAGCCGAGTTACACAAACCCAAGACAATTACCCGGTTAACAACAGCATCAGAAGACCGAACGGTATCTCGGGATTACAAAAAGTCAATTCATGCATCGGTCCGAGAAAGAAATAATTTAACTGATCGTTACTCAATTTAGGAAGTCAGCACACGTAGTATCCGGCAACGAAGGCACTGGCCGCTCGTGTTTCAATAACGACCGAAACGAGATCGGAAATACTGGACTTTCTAAGTCGGATGCTCTTAAGTCTAAACTGACACATTTCACGGACAAAGGTCTATTGTTTGGATTGAATGCTTAATAGAAAATATCTGGGCTGTCAACGACAACCACAAGAGTGACAAGTTAAAACGCTGCTCATTTGTTTACTGATAATCCAGCGCGACGCGCGACACTTGCTTATGTTATGAAGACGATGAATTGCCCACGAATACTGACAATCAGCCACTTAGCGTGTTATATAAGCGAGATTTCTAGCTGAATACGAAACGGGTAAATTTGCAAACCGTACTGAAAAGCATCAAGTTGTCACTGCGCTTGGTTGATGATTTTGTTTACTTTTCGACAAGTCTAAAGAGATTGCTCAAGTGGCGCGGGATGCTTGTTAAGCTAAAAGTATAAAACGACAAAGAACATATACGTAAGTTTTTTGTTCTCACATAAGTCGTTTGACTGGGAAATGTGTATTGTGAGTGGCTTTGCAGTTGTGAGAAACGCGACTTAGCCTGAATGTGATTGCAAAAAAGTTGGTCAAACGACTCGTCGCTTCACGTTGTTAGGGCTGTTGCCCACATGGGATAGCTTTCCCATGACATCATTATCACAAATTGTCATAATAGAGAAAGAAGACGACTTAGCTAGCTTGGCTAAACTTGGACGACGACGAAAATTTAAGCCATGTTTTTTGTGCTCTACGACAGTCTTACGGACAACGAGAGTGACCATTTACGTTCCGAGGCACCTGCTTAACCAGATAGTTTTCTAAATCATGTTAGAATCTACCAGCTCCAAGGCGTATCCAATGTGTTTTTTGTAGTAAGAATACCCGCTGATTGGGTCAATATAAATGGAATTAGATCGACGGCTGGAGGCAGCCCTCTGTTAAACTTGGACTTACTTATGCCTAATAACGGAGTTTCAGTTCGGAGTTTTTCTTCTCTACGGGCTATAATATCAAAGCTATGGGTGGCTTCTAGCAGCAATTATAATTGTAACAGGAAAACGATTCAACGAAGACATTGACGCTAATGGGATCGAATCTATTTGAAAAACTATCTAACCTGTTATCATGTCGACATGAGTTTGAGTTGAGTTTTTCCCGCGATGCCAATTAAACTATGTATTCTGAAGGCGTGTTGCGCATTATCGTTCGATCATCGATCCGATAGCCCCATATCGACTGATATGCATGAATCGGTAAACTTATAACAGTTCCTAACATCCGCATTATAGAGTAATTATGTTAAAATTGCCGAGTAGTCGATGAGGGTAGGAAGTGAAGCGTGGAGCTAACTGTCCAGCGGATATTACGCGAATCATCGACCTAGACCCTCTGTCGATGTCGCCTAATGGACGCCCATGGCTCCGCGCGGAGTCGCTCTAGCACATAAAACAAGCTACGTACGTAGCGTTTAAGCATGCTTGGACAATGTATCACAATGAATTACGAACACATTATGTTTATATGGTAATTTTACATATATCGTACCCGATAACGCGCGAAAACCGGAATCTAGAGAAAAGCGCCTACGAGCAGAGCGCCCACCTCTTAGCGAGTCCAAGTTAAAGTCCCAAATTGTAGAACGAACTTGCATCCTATAACGTGTGGCCAGTTTAGGCAATACATGTCACTTAAATATTTTCAAAACTTTCAGTGAAGTACAGTACCGAATACAGTCAAGTGCAAAACTATGTATCGATGTAATCCTCTCATAAATATGTACCCAAACCTTAATCCGCTGACATTAAGAGCGATGGGTCAAGCTGCCTCGAGGGAAGCCAGTCCTGTCAAGCTGGTCTGAATCGACAGACATTCAGATGTACTCTATGAGTAATGATTCCAAGGATAGCACATAACTACATATTATGAACGATGGGACATATTTATGAGTAAGTTGTATACACTCATATTATCAATATACAACATTGTTTGTTAACCTACTTATTTTGGTAAAAAAATCATTCTGAATACCACGGAACCTTTTAACTGTTGTGTCTGCAGCGTGAAATAAAATGAGTGATAGATGTCAACGGCACGGAGAAATCTCTAATGTTCGCACAATTGAGCTAAGACAATGGAGCAATTAATTTATTAATCATACATATGGGAGGCGGAAGTGTGTCAAAAACATCCATTACCGTACAATTAAAGTCAATGGGTGGTTCGTTTGAGTTATGAAAACTATCTGCCGACGGAGGTCGAAGAAACTTAAACAGGTTATTGTGTGAATGAAAAACATTGTGACATTTATAAGGTGATATATTAAGTTAAATAAGTTAATTTGATTATTTCTAGCATATGAGCAATCTTGCATTCACAGCGAATTAAAATGAACATTTTATCTGTGCAGTTATTTGTAGTTTTTACCTAGAACATGATTTGAACCTGAATTAAGTAAACCCTGCACCGTTACCATTAATATATGTAGGTACTAAGTAACTCCATGGTTTCGTACAAAAATCATTTATTTTTAACCAACATGTTACGAGCTGTTGTTTGTTTACAAAGAGTGTTTAGACGCCATGTGAATACACGATGAATCATACGTTCACAGTACAAAATAGGTACCTACTGACGTTCTCCGTAACCACGGTCTAACATTTGATAATTTCGCATTCAGATTCCTCCGCATGATATAACGTCGGGGAAAGCGTTAACTGGGCAAGTTTTCGTGTACAACCGCGTGTGAACAAACATAATAGACACAACATAACTATAATTTAACATGGTGACAAGAGCCAGAAGTCCTCCATGTAGAACCAACTCTCTCCGAAAATGCAAAGCATGTTATATCGTGGACACTCTTTTGTTTTCGGCGACTAGGACTATAGGCACGCTGTGTTTAGAATAAAGTTGTTGTAAGCCCTGCAGTTACACTTAACAGTATTTATTTATGATTAGCTCGATGAACGACTTATGCCTGAATTGGTAACAAGACTTATGAAGGTGCCCAGGCTACTTAAAAACTTTAATTTGCTAAACCCAGGTTCATCAAATGTTAGCTGAAACTAAAGGAGACGTGGGGAATCAACGATTTACAATTCAATCTTGTTATATCACAAATCGTTTTTAAAAAATCGCGCTACCTATTTAAAAACTGTAGAAACGAGATTACTACTTATGTTATAACACTTTTCTTACAAATTAGTACTTATAGATATAGGTACAGTGTCCATTGTATTCTACTCTTAATAATGCAGTTTTATTGCAGAAGAAACTTAAGCCGTTGCAACTGGAGCATGACGGGACGTTTTCTCGTACATTTACTATTATAGATAGTAGTTTATTAACAAGTATGCAGTGCATTAGTATACTTGGAATGGCTGGAGGGAGTGGAGCGTTAAACTTAGGTAGGTACCTACTTCCGTTGGCGTGGACCAAAAGACATTTTTAGTTTTAAAGATTCGCCATCTAGGTACCTACTTCTTACAAAATGTAGTCAACAGTAATAGTATTTTCTCAAACATGCTCGGAAATGTACGCGTTAATATCACGAAATGAAGACGTGAAGTTTCTTGTTTATGGCTCCCTACATTACTTCTTGGCCTTACGCCAAGAAGTAATGTATGAAAACCCTAAGTAAAACCATTATTGTCCGCTACTCTAACTTTTTAACTTTGCTTACTAATATTAAACTGACAAAGGAAAATTTACATACTGCCAACCACCACTAGACACTGTAAGCATACTTGCTTCATAGAAAAAATAAAAATAATCTATGGTACTATACTTTATGTGCGGTTAAACATGGTGCTCGAACGGCTTGTTCAAATGGCATGTTTAAAACATAAAAAAGGCGCAAATTACCTATTATTTAATTGATTACCTTGTATTTATTTTAATTTTAATATTTCCTCACATCGTTTGAGTTATTTCAAACCACATGCTCGACAATGCCGAATTATAGGTCATGTAAACCCTACCGAAAGCAAGACATTAAATCCCTTGGTATTAGCCGGGTTATAATGTTGTACTGAATTTCATTATAACCCGCTGGTTAATAATATGATTTCACTTTTCATAATTCTTATTACTATATGCATAAAGTTTAATTTTGCTAAACACAATTTGTCCTAGGCCATGGCCTACTATATTTGACAAAATAAATGAAGTTTGCCTCCGTGTGAACCCCGGTCCGGAGGAGCGCGGTGTTCGAAATTCGAATTTCGAATCTAGGACCACGGCTTGTGCTTTCGAATTTGGAACATCGCGCGCCTTCATTTGTTCACGCGTGACGAACAAATCGAGTTCTTGTAGGTGCCTATAGAAGATTTAATTTTTAAAATAATATTGAAAATGTCGAGTGATGAAAGTGTTTTGACTCCTGAGTTTATCAAATTAGATGCCATAGGCATTGTCAACAATCTGCTGCCAGAGAAGTCAAAGGAAAAATACCTAAAAGCCTACAACGATTTTGACAAATGGAAAGCTGTAAAAGGCGTAAAGTCTGTGTCTGAATCAGTGCTTCTGGTCTATTTTGAATATTTATCTACTGAGCCTGTTTTTTTGTCTCGCATAAGGTGTCAAAAGTAGAGTATACACCTCGGGGATAAGACTGTTTTAGTCTTGGGCGGTTGAACCCCTCACTGCACTCAGGACTCAGTCTTAATTCCCTCGTTTCGCTCAGGAATCCGCTCCCGTGACATAAAACAGTGCTTTATCCCCTTAGTGTATAATCTACTATTCGATAACAACGTCAAATATGATAATAAAATGTAACTTGATCATGATCACGTGACAGTTTTAATGCCGAATTAAGCTCTTGTCCGTCAATTTTTCGAAGACTTTACTATTAAGGGTTTTATTTTTATACATGGCATGCTAATAATGTAGCTTTTAGAAAATGTGTACTCGCAATATCGCAATATCCCTTCTCTTGCATCTTCTGTCGATGGAGGTCACCCAGAGTTATTTTAGGTCCGTAACTTTATTTATAAATTAATTATTTAATACAATTACTTTTGCAGGAAAATGTATTAGATTAAGTTTTCTATCTCATTGTTTAGTAATAATAAGTAAATAAATAATAAATAAGCATCCAGCTATATACTCGTAGTTCGTTTAATTGGTGTAATTAGTGAGACTGTATATTAAACCGGGGTAAGGCAAGATAGTATTATTTCTTCTGCAAGCTCACAGGGTGGTCGCTCCAAACGCGACTGCACGCAAACGCACTGATTTATTGATTTAAACTTGCACGATTTTCACCCATAATTTTTACTAAACGGGTCTTAATCACGTACTTAAGTATAATTAAATTTACCTCTTCGAGGTTGACGCAATCCTCGGATCTGTCAGACACAACATTGTTGGTCGCTAGCAGATTCACTGATTGCTCTAATATCCCCCACATCCCCCACTTCTTGATTACAATAACTGTATCATGAAATGAAAACTATAATTATCATGCGGAAGAATTATTTATAAGACGCAATTACCAGCTATACAAAGTGTACCTACAATAAACTTCCGCCCTCTCGGAGACGGGAGCGTTTTTCTCAATTAGAAGCAATTACAGTAAACAAGGAATCTTCGTAGAAGAACGTAATAGAACGAGTAACGAATACAAGAAACCATTCCTAGAAAGTTACCGTTTATGCTAATAGGATTAATTGTTGCTCGCAAGCGGCACAAGCTTACAGACAGAGAGACTTCTCACATAAACCTGTCTGACATTGAAGTTCTGATGTACAGTTGACATCAAATTTATGTATACATTTATCGCCTTTTTACCTAATTTAAGGGTTATTTTTAATCGAAATAGTATACTCTTATTGATACACACATTACATTAGCTACGTATGTCATATCAGGTAATATAGTTTTGATTTCTAAAAATATATATCTTGATTTTGGTTAAAAAAATGTTTATTGATTTGACATTTGACGCATCCGATGTAATGTTAATTCGCGGTACCTAATTATTCAAGATAGAAGTTAATTCGTTCTACACAAACTAATTAACTGTGCATGAACAAAATAATGGAATATAATATATTATTAATATTATTATAGAGCTATTTATTATAATAAGGCATGTGAACTAAAAGTATGTACAGTCACTAATAAAATGGGCGCGTAACGAT
This sequence comes from Epinotia ramella, assembly GCA_947578815.1. Taxonomy (NCBI): domain Eukaryota; kingdom Metazoa; phylum Arthropoda; class Insecta; order Lepidoptera; family Tortricidae; genus Epinotia; species Epinotia ramella. Next base: position 11,285,633 of record OX388210.1, read on the forward strand.
GCCGATAATTTATTTTGATATAATTATTGATATAATATTAGTCGCAATATTTAACGTTCATATATTATATCATGATCACATTTAATATAACATACTTTAAATCGAATGCATATTTCCTATAGTGAACATATGGTATAATGTTAATTTCTTCTAATGTACAGTTAGCATAATATTGTTTGGTAGACTCTAAGTCGGCAGGTCGGTGTAGGTACGACGACGAGCAAAGCGAGGAGGAGTGTTAGGTAGAACAGCGCCCCTCCAGCGCGCGAGCCTAGTGAGAGAAGCAAGCGTGCCGCGGCAGCGGCCGGCGAAGCGCCAGAACCGATAACTTTTTTACTACCTACCTAATACTGATACTATATAAGTACAATTTGGAAAGCGTAATGTTTGCTATACTTTCTTTACTTTATTGGCGTTACCAAGCTGTTGTAATAAAAACAATATATTATACTAGGTACTTGATAGTTATGTATGTGTAACATGACAATTATACCATACTATGGTTATATACTAAACTATAGCTGCCCGGCCCGGCTTCCGTGCGAAGCCGTTTTCCCGTAGGAATGAAGCATTTTTCCGTGGTAAAAAGTAGCCTATGTTCATCAGGGATAATGTCGGCTTCTAATGGTTTTTTTTTTTTTCAAATCGGTCTAGTAGTTTCGGAGCCTATTCAATACAAACAAACAATCAAATCTTTCCTTTTTATCTCTCACTTATAATAAATCTCTAAATTAAAAAAAAGAATCAGCCAGTATCAAACTAAGCATTGGTATGTCCCGAATGATCTCAGCTGTCCACGAACGGAAAAACATGTAACTTTTATTATAAGTACATTAACCCTTGGCATGCCTGGTGAACGAAAGTCACACTGTATGCCTGGTGGGTCTGACAAACCCGTAAATGTTAAAAAAAAAATACATATTGATTATTTTTTTAACCTGTTGGTTTGTGTGTTTTTGGTTATTTTGTACATTATTTTTACTAGAAATAAATACAAGTCTTAATCCAAGAAACTCCATAAGAACTTATTACATAAATAAAAACATTTGATATTTCCATCAACAAAAATAGACTCTCATGTCAAAAAACACATAAAAATTAAACTTATACCTAAGATCAACGTCAGTCTTAGGTTTATTTAAGGCACTGATATATCATTGTGACTATTTATAAAATATATACTCGTATGTATATAAAATATATACGAAAAATAACGTAAATGTACTTAGCGATAAAATGTTACGCCGTATGCCTGGTCGGGTTTCTCAGGCCCGCGAGCACTTTACGCACGTCCAAATCGAAAGGGTGCTCGCGGCCGACTGCGGGAGCAGCGTCAAAACGTCGGGTAGTTCATGACGCGAAGCTACTCAGAAACGCGAAGCGGTAAATTTAAAATTTCAAAAAATAACGACGGATTTTTAACAGCCCGGGTCTGTCAGACCCTACCAGGCATGCCAAGGGTTAATGCTCTAGCTTCCGTATAGGATAGTTTTTATCCGACTGCGACGATTAATTAATTTTCGGAAACATTTGACCTGATTAAATTGTTCATTTCTTCTGCTTGTAATCGTAGCCGCCATATCTGTCAACTGTCAGTGACGTTAAAATGGCGGGCTTGCCTTATCTATCCAACAGTAATGATCAAAGAGAATATACCTAACCACTACGTTTTAAGAGGCGGAACTTCATACATTGTTTTCAGATTATCTTGTGTCTACTACAAACGTAAAGAAAATATTGCCAATATATTATATTCTGTATTAGAGTATATATTAGGTCCATGTATTCTGTGTTTTGTTAGGTTGGCTGCAATGGGACTTCGTCCCCGTACATTTTTTCATTATAAGCGAGTTTCCAAAGGCTGGTAATGATTTCGATCCGGTGTTGTGATAGACCTTCACAAAATGCATATTAAAACCTAAGCATAAAAAAATAATCGATTCTGATATGGTTACTTATATGCGCTAAATTCGTATTAAGGCGTAATTTCAATAAATGTATCAACAAATTTCAACAAAATAACGTCTAACGTCAATAGTCTGACTCGTCCTTTTTTTAATGGCATGGCATAGCGGTGGTCTCGCGTTCAGCCATAAAGTCTACTTGAGTTTCTGCAAGATTACACGCTGAGTATTTATCACGATACTGCACGGCTATCACAAGACGGTGCGCGAGCTCTCTCGATTTATCTCTCTCTCTAAGTTGTCTAATAAGAGAGAAACGGATAGTTCGAGAAAAAACGAGAGCTCGCGCGCCGTCTTGTGATAGCCGTGCTGGTTTGTCAGTATTTATATTTATCAGCAATAAACAGTATGTATTAAATCAGTATAGAACGGGCCTTTTATAAACATTAATAAGAATACGAAGTTATAATACCGCCTTAATACTGACTTCTGTCAGTATTAAGGCGGTATTATAACTTCGTACTTCACGCCTTCAAGTTGACATTCAGCTAATATAGAGACACAGAAATTGGCCAACATACAGGAAAATACTTTTATTATAAAGTCTGCAACATACACAAGATTTGGCAGAATGTGATAGTGCGATTTGAAACATCGCAATATGAAAAAAAGAAACATATTACTTTAATATTTTTAATAATTACCTTTAATAGAAACGGACTCGGACTCGCGTTATGGTTGTAGAAGTTACCTAGTGGTTAGGTTAGGTTAGGTTAAGTGGAAAATATTAATTGGCGGTCTGTTGAGTTATGTTACTAGAGTAGACATCACCTAGCATAAGTTTGCGCATGTCAACATACTCTCATGAGAGTATCTTGGTTTAGTCTGTGGCGGGCATTATGGCGTTCGGTTCGAGTGCAATTTTGACTCAAAACTTTAAAAAATGCCTTCTTTTGCATTGCGCTATTGTACCAAGACAAACCCAACAATAGTAAAAGTACGGGGTTCACTTAACATCAGCAAATTAACAGATTTTTTAAATAACACGATTTTTTCTGTAATCTAAAAGATACGCGCCGATGGCGGCCATTATTTCAAAGATTAAAAATGTAGAAGTGACAATTTCCTAAGAATATTTTGCCTTATTAGTAGAACATTAAACTTACTAGACTTACTGATTTGAAGCTTTAAAGATCTTAATTTTAGCGCCAAAATAGCAGCAACCATTTGCTTTTTGTTTATTTAATCGTTTTTATGAATCATTTTATTGGTAACGTTTAGTTGCTATTTAGATCTTAAGTTGTACTTATTTAAATCCTAGGTCAGTTCTCTTATATAAATAATCCGAACCGAATATGAACCCATTAGCAATTTAGGAGACTATAATTATTATATTAATTTCTAATTGCTTTCAAAATTCTGAGGATCCCGTGGGACCATAAATGTGTATGGATCTGACTGAAACTGAAAATGGTCGTAATTTAGTTTTTTCTTACAATTGAATCTGACAGAAATCGCTGAGACAAATTGCATCAACACAGTGCATCCTCGGGAACTATAAAGATATCCAGTATCAAAAATTTACAAATGTCGGTGATTAAATGAATAAGTAGTTTTTTTATACGAGTGTATTAAATCACGCTATGGCCATAACTGAATCCGAACTCAGAATTTTTGCATCTACTGCACGTTTACAATGTAAATGTGCCATCTTGGAAAATCAAAGAGTATGTAAGTAAACTTTTCATCACACTTGCTCGAAAAGGGCTTCACAATGCGCAGACATACAGAGCTGTAATAGCCTGTGTTACGCCCACGGGCGTAATGGCTTTTTTCTTAAATTGTATCTGTCACTCATGCGGCAGTTACAAAGCAAAGAGGTTTTATATCAAATACGATGTCTGAAAACGTATTTATAAATAAATTTAAACTTAAAAAACTACTTAAACATGTTTAACTGAATTATTTACAGATTTAATATGTAGTTATTTAGTGTCTATGTAAAATGTTTTTAAGTGTTTTTAAATCGTGGCTGTATACCGAAGGGTCTTTGCCATACGCGTCTCACGTCAAATTCAACAAAATGGACGTCTGACATGTTGCAGTTTTTATTACGATTTGTATTCATTTCATCTAAAATGTATTTGTTTCCTCGCAAATGTGATGAGCCTTCGGCGTCGGGCTTCTGATAGACTCTTGTTCGCAATATTCCACTTACGCCCCTCGTTAAACAATGTACATACATACTTACTCTTTGATTTTCCAAGATGGCAGCCTGATTGGAAGAAAGACGCCTAGAAAAATCTTCTGGGTTGCCAGTCAATACACCGTAGTAATATTAAGAAAATGGTTGTCTAATTAAAAAGCGATCTTTTGTTTCGCGTAAACACTTACCGGACAATCGAAAGGATTATGTATTATTAATTCCTAAACACATCTTTACCTGAGAGCCGGAGTGACTCAAGATCATTTCAGTTGTCACGTTTTTATTTATTTAATATAAAACAGTGTTAAAAATATGTAGACAAGAAGATCAATAAACATTATATGCTGCAGCCTGTGTCCTACCTGTTGGATCTATGGCCACAAACATCTACTAAACTTTTACCCCCTTATTCATAAAACTTAAAATACCTGTGTTAATAAAACGAGTTTGGTCCCTTTCTTACTCATTTAAATATCAGAGCGACAGATAAAGACAAACTAATTTTAACGGCATTTTAGCTAAAATAGGTTTGTTCAACGTTTTACTTGATAGGTTGAATTAGAACTCCCACCACATTACCATGCGAACGAAGTCGCAGGTACAGCTAGTTAATATATATAAGTGTAGATGTAGATTATAAATTATAATAAATGAGTGGTTATACCAGACGATAGTTAAAATAAAATAAACATTATATTTTGAAATTATAGCAAACGTTTATTTTATACAATGAGTTATTATTTACTTTGAAATTATATTAAATGTTATTATATTGAATGAAATGATATCATTTATTTTTATACCCATTATTACACACCCTAATGAGTGAATATTTATAACTAACTAAATTAAGTTTAGGTTTAAATAGTGTCTAAGCGTTACGTGTCAACACATTTCGCAGCGTCAGTACCTAGTCTTGCAGTAGGCCTGGTACCTAATGCAGCGTTACCGGCAACAATGCGCGGGATCGCGACAAAAACATTGCGACCGGTGTCATTCACCCGGAGGAAATCACTGTTTACCTATCTGTGAGTATAATCGACGCGAGAATCGAATCAAAACGGCTGAATCGATGTTTTATCCGAGAGGTTTTGTTGTAATCTCTTCTCCCCGCGTCCGGGTGGAAAGCTGATTGCGCGTCTTCTAAACGGAAAATAAACAAATCAATTTTACGCTTCTCCCATTTTACACCATATGCATTATAGGAATAAGGCCAATATTAGTTCAAAGAGCGGTCTCGAGTTCTTTTATTTCTGTACTTCAAGTCGACTGAATGCGTTAAGTGTGCAGGATATGTACATAGGTACTGATTTAGTTTTCCGATTTGAATTCTCCAATAGTTATCCTACTTAAAAACTTGTTAGCGCGCTTACGCAGACCTTCCTCAAGTTTAAAACATTCACTAACTGACCCAGCATTTAGCCGCCAATTGAAAAACTTAACAACCAGTTGGATTAGATAGAATCATAAGATTGCCAGCAGAAGTTTATTCACTTTTTCCTATGTTTATAAATATCTATACAACCTTATAATTGAATGAGCGAGCAAAGTGAACGAAGTTCTCCGTTTCAGCTTGGGCGGAAGTGCGTTCGTATGTCCGGCTGTTTCTCTACGGGTCACATACTCAACCGATTCTCGCGAAATTTCGTGAACAGATTTGATGATTATTTGTAGACATTTATTTTGTCGATTCAGTTTTAGAAAATTAAAAAAAAAAAACATTTTTTTAAAGACAGACTTCCGAGGTCTACCTCGCTCACAGATCAACTAGTTGTTTTAATGTGTACATATTTAGGTACCTACCTCTTTTACACATAGTCAATGCTATAAAGATTTCCATTCCATTGAATTTTAAATTCAATAGTAGTTACTGGTTTCAGATAGAATATCACTAGAATATCTAAGTCACTAAATATACAAATGATTAAGTTACTTAGCTTTGTCACTTTGTGATAATGTTATTCTACTTTTTCAGCGAAACTTTCGAACGTTGCTACGATTGCTACTGTAGTGGTAAAGTGAACTGGTGGTAAAATGTTAATGACGGAGTGTAAAAGGTTAATCTAGTTGTTTAGTAACTCACCGCTTGGGCACGCTTATCCGCCGCTGCCGGAACAGGTGATCCATTGTTCGTTCCTCGCTCCCACAACGGAAATAACCGACTTTCACTTGATCTCCAACACGTCCATCCGACTCACTGACTCTAGGATGTTGGTACGTAACACTAGTATTGTCTAAGGTCTGTAAAACAGAAATTTGATTCAATTAACACACGTGTAATATTTAAACAATAGGCGCCGCAAATATTAATTAACGCACTAAAAGGACTGACTAGATTAGGTTAGGTTTTATTTCTGTAATATTTTGAAATCCTTCTTACATGCAGATTAAACAAATTCCCTAAGGGCATGGACTAGTCGGATCAAATATTAATCAATCATCATTCAAATGTTTTGATATTATTTACCAAATAAGGACGGATTTCTAACGGATCTTTTTAAAACTGAGCCTATTGGTAATGTAAATACGGTGCGTTAACGCATAAATTATTAACAATTTGCATATCACGCATACTAAATATATATGTGGAAAATTCAAGATAGTCGCCGAACGCAGTGCTAAGCACATTCGACAAATATTCGATAGTGCTCTTGCTAAAAACTTACTCAGGTCTGGCAAAATTACATCTTATGTAAGTCAGTAACTTTTATCTACGCCTTATCTCATTTTGACAATAAGTAACTATTATAATAATGAATAATAACACTTATTGTAAAAGACAACAGAGCTGCAGAGGTGGTCCAGTCGGTGTTAGGTACTAGGCTGTGCTGTATAATCATCTTATTCGTAAACTCACTTATGAGTTACATACTACAGGTTAAAGGTGAAACATTTAATTGTTCGTGGGAAATTCGATAATAATTGCTTACATAAGGTTTCTGCATTAGCACAACGGTTAATAACGGCTTACACAAAAACATTAATTCAATAAATTCCATACTCGTTTAAACGAACGTTTTAATATGCCGAGTGATATAATATCTAAGAATGTTTTAGAGAGATTACAAGCGGAGAAAGTGAAGGCGTGTCGGTGCTCTGTTCTTGCCTGTACGAAGTTATAAATCTAAAGGAAACAAAATGTACGCGTTTTAGCCTCCCATAATACCTTATTCGTTTAAAACAACGCTGCAGCATCGTGGATCATTTAGGTGCCATTATGTAGTGAATCACGTTAATGAGTCCCGCTAATGCAAAGTGAATTCGCACATTCATGCCGATCGTACATTCATAATCGGTAGAATAATGTGAAATATGGTTTGGAATAACATAGACACGTTAGTCTTCCAAATATGCTCGAGTAACGATTTGCTCTTTCTAAAGTGCGAATTTTGTCTTTTTCTAAAAGCTAATAAGAACAAATATGCTTCCGTTCTCATGATGCCACAATTAATGTATAGAAGCTTAAGAACATTGGCATTTTATTTTTAGACACTATAATGTACAGAGATCCAGACATACCGATGTAGAGCACTTTTCTTATCTTAATGATGTGATGACATGTTCTAACCGCTCGGCAGCTTGTTACTAACAAGTCGAATAAGCTGTTTTTTTGCATGTTATATTGTCGATTACGCCTATTGAATATATAAATTTAATTAATAAATCTGACACCATCCATTAAATACCATTTTAATAAGAATGGCGACGAATAGACTACTGTGCACAGGTTTAAACATACAGATACAATGTTTTTAATGTAATGTGTACACGGACTCTACCGCACAAATTGTTATAAAAAAAACTTTTTAACAAAAAAATTAAATGGCCGAAAAAAACTGAAAAGCAAAAAATAATAAACCTTTTTTATTTAGTTTAATAACTTAAGTTCTTAAATTAATCTAAGTGTACCTAAGTAATTTTGAGTCGACGCCAAACCATCCGCTAGGTAGGCGCTTAGGCTAAAAATAAACAAAAAAATAAAAAACATAAACAAATGCATATTTGGAATCGCAATGCGCTACCGAACATGCCCTTGATCGGTTCACAGCCCATTTTTGATACACCCTGTATACAGGTCACGAGAAAAATATGATTGATTTGACTCTATATTATAATGTCAAACAAGCGCCCGCCCTAACTGTAAACGATTGCCATCCTATGTAGGATTGCAACTCCAGGGACATTGCCGACAACAAATAAATACCGCAACTTATGATGAATATAAGTATTCTTAAGCTTTCTATCTGAAATTCGAGCTGATTCATGCCATTTGTTTAGCTATAATGGCAAGCACACAATGTGTAAAAGTGCACATATTTATTCACGGCTACTGGCAAACTTTGTATGTGGGTTGGTAAGCGGATTAACCATGAGCTATCGTGGACGTGACATCTCATTTTGTATCGTATCTACACATCCTATATATATATATCCGAGTTTACGTTTGTTCATTCATGAGCGGATAAATGTAAAGTTATTTCACTGTTAGAGTCAAGTTGTTTACAAATTCGACCAATCAAGAATAGAGTTTATTTCAACATTAGTTCATACAATTTAACACGAGTATTTAGATTTGATCAAGTCTGGCTTAGCCTAAATCGCAATGCTGATGAAAACCCGCTACCTACAATTTGCGTGAATGTACTACTGTGGCACTTAGGTATATTTCAAATGAATATATGATAAGTAAATTATTTATTACACAAAGGTGAAAGTCAAATATAAGTCTAACTGTCGCACTTGAATTCCTTTCGTTTCAATTGTATGCAAAAGGATTGAGGACCGATAAGCTGGCGCCAAAATGGTAAAAACGGAATCCTTATAGTTTCGCCATGTCCGTCTGCGACTTAACTCAGTGACCATTATTACTAGTTAAAAGCAGTAATTGGGCATGGGTAACATATAGGTAAATCAATCACGCCGACAAAATAGTAGACTTTTTTTAAGATCCCCCCCCTCCCCACACGTAAAGTGGGGATGTCTTTTTTTTTCACGTTAAACCCATGGTGTGGGGTATTGTTGGATAGCTTGTTCAAAAATACGAGTATTATGACCAAACCATTTTCATCAAGTTATGTTCCATTGTGTGTAATATTGGGCTTTGAAGCCCAATTTTTTGTTAGGGCATGTGTGGAATGTGCACAAAAACGTGGTTGTAGTACAGTCAGCGTCACATAGTTAGTAGCAGCCAGAGTAGCCAAATATTTCGTAACACACCCTTATTCTTACAGTAATAAAGACGTGTACCGAAATATTTGGCTACATTGACTGCTACTAACTATATGACGCTGACTGTACATATAATTAATTTAAAAGGAAAACTATCACGGCTAATTAGACATAACTAGTTACCGAGTAATAGTCGATCTACTTAAAATGTACTTGAAAAGGCCATCTTTCGTACAAATTCGGCCGACGCAAGCGCACCATTTACTTGGCGCGTGTCGATGTAACAAATACAGACAGGCAACTACGGAACCCTACACTGCGCGTGGCCCGACACGCACTTTGCCGGTTTTTACTGGTTTTTAATGGTTTAAAAAAAAGCGTTAATTTGTTACTATTAGTAGGTATGTATTAGGTATCGTGTGAGTTTCAATTTTGGTACAATGGTCATTAGGTATGAATTAGGTATTGTTCTGCGGGCTCAATAAATAAGGCAACTCATTTTGGGGGGAAATTAGAAGTAGTTAATACTTTAGATATGGTTACACGTTTGTACCCTAATCGTTTGTAAACAAGGCAAAAAGTGTTTGTCTTTGACGCCACTTTACCTCTGTTCATATTTTCCTTACGAATTACTTTCCTTTTATAAGTATTTCGACTCTACATCGATACTTTACTAGGAAGTTACCTATCTAAGAGCCGTACATTTTGCATGATAGTTATTCAATCAAAGTGCAATGTAGTTAGATATTTTATGGACGATTTCCAAAATTTTGGCGAATATAGGTAGATATATATATATATATATATATTATATATATACAAGGTGGGCCAAAAGAAGTCATCCGATGTTGTATAGCTCTCTAAACGACATCGGATGACTTCTTTTGGCCCACCTTGTATATAAAAAAAGTTGGTCAAAAAATTAAGTCAGTCCTTTTAAGTACACAAAACAAAAAATAACTAACCATAAAAACAATCCAACTGTAAAAACACAATATTTTTTATCACGAAGAACACATCGATTCGATCGACTTTCTACCGCGTGCGTTCGTCGGCCGTGTGACGCGCGAGCGGGTCCGTCCGCGGAGCCATTCAAAGCAACACTGAGTCTTCAGTGGTTGCCCTGTAGCCACAAGTGGCAGGTGGAGAGCGCGGAAAAATGACCAAAAGTTCGCGCTGAAACTGACGGCAGAATCTTTCACAACGCGTATCGACCCACGACTCTTCAATTGTGTGGTTTTTGACATGCTGTGCAGTGCAGTGGATTTTTGTGTTCTAAGTTAACTTATCAGTTTTCATAAACTGACTCTTGACATTGTATTGAGGACCAAACAGCTATTTTCATTCACTCAAATATTTATCATACCTATCTTTCAAGGTTTCTGCTTTATGACTAAAACTGGTCCCACGCGTATTTTTGACGCACCACAGAACTTTATCCATTTCCATTTGTGGTTTTGTATTTTTAATTCCAGCTAACTTAGATGTAATAATATATCAATTCAGGAAGTAATCGTATTATTAAATAAGAATTTCTTGACCGACCAAAGCCTCTTCGACCTAATTTGACCCTCTAGTTGGGTCATAAATCATAAAGAGTAACTCTGGGTTTAAATAAACGATACTCTATCATCGAATTGAGTATTTAACAACGATGACCATGTTATGATAGGCACACACTCCACACGGATGCGACTAGCGTTCTTGTCATCGTTGCTTATGTCTATTTTTACACGTCCACGAGCAATGTGTCAATTAATGCAGTCCTCTGCCTAGTCGTTCGCGTGTCGCCGTGTCGCGCGTGCACGCGATTCCGGCGTATTGTTACTGCAACCGATCTATAAATAAAAAAACAATTGCGCAGGGTCACTATGTATGTCTACTATGTATCCCTAGTCGCGACGAACCAAGTCAATAATCACTTGAATCAAGAAAAGTTCAAAAGATGAACCATCCTTAGACAATAGTTGTTACATACAAATCAACATACTCCATTTTGTGACGATTATTAATGCGAACCATATTAATGCGTGATTAATTTGTGTCGCACAGCGGAATACCTACATTCCAAAAATATACTTAAACTAAGCAACTGTTTATTCTAACATTAGTCTAACATATATAACTTCAAACTTCATAGTTTTTCATGCCAAAGAAAAGCTCCTGAAAAGATATACTAGGTACTCAAATTCAACATTTATTATGAAAAAGTTATACAAACCTTATCCACAACGAAAGAATCGTCAATATATATCCAAACAGCATCAGTCTTTTTCTGCCTTATGTTTTTTTCTAAATCATAAACACTTGATTGACGTTTTTATTTTATTTTGCGTTTATATTTTTATTTTTTATAAATGCCTGAAGCAATTTGAGGGGCTCTGTATGATGGTAACCCTTCTGGCGGACACGAAGTTCGAGGTTGAGCATCCGATTAAAGAATCCGTTCTTAGAGCTCGATTATTTCTTTGGTTTCACGGATCGGGACATTAATGCTCTTCGCTCTAATTAAAAGGTCAATCGTACATTCATGATAACGGTGCCCAGTAGGTATACAAATCACATTATGATTCAGTAACTGTAATTGTAGGATGCTATGAGGTGCTTAAAGGTATACTATCGCATAAAAGTGGTTTGATAGGTAATCACTGGTTAGGTGGAAGGCTTATTTAGGTAGTTATTATTTGCTCGTTAAGGATTTGCCCACAGCATGAATAGCATCTAGAATATGTTTGAGGTTAGAAGGCTCTGCCTGTGGCCGCTACGGCTAGTTAGGCAGAGGAACTAGAGATAGGTCATTAATTTGCGATTACAGAATGTCTATAAAATATAGACTTAGAAGTTCAACTGCCTCATAGTTACCTTAATTGAGTTTCAACAACATTACAACCACTCGAAACAACAATACCTATCACTAGCTTTCTAGTGGGTAGATATGTAAAGAAGATGAATGGATGCGGCGAAATCAACGTTTTATATTGCACAACCGAAAAAAATCCAGTTGTTATGATTCGTATTTTGGCATTCGGATAGGATAGGTTGTATGACAGGTAGGTATAATTACGATATTTGCAGAGGATTTTATATGTACGTACAGATCGGAAGAAAACTGTGCTTCTAAGAGGCTTTGGCGGCATGCTGTGCCCTATACGAATGAACTCTGCAAAGTTGTCAATTCACACGCAATTTGCGTCGCACTACCTACCTACCTTAAAACACCGTTACTTCGCCTGGGATACCTATCATCGCCGATTTTTATAAAAGTTGAAATTCCCGCCTATTTTTTAGGGAAACTGCTAAATAGAAAGTGTTTTTTATGCGTGGCAATAGACTCGCAACAATTGTGGCTAACTTAACGCCGTTTACGATTAGTACCGTTTTTTTGTAGCACGTGTTTTGTTTTACCTTGTCGGAACTTTGCTGTAAATAGTGGCAAAGAAGAGATGAATATTGTATTATAATCTTCAACTAACGATCTTTTTTATGGTATTATTATTTTTTACCTAAGTTATGCGTATATGTCGCATTCGATTAAAATGTAATTGAGGTGATGTTCCGGCCATCTTGTAGCTACACTTCGCCTGCCCCTAGCTAGGGTTGTCAATCAAAGTGTGTGATCTATTTAAAATTTCTTATTTAGTAGTAAGGCCCACAATCTTTTCCGCTTTGCCTTAAGGTTTGACTGGTAGAGAATGCCATATGGCATTAAGTCCGCCTTTTGTACGATATTTTTTCTTTTGTGCAATAAAGTTTAAATAAATAAATAAATAAGGGTCATTCAATCCTCGACGACGCACAAAGGGGGTATTACAAGTTTGACCGCTATGTGTATGTCTGTATGTTTGCTGTGTTACCGTAGCTCTTAAACGGGTGAACTGATTTTTACTAGTCCTAAACCATTACCCTTTCTTTTTTTGTTGTCGAGTAAGTTAATATGATTTTTGACAACCGTATCGAAATCACAGTAAATAAATGTATGAATCTAACTTCAGATCGTTAGCTGTCTTCGCCTACCATCGTTTTTAGGGTTCCGTAGTCAACAAGGAACCCTTATAGTTTCACCATGTCTTTCCGTCTGTCCGACTGTCCGTCTGTCCGTCTTCGGTTTAGCTGAGTAGGTAACCCTAGAAAACTGTAATTCGGCATGGGTATATGAATCAATCATGCCGATAAAACAGTATAATAAAATCTTGAAAAAACTTTTTTACCCTACACGTAAAGTGGAGATTTTTTTCGCCAAACCCATAGTTTGGGTTATCGTTGGATACTGTTCAAAAATATTATGGGTTTCATAAAACCATTTTTCAACTCAGTGATTCGTTTGCGAGATATTGGGCTTTAATTTTTAAATTATTAAGTATTATTTTTAAGAGCCCTAATTTTTGTTCGAGTGCAAGCCAAAAGTAAGGTAAAATATGCAATGTTCATAATAACGCGCAACAGCGCATTCGCTGCCCTTTACGTTGGTGTATATAACGAACTATTTATTTACTAAGACCTTGATTTTGTACTGCGACCACAAAATTTACGCATTGCGGTATTTGATAATTTACTTAAAAACAAAGTTTTAACCGACTTCAATTTAGTATTCCGCCAAGCCACGAGAACAATTCTTTTCCAATTTACCACATGAACTGATTTACGAAAGCAAATGCGTTGATTATTAGAGAAAAAAACCCAATCGCTGTAGGTATGTGGGCCGATAATATTTGAGGACTTCCGTTGATTCCACAAGGATCACCTTTGGGACTTCATTAGTTGTTTGTTCAACGGAATCTTATCAGAATCTGTGTCGTACTTTTGTACTTTTAAGTACATAATTGAGGAATCCCATAAGTCATTTGTGGTCTTCATCATCAATTCCACTCCACCAAATGTATGATTTCCGGGTGTAAATACACGAGATATAATAGAAAATACCAAAATCACTACACGCGTGCCTAATATAATTGAGGAGTTTCCTCAATTTCTCATGGATCCCATCATCCAACTGAATTTTTAAAAAATGGGACCCACCTGGAAGCATATACTTACAAACAGAAAAAAAAATACGAATCGGCTTTATCAATGACGGAGTTCTGAGGTAAAAACATTGAAAAAAAAAAGAAAAAAAAAATACAGCCGAACTGAGAACCTCCTCCTTTTTTTTCGTTTGTTAGTCCTTTACCTGATAAGCATAAATTATCGAATTTAAACTTTCGTGAGACATGTCGAAGTAATACTAACAATTACACGGTTCAACTCACGTATTCTATGTCACTACGGGCGACATGTTTCGAACTCTTCGGGAGTTCTTCTTCAGCATGAGTGTTTTCGCGGCGGTGTCGCTTGTATCACTGCCCGCGCTCGCCCGTAGTGACATAGAATACGTGAGTTGAACCGTGTAATTGTTAGTATTATTAAGCATAAATTACTTGTAGTTATTCACCGGATCGCGTTTCGTTTGTGCTTATGAGGTAAAGGACTAACAAACGTTTTTTTTGAAGTCGGTTAAAAATAACGGCCATACTTATACCAACAAATTGACATGTCACACGTTATAGGAGCTACTTGTATCCCGAAGCAGTGGACTCGATTCGCATTTTTGGAATATAGCGGAATACGATATTATTTTATGTCAACATATCGTACAGTCAGCATCAAAGGTAGCTACGCAAACGAAGACGTCAACAGTCTTTATTAAAAGGGAATAAGAGCTTTTGACTTCTTCGATTGCGCAGTTACTTTTGATGCTGACTGTACCGGCGCCTCTAAAATGAAACAGGTATTCCAGCCTCCTAATGAATGGACCGCTAGACTGGCAGGGCAATTAATTAGATGGTTCAATAATTTAAGCGGTAATTGGTTTATTTGTGGATCCCGGGTCGACAAATTGATTTCGATGAAATGAAACTTGTGCGAAACAGATTTTTGATGAAACGTTTGTCGGTATACAAGGTAAACTGTTTATTTGGTGTTTATATAGCTAGTAGGTATATTAGAAGGTATTTTTATTAAGCGTCAACCAAATCAGCGGTACCTAACGGAACTTCTTCTAAAGCAAAATATCGTCGTAATCGAGACACGAATACTGTTCGACCAGTGTTCGAATTCCGATTTAAATATGCTTTAAATATGTACCAGGTGTATACAGTTGCCTAGTTGTTACGAAGCTATGAGTAAAATTATCTGAGTGTTTGCAAATCGCTTACCTACATACGAACAGGGGATAGGAGAGGAGCAAGCCGCAAAGGCGTCATGCCATGACCACAGAATAAATAATACTACTACATACAGAAGGTCCTCTGTTAACAAATTCCCTTTTTAGGTACACCAAACGTGCCTAAACGTGGCATCCCATTTTATCGCATGCAGCGCGCTGCGATAGTACGCGCGTGTGAAGGCAGCGCGCTTACAAACCAGCCGGACGCGTCCCATTTAAGTACAGTCAAGTGCAAAAATATGTATAGATTTAATCCTCTCATAAATAGGTACCAAGACCTTAAGGGGCTGACAAGACCGAATTTGGTGAAATTGATGTTATTTAAGCAGTTTTTTAAGAAAAACTATTTGTTCTAGCACATCAAATAAAATATATGTTAATATTCACCATATTTCAAAGACCGTGGACGGGCTCGATACATAATTGGACGAAATCGGCTCGATAGAAAATAATTGTAAAGATTGGTCTTAAAATCACATTAAACGGTTCTATGTCTTTATTTTTTTGACGTATGGGTCTGCAATTAAAAACATGAAGTCAACATATTCATACATTTCATACCTAAACCACTAACGAGTCATATTTCCCAAATAATCCACCCTTTTTTATTTCAATATTTATGTAATATTATCTTCAAAAACCGGGCCGCCCAGTAACACTCGCTCTCGTTTACTCCTATACAAATAGACAGTGTGCGCGCTATCCAAAATCCTCAAGGGCATTTTGGTGTTGACAGCGTCTTAATCCACTGACATAAGAACGATAGGACATATTTATGAGTAAGTTGTGTGCACCCATATTTTTACACTTGACTGTACTTGTAGCGGCGCGACGGAATCACGGAGTGAACCGCCCTGGCCATGACAAAGAACATCAAGGAAGTTAGTGCTGCAACGAATCCTGACAGGATTCATACCTACAGCGATTTAGGTTCGCGCATTTCTGTGGACGCTAGTTAAAGCCCAATTTTCGGATAAATGCATAATGTGCATAAACGGCGTCTCCTTTTATGTAAATATGCACATAAGTTGATAACTATTGATCACAGAAAAGACGACATTTTTAAACTCTTCGTGTCTCTGATAGATGTTTTGTCAAAATAATAATTAATATAATTATATAACTAACTCTGTCGATAACAGCGGATCACAATTCAGTGAAAGACCACACATGTCTCATGCTGACGATGTTTTTGAAAGTAGCCGTCACGATATATACCGAGATTATTGTCAATGTATGATTTCTCTTTCCTCTCCCCGTGATAATAGCTAATAAAATGCATTAATTAGACGCAATTATGAGAGTAATCAGTGCTATTTCTGCCCACACAACCCGCCCATCTTAATAACTACAGTTATGTCTTCATTCTTCCCACTCTATGGTATTTACCTACCACTGGAAATTACGTTACAATATCACGAAAGTCACTTACTTAAGTATAAAAAAAGACCGGGTTGCACTCCGGGAGTGCCGGCAGAAGTGAAAACTCAATAACATTGTAACAGTTTTTCGATCAGGTCACGTGACATCTTACGGTGTCACCCTAAAAATGAATTTGACGCAAAATGTATAAACAATTATCAATTATTTAGGCGGACGGCCCGCGGGCGCGTTGGGTGCGACGGACGGGCCCAACGCGCCGCCGCGGCGCAACGGTGCCGGCGTCCGGCGCGCCGACGGGCGGCGGCAAACACAATACCTACCAATTTGTTTTTGCCATTGCTAAATATTTTTCAAAGCTTTATCTCTTTAGGAATAACGCCCAAATTCGAACTATTCGAATTTTCTCAATAGCAAAACGGTGAAGGACGCGTTGGTATTATTACAAATTTATTTGCAGAATATGCTATTGAAAAAAGTGTTTAACGGCTTTATACTCTTACGAATAGCGTTCAGTTTTGAATGAAGTCGAATCGGCTAGCAGCAAAAAGTGACCTCCTTCACATCTGACGTCACAAAACTCTGTCGCGTATTTTTCCCCATCCCAAAAAGTGCTCAGCGCCGCTAAAGAAGTATTCATTTCAAAAATATTGGTTAAATACATTTGAATCTCTTACCATACTGGAGAAAATTCCATTTGGGCTAGATTCACACATCATTCATGTTTAGCAATTTCACTTTTGATGGTATTACTCTCATGTGCTAAAATGGTAATAGTCCTGGACGGACATAAATTTATGTTGGTTAAGTAGGTACTCGAGTCGAGAACTCGAGACCGTCGATCGTTAAATTTGAACACTGTGAACAATTTTAACAGATGGCTGGGAGCCTCTCCATAAATACTCTGAAACTACTATGGAGTCATCATATCCTTGCGTTTGAGTACTAAAATTACAAATGAACGAATGTAAATCTTTTGTAAAAGTCAATTTTCATAGATTGGCAACACTACATAACAACCTATACATAAATTGTTGATAATGATCAATTATGGGGGGGACTTAATATATATATTTACGTTTGCAACGGTTAGCTAATTGTGATAGAATCTATGGCGCATGTAAAATTAGGAGCATCATTTTATTCGTCGGGATTTCCGGGCTAACTGGGCAGGTGAACCAGTATAAGTCTTATCTCCATCGGTGCATAGTTGTTACAAATGTCACGGTCTAGCCTTATTAGGCCTGAGCGGCTCCTGGTGCATGTCGGCCCTCACTGGGCACGGTTGCTTTGGGGAATATCTGCACCGAGTCGCCGGAGAGGAGCGCCCCGCTGCCATGGATGGGGTGCAGCAGTAGATAATAATATGCGTCCACACAGGAGGTATTTTCGGCGTGGGGATCACATAACAGCGGCATAATTAGCCGCTAGTGGGTGGACATTGGACCGGCCATTGTATCGACAATGCTGGACAGCGAGTTGTCCTGGGAATCTAGGGCCGCCTTCTGCAAGTTCGTAATGGTACAGGGGGCTGCGGATAGAGACCGGGAGAACGACCCTTTCGCTCCTCATATCCGCAGACGGAGAGCGGGGCGCGTACGCCATCCCTGGCCGTCCAATAAAAAAATGGTCAATCGTTATTGGTCAAGCAGGGTCGTTGTTGACAATTTGGAGATGTAAAATTGTAACTTCGTGAAACGAGCCACAGGCCACAGGTGGACGACCTGGGCTGTTATTCGCTACGCGCTAAAGCGGCTCACCCCGCCGGTCACCCGTCACGAAACTAGACCTCTACCTACGCTCGGTTACTACGCATCGCGGTGTCAAGATATATTCGTAGGTGAGCGTTGAGGTGAGCTTAAAACAAGATACAGAATAGGGGGGCTGTTGTCAATCCCACGTAGATGAAGCGACATCGTTGAGGCGGATCTGCGCGTCTTTCAAATTAGCAAGTGGGAAGAGTTAGTTAGTAGGTACTAGTAGTAGTATATACCTACTCGTACCTACAGAATCAAGACAAGTGGCGCTCTTGTTTCGGAGGCTAACTCATTTTGTGGTCACCTAAACAAACCGGGAAGTATTTGCCAGGCTATATCTACTGATGCTATTGTACTGCCATATATGCTTAGAAAATATGAATCTCACAGAACAGATCAACGGACCAGACCGGGCCAAAAAAACAGCTTGATTATTAGCGTTACGGTGGTGGAAAATCTCAAAAACTGGCACGTTGGCCCGGTAAAGCATGTAGTACTTTATTGTTACTGACAATAAGACACATGTGTAGATATTTTTGAAAGGTTGTCTGTATAGATATTGGAGAACTCGACTGTACCATTGCATGTCAGATTTTGACCTTTGACAACATGATTATAGTAGAGGTATCAATAACTGGCTGTAATAGAATCCGTGAGAAGAAGTGCGTGAGGGAATCGGTGCACTGGCCCAGTTAACCACAGCTAAAGCCACCTGAGGTACGACACTTTTTATAGACGACGGTGGCAAACAAACATACAGCCTGCCTGATGGTACGCAGATACCGTAGCCTATGGAGTCACCAACTCGTTGCCGAATCTTTACCTACCTATCGATTTTAGCTTTCGTTGTTGACAGTTAGAAAGAAATGCAGTTGCTCACTCTCCACACAGTGCACCCTCGACACCTCTAGCGACCAGGCTCCTATTTCAGCAACTTGATGACAATTGTCACCTGACAGCGACAATTCTCCGTACATTGCTGATTCCACAAGTAACCTAGCAACCACCTTAACTTCTAGAACAAGCAATGTGTGGCGAATTGTCAGTATCAGGTGACAATTACTAATTGTCAAGTTGGTAATATGAAATAGGGGCCAGGTACTTACCTACCAATACAGACAACCGTTCAAAAATATCTAGGTATCATGCGTCTTATGTCAGACAGAAACAATAAAGACTGTGTCTAGATATATTTTGAAAGGTAGTCTTGTATAGGTACATAGATAGCTATTGGAGGGAGAACGCGATTGACCGACTGAACTCACCACCACTGCTTGCGCCGATGGTTATAGATAAAGTAGTAGTAGTAGTATATCGTAACACTTCCTTATTCCTATAGTAATAAAGACGTGTTCCGATATATTTGGCTACTTTGGCTGCTACTAACTATATGATGCTGACTGTACCTAATTATGTTATTATGGCTGCGGTCTTCTGTCAGGTAATCAATATATATTATGCACCTGACAGAATACCGCAGCTGGGGGGAGTTAAAAAAAAAGCAAACGAGCGTGTCGGGCCACGCGCAGTGTAGGGTTGCGTAGTTGCCTGTCTGTATTTGATAGGTAAGTACATCGACACGCGCGCGCCAACTAAATGGTGCGGTTGCGTCGGCCGAATTTGTACGAAAATAGGCCTTTCTAAGTACCTACATTAAAGTCCGCAGTAAAGCTCGAATCTCCATACAAACGTAGTTACGCTCTCATTTTAAAACTACGTGTTGGATTGTAACGAAACTTTGCATGTACAATGACATGAGGTATATATACAGATCTCTAATTAGTTTATGTACCTTCAGATACCTAGTAACAAAAAATACAGCGAATTTAAGTTTTTCATACAAAACTTGTTTTTGCTGTACCTATTTCGTTTGTTTTATAAACTGGAACCATTGTAGGTATATGTATGCAAAGTTTTGTCATAATCCTACACGTAGTTTTTAAATGACAACGAAACTCCGTTTGTATGGGAAGGTGAAATTCGGCCGAGCTTACTGCGGACGTTAGTCGATTATTACTCGGACGTCATTTCAAAATAGACGGTAGTCATTTTATTAGGCAGAAAGGGTCCATTCAAAGAATTAACAGGATGATATGGGGGCCAAAAAAACTAGCTATCCAACGATACCACGCCACGCACCAATCCACACACCATGGGTTTAACGAGAAAAAAAAATACATCACCACTTTAATTAACTGTAGGGGAGGTACCCCAAAAAAATCATCATCATCATATCAGCCGAAAGACGTCCACTGCTGGACATAGGCCTCCCCCAAAGAGTGCGACCGGTCCTGCGCCACCCGCATCCAGCGGACTCCCGCAACCTTTACCAGGTCATCCCCAAAAAAATACAATGTTTTATTATACTATTTTGTCAGCGTGGTTGATTTAACGTACCCATGCCGAATTACAGTTTTCTAGTATTAGTAGTATTACCTAAGGGTTACTGAGCTGAGCCGCAGACAGACATGGCGAAACTATAAGGGTTCCTTGTTAACTACGAAACCCTAAAAATGGCAGGATAAGGTCAACTAAAGTGATGTTTTAGTCACGTCTAACCTGTCGGTTTTGTTACTTAACCCTTAAATGCATAGTGTTGCCAAACAAATGTCTACAAAGCATAAGCCAGCTTACAGATAAAAAAAAAAGACCGGGTTGCACTCCGGGGGTGCCGGCAGACGTGAAAACTTGCGATTGCTTTAATTATGATGTTAAAAAAACCGACAGAGGGAAAAAAGGAAACATGCCTGGCGAGTGCGATTCACTCACCTCGCCATTATGCCGTGAACAAGACCCTGAGATCAGGGCTGGCTTCGGGGGAAAGGTCACCGGGGCGGCCACCCAGGGCGCTCAGGTATACCTACAGGATGCTTGTTAATAAGCGTCGTAAATACCGGCTGTTAATGTCGTCCGCAGTTATTTTAGAAAGCCTATCTCATAAAAGGTACCGATTTACGTATTAAGCTGACAAGGGAGAATTCGTCTTGGAGCATCAGCTGTCGGGTATTTTTAGGCACTAATTTTAATTTTTAAGGTGTCGTGTGTTGGTGGCAGGCAAGATAGATAGGGCAGGTGATGTTACGATACTAATAGGTAGATATGTAATATTGTTTACATTTTGTATTGAGATACACAGGTTCGACCTATCAGTACCTAATAGATAAGTATCTACGTAGGTATCTAAGGTAGAAGGGTACCTATTCCGAAGTAATTTGTCCGAACTATATTTTTTCTGAATTTCATAATTCCGAACACCATGTTCCGCGAAACGAATATTAGATTTTTCAGGCTATCTAACCCAACCTGTTTATATATTCCATGAAATCAGCTGCGTCCAAATTTTCGTTCAGCGGAAAAGGGCGTACGGAATTTTGATTTTGATTTTTTCTGTGTTCCTGCAAATATAAAATCATTGTAGTTAGTCTAATCACTTGATATTTAACAGTGGCTTTTCGGTAAAGGAAAGCATGGTGAGGAAACCGGTCTAATCCTAATAAGATCTAGTTTTCCCTCTGGGTTGGAAGGTCAGATGGCAATCGCTTTCGTAATACTAGTGCCTGTGCCAAATCTTGAAATTAGGTGCCACAGCGGACTCTGCCACGTTTAGGGCACGACCGGAAATAAAGCTATGAGGATAATAATGTAGTTGCTCAAATCGATTTGTAAAATGGTGGAAAATGAAATGGAAAAAACTACCTCTACTTCAGTAGGTAAGTATCTCACTAAAATCGACTCTACATAAAGTATCCGTCTCTTTCGAATGACGAAATATAAAAAAGAGATAGACACCTTCTGTATACGAAATTCCGTGTTTAAAAATGGCCACCAAATCTGACAGCATAAGTTTCCATTGACGATGATGCGAAACTGAGGCAAGTTTGTGCAATTGAATCAGCTTTATTGTGCCACTTTTGGAGCACTTATAACCTATCTACCTCTTTTTGTATTACATCAATGTCTCTTTCTACCAGATTCATGTGAAAATACATTTAGTACCTACAACATAACACTAAAGTGAAACTATTGTATTCCTTAATTTGATTTATTACTTTACAATTACATAATACATACACTTTCCACTACGTCCTCTAAAATCGTCAAACACCTCCAAATCCGCCTCAATTTTAAATACCCAATATTATAGATACTGTATTAACTGCATAGTGAAAGAAATTTAATCACTTACCTTTTTTGCCCTTGTCACAACGACAGTAAGGAATAAAAAGGTACAGTATTATTCAGTTTCCTTAACCGTACCTTGTAACAAGCCCTATGATTTTATTATGAGAGTGGCAAAATTCAAACGAAGCTACGGTGTTTGGCGTAGTTGATTTATGTTAAGCTGCGTACGAATTTGAGCGGCTCAGCCTGAGGCATGCTCGCCCTGAGCGGCAAGCTGCTCGCGAGCCAATTTGGTGCACATGAACAAGCGCGGGCGAGGCAGCGCGCTCGCGGCGAGCCGTCATTGTGCGTCATTCAAAATGACGTCGGACACGATGTCAGTCGCGGCTGCGTTTATCGTAATTCACCAAATTATTACCAAAAAGAAGAGGAAATCGCCTAGGTGGTGGATGAAACAGTTGTACAAGTCGTAATTCATGTGGTGCACATTTATTTTACCAAATTACATCGTTCTGTCCGCGGCACGCTCGGATACACGTCCAATTTACGCGAGGCACGCACACTGAGGCGCCTTTGAGCACGGTCAAAAGACCGACTCTAGGCGGCTCGCCGCGCTCCGCTCGCGCGTTGCTCGCGTACAGCGCGTGAGCGCGTACGAATAAGAGCAAAATAGGTGAGCCGCGCGTGCCTCAACCCGATGCTGCTCAAATTCGTACGCACCTTTATAAATATAAAGTAGGTATAGTGTAAACTACCCACATACATTAAATAAATCTGACTAAAATTTGACACTCAAATAAGCAGCCGTTTGAACTTTAATTCGACGTTATCTACCTATTCTTATGACACTAAATATATCTACCATCTTAAATAATTACACCGTTGAAAATAATCCCACTTTTTCATGAAACAAGCTTTTTATCGTACTTAACCCTATTTAGAGAGACGCTAGATCATTTCACTATTTACATCGAAGCTTGTTGCAATAGGATGATTTTAGTGGGAAGGTCCTGGTTTCACGGAAGTCCTATATAATTCATGTAACCACTATGTCGGGCCCGTCAAAAGATATCCGCCATCAGCCTCTATGGGCTCGTCCCCGCGTCCGAAGTACATGTGACAAATTTCCCCTTTTAAAAAAAAAAAATTGGGTAAACACTGTCATCCCAGTCTCATTTTAAAATCATTCGCAAAAAGGTTCGATGATAAGTAACAGTGTAAGTATTTTCAATTTAATTCAAGAAAAGTTACCTTAATTAAACCTTCGGCGGTTCCTTGGAGTGAAAGTTAAAAGTCGTCGTATTTTGCCGTCGGTGTCCAATTTCATAGGAGCATAATTTTATGTCATGACAGCCAATACGGTCAAGTCAAGGAATCCGTACATAAATGCAAATTAAAGCAAATGATCTAATATTTTCTCCTGGAATCAAACAATGAAAGTCAATCGAGAAAGAAATCCATATGACTGTCATATATCACTTATTTTTGAATGACTTGATAGATACAGTCAGCAGCAGAAGTAGCTACGCAAAATAACACGCTCAAAATGATCTAGACAGTCCGTATCCTCTTCACATTAGAGTCGTGTGTAGGTTATTTTGATCACTTGACCCGCGTAGCAACTTTTGCTGCTGACTGTATTGTATATGCTATTTTACTGAAAGCAATGTCAGAGTTTAGACAGTCTAGAGTACTTATCGTTGAAATTATTTGAAATGGGATGCAAACTTGCTAAAACAGCAATTACAATGTGAACATTGTGAACCTTGTTATTTCACTTTAAGTTCTATATTTGATTAGTATCATTAAGTTACTATCTTTATCCTCAAATAATTCTAAGTAACATATTAGGGCCCCCTTACACTACCGGCGTCTTGTGACGCCGCGTCGACGCAACGCACAATTTTGTATGAGAACGTTCACAAGACGCCGGTAGTGTGGGGGGGGGCCTAAGAAAACATATTACCAATTCTACTAGAATAATGCATAACTAGAACATGTAACTATATTGTGTACAAAGATCAGAAATTCTTATATTAGGGCAGAAATGGGTCAGTAAAGACAGTATGTCAACCTTTTCAGTCCAGTGACCATGATGCAATGCAAATGCGCACATTCGCTTATTATCGGAAAAAGGCGGGCTACGGCGTAGCACACGTAGAGTCTCCTTGAGATCAACAAAAAGTTAGCTAGCACATCAGAAAACTCGTAAAATTTCACAAGTATTTTTTATAGATAGACTTTTAAGACCATTATTTTAGTTTAGGGTAACAAGAGTAACAATAGCTGTTGATACTGGCCCATTTGCCCTGAATAAATATACTACTTAGTTAGACTTGATACAACATGAAATCGAAAAGCGAAGAAATCACACCGGAAGCAAATCACCTAATTCGTTCGGAACCTCGCTTGCACCTTGCCGCGAGTCTTTTGAGCGCTCGGAGACGGTTCCACAGGAGCAGAGCTCTTCCCCCAACCAATGTACATGAACACCGTGGAATACGAGTACATTATACCGAAATGCGGGCCCGAGTCCTGTCGGAAACGTTTGACTTGGTTGGGCGGGTCGGGCGGCGGGCGCGGCGGGTGGTTGACGCCCAGCTCGCCGTTGCCGTAGCAACCGGCGATGCGAGTCTGAGGGAACGACGCTCGGAAGTAGTCCTGCTCGACCTCGTGCTTCTGGTCTCGACCGAGACAGGAGAGTTTGATGGCAATGCTGTGCTCGAATCTTGGCACTTGGCCTGCAAACTATAACAAATGATTAGTAATAAATACAAGGATTATGTTGTTATATCTTGGGGCCATTTTTAACTTTAAGATAGAAGTACCCTAGCAGGCAGTTTAGGCAGTTAGTCCATGATCTGACTGGAACTAAGAGACTTCATCAGTCACAAATCTAAGTCACTAGCCAGAAGTGAAATAGCAACGGCATGGGAATATGGGCAATATAAACCGCAAATTACGTGCATTTTAAAATTATCATATCAGCCGAAAGACGTCCACTGCTGGACATAGGCCTCCCCCAAAGAGTGCCAAAGTGACCGGTCCTGCGCCTGCGGCGGGGGGGGGGGCGCCTTTCCGCCCTAACGGCCATCAGTTCTACGTGCTATGTGCCCCGCCCACTGCCACTTAAGTTTAGCGATTCAGAGGGCCATATCGGTTACCTTGGTTCTGCTGCGGATAGCCTCATTTCTGATGCGATCGCGCAGAGAAACTCCCAACATGACCATCTCGATTGCCCTTTGGGTGACTTTGAGCCTTCTTATGAGGCCTATAGTAAGCGACCATGTTTCAGTGAAACTCCCAACATGACCATCTCGATTGCCCTTTGGGTGACTTTGAGCCTTCTTATGAGGCCTATAGTAAGCGACCATGTTTCAGTGAAACTCCCAACATGACCATCTCGATTGCCCTTTGGGTGACTTTGAGCCTTCTTATGAGGCCTATAGTAAGCGACCATGTTTCAGTGCCATATGTCATCAGCATCACTGGCGACATACACTGGTCAAAGACTCTCGTCTTGAGACACTGCGGAATATTGGATGAAAAGATGTGCCTATAATCTATTTTGATCAATTCTTACGGTACCACTCTTGTAAATTGCAAGTGTCTTTTATCTATAATTATTACGTATTATTGTGAGAAATAAGTTATTTCGGTTGATTATAATTTATTACTGTACTTCGTGTAATCTGCGATGTTTTCAGAAGGAAAAATAAGAAAAAACTTTTATTAAACTAGCAATATTATACCTTACCTCAGTGATAGCATGGCTTATTCTTGACTTAGCCCAGTCCGAAGTATCAATAATGAGAGAGTACACCTCAAAGTTGTACCTATCAGCCTGCTCTTTATTATCTTCACTCTTTGGTACTGAAAATATCCCAATTGAAATAAGATTTTCTGTGACGAAGTCTTTACCCTCATTGACTTTATCTACAATGTGATTTAGATCACTCTGTTCGAACATTGTATCCTCTACTATGCAGCCTCCCAAAGCATATGGGATGTCAGGTTGACTGTAACACAACATCAAAATATATCAATTTTGATAACTTTAATATCAATGTCAACAAATAAATGTCTTAGAGCATCAATTAAAAATAGTCTAATATCATTCAAAATGTAACTGCTAGTTATTGTTGGGTTAGGGTTGGTTCCCATTAATTTTCTTAAAAGATTACAGGTGACCTAAACTAAGTAAAATGAGATTCTACTTGAGAGCCTTCTCATCAAGTAATTCAAGATAACACAGGCAAGCTACATAACTTTCTTGTAAGAGTTAAATTGGAATAAATCAAGTAAGATTAAATGCTACTTACACTTCTTTCAGGTAATTCAAGAAGACAATATCTTGAACTGAGTGCAAAAGATATTTCTCTGTAACATAAACCATGACCCCCTTGAAGATTCTAGTTTGTGACAGCCTATCAATTTCTCTGTAGAAATCACGTTTCAAATCCCCTTTAGACTTGATGTTTATAACATGGAATTCCACATCTGGTATCTTGGGGATGTACACGCCTCCAATGAAGGGGTTGGATCGAACAAACATGTGGCGTGTGATGGCATGTTCATAAGTTATTGACTGTGGAAGTGGCATATATGAAAGATATTGGGCACGCATTGTCAACATGCACTCTTTCGGAGCACTTACATATCTCTGCACCAGATCCAGCACTGTAAATACAAAATAGAATAGAGTATAGCTTCCAATAAGTTTGTAATAAATACTTTAAGTAAATTATGGATAGTTTCACTTACAACAATGTTCCTTCTCACAAGGCGGCATACAAGGAATAGGACAAATAACTTTACATTTACAAGTTATATTAAATCCTGCTGTGTTTGCAAATGTGAGCACTGCTAAGGGCTCTATAGCAAAGTTGGCAGACTTCTTATACTCTATCCCCACTCTCGAGGAACAGCAAGAATGCAAATCCATTACAAAGTCAGCAGGACTTAGCTGCTCCCGCTGCAACGTGTGCACCGCAGAAAGCCAGGTGCTGCACACTAGCTTGGCTAGCATCTTCTCCTGCCAGCACAAGTTGCTAATAATCTCTTTGGCTATGATATAATTAGAAGTAACTTTTTCTGCCAGACTATTACAAGGTGTGACTTGGTCATCTCTGAACAATTCCCGTTTCTCTAGATAAGCTAAAATGTTTTCAGGTAGCGGTAATTTGTGACATTTTACAACCCCATGAGGATACGCTGCCTGAGGTGCCTCGCCTGCCTCGCCTCCGCATTCGCTGCCAGTGTCTGCCATTCGTGCTATAGTTCGGTTACAATCTCGTCATCGGCGCCGCGGTTCAGAGGGTCGCCTTTCAATATTGCTATTATGAAGCAGTACAGATAAATGAAGAAAAATATCAAGTAATACCCGACATATATCATCACATCGCGCAAGTGCTTCTTCAGTTGCCCACGATTGTGGATCTCAGCTGGATCGTAGGCTCCGAGATTACCTTGTGGTATAGTAAAATATTCGTAAGTTAACCATATAAACATAGGCAGATTTAGCAAGAACAGTACTGGCTGCCCGTGTAACAGTAACAACAAAGTCATAAACGAGTGCCCTATGTATTTCGGTAGCAGCCAATAGTTAAGTTTGTCACAACATTCTTGAGCGTTCAGGTAGTCACATTCTAAGTCAGATAGAGTAATAATAAAATATACTAAGAGAAATAATATCGCACCACAATCGATCAAGGTCAGAGAAAACAACAAAGTTTCTCCAAATATCATAACTTGTTTGGAAAACTACACTTTGGGACTAAAACTAAATACGAAATTCAATGTAAAAAAAATACTTAAATTACTTTAGAGTAATGAGCCACAAACTGAAGGTCTGAAACTGTCCCATCGATCTGACGCTAAAACACTCCGAAAATAAGTAGTAATACTGATACTGTGCCGAAATCACATCACAATATTATTAGCCGACAATATTTTAGTATTTTCACAAACTGCCATTTTCATTTTCACGAGTCAAAAAACACAGATAAACACAAGTGCATGCTATGGAAATGAAAATCCAGATTTTTATTGAAAACAGTGCCACCTAGCCGTTAGCCCTGAAGCTGTAGCGAACTAAAATATCAGTGTTGTTACATTCAAATATTTTTGATGATGTAGGGAGATTGATACGTGCTACGTTATCGTTAATGAATGAATATGAGGAGAATAGTATCTTGTATAATGGTAACACAACATTGTGTCTGCTTGACACATTGGACAGGCTATGGTAATATAATAATAATACCACGTGCGAGCGAGTTGGTAGCATACAAATCTCGATAAGTGTGACAAAAAGGGAAATATCATTCATTGTCCTTGTCATAGTTCCACTTTTTTTTATTTGCCACAACTGATTTAGCATGAAGTTGTGGCACATAAACCATTACCCGTCCAAATTAAGTAGGTTGTTAATGGAAAGTCATCAGCCATTTTAAGACCAGTTCTTAATTAAGCTGCATAGGAGCCTTTCCGTCCCTCACTGTGGCATCACGTGCAACCTGTCCAGCACGTCTAGCATGGGACGGCCGCGACATAGGTACTTACTCTCGATTTTTATCGCACTATGCCTCTTGTTCTAAGTGTTCTAATAAGAGAGAGACGGATAGTGCGAGAAAAATCGAGAGCTCGCGCGCCGTGGCGTGCTAGCCGTGCAGTGCAGAGTATTAAATAGGTTCACGTTGTTATGTTAAAATATAACTGAAATAGATAAAGCCCGCAAATAGCGCTGCCGCTGCTGCCATCTACTGAGTCTGCTCTAAACAACTTCTTTAATTTTTTTAGGGTCCCGTAGTCAACAAGGAAGGAGGAGGTATAGTTTCGCCATGACCGTTCGTCCGTCCTCGGCTTAGCTCAGTAACCCTTACAACTAGAAAACTGTAATTTGGCATGGGTATATAAATCAATCACGCCGACATAACAGTAGAATAAAATCTGGTTTTTTTTTTACACCTAAAGTGGGGATGTAAACTCGAAAACTATTATTACTCCAAAAGAATTACGAAGCTACAACCGTTTGCGTGCTTGTTAGAGAGAGAAAGCGCAAAACAGTGTGTGACGTCACATTACAGAATGCTGCGTCGACGGCGGCGCCGGACACGAAGGGCACGCACATTGTGCCGTCTTCTAGTGACGTCATAATCTTCCAGCGTCATCGTTTCATATGAAGTTGTGTTTTGCGAAAAAGGGACAGAACATACCCCTTCTTAAAACTTTGGACACTTGTAACTTCGTGATTATTTAGCCTTTTCCGTTGATTTTTTCTCCATTTCACATTTTTAATCCTTTTTCGAGAAAATATGACATTTAAATACCCTTATCACGAAACAAATTATTTTCTATTAAATATTTTGTTTTTCGTGTTATTTTTAACGAGGAAAATATGACATTATTGATTATTTTATTTAGTGTCTACATCCCTTTTCTCGTTGAACCCATGGTGTGGTGTGGGGTATCGTTGGATAGCTTGTTAAAAATATTAATGGACTATCACCATAACAATGCGTAGATAGTATCGAGTTTCTTTTTGCAAATTGTTAATTGCAAGGGCTCGGGACAATTCAACAATTTAAATTAATTACCTGCAGCCATTGTAAAATGTCAACATTCCTGTGCCCACATTCACCTACCGTACTGCGGTCGCCGAAAACCGACGCCATGGCCGAGTTATGATAATCTAGACTTGTTACGGATAAGTTTGCCAAAAAAAGAAAAGTACATTGGTATAATTGGAGCTTTTCTTCTTAGTCTGCTTCACTGTAAATTAGGATATAATAATACGTCTATTTGGAAAACTGTTGCAACCTGCAGGCAGGATATCTTTTTTCCCTATACAGCATTGTTACTTCCCGATCGAAATATCTGCAGATATTCGTTTATGAAATTTTCGACGTTTACGTGAAAAAATATTGTGTAACTTCCCAAGTCTATGGTTTATTTAAATATCTTCAGTGGCCGCGGTTCACCATTTATTGGGGAATACAATGCTGTGGTTGTGAAATTTATATTACGTATTAAAGGTAAAAAAGGAGTTAGGTTATAGCTTTTGCGGCAAAATCTACGGCCTGACCCATATCATCGATTGGGCATTTTCCCGATGATTGATTCCCACATACATTACAGAATACATACTATTTATTTACAGGGCCAACAGTCATGCTTCGTACGAGGGGTTAATGCAATCAATAAAACAGTTATTTATTTGTGTCAAAACTTTTAATGTAACATTCTTTCCTTAAGCTAGTAAAGGCTTGATGAATATTTACAAAAGGCTTCAATATGGGGCAAGGTATACAATTTTAGATCCGACTATTAGTTATCACAACATATTTATTGGTTTTTCTATGTTTTATTATCTTATTTATGACTTTAAGCTTTAAGCTCAGTCATTCATTATACCCTATATTTGGGACCTATAACCAATAAAATTGATATCTAAGTTATTGAACTACTATTTAGTGGTAGGTACTTTTTTCGCAATTACAATAAACAGGTCTTAGCTAGTCTGTGTTTTTTTAGGGTCCCGTACCCAAAGGTAAAACTGGACCCTATTACTAAGACTCCGCTGTCCGTCCGTCCGTCTGTCCGTCTGTCACCAAGCTGTATCTCATGAACCGTGATAGTTAGACGTTGAAATTTTCACAGATTTCTGTTGCCACTATAACAACAAATACTAAAAAAAAAGACCGGGTTGCACTCCGGGAGTGCCGGTAGAAGTGAAAACTAGAATCATTAAAAAAAATACTAGCTTGTGCCCGCGACTCCGTCCGCGTGGAACTCGTTTATATCGTAGCTCCATACAAACTTTCACCCCCCATTTTAGGGAAGTGGGGGGTTAGAAAGAGACAAAAAGTAGCCTATGTCACTCTCCATCCCTTCAACTATCTCCACTTAAAAAATCACGATTCGTCGCTCCGAGGTCCGCTTTAGTACAGAATATTTGCGAAAAAAGTTTAAAATCAATGTTATTTAAATATGTTTATAGGTCTAT
This sequence comes from Epinotia ramella, assembly GCA_947578815.1. Classification (NCBI taxonomy): domain Eukaryota; kingdom Metazoa; phylum Arthropoda; class Insecta; order Lepidoptera; family Tortricidae; genus Epinotia; species Epinotia ramella. The sequence continues at coordinate 11,317,380 of OX388210.1, forward strand.
GAAGCCAATGTATAATTCTTATTTTATAAATACTCGCAATACAGAGAGCTAAAATACGCATGTTAAATCCAGCACGATTGATTTATCACTTCGGAATATAATCGAATTAAAACAAATATTAAAAACTCTCCTAAAATAATTACAACAATAACAAATATGCTGATAATACATATATACTATTTATCAAAACATTAATCTCACTTAGTATCGTTAAATACATTTAAACTAACTCTTAAGAGAGTGAGTATGAAAGCCATGAAACACACAAGCTTGTTAATGTGGAAGATGATACACAGCAATGGAAAATATACGTCCACTACGCGTTGACTCGAATAATTGGCTAAACAGTGTAGGTACATTTTAGATAATGAGCAAATAGATTTTTATAAATATTTATATCTAAAGGGTAATTGTTAAAATTTACTTAGATAATGGAATATGACTTAAGTTTACAGATTACTTAAAACCAAACAGCAACTAGATAATATTTGTACCTGCTGCCATGCAAGTGTAGCATAGAGTTGCTAATTGGTTTGACAGGCAAAATAACTTAATTCGGCGCCGTAGCTGTTTCAGTACTTGACATTTATAGAGCACACACAAGTATATTTATATACACATGGGTTTGTATACGTAGTCTACAAATGGGTATATATATATCTCAATGTTACCTTACATTCTATTAGCACCAACCCTTACATGACTGCACTTCAAAATAGATATATCTTCAAGTACGGTCACATAATTATATCCATCAGCTTTATATATTTGGACCACTTTCTACACTTGACATTATTTATATATTTATACGTGCAGAAAAAGCCCAGATTAGGTTATATGACTTGTTTATAAACAGTAATTATATGCAGGTTATATGTATCACAAAGCGGAAGATGAATCTAACATTATTTAAACAGATTGGCACAAGCGGGCTGTGACGCCACATTCGTTGTCGCTACAGGTATTTTGATAAAATATACATAAATGCAATTAATGGCAATTTACTTCCGTAAAACTATGTTTTCCTTACGCTCTTGTTCATGTTACACTAGGGTTAAGACAATTACGTAACTATATTGTTAATATAACACAAATAAATTAGTAAAGACTCGCACATAGCAAATAACACACCCGACCAAAACAAACGGTACACCTTCCAGAAGTGAAATAAATAATTATAAATAATGCAATCAAACAATTACACAGTCAGGCATGGGATTTTGAAGAAACAATGTACAATATACCGCCTTCGCGGCTCTTTCAATCAAACAGCAACTTACTTATAATGGTTCATCTATCCTACACTTTAGACAATAATAAATTGGAATGATATATTTTCAAGAATGTAATGTTTACGTAAGAATCCTTCTAGTTAAAATAACATTAGGACCATGGTTTTTACACTCCCCAATAAGTAATTGTAATATTATTCGATTATGTGTAACTTAAAAAGGATCATATGCATTACCCGAAGATCTCAAGGAAGAAAGTGATGTTTAATAACGAGGGCCTCGGCCTGTTGCGTAATTGTTTGATGGCGCGGAGCCGGCTCCGCACTTTAACTAAATGATTCGTATCTAACTTTGTTCCCGAGCTGGTCCCACCCATGACGATGGCTTGTCAACGTGCAATTCTCAAACTCTCTCTCAATTACCTACTGTCACACATACACTCTGTCGGCTAATCCTTTACTTTATTATATCAATTCTGCTGTTTATATTCGTGAACAGAGGCGTTTATGCGAGAGCTCTGCGGATTGCACTTCAACAAGACTGGAATGTCATACAATGAATTGGGAAATAGCTTTACATACGACAGAGACAGCATACAGCATTATTGTTAACTGACACAACATCAATGTAAATTTGTATTATAAATAAATATTAACTAATACGATGTGTACGTAGCAGGTGTCTCGAAGTTCGACTGTTAGTGTCTCAACAGAAACATCTTTCCTAATGATAAATTTCCCTTATGTTTTAAGTCATCGGGCGGAATGCAGAAATCCACAACTATGTTGAGTATTATTACATTATACTTCCAATATATACATAAGTAGACAATGCCTATACACACTAGTAATAGTACACAGAATGGATTCAATACGCACGAGCGTCGGGCGACGAGGCGCGAGACGCTCCGATAACGACACAATGAATAATTAGGCTACATTATTAACTAGCGGTACAAACGAGTCGCCTCAACTGTTAAGTACAAAACACCAAAGTCTATCATAAATCCTATCGATGCTAACACTATGTGTTCAAACATCACCGAACTCCGATTCGTCTAATCTAGTCAATACTAAGCGTAACTCACGATCCCGGAAGAGTGAGTCACTGGAGACCGACGCGCGTCGCCCTCGGCTTCGCGGCGGTCTCATTTTGAAAACACTCTACATACTGCCACCACTCCCAACTACTGGAGATCCGTTTTAAACAACACCGAACGCACTCGGTTTTGTTATTTGAATTTAACTACCGAATAAGGTAAATTTGTTGTTATGGCGCTCGGGCGCATTTATAATGAGATGTGGAGCGCGGGTGGCACTGGCACTGGCACTGGCTCTGGCACTAGTGCAGCGGAGGCGCGGACACTGGCGCGGCGTTAGTCAGGTAGCGTCATACTCGATGCGGTCCCACGAGTAGTGCTTGCGCGCCGGCCGCGGCGCCGGCCGCGACAGCACCGCGCCCAGCAGCGGGTCCCGCTGCGGCACGTGCCCGCGCCCGAACAGGTTCGGGATCAGCTCCGTGTCCATGTAGTCGTACGCGTCCCCGTCCACCGTCATATTCGAGCCGAGATCGATCCCGAACTCCTTCAGGTCGAAGTCGCCCCGCTCCTGGATCGTATCCTCCTGGAACGACGGCAGCGACAGATCGTCCATGTCCTCGAAACCGGTCCGCGTGTGGTCGAGGATGTCGCCGTTCGTCAGTGGCGTCATCGCCATGCGCTCGGGCGGGTCCTCGCCGATGTCCATCGCCGTCTGCGAGGTGTCGTCCGTGTGGTGGTCGCTCTCACCTGAGAGGAGCCCGAAGAAGTCGTCGTGGTCTCCCGACGTTGGGTCTGAGCTGAAGTCGGGGTGGAAATCGCTATTCGAGAGCAGATCGACGCTGAGCTCGGGGTCGATGTCGGTAGCGGCCGAGTCTATATCGCAGTGGTTGCCGTTGACCGCGTGCAGGTCGGCGTGGTTCATGATCTCGTTCTGGATGTCGTCGAGCTCGCGCTGCAGCTCGTCCGCGGCGATCGAGTCCCGCGTGCGGCGGTCACCGAGCACCTCGGCCGGCGAGAACGCGTCCGCGCCGTCCGCCATAAACTCCGGCTGTATCGGCCGGCTCTCCGCCGTGCCCACCACCGACGGAGGCAACTCGCCGTTCTCCACGAGCAGCTCGATGACGTCGTCCATGTCCTCGTTGCGGTCGTGCAGGATGGGCATCGGCGGCGGCGGCGGCGGCGGCGGCGGCGCGGCGCGCTCCGGCTCGTAGTGCGGCGACGGCAGGATCGCGATGGGCACCACCTTGACGCCGTTGAGGATGTAGTTGGCCGTCTTGGCAGTCGCGTCCACCTCGGCGGCGGCGGGTTGCGCCACGGTGAAGAGGCGCACGAGGCGGTCGGGCGTGGCGTCGGAGGTGGCAAGCACGTAGCGCGGCGGCGGCGCGGCGGGCGGCGGCGCCTGCGCGGGCGCGGGCGCGGGCGCGGGCGGCTGCTGCAGCGCGTCCAGCTGCGCGCGCAGCTGCGTCACGCACAGGTGGGCCTGCAGCAGGCGCCGGCTCTGGTCGCTGGCGGCGGCGCCGGCCGCCTCGCGCCGCACCGCCTCCAGCTGCTGCCGCGACGCCTCCAGCTTGCGCTCGAGCTCCTCGATCTGCCGGCGCTGCGACTGGACGATGTCCTCCGCCGGCTCCGGCTCCGAGCGGGACTCGGGCGAGGCGACGGAGGCGACCGACGCGACCGACGCCGGCGAGCGCGGGGGCTCCTCCTTCTCCAGTAGGAACGGGCGCAGGCGGCTGATGAGCTGCGGCTTCGGGCCCGACACGCGTAAGTTGCGGCGCTTGCACTCCGCGCGCAGGTCCGACACTTTCATGTCCTCGTAGCGCGTCGGCACATGCTGTAACGTCACGTGAAGTGGCACGGGCGGCGGCGGCGGCGGAGGCGGAGCCGCATAAGCGTCAGACGAGTCCGACGCGATGGACGCGGAGGACGGCGCCGGCGACGCGGGCATCAGCTGCAGCAGCAGCTGCTGTTGTTGCAGGAGCAGCTCGTAAGGCGTCTCCGTGGAGTCCGGCGGAGACGGCGCCTTGTGCGCGTTCGGGGGCCCCTTGTACTCGTGGAACTTGAAGCGCGCTTTCGGCTGCTGCTGCTTGTGCTTGGTCTTCTTGCGGTTCTTGTCGGCCTTGCCGGGCGCGGGATGCTGGACGGGCGCGAGCGCGGGCGCGGGCGCGGGCGAGGGCGAGGGCTCGGGCGAGGGCTCGGGTGCGGGGGATAGCAGGCATGGCGGGGAGGGGGAGGGGGAGAGCTCCTCAGGGGGCCCGCAGTAGGAGGAAGGGTGCGAGGGGCGGCCGGAGGCGCCCTCGCTGGTGGCGCGGAAGGCGAGCGTGCCGCTTTTGATGGCGGTCTCGATGTCCTCCTCCGTGTGGAGGATGTTCTTCTTGATGAGCTCGAGGGGGCCGGGCCTGTGAGACAGCTGATCGTTGAGCGCGTCCGCCAGCCGAGCCTTCTTGAGCATGCGCTGCTTCTCGGCGAGACTCGGGTCCACATGGCTCTCCTGCAAGCAGAATACAATCATATTAATTATATCTTGTATCTTTACAAAAACTATTATCGGAGGTCTTACGTGGCAACCTTAAGCCTTCGTATGGCTACGAGTAGATGGTGTCATGAAACCATTAGATAATCCGAATATATAACAGGCAGTTAATTAACAGCTCAACGCAATAAACAGTGCGTCCACAGTCAGATGTCAATAAAGTTGAATTACAGTGTAGCAATCTACTGGATATAAGTATAACACAAGTGTTTAATTCTTTCAAACACAAAACACGATCACTGACCTGTTCCAAAATATGTCTTCGTTCAAGTTCTTGACGATCCGGTCGTCGTTGAATTTTTGCTTTAAGCAGATCTCCAGTTTTTGCTCTCTCTAGTTGCTTCGACTGCTCGAAGTAAGCGGGTGGCGTCTTGAGGGCTGTAAATTAAACATAAAAATTGTTGTTTTATTATAAAGCTACGGAAAAAAAAAATATAACGTAATTTATAGATAAGTAGGTGATACGTGACGTATTATGATAAAAAATATCAATTTCATAAATGGTATCTTAATTTCACCGTTTTATGTTAAACCCGACCTGGATTTTATTCTTAAGAAGTCTAGGAATAAATAAACAAAGCATTCAACTCTGTGTTATCATGTTGTTAACGTTCATACGGTCACAACAGGTACTTAATATATTAATGTAGTGAAAAAATACTCACGAGGCATAATCCCTTGCGCCACCAATTGGTTGATGGGTCGCCTCATCATCAGTTTCACCTTCAACGCTGAAATTAAAAGCTGTAAGTTAAAAATGCTCCAGAAAATTACGGGTGGATTATTGACTGTAGCCGGCTCTTTATAAAGCTGTGTGTAGACGGACTTGGTCGGTAGAGTTGCTTTTTGAATGAACTACTATCATGCAATTCCGCCAAATCAAATAATCTTAAGTATACTAACATGCACATTGACACGAACATTGACACGCACATTGATGTAGCGCTAACGGGGAACTGTTTTCGGAACAATTATTTCCTTAATCATTATTTTTAAATAACCTACCAACGACTATTTTCCGCCTCAATTTCCTATCAACATTACACAGCGAATGTTTCATTGATGCCGGCGGTGGTATCGTTACGATTAGAATGCAGACAGTCGACGGTTACCTTTTGCATACAACCATTGTGTGTTGATATTTTGATATGAATATATATGGGTCATAGTTTGTGACGCCAGGTAGTTCGACGTAGGTAAGTAAGACGTGATCGATACGTCGCCCGATATATTACGATTACGATTCATCGATAAATTCCGTTCGGGTGTAGGCGAGTCCGTTGTTTGCGTGTATAGACAAGCGGAGCGACGGGCGGACAACGGTGGCACGCCGCCAACGTAAACACAGCACAAGGAAACTAGTGTTATGCCGCGACCGTATTACAGACGAAACATTCACTACCACTGGGCCGAATATTGTGGGTTACTGGGCGTCGCCATAGCCAGAATCATCTCCACAGGGATTTATACTTTGAACGTGTCAAAAACATGTCTACGACCTATCGTAGACATCGACATCGACTTCGATATATATATGCCACATCCTAATGTGACAAATATCTACATTTAGTGTTTGTCAGTAACACTTTGGTTTACTGCGACATAACACCATTTGCTTGGTCAGGACAACCTTACATGTATATATAGGTAACCACGTATTAAATTAACTAACTTCGGCACCATTATATGTATCATCTACTGCGCTCCAAACCCTCTAAAGTATTGGAACGATATCTTCCTTTAACTGACTTTAGATTAATGCCGATGCACAGAGATTCATTCAACTGACTAACCTTAAGTCACTTGCTGTTAAAAAATGGCGCAGGGTTTTCATAATTACACTCTTATAATTAACGAGTTCCACGCCTCTACGTTTTTGCATAGAGTACGAGGGGTGTTCAATAAGTAATGAGAATGACATATAAACTCTAAAGAAATAAAAAAGTTCTGGCAGGCATAGCCCATTTCATTCTTATGATAAATAAATAAAAAATTTGGTCGTTTGTTTTTTTTTAAATCGAACACTTTTAATTCGTTCTGTCCATATACTTATTATACTCTTTGGTTCTGTCGGGACAAATTGGGTAAATTGAAGTTCGTGCGGTAATAAAATGTGTGCTTGAAAATTTTTACTACATAGCAGGTTAATTTAGATTTGCAAGAAACATTAGGGGTTCACGCTCCTTCTTATTCTACGGTTGCACGGTGGAGTGCTGAGTTTAAAAGAGGAAGAACGAGCACCAATGTCGACCCACGCTCAGGGCGGCCGAACACAGCAGTAACCAAACCGAACAAGTGATAAAAAAAATCGAGAAAATAATTTTAACGGACCGTCGTGTTACTATTCGTTTTATAGTCGAGGAAGTTAAGATTTCGATATGGAGTGTCCATAAAATTATACATGTCCATTTTGGTATGAAAAAGGTATCAGCGCGCTGGGTGCCCAGAATGCTGACGGACGCTCAGAAACAAACCAGACTGCGAATTTCACAAAGCTGTTTGGACTTGTTACAACCAGATCCTCACCAATTTTTGGCTCGTTTTATAACTATGGACGAAACGTGGCTTCACCATTACGACCCAGAAACTAAACAGCAGTCCATGACTTGGAAGGGGTCGTCATCTCCAACTCCGAAGAAATTTAAGGCAATCCCATCCGCCGGTAAGGTCATGGGCTCTCTTTTCTGGGATAGCCAAGGGGTAGTTATGATCGAATACCTCGATCATGGAGCCACTATTACGGGGAATTTATATACGGCCAAGTGCGTGTCGGACCACGTACAACGATGGGTTCCGTGCCTATTAAAAAGGTCAATCCAAAGACCAATTTGGCTTTCGTAAAAATAAATCTACAACATTAGCTGTACTGGATCTTATGAAAAATGTTTTGAATTGTAGGAATAATAGAATACCTGTCACTGGCATTTTTATGGACATGTCAAAGGCCTTTGACAGAGTAAGTCATGCCATCTTGCTAACAAAACTATACCACTATAGTATCAGAGGGAACTGTTATGAATGGATAAGAACCTACTAAAACCAGCGTGTGCAATGTACAGAAATACCGAAATATGACGATGCCACAAAAACGCTGATAAAATATCGATCTGATTATCTTAATGCTACAACTGGCGTCCCTCAAGGCAGTGTCCTTGGGGCCATTGCTTTTTCTCGTTTATATCAACGATTTGCCATCTCTGACTAATCACAAGATGACGCTTTTTGCCGACGACTGCTCGATAATAGTACAGGAGACAGACACCGTAAATTATGAAAATGCCATCAACCAAGTCTTTGAGGATGTAAACCTTTGGCTACTAAATAATAACTTGAAAGTCAACCTCTTTAAGACAAAATTTATGGAATTTTATGCACCACAAGGGAGGCCAAGAAATGTTAACATAAACTATGATGGTCATACAATCGAATGTGTGTCATCAATTCGCTTCTTGGGTATTATTTTAGATTGCCCCACAAATGCGATGCTGCCATCAATGATGCTGGCTTTGAATTGATGGAGCATCCGCCATACTCACCAGACCTCGCTCCTAGCGATTTTTATCTGTTTCCGTGGTTAAAAGAGTACCTCAGAGGCCAGAAATTTTATGATGATGATGCCGTGATCGCCGCAGTACAGGATTTTTTAAGGGGTCAAGAAGATTTTATTATAAAGGGAATTGTATGTTTAGAGAAATGATATAGTAAGTGTATACTGTTAAAAGGTGACTACTTATATTGAAAAATAAAATTATTAATAGATATTTGCGTCCTTATCATTCTTATTACTTATTGAACACCCCTAGTATCTCGACAGCAAAAAAACCTGTATTGCAATAAAATATTAATGTTAGGCATCACAAAAATTCTATGATCCTCGCTTGACAGATCAATGTTAAACTTCGGTGTTACGGCGATTTTTATCTGCCGATCGTAAAAACGTTAGTTTATTTAATGAAGACTATGGTACATTTTGGCTCAAGTTGTTTGTGTTGACAATGGCTGGCGCTTGTTTCGCACGGCGCAGACGGTCGGACAACAACCGGATGTGTTGACACTGGCGGCATTCTAATGAGGCCGTGGACTCCAGCCATCGATCGATCGCAGATAACAACGTTATAGTGGACTTGGAGGTTTATAAAAAATCGCCCTTAAGCTTAAGATGATAGGGGCCGTAGGTGCGCAGGCCCTTAATGCAATAATTGCACGCCTAACGTAATGCGAAGCCCATATTGCGCACATTATATTAAATAATATACACCGTGTATCGAGGAAACCTTGTTAAATAAGTTCACTGACAGGATTCAAAAAAATGTTTATTTGATAATATTATACATAGTCCATGTTGTCAGTGAGACAACCAAGATTTGGATATCTCGTTCGATAATCGTGGTACGACGATGGGTGATATTTGATGACCAGTGTACGCTTCGCGACTACACCGCTGCTGTAATTAATTACCATAGAAGAATTCGAAATACGCTCGCTGAACGATCAACGCTGATGGTGTGTCGCTGAACGGCGGTGCCGACCACCTGTGATGTTAGCTACTAGTAGCGTGGCAGAGGGGTTCGACGGGCGTGCGGGAAGCGACTTGAGGCTAACTTCAGAGACGTAAACTTATGTGGCGCGTATTGTAATAAGATTGCTTTTCTACCAAGGGTACGCTATGCCGCATAGCTAAGAATATGTATGATATCCACGAGTTAGCATCGTTTCTTTTCATAGCCTAGCACAAGTTAATTCCAAACATAGACTGCTAAAAACATATAATTCCTTAGTCGGCAAAAAAGTTAAGTTTAACTTAAGCAGATGCCTCAGCTCAGAGTAAGGTCAGAGAGATACAAACAGGTGTACTTACATTCCTTGTGCTTGCCCATGGCTGGCTGCAGCGGACTGTCGTCCACGACCACCTTCGGCGGCGACAGGCGCGGCGGCGAGCAGGCTGGCTCGCCGCCGCCCGCCTGGCGGCCGGCCATCTCCTCCGCGCCCGAACTGGGGAGTATCACGTATTTTGTTAGCCAAAATCCGTAACACAATCATCATAAGTATAAAGGTGAACACAGAGTGAGTATACACCAGAGCTGTGCGACGCTGCCAGGAAAATAGGCACCAATAGGATGCGATATGCGAGCAAAGCCAGCCTCGCAACCTCGCACCCTGATCAACCCGGCACTGTGACCGACAAAGACAATGGTGGCCGGTGTCGGTGCGTTAGCGCAAGACCTCCACTTTGGGACATAATGCAGGCATTCTAAGATTCTTAATAATAAGCGGCTAGCGGAGTCCCGCAACATTTGCCAGATCCTTGGCTCATTTTGTGGAGGGCCCCATGCATGCATAATGAAGTGGCACTCATGAATCTCATGATACGCCTAAGATGCTAATACGCACAAAGACCGAAGTACAGCTAACGTTGGTATGAAGACTATGAAGTCCCATTTCTTTAATCGATTAATCGCAGATGCTTTTCAATATAATTTAGAAAGGAACTTCAATAGTCGTTTTTAATCCAAATTTTATCGACGCCGACCATTATAATAGAGGATTGAAATAAAACCATGCGTATCTAACCTATCCACTCAACACTACGCCGTAGGTACGAAAGAAAAAATCGGGGACGTAAGCAATTTTGATGTAATTGATTCTGATTTAGAAACGACGCATGAAAAACACGAACAGTTTGACGTTTGGATTTCCCGATCACTAGGTTCCTGTGAATCATACCAATAAATAACTCGATATGTTATCCCTAAGCGGACGAGATGCCTTATTTATTTGATACGCGTTGAATAATTGTGTTATGATATGGCTTTAATGTACTTGATGGTTGGCAATCAGAATGTTTCTGCAAACTTGTAAAGTTTTTTGGTTTCAGGAGGGGCCATAGACTGGAAACCTGCATAAGCTATCGACCTAAGTTGAAGTTATGCGGCAGAACCATTAGGTACGTGCCTCATATCGCGTCAACTTACGGGATACATTTAGTAGTAGTTTTCAACCAATTCGCGATATTCATTAGGTACATACTTGTGTTCTAGCGTACACATAACATGGAAAACATACATACATACATAGATTCACGCCTTTATTCCCAAAAGAGGTAGGCAGAGCACATGAATCTTATGTTCCAGTGCCACTTTTAGGTGAAATGTCGATGTGATATCGCAATGTTAGGTTGCTAGCCCATCGCCCACAACACACTACACATGGAAGGCAGTTATTGTAAAAGAAATGGTACATTCTGGCCGAGGCGAGGAAAGTTAGGGGTTGGCTGGCGAGGTTGGTGACGAGTCAGGCACTCCCGGTTTCCGCAAGGGTTATATAAATGTAGCGCTGTTCTACGAATATTATACTTCTACTGAAGGGAAGTATTTCAACTTATTATGAACTTATTAAAATAGGTAACACAAAAATTAGGCACTACGCGGTTTGAAACTAAATGCGACTTATATCCGAGCATGTTTGAGAAAAATCATTTTCAGTTAATGTATCTTCGATCGTAGTAGGTACCCCGTGGGCCAACCAGTTTGCCATAGTCAGATTGGCTACATGAGAATAAGGTTGTATTAATGTATGCACCTGAATGTGTCGTCGGAGGGCGATGTGGCCGGCGTGTCCGGCGAGGTGGGGGTGGAGGGCGAGGCGGGCGAGGCGGCGCGGCTGCGCTCGCGTCTGTGCTGGGGCTTGAACCACTCCGGGTAGATGGCGCTCAGCGTCTCTACGAGATCGTGGTCCAGCGTGACGCGCCAGGACGCGCGCCCCTCTGGGCCTGAGGAGCCTCCGCCTCCGCCGCACGACGATCGGCTCTCTGAACAGAAAACACATTATTATTAACATCACTTTTATTCACCTTAAGGGCGGGCTGCACCAACTTACCATTACAGATGCCGGCAGCTATCATTCTATGGAAACTTGGCAAACTTTCCATACATTCCGATTTATTGAACACCGCTTACGATTACAGACGGTTTGGTCCAACCCACCCTTTAGTCACCATCACACATATAGTACGCGACAAGGCAAGAGTGCGAACTAGAGAAATGTGAATGCTACCCCGACGTGCGGGCAGAGGAGAAATGTGAATGCTACCCCGACGTGCGGGCAGAGGAGAAATGTGAATGCTACCCCGACGTGCGGGCAGAGGAGAAATGTGAATGCTACCCCGACGTGCGGGCAGAGGAGAAATGTGAATGCTACCCCGACGTGCGGGCAGAGGAGAAATGTGAATGCTACCCCGACGTGCGGACAGAGGAGAAATGTGAATGCTACCCCGACGTGCGGGCAGAGGAGAAATGTGAATGCTACCCGGACGTGCAGGCAGAGGAGAAATGTGAATGCTACCCCGACGTGCGGGCAGAGGAGAAATGTGAATGCTACCCCGACGTGCGGGCAGAGGAGAAATGTGAATGCTACCCGGACGTGCGGGCAGAGGAGAAATGTGAATGCTACCCCGACGTGCGGGCAGAGGAGAAATGTGAATGCTACCCCGACGTGCGGGCAGAGGAGAAATGTGAATGCTACCCCGACGTGCGGGCGGAGGAGAAATGTGAATGCTACCCCGACGTGCGGGCAGAGGAGAAATGTGAATGCTACCCCGACGTGCGGGCAGAGGAGAAATGTGAATGCTACCCCGACGTGCGGGCAGAGGAGAAATGTGAATGCTACCCCGACGTGCGGGCAGAGGAGCACAAGAACCACAAACGCATCCCACCTCAAACGTGGGCACTCCTGCTGTCGAGTACCTTACAGTATGCCAAAAAAGTGGTCTAACACTTTTCGATTTCATTATTAACATATTTAAGTTCAAAAGTCACAGACAGTCGTTGCTTACTGTGCATATCGGAGCGAACAAGGTGCTCTGAACTTAACATCACTAGTACGCTCTTTACATTAGTTAGGCGTTACAGCGATTGGTTGTTTTAAACCACCTGCAATCGTAAGTCACGTGCGTTTAAGGTGGTTCGTTTTCCATACAAAACGTCTTGACATTCACAGGCTAACGGTGTGATATTTTAAGAAATTTATGTAACAATCTTTTATTAATTGGCTTTCCATTTGCGCGAAATTCCCCCTTTCCTAAGAATAAACTAGTATAAACTAGAATAATTTAAGACAAATAGTTTTACCAAAGTATCACGTCCCAAACTAATTTTCTCAAATTATTCTAGTTTATACCAGCGAACGAAAAAAACATAGAAGGCGAGCTCCTTACAAATTTCTACCCAAATGCGTGCCTAAAATCCGGTGTGCGCATAGTCAACTGCGCATCCAATCACAGCTACCCAAAATATTAGCCTATTTCCAATTACCCAACACAAATGAATGCGATTGGTCAATCTACGAATGCATTGCTGTGATTAGCCGTCGTGCATTACATCGGACGACAGCCATATGACAGTGACAACGAAAACGGATAATTGTTGAATGGTTACATGCAACAAGAAGCAAGTTAGTTATCATAACATTCGAGTGATATTTTTTGATTAAGAAATATATTATTTATTTCATTTTAAATTATAGATAATTACTGTCTTAATTTAAATCCTTTCTCCGATGATCACAGTGGTGAAGCTAACTAATGATTCTACCCAATTCTATGCAGCTATCTATATATTATTTAAAAAATATATTTTTTTTTTGCTAACCATTCCACGTTTGCGACAACCAGGCAGATTTTGCTGTGATTCGTTATCATTGTCATCATGACTACCTGCCGGAATTTCCTTCGGAGGTGCGGTATTTTCCTTATCATGACAACCAGACGTAATTTCTATAGAATTGATACTTTCTACATTATACTCTGAATTTTCAGTAGTTTCACGCAACGGTTTCCGTATCACATTTTCTTTAGTGTGATAGTTAGAAAATATCATCTGAAAATTATAAAAAGCATAAAACGTTAAAAATACTGTAACCCGACTACGGAATGCTAACTGAAAAATGACAGATTTTATTTTATACATAAGGTAGCCTCTGTCACACGGAGCATAACTTCTAATCGATTGACACCTCGTTTATCAAAATCGGTTCAGTATCTTAAACGCTGACATGGAAACACACGTAAATACAAACATAGACTGCTAAGAACTGAATCAGTTTGTTACTGTTTAAATACAACCTACTCAAACGTAATTGTGGTTTTAAGCAGACGCATAATTATGCTACCGACAATTTTTAAATTAAATATATCATTTCAGTAATCATACCGTACAAATTGGGATTGCACTCTTCTTGAGATTCACTAAATCCTTGTTTGTTACGTAAATATCTTCCTGATTGAAATGTAAAGAACAAAGAGTAGTAATTTTTTTGCATGCCATTTCAAATCATGTCGTTCCAAGCGGACTGCTTCATTCCAAAATTCTTTTCTAATTGGATTTGTTGGAAATCGAAATAAAAATATTGTTACCTTTTATACTTAGAAAGACATCGATAAAAGCTACTAAATATTGATATGATATTCAGAGGTTAACATAGAAACCAACTTATTAAAAAAAATATGTCTGTTGGCATGATACCATCCCCATACAAAATGGGATCATAACAATAAAATCAAAATAATATGTTTATCGCTGTACTTACTTGTGAAAAGTGATTCCATCTTTTTTGTTGTGCTTGTCCGAACGACTCACACACCATTTTACCGCACAACAAGGCATATTTAGTGAAATTGAACATTTGGTTTTCTTAACAGTTTGACACGGCAGCCATGTTCGAACTAAACGGCTGCCTGGCACCGTCGCCGACGCCCCGCCTACCATGGCACCCCTTCTGTGGGGCCATTTTACGGGACTAGTTAGACTTCTATGTTTTTTTCGTTCGCTGGTTTATTTTATACACGTTTATTCTAGGAAAGGGGGAATTTTGCGCAAATGGAAAGCCAATTAATAAAAGATTGTTACATAAGTTTCTTAAAATATCACACCGTTAGCCTGCGAATGTCAAGTAATGTTTTGTATGGAAAGCGAACCACCTTAAATACAAATCATACCTACTAATGTTTGGAAAATTCACCACTTGAATAGAAATAAGAAATCAATTTAACATTTAGTCAATTTGATCTAATCATGAGTATTCGAGCTAAATACAACATCAACACAGATAAGTTTGTCTATAAACATGAATCAAATGAAATGTTTCGTAATTAAAGAACACACGCGTCACACTTTATCTCATAAATTAGAATCAGCAGCCGTGTCGTTTACTTGCAAGCAAGAGGAAATTTGGTCCCGAGAAAAACAAAAATTGGAAAATACTAAACACGTCCACAACTGAAACGCGTATGGTAGGGAAGGGACATCGGAAGTGCGTACGGTTCAATACAGTGGGTGCGGTAGGGCGAGGTAGCCTCACCGCCACATTCGCCACCCAATGACTTTTGATCTATTTATTAGTTCCGTAAAAACTATTCAAGCGCGTATACAGACAGCTCCTAACGAAAATAGACAATCATTATTCGTTTGTGGTTTATATTATCCACTATAACTAAGGACACGATTAAAGTCTGTTGACGTCGTAGTAGTTTATTTTCGAATAGGTATCTCGCTAACGACGTAACAATGAAAGAAATACAACAAGGGCTCTCAACGGCTTACGTGACGCACAAAACGTTCTTCCAGTGTTAAACTGTAACATCATTCATCAGTTTCTTATAGTACCTTAATAGCGCAGACAGTTTTAAATATATATCTAAAGCCGGGAAAATATGGCAGTATTACGCAATGTTTAAAACTCGCAATAAAGCTGGAAATACGATGCGGAATAAATAAAACATCTGTCGGCATACGTGATGTATAAAAGTAAAAGTTACGTAAACAGGTGCAGACTTCAAAAATGTTACATGAAATATTTGTCTTGTTCGTTTGATGGATATTCCTGCGTTACTGAGGACTCTATTCAACTCTGCCAGCCTACAGGCAGTTGAATAGACTCTAGTTAAACGACTGGCAGTCATCAGACTTTAAACATTTTTTTTCTTATCAATTCTAGATATTTTATATGTAGAATGATAAATTGATAATTGATAACATGGAAAAATATTAGAGCATGATTGGAAATATCGGAATAGACGAATGTTTGCTAGATTCATATCGATAAATAATTTCGTATCCCAGTTGGAACCACATAATTAACAAATGAAAACAGTCTTGTTGGTTCCCTTGCCCTATGATAACATCGAATAGTGTATACAGATATAGAATATGGCGTAGAAATAAAACCTAAACCTTCATTAGGTAATATGATGTAAATGACTGTTTTATATCTGTGTATATCATAATGGATACGCTAGTCTATGCTTGTTTTATGGATCTCTCAAAAGCTTTCGACACTGTTTCACATGAGATCCTTTGGCGTAAACTGGAAGGTGTAGGGTTATTGCCGGAGTTGGTATCACTGTAAACAGTGATACCAACTCCGGCGATAACTGTACCACTACTTAAAACTAGTGGTACGGAAATCCGGAGAACCGTGTGAAATGGGCAGGCGAGTTGTCAGCGCCATGTAGGCTGGAGTGCGGGGTGAGGCAAGGGGGGCTAAGCTTTGTACATTAATCCACTGATTGAGGAGCTCAGCAGCACGCATGTTGGCTGCTCTGTTGACGGTATCCTTGTCAATAACCTCAGTTATGCGGATGACATGGTGCTGTTGGCCCCCTCGGTCAGTGCATTGCGTCAATTAATCGCTGTATGTGAGGCGTACGCAGCATCTCATGGCTTGACGTACAATGTAGGTAAAACCAATTATATGGTCTTCAAGGCGGGAAGTAAATGTCCGTTCTTTGTTCCACCTGTAGTTCTTAACGGTGTTCCGCTCACAAGGGTAAATCAGTTTACGTCACACCTGGCCATAATGTGAGTTTTACCGTACTCTGCGCGTACGGTAAAACTCGCATTGTAGCCAGGTAAAGACGTAAAATTGTGTACTCACCTCGGGCAGTAAAAAAGAAAGCCCTCTATCGCATATTTACAACCCTCGCCTGCGGCTCGGGTCATAAATACCTGCAATTTCGGGCTTTCTTTATTTTACAGCCCTTGGTAAGTAATGTACTATTAGATACTTAGGGCATTTGCTGACCGATGACCAGAAAGACGATGTAGATATGGAGAGAGAGCGCAGGGCATTGTCAGTCCGAGCGAACATGCTAGCCCGCAGATTTGCTCGGTGTACAGATGAAGTGAAAATAACACTATTCAGGGCTTTCTGTACATCGCTGTACACGTCAAGTATGTGGGTTAGATATACTCAAAGGTCATACAATGCCCTGCGCATTCAATACAATAATGCTTTTAGGGTATTGTTGAGACTTCCGCGTTTCTGCAGCGCATCGTCGATGTTCGCCGAGGCGCGCACAGACGGCTTTGACGCCGTCTGGCGCAAGAAAACGGCCTCGCTGCTAGACAGGGTGCGCGGGAGTAGCAACAGCATCCTAAGCATGATAGCTAACAACAAGCTAGATTGTCCTCTGTAGTGGCAAATGGGTCAGTGGACTAAATCTCTTTTTTGTGTAAATTATTAAGGAACTAACATTAGAGTAAGTTAATACTAATAATGTTTTGGACCTTTGTCTTTGAATAAATAATAATAATAATAATAATGGCGTAGGGATGTGACGGCCCCATCGCCCACCAGGTTTCTGGTGCAATCAGTCAACGTAAGGCAGCTTGTGGCGGGCTGTTAGGGAGTAGCGACCCTACGTACCTGAGTGCTCCTGGGGGTGTCCTGTGGTCAGGTTGAGCCGACCGGGTGGGTGGTTGGACAGGCCCCCTGCCTCTGGCTTGCCTTTACTGGCCGTCCAGAGTGGAGTCGCAAGAGCTGTTGCTCGAGGGTTGATGTGGACACCTAAGTGGCGAGTTGGCTATATGTTTAAAGTCCAGTGCCACCTCTACCCCCAGCTCTCTGACCGGCCCTTAGGCAATTTTTTAATGTCGCTATTAATAGGGGCCCATCTAGCAGTTGGCGAGTCACCGTCTGCCAGAGATAAAAAGTGAGACAGTTTTATTAGGCAGGCGTCCGATGTTTCATCCAATAGCCCAGCCACTAGTTCATAATTTTAACCCAATAACCCGTTTCATTTAGATTCCATCAACCATCAATAGGCCCTATACACCCCAGCAGGTGTTGTCTCTGTGTGCGTCCCATGACACGGGCAGGAACAGTATCCGCTCGGTGTACTCCTTGCATTTCATTAAATTGTCAAAAGGGCCTCTACGTGTTGGCTCAGTTGGTACTTTGTAAGTACCTAGCTCCACGCACGCCTCCCAAAGGTCCGGGACATCATTGTCCCGTGAGCGGGAAAGACATACAAATAATAATAATATCGTGTTGTAAACAAACCTGCGCACGTGCCCACGGGGCTGACTCATTACAAAAACCTTGCAACGAATTATGGTGGCGTATACGCACATAACATTGCCGGTTTAGTGTTTAGCGCCCATAGCAAATAACATTCGTGACTAGTTGTGAACTTGACAACGCTGAGAATCATACACAAACTACTTTTTAACTGTAGGTTACTTTATTAAAACTAAAGCATGAAAATTCTTTGTCATGTTTAAAAAATATATCTTTATAGAGACTGGTTTAGTTTTTTTAACTGTAGGTCACTTTATTAAGACTAAAGCAAGAAAATTCTTTGTCATGTTTAAAAAATATATCTTTACAGAGACTGGTTTGGTTTTTTTAACTGTAGGTCACTTTATTAAGACTAAAGCAAGAAAATTCTTTGTCATGTTTAAAAAATACATATTTATAGAGACTGGTTTAGTTTGCGTGCGCATCATCTATGTATTTATAAACGACTTCAAAAAAACAGGTCCTCAATTCGGTTGTAAACAAGTATGTAAGTTGTTTTTTTTTTAAAGCTTGTTACCTGAACCGATTTGTACAATTTTTTTTGTTTGTAAGAATATGCTTTCAGATTGGTCCCATTCTTTTCAAAAATCCAGTTGGATGATGGGATCCATGAGGAATTGAGGGAACTCCACAATATATTAGGCACGCATGTTACATACATACACTCACGCCTTTATTCCCAAAAGGGGTAGGCAGAGCACATGAAACGTATGTTCCAGCGCCACTTTTAGTATAAATGTGGTCCCTCAGTAGACTTTTACGACACCCACGGGAAGAAAGGGGGTGGTGAAATTCGAACCCGACACCACACGGGTAGTTCGCTAATTTCACGCATGTATTAGTAATTTTGGTACTTTGTATTATTTATAACTCGTGTATTTACACCCGGAAATCACAAATGTGGTGAAGTGGAACTGATGATGAAGACCACATATTTCTCCTGGAACTCCCCAATGATGTACTGAAAACAATAAAAGTACGTCACAGATTCTGATATGATTCCGTTGAAATAGCAACTAAAGAAGTGCCAAAGTTCTCAGAATCACCTTTCTTGATGAATCGACGGAACTCCTCAAATATTATCGGCCTACATTCAGCGATTTGGTTTTTTTCTGTAATAATCAATGTTCATGTGGTAAATGGAAAGGAAATGTGGTAATGTTCATGTGGCTTGGCGGAGTACTGAATTAAAGTCGGTTAAAACCTTGTTTTTAAAGTAAATTATTACCACTGCTACAGCAATGTATAGTGTCAACAAGGCGATGATTTGTGTCATTTCTACGCTACCTTACGCGATTCGTAATGTTATATGTTTGAGTCGTATAATGATATAATGGCATCAGTCAGGTACCTACCACCCAGTGGCGGAGCGCACATACAAGCCGATTCCCACCGGTTTTTGCCTAAAATTTATTTTTAGTTCTCAGTACTCTAAGCTCTTTCGTAACATTTTTGCTCCGGGTTGCCCATCGAAAAAATTTACGCGCCGCCACTGCTACCTACATGACTAAGACTTCCATAAAGCTTGATATATCTTTGATTTGACATGACTATCACATTTTTTGTGACCAAATGTCTCTCAATAAATTAGGCCACTACTAATGTCCAATAAAATGTCCCGGGACAAACAACATACAACACAAAATCATAACTCAAAACATGACTTTTGCATTAGCTAACCTTATATTTAGTTTATAATGTAGATCAAGGCTTACATTTAGTGTGAAGTCGCAGCAGTTACGCATAAGTAGCGGATAATCACTGAGAGGATAAAATAAAGTCGGTAACTTGGTCGCATTCGCCGCACGTCAATCAACGTGTCGGCGTCGTCGACGCAAGTGCCGCTATTTGTTTTTTAACGATTTCTTTAGTTTCACCACATCCATGCTGTGCTAATGTAGGTTGTAGGTATCTTGTGTTGCACTGAAACAATCTAATCCACGACGCTTTCTGAAATAATTACTATTAAGTAATTAAAAGGAAAATTATACGGACTGAAATAGATGTCTCGGAACTGCAAGCATAATTGTCTCCGTCGATAATTACCTGCCCAGTAACCTTTTTACACTTTAATTAAGTATCTGCCCGTGACTTTTACTGGCCCCGTTAACTTGATTTGTTTATCGCATCATTTATTATGACGGCTGATGTAAGAGGCGCGAAGGTCCGCGTGACGGAGGTTGCGAGGCTGACGTCACTTAGTTTGTGCACACGGTACCACCGGCACCGGCGTGGGCGCAGGCACCTGCTCAACCCACGTTCGGTTTGATCCTGGACAGTCATGATCTTACTCAATGATTGTATGATAACAACGAGTTATACCATAATGTTGAGTTGCGGAAATTCTCCGTGATCGTACCGAGATGCCTGCCTACCGTCGTAAATTTTTACGGAGCTTAAAGAGAACAAAATAACTTCGTTGACGAATGCATACGACACGCGATGACGTTAGTTTAGACAGCGCAGCGACACAAAATAAGTTTGAGTACTCAATTGAGGATTCCGCCAAGCTACATGAAAATTTACACATGTCTTGTCCAAGTTGTCCACCTTCCCACATAACAGATTTCCGAGAGAAAAAAAACCAAATCGCTGCATGTGGACCGATATTTTTTTCCGTCGATTCCTCAAGGATCTCAGAACCACCACCACCTTTGGCACTTCATTACATAGTTGCTATTTCAAAGGAATCATATCTGAATCTGTGCCGTGCCGGGTGTCCCTTGTTTTGTCGACAAACTTTTCATCGAATTTTATTTTATCGAAAACGTTTCAAGTACTTAACATTTAGTTCACGAATTATTGTTTGGTGTAATTTTATTTCATGACCAGATCATTCCAATTTTTATTATTTCATAGAATAACTGTTCAGGGAATATTATTTGACAAATTATTCATTTTGTATGAATTTTAAATGGCAGAATAATGAAACAACGAATTTCATTTGTTCGAAATATTATTACATCATTACAAAAACAAACAACTAATTACCAGGGGTTTAACTAGATTAGGGCAGCCAGAAAAAAGGGAGCTCGGGGGGGCGTAAAAACACAAACAAACATAACAACTGTATTATAAGTAGGTTAGGTTAGGGTTCACTTGTGTCCCTCAGAGCGGAAATAGGCACCCCGCGAAGCAGGGTGACGTCGACACGATGTCGGTTAGGTTAGGTTAAAATAATTGCCATAGATAACTGTGTATGCCAACTATTTTCATTTTAAATAATAATCCTTGTAATAATTTGTACGTTAATTAAAAATACAATTGAAACAATAAATCACAAAACGTTTTCCATGACATAATTCAACTATTTAATTTAAAATTACTTGTAATGACCATTCTACGAACTGAATTGTCGACGAAAGAAAATACATGAAACGTTGACTTTGAAGTGAAATTCGACGAAGTGAGTGTCGACAATTTGATGATAAACCGTGACGTACTTTTATAGTTTTAAGTACATGATTCAGAGGTTCCATAAGTCATCTGTGGTCTTCATCATCAGTTCCATTTCACCAAATTTGTGATTTCCGGGTGTAAAGTAAATACACGAGTTATAATAGAAAAAACGAAACTACTACGAGGGCTGTTTGATAAGTACCCGTTTTTTAAAGTTATGTATGTCACTGGCTGAAAATACGTATAGCACCGCTTTGAGGCATTCTTCATGGGCTTGAAAAGAAAAAAAACGGCGTCGCTCTTTTGTTTTTTTTTTCATTAGATCACTGTCAAATGAAAGCATTCGATTGTAGTTGCAAGTATGGAGAAAGAACAGTATCGGTCAGTAATTCGGTTCATGTTTTTAGAAGGAAAAACTTGTGAGGAGATAAAAGTAAAGTTGCAGGCGGTTTATAAGGACTGTACTCCTTCCATGACTACCATCAGATATTGGTTTAACGAATTCAAGCGTGGCAGAACATCCGTCTTTGATGAGGATCGTCCAGGCCGGCCTATTGAGGTAACTACGGAAGAAATGGTCAAAAAAATTCAAAATATCGTACTGGCCGACCGCCGAATAAAACTTAGAGAAATCGTTGATATTGTAAATGTTTCCATCGAGCGAGTACAATACATTATAGAAGAAAAATTGGGTATGAAAAAAGTATCTGCGAGATGGGTGCCGCGTTTGCTCACTGAGGAACAAAAACTGAACCGGGTGACTACATCTGATTACTGTTTGGGGAGGTTTAAACATAATCCAAAGGAGTTTCTGCGGCGCTACCACGAACTTCGAAAGTCGAAGTTCGGGTATTTCCATCTCTATTGCACTCCCTTAATCGAGTGACAGGGATGCATGTATTACGAACTTCGACTTTCGAAGTTCGTGGTAGCGCCGCTGCGTCGTTTCGTCACGGTGGACGAAACATGGATTCATAACTTTACTCCGGAAACAAAAGAGCAGTCAAAGCAGTGGATTTTACAAGGTGAACCTGCTCCAAAGAAAGCTAAAACCGTCCCATCGGCCGGAAAGGTTATGGCGACCGTGTTTTGGGATTCGCAAGGCATTATACACATAGACTATCTGGAAAAAGGTAAAACAATAACAGGGCACTATTATGCCAACTTACTGTGCAAATTTGACTCCGCGTTAAAGAAAAAACGACCCCATTTAACAAAGAAAAAAGTTCTCTTCCACCACGACAACGCACCAGCTCATTCATGCAAACTTGTAAAAGCAAAATTAAAGGAATTACGTTACGAATTGTTGCCGCACCCGCCTTACTCGCCAGATTTAGCTCCGTGCGACTTTTTTTTATTCCCAAACCTGAAAAAATGGCTCGGCGGAAAAAGATTTGCGTGTAACGAAGACGTCATTGCCGCTACAGAGGCCTATTTTGACGAGTTTCAGAAATCATATTTTTTTAACGGCTTACTGAGACTGGAATACCGTTGGCAAAAGTGTGTAGACCTACATGGAGATTACGTAGAAAAATAAATAAATACATATCCAAAAAAAAGTTTTTTTTTCCTAAACACGGGTACTTATCAAACAGCCCTCGTACATGCGTGCCTAATATATTTGAGGAGTTCCCTCAATTGCCCCATTCAACTGGAGTTTTGATAAAAATGGGACCACAACCTGGAAGCATATACGAGGGGCGTTCAATAAGTTCTCGGTATGGGCATTAAAAACAGAAGTTATTCGTATCGTATCATTTTTAATGATTAAATACACTCTTTCTTGTTTTATGTGCATGTATAAAGTGTTTAAATTAATTTAATTTTACATCATTAAAAAATAAAAACTTTTGTTCGTCGAAATGAGGCTCGTTTTTTAAATCAACGCAATGGCACAGATTTAATTGAGGATTTTTTAGTAACAAAGAATAAGAAGTAAAAGTATATGAGTTGGTCAAGGTGACAGGGTAGATAGTTAACTGTGTAGATTTGACGTCCCTGAATAGCACCCCTGGTAATCTGCAATCTTTTCCAAACAGAAACATCATAAAATTGACATTTTTTTTTCTTAATTTTTTTCTTAGTCTACCTCCTTTAACTGCTATACGATTATCTTGTATGACTCTTCCTTAGTATTTACATCCATATATTTTTCATTTATACTGGCCCAATTTCTAGAAATTAAAAAATATGTATTGATGGCCATTAAACCCACCTTTAACTTTGTTAAGGGAGCTGTGTTTAAAAATATTATTAATGAGATATTTTTTTTTAATATCCAGGCTGCCAAATAGACTCACTTTAAAATCAATATTTTGGATTACCACACCAGAATTTTACCAAAATCACCCTTAAAATAAAAATAAAAATCCTTCACTTTTACTCACGTCAGAATATTTGCTACCCCATCGTCTTTGTTTAAAGTTATTAAAGAAAACAAATGAATCATATATTTTTTTACTTATTTAGTGTACTCATGAAAAGTGATACAGTATGAAAAATAATTAGAAATTATTATCATGAGACGTCGTCATGCCGATACCGAGAACTTATTGATCGCCCCTCGTACTTTCAAATAAAAAATGAATTGTTGGAATCGGTTGATAAATAACAGAGTACTTGCATAAAAAAAATACATCCGAATTGAGAACCTTCTCCTTTTTTTTGAAGTCGGTTAAAAATAGGTCAAATCAGTTCTTCACAAGTGATAATTTAATGTAAGCTTCCTAGAATTTAGGTCGTGCCCAGTTGTGTCATGTATCAGATGCCCGGTTTCATTAAGGCGTCTATTCCAAGACAAACAGCATTTCTCTATAGCACTAAGCTAAATATGATTTGTGGGACAAATCTCGGAAACAGTCGGCGACAGAGTAGTGGTGACCCCGATTTGTCGCCACGCCTGCTGTTGCGAGGGGCGCACGCGCTCCCGATGTAACGTTCTAGACTGCTCGCCTTCTGACCCGACTACTCCTGTCAAAACAATGCCTACGTATGTATACTTAAATACGATACTGTGTTCATCGTAATAATGATACGATTGACAATTGTGTGGAAGGTATTTCGAATTGTATGCTGTTTATGAAAAACAAAACGGTAGCAGATTCGGGGCTAACTGTTGAGAGATTGGAAGACAACACCAGCTGATGACGGATACCGATGTAAACAAGTTTAGAACACGCCCTTGTCTGGGCCCTAGCGAGGTTATCGGATTAGGCGAGCGCCCGTCACTGACTCATTGTTTGACTGATATTGAACTGAAACACATTTCAGCAAAACTCAACAGTCTGTTGTTTATATTAAAATGGGCCATAAAAAGATGTTTGATTAATCGCAAACTTTAAATTGTGGCATCATCTTTCGAAAACGAATGGATTTTAAGAGCTGTTAAATAAATAATTACACTTATAATGTGATGTAAACAAGGTCAGGTTTATTGAAACCTGAAAAATCTCAAGTGGATTGCGAACAACGCCGACTTTCGCATGCAACTAGGAGCGCCTACGCATATCAAAACATTGGTCCGTCAGGCAATAACAGGAGAAATTCTATTTGCATTGGACAAAAATTACTTACGTAAACAAACATAGTACCTAATCATAATTAAAACTGGATCACAGTAAAAGATCAAAACAGATAAAATTGTAGATGTCATGTACGAGGGCTGCCTTTTAAATTCTGTCGTTTGCAACCCTCCCGTGATTGCATAAAAAAGAACTAGTGTCACGTTAAAATATTTGAATTTAGAATTCGAAAACAAAAGAATGACTCGAAATCGGCCCAACCGTTTTAGTACAGCGTTCGTTCAAAGTTGACAAGTCAGTTGTGAAAATGGAAATTTCGAAGGAAAATTTACGTGCGATAATTTTTTACAACTTCAAAAGGGGCTTAACGCGACTTCAGTGCTTCGAAGAGTTGACTACGGTTTTCAATGATAAAGCACCATGCCTTCGGACTGTGGAACGCTGGTATTTAGAATTTCAACGTGGTTGCTCTAGTCTTGGTGATAGACATCGTGAAGGTCGACCAAAAACAGCCGTAACCCAGGAGAACATTGATGCTGTACGGCAACTGATCATCGAAGATCGCCATGCGACATACCGTGAGATAGAAGCTTCCTTAAGTATTTCAGGGACCAGTGTTCACAGTATTTTGCATGATCACTTAGGCGTAAAAAAGTTGATCTCACGCTGGATACCACATTTACTCAGTGAAGACCAAAAAACGGCTCGCGTTCGATGGTGTCGCAAAACCCTGCGGCAATTCAACCGAGGAAACTCGAAACATGTTTACGACATTATCAGTGGTGACGAATCTTGGATATATGCCTACGATCCCGATTCTAAACAGCAGTCGACTGTTTGGGTGTTCCAAGATGAGCCAAAACCGATCAAAGTAATACGCTCACGGAGCACTTCGAAAAAAATGGTCGCCACGTTTGTGGCGAAAAGTGGCCACGTTGCCACCATCGTGCTCGAGGATCGTAAAACGGTTAATGCTGACTGGTATACCACTGTCTGTTTACCAGAAGTCATCGGCGAGTTTCGAAAAAATAACCCAAGACGTCGTATAAGACTGTACCACGATAATGCGAGCTCGCACACCGCCCGGCAAACTATTGCGTTTTTAAAAGAGCAAAACGTCGAAATTCTGGAACACCCGCCGTACAGTCCAGACTTAAGCCCTAACGATTTTTTTACTTTTCCAAAAATCAAGCAACGACTTCGTGGTCAACGGTACCAGACGCCTGAAGAAGCGGTTGAGTCATACAAAATGGCCATTTTGGAGACCCCGACTTCAGACTGGAATAAGTGTTTCGAAAACTGGTTCGATCAAATGAAAAAGTGTATTACATATCACGGTGATTACTTTGAAAAACAATAAATACCATTTAACACTTAAATTGTCTTTAGATTTTCCAAACGACACAACTTAAAAGGCAGCCCTCGTATGTATGTGCCGAAGATGTCTCTGACCACCTGGAGCTTCTTCGATGTGTCCTAAGAAATAGTAAACTACACGTACACGCAATTACAAACAGACTAATGTCTAACTAATAAGTAATAACCTAGACAACATCCGAAAGCTATGAAAAGTTAAGTATTTATAGTACCAAAACTACCAACAGTAACACAACACACGTCGTATTCGTATCGTGTCATGATCTCATGATGCGACGTCGTATCGTTGAAATTCACTCAGTGACAAGACAAATTGTGTCTGAATTGTAGGGTGGCACTAGAAGTGTTTCTTTTCAGCTGCTATTATGACGTCACAAACTTACAGAAGAGACATAATATAGAAAATACAGAGTCAATTTATTCCGTTTCATCGTAATTGATGGCAAGAGGTAATGTTTCTTCAATTTCAACAATGCACGTTCGTAAATATTCATCGCTCGATGTCGCATCGGTCTCAAATACAAGATGTCTCATTGTGCCTTAAAGTCGTGTAGTGTACCTAAGTTAAGTGGTAATAATAATATAATGGCTTATCCATTTCGCCGAACAAATAGTATGTATCCAAATGGTTTTGATCAGGAGCGCAACCAGTATCGCTGAGTAGTTCGCTTGCACAACGTGTATATGTTTGGCATACCGAACTAGGCTAAATTCGGATCTCAATTGACTTTCGTAATTCGATGAATGAAACGCCGGCAACGGTAAAGTTCTAGCCCGTTCTCTTGCCCTAACAACGATGACCAACTAACCTGGCGCATTAATTTCGGCTGCATTTTATATTTCATCGTTCACATAACAAATCACACAAAAAGGAAAATAAAAACAGAAACATGTAACGAGACAAACAGTAACATTATCCGCCTAAACACCATTTACACGCTACATTGTACCTACGAAGTGGGTTTATGGACGATATCAACTATTAACAACACGCGATGCTCATAATATTTACATTGTCAATAAATACTAAAACTGTTTTATAGGAAAGTCCAGACTAGGGAAAATGACCCACGAATGAGTTATAATTGTGCCAGACAGTTCTGGGTTTGCACATGCAAATAAATGTTGCATGTCAAGAATGTTTTAAATACATTGGATTATGAATAAGTCTAGGCTGGAATGGAACCATAACCGGCTGATGACGTAAAAGGATGTTTTCAGCGAGTCGGAGGCCGTCTGTTTATCGTCGGAGAACAGTTAGAGCTACTCTCAATCCGCTCCGATGCGGTGCAGCTGTAAAAACACTCAAAATTACCCTAGTTCTAGAATCGCAATCAATGTACAATTGTATGCGAGAACCTGTCAAGAAACGCCTACGAAATTGTAACACAAGAACTGATGAAATGTAAGAACGAAAAGCGAAAAATAAATCTAGCTGTCAGCGAAACATGCAAGAGCCAAAATATGACATATAAATGTCATATCACAATATTGAATGCACTGCAAATGTAGAAATCATGAGCGTTTTTTAAATATAATTTTACTGCATATTTCGTGTATTCACATTTAGAAAAATAGCTGTCCCGTTGGCCAAGAGTCAATATGACAGTTTCTTAGGAAAAGTGTTACAACATCTATCAAGCTAAGAACATAGCTCTTAAGGGGCTCCTTTGTATTTTTTATGGCTTATCGTAATAACAACAACGAGGTTTACCGCAAAAGTATTCCATATTTACTTCAAAACTCACAGTTTTATTGCACCAAACTTTGGCCATTTCAGGCCAATAAACCAGTTTTTTGGGCGTAACTTTTGTGAAAATGACGTGCGTAAACAACATACTAATATCGAAAACAGAGCTTTTTTGGACCACGTTTGAATACATCATTAAAAAAAAATATTAATTATTTTCATAAAAACTGTCGTGCAAATGTAGATGAAGAATTGAAGAACCGATAAGTAGGCCATAAATATATCCATAGTTTTGACGGAGATATACCAACTCAAAACTCGTCAAAAGTAGCCAAAAAGCGCGTGGAGCCGTTAAGAAAAGGGGTCCGAAAATGACGAGAAAACCCCACATTTGTTAGAATTTACTAATTACTAACTAGCGACAGAAAAAGTTGATTCACCCAAATGTTATACCTACCTATGTAAAACTATTTTCACACTTTGATCAGAAATAAAATGTGTGATACGCAAGTCGCCAAGCTCGTAACTACTAAATCATTTAAAAATACGTCCACGGCAGAGCCGTCGACTACCAATAAGTCACATAATAAGATGTAGTAAAATAAAAATACGGATCACCTAATCCAAGGCCAAGGAATTGTATAAGCTTTTCATTCTGGATATTACTTCCTATATGACATTATACGATACGTAGTACCTTACCTACTTATCTTAATACGGTTTAGGAAAACTGTTGGTTATTTTAAAGGTGCAGATAAACGGAATTGTTGCGAACTCTCATATTTTGAATTATAGCGAGATTTCAGCGACGGCATTTGTAAAGGTACAATTTTAAGGCATGTGGTTTTCACTAACTTCCGTTCTTCATCATGGGGCAGGTTGTTTCAATTGTTGTTGATTTTCGGCCAAGAAAAACATCGTGAGAATGCCGTCTAATCCCAACTAGGTCTAGTTTTCCCTCTGGGTTGGAAGGTCAGATGGCAGGTGCAACGTAAAACTAGGCCTACGCCAAATTTTGAGATTAGATGCCAACGCGGACCACGGAAAAACGCTAGGAAGATGATAATGACATTGTTTGGCCATCGACTTCCACTAATAACAAACCAAATGAAGGATTAATTTCAACCCTTTGTAGAAAAACCTTTTCTAAAATAACATCGCTCCTGTTTCGGGTAAGATTACTACTAAAAAAAAATAAGTCACTTGAATAGCAGTGCAATCAAAGAATTAAGATTAGGTACAGTGTAGCGAACCGGCGCCACGCTCGCATGGGCAAGCTAAAGCAGTTTGGTATTTTCATTGGCCGCCGGGCTCGGACATGGAACATTATTTTAGAGATTGGACGGGTACCACTTTTTTATTAACAGGGAATAAAATTTAAATAGCCTAGTCATTTTTTTAAGTCTCTCTCGTAAATTTTGAACTATGGCTTCTCGCTGCCACTTGAAAGTTCCTGGAGTTCAATTGCTATTTGCTAACAGATTAATTTTATTCGAGCGTGATGTGCACGTTTAACACAGTGAAAGTTAGCCAAACAGAATAAACCTTGAATAACAATTTAGGTATATCATTCAGTTTAGTTTATTGCAGTGAACGACGGAATACCGTGACAAACTATAGTGTGGGGTGTTGGAATAGGTACGCAGTACAATACTAGTACAAGCAGCAGTTCTGCAGTGTGATATCGCTAAGCAACGAAACTTAGGTCCGTCTAAGTAAAATCTGCTGCGGTGAGACCACCCTGCATACAGAATTCTAACTCTGACTGATTGAACTTCTCCGCTGACTGTACATATAATGACTTGCGGTTGAGGAAGGCTACAACCACAGATGTAGAGCTAGTGTGGACGCGGAGTAGCTACATCAGGAGGAGTCAAGCACTTCGTCTAATTGTTTTTATATACGTAATCGATTTTCCAGTACTGTTGAGATGCACCCGTATGTATGCACTGATGCAAGTGCAAGTCCAGTAATTGCAAGTTCAAAAGTTAAGTAGTAGAGTAGCAAGTGATTTATTCCATGAACACGAGAAGAGAGCCTCTAATAAATGGGTTGTGTGGGACTACATGTAAAAAAAACAACAAAACCAAGAATCGAATTAGGGATGTATCTATGAGAAGATTCCAAACAGTGCCAACATTCAAATGTATCACGAAATACCTCTGACTTCTTAACGAGCTTTTAGATCTATTCTCATGCCGAGGTTCTGTGTTTCATTTTCTGAGGTAAGAGAAACCGAAATAAAAAAATGAAAGTTTCGTACAATGCAAGCTCGAGTAACCTTGGCATGGCGAGAAGATAATTATGTGAGCGCGATAATACCGGCGACTGATTAATCTGAATTTATAGTCATTGGCAACCGAGCAGAACTCACACTAGACAATTAACTGAAACACTTGTAATGTGTCTCACGGCGACAGTATGAAATAACTTTCCCAGCGATACGGCCACGATCATCTCCTTGGCAACATTGACCAGCCGGCTACAAAACAATATGACAGAATAAATACCATTCAAAGTCCGTAAAGCATATACCCACATGTGCGGGTGAGCTTCTTCTAATACTCGCAAAAAAAAAAAACACATAATGAAGACTCTAACAATAGACTAAATATTTGACTCAAATATACTAATCAAACAAGCAACTTTAGGAGAACATGCTATTAAACTTTCAAAATTTACGGGCAATCAATCAGTATAGACAGGGTAATTTAAGAGGCAATAAGGTTGTGTTATGGCTAAACAGTTCCATCGAAGCAGCCGCCGGGGCTCGCACGTGAGTCCCATTCATCCGTCATGTTCCACGTGCCGGGGTCCGCGCGCTGGCACCGCGCCGCGTGACGATTTCACGACAATTTTGACCGGACTTTTCTAAATAATGTTAACACTTTGGCATTAAGAACGTACTAAAATAAAACAAACTTTATAAGAAGTCCAGCAGCGATACTGTAGGTATTGTAAGATTCACCAAGGAAGCGAAATATAAATAGGTGAAAGAGGTTGCCTGAAAAACTAGCTGTTGGCCGGCGCTGCGCTGGCCGCAACTAGTCGGCCACGCGAATAACAGACGAGCAAAACGAGCTCTGTTTTAGGTCAACGTTGAACAAATACCAAACGGGTCGTTCGGACGCTTCCGTGGTCTATTTCTGATCTGCATTAAACGACGGCTGGCGAGGACTGCGGTGCGACTTTCGCGACGTGTGCGCCGAGTCGATCGCTGCCGGTCTTTCTTGTTTTATTGCATTTTCGTTCTACATACCCACTTTGAAAACAACAATCAAACATTGAACCTCAAATATAAGAAAACCGTAAGAATCATCTCCAAGACGCCGTCCGTGAATTATGCAATCAAAAATCAATCATGAAAGTTTTATGAATAGTAAAAATTAATGTAAACTGAAAGAAAGCTATATAATACAGCGGGCTGAAAGATTGGATCTTTGATTAGCAGTATATTGCGGAAGCAATCTCCACATTTTGCGGAGCAGCGCCGAGTACGATCGGTCGTCGTCTCCACTCTATAATCTAAATAAGGAGCAAAAGTTCAACGGCCGCCTCAGCCAACTAGGAAGAAATTTTCTAGAGATGTCTCTACTGATTTACATGTCCACTTTAAATAGATTACTCCCCCCAAAAAAGGAAGGATTAAGGGATTTCCTTTGAGCACGGGCCTAGACTTTGCGCCAGGTTCACGAGATGCTTTCATCATCATCCATTGATTGTGACAATAAATGATGTTATTTTATGTTTCGGAAACGCCACTTTTCATGTGCTTGTCTGATACTCTGTCACTTCCCTTTATTTTATGTCTCACAATAAATGTAAATAAAGCCGAAACAAGATCAACATCCTGGAAACGATAGCCCCGTTTTAATTAAGGGGATATTGCAGGTCGCATATATTTCAAGGGTTTTGTGCAGGTTCTGGCAGGCAAAATATGCCATGGAGCTCACCATAAATCATGACAGTTCATTTATTATTGTCGAAACAATGATCAGTCCCATGGACCATTAGTAATAAACTAGGTCACCATACCTGCCGTCACCTGGTCCTCATAGTAATAAGGTCGTAAGAGCACTACACCTATTACAGAAAAAAGGTCTGAATGTAGAATGCAAACAAGAACAGTTTCCTCCGACGGGAGAATGCCGACGCGGCGCATGACGTAGCTGTTGGCAACCGCTGGGGTGTGAGACAGGAATTGCGTAAAGGTGTCGTGAACACTTCATTCGAGACTCACTGAGAACTTTTCTCGAGACGAAAGTACAGAAATACCATTAGCGTCCGTCAACAATGTCAGAAATAACTCGCAATAGTCATAGGTTACTAATTCACTGGGCGGAGACCGCTTGTTTATCGACGAGGATCACGAGTTAGTAACCACCTTAAAACGATCATAAACGAACTACATGAAATGTCACTCAAATGTTGTAATAACAGTCTAGATGCCGCCAGTACAATAAGAAGCAAATTTACGACTTACGGCAGTATAAAAACGAGTGCAGCTAATGACGCATGCGCATTATGCGGCGACATGAGGAGAACTTCAAGAAAGAGTTAGCCAAATAATTGAAAAAACTACGAAAACTAAACGTGGAAAAATCTTGGACTCGCTCCAAGCAGCTGATTGATGAGGATGGTCATTTCGTACACGGCCAATCCCGAGTTTTTTCTTATTATTTAGCGGAGTAGTGGACGAGTCTATTTCTGTGACGCGAAAAACAAGCCACCACAAAATACGCCAAAATATCTTACACAAAGTTGTATCGTAGGTGTTTTGCACACCACGTGTAAAAATATGACTGGTGAAAATAGAAGTATTTTATCCAAATATAGAAAAACCAGGTCCTAAAAATTATAAATTATTAACCTCAATAAAGCAATTAGTGAGAGGAGCCACTCTGCGTACTGGTACGGGCTATTCTTTTAGAAACGACTACCAGCACCACGGAGCGTGCTCGTCTCCTTGCCTCATGTAGATGGGAGACGGGGGCCTGGTTACAGGTCTTGCCCTCAAAAAATTTAGGCACACTGCTAATAAATGATACTTTCAGGTTCGCGGTATCGATGCGCCTGGGAGCGGCATGTGTTGCCCGTGTTAACGAAACTGGTCTCCACGGCTTTTCGTATAGCAGGAGTGCTTGCAGGCCGTATCGCACAACACGCCTCCATCAACGCTATCCTGCGCCGAGCCCTTGCCAGTGCCGGTACACCGCCAACCGCGGCATCTGGCCTGGCTCACGACGATGGCAAGAGACCGGGATCGCATGAACCTGGTTCCTTGGAAGTTGGGACGGCCGCTAGTCTGGGACGCCACTTGTGTGGATACCCTATTAGCGCCGTCCCATCTCTCACGGACCTCGACCATGGCTAAGCTCTTCAAACGGCGCAAATTTGCTGCCATAGACTCTGGCTACATGTTTGAGCCGTTTGGGGTGGAAACACTAGGGCCGTGGGGACCATGTGCTCTTAGCACTTTTTAAAAGCTGGCAAAGCTTCTTGTCGGCGCGACCAGGAGGCTGGTGCGTAATTAGCTTGCGCAGCGCGTCAGTATCGCCCTCCAGGGCGGCAATGCTGCCAACAAAACTAACTTTATGATTTTGACTGTCTCTGTTGTATTGTTCATGTATAATATACAATGAATATACATGAACAATCTACCTAACGAAGTTCCATATCCGAAATAAATAATAATATTAATTATTTTTAAAAAAGTATTTTATTGTGGTATCGTTTATTCCAATAACAAATATATTTTAAGAATAACGCATAGCGTTACTGACACGCGAGTTAAACCTGAGAAACCACGTTGATTTGATACCGTTAGGCAAACCGCAGGCTACACTCATTTATGTAAATCCCTCGTTTTATACTAACAATGTGTGCGTTAGTAATCCGAAGATATCATATACTTATATTATTCTTTCGGAGGGGAAATTGCCGTAGGTAGTGTTTAATTTTTTGGTGATACGACCAGTTACCAGGATATGGAAAGGGCCAGGTATGTATAATGTATATGTATACAAAAAATAGTTTGTGTCTAAAATTTATTTTTTGGTACAAGCTTTTGTTGCCGGCTGTACTTTTTTGCACAGATATTAAGTAGGTACTCGTTGATGAAGCCAATAACGACGGGTTAACTTGTGTAATTGAGGAGTTCCTATGACCACCTTCCGTCTCCTTCATCAGACCAGCTTTATGGCACATATTGCATTGTCACCCGACTCACATAATGTACAAAATTTCAGCTCGATTGGACTTTAACTCGCAAAAATTGACCCACTAACGAACGAACGAGCTAACAAGGCAAAATAATATATAGCTTGTAAACATAAGTATTTTAAATACCACTACCTACATTAAGTTACGTGCACAGGCAAAAACAAATCCAGAAGGTTATATACTACTTAAAATGTGAAAGGAAGTAATGGATCATTTAATTGTACGCTTGCAAATGTAGACGTGGGCGCGCTCCCAATGCGCTTAGTGACTAGATAAATCTAAATGCTCCACATTTCGAGAATGCTTGCTGCTGCAAAATTGCGCTGAATCAAAAAATCTACCAGCTGTTTTTGTGAATTAGATACGAATTATCACTAATTTTCACAATGGTTGTATTGTAGTTGACTGGTATGTATTATACCGTATCCGTATTTGACCCGACTTGCGACACTCTTTTGGGTCGGGTTGGAGCAAACCGTCTGTAATCGTATGGTGTTCGTTAAAATCTTAATATACCTATGGAAAAATTGACAAGTTTATATGGAATGACAGCTGCGGTTGGCATTTTTAACGTTGATCGGTCTGTAATCGTAATTTCTGCAATCCGTCCTGAGATAACTGAAGGCCACTTTAATCAATTAGTTAACCAGGTGTAACAAATATGGTTTAACAGTGCATTACAACTCCTCAAGTAAATTTTAGGACTATTACATATTTTGCTATGCTATTACATTATAAGTATAAAAGCGCCAATAGGCTTCGCCAACACGATCGGATGCGTAAGGATTGCGAGCACACCAGCGACAACTACGGGGTTGAGAGCAGTCGCCTTGGCCGACATCGACTGTGGAGCCTGGAGATATTATTATTAAAAACGCCCTATAATAACGTGGCATATTTTGTGAGATGGAGATGATACTAATACGTTGTTTGTATAGCATGTATTGTTATGCGGGCGTTGTCTTATTTCGAGCGTAACTAATTAGTGTTTGTCCCAGACTTACCGGAATTATTGTGGATTTGCCAAACATTTAGCCGGTCAGAAAAGAAGATGGTGAAGGTTAATTACCTGCAAATATAAAACAAAAAATAAATGCTATGTTCATACTAACACAACATATCCCTAACGATCCCATAATGGACAAGGTGTTGGTGTGACAAAGTATTATCACTACATAGTATAAAACAAAGTCGCTTCCCGCTCTCTGTCCCTATGTATGCTTAGATCTTTAAAACTACGTAACGGATTTTGATGCGGTTTTTTAATAGATAGAGTGATTCAAGAGGAAGGTTTACATGTATAATATAGTACCCGTGCGAAGCCGGGCGGGTCGCTAGTAATGTTATAAAAGTTAAATAGAATTTATTTGTTAGAATTTAGGTACCTATATGTATCATGAATAAGTTTTTTTTCAGTTCGGAACGACGATTATTTTTCCCCGAGATAGAATTTATAGTCAGCATAAATATACAATTTTCATCAAAGCAGAGAAAGTTGCGTTTGTGGACTTATAAAAAAAAAAACGTTTTTTCAAGCCTTTAAAAAAAAGTTAGAACCTTGTTTTTTATTTTTTGATTAATTACTATTAGATAACAACCTCTAAATTTCAAAGAAATCAAACCATTACATTGGCTAAAAAAAATTATAAACGATTTTTTATTATTTTTTATTTTTAACCGAAGCCATCTTGCTATTGCCTTTCTAGACTTGAAATTTGGTAAAATGATATCTTATAATAAGACAAATAAACGCTAGGTGCGTGGTTTAATAAAAGAAAGCTAATATACATTTCAGCCAGGGGCAGTTTCACTATAGGATTGCGGCTAGACCCTTTTTAAAAAAGTTAGATGATTTGACATCGTGGTAAACAGTGCTTTTATGAAAAACGCATGAACCATAAAAGTACGCTAAACAGTGCGTTTATGGGCCATAGAGCATAGAGTTTTTCGAAGACTTATTCGGTGTCATTGTATTTGAGCTAAAGCCTATATAAATGACAGATAACGGTACAGGAGTAGAAAAATAGCTATACACGCCAGTACCTATATTTATGTTATTAACCCCCGACGCAAAGAGAGGGGTGTTATAAGTTTAACGTGTCTGTCTGTGGTATAGTAGCTCCCAAACGGATGAACCGCTTTTCGTTTACTTTTTTTTGTGTCATAGATAATTTTATCCCGAGTGTTCTTAGCCATGTTTCATGAAAATCTGTTCAGCCGTTTTTGAGATATTGGACTTTGAAATGAAAATGTCGGGGGTTTTTCAACTTTTCTCAAGTTGTAGTTATATTTATGTACGTATTAAACTGTACAATCATAAGCACAATGCGTACGCAAAGAAAAGATGAAATCGAATTAAAATAACAACATGCTTTACTAAAGATGCTTTGAGTACTTTTTTAACCGACTTCAAAAAAGAAGAAAGTTCTCAATTCGGTTGTATTTAGGGTTCCGTACCAAAAAAGTAAAACAGGAACCCTTGTTTGTTTGTTACCTCTGTCATTTATGAACCGATTCATAGATTATTTTTTTATCTGTAAATCTATGCTACCAGCACGTCTAGCATGGGACGGCCGCGACATACTCTCGATTTTTATCGCACTATACCTCTTGGTCTAAGTGTTCTAATAAGAGAAAGACGGATAGTGCGAGAAAAATCGAGAGAGCTCGCGCGCCGTCGCGTGCTAGTGCTAGCCGTGCAGATTAGTCCTATTGTTACCAAACATCCAGTTTGATCCGATGGGATCCACGAGGAATCGACGGAACTCCTTGAAAATGATTGACCCACATAAGCAACTTCGATTTTTTCAGTAATAATCTACGCATTTGCTCTCGGAAAGCAGTTCATGTGGTTCAGTGTAAGGAAATGTGAAAATGTTCATGTATGTGAAAGTACTGAATTGAAGTCGGTTCAAACTTCGCTTTAAAAATAAATGATTAGTCAATGCAATATTATACATAAGTATTCTTCAGTTAATCGCTTTGTTTATGACGGCAAAATTGATCATCGATTTCCGGTGCTCTGTCTAACCACGACGCCAATACAATTGTCAACTGACAGTAGTTGTACGCAAATAGACGATACGTGGTAAACAAGCAGAACTAGCGCCGGCACCGCCTGCCCACGCGCATCGCGTTTGTCTGCGCAACGCAAATGAGCCCTAAAGATATTTTAACGCGCTTACTAAACCGAAAAGCATCCCGCTCATTATGAGTAAACATTAAAAACGAGACGTTGAATATTTGGTCTTGATTTTATTTTAATGCTAAAGGGAATGGAAAGTCTACATCTACAGTTAAAAGACCACATGGTTACTTAAGCTAATTAGAACCGTCTACTCATAATAATGTGTTCTAAATACATTTATTTCAAATGTTGAATGCCTTGAATGTAGTTAGCCATAAAAATCTGTTGTCACCTACGATTTACCTGTATGATCGCTTTATAGGTCAGACGGCTGAAGTTCGTTAATCTCTGAACTGACAATTATTTTCGACGAGGCGACAGCGCACCGCAATCAGCGTATCGACAAGCCAAAAGGATCGGCCATTCTGGCGGTGTACCAAGGAACGCAATAGTCAGCCTAACTAATGTACATTTCGCGACCCAAGTTGGCATTTTGTCCGATGAGTCCGACATCCGACTAATCTACTAGACCTGTTTGGCTTGAGATGTCACATAATTCCTTTTACATGTTAATCACAGACAAGACAATGTATGGAGGTGCTGCATGCTGGTGACAGATTTCGAGCGTCATCTTGCTAAATGCTAACTGCCAATAAAACCTGACTGGAACATTATATAAAATTCACTGTAGGTACTAGTAATTGAGATTTTAAATACCACTAGGTGTATCTAGTACCTAGTATCTAAAAAAAATACGTTGCAAGAGCTGAACATTTGCATGTTGTATTCCATAAATACATAATTGCAAAGTCAATACAAAATGTTGCGTTATTAATATCTATAGATGCGTTATTATAATAAAACAAATATACATATTTTAAGACCACCAATTATTTGATAAATTAATTAGTGATGTTTTATATTTAATTACTCGATTTGTTTGTTGTGAGCCGGCTAACCTAAACCGCATTAATATGAGGAGCAAGTAGCTATTAATCCAAAATACGTCACGGGTTACACGTATGTCGCACATTAAACTATTTTATTACAGTGTAGCCGAGGCGTAATACCTTGTTGATTTTGGACGTGCTCGCGAGACAGGTGTGTGTATTACTGTTATTTAAACGAGTCGTTTTCATGTAGCTACGAAATAAGAAGCGCTTTAACTGAATGTATTTACTGTATTATACCCGTTGGGTACCGTCAAGAATTGTGTTTATTCTCCATCCATTACTATTGCATGACTTTTGCCGTATTTAAAATGAAAGAATATTACATTATAAGTAATGACAAAAATCATAGAATGAGTCGCAAAAAAAAACGTCTTTGCAATTAGTGCGGCTCCAGTTGACATTTTGACTTCAGCCATGACTAAACATTGCTGCAAATAACGCAAAGACGTTGCACTTGTTTGTTTTACATAATTTGTTGATAGATCGCTACTAATGTCTGTAGGTCAAACGAATAATTTCTCGGAATAATTTTTAATAAGTAGCTACAACGTGGATTCTTTATAATGAGACTAATTGTAGATAAAATCAATCGTAACAAATAACGGGGGGTGAGAATTTGTAAAAATTGTCAGGTAGATTTTTTTTATTGCCGAATAGTCGTTGTATACATATTTCTAAGCGTGTTAGTAGCTAGGATATTCAGCTTACTATACAGTCACCAGCATTAATATCTGCCACAACAAAGCGCGCATAAATATCTGATGCGACTCTATTTCTAAGGCTGTTAGGGTTATGTTATGTCGTGTCAGATATTTTTGCCCGCTTTGTTATGGCGGATTTTAATGCTGGTGACTTTACAATGTGGTCATCGGCATGCTGACAAAGTAACGAACCGGTTTCGCAAACCCCCGTGGCCCGTATTTCCATCGGCGTCGGGCATCGGGCGAACGTTGCGAAATTGTCTGCAAGCGCCAAGCGCACCCGACGGCATCGGGGAGGCAGAGGATGACGCCCTCAGATGACACCGCCCAGACAGAAATAAATGTGCAAGCTAAACAAACCCGGCATTTCCGGCGGCACGTGGACTGACACAATCATGTAAATATATCCGCGATTAATTCACAGGGTGCCCAGTCAACGCCGTAAGGAATCCCCAATGAATCGACCAACTCCAAAAAGTACAGCAGATAATACTTAATAAGTTCCCTTATTTAGCAATAAATTTATAAGTATTTTTTCCAGCGGGACATCAAACCACAGCTAATAGTTTCGCACAATGATAGCGAGTCATATTTTTGTAAAATGTTTCCCTTTTTTCAGCAGGCGATCAAACCCCAGCTAATAGTTTCGCACGAGGATTAATAGCGAGTCATATTAGCTGTAAGTAGCCCAAGTAGGAAAACAAGCGGAATTATCTGAGGCCTACAAAATATATATGCATTCAGAAAGTGGACACCCTGCACGCTATGCGCATTGGCGGGGTGCTTGGCACGGCGAATATTCACGTTTTGGCGACGCTACGCCATGAATGGGCGTAATATTACGTAAGTTGGCCTTTTCGCTCCTGACTCACTCGTACAGAATTAACTTGTCTAGAGCTCGAGTACCCTGCAGCTGTATTGCATATTTCATAAAATATAATTTATGCGTTCTGTAACATAGTAATTTCAATTAATTGCGTTTGACGCTATTTACCTGGCACCTGCACTGAACGTGTTCAATCGAGCTGTATTGATATGTGGAATCGCCATTCATCTTAAATGTTATACGTTTCATGACCTTACACATTACCGCTCCTCTATCGTATAACTTAATACCGAAATCCGTGCAACTATGCGTAATCGGAGATCAGAAGTGTGCCGAGACAATGTTATCGGTAAGCAAGCAGTGCACCCATGTGCAAATTTATCAAAGGGATCAAAGAAATCGAAGTGTGTTTAATAAAAGACATCACCTACCTAGATAGAGCCTAAAAAATAGGTTGGCAAATGTCTAAAATTTTATAAATCATTATGCTAATATGCTACCCGTAAGCGCTCCCGCTTAAGGAGACAAATTTATTAGCAGGTGTAAGTGCTATGAGAAAGCACTTAAACATGTGCTCTAAAAATAAACCCAACAGATTTAATGAAGTGACACATTTGTTTTTCTAACGTGGGTATCAGATGTATTCATATAATTAAATACACAATTACGTACACTAATAGACTGATATCAATTATGCTCTTGAGTCTTGGGTACCCACAGTTGGCACAGTTTTCTACCGAGACCTATAACTGTATTGACAGTTCGTGTCAAATTTGCTCTTCGAAACGTTACTGAGTCTTAGAAGAGGACGAGATAACATGGAGGTTGACACGTTACTGAGTCTTAGAAGAGGACTAGATAACATGGAGGTCGACATAGGCATAGCCGTCATCATGACGAGTTGTTGAAATTACGTTCGTTTTTTCAACATCCCATTCATTTATCGATTCAGTATTTTCACATTTTCACTATTTAGAAAATCAGAAAGCACACTGAAAATACATTTGCACAATCAAAATGTTTTCAAGCGGATATTTTCAAGCGATAGTAGGTACGAATCCCGGCAGAGTTTATCTCGTCGAAACGTGTCCTGAACAGCGTAACTACTTGCGAAATAAGCTACTGAAAGAGCCATGAAATTCGATTTCCTAATACCTAATAATACTTATGAAATAGGAAGTTTTACGCATAAAACGTACGGTATCTTTCAGGAGTGAAAGTTGACAAAGTGTTCCAGACAAAATGCAAACTATTGTTCAGAGGCATACGAACGGTCTAGCGAGTCTCTTTTTAATTTACAGAACCGCTTCTATATTGTTACCCTACCTCATCTGAATGAAATAACCCGTTCCAGGTGATAAAATTAATCGGTGGATATAATACGTCCACGAACATAACTCGCAACATGGACGGCTGAGCCGATTGGCAACAATTCGGCGTCTATCTATTTCTAAGCAAATTATCCTCTAGCATGAGTTATGGACTGGACGTGACGACCGGCGCGGGAGTTTGCCAAAACGAGGATTATTAACTGACCTGACATCAGCTGCTCGACAAACATTAACAAAGTTTTAAATTTTTGTGTA
This sequence comes from Epinotia ramella, assembly GCA_947578815.1. Lineage (NCBI taxonomy): Eukaryota > Metazoa > Arthropoda > Insecta > Lepidoptera > Tortricidae > Epinotia > Epinotia ramella. The sequence goes on from OX388210.1 coordinate 11,358,936, forward strand.
ATCTAAGATCCCGACTATATACCGCCCAACCCTCAGTGTCCATTTTAGGGTTCCGTAGCCAAAATGGCAAAAACGGAACCCTTATTGTTTCGTCATGTCCGTCAGTCCGTATGTCACAGGCATTTTACTCAAAAACTATAAAGTGTGTTTGAATGAAATTTGGATTATAGGTGTATTTTGTTAGCCGATAGCATTGCTTCGTAAACCAAAAGAAAAAGAAATAGGGAGTAGGTACATACATGTGGCTAGAAGTCAAAAAAAATATTATCACTGTAGGTCGACATGTGGCACATTAATCGATAGGTAATCGAAAAATAAATATATCTATCTCTTCTCATCTTTTTTTTTTATTAAAATAATCTCTTTTAGATGAGATAATCACTCCGAAAGTCACTAAAATTGTGAACTCGAATCGTGTAATCGAAAAACATGAAAAAATCATGGACAATAGTGCTTTATAAATACTTTCAAGAAAAGTGATTTTGACCAAGATCGGCATAAGGTTTTTGAGTTATTGCTGAAAAACTGCCTTCCTTAACGAAAAGGACGTAAGTGGCGTGAGTTGTTATGAAGTTAAGACCTTTTTAACTTAAGGATATTGATTTCTATTGTGGGCTAGCTAGTAGAAGGTACGGAACCCTTCATTGTGCGTGTGCGTGGTCCTACAGGCACTTGGCCGGTTTTTTTAGACTACTCAAAGGAAGATATTTTCATTCCGTAGAAAATATAGAAATGAAAAGATAGATGCTATATAGAAACTATAGAAATCTATAGTAAACCATCAAACTATCGTCATAAAGTACTTATATAAATTATAAAATGTAATTTAAATCATAAAAAGGTATGAACCTTGAAAGTTTAGAAAATGATGCATTTTTTTTTATTGTCCAAGAGTAAATTTATTATATTTAATAAATTTACTCTTGGACAATAAAAAAAAAATTTAAAATTGTATGACTGAACTATGTACATAAACGCAGTATTTCGCGACCGAAACAACAATTTACCGGATTTTCCATACAACGATACAACTACTTTGTACAAGTGACGTCATACGTGGGTATCTATCAGTATGAAGCGTTTTCCGCTGCCGCCAGCGACGTCAATCGTTGTCTCAAAATGTTGGGTATTTATGTTCTTTAATTGTAGTTGCTCCCATACAAACATTTGTTCCTCTCCAAAAACTGGTTCGAATGGCATCGTAAAAAAATCTTAGTCCGCATCCCTATTACAGCAAATAATTATTTTATTATAATCGCCTTCGACACAGACAGTGATGCACGTTCGATCAGAGGAGCAGAATTTGGAGGAGGAGATAAAATTACGGAGAGTAGAAAAACTCATGGTACCTTATAATAATACCGGAAATGCACATTTTCTTGCCAAATGAGTAATTTTTTTTTTTATACTCGTCGACCTTAATGTTTGAATTAAGACTTCGTACACCAAACTTACATCACATACTTTTTACCATGGAGCTCCCATCTCAACATTTCATAACTGTTGAGACAACTAAAATGAAATTGACCAATCACGTGGCGCCTTTACTGAACTATAATGTATTTGACCAATAGGACGCCGTCATGAGAAAGTCAAAAAGTAATAGACATCATCGCACAAAAAATAAAAAGCCGTTGGTTGCACTTCGTTTCGGCTTAGATTTTCAATAGATACCAAGTTTGTTTAATTAGTTCAGTTGACTCTTAGAAAAAGTATTTTTTCTACTCCTCTACCGTTATCTGTCATTTATATAGGCTCTAGCTCAAAAACAATGACACCGATAATATGTCGTCGAAAAATTATATGCTCTATGGCCCATAAACGCACTGTTTAGTGTACTTTTATGGTTCATACATTTTTCATAAAAGCACTGTTTACCACGATGTCAAATCATCTAACTTTTTTTCAATCGGCCGCCATATTGCAGTGGTACCAAGTTTGCTGTGGCAAAAAGTTTTGCTATCAAACATTTGTAGAACATAAATTATTTACTAAAATAAAAATAAATGATCATGAATTGTGTGTATACATATTTTACCAATTATTGGTATTATTTATAAATATAAACCGATCCGATTCGGTTCGGATCCGGATTCAGTTTGGTTCGGATGGCAAGTTAAAGGAAATAAAAAACAAAACAGACCATAAACAAGAGGTGTCAATGTGTCATATTTCTAATTTCCCACTAAAGTTCCAATTCACAATTAAAAGACGAAATATGATAACTATTCGTTATTAATAACATATTAAGATTTGATTCGTGTTTGCGAATTGAAGAAAACTGTGTACGTTCCTTTTAAAATGGACGAAGAAGAAAATAACTTCACCGCTGAAGAAATTGCGTGAGTAGTAAAAGAACTAACGGAAAAACTACTGCCGAAAAGTCGAATGCTATTTATTTAGAACTAGCTTCTGCCCGCGACTCCGTCCGCGTGGAAGTCGTTTATATCGCGCAGCTCCATACAAACTTTCACCCCCCATTTCACCCCCTTAGGTGATGATTTCGGGGATAAAGACTATCCTATATCCTTCCCCGGGACTCAAACTATCTCGATACCAAATTTCATCGCAATCGGTTCAGCGGTTTAAGCGTGAAGAGGTAACAGACAGACAGACAGACAGACAGACACACTTTCGCATTTATAATATTAGTATGGATTAGTCGTAGAAAAAGTATTGTATGCAACGGTGTATAACCTGCAATTGCGATGCTCGCCAAGGCTCGCATCGCAACTCAAGCCTTAAGACCCTACTTATACAACAGTTGCATAAAATACTAGATAGTTATATAATTAGCTTTTTAAGTCTCGTACCTTGCAAACGTGGTACTCGACTGAAAAAGCATACATTATATATCGATTGCATAAAATACTATTTAAATATTCAGGTATTGGACAGTTAAATTTTAGTCGAGATCTTAAATTATTTCTAAACGCGCTTCGAAAGTAATAAAATGAAAAATATAATACGAAACGCGGAACATAAGAGTTGTCTACAATTTTATTAGATTAGAAGCAGATCAGAATAGCAGCATTCTACGTAGTGCTTGTCGTGTAAATCAAGAAATGTTTTGTCTGTTCTAACTACTGGAATGGCTTGATATTAGAGCAAATAGACGAATACTAGAACGCAGAAGGCGGTACGCCTGGACACGCTCCAGCCCCACATTATCTGGACGTTCTTCTATTTGTTCATCGCATCAGCTTTCCGATGCCTGACCGTTTCCAAGAGCTATCTATCATCTCTCGTGGTGCTTAACTGATTATCTATGCAATCGAAGAATAGGAGTGTCGAAGGTCGGTCGCAGTACTCGATATTCGGGTCGGTCTGTCATGCTCCATGATAATAATGCTAGTAACGCTGCTGCCGCGATGGCCGGTGCGAATCACTCGGAACTGCCTCGCTGCACGCTCCACCTCGGCTATATAACGGCTCGCCAGCGAATATTGTATAAGAAAGGTTATTTTTGCCGTCGTCCAGGGTCGCAGCGCGTAAACACTGCCGATACATGGCAGAAATGCCTCGAAACTGCATGCTGTGCGCAAGCACGTATTGTGCGGATGTTTACTATTATGAGTATCTGCTTCGCGGGTGTTGCTAACCGGGACTTTATAATTTATTGCTCGTTTAAATACCTATGTAAGAATACCTCTATATTTAGGAGAAACTTTCCGATGACGGTGTACGATTCATATGCCGTATGATTGATATGCTAAGAGTTTCCGGGAAAAAGCTTCGAAACATTTTTTTCAAGTTCATTTAAAGTTTGTTTGCACAGTTGCTGTCTTTAAGCCTAAGGAGGTCAGGATAATTTCTTTGAATCAGAAGATAATTAGAGCGCCTTCTTTTGTGATTGAATCTCGTTAAAAAGTTCAAAAGACTGATGGCATAAAGTTTGCGAGTCATGAAAAAATCTATAAATTGGCTGGAACTAGTGCAGTGAATCATGCACGGAACGTGCGCGCACCCTACTCTTGCATTTAAAACATTGACGTCAAAAACTTAAACCGTACGCCAAGGATAAACTCTAAACTCCCTGTTTGAGTTATGTAAATAAGTAAGTCTGTTCGTATGAACAAGGATACTAACTTCAAAAAGTAGTTACTACATTAAACAAGGAAATATTGTTTTATTAAACATGCAATGAAATATTGACGTTGTGTTCTTCATAATGGGCTTCGAAGTGTCACGTTTCGGGCGCAGCGAGACGAGAGACCCGTAATGGCATTTCATAAAAAATTGGGGGCCTAGGCCTGCAAGATGGTCTTTTTTAATTTCCATTCCACAATTCGTGGCACAGGATCACGGCGTTCAGCCATGAAAATTAAAGTTTGATTTCTTGGAGTTTTTTTAATTTATATGTTTGAGAAAAGCACTATACATACCTCGGCATAAAAAGGAGTTGCCTGCCTCATAACTATCCGACCTCGCTACGCTCGGCCGTCTATATGTACTCGGCCGGCAACCCCTTACTTCCCGGCCTCTGTAGTATGGTACTATTCTAATAAATTAATAAGGATTCCACCGCGCCGGAAAGTTAACAGTAGCTTCTAATGTTGTACGACGAAGACACCATTTATTTTAGAATGTGTTTGGGGATGTTTAACGTTGAATGTCGTGCTATAGTGGCATCACATTAATTTAACGGACTTATGAAATCCCAAACGCGACGTCCTCGTTCGGATGACTCGTGCTGTTAAAATAAACGTCAACAATAAACGAAAACGTTTTAAGAATCCGATTGTCTTTCTCGCGTCACCAGTTGCATAGATCTCTAAGTTGGTAAATCACGGCAAATCTAGAGCTGCTTTTCCGCAATAAAATTATATTTATAGCCGAATTCGTTTTGTATACATTCGTTTGTCACTCCCCTGACAGCTCAGTGAATCGACTTCACCACTTAATGACGGCACTAATTCAAGAGACGAGTGCACAAGAACCACGAGAACCGCAGAAAAGATGCGAGCAATCGAGAGACAAAGTTGACACACGGACACGTAACAAAACTCATATCAAACTCAAAAGTTACATTAAAACGATGAATTTAGTTAATTCAATATTTAGAAAGCGTAAAAGAACGAATCTATCAAAACGTTCCTTGCATTTTTTAAGTGGAGAAAATAGTTCATTACTACAGAGGCCGGGAAGTAAGGGGTTTCCGGCCGAGTACATATATACCCCAAGCGCTTTTCACGCCGAGCTATATATATATATATAGTGCTTTTATCAAACATGCCATGAAATAAATAAAAAAAAACTCCATGAAATCAAACTTTAATGTCCATAGCTGAACGCCGCCGTGATGCCACAAATTGTGGAATGGAAATTAAAAAAGGACCATCTTGCAGGCCTAACCCTACAATTTTGTATGAAATGCCATTACGGATCTCGCTGGGCCCGAAACGTGACACTTCGAGGCCCATTATGAAGAACACAACGTCAATATTTTATTGCATGTTTGAGAAAAATACTTTTTGTACTCGTCGATTAAAATCTGTGTTTTAAGATTTCGTAGAGAATACTGCAACGACACTCTTTTCATCGTTGAATAGTCTATGTTACTTCCGAAACAACCGAAATAACTTTTTCGATACGCTCTAGACAACCGAAAAAAAGTAAGTAAGCGTAAGTAGCAGCGTCGGGTCATCTGTCAAAAATCTACTTAAACTTGCTGCTGTATCCAGGGCATGAAAAAAAAAACTACGCTTTGTGATTGGCTAGTATTTAGACAATCACAGCACAGTACTGCAACATTACGGAAGCCGGTGGTGTGATGTGATAAGTTTTCTTTTCAAAGCTAAACTTAAAAAGTTTAAATAAAAACTAAGAAAATGAGTAGTGACAGTGACGAAACATCTTTAACACCTCAAGAAATAACTAATATGTATATATAACACACTTACCTTGCTACCTGAAAAGTTTAATGATCGAAACAAAAGTACATACAAAACATTTCCACAACGCAGGTTTCGTCAATACAACCAAACAGCATCTGCAACATGCTTCGTCAATTATCTACAAATTATAAATCCACCGCAGGTTTCGTCACCTATATTTAACATTACCACTAGTTCCTTACTAGTTCACATCCCACTCCGATACTCACCCAGACCAAACGTGCCAAAAATACCGGCAGCATTACCACGCTGAATGGCCAGTGATATTCGTTGGACCAGGTAAGAACCAGAGCGAGGGTCGCAGCCCCTTTCTGAAAAGTCAAAGAGCCTTTACAATAGTAGAACTAGACATTATAATACTTACGATATTTAGTTTTCTTATACGTATACTCGTATAATGACTTAAATTATTAATTTTAATGAACTCATACAAAAAGTATTGTTCACAATAGTGTCATAATACTCATAATCAAGCTTTATAATCTCGTACCTTACTTAGGCCACTCAGCAAGCTTCGTGGCCTAAACACGGTACTCGACTAAAAAGCTATCTATTATAACACGATTGTGAAAAATACTATTTCTACCTCTCTCTCTCTCTTATAATGGAGTGAAAAAAATATTTCATGTTAAAATTACAGCACGATTTCACCGAACTATTTTGAAAGGCGGCCGAAATATATCTAAATGCCACTTAGTTGATAGCTGTCACAGAGCCTGCCCTAAATACAAAACTATCTTTGGTATAAAGCATGTTGTGAAGCCAGCGAACTCTTCGAAGATTAATATTCTTAGACCGCGCCAGAAATTTAATGAATTAACGGTGTATGCGTTAATTCGGTACATAGTATAGCGGGATTAGAAACTGAAAGTGGTTTGTCAGAGGCGTGTTGACACGGGTCCAAGATGCTGTCGTTAGATATCGGTAATATGGTTCGCATGGCCGGCGGCGCGGACGTACCTTGCGCTAATCGCATGCGACGACACCCCAACGTTTATCATAATACCTAATATATTTTCACAAGCCAACATGCTCTTGTTATGCTCACAAATTGCTGACATTATTGGTAATGCATTTGGCAGTAAACCACGGTCGCCACTGACTCGACCGCACGTCATGTTTCATTGCAGCTTCGGGAAAGTTTCAACGGACTTTTAAGCGAGATAATATAAATGAGTTGTTGTTTTTACTTCCGATGCCGACGTATTGTTGCGCGTGTTAATTTACGGCATGGAAGTAAAATCTATATTTTACGAGTCAGTACAGAAAAAACAGTATAAAACTGGATAATAGGAGATAGAAACATCATAAAGACCAACGAGGTCAAGGTGCAAGTAAAAATGAGGACGAGTAGACTAATTACCGTCCCACGTTGTCGATAAACTCCAAATAGTGTTTATTTTATGTAAAAATGATTTCATGTACGTATACAGTACCATAAACATCGACCAGAAAATAAGTATTATGTTTGACCATGTTCCTGCACTAATTCTAAAATTATTGCCTTCATTTCAAAAATCTCCAGCGTTATTAAATGGTCAGCCAGAGGTGATGATGATGAATACGACTTGTAATAAAAGTTATATTAACGATATGTAGATAGTTCAAATTCAACAAGTGGTTTATATGTGAATTACACAACCACGGACAGTGAGTGCCAAAATTCTATTTGTGACGACAAACCGAGACGGGTATATTTAACTGCCACCCATAAACTGTCGAATACTGTCTCTGACAACATCGGATGATCTTATAATATCATTAACGCAACAAGGTAAGGGCGCCATAAAATTCGGGAACATTGCATTATCAAAATAACAGCAAGTATGCAAGACAACGCATCATATAATTTTTATTGGCTTGTTTCGACGGAATGGTTTTGGAAGTTTAACTGGCACGCAACATAAATTTAAACCTAAAAGTTAAATGTAAAAATACACTTTACATTCAAAGCACAATTGAAGAGAAATCATTGTCAAACTGATTACAATTCTTTTCAAAGAAATTACGGAGTGTAAGCGTTGTGTTGTTGCGTATCAGGTTTGCATATGTTAAGATTTACCCGGAATAATGCATTTGTTTGTAACTCATCTACGCAAACATTACATTCTTATGCGCGACAGAATTCGCATAACCCGACCTTTCAGCTCGGTGCATAAATAGATCTCACTCCCTCTTGGGCGGAAAATTACCAATTCCATACTCATGATCGCAAGTAGGTGCAGCTTACTTCTCGAAAAACTGAAGATTTCCGTGGAAGTGAAAAGTGTGGGTGCTTGTTTGTAAAGGATTGGTGGTGTTTTCAAATTGAATTGATTTTCCTGTACTTGTATAAGGAAGATCTCGTGACTGGGAACCACGAATGCGCCGGAGTCGCATGTGTGGGCGGGCAATTAAACCGCCCCGGCTAACGAAAACAACGCCTCTGCTACGACATTCTTCACAGGAACCAAAACTAAGGGAAAACAAGGTCTCGCCGTCGTCAGTGAATCGTAAACAAGAGCGCTTACTACTAATAGGACTAACTGTTTCAAAATAACCACTAACTTTTAACACGATATATGATTTACTACCTACTGTATGATGACATTCAGTCGGCTTTATTATTTGTGGGCGATTGTACTAAAATAATCTGTCACTGTCTAATATTATCTACGGATTCAAATTTGTATTTATAAAAATGATACAGCTCTGGTATGCATCAATGGCACTGTGTTTAGAGCAATAGCTGGTTTTAAGGTAGCTTAATGGCAGCAACATTGTGGTATAGGCAAGGTTTTGTTTTGAAGACTCTGTGGCCAGGATTTTCATTCCATTTGAATGTTGACCCTGGCTGGACTCTCGTTGTACCTTAAAACATTGACCAACATGCACCAGTTTGGTGAAGTCAACAACTCAAAATGACATTTACTCAGTAGGTACTCACCGATATGTTTTTACTAGTAGTTAAATATTCCCATCATTCATCGCCTTAATATCTCCCGTTCCTCTATGTCTATTATCATCACTCCTGTGTACAGGAATCGATAGCTACAGGCGAGGAGTTAAGCAAAAGCAGCTGACTTTCAGAAAATATATTGACAAGACTATAAAACAAGAACTTAACACAACCGATAATAGACAAAAGGAAGAGACAATAGAGTTATAAAAAGTATAAATATAAAACTAATAGGCAATCCTCGACAACTCCCTAATTATATACTCAAACTTTCAAACAAAGATATATTTTTTACGATTGCAGCGTCGCAACATCGAGTGCCCTGCAGTGATAGCGGATGATTTCATATCGCGTGCCGGCGTCTGCGCCGGCGCGCCGGTTAACGGTAAGCACCTGCCACAACACACTGGTATACTTACTCTCACGAGTATACTTGCTCTCACGTGGTTTTTCGAAAGTAAACTATAACTACCAATTGTCGCCATTATTATAATCAATATTATACGGTAAATTTAAAATGGAGAACGAGTTTCGCAAGTGCAGAAACTGGTTGCCTGCCAAGATAAGATGGCACGCTTTTTATTCCAAGTTAAAACTTCACTTCAGTTGCTTTCGAATGCGGTTTAAATTTTTGTTCCATACATTCTTTTTCGTCTTTGTAAACAGTACAGTATGTAAAATTGACTAATATACAAAATAGCTATTACGTCGAACAATATTTATAATATAATTTACTGGAACCTATTGCGCTGCAGTTCCAGAATTCACGTTAATGATTGCGATAGTAAAACCACTGGTTAACAGTAAACATATGGGGTTGAATGTGTATATTATTACTTGACGAGACGCGTGCGCCGACCGACACGCCCCAATTATGCAAGTGAGACAAGCAGCTACCGAAAAACAAAAGTATCAAATCTGAATCTAAACTTCCATTATGATCTCAAGTAAGGTGTATTAGGATTAAAAATGCGGCCGCTTCGGTGTTGGAGTTAATGCATTTCAGTAGTAAAGTTAGGTAGTGTAACTCGAAGTATGGCAAACGCATGTTACGATGCGAAGCTCCGAGACCAAATTATCTCTTTACTCACACTGCGATTACATCTACGCGTGTGAATGGAATTCGCGTAATGCAAAAAAGGGCGCACGGTGTAGACGACATTCTTTGACACTAATATGGATAACATACCTATACATACGAGGGGAGATCCAAAAGTTTTGATAATCGGTATTAAAAACAGAAGTTCTCCGTATCATATCATTTTTAATTATTAAATACACTCTTTATTAATTTACTTACCTATAAATGAAAAAAAAAAAAAAATTTTTTTTTTTAATTTTGCTTCATACGAGGGCTGCCTTTTAAGTTGTGTCGTTTGGAAAAACTAAAGACAATTTAAGTGTTAAATGGTATTTATTGTTTTTCAAAGTAATCACCGTGATATGTAATACACTTTTTCATTCGATCGAACCAGTTTTCGAAACACTTATTCCAGTCCGAAGTCGGGGTCTCCAAAATGGCCGTTTTGTATGCCTCAACCGCTTCTTCAGGCGTCTGGTACCGTTGACCACGAAGTCGTTGCTTGATTTTTGGAAAAGTAAAAAAATCGTTAGGGCTTAAGTCTGGACTGTACGGCGGGTGTTCCAGAATTTCGACGTTTTGCTCTTTTAAAAACGCAATAGTTTGCCGGGCGGTGTGCGAGCTCGCATTATCGTGGTGCAGTCTTATACGACGTCTTGGGTTATTTTTTCGAAACTCGCCGATGACTTCTGGTAAACAGACAGTGGTATACCAGTCAGCATTAACCGTTTTACGATCCTCGAGCACGATGGTGGCAACGTGGCCACTTTTCGCCACAAACGTGGCGACCATTTTTTTCGAAGTGCTCCGTGAGCGTATTACTTTGGTCGGTTTTGGCTCATCTTGGAACACCCAAACAGTCGACTGCTGTTTAGAATCGGGATCGTAGGCATATATCCAAGATTCGTCACCACTGATAATGTCGTAAACATGTTTCGAGTTTCCTCGGTTGAATTGCCGCAGAGTTTTGCGACACCATCGAACGCGAGCCGTTTTTTGGTCTTCACTGAGTAAATGTGGTATCCAGCGTGAGATCAACTTTTTTACGCCTAAGTGATCATGCAAAATACTGTGAACACTGGTCCCTGAAATACTTAAGGAAGCTTCTATCTCACGGTATGTCGCATGGCGATCTTCGATGATCAGTTGCCGTACAGCATCAATGTTCTCCTGGGTTACGGCTGTTTTTGGTCGACCTTCACGATGTCTATCACCAAGACTAGAGCAACCACGTTGAAATTCTAAATACCAGCGTTCCACAGTCCGAAGGTATGGTGCTTTATCATTGAAAACCGTAGTCAACTCTTCGAAGCACTGAAGTCGCGTTAAGCCCCTTTTGAAGTTGTAAAAAATTATCGCACGTAAATTTTCCTTCGAAATTTCCATTTTCACAACTGACTTGTCAACTTTGAACGAACGCTGTACTAAAACGGTTGGGCCGATTTCGAGTCATTCTTTTGTTTTCGAATTCTAAATTCAAATATTTTAACGTGACACTAGTTCTTTTTTATGCAATCACGGGAGGTTTGCAAACGACAGAACTTAAAAGGCAGCCCTCGTATAAAAAAAAACTTTGGATAGACGAAATGAAGCTTAGTTTTTACATCGACGCAATTGCACCGATTTTATTGAGGAGTTTTCCATGTCTAAGAATAAGAAGTAATAGAAAAAGCGTTGGTCTAGATTACAAGGTAGGTAACTAGTTTTATAGAATGCAGAAGCCTGAAAAACAGCCCTGGTAATCGGCAAGCTAAGCCAAAAAAAAACTCATAGAATTGATTTTTTTTAAAGTAAAAAATTGTTAAATACGCGACAGTTTTGTGACGTCAGATGTGAAGGAGATCACTTTTTGCTGCTAGCCGATTCGACTTCATTCAAAACTGAACGCTATTCGTAAGAGTATAAAGCCGTTAAACACTTATTGCAATAGCATATTCTGCAAATCAATTTGTAATAATACCAACGCGTCCTTCACCGTTTTGCTATTGAGAAAATTCGAATAGTTCGAATTTGGGCGTTATTCCTAAAGAGAAAAATAGAAAAATATTTACCAACGGCAAAAACAAATTGATATTTTGGTCGCCACCGCCGTCTGCTGTTCTTGCAAATTCGAATAGTTCGAATTTAGACGTTATTGTTAAAGAGATAAAGCTTTGAAAAATATCTGGCAATGGCAAAAACAAATTGGTATTGTGTTTGCCGCCGCCCGTCACACCCAACGCGCCCGCGGGCCGTCCGCCTAAATAATTGATAATTGTTTATAAATTTGCGTCAAATTCATTTTTTAGGGTGACACCGTAAGATGTCACGTGACCTGATCGAAAAACTGTTACAATGTTATTGAGTTTTCACTTCTGCCGGCACTCCCGGAGTGCAACCCGGTCTTTTATTTCTTTGTTTTTTTTCTGAGACGGCCTCGCTTAATTGCTATAGAATTATGATGTATCACTCTCCCTTCGTATGTATATTCATACTTTTGTCACCTACGTCCACCCTATTTAGTTTTTTTTTTTTTTTATTGAGGGCCAGAAAAACTTACCTTGAACTTTGTTACGTGAGCCGTGCCTTAAAAAAATCCTCTTACGAATAGCGTTCAGTTTTGAATGAAGTCGAATCGGCTAGCAGCAAAAACTGACCTCCTTCACATCTGACGTCACAAAACTCTGTCGCGTATTTAACAATTTTTCCCCATCCCAAAAAGTGCTCAGCGCCGCTAAAGAAGTTTTCACTTCAAAAAAGATGACATGAGTTTGATTTATTAATTTCGTGGCATCCAAGTAAATAAAATTCTAATTTTATTATATACTTTTTTATTACCGCACCAGAATTTTGCCAACACCGCCCCTAACATGTAACAAAATATCCTCCCATTTTACAGACGTCAGAATATATTCTATACCATCATATTTATTACGCTATTAAAGAAAAACAAATGAATGAAATCTTTTTTTTAAGTTTTTAGGTTATTATTGAATAGTGGCACAATAGGAATGACAATCACAAATTATCATCACGAGACCAAATCATGCTGATTATCAAAACTTTTGGATCACCCCGCGTATGTGTAATACATAATATAAGTATATATATATATAATATATGTAATATATAATATAAGTAATCTAATGCCGTTTACTTCTAATTCAAGGTAACGGTAGTACATTAATAATTGTACAGTGGTATATAATTGTTGAATAGAGGTGTAGTGCAAAAACCTTTTTCCCTAGGCCAGGTGCAGAAATTCAATGTCTTTTTGACGACCAAGTCTAATAGGTGAGTAGTGACCAATGCCTGCAAACATGAATATCTTGGATTCAAATCCCGTTAAGAGCAAATGTTTGTGTGATGATAAGGAATACTTGTTTCTCAATAGGTCATTTTAAACATCCTGTAATTTGACTGAATTTTCAGTAACATATAGGGCATAATGGCTTAGATATATTCACAATAAAATTCAATTTTAACTTGTAGTTTAAGAACAATTGCCCGTCAATGTGTCTTAGTTTTGTCACTGACACACTGACTTACCTACCTACTGACTGATCAACCTAATTCTAAGGTACTTCTAGCAGACCCACAAGCTCCAAATTATAACGTTATTAGTTTTTAGCCTATCAATTCATAAAAAAACCTAAAAATATTGCAATTTCAGGCACGTTTCACAGATATACAAACTGCATAAGTAAGTTTGTAATTTTATACAAAGACATGCGATTACACTGACTGTAGAGTTTGTTTCGGCGTTTCTTCTTAACAGTGGTCTTCTTTTTCAGAAACGCTGGTAGAATTTTGACTTGTAAGTGTCATTACGGCCTACGTGCAGAATAAAATTAATTTATTTCATTTATGACAAGTTCCTGCAAATAGTAAGTCTCTGTTTAGCCCTATGGTTGACTGGTAGAGAATGCCTTGAGGCATTAAGTCCGCCTTTTGTACTTCTTTTTTTTGTTTTGTGCAATAAAATTTAAATAAATAAATAATAATAACAAGGTAAGTTCAGTGCACTATACTATGTATTTACATGCGGTTAGTGTTAGATGTACAATGCACTAGAAAACTATTCAAACGTTATTTGCGGTTCGTAAAATAACATTTCCCTAATGCAAAAATACTATTCCCAGCTGCATTCATAATTTGTATACATACAATGTATTGATAACACAATTACCTACAAAAAGAAACTAGTGATATCCCTAGAAAAATATTCCATGTAAAAAAATATTTTCATTAAAGTAAACATTACACAATAAAAATGCAACTTTCCTTTATTGGGACTCGGTAACCGTGAATAAATATACTTCGATCAAAATGTATGACTTTGTCGGTAAAAAAGAAGAACGACCCTAATATCTTCACAATGCGGAAAACTCTCGGGAAACAGCTTTCTTTTCAGTCGTGTGTGACCTGTCAGTTGAGCCGCGTGGCTCTCGATGAGAATTCTTAAACAAAACCGAGATAAAATCGGCTGTTTAATTATATTGGGCTGTTAACATAACAAAGGTCTGTAACGCCAACCTTAAAACCACAACTAAGAAGGTGCGGAGACAATTTGGACGTAGCGAACATGTTTACGAGCTCTCGGTTACATAAGGCGGCCCACTCCGGAGCGTTCTGGCCACTATTTATATGCACTTTCCATTCCCGGCCGCCGTGACACATATTACTTACTCCAGTGAGTAAGGGTGGCTAAAGATAATTCCTAGCGTACTAATACTGTACACAAGATCATGGAGCTTTGTTTATACATTAAAGTTGTTTTTTTGGGTTCATATTTTTACAACAAAAGTGGCTTGAAGAAGTGGAGGAATCTTCAGACGGACACATTTTGGGTAACGCGAATAATGATTTCGGTATACACTGTAAAAATGTATGTTCCATTGTCACGATTTAAAATAGCGCCATTATATTAGGTTACGATTTATTCAAAATATTATCTTGCCGGAAAAATAAGGCTAGACATTTGTTGTTTAGTAAGATTTTTGGATAGAATGTTTTTCATGATAGAATATTAGATTTAAACGTACAGAATGATGGATGAGACAAACCTTATTATTCCTTGAATACGATAGCTTACTTTTAACCGTGAATTGTGTGTCCAAAATTATACTATTAAAGTGTAGACAATGAAAATCCTTTATCAGGACACAAAAATTTAAAAAATGCTTGTGGTAATGGTTCATTTACACAAATAGGTACCCGAGTTTATATTCCTATTACAAATCAGTTATTATAATAATCATTGGACAGTTGTCATTGTCATAATACAAAATGAATAGACCTCGTCATCAAATGAGGTAAATATAATAATGGCTAGGCTAGTTTTGTTTAGGTACAGTCGAGGAAATTGAATGTTTAGCACTTTTGGACCTTAACGTCATTCTAATAGAGTTGACATGTGCCAAACATTCAATTTCCTCGACCGTACAACTCGTTCTTATGTTAATATGCATAGTTATTACAGAAAACTAACCTATTTTCGTAAGAAAAGCAAAGAGTACAAATTCGAACTAACACAAAAGGGGTAAACTAATTACCGGTCAGTGGAGGGCTGACACCATTTCAACAAAAAAAAAGCTATTTCACCTTACGCAAAAACATTCATGCCAATATGACATTTATGTTTAAGATAATAAAGGCGATAATACTGAGGTAAACCTTGTGAACGAAATGAATGCTGGTGTCAATATAGGTGGGGGTACAGCTGTCAGTCAGCGACGCACGTGGCGGACTGCGCGGGCGTCGATTAGCACGCACAGTAATTACACGGTTCAAACGTTCCAACAACCAATTAAACGATGTCTTCATAAACAAGCGCCTGTTTGATATCAAGGTGCGGGAAAGTGATATGGATTAGCAAACTGACTCAATAGACCGTAGAAAACAAAAGTTAAAGGTCGTTTTACTATTCGACGGGGCTATGATTCCTGTTTATCTCGTAATAAACGACACGATAAAGCATCTAAGTATTATTTTCTAACATCTCTTGATATGTGACGGATTCTATATCGTTTAGAAAGCGATAACCGTGACTAAAAGTACAGTCTCGTAACGATTATTCTAATATACCTAACATAACTATTCCAACGTCACCTAATAAAAAACTTTTGATAACAATAGCGATATTGATAAAGATAGCAATATTAAGGGATTACATGACTCGATTATACCAGATACAGGCCAACTTGCAAATCATAGCAAATATTTCAACGTCTTGATGTCAGTTGGATTTCAATTTCCCATAGTACATTTTGACTTAAAGTAGGTAATTCAATTCTTCATCATATCATCGTTTCAATTAAGTGGTAAATACATATCGAGGGCTTCATGCTAAAGGGGCGTATAAGCAATAATAGGGTTCTTGCTTATACGCCTCTTTAGCATGAAGCCCTCGATATAATTGAGCTCACCATACAAGTGATAAAAATTTGCGTGAGAACACAAATTGTATAGTACAAACTATTGTACGGTCGAGGTCATAAATACGTTTACACTTTTGCACCTTATTGCCTTGTAATAAGGTGCAAAAGTGTAAACATAATTATGACCTCGACTGTACCTTATGCCTAGTTTAAAGATACGGAGTGGGCACATTTTGATGACCTAAACCTAACTTTAAATTACGAAGCGGTTACAAGCGTAGGACGAACTAGGTACAATTTAATGGGTAACAGAAAAATTAAGTAAGATATTCTAATAATGACCTAAGACTGACCAAACTGACAAATTTGTACCATACAAATGTTAGGTAGAAAAATACATAATTTTTCGTTATATATCTGCAGTTTCCAAGCAAAAGGTACCGCGATGATGACGGTTGTCAATAAGGCGTTATTGGCAAGTCGATGCATATTGCAAACGTTCTTATCGACACCTAACAAAGCTGTACCTTTGCCTGGGTACGACTACGACACTAATTAGGCACATTTTGATAACCTAAAGGCCAGTTTAAGTGATGAAAACTGCGTGCGGTGAAAGAAAACATTAATGATAGGCATCGGTTAAGTTATAAACGTTTGGTACGGTACCGTCGCAGTGTCTGCAGCGTTTGGGCTCCGGGACAGCGATCTCGTCGCCGAGGTCGCGGTGTCGTACCGGCATGGCCGCGCATCCCGCGCCGGCGCCGCCACCCGTGCTTGCGCGCGTTCGGGACCGCTCCTCTAGCGGTGGCGGCGATGCAGCCACTAAACCGATCTACACCGCCCGCCCGAGCCGGTAGGCGGCGCCCATTCCACGGTTTATTTTGGGCGGCTGTGACTCATGGCTCGAACTGCCAGTGCGCGGCGCCCGCACATCGCAGGTTGCGAACTACCCTGGTTAAGCCTACGCTGCTCTCGCAGCCTCCGCCCGAAGGCTTTCATTCTCGCTTTCGATGATTGCAACCAAAACGTATAATTAGAGGATTGATATAGGAATTATTGCAAAGCAAATTGCATATGCTTCATATCGGTACCAAAACGACTTCTGGAAAAGATAGTGAATAAGCACGTCCGTTCTCCGCTATTATATATTAAGTTGATTTTCCTGCATTATTTCATAGGTACCTTTGCAATTGGCAATAAAGATCATTTCTGATTTGTGCCGATTATTAATAAAATAATAAGTACAACAGTTTTTGGATTTGTTTATGATTTATTATTAATTTGGGATCCGAATTCCTAAACAATATTTAAGCGACCTTAACTATAGCCTGGATTCCATTCATAAGATCATAAGAGATTCATAATGTTGATCATTTCTAGTTATGTTGCAATTGGCCTGCTGTGATGGTAAAGTTCCACTGCATATAAATAACAAATCAAGTAGGCCAGGGACAACTAAATAGGATAAGTTTGGGAAATAACAAATTCTATCCCACATACCACATCATAATGTTGGCTAATCCGGAATATGGGGCTTTTAAATTCCAAATGAATTTCAAGGTTGCGCCATGTAAGAAAAACTACTTGCTAACTCAAAAAATACTAAGCATCTTGTTTTAAAAACAGGTTAATATTTGGAGTTCTATCTTTGTCTTATATGTACATGTTGCATTGCAGGGTCATCAATTCATCATTCACCAACATGCAACAGAACAATTGGTGGTAGATATTAATTTAATAAGATTCTGTCAAAAATTTAATTTTTGGTCTTCTCTCCCTCTCACTGAGCATAAGCGTGAGCGAGATGGAAGTGCGTGCTTTCCGAGTTGTTTTTCATGTTTTTAATTGAAATTTTTTGGCCGTTTAAATAAATAATAACTTACTATAAAAACAAAGTTTTAACCGACTTCAATTTAGTACTCCGCCAAGCCACGAGTACATTTCTTTTCCAATTTACCACATGAACTGATTTACGAAAGCAAATGCGTTGTATATTAGAGAAGAAATCCAATCGCTGTATGTGGGCCGATAATATTTGAGGACTTCCGTTGATTCCACAAGGATCACCTTTGGGACTTCATTAGTTGCTATTTCAACGGAATCTTATCAGAATCTGTGACGTACTTTTGTACTTTTAAGTACATAATTGAGGAATCCCATAAGTCATCTGTGGTCTTCATCATCAATTCCACTCCACCAAATTTATGATTTCCGGGTGTAAATACACGAGATATAATAGAAAATACCAAAATCACTACACGCATGCCTAATATAATTGAGGAGTTCCCTCAATTCCTCATGGATCCCATCATTCAACTGAATAAAAAAAAAATGGGACCCACCTGGAAGCATATGCTTACAAACAAAACAAAAATTACGAATCGGCTCATCAATGACGGAGTTCTGAGGTAACAAACATTAAAAAAAAAAATACAACCGAATTGAGAACCTCACTCCTTGTTTTTTAAGTCGGTTAAAAAAGTAATCACTGAGTTCTCTCAAACATGATATTGCCGATTTTTAGAAGCAATTTTAATATTATAAGCTTTTGTGCATAATTTGTGACGAATATTTTAAGTGTGTGTACGAACATTTAGACCTGTTCGTGATTTTTTTCGATCTCGCTGCAGAAAACCCTCAAAATTACTATTCGTATTTTTTTGAAACCATATTATTATAAACAGACGCATTATGGTCCACTTGTCTGTGTAGATATTGGACTATAAGTTTTATGTTCTGTATTTTGTTGAGATTTGCAATGAAGTGTATTGTCGTAATTTATCTTTGGAAATTACTACACAGAGTTGTCAATTTAAACTCTAAATTCAAATCCCAGTTTTTGACATATCCCAGTAAAATACATACATATTCCTGACAAACCAGTTGATTAGTACATATTTATTTTAGAAAAAACACTGTCTTCTCCCTCTCATATAAATAAAAATCATAAGAAAAGTGTCAGCTGTCAATGACACTGGTAAAATGACTACAGAAAATAAAATTATGTGAACAACTGTCTACACATGCATTTATAATAATTTGCATTAAATGCTTGACAAATCCTTTGGCAACATTTTAATATTGCCATGACTGCCATGAGTGTTGAAATAAACAATAAAGCCATTAATATTACATGACTTTCAGACTAAAAATAATCTGACAAACGAAAATAAATTTCAGATGCTACATGGAAACATTTACCTAAATTAAGATACAAAAGAAAAGTTGGAGTGATCTCAAAACAGAAAGATTTATAAACTGATTGTTATATAAAAGCTGAAGCAATACTGTTTCATTGCCATTTTAGAATTATATTTTCTGTACAAATGACATATTTAAAAACACATTCAAATTAGTTTATTCATTTGGGAGCTATGCTGCCTCAGGCAGATACACATGTTATACATATAACACCGTTAACACAGAACTGAGAAACATGGTTCACTCTTGTGTCGAGAGGCCAAGATTCATTTTGACGCACTGTGACAAGTGTAAGTAGTGTGGTTTGACTGACTTGAAACTCAGCATATGTATGAATATGTAACTAAGTAGCACTAACATGCTAGTAAGTCTCAATAAGTGTCATGAAGGGAAAGGTCTAAAGGGAGAACATGTAAATAGAGGACAAGAATCTTTATGTAAACATAACCCAGTCTTAGAATCCATACTTATATTATAAATGCGAAAGTGTGTCTGTCTGTCTGTTACCTCTTCACGCTTAAACCGCTGAACCGATTTGGATGAAATTTGGTATAGAGATAGTTTGAGTCCTGGGGAAGGACATAGGATAGTTTTTATCACGGAAATCATCCCTCAAGGGGATGAAGTGGGGGGTGAAAGTTTGTATGGAGCTATACGATATAAACGAGTTCCACACGGACGGAGTCGCGGGCAGAAGCTAGTGAACGATATAGGAAATAATATAGGACATTGCCCTATTGTGGAAGTGGACACAATATAATATGATGTTGATAAACACTATAATGTAAATGTATTTTGCTTTATAAGAAGCTTACCAAGATCTTCAACAATTTACGATGCTAGATGCTCAATGAGTCTTTTGCGTACAAACTTTGTAATGTGGATAAGTGTAGTTGGCAATCAACAAGCAAAGTTTAATCATTATGGTGAACGAAATAATGTGCAGTTATATCCTTTATAATGTTCTCCGTTTAAATTGCAGAAAGTTTATAATAATTTAACACAGGTGTCTGATTACAGTCACCGATACAATCAATGGAATGACAGCTGATTTACATGATGTCACATTCGATTTTTATCTCAACAATACGCTCCTAAATAGATAAAACTCATTCAGAGTATTTATTACCAAGAATGTGATCCAAAACAAACGCGCTCGGTTATAAATACTCTTTATACGAAAATCTTATCAATAAAAAAGTTACAGCTTGAAAAGCTGTGGGCGGCGTAAAAACACTAACCTTTGTAAA
Organism: Epinotia ramella; assembly: GCA_947578815.1. Lineage (NCBI taxonomy): Eukaryota > Metazoa > Arthropoda > Insecta > Lepidoptera > Tortricidae > Epinotia > Epinotia ramella. Next base: position 11,379,662 of record OX388210.1, read on the forward strand.
GAAATAATTTTCTTTGTGTTGAACTCTTCTCCGTCACTTGCTGAACTTATTACGGCCAAAGTCACTAAATCCTGTTACACCACGCCACTAAACTTAAACATCGCACAAATGTAAAAATAGTTTCTCTCACTGGGTACATTGTTCAGCCATTTTCAATAAACAGTATATACAGAATTACAGATACGATAGTACAGACTGCAAAAAACGGTACTGGCAACTGAGTGTTCTTGTCGTTAACGGAACGCTAGATTTCGCCATGAAACGTTTAGTAGCGTCGTTAGCTTCGCTTTCACACCGCGTTCACACTCAACGAACATTTTACCACAGATAGGATAGTCGTAATGTTGGCGACTTGTGTGCTGTCCCCACATATTATTCTAAAACTATAATCATATTTTCATCTACGATATTATCTTCGGTTTTCGCGATTCTCACGACTATTCAAGAGATTAAAAAAAGAATGAAACGGATTTTGTCGTGTATCATTACGTATAATTAATACATCCCAACGTCTCCAGCCCACTAGCGATTGTTCGGTTTTGATGCATTCTAGCCTAGTCTTACTAGCACGGTCGCTTTTATGTCGGATATAAAGAGTTTGTCCCGCTCGCACTTGCATATTTGCCAGTTACTACTTTGCCGAGTCACAATTATAGCACGAATGTATGTTTTGAATAAGCCCTTCACGACGTCATTTATAATAATCAGACCAGATTGATGGTACCATTTATGATAAATGGGTACTAATTCCTTGAGCATGGATAAAAGGGATTATAAAGGAGTACAAATGAATATCATATTAATTTATCGTGTACTATATTATGAACATTACTTCCAGTTTGTAACATTTTTTTATAAATTAAATAAAAGGTAAAATACATCGAAGGCGTCTAGCGTCAAAAACTATCAGTATATAACAACAAACATTAAATAATTACACTGAAAAATGCACATAAGTAGTTGTATTTTAAAATAGAATAAAGTGCTAATTACTAAAAGTCCATAAATTGTAATTAAGATATAGTATAAACAAGACAAAAATAGAATAAGCCCTTATCTTTCAAACACCACCAACGAAACATTGTTGACTGATGCTATACTTCATATTCATAAAACCAAATAAGAACTACCTAGTTATTTCAAATAGTAAATCGAAATATTACACATAATTTAAAAATTAGGCAAATCTTGGCAATAATTACAATCTATAAATAAATAGTTAGGCGGGCAAACACTGGAATTGAAATTAGTAATATTATGTCTTAATAAATATTGCATGTTTATAATTTACAAGTGTTATTATTCCACTTAAGTTGGATTCGACTAAACAGGAATAAAGATTCCACTTAATTTGGGGCTAACCATTAAAATTGACGGCCATATCATGAAAATACCCTATTCTTGTTTGTTCGAATTGACACTACAGAGTCTCATTTCGTATTTATCCATTTTTATACATTTATTTATTAACGTTTGGTGTAATGTAATATTGTTAATTACAATAAATTGCAACTAACGCGAAGCGTTATATTGCTTCATGTTATTCCATACATTTTACACCCTTATAATAACATTCATTCAGGCGAAAAAATGTTCTCGTGTGTGCGAGGCTTTTTAATGAGATAGCGTGACGTGATATGAGCATTTGTTGTTTTTCTGTCAGAATGAGAGATGTGTCTTTACCGGCACATTCGCAGTTGGGCAATATGCGATAATACAATCACGGATGTTGCCGTAAAAGAGACGTTAAGAAGGGTCATACACCGTGTTTAAAAGAAAATTCGTCTCTCCTGTGGTCAATAGTTATGTGCATATACCTACACAATGTTTTTATCGCATATTAATGTATAAAACACCATTTATGCGGAGTCCGACCGAAAATTAGGCTTAACACACCTTTCATTCGGAAAAGTAAGTTTTGCTCCACTACAAGAGGGATCAAAATGCTACTTTTCTGTTCAAGCTACTTTTTTAATTTATTCATTGGCATGTACGCAATGTGCCAATTGAACCTAGATCTTAATAAAATAATCGATTCTAATTTCATCATAATCTATTAAAAACGAACATAATATTTCAAGTTTTAACTTTAACACCGTTAAGTATATAAAAAATTATGAATTTTTCGTAATATTTAATAATTTGTAATAAAAATTAAGAAAAATTGTTAAAACTTGTTAAGTATCTTTAACAGCATGTGTTAAAAATTGGTATAAAGTATTTTCTCTTGACGGGGCATCAACTGGTAATAGTTTCGAACTCAAAGCTCTGGGGGCAATTTTTTCATAGTCGGTGTGAAAAATAGTATGTGTCACTTGGTAGTAAAATTATCTTCGTCTCGGGCGTTAACACTTGTATCACTACGCTCCAGATCCTATGTTCAGGATGCAATACACCGCCCTCGCCGTTTTGCTCCCTTGTGACACAAATAACTTTGACAATGTCCCCAGGGAAGGCGCGAACCTAAATCTGTGTATGACCCGTCACTCTTACAATCACATTCATTATTTGCTAAATCATAAGCAATACACTCCATGCATTCAAACGCACTAACAGAGCTTTACCAGAGTTTATATATTTTATACAGTAAAATTTATCTAGATTAACTACACAGCAAATAAACTTTTCGAAAGCTTATTAACACAGATCCGACCACTTTGGTTTGCCTATTGCGGTTTAATTTTACATAGACTTCGCAGTTAACTAAATATGTATATTGATTTGTCTACATAGCATTTATTTTTGGTAACGAGTACTAGAGGGTGCATATTACTTTAACTCTCGTGTTCTAAACACGTCCCATTTTGCTTGAGGTGTGTGTTTTGTAAGACCTTCATGACTGCAATCTCTTTGTGTTCCTTGCCAGTATTTCTCATCTCGAATTCGAGCCGGTGACTTATTATTCGTTGCACGATATCTTCTGTTGTCATGGAGTTGCCGGAATCTATAATCTGGAATGGAATATTTATTATTTTGATAAGAGTTTCTCTATTTTGTCAATGACTGAATATGACCATTCAAAATATGCGACAATCGGTTACAGGAGAAACATGCAATTTTTGGGGTGTCCCACGAGTGATTTAATGCATTTTGCCATGGTACCGTTTCACATAACATTTGACACGAGATATATTTCGGCACTAAAATAGTATGTCAATATCTTTTTCTGGGGCACAGGTTAGGCTAGGTTTAGTGTATAACATCATAAAAATTTTTGAAGAATCCTGCATATATCTGCGAAGAACCGGTACTTGTGCAGCGTAGGGACTTAGTTATAGCTATAGTCCAATCCATCATCATGAAAGGAGGCTTGTGTCCAGTAGTAAAATGTACCTTGAAGCATCCGCGTTGCTTGGGCACCGCGTACGGGTCGGAGCCGTCCGCGTCGCGCGAGATAGCGGTCTCGCCGTGGCAGACCACTTCCACCTTGAAGTGGTCCATCAGCTCCGCGGTCACCGCGTACGGCGCGCCGATCACAACTTCGTGGACGTACTGGAATTAAAACGGATTCTGTGAACACATGTAGACAGACCATACGTTTTGAGATGGACGCGCTTGCCGAGGGCGCTGTCACTGCGTTCTAAAGCCGAGACACACGTGTGCGAGGCGAAACATTTCGGGTCGGCCGGTGTCCCCAGTAGGTAAGGCTTTGGCCTAAGGGAGACGAATACGTCAAGCTGCGTTTAACTTCCATTGTACGGTCGAGGAAATTGAATGTTTGGCACATGTCAACTCTATTAGAATGACGTTAAGGTCCAAAAGTGCTAAACATTCAATTTCCTCGACTGTACTTGGGATTGAGATAAATAGACGCACATATTTTAGAAATGAAGTGAATCTCGGACCATTTAGGAATTATTATAATACTTAGTAGCGTAAGGTATTTCATGACTTTCCGCTGCTCGCTTCAACTTCCCCGCAAGACTTCATTTCATTCACACAAAGGTGGATCATCATTAAACAGCATAAGATAGAGTACGCAGAGGAACTCTGATGCCCAGTTCGTAAAGGTTCGTGGGATTTCTGGACGTCTCGCTGGCCATTACATCTACTACATCACACCACAGAATAAATAATAGTACCTACTTATGCAGGTCCTCTATCTACAAAACCGATATTCGACAGTTAGAGAACTCAAATCACGCCATCCCGCTAGGCTATACCCATTGTCTTTCGTCTGGTTAAGGTTCTCGTGTCGTGTCGGTGTGACAATGACAATGGCAATAATGGTATACCTATGGTCTTTCATCTGGTTAAGGTTCTCGTGTCGTGTCGGTGTGACAATGACAATGGCAATAATGGTATACCTATGGTCTTTCATCTGGTTAAGGTTCTCGTGTCGTGTCGGTGTGACAATGACAATGGCAATAATGGTATACCTATGGTCTTTCATCTGGTTAAGGTTCTCGTGTCGTGTCGGTGTGACAATGACAATGGCAATAATGGTATACCTATGGTCTTTCATCTGGTTAAGGTTCTCGTGTCGTGTCGGTGTGACAATGACAATGGCAATAATGGTATACCTATGGTCTTTCATCTGGTTAAGGTTCTCGTGTCGTGTCGGTGTGACAATGACAATGGCAATAATGGTATACCTATGGTCTTTCATCTGGTTAAGGTTCTCGTGTCGTGTCGGTGTGACAATGACAATGGCAATAATGGTATACCTATGGTCTTTCATCTGGTTAAGGTTCTCGTGTCGTGTCGGTGTGACAATGACAATGGCAATAATGGTATACCTATGGTCTTTCATCTGGTTAAGGTTCTCGTGTCGTGTCGGTGTGACAATGACAATGGCAATAATGGTATACCTATGGTCTTTCATCTGGTTAAGGTTCTCGTGTCGTGTCGGTGTGACAATGACAATGGCATACCCATGGTCTTTCATCTGGTTAAGGTTCTCATGTCGTGTCGGTGTGACAATGACGATGGCGACATTGGCAACGCCAGCCGCGCAACTATGTGCGAACAATAGTGTCACTCTCTGGCGGTGCAGCGGCGCTACCACGAACTTCGAAAGTCGAAGTTCGGGTATTTCCATCTCTATCGCACTCCCTTACTCGAGTGACAGGGATGCATATATTACGAACTTCGACTTTCGAAGTTCGTGGTAGCGCCGCAGGTGTGCAGGAGCGTTTAGCCGAAATAGCAAGAGGGCAGAATTGTGACTTATTTATTTATTTATTTGGAGAACCAACAGCTACAGAAACATATTGACTATATAGATAAAATACAAAAAGCCAATTACAGGTTCCCACCGATAGCATCGCAGTAAACATTTGTGAGATCACTATTTTTACACTGAATTTGTGAGATACTTGTAAATTGAAATACTTGTATTTAAAATGCAAATACTAAATACGTATTTTATCGTTTCAACTTAAATACTTTTTCTTTAAAGTATTTTGTATTTTATTTGAAATTCTTTCCGAAATGTATTTTATATTTGTCAAATATAAAATGTTTTTTTACTGCCAAGTTTCGAAGGAACCTTTACCACTCAAATTTTCAAGTGAATGGGTAAGCGATTCGGCAAATGGCCACTAGAGGCGCTGCAACTTTGAAAGTTTATGTGCAAAATGACAGTTAAAACAAAATTAATGTTATTGTCTGTGAAACATGACGTTACGCTTCGCTTTTTAACGAGATTGACTTCGATTTTGTTTCGATTACTTTTTGAAAATATTTTATTTGAATAAAGTATTTTGAAAATACCTATTTTGGTATAACTACATAGTATAAAACAAAGTTGCTTCCCGCTGTCTGTTCCTATGTATGCTTAGATCTTTAAAACTACGCAACGGATTTTGATGCGGTTTTTTTAAATAGATAGTGATTCAAGAGGAAGGTTTATTTGAATAATATAGTACCCGTGCGAAGCCGGGGCGGGTCGCTAGTTTAAGTACAAAAAGCAAAAGTATTTTGTATTTTGCATTTGAAATATTAAATTAGAAAATTATTTGCATTTTGTATTTAAATACTTTTTAAAAAGTATTTTGTACATCTCTGCAAGAAGGACAGGCCAGGTCAAGGTACCTTGCAAGCAAGTACGGAGAGCACTCTCTCGTGCAGGTTCATGATGGGGTAGTTGGAGCCCTTGTAGCGGTTGACCTCGAGGTCGGTGTGAAGCCCCACGATCAGGAAGTCGCCGTGCGCGTGCGCCGACTCCAGGAAGTCCAGGTGCCCCACGTGGAACAGGTCGAAGGCGCCCGCTACGTACACCACCTGACCAATTAATCAAATAAATTTTACTATGCAAGGCAAGGATGATGACTTGTTTGCTCTGAAATACCTAACTAACAAAATTAATCTACTCGTCAACACGTCTTTTCTACAAGACAAGAAAGTGTGAATAATATTAATCCTTAGGTGATAAATTTTAACCCTTTTCCAAACATGTATCTTAATGTCGATAAAAAAGACTGACATTTGATTGTCATTCTTACAATCTTCAATTGCCGGCCTAGAAAAGGGTTAAGTTACTTAGACAATATACCTACTCATTGTCGTTCACAACGCTAAGGACCCATCAATTGACTTCAATTTTGGCTTTTGGCATTGATTTGGCACTTTCGCTGTTTTATTGGCTACTTCTTCTATAGACCTATATAGACTTTCAACACTTTCGCAACCGACCAGATGAAACCGAGTGCCCGCTAGGCGGTTCTTGGTTGCGAACGTGTTAAAACATGTGCGAATCCGTAACGCTTACGTTCAAATCACCACACATCATATGTCAGCCTATACACGTCACACTGCTGGCCTGTGTGGCACACTAAACTTATCGGTGGGACATCGGGAGGATACTGGTAGACCTGGCTAGTGTTCCCTCTGGATTTAAAGGTCAGATAGCTGTAGTGGTGTAAGCGTAAGTGGTACCTACATGGCAGTCGATTTCGGTAAACAAGTGCCTCCGCCAAATCTTGGGACTAGGTGGCAAAGCGGGCCCCTGCCTACACGCTAGGAGGATGATGTCGATGACTAACCTTATCGGTAGGCTTCGGAGACAGGCCGCTACTAAACTGTATGATCTTCTGCGTAGTTGGCAAGAACTGCGAGCAGCCGGTGTAGGGTGACCGCGCCGTGCGGTCCGTGCCGAGGTTGGAAGAGTGTTCCAGCGCCACGGAGTACTCTTTGTCACCTCTCCTGGAATGCAGACCAGCCTTAAGTGCAACATTTTACATACTAATGAGGATAATAACGTGATGTTTAGATTGCACTGGAGACGCAGATCGTAGTTCATATATCTCCATCTATAGCGCACCAATATATATATAGTGCGAAAGAAATGGAGTTATACGAACGCGACAGACAGCGGCAGCGGCGCAGTGGGCATTATAGGTGGGGTACTCTATATTATGACCTTGTCGCACGGAATAAGTGCTCTAAATGAACTACACACGTCTCTATAGTGATAAGAATGGACTGTGAATGTGCTTGTACTTGTGTAGATCATTTTGAGCGCTATATTTTACGTAGCTAGTTCTCCTGCTGCCTGTACTGCTGTCTGCTCGTTTCCAGCCTTATTAACACGGCACCAAGTGGAGTGTATCAAGCGCATCAATGAACATAGATGACTGTGAGGCGTTGCACTCCGTGCAATACTGCAAGTGCCCAAATGTACGAGAATGCGAAAACGCTTCTACTTAAAATAAACGCTATTAAACACAAATCGGTGGTGGTCATTCTATTTTTCCTTTAATTTATAAGTTTAGTCTTATATTGGACCCAATTCTACAGTGGCCTCTAAACTTCCTAATTTTATTTAGGTGTCGCTAAAACACTTTGCTATTCTATGAGCAGCTGTCATAATCAAATGCCAGCGCTAATTTGAATCTGTCGTTTCTTATTTTAGGCGGTCTATACAACTTACTTAGCTGCCTAAATGCTATTCTAAATATGTCGTTTTTAATCTGCCGCCTAAATTATGTCAAGAATTTAGTTTTAGGCTAGTTAAGCCATGTGCACGTAGAATCGGGTCCATTGACGAAGTACGGAAAAGTCAGGATAAAACTAGGAAGGGCCTAAAATCACGAGCAACCTGCTCATAAGATCTTCAAAACAACATCCAAGTCAACTTGATACTTTTATCTATCTACACAGCGACTAAATCAAATAAGACTTCACTAATCCAATCAGAACGGATGTGTGCAATCAAAACTGGTCACAATTGACGAAAATATCGGTGAACATACATATCAACCGGCATCTGAGGGTGTTCCGCCCGCTCACATAATACTGGGTGCAAGTGGCTATGGTTATTAGCAGGGCCAAGTAGAAAATGTCGCGTGCTCTTCTTGCTCCTGCAAATATCGTTCAATGGGCATGATTCCTACGGTTTTTTTTCGATGCCATTCGAACCAATTTTTTGAGAGGAACCAATGTTTGTATGGGAGGAACTACAATTAAAGTACATAAATAGACAAAGAATTGAGTTAAAGACGGACGGACTGGCGGCATGAGAAACGCTTCATACTGATTGACGAAGAACTATGACGTCACCGCTGTCTATTTCTACTAATCGTCGTATGGAAAATTAAGTAAATTACTACTTTGGTCGTGAAATACTGCGTTTAATTGTCATACCATTTTTTTTAAATTAAAGTTTAAGGATCGTTTTGGCAAAATTAAATTACTATTGGACATTAAAAAAAACACATATTTTCTCTAAACTTTCAAGGTCCATATCTTTTTATCATTTTAATTATATTTTTTAGGATAATTTGATGGTTTACTATCCATTTAGCAATACTACGTTATTAATATTAACATGAGACTCTATTCACTGCGAAGTCGCCAAACTGGTGAAAGCGACGGAGTCAAGGTGGTCAGCTACTTATGAGTTCTACTGTACTCCGCTACGTACCTACACCCCAGGCCAAAAGTATGGAAACAAGCGTATATGACAATAGAAAACGTTAATTTTCACACGAAAAGTTTTTATTTAAAATAAACAAATATATACAACAATTTACGAAATTTCTATTCCTATTGACTATGTGTGTTGTTTTCAATTTAGACCTAAACTTTGTTTTCATGAATGTATCCGCCTTTTGCTTTCATAACTGCAGCACACAATCTCGGCATTCTTTGAATCAATTTATCGATGGTATTTTGTTCAAGATTAGCCCAGGCTGTTTACAAATTCGTCCGCAATGCTGATTTTGAAGTTGGACATGTTTTTCTGCCTGTCCAGCTCGTCCCACAGTAATAATGGAAACACGAAATATCAAAGAAAACAACTTTCTTTCCATACTTTTGGCCTGAGGCGTACTACTAAACGCAATGACGCAAAGGCCTTCGACTGCGTTTGTCATGAAACATTGATCAGGAAACTCGACTACTATGGAGTCAGAGGATCATCACTGAATTTACTTTAGTCTTACTTACATGGTAGAATACAAAGGGTCGAAGTGAATGGACAGCGATCACCGGGGCCATTGGTCTCGATGGGTGTACCGCAGGGATCAATATTGGGGCCTTTCCTGTTCCTTATCTACATAAATGACTTGCCATACCTAGTAAAGACCCACCATGATATAGTATTGTTTGCAGATGACACCTCACTTATTTTCAAACTCATAAGACAGCAACAAGCTTGCAATGATGTAAACAATGCTATTTCTAAAGTAGTAAATTGGTTTAATGTTAATAATTTATTGTTAAATGAGAAAAAGACTAAATGTATTAAATTTGTCACGAATCACGTTACGCACGAGCAAGGGAGTGTCTTTGTAAAAGATGAGGAATTGGAACTAGTTGATAGTACAGTTTTTCTTGGTGTAACGTTAGATTCTAAGCTGCAATGGGATCCCCATATTGCTAATCTCTCGAATAGACTGAGTTCTGCAGCATTTGCAGTGAGCAAGATCCGTCAATTAACAGACGTGAAAACAGCTCGATTAGTATATTTTAGCTACTTCCATAGCATTATGTCATATGGCATTTTATTGTGGGGCAGTGCCTCGGACATTCATTCGATTTTTGTTTTGCAGAAACGGGCTATTCGGGCGATATATAGATTGAAACATAGAGACTCACTTAGAGATAAGTTTAAAAAATATTAATATAATGACATTACATTGTCAGTATATCTATGAAAATATTGTGTATGTACATAAAAACATAGTCAATTTTAGGAAAAACTGTGACTACATAATATTAATACTAGAAATAAGCATAAGCTCGCGGTGCCCACCACTCGGCTCCAAAAAATAAAAAAATCATTCATGGGTAATTGTGTATGGTTCTATAACAAACTTCCAGGAAACGTAACTGAGTTATCTATTAATAAATTCAAGAACTATGTGAAGCGTAAACTTATTTCGAAAGCTTATTATAGCACACAAGACTAAATGAATGATTAAACTCCATGGAACTAATTGTGACTGAATTTTTAACATTTTTTGACATTAGATTGTTTTTCTAGAAACATTCACTAGTATTTTCTATACAATTTTTACTTCATATAAAATTATTTTTTATTTTTTAGATTCATAAAATACTTTAAAAAAATAACTGACGATTTGAAAGTGCTTGTATACTAGGCCTACTTGAATAAAGATCATTTCGAGTTTGAGTTTGAGGTTTGAGGTGAGGTAGGGCACAGCAAAATGTCATCCCGCTCGAATTTGGAGCGGCCCAACTGGGGAAGTGCCTTGCAGAAGACCACAGCCATAATAACACTACTACTTGCTCTGTAGTAGTGTTGTGTTCCTGGAGGTGAGCAAGGTCGCCAGAGCTCCCGAGGATGCGTTATGTTGAGAGCGAGGGAATTTGTTCCTTCAGCTGTCAACACGGCGAATCCTCAAACATATCAAGGGTCGGCAACGCCCATGTTACTCCTTTGGAGTTGCATGCGTGTATAGGCTGCGGTGTCCGCTTACGATCAGGCGGGCCGTACGCTTGTTTGCCACCGTCGTTGTATATAAATGAGTGATGGGCGATTAGTCGTGCGTATAATTGATCCATGGCTAACTTGACGCTGTGATTGTTTTTCTTGTATTTACTATCTTCTTATTATCATGTTTCACGCTGCTATTCAAATGTTACCTACACTACAATGGTTAGTAAATGTTCTAACTTTAACGTAGATATTAAGTGTCTCATGTAACTAGAGCTAGTAGTGAAATTAGTTTTAATATCTACCTATCCTCTGTTCTGTATTGCTGTTTTGTATCGTGTTTGGGCAATAAAGTTATTTGTATTTGTTGTATTTGGTTACAAGTGCTACATCTACCTAGGATGTAATACGCATCACTAGGTTATGAAATAAATGATTTATTTTATGGAAACGATTACAGCTAAAATTAGTATTGATTTAAAACAAAAAAGATTACTTGAAGTGTTCCCTGGTGAGTAGCAACATTCGCCCCACGAGGTCTGTTGTTGAGACTCCGGCAGTTCGTTGTACCTCTCTGAAATAAAATAACATGTTATTATTTAGAAAGAAAGAAAGAATTAATATGCTAACCCCGCAGAACTTCCCTGAAGGTTCATGTACATGTTAGTGAAATGACTTTTGAAATAGGATGAGCACTTTCGGGGATTGATCCTACAGCAAACTGTACAAATTTCACCCGATTATAATATTACTAGCTATCCATCCAAAAACATATTATCCATCCAGAAAGTCTATTAAAGGACTGCGCAAACCGGCGGAGCGCAGCGCAGATCACTTTAAATTCATCAATGTATATTCTTTTCTATTTTAATTACATTAAGGTATAAATTTGAATACTTGAAACCGACCTCGGAGCACCACGGGGGATTTCTACTCTGCGGAATCGAGGAGCATGTTAGAGGATACCGCGGCGGTAGGCGGCGGCATCCCGCGGCATCCCCCGCTATGCGCCGAGGCCTCCCGAGTGCGCCGGGGTAGCGGGGCTGCGGGAGGGGAAGGCTCGGCGCAACTCGGCGGATGACGGGGGAGAAAACGAATTTTGATTCCGTAAGCACCTCCACAATGCCGCGGCATCCCGCGCGATCCCACGGCATCCCATGATCGGTGATTATACATTCCGTTCCACTAGCGACCAACAGTCGAAAACTTGTTTTTGTACGAGTGGTTCGTGTCGAAGGTTTCGTAATGGCGGACTGGGATTTAGTGTTAATATCAATTTTTCTTCGTTGGCTTCGGTCATTTTGAAAAAATAACGCGCGAATATATTTACCAAAAACCAAATGCGGCGGCAAGACTGTTCTGAATGGAATGCAAAGCGCGCCCCCGCTTGTGCTACCCCCTTCACCCCGCACCTTCCCTTCGTAGGCCCGGCGCACTTCGGCGCATACCGGGGGATGCAGCGGCATGCCGCCGCAGTATCGTCGGCGCTCTTCGACGCCGCGGGGAGAGGATACCGCCACGGCAGGCGGCGGCATCCCCCGGCATGCGCCGAAGTGCTCCCAGGTGCGCTGGCCGCCGGCGCTGCGCTGGCGGGCGCTCGCGGCATCGCGGGGGGTTTCCCTCGTCGGTGTGCGCTGCGCGGAGTAAATCCTCCTAGGTGATCTGCGCTGCGCTCCGCCGGTTTGCGCAGGCCTTAATTCTACATGCAAGTGGATGATTTTTTGAAATCGGATAAGCCATTCCGGAGTTAACCCAATACATACAAACTTACAAAGGCACAATCTCAGACTTTACCTCTTTATAATATTACGTATTACGCCTGCGTATTACGAAGAACCCTTGTATAATATACGAACATAGGCAATTTTTCATCCAGTGGCTTCGCCTGAGCTTTGGTGTAATGCGGTTTTGTGTAATGTATTGCAGTGCCACGCGGGCAGATAGTAATATAGGTAAGGAGGAAAAATTTATAAATTTGGCCATGCTTATAGGGAGTTAAATCTGCGAAACCGCGCATCCAAATTCAAAATTTCCTTAACCTGTCCTATTTCGTGGTTTAGGTAAATATAATCATACACACCTGTATCTCCCTGCATTTTTGACCAAATGATACGTATCAATTCCATCTGCAGTCACTGTGATGTCATCTGCAAAAATCAAATTATTGGCATCAATACGAGGTAGGTGGGTCAATTAACTATACCTATTCATAGTTTCTTAGAAAAAAATGTTGCAATACGAACTTCCATACTAATAGGAGTCGAACTCGACAAGAAAACCCAACATTTCTTGATTTAAAACCCATAAATCGCAGTTTTAAAAAGTGACTCAGGAGACGTAATTATGGTAACTAGTGGCAGAAAATAGTTGATCCACCAAGATACACTTAATCCTTTAATTGCGTGTGGTGTGACCTGCATACCGCGATCGCCCGCGTAGCGCAATTTTCCCATCACTCGCATAGGGACCAACACGCCAACAACACCCAACCAGCAACAAGGATTACACGCAAAAAAGACCAAAGCGCAAAAAGTTCACTACTCAAAAGGATCCACCAACTTTTGTGTCTAAACTAATCTTTAATAATAAAGAAGTGGAAGTATATGTGAAATTTAAGTTTGTAACAATATCTAATCTCCTTAACTAGGTACTAACCGATTTAAAGTTCATTTTACTTATTTTTTTAAGCGGTTCACTTTTTACATTTTATATATACTTTTATATTTAACATTAAGATTCTTCCTTCTGTAACTTTTATTTTTACACTTTATACATTTTATTTGTACATGTATTACTGATGAATGATGATATGGGTTTTTTGCCTGAAATAAATGTCTATTATTATTAAACAAAAACATTCTTCCGTATTTAGCATGACAATAGGCTACATTTTTCTCGCGGCTTGGCTAGTAGTAGATATAATGACTTGTAATCGAGTCACATGAATGGGACAGAGTCGAGAGAGCTTCACGTAACCTATTTATGTGTGCCAGTTGGCGTTTGGGTTCAATATCACCCTACAGTACGACCACTAAGACAAAACATATCTAGTTTTTTTCGTAGTGGTCGTTTTGTGTTAAGGGGCTTCCATACGCCAATGACCTTCGATCTGAATCCCTTAGTTTGCTAATGTTTTATGTAGCTTATTATCTTAACAACAACGGCTTTAAGCAATATAATATCCCATATTTACTTCAAAGTTCATTGTTTAGAACAATTTTAGGCCATAAAACTGGTTTTCTGGCCATAACTTTTGTGTTATTAGACTTATTAATTTAAAATGAAAACCCTAGACACGTTTTTAGAGGCGTCATAGACGAACCCAAATATGTAGCTTTCGTATATATATGTTAGATCTTAAGTTAATTAATTGTAATTAAATAAGTGTATTATGTTTAAAAAAATCATACAAAATTAAGTATTAATTTCTTTCAAAATTGAAGAACCGTTAGCCGTTTGACTTATAATTCTATTTGCAGTGCAAAAGTATTTAGAACGATTCAAAACTTGTCAAAAATCGATGAAAACCTCGAGTAGCCCCCTTAAGTAGGTATTATGTAGGTATTTGCGATTTAGTCGTATTGAGCATTGTTGTTCCTTTAACAAGTAGGAAATGGAAATTTCAAAGGACAAGTCCAAAAAAACAGGCTACCAAATGCAAAAAAAGCCCTATCTGAACAGCTAGTGTATACGGTGGTAAGCAACCCTTACGCCGTGTTTTTAACCGCCGACGCAAAGAGAGGGGTGTTATAAGTTAAACGTGTTTGTCTGTGTATCTGTCGTGGTATCGTAGCTCCCAAACGGATGGACCGATTTGAATGCGGTTTTTTTGTGTCATAGATAATTTTATCCCGAGTGTTCTTAGCCATGTTTCATGAAAATCTGTTCCGCCGTTTTTGAGATATTGGACTTTGAAATGAAAATGTCGGGGGTTTCTCAACTTTTCTAAGTTGTAGTTCTTACTAGAGCTAATCTATAGGTACTAATATTATAAATGCGAAAGTTACTCTGTCTGTCTCTCTGTCTCTTACCTTTTCACGCTCAAACCACTGAATCGTTTAAGATGAAATTAGGAATAGTATGTAGAACGTGGATTAGTTTTTATCCCGAAAATGATCCCCTAAGGGGGTGAAAAAGGGGACCAAATTTTGTAAGGACCTACGATATAAACGAGTTTCACGCGGAAGAAGTCGCAGGCAGAAGCTAGTAGACTATACATTCCATATTTCAGGTAATTGTAACTAAAAAAAAACATCATCATCCTCCTAGCGTTATTCCCGGTTGTGCCCTAAATGAGGCCGGGGCCCGCTCGGGGAGCGCGGGGGACACCCTGATCCCAAGATTTAGCATAAGGCACTTGTTTTACGAAAGCGACTGCCGTCTGAACTTCCAACGGAAAACTAGACGTTATTGGGATTGTTTTAATAACATAAGTTATGCTGACAACATGCTGAGCCCATCGATCGGAGGCATAAGATAACGTTATGCGTTATATATAACGTTAAGGGGATGCCTTGATTCGAGTCGACCACGCCCCCTTGACAGAGAAACGCTTATGCCTTCCGCGCACGAGAAAAACAGATGCAACACTCTTCGGGAATGCTTTTTTGGTAAAATTTCGATAAATACCTAACTTAGTCAAGTTTTATTTATATTTCATTAAGTGAGATTTTAGATGAGATAAAATACTATACTATAGTATTAACTTGATTGTCGTAAAATAATGTATTGTTTGAGTAGGCTAAGTAAAAAAAGGAAAATAAAGACCAAACTTTGGATTTTTTTTTCTATCGAGGAAAGTTTAGGCAATCATGTATCGATTAAATCAGTCAAGAATCATAAATCTGAAAATCAGACCTTATTGTTTCTTAATCTAGTCAGAACGGCGTTTCAATTCAATGCACGGCCTTAAGAAGAGCGAGTTTATGAATTTTAAGGTGGGGACCAAGTGCCCGTCACATGTCCCGCCCATTCATTTGGACGGAGAGGAACTGAGAAGGGTGTATACTTTTTCTCAAAAATGGCCCGCAAAGTGAACATGACTCGCTAGATATTGGAAGGTAAAGTGTATAGATTAAGGTCAGATCTAAATAAAAAAATAAAAAACATTGCAGGCCGCCTGGAATGTTATATATAAATTCATTTATTTGTCGAGTACCAATTTTTTTTAAAGTAGAAACTGGCATATAAATGATATAAAAGACGGCACAGCTCGTATTCAGCCAATTCAACTCGTATTTTTCTGTTGCAAACACGACTTTTTGTATGTGTCTCAAATAGTTTGCGTTTTTTTGGTGGAAAAATGCACTTGCGATTCTGTTTAAAAAAAAAACGGCAGGAAAATTTAAATATTTTCACGTTTTGCAATGATATTTAAAGTTTATATAAATGTAGTATTTTTTATTCCCCCATTTTTGAGAAAAGCACTATATTAGCCTCAGCCGGAATGGCAATTGCAGGCTTCGTATTATAATTAAACAAATACTCAGCCTGCAATTGCCTCCTTCCCGGCCATGGCAATAATGTACAATTAAATATCTCGGGCACTTGGTCACTCATGACTCATGACTTTCGAGACGATTCAGATATTGAACGCGAGCTCAGAGCTCTGGCCGTCAGGGCCAACATGATAGCCCCGCAGGTTCAGCAGGTGTACCAGCCCAAGTTAAAATAACAAAAATTCAAGTACATCGCTGTAAACGTGCAGCCTGTGGACGAGGTACAGCGCGCCATGAACGCCATGTGTGTACCTACCTACAGTACAACGACGCGTTCAGAATACTGTCCACTAGACCACTCAACATTCAAGTTTAGTTACTAACATAGTTACTTATGTTAATTTGTACCACTAACACTTTATGAACTCCAAATGTCTGAAATAAACGATTTTTACATTTTATTTGAACAGTTCCTAAACAAATACAGAAAGGTAAAGTATATGTGAAGAGACAAGATGCGTTTGGAAAGTATTCTCGGTTGAAGAAATCAGATTATAAAAACAAACATACCAATACCAACACACTTATCACCTACAGCCATCAGCCTAGCATGATCGCATTTATTTATGTCGGCCGTAAGCATTTGTTTGGTAGTAGCCAGCATCTAAGTGCGAGAGGGACGAATGTCGAACGCGATCAGACTACCACTGCAGAACAGTTCCGTTGTACAGCAAAACCCCACAGACATGCGGACGGGCTGGAATCCGCCGAATTTGTCCGCCTGCCAGCGGCAGAGGCAGGGTCATACAGCCGGCAGTATTCGGCGGCGGAATTCAGCCTGTAGGTATGTGGCGAGCCTAAGCCAAGAACGTGGTCTACCAATTTTGAACCTTATTATACAAGGAATAGGGTCGGAAAGTCGTAGACCTCTTTCTGGCCTGACTGTACATGTACATGTCAACCAGTGTAGTCAGTTACCATTTTCATGATAATCTGGTCCATTATTTCTTGGCTTTAAACTGCAATGTAACCATTGCAATTGTCCAAATTGCACTTATCATACACGTGACCATAATACAGTTCACGTGTGCGTAAATAGGCTGGCGGTAAATTGTATATGTACATGCGTCATCCATTCACGAGCACTTGCTGGATGACTTAAAATCAGATAAGGAATTTTTAATATTTTTATCTATATCTGCTAAACTGTCGAGCGACAAGATTATTGGTCTAAGACGCAAGAGTAGGGTAATTGTGGCAACAGTGGATCACCCTTTTTTCAGGGTTACGTATCTCTGACACTATACAAGCTATTGATGTCAAACTCTGATAATATTTAAATATATTTTATAAATATCAAAGGATTCTTTTTTTGTAAGAAGTGGATAATGATCTACCTAATACATTCACCAATTAATTAATTAACTCGTGCACGGGCTCATCCTATTCCTGCCTCCTAATGGTATGGACAAAATGCAAACTTAGACGTAGTGAAAAGAAACTCTCTTCATGGTATGTAAGATCTAGTATAGGGCCAGCACGAACTTAATACGTACTATTTCAATGACAAGGCAATATAATCAAAGATGGCTTAACTGAACGGCCTTGAAATTACAACTTTACACGTTATTGTTTCACTACAAAAAATCTTAGCCATGCCGTGAGCAGCCGGCCCACTGGCCCATAGCTTATCATAACATAACATAAGAACAGGATTTCAACCATAAATAATTGTGCAAAGAATGATAAGAGTCATGATGATTAGCTGTGGCAGTAGCACATTGTTTTGATGAAGTCATAGCTGATCTTAAATACTATTAGCCAAACACTTACATTCAGCTTACTTAAAACCGAATCAAACTATTTTAGAGTGTATGTTTATCACATAATTTGTGGCCTAAACTAGACGTTTTCAACATTGCACTATAAAAAAACTTGGAGACCTTATACATCTCTCAGGATTGATAGTGATAGTGTACTTTACTATTTTAGTGCATGTTTGCAAGGATGAGAAGCATAACTTCATTCCACTGTTCTGCGGAATTGATATGAGAGTTGATAGTGACATTTTGACTTGTAAAAGCTTTGCTTAGTTTTGGACTAGATCGATTTGTGTAAGATTGTCCCCTAATATTTATTTATTTATTGAAAATACCAAAATTACTACATGTGTGCCTAATATATTTGAGGAGATTCCTCAATTCCTCATAGATCCCATCATCCAACTGGATTTTTGAAAAGAATAGGACCAATCTGGAAGCATTTTAAAAATACAAACAAAAAAAGATTGTATGTATTGGTTCATAAATAACGGGTTCTGAGGTAACAAACATATAAATTATTTGATTAAAAAAATACAACCGAATTGAGAACCTCCTCCTTCTTTTGCAATCGGTTAAAAATAATGTTCACCTAATCTCAAGTCTTTACAAACAGGATGTTTGTAAAGACTTGATGGTAGTTATGTATCTAGGAACTTTTTGACTCTGTTTACTCTATTATTTATTTAATTGTATGGCATACATTATTTTGGCCTTTAAAGTTTGTCACTCTTTAGTACCACCCAGGGGACACATGCAGGGTTGTGGTAGTTAGCTCCTGCGGACGCGAGTAACAGTTGTCCCCCCTTTGTCAAGTGAGTGGGCACCTCTATTAAAGTGTAGTTATCAAAATTCTTTTAGTTATTTTTTTTAATGTTTTGTTTAAGGTTTTCATATTTTAACAGAAACAGGAAACAAAATTAAGCAGTTTTTTAATGTTTATATTGTTAGTTATTTTGATATGAGAATATGAAACCAATTAGAATCCAATTATGAAGGCTCAATAGCAGTTGAAGGTCGTAATTTGGTAACAATAGCCTAATTGTCACCTTGTCATAATTTTCTGCCAATGTCACCTTACATTTAATCCCATAAAGACTAAACGAAACCTAGCTCTTAGACCCTAGGTCGAAGATAGAATTAAATCTGTAGTGATTGTTATTCTGGCATGAAAATACAGTAATTTGTAGGAATACTATCCAAAGAAGTGTGAACTTGTGCTAAGTGAACTATGATTTAGAGATGTATCAGTGACAGCTGCCTGTCTAAAATAGGATAATAATAATATATTGTAAAATATGGTGGAACATAATAAATTTGTGTTACCTGTAATTTGCTGTAACTGTAGGTCAGTTACTTTTTTCCTCAATACTATTGAAATTGTTTAGTAATTTTGTGATTCTGCAATTATATTTTAAGCACATCTCAAACTGATGTGATGTTTATGATTTTATTGATGGATAACATTTTATCGGCCAGGCATATGCTTAAATTTTATGACTTTCAAATAAACATTTATTGCTGCAGATTCCCTAAAGTGTGATTTCAATTTAAATAATTCAATGTCTAAGCTAAGTATAATAATATTAGGCAGAGAAAATGTTAAACACTTCTTTTTGTTGGGCAGTTGTGTAAAAAAGAAAACAATAATTTACCTCCATGTACGCAGAAGTCACACAGGTATTTGTCTAGTGTCTCGAGGGTTGTGACATAAGGTGCACCCTCGACAACCTGGTCCACCCATTTTATAGCCTTCACCATCTTGTAGCGCTCCTCCTGTGTGAACACCGGGGGGCCTTTGTGCTTCGCTATTTCTTCGTCTGTGTGCACTCCCACTATCAACACATCGCCGAGGGCTTTCGCTTGTCTTAACGAATTTGCATGGCCAAAATGAACCATGTCGTAACTGAAAAACGATAAACATTGTCCCTAATTTAGTTGTACTATAAAAGTACTAAACCGGCTACGATTTACGAACATTCGTTGCCTTGATTAGCAGCGGATGTAATGTTTTGTAACTATTTGTAGTAACCTGAAAAATAGGCGAAATATCGAGCACTAACACCAAACAGTCGCAATAACTGAATACTTAAAAAACTGAATACCTTTTCACTGACTAATATTCATAAATAATGAATCATTATAAAGGCTACTATTTAAACGGCAATGGAAATGACAGATATTTGACAAAAATATTTTTTATTATCATTTAACTCACCACCCATCACACCACACACGAATCTGTTTCTTTTCTTCATTAGAACCATTCATTTTCAAATACAATTAACAAAACAGTCGATAAATTCTTGATTATTTGATAATTAACATGCACTAATAATTAAATTATTAAAATCGAAACATTTATTCGATCGCGAGTCTCACACCTCCCCATTCACAGCTCCGCAAACCGACTGTCATTTTTTTTTCTGCATGTGTCAAATGAAACGATGACGTCAAAGCATGACGACTGGTTTTACTTGCCAGTTAGCGGAATTGGTTTGTTTAAGTTTCATTCCTTATGTTGGCTAACACGTAATTAAGAATGTTTTTTTAGCAAAACGCATTTAAAACAACACCAACTTATCATCCTAATTTTTCATCACAGTTTATCAAAGATGTAATGTAAGGATCATTGTCCAGCGATGGAATATATATATTTGGGAATCTGTGGTATTGCATAATGAATATACAGGATGATTGGTAGCAGAGTGCACAAATGGACAGTAAAAGTTATTCTGGACATTGTCGACTAGGTACCAGTGTGGGGCAAAAAGTAA
Organism: Epinotia ramella; assembly: GCA_947578815.1. Taxonomy (NCBI): domain Eukaryota; kingdom Metazoa; phylum Arthropoda; class Insecta; order Lepidoptera; family Tortricidae; genus Epinotia; species Epinotia ramella. The sequence continues at coordinate 11,400,540 of OX388210.1, forward strand.
TTGCATTACAATTACAAAATGTAATTTCAATTATTGCATTACAAATTACAAAATGTAATTTGTAATCGCATTACAGATTACAAAATGTAATTTGTAATGCAATTATTGCATTACACATTACAAAATGTAATTTGTAATCGCGTTTCAAATTACATTTTGTAATTTTAATTTGTAATGCATTACTTCGTAAAATTACAAATTACTTTTATTTAATATTTTTTCATTATTAACCTTGGGTTGGGATATAAGAAAGGGGATCGGTTTTTAGACTTATAAAACTAGATAATTTTTAATTTTTTTTTATTATTATTTTCTTATCCTATCGTATAAAATGCGTAAAAAAAGGCATGTTTTATTCTTTGAACTTTTTCTCTCAGATGGATATTTACCGAGATATTCGGGTTCAAACTTAGAGTATATACCTACAGAGGCGAAGTAAGTGTCGCCACAATGAGGGACGGCAACAAAGTACATGATTCCCGTGGGGTGGCCATGTAACTAAAAATTACCCCATCGCTTCCATATGTTTATTTTAAATAATGCGCTTTTATTGTAAGTAGTTTTTACTGAAGCTTTACACTCATTCACTGCCTAGCAGGCGCTCTGTTCGCAACCACTAGTAATATTCAGCTTAATAACATGAAATATGATTCTAGTAACAGAACATGACATGTAGGTAATTAATAGTCCTTGTGCAAGCGGCTTACCTGGTAGTTTCTTATCAGCACAGTTATGACAGGACGCCCGCGAGCTGTGTTGCGGCGAGGTAGACTATCCGTCTCTTTCTAATCGTTCTAACTAGAAAGAGACGGACAGTCTACCTCGCCGCGACACAGCTCGCGGGGCGTCCTGTGATAGCCGTGCTGATCTACTTAATTATTATAAAGCCTGAATCACACTGGCGCGGCCTGCGGTGGCGGTTCATAGTAAACTTGACAGTTAGTGTCAAATTTACTATTGACCGCCACCGCAGGCCGCGCCTGTCTGTGAGAGGCTTAAAGTCTCTCACAGACTGGCGCGGCCTGGCCGCGGCGATCAATGGTAAACTTGTCATTAGTTGTAAAATTTACTATTGACCGCGATGCAGGCTTAAGGCGGGAAAAATAATGACACTAAATACCGAAATGAGACACAACCATATTAAAAAACATTTACTATTCAAATATTCAAATTATTACAGATTAATGATAAAGAGCTCTGCTCGGGTAAAAATATGCTGAGAACGATTTTTCCCAGATATGAGACCTAGCTAGATCGATTTTTTTTATGAGGCACAGCGTGGGGGGCCCCCTACAAGGTTGACTGATGACCTGGCAAAGGTCGCGGGAGTCCGCTGAATGCGGATGGCGCAGGACCGGCCATTTCGGCTGATATGATGATGAGATAGATTTTTCGCCCCCATAAACCCCTATACTGCAAATGCCATCAAAATCGTAAGAACTGTTTCCGAGAATGCGATCACAAATATATATATGTAGCCTTAACCCAAATACTACGCGCACGCGCATCCTCATTTAGTGGAAACCTAGAAAAAAAAACATATTATTTTACATAAAATTTTTCAAGCAAAGGGCTTATAGAAAATTATGATTCATTCTAAACCGTCGATCGTCTTTACTTATTACTAGCTGTCCACGCGTCTCCTCTCTACCCGCGTAGTAGAAAGAACACAAGCGGAGGCGCAGATGCAGGATTAAATAAAGCCAGATGAAAGAATTTTTGAAATCGGATGAACAGTCCGAGATTACTCGCTACATAAAAGCTTATCTTTACTATGAGTACAGAGTAAATATACGTATATAAGAATATATCCCATCCATTATATACGAATGTTATGTAATAACAAGTACGAGAATTTTGTTAGAGTATAAATTACCCGAGAAATCGGGTATTTTTAAGTTGTATTGGCTGGTATCCCTAAAATGATTGCAAAGAAGCTAAATCGAGAAGACATTCTAACACCTCTCGCAGCTTACCATAAACAATCTACGTAATTTGGGCGGATAATTTGTTAACAAATATTTTCTTGTACAATGTAAACAATGATGTTATTTCTATTGTAATCGTCAAATTTTACAAGATTTTGAGCGTAATGTAATTTTACCATGCTATTTTTACGTATTGCGTATACAGAAAAGTGAAAGATGTTCTACTTACGTGTGAAAGGTTATATTTTCATCACATTGTTCCGACCGGCTTTTACAGCCAAGCACGCAACAATTAACCATTTTCTTGGCACAGACGGAACACGAGATACCTTATCGTGCGTAAATTACTTTTAGGACACTATTTTATTCACAATAATATTAAATATTTCGGATTCGTATGCAGCCACGCGCGAGCATTGACAGCATTGTATGCCACAACTGTTGTGCCAAATAGAAAAAAAGTGGAACTATGACAAGGATAACGAATGATATATCTCTGTCTGTCACACTTATCGAGATTTGTATGCTACCAGCTCGCTCGCACGTGGTATTATTATTACCATAGCCTGTCCATACTAAATTATAGGTTCATGGGTTCAAAGGTTAGTCATTTAAAGGTGGCAAAACCAAATCGGATGACGGATAGATGTTATTTTTTTTATCAAAGAACGGAAAAAAACGAGGTTATTCTAGAAAAAGATGCTTATTTCGACGTAACAATCATTCAAAATAGGTGGTATAATGACACCACTTTGGCAAAAATATTACCAAGTGCTGAAGTTAGAAATCTTTGGAACGCTATACTTCGATCATTTTTAAATTTAGAGAAAAGTTGTTTAAGTAAAATATGCTTATTTTGACGTGTTCTATACGTAACAATCATTCAAAATAGGTGTTATAATGACACCACTGGCAAAAAAAATACCAAGTGCTGAAATGTCCCTGCATGCGATTACGAATGTAATGCCGTAATGCATTACATTCGTAATCGCATTACAATTGCATTACATTTGTAATCGCATTACATGTAATGCATTACTCGTAATTGCAATGTAATGCGATTACGAATGTAATTCATTACTCGTAATTGCATTACATGTAATTTAATTTGTTATGCGATTACAAATGTAATGCATTACGCCCAACACTGCTAGGTACCTAGATTTCAATCCGTTTGAACGTAACTAGCGTAAAACCCCCGTGAGCGAGTCTGAGCACTTGTCCGGTTATTTAAATACTTAGACACTCGTTGTGAGCAAGTCTATATTTCCCACTACCTATTAAATTTATGAACTACTTCATTTCTGTCTATGTATTTCAAATATTGTTCACATCAATTACGTGATAACTGATAATATTAGTTTCGTGGGTTTTTTAAAGGAATTGATTTACACCCAAGTTTATTAACAACTTAATACTTAAAGTTATCTAGAGTTCACATACCTACTCATAAGACTATTGCAAGGGACACTCATTCCTTAGAAAGTACAAATATGATCTATGTATCTATTTAATTTACATAATAGGTACTGTCGAGGTGCCTGCACAATTAATTTACAAAAAGCGAAATTATCTAATCGTAACAAATTCCGCCGGCCTATTGGCGATTGGTTCAGTCAAATCACGCCACTGCAGACGACGAATGCGAGACGTCGTCTTACGTATGGACTTTGATGTCTCTACGTTTGTTGGGGTTACTAAAGTTATCTTCCAATCCTGCGTTTTGTGGGTCACCAGCTTGTGCTAAGTGGGAACAAGTACTAATAATAAACACTACATTCAGTAAAATTCAATATGTTTTATTCAGTCTTTCGCATCTGCCACACCTCCAGCCGTTATAGAAAACGTGGCTTCGCTTTCAGGCAAGTCAGGAGAATCGTAAATTTTTGCAATTCTGTTTTCTCCCCTGCCTTTTCTCAGGGAAATTCTGGTGGTAGACGCATGTGCGAGTATATTTCCACCAATTGGTTTTTTCGGATCTACTTGAAAAGAGAGCGTGGCTCCAGGATCGGATGTCATCTGGTTTGTAATGAATACTGCTACGTTGTATTCTTCAGATATCTGCAAAAAATTATGTTACTTACTTGAATTTTACTTCTATATATAGTAAAGAGAGGTGCTATATAGTTATCTACCACACCACACAGTCAAACAGGAAGAAGAATAGTAGTAGACAAAAACCTGTATCGAATAAATGGAGTAAGAGAACAAGTCATACTAGGTAAAAGCTCAAAAGCGGATAACTAAATAGCATGTAATTTTCTCCCTGTCATCACTGCCTACCAAATATTGGCTGTTGTTGTCTACTTGACTTTCTACACTAGCTATGGCTAGTACGTATCCAATTGTAGGTATTTATCGTTGGAAACAGGCGTCGAGTTCTACATTTATCTATCTACGTCTCACTAAAGTCAAAGACCTCGGTCCAGCCGGATGCAGTTTTATCTGTTCACCTTATGATCTTGAACTCGTCGAGAAATATTTCGGATACAAGTTGGAGATTCGTAAACTTTTGATAGTTAATATCGGTGTCACTGTTAATGAAATTTTAAGAATAGATACTACCTGAACCAAGCACAGGAACCGTAAAATTCATATGTAATTTATTTTAAGTCTTCGTTTAAAAAAAATGTATTTTGTGATCATCGAAAATCGACATCATCGTAGTCTATTTTATGAAGACGTAATTATTTTTGAGTTTGTAGCGTTATTCGTTTGTATTCAGATTGCAAGTGGGGGTAAAGCGGATCCCGGGCTCCTTTAGGGCACAACCAGGAAAAACGCTAGGTGGATTATTGTATGTAGGGGGAACCACCTACGAGGGGCGGCTGAAAAGTAATCTCCTTGGTTAAAAAAATATGCGAAAATGATACTGGCTGAAATGCATTCTTGTTCTTTGGTTATTCTTTTTTTGAATTATTTGACGTTCATTTGTTTTTTCCGTTCCATTTTTCTACAATTCTCGAATGTTTGCGACATATCGGTTGAAAAAATGAATATCGCTAAAATTGAACATCGTGCAGTGATTAAATTTCTAACAAAAGAAGGAAATACTCCCTCACAGATCCGAGAACGTATGATGTGTGTGTTCGGTAGTTCGTGCCCTTCCGAATTTACTATAAAGTTTTGGTCTAAACAATTTAAACTCGGTCGTGAGAGCTTGGAAGATGATGCTCGTAGTGGAAGGCCGGTTTCTGCCGTTACAAACGAAAATGTAGCCAAAGTTAAAAAAAATAATTTTAGAAGACCGACGAGTGAAGCAGTGGGAGATTGCTAGAGATGTGGGCATCAGTAAAGAAAGAGTCAATGAGATAATTCATGTGCATCTGAATATGTCCAAGGTGAGTGCACGTTGGGTCCCCAGAATGTTAACGGCGTTTGACAAGGACCGACGTGTCAAATGTTGTGAGGAGTTTTTGGAAATGAGTCGAGGTAATGAGGAAGAAATTGTTTCTAAAATGGTGACGTGTGATGAGACCTGGATTCGACAGTGGGACCCCGAAAGCAAACAAGAGTCTTTGCAGTGGAAATTCAAGGATGAGAAGCCTCCTCGGAAGTTTAAGGTCAGGCCGTCGGCAGGCAAACTTATGGCTACCGTATTTTGGGATACAGAAGGAATTTTACTAATAGATTATTTACCAAAAAAAAGGACAATGAATGCTGATTATTATTTCAGCTTACTGCATCAGTTACGAGACGCGATAAAAGAAAAGAGGAGGGGTAAACTTAGCAAAGGGATCCTGATTTTACACGATAATGCACCTGTGCATACCGCCCGCACAACAATGCTTACCATGAAGGAATTAGGGTTCGATGCCGTTAACCATCCACCTTACAGTCCAGACCTAGCCCCATGCGACTATTTTTTATTTAGGCACCTCAAAAAAGATCTCCGAGGAAGACGATTTCTGACCGATGACGAAATGAAGGCTGCAGTTAGTGACTTTTTTGACGAGAAACCGAAAGATTTTTTTTTTCATGGGTTAATGTCAATATTTGACAAATGTAATAAGTGTATTTCACTAGCAGGGGACTATATTGAAAAATAAAAAAAATACATACATGACAGTCTTTTGTTTCATACTTAGGTAGATTTCTTTTCAGCCGCCCCTCGTACTAATCCAATAACAAAAATTATTTCAACTGTATTTACTTGGAACGGACTTTCTCTACGGCCTTAGAGTATATTTTATCCCGCGGCTTCGCCTGCGATCTTTGTGTAATACGCGATTACAGCAATGCGGGCAGCTAATTAATATTAATTATTATTCATCGTAATTATGTTAATTTGAAAGTACTCATGTAACTCTTTTATTTATTTCTTACGCTTACATAAATAAACTAATTTGGAGAGCTTTTGGCGTGGAAATATAGTGTTCTTCAGACTTTTTTTTACTTACCTACAAAAATAAAAGTATATAGACAGGTTTAAGGCGTTGCATTGGAAATTATCGCGTGCTTTGAAACGCCGTTCTGACTAGATTAAGAAACAAAAAGGTCTGATTTTCAGATATATGATATACGATTATATGACTATATGATTGTTTATCTGGTTTGATCAATACATGATTGCTTAAAATTTCCTCGATAGGAAAAAATTCCAAAGTTGTGTCTTTATTTTCCTTTTTTTACTCAGCCTACTCAAACGATACATTATATATATAGTATTTTATCTCATATAAAATCTCACTTGATGAACTTTAAATAAAACTTCACTAAGTTAGGTATTTATCGATATTTGTCCAAAAAAGCCATTCCCGAAGAGGTTACACCCCTTTTTCGGGTACGGACCCGTGCTTCACCTCGTTATTTCACCTGGGTGAAGCACGGGGTATGCCCTAGTCCCCATGCTCCAACTGACAATTGATAGATAGTAAAGAAATGAAGTACAACCGAGTGCTGAAGTCTTTTATTACGATACTATAAAACACAAAATAATACAAAAGAAATTAATTAAAATAAAACGTATCTACCGGCACTATAGTGAAAAAAAAAACTGACCGACGGCATAACTTTGCTGCTCAATATCTTAAACAATATCTTAGTAATATAATAATCAAATCCCCTTATTCCAATGCGGATAACACTGTAATTTGGACTAATTGTAGAGCACTTTTGAACACTTTTATAATGTCTGCCGCGTGGACTTCGCTGAAATTTGTGACCGCTGTGTTCGAATTTACGACGGCGTCCCAGTTTTCCGCATCAATATGACGTAAGCACACTTTTGCATGCGGAGGCAAGTAAAAATTATATTTTGACAAAATCATTGCCCTGTGGAGATATGTAAGCGGGCGAAGGCTTTCCTCGAGACATCCACTAAAAACACAAGTACTGCTTTCGCACACTGCTCTTTTTAGTTGCCGTGTTCCGAAGCCATTCTCCGTTTCACCGTTGTTAAATTCAAAGTAACTAGCCATTATTATATTGCACTATTACTTTGCACAATTTTTTACAAATAAAATTGACTTGGAGTTATGTCAGACAGATAAAATAAAACAAAAATATATACGGACTCTTTCGTGCTTAAAGTGGCCAGTGTTCATTCAGATGGGTGATTCACAAACTCCAAGGTACTGTATGGTCTAAGATTGAACTATAATTGGAAGTAATCTTTAAAGTTTAACGCAATTTATCCAAAAAATGGCCTACTGTGATGTGGTTGTTTAATAATTCCATTTGAGTATTCATAATGAACTCGTCTCTTTCGCAGTATTCTTTGCGTCGTTTAGAGGTAGGTTCTATTAAAAGGTTTAAATTGTTTCTGGATATTACTGCTAGGAACTTATTTAAGGTTACATAAGGCTTCTTAAATTCTTTGTTATGTTTAGAGTTCCAACTCTCAGCAACATTATTTGTCCGATGTCGTTCACTATATACACACCATTCGTTGATATTTCTATTAATATAATATTTTTCCATGTATTTAATAAACTCTTTTAGCTTCTCATTTTGCAGGTTTTCGGTTTCAGATAATATATATTGCCATCCTTCCGAAATCAATTCTACGGGTAATAAGGCCAAGCTTGTACACAGGCCAACAATTCGGGTGTAAACTTTGGAATATAAACCAAGTATTTTGGACTTTTTCAAGAGGCATTTTGTGAAGTGAAAGTAACATCTTTTAATAATAATAACTGGAAAAAATAATTTTAGTGCATTAGTTATAGCAAACTCGAAATCCACATGTATCTTTTTTGGTGTCCAACTAGGAAGACAAACTGTGATCAGGTCAAACAGTATTGAATACGATTTCTCAGTCTTATTGTTCATCAAAGCATAAATTAAGGGCTCAGCCTTTGTATTATTACTAGAACTGCCATTTTCTCCATGGATAACCAAGACCTGGTAAAATGGTTTCGGAGCGGTATAAAATGTCCCATCTATAAAGTATTCATCTATACCTTTAATTTTATTACGTCCCTGCTCGGTACAAAATAATATTATTCTCGTGTCGTCAACAAGGCTTTTGTAATCAGCTATTAACATATCTGAAAATTTTCCTGGTACTTCTACTTCCCAAATGTCTTTAAATATTGTTTTGCTGCACTGAAAACCTTCTTTTCGTTTATCATTTAAAACATGTTTTTTACTACTAAAGGGCGGTATCGTTGTAACAAGATCGAGCCCTTTACTGTAGAGTGGTTCCACTGCATGCTTATATACACTTTGCAAAGGCTCGGTTGATGTCATCGCTGCTGCTTTTGCGTCCTCCATAGCCAACCAAATTTCTATTTTTGCGAAATCCGGTACGCAAATATCATCGTCAAATTTTGTTGTATGTTGCACTTTCTTAACGACCTGGTCATTCTGAAGTAAAAATATTTTTTAAATAGACGAATAAATATAATATGTCTTTACGAAACGTATAATAACCACCTCAGCAAAAATATACCACCTACCTGAATAGTAACTGAACCCTGACATTTTTTGCCGTTCTTCTTTTTTGATTCGGAGCAAACCCAAAGCTGGTTACCGTTCTTATATGTCTTGTGCTTATAATACTGTAAACCACCGTAAACCATCACAGTCCCACGTTTTCGGTGTAGATAAACAGGAGAATTGGTGTTTTCAGATTCCATTTTGAACAGTAGATAATGTAATAAGATGAACTGTTTTCATTATTTTTTGTTTTTATTTGACGTGTGTACGCAAGTTATTGACAAATTATAAATGACATAAATCGAATACTTTAATGTAATACAAAAAGGTGTAACATAATGAAAAGGTTGCAATTGACTTGTATGTTATAAGTGGTAGATAATGTTTAACAAGGTAGGTACTACAGATTACGAGCATGATTGTACGAAAATAATATCAGTTGGAGCACGGGACTAGTGATTAACCCCGTGCTGCACCTGGGTGAAACACGGGACCAGGTTATGCCCCGTGCTTCACCCAGGTGAAATAACGAGGTGAAGCACGGGTCCGTACCCTCTTTTTCTCGTGCGCGGAAGGCATAAGCGTATCTCTGTCTAGGGGGCGTGTTCGACTCAAATCAAGGCATCCCCTTAACTTAACACGATGGAAGGGCTAAGCATCTCGTCACACAATAACACGTGTATATCGATTCATCTTATTGATTTGTTATCAAGAAATGTCTATCTACATATATTGTTCTGCTCCAATTCAGCAGGCATTACACGCACAGCACTGTAGATTAAGCGCCGATAATCACATTAGACGTCGACATTGATAATAGTTAACAGATTTATCGATGACTATGTATGTAGAATATCTACTTTGAATAATTTGATTTGTGCATAGAATAGTCTCTGGCATAGGCAATTAGGTTATCATCGAGTAATTATAGGCTCAACTGATAGACTGGCACTCTCCATTTCAAGACATGCCTAGAGTTACGATCAGAATACATAATATAATCTACAATATAATATAGAGTATAACCTTTTGCAGGCGAGACAGGACCTATGCTGACGATCGGAGAAGTTCCCACATAACCGAGTTATGGTAGAGTCGGTCATCAGTAGTTTAACAATATAGCATATACTTACCTTTTACAAACCCGAGCCAGTTTCTGTTAGGTCCACGCGGACAGAACCGTACCTACCGTGGGGCACTCCAATGTCAGCAGTTGGTATATACCTATTCTTAAGATGGTGACACACCTTTTGCAGTCGAGACAGTATCTGAGCTAGCTTTTGTTAGATCCATGCGGAACAGAAAGGTGGGCGGAACAAAAGGATTTCAGATCAGAAGTTACAGCATTCTTAAGAATAGTAGGTAACAGTAACACACCTTTTGCAGTCGAGACAACACCTGGGCCAGCTTCTGCTGGCGGTCTGCGAGTTCGCCGCGACCTGAGAAGTCCACGCGGAACAATGCCATGATCGAGTCAATGATGAGCAGTTTGAAAACCCCGCCTTCCTCGTGAAACTTCGCTGCCACGTAGTCAAGGAGCTCCGCCTAGTGTAAGAAAATAAAAGGCTCATCCACGATCTAAACATATCTAATACTCGTATTGCTTCTTTTATTTAAGTGCGCTAAGTTTGTTGCCTGACATGAGAAATCCAATATTTACATTACATTACATTTATTCATATATACTAAGTCAAGAGTATTGAAATGGTAGGAAAATAAGATGAAATTAAAGAAACGTATTGGAGTGTGCGTACTTATGCACTTTCTTATCGTAGGTACCTATGACTCGTCTGTTTCTGAGAATTTTCAGTGACAGACATGCTATTATGTAGTGCCATATGACATCTATTAATTTTCCTTTTAAAGTAGGTAATGTTTAAAACTTCTAAATAAGTACCTGATGCTCCGATGTGTAAGCTCTAGCATATAGGACGTTATCTAGAACAGCATTTTGGTCCAAATTGAACCTGTCAGCGATGGGCCGAAGTCGATCGGGGCGACTGAAATACTAGTCAAGGAAACCCAAATATGTCTGTTTGGAATTTTGAATACCGTTTCAGGGCATTCGTGAACTAAGCGTATAGGTTTCTACAAACCGAAACGTTATTAACCAATTATTTCAACGTGATAAGGTTATCACGCTAAAATAATTGTGTAATAACATTGTTTATCCAAGTAAAACAGAATTTAACCAGAATGTTTTATTTGGTATTTTAGACCATTATTGTGTTAATAGACTATTATATATTACCACAACAATACATACATCTATGTACACAATGAATCCTCGCCGTCACTCGGCCATCTAAAATATAGATAGGTACCTACTCCTCATGCCATCCCTTTATTGTGCTAACGGCGACGCATTTATGCCCAATTGCGCATCTAACGAAGACTCGACACATACCTACGACTGTACGACACGTGTTTAGTTTGAACAATTATGGAACAAATATGTTTGTACCGAATTATAAATGTGATTCCTTCCGTGAATATAAATGAATATTACGTAATTAAATAAACTTCTACTAATGTTAAATAAACATTTTGAATACTTGAGGGCCAAGGCCGAGTTGTTTGATACACGAATGGCCATTTAAAGATTTGCTGATTCGGTTCGGTGCGAAGGACCATGAACTGCAGTGTTTATTTTTATTAACTATTCGTTTTTTTATATCGCATGAGAGACGTCTTATTTTCTGTATAAGTATAATGGCTCTTGTGGCTTAATACTTAGGTACTTATATTATATTCATACTTATAAGAAAGCGTCACACAATCGAGGCTGGTTAAAATGGTTGCAAAGAACACGTTTCTAAACTAGGTTCGCGTTATCTAAAACCAAAATAAAAATGTGTACTTATACGTAAAAAACTTAAATAAAAGCCCCTCTTAAATGTAGGGCTGACGAGTTCGAATAGGAATTTGTTTTGTGTGTGTTAGATCATTTAAATACTTACCCCCTTATTCATAAAACTTAAAATGCCTCTGCTCTGCCGTGCAATACTTAAACAACAGTAAGTGCTACTTTTGCGATTTTTTGTTTTTTCTTGATCTTGGACCACCGTGTCTAGACGCACAAATGTATATAGTCCACGTGCGATTATGACAATGGGAACATATAAAAATCGAAGGCTCCATATACAGTAAATCAGAAGAATTTAGTAAATTATGGAGGTAAAACTAACTAAACTGCCGTAATAACGTTGTCGGCTGTGAATTTTTAGACTTCACTGATTAAAATACAGTAAAGGTATCATGTCAATCCTAAATTAACTAGTAATGAGAAGGTAATACTTACGCCAAAAACTGTTTAAAATGCAGTACAATATAAATGTTCTAAAATATTTGTACTGTGTTTGAAATGTTATTGATTTTTCAGCATAATTACTAATTAAAATGCAGTAAAAATATTCCTCACTATAATTTAAGTGGTCGAACTGTCGTAAATAAGAGAGCAAAATACAACCTAAAGTACAGTTACTAAGCTCACTTACTGTGATTTAAACTGTCGTTTGGCTATTTTCAAATGTGTTTACTGCAATCGTGACAGCAATTTACTGTATATTAGGTTGAATTTTGCTCTTCAGTCTAGTCTCCGACGCTGTGCGAGGCAGACCGGGCGCGTGTAACACTGGACTTGTTTGTTATATTGCTTTAATTGTATAGGTAGTGGACTTATTATTGTCTATCATTCTGACAATATTTTATTGAACTTGCCGAGTTTGTTAGTATGAATGTACTCGTAGCTCTATGTATGTTTATAAACTGAGAGAACTAGTTTTCAAGTGTCGTTTCAGTTAGATAGATTAACCACATTGTAGGACAAAAGTTAGATAATATCGATACCATTGATGAAATGCGGTCATTGATGATCGTCCTACAAGTTGTCAAACACGGTCCTTATTAATCCCCTATTAGGTCAATTACAGTTTACACACCTCCGACACACGCTGCTGGTTTCCAAGGATTGAATTTACGTAAAGCTTGATTTTTGATAATAAATTTTAATATGAATGAACCTGTTCCATGTCATAATTGCAGTTTTTAGGGCTCGTAAGGTTCGGTTTGTTGGTATCTGGAAGAACTCAATCAATATTTATACGAAATAAATAAATTAAATAAATGAACTTTTCTCAAACATGCTCGGAAATGTACGCGTTAATATCACGAAATGAAGACGTGAAGTTTCTTGTTTATGGATCCCTACATTACTTCTTGGCCTTAGGCCAAGAAGTAATGTATGAAAACCCTAAGTAAAACCATTATTGTCCGCTACTCTAACTTTTTAAATTTGCTTACTAATATTAAACTGACAAAGGAAAATTTACATACTGCCAACCACCACTAGACACTGTAAGCATACTTGCTTCATAAAAAAAATAAAAATAATCTATGGTACTATACTTTATGTGCGGTTAAACATGGTGCTCGAACGGCTTGTACAAATGGCATGTTTAAAAAATAAAAAAGGCGCAAATGACCTATTATTTAATTGATTACCTAGTATTTATTTTAATTTTAATATTTCCTCACATCGTTTGAGAAAAGTACTATACAATCCTCGGCCGGAACAGGGATTGCTGGACTCGTTGTATTCGGCCTCGTCTACGACTCGGCCGTCTACCCCAATCTCGTCCAGCAATCCCTTACTTCACGGCCTCTGCAGTAATCTACTATTATTCTGCAAGTAGGCCGTAATGGCACTTTTACAAGTCAAAATTCTAACAGTGTTTCTGAAAAAAAGACCACTGTTAAGAAGCGCCGAAACAAACTCAACAGTCAGTATTTTTTTTTAATAAGTCAAATTTAATATGAATACAAAGAAAAATAATCATCATAATGCGTTGTTCTATTAGAACACATGTCCGAATAAGCTATATGAATAATTAAGCTATTTTCGGCTCTGGTTTGGGCCATGCATTTCTGTCAGTTAGATTAGTCCTCAACCCTGCCTTCGACCTCAATGTTTTTTTCAAGTAATTTTTAAGAGCTGGAAAGGGAAGAGCCAAAATTTCATTAGGTAATTTATTATAAAAATGGATACATTAACCCGAAAATGACTTGCATAGGTACTTTACAAACACGAAACTTTTTGGTTGGTATTTTATTTTTATTTCGTGTATTAAAATTATGGGTATCAGATTTTTTACAGGATGAATCTATGTTCTTAATGCCATAAATAATATTTTTATTGATATATTGGGACGCTACTGTTCAACTGCTAATTTCTTTAAAGAGTTCTCTCACGGATTCTCTTGCTCTCAGTTTATTATACCTATATAGAACGAATGGCTCTTTTTTGTAATACAAAGATTGTCTATATGTCAGCTGCTTTACCCCAAACCAGAATACCGTACGACATAATACTATGAAAATAACTATGATAAACTAGTCGAGCTGTTTCAACATTGGTCAGTTATTTTTTCTAGCATATACGGCTGAACTTAGTTTACGTGCCAACACGGCTATATGGGCACTCCATTGTAGACATTGAATACTAAGTAAATTACAGTAAATTGTTATGAATACTGTACTTTAGCTTGCAATTAATTCAAGTAGCTATTAGTGTACGAGGATTGTTTGCAGTAACCCGCTTTTTTACTGCACTTTATTCTGCATTTATTGTGTTTTTAGTTCTTTTCGAGAGTACAGTAAAGCTATTAAAAATTGAAAAATAGCAATAATTTATTAAATAATTGTTAAAATAAAACAGTGTTCACGTATTCGTATTTCATGTATTCCACGCTATATTTTGACATTCAAGCATTTGTTTATAATCGTCGAGAACACCAAAAAAACCTGTTTGAAAGGGTTTTTTGCGTTTTTCTCGTAACTCACTTTTTGCACTTACTGTTGTTTAAGTATTGCACGGCAGTGCTAACTTAAATGTGCATTGCCCCTTTCTTACGAACACAAATGTCAAAGTGACAGATTTTAACGGCATTTTAGTTAAAACAGGCTTGTAGAACGTTTATGAATATTGAATACGGCCGTTAATGTCTATTCGAATACGTCACCGCTACAGTAAAGAAGAACTTTCTAAGTTAAGTATTTTACCTATACCCGTGTCATTATTTTTCTCAGAAATCGAATTTACATTTACTTACAACCAATTTTTTCAAAAATATACCATATTTACTCACTTATAATGCTCACCCTGTATACTAATCTAAGTATAATCATTTCACGAAGCCAACGGTGGGAAATGACTGCAGTGTATACTTATGGTTATGACTGAGTCTTATGACTTTAGGTGGATGTCACACTGCGACGCATGTCCGGACGGAGGTGCGTTTCTCGTTGTATGCTAGTTTGTATATAAATTCCGTGTGGTAATACGATACTGTCGATACTCTGCAACGCACCTCCGTCCGTTGATGCGGCGCAGACCGTGCGTTTCGACCGCCTTAGGTTCGGTACCAATACTCCAGGCAAAATACGGTTTTGAAAAACATTAATTTATAATAGCGTTTTTTTTGTTGATTTCATTTGAAAATGTTATTCTAAGATGATTTAGTCAAGAATCCGACAAACTTTCCAACCGGAAGTAATTATGTAGATTTAAATGAAGCATGCATTATCTTTTTTTGTACGATTTATCTTGAATATTATAGAGCAAATGTAAATGAACCAAAATAAACACAAAAACATTTATTAATATTTTTACCGACTTTTTAGAAGCCAGTTAACTTATCATTTTTTCGATGTCTGAAATTTTGTCGGATTTTGTCGCTGGGTAACTATTTAATTGATAATATATCCGTTATACATAAAAAATAAGCTATTATAAATTATTTCCAAAATTGACATTTTTTCCATACAAGTTGTCAGTTCATTGCCTGGACTACAAGTTGTTTATGTTGATAATGTTGATATCATCCATATTAATCAGTCACATCACCTAATTACCGCAGAATTTGTATGAAAAATTGGCACTGTCGTTCCACCAATGCGATAAAAAAGAGGCATATAAGTAGGTTCTCACCGTGACAACTCTCCATTTTATAGAAATACTTACATACAGTACAGTTGTGATCATGTTGTGATGTAGGATTTTCTTAATCCTGCAATTTCTTGATGCGGAAGATCTAAGCGCCTACAGTACCTATTTTAAAGGATACAAAGTATGCTCAGTATCCATGAACATAACTTTTCCACCGTGGTAGCCGCTCGGCGTGGGTATCTGTGTGGTGACACACAGGGTGTGAGACAGCTGGGTCTTCCCCGTACGAAACTCTCCGAACACTTCTGTTATTGCCATAGATTCTATGCCACCAGCTAACAGTTTACTGCCAACAAAATTTATTTTTTAAGATTGGTATGCTCGTTTTGAAGATAAATGACTTACTTACAATAATAATTACTCACTCTAATTCGCTACTTCCCGTGCTAATTTTAAAAACTTGCTTCCGTTTGTCGCTTACTTCTAAAGCAGTCATGAAACCAAGAGTAACAACGTTTTTGCAAGCTTCTTTAATTTTATCAACTTTCGCATCCGAAAAACCTTTTATGTTGCACAGTTTTTTCTTTGTAGACATCTGAATACCTTTGATCGTACAAATGCCCGCCGTTTTTAGTTTTTTGATGTCTGCTACATTTATACCATGCTTCTGTAACATATCAACATCTTGAAAAAATGTTTCCTCTTCTGTGTCTGAGACATTATCGTCTAGAGCTTGTTCAAGCATTGTTATTAGCCAAAATATTTATTTTTAGTTGAATAATTTACTGTGATAAACTTTGGCGCCAAAATAGTTTTTTTTTTATTTAATGTTGTGTTGATTACTGATTTGACATTTTCGTTTCCATTTCGAATTGTTTCCAAAAGAATGGTATTTTATAAGCGGTCAACAAATATAAGAATATATGCGAATTATTAACGATAGTACGATGAATTATTGGTAAATATTACAAAGTGCCAATATTTATCGAAGGATACTTGAATGCTTTTCAACGCGTGTATAAACGTCGTTTAAAACTAAAAAGCCCATTGTCTATTCCTGAAACTATAGTGTTTCCAGATAAACTTTATCACAAGTGGAATATTTGGCTACGTGTTAATCATTTTCAATAATTTTGATGCTTCGAACTAGATATTATTAAAACAGTTTGTTATTTTTTTTTATTGTATGTTAGTCTTAGGCGAATGCTACACGCTCGATATGAATCGTGATATTTAACGCGATAATAAGGCAATATTTATCTAGTAATATTTTGATATATTACTACACATACGATACGAATCGCGTCAGTACGACGGTAAATTTCATTGAGTACACTCGTACGTTTCGTTGCTGACAGAATGAATACTGGCGCGATAAATATCGATTAGAGACTACACGCTCGATATTTATCGACGATACTGCATACAGATCGTGGATTTTTGGATTTCTAGAAATACAGCTATCCGTATCACAATACGTGATATACTTATACTACACACTCGATAAACATCGTGATCCTAGATTACGATCCAAATATCGCGATTCATATCGAGCGTGTAGCATTCGCCTTACAGAATACAATAATACATGGTAACATTAAAAAAACTTGAATTTCTAGTCTTTGGTTTGACTTCGTTGAAAGAGCTTGTTGCGGCGCATTTTAGAGGATTTTTAATTATAATATTATAATTACATCAAGAAATTTACCGTCTATCCCATCTCAGTTAAGGTAAGGGGGTAAGTTGACCCTACGGAAGTACTGAAAAGTGATTATTTATATTATGTTCATATATTTCCTCCTATATCACAGCCATGTTGAAGTAGTGTTGATTTTACTAAGTTTTCATCAGTTTATCGTCTCAAAAAAGTTAAAGTTGTTCACAAGTATATGTGAAAGACCCAAGTTGAGTTTGTGTTGTGAAAGTAAAAGTTAAAAAGTCTTGCAATATGAAAAGTGTTATAAAGTGCCACCGAATCTGGCGTCGAGGCGTCATCTTTAAGGTAAGGCTGGATGTGTCTTCAATATACATCAGAACGTAGCATTATAACGGTTGTGACATCAGCCAACAACAAATCATTTACAAATTACTCAATATTGAAAATCATAATTGTATAAATTCTCCGGTTGGTTTGTATAGAAGAGCAGACAATAGAACTGTCGAGAATTAATAACGGTCTATCATCCCAGTACAACCCTAATATTTGAGCACAGCTCATTATCATAGGCCTATGAGTAATATATTTTTATATTTTTTCACATAAACATAAAATGTTTGGTTTACACTTGCTTGCTATAATTATAATAAAATATGAACTAACTCTGAATACAACTTTGGTCTGAAATGCTAATTTTAACTAGTAACCATGAACTCAAGGCATGCTTTTGGGTTGGGTAATTTGAGTTACTGTTGCAATCTTCATGTAAAGTAGCACTCTGTTCTCAGGGATGGATTCAGAAGATTCCCGTGATGGTCAGGGAGATGCTCAATCATCCTCCAGTAGTAGCAGCTCAAGCTCCAGAAGTCGACGGAGCTCATCGTCAAGTGTGTCATCTAAGAAAGATGTTAAGTCACCTCCACATTCTCCACCCCGGTCACCACCTCGGTCTCCCCCTCGGTCTCCACCACGGTCTCCCCCACGGTCTCCGCCTCAGTCACCTCCACAGTCACCACCTAAATCACCACCAAGGTCACCTCCATCTCAAAGTTCTGAAGGCCCAAGGTCTCCGTCACCAGAGAGCCGCTCACAATCCCCATCACTGCGGTCTCAATCACCTAGTAAAGCGTGCTCCCCCAGTAACTTGAGTGGAGCTCATTCAGACATAAATTCACCTGAAAATTCTATGCCAACCTCCCCTGCTGGCCCAAAATCACCAGATGCTCCCAAGTCCCCTAGCGAGTCTGGTTCTCTTGACAACCGTGAGCAGTATGCAGGGCGACATTCAGGTGGTGAGGGTCCCAAGACTCCTCAAAGTCCAAGCAGTTCAGTTCGGTCAGGTGCCGGTTCACCCGACTCTAGGTCTCGACCTGCTTCGCCTGATTCAGCTTCACAGGCTACATCTCCTTCACGAAATCCTGACCGAAGTTCCCGTCCCTCAAGTCCCTCGCCAGATAGGAATTCGTCTAGATCATCTGTAGTCATGTCTCCTAAAAAGCGTGAATGGAGTCCTAAAGAAAACTGGAGAAGGCATACTAAAGCCGAACAAAAAATGGTGCCTCGGTCACGTAGCAGATCAGAGTCTAGTCAGTCAAGTAGGAGCTCATCTTATAATAAGAGAACTAGCGCTAAGGATCCTGCTACAGAAGAGATTTCTGAAGGTAAATTGTATTTTCTACTTTGTAACTTTGTTGGTACTATCTATTCCAGTATTCTAAGTAACTAAATTAATTTGTAGGTGAAATGGAATCTGATCAGGAGGAAGATAAAAAATCTAGGGGTAAGTCAACAACTCGTGACAAGCCAGATGGGAAAGATTTGAATATCAGCCATGAGGACCTGTCTGACGTATCAGACTTAGACTCAATAGGACCGGAGGACAATGTTAAGGAACCGAAAAAGGTATTACAAAAAAACTGATAAAGATATTCAAGTCCTGTATAAAAAATCTATATGAACCTTTCTCTAATATTTAAAAATTGCAGGATAAATCAACACCGGCATCGCCAGAAAAACCAGAGATTAATGTAAATGGAGATAATGGAATCAGCTCACAGTTATCACCAAAATCGGACAGTGGAAAAGTAGATGCACCTAAACTTGATAAGGTAAGTGTTTACTTGGCTATGTCTAAAATAAGTAATTAAACTGATCAAGTGATCAGTCAATCTTCTAGCATGGTTATTTTTATGTCTGACAAAAGCTTTCATCCTTAGTTCTTACAAATATGTTAGTTTCTAGTTAAAGGTTAGTTAGCATAGCTTATTATAATTCCGCCCAAGATAACTGAATGAGCAATAAGTTTGTGTGATTCTGCTTTTTAGAGTTCCATAGTCATCGAGGAGGTTATAGTCTCGCCATATCCTTCTGCGCCTTAGCTCAGTGACCCTGACTATTAGAAAGCTTTGGGTATATAAATCAATCACGCTGACAATAGGGTAGAAAAAAATCTTGAAATTATTTCTTTAGGGACGGAGGTCCCCTACACGTAAAGTGGGATTGTGATGTGGGATATCGTTGGATAGCTTGTTCAAAAATATTATGGGTTCTTACTAACCATTTTTCAACTCAGTGGTCCGTTTGCGTGTTATTGCGCTCCCCCCCTGCCGACTAAATGGGTATTGGGTACTACTGGGATTGTGAAAAAAATCGTGGCTACTGCCATGGTACTACTGTACCATCGCCAACACAGTTAACTGACCATCCGTGCACTTTATGTGCATTGTAATAAGGTTCAATATAAATACAGGATGGTCAGTTAACTGTGTTGCAGTTTGTACATATCTATATAATGAATTTAAAGGAAAACTATCACGGCAAAGTAGACATTACTAGTTACGAATAATAGTCGACCAACTCGAAAATGTACTTGGAAAGGCCAACTTTCGTACAAATTCAGCCATTGTAATTATATGTCATTATGCGTGTCATTCTCAGTGTAGAGGTTTTTGCCACTGTTACGACATATTAGACAGACAGGCAACTACGACAGACCGACACTGCGCGTGGCCTGACACGCGCAGTGTCGGTATTTTTAGATATACAAAGATCTCTTCCATAGAATATATATCACTATCCGTTATATAGGAATAAGTCATCATCATCATCATATCAGCCGAAAGACGTCCACTGCTGGACATAGGCCACCCCCAAAGAGTGCCACAGGAATAAGTGATGTAGTTTTAATACCCAGTTGCAGGGTTCATGTTGAGAGAATAGAATAGAATATATTGATTTCCTAGAATAATTATTTCCAGTTACAGGGCTGTTCTTGTGAATAGACTATTATAGGTGAGGATCTGTTATTAGCTCACTGTCACTACTGTTTTAAGCTACTGTGTAGTATTTAAGCTGATGATCTTCCTATATAAATAAATATCGTAATGGAACGATATGCAAATATTATTATAAAATCGTAGCAAGCGCATGCTCACTCAATTAAATTTGTTGAATAGATAGAACTTTCGATCTCATTTTAAATAAGTCTGGGTGGTCTTTTACAACTAGACACTTTTCTTATGGGTGTAATACATACTTACGTGCCAACGGCAGAATTCGTTACTTTTTGAATGATTTGGATTTTTTTTTTTGTTTGAAATGGTACCTTTCCCTGGTGGTCCCATGGTCATCTGGTCAAGATCTGATGATGGTATCTAATGTCGGCTGTACACATTGGGCCAACGTAGGCGCGTGAGCAGGAGGCAGCTATGTAAACGAAAGAGATCGAGTTATAGCCCTCTCCCTCTAACGCATAGCTGCCTTCTGCTCACGCGCCAACGTTGGCCCAGCGTGTATAGCAGGCTTAAAAAGTACTGAATGTAATTTAATGCTAGAAAACCGACGCTGCATACGTCTAAAGTCGCATACTGACAGTTCTGCATGACAGTCCAGTACGTCTAACACAACTTGCTGACAAGTCGCTTTGCGCGCGACTGAGCGTTTCCTTTCTCACTCGCACCGTGCAAATTAGAAAGAGGAGGGTAGAACTTTCTCTACTCTTGTCGCGGCGCGGCGTCAGTTGTGCTAGCCCCGCTGCAAGCTATAAGAAGAGCGAGAAAACCAAGGTCATTAATCTCCCTATATCTTAATGTTTACATCACACGGCGGACTGCCATGCTAGTACAAATGTGGGTTTGAATTTTTCACAAATTAATATTGTCTAGTTGTATCATATAATCGCCTACAGCAACATGACATGTTTTATGCTTCATACGAAATGAACAATGTTTTGTTCCCACGTGACTTGCGTGTGTGCTCAGCGTGTGCAGGTGGACAGTTGTTAAATATTTAGATAAATGTAATGTCATCTAAATGCTGTTTATATATTTATTTGTATAAACAGGTTCCACATGAAAAGACAAGCAATACGGAAGATGGTGAAGAGCAACTAGACTTCGAGGCTGAAGAAGGAGAATGTGTGGATCTTAAAGATGCGGAACAGGCTAATGGAGATGGAGAAGTTGTTGAGAAACGTAAGTGACGACCGGTTAGCCTACTGGGTAGTGTGCTGCTTACGAAGCTGAAGGTCCTGGGTTCGAATCCCGGTAAGGGCAAACATTTGTGTGATGAGCATGAAGCATGAGTTTATCGTTAATATCGTTCATATCGTTTAATTGCTTTATATAGTTAAATGGTCTTACAATATTAATTTTGTATTAAGCAGTTACGCTGCTAACAAAATTATACATTTTTAAATAAAGGAAAAATTGAAAAATGTAATGCTCCGAGCCGGATTTGAACCGGCGAATGCCTGTTGGTCGCCGGTTCGAATCCGGCTCGGAGCATTACATTTTTCAATTTTTCCTTTATTTAAAAATGGTCTTACAATATTTTACGTCCCAATATAAACCCTGTAAGGGCACTGCAATGTAATAGTAACACTATTAATTTGCAATAACATTAAGGTTAGGATAAGATTAACATGCTTGCATGCATCTATTCATTAATTAATTACAACTAAAATACTCTTTTAATGTATAATAACTTTTCTTGATCAAAAAATCTTTCAACTTTTGAAAGAACACCTTATATTTTTCAACCTGCTTTATACATAAAGGAACACTATTGTACACTTTTATCGCCATGTGGTACGTGCCCGATCTTACAATTTGGAGTTTCGTAAATGTACTAGTTAATTTATTTCTGTTTCTGAGGTTATGGCGAGATTGTGTGTTATGAGTCTTGGATGTTTTCTATGTATTTAAGTATCTGTATCTATTATATATATTAGTCGCCCATAACACACGCCTTAATGAGCTTCCTATGGGACTAGGTCGATTTGTGTAAGTTTGTTGACTAATATTTATTTATGAAAAAAAAAAAGTGTTTAAGTGAAAAAGAGTGAGTGAGTGAGTGTTAAAGTGTGTGTTGTCTGAAGGGAGATTTGGCACTGGCTCATGTTACTTCTATATTATACTCGCATAAGATATAATCTACTACTACTCACTTACTTATACTCTTTGGGGGAGGCCTATGACCAGCAGTGGACGTCTTTCGGCTGATATGATGATGATGATGATAAGATATAATGACACCTATAGCATTAAATGAATGATTATTAATTGTATTTGGACGCTCAGAGACCTTATACATCTCTGGAATACTGAATTAATATCATTAACTTCTTGTTAATGCTGATACAGACCTTATATCGAATGTAATGGTCATATTTTGCAATTTTGTTTTGTTTTCATTAACTTAGTGACATTTACTTTGGTAACCGTTTAAATCGGTCCTTAATCTGCAATTTTAAAATGATTATTGTGTAAGATTATTATTATTACATTGTAAATTACCGTTTGACATGTAAAAGTGCCCTTGTGGCCTATTTGCAGAATAAATAATTGAATTGAATTGAATTAAGATCACGCATCTGAAAGAATCAGTATAGGCTACAGACTGTCATCAAGTTGATTCAATAAGTATTCCGTTTTTACCAATTTTGGTATGAAACACTAACAATTACTTTCACAGGCAGACAGCATGAGCCATTTGGCGGTCGAATTTCACCAAGGTTAAGATATCCTACTTATTATTATAAATGCGAAAGTTTAGATGTTTGGATGTTGTATTGTTTAGATGTTTGGATGTTTGTTACTCAATCACGCTTAAACGGCTCAACCGATTTGTATGAAATTTTGCACGGAGATAGTTTATAGCCTAGATTAAAATATAGGATAGTTTTTATCCCGGGTCCACGCAAACGAAGTTGCGGGCGGAAGCTAGTTTATCATAAATGGAAGCGTTATCCTCTTGTTAGTGGAATATTATCCTTTATTCTTCCACTAGCTTCTGCCTGCGACTCCGTCCACGTGGAACTCGTTTATATCGTAGCTCCATACAAACTTTCACCCCCCACTTCATCCCCTTGAGGGATGATTTCCGAGATAAAAACTATCCTATGTCCTTCCTCAGGACTCAAACTATTTCTTTACCGAATTTCATCCAAATCGGTTCAGCGGTTTAGGCGTGAAGAGGTAACAGACAGACAGACAGACAGACACTTTCGCATTTATAATATTAGTATGGATTTTGTCCATATGGACTGACTGGAACTGCGCCTTGATCTTCCCCTACCTCTCCTGCCTTCTATCTTCCCTTCCATGAAATGCAAAGCACGCGAGACTATTATCACTCCTTATATTTTGTAGCAGAAGAAGTGAAGCCCCGCCGCGTGTCGCGAGGTTCGTCGCTGGAGGAAGGCGAGGTGTCGGACGAGGCGGAGCGGCGGCCCGAGGAGAGCGAGCCGCGGCCCGTGTGCCGGTTCTTCTCGCGCGGCGCCTGCACCTGGGGCGTGAGCTGCAGGTGACACACCTCCTATATTCGACATTATTTCTGATACAGTTATGTAACAGCAGATTTTATTTCAACATATAACCGTCCCTATTTGTTGTAAGGTCAGTTCGGGTATGTGCGCCACCAGCTAAAGTGCGCCTCATTCATCATTCAGTCATAAATCAATATCAGCAATTACCCCGGGGGCGCACTGTACCTGGTGGCCCACATACCCGAACTGACTCTACTTAAACTGAAATGTTTTGTTGACGATTGCGACTCCTTTTGTATGTTGACAGTTGCATATTAGGGTATTTGACGGTGAAAATAAATAGTTTCTTCTCCTTTCATTTATGTTTATTACTGTAAGATTTTTAAATTCATAAAAACTAACAATAAGGACGCTGTTTGATTGTGACGTCACAAGCAAGTAATCCCTACAAATTCCATACTAAAGGAGCGTTTTTGACGTTCCATAAAAAGAAGCTGATTTGGCTTTTGTCAAATACCGTATTATTATTCTGTCACTCAACACAACACATGCTTGGGAGATCTGGCGACCATTTAGGCATGTTGCATATCCTACAGCCCTAATAACCAATGAAGTGTGTGCCAGGTTCCTGCACCCGGGCGTGACGGACAAGGGCAACTACAACATGTTCGAGGTGGTGCGCGGCGTGCCCGCGGCCGGCTTCCCGGCGCCGCCGCGCGACGCCGCGCCGCCCGAGTCGGCGTGGGAGCGCGGCCTGAGGACCGCCAAGGAGGTAACCACCAAACCTAATAGTACGGCGGAAATTGCCCAATATTGATTAAAGTCGTGGACACGTCTTCTATATACAGGTTGGGCCAAAGGGTGTTGGCGATTTGATTCCTTAATTTCTCAGAATCGCTTGGCGCGCGGTGGCGGGGGGGTATGACGCTAGACGCGCCGTTTCGAGGAAATTTAGTCACCATGGAGCCGTGCACGGGAGCGCAGCGTGCATTTTGTGTCCGAGCGTTTTACGAAAACAATAAATCGGTGACTACTGCACGACGGTTGTATCGACAGGAATACGGTTTACGCAACTTAGTGAAGTTCCAAACGCCAATGTGATACGCAAATGGATCAGAATGTTCGAGACAACCGGATCGACTGTAACAATAATGTCTCGAGGACGTCCGGTTTGTGCGAGAACGGCCGACATTGTCGAGCAAGTTCGACGCTCAGTTCGACAAAATCCGCAACAGTCAACCCGTAAAAGAAGTCAGGCTTTAGACATCAAACGATCAACTCTGCGACGAATTTTGAAGCTTGATTTGCATCTGAAGGCTTACAAGATTTAGCTCGTCCAGGAATTAAAACCACAAGATGCAAATAACCGGCTTAGTTTTGCCAATCAAATGCCTGTCCGGTTCAACAATTTCCACAATGTGATGTTCAGTGATGAGGCGAACTTTCACCTCAACGGTCACGTGAACAAACAAAATTGTCGGTTCTGGTCCGAGACCAATCCACAACGCTTGCACAAACGTCCACCTCACAGCCCTAAGCTCGTCGTGTGGGCTGCAATATATCGTCAACCGGTATCGTGGCGCCACAAAAAGACGAAAGAGGGCGTGCCGTGACGGTTAGAGCCAACAATTATTGCGAAATGATGGGAATTTTTTGGTAACAGCTTTGCAAGAAGTTCAAGGCAATACCTCGAGGATATGGTTCCAACAAGATGGGGCCACATGTGCCATACGGCTAGGGTGTCCATGAGCCTGCTTAAAAATCTTTTCCCCGGAAAACTCATTTCAAAAAGGGGGGATATCGAATGGCCCCCACGCAGCCCCGATCTCTCCCCATGTGATTATTTTCTGTGGAGTTACCTCAAATCGGTAGTCTCCGAGAATAATCCGAACATTTTAGAGCAGCTCAAAAGGAATATTATACGGGAAATCAACAATATTCCGAGAATAACGTTTCGCCGAGTTTACCAAAATCTGCGAGTTCGATTTCAAGAGTGCCAAGCAGCCGAAGGACGACATTATTTTTAAGTCCTAAAATTTCCAAAATGTATTTTTTTTTAATTGGGAATAAAAATGTGGTACGATTTGTAGTCAGTTTTTTATTTCATTTTCAAATCGCCAACACCCTTTTGGCCCACCCTCTACCTAAAACTGGTATGGATGTGTTCCTTGTTCTCTCCTGAGTTCTACCGGTTTTAGTTAAGGGAGAGGGGGACGGACATAGCTGTGTCGTCACAAAGATGACGGTCGACGTTCATCAATTTTTGTTCATATCTCGGGTTCTATTGTACTGATTGCTTTGTGTGCCATTCATCCATACTAGTTTTAGGTATATAGAAGAGATGTCTACGAAAATCGTGAAGGAGACGAATTTTTGCGATATTGCCACCGTACAATAATGCTGAGAGAGTGCGATCAGACGTGTCATAAGTTGATCCACGACAGTTACACAACATTACGCTCGTGCGTAGTAAAGCCTCGAATAAATTAACTTTTCTCAAACATGCTCGGAAATGTACGCGTTAATATCACGAAATGAAGACGTGAAGTTTCTTGTTTATGGCTCCCTACATTACTTCTTGGCCCTACACCAAGAAGTAATGTATGAAAACCCTAAGTAAAACCATTATTGTCCGCTACTCTAACTTTTTAAATTTGCTTACTAATATTAAACTGACAGGAAAATTTACATACTGCCAATCACCACTAGACACTGTAAGCATACTTGCTTCATAAAAAAAATAAAAATAATCTATGGTACTATACTTTATGTGCGGTTAAACATGGTGCTCGAACGGCTTGTTCAAATGGCATGTTTAAAAAATTAAAAAGGCGCAAACTACCTATTATTTAATTGATTACCTAGTATTTATTTTAATTTTAATATTTCCTCACATAGTTTGAGAAAAGTACTATACAATCCTCGGCCGGAACAGGGATTGCTGGACTCGTTGTATTCGGCCTCGTCTACGACTCTGCCGTCTACCCCAATCTCGTCCAGCAATCTCTTACTTCACGGCCTCTGCAGTAATCTACTATTATGAACGCCATATGAGCACTCAAAACGTCTTAACAGACAATCGCACCAAGTCACAGGAACCTCCAATATATTTTAATCTAATATTAATCAAAATATTTTCTATCACTTTGTCTAGGGACGCACACCACTTGATGGAAACTCTTGGCGTCTATTTCACCAATTTGACAATAGTCAGCTGTATACCGGTGCATACCATTCGCTGGCACTACAGGCGAACTTAACCAGATCGATACAATTGCAGATGCTACGGATAGCGAACAAGCGCAAAGAACAAGACATGGACTTTGAAGAGAAGAAGCTACACCTGTCCGTGGGCGGAGTGGTGCACGACCCGGACGCGGAGCTGGCGTACGCGGCCGCGGCCGTGGGCGCCTCGCCGCCGCGCCACGAGCCGCGCGACACCGACGTTTTCCGACCAGGGTAAATTTATATCTTTACGTCACTCTGGGCGGTAAGTGATATTTGTCGCCCACGGGCGCAGCGGCAAATCTCACTTCACACCCAGGAGAAGACGTAAAATTGTGTACGCACCACGGGCGGTAATTCTTAAAGCCCCAGATCGCATATTTATGGCCCTCACCTTCGGTTCGGGCCACAAACACCTGCGATCTGGAGCATTCACGAATTCACCGCCCTAGGTACGTAATGTACTATTACACGCCACTGCTCGGAAATATGGCAAAAGATGGTCAGAATTCAGGCTTCAAAGTTGGGGCTAGTTGGACATCGCACGAACAGGCCAACTATGAGTTCAAACTGCAACAATGTTATTGTTGGACAGTTTGAACAGCGGGTCGCTCAATCTCAGCCAATCGCGCCCCGGGCCGCCTCGCGCGCTGCCCCCCGCCCACGGTCGCCCGCGCTACAGTGTTTCATATTATGATCTTTAATTAGGTACTTAATTTTGAAATATAATTATAATTATTTGCAATTTCCTCGCAGTAGGCGTGAAAAGCACTATGTAATGTCTCGGCCAAAAGTGCAATAGATGGACTCGTCTCCTTCGAGCTCCTCACCTGCGGCTCGGACATAGTCATAGTCATTTCTTCTCATAACAATATACATTGTGTTTGAATATAATAATTTAAAATAATAATAATGTTGTATGTACTAAACTAAAAAAAATATAATCACAATCAATAGCATAACAAACAGAGATGGGCAAAATGTAATCGACTAACGATTAACAACTAAAATTACAAGAATTAGTTGCGATTGACGGTTGAAAACGACGATTGATCAATTGTAGTTGTACAGAGTGCAACTAATTTAGTTGCAACTAAATTAGTTGCCGATTGATTTCGGACAACTAAATTTTGTAATCGACTAATTAGTTAGACTAAATTCTTTGCGACTAATGTTAGAAGCAAATTGAATAGAAAACCTCGGTATGGCTATGTTGACAGACTGATTAGGACATCTTAACGTATGTTTAAAAATAAAATAGTCATGTATTATTTACGATATTTTGACCATTTCTAAGGAGTGAGATCTCTGTTCTAACTATTATTTTGCTACTAATCTCTCTGAAATTGGATTAAATTTATCTTATGTAAGGGTACTTAAAAACTGGGTACTTTGTGCATTAGTGAAATAACACTAAAAAACAACACAATTATATAAATCAAACTTTGTATATTAAATATAAGAGCAACCATGACATGTAATTAGTTAAACTATATAAGGTTAGTCTTGCAATATTAAAAATAATAATTAAGAGCAAAAATTATCAATAAATGAAGTGAGAATCCTGATTTTAAATACTTTCAACTATGCAAAGAGGTTTAAATATTTTTAATGACC
Organism: Epinotia ramella; assembly: GCA_947578815.1. NCBI lineage: Eukaryota > Metazoa > Arthropoda > Insecta > Lepidoptera > Tortricidae > Epinotia > Epinotia ramella. The sequence goes on from OX388210.1 coordinate 11,429,561, forward strand.
ACACGTTGAAAACAAAATAGACCGCGTAGATAATAAACAACATGCAGATGTGTCATTCAATAGAACGTGTTATTTTTAGAAGATGCGTCGGCACTTGCACCAAAATGCAACAAACAACTTCCAGGTAAGTAGGATTATCCCATTGTTTTGTCACCGGGTGACACTAAAAAGAGTTTTACTATTGACAGAGACTGCAAAATATTGATAATTTCTATGTCTAAGAATTCTAAGATTTACTCAGTATCGTATAATTCAAATTATTAATAATGCACCAACCTACTTTATTGTTTCCGATTTGTAAACACTGCAGTTTTTCGCAATTTGTCGTTACCAATATATCGTTACTAGCTTTTGCCCGCGGCTTCGCCCGCGTACTAAAAGCAATTCCAACCGTCTACAGAAAAGGTGCTTCTCAGTTTGACCCATATGTTCGAATTGAATTGCAATTTGGCACAAATACTTTAAAATTTTCATGTCCACAAAAAAACGACAACCATATTGATATTTAGACATTTCAACCCCATCGCATCCCAATAGGGGAGATGGTATTTCACGTCCGCCATGTTGGATTTTAAAATCGTGTTTTTTTTGTAATCAGCGACCCTATAAACCATAGAAACGACACCCATGTCGATTTTCAGACTTTGTGACCGCATTCCCCCCTTTTAGGGGTTGAATTTTCAAAAAACCTGAAACACGTGTTTTCTAATTTATCGTTAGGATTACTCCTGTGAAGTTTCGAATTCGAATAAAATAGTCTTAAAAAATTCAAAATTCAAATACTTTTATTATCAGAGCATGTCCATAGTTGTTAGTAAAAAACATGAAAAACTTAATTCTAGTGTTAGAACTTATTTAAATCTTAGTAATCTTGTTTCTCCATACAAACTTTGGACTCCCATGTCACCCCCTTAGGGGTTGAATTTTGAAAAATCTTTTCTTAGTGCACCCCTACAACTTATAAGGAACCTACATGCCAAATTTGGAATCTCTAGAACCAGCGGTTTGGGCTGTGCGTTGATAGATCAGTCAGTCAGTCAGTCAGTCAGCCAGTTGAGTCAGTCAGTCAGTCAGTTTCTTCTTTTATAGATTTAGATAATAATATTATGGCCCATAATATTGCATTGTCATTCAAGCATTTCAAATTAAATGTCGTATACATAATTTTAGCTCAATCGGTTGAAGATATCTGCTTCAAAATAAGTCGCAAATTTCTACCCAAACTAACATAGTTACAAGTGTTACATACAACATACGAGTACCTCCAATGTTACATACATACCTACTTGTAGTTACATATTGTAAGATAAAAAATGCAAAAACGAGCGACTACGTAGTTTTAATATAGATTTAATCGTGAAATTTAGTCGATTGAAACTAAAACTAATTTAGTTGTTAGTCGAACATTCTCACAACTAATTCAATCGCAACTAAATTAATCGCAACTAAAAAATGACGATTCATATTTTTAGTCGATTGATTAGTTAACTAAAATATTAATCGATTAATGCCCATCTCTGATAACAAAGCATAAATTCATTTAAAATACAATACAACACCAATACAATTTAAAATGATACCTGATGACCTCGAAACCACTCGTCCATCTATTGCCTACTTTCTAGCCTTTACGACAATGTACGATCTATCATAGGCCGGTCTCGCTGGCCGCGCGCCGCGGTCTCAGGCTAGCTGCAATATATCAGATTTAAGCACTATCCACTAAGTCTTTGTCTTTACGAGCAACTGTGATAACTTCATTATCACAATTGCCTTTATTACGCTCATGTGCGTAATGGTTTTTGGAAGTGAAAACTTCTTTAGCGGCGCTGAGCACTTTTTGGGATGGAGAAAAATTGCTAAATACGCGACAGATTTTTGTGACGTCAGATATGAAGAAGGTCACAAACTTTTATATTTTGCTGCTATTCGACTTCATTCAAAACTGAACGCGATTCGTAAGAGTATAAAGCCGTTAAACACTTATTGCAACAGCATATTCTGCAAATGAATTTGTAATTTTGTCCACGCGTCCTTCACCGTTTTGCTATTGAGCAAATTCGAATAGTTCGAATTTTTCTAAAGAGATAAAAAGCTTGATTTTGTTTTGATTGGTATTTTGTTCGCCGCTGCCGTCCGCTGTTCTTGCAAATTCGAATAGTTTGAATTGCTATTGAGCAAATTCGAATAGTTCGACCGCCACCGTCCGCTGTTTATTATATACTTACCCTGGTTTTTATAGTAGGTACCTAATTGATAATTGTTTATAAATTTGCGCCAAATTCATTTTTAGGGTGACACCGTAAGATGTCACGTGACCTTATTGAAAAACTGTTACAATGTTATTGAGTTTTCACTTCTGCCGGCACTGCCGGAGTGCAACCCGGTCTTTTTTTTTCTTAATTTTCATCCATCACTCTTGCTTCAGTTATAAATCAAGGAGGTTTTGATTCATATACGATGTTTGAAAACGTATTTATATATAAATCCAAACGTAAAAACACGGATAAATCATTCACTAGATTTATCAATTGAATAAAATAAACAAATATTTTGGGGACAATTTTACACAAATCGACCTAGTACCAAACTAAGCAAAGCTTGTACTTTGGCTACTAGACGACGATATAGATAAATATATACTTAAATACATAGAAAACAGCCATGACTCAGGAACACGTATTTATGCTCATCACACAAATAAATGCCCTTACCGGGATTCGAACCTGGGACCTCCAGCTTCGTAGGCAGGGCTACAGAGGTCGTCATGTAATGTCTGTGTAAAATATTTTTAACATTGATTTTAAGTCGTGGCTGAAGGGTCTGCCTTGCGCGCCTCACGGCAAATTCTACAAAAGGGACGATTGACATTTTGTTTTTTTTATTGCGATTTAATTTTGTTTGAAATGTATTTGTGTGTTTGCAAATGGGATGAAAAACGTAGTGTGCGACACGGATAGTACGATTTTTTACAAACTCGAGTCATCAAAGCCCTCAGGCGTTGGGCTTCTAATATACTCTCGTTCGTATAAAATCGCTTACGAGGGCTGCCTTTTAAGTTCTGTCTCGTATCAACCTCGTGGCGCAATCTACTATTATACAATAGTACATTGTTTAACGAGGGGCGTAAGTAGAATATTGCGAACAAGAACGAAGACTCGAGTTTGCAATATTCTTACGCCCTATAACATGGGCGTAAGAATATTGCAAACTCGAGTCTTTCATCACATGTTTTTCATCACATTTGCGAGGAAACAAATACATTTTAGATGAAATGAATACAAATCGTAATAAAAACTGCAACATGTCAGTCGTCCATTTTGTTGAATTTGACGTGAGGCGCGTATGGCAAAGACCCTTCGGTATACTGCCACGATTTGAAAACACTTAAAAACATTTTACATAGACACTAAATAACTACATATTAAATCTGTAAATAATTCAGTTAAACATGTTTAAGTCGTTTTAATACGTTTTCAGACATCGTATATGATATAAAACCTCTTTGATTTGTAACTGCCGCATGAGTGACAGATACAATTTAAGACAAAAATCATTACGCCCGTGGGCGTAACACAGGCTATTACAGCTCTGTATGTCTGCGCATTATGAAGCCCTTTTTGAGCAAGTGTGATGAAATACAATTTTATAACATTGTACACAGACCATACGGGCCGATGTACCGCGGTCGCTTCCCGCGGCCGGTGCTCGACGAGCGGGAGCGTTTTTACGAGCGCGAGCGTGCGTACGAGCGGGAGCGGGTCTACGATCGCCCGCCGATCTACGACGAACGTTCCGCCATGCCTGAAGAACCGGCGTATCATAAGGTATGTAATTTTGTAGTTTTTGTGTGTGGTACCGTATAATCATTTGGTCTTTGAGGGTCGACGGTCGCTCGGTGCTTGACGGCGTGCGAGCTCGTTCGTTTCAGTAAAATAAGCGTTCCAGGTTTGGTTACGGTGTATCACTATGTATCAGGCATTTTTTTTAAATCGTGCTTTCTTTTATAGCTAGGATTTTTCAATATTTTGTTGGTGTTAAAAGCATGCAGCTTGTCTACACGCGGAAGATGTGTTTATCGATGTATCAGGCTCGAAGGACGATACAAATTTATAAGATGCAATATAAGTAAGAGAGCCGAGGAGTATAAAGGTCGGAAATATTAGAGAAGTGATTTATTCTAGTTGATCAATCATACACTGATTATTGCTAAATTAATGTTACACGTCATTGATGCGTGTGCGAGGTTAATATGATATAATTTTTGGTTAATGCAAAGTACACACGCATCATTGCAGAAAACAATGTATGTCTTTGTCTTACTACTTCACTTTCACTTCGAACGAGAAAAATAGATACTTGCCATATCAATTAACAAAATTTCTGATCGCATTTTGATATTTGGGTAATATATGTTCCGAAACGAGCTTCCAACGGACCTCTATCAGGCCGCGGCCTGGACGACGCCCCGCTGCCCGCTGGCGCCCAGACCGCACGCCAGTGTAAGGGGCGTCTACTCAGGCCTTACACTTATAATGTCGAGCGCTTTTTTTGTAGCGGCGCGTGCGATCGTCCCGCGAGGTGATCGTCCAACGCGCAGAAGTGGAGCGGCGCGAGGCGCGTGAGGGCCGCGGGCGTGACGGGCGCGACGTGCGTGACCCGCGCGACGTGCGCGACCCGCGCGACGTGCGTGACCCGCGCGACGGGCGCGACGCGCGCGCGCGGGACACGCGCGAGCCGCGGGACGCGCGCGATGGCCGCGAGCGCGACCCGCGCGGCGACGACTGGGCCGACCCCTGGATGCGCGCCGAGCCCGCCGCGCGCCGCCGCCGCCCGCCCTCCTCCGACGACTCCTACTCCTCCTCCAGGTGCGTACACGCAGCTTGTGGACCCGCACTTCTGATGGGATCGGAGGATACCGTTTCTCCATGTATTTCATATATGTATGGATTGCCGGCTCTCCCCTTCCCGAACCGATGGCGGTTAATTAATCGTAGGCTATCGCGGATGAATGACTGCGAGCAAAGGTACCTCTCTTTTAATACTTTTGCCGGTGCTCTAGCGTGGTGAGTGTCGGTGTGCCCTCGTAACGGGGATGCGGCACCTTAAATGAGAACGTTTGTGCACCCTGCACGTTGAGATAAGTAAGAATATGCGGTTTTTGCACATTTGTGACGGCCTATTAGGAGCGCTTGTAACTCACCTGTGTCCGTAGAGCGACATCGAACAGTGTGGTGACGACCGCTTTAAAAATAGTTATTTTGTAACTGAGCACTTCAGTGCTTTTAGATCTATCTTATCTCATTAATATCAATTATTGTATACGACAGCAATCATTAAGCTGGGTAAAAACCTTTACGCGACATAAAAACTTTCCAAAAAGGTAGTCCCTGCTCAAACTCTATTCCCTATTAACCGGGTAGATCAAGTCCTTGAACAAAATCTAATTCCAATAACTGTTCGAGCATTTGCCGTGCGAGACAACTTCAGCGAGGCGGCTCGCTCAGTGTGGACGTGCCTTCAATACCACGAAACACCAACATCGTTGTTTCGTATATCTCCCTCTGACGCTGGAATAGAGGTGTAGACACTAAATAAAATAATCAATAATGTCATATTTTCTCGAAAAAGGATTAAAAATATAGTCAAATGGAGAAAAAATCAACGCAAAAGATTAAGTAATCACGAAGTTATAAGTGTCCAAAGTTTTAAGAAGGGTTGTGTTCTGTCCCTTTTTCGCAAAACGCAACTTCATATGAAACGATGACGCTGGAAGATTGTGACGTCACTAGAAGACGGCAATGTGCCGTGCCCATCGTGTTCGGCGCCGCCGTCGACGCGGCCCCCCGTAACGTAACGTCACACACTGTTTGCGTTTTCTCTCTCTAACAAGCAATATTAAAACGGTTGTAGCTTCGTAATTCTTTGAGATATTTGAATGGGATTGTCGTCACCAGGCATATTTTTTTGCCTTCTTTCTTTTGGAGTAATAATAATTTTCGAGTCTACACCCCTATTTAGCGAGTGCGATAGAGATACACGAAAGAACTTCGCGGTACCAGCGCAGATAACATGTGCTTCCGCAAAAGACAATGCTAGTGCCTATTTGCCTGGTTGTTTAAAAGTCGAGCTCGTATCGAATGTGACCGGGATACCACCATATTGGTGTCCCTTCCAATTTCCTTCAGTGCTGCATTTCTAGGTACGAGAACTAAACAACTTGCAGATGTTTTGGAGACGCAGAACGACTGTCGCCTATTTTAGAAGTACCCGCGTAGTACAGCAGTCAGATGGTAAACAAATGTGAATTCTGAAATGGTACTGTAATAAGAGGCCCCTCGAGCACAAGTTTGTCTTAAGTTGATCGTATTTATTTTCAATATTACACGCCATTTTGATTTGTTGACATGATTTATTTAAAGATCTTTCACTAGTATTTTCAATCGTGCTGTCGATTAATTTTATCGCTGTGATGTCTTTATTATTAATTTGAAACTCCCCCTCCGCTTGTCCTCTTCCCCTGGCTGACGGGTTTCATTTTCATAACTCTGCCGGTTTGGTGTCTCCTCTGACTCACCTGATTTATACATTTATTTGTTCAATTCACCTCCATTAACATGTAACGATTGCATGCATCTGTTACCATCGGATCTCGCTTTGTTGTGAATGTGTGCGTGTGTGCGCATGTGTGCCGGCGTGGAGTGTGTGTGTCCCCTCCCGTCCCGTTGACTTCGCAGCTCTTCAAATTCCAGTTCTCGAAGCTCGCGGTCGCCGGGCGCGCACCGCAAGAGACGGGCCTCATCGTCTTCTCGCCAACGGTTAGTATCGAGATCGTTGCTGTGCCACCGCTTTTATAAGTTACAACGACGTTAAAGGTCACAGCTCATTAGAGCCACCCGGCACCCGACCCGCACCGCCTCGCCTCGGAACTGTACTAACTATGGAGTTGATGTAGTGAGCGCGCATGCCCGTACAAATCCATATAAAAAACACTAACCGCTCGAGGCGATGCGGTGGGGGTCGGGTGCCGGGTGGCTCTAATGAGCTGTGACCTTAATCGTCCACTACAAGAAAACGCGCTCTTTAACCTCCGGACTGGACGGTGAAGTGTATCTTTTGGGGTTGAGCTAGATAATGTCCTGTTCAGAGGCTGTGGTGTGCAATTCACAATCACAATTCGGGCGTCTTGATTTATATTAGGTAGATTTGTCCCGCTTTACGACTAGATTTTCATTCTCTGAGGAAGACTTACACATGTCCACTATTGTTTGTTGCGCACGTTGTTTTCGTCTTCTTGTCGATGTAACTTATATTTGTGGATATACTTTCCGAAGCTGAGAACTAAATGTCGCAATTATAATTTGTACTAACACCCTCATTTCACCTGGTCAGATTAACTGCATGACTAATCTGTGTACTCGTGTAGTTCTCAGTTTCGTTTAGTATAATAATTTTAATAATAGATAACGACATTATTTTATTTGTCCTCTTATTTAACATAACGCAAACGGAATCTAAACGTTGTCGTTGTGAATTTCGTTTAGCACCACCCTGTCTTTTCGTTAAATTTATATTTGTAAAGTAAGGCACCTTTATAGTATGACGACCGGTTAGCCTAGTGGGTTTTGTTGTGAGTTGTGACGCTGCCTATGAAGCTGAAGATTCTGGGTTCGAATCCCGGTAAGTTTAATATTTGTGTGACGAGCATGAATATTTGTTTCTGAGTCTTGGATGTTTTCTATATATTTAAGTATTTATATATGTAGATCTATAAAATGTAACGCCGTCTAAGTACTCATAACACAAGCCCACAGATTAAAGAAAAAGGCAGATAGGCTCTAATTAATTGAACGTATTCTATTATTGTACTTAACAACGAGTAAGAAAGGAATAGTACTATGTTATCTGCCACGTCTCCATACGTCATTGTCTCCGCTTTCTCGCTCGCACGATGTATCTCGCTCTCTCGCTCGTAATATTTAGTGCAGCGAAAGATATTTTTGTACAAGTTATCGACTTCGATATTTACTGTTCATATATTCGTAATCTGCGGTATTCGTAAATACATTGTATCTCCATACTATACAAAATGTTATTTAGGGTATTTACCACATTAAAAACCAAAACCATGAACCTTTAACTTAACAACCTAAGACCTGTTTCTGAGACACAACTATACGTGAGGTTTAGAAAGCTACGTGATTCGGACTTTAAATAAATATTAAAATGTAATTAAGTTAAATAAATATTAAAATGTAATTAACTAGTATTTACGCCACACCTGGCCATAATTTGAGTTTTACCGTACGCGCTGCGTATTGCGCATTATGGCCAGGTGAAGACGTAAAATTGTGTACTCACCACGGGCAGTAAAAAAGAAATCCCTCTATCGCATGTTTACAACCCTCGCCTGCGGCTCGGGTCTTAAATACCTGCGATTTCGGGCTTTCTTTCTTTTACAGCCCTTGGTAAGTAATTAACAACTATAATAGTTACTTACGATACAAGTGCCGAAAATAGGAAATCGCAACGAGTGGTGATAAATGAAAACACGACCGAAGGGAGTGTTTTAAATCGACACGAGTTGCTAATTACCTATTCGCACGTGTATCGTACAACGTTTTGCTGTACATATGGCTCTTTAAAGTTTCGACATATGCACGGAAAGTGCTCTTTCCGCACTAGTGCGGGAAAGTAGCACCATATGTACTGTAAACAAATTATATTCTTCAGCTTCAGTTGGCTGTTGTTGTTGATAATCTATATTAAATATGTTGGTTTGTAATACGTACAGAAAGCGTATACCAGTCGCGTGTGTCATGTAAGAAAGACAAACGTCCGGTCAAGTTGTGTTTAAAAGGAGTCTACCACGCGGTGAAGTCCGCAGCTAAAATGAATGCAAAACTATATTGGTGCCATGTGTACTACGTCCGCGATGCGAGGGAAAATATGACGGACGGGAGATGCTATGCTTCCGCGGCCAAGTACGTCATACTGTATGTTCATGGTGTCGGCAAAGGGGCTTCGCACTTAGGCTGGATGTCCTTCAGAGATGTGCTGTGTGTGTTTTCATGACACCTAGGTGTCAAGCATGTGAGGTGTCAGATATATGAAAGCACATCTCTGGTGAATGCAATGAAACCCTTTAGGTGTACATATAGATTCCTCGTACTCGCTTCTTTAGGTCGCGGTTTGGACGCCAGCGGGCGTTCATAGATTAAACTTGATCTATAATGTATGAGTTGCCGCTCGTCGCCCCGCCGTCCGCTAGCGTCCAGCCCGTGGCCTCTGGGTACATCGTACTTGTACTCGCTCTATTGAGTAGTGTGGTTGTTGACATTCTCCCCCCGCGCAGACTGTCGCCGTCGGTGATCGTGCGCGAGCGGCGCATGGCCACGGCGCGCGCCACGGCCATGAACCCGCCTGCGCCGCGCCGCCGCGCGCCCTCGCCCGCCGCCGCGCGCCAGCTCGCCGCCAACCCGCCGCCGCCCGCCGCCCGGCACAAGGTACGCCTGCACCCGCCACCGGCTGTGTACCAACTACTCCACATGGCAGCCACTAGTAGCGAGCGCGCCCACTCCCGCAGCTTGTGACTCGGAAAAGACCACTAGACGCCCGGTGTGTGCGCATGCTATACAAGATGTATGAAAAAACTCGTCCGGCTAGTGGCTATATTGATGTGCTTCTCGCCTGCGTCGTGTGACGGCACTACCTACGACGCGACCGGGTCGCTGTCTCCAAGCGATTCTCTGGCCACGCCCACCGGTCGCGCGAAGCGGGCGCGGCATTTGTTTATTGCTCCATATAAATTCATACTAAGCAGTAGGGTTCCCCCTGTTTTTGCATATTTTTGGAAGAATTCTATTTGGTATAATTTAGTTTGGCAGAATCGAGATTCGCATAGTTCGATTACGCCGAATTTCAATAGTCCGAATATTATTTGTGCATAATTTTGATGCTCCGAATCATGTTCACGCATAAAATATAAGAGCATATTTTTGAAGTGAAAACTTCTTTAGCGGCGCTGAGCACTTTTTGGGATGGCGAAAAATTGTTAAATACGCGACAGAGTTTTGTGACGTCAGATGTGAAGGAGGTCACTTTTTGCTGCTAGCCGATTCGACTTCATTCAAAACTGAACGCTATTCGTAAGAGTATAAAGCCGTTAAACACTTTTTGCAATAGCATATTCTGCAAATCAATTTGTAATTTTAACCAACGCGTCCTTCACCGTTTTGCTATTGAGAAAATTCGAATAGTTCGAATTTGGGCGTTATTCCTCAAGAGATAAAGCTTAGAAAAATATTTACCAACGGCAAAAACAAATTGACATTTTGGTCGCCACCGCCGTCTGCTGTTCTTGCAAATTCGAATTTAGACGTTATTCCTAAAGAGCAATGCGAAATTGGCAAATTTGGCAATGGCAAAAACCGCCGACGGGCGAGCCGGCGGCCCGTCGCACCCAACGCGCCCGCGGCCCGTCCGCCTAAATAATTGATGATTGTTTATAAATTTGCGTCAAATTCATTTTTAGGGTGACACCGTAAGATGTCACGTGACCTGATCGCAAAACTGTTACAATGTTATTGAGTTTTCACTTCTGCCGGCACTCCCGGCACCCGGTTTTTTTTTTTTGTCGAACACTTGTAGCAGAAATATATATTGGTTGTTTGAAAATGTTTTTTTTTAAACAAACGCCAATTATTTTAACCTAACCACCAGCGTGTCGACGTCACCTATTGCCGTCACGGTGCCTATTTCCGCTTTAAAGGGACAAGCAGACCCTAACCTAACCTACTAATGATACCATTGTTACGATTATTAGTTTTTTTTTGCTGCTGGCTTTGCCCCTCGATCCCCTTTCTAAATATTCTAATAAAAGAGAGACGGATAGTGCGAGAGTGCGTCTTGTGCTAACCGTGCAGACCGATTGACGTTCAATATAATATGGAGCCGGCAGCTGTCATTGAGCACGACCAACAGAGCCCAGGAAAGCGTATAGGGCAGCTGTGGCTGATAATAAGTGTCCTGTTCCATAATAATGTTATATAATACCTGCAGGTAGTTTTAAGACTAAAACATCGAACCTGTACAGTGTTCATAGAAATCACATACTGCATTCTCTTGCCGTCTACACATCACGAACAACATGAAAAACGGATTAAATTAATGAATTGTCATTCGATTTTAGGATGAAATGGACCCGTATGGCCGCAACAAAGCATCTAGTCGCAACAGAGAGCGAAAACGGTACTCCAGGTCGTCTTCGTCTGGATCAGGTATGTCCCATTGCCTCAGTTACTTATAGTTATGATTTCTTAATCTTCTTAGATAAAAATAAATGAAAAGCAATTTGCAGTACAAGTTTGCCTAATAGAATCTACCAGAGATGTGCTAGGCAGTGTTTTCATATTTGACACCTCGCGCGCTTGTCAGCTAAGTGTCACTAAACTTGTTACGAAACACAGCTTAGCACATCTCTGGTGGGTACTTTTTATACGACGGTGGCCAACAAGCGTACGGCCCGCCTGATGGTAAGCGGACACCGCAGCCTATAGACGCATGCAACTCCAAAGGAGTAACATGGGCGTTGCCGACCCCTTGATATGTTTGAGGATTCGCTGTGTTGAGAGCTGAGGGAACAAATTCCCTCGCTCTCAACACAACGCATCCTCGGGAGCTCTGGCGACCTTGCTCACCTCCAGGAACACAACAATACTACAAAGCAAGTAGTAGTGTTATTATGGCTGTGGTCTTCTGCAAGGCGGAGGTACTTCCCCAGTTGGGCTGCTCCAAATTCGAGCGGGATGACATTTCGCGGTGCCCTACCTCACCAGAAATATCTCTCTCTCCCTTAGTCGTCGTTCACGTGCATAAATGTCGAACCTATAAGTTTCATGACGCCGCGGTTTCATACCCGAAACTTGGGAAGGGGTCCTTAGTCCTTTATGATAAACTCCTTGTCATAGAATATTAGCACTTTTTGTCGGAGGAGACTCTTGGAAAGAGATATGTCGATGTATATTATTGTTTGATTTACGAAAAGCAATACTCAATTTTAGTAGTAGTAGTATAACTCTTTGTTGTACTAAATAAATACAGTAAAAAAATATCGAAAAGATAAGTGACGTACAAAGACGAACCCCTTTGAGGAATCTCTACCAGTCAATTTTATTATTGTTTGATTTTCACCCTAAGGTAGGCAACCTTAGGATGAGATCGCTCATTAGCATTAGCCTTTTACCTTCCGGTGTCTACCTATGGGCCGGTTTGGTCCAGTGATTAGCGTGAGTCCATACATTTGCTGCAAGTGCGGGGGTGGCTTTTGTATGGACTCGCACTAATCAATCTAATCATTAATCAGTGTGTAAACCGGCCCTTACGTAAGGTTAAGGTGTAAGGTGTTGTAGTGAACGATAATAGTTATTTGTGTCACAAGGGAGCAAAATAGTATATTTACGCTGAGGGCGGTGTATTGAATCCTGAGCGTAGTGAGTCGGATATAATTTTGCCACCGAGTGACACATACTATTTTTCAAACCGACTATGAAGAAATTTAAAAAAGATGCTGTTAAATTTACTTAACAAGTTTTAACTTACTGTTTTTTTAATATTACGATAAATTCATAAATTATTTTATTACAATCGATTATTTTATTAAGATCTGTGTTCAATTGGCACATTGCGTAAATACTACATGCCAATAAATAAATTAAAAAAGTAGCTTGAATAAAAAAGTTGCATTTAGATCCCTCTCGTCGTGGAGCAAAACTTACTTTACAGTAGGTACATATGGTGCTACTTTCCCGCACTAGTGCGGAAAAGAGCACTTTTCGTGCATATGTCGAAACTTTAAAGAGCCATATGTACAGTAAAACTTTGTACGATACACGTGCGAATAGGTAATTCGCGACTCGTGTCGATTTAAAACACTCCCTTCGGTCGTGTTTTAATTTATCACCACTCGTTGCGAATTTCCTATTTTCGGCACTTGTATCGTAAATAACTATTTCCGAATGAAAGGTGTGAAAAGAATATCACTACATAGTATAAAACAAAGTCGCTTCCCGCTGTCTGTCCCTATGTATGCTTAGATCTTTAAAACTACGCAACGGATTTTGATGCGGTTTTTTTAAATAGATAGATTGATTCAAGAGGAAGGTTTGTATGTACATATAATAAAGTACGCGTGCGAAGCCGGGGTGGGTCGCTAGTTTGTAATATATTGTAATTTGTTTCAGAGTCTACAACATCGTCCAGCGACTCGGAGAGCGAGTCGCACTCGTCGTCGTCGACGGGCAGCTCGGGCGCGCGGCGCGCGCGACATGCCCGACTACTCAACGCGGCCGCGAGGCCTAGGTACGACCCCCGTTATACACATTATACAATCATTTAAGCCGTGTTATAACAAGGTATACCTTTATAACGAAACAAATTATCAATTTTTTTTTTTTTTGTTTCCTGTAAATTAAATTATACAACTTCCGTCACTGTCCTCGTAGCTCAGTTGGTAGAGCAGTCTAGCGTTAATAGAAAGGTCGCAAATCAAATCAATTATTTATTCTGCAAATAGGCCACAAGGGCACTTTTACATGTCAAACGGTAATTTACAATAAAATAGTAATCTTACACAATAATTATTTAAAATGATATATGGTTAGCGCGTATGTAGTTACATGGTTAGCGCGTCAATTAGCTTTATTTATTTTTGTTACTAATTTGACGCCTGACATAAAAGAAACCGCCACGTCAGAGCGCACACACGAGAGTGAATCTAACCGTACTTAATGTATGAATACGATATCGTTATTTATGACCAATGATCGGATTTCCCGATGCAACACGGAGTGAATGACCCCAACCATTATGTTAATATGGATATTCCTCCTGGATTCCGGGACTTACATTTGTTTTTGGAGGACAAAATTCTGATTATATTACATGAAATAAAATTCAATTTCATTTTAACAATAGTTTCACTATAAAGTGTGTAATTGATGCTGGCGAAGATTTTGATGACGATTAGTGTCCGTCCATTCATTTCCATATTTTTTGTTACCTGCGATAAAAGACAAAACGTTTTTTAAGAGTACATTGCTGTTCGGACACACTTAAAAAACGGATTAACTCTTTATATAAAGCTATTTTACAAAATCATATCATTTGTACGGTTGAAAACTATTGCTGGTCGAAATATACGCCCGTATGAAATCTACAGGCTGTATAAAAAAGTTTGCCAAATAAGTCTGTTTAAAACTGACCTGCCAAAAATATCATATCTTTGCATTTTTTTTAAGTAATATTTCTACTCGATATGCCGCCGTATTGCACCGTAAAATCCGATCACTGTTTATGACGTGTCACAACATGACACATCAGATAAGTATGAATCCGGTGTTAGTTGTTTTTAGATACATCGAAAATTCTGGTGCATTCTTTTAATTCCAAGGGAATGACATGATATGACATGGCAATTTTCAAATTTTGCAGAATTTGGAAAAAGTCATGTTTTCTTTAAGAGCCTTACCTCACCGGGACGCCATGGCGACGTATCCCATACAAACAGGGTGGTAGCCAAGCGTCGCCAAGTGAGTTAACCTCCATACATTCCTATATGATTTGTTTAGATACGGTAGCCGGCGACGTCGCCATGGCGTACCATTGAGGCGCGGCACTCATAGTCACCATATATTTAACGTGGCGCGGTGTATGCATGGTCGTTGTGACATTTAAACTGACTTCATCAATCTTCTCATTTCAGATTAAATGCTAAATCCAGTGCTGGTTTAGCAGCTGCAGTGTCAACAACAGTTGCAAGTAAAAAGGAATCCACAAGTGATAAAGGTGAGACATAAATGCCTACAGAAATACATGGCACACTTTAAGTCCCGTGCATATAATGAATAATAACAGTGGAGTAACAGTAAATTATTGTGGTTTACTACTAAAGAGTAGTGTGGCTAAAGAGCCGTATTTGAGTAAAACATTCGCGCTGCCTACATCCTACACAAACCGCCAATGTTTTAATGTCTATCAATCTTACTATCCAAGTGTATGAATAAAGCTTTACTAGTCGTTTATCTCTTTTCAGAGTCTGGTGGCAAAAAGCGGCCGGCAGGCTCACCGCCCAACGCGGGACCAGCGAAGAAACCAGTCTCACGGAGAGAGGAGCTCCTCAAACAACTGAAGGCGGTCGAGGACGCCATCGCCAGGAAGAGATCTAAGATCTAAGCCCGATGACGGGCAACGATAACTTCCGCCCGCCGCCGACCCCGGCCACCACCAGTACAAAACACGACCATAGCGGTCGCAGCACTCAACCAACACTCAATTATTGTTCAAATCAGACTACGAGCAGAGACGATTGTCGTGTTAGAATAATTATTAAGCATTTAAGAATTTGTGATGTTCATTGACTTAACCAAAATGATATATCAATTATAGGTCTTATCGTGTAGTAGTAAACAGATTATTTTAATATGTATACGAAGGTCTCCAATCTGATTATGTAAAAAATATTATCAATATTAAAAAGTGGAAATATGTATTTTGGTGTTGTTTGTTCGTCACAACGTGAGAATTGAGAGGAACCTAGTTTAGTAGGTTTAATGCTGATTGAATACGTAAGGACATTACGAGCTGAAGAATAAATTCATTATTTTATATTACAATGGTTTAATTTCACCTTCATTCCACATAGATTCATGGCACAATAACTTGTAATGACGTCAATCTATATTTCCTCGATGATATGTTCCGAACTAGAACATAGTTTTGGCCAGTGCTGAGGAGCGCGCTAAGCGCGTTATAAGCGACGAAGCCAACGCCGCAACTGTGGGCTTCTGAGAAACTGAATCCTCCTTGAGATATAAATCCCAAGATCTCCCTGCTCGCTGAACTCCGTACGTTATTTATGCTTGACGGCACCCAAAGCTCTCGCATAGTTTTTACATATTCAGATGGTTCTTGCTTTTGTGTGTTCGCCTTTCGTGCTACAATTCCATTCTGAAAAAAGAAGTACTTCATGTACATTTGACGAAAAACAATATATGTAATTATTTGTAATACAATGTATGTACTAAACTTAACTGTAACTTTGAACATGTTCATGGACAGTAGTACAATATTTACAATATATAATATATGTATTTCCAATCAGAATATAGTTGAGACAAGACGGACCACAACTACAACACAATACAACTGTGATAGAATCAACTTACAGTTGTCGTTTCATGCTTCCTAAGTTTTATTTTCCTTCTTCTCCAGCTTTTTATGTCAGCTATGTGTGCTAACCGTGTCTCTTTCCTCAGTTTTTCGTTAGGGTCTTCATGGTGGGGTTCGAACAGTGTTTTAATTATTTTCTCGTCACCACGCTTTGGTAGACATAACTGAGCATGTCTGTTGAGGGTCCCTTTACCCTTTATTTTAATGTACACTGCCACCAAACAGGCGTCTGATTTATCCATTTGAGGGAGATGTTTTTTATTCACCAAGCAATTCTGGAATAGAAAATGAGTCACAAGTAATTTCATTATTTTTGATAATGTGTAGATAAAGTCGCAGCTTACCTGTATTTGATCCAAAAGTTTCTTATCCCGCATGATAAAAAAATCATCTACTGAATGTGTCGTCCAGTCTCTTAACAAAATCTTCCATGGGCAAATGAAAGGACAGTTGATACCCAATTTAGCGTAATTAACTCTCTTACTAGGCGGAAGCCTGAAATATTTGTCTTTTAACTCGATTTCTATTCTCTTTTCCTCAGTTCTGCCCGCTTCTGAATCAGGGGGTATGTGGTGTTGCCCCATTTCAAAATTTAAGCTGTCTGTTTCTCTGAGGCCTCCAGATCTAGCCCCAAACATGATGAATGTTTGCCAGAATTGCAGACCATAGCCGGAGGGAATAATTATATCCCATCCAC
The DNA here is from genome assembly GCA_947578815.1 of Epinotia ramella. Lineage (NCBI taxonomy): Eukaryota > Metazoa > Arthropoda > Insecta > Lepidoptera > Tortricidae > Epinotia > Epinotia ramella. Next base: position 11,446,485 of record OX388210.1, read on the forward strand.
ACCCATAACCTGAAATTAAGTATTTATTTAAATGATATAAAAATACAGTGAAAGTCAACAAAGTCTTCCTTTCCTTGTCTTTATTTATGGTGTGGTAAAATTATGTGTATGTATGTATAAAAAGAAACTAACTGAAAAAAATAATTGTACATTATGTAGTTACTAAATTGTTTTTAAAGCAGTATTACCAAACCTCTGTAGATATCTTTTTGATTTGTGGAACTTACCAAGTTTTTTGATACTCGGATCTTGTGAGCCTGGCCTCTGTACGAGAACAGTGGGAACACTTTGTAATTCGGGATCATTCTCATTGACCTCTCCCGGCACCAGCTGAGTTTTGGTAACATGTGCTATGTACTGTCCGTTAGTCAGTCTGTTTTCTTTTATAACATCATGTATATTTGTATCCCATAATGGTGAGATTGCTGCTTCACTTGGCAAGTCAAGTAGTGATTGTGTTGGGATTGGCTCTGGATTGTCACTTTTTGCTTTTGTGCGGTGAGAAGGTCGGCTTAGGCGTGGATCTTTGACAACCAAGCCTAAAATCATTCTTGGTGGCAACTGTGATGGTGAGTTTGCCTTACTGATATTTTGCCAGTAGTCCTGTTTTTCTTTCAAGAACAAATTGTCTTTTGCTTTTAATTTCGCCTGCCATGCTGACATATCACACTCATTTAGACATTTGAGGCTGCGGGTTAAGATTGCATGGCTGTTGGGTCCTGTCAATTGGAACCTGTTAAATAAGCCCGGTAAAACTTTAAATTTTATATTTTCTGAAAATGTATTCATGGTTTTTCTTTTCTTTATTGCATTATCATGGTCATTAGTGCTTAAGGCACTACACAAATTTGCTAGAGCTGATTTTAATTGTTTTGTCTGTGACGGATGTACAAATAACCATAGTATGTTGTGTCCGCTGTCACTGGGGACCCAAATAAAATTCACCTTTCCAATGTAACCATATGGAAATGAGTTCGCTCCATACAGATGTATAGAGCCTTGTCTCTTGCCAGTTATGTAAGCTTGAGCACAAAGGCCAAGTCCACAAGCAGAACTTGTCATTGAAGAAAACATTTCTCTTATTAACTCTACAGGTCCCGTTACTTGTACTGGTGTGAGGTATGAAATGTCTTGCAGTAAACAGTGAGCAGAGGTGGCCCTGTAGCACATTCTAAATGCTTTATCACAGGGCGCGTGAGCCAGTCGGTGTCCCCAACGCTCCACCATGTGAAATCTTTTAGCATGCCAAATATGAGTCTCCAACCAAACATTCCGATTATGTCGCCTATTGTACTCTTCTAAAAGATTTCCCGGTCGCCTCCGATATTTTCTAGATGGTCGTTTCTGTTTAGGTGGTAGACCACTCTTTTTTAACTGCTCTAGATGTCCCTCGCGTAACTTTCTCGGTAACCTTTTACAGTTGTGGCTCATTACACGGCGCCTCATGTGTACAGGCAAAGTTTGAAAAATAAGCTTCGTTTTGCTTGGACGGAGGATGCTTTCAGTCATAGCAGCTATTTCTATACTTCTAGAAGTAGCGAATTTCAAACTATTTGCTGAAAACGGCAGCACCTCCGTGCCGCCTAAGGCAGCATCAAATTCTGGGGCAGCCATCGTAGCTTGTGATCGTGTGAGTCGAACTATGTATTAAACATTGAAAAATATAAGTATTAATTGTCTCTTATATAACGCAACAATAATTAAATTACCAATAATTAAGATGGTATGGGTATAAGATACAGCAATATAACCTACAACACAACTCGGTATCGAAACAGCTGTCACTTCACTGTCAGGTCAGCGTGAACATGACTTAACAGACGACATACGGTCCAAATGTTACTACTGAGTTCACAAATTGTTACTCCTATTTTTAAAGAATTAACGGTACGGTGGAGTGGACTGCCGAGGAAGGTCAAAGGGAAACTAGTGCGGAGTGAGATTGGCTTTGCATTCGGCACTTATCGAGACGGCCCGTAATCAGGCGATGGACTGCAACTGCAGGCAGGACGCGAATATAGGTAGTTCTTTTTGCAACCGAATTTAGTCGGGCGGATTCCGCCCTGCTACAGACGGCGGCGGAATTCAGTACGTAAGCCCGCCTTTCTGTGGCGGCCGGCGCCATACATTCCGCCGGCAAAATTCGGCGACTAATACCTACCGCCCAGCTGCTGCATATAAAATGCATTGCGATATCAGCACAGACATGCGTATAAATTCGGTGACGGAACCCAGCCCGTCCGCCTGTCTGTGGCAGGCCCGGGGAATTCAGTCAGGCCTGTATGTGCCGAGCCTTAAGGAGTCTGAGAAAGATAAAAACGTGCCGTAGGTACTAAATACATTGTGATACAAGTGAGGTGTGTTGACAATTACACCAGAGGCGGAATTCTAAAGGCTCACCTGCGGCTCGCGTGATAAGAGAGAGGATGTAATTATCAAAGCTCACGAGTTTCATACGACGTTTTTCAACACATTTTGCGAGGAAATAGATACAATATATTACGATACAAGTGCCAAAAATAGGAAATTCGCAACGAGTGGTGATAAATTAAAACACGACCGCAGGGAGTGTTTTAAATTGACACGAGTTGCGAATTACCTATATTCGCACGTGTATCGTACAACGTTTTACTGTACACATGGCTCTTTAAAGTTTCGTATGCACGAAAAGTGCTCTTTTCTGCACTAGTGCGGGAAAGTAGCACCATGTGTACTGTAAAAATCTTTTTCATAAGATGAAAATTGTATAGACCTGCCAAGCTATTTTCTTTACTTATGGTAACAGGTTTTTACTCACACGTTGTATATATCGCCAAGAATTTCCAGTGGCGTCCATTCTTTTTATCACTTTTGTAGTCACCACGAGTCAACGTATTTGTTAATACTTAACCAAACACGCATTAACAATGTTTACAAATATCTGTGAAATAACCTATAATGGAGCGCAACAGTTTTTTTTCGTGAAGTTTGCGCAGTGCGCGCTCATTATAGTGGCACTACACTTGGCGGTATTTGCCCAAATATTCGTGCTGCATCTTTTTTCTTCCTACGGCAAATGAAAGAGAGGCAACGACGCAACGCGAACACGCATTCCCAAGTGTAGTGCGACCATTAGATGAAATCTCTAAACAGCCAATACGAAATAAAATAGATATTTTCGTTTTAAAATGTTATCTTTATTAACTCATGTAAAATTTTATCAAAAGTGAAAGGTTTACTAAATTAAACGTTTCTATATAATATCCAAAAAGAGATAGTCAATTAATTAACAAAAAGGATTTAATTTGTTTAGTCGAGTAAGAATCCTATTGCCGAGAATTCAAAAAAAAAGTGTACATTCTGTACAATCCGGTTAAATTAAGAATGCACCGTGTGCATGCATACATCTTGCTGCAAGGTGCCAACTTGACTTAATCGGGATATAACCATAATACACAAGTGTCGTAATGTTATAAAACACGCGTGTTTAATATCCAGGATTATGAGCCTAAAAGCGACACAATAAGAGGTATGTTACGAGCATTTGTGTTGAAATAGTTATTTACGATACAAGTGCCGAAAATAGGAAACTCGCAATGAGTGGTGATAAATTAAAACATGACCGAAGGGAGTGTTTTAAATCGACACGAGTTGCGAATTACCTATTCGCACGTGTATCGTACAACGTTTTACTGTACATATGGCTCTTTAAAGTTTCGACATATGCACGAAAAGTGCTCTTTTCTGCAGTAGTGCGGGAAAGTAGCACCATATGTACTGTAAAAATATAAACTAACTGATTCTAACTCATCCATCAGATGGAGTTGTTTCGTAATCGCGCTCTGATCGCCAGCGCCGATTTATGCCACGGATTTTTCTTGATTCTTCTTTTGGCAATCTATTGTACCTACCTAATTATTATCTGGCTATGATGACATGAAGGAGGAATATTGGGAATAGTTGCCAAAGCGGACCCCGAGCTCGGATCTCTACCGGGAAAAACGCTAGGAGGATGAGGATTATACCATGAAGGAGTGGTTCCTAAAGCGGACACTTGGTTATTTAAAGCACTCTTCATAATTCGTCTAACATATTAAGTTCAGACTGAAGTCAAGATTAAGTAGTACCTACTATCGACAACCGACAACACAGCTAACTGACCACCCGTGCACTTTATGTGCATTGTAATAAGGTTCTAAATAAATACAGGATGGTCAGCTAACTGTGTTGGCGTTTGTTTGTACACTACTTGGCGAGCTTTGTCGACTTAATTAAATACTACCTATTGGGAGAAGTCGTTTTGCTCGATGAAAACATGGACGAAATGTGCTTTAAGGAAATGAGACTTAAGTATCTAAATCGATTTTTCGCCCTCGTAAACCCCAGCATTGTACCTAATGTTATTTAAATCGTTAGAGCCGTTTTCGAGTACCCATTTAAAATCATACAAATATAGGTCTAGGTACCTACCAACTAATGTTTCTCGTTTAAAATGAAGTACCTACCAAGGTATACCTAGGTACGCTGATGATATATGTCTGTATGCTTCCGCTTCAAATATATTGGATACTGTTCCGTTGCTTAGTTCTGCCCTTAGTTATTTAAGTATCTGGCTAGAGAATCATGGCTTATCTCTTTCTATTTCTAAGAGCACAGTTGTACCTTTCACTCGTAAAAGAATTCTTCTTGATTTGTCTGTTTGTTGTTCTTTTTCTCGGGGTAATTTTTGACTCAAAGTTATCCGGGGTCCCCCACATCAATTACGTAGCTGAAAAATGTGAGAAAAATATTAATATTATCCGTTCCCTTTCTGGTGTTTGGTGGAGGTCCCACCCTTGCTGTCAAAAATTAGTCTATAATGCCTTAGTTCGTAGTAACCTTGACTATGGGTCATTTCTTTTAGAACCTTGTAATAAATTGGCTCTAAATTCTCTTGACAGAATTTAATTGTTATTGGCGCTATGCGATCATCCCCTATTAATGCTCTCCAAATTGAATGTGTTGATCCGCCTCTTAACTTAAGAAGGCAGTACTAGTCTGACAGATTTCTTTTCAAACTCATGCAGTCTTCCACTCATCCACTTATTTCTAAACTTCACTCCCTTTCTCCATTGATTATCTCCTCAAATTACTGGTCTCGCAAAGATAGCCCATGTTTAATTAAAAGCCATCTTAAAATGACTCATCTCCCCTGCCCAATTTATCAGTCTAGGCTTAATCCCATCTTTGAAACTCCTTATGAAGCAATTATGTTCCGACCCAGTATCCTCCTTGACTTGGGAATTGATAAGGATTCGGTTTCAGCGAACTCTCTTTTAAAAGCTATTGATAAGCATTGGCCTAATTGGATCACAATTTATACAGATGCCTCTCAATTGTCAGTACAAGGTAATGTGGGATCTGCACCTGCAGTGTGGATCCCTAGATTTAAGGTAATTTTGAGTTATAAATTACCTTCTTATTCCTCGGTCTTTACAGGTGAGGCGGTTGGTATTCTGGAAGCGCTTAGATATAATGACTCCCATAACCTACATAATTGTGTAATTTTTACTGACTCGAAAAGTTCCCTGCAAGCTACTTATATTAGCCAATCAACTGCGATCAAAAATCAAATTTACTGTTATTCTACAAATTAAACGCCTCCTACATTGTCTTTCCTGTAAGAACTTAAAGGTCTCGTTGGCTTGGATACCTGGCCATGCTGGTATCCCAGGTAACGAGATTGCGGATCAATGTGCGAAAGACGCGACAGACAGGGGTTGTCTTTGAACATTTAGATGTTATGCCCAGGATTTGCTTTCACTAGCTAAGGGTCGTCTTGATGATGACTGGTTTGTTGATTGGTCACGATCTAGCCAGCTTAAAGGTATGCATTACGCTGAACTCCAGGACAGAATTCCTGTAAGACCTTGGTTTTTTCGATTCCGTGAGGCAAGCAAAAAAGTAACGTCCACAATTTGTAGACTGCGCTTGGGTCATTCGTGTACTCCCGTATTTCTGCATAAAATCCGAGTTGGAGATTCTTCGCTGTGTGAATGTGGTTTGGATGAGGGTACTTTAGATCATATTCTTTTCGAATGCTGTAGACTATCTTCTTCCTTATATGATATTCTTCCTCCCTATATTCTTCGCCCTGTTATCTCTAAATCTTTACTTCGTTTAGTTTTCACTCCATTCATCGCCATTTTATGTGACTTCTTTAGTCTTAATAACATTAGATTGTAGTTTAGTAGATCATTTTATGTTGGCAACTTAACAGTAAAATTGGTATTTTTGTTTGATATTATTCTATACAAAATTAACTTGCTTCTGGTCAGTTTTTTTTCTCATTAATATGTTAAACGTCAAATCAGACGTCAAAACTGTCTTTGGCAAAGGCCCCTGAGGCTGCCACTTCACTATTAACTAACTAACAATTATCAATTATTTAGGCGGACGGACCGCGGGCGCGTTGGGTGCGACGGGTCGGCTCGCCCGCCGCCAGCGGCGAACAAAATAACAATTTGGTTTTGCCATTGCCAAATATTTTTCAAAGCTTTATCTCTAGGAATAACGTCCAAATTCGAACTATTCGAATTTGCAAGAACAGCGGACGGCGGCGGTGAACAAAATATCAATTTGTTTTTGCCGTTGGTAAATATTTTTCATAGCTTTATCTCTTTAGGAATAACGTCCAAATTCGAACTATTCGAATTTGCTCAATAGCAAAACGGTGAAGGACGCGTGAACAAAATTACAAATTTATTTGCAGAATATGCTATTGCAAAAAGTGTTTAACGGCTTTATACTCTTACGAATAGCGTTCAGTTTTGAATGAAGTCGAATCGGCTAGCAGCAAAATATAAAAGTTTGTGACCTCCTTCACATCTGACGTCACAAAAATCTGTCGCATATTTAACAATTTTTCCCCATCCCAAAAAGTGCTCAGCGCCGCTAAAGAAGTTTTCACTTCAAAAAAATGTTTTTGAAGTGAAAACTTCTTTAGCGGCGCTGAGCACTTTTTGGGATGGGGAAAAATTGTTGAACTCGCCACAGCGGCGCTACCACGAAAATCGAAACTCGAAGTTCGTATACATGCATCCCTAAGCTGTCACTCGAGTATGTAAGTGCGATAGAGATGGAAATACACGAACTTCGAATTTCGAAGTTCGTGGTTATAGCTCAGAGGTATAAGTTTTACCGAAACAAAACGTTACGACCGCGTTCGCGTTTAGCTGTCAAATCCCATACAAATTGAGGGTAAAACGCAAACGCGATCGTAAAGTTTTGTTTCGGTAAAACTTATACTAGAGCCTCAGGTGTAGGAGCGTAGGAGGTCACGTGAGCGTAAGATTAAGTATTTTCATTTAAAAAGCTTAAAAATCCGCGTTTTGAAAGCGCAGCTCCCGCTTTTTGTATTCGCCGGAATACCTACAAAAAGCGGGAGCTGCGCTTTCAAAACGCGGATTTTTTTTAAAAATGAAAATACGGTTTTGCGGAATACGTTTATAGGTTTTTTATAGTTTATAGGGGGGTGGGACGGGAGTTTTTTGTTTTTTTTTGTAAAATTAAAATTATTCAAGTTTTCACTTTTGCCGGCACTCCCGTAGCAACCAGGTCTTTTTTAATACTTAGAGTTCTACAGCTCACAGATCCACTAGTAGTAGACTTCATTACCACATTTCACTTTACCACGAGATGGTTATTTTCCCGAACGAAATGAGGAGAAATTGTTCGAGGGGTAATATAATATCTCTGTAATGTAATATCATTGTCACTTCGATTGCGAGAAAAAAAAACAATCCTGGCCGCGGCGGTCAGTGGTAAAGTTGTCATTAGCTGTCAAATTTACTATTGACCGCCACCGCAGGCGCCAGTGTGCTGCAAGCTTAAAGAGTTAAATTAGTTAAAAAGTATACGTACCAAAAAGGAACCCAACGTTTCGATTAATGTCGATGTGCATGGTGAAGTATTTTGATTGGTCAAATTCAAATGTTTCGTAAATGTACTAGGTACTTTAGCCCCGCTTGACAAGCCTACTATGGCACACTTTGCGAGCATGAGACCTGAAAACAACATTAGTTGTTGGTAAATAACCGGTAAATTATTCATACCTACCCTTGTACTTACCTACTTTTTTAAGCGGATAAATGCACCAATAACTATCAGCAAAGTTATGTCAAAAAACCCCTTTATCAGTAGGTAGGTGGGTCGTTAGCGTTATAGTTATCTATTGTATATCTATCAGTAGGTAGGTACGATATCCACATAATATACCTACTTCAGATCCTAATCTCGTGGGCAATCGAATATGTTAGTATTAGTACCTAAATACATAACTCTTTTGTTTGGTCCGTCACAGATAGGTAGGTATGTAACTACTATGTGCAGAGGCGTCTTTACCTATGGTGCAGGGTGTGCGTTGCACACTGGCGCAGCGGTCCTTACGGGGCGCCGAGCCGTACTTTGTAACGATTCCATTTTGACCGCGCGCTTACTGGGGGGCGCTAGAGTAATGTTTGCACACGGGAGCTACATGGGCTAGAGACGCCTATGACTTACGGGGCGCCGAGCCGTACTTTGTAACGATTCCATTTTGACCGCGCGCTTACTGGGGGGCGCTAGAGTAATGTTTGCACACGGGAGCTACATGGGCTACAGACGCCTATGACTTACGGGGCGCCGAGCCGTACTTTGTAACGATTCCATTTTGACCGCGCGCTTACTGGGGGGCGCTAGAGTAATGTTTGCACACGGGAGCTACATGGGCTAGAGACGCCTATGACTTACGGGGCGCCGAGCCGTACTTTGTAACGATTCCATTTTGACCGCGCGCTTACTGGGGGGCGCTAGAGTAATGTTTGCACACGGGAGCTACATGGGCTAGAGACGCCTATGACTATGTGTAATGATTTTAAGTAAACTTTCTGGATTTTTACACACTGTTTAAATTAAATCGGACTTGATCACGTAGCTATCGTACAGAAATCGCTCTTTAGCGATTAGATCGCCTGTTGTCTACTACCTACTTGTTATTGTTTTGTTCAGTTTTGTAACTGCTTCGATTGTGTCAGGTCTGCACTAGGGAATACAATCTCGCGAGATTTCAGACCTATACGAGATCTCGAGACCACAAAGCCCAGTTACGCGAGATTTACGAGATCTCGCGAGGTTGGTCGTTATTCACTGAAAACGTACCTATGCAAATGCTATGAATTCCATTCAATGATCATGTGAAATAAAATGAAAATCTGCATCTGTTTATAATATCCATTTCATTTCTATTCTTTTTTTTTAGATTTAATTAGGTAGGTACAAAGCGATTTTTTGATTATTATTTATTTATCCACCAGGTTCTAATATAGGTAATTAAAAGCTCTTCTTCTTCTTATTTAAGAGCTAAGCTCTAGTCGGTGTAGGCCCTCCATTTACTCCGATCCCACGCAACCTCTTTGACATCTCGATACGACCTAACATCAACTCTCTTTTTGAGTTGCTCTATGTAGTTTATTCTAGGTCTTCCTCTACCTCGCTTCCCCTCTACCTTTCCTTCAATTATATTGATTATGAAGTTGTCATATCGTATGGGGGGCACCCCTATCATCTTCCCTCTTCTGTTTTCTCAGTTTCTCACTAACTGCCTGGTTTGCCCCACTCTGTTCAGTACTTCTTCATTGGTTAGGTACTCTCTCTCTCCAGCGAACTTTCTCCATTCGCAATTAAAAGCAGCGAACAAAAAACCCAAACACGTGCCTAAAACCTGGAATGCGCATGTTCGAACTAAACGGCTGCCTGGCATCGTTTTGACACCCCGCCCCCAACCCCGCATCATGATAATGGCACCTATTCTGTGTGACCATTTGGCGGCGCTACTTAGCGTCCTATGGTTTTTTAAGTAGTAAAAAATTGAATTAGATTATTAATTATTAGTTGTAATAAGTAAGTTATTATTTGTTAGTGTTCAGTTTTGTTATTTTATAATTTTATGGTAAATTTTAGTTTCGTTTTGGCAACACATAAATAATTGAGCTTTTTTTACTGTTGTGCTGGTCAGACTATTTCCCCCACCCCGTTTTTGAATGTCAAACTATCAATTTTGTCGTTTGTTTTAATTAAGAGGGAAGTATAGCTAGCAGCTTTCCAATTCGGGAGAAATCGTTTTGCACTAACTAATAATAATTATAATAAATAGATTTAGTCCACCACAAAGCATCATTCTTACAATGAATGACAAAGGCAATGTTACAGATAGGTAACTAAATGTTAACAAATCATTTTGATATTGATTTTTAGGTGGCTATAAATTTTAATTTGTTGCAAATTTCTTTCATTGTATCAATAACGTATCCGTCTTGGCCCAGGGACTAAATATATATATATATATATATATACAACGTGTTAATAAAATAACGCAAAACCTGAAAACAGTTTGTTCAGAATCGAGAGTAGAATGCGAAAAAAATAAAAAATAAAAATTTTGACAAGATTTATTTTTTACATTTGTATGGAGTGTTGGCCGACTGGGGCGACCTGCTCCATACAAATGTAAAAAATAAATCGCGTCAAAAAAAATTATTTTTATTCTTTTCGCATTCTACTCTCGATTCTGAACAAACTGTTTTCAGGTTTTGCGTTATTTTATTAACACGTTGTATATATATATTTATTTATTTTCTAAAGTATACATATACAAGATGATAACTAACATTGACTAAATTAAATTAAAACTAAGTTAAATCTAAAAAAGGCCCTCGAGGCATTGTACCGAGGATGCTGGCGGCATTTCCTCGCTGAATTGCAATGCTGATGTGTTGCGCGAGAAAGCCGCCAGCTCTTCGGTCACCAGTTACGTCAACCAGACGTTTCGCGATTTCCGCAAATAACTTTTGCGCACTGGGACTCCACGGACCGAGGGTCTCGACGCCAAATGGTACAAAGTTGTACTCTCTGCCGAGACATCTATATTTAATGCGTTTCAGATTTTCGCCATTTTCCGCCGCTGCACCCGGTTTAGATGTACCGTCGAATCCCCTGACCTCGCCTGGGATACCTAACATCGCCTATTTTAGCAAAAGTTGAAATTTCCGCCTAGTTTTTAGGGCTGGATCCACACAATACTACTAAATAGAAAGTGTATTTTATGCATGGCAATATTCTCGCATCAATTGTGGCTAACTTAACGCCGTTTACGGTCAGTGCCGGTATTTCGTTGCAGTGGCAGCACATGTTTTGATTTGTGTCTGCGGAACTTTGTTGTAAATTGTGACTAAGGACAGATAACGGTAAGTTTTTTCTTGTACTATAATCTACAACTAATGCTCTTTCTTATGGTAGTATTGTTTTTTACGTAACTTATTTGTATACGTCGCAATCGATTAAAATGTAATTGAGGTCATGTTCCGGCCATCTTGAAGCTACACTTCGCCTGCCCCTAGGGTTGTCAATCCGAGTGTGTGATATATTTCAAATTTCTTATTTAGTAGTATTGGTCATTCAACCCTCGACGCACAAAGGGGGTCTTACAAGTTTGATTGCTATGTGTGTATGTCTGTATGTTTGTCTGTGGCACCGTAGATCTTGAACGGGTGAACTGATTGGAGTTTCTTTTATTATTATTATTATGTTTAAAATAATATTTGTTTACATTTGTGTAGGTAGGTATATATATCTGCATTTATTTGTTTATGTTTATTTAGTTTAGAGTAGAAAATCGATAGGTATAATAGATTCATGATTAACCTAACTAGGTTAATCTATTATACGCATCAAGTACGTCGGTAGGATTATTTATAAGTCAGCTGTAGTTAGGGATTAAATTTTTGTTTTTGTTTAATGTTTATCTATTATCCAGCTAGATGGCTGTGATTACTTTACAACTAAATGTTAAGTCTATGATTGATCTCGTTAATTGTTCCTAGTACTCACCTAGTCAGGTGTAATTCGTTTATATTTAAGTATCGATGTTACATTTGCATCTAGTAGGTATGACTTCCTACCTCTCTGATTGTTAAGTAGTGCCAAAATATTATTGATATTAATAAAAAAAATACTTCATATTTGTTTTTGTATAAGTAGGTACGCAAACATATTAGTCTTATAATTATTTATAATCAACACGTATTATAGGATTATGAATGACCTTGTGGTGTTATGTAATTACTAAGAAGAAATATGAATGTTCACGTACCTATGATAGGAATATTTTTAAGTCATACAATATTAATATTTTTGATACATGTTTATCTTTACGTACTATTATGAGAGAAGGCTGTGATGATTGAGATGATTAGTTAGGTAATTTTTAAAGTTACCGATCTAAGTGTGATTTTAGCGTAATATAAAACAAGATTTATACGTACCTTGTTAATTTTAGATACCTAATATAACTTTTTTAATTTTAAAACAAGTATTTTTATTAGTCCTAAAACATTACCCTTTTTTTTTTGTTGTCGAGTAAGTTAATACGATTATTGACAGCCCTATCGAAAAAACAGTAAATGTATGAAACTGACTTCAGATCGTAACCTGTCTTCGCCTACCATCGTTTTTTTTTTAAATATGACTTATTTGGGATAGTGAAGGTTCATAATCGAAAACACGTTAAAAATTAATAAGATTGTTGGCGGCAACTTCAAATTTTGTCTATAACTGACGCTCCGGCAGTATGTAGGCGAAAACAGGGCATTTTGTCTACACTTCGCCTACCACCTTTAGAGTCCAATTGTAGCCATTCCTTAGCGAAATTTAGACTTTAAGTTACGGTAAACTAAAGTCCCATATAGATTAATTCGTTTTTTGATCTTAACAAGCAAAAACACGTGTAAATCTGGGAGAAATTTACAAAAAACTGCGAAATCCAGGCGAGGTCAGGGGATTCGACGGTACCTAGTCCATTGGAGGTGGGGTGGGACGGTGCCAGTGTGTCTACACAGGTAGCGTCCCACACAAGCATCCGTCCCAAACTCCACGCGGAACCAGAGACACTCCATCAGGTCTTTTGCCATCATCTCTGACAATGAAAAGTGGCCTGCTCTTTTTTGACAACATAGTCCGTGGTGACCCAGTCGGTCTACGTGCGTGCCACAAGGGCATGTGTGGAGTGCATACTGTGACCCCAAGCCGTAGACCAGTCGGCAGACGAAGGGAGGTCGGATCAGAAAGGGTAACCGGTATTTGGTGAAGGATGGGCATGCAGCCAGTGACCAGCCTCTCTGGCTCCAACCGCCTCGCTATACGCTCGTGATTTAATTTTAGAATCTTTCGCTTCCTCGGGACTCAAATTCAGCACTCGCAGAACGCAGAAAAAAAACTTTGCTCTCTTGTTGCACAAATAACATAAATCTATGGCTACTATTGACATGTTTCTATGATTCCTTTTTTTCATAAATTTATTCTTAAAAGAGATATTGACCTTCAAAAACCTAAGAAAAATGCCAGATGTTCCGCTGTGTTCAAACATCCAGAAAACAATTTTGACTAGATTATTTAAAAAAAACAGGAACACGGCCAAAGCCTTTCTTTAATTTGTAATAAAAAAAATAGTTAATTAGGTCAAGTTTTGGAGAAGAAATCAGGGGACTACGGAACGTTGATTTTATGTACTTTTAATAGGTATTTTCGGTCCAAACTACAGTTGTCTCCATCGCGCTCTGCGGGGGGAGGCTTGAGGTTGGCGCGACAACAATACATTTTACAAATACCTATTTCTCAATTATCTCGCCCTTAGTACTTCCTTAAAAGGCCAAAATAATGAATGCCATACGATTAAATAAGTGCAGTCAATTTGCGTCAATGACTTGAACAGAAAAATATTGCGGTTTCATTGACTCATTTTCTATTCAAATAACCTATAGGAACTAGTATAAGATTCATTCATTTGTTACCATTAGATACATACAAACATGCTTACCAGTGCAGTCAATTTGCGTCAATAACTTGAACAGAAAAACGGCTTCATTGACGCATTTTCTATTAAAACATAGTAACTTATGATTCATTCAATCTACCTATAATACTTATTATGCGAGGAAATCAATACACATTTATTATAAACATTAACTGAAGTCCCATTAATGCATAAAACTTTAAAAAAGTACTTCTCCACTGAATCAGTTGTTTTTTTTTTCCATAAGTAGGTAAGTAGTTAATATTGATAGGTACACTACATCATTCCGAAGAGTCATTTCTACGAAAAAAAATAATTCCGAAAACCATGTTCCGCTGATTATGGCACTTGTCCCACCGCCGGCGAGTAGCGAGTACTCTCATAGTAATTCTTACTCGCTTTTACTCGCGCGAGTAAGAATTACTATGAGAGTACTCGCTACTCGCCGGCGGTGGGACAAGTGCCTAAGGCGGGTTTAAAAATTTTCAGGATATAATACTAACCTAACCTATTTACCTATATAGCTATTCCATTAAATCAGCTGCGTCCAAATTTTTGTTAAGCAGAAAATGGCGTTCGGAATTTCGAAATCTCAGAATAATTATTATCATATTGTTCGGTGCATGTGCATCGAACACGTGACCGGCCGCGCCCCACTTTGGCGATGCGGTCGTTTCCTAAAGTTACCGAGTGCGTTTTATGACACCGTCGCGATCGCATTCTAACATTTTTATAACATTTAATTAACCTTAACATTTTACTTATTTTATTAACATTGTAGAAGTGTAATATAGAACAACTGACGTTTAAACTCTATCTTTTCATTCTACCAAACAAACACCTACTTGCACCCCAACACATATAGTTTCGGAACTTCTTTCTATATCTTTCTTATTTTTTCCTTTTTTTTCTGTCTTCGGAAGTTTTCTGTGTTCCCAGTTAACATGAGGAGTTTTCTCATGGCACTCTGTTTGGCTTAAGTACCTAAGCATACCTAAATTTCTAACAACGATTTAATCGTTTATAAATGTTAAAGAATGCGGGTTTTTTTATTACTCCAAAAGAAAGAAGGCAAAAAAATATGCCTAGTGACGAAAATTTCATTCAGATATCTCAAAGAATTACGAAGCTACAACCGTTTTAATATTGCTTGTTAGAAAGAGAAAACGCTCGCAGTTAGTGACGTCACAATCTGCATGCGGCATAGTAAATGACAATCGTTTCATATTAAGTTGCGTTTTGCGAAAAAGGGACAGAACATACCACTTCTTAAAACTTTAGACACTTATAACTTTGTGATTATTTAACCTCTTGAGTTGATTTTTTTCTCTATTTGACCATATTTTTAATCCTTTTTCGAGAAAATATGACATTATTGATTATTTTATTTAGTGTCTACACCCCTATTTTATTTTCGTCTGAGCAGTTACTACTAAGGAAATTGAAACGCGTAACTTTTTCGCAATTGCCGCTATTACATAAAGGGATACAAGTTACGGTTTCAGTTTTCAATACCGTACGTACGTCGGTGGGTATGTATAGGTACATTAATCATATTGGAATACGATACTGAAGCGTAGTGCACCTTATTGCAATGGAGTAGTACGGTACTAAAGTGTAAACTGATCTACTAATTGATGTGCATTATTAAACATTTCAGAAAAACAGAAATGTACTAAGTCAAAGAGATTATTCTACACATACAGGAGCTTACTAGGGGTAGTATTTTTCACAATCGTGTTATAATGCTGAGTGGCCTAAGTAAGGTACGAGATTAAAAAGCTTGATTATGACACTATTGTGAACAATACTTTTTGTACAAGTTCATTAAAATTAATAATTTAAGTCATTAATACGAGTATATAAGAAAACTAAATATCGTAAGTACTATATTGTCAAGTTCTACTATTGTAAAGTCTCTTTGACTTTTCAGGTAGGAAGGTAAGTGTGGCTTCCTCTGCCATATTAGTTATTTCTTGAGGAGTTAAAGATCTTTCGTCACTGTAACTACTCAATTTCTTAGTTTTTATTTTAACTTTGTTTACATTTGAAAAGAAAAGTTATCGCATCACACCACCGGCGTCCGTAATGTTGCAGTACTGTGCTGTGATTGTCTAAATACTAGCCAATCACAAAGCGCGTAGTTTTTTTTTTTATTCCCTGGATACAGCAGCAAGTAAAGTAGATTTTTGACATATGACGCGACGCTGCTACGTTCCGAAACGCCATAGATTGGCAATTTTGTATCGGATCGAGTCTCCTTAAACAAGCACACGTATTATTGAAATACGAAGTTCTATTTTCAAATTTTTTTCGGTTGTCTAGACTCTAGACTAGAGCGTATCGAAAAAGTTATTTCGGTTGTTTCGGAAGTAACATAGACTATTCAACTATGAAAAGAGTGACGTTGCAGTATTCTCTATGAAATCTTAATACACGGATTTTAATAGACGAGTACAAAAATTGTATTTTTTTCATGCGTGTACTTAATTTTGGAGGAGGTACGAAGGGAACGCATTCTGGATTTCCTCTTAAATGTAACATAAAACGTGTTACCTACAGTATACAAATCTTGGAGTCATAGAATGGCATTCATACTTGCAATAGGTACACATCTGGAAAATAACATGAGAATAATGGCACAACACAATAAAGTGGAGTTTTTCTTCTTCCCTTCTACCTATGTATTTCCAATCTACTTCAGATCCATGTTATTATCAAACCGCGATTAGAATACACGGAAGTATACCGTTAGCACAAAAGCTAGAGAAAGCTTGAAAATTCCTCGTACCTACTGAACTACTTATCAACATAAGGAGGTACTGCAGTAAACTATTTGTCAAATGTGAATATGTGTATTTAACACTATTTAGCACACTAATTATCTATTTTACTTTCTTTGTACCGGCTGATGATACAGACAGCTCTGTAGACGATGATGTTATGTTATGAGGGAATAATATTACATTATTTGTATTTTATTTAAATAGGTGATAAAATCTATGTTCTTTTCCTAAGCTTTAGATCTTCTTCGTACTGAAATAATAATTTCCATTTATTATTTCAGTACGCAGCTTTAGAGTGTGCAGCTCTGCCATTGACAATGTGATTTCATGTATTAATTCTAAAACGGCGTATGCTCAAGTGTATTCTAATCGCGGTTTGATAATAAGTACGTAGGCGCAGTCGGTCGTAGATCCACAGGAGCTCGGCGAACCGTCGACATAGGAACAAAATCAGCTTTCACAATGATCTCAGAATAAGGAACAATCTGTCAAATCATTATGAAAACCAGTTTCGTCTTTCCTTTTCTTCTTATCTTCCTTCTTCTGCTGGTCGATAAAGCATCGGAGTTATGAACCGAAATAGGTTGGCATTCGTGGAATGTAATGTTAAACAACAGTTAAGCACAATATGAATGGATTTGTCATCGCTCGATTGGGTGAAGTATGGTCGGGAATGGGAAGTGACGCGCGGGACGCTCCCATTAGCGGCGCGAGCGCAGCCGCATGCTCGAGGATGACATCATGCTGACTCACCAGCAACAATGCTTCTTTCCTTCTGCTAATTGTCAGTTGCTATCTGTAACACAAATAACGGTTTGTTTCAATTTTTGTCCATGTTCAGACAACGGATGCTTTATTTACACTTCGCCGGGAAAATGGGCCAGTATATACCGCGTAGTTCAATATCCCCATCACCTCTCGCTCCTCACTTTTGATTGAATTTCAATCTCACTTTTGATTTAGCTTGTGGTATTAAATGAAATAATTGTTTTTGTCTGCAAGTAGGCCGTAATGGCACTTTTACAAGTCAAAATTCTACCAGCGTTTCTGAAAAAGAAGATCACTGTTAAGAAGTCATTTTTTGCCAAAAAAAAAGTCTACTTCTCTTCTTACGCTTAACCTACTTAAAATAAGTCAAACTGAATATGAATACAAAGAAAAAAAAAACATCATAATGCGTTATTGAAATTGGAAATCTGGCGGGCGGAGGTGTTATTTTCTTGGGAATGCACTCAGAATTGGAATTCAGGCAGATTTCGTCCATTAAAACCCATAATAGAAACGGTACCTATTTTTCCATGCGCACAACCTACCATTTTTGGAAAGACAGGCATGAGTTTGTATAAGTATACCTACGTATTACTTAAAGCTCGAGTCGCTATTGACAGTAAGGGGCCAGCAAATTAGTGTCTAATCAATGTTTGTTATATTCAGTTGATTGTCTTAGAGTGGGAGTGGACGTTGGAAGTCAGACTAAGGTCGAACGCTTAGCCATTCATTACAACTCATTTAGACATATTGCATTTACTTAACTGTATTGAGCGACTAAAATAGTAATAAACGAAGGCGGTGGTGCGGTGGTGGTATGATTGGTAAAGCAATGCGGGCTCACCCACACCGTGTGTCAGCATTAATTAGGCGCGACGAAGAGTGCCGCAAATGGCGCGCCGGCCATGTTAGGCGTGCGCGGGAGTCGCGGCGCCAGCATCACTAGCCGCTTACTTGCTACTCGGAAGTGGCATTGAACAATTGCCCAATTGACTAAAACGCGTACCACCTTTTACACGTAAATTACTCGGCATTGTCCTCTGTTTTGCCGGGGGAAGTTAGTAGCTAACTTGCGGGGTGCAGGTGCGAAGTGCTGACGTCACATCCGGGCGGCGCCGGCGCTGGCTCAATGGGCGCACTATGTGGGCCACACGTGTCACCCTACCCCGCTCCCCTCGGCCCTCACGCACCCGCACCCACCGACATTGCTCTAATTGCTGACAACTATGGGAAATAGCGCGCGAATGTACCACTTTTTATCGCAGCCTGTTTACACTTTTGATAATAGCAGAACGTTCCGTCTTGGGCTACCCACTTATTTCTTTATGTCATCGCCGACTCGTCAAAATACGTCAATCGATGCCTCCTATACAGATAGAGATGTAATGGTGCCCCATTAAGTATGAGAAGCGAGGCGATACTAACTCCTTCTTGACAGAATTGGATCGTGTGAATAACAAATATATGTCGAGGAACTGATGCAGAGGCGTGTGAGCCAGACAGAGCGTTGATAACCACGCGAGTATCGGGTCGGATGAGCGTGAGACTGTCGGGAAGGAGTGTCGACCCTCCCGGCAGGTGTTCGAGCCGAGGAGCGCCGAGAACAATACACCGGGAGCGGGAATTTAGAGCAAGAGGTGACGAAACGAAGTCCCGGTGGCAGCGGCGCCGGCTTGGGAATGTAGGCCGGGTGACGGTGCGACTATTGATAGTGCGATCGACCGCTAGACCACTGTCAAGCAAGACCTTATAAACGGTGCATTATCCCACTGTCCCACGCCTGCATAATTCAACGCCTATCCGCCGGCGATATAAGGCCGGCCACTTGACAAAGCAGTATAGCCTATTTGAAATGAGTCATTTGTCCATAGTCAGGCGCAACGCATCCAATAAAAATCTTGTTCTTAACTAGAACCTCTCTTATATGGTTCGATCACAAATCGAATCTGAAATCATACCAAAATGGATTTGCCCGCGATAGGGTGCTTAAGAACGATGTTTTAGATGCACTTTATATTAAATGTTTTATGCAATCGAGTAAAGAAGAAACTGTTCATTCGTGGGAAGAAGCAAATCGGGCTAATGATGTTTTGTATTAATTTGTGCTAAAAACTAGAACAGACTAGGCTGTACACGAGCAATGATATCTAGCTCAATTAGGTTAAAGTACCTACATAAGACGGCCCAATGATTGATACCGTTAATACCTAGTCATGTTATGAATATGAACTCAAAGAGTGGAAGAAGTTTACCTTAGGTTAGATTTAGAATTTACTTGGATTCAGTTTGTGGGTATCATGTGGTCGATCTGTTCGAAATAATTACATAGATTTATGTTAGTTGAAGCAAATCTCGCTTTGATTTAGGTACGAGGTCCTTGCAGCGGAGCGGTCAGTTCACTGTTCAGTGCTCGGCGACGCGCCGACGACCGCTTTCCGCAGTCATTATTCGTCTAACAATCGACTGCTCTAGAATGCAACGCGCGGGGCCTGCAAATGCGAATTCGTATAAGTAATCATTTATTATGCACATCGTTCACTGCACCGTTAGTGTGTTATTGTTACCCGGCTTAAACACAGCTATTGTAGCGAGCTAGACTCTCGCTTCGCTGTAGTCTTAACTTACAAGTATAATTAATGTGGCACCACACAACATATTCGCGTTACGTATGTTAAACAGTTAAGCAACTCATTGGCTGCAACTTTGTTAGCAAAATGGTTATTGCTTATTGGGAACGCTTCGAGTATTTTGCATTGTAGGTCCGCGGCATTGTCAGCTTTCTATGCCGTGTTTATGTGAGGGGCGATTTCAACACTTTTTGTTTAACTTAAGAATTCCTCCTGCTCACAAACGTTAACTGTTAATACATTAATAAATGCCTGCTGCATCTTATTTAAAGACCCGCATTCCTTAAATTGTTATCATCAGCAATAAACACATAAGCAAGAGATAGTTAAGTAGTCTCGGATTGAGATCTCGTTCGTTATCAAGGTATCTCGCTTTCCGGTATCACCGGCGAGCGGGGGTAAGATGCGGGGGGTGGGAGAGGGACGCGGGCGCAGGTAAGTATACTATAGAGATAGAGCGAGCATTCCGCGGCTCTAACGGTGAGTTATTTCGCCGACCACACAGCGGCAGCGGCGGCGCGGGCGCGGGCGCGGCGTGAATGGCCGCGTGCAGCGCGGAGGCTGCAGCGAGCCCCCCGGGCCCCGCGAGTGCCCCGGCCCCTGCCCGTGCGCATTCCGTCGAGCGCCGCAGTGCTAGGCGCTTGCGCAACCTCCGCCGCCGCATTCCATTCATAGCGACCGAAGCGCGAATCAATAAAAGGAGGGCTTTGTACCTCAACGGCGCGCGCGAGCACCGCGACGTCTTGCCGCGCGCCTCTCGCCTTCCCGGAATGGGAAAACGAGCGCGGTTTTTGACATTTTAGAGCGTTACGCCACATTTCTTCGTAATCGTCACGGCGGTCGGTCGGTGTGAATTCCGTCGGACGTTGACCCACGCCGTCACTGCTTTCTCCGACTCGATGTTTGCTATTGGAACGAATCTATTAATTGGAGTAACTTAGTTCACACATCGACGTGGAAGGTAGACTGATGAGATTTACTTGCCATACAGATAGTTAGACTGCATTCCGAAATGTCGATAACTTCTAACTTTATTTCAGACAAGACGTAGACCACCCAATAGCTAAGTCAACTTAGACGTTGGTAAGTATATGGAGCGATTAGTTATTTTACTCCGCAATGTTATTTTATACAGGAATTAGGATGTTATTGTTCCGTTGTGTGAAATTTTATCAAAAGGGGCCGCGACGTCAGCGTGTCCGCGACTTGTAATTACACGCACAATGGCTACGAGACGCCGATGCGATGAGCTGACGTCAGTAGGTACGACTAGTCTTAAATGCAGTGCATATTGGAACGTATGCTAGTATGATGCAAGTGCAAATGGCCTTATTCTGGAAATGAAAAAATCCCGCGCCTTTACATACGAAGTGACCGTGCCAAGCATGGCGTGTTCGACGCATCTGCTCATGATGGGGGTCGAGTGCAGCCGCAGCTCCGCTGACAGAATCAGGCCGCGGCAGTTCACGCAGCGCACTCTAGTCCCTCGTGTCGACTGCAGGCTGCATTCCCTCGCCGCCCGCGCCGGTGAAATGTCACCAAACAGCATTCCGAAATATTTGAAACGACCTTTATGGCGCGAAAGAAAGTGGTCGGGGCAGGGGGCGCGGGGTGAGCGGCGGGTGCGCGGGGCGCGGAGTGGGGGCCCGCGACCGTGGGACAGCGCCGCGCGCGCCAGTCGCACGGCGCCCCCCGCCCGCGCCGCTTGCCTCCCGCATTCCAGCGCGCCTCCCTCCGAATTTATTCACCGCGACTGTGGAGCCGCTCGAGCTGCAATTGCAATCGCCGCACACTCAGCCTCGTTGCGAGGCTCTCGCTCGAATTACACCTTTCCCTGATAGACTTGCTATGTTTACATTACACTATACTTGACTAGATCTATCTACGACACGAGCGATACCTTAAGTCAACTCAAGTCATTTTGGCTTACTTCTTCATATTAAAGGACAGCTGTCCTTAAGCTGTAAGTATCAAAAGCATGGAGATGTACAGTCAGCATCAAAAGTAACTACGCAATCAAAGACGTCAAAAATTCTTATTCCCTTTTAATAAAGACATTTGACGTCTTCGTTTGCATAGCTACTTTTGATGCTGACTGTACCTACACTGTAACAGCCGGAAACAAGTTAGCCGAAGTCTCTTATAAAAGATTTAAACGCTTCCACTTCAATTGAGCGGAAACCTGGCAGACAGGAAGACTCTTGCTTAGCCTTGATCCACTTTTTGACAGATTAGTGAATATTAGAAACGCTATTGGATGCGGGAGTGCGGGTCAGGCGCGTGTGCGGGCGGCTCGTGCGCGTGCCAGCGGCGGCGGCGGCCGTGGGGCGGTGGGCAGTTGCGACGTCGCAACGCAAATAGCCCGTGACGCGGCGGGCGCTGCACTTTCGCGCGGTCACGAGCCCGGCGCCGATGCCAGACGCTCGTAATCGTTCCTCTATTTAAAAACGTCGTCGACGCCGCTAGCGGCGGGGAATGCGCGGCGACAATGCACGCGGCTATTCGCGGCGGCTGACAGCGTCAACGACCGCTCGCAGCGGAAACGACACACTTCCAGCCCGGAAATATGCGCCCGCGCCTTAAGGGACCGCCGGGCTATTTATAGCGGACGGGGCGCGATGCACCGGCCGCGCGCCACCCGCCCCTGATGTAATGCATTTATTTCCGAACCTAGACATCGAGACGAGCTTTGCTCCCTTGAACGGATCGTCTCGTTTTTCGGTTGCATTCGCACAGTACTTACATATTTGGGACCTATAAGAGCTGAGGAGCGGTCGCTCAAGTCGAGACGTTTAAAATTTTGGCACTGGCGTTCAGCCGGTCCTATTTCGAGATCAGAACAATGTACTTACATTATAAGTTTTATTTTTAAACGGTGACTCTTCTCTATTCGTAGCGCTGAAACTAACGTTACTGACAGTCGGATCACGGACTCGTGATCGGTTCTGGCTGGTCCCGCATATTAATAAAGTTAATCAAGATTGTCTTCAATCGTCTTCTTCCGTTCTGGACTTTTTAAGGATCTGATTTTAATAGTTCCTTTCGTACTTTTATAACAGTACACTATTTAGTCCCTCATTAAGTCACAAGCTTATAACTACTTTGGCTCTTTAAATCCACCCTAGTCCAGTTGTCCAAAAGTTAGTTAAGATTGTAGTAGTCATAGTTTTACAAATTTGCCGCTAGGTAGGAGGTTGGGGATTAAGAATAAGGATATTCTAGGAATTTATAAGGACGTAACTTTCTGCTTTACGGAAAAATGTAACGATGCCTTTGGAATTCCGACAGAAACCCTAAAAAAGTCTTCAAACTCATCAACCATGGTTTCATCAAAGTCATTTAAGAACAGTTGGATTTTATGATTGAAGTACCGAATCCGATGTTTCGAGTAGTTACGTAGGAAGGTAATGACTCAATCGCATCGCCCCTCGCTAGGGTTACCATTGATTGCCATCGTCATAATACTCGTTTAGTTTTAAAATTTAAATGGTCACTGACTATTAACCGTTAAAGGAGGTTAAGATGTGCAATTAAATATCGTCAAACCATTTAGTAAGTTTAATTACATGTTATTCAAAATGATATTGATTATTCCTTCTCCTGACTACCTTGTATCTACGATTGTACGTCCACGTTTCATAATCGAAATCACAGGATTTGTAATGTATTTTTCAATAAACCGCATGTAGTTACCTACTGTAGGTCTGCAATGAGCAGTTCCTAAAGAGACTGAATTTAAAGGCAGTACGAATAGACTATACTGAACTCAATTGGAATGTCGCAACTTAGACTGAATTTTAGTATTAAACTGTCTACTTGGATACCTAGAGAATTATCTATTATATAAGTAGATCTACATATAAGAGTATGACCAAGTTACACCCTAAAAGAGCCCGGGGTCCGCTAATTCTAAATAAATTCTGTCTATTATACGAGCAAAGAAGCTCGCGAAAATTAGTAAGAACATAACCTAAGAAATTGACTGGAAATGAATATGCGCATCAGTGACAGCCCTAGTCGCAGGGCCGTTCCCGCGTCCGTTCCGGTGCGCACACGCGGCTCATTAACGGACGCCAAAGAGAGCGCAAGCGCAGGGCTACTTCACAACGATTCCCAACTATTTCTTAGGCCAACCAGTATAATAGATAAGCCGGACCTCCGATTACGCAGTAATTACAATTACGAATCTCGGACTTCAATTTATACTGGCGGCGAGTGAGGCGATACAGATTATGAATGCCAACACTCCCAAATGTTATTAATAAGTGCAGATAATATCTAAGGGTAGGTAATTACATCCATGTTCGTAACTAGTGTAACGGTTTTCTGTGGCTATTAGAAAAGGTATGTACCTTCTCGATGACACAGATGTATTGTAATATTTGTAAACCTACGTTGTGTTAGAAATATTCTATTGGTGAAATTATTAAGATTTCCTTATTGTTTGATACTGGGATGAACATTGTATTTATAGCGGCTAACTATGTTAACGATGACAAACAATATTGTCCTATGTAACTGTCGTCCTGGACATGGGTAAATATATATTTAAGTATAGTATTTACAAGAATGCTTGAGAAGGAAATACCAATACTACGAGTAACTAGTTACCAAACGGTATAACTAGTAACTCGTATAGTTAACGATGAGTGATGATACAATACAATACAAATACTCTTTATTGCACACCGTAAAACACCAAACAAATAGACATACAACTTTAAAAAAAAATAGATGATGATAGCCGTTCATTGATTAATTTACCTAATAGATATTTTTTCTACGGAGAGTAATGCCATACAAATCTAATAGTTTTAAGTATTCGGCGCAGCAACAGCGTTTGGAAGGATTTCCATACGCCTGCAGTTGTACCGATGTCCTCCCGACAGGTCCTAATGGCCAGTAGGTACGTGTCGCGCGCCTCCTGAATATTAACTCCACGTAATTAACCGACATTTAACCACTTTAAACTACTAATCACGACCGTGAATACGTAAATATGACATGACTTTGAATGGGGCATGCTTTTGAAACGTTCCCCCTTAGACGCGCCCCTTGTTATGGTTCTTTGGTTTAGAACGGTGAACTAGCAATCATCAAGGCATCATTTAGGTAGGCTAGGTTATCATTTAATCAGCTCGGATACAAAATAGCGAAATAATAAAATAGATAAAATTACAGGTTGTAAGCTGTGACTGGATAAATGTTGATCAAAAGTGGGGTCGACTTTCACCGCACAAGCGCTACGCGGCGCACCGCTACGCGGTGCTACGGTTGTCTACGCGGCACAGCGGAAGATTGCACTCGTCTAGTCTAGACCTGAGATCTAATTGTCTATTCCTAATGAATCCTTCAACATTTAAGGCACGGGGCTGGGCGGTGATTGCAGTAATGAAACTCAAGTACCCATTGTCTTAATCGTAAGGAATGTTATCAAAACTTGTGAAACTAGCGAACGACACTCCTTAGATACAGTTAAATGAACTTGTCGTCTAGACGGTCTAAAGTGTTGTAAGTCAACACTTGGCATAATTGCTGACAATGTAACCAATTAAGATAAGAACTGCTATAGGCATAGGTACTTCACATAGAGATGCTCTCGAAGTATTTTCAGGAACCTGTCAATCGAGTTTAGGTGTGGTTATCTAAGTAGTCATTACAATCGAATATCCAAATTGATTCCAGGAACATTGAAACATTTATTACACGTCTAAGTTTTGGTTTTCGCTGCACAACACTTTATGCATGTAACAATTGGTAAACACCGCGCGTAATGCTTTCACAAGACAAATGTTGCCGACGCTTCGCATTCCTGACGATTGCGTACCCGCTTATTGAATTATTTACTAAGAAGACAAATTCCACCGACGGATCATATGACGGCGCGAGGCGGCCGCTATCGCTTTCAAAGACGCCGGTTCTAATACATTACACGATTGCTTTAAAACATGAACTAATTTTATTTATTATTAATATTGCATACCTACAGCCAGTAAACATTGTTTAATGCGAGGCGCGGGGCGCGCAGCGATGTCGCGTTTTCAAGGCGAGTACTGTGTAGCCACATTTCATTTTCAGGGCGACATCTTGCGAGAGGTCACCGTGTGTCTAGAACCTAGATTCCGTGTATTGTTTCTGCGGCGGCGGCGCCAGGGCGCGGCGCGGCGCGGCATGTATTATTCAACGCCGGAGCGGCGCGCGCGCAGGCCACGACCCGCGCCGAATTCTGTTAGTCCGTCTTGTCCCCCTCGTCGCCTCTAATTACATACTAACATGACCGACATTACCGTGTCACGATTATTTCGATTATCGTTTAAGTCAACACGGCTCGTCCGTTCACAATGGGAGGACCAATTTATGTATCTGGGGAGGTAAACGGCTGTTACGCGTCAATGCCCATTGCTTATCGTGCGAAATGTTCTCAAATATGTCAAAAGCTTAGCGAGCTATCGGGCGTTCCCCTATAATTATTTAATCGTGACGATGAGGTACATGTATGCTACAGTATGTTAAAGAGTGTGCGTGATGTCGAGAGGCGCTCGCGAAATGGGGGGCGGTGCTCATATGTCGGGGTCGGGTGTCGCGGAATAGTCCATTGTCGCGACAGCGCGGCGGTAAAGGGGTCAAGGCCTCGCCGGCGCCTGCCTCACCTATGCTGACACACTTTAAATATATGCTCAGCCGGAGAGCGCAGGATTACCTGTGCATTTCAGGAGCCTGACATGTCCAACTCTGGATTGAAATGGAGAGCGTTTACTAAAAATCTAAATGGTTTCTAATTTGCTTGCTTCCTATTTAGGTGGTTACTAATAAGCCACATTCAGTCATTGTACCTACGTATATCATCATTACGTATCCAGTCGATCCCTCGCCTTACTCTAACGGAGTTGTACCTACGTATATCATCATTACGTATCCAGTCGATCCCTCGCCTTACTCTAACGGAGTTGTACCTACGTATATCATCATTACGTATCCAGTCGATCCCTCGCCTTACTCTAACGGAGTTGTACCTACGTATATCATCATTACGTATCCAGTCGATCCCTCGCCTTACTCTAACGGAGTTGTACCTACGTATATCATCATTACGTATCCAGTCGATCCCTCGCCTTACTCTAACGGAGTTGTACCTACGTATATCATCATTACGTATCCAGTCGATCCCTCGCCTTACTCTAACGGAGTTGTACCTACGTATATCATCATTACGTATCCAGTCGATCCCTCGCCTTACTCTAACGGAGTTGTACCTACGTATATCATCATTACGTATCCAGTCGATCCCTCGCCTTACTCTAACGGAGTGCGACAGAATGCAAATATCTAAGCTTTTGTTACATTTGTTTATTACAAGAAGCAAATCGAACAATCACTCCGTCCTCTCGTGCTATACCGAAGGCCTTCTATCGTCGAACTAACATTGGCCTATTTGCTCGGTTTAACCTTACTTACAAAATAATACGCTAAAGTACCAATAACCTACTTGTGCGTTGTGGAGATCCGATGAATTATTTATTTAGGTGTATATGTATTCGGCCATGCTACCATATATATGGAGGTTTTAAAAATTTCATCAGTAATATTTTAAATGTACAAAAAGCACATCCTAAGTGACATCGTCCCAGTTACATTTATTCAGCTTCATGTTGATGGATTGGAATAAATGTAACTGTGTTTGGGGATCCATTTTTGAACTAGAATTTCCATTTAAATGATTAAAACAGGTAGTGTATCGCTCTTACACATACATGGCTATGCGTTTTCGCAAGAGAGAGCGCACGAACTAAGATATTTCATATACGATACGAGTAAATGAAAAGTGTCCGTCCCTTGGAGTGAATAATTTTGTAAAGTGAGTAGGTAAGTATCGCCGGCCTCCGCAGTGTGCGCGTGTCAGCGGGCGAGATGTGAGGCTCACTTTAGGTGTGAAGGTCAATGACCGATAAGGTTTGCGCCATGCCAAGCTCCTTCTCACCCCGCAGTAGGCATCGTGCCTATCAGTAACGTATTGCCAAAAATACCTAACAGTAGTCGCTAAGCGCCGTTATCCTCAATTATTAATTTGCTGGCGACCTGCCCCGTGCTATGTACAATGTGTAATGCCGAACCTGGGACAAGTGCTGTGTACCTATTATAATTATACATTAAACCCCTAGAATAGAGCAAAACATTTGTGAAAAACGCATCAAAATAGCTCCTCTAGTTTTAGAGTTTGTCCAGAACTTTGCAAATCTGAAGCTGACTAAAAATACGATACCTATCTCGTATTTAAATACTGTTTTGGACTTTTACTTCTAATTATATAGGTACACAATATTGAGCTAAGAAATACTTTTATAATCATTTTAGTAAAATCGCATTAGTTCTTTAAAGCACCGTTTTCTACTCTTAGTATACAATATGTACCTATCTTTTACCGAGCAATAAACGTCAAAGGTAGGTGTGTAGGTATGCTTTAATTATCACAACATTTGACACGACGCCATATTTGCTGAAGTTCTAATTTTTAAATTGTATGCTCATGGTAACACATTATAGCCATTGTTTTTCTTTTGTCTATATGCCTATTAGGAGTTATGTATATTGTATAGTATACTAGCTAAATAATCATAATTCAATTAAAGCAAATTAGTTATAACTTGGTAACGTAGCATAACAAAATTGCGGCAGCTTTTATTTTAGGTGCATCTATATCATATAATATACGAGATGGGGGGAAAAACAATAAAAACTGACTAGATAGCTGTCAACAACAAGGAGATTGCAAAAGGACTCGCACAGTGTCACTAGCATGCAAAATTACACTACATAAGATCATTGAAAAACCGTTCAGAGATATAATATGTAACATCTAAAAGTCCTATTTATGGGTCCCCGTAACTGTATCTCGTTGGCTACGGCGTAGCAAGTCGTAGCAAGGTGCTACCACTTTAGACGATTCGTAGCATTGAAAGGATCTTTAATTTGGACCGTTATTCTCAGACAACCAAAGAGGCCCAAGCAATTTTTCTTAAATTATCAACTATTTGAAAGTTATACTTGTCAAGTTGAAAAGTTAGATGTCTTTTTAGCATTTGCCGAGGTACCTTCGAATTGTCCTAGGCTTTACACAGAAGCGTTTTTTCCTTAAGTATTCGCTATCCTTCAAATGCCATTCTTGCTGTACTAGAAACGAATGTACTGAAATATGTTACAATATTCTGTATTGAAGACCGACTGTACTGAAATGTCTTACAGTATTCTGTACTGGATAACGAATGTGGTGAATTACTTTTGGGAATTTTAGCTTTTGTTTAAGATTTATTTACATAGGTTATTGATGCGTGTTACAACTTCGAGAATGGTAGCTAACGAGTTCATGCAGTCGGGGTACCTACTAGTGAATTTGAAGGGCTTAGTATTTAGCAATGCCATTTTGGATAGAAAGGTGAGGCGGGGTGAGGCGGGGCGCGCGGGGGAGGGGGCGCTATCGGCGCAGGCGCAAGGTGCACGTTATCGCGCCATTGTTCGCGCCGACAGATTTATTACTTCCCTTTGCCCTCAATAAGGGCCTCTGACCTGCAAGTGCTTCCCAATGTGCAACCAAGAACGTTGCATAATCGTGCCTACGCCAATCGGGACCTATTTCATCCCTTACCACTTCAACAACTTGCCAATTATCCGTTGCCACTGACCATTCATCCTGTGTGGACGAGAAATCACGTTATATAAGCATGAAACTTGATTCAATTTTGTCAACTCCCTCCCTAATTTATCAACTTAACAATTGGCACTGATTCATTGTTAATTTCTGACATTAGATACTAAGCGACTCGTCTACCCAGAAATATAGATAGAACGAATTTGATATTTGTCAGTCAGAAGTTCGTCGTACATAGTTTGACAAGTAAATATCGGCCCAGTAGTAAGGGGCCTAAACGTCCCAGTGTTTGACACTGACACCTTGACACTTTCAACCATAACTATAGAGGTGAACGATTGGTATCAACTACATATTAGGCACTAAGGTGTCACATAATGGGATGTTTTCGTTAATGTGAATTGTCAGTGTCAGATGACAATCTTCAGGCTGGTGAAGGCATTAGTTCCTGTTCCTCCTTTTTGTTATAGAAATAGGTTAATTAATAATACAACACACCAGCCCTCCAGTTCGGTGAAAATTGTTCAAATAGGTACCTATTTACTATTAGGGTCAAAATAAATGTTATCCAGTGAGTTACAATCGGGAATCGAACCCGGACCTCACGCTCAATAGGTTATCTGACCCGTGGCAATCATTCGACAACATTGCACAACGTTCAACAACATTAATTAAAAGTTTCATTCATTAAACGTACCTATTTAACTGTTCCGTGCGTGAAGCTCATGACTCTCCTGTTTTTGCTCGGTTAAGGGCTCCACACATCGGACGTTGGTAACGCCATTCTCCGCTCCCTGAAAAACCCAACGAAAAGTAGATATAGAAAAATATATTTCAACATTTCAAACGATACATAAAGAAGTCTTTCAGTGTAGAATAATATTATATGAATCTATTAAAGAAAAACTAGGAATAAAGTATATGCGACAGTAGCACAAGGGTGTTGCATAAATTAGTTGTGTCAGTAATTATACTTTATGAAGTATCATTTTTAGTCTAAAATAAATATGTAGGTACTTATAACTAATATTTAAATATTTCAAGTACTTATCCAATATTGCAATAACATAAGTAAAGACAAACAAATAATGTTAACATTTTATAAAAAAATATTTACTAGGCCATACTGTAGGTTCCATACTAGGTATTATTTTACATAAAATTAAACAAAACGTCCAACAAGCCCTTATCAAATCGATACATGTGTTGTGTCTGCTACTTCAAGCCTAAACTTTTGCACAAATTCAATATAATATATCTATGACACTCTTCTGCTTTTCAATTTGCAGTTTGCAACCCGGTTGCAGAATCCATCAAACAACTAAATTAACTGTTACCACTTTTCATTTTGGCAAACCTGACAGTAAAAAGCGTCATAATACCAACTCATAATTGAACATTAGTGCTAATTAATGATTCTGCAACAGAGTGAAAGTTGTGATGCGAATTATTTGGCAAGCAATATGTGTGCGAAGCGGCAAAGCGGTGGCAGCCTGATGAGTCTAGGGACAGTGTGTGTGGCTAGCCGGCGCACGCGCACCAGCCGTTCCCAGGCTCTGCGATCGACGCCCCGAGATAACCGCTCCTAAGCGAAACCCAATAAGCCATTTCCTTGAATTTCTCAAGCGGGCGGCTCCCGTGAAAAAAAACCACCAAAAAACCCTTGAATAAGACGGCGCGAATAAGAATGGCCCCGTTTCTGGGAAGGTTCGGCGCCGGAGCAGTCTTTACATCCTTTTGTAATGATCGCTTTTTTTGAACACTCTTAATGGCTTATCGTGGGGCTGGGAATGTCAGAATGGCACACAATGTGTGAAGCGACGCGGACCCGTCCAATATCGGCCGGTTATCGAGCTCGAGTCTTGAGCCGGAAATGGGGTGCTAATGACGACACATTTACTGCGGTCAGCATTTTACAAAAACAGCTTAATTGAGTTCTTATGACGCGGAAGATTGTACGTTAGAATTAGGGCGAGGGAATGTCCCACGTTCGGAAGAAGCGAGAGGAAGTGGTTATGAAACATGCGCCCACGCAGGCTCCGCCGGAAACGGTCCACGCACCGTGCCTACACCGTTCGCAGTAGGCGGCGACCGAAATATGTGAGTTGCGAATGCGGTTATATACGGTACTGAGAGTAACAGGGCAAAGGGCAGCCGCGTCACCGCACGTCACGTCGTACCTGACTCATCTCATCTCACGCTCGATCTAACACCTCGGCAATACGTAATCATAGCTAAAATAATCGCGCAGACTGACGTCACGAGATAAACAGCTTGCCCGATGTTCCGATGGGATTTCTCATCCCGTCAGATAGGTAATAAATTTGAATCGAGTAAGAAACTGAAAACATTATTATCTAAGTACCCTGATTTAATCACATCTGTATTTTATTAAAATTATATTTTACCACCTGTTTTTTTTTTAATAACGGGACTAAAATAAAATAATAAAAAGGAGGCGTATTGTGTGATATCAATGCGATTACTTGTGTGGCAAACAATTCTCAAGTACCTAATTTTTTTAAACGGTTTCATATTTTAGTACGTAAGGAAAACAATTTTGTAAATGTCTAAGATAACTGTCGCAAAATGAATAATGGCAAAAAATTAAAAGAGAGCGATGGGGTAAATGATCCAGATAAGCACAATGCATGAGGGTATGTCGAGGGGGCAATGAACAGGGGTTAGATCGGCGCGGGAGCGGGACGGCGCGCTACGCTCGGCTGCTCAGGTTGCCAGCCATCCTTACCTTACTAACCGTCGTTAACAAACAAATACCTTCAACTACACAACAACTGTTTCAATTCATCATAAATCATTCTCAAAAATGTTACAATCAGTGTCAGTGCGTTACCCACCGAAAATAATTTTTGACAGTTGCGACGGGCTGGCTTTGAAATTGGGGACTGGGGACTGGCGTAACAATTCAAATAAAGATAATCAAATTACTGTTATAAGGCAAAAATAAAATTGACAACTTGGTAAAATATTTAGAGAATTTAAAAGTCAGTGAAAATTTATTAGTGTGAAAATAAAAAAATAGTTATAAAATTATTTCATCTAGTCTTACGATACCGGTCGCAACATTCCATTGTAACGGACGGACGATCACCATTAAATTCACTATGCACTAAGTTTTCACAGTAAAACGGGAATCATAAATGATTGAACGACACTTTGTTTCCAGCACATCGCACGAAATCCGGCCCCGACTAGCGGCGCTCACTAAAAACGTGATAATACAAAAAGAAGTCAGGGGTTACGATGTTATCGATGAAGACATGAATATTCGAAGACGCGAGGGTCGCGAGTGAACGGCCGGCGTAGCATCGCGCCGCGGCGTGAATGGAATCGACATTTTATGAATCGAGAGCCGTCGCTCATTGACCTGAGCGAGCCGCCGACGCTGCGCGGTGCCGCGGGCAGCAGCGCGGGCGCAGCCGTCGCCGTCGCCGCGCAGGTTCCGGTCCTCGACGGAAGTGACGTTCCGACCGATCATGGCGGCGAGCGCGCAGGAAGTGCGCAGCTTACCTATCGGGATGTCTTCGTCGCCGGCGACGGCCCGCGCCCGACCGTCGCCGCCGCGCAGTTCCGTGCACCTCATTGCGCGCCCGCAATCGCAGATATCGATATCCGCAAAAATGTGCGCGATCACTGACTCGCGAATAAATTATTCGAGCTGTTATCTAAAAATATTCGTGTGCGGCGCAGGGTTCGCGCAGCGCGAGCGATGCGGAGTCGCACACGCGAACCACTTCCCCGCTGCGGGGAGACTGATGAGGGCAGGCCGCGCCGGCGCCGGCGGAGGCTCCGGCGTACGCGCACACCGCCACCCGTCTCTTTCCGCGAGTTCCATCCACCCGCGGAGCGAACGGGACGACGACACCTCATTATCACAGCGCCGACTCGTGAACGCCAATAAACCGCGGAGTAGGGACAAAATATTCGACCTTCACTTTACGTGTACGTGTACGCGCACACCGTGGCAAGAAATGGTCGCGACAAGAACCCACACATGCGCAAGGAGCTGCGCAAATTGCTCGCGCCGCCGCCGCCGCCGCCACGCCGCCCCGATGTGCTACTTTTGACAATTTTTCCAGAAAACTGACATGCAGCGTCGCCGTGAGCGCGGCGCGCCCGCCAGCCACGTGGCGGCCCAACTCCCTCGCCGACACTGGCCCGCACATCGATGCCCGTGCACTAACACTTCTACACTAACTCGGCCAATCTTACTAAAACACATCGCGAATCGAGCTAACTATCAAAATCGGCAATACACAACGAAAAGAACGATTAACCATTCAAATGAAACTATTCCTGACTTACCTAATTATAATTACCCACATTTATTCCGTAGATAGGTACTATTTGCATTAGTAGGTGAAACTGATTTACACTAATAATTGCTTAAGTAATGAATGATAAGCTCATACGCAGGTAGATATCATTTAAAACAATTTTGATACCTCAAATAAAATAACATGCTCCAAAGAGCACCCTCCATATACTTACTTACTTGAACTTCAATTAATTCAATCTAAACTCGAACCACTTCTATTCACAACACGCTTTGTCCAAAGAGGAAAATCGCGTAGAAAAATTAAATTCTACCTACCCACAGTTTGGGATAAATTGCAACACAAATGATACCACAGCAGAAAATTGTTAAATCTATTAGTTTAAGTTATCTAATCTAATAAACACAATTCTGATGATAGTTTAATTAACATTTTGTCCTTTTATATTGGTAGGTAACAGTTTTTTTACCCAATCAGATTATTATGTCTTCTAGAAGAATAATTAGGTAGGTATGTTGGTTGTGGAACACAAAAGGTAGCTTAGAATACAAAAGCGTTTAAAACATGGTAACATCTAACAATGATTAATTGTGTTGTTTGTTAAGTATCGTTTTTCGTACCCGAATTTATTTGAATATAATGGAATTCATAAGCGAGATTATCTATTGGTTCCTAGTCTACGATGTACTCGTAGTTCCTTATTGTACAAGAATTACAGCTGGTAAATCGTACAAAATTATTTTATTATTATTTTGTGACTCGTGTTCGTTTAATGTGTCTGTATCAAATGTCAGTTGTGAACATACAGAGATTATTGAAATTGTTAAACACGTAGCGAAACGGCATAGGTTTTCTACCATTTTAGATAAATAATAGACAATAAGCTACTGAAATAACCATTGTTTTTATTTCACACGGAGAAAGTGATTAACCTACCTCCTACCTACTCATATTTATTAATTTTATCATGAAATAAAAACTGGAACTTAACGCGCATTTTATTAGTTGGTTGTTTATAAATTAAAAGAAAAAAACATAGGTAAGTAAAGTAAAACATAGGTAAGTAAAGTAAAACATAGGTTAGTCAGTTAGTCGATGATTGTCCTTGTACAAACGTCCGTATTAAATTGTTAAAATAGAGATTGATATTGTTTCAATCAAATATGTTAATCATTTTTAAATCTACATCCAATATAATAATACTGATTACCTAGTTTTTCTAAAAAATACCTATACTTTTTTGATGTCTGTCCTTATGTTTTTAAAGCTAGGTATACGCAATTAGGCAACCTGTAGATACACTGGCAAGAAAGTACCACAGATACAAAATAAAGATTCCCTGGATTCATTGATTTCAATTGACCTAGTCTAATAAGACTTAAATACATACCTAACTTAGATTAGATTTTAGAAACTTGTAATATTTGTTTACTCAATTATAACGACACAATTTATTAATTAAAATGGAGAATTAATGAGCATTTAGGTATGCATCTATACATATAGGTGCACATAGATAATGCAGCCTTTATTTATTAATACCTAATAAAGGTGCTTGAAATAAATTTTGATATCATTATATGAATGTTTTTTTTTTTTTATCGATATTTTTTTGTCTAGTATCCGCACATTTCGTTTGATCAAGTATAAGCAATACACATTGTATATATGTACAAGCCCATAGTACAAGCTTTGCTTAGTTTGGGACTAGGTCGATTTGTTTAAGATTGTCCCCAAATATTGATTTATTTATTCTATTCCTAAAATAATATATAAAAAAATAGCCGTCTTTAAATAATTATTTTAAATGCAAAATAAGGTAAATGCAACTTTTCTATTACTTTTTATAATACAATCGGAAATATTAATTTAATTAAATTATCTAATTCGTTTTATCATCATGAGCAATATTGAGTTTTCGGTTTGGAATTCGTAAAATTTCATATGACGGCTAAATACTTTTAATTAATTAATTAAATTAATATATTCCACAAATTTATATTTCAATCTATTTATAACTGATATAAAAAGTCATAATATCTTATATATCTTCTGACTACATTAACTTTTTAAGCACTAGTGTTGCGTCCCTCGCAAAGGAAAAAAACTCAATTTAAATAAAACACAACACTTTTTTTTTAATTTTTATATTCAGTCTACATTAACAGTACATTATTCCTGCTATATGCACACCGATTATATTCTAAAAGTCATTACTACAGTTAAAAAAATGCTTAAAACAGTATGAATGACGCTTCGTTCGCTCACTTTCGCAGTGTTCCAAAGAAACGTTAAGAAAACCAGTGAAATGATTAAAATAGTAATTTTTTTTGGTGATTACGGGTAGGCGCAGAGTTGTAGGGGCGGTAGGTGCCAAGAAAGTGCGCCGGAGTCTCGCGGTGCGGGGTCCGGGAGCGCCGGGGGTGCGCGCCCGGGCGCCCGCGCGCGCGCCACTTAGCCACACTCTTAGGTACTAAATGTTACCCATAAAAAGCAAGAACCAGATTTTAAAAACATCGCAAGTTTTTCGGTAACTAGGTATTAATTAAATAATTAAAAAATATGCGTTTCCTATTGTTTTCAAAATTATATAATTTTTAGTCCAGGATTTTCTTTTGTGTAATCTAAATATTGTGCAAGTAAAATTTACTCTGATTGCAAAATAAATAAAATGAGGGTAGGTAGCTTATGAAACAAGTAAAACATGCCCGCAATGTGTTTAAAAAAAAACTAATTTACAGGTATTAGGCACCCAAAGAATATTTACATATTTAGCTACCTATAATAAGGTAGCTATGCATAAAAAAAATACAAGTTATAAGAATAATACGATACAAGAAATACCTACTATCAATGAAAGTGTTAATTGTTTTTTTTTCATATTGAATATTAATTTATGATATTAAAGATATCCTAAATAAATTGGACCTAAGAAATAAAAAATTGCATAGTTTAATAACTACCTACTGCGCCATTGCATTAACAAATACGAGTCTCTGGTGACGTCGAGTAGGCACTGCCTGACATTTCAAAACCACCGACTATTGGCCCCCTTTAAAATCCACACTTTTCAATTTTTATAGTCTAAACCGGCAACATTGGAGTTCTTGACCAATGGCGACCGGCCTTTACGACGAATGTTGTCAGACGTATAATCCTAAAACGAAACGTCCTAAGACTAGCCACATGAAGTAGAAAGGAAGCTGTATAAGTAAGTACTTCATAGATAAAATTTAAAAGGATTTATTTGAGTTTTTGCCAATTTTCACCAGTATTTATAAATACCTAAATCGGGAAGGACCGACCCCTGTTTGGATTGATATATTTTATTTCAGGATTTATTTTGCCACGGACAGACTCCTAATATGATAAAAAGAACAACATAAGGAACTGGTAGCGAAACTGCAATGAGCATAATATACACCTATTATCAATAATTGGGCATCTCCAACAGCACCTATAGATATTAGCCAAGGTAAAAATTAATGTTTTCTCGTGATTGGAAGAAACAAAGCTAAAAGGGAACTTTAGATCGGCGTGTAATTCAAATATTAGATCGGTTTCTCAAAACAATGAAAAGAGCATTCGTTTTCTGGTCATTATAGAATAAGTAAATAAACAAAAAAATACCACAGGTTACTGGTAAACAACATTAATTTATCAAAATGAAATAGTTTATCAGCTGTGCTGTCTTGACACGATGAAAGGTACTACACTATTGCTTGATCTGATTTCACTACTATAGGTACAACCCTTTATTTATAAATATAACTTGGAGAAAGTGTGTGGGGTGTGTGTCGCTTTGGAATCTGTCGCTTATTATCGCGTAGGTACTTACGTCTGTGCTGTGTCTATCTAATCTTGCTGCTTGATAATAGTACATTGTTGTAAAGGCTAGAAAGTAGGCAATAGACGGACAAGTGTGTTCGAGGTCCGAGCCGCAGGTGAGGACCTCGAAGGAGACGAGTCCATCTATTGCACTTTTGGCCGAGACATTACATAGTGCTTTTCACGCCTACTGCGAGGAAATTGCAAATAATTATAATTATAAGTCAAAATGAAGTACCTAATTAAAGATCACAATATGAAACACCCGCCAGCAGCAGCACAGCAGCAGCAGCGCGCCGGCGCCGGGCCGACCGCGCACTGCCCTCCACTCCACACGCGAGCGAGCGCGGGCGGGGGTGGGGGCAGGGGCGGCTTTGAAGCCTGAATTCTAACCATCTTTTGCCACATTTCCGTGCAGGGGCGTGAAAAAGATATAGTTTCCCAAGCAAGCTTCCTCTTATTGCTCACTTCTGATACTGATCTTAGTGGACATTGACATTGAAATCCGCGCCAGTGTGTTGCAGGCCTAATTTGTATGTGGCATCCGTCATATATTTTTTTTTCCATACAAATGTAGACACCCGTAGCATGGATAATTACGAAGCGATTGACACCTCATTCATCAAAATCGGCTCAGTAACACACGTATAATCCATACTAATATTATAAATGCGAAAGTGTATGTGTGTGTTTGTTTGTTTGTTTGTCCGTCTTTCACGGCAAAACGGAGCGACGAATTGACGTGATTTTTTAAGTGGATAGTTGAAGGGATGGAGAGTAACATAGGATAGTTTTTATCCCTGTAATCATCCCCTGAGGGGGTGAAATGGGGGGGTAAAAGTTTGTATGGAGCTGCGATATAAACGAGTTCCACGCGGACGGAGTCGCGGGCAGAAGCTAGTAATATATATTTATTAAGAGACAATCTTGCACAAATCGAACTAGTCCTATAGGGCTTGTGCACAAATCACGCGAGGTTTTTTCGGCTACTTTTTGACCCCCCCCTCCCCCTTGGTGATATTTGGTGAGGTTCTTGGGCACCCCCCCCCCCCCCCCCCTCCCCCCTACGTAAACCTCACGCATATTTTTTTCATTCGACCGAATTGTAAGATAAATTGTATATAGTAAATCTTGTTTATTTTTCCATACCTAATAGTTATGAATGTGATGATATATTTATAAGATAAGATTTCATTTATTGTATAATTATATCGCATACAGTATTCCGAAAACACAACAATATTTAAGCACTCAACAATCTTTACGTACGTTCGCCGCAAAATTCACAATATTTGTGGCAATGGCAAGTGAAGTGAAGTAAAGAGTGCGCGGCGCGAGCGAGCGAGCGGGTAGTTTCATGCCCGGTCAAGCCCAAGTGCTCCAAAATGTCGTAAAATAGACTCGCTATTTTGAAGTGCTATTTACAAATACAAATACAAAATATTTTATTTAAGACGACCGCTTTAGCCTAGTTGGTAGTGACGCTGCCTACAAAGCAGGGCGGCCCGGTTTTTGAAGATAATATCCTTTCGGTCTCTTAGGTCCAGTTCCTAGGTACGTCTAGTGTGTTGGGTACGACTATTTCTGCGAAAGTCCATTTATGCAAAAGTCCATGTCCGCGGATGTCCATTCCTGTACAAGTCCATTATTTGAACGTCCACTGTAGGTTAGGTTAGGTTTGTTTTATGATCATGGATAGCGGAGCGAGCGAAGCGAGCGGAGCGTCAGAATCATTGCTAAATAAATAAATTAGGCAAAAAAATTGTTAGCCAAAATATGTTTATACTAATTAAAAATTAGGCCAAATAAAATTAGACGAAATAAGATTATGTGAAATGAGTATTATACAAAACGACTTTCACTCAAATGAAAATTAGGCAAAGTGAATAGTTATGCTAAACAATATTAGTGTAAATGAAATTAGGCAAACCGAAATTAGGCAAAAAGTTGTTAGGCAAAACAAGGTACAACCAACTTAACTGTATATTATTAAAGAAAACAATAAAATAATAATTACCCTTTTAATAAATTGTACTGGGGACATTTTTCCTGCGTCAACATCATGCACAAATTGTTTAATCTTCGTATCCCAGGCAATCAGGCAAGACAGACATTCACGGAATGGACGTTACAGAAGCTAGACATTCACGGAATGGACGTTACAGAAGCTAGACATTCACGGAATGGACGTTACAGAAGCTAGACATTCACGGAATGGACGTTACAGAAGCTAGACATTCACGGAATGGACGTTACAGAAGCTAGACATTCACGGAATGGACGTTCGAAGCAATAGACTTAAGAGTATACTGGGCATATCAGGAACTGGACCTAAGAGACCGAAAGGGATAATATTACATAAATATTGAAATTAAAAAAAGGGTGGATGATTTGTGAAATATGACTCGCTAGCGGTTTAGGTATGAATATGTTGACTTCATGTTTTTAATTGCAGACCCATACGTCAAAAAAATAAAGACATAGAACCGTTTGATGTGATTTTAAGACCAATAGTTGCAATAAATATCTATCGAGCCGATTTCGTCCAATTACGTATCGAGCACGTCCACGGTCTTTGAAATATGGCGAATATTAACATATATTTTATTTGATGTGCTAGAACAAATAGTTTTTAAAAAACTGCTTAAATAACATCAATTACACCAAATTAGATCTTGTCAGCCTCTTAACGAACCTGACGATGTGACCTGTACTAGACGATGATATATAGGCAGCGTCACTACCCACTAGGCTAACCGGTCGTCAAATAATGAATCCTTTTCTTTATTCAATTAAAGAAGCAAGGGCCGTTTTTCCATAGAAACGTAGTCCCCTGTTTTCTCCCTGGATAATGGCAGTAGAGCAATATTTTTTTTTCCATAAATCTATGGCTACTATTGAAATGTTCCTATGTTTTCATATTTTTCATAAATTTATTCTTAAAAGAGATATTGATATTAACCTTCAAAAACCTAAATAATGCCAGATTTTCCGCTGTGTTCAAACATCCAGAAATCAATTTTGACTAGATTATTTAGAAAAAGGAAAACATAGGAACACGGTCAAAGCCTTTCTTTGATTTTTAATAAAAAAAAATAGTTAAATAAGTCAAGTTTTGGAGAAGAAATCAGGGCGACTACGAATCGTTGATTTTATGTACTTTTAATAGGTATTTTCGGTCCAAGCTGCAGTTGTCTCTATCGCGCTCTGC
The DNA here is from genome assembly GCA_947578815.1 of Epinotia ramella. Taxonomy (NCBI): domain Eukaryota; kingdom Metazoa; phylum Arthropoda; class Insecta; order Lepidoptera; family Tortricidae; genus Epinotia; species Epinotia ramella. The sequence continues at coordinate 11,487,489 of OX388210.1, forward strand.
GGGGGGAGGCTTGAGAGGTTTGAAACAGCAATACATTTTGCAAATACCTATTTCTCAATTATCTCGCCCTTAGTGTTTCCTTTTATTGTAATGAGCTTCCAATTGCTTTTCACTGTATGTGTGTGTATATAAATAAACATACATATGCTTAGTGAATAGCATTGAATTTATTGAATATACTTAACATACATATTTTATTGCGAGGCTAATGCTGATATCTGAAATAAGCTATAGCCTAATTCAAAAATCAGCTCAATTGATTCTTATTCCTAGATTGTACTAGTACCCTATCTAAAAAGGAATATCAAATTCTAATTCATAATAGCTTTCTGCATCTAGTCTCATGCCAACCCTAAGCTTGCACGTTTTAGTCAATGTCACGTCTAGTCATTCGATTTTGAACTGTATTGTAATAGCATCTTGTACAGTAATTCGCTTGCGCTTGGGTTTTATGTAGGTATTAGGTATACGAATAGGAGGTAAAATTAAAGTAGTAAAAATTACAAATACCAGGTAAAGTTCGTAGTAGGTAGATAATAATTAATTTAAGTTCAATTCAATTATGATATATTTATCATGATGTGATAGTTAAATACCTGCTCTTGAAACCCTTTTTAGCTCCAGAGGTATACAATTTGTATAAATAAAATAAATAAAAGGCACCTACATATAATTCAAGTCAGTATTTAAAATAATATCCCAATTTACCAATGTAGGTTGGTAACTAAGAACCAGACTAATTAAGTACCTATATAGTTGTAGACACAGCGAATTCAGACACATATCTAAGTACGAGTACCTATTCATAGGAAGGTTTATGTTATAAAACAACAATAACTGAAAGTGAATGTGAAATGATACAAAACTTGAAGACGCACGACCTTATCTTAGAATGTTTTACCTCATGTAAACAGAAGGCACGATTGTGTAACACCGGTCATTGTCCCATCTGCTTATTGCCCGATTTATATTAAGATTTATTAGAATGTGATTTGGGTTTGTGAGCTGCAGAGAGCGGGATCAGTGCCGTGACAGGGGCCGCGAAGAGCGCGGGCGAGCTGCACTCATCTTCTCTCAGCCGTGACGTCCGGCCGGGGTCAGCGGCCGCAGGCCCGGCTTCCTTGTGCCGACACCGACCCTCCGAGATGTCATTCACGTGCTCTCCCGTCCCTTCCCGGATTTCGACTTCTAAACAACCTAACTCATTGTCGTTTCGACGCGCGCCGGAAGCTTCCTCACCAAGTGATCCCAAATTAGGAGCGAGGTGTGCAAACGACCGAGGAGCAAATCGGAAAATAATCACAGAGTTGGACCTGCTCGGGCACACTTCACTTGTTTTCTGTCGATTGTTTTATTAAATGATAAAGCGATATGGGCACGTGGTCGTATTGTGTTCGAGCTGAGGCACCAGCGCTAACAGATTAATCGCGGCAATGCGTGACACGTGCAGTCCACGCTTGCGGCCTTCTATTTGTAAACCGGCGCCGAGGGCCGTGCATTCCGAGCGCGCCTCCGTGCTCACTGCACCACCCCGCCAACACTGCCGTGCCACTCTAAAAAGGAACATGTGTCGTTAAGTTTTAGGACCTTCTACAGCCAACATGAATGACATGAAAATGTCGGTACGTTCTTTAAAAACACTCAACTAAGTTCTCCACTAGAAGGAACTGAAATGTCAACGCCGTCAACGGCGATGTAAGTTTCTCACCTGTGGGATATCATCGCTGATTCCCGTTACGGGGTCTGAACTTGATAGTGTAAGCCGTACGATTAAAAAAACCGCAAATCGATGTACAGTTTAGCCGTTTGGCACACGCATACTAGAGGACAAACAAAATTGTTGACCCGCAGTTCCTAAAAAAGTTTCCCTTAGGGGGGAGTGCTGAGACATTTTATTTTTTGTATGAAAAAAAAAAATTTTTTTTTTCGGAAAACTATCATGTGTATCATATGAAAGGGCTTTTTGAGGCGATTCTAAAAATATACCACATCATTACAGTTCATCCATTTTTTTAATTATAACAAAAATACAACGGGAAATACCTCTTTAACCCTTTATCTGCGCCTTTTCATCAGTTGGTATAGTTTGTTTAGTTTTTGACACAAAACATCAAGGTTAGACTCCTTCAGATACGATATACCCAACATTTTTTTTTGTACAGTATATCTGGGGGCACGCACCACCAAGACGAGCCAAGCGAAGCGCAAGGGCACTACCTACCTTTTCTCGAAGCGCTTCGTCGTATTTTTGAACCTTCTTGACTTGGGTTCGGATTATACCAGATATACAAAATGTTCGGGATATGATGTCAGTGGTTGACTTATTAAAACTATAAAGTTTCAATTGCATAGCTCTTATACTTTAGATTTTATTGATATCTAAAATACCCCGATTTCGTCACTGACTCACTGATGATCATCAATATTCTTAAGGTTCTTCCTGAAGTCCTAGAAAGCTGAAATTTGGTATGTAAGCTAGTAATACACTAATAAACAACGAAAAAAACTTAAAACTTAAAACTTTCTCCCCCAACCCCTTAAACTAGGGGGTGAAAGTTTGTATGAGATTTCCGCAAATTTTGATGCTAGGGGTCTGAAAATTGATATAGGGACCTCGTTGTTATAAATACTAAAATACATATTTCAGGATTTTTAGTAAATCACCCCCCAACCCTTAAAATTAGGGGATGGAAATTAATATGGGTTTCTCTTACACTTCTTTAGAAACTACCTTACAAAAAGGAATGAGATCCCACCAATATAGACCCGCCGCTTATTAATATCATCATAAATTCATTCGGCGCGAGAGTCTATGCGGCGACAAAGCTATGCTTTTTAGCCAAGATGTAGAATTTGTAGAGCGTGGCTGGTAGTGGTAGAGTTACGCCGCATGGAGTAATAGGAAGCTTGGCGCTACTTATGATCTGATATCTTTTTAACGCTGAAAGCTATATGAGCTAGGGAGTATTGGCAATCACTTTACATTTAATGTTTTGGTGGGATCACAAATTATACGTTATATCTTGATATCTAATATCTAAGTAAGCAATTTTGAAAATAATTTCATTTAGTATTTTATTTTTTTATGTGTATAAACAATATCAAAGTGACACAGTTCTACTGGAATTCTATTGAACTGTGCTGTTTTGTTTATTGTTGGTTTTATCTAAGTGATAATAACGATCAAAAACGATAAATTCTTTGTCTCCCCATCCCCCCGCCCATTCCTCAAGATCTGAGTTCCGATCGCGAGCATCCTCGGTGTGATTTGACACACGTGAATGAAGCTCGACGCCAAATGTTTGTCACCGGTGATAAGACCCTCTCTGCCCTGCTTGAGCATATAAAAAGGGCAAAACATCAGTCTGGAGAAATATCGGGGCGTGCACTAGAAAGTCACGTAGCAACCCGACCATCTAGAACAGTGGGGATGGAAGAGAAGCCCCGACCTTTCATTAGAGCCTAAATTGATCTGAATTAGACTGTATTATTTTATTTTATTTAAATCAGGCAATGCATGCAGTTAAGGAGCTAGATAGGTGTGGATGCAAAATTGTATGCGAAACCAACCGATGCTCATGCAAAATAAATAACCTCCCTTGCACCCCAGCCTGCAGAATTTGCCACGGTGATTGCCATAACGCGAGGTGCGCTATTATTTTCACAATTTACGCCTTTTATGTAGAAAAGTGAATTCATTTATACATACCGCTTTTTGCAGCAAAACGTATATAGAAGACGGAGAGGAAGATAGCAGAAAAATATATTAAATTATTAGATAAAAACAACAGGAATAAACATCTTTCATTCAACTTTCAGACACTTTTTAAGTCAGTATCTACCACAAAAACTATACCAACTGATGAAAAATCGCAGTTAAAGGGTTAAAATGGTATTTCCCATTGGATATATGGATACTTCGTATCATTTTATGATTAATGTGTACCGTATCTGCACTACAGTTCCATAAGTCACGTAAAATAGGTATTGAAGTAGAACTGTGTCACTTTATAATACCTATTGAAAAATTAAGAGATAGGGAAAAGTGAGAGATGTGGAAAAACCAAGTAGGTACCTTATCGATGATGCTTTCTCTCTCGATCTCTCTTTCTGTTTCGATTGTACCGCAAAGTATGTGCACTGGAAAATGTCAGTGTATGAAAATATACCTACATGAAATAAAGTCGAATTATTTTGTTTAATAATGCCATACCTCACTCACGTGCCACCCATGATTGAAAAACCGTGTCGGGCCACGCTCAGTGTAGGGTTCCGCAGTTGCCTGTCTTTGTTACATCGACACGCGCGCACCAACTAAATGGTGCGGTTGCGTCGGCTGAATTTATTTATTTATTTAAACTTTATTGCACAGTAACAAGATACAAGTACAAAAGGCGAACTTAAGAGGCTGACAAGACCTAATTTGGTGAAATTGATGTTATTTAAGCAGTTTTTTAAGAAAAACTACTTGTTCTAGCACATCAAATAAAAATGTTAATATTCACCATATTTCAAAGACCGTGGACGGGCTCGATACATAATTGGACGAAATCGGCTCGATAGAAAAGAATTGCAAAGATTGGTCTTAAAATCACTTTAAACGTTTCTATGGTTTTATTTTTTAAACGTATGGGTCCGCAATTAAAAACACAAAGTCAACATATTCATACCTAAACCGCTAGCGAGTCATATTTCACAAATAATCCACCCTTTTTTATTTCAATTTTTATGTAATATTATCTTCAAAAACCGGGCCGCCCAGTAACACTCGCTCTCGTTTACTCCAATACAAATAGACAGTGTGTGCGCTACCCAAAATCCTCAAGGGCATTTTGGTGTTGACAGCGTCTTAATGCCATAAGGCATTCTCTACCAGTCAACCTTTAGGCCAAACAATTAGAATTTGTACGTAAGTTGGCTTTGTTGACATTTAGTATTTTTTTCACATTCCCAGTAGTAGCCATTTAGCCGGCAGGGGACGGGCGGGACGGGACGGGGGGACGACACACTTGACTTTTTTTTTATACCATGTCGTTGGCAAACAAGCTTACGGACCTGATGGTATGTGGTTACCAAAGCGTATGGACGCTTGCAACTCCAGGGGTGTTATATGCGCGTTGCCGACCCTTTAGGAATTTATACACCTCTTTTTTGAAGAACTCCATACTGTAGTCCCTCGGGAAAACCTCGGCAGGGAGCTCATGCCACAACCGGAGCGTCCGAGGGAGGGAATTTCTCTGAAACCGTACGGTACACAACCAAAAATTAGGGCTTTAAAGCCCAATATCACTCAAACGGATCACTGAGTTGAAAAATGGTTTTTAGAGACCTATAATACTTTTGAACAAGCTATCCAACGACACCTGGATTTAAAGATAAAAAAAATATCCTCACTTAGCGTGTAGGGGAGGTAAAACATATTTTTTTTTTTAGATTTTATTCTACCATTTTGTCGGCGTCATTCATTTATATACCCATGTTGCCGAATATTACAGCTTTCTAGTAGTAAAGGGTCACTGAGCTAAGCCGCAGACGGACAGACGGACATGTTGATATTATAAGTGTCCCTTAATGACTACGGAACCCTAAAAAGGGCCATAACAATGAAGGATTGTGCAACTTTTTCAGAGCCCAGCCAACATTCGCTTCTGCAGTCGCAAGTCAGCGTAATCCTAGATATGGGTTAGTCATCAGGTCATCACAAATAGGCGAAAATGCGACATAAGTTTGTGCTCAGCCTAGATGGTTGTTTCTGTTTGAAGCTAAGTAGGTATGTACACTTTTCTAAGATAAGATCTTAAACATATCTTTTTTTTCTTCCTACTTTTTCACGGTATCGTGCGCTATTAAATTCCACACATTCGGAATTTAAGAATTACCCCAAGATGGGCATAAGTAAAGTATCTAAGTCAATAGCGGGTATTGATAATGAGGTGTACAGTCGAAGTACGCTGCTGCATTCCGATGAATGGCAGGGGGGTCCGCGGCGCGGGCGCGGGGCGCGGGGCGCGGTGGCGCGGGGGCACATGCCAGCGCGTGCGCCGCGCTGCGTTACTAACAACCGCTAGTACTTACTCTAACAGGTGGCTACTTTACTAACATTTTGGGTTAAGTTAACATTTTGTCTATGTGGATTCTGTCCTGCTTGTTGAATTGCATACCCGTTGCCACGCAACAATAACACTTATGGTAACAGAACTATTAACTTCTTACTTCCATCTATCTTAAATAATCTGCCTAAGAACTTATTACTAGACCTTACTGATACTATTATTATTCATAACAAATGTAAGAAGCTACTTAAATGTTACTACCTAAGTTTAGATGAATAAGTGGAATAAAATCGTAGTCGACAATAGCAATTTGTTACAAGTATTATATTATTATAAGTAGTTAACTAAAGGAACGCGGGAAGTACCGCGCGATCTCGCCAACTATTGCCTAAACCTTCCAGGTTTCAAATAGTGGCTTTATGTGCAACACAATAAGTATTGTAAAAAAAATTGTTTTAAATAAGTAAATAAAAAAAAAAAAAAAAAAAATTCTTACCTACTTGTTGTGTTTTATTACGCTTTAGGGCTAAGGGCTAGTGATAGTCATGGGATGTCCATATTATACTTATCCCTGGTCTGTTATTAACTTATTCGGTACACACTTATCTAATATGTAATTAAAATGGCATGAATTGCTATTAGGTAGACCATGAAATAACTTATATAGAATATAGGTAGGTACCTTTTTAACCGACTTCAAAAAAAAGGAGGAGGTTCTCAATTCGGTTGTATATATATATTTTTTTTTCAATTTTTGTTATCTCAGAACTCCGTCATTGATGAGCCGATTCGTAATTTTTTTTTTGTTTGTAAGTATATGCTTCCAGGTGGGTCCCATTATTTTTAATTCAGTTGGATGATGGGATCCATGAGGAATTGAGGGAACTCCTCAATTATATTAGGCACGCGTGTAGTGATTTTGGTATTTTCTATTATATCTCGTGTATTTACACCCGGAATTCATAAATTTGGTGGAGTGGAATTGATGCTGAAGACCACAGATGACTTATGGAATTCCTCAATTATGTACTTAAAAGTACAAAAGTACGTCACAGATTCTGATAAGATTCCGTTGAAATGCAACTAATGAAGTTCCAAAGGTGATCCTTGTGGAATCGACGGAAGTCCTCAAATATTATCGGCCCACATACAGCGATTGGGTTTTTTTCTCTAATAATCAACGCATTTGCTTTTGTAAATCAGTTCATGTGGTAAATTGGAAAATAACTGTTCTCGTGACTTGGCGGAGTACTAAATTGAAGTCGGTTAAAACTTTGTTTTTAAAGTAAATTATAATCGGAAACCTCAATTATAAAACAATTGGCCCATCGTATAATTAAATGACACCAAGTGGTTTATAAATAGGTATCAATTATTATAATTATGTATAACAGTAATTTTATTGAACAACAAAATAAATAAAAGGCATCTTATATCGTTAGGCGTTTAAAAAGAAATTACTAATCTAATTAATATATATTAATAAACCGGAAGTGTCATTTGAAACATTCCTACGGCTTATTCTGTGCCTACTATACCTACATCACATCTATCGCTAGGCCAGACCTACTTATAAAATGTAGGTATGCCAAGGTAATGTGAATATAAAATTATGATAAGTTTCTATCAAGAATTTATTTTTTGATACAAGCTTTCATTGCTAACTGTAGTTTTCTGTATACTGTCATCAACTACTCATTGAGACGATTCTAACGAGCCCACACCCAACGGGGCTACGTCGGCTAACCTAAGCCTACCTAACCTACTGAATTCGCATGGCCACCTTCTGTCTCCATCATCAGATCAGCTCGATGGTACCATTATATTGAATTGTCATCCAAACTACTACTTCTATGGAAACTACGGTAGGCTAGTGGTTCAGGCATGCGGCTGTCAAGCGGCGGTCGTGGGTTCGAATCCCGGCTGGTATCGTAACACTTCCTTACTGCTATAGTAATAAAGACGTGTTCCGATATATTTGGCTACTTTAGCTGCTATATTGCTGTTTGAGCTGCTAACTATATGACGCTGACTGTACCAATGAGTTTTTCGGAACTCATGTACGGAAATTTACCTTTAGCTTTTTGGTGAAGAAAAACATCGCGAGGAAACCAGTCTAATCCCAATAGGTCTGGTTTTCCCTCAGGGTCGGAAGGTCAGAAGGCAGCGGCTTTTGTAAAACTAGTGCCTATGCCAAATCTTGGGATTAGGAGTCAAAGGGCTCCTTCTTTAGGGCACAAATGGAAATAACGCTAGGGGGATGATGATGATCCAAACTAAGTACTACTTATACCCAAAGATTTCAGCTCAATTGGTTGAGGTTAACTGATGCCAAATTCAGTTCCAGGACTTGTCCCACACTAAGAAACTTATAAGCAAACGAACAGGTTAAGTTAAATAAAAGCTTCTAAAAAGTAAGTCATGTGTTCGAATAATCAAACGAAACCAAAGAAATGCTACTTTATTTGTTGTATGAAAGGTTCAAATCCCATTGAAAGGAGTGTGTAGAATTGTAATGCACATCGGGCCAGGGTATACTGGCAATGAAGAGATAATATATGAAATGTAAGTTTGTATGAAAGGGGTAATACTCGAAACTACTCACCCAATTTCTTGAATTCTTTCACCAGTATATAGACGAACCTGCGGGATAGACATTCGGCTATATTATCCCGTGTTTCCGCCGAAGACCATTGTAAAACTCGGGAAGCTAGTAAATACTTTTTTTTTTTTTTTTTTTTTTGTCAAAACTGTGTACCTACATAAGATCTCATGTCATACATTAAAAGGTATCAACAGTTTGCCCATTTCGGACGTACAATATTTGAACTTAAAATTAAACTTAATTGTTTGTAGATCTATACGAAATATTCATTAAGATTGTAAAAGCATTTAATTGCAAGCCATTCCTTCAGTTCCTTTTTGAACTTGGTACTCTCGAGTGACTTAATCAATTCAGGCAAGTTATTAAAGATTCTGATTCCAGTAGCATAGGTACTCTTTCTAATGATGTAACTAGAAGGCCTAATTGTACACACATCATATTTATATTGGGATCTTAGATTAGTTTTGGAGTCACTTTTTTTATTAAAAATATCATGTCGTTCCTTAACAAATAAACAAATTTCTAGTATATAGATACACGTCAGAGTTAAAATTTTATTGCTTCTAAAGATTTCCCTTAAGGATTCCCCGTTTTTTAAGTTATAAAGAGAAAAAGCCTTTAATAATAAAAGTCTCCCAAGTGATCTCCAGAGACCGGAACTAATCATCCGATTTCAAAGATCTTTGAAGGCTAGGCTTCGAGGAGCCTAGCCTGGGGTTTCTGTATTACGCTAAAACCGCGCGGGCAGCTTGTATATGATAAAATAATAATTATTACAAGAAATCTACCAGACATATACAGTATCTATGTAATGGATGTGGTAGCCCACATGTACTTAGTATTAGCGCCAGTAACGTATCATAAATAAATATTTAATGTTATCTTAGTGAAGTAGGCATATCTGCATCACCATAGTTGTAGGGCCTGCCCAATCATAGTTGTAGGGCCTGCCCAATCATAGTTGTAGGGCCTGCCCAATCATAGTTGTAGGGCCTGCCCAATCAAACAAAAATTCTGTAAAATTATTGTACCATGGTCGGAAATCTGGACATACGTATGAATTATCTAATAATATTTAACTATCCTAATGTTGAACATAATGGGGCACATAGCACGTAGAACCGATGGCCGTTGGGGCGGAAAGGTTCTCGAGTGGCGACCACGTACCGGAAGGCGCAGCGTGGGTAGGCCCCCCGCAAGGTGGACTGATGACCTGGTAAAGGTTGCTGGAGTTCGCTGGATGCGGGTGGCGCAGGACCGGTCACTTTGGCACTCTTTGGGGGAGGCCTATGTCCAGCAGTGGACGTCTTTCGGCTGATATGATGATGATGATGATGATGATGATGAATGTTGAACACTTTGTCGTTTGAAGATAGGAATTTTCAAGCGAGCTAGCTAATCGACAAGGAGCTAGGGCAGCGAGTATTCGCTACAATCCGTGCCAGGAGAACACGAATTGGGTAAAACAGTGGTTGTAGGTAAAATGACTTTTGTCTCACTAAGCGGTATACTGATGATTTCGGAGTGTGAGCATAATTAAGTAGTTATACGATTCGTAGTAACTAAGCGTAGGTAGAGAGAGGTCTAGTTTCGTTAGGCGTGACGGGTGAGGTGGCGCATGAGCGCGTAAAGCACTATTTCCACCAAACGGCCCGCAACGGATCGGAACGGAAATAATTTTATAGTCTTTAAACGATACTGAATTATATAGGTATGTACTGCTTTTAAGTCCACATTACCAAGCTGCGCACAACAGCCTGATCGTAACCGAAAGTACGCTGCGACACGCGACACCGCACCGCTTTTGCCACAAATTATCAACCCAACTTTTCTTTTCCTCTTTTGTGTATTATGATGATATTCTTCTTCTTCTAATGCAATAGCCAATAATACTACGTCAACTTCAACCATTTTCAAAAATTACAACAATCATTGGTAGAAACGAAACTATTTGACTGGGTGCGGATACGTTCGCAAGCAAGCGTACGGTGCCGATCGTGTGCGTCGACATTCTGTCGGCCGCGAACGGCTGTTACCGCCCGATCGTATGCGTCGACATGCTGCCGGACACGATCGGTTGTCGCCGCATCCGTTCGTATTCTTTCCAATCCGATCCGATGCGGGCCGTTTGGTGGAAATAGTGCTTAAATAATAACAGCCCAGGCGACCAGTGGGACTAGGGCTGTGCTGGTGGAGGGTGATGAAATGGCCCTCAGATATGATGGCAAGCTCAAAACATGTGAATTAGGAGTCCCCAACCAAGCAGCGACGAGGTTACCTGGGTTTTGCCGGGGAAACTTCCAAAGACGACCCTGGCGAATAAATGCATAGTAAATAAATAAATATTCTTCTGATGCAGCCTAGATGAGCAGTATCACTAGTATATCGGATACCTCTATTATAAAACAATTGACACTTCGTTAGTATCTAGTGGTAAGGCGGAGGGGAAAAGACCGAGAGGACGCGGTCCAATTCGATGGACCGACCCACCAAATCCGCACCACTCTCGATACCCTCCACGAAGCCGTGCATTTCGCCGAAAACAGACAGATTTTGCGAAAAATCATTAGAGAGAAGACTATGACACGGGGGGTACCAACACTACCAACCCTCAGCATTGAGGTTAACGACGCATGGAGGAGGAGGATCACTAGTATCAGTATATACGCTATTTGACAAAAGTCACATTAGCTTATTTTTATGAAACGTTAAAAACGCTGCGTTAGTATGGAATTTGTAAGGATTACAGGCTTGTGACGTCACAATCTAACAACGTCCTTATTGTTAGTTTTTATGAATTTAAAAATCTTAAAATTGACAACTTAAATGAAAGATTGATAGTTTCCCAGTATTTTCGTAATTTTTATCTGTTGGTAATGAAAAAACATATTATTTTCACTGTTGTCAAATAGTCTATTGTTAAAAGGTCGAGGAAGAGTCTTCTGGTCGAGCCTATATATATGACTAGACATTGAGGAGCAGGCCGTCCCGGTACCGCTGCATACCGGGTAGAGTCAGTCCGACCCAAGTCGGGCCTAGCTGGGTTTCTTGCTGGACTCTTCTCAGCTAGGCTAGGTTTTAGCGAACCAGCGACAAAACTCCCAGTAGTTCGACACCACTCACACCCCAGATTCGGTTGATACCGTTCAACCAATCTCACTGGAGCGCAAAAAAAAAAAAAAAAGGTGCAGTCCACTCACTCTCAAACTGCGGTGCAGAAAGTAATGGGAACCTACTGCACCATCCTCCCTATCCTGTACCTACCTGATAAGAGAGCTAAACCGACAAGAGAGCTAAACCGACAAGAGAGCTAAACCGACAAGAGTTTCAGGACGGTAGTTGACTAATGGTAATGACAATCGAATGTACCTAAGTCTTATTCATTCAAATTATAGGACACATATTTGACAGGACAGTATGTGGTTGATATAAAGTCCTCTGCCTGAAAAAGGGTTAGCTCTTCAATTTATGATGATGTCCTAATTGCAAAAGAAAAAGCCGTCAAATCCTGATAAGATGGTACTTAACATTTATATTTAAATTACATAATTTTAACTAACTGGCAGGTTTTTCACATGTCCAATAAACATAAAAAGATCATAAAATGTGTAAACACTTACACGTGTTGTAAATGTCTTACTTAGGCACTAATTTCCCAATGCAATGGACACCTTGTTTATTAGCTTACCCAGGTTCATTGACACGGAATAACTTTCGTGTTCAATTTCATTTTTTATAAGTAGGTGCTGCAGTTCAAATGCGCAGACGCAGAGGCACGCTTTTAAACTCTTTTGTTATTCAACATATTTTCTTAAATGCATGTTACTTCCCGTCTTTTTTTGCAATTGAAGTACCTAATTGCAAAAAATCGGGAAACAATCAAGAATACAAAGCCTTGACACACCCAGCGTAATATATTTTTTGATTATCATTGTTTATGATTAATACGATACGATTGATAATTATATTTAATACGAGGGCTGCCTTTTAAGTTCTGTCGTTTGCAACCCTCCCGTGATTGCATAAAAAAGAACTAGTGTCACGTTAAAATATTTGAATTTAGAATTCGAAAACAAAAGAATGACTCGAAATCGGCCCAACCGTTTTAGTACAGCGTTCGTTCAAAGTTGACAAGTCAGTTGTGAAAATGGAAATTTCGAAGGAAAATTTACGTGCGATAATTTTTTACAACTTCAAAAGGGGCTTAACGCGACTTCAGTGCTTCGAAGAGTTGACTACGGTTTTCAATGATAAAGCACCATGCCTTCGGACTGTGGAACGCTGGTATTTAGAATTTCAACGTGGTTGCTCTAGTCTTGGTGATAGACATCGTGAAGGTCGACCAAAAACAGCCGTAACCCAGGAGAACATTGATGCTGCACGGCAACTGATCATCGAAGATCGCCATGCGACATACCGTGAGATAGAAGCTTCCTTAAGTATTTCAGGGACCAGTGTTCACAGTATTTTGCATGATCACTTAGGCGTAAAAAAGTTGATCTCACGCTGGATACCACATTTACTCAGTGAAGACCAAAAAACGGCTCGCGTTCGATGGTGTCGCAAAACTCTGCGGCAATTCAACCGAGGAAACTCGAAACATGTTTACGACATTATCAGTGGTGACGAATCTTGGATATATGCCTACGATCCCGATTCTAAACAGCAGTCGACTGTTTGGGTGTTCCAAGATGAGCCAAAACCGACCAAAGTAATACGCTCACGGAGGACTTCGAAAAAAATGGTCGCCACGTTTGTGGCGAAAAGTGGCCACGTTGCCACCATCGTGCTCGAGGATCGTAAAACGGTTAATGCTGACTGGTATACCACTGTCTGTTTACCAGAAGTCATCGGCGAGTTTCGAAAAAATAACCCAAGACGTCGTATAAGACTGTACCACGATAATGCGAGCTCGCACACCGCCCGGCAAACTATTGCGTTTTTAAAAGAGCAAAACGTCGAAATTCTGGAACACCCGCCGTACAGTCCAGACTTAAGCCCTAAGGTTTTTTTTACTTTTCCAAAAATCAAGCAACGACTTCGTGGTCAACGGTACCAGACGCCTGAAGAAGCGGTTGAGTCATACAAAACGGCCATTTTGGAGACCCCGACTTCGGACTGGAATAAGTGTTTCGAAAACTGGTTCGATCGAATGAAAAAGTGTATTACATATCACGGTGATTACTTTGAAAAACAATAAATACCATTTAACACTTAAATTGTCTTTAGATTTTCCAAACGACACAACTTAAAAGGCAGCCCTCGTATATTGACGTTCAGGGATCACAATTGTGGAACGACCATAAAAATACTTAATTTAATGTAAAGTGCACTTAAGCACGTGATCGCTGATCGCTTCGCTCTCGCGGCCTTAGGTAGCAGGCAGGTACTTCTTGTAGACAAACCTTGCATGACTGGGATTGTATAGCACAGATGAAAAAAAGGTTTACTTGTTAAACTATTTATTTATTTAAACTTTATTACACATTAACAAGTTTCAAATACAAAAGGCGAACTTTACGCCATTTAAAGGCATTCTCTACCAGCCAACCTTTAGGCCAAACATAAAGTAATAATATCTAGTGCGAGGTATGACAACTACCCAGAAATATTGAAAACGGACAACTTACTGGTGTGTTATATTTATATATAAACATAATATTGATTAAGTATAATAATATATTTCCTATGTACGTCTTTGACTATGAATTGTATTATATATTACAACCAAGTAGAAAAGCACGAAAAAAGTGAGCTGCTTCAATTTTTTCGTGCTTTTCTACTTGGTTGTAATATACATATAATACAATTCATATAGTCAAAATAGTTCAGTTAGACGTACTACTTATTTCCCATCAAAAATATAATTGTCTAATTCGTTCACACCGTGTGAAACCGCCGCCCTTAACTTCCTGGAACAAAGTGTCCATCTCCATTTTCTCGTATTTGATTATTTAATTGTACGTACGTATCATGAAATTTAAATTATTGAACATTAACAACATTTAGTGTTGTAACTGGTAGTGTAGGAATATTTTGAAAACATCAACCAGTTTGTAGAAGCTCGAACGTCGTGAACCGCGCGCGCGGGCGCAATCTATCTATTCACAAAATTTCGCCCGTGAACTTTCGAGTATCTCTAGCATTACTTGATCTCAAAATTCGTATAACCTACGCGTAATCAGAGGTCAGAGTTACGATGGTTCACCAGCGATGTGCTAGTGAAGCATTGGCGACATGAGGCAGCTCGCGGCATCGATTGACGAGGTGTTTACTGGAATGTTAATCGTCGGTGCACTGTCGCAAATGACTCATAACGATGCGTCGAACAGCCTCCTGTGCTAGATATTAAGAGCGCCTTGCCGTGGAATGCGGATGCTTCTGAGTAGGCACCTACCTTGCAATCAATATCTTTTCCACTTATGTGTAACTCGTAAAATACAAGTAGCATAATAGTTCCTCTGATTTGGATGATTCATACCCAGTGTACCTGTATTAATTAAAAACGATCTCTGACATTAAACTGATATCAAACGCGAGGCGGTTTAACGCAGCTGGACGCGGTGCCGTTAATAAGATGGGGAATTGGCAATAATCCTAATTGGACAAGAAATAATGGGTAGTTGTAAATTAAATACTGGTAGGTAAAGGTATCAGTTATCATATCAAATATGGGCACCGTTTAAGGCATGTAAAAACTAGCATAGCGCAATCGCCTACCTCCTAGGTGCTCAAAATATCTGGGACAACCCTGGGAGATATTTTTAAGCGCTAATGTGGGAACAAGTGCATGACTTATCTATATATCTCGAATTAACTAGGGTATCTATCCAACCTTGACTGAACAAATATATCGATTTAATCCTCTCATAGATATGTACCAAAACCTTAATCCCTAGCATATTAAGAGCGATGGGACATATTTAGGAGTAAGTTGTATCTATGCACCCATATCTTTATGGGTAAGGCCGTTATTTCTTGTTCCTGATTAAGCAGTTTAAATCGTCTACATTTTAATCACTTCCAGTGTGTTACGCCAATTAGCCATATTAATGGATTACTAATATTCGTAACACACTGGAATTGATTAAAATGTAGACGATTTAAACTGCTTAATCAGGAACAAGAAATAACGGCCTTACCCTTATACTTGACTGTTATCTTCTGATATGTACAAAAAACACTAAACTCCAGAATACTCCCCACAAATCAGGAATAGTCCGCAGGGCAACAAGCATTAATACGGTTTAGCATTCAATTAAAAAAAGGATGTTAAATGCATTCGGGAGGTGCAGCTTGCGAGCGCGTGCGCCGCGGCCCGCGCAGGTGCGCGCGCAGCCGGCTCGTTACCCGCGAGAATTCCCCACCCGGACAATTACGTCTTAGGGCTTCTTCGGCTCTAACGTCCGGTTTAGCTTTCACCCCTGTTTATGATTCTGTCATTCGCAGACCACGAGACCTGTAGATAGGTATAGATACGTTTGTGATAATTGTAAGCGCACGATTACACGTGAGCTCGGGCTGATATTGTTGTGGGTAGGGGTCATTCTCAACCTAACTAACAACTTAACTTCATTAAATATTGTTTACAAATAGTTCATTAGACAAAATTATTTACTTGAAAAAACATCATAGTATAAATCATTATTTGACAAATTACTTATTTATTATTCGTGATAATTGACAAAGTAACGTATGGTAAAAGAACGTTTAATAAAATGCATTGTTAGGTAAATACGATCTGTCATAAGATCCATCAATCAGACAAAGAAAGAAAAAGATAGATTCTTTGTAGTGTTGATAAAGTTTTAAATAATTGTATAATTCTATAGGTACAGATATTGTATAATTCAGAATGAGTAGGTACACGGATAAGTCTAAAAGTGTTTAGCAAGTAAGTAGGAAGCCAATCATGTCACTTGCACGTCTATCATGCATGAGACGGCCGCGACATATAATACTCTCGATTTTTCTCGCACTATACCTCAAGAGGTATAGTGCGTGTGTCCTAAGTGTTCTAATAAGAGAGAGACGGATAGTGCGAGAAAAATCGAAAGAGCCCGCGCGCCGTCTTGTGATAGCCGTGCTGTTACATAATTATCATTAGTAGCCTAAAAAACAACTTTTAGGTCTTAGAATGTATTGACGTAACAGGCGGATTAATAATAGACTATTTGTAAAATTACTTATTTTATAAACGACTAGCTGCCCGGCGCGGCTTCGCACGGATTACCCGTTTTCCCGTAGGAATGAAGCATTTTCCCGCTGTAAAAAGTAGCCTATGTTCATCAGGGATAATGTCGGCTTCTAATTATTTTTTTTCAAATCGGTCCAGTAGTTTCGGAGCCTATTTAATACAAACAAACAAACAATCAAATCTTTCCTCTTTATAATATTAGTGTAAGTAGATGTAGATTTATTTTGAAATGACGATTTAACATTGAATATTTTTGAAGTGAAAACTACTTAAGCGGCGCTGAGCACTTTTTGGGATGGGGAAAAATTGTTACCTAAATACGCGACAGAGTTTTGTGACGTTAGATGTGAAGGAGGTCACTTTTAGCTGCTAGCCGATTCGACTTCATTCAAAACTGAACGCTATTCGTAAGAGTATAAAGCCGTTAAACACTTTTTGCAATAGCATATTCTGCAAATAAATTTGTAATAATACCAACGCGTCCTTCACCGTTTTGCTATTGAGAAAATTCGAATAGTTCGAATTTGGGCGTTATTCCTAAAGAGATAAAGCTTAGAAAAATATTTACCAACGGCAAAAACAAATTGATATTGTGGTCGCCACCGCTGTCTGATGTTCTTGCGAATTCGAATAGTTCGAATTTAGACGTTATTCCTAAAGAGATAAAGCTTTGAAAAATATTTGGCAATGGCAAAAACAAATTGGTATTGTGTTTGCCGCCGCCCGTCGGCGGCGAGCCGGCGGCCCGTCACACCCAACGCGCCCGCGGGCCGTCCGCCTAAATAATTGATAATTGTTTATAAATTTGCGTCAAATTAATTTTTAGGGTGACACCGTAAGATGTCACGTGACCTGAACGAAAAACTGTTACAATGTTATTGAGTTTTCACTTCTGCCGGCACTCCCGGAGTGCAACCCGGTCTTTTTTTTTAAGTGTAACACTTGCTAAATGAATATTTGTTAAATAATTATTTATAGTATGAGCATTTTGAGGAATGATCGGTTTGTGAAATGAATAGTTTGTGAATCGTTGAATATAAAATGAGCATTTATGAAATATTGTTTATGAAATGACGATAAACCACCGAGAACAGATTCTGAATTAGTAAAATTGATCCCACTAGGGCAGTGAACGGCGCAGTTAATATAAGCGATGGTAAGGACGGCGTGAAACGCTGTTGCAACTTGCAATTGATTGAGATATCCTTTTGTCGTAACGAAAAAGTGTGTGAAATTGAGTGTTATAGCGGGTTTAGACTTTTGACCAGGCCACAGACCAGGCGAACGAACACGCATGGCGTGTATATTGTCACCTTCTTTTTAATACCACGTGTATGGTACACCTGCATTGGCCTTTCTGATGGAGAGCGGTCGTCGTATGGTTGAGATTATTTAACGTGTCCGACTTTTTATAAACCTGCCATTGGAATTGGAATCTTCTACCATGCACGGTAGATTTGCTTTCTGAATGGACTACTTTGATGCAGTTCGGCCAACTCTAATAATCTCAAGATTTATACCTAGTCCGAGAACATTGCTTTGGATAAGTAAGACATCTGTCACGTTCTGACAAGTACCTACGCGAGTGCGAGAGTGACGGATATATATATAATATACTGCGACGGTGACAAACAAGCATAAGTTCTGCCTGATTGTATGCAGACACGGTAACCTATCGACGCGGAAGAGACACAAGTGCGTAGCCGACCCTTTATTGATTTGAGGATTCATTGTTGTATTGATAGCTGGAGAAAAACGCGGGTCCTTCACTCGGGTCCTCGGGAGCTCTGGCGACCTTATTTACCACCAGGAACACAACACCATGCCTACACAGTACGGAGCACAGAACACCCCCCTGAGCTATAGGTAACCACGAAAATCGAAACTTGTCGAATTGAAGTTGAATCGAAGTTCGTATATCTCCGTTTCTATTACACTGATTGTTTATGTTACTCGAGCGACAGAGACAGAGATAAACGAACTTCGAGATTCGATTTTCGTGGTAGCGCCGCTGTGGTACGGAGTGAACGTTTTATAATGGCTGCGGTCTGCTGTAAGGTGGAGGTAGGTACTACCCCAGTTGAGCTGCTCCAAATATGAGCGAGTCTGCTCGCTCTTAATGCTTACCTACAACTTTTTGAACCGTGACGATATTACTGAACCGAAGAGCGCCCGGTGCGTCGGTCAAATCGATAATCCGAGTGCTTTACTTCCAAGTATTTCATCTGGAGCCAAATGGTTCCCTATTCCCAGATCTCAAAACTTGCTCCTGAACTAAAGGAACTGTACGGCTGAACTAGTTCGTTTGACCGTTGGGCCGAGATCGGAGTGCTCTTTTTGAAGACCGAGCGGTCAGAACTCTACTGGTTAGTTCTACTAGTTATCCAAAGTATGTGTAACAGTCTTCGTATACACCACATCTCAAAAGCCGATGCAAGTCAGTTTATCTTAGGGCCAATTGCGTTGAAAGTGGTCTAGCGACGACTTAATCAAATAAATGTTTTTTTGAGGTTTTGGTCGAGTACTCTTGAGGCGAAGTCTGATCTCTAAAGTTGGTAATCACTGCCGCAGTCAGCACCAAGAAGAATTTTGGCATTAGCAACGATTTCTATATCCTTGCGTAGATGTCCACGTACTGAACGAACGCCTGAAAGCCTACTTAAGCAAAGAAATTGCTCTTGAATAAGCTGGTTTTGTTAAAGGGAAAGGAACCCGAGAGCAAACCAGTGCGCCAGATTATAAATAAAAGCGCGGGAGTTTAACAACCCTGCTTTGTGGACTCTTCTAAGGTGTTCGATGCAATAAAATGGCCTAAACTCTGGGACACACTGACGGCAATGGGTGCTCCGAATACGTAGTGCATCTTATCCGAAGACTGTATGAGGACGGTATGGCCACTACGGCCTAAGTTCGTGCAGATGACGAAAAGAAATATTGCGACTTGCGAATTGTGATGTAGTCCAATCCTACATTTATCTGGGAGCCTTAATCACGAATAGTGCATGGCAGGTGCGTCGACGAGGTGAAGAGACGTATGGCGATTGCTCGATCAGATTCCGATTCATATAATTGTATTGGTAAAAGTACCGGTACATTTTACAAGTCGATTTTTTCACATTTATTCAATAAGTAGTAGTAATCAGCGATGGATAGGCTAAAGGAAATTTGGAAGAACCGCAACATTTATAAAGCAACGAAAATCCGGATTGTTCTAGCGCTTGCTGTGTTCCCCATTTTTCTCTAAGCCGCAGAGACGTGGACGCTACGTGAAGTAGAGCGAAGGAAGATAGACGCTCTAGAAATGTGGACCTGGAGGAAAATGCTTTGAGTATCTTGGACTGAATTTCGTACCATCATTGGTACGATATTCAGAGTTCCTTTAGTAGAGATTCATATCTATACTAAAGGAACTCGGTATCAAGCAGCGTCTATCATCCGTAGTGCAGTCTTGCATCCTAACGTTTTTCGGGCACGTATATGTCGTCGAGGAGACGTAGCTATCGACCGACTTGTAATCCAGGGAAATCTCGAGGGCACCAGACCGCGAGGCCGGTCACCTATGAGATGGACAGACCAGATTAATGCTGCAGTAAAAGCATCACTCCACGCAAGCATGAGGAAGGCGACTGTCAGAGAGGAATGGCGGCGTGTTGTAAAAGCTTGCTACCAGGGGACCGATTTTTGACTTTCGAGCGCTCGACTCTTTCACTCGAAAACGGTCAAAAACAATGAAATGCTATTTTTGAAATAAAAGCGATAGAAAATTGAAAAACTAGTGGTGTTGACCACTAGTATTCAATTCTATCGGTAGAAAATTTGGACACTTCATCATCTATTTAATTTTGGACTGATTATTAATTTAAAAGATAGATATACTTAAATAAAAACTTTAATTACAACAAACATAGGAACATGGTAAATTAACAAAAATACACAAAACTTATTATAATTATTATATCTAAAACTAAACTATCTTATAAATAATAATAATAATACATATTTGGGGACAATCTTACACAAATCGACCTAGTCCCATAGTAAGCTCAGTAAGGCTTGTGTTATGGGTACTAGACGACGATATATATAATGGATATAAATATTTAAATACATAGAAAACTTCCATGACTCAGAAACAAATATTTATGCTCATCACACAAATATTTGCCCTTACCGGGTTTCGAACCCAGGACCTTCAGCTTCTTATAAAATAAAATAACTTACAAATAATATATTTGCCCCAGTTCGCCGTCGCTGGGCAGCGTGCCCAGAAGGCTGGCAGCATTGTCACGTTGGATGGCAATGCTTATCCTCTGTGCGAGGTATGAGCCAGCCCTCCGGTCACGCGTAATTTCGGCGAGTCGCTTCGAGCACTCCTTAAAGACCCTGTGGGCACTTACCCCCCAGGGTCCTAGGGTCTCAACCCCAAACGGCTCAAATATGCAACCCTATTAATGTTTGCATACTTGCGCCGCTTAAAGAGCTCGGCCGAGTTGGCAGCAGAGCCAGCCTTCATGGAGGTGCCACGGAGGTGGGAGAGCGCTAGGGTGTCGGCACATGTCGCGTCCCATACTAAAGGCCGTCCCATCTTCCATGGCACGAGGGTCATACCGTCGGGCCTCTTGCCATCATCTCGGGCAAGACCGGATGGCTCTAAGATGGCAGGTGCTCCTGCGCTGGCTAGGGCCCGACGGATTATGTCATTCAGGCTGGCATGTCGAGGTGCACGACCTGCACTTCTGCAGCAGGATAGACCATGGTGGCCGAGCTGGTCGACTCGGTCACCACAGCGAGGTCACTCCCAGGCGGAGAGCGACGGAAAGGCGGAATGTGGAGTTGTCCATCAGCGTACCAATTTGCGGGGAAGGCAAAGCTTGGAGCCACTGTCCGGATTCCCATTCAACAACGGCATGGAGCCGAGCGCGCTCTGGGAGACTGGTTGCCGTTTGATGCAAGTTATCCCGTACCAGTCTACAGAGCGGCTCGTCCCACAGTCGTTGAGAACCTGGGTGTCTAGGCAGGTCAGTGCTCGGACAAGCGGTGGTCCAGGCCTCTATGGCCTCAGCCATAAAGGGGATGTTGACTTGTTGGGGCGGAGTTTTTAAAATTTTGGAGGAAAGTTCTAGTGAGCTGTGTACGGAGGACAGATATGCGGGGAGTGAAACACTGGTTTTTTTTCGGATACCCAGGCCACCATGCCTTATTGGAAGGGAAGCCTGGGTCCATGAGCGGTCGTCCAAATGTAGATTTATTATTGTTACTAAGAGGTCTTGAATTATTTGGCCAATTTTGTCTAAAAGGGTATGAAATCTCCAAAAATGGATGCACCTTAGTACGTACGTAAATTTGGGTACGATAAGACAATATCTAATAATTCTATACGCTACGTGAGCTCGCCAGGAACAAGCGCTCAGCTTCATGCGCTTTAAAAAATATGACCTAAATAGAGGAGTTTTAGAGAGCTGATGTGCCTTATAAGGCACAACAGTATATATTCTCGCTCATATTTGGGGCATCCCAACCCAAGTATATTATCCCAACCGGGGAAGTACTTTACAGAATGGAGCCATAATAAACACCACTACTCAATGTAGGTATTGGTATGTGGTGTTGTACTCCGGGAGCTGAATAAAGTCGCCAGAGGTCCCGAGAATGGCGTGTTGAGAGTGAGGGACCAGCATTTATATCTGGGTGGTTCTAACCAGGAGGGACGAAAATGAAGTGATTTTTGGCACAACATTTTTTTGGCATCATAGGTCAGAAAAGTAGCTTGACGTCTAGCTTAGGTCGTTTTTTTACTGATCTCAAACGGGCCAGTCAAAAAAATAATTTATGACCATATAAAAAAAGGGCCTGTGAGACTGAGGCTCTGAATAGGATACTGAGTATTGATACAAAAGAACTTAAAAACGGTTTTTAAGGTCTTAATGAATTCATAAAAAATATTGAATGCCATACTATTAAGAAGAACAGTTTACTGTTCGTGCCTATCTTTGACGACTCTCAGTCTCCTGATTCATCCTCAGTCTCTTGGGTATAATGTTTCCAGGAGACTGAGGTCAGGATACTGAGATTGTTTTAAGTTTTTAGTCAATAACTACGTCAATGCAACATTTTATATTGAAATTGTGCAATTCTGTATTCAATTAAATTCAATTATTTATTGATAACATTAGTTACACGTCATTTAACAGTTCAGAATTTACAAATTATATTAAAATACATTCATGTCTTATATTCGGTTACGATATGTCATTAAGTTCATCCAATAATTACTTAAAGTTTATAATTTTTGTTTATTTAAAGTATTCTTCTAAATAATAGAATGCTTTATCTGTCAAGTATTGCTTAAGATTACTTATGAACATGTTTTCCGATATTGCCAATTCCTTTAGTTCTTTTGGCAACCGATTATAGATTTTAGGACCTACACACTGCTCAAATTTCTTTAACCTGTGCCTATTCGGAAGGAGATTGTTTTTGTTTTGACTATGGGATCATATTTTTTTAATTTCTCATAATTCCTACGAACTACTTTTGCCACCTCTAAAATGTAGAGACCAAAAACCGTTATAATTTTTAATTTTTGAAATAAGCTGTGGGCAGGCGTATTTCATGGCACCCCAACCATTATCCTGATCACCCGTTTTTGGAATAGGAATATTCTTTGTCTATCCACTGCTTGTTCCCACATATCTATTCCGTAGGTGATGATTGATTGAAAATATGCAAAGTACGCATTTCTTACGCATTCATCATCCAGCATTTTGGCCAAGGGTGAAATTGCAAAACATGCCTTTCCCAATCTCTTACTGAGTTCTTCAATGTGCGAACACCACTTTAGTCCACAGCACAGTGAAGCCCAAATATTTTGCCTTATCTACTACAGGAACATTAATGTTATCCAATTCAATCTTAAGTGCCTGTGGTGGCAAGCCCCTAAGACTAACTTGGAACACATTCGTTTTTTCTAGGTTCAGTTTCATACCATAGCAGTAAACCAATTCTTGACATCTAAGAGAAGATAATTCACTTTGCACAGTAGTTCCGTGAAACTAGCGCCAGAGACAACAAAAGAACTATCATCTGCATATAGGCAACTATAGTTTACCATGCGATGTGCATGCGGATAAATTATTTACAAGTGTAATAAATAAGTAATTACCAATTACTGATCCTTGAGGAACAGAGGTGGACTCAAGGGGTAGTCTGATTTTCCTTTATTGCCATTAATGTCTACTTCATACAATTGCACTCTGTTTTCTAAAAATGATTCAAATACTCCTAGGAAACTCCCTTTAATGCCATAGTGGTGCAGCTTTCTAAGAATAAGTTTCTGATCTACCAAGTCAAACGCTTTCGACAGATCGGATAGTACTACTGCAACCTTATGTCCTAATTCTTGCTTATTCATAATTGCATTTATTAGTTCTCGTGTTGCATCCACCGTTGACTTATGGGATTGATAAGCATACTGCTCTTGACTTATAAGCCTATTTGTATGACTTATAAGCAGGGAGCGTACATTTCATGCCGGTCATAATGACGTATTCATATAAACCTGTTTGTTCAAAAAACGAAGTGACACGACTTAGTAACCGTAAACGTATTTAGTACCTAATATTTTATTTTATTTTTAATTACTTATAGGCCACAACAACGTGTCTATCGATGCTATCATGAAATTGGTCAAGTCCATGTTAAAATCAAACTGTGTTTCTTTATGTTCCTCATGTTCTTTGTGTTTTATTGTTTGCAAATGTAATTTGATGTTGCTTGCTTTTGGTGGGAAACATTGCTGACAGCAGGAACAATAAAATTGTTTATTATCTATAACTAAACATGTATTTATTTGGCACAATAATTTTATAGCCTCCATGGCGACCTAGGCCACTAGCAAAGCATTAATTTTCCTGATCTTATTAAATTTAACTGAAATGTTGTTTCCGCATGTCTCCTATTTGTGACAAAGAGTAAACTTTGATATGACAATGTCAGATAAAGTTCTTTCAATGTCCGTCTCAAGTGTCAATATATTAGATCTACTTAAACGGAAGAGGCTGATTAGATAACAGTCATTAATCATTGATTAATCACATTTTCCATTATTGGGTGCGGATAAATAAACGTTCGCTATGCCGTTGCTCTTTTCAAACTTTTTCCATCCTGTATGTAGCTTGACGTCATATGCCTGTCATCGGCATGAAATGTACGCTCCCTGCTTATAAGCCTACGTATTTGCAAGACCCAACTCGAAAATCTTAGTCTAAGATGTTAGACTTGGGTCTTGCAAGGCTTGTCTAAGACTGACAGTGCAGGTACGATTGAAATTGGTCGGTAGTTTTTAAGATCCGCTTTTGATATATGCCCTTTATATATATGGGCACGACTTTATTTTTTTTCAGGGTACTCTAACTAATGTAATGAATTTACGACCCATGAATGCCAAAAAAGTATATAGAAAATAATGGATTTTAAATAAATACGTATCATGATACTGTTAAGCTGACTGGGCGCAGCACAACCTCACTCACACAACTCGCCGTAGCGACTAACCAAGCCAACCGCGAGCCGAGACGGACGCGAGTGGTTGTAAACTAACTTCACTTCGATCCTTTACTCAGACCGAGCAGCAACGCGCTAGACGCGGTAATTCAAACAGACTTTAACGTGTTTTGATGTAGCAAGAGACGAAGGTAAAAACCGAGAGACAAATTATAATGCACTTTTTTTTAATAAGTTTCGCATTTAAGGTAAAATTAGACAAACAAATTGAAACTATATATATTATAAATTTCTATTTTAGTGCAGATATTACGTCCATACTCAAAATAAAGTTATGATGCCTTTAAGCTTTCATTTCGTCCGAGAGACACGCCAGGAGACTGAGAATTTGGCACTTTAAAGTACAATTTTTTAAAGATATATATGTATTTACGAGTGAGCTAATTTTTATGGTCATACTTAGAATGCACCACCACCAATACCATTTAGCTGTACAGTTTCGATCGTAAATCATTATGATTTGCCTACAAAATCTATACAAAATAAGGTGAGCCGCGGAAAATTCCTTTGCGAGTAGAACCACCCATCTAACTGTCGACACAACGAATTCTCAAAGCAATAAAGCAGGAATGTTGCAGATGCGATTTTTTTGACATCCGCAGGTGCGGATATTTCGTGGCTCACATCCTATCCATCCCAGCCTCCCAGGTCCCAACCCTATTTTTAATATAATTACATTAATCAACTCTGAAGCATGGATATCAATGAGGGACAAGTATTTTCCTATGCAGATGACACTGCAGTTAATTCTCAGCGGACACATGGGAAGACGTTAAAAATCCGCAGAGTCAAGGTCTGTCCAAAATTGCTTGTTGGTTGAACTCCCGTTTCCTGACATTAAACGCATCTAAAACAAATTACATATATTTTACAAATTACAGCTCACAGCCAGGATACCCTCTCAATTTTAAAATTCACATAAGTAGGTACCTACATATACGTAGCATCGACTCAAAAAACTGTTCATGTTCTACAAGGCAGATAGCATAAAGTATTTAGGTATTTTAGTTGACCAACCTTTGACATGGCATCCTTATGAACCCACTCAGAAATACTTTCAAAGATTAACACATATTCACTTATTTAAATATTTAGTACCTACCGACTTCATACTTAGTTACTAGTTCTTTGTTAAATTGACACAGAAAACGTCAAAGATTGTTATACTATTGAGCTGCGTTCAATTAGTTCTCTTGATTCTGTATCTTATTATCTCAATTATTATTATTTACAATTGTATTGTACAGTCAGCGTCATATAGTTAGTAGCAGCCAGAGTAGCCAAATATTTCGTAACACACCCTTATTCTTACAGTAATAAAGAGGTGTACCGAAATATTTGGCTACCTTCGCTGCTACTAACTATATGACGCTGACTGTACCATACCAACTGATTAATGAAGAGCGCGGTGCTTCTTAACACAGGTAAAAATGACTTAAAAAAAGGCATCAACTGTTTTATTTTGAAATATGTATTACTTTACTACATTATTATTATTACATCCGATGATACGGATGCGAATGCGGACTTTGGGGTCATCATCATTAGTCATTTATTTAAAAGTTATCCTCTTGTCGGTGGAGTATTTTCCATCTCTCTCTGTCGTACGCCAGCCCTTTGATTTGCTGATACGACACGACACCATCTTTTTCCTTTATTTGGTCCGTATAACTGCGCCGTGGTCTTCCCCTGCCTCTCCTTCCTTATATCTATCTTTCCATTATGGTTTTAAAGAAGACCTCGTGCCGTATCAAATGACCAATCATTTTTCCCCTTCTAGTGCTGATGGTGTTCAAGACTTTGGGGTGAAACACCCAAAAACATAATTAAACCATATGATATCGCGCAGTAATCAAAAACGTTGCCACTGAATTTTATTTTTTGCGAACCGAATATAGAAGAAGATTTTTTTACTTATGACTTAAAACCTCACACGCTCGCAGGACGCGCCCGTGCTTATCCCGCCTTGCACTACATCCACAACCACAACAACTCCGAATCGATTATTGCGGATGCAATAAAGGGTCGGCAACGCGCTTGTTATTATTCTGGAGTCGCAAACATCCTACGCTACGGCTACGGTGTCTGCTTACCATCAAGCAGGCCGTATGCTTGTTTGCCACCGTCGGAGTATTAAAAAAAGTTGATAATTTTAGTTCAAGTAGGACGGCAGGCGTGCTCATGGTAGAACACCTACGACTACGATGCTGTAAAGACAGCGTCAGCAGTCGGCGGCAGTATGAGTACTGAATGGAAATTTAAAACTCACCGTATGTGGTCATGATTCTTAGCAATGAGGGAATGATGAAGACGAAGTTTGGCATAGTTCTCCCAAGGTTGTGAGAATAATACAACCAGAAATGATGGAAGCAAAATATACGACCAGGTTTATTGATATCATGCGATTGATGCCATTCTTTAGTAAGCGAAACGTCACTTTTTTTGGATATCCCATTTCCAAAAAAGGCCGCCGATTTTCACCTAGTCAATTCTACCAAAAACTCCCACATTACGCAGCTTAATTGGCGCCGTTTAAGCCTAAGCGTTCAAATCGAGACGCGAAAAATTTGCCACTAATATTTGCCTAAACGCAACATCTACGACTTTAAGTCTCGGTGTGGTCGATCCTTTATGCTACGAGGCTATAGGCTAAAGTGCATTAGTTTAAGTGGATACTTGGAGCTAGTAACCCTGGACCAGCTATTTGACTTACAAAATCTGACGTATCCCCACCATGTCCCATTCATGTCTTTGTCATTAGCATTTCATAGGACAGAGAGACGAAAGCCAGGTTATCTGTAAGCTGCTGTAAAGCGCGCCCCTAAATACCTTCAAAGGAAAACGATGTTGACAAAACAGCCTCTGGTTTGAGTCAGGTCAAGTTCGCGAATGTTGTGGTTTCTGAGTAGAGGACATTCAAATTGAATTCAAAACTCATTTAACGTATTTTTCAAATGAGTGTTTTAAAACTCTTTACTAGGTAAAGTAAAAAAGAAGAGCGATAGCATTCTAGAATGAAGTTAGCATTATTAGATTGTGTCGCTTTTCAACATCAACTATGCAATTTACGTAATGCAAGAGAGTACCCACAAGAGTTTGTTTATTTACAAAATTTGTAAACGTTTCATCTGCGTTGATATTTTCTATAAAAACTAACATGCAACTAAAACACTGCGCGCTTGACGATGAACACGTACAACAGTTTTTTTGACTGTTTACTGATAAATTTGAAACGGATCTTAGTAACGTCAGAATAATTAAATAACTAAAGAGGACGCAAAGCGAAAGTAGAACAGGGTTTGTCAACATGGAGCATCAGCTGGCCCCGACGATAGCGCTTATCGCCCCGGGACATAGTCCGCTCATTCACAAGCTAGCCCATTCATGCGCTCGCTCCCACTGATTCTTTCAAGCCAATTTAGTCTTTAAGTAGTTTACAGAAAGTTACAATTGCTTCTTGGATTGATGAGGGCGGCGGGGCGAGGGGTAATATAGATCGAGGATATCGCGGGGTCAGCGCGGATTGCAGGCGTTCGATAAACGATGCGGCCGAACGACGCAGTGCCGAACAGCTATCGAATAAAGTGCACAAAGGCATGGAAATTCATTCACTTACTTGCACACGTGTATCTCCAATCAGCGGTCAAGTCGTTAGCGTCGGTGTCATCAGCCCTATTTAGCTATTGCGTGTTACCATTAAACTTGATAAGGAATCGAACGGTTACTAGAGTATGTCGAAAGTGGTCGAAGTATTAGTTTATCCTTTCCTTCAATGCAATTGGATGCAGTTTTTTTTTTTTCAAAGAAGTGCACGCTAGCTTAACGTTATTTCCCTATAACTACAGTGCTATACGAGAAGACACTGAAACTAGAATTGTGTCAATTTATCAATTAGTACCTACGTACCTGCGTAGTAAGTATCCACTAGACTGGTATTGCAGCAGATAGGTACTTATTGTAGCGTATATATATAGTACCTAGTGTACCTACTTCCTTTGATGTTTTTCCTATTTAAGGTTATTTCTGACTCACGCCGAGACAATGTATGTATGGCGCCAGCTACTCACATATCTGGACCATTGATATACATCATTGATTCATCAGCTCTGTTAGTTATGCGAAATCATGACACATGAATGGAAATTATTTCCGGAATAAAGTCTACTTTATCTGTGAATAATACAAACACGTAAGTTAATTAAAGCTTCAGGATTCAGTTCTTGTGACTTTTGACATCGCGATGCAGTGACTCATATAACTAATAGATACTTCATTTGAATGCTTTACAAATATCCGTTATTCTGCGAACTTTATCATTCATAGGTTCGATGTGTCATCATTCGTCAGTTGCGCGATGTTTTGCAACATTTTATTTATACCAACTGCCCAATTTTGTCTTTGGACTTATTTGAGCGAGTTCTATTGTTTATCGGGAAGACTGCATCAGCTTTAAAGGTAATAATGGGTGTCCTCTTGTTCTCTTAACTCGACGTGTTTTCGCTAATATCAAAAACACTACGCTAAGTCAATCTTGTCCAGTAAATGAATCACAATTGCTCCTGATGAATGATCATTGGGGCAGTCGTTATCTAAAAGCTAATTTAGCTGCACTAACTAACTTACTTCAAGACCCGGAACTTTTGGGAACGCAGTCAGCGCACACAAACCGTGTCGCAAGGGGTGATCTCTTAGCGTATTTTATTCATTTAACTGCCTTCATTTGTTTTATCTCTTTGTACATTAATCAAGTAAACGTATTCAATTAAGTCAACCAGTACATACACATTCCATTGTTGATAGAAGCATACACATGAGAGGGTTGCGATATTCACGACTGACCTTTTGCCTTGCACTTTAGCATGTGCCTTGATTGACAAATGCGGCGCAGTAATTGCTTGAACTGATTTGCTACGCACTGCGCGGTATCTTATCGAGAGGGAACGTGTTATGCTGGTGAGAGCCCTTTGGACCAGTATATGTATACATGTACATATATGTATACGGCATCGACAATTGCAGACGACTGTAGAGTTGTCTGCAATTGTCGATGCCGGGATATAGAAATCAAAATTATCCGTTATATATACACAGCTCTATTCTTCCTGAACTAGAGCTTTCTGTAGTCATGCTGTGCGTGTATTTGTTCCTTTCTTTCTTCCTAAATACCTACGAACGCCATATCATGAGGAATTATAGGGATAGATAGGTATTTCACATATTTTTCGAATTTTTTGTTAAGTATTTCTTACTCTTACGAGTACAATGTCGTCTAAAGTCTAGGGAATTCGTTTCCTTAGTTTTACCACCTAGAAATTTTGGGTATAGATGCAGAAGCAAAATAACCTGAGCCAGATGTAAACAATAAAATTGAAACGCCGACCTCCGAGCACGTGGAGTTGTTAACGATTCAAGGATTAATAATAATCAAGATGTACTAAGGCAAATCGAGAGCCGAGTCGAGACAGGTTGTACATATTTATTTACATACTTAATCTTTATTTGCAGAAAAGAAAACTAATCGTAGAAAAGGCGGACTTAATGACGTATGGCATTTGTAGGTATATATTAGCATAGTTAGACCGAAATTCAGCTCCTGATATCCGAAATCATGTTTCAAACAGCAAAAGTCCTCTGAACCCGGTGAGATCTGCAACTTTGACCGCATGGTCGTGGTGCCCCAACCTGTCACTAACAAATCTAATTTGGCTCCTGAAGTGAAGTGTTTTTTCGTGTTCTTGTAATCGAGCTGCTTCCGAGCCCGAGTGGAGTGAGCTTATCTGCCATAAATAGATAGTTAGCAGGGCTCGGCCGGATTAAATTATGAATGATCAGCGATTGTCACATATCGAAGGAGAGCTTATCAATCGGCTTCATATTGTTGGACGTCATAGGCGCCGTCGCAGAAACTAACGATTTATCAATGTAAACGGTTTGTTTACACAGTTAACCGTAATCTTATCCGGTGACCTCCTTACATTCTCCCGTTTCGAAATTGTACCGTCGGTATCGCGCGGTGTCCTTAATATGAGGCGACGGAAGTGCGCGCTCGACTTCGAGCAAACGTTCATTCATGTTGTGTGTTTATTTAGTGGCCGATCGTACCTACCGCGCTCTCGGACCAGATAATGCCCAGCCCTAAATGGGCTTTATAGATAGCCCCGGTCGTGGGCTTCTGCTACGTGCACCATGTGGACTGCTCTACGTGGCCCTGTCTAATAAATATTGGGGGATCATATTACATATTTACACTATGTATTATTACATGTAAGATGCAATTTTATCGATGAAAAAATAATTTAAAAAATATTGTGTCATTCTTTTTTTTTACGCTTTAAAAAAAAATACATTGAATACGGTTTCGAAATAACGCATGATATCTCGCCTCCTAAGCGTCGACTTTAAACTAACTGAATTATAAACACTACTGAATTATATAGCGGTCATAGTATCAAAATTATTATACAAGTAGGTATACTTACATACATTTTTAACCCTTTTTAAAACTCCACACAAGTTTAGTGCAATTTTCAGTAAGACGCTTAGAATATAGTTTAAATCTATTATATCTACCTTAATTTCGATGAAATAAAGTAGTTATTTTAAATATTTCGCTCATAAATAGAATGCTTATAATAGAGACTTTATTACTTTGCGTTAAGGTATACAATCAAATGGATTAAGAGCAAATGCCAGGCTGCAGAGTCAACGAAAAGGAACTTCAGTATCTAACAAAATGTTAAAGTTAAAGCTTTATGTGTGTTATAGGTATACTGATTTAAATGCTTTTGGAAAGCTTTCCAGATTATATGTTTAAGCATACACGCTAGATATAGTACTATGCTCATAGTATCTTATTTTTAATATATACTGGTCAGCCTTAATATCTAATCACCTATTTCCCATCCAAGTCCCATGTAAGGATAGTATAGACCCTAACAATTTATAAATGCCGACAAATAGGGTAAATTATTTATCAATCACGCTTCTTATTGTGGTTCGGAAATCCCAATGTAAAATACAAGGAAACTTTGCATACAATTTTTAGTCCTGATTTAAATTACATTTTTTATTTTATTTGATTTAAATTTGAATTACAAAACATGAATATGGTTTATTATTTTTCTACTGACATTGTGCCTTATTAAAGCGAGAATCAAAACGATTGTCAATTGTTATCTAAGGATCAAAATCTGTGCAATTTTGAATAGTTCGTAATGATAACGATGCGATAACCACGTAGGTACGGTATTCTAGCAGTTCTAGGAAGCTCATGTGCACACAGCCGCAGCTTATCGCGGTTGTTTGCGCGACGCGACGCGACGCGCTGGCGGAAGCCGCGAGAGGAAAGGGCCGCAGCCTAATTGCCGGGACTTTTCGGAAATTCGTCGGGAATTTTCGGAGGTCGCCCCGGGTTATCGCCTCTGCACAGGATGTCGATACCGCTTTGATGCGAACCGATGGCGCCCCTATAACACCACGATATGTACCGTACCTATGTAGGTTGCTACTTAACATTATAACTGTAGTCGATTCACTTATCTGAAACTGACGACATTTCGCACGTCTACCGCCTTGGTTACACGTATGCACGCTTCCGGATTTGCTGTTGAAAGTGCGCTACGAAAATATTGAGTGTGTAATCATTTCCGGACGCGAAATGTAAAGGCCTATTTACACGATGCAAGTTTCTTGCATATCCCATGCAATCAAATTGAAGGGAAATAAAAAAGTTGCTTAGTCTACCTAACGATCTAATGTGATATTGTAGCATACAAGATGCTACTGAATTCAACACTGGCATAGGTGTAAACAGATCCCAACTGTTAATTGAATACAAGAATTGGTGCTCCATATCTATTTAAAAGTTACATTTTAAAGATGGATTACGTACGTGAAACTCCGTCAAATTATACGAGCCTAGTTTTGTTTTAATTAAATATCAGCACTGCCGGATCCAGTAACCATAAAAAAACTCACCTTCTTTTCGGCATGATACTGCGTTGTACATTCTAATTTTTTTTTAGGACCCCCCTTTTACCCGATATCTCTAGAAAAATATTTTAGTGCAGCATCACGAACCTCCCGGTTTCGATTATTAATATTTTCAGTGTCCCACAGACATTCATGGTTTCTATAATCTATAAATTGAATTAAATCCGAAAAAACAAATTTCTTCACGGTTTTGCAAATTTTTGACCACCTACGTTGAACGTTTAATATTGAATGAAAATCTGCGGCTGCGAATACGTGCAATAATTGTAGCAACACGTCTTGTCAAGACTTGAATACAATTATTGCAATAATGTCCTACGTGTAAACAAAGTAAGGTGACAATTATTTCCTATCAATACTTGTATTCAATAATTGCATACAATTTTTTGGATTATAGAATACAATTATTGCAATGAATTAATTGCATGAGAGAAACTTGCATCATGTAAATGGGCCTTTATGGAATTTATGGGCCGAGACGAAACTAGAAAAGTAGGTTCGCGAAATAGCGTTTATATTACGGAGAAGTTATTGTAGTTTTTGAGGGACCAACTTGAAAATACATGCGGTTTCAGAATCCCGAAAAAGTTGCTAATAACGGGAGCGAAACAAGACTTGGCTCCAGAAGACGGTTGTCACAACGATTAACGGGAGAAAAACAAGACTTGGCTCCAGAAGACGGTTGTCACAAACGAATAACGGGAGCGAAACAAGACTTGGCTCCAGAAGACGGTTGTCACAAACGATTAACGGGAGAAAAACAAGACTTGGCTCCAGAAGACGGTTGTCACAAACGAATAACGGGAGCAAAACAAGACTTGGCTCTAGAAGACTGTTGTCACAAACGAATAACGGGAGAAAAACAAGACTTGGCTCCAGAAGACGGTTGTCACAAACGAATAACGGGAGCAAAACAAGACTTGGCTCTAGAAGACTGTTGTCACAAACGAATAACGGGAGAAAAACAAGACTTGGCTCCAGAAGACGGTTGTCACAAACGAATAACGGGAGAAAAACAAGACTTGGCTCCAGAAGACGGTTGTCACAAACGAATAACGGGAGCAAAACAAGACTTGGCTCTAGAAGACTGTTGTCACAAACGAATAACGGGAGCAAAACAAGACTTGGCTCTAGAACACTGTTGTCACAAACGAATAACGGGAGCGAAACAAGACTTGGCTCCAGAAGACTGTTGTCACAAACGAATAACGGGAGCAAAACAAGACTTGGCTCTAGAACACTGTTGTCACAAACGAATAACGGGAGCGAAATAAGACTTGGCTCCAGAAGACTCTTGTCACAAACGAATAACGGGAGCAAAACAAGACTTGGCTCTAGAAGACGGTTGTCACAAACTTATGGTTGTCAAATTTCTATTTACTATATGAAACTCTTAGGAGTATCAAAACGTATTTTGTCTATCATGTTCATCATCATCATATTTAACCTTTCAGATGCTTTGACACTGACAATGCTGAAGTATTATACATTTTTTGTTTCTGTCACAGAGTAAATTTTCAACAGCACTGATCAGTATCATACTCATACTCACACTGACTTATTAATAATATTACATGTCACATATTATTTATCAGAACTGCACATCATCATGTAAAATTTATAAATGTTTATAGGTTAGGTACTTACACTTACATATTATTCATTTTTTATTATTATAAAAATAATTCAAATTATAAAAGGTATGTCCAGGAAAGCAATAAACCACTTTCTCAATTTATTTTTGAAGGTGTATAGTTAACAAACTACCCCAAACAATTACGATGGAGGAACGCACTCCATCGTAATTGTTTGGGGTAGTTTGTTACCTTGGGACTTATTACGTGCATTGTCTGAGGACTTAAGTCAGTCGGTGACTAGACGAAAGAAGTCGCTCTTCACTGCCTAGACGTGTACGCGTGCGAGTTTTCTTGTCTAAAATGTGTGTTTTTGTGGCACACATGTGAAGCAATGTTGAAAATGTGTTGTGAGGGTAGTGTGATACGAAGTGTTAAGAGCCAGAGCCAGGCTCTTGTTGTTGGAGTAATTTTCAACTGATTCTGCAGTCCGCTTTTTCATTTATTTCTTTATAAGATGAAGCTTCAAGTATTTTTTTCTTTTATTCGCTTCATGTAGGATTTCCTTGGCCTTTCACTTTTCCTCCAAGTTTGCCCTCTATTATTGTTTTCATCCAGTCATCGTGGCGTAGCTTGTACTCTAACATTTTTAGTCTCCTGTTTTCAACGAGTTTTAGCAGATTTCTTATTTCAATAATTGTTTCCAGATGCTCCTCAATAGTGTTCTTTTCAGTCCAACTGATCCTTTCTAACCTCCTCCAACACCACATTTCAAACGTTTCTAGTCTCTCTGTCCTGTTGCGTCGTGGTCCGCCTCTTGCAGTCGTAGAGATGCTCCAGATGTACACTTCTTCCTAGAGAACTCTTCACTTAATATTCTGGTTGTGAGGTCTTTTAGAATTAAAAGCTTTATTTGCTTTACCTATCCTGGAACTGATCAGGTGAACCTACATCTAAAGTCATCCGTAATAATACTGCCTAAATGTCGGAAGGACTTGACTTGCTCGATTAATTAATTGCCCAAGAAAATAGAACAAATAACTTTTCTTTTTGATACCTCTAAAGTTTTTGTTTTATTTGCGTTAATTTTGAGACCAGATTCCAAACAAGATTATGAATATGATTCAGCATTGCTTGAAGCTCTATTCTATTTTATCTTTGGGAGAACAATTTCTTGGTGAACATAACGGACATTGGCGACTGAGCGAATCGAGCGCTCAGTCGCCAATTTCACATATAAGTTTTGGACTCTATCAGATAACTCCTCCACAAGTGTTTAACTAGAGTATAAAAAATAAAAGTGACACATAGTTTCGGTACATTACTTTGGCTGATTTGGATAAACACAGAGCTAGCTTAGCTGTGGTTAAAAAGCAGGTGTATAGTCTAGCAATTTATATGAAAATACGAGACAAGGTTCTCATTGCTCTCGACTGTTGTCAGTATCTGAGTGTAGAAGGCCTTAGCACAAGATAGAAGCAAAGTTCGTAAGGTCGATGGCCAGGAATAGGAGCCCAGTTCTAGTGAGCAATGATAGTATCAGTAAGTTTTATTAGCGCTCTAATGACCGGAAATAATATTGAGATAACCAAAATATAATTGAAGCTTGCGTAGTCCATAACCTGATATCAAAGAAACAGCATATAACAAACTTGCGTATGCCACCCTGAGAATGCTGAAGCAATGTTATCAGATCTTATTACAATGGTTTAAAGTTCAGGTTGGCGTGTCACAAACGGTTAACCAACGCTTGAGCCCTGGGTGTCAGAAAAATAAAGTTGGCACCGCTTTGGGACATCTCCATCGAGTTGATGTTAATGTGACAGATAAGGCGGTGCGATGTTGAGAAACAGTAAGACAAAACTTGCGTCATTGCGTGACATGCTTGTTGATAATAAATCAATTTATGTCAATGAGACTTATCTATTTAACCATTTTAAGGTTCCGGTCTTAAATGAACTTCGTATTGATGCAGGCACTTATTCCTACTGCTATAGTTACTCGGAATAATCAGCTTCATTAAAATAGTTAAAGTACATGTTTGCACTGTTAAACCAGTTGATTCGTTAATAAAAGTCATTCAGTTAGGCATAACCTAGTAAAAACTATGGATTTCAGTGACATGGACATGATGATGATGCAAAGTGCATTTAGTTAGATAAATACTATTGATGCCACATGGTTGCCATGCCACGATCTGTCATTGATATATCACAAACACCGACAGTCCTTGATTACACCAGAAGATAGAGCATAGTGTGGTTGCTTCTTCATTTAGTTTTATGGAGGTCAGGAGGTGTTAGGATGAGGTCGTTAGCGTCACACAGAACCCTACCCAAACTTGACAATTTAAAAATGTAATGCTCCGAGCCGGATTCGAACTATAGATATCTATATCGAATAGATACTCGTACCTACTGTTATGCTTTACGTTGAAATAAATAATTCATTAGCATAATTCGATTACGTAAATTTTGTAGGCAGTGGTTAATATAATTGATATTCAATTACTTTCTAAAGGCACTACGACTAATATGCAGAAATAATTTAATTTTCTGAATATTTTATGAAAAACCGTATCCTTAAGACATACAATATCGACACACACATCAATTTGTTAGGTGGCATTGGTAGAAGCGCGGTGGTGATCCGACAACAATGGGTCTCGCCATGCGGCGCATGCACACGCATCGTTCTTATCGCGACCTATTTCGGGTGCGCATAATTAGTGAAACGAACACTCGCGCCGGCGCTCGCGCACCGCTCCGGACATGCGCCCCACACTGCCACGATAAACACTATATTTATATCATTATTGTTTCCGATTATCCTTCCCCATCATCTGAATCCGTTTAAAAATACAATGCGAATTTACAATAATGAACTCACCCTAAACAATTGAAGGACATTAAAACGGCAGACGCATCTGAAAAAAAAAACAAAATAATTAATATTTATTTTATGCGTTATTGACATATACGGAATAACGAACTACGTCACGACGGTACGACGCAAAAGTTTGCAACCATCTAAGTAACCAAAACCTTGGGCATGCAGACATGCATAAATAAATGAGGTGGTTCAAACTGGCTCGAGCAAAGGTGGTCAAGGATCGTCTCGCGCTAGATCCGCGGCCGTCTGCTGCCAACGTTTCTGTTGCTGCGGTCGGCGCTCCAGAAACCGCGCAAGCGGGGCGCCAGGCAGACAGTTTGCCATTAATCGATTACAATAATTGAATTACGTGATGACGTAGTGACAGCTGCGCAAGCGACGGCGAAAGGCGCCGCAGCGTGCTTGTGTGCGCAGCTGGCGTCACGTGTTGTTTGAGAAAATCAAAGGAAAACCCACGCGAGCGCGTCTCGCACTCTCGCGCCTCCCCGCCCGCGCCGCTTTCGACACGTTTTCATTTGCAAAATATAAATATAAATTAAGTACTAACACCTTTAATCCGGTTATAC
This sequence comes from Epinotia ramella, assembly GCA_947578815.1. Lineage (NCBI taxonomy): Eukaryota > Metazoa > Arthropoda > Insecta > Lepidoptera > Tortricidae > Epinotia > Epinotia ramella. Next base: position 11,525,930 of record OX388210.1, read on the forward strand.
ATAACGAGCGATGTTTTCACAGTGGGCTACGGCGGCTGCTGAACCGTCTGCCCCGCGAGGGCGCTCTGCCTCGAATTGGGGTCATGACGTTAGAATTTTCTTAACACGATTGCCTACTTCATTGTTTGACGCCTAATATTCACTAATTAACTCGAACTAACGGAGATCTTGTTTTCACGTAAATATATTGATAGGTTTCTTTAATTATTTAAGAGTGTACCAAATTGAATAAATTATTTCTTAATCATAATATTTCTTACGAAAGAACAACCTGTCTAATAAATGGTGGTTGAACACCACATTAATCAAAAGGTAATCAAAATTCACGCAACGTAGAACTGGTAGAACGAAGGAGCAGTCGACTAATGTGAACCCAGGATGTATAAATTTTAACAACGCAATAACTCTTTAGTCACGTGACAACGCGGACTTGAACAAAAATATGCTTGATATCGGCTCCGCTAAACCATTGACGACAACGCTCAAGAAAGCGGTCCAAACTGTAGCCACAAATACTTTAAACTATCCATAGTAATATATTATCATCATCATCATCATATATTTTATCGAACGAAAATTAATTATATATGTATGCACATATAATTGATATATGCACTTATATACATTTAAAAACTCGTATACAGTATGATACCCTTTTAACTCGGGTTTCTTATACCAATTTAACTTATGGTTAAGAAAGAGAAAGAAAGAAAGATACGTTTATTCACAAACACACAGGACACACGTATTAAACAATAAAATAAACAAAAAACAGATAAATCATGAAACCAGACCAGAATACCGTACGACATAATACAATGAAAATAACTATGATAATCTAGGCGAGTTGTTCCAACATTGGTCAGTTGTCAATTATTTTTTTATAGCATATTCGGCTGAACTTAGTTTACGCGCCAACACGGCTACCATTGTAGATTTTTGTCTAATGTTATACCCAAGAATATTGTTTTATCGACTAGTTCTAAACACTCATCAATTTACAAATATACCTACTAGTTTCCAGCGGTCTAACAATAGGCAAAGAAAATCTAACACATTTCGTTTTCTTGGCATTTAATAGCAGATTGTTAACTATAAACCAATCGAGTACTTTGACCAGTGTGCCATTAACTTTGCTATAGTCTGTTGATTTTCGGTAAACCTTAAAGATTAATGATGTATCATCGGCGAATAATACTATAGCACAGAGATTGCTTACTATAGACGGCAAGTCATTTATATACACCAAAAATAGAAATGGTCCTAAGATAGAGCCCTGAGGCACTCCTAACGTTACTGCAGCTCCACTAGACTGGGTTCCATTTACAACAACTGTTCCGTGTCCTAATGCCGAGATATGAAGACATAAGACTTAATGCATTTTCAGACAGACCATAATGCTGTAGTTTCATAATGAGCGTTCCATGATCCACGCAATCAAATGCTTTAGAAAGGTCACAAAAAATACCAATTGCATCACAAGAATTCTCCCAGATATTGTAAATATGCCTAATAAGAACAGATGCGGCATCAGTCGTGGAACGTCCTTTTATGAAACCAAACTGATTATTGGTAAGCAGTTTATTTCTATTGAAGTGCATTATCATATCGGTTAACATTAGCTTTTCAAAAACTTTACTTAACACAGGTAGTACAGATATGGGACGGAAATTGGTTAAGTCATTCAAATCACCCGATTTAAAAAGAGGTAGGTATGACTTTACTAAATTTCATAAGATTTTTGGTTTACTGGATCTACTTCACTAAAATTAAATATTAGGTACATTACATTTACTAAGATAAGCACAAAGTAAAGCATTAGCTTGGGTCGCAGATGACTGAAGACATTGGCTTCCCGTAATGATGTTGACTTGACAATCGCGAGTTTTAAGTTTACCTGATTCTCTATTTATAATGTTCCATACAGTTTTCACTTTGTTGTCCAACACTTTAAGTTTAGAACTAATATAATTTGCTTTAGCAGTTAAACACACTATCTTGAAGATTCTTGAGTAACTCTTAAGGCGCCGTAGGTTCAGCGAAGTTAAGCGAACAGAGTTTTTGAAACAATATAATGCGTCTGTTTGTAATAATATGGTTTCAAAAAAATACGAATAGTAATCTTGAGGCTTTTCTGCAGCGAGATCAGTGATTCGAAACATGATTAAGCAATTTTCGTTCGATAGAAATAAATCACGAACATAGTTCTAAAATACACTTAAAATATTCGTAACAAATTATGCACAAAAGCTACAAATATTAAAATTGCTTCTAAAAATCGGCAATATCATGTTTGAGGGAAATCAGTGTTTACATTTTTATTTAATTAAACGGCCAATAAATTAAAATAAAAAAAAACATGATGTCCGCGCTTCCGACCACGCACTTCCATCTCGCTCATGCTTATGCTCAGTGAGAGGGAGAGAAGACCATGAACCTACGGCGCTTTAACATAGTCGAGGAAATCACTGTTCTTGTTCACCTCCTTCTCACCATAAAGTTCATAAAGTTTATTTCTACTTTTATGTATACCTACAGTAGCTCATTCACTAAACTTTATCTTAGTTTTCTAGCCAGAAATAGTTTTCATTGCAAAATTTTCATTGAATCGATCAAGAATTACGCCGAATAAATCTTCATACATGTTATGTGAATTATTTCGTGGAAATGATAACATAAAAATATTCTTGTGAATTTAATTTTTAAATAATTCCAAACGATACCTAGTTATGGGTCTATATGTTATTGTTCGTGCATGAGTCACCAATGATTCGGGGCGCCATAAAGACGCATCACATTTTTGAGATATCGTTAAAATTTACCTCTAGGTATAGAATTCTCAGTGAACGCTAGAGGTGAACTATAGGTTTTTTTGAAGCTACAAATCGAAGAGCTAAACTCGCACTTTACACTTGGGGATTGTTGTTTGCATTTCTTGATATCGCCAATTTTATGGTATTCCCATAATATCACTGGCTAGAGTTTCGCAGGACGCAGACGCAAGTTGAACCGACTAGATTCAAAGACATGCATTGCATCAATCATGCAAGTGCGGTAAATATCCTTAATATGTCCCAAAATTGGCCAGATGCATCACATACTACTTATAGTTAGGAGATATCATGAGATAACGAAAAACCCTAATACTTAATTTGTTAAGTGCAACTTCAGTTTTTTATTGCGCAGTTTCAATGCTCATTTGTATTTCATTGAGATCTTTACGATGAGGCTGACCTGTATAATGTTTCGAAAACGGTTTTGATTGGGTGGGCATTCTCAGTCGCAAAGTGGAAGTGAGACTCAAAGGTACTACAATGCAACCCCAGACTGTTTTTAGGGCAAGATTTTGAATAGCATTTAAAAGTTAGGTAAGTATCACCTGCTTAATCAAATTAATATCTTTGGATAGGTAAGGAAACTAGAAATCTCTATATGGTGTATCAGCGTTAAAAGGGTTCATTTCATTATCATGTAGGTATGTACTCGAAGTAGGCATAACACCGAAGGGATGATGTTGGAATAGTAGATTGTATGACGAGGTTCTAAAATAAGCCATATTACCACGAGATGGTTATTTTCCCGAACAAAGTGAGGGGAAATAGTTCGAGTGGTAATATGGCTTTTAGACCAGAGTTATACACTCTACTTTTCACTTTCAACTGCGAGAAAATTGTAAAAACAAAGGTTATTCGACAATCAATAATAGATATCTCGGCGACAAGATTGTTATCTTCTTCTTTAAAATGGCTTCCATCTGAGTTACTTACTAAGATGATTTCGCCAATGTCAAGCCAATGTGCTAATAAACCGACGTTGTTCGGTAGTTTGGTCAGTCGTCAATATTGCAATCAGCGACAGAAGCTCCGCTTAAGAAGCAAGGCGTCCACCGCTGACCGCATCCCCGACGAAAGACCGGCGAAAAGATTGATCAATTTTGGTGGCATGTTTTTTTTTGACACAGAATCAAAATATTGACATCACGAATAAACGCCATTGACCGTCTACAGGCGCGCCCTAACGGCCGAGCGCGGCGGGCAGCATACGGAGCATAAGATAAAGCGAGATAGACAGCAGTCTCCCCCGCTCAATATCATAGCTTATGCCATGTATATACAGTCAACCACGTATACATGGCATAAGAACGTTTGGAGCGGCTATAGACGGTTAAAGGTGTTTATAATTTTTCACTTCTCATGCTCATAAAGTGCGTCATATTAGGCTTAGCAAGCGGGGTTAAAGTAGTACATTTAACCCTTAGGGAAAATAAGTATATGTCGCAACAAATCTCTAAGTGATATGATCAAATCACGCAGGGTGTTAAAATGGCGAATCCATTTTATCATTTGCCTAGAAAAAATCTGTCATTTGATCAAATCTCTGAATCTGTTTAGTGAAATGAAGAAATCGACCAAAAGAGGCAACTCGTTTTTTCATTTCACTAGATTTGTTTAGTGATTTGATAAAATCCCAGAAACGCGTCAGTGAGTTGACGAAACAAACTCGCAGTCAACTCGTTTTATTATTTCACTAGACACGTTTAGTAAAATGATAAAGTCTCTGTAACAATGGTGTACTCGTAAGTGATTTGATCAAATCTCTGAACTGGTTCAGTGTTACTCTACAATTAAGTTTGATCAAATCTCTCACATGTTGTTTCAGGGATTTTATCAAATTACTGAACAAATCTGGTGAAATGAAAAAAAAACGAGACCTTTTTTGGCTGTTTTTGGTCAATTCACTAAATAGATTCAGGGATTTGATCTAATAACTGATTTTTTCTAGGCAAATGATAAAATGGAATAGACATTTTCACATCCTGCGTGATTTGATCTCTTAGAGATTTGTTGAAATCTCTGACATGATTTAGTGAAATGGTAAAATAAAATGTCAAAAGTAGGTAATAAAATTGTTTGTTAAATCAGCATTTTTAATCGAGTACAAGAATAGGTGGTTGTAAACCGTTATAATATAATCATTTTAAGGTGGTTCGCTTTCCATAAAAAATGTTCTTTGACATTCGCAGGGTAACGGCGTGATATTTTAAGAAACTTATGTAACAAACTTTCATAAATTACATCTAAGCCGGCCGATGCCTAACACGCAAGGGCGAGACCGGGGAGCGGTAAGGTGCAGGAGGGAGGTAACACGACCGCACGAGCGACTTAATCTGTACTAGAGTTGAGATTTTTATCATTTCACTAAACGTGTCTTAATGTAATAATAAAACGAGTTGACTCTGCGAGTTAGTTTCGTCAACTCGCTGACGCGTTTCAGGGATTTTATCAAATCACTAAACAAACATACATACACATATATACACGTTACTTATACATACCTATATGATTTATGAAACATTTTAATTTGACCAATCGAAACAGTTCACCGTATTCATCATATCAGCCGAAAGACTGCTGTACATAGGCCTCCCCCAAAGAGTGCCAAAGTGGCCGGTCTCGCGCCACCCGCATCCAGCGGACTCCCGCAACCTTTACCAGATCATCAGTCCACTTTGTGGGGGGCCTACCCACGCCGCGCCTTCCGGTACGTGGTCGCCACTCGAGAACCCTACCGCCCCAACGGCCATCGGTTCTACGTGCTATGTGCCCACCGTATTACATCCACCAATCACAACCCTTTAAAAAACCATTTGTATTTGCTATCAACTACCGAGAATACAGCTAGGTAGATATTCAAATCGACCAATCAGGAAACAGAATTCATATGAAACATTAGACGTATTTTATTCTCTAACACAATAATTAAAAGAAAAAACCTTACGAGTTACGCGCCTCTGACCGTCTATAGCCGCGTCCAAACGTTCAAGCGTGGTTGACTGCATATACATGACATAAGCTATGAAGATTGAGCGGGATAGACAGTTGTCTATCTCGCTTTATCGTATGCCCCGTATGTTGTCCGCCGCGCTCGGCCGTTTGGACGCGGCTATTAGACTGTTAGAGGCGTTTCTTCGTTTCGCGGTGTCAATATTTTGTATCTGTGTTAAAGCAGTTTATTAAAAAAATATGGCACCAATTGAACAATCTTTTCGCCGTAGTATAATTTTTTGATTGTGAATGGATAATCTTTGTTTTTCCTATTTTCTCGCAGTCGAAGTGAAAAGTAGAGTGTATAACTGTTCTAAAAGCCGTATTACCCTTCGAACTATTTCATCTCGTGTTAATATGGCTTATTTTAGGCCCTTGCCATACAATCTACTAGTAAGTGATTATGAAGTAGGGAATGAAAAACACCTAATGTTTGAATTGAATTCTGTTTCTAGATTGGTCGATTTTAATATCTATATAGCTTGTATTCTGGTTAGTTGATAGCAAATACAAATGTTTTTTAAAGGGCTGAGATTGGTGGATTCTAGTGTTTTGATTGGTCAAATAAAGTGTTTTAAAATCATAAATATGTAAACATATTTTCCATGGGGGCTAAATACTTTAGCCCCGCCTTGCTAGGCCTAATATAAAATGACTGAGCTTCAGGCTTAATGTTGGTTAAACCAAATTTGATTGCAGAAATACCAACAGTTGTTGAAAAGTGTATCCCTTATAGGTATGGAGGGGGGGGATGCTTTCGACTGTCTACTTTAATCTTATGAAGGAAGACATATCGTTTTAAACCTGTTATCGTGTAAGTAGATGCAATACAATATTTACATACATATATAGATAATAGCTCTGCTTTGTGCAAATTTTTGCAAAGAGTACCAGTTTTTGGGTGATGGTCAGTAATAAGAAACTTTATCTGACTTTAGTTAAGAATAATGAATGTACCTACATACATTCTTATAGTGTATGGTTGAAATTATTTAATGTTGGCAGACTTTTTATAAAACTGTCATTGGAATTTGAATCTTGTACCTTGCGCGGTAGAGTTGCTTTTTGAATGGACGTTGATGCAATTCGGCCAACTCGAATAATCTCAAGTATATGTGAAAATGACCTATGAGTCATTGACACCATTACACAGTTAAGTACCAATGAATATCTAATTCAAACCTCCTGTCCCATTGCAGAGGGCGTTTACCCTGGCGCCTAGTGCAAGAAGGCAGGGAGAAAGATACATACAATTGAGATAAATTAGTAAACTAAATACCATGTAAAGAGTTACGCAGCCTTATTACATAACTACTTAAACATTTATTTAGATTGGGATTACATAAAATGCCACATTAAGGTAGATTCTAATTATTTTGAATAAGCATAATAAGCATAATAATGTACTCGTATGTAGGTAATCATTATTAAAATTAAACGAGACATACTTCCTTTAATATAAGTTAGGCACCTACCTATATATTTGCATACATAGTTCAAAACTTCAAAGTAGTCCAACCATATCACCCAAAAACCAAACCAAACTCTACCAAAAAAAAAAGAATAGTAGATTGTATGACAAGGGTTTAAAATAAGCCATATTACCACGAGATGGTTATTTTCCAGAACGAAGTGAGGGGAAATAGTTCGAGGGGTAATATCAGTAATATGGCTTTTAGACCAGAGTTATACACTCTACTTTTCACTTCGACTGCGAGAAAATAGTAAAAACCAATATTATCCATACAAAATCAATAAAAAGTTCCACGGCGAAAGGCTTTTTTTAAATTTGGCCTTTGGCGGCATGATACGTTTTTAATAAACTGCTTTGACACAGATATACAAAATATTGATACAACGAATTTAGCGCTACTCTACAAGCGCGTCCAAACGGCCGAGCGCGGCGGACAGCATACGGGGCATATGATAAACAGCAGTCTATCCCGCTCAATCTCAAGCTTATGCCGTGTATGCAGCCAACCACGCTTGAACGTTTGCACGCGGCTACTATAACGCTCTACGCTCAGAGGCGTTAAAATTTTTTATGTTTGTGAATTCGAGAATAAAAGACGCCTAATATTTGAAATTAATTCTGTTTCCTGATTGGTCGATTATAATCAATCAATCTAGATAGATGTATTCTGATTAGTTGATAGCAAATACAAATAGTTTTTCAAATAGTTGTGATTGGTGGATTTAATTCGGTGAACTGTTTTGATTGGTCAAATTAAAATGTTTTTAAATCATAAATATGTGTACATATTTTCCCTAGGGGCTAATTGTACTACTTTAGCCCCGCTATCTAAGCCTTATTACAATATGACACACTTTTAGAGCATGAGAAGTGAAAAATATATTTTTTAAATAACAGTCTATATCTTTGAAATTATTTGATTTTAAATTTTTCACAAAATATATTTTTCTTTATACTTACGGAAAAAATATATAAGTATATTTTTTTTGTATGCCAATTTGAGTCGCTCATAACCAATAGACATACTTACATAATACAAATTCTATTAAAATAATTCAAAATAAGTTGATTGATAAGGATAAATGCACAAAAATGTCGCAGGCTTCTGATGTCGATGTGTGGGTGCGGCGCGCGTGTCGGCGCGGTAGGTACGACGGCGAGAGGCCGAGCGGGGGCGCGCGCACACAGCCGCGCGACCCAATGGCCGCGCGCCGCGCACCCACACAAGCGCGCCGACGCCGAGCCAAAAACCGACTTTTCTCACCAAAAACATGCACATTTTGTGCACGTTTAGGGTGTAACTCCCCTCGCGCACACCACCTTCCCCCATTACAAAGATCCACATTGTCACCACCGACTGGGAACCCTATGAAAAAATTCATAAATATTCGCACTCTATCCGATCCCCCGGTCACTGTAAATATTTTTTCTTTTTTTTCATAGACTTTATCCCGGGAATATTTACATCATTAAAAAGCTATTGAAGAGCGCAATCTAACTAGCGAATGGAAAATAACGTGGCGTATTCAGTGCGGGCAAAAGATAGGTTTGAAACCTGTGATGCTGCTAAGGGCTCGGAATCGGGAAGTAGAAAAAAATAATGATTTTTTATATATTATTCAGTTAGAGGACACCCTGACGGTGATTAATATGCATTGAAGTTAATGATTGTGTGTATAGTTTGTCCGGTGAGCGAGGATCGCGGGGGCCCGCCCAGCGCCGCGCGGGCGCGGGCGGCGCGGCCTCGCTGCGCCCCTACGTGGACATACTACTAGGAAAAATATCTATCCCCACCTCACCTCTTTTTCTGCCAGGACACAGGCGCAGACCCTACAATCAATGTTGTTCACTAAAATCCAACCTATATCACATCATATTCTGGGGAAAATTGTTGGAACTTTTCCGACCTCACTGTAATAACTTAAGCGACGACGTCACAGTGCAGTTTCCAAGTGAGATACACAAAAATATTATTAAATCGTTCAAATAATTAGAAAAGAAATATTCACTATTTGTTACACATTGGCACAGGAAAAGATATTAGACGCTTTATTTAAAATTAATTGATCGAGCGCGCACGAATATGGCGACGTATTTTCGGCACTTCTGTTGAACTGCGGTTGAAATTACAGACATATTTCACGATTTTAGATTCTAAGGAACATTATATTATAATATTTATAATAATGTAGAGATAATAATAATGTTTAAAGAGCATTAAAGCGATAGTCGCGGAGCGTAGCGACATGTACGTAGTATGGCATGCAGAGCCCTATCGTAGAGACGAGAGCTGCGCTGCACTGCATGCCGTATAGGTACCTACAAGTTTAAAAAATACACAATGCATGAATACACGCATTGTTTTGTGACTAGTTTTGATTGATATAAGTGTTATGTACCAGACTTTGGAACACATTTAGATCAGTACTTTAATTCATGAAATGTAAAAATAAGCAAACTATGATAGGTGAGACAGAAGCAGAGATTAGGTTACCAAAGATTAGTTGACTTAAATCAAGGAAATATAGAAAGAAAGAAAGAAAATATGTTTATTTAGCATATAAGAAATAAAAGACAAGAAATTACAGACATAATCAAAACATGCTAAAATGGTCGCCACTCAGCTTTGTGCCACGAATATTAGAAGGAAGGAGAGGCAGGGGAAGACCAAGGCGCATTTATATTAGGTACCTACCTATGGATCAAATAAAAGAAGAAGCAGGTGATGTGTCATACCTATATACCCATATCTATCAAGAAATCAAAAGGGTAATACCTAGGTACCTACGAGAGAGAGAAAATGGAAAATACTCCACCGATAAGAGAATAACTCTTAATTAAAAAGTGTTGATGTGAAATAAAATTGGTTAAATATAGAATATATAGCTCACACTTTAATAATAGCATATTCTTAGTACATTCTTGGGTATTAGATGTCATAACATTCATATGGCAATTTTAAGATGTCTAATAAGTGCCTAGTTTTGTAGGTAGGTAGGTACTAAATAAGTTTGTATACCTAACAAGTGAAGGTACAGATGTTTCACTAAGCAACTACTCGATTGTTGGTATTTTAAAATCGTAAGTCGTGAACTCGTGAACAAAAACTAACGTTTAAATGATCAAACATTCCCAAAATGCGAGTTAAGTAAATAAGAATTTTAATTGTTTTTAATATCCTTCCTTTGCGAAAGTTCACAGAGTTAACAGTGCGTAGGGTCTAGTGGTATTATTAAAATGGGTGACATAAATAAAACTTTAATGATGGAGTTAAGTGAAACTTTACGACGGGGAAGCGAGGGGCGGAAGTGCGAGGAACCACGTGCGTCGCAGCCGATAACGAACTTTCCACTATCTGCCCTGCCTTCTACGAAATGCTTGCCCAACGACCCATTTTATAAAGCTACAACCATTGACAAATACAGTATAGAGCAGACATCACCTACTTCCCCTAACATAAGTTTCCGCATGCCACCTACTCTGGTGGGAGTACCTATGCATGGTCTCCGGCAGGGGCTAGTGCCTAATACTGTCCCTACTAAGCACTGACATTCCAAGATGGCGGACTGATGGAAGACGTCAAGAAAAATGATCTATTCTAGGTGGTCAGTCTATAGATACATAGTAGTAGCAAGTCAATGTAGCCATTGACTTGCTATTTTACACTTACGAGTACAACTTACAATTTTACAAATATGAACTGGCAGCACTGGCGCGGGCGACCAATGAACTGGCAGCACTGGCGCGGGCGACCAATGAACTGGCAGCACTGGCGCGGGCGACCAATGAACTGGCAGCACTGGCGCGGGCGACCAATGAACTGGCAGCACTGGCGCGGGCGACCTATGAACTGGCAGCACTGGCGCGAGCGACCAATGAACTGGCAGCACTGGCGCGGGCGACCAATGAACTGGCAGCACTGGCGCGGGCGACCAATGAACTGGCAGCACTGGCGCGGGCGACCAATGAACTGGCAGCACTGGCGCGGGCGACCAATGAACTGGCAGCACTGGCGCGGGCGACCAATGAACTGGCAGCACTGGCGCGGGCGACCAATGAACTGGCAGCACTGGCGCGGGCGACCAATGAACTGGCAGCACTGGCGCGGGCGACCAATGAACTGGCAGCACTGGCGCGGGCGACCAATGAACTGGCAGCACTGGCGCGGGCGACCAATGAACTGGCAGCACTGGCGCGGGCGACCAATGAACTGGCAGCACTGGCGCGGGCGACCAATGAACTGGCAGCACTGGCGCGGGCGACCAATGAACTGGCAGCACTGGCGCGGGCGACCAATGAACTGGCAGCACTGGCGCGGGCGACCAATGAACTGGCAGCACTGGCGCGGGCGACCAATGAACTGGCAGCACTCGCGCGGGCGACCAATGAACTGGCAGCACTGGCGCGGGCGATCAATGAACTGGCAGCACTGGCGCGGGCGACCATGACGAGAGTCCTTTTTGACCAGTGCTGCTGTTTTAGAGCTATAAAATTGTAACTTTTTTGACTTATAATTACAACATTTGCATTTCCCCAAATCTTGGTTACTCGGGCACTGATACAAGCGATACTAAATTTTCAAGTTTTAATTCTCACTGAATTTCAGCATTTTTCAAATAAACATCGCTTGCATTTCATTAGGTGGCATTATAGTATGATAGTGAAGCGCGTAAAGACCGAAGTCACAATGAGTTTAATAGCAACTCATTAACTGCGTCAATTACTTAAATTATAACAATGGCATTGCAAGTAGAACCGATGGCCGTTGGGGCGGAAAGGTTCTCGAGTGGCGACCACGTACCGGAAGGCGCAGCGTGGGTAGGCCGGGTAGGTGGGTAAGGTGGACAGATGACCTGGTAAAGGTCGCGGGAGTCCGCTGGATGCGGGTGGCGCAGGACCGGTCATTGTGGCACTCTTTGGGGGAGGCCTATGTCCAGCAGTGGACGTCTTTCAGCTGATATGATGATGATGATGATAAAAATGGAGCATTGATCATCACATCAATTAGTTGACTACCGTAATAGGTACCTAAGTACATCAGAAGTTTGCTAATACAGCTGATGCTTTTATAAAATTCAAGGTAAGATATGGATTATTTCTCAGTTAATTAAGTAACAAGCTAGCCTAGCTACTAATTATATTGTCAATACGTTAAATGCGAAGAAAAAAAATCTTTTGTGTCTACTAAGGGAACGGCTAATCGCATCTTAAGGCAGGATTCCGACGGTGTGCGGCACTGTGCGGCACAAGCATATTCAGAACAAAAATGCTTGTGCCGCACACCGGTGGAATCCCGCCTTTATATCTACTAACCGACAGCTGCCTAATTATTATGTACCCAATTATATATCAATTTCAAGTAAAGATCTCAGCCAACGTTTTGAACACGCGTTAGGTAGATCCAACTGTCATTTTCCATATAATTTGGCATTTAGATCTACCTAACGTACGTACAATGCGTTACGTGATCGACCTGCAGGGTTAAAGTATCATTGAGTTTGTGCAATATTTTCTTATTACCCTTCCCATAAATAGGAATCCCATGAGATTTTGAAAACAATATTTGTAGGATAAACCTCGTTGAGGGACTTGGTCAGTGGATTTTTAGCGCGGTTAGCACGGCACAAAGGAAAACGACACCGCGTCTACGTCGACACGTGGAAGGCAGTTCCTAGTAGCGCCAGCGCAGGTAAACAACTAGATATTACGCGCAGATGCAGCGCTGACGCCGCGCGCAGGGCTGCCTGCTCTACCCATGCAAAAGGACCTATGAACTCGAAAATTAAAGTTATTGAAAGAGCGAGCGGAGCGAACGAAGTTCTCTGTTTCAGCTTGGGCCGAAATTCGTTCCTACTCTATGACCGGATGTCCAGATGTCCGGCTGTCCTCTACAGGTCGCCGTTTTCAACCGATTCTCGACATTTTTTGTAAGCATGATCAATAATTATAAATTTTGTAGATTAGGGGTTTTGACAAAAAAAAAAACTTTTGCCAAAAAGACAGGCACGCAAATTCTACAGCTCGAGCTCTCAGGCCCCTCTTACATTTAGTAAGTAGTAAAGTTAACCAACAGACAGACATTCCTTTTTGGAAATATGTACACATTCGTTGCTTACTATAGCTTACAAGTTTGATTAATCGTAATCACAATTAAATTTATTTTATTAATTGTGCAGGTAACATTAAGGGCCGATTTTTCAATTCCCAGATAAAACTATCTGTCAAATAAATGTTACCTGTACTTTTCTTTCATATGACTCAAGAAAAAAATGGTGATAATTTTAACTGACGGATAACTTTATCTTGAGAATCAAAAATCGGCCCTAAGCGAAACTAATTATTGTTGTCAATATCAAGAATTATACACGATTCTGTAAACTGCATGTACACATGCACCCTAGCCTAAGTTTTTTTTTATCTAGGTATAAGTAAGTATATATACTAAAATCTCAACAAATTATGAGCTAAAAAAGTTTGTTTCAGTTCTGTTATCTAAATTATAGGTGTAATAACATGTTAAAATTAGAATATTTTCGAGTATTTTGCAGTGTAGATACAGCAGCCACTCTTACGAACTTTTAGCAAATCAAAGCACATGTATTATAAAAGGTAGAGCGCGGGTGGCATGCATATTTTTACACCATAATTTATGTCTCAATGGAACCTCTTATTTTTTACCAACGATTAAGTTTGTATCCTTCGCTTCAAAATATGCATTTCATGAGGTTTTGTAAATAGAAAATCCAGAGAATTCTTGTCACTTCCAAGTTGTAGATAATCACTACAACATAGTATAAAACAAAGTCGCTTCCCGCTCTCTGTCCCTATGTATGCTTTTCAAGAGGAAGGTTTATATGTATAATATAGTACCTACCCGTGCGAAGCCGGGACGGCTCGCTATTAATTTATAAAAGTATGTTTGAATAAAATGCCAAATTCAATAAAAACATTCCATATGCAAGTAGGCAGATATAGCGATTATTTGATCAACCAAATGGTTGAGATTATACAATGTTGCCGACTTTCAATAACACTGTCGATGGAATTGGAACCTTCCACCTAGGAGAATAGAGTTGCTTTTTGAATGGACTACTTTGATGCCATTCGGCCAACTCAAATAATCTCTAATGTCCTAAACATTAGGTTAGGCGATTGCTAACACTGTGCTAGAAAATGTGTCAAAATGCTTAATTAAAGCGCAATATAAATACTAATAGTAGAATAAACGGGTACAAAAATCCTTTCCTTCATTAAACTCGTAAAATATAACAGATGCATTATGCGTGACGACGGGTGACAGCCCTAGCGCCCGTAGCTATGCAAAGTACCTACCTATTATAATCTATGCACCTCCACGGCACTGACAGTTACTTATACATACATCAATATTTTTCCTTATTCTGTAGGTTTTGAAAAACTAATAATAAGGCTCAATTGATCTCTATAGTACCTACTTACTACTTAATTGATTAGCTTCAATATACATCAGACTATTATTTTTTAATAAACAAACCAGTTAATAATTAAGACGACCTGTGTAGCCTAGTTGGTAGTGACCCTGCCTACGAAGCCGGAGGTCCCGGGTCGAATCCCGGTACGGGCATTTATTTGTGAGTCATAGATATTTTCTATGTATTTAAGTATTTATTTATCTATATAAGTATGTTTATCGTCGTCTAGTACCCATAGTACAAGCTTTGCTTAGTTTGGGACTAGGTCGATTTGTCTATAAGATTGTCCCCAAATGTTTATTTATTTATTTATTATTTAAGTGTATTAGGAATAGCAGCAGGTAACGTATTAAAATATTCCTTATAGTAATCGTGATATTTGATTACGTGCAACATTTATAAGAACAATTTTACTGCCGGCTCTACCACTTGTTGCTCGCGCGGCTCCGCCCGCGTTGGTATTGCGACTAACCCAGGCGGAGCCACGGTATAAAATATAGTCTACGACTATCCCAAAGCCCAAAGGTTCACTCTACGAGATTATACTTACTACATAAAATGTAACAAAGCTGCAAACTCACATAGCTAATATAAACTCATTCGCTTTACCTTACTTACAAACTCTTATTTATAACTTTGTAGGCAAACCGAAAGAAATTGTTTTCTAGAGACAAATAAATAAGTAGCACTTACGTAAAGGTAGGCAGCAACCCCTACTTTTAAAGTTAAAAGTTTTGTACATTCTATTTCAGTAAGAAGCTAAAAGAACCTCCTATCTTTGAGTAAGTGTTTATTTATTTTAAGCCGTGTCCCCTTCTCAGTTAGATGTGAGATTGATTGTATACAAAATGTCACACTTTATCAAATGCTTTGAAACATTTTAACTCCTGACAATTTGAGTGGGACCTAAATACAAGTTTTTTGCTGATGATGAGTAGAAATAGTTGAAGAGATTTGAATATAATTGTCCTTAATTCATTAGTCCTTAGTTCATCAAACTTAAACAAATTGTAGCTAACAGAGGTTTAATAAGTTTCATGAATAAGAGGGTAAATGTTTACTATAGAGACATATTTACATTATTTACTTATGAAAACAACATATAAATCATATACTTGGCGGCTGACCAATTAAGTTGCTCAAATATCTTCAGATGTAACTTTTGTAGGGTTAGATAGACGTAGCATTAAAATGAAATTGGAGCAAAGTTTTCTGAACTAGGCTTTATCCTCAGAGACATAAGGGTGTCTTAAGGTTAACGCGATGTGTACTGGAATACAGATGACCAAACTGTACAGTCAGCATCACATATAGTTATTTAATAGCAGCCAAAGTAGCTAAATATTTTGGCACTCGACTTTATTAGTGTAAGAGTAAGGATGTATTACGATATAGGTACTTGGCTACTTTATTACTGTAAGAGTAAGGATGTATTACGATATAGGTACTTGGCTACTTTATTACTGTAAGAGTAAGGATGTATTACGATATAGGTACTTGGCTACTTTATTACTGTAAGAGTAAGGATGTATTACGATATAGGTACTTGGCTACTTTGGCTGATACTGATACTAACTATACGATGCTCACTGTACCTACCTACCTTGTACAGTCTGTAACTATCTATATGTCAGGTATGATAGGTTATCCAATAAAGTGTCAGCTGACTTTTATACGTTAAATCCTACCTATAATATCTGAATACCAAGTAGGTACTTGTGTAGGTATTACTGAATATCTCATCGATAACAGTATCGATGGTAGCCGAGGTTTGAGAACCAGGAATCGTATTATTTTCACGCCTACCGTTAATAGATACGTTATACATACCTATTTCTTTATCTTAAAATATGAACTGGTAGGCAAACATGTATATCTACGCACCCATTTCAAGTATAACAATTTAGTTTTTATGGGACATGTAGGTACTCAAGTATTAGATACAATGAATAATTATTATCTAATAACTGAAATGTAGTAGTGAATAGGTACCTACCCAAGCCATGTTACATAATCACAACCAATGGCGGTATTAATTAGGTACTGGAAAAATTAAGTAATTTTAATATTAACTGCAAAAGTGCAAATGTATAAGATCATATCAATATCTGAACTTAGTAAACGTTGCATGCCATGTGTAGTTATTGTTATTACCTACATATATTATATTCGTGGAAGCATTAAAACGCTTGTGCAGAAAATGTATTTAATGACTGTGCTTATGTTAACCTATCTATTTCTAAAACATTTTAATAACTATCGATTGGCAAAAGTGCGATTTTTGTCATTACCAAAGTATTTTCATCAGTGAAATATTTCACTACAGCTACCTACAAATGGCGATAACATTCACAAAGCGCCTCTAATTACATTATGCTACACTGCGCGTGCTCGATTTCCCTAATCGTGTGGAGCGGCGCGGGCGCCGGTCCTGGGGCCGCGAGGGTGCCATTGCAGACATCCACGCCTTCGAACCACCTACCCGCCACTGTCGTCGCCGAAACTATAACACTTAACTCTTCCGTCTATTTCGCACTTCCACCGGACGATAAGGACAGCCCGAGTCGAGTCGACTCGAATGCCACCGCAACCGAATCTGAATTTACCCTTTGACGCACGTCGCAGTCTTATATATCCAAACGTTAAGTATCTACAAAATAAGCAATAGTAAGTTACAAAATAATAGCTAGAGTAAATAAAAATAATTCTAATTGAATTTAAAGATTGTAGGTACTTTTTGTATAATCACACGTGCATCGACTGAAAATTTTCTTTTGAAAGCTCGAATGGCAGCGTTTTCTACACGTAGATATTGCTGTTTTGCATGTGTGAAGTAAGATCGTGCGTCGGTGTGCGTACATGTATAGAAGTAATTTGTCGGTATTGCTCAGTGCGTATGTGTGCTGTACTATTCGTGACCGTTCTCTGAGTACGGAGCTAATGGAAATTGAAAGAACAATTGCTTTTCAAGTAACAATACCATCGTTATAATATGTGTAAATTATTAACTTGTAATAATTTATGGCAAATCTGCTCTGAACTTAGATATAGACCTGACGCCTGATATATGGACTAGTAGCAAATTCCTATTAATTCCCTTCTTATTTATCCAATAGTTTGACCGAGATCAACATGATGCGATAAATTCCAAATGCAGATTTAACAGAATGGTTCTCGTGAACGTTCGCTACGCAAGGCGAAACATTCGCGTGCAACGCTGCGCAGGCGCGCGATTAGAGGTGGTTGCATCGGGCGGCATGCGCGCGGGCAGCGGTGACCGTCCGAGGAATGCAACAGGTAACCGATTCCAAGAAGGCCGCGGCCCGTTACCGCGCCGAATATCTCCCAGTCAAAAGCGCCGACAAGTGCAGGCGAGCACTTGCGACAACAGGCCGACGCCGATGCGCCCGGCCCGCTGCATTCCAAGCGACATTGAGTTGAGTTAGAAACCAGTCGGAGATCGACGCATTCTCGCTGCTCTGCACGCTCCCGAATATCGATGCTTTCAAGGTCCAGAGGCACGAATATTTCTACTTATGTTCCTTGCCACGGACACGGGTTGAACAGGGATTATCTGGGGGATACTGAGGGCTGCGAGCCAACTTGGAATTCGCAGTTAAATTATTTGTATAGATCAACATATCCTACAATCCATGAAGTAGTGGGGCGCGTCTCCGTGGATTGAACGATATTGACTGGGTATATAAAACTATATATCTTTACCTACTTATGGAACGTTCTGCCAACAATAGACTAGGATCCAGGAAGACGCAAACGACCAAAGTCAAAGTTAGGTCGCTTGAACATATATACTATACACCTGTTGTATAATGCTTACGTCGTAATCCTGAGCACTTCTATCCGAGTTTTTTTTTGCTTAAATGGAATCCATTTCGCCTGAAACTGCCCAAGAACTACCGCTGTTATACCTAAGTCTTGGTCAAAATCCACTTCTCATATCGGCAAATAAAACTGTCCACGCTTTATTTGGTATCATCGATTCAATGGGTGCGTACGCAGGGAAACAAGGACAGTGTTTATTGTATTGAGCCAGATAATTATACACTTTTTAATGATATAGCATCTGTATCAGAATGCCGCTGTTTAGCATAGATTGCTTGAAATAAACATAACCACATGGGTGAGACAACATACCCGATAATGCACCTAAGATCCCAAAATCAATTCATATGAATGCTTGACAGGCTTCTCATACCAGAGGTGTCTGTAAACTTGCCTGGATTCCAGAAGGAGTATTACGGTCGCATCTGCACATAAATGAAATATTTCCTATCGAATAAAACGGACGATTGTTTTATTTTGTCTTCATCAGGCGATAAAAGTACCCACAGGGGCTTTCTCATTTTAAAACCAACTTTCTTGTCGCGATTCCTTATTCCGGCAACCCACCCTCTACAACGATAGAGCATTTATGTATATGTGGTGAAGTTCTAAAATTAGACAACTTTATTTAGAAAGGTGTTATGATATGCATCTATGAAAAGAAAGCAAGCGTTACTTAACAGGAGGGTGCGTCTATAAATACGTGACAGAAATAGTCATAACCGAGCAGTGGTAAAATAACCTATTCAATGTTAAGTACCTATTTTTGTAAACCTGAAAAATGTTTGCGTATAAGTTCATGTACCATTGATGGCACAGCTAACTAAGGATTGGCCGTGCGTTGCACATGCCCAAGCTACCGCAGACGCTCCTGCACGGCTAGCACGCGACGGCGCGCGAGCTCTCTCGATTTTTCTCGCACTATCCGTCTCTCTCTTATTAGAACACTCAGAACAAGAGGTATAATGCGATATAAATCGAGAGTATGTCGCGGCCGTCGTGTGCTACACGTGTAGGTGTAGTAAAGCGATGATGCTACTAAACTGTACAATATCCACTTGTCCAGCTCTCTCACATGAGGAACCCAGCCGTTCCATATGATGTTACGGATACTTCACCGACAGCTCCATGTTGGCAAGTCACCACCAAATTACATAATTTAATGTTTCCGAATAAGAACTGCAAGGTAATCGCGTAACTTTTCAAATGCGCATTAGGACACAACTGTAATTTTTTTGAAGGTGAATATGACTGACTAATTCAAAAAGTTACTCAGTTCGGCAACTGTGCTCACAAACTTCAGGGCTAAGTATAACTTCCGCTATTGCTGAATGAACTGTTATAAAAATATACTAGATGTACTTAGTGCGTAGTTGAAAAAACGGACATGTCAAATGTGTTTGGGCGCTAATTGTTTCGGGGGACGCTGGAGGCAGTTCCGCGCAGATGTTGCTGCTGCGCCGCACATGCGCGGAAACGCGGGCCTTCCGGGTTACCTACCTACTATGTATAATCAAGTACTTATAGGGTATAATTAATACTATTGACAACCAGTTCTTTAGCTTAGTGGATAGACAATGGCTTGAACCAGTAAGGGCAAAAGTTTGTGTGCTGGGCATGAATATTTGTTTCTGAGTGTTGAATGTTTTCCATGTATCTATTATATTATCTATTAAATATATTATCCTCGTCTAGTAGCCATGATACAAGTCTTATTGAGCTTACTAAGGGACTAGATCGATTGACGACCGGTTAGCCTAGTTGGTATAGTGAAGCTGCCTACGAAGCCCAGCTGGATGTCCAGGGTTTCCCGGTAAGGGTAAATATTTGTAGGATGAGCATGAATATTTGTTTCTGAGTCTTGAATGTTTTCTATGTATTCAAGTATTTCCTTATACTTGTTTTGTTTTTGTTGTTTATCTCGTCAACTTTATTTAGGTAACATGGTACATCTACAATGACGTACACTTACATCTACAACATATGAAGAGAAGTCTTAATTTCTTCTGAAGGTTGGTTATTCAGAAACGGAGAACTTAGTTCTACGCGTATTAGGTCACCAGATCCTTACTAGGTCCTTTGTAGTACCATATCTCAGAATCTAAGTATTTCCGACCTTTTGGCACGTCTATGATAGGACTACTAACTTATTGACGATCAGTTTCCTTCCACTCCCTAGGTTTGTAAACGAAACAATCAACAGCTTCGAAGTATTCCCTGAGACCTAGCATACAGGCCAGATAATTCACCAATTTGACAATTGTCAAATGATAATGTCAATTAACCGTAAGTAGATATCTGGGTCCGTATCACTCTTTCTACCCTTTCAAACACCTCGGAATGTCGGGTTTCATCTCCTTAGAGGTCACACGTAATATCGAGCTATTGACCACTACCTATAAGATTTTGAGATGTGAGCCAGATTTATCTGAATTCGTCGCAAGAACATGTCGTCTCTTCGTTTCGGTCTAGACTCTAGAACCTGCGCAGCCGCAGCCACCGCCTCCTGCCACAGGAGGCGGCACACACGGCGGCGCACGAGCACTCACCGGTCAATGCATCAGATTGCGACCTGCTTGTGACTGTAAGTACAAAAACGACTAATATATAAATGTATTATTAGGTCACCACGAGGAAACTTTACTATCATATTTATCTACAAGATTTCAAATTAGAAACGGAAGAAAGAGTGAAAAATATCTATTTCTGTACAACCCTTGATCTATAAGAAACTCAATGATAAAAACGTGAGCAATATGTCTATGTGATCCACACGGCGCCCCACCGGAAATATCAACGCAATATATTTTGAGACGAGCGCCCCCTGCGACGCATCTCAATCATCAACTAATAAGCAGACGGAAGGAAAGTAATCTAGACAAAAGTTTAAAAATAATGTGTCCAGGAATAGATCGAAAGGTGAGCTTGAGCGCCGCGGCCCCACGAGTTAAAAATACAAGCAACTTGCGACGCCGCGCCGGGCGCCCTACGCTGCGCCGCGTCGAACGCCTAATATCGAACGACAAACGTCGAACGCTGCCTGCCTTATTCACAAACATTTTAGACTCATCCGTAAGCACCGCCTAGTACTATTTGACCCCTCAATTCGTAACAACTATGCGCTGCGCGTTCGGATGCCAGACTTATAGCTACTATAGTCTACGAGATTTGGGACTGATGGTCTTTTGACAGTTCCAATATGACGTAAAGAGTGATGTGGCTAGAGTAAATTCATTGTCATAATATCCGATTACGATTGATGGTGGCTAATAAAAGGAATCGATCCTAAAAATAATTATTACACAGTAATCAATGTGTAATAATTATTTTTAGGAAATCAAATAGAGAGCCTATACACAGTCGTCTGCTAACAAAAGTGTCCTGTAAGAAAAATCGAGAGAGCTCGCGCGCCGTCTCATGATAGCCGTGCAGAAATCAACGCCATATTGTCAAACGGAACATTTTGCACAATCAAAAATGACAGTTTTTATCGCTTCGTATTATCGTGACAGTAATTAAATAATACATTATTATTTTCCAATTTACAATTATTTGATTCATACCGATTTATTTCTAAATTGACAGACTCCAATCGATTGAAGCAGTGTAACAATAAAATTAAAAAAAAAAAGTTCTAGGACGTAATTGTTCGCACACCGAGTTTTCAATGCTAATTTCTGCACAAATAAGCCGTCAAAAAATATTACAATCACTTTATAAGTGCTAAAAAGAGCGTGCATCGAGATTGAACTTTGTTTCGTAACTCGTAAGCTATCGAAACTTTTTTTTATTATTTCGATGAGCAGTGCCAATTTACGTTACATGGGTGTCGCGATGTGTCAAAAGACCAGTCCCAAATCTCGTAGAATATAGTTCGTCTGCGCGACAGTAGGCGTTAATAGCAGCCTGTGGGGTAAGCACGTAACGTTTTGAACACGTGTTAGGTAGATCCTACTGTAACTGTCCATATAAAAATTTACATTTAGATCTACCTAACGTACGTAGAATGCATTACGCGATTGACCTGCTGGTCTCTATTTCATGAGATTGACTGTTGTCATCTGACAATTCTCCGTCCATTGCTAGTTCTGCAAGTAGCCCAGCGACTACTAGTCGTACTGTGACAACTGGAACAAACAAGTACGACATATACCTAACGTCAAGTTGGTGAAACAGGGGCTCGCTTTACCTGTCGTTCTCTGCCCACGACCAAACTAAGTGTTTGAACAATTGATAAGGGCAAATTGTGAAATTGTTGAAGACGGTGTAGCTCGACTCTTCGGAAGGGAAAAAAGGGAATTTTCAATATCTATTTATCAGGGAAAGTCCTATATGTAGGGTTTTTTGTAGAAACTGGTTTCGAAGTTTACGGTTTATGGGGTTCATGATTCGTGAATCGTGATAGTCTGAAGAGATCAAAAATCGCAGGCTCACAAATGGACTCTAAGTATTTAGCTAATAGTATTAATTACTTATTCATGAATGCCTAATTATAATTCCACTCAACATCTCTATGGATACTTGAACTACACCAATCAATTTTGCGGCTGAAGATTCAATTTAACTTTATATTCATTCATTTCGAATATCTTTTTGTCGCGTTTATTTAGAGTCGAGTACCAAATGAGTTAAGAGGAAACACTGAGGCCGAGATAATTGAGAAATAGGTATTTGTAAAATGTATTGCTGTCGCGCCAACCTCAAGCCTCAAGCCTTCCCCCGCAGAGCGCGATAGAGACAACTGCAGCTTGGACCGAAAATACCTATTAAAAGTACATAAAATCAACGTTTCGTAGTACCCTGATTTCTTCTCCAAAACTTGATCTACTTAACAATTTTTTTTATTACAAATCAAAGAAAGGCTTTGTCCGTGTTCCTATATTTTCCTTTTGTTGAAATAATCTAGTCAAAATTGTAGGAACATGTCAATAGTAGCCATAGATTTATGGGGGGCAAATAGGTCCCATTTTTTGTTTTTTTTTTGTGTTTCTCTCAAAAACCATGCGTTTTACAAAAGAGAACCTTTTACAAACAATAAAGCTGATTAAATTTTCTACAAAATGACGTATATTTTTTTTTTAAAGATTAATTCATAAGGGAGATACGGGAGGTGAAAATGTCACTTTTTTTTTGTTATTGCCCACTTTATCTAGAAAGAAAGGAAAAGGTTATTTAATTGTGACTACGGTAGCCTAGTGGTTCAGGCATGCGGCTGTCAAGCGGCCGTCGTGGGTTCGAATCCCGGCTCGTACCAATTTGGTTTTCGGAACTTATGTACGGAATATTTACCGTTAGCTTTTCGGTGAAGAAAACCATCGTGAGGAAACCGCTCTAATCCCAATAAGGTCTAGTTTTCCCTCTGGGTTGGAAGGTCACATGGCAGTCGCTTTCGTAAAACTAGTGCCTATGCTAAATCTTAGGATTAGGTGTCAAGGTTGGTACAACATGGAGGTATGACATGATCTTTGTCTTATCCATGTTCATCCTTAGACCAACTCGCTCGGAGGCTTTACTGAGGTCATCGAGTATCGTACTTAAGTCCTCCATGGTCTCAACCAAGACTACTATATCATCAGCAAACCGAAGGTGAGTGATGTACTCGCCGTTGATGTTGATGCCTAGCCTTCTCCAGACCAGAGTCTTGAGTGCAGCGTGTTTTGGGGAAATAACATCCCCTTGCCTGACACCCCGCTGCAGCGGAATAGGCTTCGAGCTCCAATCCTGGAGTCGGACTGACATAGTGGCGTTCTCGTACAAACACTTCAGTACTTCGATATAGCGGCAGTGTACTTGGCACCGTTGGAGAGACTGTAGTACAGCCCAGGTTTCGATCGCTTTCTCGTAGTCCACGAACGCTAAGCAGAGACGCAGGTTATACTCCTCAGTCTTCTGTATAACCTGGCGGAGCGTATGAATGTGGTCTACGGTACTAAAACCTCTTCGAAAACCGGCTTGTTCGGGAGGCTGGAAGTCATCAAGCTTGCGTGCGAGACGATTCGTAATGACCCTTGAAAACAACTTATATAGACATGTCTCAGAAGTGAGATGGGTAAGTAGTGGTGGGGTGTTGTCATCACCCTTTTTGAAGAACAGCACCACCTCACCTCTGTTCCACGCCTTTGGCGTTCTCCCTTCCAGTAGGACGGTAAGAACAACTTCTGAAGGGCTGTAAGGATCAGTTTTCCACCCGCCTTTAGGAGTTCGGCTGTAATTCCGTCTTCACCGGGTGCCTTGCTGTTCTTAAGCTGTTTCAGAGCCATTCTAATCGCATACAGGCTGATGTCCGGGATGTCGTCGGTGTAGTGTCGGGTAAGTCTAGCTCTAGGGTCTTTCGCCGGACCAACTTCGAATCGCTAAACTTAAGTGGCAGTGGGCGGGGCACATTGCACGTAGAACCGATGGCCGTTGGGGCAGGAAGGTTCTCGAGTGGCGACCACGGACCGGAAGGCGCAGCGTGGATGCCCCCCCACAAGGTGGACTGATGACCTGATAAAGGTCGCGGGAGTCCGCTGGAAGCGGGTGGCGCAGGACCGGTCATTGTGGCACTCTTTGGGGGAGGCCTATGTCCAGCAGTGGACGTCTTTAGGCTGATATGATGATGATGGAATAATAAACATTATTTTTTAAGGCAATAATACCTTTTTTTCAGTTTGTATCACGTTTATATCCCTTGCATTTCCTTTTGTATTTGTCATAAAAACACAATTAATATATTGTTTTGTAAGAAATTTAATAAGTTTCATTACGTTCTAAGATTTTTTTTTCTACGATCATTAGTTTTTGAAATATTTAAGAAAAACTAAAATATGGGAAATATCCCCCCCCACCTCGCCTAAAGCAACCGGCCCTTGGCTGGGGACTTTTAGTATGTTATATCCAGGCTACACGATTTTTTGCATTTATTTGCCAATTTCGGACCTACGTTGATCGTACTACGTAGAGATCGTTTACCGAAATTAATCCAAGTAAATAAAAACCGGCCAAGTGCGTGTCGGGCCAGTTAGAATACCAAACTTTTGAACAAGCTATCCTACGATACCCCACACCATGGGTTTAAAAACAAAAAAATCAAAATCGAATCAAATCATTTGTTTCGAGTATCATAATACATTTTTCCATTAAATCCATACAAATACTAAATTTAAAAAATTAAAAACTCAATACAATGTCATAACAAATAAAATAAAATGTCACATAAATAAAATAGGACCTACTCGTCCGATTTATCTTGCTTGAAAAAATACACCCTTACCATAAAAAAACATTTTTTCAAATTTTATTCTATCGTTTTGTCGGCGTGATTGATATATATATAGTCCCATGCCGAATTTAGTACAGCTTTCTAGTAGTAAGGGTCACTGAGCTAAGCCGCAGCGCAGACGGACAGACGCACTGACGGACAGACGGACAGACGGACATGTCGAAACTATAAGTTTCTTGTTGCCTACGGAACCCTAAAAAGCTGGATGCGGTTGGCGCAGGACCAGCCACTTTGGCACTCTTTGGGGGAGGCCTATGTCCAGCAGTGGACGTCTTTCGGCTGATATGATTGATGATCATGATGCAATAAAAAGCTGTTGAAATACACGATTATTGTTTTAAAAAGAAGGCTTCAGAAGGAACGCTAAATAGTTCAGTTCACTCCGTGCAGTATCGGATGACGTCTCTTGTGCAGTTCGGCGAACGGGGGGTGTCGTCTTCCGAGCTGCGATTTTACAAGCGTTACACTCCATCGGTTAGCGATATATTGGCCTGTGCTCGGCGACAACCAATCCAATTCATATTTTATTCAAATACATGACATTTTCTGTGCCTTTCACATTCGGCTTCAGACTAGCGATCAAGCACGTTTGTGTCAATACGTGTCCAACAGATATAATGTTTACGTTAGTAGCGCAAGCGCCTCGGTAAAGGGCCTGGCCGGTCGACCGTGCAGGTTCGCATAAGAATAGGTTTATGGTCTTCTCCGCCTGGCGTAGAAGGCGACTGCGATCGGGGTCGCGAATATTCTGTGTAAAATCCCAGGGAAGGCGACGAACACCTTTTTCGCTTTAGTACTAATCAAATGTGGCAAGGCGCGAGGGGGCTCCGGTGCGGTCAGTATGAGATCCCGGACTCCTCCGCATGAGAGTGCAGAATAGCTGGTTCGCAGGTTTTCTCAATGCAAAAACAAAGGCCTAGGGACCGATTTTTGAGAGCGCTCGAAAATCAAATAAAAGTACACTCGCGGTCAAAGAAACCGGGTCAGTGACGAAAACCTCAATATTTTGTAAATCGTTGGTCGTATCTGCATGAAACTAACTCTGTTTTATAGAGAATTTAATATCCTTCTAAATCCAACCTTCAATGTTCTACGTAGTAACTGGAAAAAGGTTTAATTGAAAAAAAAAGACCAATTGGGTACTTATTTGAAATTGCGTTCGTTTTACTTTTGCTTGTTTTTAAGCAATTATTTTCAATCTGTCAAAGAACTATGATAAAAGGCTGTCATTGTTTTATTTTGTGGTCATTCTTGAATGTCTATCATGCCGCTAACACGAGATGAATGTACTCGTATCATCACTATGTTAGAAGAAGGAAGAAGTCAGAGGTATACAGCGAGAAGAACAGGTGTGTCACTTTCTACAGTGCAGCGAGTCCTCCAACGTTACCTACAAACTGGGCAGAACCTTAGAAGACCAGGAACCGGCAAAACAAGATGTACTACAGCTAGAGAAGATCGATTTATTGTTACATTACAACCATGCTCCGAAATCGGCACCTCACAGCAGTTGAAGTGAAAAATCAGCTTTTAGAGACCCGAAGGGACGGCATCAGCGAGCGGACTGTCAGGCGGCGGCTCAAAGAAGCAAATTTGACCCCACATAGGCCGGCCAATGGCCCAAAACTTGAAAGAATACATCGAACAGCAAGACGACTTTATGCCCGCGATCACAGATACTGGGGTGACGAAGATTGGGCAAGAATTTTGTTTTCCGATGAATCCAGATTTATGCTCTATGCAAATGACGGGCGGCAAAGAGTTTACAGACGGCCTGGTGAACGTTTTATTCCAGCATGTTTTGAGGAAAAAGTGGCGTTCGGCGGTGGGTCAGTCATGGTTTGGGCTGGAATCTCTTCAGAGAGTCGCTCGGAGTTAGTTTTAATAGAAAATGGATCATTAACGAGTGCAAGATAAGTAGAAGAGATTCTTAATGAGCATGTCGGCCCATACTTAATTAATATGGGTGGAAATTCTATGTTTATGCATGACAACGCCAGGCCACACACAGCTCAAATTGTCAGAGATTATTTTTTGGAGGTTGGTATCAACTGTATGAACTGGCCCTCGAGGAGTCCGGACTTAAATCCGATTGAGCATGTATGGGACGAGCTTGGGAGGCGTGTAAGAGCTCGAAACCCCGCCCCAGCTACACTTAGAGACCTGAAACAGGCGTTAGTGGAAGAATGGGACAATATCCCGCAAGAACGCATAAAGAACTTAATAAACAGCATGCCGAATCGTCTAGAAGCTGTAAGAAGAGCCCGAGGAGGCAATACGAAGTATTAATTTTTATTTTTTGTGTTGTATGTGAAGTACCTACTGCTTATTTTTGTACGTAAAATTGGTTGATTTTTTGTTTCCTATGTAATTTTATTAAACAAAAGAATTACGATTCCACCATTTGATGTTATTTAATTCAGTATAAAATTATCTACAATATGCAGTTTAATTCATGTCCCTAGCTTTATTATTTTAGGAGATATTACAAATTTTCGTACTGACCCGGTTTCTTTGACCGCGAGTGTATATACGTTTGTAGTGTCAAAATGGCAGGCACTTACTTTCTACCAATAGAATTAATTACGAGTGGTCAAGTATCGCTATTTCTAAATTGCATTTCATAATTTTTGACAGTTTTCGAGTGAAAGAGTCGAGCGCTCGAAAGTCAAAAATCGGTCCCCTGGGCGGTCAATCTCAAATACTTAGATAGAGACAAAACATGTCCTAGAACCGTTTCTCGTAAAACAGACGCTATAGGCAAGCGAGTCGACGTTCTTTTTCAACCGCTCGTGACTATCAATTTGGTGTCCACTCTGTCCAGACAACTTTTTATGAATGAATCTATATTTCAAATAGAATATTATTATATTAAGTATTAATAAATAAGCATCTTAGACGAGGCTCATTCGGATCAAATTT
This sequence comes from Epinotia ramella, assembly GCA_947578815.1. Lineage (NCBI taxonomy): Eukaryota > Metazoa > Arthropoda > Insecta > Lepidoptera > Tortricidae > Epinotia > Epinotia ramella. Next base: position 11,554,706 of record OX388210.1, read on the forward strand.
ATCTAAGAAGGTACTTATAATTTGGGGTTAAACCTGTTAAGAAGTGGCAATAATTTACTTTAAAAACAAAGTTTTAACCGACTTCAATTTAGTACTCCGCCATGCCACGAGAACATTTCCACATTTATTTTCCAATTTCCCGCATGAACTGATTTCCGAGAGCAAATGCGTTGATTATTAGAGATAAAAACCGAATCGCTGTATGTGGGCCGATAATATTTGAGGACTTCCGTCGATTCCACAAGGATCACCTTTGGCACTTCATTAGTTGCATTTCAACGGAATCTTATCAGAATCTGTGACGTAGGTACATTTGTACTTTTAAGTACATAATTGAGGAATTCCATATTCATCTGTGGTCTTCATCATCAATTCCACTCCACCAAATTTACGATTATCGGGTGTAAAAACACGAGTTATACACGAGTTATAATAGAAAATACCAAAACGCGTGTCTAATATAATTGAGGAGTCCCCTCAATTCCTCATGAATCCCATCATCCAACTGGATTTAAAAAAAAATGAGACCAACCTGGAAACATATACTTACAAACAAAAAAAAATACGATTCGGCTCATAAATGACGGAGTTCTGAGGTAAAAAAAAACATGATAAAAAAAAAGAAAAAACAACCGAATTGAGAACCTCCTTTTTTTGAAGTCGGTTAAAAATTTAAAAGATGTTGTGACGGCAGAACAAATCTAAATCACATAAGTCGAGTTCAAAAGCCTAGAAACATTTTCATGGTTGACCGGTTTTTTGAGTAGGTAGTCAAAGAAGTGAACTGTCGGGCAACCGCGCAGGCGCCGCCCGCGCCCGCGCCGACAAACGCGAGGGACACGTAGCTTTTGTTCATGACACAATATTAATCGCTCCCAGCTAAGAAGTGAAATTTTAACTACAAATATTCCGTTCTCACGGAAACGGGCCCGCGCACAAAAGGAAACATTTCCAAAATGTAAGCCAAGGATGAGTATTGAGTGGCTGTGCGATCGGCGTGGGAGAGTTGCGCGTGCGCGCCTCGACGTGACTAATGCATCGCTGAAAACTTCAGAATAATGGCGGATAATTAACAAAACAATCGTTTTTAAAATATTGTCATTTTGTGAAACCGGCAATTGGCCGGGGTTAAAGTGGCAGACGAAAGGAAAGTTTATGACGCATCTAGTACTCATTAACACAGTCGTGTAGTGTAGCTGCACATCCGTCAGGCGACAGGTACATGTACCTTACCTACCTAGTCACCGAGGATGAGTAACTTATCTAGGAATTGCGTGTGAGTTAGAGCAAGCACACAGCTGTGGCATAACTTATGAACCTTCAAATTAAACGTTATCACCACAAATACCGAGATAAAACACTATTCATTCATCTCGTTTCCATAATAATGATATTCGTCGACTCTTTGTTTGTGTGCGATATGATCATTAAGTTTTTACTAATTCTTGTGAATGTCTGCGTACTACGGAACGGCCTATATTCTCATTCAGGTTTTTAGCATGAAGATAGGAGAGGTGATACGGGTTGGCATTAAAGACAAATAGCGCCAGCTATTTGCAGTCTTGCCAGTCTTCTTATTTAGGTATAAGTTTAGGAATTAGTAAATGCTTGCTAGGTATGCCTGTTGCAAAACTTGTATGTAAAATAAATGTAGGTATTTTTATTTAATTTCGATTAGGTAGGTAAAATAAGTGATCGATGAATATAGAGCAACAGTACTTTTTAATTGACTGTTTAGTCTAATCTACTAAATGAACAGCCACTTAAATATATTTGTCTTGACAAATTCTAAAAATTTCCTTCTTTAATACAAAAGTTATTCATTCCAAAGAGGTTAATATTTTGATTAATATGAATAAATATCCGGTAGTGAGATAAATATATGTAGATAAGTGCCGAACCGTCGTGGCCGTAAACATACCTAGTGAGGTTCATTCAATTAGTGTCCGGATCTTGAGCGGGAGTCAGGGGACGTCATTGAAGGGCCGACACGCAGGGCTGCCGATGCCCATTTCATGTCCTAAGATGGTGTCGCCAATGGGCTAATACTGAGAAAAAGTTCTGGGTAGAAAAGTTATAAGAAGCTGTCACCAATTGGCTAATAACGCGAAAAGGTTCTGGTTAGAAAAGTTATAAGAAGGTGTCGTCAATGGGATAATACCGCGAAAAAGTTCTGGTTAGAAAAGTTATAAGGAGGTGTCACCAATGGGCTAATACCGTGAAAAAGTTCTAGTTAGAAAAGTTATAAGGAAATGTCACCAATGGGATAATCCGCGAAAAAGTTCTGGTGAGAAAAGTTATAAAAAGGTGTCACCAATGGGCTAACACCGCGAAGAAGTTCTGGTTAGAAAACATATAAGACGGTGTCACCAATAATACCGCGAAAAAGTTCTAGTTAGAAAAGTTATAAGAAAATGTCACCAATGGATAATCCGCGAAAAAAATCTGGTGAGAAAAGTTATAAGAAGGTGTCGCACCGGGAAGAAGTTCGGGTTAGAAAAAAGACGGTGTCACCAATGGGCTAGGAATACCGCGAAAAAGTTCTGGTTACGAAAGTTGGTGAGGTAGAGCACAGCGAAATGTCATCCCGCTCGAATTTGGAGCAGCCCAACTGGGGAAGTACCTCCGCCTTGCAAAAGACCACAGCCATAATAACACTACTACTTGCTCTGTAGTAGTGTTGTGTTCCTGGAGGTGAGCAAGATCTCCAGAGCTCCCAAGGATGCGTTGTGTTGAGAGCGAGGGAATTTGTTCCTTCAGCTGTCAACAAGGCGAATCCTCAAACATATCAAGGGTTGGCAACGCCCATGTTACTCCTTTGGAGTTGCATGCGTCTATAGGCTTGCCATCAGGCGGGCCGTACGCTTGTTTGCCACCGTCATTGTATTTAAAAAAAAAGTTTTTTTTAAGGCTAATACCGCGATAAAGTTCGTGTCAGAAAAGTTATAGTTTGGGTACTTATTCGATCGATGTATATTCGCACTCAGATTTTGTATCTTTGCGGTTGCGTCCTATGGACTAGAGTGATAGTATATGAGGCAACTGGTACCTTTGTATTTTTAGGTGTATATACTATGAAACTTTCTTACTAGTATTTTAGTGCATTGGATTATACACAACATACCTACTTAAGGCGCCGTAGGTTCATCGAAGTTAAGCGAACAGAGTTTTTGAAACAATACGAGTATAATGCGTCTGTTTATAATAATATGGTTACAAAAAAATACGAATAGTAATCTTGAGGCTTTTCTGCAGGAAAATCAGTGCTTCGAAACGTGATTAAGCAAATTTCGCTCTATAGAAAAAAATCACGAACATAGGTCTAAAAGACACAAAAATACACTTAAAATATTTGTAACAAATTATGTACAAAAGCTATAAATATTAAAATTGCTTCTAATAATCGGCAATATCATGTTTGAGGGAAATCAGTGTTTATATTTTTATTTATTTAAACGGCCAAAAAATTTAAATTAAAAAACATGATATCCGCGCTTCCGAGCACGCACTTCCATCTCGCTTACGCTTATGCTCAGTGAGAGGGAGAGAAGACCATGAACCTACGGCGCCTTAAAAATATGTTACTTGAAGGTGCGCGTACTTATAAAAAATATAATCAACTTAGTAAAAACTCAACAAGTGCTTACCTACATAAAATACTCGCGCCACCTCGAACCTAGGTACGTCTTGCGTTACTTCTAAATGCTAATTAGTATTCATAGAACAATATTTCATATATGTCGCCTGACAGGAAATAATAGAACTTCTGTCCTTTACGGCAATAATAAGGCATAGTGGTTTCTATTATTCTGGGTGTGCTACACTTTGGTTCGAAACAGAACAAAAAAAAAACGTGATTTTTAAACAGCTGGCACAAGGACCACAGTGAGGTTGAAGACGTCCTGGTTCCATCTTTTGACAACCCTGAGTGGTGGTGCGGGGCCCAGTTGAGGGGCGAGGGACGTCAATGCGGGGGGAGGGGAAGCCGGGAGCAGGAATATTCAAAGCGTGAGAACGCCGCGCGACCCGCATGCCGCGGCTCCACATATCTCACGCGCAACCTCGACTCACACGTGCCACCCGAACATCGACCTTACCACCACGTGCTAAAGTCCCAATGAGTCGCTACTCGAAATGTGGTTATCGCTTGGAACATCGAGGACAATACTTTTCTAGTTTATGGCTGGCATTGGCCCGGATACTGCCGATGAGCGCGCACGTCCACTCACTGCTTCTACGACACCCACTAGTATTGCCAAACCACACTTCATGATGTAAAATCTTCAGGACAGAGTCGATCTTTAACACTTGCTAAATAAGATATTACAACTTAATATGGGTTCAATAAGTCGAAAATCAAATATTCCAAAAAAAATTAAACCAACGTTTCGACACAAATGTCTAAACCATTGCAATCCCACTAAAAGCAAGAGGTAACGGACTAGATAACAATAAAACCACTAACTCCACCGGCCGAGTTCGCGCAAAAAATCCGCGCTGCAGAATATGAACGTAGCGAATTCCTATCTATCCTAAGTACAACTTCCAACTAATGATAATCGTGACATTCATATTTTACCATCCTGCCTTAATATTCTCGGCAAAGATTTAACACGTCCCCAATGCCTGATCTACCGCAAGTTTCACATTACAAATTCACATGATTGCGTTGGCATACTGACGTTAAAGTTTCTGACGACAGTTAATGGTCCTTTTATTAGCGGCTTTGGTTCATGTGACCGCGTGCCGGTGGGCGTGCCGTAAAGCATTTTCTTTAGGTCTGATTCACTGGAAGCCGATCTAATTTTTGCGGTGAACTCAACGTTCTAAGAAACACTGGGAAAGGTTACACTGGCCTCACATTAGGTTGTCAGGTTGTCTAAGTCGGCAACCGGAGCAGGGCGGCTAGAGGTCGTGCAACTATATACCTAATATCTATAGATATTGTGCCCAATATAGATCAAATGTACATCGCCCATTATAGGTACGAGTATTGTTTTAATTGGTGGGGCGGCTCTAAGACAAGTCTGATCTCCCAATCTGGCAATTCATCCACGATACGATCAGGGATCGGTTGGCAGATTGGATTGACCGATCAACTCGTGATAGTTAAGATAGTCGTGAGGCTGGCAGACGACCTCCCGCCTGCTAATCGGCGGCTCGCCGGATGCATTTACACCTCACACCACGGTTTTACAATCACCTTGAGACATCGACGAATGTCTCCTAAATATAGACATTGGATTACGTATAAGTCGACGCGACAATGCGATATTGCTAACAATGCAATATACTCATATAGGTACAATAGGTACCTACTTAATGAAGTAACTTGCGTGGTAGAAGGTAGGTCTTATAAAGTAGGTACTTTCCACATCCCCTAATGGCAGTGACGTGACTAGATTTCAACTGAAATTTAAGGTGGGCGCTGTTGATTGGGACCACGTGTTGAATCAAGTCCTGCATAAAAGGCTACATAAATATATGATTCACATTTGTGAGCAATTAATTTACCTTGAATTGTTACTGAAATTCTCAGAAATTGATTACGAACACTAACGAGCGCTTTTTCAGTTCTGGGGTCAAGTAGGTAATAGACATCTGAATAATTTGCATTTTTTGGAAACGCGAGTGACGTATAGTGAGAGAGCTAGTCGGCAAATTTCCTAGGGGGTCAGCGGTATGGGGGGCGCGCGGGGGACGGCTCGTTTCGGCGGGGCCCCGAGTGCGATGACCTCGTGAAAGCCGCGCAGATCTGAACACCGATTCTGCTAACCGAACTGTTAGCAAACTCCGGCAACGAACCTCGCGAAACCCCGTAGAGATCGGCCTTACGCCCACGACAGCGCAACCAAACAAAATCCGATACCGACATGCTGTAACTGAAACGATACATTGAGAGCATAATTTACGAGCGACGCGACTGAATCAGAATAACTCAAAGAACGTCTGGGACAAAGATTGTTAAACTTTGCGAGAACTGCAATGGAACGTTATTTTTGGCTTGGTAGAGCGGTCGGCGCGAGTTCGCGAGGATTTTCGCTGCGGTTGGTGTGTTGGAATCGGCGCATTGCGCGCGCGCCGTCCGCTCGCCTTTTTACGCGCTCTTTCCCGCCGCCAACCCCGCGGGCCCCCGGCGCGGCGCGGTCGCCGCCCGCCAGATAGCGCCCGCCGCCGCCAGCCGCTACCAACCTCACCACCGTCTGCACCGCTACTATATATTTATGCACCGTTTTTCACATGACATACTTACCTAAGAAAAAAATAAATAAAACCAAGGTCTAAAGCAATCGCGAGTTACCTATCAAATCAATCCTATCATATATGTTTAACATTCATGCGTTCCTATTATGTCATAAGTAGTAAGTATAACGAAAATACATGAAAATCCTATAAGTACATATTACTTTTAAGTAATATTATGTTACTTGTATTTTATGAAATGGCACGCGGAAGAAATCGAAAGGTCATTAATAATAAGTAACATACATAGGTTAATACATTATAATGTTATGTAATGGCATGAAAATAGTAATGTGTTACGTACGTACGTACCCAGCTGATAACCGGCGAGCGGGCCGCGAGTGGAAGTGCCCTGGCCGCCGCTCCGCCGCCGTTTCGCCCTAATTAAACAATAATCGAAAAACTACAATGAACGGGCGCGCGGCTCCGTCCTCGATGTCCCCCCCCGTCCCCCCGTCCCACCGACCGCGGCATGACGTCATTGTTGCACTCTGCGCTCCTCGGCATCGCCTCTCAGTGTCGAGCCAGAGCCTCAGCCCCTCAGGCCTCCGATACCACGCTGCAAAAACTATTCGCCGCACCAAATTAGCGAGCGTCCATCGGACATAAACGCGACGGCCTGAAACTCAATAAAGCATTTGACACATCGCAATTCCTACCCATTGTCTCTGTTTTTATATAAATGTGATGTAAATGTTTAGCATAAGTAAGCGCGGCAACATCATGTTTAATTCTAGTTAGTTACAGAAATCGTCCGCGTTATGTCGTCATAAGTATTGTCGTACTGTTATTTAAAGGGGACAGTTTCAACACAGTTATCAGCTGTTGTTGTTGTGATGCGCGCGGCACGCGGAGAAATGGCGTGTTTACAAAGAGATGGACGGTCGGGCACTCCGCGGCGTCATCGCGCATCGGTGACGCGCGTGACGTCACGCATGCCACCACTTCGGTCTGCCACAAAACAGACTCTGCACTCTGCATGACCGTCGATAAATCCAACCAACCGTACCGGTTGCTATTGCGTACAGGGGAAAATTATATCGACTTGACTTAGTCACCAAAAAATAATCAGGGAGATTCGGGTTCCCCACTAATCGCAGTGGTTATTCTTGTAGTAGGATCAGAACATTATATTTTGATACTATAATTTCATTTTCTAAATTTATGAAGTGTAACAAAAAGACTTATGTGCTTCTGATTAGCGCTAATATTTAGAGTAGAGAGACGTGTGAATAAATCTGTAAATAGCAAAACCGTGACGCCACGCGGGCGTCATCGTTACCGCGGCGTCACACATGTAAAGATTCAAAGATAGATTCAAAGATTTATTTGTCCAACATAGGTAGTTATTAGGTATTACATTTTTTTCAGTATGTCACTTTTTCGCTCGTTTCGTTCTCGGCATACAAATATAGTTATATTTTTGTAACATGCTTCTGCATGCAGCATGCTTTACATGTGCCCAACGAACACTTACCTAATGATAAATAATCCGTTGTAATATAATATAATTGATTTACTGTAATGATTCTTTCGGACACCGTCCTTTTGGCATGCAATTAAAAAGTATGTGTGTATTTATGAGCGAGCATAAATATCTTAGCTACGAGAATCGGGACATAGGTAGGTACCTACCTATTAAAAACTAACGCAAATGCAACGCACAAAATGAAACTTAACAGCAATTAATTATTTACCGACCGGTTCAGCCTAGTTGGTATAGTGACCCTGCCTACGAAGCTAGAGGTCCTGGGTTCGAATCCCGTTATGGCCATCTATTTGAGTGATGAGCACGACTATTTGTTCCTGAGTCATGACATGGATGTTTTCTATGTAGTGAAGTTTATCGTCGTCTAGTAGGTACCCATAAGCTTTTTTAGGTCTAGGTCGATTCGTGTAAGATTGTCCGCATACATTGATTATTTCGTTCGCTTCGCTCGCTTGTTCAATTATATCTTTAGTATTACCTACTCTTGCACACTAACGAATTCGTGACATCAACCTATTTGCTTCGCATGTAAAGTCCATAGGAGTAATGTGTTTGCTCAATTAGAATACTTAAAGCACCGATCTAATAAGTTAAGCACTAGATTGGTAGAGAGGAAATTAGTAAAAATACAAAACAAAAAGAAAACACAAATTTGTTCAAGACGTCATTATACTATTTGGTTAGGTACATAATCTATTCTGATACCAATTGAAGATGCTTTATTTTTGTTTCGAAACGAATCGCAAAATACATAAAAACATTCGGCTCAGAAACCGACTTTATCTTGTAAACAATAAGGGTACGTAAGCGTATGACGCACGTGCGGGCTATATTCTACGTCATTGTCATCAATGTTACTTGTGGATAACACAACGGTAACCGCGATTCCATTTTTTTTTGAAGTATACACATTTTTTTGTTTTTCTTAACACTTAATGCGTTTTGGATGGGTTTATTTACCTAAGTCCTGTACGTCTAGCACAACTTGCCGACAAGCCGCTTCTCGCGCGACTGAGCATCCCCTGTCTCATTCGCACCGTGCAAATTCGAATGATTTGGTAGATCCTTCTCGACTCGCGTCGCGGCGTGGCGTCAGTTGTCCTAGCCCCCCTGATTGTTTAGGTACAGAACTTAGTTTGCGAGACATTGACACAGTGAGCGTTGGGGCTACCGGATGGGACATGAAAATGGCAACAGAGTGGAGGAATGGGTGGACTCGTGTGGAGTTTCACCGATCCACGACCCCAAACTGCCATTATCGTTCAACAGATGGAAGAGAGGCTACAACCCCGAACTGATTTTTGCCAGCGAAATTGTCCCAAGGCAGTGCATAAAATCAGTATATGAACCTATATACCTAAAACTCAACATCATCCCATTGTTCATATAATACAGTGCACGCAGCAGTTCGACCTCGTACCATCCAATTCAGGAGGCGATATAATTTCACAAAAGACACGCACCTGGCCGCTTTATTGTTCTGGGTAGCCCATCGAAAAGTTTCACGCGCCGCCACTGTAATACACTTAGGGTAAATATCCACCAAAGATATGGCGAAGCGCTGCTTTCATGTATTTGACACCCACAGCTGTCAAACATGCGAGTGACGCGAGGTGTCAAATATATGTAAACACATCTTTGCGCTGCATATCTAGTAGATATTCAGTGAATAATTCCTCCTTAAGCTTGAATCACACTAGCGCGGCCTGCGGTGGCGGTCAATAAGTTTGTCAAGTTTTCTATTGGCCGCCGTGGCCACGCCGGCTGCGCCAGTCTATGAGAGGCTTTATGCGGGGGCGAAACTACGACGCCAATCATTTGTTTAGATGCGTCAAAATTGTGCAAGACGTGCGAAACTACCCTAAACAAGTAAGTATTATTACGAACCCGGCACAAGTATCATTAAAAATCCAATCATCTCAAATACAACGCTCAAATGATTACATAATATGTATGCATATGGCGGAACTAACCTTTGCATGTTAGTGCTCAATAAAATAGGACCCTACTGATACTGAACTAATATTTGCAGGTCACGGTACAGAAATGGGAGCTAAATAGTTAATCACTCCAGGGGCCGTAGACAAGGTTACAATCGACAATCGCTAACGCCAATAGAAACTAATAAAATGTAGGGGAATGACAGATGCCGACGAAACACTTTTCGTTAACATCTGTCATTCCCATACATTTTATTAGTTTCTATTGGCGTTAGCGCTTGCCGATTGTAACCTTGTCTAGGCCCCCTGGTTCTTGTCTCCTCAAAGTTTTATCCTGGGAAATGTGTCATAAATATAAAAGACTAGCGCCCGCGCGGCCTCCCCTGCGTCTTGAAGATATCGTAGGAAAACCAGCGGGATAAAACATAGCCTATATCCATCCAGAAAGTCCATTCTACACGCAGGTGAACGAACTTTTGACATTGGATGAGCGGTTCCGGAGATAATCCATTACATACAAACTTACATTTTACAAAGCTCACAGTCTTGTACTCTTTGTAATACCTATTAAGTATATCTAGATAATTATTAATCACATTATTAATTTCAAAATAAACGATTGCTTTTGCAAGCGAGAATGTTTTAAAACCTACTCAAATGTTCACTAGTTTACAAAGAATTAGTTCAGTTCAGTAGTGCGAGCACGTGAAAAGATGATCGAGGCTCTAGTATAAGTTTTACCAAAACAAAACGTTAAACCGCGTTCGCGTTTAGCTGGCAAATCCCATACAAATTGAGGGTAAAACGCAAACGCTATCGTAAAGTTTGTTTCGGTAAAACTTATACTAGAGCCTCAGTAAATATTGCGCTTGTATTTAAACAAATTAATACGGTTAACATGCACGTGGTGTAGGAGGCGTTAGTAAGTTGACAAACTGATTATGAAGACAGTTGTCGGCAGCATATATACGTGTCTTGTCTCAGATACAGGAATTAATGGGAAACGCATAATTATTGATTTTAGTACCTACCTACACGCTGTACAACTATAAGGCCCTTCGCCAACTCAAGCGGGTGCACTAAGCACCTATCATATTCCATTTTTTTTAAACAGATCATATCGTAACCATTCAGTACCACAACACTAGAATAAAAATAAAATATGGAATTGATATGAATAAATGTGATTGATAAGAGACGTAGTGCACAGCGGAACGTCATCTCGCTCACATTTGGAGCAGCCCAACTGGGGAAGCCGCCTACCTCCACCTTACAGAAGACCACAGCCATAATAACGCCACTCTGTAGGTATGTGGTGCTTTCCTCGTGGTAAGTAGGTATAGGTCGCCAGAGTTCCCGAGGATGTGTTGTGTTGAGAGTGAGGACCTCGCGTTCAAGCTCTAGCTATCAACACAACGAATCATCAAATCAATAAAGGGACGCTAACCACTATGTAATTTAGGTTTTTGGCCCACTTCAAAGAGCCTGCGAACGCGAACAATTGATATAATTGTGAACACTGCGAATGTGGAGCCAAGGAAGAGTTCACGCGCGATTCTCACCGCGATACGCGCCGCGATTCACGCCCGCGAATCGCGCTCGGATGTGAGGGGCCTTTAAGACGCGTGACAGAGATGTATTGAAGCAAAATATATTCTGTTAGATGATGGCTATATATAGGTGAAGACGTAGGACGCCTTATCAAATATTTTTATATTTTAGGAATTAGACTGCTGCGCCGACCGACCGCATGTAAATGGGAAAAGGGCAAACGAATGATGAGAATCTGAATTCTGTGGACGCCACTTATAGGTAGTGTTAGATACCGAAATACCTGGATAAACATTAGAGAATTTGAACATCACATCGAATACACAAACATTTGTCACGTGACGAGCCCTGAGTCTAAGTTTAATGTGTTTCGAAACACATTCGAACAAGACTAGTGATTGAAAGGGTTGACCAACCAAATGACTAGACCTTAATATTGCTGCGGCTTCGTTGGTTCGACCAACCATGCGCTAACGCCATCACGTAGGTACGTACATCGTAATACCAATACAGTATAAAAAAGCGGCCAAGTGCGTGTCGGACCACGCACAACGAGGGTTCCGTGCCTATTAAAAAGGTCGTATCGTTACTAAAATCTTATGGCACTTACATCCTTTTCTTTAAGGAAGGCAGTTTTTTAGAAATATCTCAAAAACCTTTGAACGGATCTTGTTCAAAACAATTTTTGCTGAGAGAATTTAATAAGCCCTATGAGCATGATTTTTTTCATATTTTTAAAATACACGGTTCAAAAATTAGAGGGGTGGGGGGGACACAATTTTAGTGACTTTCGAGGAGATTATCTCCGACTCTATTCACTTAATCAAAAAAATTGCTGAGAAACCTTATATTTATTTTGAAAGGCCTATCGATTGATGTGCCAATGACACGTGGGCTTGCAATGAAAAAAAAAATTTTTGACTTTCAGTTTTATGTATGGAGTGCACCCCTAAAAAAATTTTTTTTAGCAATTTAGTTACAAAACTATGTAGCGGTTAACAAAATACACCTATCCTGAAAAATTTATTCAAGTACACTTTATAGTTTTCGAGTAAAATGCCTGTGACATACGGACGGACAGACAGACAGACATGACGAATCTATAAGGGTTCCGTTTTTTGCCATTTGGCTACGGAACCCTAAAATGAGGACAGTCATAATTATCGTAACACCTAGATTGATTAGTATATACAAACCGTCGGCACAGACTTTCACACAGAATATTATTAAGACTAATAAGTACTGATTTATTATATTATAGTGTTATTACCCCAAGTGGTGTCTACGATCCTATAGATTATTGCCTCAATATTGAGCAATTCTCATAGCCAGGGGAGACCCATGCGGGCAAGGGACAGCTTAAACTAGCAATGTAATTTTTATTTACGCCACAACTAACTCTCGCTTTAAGAATACTCTTTATATCAACGAGTTAAGATGCAAATTGGAATGGTGTAACGTGAGCACCCTAGACAGTTAGCTCATTAAGTCAGTAGAAACTAGAAATTTTATGTTTGGTTGGGAGTTTGGGAGTCGAAGCGATAGGTTTACGCTAAGCATTTATTGTTTACGTATTAATGACTTCTTGTGGTATAGGAGCGTGTTATTAACTCATTCGTTTTTATAATACTAGTTAATTATTATAATACTACATTTATAAAAATATTAAGAGACTTCCTTATTAATAAAAGTTATTATACTTACACTAAGAGAATACTATAAAAAATAATGTATAATTAAATGTGCAATGCACATTTTTTTATACTTAAATATATGTATATTCAGATTCAGATTCATTTACTCACAATATAAGATTACATTATAAATTACATTCCATGCCAATTTAAAAGAATCCCTATTGTGATCGTCAACAACATACGATAACATTCAATAAAAGTTATTGGAAGAATAATAATTAATAACTAACAATTGAAATATAACTATGTCCACTTAATTTAAATTTATGTCATAGTTATCAAAGTTCACCTAAAAGGATCGTCAGTACATAATATCACAATAATTGAATTATATCAAAAAACAATAAATAAAAATTATGCGATTATGTCAAAAAATTCACTTATAGAATACAGTGGATTTTCCAACAGAAAGTTTCTTAATCGACGCTTGAATATGGTTTCTGATGTTTCTATTCGTATTTCGGCGGGTACACGTTCAAAGTAAGTAGGACCTAGGATGCGCGGGTTTTTTCCTGCAAGTGCCATGCGACGTGAGACTGTTCTTAGTTGGCCTGTGGAACGAATAGTCTTACCTGATACCTCGACAACCCTAAACATGGGTAAGTTTCGTTTAACAAACATTATAATTTCAAATAGGTATGTGGAGTAGTGCGTCATAATTTTGTGCGTTATGAAGATTTCTCTGCATGAGTCACGAGGTTTCACACCAGCTAGCGTTCGTAATGCCCGTTTTTGCATTATGAAGACTCGATTGGCATCCGTTGAGTTTCCCCAGATGAGTACTCCATAAGTCATTCATTAATGAATGGAAATGAGCATAGTACACCGATTTTAATGAAACATTCGAAATTAGGGGTTTCAACGTTCTCAGTGCAAATACCGCACTACTCAACCCAGCACACAGCTTATCGACATGGCACTTCCAGTTAAGATTTGAGTCTAACATAAAGCCAAGGAACCTAGTCTCGTTGCATAGTGGCATTGGACAGTTTGATATACAGGGAGGCACAGTTATATTCCGTCCTGAAAATATCATTATGTTCGATTTAGTGACGTTTAAAAGTAACCCATTTGTACAAAACCACTGCTGCAACTGCCTAAATGCGTCACTTATCTTCGCACCAAGCTGCTCGTGCGTTTGCGCACTAACTATGACCGTAGTGTCATCTGCAAACAGCACGGGCAAGCCTGTGGTGATAGCAGACGGGAGATCATTTACATAGGCCAAGAACAAGGTGTTGCCTAGGGCTGATCCTTGAGGGATGCCTTGGTTGATGTTTCCATAGTCAGACTCAAGAGTTGTTCCTTCCTTAGTTTGACCTTCTGCCTTCGATTTAACATAAAAGAACTAAATAAATCGTGAGCCTTATCTCCAACGCCATAATATTTTAATTTATTTAATAGGAGCGTATGACTGATTACGCCAAAGGCCTTTGACAGGTCACACATAATACCGGCCATCTTGTACCTGTTGTCCAACCCCGTCATAATGCAATCAACCATCTTGTGCGCCGCTGCAGTTGTTGACATGTTTTGTCTGTAAGCAAACTGGTTTGGTGAGAGGAGGTTATTTGCTTCAAGATGGTTCATCAGGCTATATATATATATAAATGTACTTCAATAGACATAACTGTAAAGTACTTACATGTGATTTCTCTTTATAATTTGCACATTGCACGGAACATGCAAAATATAAAAAGCGGAACTTTACATAAGTATGTAAGTCGTTCTTCTCTTCACTAAACCCCAACAGGGTCCACAATTAAGTTTTATTCTCATTACTTAGCAACTAAAACTTAAGTTTACCTAAAACCCTGTAAACTAACATTGTGGAATACAATAAATGGTTGAGTATTGAGTATAGGTATATTGGCAAATAACGTACAGCCTACATAATAGGCTACGGAAGTTTGCAGTACATGCTCGCCACCGACCCTTTCTCCATTAGAATATTTTTGGAGTAGCCGAACGGAAAATGTGCATTCACTTTAGAGAATACTTTTTGTCATGGATTTATACCACATTTATTCCATCACCCTGGAAGATCCAACCACTGTACCAGTTTCACTAGGTAAGCAAATTTGATCCTGGGGAAAAGGAGATTTTCAGGATATTCATAGAAACAAGACAAGTAATGATTAATGAAGTGTAAATAGGTGAAATTTACAGAGGAAATATAAAATAAAGAAGTGCTGAATGGAATTAAGGATAAAAAAAAAATGTTATTAATACATAACTTACATATTTACGGTCGTGTTTTAATAGTGGCTATGATAAGTCATGGCCTCTTTTAAAACACGACCTTTCCTCTAACCACTGCGGAAGTTTCACTATTGAAGAAATGAGAGGAAGGGGAGACCTAACCAGATTACTTAAATAAAGGATAAGGTACCCTTTTCACGAAACAAATTATTTAATTCAATATTTTTGTTTCGTGTTATTTTTAACGAGGAAGTCCTGTCGGGGGCTACAGACGAAGATGGTTTATTTTTCCAATATATTCTTTCTCTGTATCATATCGTTTAAAGGATAAGGTAGTGCTATAGCAGAAAGTAAATGGCAGAGGACTCAAACGTCTTGCGATTGCTCCGCCGACAGCAGCCAGAGCTTTGGCAACATTATACGTTAACTTCTGACTAATCCCCAGGGAATGTAGCCAGTCACAAGTAACACGACATTAAGTATGTTTATCATGTCCAGTCAAGTGACTCAACCAATGTTGGGACAAGTAGGTCCAAAGTCTAGCAATCGTTAGTCAGGCGTCACTAATGAGTGAACCATGTATACATAAACAATAGCCCAGGGCATAGTCAAGCACGACTCAACCAATGTTGGGACAAGTAGGTCCAAAGTCTAGCAATCGTTAGTCAGGCGTCACTAATGAGTGAACCATGTATACATAAACAATAGCCCAGGGCATAGTCAAGCACGACTCAACCAATGTTGGGACAAGTAGGTCCAAAGTCTAGCAATCGTTAGTCAGGTGTCACTAATGAGTGAACCATGTATACATAAACAATAGCCCAGGGCATAGTCAAGCACGACTCAACCAATGTTGGGACAAGTAGGTCCAAAGTCTAGCAATCGTTAGTCAGGCGTCACTAATGAGTGAACCATGTATACATAAACAATAGCCCAGGGCATAGTCAAGGACGACTCAACCAATATTGGGACAAGTAGGTCCAAGGTCTAGCAATCGTTAGTCAGGCATCACTAATGAGTGAACCATGTATACATAAACAATAGCCCAGGGCATAGTCAAGCACGACTCAACCAATGTTGGGACAAGTAGGTCCAAAGTCTAGCAATCGTTAGTCAGGCGTCACTAATGAGTGAACCATGTATACATAAACAATAGCCCAGGGCATATTCAAGCACGACTCAACCAATGTTGGGACAAGTAGGTCCAAAGTATAGCAATCGTTAGTCAGGCGTCACTAATGAGTGAACCATGTATACATAAACAATAGCCCAGGGCATAGTCTAGATTAAGATCCCCCTAAGATCAGCTAGAGTTGAATTATTGTCTGCTTCGATAATAGCCTGGTAAACTAGTAAGTACATAAATTACGTCTCCTGAGGCTGTTCGCTGTAAACGCACTTTTCATTAACTCGTTTTATGAGGTCGTAATTGTTATGGTTTAAGATGTCTTCTGCTTGTTCTATGTTAATCATGTAATAATAGCAAAATCGTGTTGGAATTTTTTGACAATCTATTCAATGAATCATGTGATAGCCTGATGCAGCATTCGGCGTTTATAATAATACTAGCGGCCCGCCCCGGCTTCGCACGGGTACTATATTATACATATAAACCTTCCTCTTGAATCACTCTATCTATTAAAAAAACCGCATCAAAATCCGTTGCGTAGTTTTAAAGATCTAAGCATACACAGGGACAGACAGCAGCGGGAAGCGACTTTGTTTTATACTATATGTATAGTGAAGTGATTAATCAATCAAAGAAATGATAAGCTGTGTTTTCATATGTATAAGTAGGAAACGATCGACACGAGAAGAAGACGAAGTTAACACTTCGCATGCTTGACAACTAACACCCCGTTCACACTGCGTCCGTTTCCGTGTCCGGGAGGCATCCCTCTTTTTCTCGCTTGCGATGTTTCGCCCGAGTGCAAAAGAGACGGATGCCTCCCGGACACGGAAACGGACGCAGTGTGAACGGGGTGTAAGGGTGAGTTGCACCAAACTGTCTGTAATCGTAAGCGGTGTTCGTTAAAATATGGAAAGTTCGTCCAGTTTGTATGGAGTGACAGCTGCGGGCGCCATATTCAACGCTGATCGGTCTGTAATCATAAGCTGGTGCAAGTTGAAACCCGCCCTAAGTGTCGTGTGTATAGAAAGTTAGAAACACTGTTTAGCTCATCTCAGGTCGATATTCACCCATACACTATGGTGCCTTTGCCAGGTAAAGACACTGGAGGGAGGAGCTAGACTAGTACCTTTTTTTTTTTTTTTTTTTTTTTTTAATGATATAGGAGGCAAACGAGCAGACGGATCACCTGATGGTAAGCGATTACCGCCGCCCATGGACACTTGCAACACCAGAGGTGTTGTGAGTGCGTTGCCGGCCTTTAAGATGGGGATGTGGTACCTACACAAAAGTAGGAACTGACATTGCTTTTTCATGAGTTATGGCTACCATAATATGTACTTGCTACGCGTTGATGTCTATTCTTCAAATATGTTGTCTATGAGCAAACTCCATTTACTGGTACCTATATAAGAGCATTAAAATAGAGCTGCTAATAAAAACGATAGAGTGGGCATATAAATAAAGAGCACTACTTTATAAAAAAGCAAATTTATTAAACTAACTTGGGATAAATATAAATTGTTTGGGTCATTATTACTGACAATTTTATATAGAAAAGCGTTATTGAAATTATTGTACTACAATTTGTTTTTGGGGAGCAGGATCAAATAAATATTAATCAACCAGCGAGACTATTCCACTAAACATATTTAATTCAAATCAGATTTGTATTTGACGCTTCCGCAAGCACCAAGCTTAGCGTTACACCGAGCGTGTACAACAAATAGATAATCAATTCCATTTCAATAGCTACGTTTAGCGTTGGTAATAGACCCCCACTGTTTACCTCTACTTATTCACGTTAATACTTACGTATTTCATTAACATTATAATAAAAATATTTTATTATGTTCTTACTAGAGAGCTTACGATTTAAAATAGTGACTGTTAATTTCAGTTTAAATAAGCAAGTGGGGGCGCAAATACAGCGTGACCGGCAGGTGTGCGGACGGCGCGCTCTTGCGACTCTATCCAACTCCACCACAACCAAAAACCCACCTTAAATATGAAACTTCAGGGTATATATTCGTTTGAACGCGAACGCCATGTGCAGTCTTGCATTAATGATGCGAGATTTTGTTACGTAGTAAATTTTATCGGCACTAATCAGAAAGATACTGAATATAAATCTTGTTCGTAATTATGACACTACATTGGAGTATAAGTAAGTCTAACAGGAAACTAGCCCACTTATTCATAAAAGTTAATGTGTCTATTAAACAGGTTTTTGTCTCTTTCTTACAAGTAGGTATACTTAGGTATATCTGAAAGAATAAACATTAAACTAAATATGTTGTATGTAGTTTACTTTCCACTGACGCTAAAAATTAGTCTAGCTTATGTAATAGTTATAGACATGTAGGTACCTATTTGATGCTGGCGTGTGTAGTATTGACAATGAACATAATATAAACAGAAAGCGACATAAACATTTAGGATAAAACACATAGACATGCGTAGACACAATATTAAGCATAATTCTCTTACATGATACCTAATACCTAGGTACTGATGCATTCAAATCGCGGCTCACATGTCAGTTTTACCAACCTTTATATGTAAATATTGTAAAAGAGCGAGAAATTATCAATCGTAACATTTCTCAGTTGATGAAATGATGCAGTAGCCATGTATGCGTACCTACGTACGTTAGGTACTTTCTTTTTAATAAAGTGCACGAAAGTGCAATGTATCAAGTAAAATATCTTTAAATCGTCGCACGTGCCTGTAAAATCCAAATTACAATACGTAATTAACGTTTAGTGAGCTTACTTGTTGATCGCTGCTCTTTTGTTTTCAGATGACAGTACGCAGCTACTTTATTTTGAGAGTGCATTAAGTCACACGTTGGAAAGTGCACCGTCACTCGTGCGAATAGAGTTTAGATTGGTACGATCGTTGGTTGAGTTTGTTGTTGTGCGCGCGCGTTTCGCGGGTTTTTCAATGCGCGTGCAGCGGTGCAACGTGCGCGGGGCGCGGGCGCCGGTCGCCGACTGCAGCCGGGGGGCGACGTCACCCCACCGCAGGGTTACCATTTTTTGGGTAGCAATTTCGGGAATAGGGCTGCAGTTTATAGGTCAATTTAAATTTGTATTTTCTAATGTAATTGCAGCAGTTTGCAGGTTAACTGCCAAGGGGTGGTTTTTTCCTGAAAACCCATTAAAGCATATATATATATTTAACATCGTTATTGGCTTTATAATTATTTGAGCCAGGAATACACAGGTCTGCATCCAAATTTTTACACTCGCTGCTTGTTATATCCCAATCTTATAGGTAGACCACGACTGAAACTAACGTGTGTCTTGGATAGAATTTAAAATACATTAGAATTAAAGGTTAATGTTCAAATATCGTTAAATTCTTCTTTTTAGTCGTACACTCTTGTCACAGTGATCGAGGTCATGTTCGTGGTGTAATCGGTGGGTCTACGTTGTTGTGGTGCCTTTTCGTCGTAGCTTTAGCTATGAAGCGCCCAACGCGCCACTTTAGGCGGTTTGGGCTGGTCTCACTGGCCTTTTTGGTCCGTCCAGATTGTCCGGTGCTCTATTCGTTAAATTGGGTTTAATATATTAAACTCTTCCTAACTTGGTTAGACCTACTGAGACCAGAATCAGTTTTCCCGTTCGAATTTTACCTCAAGGCAGAACGCACTACTGATGTAAAAAAATATACTTGTTAGGATTCGATACGAGTTGTACGAGAACTGGTCGAACCGAAGTCATTACAGCAAACGAGGGAATGTTAATTAATAGAATTCCAATGGAATCACAATATATTGTCGTACTTAGGTACGTAAAGTAGTACCTAGCCATTTGACTACTTATAACAACGAGTAGGTAGAGTATCTACTGACAATGAACGAATGTTTCCATACAGCACCGAGAATATAAAACTAAAACATACTAAATATACACACTAAAACATAACTAAAACTATCTAAATATTTTGTTTGTAAAAAAAATATTTACGTATAAATAAATTGGGCATGGTAACCCTACACACTCCGCGCCCTCTGACCACCACCGACTATCAACACGAATTAATGGAAATGAGATCGCGCGATGAAAAGTAAATCGACATATTCGAGCTTATACACAAATATAGACAATGCGACTTTTTCAAAAGCCGTGCCAAGCGACGCGAAATCGTTTATTATTGACAACGTTTAGCGATAGCTCTAGCGGCCTGGCCACGACATTGCGCGGCGGCGGCAGCGGCAGCGGTTTTACTAATTCATTGCGTGTGATCCCAACTATCCACAGTGCGCTGCGCGTCTCGACCGCGCAATGAACAGATAAAACGCTTGCCGCGCCGCAATTCGCGCAATGTCGTGGTAAATGGCGTGATATGGGACTCTTATTCTATTCGGCGACATATGTTATTTTACAGTACATATGGTGCTACTTTCCCGCACTAGTGATGCGATGATACACGTGCGAATAGGTAACTCGCAACTCGTGTCGATTTAAAACACTCCCTTCGGTCGTGTTTTAATCTATCACCACTCGTTGCGAATTTCCTATTTTCGGCACTTGTATCGTAAATAACTATTATAGTGCCTCTAGCGATACGATGCACTTGTGCGAGTGTATTCTGCTCTTGTAAATAAGTTACGTAGGTACCTAGTTGCTGTAAGACAGCTACAAACTACAGTAGTTGCCTGTCTGCCTTTGCTACATCGACCCGCGCGCGCCAACTAAATCGTGCGGCTGCGTCGGCCGAATTTGTACGAAAGCTGGCCTATCCTAGTACACATTAATGGCCGGTTCCAATCCACCGATTAGTTTACCTTACGAGCAGTTACATTTTGACAGATTACCCGTAGAAAATGTGTCAAAATGTGACGTTGGTAAGGAAAACTATCGGCCGGTCATAAGTTGGTCGACTATTACTCGGTAAGGGTAACTAGTTATACCTACTTAGCCGTGATAGTTTTCCTTTTAAATTATTTATATGAACTACTGCCATGATTTTTTTCACATTCCCAGTAGTACCCATTTAGCCGGCGGGGGGAGGGGACACTTCGCTCGAACTAAAATTACGGTTTTATAGGCTAATAACCGATCACTGAGTAGAAAAATGGTTTTTAGAAACTCATAATATTTTTAAACAAGCTAGGTATCCAACGTAACCCCACATCGAGAAAAAAAATTACATCCCCACTTTAGGTGTAGGCAGCCTAAAAAAATGTTGTTTAAGATTTTATTCTACTGCCATGCCAAATTACAGTTTTCTAGTAGTAAGAGTTACTGAGCTAAGCCGCAGACGGACAGACGAACATGGCGAAACTATAAGGGTTCCTTGTTGACTAGAACCCTAAAAATGACTTTTCACGACGTCAAACTGTTTACAGTGTTTTTATAAGCAGAAACGTCCGCTAACGAAATTTGTTTACAGTGTCTCCTCAAAGTACCTTATCCGCCAATGAAAATCATTTTAATTAAGATTGGAATCAGAATATAAAGACGAACACACACCAACGGCGTCATACATTTTACGACAGTTTTTCTCTCGGTACCTTAGGAGGCGGTTTACGAGTATGATTAGGTGGCGCCACGCACTGCGGGACGCGACTCCGGCAGGAGACCTATTATGCGGTCGGCCGCTTATTTGTATACGGATACCAAGAAGCCGCCAGCCGGGCATATTCGATGGTATGCCGTGGTATGGTCAGAACCAATAAGTAGCATCTATAGTAGGCAATTGATGGCGTAGCGTCTATAGTAGGCAATTGATGGCGTAGCGTTTCTTACGCGATGGGCTCTTAAAAATGACTTGAAAAAAAAACATTGATGTCAAAGGTTTATTACAGGGTTGAGGACTGTCTCACTGACAGAAATGCATGGTCCAAACCAGAGCTGAGCACAAAATAGCTTAATCATTAATATAGCTTATTCGGACATGTGTTTTTGTAGAACAACATTTACATTATCATGGTTTTTTTTCTTTGAAGGTATTCATATTCAGTTTGACTTATTTTAAGTAGGTTAAGAACTATCATTGTAATAAGCTTTTTTTTAGCAAAAAAAATACTGACAGTTGAATCTTCTTTTTCAGAAACGCTGGTAGAATTTTGACTAGTACGAGTAAAAGTGCCATTACGGCCTACTTGCAGAATAAAAAATCATTTATTTATTTTTTATTTCATGGGGCTATGAAGATTCTTGCAACAAAAAGGGGTGTTATTTGTTTGTGTTCTTTTAACCCATTCGCCGCTACTGTCTTGAACTCACGTTTGCCACCGTTGACCACTTAAGGGGGTGCATTGGAAATGATCGCGTGCTTTGAATCGCCGTTCTGACTAGAGGTCTGATTTTCAGATATATGATTCTTGACTATATGATTGTTTATCTGATTTAATCGATACATGATTGCCTAGAATTTCCTCAATAGAAAAAAAATCTAAAGTAGATGAGAGACCCATCACGGAGGAGCCTACTGTATCAGCGGGTAACCGGCGTCTTAACACCGAATAGGTAATATCGGATTTTTAATTAGGCGAACTAACTTGACAGTTCATTGCACACGAATGTTGCCACAGTTTCGCTAGTGCTGTTAATATCGATATATAAAAAAACAGTTCATAAAAGAGGTTTAGTAAAGCAGTTTGTATACTAGTGTAGTTATCATT
Source organism: Epinotia ramella (assembly GCA_947578815.1). NCBI lineage: Eukaryota > Metazoa > Arthropoda > Insecta > Lepidoptera > Tortricidae > Epinotia > Epinotia ramella. The sequence continues at coordinate 11,577,594 of OX388210.1, forward strand.
CTTGTTACTTGTGTAAAAGTTATTTAAATAATAGCTTGATAGAATTTGTTTTCTGAAGTTCTTTGAGCTATTATTGTATTGTATAAGATGTATATAGGCTGATCCACCATCCGTGTCACTGGAAGGCAGCTGAGAGACTAATTATATTTCTTTCTTACGTTAGTTTCAGTATAAACATATAGATGAGTAAGTATTTTCGGCTTTTCTACTACTGACACGGTTGGTGGAAGGACTATGCAAGGTAGTACTTTAAAAATTCAAATTCCTATTTAAACTGTAAAAATAAATATGTCTACATATTTATTTTTACAGTTTAAATAGGGATTCTGGTAAAGTTATTAACATAAAATAGATTTATTATTCCACAATGTATAGGTACAAGATGTATACATTGTACATCGTGAGGAAACCGGTCTAATCCCAATAAAGTCTAGTTTTCCCTCTGGGTTGGAAGGTCAGATTGCAGTCGCTTTCGTAAAACTAGTGCCCATGCCGAATCATGGGATTAGGTGTCAAAGCGGACCCAGGGCTTCTTTAGGCCGAGGCCGCACTGGTTAAGGCGATTGGCGACGCCGGCGATTTCAGTACAACTTGGGCGACTTGAGGCGACTTGATATATGAAGATCGCCGTCGTGTCGCTAATCGCTCTACCAGTGCGGCCCCGGCCTTAGGGGCACAACCGGGATTAACGCTAGGAGAATGATGAATGTAGGTATGCAAGATGTCTAAAATATGATTATTTTCAAATTATATAAAACCTTTTCCATACTTTAGTATGATTACTTAATAAAAAAATACAATTTGAATCAGATTTATAGTAGGTACAACGTTATATCGACATATTTGTATCGACCTAAACCTATCATTATTTATTTTTTCTTATATCTGACAACATTTTCAGCTGTCAAGTTAGTTCGCCTAATTAAAAATCCGATATTAGGTGCATAACACTTTTTAGTATAGCAACGTTTTCTTTTTAAACCAATGCACCATACCATTGGTTTAAAAAGAAACAAAACTAATAATAATAACATAATATTAACCCTTAAATGCATAATGATGTATATATGCATCGTATATTGTATATGTTTTTTTAAATACTATGATTTTTTTCTTTATTTTTCCCTCAATCTATACAACATGACACATCTATTTCAATTTATTAAAAAGTTATACAAAAAATCATGCATTTAAGGGTTAATAACATAGGTATATTAGTAAGTAATAATACCTATATGGCGTATAATATATTAGGTATATGGTAAAAATTATAATTTTTACGAAAAGCTTACCTTTATGCGTTATTTATCTGGACACTGTGAGCACTATTACCTAAATTATTTCTCCAAGTCTCTGCCTGTCTTCATAATTCTCAAATTATCATACCAAGGCTTTCTAGCACTAGCAGTATTTACTGTTCGTTGTATTTTTAATACGCCGATTATATTAGACACTCGCGATTCCCGTTATTATTTTAATAAATACGCGAGTACATTTAATAAAATAAAATTACTGTACCTACCTACGGGGAATAGATAGCGCATTATGTCAACTGATATGATTTGACAGTTATGTTTCTTCTTTCTTAGCGCCAGTAACTGAACTCCTATATGCTTATTGACAAAACAGTTTCTATCAAAAAAGTTTTAGACTATCGTTATATGTATAGTCCATGGACGTATATCTAAAGTGGACTGAGTACTAAGTTTTATTAGTCAATCAAAATTGAACCATATTGCCGAGCAAGACAGGTACACAATTGTATGATAAAAGAAAACTAGAGAAAGCGGTCCGAGTGAGAGCAACCAACCCGAGGATGGTGTCCCACTCGCACGAGTTGCCAATGTAAAAATAATAGTGACATAGTGGTATTAACAGGTATCAAATAATACTGAAAAAAGAATACCTGCTTATAATTACGAGCTGACATTATATAGGAGATGTCACCTTTTACCTAAGTTTCAATTTACTGATTAAAACACGGTAATGCAATAAATATTGTGGTAATCAAGTGGTAATTTTAAATATCGACTGGTATGGTATCCCCAACGTTGACATCTATTTGTCTAATGGTGTCATTGAATTTTTGTTGCCTTGTCGACTAAATGAACTGAGTTAAAAATGGTGAAAATATGTTGCCTAAAGGGCTGTAACGGCGAAAGCTTTCCTAATTGTGGAATATCATTCCACAAGCAAGGAACATTTTGCTCTATTTTACGATAAAACGACAAATCCATATGTCAAACTTATTAGGGTGACTATGATTTCGGCTGGTGTGAGTAGGTATGTATGTAGGTATACGAATGCAAATTATAAAGGCTATTGCCTCGTGATTCTTAAATTTAAGCAGAGCTCATCACGTCATCACGGAAAAACTACAATTTTGAGAGATTTGGGTAATAAAGTAGGACTTAGGCAAAAACTACACAAGACTAGCTATTTTGTTTAACAACATATAATACGTAATCCAATTATTTGCAATTAATTAATATGTCTACAAGAAATAATTTTATTTCATTTTGCATTGCGGTATTCTACTCATAATCAAATCAGCATCAACTTTTAATGAAACGTCAAAAACGCTCCGTTAGTATGATTTTTGCAGGATATATTACCTAAATGAGGTCAGAATTTTATGGAGTCGTAATACGTTAGTAAACATGTCATCATCCTTCTCCCCTAGCGTTATTCCCGGTAATCCCAGTTGTGCCCTAAACGAGCACGGAGTCCGCTAGGTGTCAAAGCGGACGTTACTAAACATGTATTATATTTATACTGTTGTAGAATACCGGGTTATTTAGATTATTTCTTACATATATTATTATATGTAAGAAATATCATCATCATATCAGCCTCCCCCAAAGTGTACCAAAGTGAACGGTCCTGCGCCATCCGCATGCAGAGGATTCCCGGTCCCTTTACCAGGTCATCCATCACTCACTAAACATGAATTGACACATTTATACCTTTTTAAAAATCCTAATATCCGCGTAGGTACTTGGTCACGCTAATTAAAACGAGATGCAATTCTCTAGTATGACTTCTCTGTCGGTCACACTTTTTGAATCGCAGTACTCAGTCCGGTTTAGATATACGTCCGTGGTATAGTCTTCATTTTTGAAGTAAAAAACTTCTTTAGCGGCGCTGAGCACTTTTTGGGATGGGGAAAAATTGTTAAATACGCGACAGAGTTTTGTGACGTCAGATCTGATGGAGGTCACTTTTTGCTGCTAGCCGATTCGACTTCATTCAAAACTGAACGCTATTCATAAGAGTATAAAGCCGTTAAACACTTTTTGCAATATCATATTCTGCTAATAAATTTGTAATAATACCAACGCGTCCTTCACCGTTTTGCTATTGAGAAAATTCGAATAGTTCGAATTTGGGCGTTATTCCTAAAGAGATAAAGCTTAGAAAAATATTTACCAACGGCAAAAACAAATTGATATTTTGGTCGCCACCGCCGTCTGCCGTTCTTGCAAATTCGAATAGTTCGAATTTAGACGTTATTCCTAAAGAGATAAAGCTTTGAAAAATATTTGGCAATGGCAAAAACAAATTGGTATTGTGTTTGCCGCCGCCCGTCGGTTATAATTGATAATTGTTTATAAATTTGCGTCAAATTAATTTTTAGGGTGCCACCGTAAGATGTCACGTGACCTGATCGAAAAACTGTTACAATGTTATTGAGTTTTCACTTCTGCCGGCACTCCCGGAGTGCAACCCGGTCTTTTTTTATATCCCGACAAGTCCCTATTTAACCCTGAGGTAGTGTCGCAGTATATAATATGGTAATAATGTACATATGTCATGTATAGTCGGTACAGTGTGTATTGGCGTTGTGTTGCTTGTTGAATGTAAAAATTCTATGCTTTATAATAAATACCTATTCATCCATATCTGGTTCCAAGTCGATATTTAAGTACTTTTCAGATTGTGACTCCGAAGACTCCGAATCTGAGGCTCTAGTATAAGTTTTACCGAAACAAAACTTTACGATCGCGTTTGCGTTTTACCCTCAATTTGTATGGGATTTGTCAGCTAAACGCGAACGCGGTCGTAACGTTTTGTTTCGGTAAAACTTATACTAGAGCCTCTGATGTGTCGCTTTCAGGACCGCCGACCTCAATTATGAAATGTGTTCCGTCTGGGATTCGACTAAAGGACCTTTTTTTCTATATTCGTCTTCAATTTTGATCACAATATTTTAATTCGAAAAGAAATTACTGTTTAGGTGCAGTTCAATCAATACCTACGACCGCACTATAAAATGTCAACAACCAATTTCAAGACATTGTTTTATAGAAATACTAGACAATCCAGCATCCTGTTTTTGCTGTAAATATTCAATTATATTCAAAATAAGCTTTCTGACATCGCTATCGGATTGCTTTCGGCATATTTATTGTATTTTATTTTACAATTGCGAATTATTTCGTCTTCCTTGCTGTTTGGTTACATCGGTGACATTCGATGACTTCTAACGTCTGTTGGCAAAGAGTATACTCCTTGCCAGTAAATAGTAGATTGTGTCACAAGGGAGCAAAATGCCATATTTACGGCGAGGGCGTAGATTGAATCCCGAATGAAGCGAAGGATTCCAGAATAGAATCCCGAACGTAGTGAGGGATTCCAACGTGGAATCCTGAGCGTAGTGAGGGATTCAAGTGTTCACGCCCAAGATGGAAATAATTTAGCTTCCGTGTGACTCATACTGCTTTTCACATCACTTATGAGGATAATGAAATATGTCAGTAATAAAAAACATGTTTTTACACTTACTAAAAGTTTATTTATTTATACCTCATAATATATGTAAAAACATGCTGCTGCATTCCAATATTGTGGTATTTTAATACATTTCGTAATATTTTATAAGACAAAAAATATATGCAAGTAATCGATTATAAAAAATAAGTAATCGATTATGTGTATACTAATTTCATGTATTCGTTGGGATATATTTTTTTATTCTGGCAACAATATGTCCTGGAACAGAAAAGTGCCACTTTGATCCCTCCTAGCAGGGAAGAAAAAGCCCTTATCCGAATAGGTGATGTGAAAATAAATTAGTTCCATTAAAAATCCGCTACATGGCGAGGATCAAAAATAAACTTGTCAGGCTATATTTTAAAATGTCTTAACTTATCTGTTATCGCTACGCAGCAGGGTAATTGCGTATCTTTTCCATCGCGCGTTAGCGCATGTCAACTGTCATTTTTATCATCGGAAAAAACTGACAAGTTTGAAAAATTACCCGAAAAGATTATCCTGATTGTGTTTTGGAGTGTTGGAACTGAACGATGTCTATGCTTCGTGCCAGGCGTCATTTCATGGCAATACAGACCAATGATCACAGCCGGCTATTCAGTAACTTGTTTTAAACTCACCTCAACGCTCACCCACACAGAGGCTAGTCTCTAGCTCATGTCGCGCCAGGGTGCAATCATTACCTTAGCGCCCTCTAGCACCCCTCTTAGCGCGCGCTAGCGCCCGAGTCGAGGCGAGTGGCGCCCTGTGAGTGGCGCTCGGCGCCCCCTAGGTCCGTGCGCCCGGGTGCAACGCACCCCCTGCACTATAGGTAAAGCCGCCCCTGACCCACATATATATCTTGACACCGCGATGCGTAGTAACTGAGCGTTGGTAGAGGTCTTGTTTCGTGACGGGTGACCGGCGGGGTGAGCCGCATTAGCGCGTAGGACGGCCCGCGAGCTGTGCCGCGGCGAGATAGACTATCCGTCTCTTTGTAAGCTTTCTAATTAGAAAGAGATAGTCTATCTCGCTGCGACACAGCTCACGGGCAGTCCTGCGATAGCCGTGCGGCCTGTTCCTATTGCCGCTTCGGCTAAACTCGGCTCTCGCACCTCCGAGGTGGCTAAATAAGAGTGAAACAGCACCGTGAAACATGCCTACTTTGCCACCAGGCAAAACTTGGCCCAAAAAGTTAATTTTAAACAAATCTGGTAATTAACGAAAACACAACATATATATGGCAACCTTACTATTTTTAGTAGAAACTAGATTATATTTATGACTTTACTTTGAGTCATACATGTCTTTAACTTCAGCCAGGAGCTTGCAGCAAATTGCGGAATGTGAGGTGTATGCATCTGTATGGCAAAGTTGACAATATATAGGTAACTTTGCCTATCTGTAATTCTGTACCTACTGTGTAAAACTTTTCGTAGTTAGGACCAAGATGTTAAAATGGAACGACATGTTTGCCCAAAATTTTGAACTGAGTCTTGTCTCCATACTCCACATGGTAAGAGCTATAGGTAGTTGCGTCAATAATTCGACATGGTCAATGTTGGCAAAAGTCCAGATAACTTTACCCGCGATCAAAATCTATAAAAATTTGGAATAGGTGCTGATTAAAAAAATATTTCTCTTCATGAGCACATGCGTATGACTACGATGGATTCGTTAAGCATAAAAAATATCATCTTACCATGTAAAAAATATGAGATATTCGTGTTTTTCCGAAAAAAGCGGGCAAAGCAGGCATGTTTCTCGGCACCTGCTATGCGGTGAGCGGGAAGCATTGATTAAAATTTTCTGATTTGTTAAACTGAGGACCTTCTATATGGAAGAGCGAGCGAAGCGAACTAAAGTTCTCCTTTTCAGCCTGGGCCAAAACTCTTCCGTACTGTCCAGCTGTTCTCCTCTACAGGTCGCATTGTATAATCGATTCTCGTGAAATTTTGTGAGCAGGTTAAAGGTTTTTTTTTTCGATGCAGCTTTTTTTTTCTTTTTAATAAAAAAAAAATAACAGGGTCGCTTGTTCTATGGCTCACACAGCCGCTAATATGTAGTTTATTCTGTACTCCATTGCCGCGACTTTCATCCAGCCGGTGTAATTCGTTAATGATAGCTCTCTTTTTGAAGAGGTAGGTATTCTAATCCGATGTCATACTTCTTTACCTATCGAATTATGAATATCTAAGTAGGTATACCTACGAGCTTTGGTTAGCGAACTAATGATATAGGGATGAAAGTCGCTACAGTGATCGCTGTTGCCAAGACTCCTGGACGGAGTACCTGATTAGGTTTAATTATATTTTGTAGCTCAATCTCCACTTAACAGTAGAATCACATTAAGATAAACGCAAATCATCACCCAGCCGGTTTATTTAACGATTAACAGTTCCATTCAACACTGTTGTAGGTACGCAATGAGGAAAACCAACTAGCGCGATCAGTTCTTGGTCTACGAGACGGGTTATCTCTGGAATAATTCGATTTCCTTCCTTATTTTTTTTATTTGCGTGGGTGGGTTAAATGGGCCAGTATGGAGAGGTTTGACACCAAACGGGATAGATACATTTGTTACAGAAATAAATAAATAAATACCTACCAAAAGTTAATACAACCGGGAAACAAATCCGGTAAATAGGATGCCTTTTTGGGAAATCAACGTTCGAGATTTATCCAAACTGACCTATTTCGATTGCTCATATTGCCTAGCATGATCGCGTTTATGTCGGACATATAGCTTTCGTCAGCTATGTAGGTAGTATACCAGGCGTATAAATCGTTCTTAGGAAAACTTTCATGTTGTCACTAAGGCTATTACTGATCAGAGAGCATCACGTCAGATATGGTTGAGATTATTAAATTTGGCCGACTTTTTATAAAGCTGTCATTGGAGTTGGAATCTTGTACCTTGGCGGTAGAGTTGCTTTTTGAATGGACTATTTTGATGCAATTCGGCCAAGTCAAATAGTCTCAACTCAAGTATAAGTATGGCCGTGTTTAATAAGGACAAGCGCGGCGGTCGGCGTTGCGGACCTCGCGTCGGAAGTCGCTCAAACTCAAGCATAATATGGCGTTTCTGTAGTCACCGTGTCGCGCTGATGTCTATCCATAAACTAGGCCTAAGTTTAGGTAAGAAGTATGGGGCTGAATGAACGCGACGAGCGATCGACTGCCCGCCTGCTTCCGGCCAGGCGTCCCTGTCCCAACATCAACAGGTAAGAAGTTATTATTACTAGAGGTTATGATACTTACATACTTAGATATAGCTATTATAGTTAGATACATACTTACACTTAATTATTATATTATTTCTATTACTTACCAATCTAAGGGCACGGGAGTGCCCCCGCCAAGACGAGCCAAGCGAAGCGCGAGGGTACTATACCTACCTTTTCACGAAGCGTTTCGTCGTATTTTTGAATCTTCTCAACTTGGGTTCGGATTATACCAGATAAACAAAATTTTCGGGATATGATGTCAGTGGTTGACTTATTAAAACTATAAAGTTTCAATTGCATAGCTCTTATACTTTAGATTTTATTGATATCTAAAATACCCCGATTTCGTCACTGACTCACTGATGATCATCAATACTCTTAAGGTTCTTCCTGAAGTCCTAGAAAGCTGAAATTTGGTATGTAATAGTAAACAAACAACGAAAAAATCTTAAAACTTGAAACTTTTACCCCCCAACCCCTTAAACTAGGGGGTGAAAGTTTGTATGAGACTTCCGCAAATTTTGATGCTAGATGTCTGAAAAATGATATAGGGGGTCTTTGTTATCCTTGTTATAAATAATTTAATAAGATATGTATTTCAGGATTTTGAGTATATCACCCCCCACTCTTTAAATTAGGGGATGGAAGTTTGTATGGGTTTTCCCATTCACTTCTTTAGAAATTACCTTACAAAAAGGAATGAGATCCCACCAAAAACATTACATGTAAAGTGATGCCAAGACTCCATAGCTCATACAGCTTTCAGCGTGGAAAAGATATCAGACCGCAATTAGCGCCAAAGCTTCCTACTCCACACGGCGTAACTCTACCACTACCAGCCACGCTCTACAAACTCTATATAGGTATAGAAATAAAAAAGTATGCTAAAAAGTATAGACCCGTCACTTATTAATATCATCATAAATTCATTCGGCGTGAAAGTCTATGCCGCGACTGGGATGTGCCCAACAAAGCTATACTTTTTAGCCAAGATGTAGAATTTGTAGAGCGTGTCTGGTAGTGGTAGAGTTACACCGTGTGGAGTAGGAAGCTTGGCACTAATTGCGATCTGATATCTTTTTCACGCTGAAAGCTGTATGAGCTATGGAGTCTTGGCATCACTTTACATGTAATGTTTTGGTGGGATTATAACACTTAACTATATATATTTTCAACACATTTGTTCGTAACGCACCTCTTATTATGTCGCTTTTAGGCTCATAATCCTGGGTATTAAACACGCGTGTTTTATAACATTACGACACTTGTGTGTTATGGTTATATCCCGATTAAGTTACGTTGGCACCTTGCAGCAAGATGTATGCATGAACACGGTGCATTCTTAAATTAACCGGGTTGTACAGAATGTAAAGCTATTTTTTTTAATTCTCGGCAAATGGATTCTCGACAGAACAAATTAAATCCTTTTTGTTAATTAATTAACTATTTCTTTTTGGTTATGATATAGTAACGTTTATTTTACTAAAACTTTCACTTATGATCACATTTTACATGAATTAATAAAGATAACATTTTAAAACGAAAATATTTCTTTTATTTTGTATTGGCTGTTTAGAGATTTCATCTAAGTCTGGCTGTCTGGCTTAACACTTGCGCGCACTGCGCAAACTTCACGAAAAAAAACTGTTGCGCGCCATTATCTATAGGTTATTTGTAACATTGTTAATGCGTGTTTGGTTATTATCAAAGTGATAAATAGAATGGACGCCACTGGAAATTATTGGCGATGTACAATATGTGAGTAAAAACCTGTTGCCATCATTAAGTAAAGAAAATGGCTTGACAGGCTTATAAAATTTTCATCTTATTAAAACGATTTTTTCTTCGCAAAATGTGTTGAAAAACGTCGTATGAAACGCGTGAGCTTTTATAATTACATCCTCGGCTCTCTTATCACGCTCACCCGCGGTTCGCGTGAACAATTCCACCTCTGGTGTAGGTAGGTAGGTAATTATCAACATACCTCACTTGTATCACAATGTACTCACTATTATTTCGATCGGTGCGGGTTTATTTGATTCGAACATTTACAATAATAGGGATAATTTGCTATATATCCAAGTTTTTTAGGGTTCCGTAATCAACAAGGAACCCTTATAGTTTCGCCATGTCCGTCTGGCCGTCCATCCGTCTGTCCGTCCGTCTTCGGCTTAACTCAGTAACGATTACTACTAGAAAACTGTAATTCGGCATGGGTATATAAATCAATCACGCCGACAAAACCGAAGAATAAAATCTTTAAAAATATTTTTTTGTGGTACCTACCTCCCTACACCTAAAGTGGGGAGGTATTTTTTTTCTCGTTAAACCCATAGTATCGTTGGATAGCTTGTTCAAAAATATTATGGGTTTTTAAAACGATTTTTCAAATTCGAGTCATGTGCCGGCTAAATGGCTGCTGCTGGGAATTTGATAAAAATCGTGACAGTAAGAAAGAAAGAAAGAAAGAAAATATGTAATAACTATCACGGCTAAGTATTAGGCATAACTAGTTACCGAGTAATAGTCGACCAACTTAAAATGTACTTAGAAAGACCAACTTTACAAATTCGGCCGACGCAACCGTTTAGTTGGCGCGCGCGTGTCGATGTAACTAAGAAAGACAGGCAACTACGGAAACCTACACTGCGCGTGGCCCGACACGCACTTGGCCTTTTAATGTTATATTTGATGTAAATGACTCTCAAATATACGTAGTGTTTAGTGTTAAATTACCGCCAGCAGACTCGCAACCTGAAACATAATCTTAGCGGAAAGCAGTAATCATGGTGGTTTCCCATAGCTCAAGAATTATTATTGTTTCCTGTTGTAGATAACCCGATTCACGGAAAACGAATTGATTAAAAATATTAACTAATGAGGAGTTAAACTACAGTTGTAATAAATATGTTACATTATCCTATTATAGATTGGCTTTATTCGAGAGTACCTACGTAGGGATGTATTATAATAAGTTTGTAACCATTGGAACGCCAGGAAAACCCATAGGTGTCGCGTGTTGTCGAGGCCTCTGCACTAATATTTTAAGAGCCCACGACACTAAACCTAGTTCGATAAGACTACCAAATGATATATATATAACTAGCTGTACCTGCGACTTCGTTCGCATGGTAATGTGGTGGGAGTTCTAATTTAACCTATCAAGTTAAACGTTGAACAAACCTATTTTAGCTAAAATGCCGTTAAAATTCGTTTGTCTTTATCTGTCACTCTGATATTTAAATTAGTAAGAAAGGGACAAAACTCGTTTTATTTAACAGAGGTATTTTAAGTTTTATGAATAAGGGGGTAAAAGTTTAGTAGATGTTTGTGGCCATAGATCCAACAGGTAGGACACAGGCTGCAGCATTAAATGTTTATTGATCTTCTTCTCTACATATTTTTAACACTGTTTTATATTATTAAATAAATAAAAACGAGATAACTGAAATGATCTTGAGTCACTCCGACTCTCAGGTAAAGATGTATTTAGGAATGAATTATAGATAATCCTTTCGAGTACCCATTGACCGGTAGGTAAGTGTTTACGCGGAACAAAAGATCTCTTTTTAATTAGACAACCATTTTTAATAAGACTGGCAACCCAGAACATTTTTCTAGGCGTCTTTCTTCCAATCAGGCCGCCATCTTGGAAAATCAAAGAGTATGTAAACGTGCAGTAGATGCGACAATTTTCTGAGTTCGGATTCAGTTATGGCCATAGCGTGATTTAATACAGTTGTATAAAAAAAAATACTTATTGATTTAATCACCGACATTTGGTTTTTGTAAAATTTTGATACTGGATATCTTTATAGTTCCCGAGGATGCACTGTGTTGATGCAATTTGTCTCAGCAATTTGTGTCAGATTTGATGACAAAGTGCTATTTAAGGTCCATGCGGATCGTCAGATATCGATTTTGATAGCAATCACAGCAAGACAAAAAAAACTAAATTACGACCAGTTTCAGTCAGATCCATACACATTTAAGGTCCCACGGGATCCTCAGATAAATATTTTGAAAGCAATTAGAAATTAATATAATAATTATAGTCTCCTAAATTGCTAATGGGTTCATATTCGGAGACCATACTCGCGTCGCGTACATTATTTATATAAGAGAACTGACCTAGGATTTAAATAAGTAGAATTGAAGATCTAAATAGCAACTAATCGTTGCCAATGAAATTATTCATAAAATCTATTAAAGAAAAAAAAAGCAAATGGATGCTGCTATTTTGGCAGAAAAATTAAGATTTTTAAAGCTTCAAATCAGTAAGTCTAGTAACTTTAATGTTCTACTAATAAGGCAAAATAGTCTCAGGAAATTGTCACTTCTACATTTTTAATCTTTGAAATAATGGCCGCCATCGGCGCGTATCTTATATTACAGAAAAAATCATGTTATTTAAAAAATCTGTGAATTTGCCGATGAAAAGTGATCCCCGTACTTTTACTATTGAGTTTGTTGTTGGTGCAATAGCGCAATGCAAAAGAAGGATTTTTTTTAAGTATTGAGTCAAAATTGCCCTCGAACCGACCGCCATTACTGCCCGCCACAGACTAAACCAAGATACTCTCATGAGAGTATGTTGACATGCGCAACTATTACTTATTCTGTGCTTATGCTAGGTGATGTCTACTCTAGTAACATAACTCAATGTAGACAACAGACGGCCAATTTATATTTTGAAAACTATACCTAACCACTCGGTAAGTTCTACAACCATAACGCGAGTCCGAGTCCCTTTCTATTAAAGGTAATTATTACAAATATTAACGTAATAGGTATGTTTATTTTTTCATATTGCAATGTTTCAGATCGCACTATCACATTCTGCCAAATCTTGTGTATGTTCCCACCATTGCCAACTTAATGAATGTGTGTGCAGGCTTTATGATAAAAGTATTTTCCTGTATGTTGGCCAATTTCTGTGTCTCTATATTTGCTGAATGACAACTAGAATTTCTATAGGTACTGATTTAATACATACTGTTTATTGCTGATAAATTAAATAGTGACAGACCAGAACGGCTATCACAAGACGGCGCGCGAGCTCTCTCGATTTTTCTCGAACTATCCGTCTCTCTCTTATTAGACAACTTAGAAAGAGACGTATAGTGCGAGAAAAATCGAGAAAGCTCGCGCATCGTCTTGCGATAGCCGTGCAGTATCGTGACAAATACTTAGCGTGTAATCTTGCAGAAACTCAAATAGACTTTATGACTGAACGCGAGTACAGCGCTATGCCATGCTATTAAAAAAAAAGACCGGGTTGCACTCCGGGAGTGCCGGCAGAAGTGAAAACTTAAATAATTTAAATTTTGCAAAAAAAATATCCCTTTCTCTCCCCTCTCTCCCCCTGCGTGCCAATATATCTAGTGTGCGCTATAGTTCAACTTAACTCAGCAAAATCGAAAACGTCGGCGTCAAGACCAGCGGACGGCGCGGCGGCGGCGAACAAAATACGAATTTGTTTTTGCCATTGCCAAATATTTTCCAAAACTTGATCTCTTTAGGAATAACGTCCAAATTTAAACTATTCGAATTTGCAAGAACAGCGGATGGCGGCGGCGAACAAAATACCAATTTGTTTTTGCCGTTGCCAAATATTTTTCAAAGCTTTATCTCTTTAGGAATAACGTCCAAATTCGAACTATTCGAATTTGCTCAATAGCAAAACGGTAAAGGACGCGTAGACAAAATTACAAATTCATTAGCAGAATATGCTATTGCAAAAAGTGTTTAACGGCTTTATACTCTTATGAATAGAGTTCAGTTTTTAATGAAGTCGAATCGGCCAGCAGCAAAATATAAAAGTTTGTGACCCCCTTCACATCTGACGTCACAAAAATCTGTCGCGTGTTTAACAATTTTTCCCCATCCCAAAAAGTGCTCAGCGCCGCTAAAGAAGTTTTCACTTCAAAAAAGGACGAGTCAGACTTTTGACGTTTCACGTTATATTGTTGAAATTTGTCGATACATTTATTTAAATTACGCGTCAATACGAATTTAGGGCATATAAGTTTCCATATCAGAATCGATTATTTTTTTATGCTTTAGAATTCAATATGCGTTTTGTGAAGGCCTATCACAACACCGGATCGAAATTATTACTGTGGGATACTTATGGCAAGCCCGCCATTTTAACGTCACTGACAGTTGACAGATATGGCGGCTACGATTTCAAGCAGAAGAAATGGATAATTTAAGGAGGTCTAATGTTTCCGAAAATTAATTAATCTTCGCAGTCGGATAAAAACTATCCTAAACGGAAGCTAGAGTAATAATCTACTTATAAAAAAAGTTACATGTTTTTCCGTTCATGGGAAGCTAAAATCACGCGGGACACACCAATGCTTAGTTTGATATTGGCGGGGTTCCTTTTTTAATTTAGATATTTATTATAAGTGAGAGATTAGTCACGTTATTAATGGATGAACACGAAAAGGCGATGCTGCAATGCAAAAAACCTGGCAAGGCTATAATAAAAATAAAATTAAAGAAAATAAAAATCTGATATCTAGTCTATCATGATAAGACTCCCAACTTTGGTTGTTCCTCGAAACAGGGGAGGGGTAGGACTATACGGTAATGCAGTGTTGCAAGCCCCCCTGATTGGCCTTATCAGTGGCAGCAGAATGATAAGCGACGCCTCGTACTTACTGCTTAGGTATTAATCTAGTATGATAAATATCTTCAAAAACCAAAGCTCCATATGAAAGATTATGAAGTTCTGTGTAAGAAAAACCACTGCTGCATGTTCAAATAGCGACTCTAAACCTAGTTCGATAAGACTAGCAGATGATTATATACATATAACTCTGTAAAAATAAATTGAAATCCTCCGAGCTAAACATCCTGCCATTTTCCGACAGCAAAACGTCAGGAACATCGGGAGGCGAAAATATGTCTTAAAATTGTGATTATTGAATCTGAGCTCATAGATTCCGCCTCTATCCATTTGCTGTATGAGTCTATCAAGAGCAGGAAGGTATTCCCTTGAAACGGGCCGGCAAAATCGTTTCTCTGGCATTACCCATATTTGACGATCCTCGGGTGGGTTGTTCCTCACCAATTGGCAGTCTTCACACTCGGCCACCACCATTTATTTTAAAAAACATTACCACGTTTTTTGCATTGCAGCATCGCCATTTCGTGTTCATCCATTAATGACGTGACTAATTATATAATCATCCGGATAGTCTTAAATCGAACTAGGTTTAGTGTCGTGGGCTCTCCTACTATAAGAATGACAATACGAATAGGACTGGCTATATTTTGTACGTACGGTGCCAATGTAACCTGCAAACTTTAATGGCCTGCGCATGCGCAAACCGGCGGAGATCACTTTAAATTTATCAATGTATATTCTTTTCTATTTTCATTACATTAAGGTGTAAATTTGAATGCTCTGAAAAATCCCCCGTGGTGCTCCGAGGTCGGTCTCAGAGCATTCAAATTTACACCTTAACGTAATGAAAATAGAAAAGAATATACATTGATAAATTTAAAGTGATCTGCGCTGCGCTCCGCCGCGCCGGTTTGCGCAGGCCTTAATTGTCTATGCGACTGTATGTGTTCTAAATAAACTAAAAAAAACACAAATAAGATTCATAATCGCTTCAAGATGTAGATTGTAGGCGTGTAGTTAGCAGAGATGTACAAAATACTTTTAAAAGAGTATTTAAATACAAAATGCAAATACTTTTCTAATTTAATATTTCAAATGCAAAATACAAAATACTTTAGCTTTTTGTATTTAAATACAAAATAGGTATTTTCAAAATACTTTATTCAAATAAAATCCTTTTTAAGAAGTAATCAAAACAAAATCGAAGTCAATCTCGTCAAAAAGCGAAGCGTAACGTCATGTTTCACAGATAATAACGTTCATTTTGTTTTAACTGTCATTTTGCACATAAACTTTCAAAGTTGCAGCGCCTCTAGTGGCCATTTTGCCGAATCGCTGACCCATTCGCTTGAAAATTTGAGTGGTAAAGGTAATACTTTCGAAACTTAGCAGTAAAAAAGTACTTTATATTTGACTAATTATAAAATGCATTTTGAAAAGTATTTCAAATAAAATACAAAATACTTAAACAAAAAAGTTTTTAAGTACAAAATATAAAATACGTATTTTGTATTTGCATTTTAAATACAAGTATTTCAAATAAGTCACAACTCTGGTAGTTATTTAGTGCTCGGTCAGCTTATGTCCGTGTGTTTAGTAAAGCAGGGTAGATACCATCCAGACCTGGTGATTTGTAGTTGTCAAAACTGTTTATCGCCCAGGCCGTTCTATACCGTCTATACTTTTTAGCCAAGATATAGAATTTGTAGAGCGTGGCTGGTAGTGGTAGAGTTACGCCGCATGGAGTAGGAAGCTTGGCGCTACTTATGATCTGATATCTTTTCCACGCTGAAAGCTATAGAGCTAGAGAGTCTTGGCATCACTTTACATGTAATGTTTTTGGTGGGATCTCATTCCTTTTTGTAAGGTAGTTTCTAAAGAAGTGTAAGGGAAACCCATACTAAATTCCATCCCATAATTTTGTGGGTGGGGGGTGATTTACAAAAAATCCTGAAATAAGTATTTTATTATTTATAACAAGGAGTCCCTATATAAATTTTCAGACCCCTAGCATCAAAATTTGCGGAAATCGCATACAAAGTTCCATCCCCTACTTTAAGGGGTTGGGGGGTAGATGTTCCAATTTTTTGAATTATTTTGTTGATTGTGTACTAATACATACCAAATTTCAGCTTTCTAGGACTTCAGGAAGTACCCTAGAGGTTTTGATGATCAACATCAGTCAGTGAGTCAGTGACAAAATCGGCGTTTTTTAGATATCAATAAAATCTTAAGTATAAGAGCTATGTTACTTTATATGTTTAATAAGTCCACTATTGACATCATATCCCGAGAATTTTGTTATTCTGGTATAATCCAAACCCAAGTTACGAGGGTTCAAAAAAACGACGAACCGCTTCGAGAAAAGGTAGGTTGCGTTGCGCTTCGCTTGGCTCGTCTTGGCGAGGGGCACTACCGTGCCCCCAGATTAGTTTCTTGAAAAATCACGCCGTTAGCCTGCGAATGTCAAATAACGTTTTGTATGGAAATCGAACCACCTTAATTCGTTTGACAGAATTTACTCGCACTGTCTCGGATACAGGTAGGTATAGGTACTAGTTAATGTTTTGTCCAATAAATGAGGTATGAATGCAGTGCGTCTTCGTGGATTTGACTCATTCTAACTATTACTTGAACAATCGAAAAACTATTACCTTATCAATAGCAAACTAGGTAAGTACTTACGGGTGTCACTCATTGACGTAGTTGGGGAGGGCGGCCCGCCCTTGCCCTTAGCGGCTTATGGGTGACCCCGTTAGTGTCACCATCGACGCAAATCTCTGCGATATCTACAAAATTTCGGCACCGGGTGCCACCCATCCATCCCTTCACTCGTGTAGCTACCTCAATGTCGTTGTCAATAGATAATCTAATAAGATGCCATTTAGTGTCGCTTTATGAGGAATAATTATGTCCCTACACGTAGAACTAGACTAGTAGTAGAAAAGCTACGGAATCCCAGTGGTTTAGGCATGCGGCTGTCAAACGGCGGTCGTGGCTTCGAATCCCGGCTCGTACCAATGAGTTTTGTTTTGCTCGTACCATTGTGAGGAAACCTGCATATACATCCTGCGAAGAAATTCAAAAGTCGCGCACGTAAGTTAAGAGGGGTGACAAAATAAAATGACATAACATGCTACAATTCATAATTTATTTAAAATTAAAATAACAAAAAGGTAGGTCAGTAGGTAGCCACCTACATAATTAATTACATTAAATTCGTATTTCTGAATTGTGCTATCATTTGTTTCAGTACCAAGATCCATGCATGATAATCGCTGCATATAAGCCACATATTCCATGTGACAAACATGACTTACGTATTTAATATGTTTGTAAGTTTGTGCGATGCACTCTGATACGGCCTCGAAGCGGAGACCACTGATAAACACACACCTATTGACAATAGGTAAGTAGGTATTTGATACATAGGTTGCAGAATGCAGGCCTCGAAAAACGCCAGATTTTGAGAGGTTTTTAACTGCATTTTTAATTGAAGTCACGGAAAAGTGTCTAGTGGACTCGGGCAATGTTTTGTAAAAATATATTTTTTTATCGGATGTAACAGAGATAAATTTAAACTAAATGCTTCCTCTGGCTTAATACGTTGGAATGGCGGTAAGAAGTTTCCCTATCGATATAATTAAAACTTATTCTTAACTTTAACTGAGCACCCTCACGCATTGGCTAGTCAAATGCAACACCATCGACTATTGTCTAATAATTTGAATAATACATCTAACAGTTAACAATATTGTCTTTCATAATTTACTTTGGGCCTGTGCCCATTGTGCACACAAAAAAAATCGAAGATTTTTCCATTTTGTTATGTTAGGTGTTTATAGGTAGGTACCTACACCTATAAATACCGTTGCTATATCGCATAGCTTTAACGGATTTGAGTCGTGCGCACAAACAGCATTTTTATCTCGTACGACTTATATTGGGTAGTTTTAACATAATTAATGTTAAAATTACCCAATATAAGTCGTACTTTAAATTAACAGCTAGCCATTCGTTTCTCAACTTCAATTATAGAATAGCCTTACAGGAGTTTAACTAGAATAACCTTTTCAGTTAGCAAAACAAAAAAGAGTACCTATAAGAAAATATGAAACAAATACTTCAACATTACTGACAATATTTTAATTCATCGACACACCACTGCGCAACGACACTAATACAAATATGAGGAAAAAAATGGTCATAAAATAATGTGTCGAAAGTATAATGAACCTATACACTGTTATCTTTGCATTTAGATTCATTTTATAACGAGGAACTTATGAATTAATTAAGTAGTTGATTTGATAATAATTCGAAGAGGTCGATAGCACAGAAATTACCAATAATACTTAATTTAATAAAAGCTTAACAATTTGTGACATATAGTTAAATCAATGACGCGTAGTTTCAGTGTCCGAGAGGCAACCGGTTCGCTCGCGGTATTTGAGCTCCCGAAGGCAACCGGATGGCTCGCGGTGTTTGAGCTCCCGTAGTGTTGTGGAACCGCCCTGTGCTACCCGAACTGAGCCAACTCGGACTGGGGCGGGAATTGGAGGGGGATGAAAAAAAGAAAAATTGCCGCCAGTTATTCAATTGAAACAGTATTTCATTATACAAACAGCGTACACACTTTCAGGCAACCGCTGTTTCAATTGCCTGGATCGTGACAAAAAAAAAAACATAAATTTTATTCTATTCCGCCCCAGTCCAAGTTGGCTCAGTTCGGGTTGCACAGGGCGGTTCCACAACACTACGGGAGCTCAAACACCGCGAGCCATCCGGTTGCCTCTTGGAGACTGCAACTACGCATCATCGCTCTAAATAATACATTGAGTAGGTATTACAGTACAGTCGAGTTCTCCAATATCAACACAGACAACCTTTCAAAAATATCTATACAGAGACTTTATTGTTACTGACATAAGACACATGTGTAGATATTTTTGAAAGGTTGTCTGTATATAAATCAAAACAAAAGAACGGACTCGACTGTACATTACAGTAAATTGCACAAGTGCACCAAACAAGCCATTTTATACACTTTGCGTTTCACTTAAATGTGTGGGTCGGATTTTACTTTATACACTAGTTAGATCAAAAAAAGCCATTTTATGCAGCCTACGCAACGCAAAGACGAACATTTGTACCTCTTTCTACTGCACTTTAAGATGTTATACAGAGTCAGCAGTAAAAAAGGGGAAGTTAGAAACTGTAACAATGAAGTAAATCCTAAGGTCGTTTTTAGGGATAAGTTAATTAGGGTTGATTAGTTAAAAGAAAAAAAAACTACATTTACACATTTTCGGAAATTATGTCGTAGGTAATATTCTTTATTAAACAAATGTATTCAAAATAAATACATTTTGCATTTCAAATGTCAATGCGGGATTTCTTACCGATATGTATTCAATATACGTACTAATTTCCATAAGAAAACGACTTTCGGTGTTTTCAACAGTCATCGGTCGGGAGTTATGGTTCGATTGCTGGCTGTTTGTAAAGTTCAGAATGCAGTTTTTCCTAACGCATCGGTCCACGCATGGATCCATAAGGGGGATCCACAGACGAAGACAAGAGGCATTCGGTTCATGTCGGTCAGAATTGCGATGTCCATACGGCACCGATTTCGCAGCGCAGTAGATTCACTCTCTTAATAGTTTAACACCTCCCCTTACCGACACTACCAACTATTTGGCTTGATCACCCTGTATTTACTATCTATGCACATTGAGAATGTATTATCGTCTTATACCTATAGTATTGTAAGCAAGTTGTTTACACTTTGGTAATTCTACCAAGCGGGGTTTTCTATCGGCGGATATTTTAGGTCGAATTACAGTGGGAATCACCTAGTTAGATTACTCGGAACTAAAGTCAGCTTCAGATAAAGCGGAATGCTTCATATTTCATACACTAGAAACACAAATGACATACTAGTAAAGGCATTCTTATTTTAATTATTAATTGATATCAGTTGTTGGCAGTACCTTAATTAGTTAACATTATGTATTGCACAATGTACATATTTAAAAGGAATATCGTATTATTGCATAAAGTATATCTGTATTTAGTTGAACATTAGATCTACATACATTTAGGCAATAATCACCAGCATTTCCTAACTGTATTTCACGTATGAAATTTAAAGAACTGTTGTGTTGATCAACTTTGTGAGCCATAACCATAATAGTTAAAATGTATAACTGCAATACAAAAACGTAGAACAGAATTTGGGGAAATGATGATGATGACAAAAATGAGAAACCTGTTATATCTCTTAACCTCATTAGGGACATAAGGCTGGCAGAAAGAATTTTGGGAAATATCATTAAATAACGTTTTTTCAAAAGAAAATTAATGTTTCCTGCTTATACGCGTTCATTAATTTCACCATGAAAATCGCACAATTCCTGTGCAGAACATATTCGGTAGGAACGTACCTAACCAGCATTCAAGTTAAGGAAAATTAAAAAAATCATTTAGCACATTATAATATCATAGAAACTTTATAAAACATATTAACTAACATTTGAACTAATCTTTCAACAACTGCCCGGCAATACCAACTCGAGGATCTAATTATCCTGGATCCTAGTGCGGTTGCCAGAGTAAGGTTGAATAATGGCTGTTAGCTGAAAGCCGAGGTCGCAGGTGTGATCGCACGCGCAGAGTCGCCCGGGCCGTTAGCCGAGCCCGACGTCGAGGCACATCATCACCATGAAGCCCGCAATGCAGCCCCACGTCGCCAGCTTGCCGTTGCCACTGTTCACACAAAATATCAGTCGACACATTTCCTTTACGAACAATTCACTGATTAAAAAACATTTCAAGACACGCATATAATTATGCTTGTAGATTTATGGTTAAAAGGCTCATAGTATGTACGCAAAATATACAATGAGGACCGTTATAAAATGCTATCGTCATATAGTACGAGCCATTGAGAAATAAACGAGCGGACCACATTTGAATACCAACGAGGCAGCAAAATGACGATACGGGAAGGACGCCGGTGGGGCTTACCACTCACGCACTCGGATTTAGAGAAACAATGCTCATTGATAGCCGGCCGGGACCCGATCACTGGAATTATGGCCGATTAAAATAATTCCTCGTAGTCACTTCGAGGTGCACAGTATGTAGTTTAACGGCTGTTCGACTGAATCATAATCATTTTAACATGTTTTTTTATGAATATTGCATGAAATTGGCTTATTATATTAAGTTCTTTTACTTTACAGCATCAATAAAAGGGTAAAAGATGAAGAAATATACTAAAATACATAGGGTACCAGTGCCGTCCACCGATATATTTACCTAACGAATGACAACCTATGACATCGTGATGTGAACATCCACTTACGGGTCAAGGATATAAATATAATAGTTAAAGCTGAACCGCGGATATTCCAACGTCCTTTTAATTATAGGACTAGGGGTCAATCTGATGCTAACATTTCACATTCCAATTAGATAACAAAGTTCTGTTCTGTTGATATCATTTTGGAATGCGAAATTAAGTGTCAGATAGACTTCTTACCCAATTCATCTGTTTTGATATTCACATTTATCGACTTTATCTATACTACTATTATAAAGAGGTATAAGCTACGGTAGCCTAGGGGAAGCTACAGTAGCCTAGTGGTTCAGGCATGCGGCTGTCAAGCGGCGGTCGTGGGTTCGAATCCCAGCTCGTACCAATGAGTTTTCAGGAACTTATGTACGGAATATTTACCATTAGCTTTTCGGTGAAGGAAAACATCGTGAGGAAACCGGTCTAATCCCAATAAGGTCTAGGTTAAGGTAGTGTTTAGGGTTGGAAGGTCAGATGGCAGTCGCTTTCGTAAAACTAGTGCCTGCCAATTCTTGGGATTAGGTGTCAAAGCGGACCCCGCTCTCCTTTAGGGCACAACCGGGAATAACGCTTAGGAGGATGATGACTATTATAAAGAGGTAAAGTTTTAGAGAATGTAGCTTTGTGAGGGTTACAGTTTGCACGTAGGGTAGAATCTCCTCCTATCAGATTTAAAAAAATCAGCAGTACTTATACAAAATGGACCATCTTCGGGATGGATGTAAGCTGTATTTTGTTCCGCAGCTTTGCTTGATTTCGTTGTCATATGCGGGTGGAGGCACGCGAGCAGCTTGTTTATAGGTATACTAATATTATAAAGAGGAAAAGTATATGAGGTTGTAAGTATGCATATACAAACGCCAACAGTTAACTGACCATCCTGTATTTATATTGAACTATATTACAATGCACATAAAGTGCACGGATGGTCAGTTAGCTGTGTTGTCGTTAGTACCGGGTAATTTCCGGAACTCCTCATTCGATGTTAGAATTTATTTCACCAGTATATATATTAGAATGGATCCTCGGGGTGGTGGTGGGAGGTAGACTAGATTTGAGCCCGCAGCTTCGCCTGGGTTATTCGAAATACACGGGTGGAGCCGGGCGGGCAGCAAACCTCAAATTCTTCGTTGGCTAGTAGAGGTTGAAAATAAATAAATAAATTCCGGGCAACGTTATAAAAATTATGTCAAAATTTAAGAGTTGTCTAAAACGTTCGTAAACCAGTTTAGCGGGCATTGAAGCACGAACAAGAGGACAAATAATTCAGGCAAGTACGTACATAAAGCAAACGACGTCGCGTCCCATTAAGTAACGCATAACGCTTGCAGAAATTGCTTTGTTTATTGGACTATACTCTGATCAACGAGGTTTTTCTTTGGGTAGTCACCTAAGCCACAATCATGAGCATTATCAAACACACAAACACTTATGTCTACATTCATAAAAAAATACTATTCTTTTTGTGAAAATAAGTTTCTTTTTGTCCTTTTAAATTGAAGACAAAATCTCTCCTAATAAACTAAATAACAGAATTAAGTCTAATAAATAAAACATTAATGGTTTAAGTAGAATGTAAGTGCAATGTAGGGTGCTTATATGTAGTAGCGTTACCCCCCTTTTTCACGCAAAATAGGCACACTGGATGTCAAGTAGTGGACAATGCCCTGCATAACTAACTAAGTATGATCCGATCTATTAGCTTTTTAGAGTTCCGTAGTCAACAAGGAACCCTTATAGTTTCGCCATGTCTGTCCGTCTGTCCGTCTGTCCGTCTTCGGCTTAGCTCAGTAACCCTTACTACTAGAACACTGTAATTCGGCATGGGTAGGTATATAAATCAATCACGTCGACAAAATACTAGAATAAAATCTTGAACTTTTTTTTTATGGTACCTCCCCTACACCTAAAGTGGGGATGTATTTTTTTTCTCGTTAAACCTATAGCGTGGGGTATCGTTAGATAGCTTGTTCAAAAATATTATAGGTTTCTTCTAGGCTTTAAGGCCCAAATTTTTGTTCGAGTCATGTCATGTCTAAAGAGGAAGTCTGTGAGATTGTAAGCTTTACAAGTTTATAAGTTTGTATGTTTTAGTAATCTCCGGAAACGCAAATCCGATTTCAAAAATTATTTCACCTGTAGAATGGACTTTCTGGATAGTTACCTATAGGTAATATTATATTTGCAATACGCGGGCGGAGACGCGCGGGCAACTAGTCCTGATATAAATGAATATCCCCTAGGCTTTATTGGGGTTAGAATTTCTCAAGTGAGTTTGTAACTTGACTGTTAGAACTTCTCAAGCCGCCCGAAGATATCTTCATCTAAAGGACTGCTGGAAACGCAAACATTGGTTGTGGTCGCCCGTACCAACCTCGGTCTATGTTATACTCCAGGCAAAATACGGTTTTGAAAAACATTAATTTATAATAGCGTTTTTATTGTTTATTTCATTTGAAAATGATATTCAAAGATGATTTAGTCAAGAATCCGACAAACTTTCCACCCGGAAGTAATTATGTAGATTTAAATGAAGCATGCATTATCTTTTTTTATACGATTTATCTTGAATATTATAGAGCAAATGTAAATGAACCAAAATAAAGACAAAAACATTTATTAATATTTTTACTGACTTTTCAGAAGCCATTTACGTTATCATATTTTCGATGTCTGAAATTTTGTCGGATTTTGTCGCTGGGTAACTATTTAATTGATAATATATCCGTCACACATAAAAAATGAGCTATTATAAATTATTTCCAAAATTGTCATTTTTTCCATACAAGTTGTCAGTTCATTGCCTGGACTATTACTTGAACTCGCGGATTAGTGGTTATCTATGAGTGCTGTAATTAGCGCTTTTACTTAACACATTCATCATTTATCATTTTCAGCCCGTTATCGCCCACTGCTCAGCATACCTTTAGGCCTTTCATCGAGTACGCCACCCGCCCCTATGCTAGTCGCCTACCTGAGCTCGTCTTATCCAGAAGTGATGCGCGACCTTTCTAATATCATCCACTAATCGAGCCGACGCTCCTTTTACCTAGAAGTGGCCACCAATCTGACACCATTTTGGTGTACCTGCTATCACTCTGCCTGTCGCACCTTAGTGCGACGTCGAATCTCAATTTTCCGCACATTCGGTCTTGTAGTTTAATGCCGAGCATGGCGCGCTCCATGGCTCTTTGTGCTACCACAGAATAAATAATAGTACTACGTACAGAATCTGGGGAGTAGGTGTCAAAGCGGGCTCCTTTAGAGCACATCCGGGAATAACGCTAGGAAGATGATGACTACGTACAGAATAATAGTACTATTAAGAAATCCCCTGTTTAGGTATGCCGAACGAACCTAACCGTGGCCATCCCGTTCTATCACATGCAACGCACTACAATAGAACGCTTGCGTGCCGTAGCACCGCTAACATACCCGCTGGGGCCGGTGGGGCATGTTCTTGTAGCGGCGCGACCAAATCACGGAGTAAGCCGCCCCTCGTGCAACTCGTATTTTGTGCACAGCCTCAGGGAATGTATTAATAAATTCCCTGTCAACGATTTCGTAGCGCTACGATAGCACGCGAAGCCGTATGTAGAGGAAAGCGCCTACGAGCCGAGCGCCCACCTTGTACCTCGATTTTGATTGCGTTCGCTCCCTTCACATCGTTCACTGATTGCCTACAACTGAACTAAAGGACTGAAGACCGATCGAAATCGTATGTGAGGAACTAGTTCATTCCGGGCCGTGACGAGACTTCATTCCGCGTGATTGAATGAGCGAGCGCAGCGAACGAAGTGCGTTTCAGCTTGGGCAAAAATCTTTCGTATGTCCCGATGTTCGGCTGCTACAGCTCGCATGTTTCAACAGATTCTCGTAAATTCTTTGTGAACAGGTCTAAACATAAAAAAAATGGACAGGATCGCGAGTACCGCAGAGCCACTAGTGTTAAGTGTTTTGCTACAGTTGTACGGTCAACCTCGTTGATTGGACTAAAGTTTAGTTTTTATATCCGCCTTGTAACGAGGCACGGGGCGACACAGCCGGATTCCGATCACGTCCCGCGGGAAACCCCGCCGCAACATGTTTCGCACCTAAATATAATCTGACATCATGAAAACGCACGGAGGAATTTCGACGCACAATTGGAGCTGACGTGAAATTTAATTGGGTGTTAAGTAAGCTTTTTTAAGCGGTGACGGAGACGCATGGATAGATGTGAATACCCAACTTCCTAATTATTTTTTTATACACGATGCATAGATTATTTCTAATCGAGTTCGTAGACAATATTTTTTCTATATTCACGCTTTCGGGTATCAAAGGCGTATTTAGTTATTCTCACATGAGGATGCCCGAAATGTTGTTTTGTTGGGTAAATCTGGCACAAGGCTTCTTGTAGCTATAAAATCATTTAATAAAATAAATAAAATAATAAAAATGATTCATTCTTTATCTAAAATCTCCATAGACTGAGTTGGAGCCTCTTTTTAAGCATTTAAACATGCTTGTGTTAAGAGACACCTCTTCCACAAGTTTTTAATGGTGTGATTTTAGGTGTACAGGTATTTTTTAACGTACATAAAACTCGTACGTTAAAAAAATCAGTATTCTTAAATTGTGTAATTCTATTGTTATTTAACTTAATTTGATTCATTTAATGCATCTATCGACTTTGTCTGGAATAAATAATTTTCATTTCATTTCATTTAGCAACGTAAGTTTCCATATAAGTGACACCTGGCTTCGTATACCTGACCGATTTGTTTGAAAACACACACATAGCTCGTCTTAGGAGGATATGCAGTTTCAGGGGATTCCTATAAATTTTGCCTGCTTCCTTACAAAAGGAGCCTTATCATGGGGTTGCATCAGTTTTATGGTACTCTTGTGGACACTTCTTTGTACTTTCATCTGACTAACTCGACGTCGACTGATCGTGACTAATTACAATCCATTGATCAGGAATTAAGAAATGTCACAGTTCCTGTGGAGTCGGAGTCAACCCTTTCCTTGCGCGTGCGTGACGCACGCGTAGCGCTGGATGAATGTTCAACTCCATACGAGATTTACTTGCTACGAGCTACGGCGTAGCACTTGGCCGGCCTAGTAAGGGTTAATTATATTTTCTCAAAATTGTTTGGCATAGTTGACTTTATTGGTAAAAAATCAGGATGTGAAGTGCATAGTTTATGGTTAGCCAAAAATTAAAAAACTAAAAACCTTGCCGGATCGATTTTGCTTGACAGCAATGTTGTATACAAATTCCATTATTTGACGAGGTACAAACTTTAAAAAAAGTTAAAACGGCCATATAAAAAAAGGCATAGGTCCTAAACAGCCAAAACGGAAGATCAGTAGCTGCGACTTATCGCGACTTTATAGTTCTCTCAAATAAGTTATGGCGTTCTCGGCAGAATACACACAACACACTTCCACCTTATTATTAAAAAAATGCGGCAATGCAAAAAATATCCTGTTTTAACATATAGTGGCTAGTTGTTTTTACGGAAAATATTGAAAATTGACGTGAAAATGATTCCACATTTAAAAGAAGATGCAAGCTCAGTTCTAGATAATTTGTTCCCTGCAAAGCCAAAAGACAAATATCGAAAGGCGTATGACAATTTCATGAAGTGGCGAGAAAAAAAGCAGGCCTCTTCATTTTCAGAAAGTATATTTTTGTTTTGTTGCACAATTTTTGAGAAAAGCACTATATTTGTCTCAGCCGGAAGGGCAATTGCCTACTTCCCTTGCTTCGACAATAATGTGCTATTACGTGTATCTAATATACATAATTCGAAATAATGATGATGTTGATTGAAAGCTGTATTCAATAATTTTAATTTATTACTATCCTCAAAATGAAACATGTAAGGCAATGTACACGAACCAGGGAACAAGGGTAAGATCACAATAATTTAGCTAATTATAAAAAACAAATACATCAAACGTACATATGCAAGTTTTTAAGCACAACTACATAAGTACCATACTTACGCAAACGACGAGTTATTGTTTGGACCAGGTTAGACTTATTCAGATGGAAAAGTGATAAAAAATAAGTGAACGAACGGCACTTCAGGTGTACTATCGACAAAACAGTTAACTGACCATCCGTGCACTTTATGTGCATTGTAATAAGGTTCAATATAAATACAGGATGGTCAGTTAACTGTGTTGGCGTTTGTACGAGCACGTATATAATATTGTTCCTGGGAACAACTCCGTAGATGGTGGGAGCGGATATAACAATATTAAATCGCGCTTATTAGAATTATAACTGCTGCCACTAATTACATATGAAAAGTGGTAAGGTAAGGCTTGGTACGAAATAAAAGCTAAAACATATTTTACAGTACATATACCGCACTAGTGCGGAAAAGAGCACTTTTCGTGCATATGTCGAAAATTTAAAGAGCCATATGTACAGTAAAACGTTGTACGATACACGTGCGAATAGGTAACTTTCCTATTTTTGGCACTTGTATCGTAAATAACTATTTGGATCTAGGCAAGTCTGCTATGGTTGCTCATATAGACTCGTCTGAACAACCCCATCTTAAGGGGCTACCCGAGGTTTTCATCGATTTTTGACAAGTTTTGAATCGTATCTCCTACTTTTGCACTACAGATATAATTATAAGTAAAACGGCTATCGGTTCTTCAATCTTTTATCTCCATTTTTGTCTACCGGATTTTGAAAGAAATGAATAGGTACTTAATTTTGTATGTTTTTTTTAAACTTTGTCTAAAAAAACACTTATTTCGTATCTCTATTGACGTGAAAGATCTAACATATACGAAATCTTCATATTTGGGTTCGTCTATGACGTCTCTAAAAACGTGTGTGTATCCATTTTAAAATAATTAACACAAAAGTTATGGCCAGAAAACCAGGTTTTTGGCCTAAAATTGTTCAACTTTGATGGCAAATATCTCGAAAACAATGAACTTTGAAGTAAATATGGGATACTATATTGCTTAAAGCCGTTGTTGTTAATATAATATGCTACAAAAACATTAGAAAACTAAGGGATTCAGATCGAAGGTCATTGGCGTATGGGAGCCCCTTAAGGGTAGTCAGCAGGGGTGAAAGAAACGCTGAGGACGTAGGTCAGGGAGCGCGGCCGTCGCGCCGGATTCCCAGACGGTGACGTCAGCGCATAGACAAACTAGAGCGGCGTCACCGGCCCCATCCCGTCGACAAACGCGTAAATTTCATATATTTATTATTGACAGTGGCGAGACGGTGACAAGCCCACGCAGAATTCGGTGTAAGCGAGGCTGCAGCCGCCGCCCGCCCTGCGCGCCACTGCAAATAGACGCGACGCGACGCGCAGCCGCGCCGCAGACGCACTATTATATTGGGATTATGGGTGACAATTTATTGGGACAACTAACTAAATTAATATAAATATAGAACATTAATTTGCTATTCAGCTAAAGCGTAGTTTCGATGTGTTGATGTTTAGGTTGAGCGTCTAAATAAGTGGAGATGTTAAATTACTTAGACCAGATAACACGAGGGCCCATTATTTTACGTCAGTTAAATCGTTACATTTGCGTTTCAGGTTTGTTGTATAATTAATGGTTTTTATCGTCAGTAAATGTCGAGTCATCAGCAGATGTTGACATAGGCAAACAAGTAAGAACAAGAGCGTAAGCGCTTATTGTAGCTTTTTCGGGTTCTTCGTTCGTGTTGTCTCCCAGATACAAAGTTTCAAAGGCATTTCCGATCTAAGCTTCAAAACATTTGACCCGGTTTACACTAACGTATAACACGTGATCATGTTTCGGGCACATTGTCCGCTGAGACGTTGTCGTTCACTGTACGCGGTCCACAATGTAGCGGCAAGCGCCATTGCATTCCACGCCGTGATAAGAATGAGAGATAACGGTTTTGTGCTCAAACATTTCGAGTGTTTTATCAAATCGTGTGCAGTCACTGAGAGCTCACACGCATGGGAACGGGTGCAGGGTTCTTCTTGCGTTCAAATAAGACAATCCACACAAACATTATAAGACTGCCAGTATGTTTTGTTTATTACTTTCGAAGGGCTAAACCACTTAACACTTTCGCAACCGGACTAAAAATGGAACAATTCACCAGAAACCGACAGATTTCGCTAGGCGTGTAAGTTCATACTACTGCCCGCCTAGCGGGCTCAGCCGGCATCTAAACATTACGAGTGCCCGCTAGGCGGGTTCTTGGTTGCGAACGTGTTAAGAGTCCGCAGTAAGCTCGAATCTCCATACAAACGTAGTTACACTCTCATTTTAAAACTACGTGTTGGATTGTAACGAAACTTTGCATGTACAATAACATGAGGTATATCCAGGTCTGTAATTAGTTTATGTAGCTTCAGATATCATAGTAAATTAAATAAGGGAATTTCAGTTTTTCATACAAAATTTGTTTTTGCTGTATTTCGTTTGTTTTATAAACTGGAACCATGTAAACTAATTACAGACAGATATACTCGTACCTCATGTCATTGTATATGCAAAGTTTCGTCACAATCTAACAAGTAGTTTTAAAATGAGAACGAAACTCCGTTTGTATGGGAAGGTGAAATTCGGCCGAGCTTACTGCGGACTCTTAACTGATTATGATGATATTTGAGATAGAGTTACGGAGCATACAAATTATGATATCTACTTTTTATCCTGAGGGGCTAGTACGCTAAGTTTTATGTCGGACATAAAGCATTCGTCCCATTCTGGCCAATATGCGAGTGCAAAAGGGACAAATGCTTTATGTCGGACATAAAACCTAGTGTGCTAGGGGGGCTGAAGTAGGTATTTATTGCAATTTACGGCTAATGCCCATGTTCTTTCATTTATGAGTCATCCAGTGCCCTGCAGTGGGCTCATGATGATGATGATGACAGTATTGTTACGTACTTAAGTATGTTGTACGTGTAGGGTTTTTTGTGGTCATCAATTATCATCAATATGGTCACCCGCTTAATACCGTTACCACAGATTGAGCTTCCGAAGATTTGACAGGTGATGTGCTCTATGATGGACGTCTGTGGTATACTTGTACAATGTACAGTCAAGGGCACTGACATGTATTCACTAAGTTTCATAAGTATGTATCATCATCATCATATCAGCCGAAAGACGTCCACTGCTGGACATAGGCCTCCCCCAAAGAGTGCCATACTACAACCTTATTGTTGCAGAAATAAGGTCTGCCTACATATTTTTGAGACTTTGTGGTGTATACATATTGGTACCCTTGACTGTACTGTCCTAACGTTCGCTTCATCTTTCTTCTATTCTTCATCCTATCCTAGAAAAGTCATAATATAAGGGAGGGATCGATAATTCCAAATTGAGAGTAGGGAAAAAAAGACCGGGTTGCACTCCAGGAGTGCCGGCAGAAGTGAAAACTCAATAACATTGTAACAGTTTTTCGATCAGGTCACGTGACATCTTACGGTGTCACCCTAAAAATGAATTTGACGCAAATTTATAAACAATTATCAATTATATAGGCGGACGGGCCGAATGCTCAGCGCCGCTAAAGACGTTTTCACTTCAAAAATCTTTAATGAGAGCAGACTAAATTGCCTTCAAATATACCAAGTTAGTTTGTATGTTAAAACCTTTAAGCTGTCTTCTCCGATCTATTGTTAAAGTTCATTTAGATTACCTATTCACTAAAATATTTTTTTGTTATCTTTTAGATTAAGATAGGTTTGCCAAAATAAGAATAAGTGAAGTAACGCAAGGTCTGGTAAGAGGAATACACGGTTTCCCCAGCAACACTTAAGGGATATTGGAGGTCTGCTGGTCGTCCCGCTTTAGCCCGCCGCGCCAGTGGCCACAGCCTTGCCAAGCGTCGCGCGGCGTCGTCGCCCACCAGGGTGTGCGACGGCGCCGCTATTTCTGGCGGGGTATTTGCGTGCCATTCCGTCGCCACTACACCACTGCTGCACTATTGTCTCGTTTAATAGGAAAATTGCTGTTTAACAAGCACTGTTACGCTCAATTAATGCTCAAAGATTTTTGAAGTGAAAACTTCTTTAGCGGCGCTGAGCACTTTTTGGGATGGGGAAAAATTGTTAAATACGCGAGTTTTGTGACGTCAGATGTGAAGGAGGTCACTTTTTGCTGCTAGCCGATTCGACTTCATTCAAAACTGAACCCTATTCGTAAGAGTATAAATCCGTTAAACACTTTTTGCAATAGCATATTCTGCAAATAAATTTGTAATAATACCAACGCATCCTTCACCGTTTTGCTATTGAGAAAATTCTAATACTTCGAATTTGGGCGTTATTCCTAAAGAGATAAAGCTTAGAAAAATATTTACCAACGGCAAAAACAAATTGATATTTTGGTCGCCAACTCGCCACCGCCGTCTGCTGTTCTTCCAAATTCGAATAGTTCGAATTTAGACGTAATTCCTAAAGAGATAAAGCTTTGAAAAATATTTGGCAATGGCGAAAACAAATTGGTATTGTGTTAGCCGCCGCCCCGTCGGCGCGCCGAGCCAGCGGCTCCCGTCGCACCCAACGCGCCCGCGGCCCGTCCGCCTATATAATTGATAATTGTTTATAAATTTGCGTCAAATTCATTTTTAGGGTGACACCGTAAGATGTCACGTGACCTGATCGAAAAACTGTTACAATGTTATTGAGTTTTCACTTCTGCCGGCACTCCTGGAGTGCAACCCGGTCTTTTTTTTTGTTGATACACTAAATCCGACAAGAAGCATGATTAACGAGTAGCTTTTCAATATGTGTTAGATGTACTGTAGCTACTGTTTAATAAGCTTCTCGTGCGGCTGCCTGCAGGAGTACCTTTGTGTTTATTTGTGATAAACAATCATCATGTTTTATAACAATGTTAATCTGGCTAAGTGATGCGAGCGCGTGCTTCGCGTAGGCGTGTCAGGTGGTCGCACACGCATCTACTCTCCCTTTAATTAATTTTAGTTTAGACGCGGTACACTTGAACCATAATTGATAAAGACAAACAAGGTGTTCCTTGCACATTGCTATGTTTATATGATAATCAGTCGGCTTAGCGAAGACATCTGTCCGCCGCGCCGCGTCAAGTCAAGATAACAAACAATTATTACTATACGTTAGGCGCTGGAAGCGGCTATGACACTGCGAATCCTGAGCTGCCTTTGAGGATATGTCAACAATTAGTCAATCAGGGAAGACTGGTATTGAGGGGCCACGACCGGTTGTGGACAATGCGCGAGATGGACAAAGAGAACTGTTGGCAAGGGGAAGTACTGCCAAGACGCAGTACCCACGGTGTTCCTTCACACGCTAACGAACTGTCGGTTGTCGGCTCCCGTCCAATCCCAATATGTCCAATATGGAACAATCACTTCCTAGATTGTTCGCGACCCTCGTCAATCCAATTTGACAGCAGTCGAAGTCAGCCAATCACAGTGTTCGGTAAGAAACACTGCGCATTGTCACTCATACATAGACAAGTTAAAGATCCACGCGCTTGTCTATACACATACCTAACTTCCAGTGTCACGGGGAGTTGAAATTACAAGGACGAAGCCACGAGCATATACAGTATACACATACACTTACTTATGCAGTTACATAGACAGGTACCAGTATGGAAATGTACAGATAACATTTAGATACGTAATGACTAATGCTTGTCCTGATCCTAAAGTAATTATTCACGAAGCGAAATAATGCCAAAGGAAACTCGTGTCCGACCGAAGCTTCGATTGAATAAGATGCGTATCTCGAACACATTCACTGGCTGAATCGGATCGGAGTGTTTGGAGACGATGAGTACATCGCGTTTGGAGTAATAAAGGGTAACGTTATCGCCACCGGAACCGGGATTTAAGGGCCGGGGCCGTCTGCGAGGGGCACACAAAGGTAGCTCGTCCTCACAAGCTTTGTGGGTCAATCTCAAGGACACTGCTATTAGTTCACCGTCTAGTCTTGTTGGGGGAATGAATTGGTATTCAAGAACCCTGCTTTTATAATTGCGATCTATCTATGGAAAAGATTAATCAAGTAAAATAGTGTACTTTTAGGTACTCGCTCTGCACAAGTTGGTAAAATATGTCATCTACACTAATAATATTATAAAGAGGAAAGATTTGATTGTTTGTATTGAATAAGCTCCGAAACTACTGGACCGATTTGAAAAAACCTTTTACCATTAGAAGCCGACATTCTCCCTGATGAACATAGGCTACTTTTTCCGAGGGAAAATGCTTCATTCCTACGGGAAAACGGGTAATCCGTGCGAAGCCGGGCCCGGCAGCTTGTCAATTATAAAACGGTCTAATATATAATTATGATGTTTGCGCACATACTATAAGTTCGATAAACTGTGATGGCAAATGGTTAGCACGTTAGCAGTAATTTTAAGACATGGTTAAGATTGCAATTGATGTTGTCGTGACCTGATAATACGAATGGAAAGGATGAAGAAGGAAGGTTCCGAATGCGAGTAGTACAGTACTGTCCATTCAAGATTTACCACCAAGAGCGGCCCAGTATAAGACACTAACTGTACCGTGTATCGTGCTTTGAATGTGCAACATAAAACTTGGCTCTGACCTAGGGACTTTAAATATAATGTAGTAAACGTCCTTGCTCCTCAAATGGAACTTATCTATAACTTATGAAATGAATATATAGTTTCAAGGTACCAAATGTGGTGTTTTCTGTATGCGGTAAGTATATAACAAATATTATATATATATATATGTATACATTTTGCCTTATTGTAATTGAACAAGATACAAAAGAGTAAACATATCTTTGACGTCGACTATACACATTCTAAGACATCAAGTAACAAAAAAAGGCTCCAAGCAGAAGGAGTTGCACACCAGTGTCGTGGCGTCAACCGTATCCAGAGGCACGCTGAAACTATTTTGGCTCGCATATTTATAAAATAAAGCATAATTAGGAGCTCAATCTCTAATACGCAAACCGGTATTAGGAATTCGCTTTAGGACGCCTCGATCGCTACTTACAGCACAATGCTTTTGTTTAATGCCTTGATACAAATTTTCTGTTAATGCAGATTTTCTGTTTTGCTTCATTTGCATCCAAGCTATGCATGTCTGATATAATGATATTAACACTTTAGTCGTGGTAAGTCACGAGTGCAACATCTCTCTCAGCTCAGTGCAAATAAAATGTGAAGCTTTTCACAATTTTTAAAACGTGAACCTTCTTTTGCTGAACTGGCTCGTTACAATACTTAACATTCCGGCTGGCAGTTTTGATTGTTTTAAATGGAATAAAGTGAGTTTAATGTCAGTATGTTGATTTGTAAGTACCTATTTGTATTACCCAATCGATAAGTTTCGCAAGGGCGTTGTTAACATCCTTGCTCTAATTGTTTAAATCAATTATTATCACCAGGAAACCTTAAACAGTAATGATTGACGCGTTGCGGCAAAATATGAACGTGCGATTAACACACAGCCTGTCACGCTATAAGTACAACAGATTTAATACATTTGCTTGAAATTGCATTAAAATAATTAATATGTATCAAAAATTAAGTAACATCGTAAAATAAATGCTTCCTCATTTAAGGAGTAGTATCAATGCAAACATGTAAAGCCCCATGGACATATGCACGTTGTATGATCGAACACATTTTTTTTTGTATTGTGGGACTTTGATGTTTTGTTTAAAAACTGCCATACGAAATTGTCAAACGGGTGAAGGCGAGTAGGTATCGTGGACAACATAAATAACTGACCATTCGATAGCCTTATTGCAACACGATAAGTTCTATTAACGGATACTCCAACGTGTCTTAATTTGTACCAAAATTTTCAGTTACCTAAATTTAATTACTGCATTCGACTGCACATATATACAGGAGACTACTCACGTAGACGTAGACTGACTGAAGACGTAGATCAGGATCATATATCAGTTTAATATGAAACATTACTCACGAGTGTTGGCTTCGGGGATTATCACTATTGATCAGTGCCGAGAGCGAATGCGCTGCGCACGATAGTGAGGATCATCAGAAACTGTTAGTAGGTACTGGCAATTTTAAAAACGAAACACTGCTCACGAGATGTTTGTTTCTGGGACCAGCACCTATGCCATGCCCATGTCGCAAATCGGTATATCAGCCAGTATATACGGAAGACTACTCACGACTTCTGGGATGATGTTGTTGACGTTAGCGAGCACGTATCATAGCGCCGGCAGCGAAGGCGAGCGCTAACGCGCCTAGCACGCCGATCACGCCGATCACGCATCAAACCATCAAGCCAGAAGGTCATACCACACCTATCTGATCTATGCGCGGTATATATGGAACACTACTCACGAGGCATGGGGTTCAGTGATGATGTCGCCGGCGACGACATATATAATGGCGCCTGCCGCCAAGCCGAGCGCGTAGGGTAGCGCGGGTTCTGCCGCGGCCACTGCCACGGTGCTAACATGCTTATCACTGGCTGCACCATGCCATACCAGAAGGCTGGCCATACCTATCATCAACATGCACGGTATATATGGAACACTACTCACGACGCATTGGCTTCAGGGATGATGTCGTCGGCGACGACGTATATCATGGCGCCTGCCGCGAAGGCGAGCGCGTAAGGTAGCGCGGGTTCCGCCGCGGCCACCGCTACCGCGCCTAACACGCCGAACACTGGCTCGACCATGCCAGATAGCTGGCCATACCTGTGTGACAAAATGAAAATACGATTAAATAAGTCATAATTTAGGAAACACAAACTAAAGAGTAAATAAACAAGGTGTTAATGAAGAATTTGGGATTGACATCGCTCAAATCACAACATACGTACACTCACATATATGGGTACAAAAGTAAGAGCTTTTAATCAGCGGAAATTCCCACAAATGGACTATTTAGACGACATAGGTACAATGTTTTTAGTTAATACTATGCGCGTAGATATAAGAATAAGGACCAAGAGGAGGAAGGAAACACGTAATTTCTTGTATAGATACATTGTGTACGTACAGTCAGCGTCAGTTAGTAGCAGCCAAGGTAGCCAATTTTTTTTTTTTTTCTTAAATAAATATAAATATTTATAAATATTTGGACACAATCTTACACTAATCGACCTAGTCCCAAACTATGCTAAAGCCTTGATCAAAGGGTACAACAATAAACTGTCTAAAGAGCTATTACAACTCAGAAGACACAAAACCTGCGCAGTGACAAGAATTCTGACAGGACATTGCAAATTAAACAAGCACCTGTTTCAAATGGGTATGACACAGGACACAACTTGCAGGTTCTGCCAGGAGACAGAGGAAACAGCAATGCACATCCTCTGCTCCTGCGGACCACTCATGCACAAAAGAAGTATCCACCTAGGGCGGCACATCGTGCACCCAGAAGAGGTACAACATATCACCGCCCAAAGAATCTGGAATTTCTTAGAGGCAACGGGTCTTAACGGTGAAATCTAAAACAAAGGGCTGCCACAATAGATCACTTGCTGGTCGAAGCGGCATATAAAGGCCCACAATAGCACACAATAAAAAAAAAAAATAGTCCCAAACTAAGCAAAGCTTGCACTATGGGTACTTGACGACGATATATACATTCTTATATAGATAAATAAATATAATACATAGAAAACATCCATGACTCAGGTGTGCTCATCACACAAATAAATGCCCTTACCGGGATTCGAACCAGCGACCACCGGCTTTGTAGGCAGGGTCACTACCAACTAGGCTACAGAGGTCGTCATTATATTTCGGTACACGTCTTTATTACTGTAAGAATAAGGGTGTGTTGCGAAATATTTGGCTACTCTGGCTGACTATATGACGCTACCTATACGTCTAGGTTTCCTTTATTTTTTTGAGTGCTGAATGCTGAATATTGGTATTATATGCGGTTGATCAAAAGATTTATGCCAATGGCAGTATGCGCATTAACTTAATGCGCAATGGCAGTATATGTCCCTATTAAGTTATGATATTTGCTAACTTTAGGCTAAGAAACTGTAACTAATTTTATCTATGATCTAACTAACTTTATCTATGATCCCAGTTGGTCGAAGTAAATGTTATGAATTGAATAACTTTTTTTAATGAAATACTTTCATAAAATGTATTAAAATGCTCGCGGGCTCCATTTTCTTGATCGTTAGGTACTGCGCTGCGTAGGTGCTTTACGAAGTTCACGTGGGCGTTGCCTGGCTGGTAAATATGGGAGGAGGCATAGAATGGTTTCAGGCCAAAGCTTGAATAGCGTGGCCGCCTGAAACTGTAATGTCACTGCGACTGTAATTTTTAAATTCAGGTATAGTTGAGGTTTTAGAAAGTACCTTTTCCCGTACAAAGTAACAAGATTATCGATGTTTTGAATGTTTGAAACAGGTATGTTATGTTTGCTCGCGCGTTGTCGGCGTGGTACATTAAAAGGGCCTCCTATCCAAAATACTGATCGCGGAGTCAAGTATCAGTGTGTTGTTAATTTTCACGTATGCGGGGAGGAGGGGTGGCGGCTGCGGTGCGGTGCGATGCCGAAAGAGGCCGCTAACGAATTGTTTTGGTGAAAGTGCGGGCCGGTGCCGCGACCACATTCCGACGGACTGGTCGCGGAGCCGCCTCTGTGGGAAACGCCGC
This sequence comes from Epinotia ramella, assembly GCA_947578815.1. Classification (NCBI taxonomy): domain Eukaryota; kingdom Metazoa; phylum Arthropoda; class Insecta; order Lepidoptera; family Tortricidae; genus Epinotia; species Epinotia ramella. The sequence goes on from OX388210.1 coordinate 11,616,183, forward strand.
CAGGGCCACCCCACACGACGACGCAGCCCATACCTAATCTCCACTCGAACCAGCGATCCTGACTTTCCTTTTAGGAATCGCGGCGGCGACGCCACTCTAAGTTATGGAGCTCGATGCTAGAAACTTCAGGCAGCCCGATGAATCGAAAGAAGCGGAAACGATATGTAATACTACAAGTCGTACAGGAAGCAGATAAGGTTACAGATTGTTGTTATTGATAAGGATACTCTAGTATCGTACTAACCGAAATTAGTGTCATCATATAAAGGAAATAAACCTCGTACATTATGATATTACCGCTGCAAGCCGATACAAAAGGAGAGAATGCCCATGTGAAAGTTTGGAAAGTAGTTGTGTAAGGATACGATAACTAGCGTATGGACAAATTTAATAAGCGTTAGGTAACTTTCAGTTCGTGTGTATCTAGTAAAGTGCCCGTTCGTAGTTGGTACGAACGGGTTTGCCTAATAATTGCGATCCTAGCTTCCCACGCTTTTCATCGAACGTCAATAAATTGATGTATAATTCGCCTTTCGTAGACACGCATGCATTTTGACAGCGATTTATAGAATAATGCATAATTACATAGGTTTTAGTGAACCCACATATTGAATTACTGACTAAATAGACTCAGGTACCAAAGCCAAAGCACGCAAATCCAACCATCCTCACCGACATCTTCAGCGCAACTTAGCTCCTAGCGGAAAACCAACCGAATGATTGTCCAGACTGTACAATGCAATTCCTGGGTTACCGAAAAGGACAGCACGGCTATCACAAGACGGCGCGCGAGCTCTCTCGATTTTTCTCGCACTATACCTCTCTTTCTAAGTGTTCTAATAAGAGAGAGAAGGATAGTGCGAGAAAAATCGAGAGAGCTCGCGCGCCGTCTTGTCATAGCCGTGCTGTCCTTTTCGATAACCCAGGAATTGCATTGTACAGTCTGGACAATCATTCGGTTGGTTTTCCGCTAGGAGCTAAGTTGCGCTATGTTACCATACAAATCGCCAAGTTAACTAAGCCTTTCCATGTCTGTAAAGCATTCCTCCCTCTAGAACTTACAACATGGCTAATAAAAGAATATTGTTTTCTGTCTGAATAACCGCAATCGTGCTGGCTAGTCTGTTAGAAAAGTAGCCTAGGGCTGCCCTATGCATGTCAAGACACACTCCTCCCACGTCATCATCATCAATATAAAGAGGGCCTGGTCCTGTCGTTGCAGCATTCTCCATTCCAATCATCTCTACTTCTTAGTACGTGTGACTAGAGCACCATTCCTTCATCAAAAATCGGGACACTTTCGACCCCCCCAACATGATGGTCTAAATGGTCAAACGCAATGTTAATTAAGTACAAGTATTACCAAAATCGGGGGTGGAAATTCGCGTTTCGTACACAGGTTTGAAGCGGAGCCACAGACGCACGCGGGTCGGCGACCGCCGCACCGAGACGTGACGCTATGCTCTTCTGTTATCGCATGTATTATTCAGCAGCGGCGAAAGCAGCAATTTGCGACAATATCCACCGATTCGCAGAACCGTTTGACTGTGGAGCCGCCGCACCGAACAGCAGGATGCCCGTGACACGCACGGATTTGAATAAAAGCTAATGTTCCAAGTAAGTACTATTGTTAAACGAATCCGTTGTAAAACGTAAATATATTTGAGATTAATCGAATGCATTTCGGTGTTTTATTAATAGGTGAACAGTAATTTAGTAAGATGGGGCAACGAAGACGGGGAGTATGTTAAAACAATATTTAAACAAATATACCCATCAATCATCATTCACAGTATCAGCGTGAAACTTACTATAGATAGTAGGAATATGTACCTACCACGACGACACAACTGACCAATTGTAAACTTTATTGCAACGAGCTAAGGCTTACTAATTAGTATAGATAATTTTCAGAGTAGCGTGTTGCTGTTTGTACACGAGATTGGACTGGAGAAAACCAACCCTCTTATTTCTGATTGGCACCGTGCAAGATGGGAGTTGGAGAATCGCGCCACTTGCAACCAGTTAGGTAGCCAGCTAGCTTCACCGTTGTGATTTATAGTCATATCACATAATTTAAATTTATGTGCCTACTCTGCCACTTATGTTTTTTTTTTAATTAGAGTACCTACTTGTTAGGTCTCAATGTTAAGGCAACCAACTAAAAAACCAAGTGAAAAATCTTTTCCACAGGCCAGGTGAAATTCAATCTTATGCATCTTATATGAATGTCATTAATACTCAAATCAGTAATGGGTCAACGAGTCCTCAAATGCAAACGCACTCGTGATTCTTCTGGAATCGTAAGCGTCCATATGCTACGGTATCTGCTTACAAACAGGCAGGTGCTTGTGTCCGTCGTAGTATAAAAAGAAACGTTGTCAAACGAAATCTTTCCTCTTCTTATCTTATCAAGAAAACTTTCGAAGTGACAATATACTGGTAATAGGACAAGTGCTTGATATTGAATTGTCTTAACTTATTGAACACGCACAACCATCAGAAAGCAACCCTAATGATTACGATGAATCAATGAATAGAGACATTAGCTTCGGCAATGTTTAAGGTATCTGTATTTACACGCGATCTTGCTTCGATACATTTGATGGCTCTATACTTCATTCGTTTACGTCAACTTGAATAAGAAATTATCGCATTTTACGTTACACTGTGATTTCGAAAACTACATGGTTTGGGAAAATTGAGATGATTTGGGTCTTGTTTCATATGAAATATTAGATGTACATAGATTTGATTATTAGACTAACGTGTATTTCATATTATATATACTTAACGAGCCTAGATGAAAATATATACTTTTAACTGAAAAGTCGATATCTATGTTAAGGTCTTAGATAATTATAATTAGTTTTTGAAAAACATGAAGTATGTAGGTACAGTCAGCGTCACATAGATAGTAGCAGCCAAAGTAGCCAAATATATCGTAACACATCCTTACTCCTATAGTAATAAAGACGTGTTCCGATATATTTGGCTACTTTGGCTGCTACTATCTATGTGACGCTGACTGTACATCTTTAGTAAATATCTTATACCTACGTTCGAATGATCAAGGCTCAATTTCAGCACCTAAACTTTAATAAGGACTTAATCTGAAATTAAAAGTTGATGGATGAATAAGAATTATACGTCCGAATGTTACAGGCGAAATTCAATGAACTTCAATAAGGACTTCATCTGAGATGAAACATGGTAATTTAATGGAATAATCTTACATTAAAGTGTAATTATAAACATGTTCGGTCGAATAGATACTAGCAGATGACCACATTTAAAAACAAAGAACCTAACGATCGCCTCGGATTGTGACGCGGTATACGAGTATAAGACTTCACGAAATTCTTGATTGTAAGACGTCATCGTACAAAATTGCAAGTCGATCAAAGTCTACGATGCCGTTTGAGGGGCAAGCGGGGCTACGACGCAATTTACACCGCAAACCGGCCGCGATTGCGCATCAAGGCTGGGCAGCGCCTTCCGCTACCGCTTCTTCGGGGTCCGGCGGGCGGCCGCGGCGACGGCGGCTGCGCTGGCGTCGTTCTCTCGATTTAATTATTCGTCTCCGAAGGCCGATCGCCTGCGGCAGGCAGCGGGCGGTGCGCTGCGACTGGTCGGACGGGTGCGCCGTGCTCTGCGCCCGGAAGAGCGCGCAGACAGCGCGCCGCCGGTCGACCGCCGCAACGCGCACCAGACTCCACGGCACCGCAGCGACACCGCATATCGAACTCACGCAACACACCATTTCGAAATAGACGACTTTCTCGGGTCCAGTTAGCACTGCATATTTGACCACACAGAGTTAACAGTGGCGGGAGGGCCGCGCGGGTGCCACTAGACCGCGGCAGGTCCGGCGACTTTAGCCGCCGGCGCGCCCGCCGCCGAACAGTCTTGAAAGATGCATTGCAACACGATATATATTTAAACACGTCGTAGAAGTCGTTTAAAGTGTAGCGAAGCGACCTAAAATTTAAACGACCGTTTTAGATTTGATAATATATAGTATATCTACATTAATTGGCTCGACTAGGTATGTATCAAGCGAACGAACCTCATATTAGAGCTTGCGTGATGCTATGCTCTATATGAGTCATATGCGGCCACGGCGAGAAACGTTTGCTAGACGCATTGTCTACAACAATGGATCACCACACTACTTGATCTCATTATGTCATATAACGAAACAAAAAACGAATTTGCACTCTACGCCCCAACAAATACCTCCTGTGAATCTTATTACTGGCCGTATTTGCGCCCGATTCTATCAATATTTTCAATATACGCTGTTACAGTAACATCGATCATTCAACACATCATACAAAGTTAGATACAACTATACATGTTAGGTTCCAGTTCGTTATAACACTTATAACTGAATAAATAGGAATTTTGTTGTGAAATAGAAGGGATAAAGTGTGAAGGTGTTTTTTAGATGATATATCCTACTATAATATTATAAATGCGAAAGTTTGGATGTTTAGATGTTGGGATGTTTGTTACTCAAATACGCTTAAACGGCTCAACCGATTTTGATGAAATTTTGTACGAAATTTAGTTTGTAGGCTGGATTAAAATATAGGATAGTTTTTATTACGGGTCCACGCAGACGAAGTCGCGGGCAGCAGCTCGTATATTATTATTTATTTATATATTTATTAAGGCGATGCCTTGATTTGAGTCGAACACGCCCCCTAGACAGAGACACGCTGATGCCTTCCGCGCACGAGGAAAAGAGATGTAACACTCTTCGGGAATGGCTTTTTTGGACAAATTTCGATAAATACCTAACTTAGAGAAATTTTATTTTTATTTTATAAAGTGAGATTTTAGATGAGATAAAATACTATACTAATTAACTTGATTGTGTCGTAAAATAATGTATCGTTTGAGTAGGCTGAGTAAAAAAAGGAAAATACAGACCCAACTTTGGAATTTTTTTCTATCGAGGAAATTTTAAGCAATCATGTATTGATAAAATCAGATAAACAATCATATAGCCAAGAATCATATTTCTGAAAATCAGACCTTATTGTTTCTTAATCTAGTCAGAACGGCGTTTCAAAGCACGCGATAATTTCCAATGCACAGCCTTAAGAAACCAACAGTCTCAGTTACATTTGACTTTGACACAATAAAAAGTACTAAATTATGGACTTACAGTTCCCTTAGTCAGAATATAAACATTAAAAGTTTTGAGTTATCGAGATGCATCGTTAACAGTATAAACATTGCCAGAAAACTTACAGTTATGATAAATTTGTATATAAATATATATAAATAAAATACGAAAATTTGGATATTTGTTACTCAATCACGCTTAAACGGCCCAACCGATTTGTATGAAATTTCGCAAGAAGATATTTTTCACCTCAGCAGCTCGAACATGCATATTTTGCTGCGTGAAAACGACGAAAAAAGAAAATGGCAGACTTAGGTCGATCCATAGTTCGACCATCGAATTTCAAAGTAGACTCCCAAAAAAGCACAAAACATACACCTTCGGAAACTATCAAATTAACAAGTTTAAATAACCAAAATAATTATACAAAGGAATTTTCAATTGAAGAATATTTTCAATAAAACATCTCAGAATAAACTCCGTTTTTCATAATAAATAGGTAAACATGAATTTTATTTTATTACGCTAGCTAATTAATAATTCTAGTTTAAACAATCTTAAATTTTATGAACTTTTACCACAGATGCAGTTTCCGAACGAACGCAAGCGCAGCGCCCCGTCCCTTTTAAAAAAATGCGCGCTGTTAATTTGTTTCAGATTTTATTAGGTATATTATTTTTCATTCTTGCGTTATCGATATTGGTTTTAAATATAAAAACTACTATGATAAATCAATTCTCTATTTAACTAGGAAATATAGTGAAGTCAGTATTTTAACAACAGAACGGCTAGTTTTTGGTGTGCACGCGAGATACACGTAATATGATAATTTGTGCCCTTGTGATAATGATAAATATTTCTAAAATATCTCGAAGATATTAGTAAAATCGGTGAATTTTAACAATAATAGGGTTAGTTTGTGATGTGTTAGTGTCACGTGACGCTCGTATAGATACTGAAATATCCTTTGGTTTCTCGCGCCTTGTCTCGTCTTTCTAGAATTGACTAACGGCGCGGGCGGCGTCGAGGAGTTAAAACAAGCAGTAACGAACGCCCAATTAAGTTTTCTTCCTGAATAATCTTGAGACGAATAGGTACGTGATATTATCATATATATTTTTAATGTGAATATGTTCTCACTTGCTGAGGTGAAAAGTTGTATGTGTTACTCGAGAGCAAAGTATTTGCATCTCGTGCTTTTGAGTTCTTCGTTGCGCTCAAGATTCAAACTTTGAATCACTCGCTACTCTCGTGATTCAATTTTAGAATCTTTCGCTTCCTCAGGACTCAAAATCAGCACTCGCAGCAAACACAATTTTGCTCTCTTGTTGCACAATTAACTATTATAGCCTAGATTAAAATATAGGATAATTTTTATCCCGGGTCCATCGCAGACGAAGCCGCGGGCGGAAGCGAGTAATTATATAAACTTTATTAAACGTTCAAACGAAACACGAAATCATATCTAGGAACCTAATACTTTAAAAGATTCACTATGTTTAGGCCGCGATTATGCGGTTGAGTCGGCTCTCCTGCCTATCCATCTACCAGGACCATCGCTTGGGCGGTGGGCGCTTTCGCGGATCTACATATAGGTATACATATATATTACTAGCTTTTGCCCGCGGCTTCGCACTCGCAGAAGAATACCTCTAACTGGTAGCAAAAATTAGAATTTAAATCTAAGTACAGTATGAGAATAATTTTGAATTTTTCTCTCGAAAACAAGTTGCTCTAGTATAACTACTCTGTTAAAGCAAAGGAGACTTCGTTGGCTTGGTCACGTACATCGCATGGACCCCGAGAGACTACCTCGTCAAGTCATGCTGGGGCAGATGGCGGACGTAGAGACCGGTTGGGCTCAGGGACTGTTGCAAGCGAGATATGATCAGTTTTGGAATTAAGACAGAAGGCTGGGAAAAACGCGCCAACAGGAGACCTGAATATCAGCACGATATTAAAGTCGGGACAACAAACCACGACGAAGATTGGCTCGTGAACCTCAAGCAGAAAAGACTTCGCCGTGTTTTATCACCTCCTACAGATTCACAATTCGTCTGCAATGGATGTGGCAAGAGATGCCGCGCTGCTATAGGACTAATGCAGCCACCAACGTAGATGCGGCAATGCATAGGCTCCTAGGCGCTGCAACAATCATCTGTCATATATGCTGTGTCCAATGATGATGATGATGACTCTCGAAGCCGACCAAAGCTCAGTCTTTCATGGACTAGGCATTTTAACTTGTATTGTAAGAACTGGCGCCCATTGACGATACGGTACACAAAGTTTGTTTTGAGACAAACCTATACCAATGCAGAGTAGGCACGATCAGTGAAATTGGTTAACGTTCCTTGTTTTAGGACGGTTTTAACTTTTCTGTTCTTTTGCTTCCGTTTTGCTGTATCTTGGACATCGTTTTTATTTACTCCACAGGCGCCTGAATGTGTCCTAACGATATTAAGCTACCGTAATTGGTATTCGTCTCTTCGCCAACCAGAAAAAGCGAAAAGGCAAGCACTAGAGAATCTACTTGCTAACGTAAATACCTATTAAGTTCGTTTTAAAAATCCCATCCGCCCTACCCAGCGAACCACCCCTAACGGTGAGGTGCACCATACCGTCTGTATTCATAAGCGTTATTCGCTAAAATTGGAATGTATGGAAAGTTTGTCAAGTTTCGATGAAATTACAGCTGCGGGCACAATGTATAACGTTGGTCGGTCTGTAATTGTAAGTTGATATAGGTAGTCCGCCCCAAGTACAAATAACAACTCAGATCTATACCGTTCCGAGGAGGAAGTGAGGAAAAACCGGCCAAGTGCGACTCGGACTCGCGCACCGAGGGTTCCGTACAAACCTATAATGTAACAAGCAAAAGTTGTAGTATGTTTATTACTAAATGAAAATGGAATCCGTAACATTACAATGTGCAAAGCTGGGGGAGCATAAATTTAAACAGGGTCACTTTATCAATTTATTTAGTAATCCTAAAAAATATAAGTATATATATATTATTACCACATCATTTATTTTATAATATAACTGAAATACCTACACTAGATTTGCAGCAGCCTGGCAAAACTTATTTTATCAAAGTCGTTTAATTACAATTTAAGTCACTATCTTTTTTTGAATCCGGTTCAAAAATACTAACTAATTTACTGTTATATTTGAAAAATTTGAACCAGATCTTTAAATGGTGACTGAAAAAGGTATGAATAGTACCACATTGAACATTGAAGTTCGAAAAAACGTTATCTATAGTTGTACCTACTACTTCGTGTAGTGCTAGTGCTTATTAACGGAAACATGTTTATGGATGAAAAATATGTGGAAATTCCATTTTGGGGATTCATTCTAAAATCGATATCGAAATCTCCCACACCACACCCATTAGGGTTGCTGCCGTATATTGTTGTATTTATGCATTCAATTGCAACATTCATTTGACATTGTAGTGACCTATTTATATACTCGTACAGTTATCACTCTGACATTAAACATTTCAAAATGCAAGCATTCACAATGGCCGTTTGCAGTAAAGTTAAGTACCTGGGTTATTTAAAAAAGAAGGTTGTTTACTAATATAGGAACGATGTTCACGGTTTTCTTTCGAAGACATGTAGCGATATGTCCACCTATTTGGGTCATCTGTTGTTTCTTTAATAAAGTAAACAAATAATCTGGCCGCATAGCCCTTCTATCATGCCGGCTTATTTCGGATTTCATTATCTCAGAAGAACTTAGTTTTATTTTAAACTGCCTTTTCATTCCACCATGAACCCAGAACATCATCTGTATATCACTCATGATGAGTTGAGTAGTATTACTTCTCCAAAACTTGACCTATTTATTTAACTTTTTTAAAAATCAAAGAAAGGCTTTGGCCGTGTTCCTATGTTTTCCTTTCTTTAAATAATCTAGTCAAAATTGTTTTCTGGATGTTTGAACACAGCGGAAACTCTGGCATTTTTCTTAGTTTTTTGGAGGTTAATATCTCTTTTAAGAATAAATTTATGAAAAAAAGGAAAACATAGGAACATGTCAATAGTAGCCATATATGTATTATGTATTAGATTTATGGGAAAAAATATTGCTCTACTGCCATTATCCAGGGAGAAAACAGGGGACTACGTTTCTATGGAAAAACGGCCCTTGTGTGTCCTCTTAAGGCGACGGATATTGTCCCGCTAGTTATGGCCGCGAAAAGTAGACTAGCGAAGAAACTCAGCAGCAGCGCAGACTCGCTAGATGCGGGATTCTCGCTGGGAAGCTTGACACCCCCACCCCCACCACTGCCAGAGGCACTGCTACGCGTACGATTATTAAATAAAATGAAAAAAAAATTATCAATAAATGAGTATGGCTAAATAACACGAGCAGCAAATACAAAGACTACAAGATTCCGAACAAAAAAAAAACATATTACTTTATTGAGTGAGTCGATCGCTCGGTCTGATCTAGTTTCGTAGCCACTCCAGTATGAGAACCTACAGTTTGGTTTATTTTTGCAAGGAAAATATATTGAAAACATAAGCGAAATGTACAGGCGGACGACCCCTCATATAGTGTCCAAAAATTACCCCTTATATTCGTAGCATACAGGAATGCAATCATAAATATAGTCTTAAAATACCATGGGAAATGTCTCAATCTAGCGCGGAAGCACCTTCACCAGTTTAAGTCACATTACCCTTTTTTTCATAATAACTATCACAAGGGATCAAAGTCAGAAATTGCTCCCGGGTGAAGTCGGCGTGGTCGCAACGGCTGAAAGCGCCGAGCGCTCCGTTGTTGCGAATGTTTTCCAGCGGCGCTCGCGCCGACCTGGCGAGGGCATTTCTTGCCTGGGCCACATTCCTCGCTCCACGCATTCCTTGCCGCGCACTCGCTAACAGTCGTTTTATGACCTCTGCTGCCATCGCGTGATTTAACTCTTTATACGATAATTAGAAACCACGAAAAGGAACCTAGTTTTAAGGAGATGCCTTTGAAATACGAGCATGTATAAGAATATTAAAGCTCTTTGTGCTTCATACATATATTTCTTTTATTTACGCAAATCTGGGCAAATACAAATATTATATAAGTTCCCAAAGTAATACTTCAACACAATAATTCCTATTTTTGTTTCATACCCTTGCATTCTTACCAAAATCGAATGTACCTAATATACAATACCTAATGTACAATAATCGACGGTACTGGAGCTTATCCACCCTAATTTTTCTTATCAAAATGCTTCAGCACATAACTATAAACGCACAGATGCTGGGAGTACAGGGGTCCATTTATAATAATTCACTCTTGGCTCAGCTTCAAAATTACAGTAAATACGCCACTTTTGTAGCCCTTAGAGTAAAGCACATGTACCTACTTAATAAATTAATACGATACGAGTTTAGTAGAAATGTGAGACATTGAAGCTCTAAATTTGTTCCGGATATTTTAGTTATTTGGCACTAATTTATCTTAAGAATTTTCCTAACATAATGTGCGAAAATTGTCAGGAACGTAAGTATGCAGTAAAATTATTCCGTATAGGGTATGCTCGTGGACACTAGGGTGGACGGGGTCGTCGCACGCGCCGGCAGGATCCTACTCGTGCGCATTCTTCCCGCCAACACACCAAGTTAGGAAGGAAATGGCTTTGGAGGCGCTACCGAATACCAACTTTTATTCGATATCTTATAGGAGAAATGTTCCTTTTTACGCCGGCGCGCCGCGTGGAAAAGTATTTTCTAAATGAAGGTAAGTTTTTACGTCAGGGACTTTGATTTTGTATGTACGAGCGAATTAAGCTGGTAGGCAAACGGTATGGAAGTCACGGCACTGTTAGCGTATCTACAGAAGGGTGTTTTCGTAGCGCCGGGGCGGGCGCAACGCGGCGGGCGGCGGCGCCCGCGGTTCCCGGAACACGCCGGAATGCGACTATTTACAACTTTTACCTATTTGGTAACGTTTACAATACGCGCACGTATTACAATGCTACGCGGCTACGCCATAATGATGCAAGCGTCATGCGCGAGTAACGGTATAAGGAAAAACTTGCGTTTTGTGAACTTTGCGCTTGTGAAACGCCTATGTGGTCAACTTATTGTTCTCAATTATAGAAAATACACTACGGTGTAGGTACTGCCCCTGCGAACCTTACCCATGTACTGCCCAGATATATGACGTATCAACGAGGAATAAACAGTATGATTATGTAAGTACCTTTATGCTTTCTTACTTAAAAGCTGGATCTGGACAGGAAAAAATGGGTAGATAGATACCTATTAAGAAATTAAGAGATACTTAGTGATGGCAGGGTAAAAATGATTCTACAAGCAATGGGTCTCATCCCCCTACAACTACACAGTGCAACATTAAAAGAAAAAAACACTAAGCTAATTAAAGGATGTCAACCGTTTGTTAATTTGCATCAGAATATAGAGAAACAGCAAAGGAAGCATAAGCTAATGCTTAATTCAACATAACTTTCGTTACGTCTAATTATAACCCAATATAAGAGGGAGCACGAGGCGAGTCGGGTAGCTGAGGCCGGCTGCAGTTGCTAAATGAATTAGCCACACAGGAATGGGGTCGGGCAGTCTGGCTGCGTTGGCATCCGGCCTAACGGCGCAGTCGCGCGGGCGCATTCTCTAGCTCGCCACATCCAGCTAGCGGGAGGCGACAACATCTAACACTCCTTTAACCAATGCCAAGCCGCTCACATAACCCGAATTTCAATGGCTTGACTTTAAAACATTTGAACATGCTATTATCTCACAGCTCTTGAAGAAAATTTCGGGAGATTTGGTTAAGCCTGATCTATTTGACGATTTTGGCACGTGTCACAGTTTAACACTTCCCGTGTACACGTAGGTCCATGTGAACAAATGCCATTGCAGACATCAACAGATCCTAGAAGCATGATAATTTATAACTAAGCTACGCCAAAAGCGCAAAATGTATGCAGAATAATGTGTACTTAAATTAAACTTATTCGCAGCTATGTATGATAAATACGCCCTTTCAAATCAAACTTCCGGTGAAAAGGTGGTATATTGCTTAGCTGTTTTCAATATAAAAAGAAACACCATACTTTATTGGGTATCTGAATCACTAAATTTTTTTGTCCTATTTTCATTTCGGCATTTACTATTCGACAAACTTCGTTTGCCTTTTTTTACGTTTGTCCGACACTTTAGTTCGCGACGTTTACGGCTGGTCATTTTATGGTTTAGCTTTTGTAATTGTTTGACAAATCAATGATTCCCAATTATTGGTATACCCGCAATATTGTTATACCGACGTAACGATTCGGTTGATAATCTGTTCGTATTTTATCAAATCGGCTTTATTATATTTGACATATTATTGTTTATACGGAGCCCACATATGTTACTAATTCATTTGTTTGTTTATGAAAACGGTTGTTACCTATGCATTTTCAATATTTAAAAACACTAGCAAAAAGTCTGAAATTAAACTAAGGTCCCAAAGCTGTGTTTATGGTAAATAATGTATACAAAGAGGTGTATACTATTCTATTTTTAATTATATGTGTTCTTTCAATAAATCGATAGTAAATAATTACATTTGTGTAGCAAGTTATTTCTTCCGACCTGACCCTTACTTATACAACGTGTTAATAAAATAACGCAAAACCTGAAAACCGTTTGTTCAGAATCGAGAGTAGAATGCGAAAAAAATAAAAAATAATTTTTTGACGCGATTTATTTTTTACATTTGTAACAGGTCGCCCCAGTCGGCCAACACTCCATACAAATGTAAAAAATAAATCTTGTCAAAAAATTTATTTTTTATTTTTTTCGCATTCTATGCTCGATTCTGAACAAACGGTTTTCAGGTTTTGCGTTATTTTATTAACACGTTGTATAGTACATATGTAAGTATTAGGTAGTAAAAAAGTGTTCGGTTCTGGCGATTCGCCGGCCGCTACCGCGGCACGCTCGCTCGGCTCGCGCGCTGTAGGGTCGCAGTTTACCTAACACTCCTCCTCGCTTCGCTCGTCGTCGTAACCTACACCGACCTGCCTTAGAGTCTCTGTAAAACTACTTTGAATTTCACTCAAAATGAACATTTGCCTAAACGTATGTAAATGCGGAAAGTAATGATGGATAAGTAAAAAATTGGCTGTGAAACAAAAGTTGTAACAAGCCAAAGCTCAAATGACTGTAGCGGTAAAAGTTTTTCGGACAACTGAAACATTTGGATAACATCAAATAGTAAATGAAAAAAGTAATTAGTTGTATATTCGGAGAACTCATAAAAATACGAATAGTTTTCGGACAAACGATATTCGGTCAATAAATTTTAGTGATTGCGATAGGTTACCAGTTTATTGTTTCATTTGGAACGAGACGTGTAAAAGCAGCATATAGACCCACAATGCAAATCAACATAATTCATTTTCTCTGTCTCTGTCTCTTTTCCTGTGTCTGCCATGTCCATGTTTTTCTATCAAAACACCCTTCAGCTGCGATGGGTTTATCATTGAATTGCAACATTTAATCGAATATTATTTCAAAGACAACGTTTCAAGTATTTTCATTTCATCGACAAGTCATTGCGTCGAGGACTCGATACTAGGTAATTTGAACCGAGGTCTTTTAATTGGTAGTTGACTTATTTTAATAAAATTCATGGCATGGCTTTTCATTTCAGGTTTTTTTAATTCATTTTCTTTACATGTAATAATATTTATTCCGCATAAAATTATTTCGGATCTATATCTGAATCCCTAACGTTTTTTTACCCGTTTTTGCCGTGCAGCGAGTCGACGCCACCCCGCTGCGCGGGGTGTCTATTTCTGGTCTGAGGGACACAAGTGAACCCTAACCTAACCGACCTAAAACAGAGTTCGCTTATGACAAGCCATTTTTGTCCGCCCTGATATTTTTTTGTAATAAACGATGTACGCCAATGATTCTTAGTTTTATTATACATACATATTATACATATTTGTATGTCACACAATTAACTACATAATTTGAGTAATGTGTATGTGTGCAGAAGGACATATAAAATTGTATGAAAGTAATACGTCGAAGAAATGAATTGCAATGTTTTGTAGTTGTGCCAATTAAGATAATTTGAAACAAATCAGCGATTAAGTAATATTCGTTGAATAGTATTTCTACGTAGTAAGATAAGTTTAAATAAATAGTAGTTGAAATGAAATAACGCCAAACAAGTAGTACTGAAGTACTGAAGTTTCGATGAATCGTTGTCGATTAAATAATATTCGATGAAAAGGTTGTCGACAAAACAAGGGTACACCGCTGCGATGACAGACGATTTTATAATAATAAAATCTTTATTTCGTAGCACAAGACTCCATAGTTACAATCTAATACAATCTTCAGAGTTTCAGGGCTGATGACCAACTCTTTTATTCAGACTTGATCGACAGAGACAGATTTGATCGTAACAATGTAATAAAACATACATAAATAAGCATTTAAAAATTTCATAATTTGTCTGAAACTATTCTTATTATATAATATTAACTATTCTAAACTATAATTCGGTTGTTTCACCAGAAAATGAACATCGAGTTCAATGTCGTATTAAGAGTGAATGTGGAGAAGTATTTTCCGGTGGTCGATATCAAATAATTTAAAGCGTCTGGTTGTGACGCGTTGTGTCTGCGCACACTGAGGTTATCAAAGCTTCCACTGCCAACTAATTTATTTTATAGTTTAACGACAAATTGTTGACACAAATGATACAGTAGTGAGTTAGAGGCGGAGAAAAACATTAAAACCCGTAGTTTACTAACATAAACTGGTCTGGCGAGGGGATTAACGACTTTGGAATTTCAGTAAAGCTCCATACTTCAGCCGCTATTAGAGAAGTGTCACTGTTAAGCGATGGCCTATCATTCATTCTACCATGGCTCGTTCGGCTTGTTCCCGGTTTAGTGAAATGGATTTTATTTGAATTATTTCCAAGCTCAACAAGTAAACACTACAATGGATAGATAAGTTCGGACACCTCATATGTCAAAATCCATCAAGCCGCTAGCCGTTTGGAGTGTAGCCCGTGACAAAAGAGTTATTCTTATTTACATACTTACATACCTATATACCTACATACGCTCGAAAAACATAACCCTCCTTCTGAGACAGTCAGGTAAAAAACGCAAAGAACTTACCAGAATGCTCTCCACGTGGAGAAACCCGCGGCTTGCAGCGGCAAACTGACCGCTAGCCCTTCGGGGAAATTCTGGATGCCGATGCCCAGGGCTAGCGTCCTGTTGACAACAGAGAAAACAGTTAGAAGGAGGCAAAATATACTACATCATTTTACGGACTGTGAGTAAGTACTTCATACAACGAAAACTAATCCTTTACTTCTTTACCATTGCTAGCCTCACTCACACAGCTCTGTGGATACTCACCCTTAGTCTGCTTTTCCACCCCGTTACCAATAGTACGCATAACAATACAAATGTCGGTTATGTTTTGTTACTTTTGCTTGCATTGCATGGAGTGTTGGCCGACTGGGGCGACCTGCTCCATACAAATGTAAAAAATAAATCGCGTCAAAAAATTTATTTTTAATTTTTTTCGCATTCTACTCTCGATTCTGAACAAACTGTTTTCAGGTTTTGCGTTATTTTATTAACACGTTGTATATACATATATGTATACGTAAACGTCCTGACTGACTTAAATCAACGCCCAGCCCAAACCGTTGACCCTTAGAAAGCTGTTTTTTTCACTATAGGTAGTTTGTATAACGCAAGTACTCACTAAGAAGGGATTTTCGAAAATTCCACCCTCAAGGGGGTAAAAAGAGGGTTGCAAGTTTGTATTAGATTAGATTATTTATTTCATGATAAAAAAATACATTACAGATTTACATACATACATGTCAAAAAATGGGAATTATTAAGACAATGTCAACAAATGTAAGAACACAATAACAAGGAAATAGAAGAAACAAACCAAAAGCAAAAGAACACAAATATATCAACCTATAGGTATCGTCATTTTTACAATATTTAAATACGTGACACAATACATTTAAAGTCAATTCATAATCATACAAATTTAAATAGGGATATGGGGATGGAGTAAAGTTTTAAGTGAGACTTGAAACTTTGTGTATGGAGTCCGTATTACAATACAAGAAAAGTAATTTTAGGGTTTTGTAAAAACCCACCCTTAAGCGGGTTAAATAGGGGAGCAAAGTTTGTATGAGGAAACTGTTTTTTGAGCTACAAAATTAAAAAAAGTTATACGTTATAACTTTATGAATAGATTTCTTATCCAATACAAAAAAAAATCTTTTTGCGTATTGGAAAAATACACCCCTAAGGGGGTTAAATATAATAATATTATAAATGCGAAAGTATGTCTGTCTGAATCGATTTGGATAACATTTGGTATAGAGATAATTTGAGTGCCGTGGAAGGACATAGGATAGTTTTTATCCGCAATGTATGTAATGGGGGATAAAAGTTTGTAAGGAGGTACGATATATGTTAAAACAATGCATTAATCTATCAAAGAGAAACGCGAACACAAGGTTCATAAATAATAGCTCTAACAAATGTAGAGCATCGTGGGCAGTAATTAAAAATCAAATATCCACCAAAAGACCACTAGAAGCTATAGAAAAAATAACACACAATAATATTCTTATAACAGAGCCAGTTGCAATAGGGAATATTCATGACTTTTTTTTTTTTTTTTATCTATTCTATAAGTAATTATATAACCGGAAAAAAATATAACACTTTCACAATATTATTAAATAAGCTAAAAAAAAATAATTAATATTACTATCATTTTCGGACGATCAAAACGCCACCATTTTGGCGCGCTCATTTGTGACGTCACCGTGCAGCTTAGTGCACGGCGGTTCTTAAACAAATTAACATCAAAGTGTTTGATTCACACTTTTAATAAATGTGAGTGATTAAAGCTTATAAGATCAACTTATTGTAATGGAAGAGCACACAAAAGCTTATTATAAATATTGTATTGTCCCTATGTGTGAAAATCACATTAAAACTGCAAATATTTTCATATGCCCAAAGGTGCAAATATAAGGATAAAGTGGTGTAAGGCGATGAGGAGAGATAATGTATCGTGCTTGAGTAGTTTATATTGTTGTGAAGATCATTTCGACGTGAGTATTAAATATGTATATGTACCTAAAATCTTTTTTATTAAGTACGACTCGCGAACAATATAGGTAAACAATAACCTAACCACAAAATTGTATTATATACTTATTGATAAAACTATTCTGATTCCCAATTTGTTTAGTTATTAATGTTACAAATATTATGATTTTTGTCCGCTGACAGCTGACTACGAGTGTTGATTTTGATCAAGAAACGTTTTAGCTAAGTTTCTTTGTTTGCACTGTTGATCGAAGAAAGTTAAAAGAATTTAATCCTTTTTACTGAGTGACCTACACAAATTTGTTTTATTTATAAGCCTTGACGAAAACAACCTAGTTTGTTAAAGTTCATAAGATAAGATAAGATAAGATAAGATAATCTTTATTGGTAGCATACTGATACACGTCAAATAAAATTTGTACAATACACATACAAATTCCACATTACAGAGTAGGTAATGTCAGTTATTCTGAATAAAATAAAATAAATTAAACAAATTGTTACATAGTCAGTGGCAATTCCATAATTTCGTTAAAAGTATAAAAGGTTTTTGTGAGTAGCCATGACTCCAAATTACTTTCAAAAGATGTTCTCAACATTTAACATTCCTAATAGGTACCTAGGTACATATCTTTGATTATATAATACTAGCTTCTGCCCGCGACTCCGTCCGCGTGGAACTCGTTTATACTCTCTCTCTATACCAAATTTCATCCAAATCGGTTCAGCAGTTTAAGCGTGAAGAGGTAACAAACAGACAGACAGACACACTTTCGCATTTATAATTTATTATTAAGTAAGTATATATAAAATATATAATATAACTAGCTTCTGCCCGCGACTCCGTCCGCGTGGAACTCGTTTATATCGTAGCTCCCCCCATATCCCCCAAAGGGATGAAGTGGGGGTGAAAGTTTGTATGGAGCTACGATATAAATGAGTTCCACGCGGACGGAGTCGCGGGCAGAAGTTAGTATATATAATATATAAAGTTATAGTATAGTAAAATAGTATATAGTATGGATAAATATCTACTAGTTTTTTATTCCACTTATTTAACAAAGACACCTATTTGAAGTAGTTTAAAAGTCTAGCTATTTGAATCGCCAAAATAGGTTATAATTATTTAATTGACCAATCTCACGAGTATAAAAACAAGGAATATGAAAATTTATTGAATATCTGTAACTTATTTACCTTGCAGCTTTTACTCCTCTTAGTTCAGCGGACGTAAAGTCACAAATATTTGCGAAGTATGTATTAAATTTAGTCATCATGAACACATCAATTTTAGGCAGATTATCCGACTGTGCCTTGACAAAACCGCCTTCAGTCATTGTGGCGAGTCTTTTTTCACTTAATAATTACCAAAAAACACTGATTATTTATCATAAACAGCGGCCAAACAATGCGAATAACTTTCAATAATCATACTAACGACCTGCACGGTGACGTCACGTTTCGCTCCGCCAATAGCGTTGCGTTTTGGAAATTTGCGAGGGAATTTGAAAAATAGTACTTTTAAACAATTTATTTTATCAATAGAAACATGATAATTTGAAAAAATAATCATGTTTGTATATTTATTAAGCAATATAGATTACACGTGATTTTTTTTTGTCCATTTCTAAATCACATGCATATTCCCTATTGCTACCACTTTTAACTACCGTTATATAGACTCTATTCACAGACTATCCAATGCCAAATTCAACACCAATAGCAATAATAATGTAAGGGCCAACTCGATGTTTGTAAGACCTTTGTCAGAAGTCGAAGTCAAAAATGAAGTGTTATCACTAAATAATACGAAATCGGAAGGGCATGACGGTATTAGCACACCTATTATGAAGGGACGCTTGAACGAAATTGTTGCAATACTGACGTATTTAATTAATCTTTCTTTTTTATCAGGAACTTTCCCCGAGGCACTCAAGATATCCACAATTAAGCCATTATTTAAAAACGGCCAAGTGCGTGTCGGACCACGCACAACGAAGGGTTCCGTGCCTATTAAAAAGATCGTATCGTTA
The DNA here is from genome assembly GCA_947578815.1 of Epinotia ramella. Classification (NCBI taxonomy): domain Eukaryota; kingdom Metazoa; phylum Arthropoda; class Insecta; order Lepidoptera; family Tortricidae; genus Epinotia; species Epinotia ramella. The sequence continues at coordinate 11,635,504 of OX388210.1, forward strand.
CTAAAATCTTAAGGCACTTACCTACATCCTTTTCTTTAAGGAAGGCAGTTTTTTTGAAATATCTCGAAAACCTTTAAACCGATCTTGTTCAAAACAATTTTCGTTGGAAAGATTTTAATAAGCCAGTTCGTGATTTTTTTCATATTTTAAAATACACGGTTCAAAAATTAGAGGGAAGGACACAATTTTAGTGACTTTCGGGGCGATTATCTCCGACTCTATTCACTTAATCAAAAAAAATGCTGAGAAACCTTATATTTATTTTGGAAGGCCTATCGATTGATGTGCCACACGTGGGCTTGCAATGAATATTTTTTTTTTTACTTTCAGTTTTATACAATACAATACAATACAAATACTCTTTATTGCACACCTCACACAAACAAAGCAGTTAAAAAGAGAAACAATACAATAACATGTAGGTAGAGGTAGACAACAGGCGGTCTTATCGCTGAAGAGCGATCTCTTCCAGACAACCTTTGGGTATCGGAGAAAGAGATAAAACTAGATTATGTAGTAGGTGGTGCAGAGATTATAATAAGCCAAAAATCAAAATAATTATATCAATACACGTACATAAATAGCTCTATATATAAACATACATACACAATCATACATATATACAAATAACACAAATAAAAATATATAAATATAATACATAAACAGTCAGCCAATAATAATAATAGTAAGACAATCGGGGTTAGGGGAGAGACAAATAATGTTCTTTAAGAAGAGATTTGAAGTTACCGATAGATTTAGCTTGTCTTATATCAAGAGGGAGAGAGTTCCACAGTCGAATAGCCTTAAAAGTGAACGAACTACTGTAAAATTTCGAAGATGACGAAGGCACAGTTAATAGCAAATTGTTAGAAGATCTAACAGAATTAAAATAACTAAAACGCTCTTTGAGATAGCGGGGAGTTGCAGGGTTAAAAAGGACACTAAACAGAAGCGAAATAATGTGAGAGTTACGACGATAACGGATAGGGAGCCACTTGAGTTTGGAACGGAAACTAGAAACGTGGTCATATTTGCGTAACCCAAATATGAACCGAATGCAGACATTTTGGAGACGCTCAAGCTTATTAAGCTGCTCCTCAGAAAGGTCGAGATAGGATACATCAGCGTAATCAAGAATAGGAAGAAGTAAAGTTTGAGCAAGCGCAATTTTAGTTGCAGTAGGCAGAAAATTACGAAGCCGCCTAAGAGACCCCACTGCAGCAAATATCTTCCTGCTCACTTCACTCACTTGAGGCACCCAAGACAAAGAGCCAAAAAAGAGACAAAGAGTTTTATGTATGGAGTGCACCCCTAAAAATTTTTTTTTTACTTATTTAATTACAAAACTATGTAGCGGCTAACAAAATACACCTATCCTCAAAGTTTTATTCAAATACACCTTATAGTTTTCGAGTAAAATGCCTGTGACATACGGACGGACAGACAGACAGACAGACAGACATGACGAATCCATAAGGGTTCCGTTTTTTGCCATTTAGCTACGGAACCCTAAAAAGGGAAAAAAAGATGATGTTTGTAACTACCGGCCGATAACGTTAATACCCATTCTGTCGAAAGTTTTTGAGAAGTGTATGCTTAAGAGACTAATTGACTACTGTACAAAATATGATATAATCAAACAAGAGCAATTTGGGTTTCAAAAAAATAAGTCAACCATTCTAGCAGCTTTTTCTCTATACTTACACTAGTACTGTCTGATCTGAATAATAAACGTATAACAACAGGCCTTTTCTTTGACATGTCTAAGGCTTTTGATTTTGTTTTTTACGACTTACTATTGTACGGTCGAGGTCATAAATACGTTTACACTTTTGCACCTTATTGCCTTGTTATTACAAGGTGCAAAAGTGTTAACATATTTATGACCTCGACTGTACAAGCTTGAGAGAATTGGAATCAGAGGAACGGCACTTCAATGGATACGCTCATACTTGGAAAATAGACACAGTGTGTCAAAATAAGTAAACTTAACAAAAATAGCGAGATGCTCAGTTTCTCGTCAGAATGCAGACACAACAAATTCGGTGTTCCGCAAGGCAGTGTTTTGGGACCGATTTTGTTCTTATTATATATAAATGACATTTTTGCGAAGTCACTAACCATCGGTGAATTTTGTATGCGGATGATATTTCTATTATAGTGACATCTGACAAAGATTCTAATAGAGTTGAAGACCATGAACAGGAAATTACTAAAACAATTCACTTAATAAAGGATTATTGGCTTCATTCTAATAATTTGATTATAAATCTTGAAAATTCTAAATGTGTACAGTTCAATAACTATGATTTTGACATCACAAGCATAGAACAGGTTCCTCAAATAAAATTCCTAGGATTAATCATAGATGAAAAACTAGATTGGAAGCCACTGATAGATAATGTAACTAACCGAGTTAGTAAATATGTATACGCTCTTAAGCAAGTTAGTAAAATCACAAGTACTAAAACAGCAATATCCTGCTATATGCCTATGTCGAATCAGCACTACGTTATGGGCTCATACTATGGGGCAACAGCACTAGTAGTAATCGAGCATTTGTCGCGCAAAAAAGGTGCTTAAGAGCAATATATAGAATGCGCCCGGATGAGTCTTGCAGACATCTTTTTAAGAAACTCGGGATACTACCATTGCCCTCGCTTTATATTTATCAAGTGTGTATGTTTGTGCACAAGCATAAACATATATTTAAATCCGCATGCGACACTCATCCTCGCTCCTGTCGAGATCCCGACAGACTTCTACCGGATGCCCCTTCACGAATAGCAAAGCACTAAAAGAGCTTTTTAATCCTCAGTGTAAAAATATACAACAAAATACCTATTGAGCTACGGTTCATGAATATAGAAGAAAGGTCGGTTTTTAAGAAGAAACTGTACCACAATGGCTTTAATGATAAAAATGTTTACTCATTAAAGGAATTTCTTGACATACAACACCTATGAGGAACGTAACTTCCTTGGATGACACTTATATTGTTTTGATCGAGTATTTTAAATTTTAGTGATTGTGATATTATATCTGGACATGTAACACATACATTATTATTATTTTCAAGTTTTTAGTCATAATTGTTATTCTGGTTAAGTATTTAAAATAGTGGCTATGATATTTTATTTTATTGACGTGTTAAATTAATTAATTTATTCAGGAATTTATCTTTAAGTATTTTAAATTTCTATTTTAAATTTTAGTGATTGTGATATTTTATTTTATTGACATGTTAAATTAACTAAATTATTCTAGGAATTTCTCGATTTACTCTCATTTTGCATGCCACTTGTTGGTAAAATGTGTGTTCTATTGTTAATGTATGCCATCTTATGTACCTACCACATTTTAAGCAAAATAAATTACTTTGACTTTGACTTAAACGAGTTCCACGCGGACGGAGTCGTGGCCTGAAGCTTATTTGTATATTCGTTAAGATAATCCCCACAGAAAATCTAGTAAGTACATATGCAGAGTTTAAAGAATATAGCAGGAAATATATACAAGAAACAAAAGTCAGTCTTTAAAATGGAAAAGGTATTAAGTAATACGGGTTCCTACATTCTTGAAGCCTTTATACCGCCGACGAAAGAACGCATTCCAAGCGAGGACGCCTCTCGCGTCGCTCTAGAAATGCGATTAACTGTACAACCTGCGATGCAAGTACTACTGTTTCTTAGAACCTGTAAGTAAGCGTCAATTTTAGCATACGTATATAGCTTTTTTGATTATTAAGATTCCGGATTACATGCAGTGAATATTGTCTAAAATATATATTAGTACAGCCGATAATTTCTAACCTCGGAATCTCGGGGAGTTTGCTGAAATTTGGTACGAATGATCGTTGGAAGCCCTGTTTTTCGTCTCCCAAAAGTCCCGGAGTAGCTCGTAGAACGGCCGCTATCTTGGAAAATGGCCTTATTTTTTTATTTAATTTGCATGTTCCTTGAAAACTCTTAATGCCACTCATTTCCCACATAACGGTCCTCCTTCACTTTCAAACCATGTCCTCGCATCGTTTAATGTCTGTCCTCCAAAGAAAAAAAAGAAAATAATCATGCGTAGGAATCTTAGGGACATAGATTGCAGGCGCTTTATGCCGACATTTCTTGTGTTGACTGGCAACGAGTTGAAAGTGAGAACTTACCGCTGGTGTCCCGCAGGGAGGGGTGCTTTCACCGCTTTTATTTTCAATTTTCATTAACGGTAATGGACTCGGTAATGTGCCTTCGTTCCTCTTATCATCTCTATGCGGATGACCTACAAATCTATGTAGCGGGTAGTATTGAGGAATAGCCATCCTTAATTTGTGAAACTAAACACGATTTAGAATGTATACGACAATGGGCGTGTAACTACGGTCTGAAAGTAAATGCGAAGAAACCGCAATCAATTGTCATTGGTAGTCCCTACTATGTAAGTCAACTGTCGGAATTGGTAATTTAGAATGTAATTTTTGGTGGCACTGTCATCCCCCTCACTTCTACCGTCAGAAATCTCGGTATCACCATGGACCAGACGCTCTCTTGGTGTCCCCATAGTGCTGAGGTCGAAGGATGTTTGCCTCCCTGCACTCCCTAAGGCATCATCATCATCATCATCATATCAGCCGAAAGACGTCCACTGCTGGACATAGGCCTCCCCCAAAGAGTGCCAAAGTGACCGGTCCTGCGCCACCCGCATCCAGCGGACTCCCGCAACCTTAAAAAAAGGCTCCCTAAGAAGGCGTTTGCAAAATTTACTTCCATTGCATACTAAGGTGACCCTTGCCCAGTCCCTTTTGCTTCCACGTTTGGACTATGGTGACATTGCATTTTTAGATCTCAATGATGAACTGCTTGGATAGCTTGAGCGATTGCAAAATGTCTGTATTAGGTATATATTTGGCTTGCGCAAATACGACCACATCTCCGAATTTCATTCTCAGCTCGGTTGGTTACCGATCCGACAGCGCAGAGATGTGTACATCCTGGCCTTACTTTTTAACGTACTCTTCAATCCTGCTTCCCCTCCTGAAGGCAGCAGTCACAGTTTGAGGTCGAGCGTTAATTAATATAATATTAATATATAAACACCCTTGCAACCCCGTCTAATAAGACGCGCACATTTTCTAAGTCATTCGCGGTGCGTGTTGCGAAGTTGTGGAACGGTTTGTTGGTGTCCTTTAGATAGTCCCAGTCTGTGCCATCACTCAAGGAAAAGCTGAAAAAGTTGTGCACCAATGCATTGTCAGCATTAACAGAAACACCAGCTTATTTGTTGGAATTCATCAAGCATCTTGACCTGGAGCTGTTAGCAAACTATCAATACTTAACGAACAATTTAATCCATTATCATTCTTTTGGGATTAGCCGCACTCGGGTAAAATTATAATATTAATGTAGTTCATATCCTATTGTGTAAATCAAAATAGATTTGAAATTCTCCCGAGCTTCAAATTCGGAGAATCTTCCCTAGAAGAAGATTGAGGGAAAATCTCACATGTGAATGCATTTTTCTACACGAAGACACGTCTTCTCATCAAGGTTGTGTACTACAGGCTTGTGCAGAATTGATTCAGCTTTAATGTTGGTCTAGACCATGTGCACGTACTTTTCGAACAAAACCTGATTTTCTTACGAATGGCGTACATTTTCCAAGATAGCGGCCGTTCTACGAGGTTCTGACCCGGGGACTTTTGGAAGACGAAAACAGGTCTTCCAACGAACATTCGCACCTCATCAAACACGCCAGGCTTTCGAGGTTGGACATTATCTACTGTAAGTACTATATGTTAGCCAAAAAGACATTTGAGTGATATCATAGCTGAGAAATGTCTATCGCAACTGCGCCCGTTCTGTCGTGATACAGACAACGGAGCGTAAAGAAGCGAGTGCGCGAAATACATTGAAATGCGATTAGAATCGGAAGCGTAGAACAAAAGTAGACCTCCGGTTAACAAAAGCTGGCTACTGAACGTTAAACCCAGTTAACAGCCATACTGTGTAAGTACATGTCATTATATGTTGGCCTAGTATAATTACCTTGATACTTGTTAATTTACAAAGTTGTTAGCAGTGAAGAGGCGGGTGAGAAATAAAAAAATATTGAAACAAATAAAATTGAATTGATCAGTTAAACTGGTATCCCCTTATTTCGTAGACATATTTTTTGCCGAGTCTCATTTCACAGAAAAATCTGTTCACAGATTACTCAATTGTCATAATTTTCTTTCATATAATTCAATTCCATCGATTATTCATTTCGTCGAATATTACTTGGTAATAAATGTTTCATGTAAATTTTTAATAAGTCGAAATTATAATACAAATAAAAGACAAATGGCAGAATGATTAACTGCAGAATATTGTTTCGAGGACATAACAATTCACAGAATACTTAATTCTCATAATATCTCTTTACTTAATATGTATTCATAACCCTATACTGTTTAACATAAAATACTCCGTAAACTGTAAAAGCATTCAGTATAGATGAATATCGAGAACATGGAATTGCATTTGTAGTGGTAGTACGAGAAAATAGAAACTTCAAATATAGAATGCCTGTAAACATACAATACTACCTACTACATATGCAATTCCATGCTCTCGTTAATTTATCTATACCTATCACTACGTCTATTAATTAATAAAAAAGGCAATTTCGATTATCGGTGTAGGTACCATTGTTTATCCGATATTCTTGAATAAAATTTAGTTTGGCAGAAAATATTTGTGTGTGTATGTGTATATGTGTGTGTGTGTGTGTGTGTTGTTGTTGTTTTTACTATTTTACCTAAAGGAACCGTAAGGAAGGTCTCAGTTTCAACTACTCAGTACCTACGACGACGAGCGAAGCGAGGAGTGTAAGGTAGAACTGCGACCATACAGCGAGCTAGCCGAGCGAACGAAGTGAGCGTGCCGCGCCAGAACCGAACATTTTTTAGTAATAATTACACATTATGTGTTTAAGTACCTACAAGAACCGCACATTAAATGTAATTATAACATGTATTGTCGCCGTACCGAAAATTACTTACAATATTTTTATTGACGAACTAAGTACCGTCAGATGTTCCCACTCGCGAGTGAGCCAGTCCAAATTACGCGTTAACCCCCAAGTAATAAGAATCAAGACAACCACTATTGAAAAAGAACACGAATTTTCGTTTTGTTATCATACCTACTGTAGCGATTTTCTGAGAAACAAGTTTCGTAAACTTAATTAAAGTAGGTATAAGAAACAAAATTTTAACTTACCTACGGTTTCTACGAAATGAGTATTTTACTAAATCACATTTCTACGTAATGTTTATGAAATTATTCGTCTACTAAATGATTATTCTGTGAAATACTATTACCTACGTGAAATGAACGTATTTTATTATAGTATGAAACGACTATAAATCAATTCAAAATTATTTGATATAAATTTCTGCATAATGAATAATGATGTTTCTGTGAAATAAAACTAACGGAAACATTTTCTGCCAAATAAAATTCTATAACAAATATGTTGGCAAAACAATGGTAGGTAAACCAGTTAAACTTTATAGTATGTTTTTTCCCAAACCAAAGTGTTACCCGCTCAAGTTTTTTTTTAAAACAATATAGTGGTTTTGCAGGTTTTACATTCCATAACTCGGCTCTAGGTCTTAATGATAATTAGGTATACAAGCTCGTAATGGCGTTGTTGTTTTTTTTCACATTTCCAGGAGATTGGCTGGCTCGCATTTCCATGTGGGGAAATAACCACGCGGGAAAACGAGTATTAGGGGCGGCGCAGCGAAGCATTCGTAATTATCTTTTTTTCCGTATAAGGCAAAATTAAAGGAACTACCTCTTTAGAAAATGCTTGTACCTATTGGTTTCATCTGATTACAAATACGTCGGTAAGTTCGTGGAATTCTAGTTAGAACTACTACTACTACTATTTATATTTTATGAAATATTAATGCTCATTCGTCGTATTCAGTGTAAAGTTGTTTAATGCCTTTCAACCATCGCATAAAAATAATATTAAATTTTTATTCGCTACTTAATACGAGTAGTAACTTTTATTGAACTCCGTCATAGAGTTAAACGAGGTCCGGCAACTTAATATACATCAATAAGTTAGTACAGTGTATGAGATATATCGGAGTCGTCGTGGTGTGAAATGCCTAAACACGATCTTAAGCCCTAGACATTAGAGGCGGTCATGTGAGCACGTTCTCATGGATGTCGCCATCTGTACCTATAACGACAGTGGCGGAAGGCGCAAGAATTCCTGCTGAGATGGTTAACTCAATAAACATGCACGAGGCGGCAGAGCCTTTGAGTAGGAGAAAGCTGCCGCGGAGCTATACTGCTGAATTGGAGGAATGTACTGAACCACGTGCTGTTTGTTCACCCACTTCTCGGGTCCCGGTGTTTGCTTTGATCGCTCGTTTCACCGTTATATGACGATCAATTGAATTGATTTACGAATCGAATCTTCAATCATTTTAGGCGGTGCAACCGGTGACTGAAATCCTTTAGAGTACATATTATACTTCCCGTGCCATCTTTAACCTCTGTGTTAACGTAAACGAGGGGTGTTTTGATGTGTATCTATGTGTCTGTGTGTGTGGCATGACATAGCCGCTAAACTGATGCACCGATTGCGATATATTTTAAATCGAAAGTCTTGTCTGGGTGATGGTTCTTAGCAATGTGTACTGTGTCGAGGGTATCTTATTTTTTAATTGATGTAGTTATATAAAGACCTATGAGATGTACACACCGAACAGATAAAATGTGCCGTAGGAAAACCATTATGTGAGTGTACCAGAAACACCTAGGATCGGACGGGACGGCGACGTATTGTAAGGCGGGCTACAACAGCCCCCAAACCTTCCTCATGACGACCACGACCGCTCTGTCAAGATTGAAACGAAGAAGAGGAGATATAAACAACTGTTTGAGTGGCATGGCGCTTTTCACCTGTAGTAAGGCTAGTTAATAGCGAGAAAAATGACGAGTTGTCTCCGCATATTAATCATATAATTACGTAGGGGGAAAGGTAAAGATAGGCTACCTGCGAGACGATATGAATAGTTGTGATTGATGAGGATGTGAGTAGAGGTATAAAATAAAAAGTCATGCTACGCCGACTCCAAGCAAATGGGCTAAGGGCAACCGCATGATGAGTTAAGGGAGACAATTAATGTCAATTATTACCTATCGTTCAAGATTTTTTTGATAGTTCATTGTCTGCCCAAAGATTTGCGGACGTTGATTATTAATTGTCGCTACAGCACTAATGATATAATTTTAGTGAGTTTACAGAAACATGTGTCAATCTCAATGCAAGAATTTAACCGAAATTCATATCAATGGCCGATTAAACTCAAAGCTAAGTAATAAACGCGCATAGCAATGCATTACACGCGATCACGTAGTCAATGAGCTGAAATGTTGTAAATTCTAATAAGCTCTATTGCATTGGCGATGCTCTAGGTTATTCAGCTATGTGGCAATAAAGTTATCCGACACCATTGACAAAAGAATATCTTACGCGCCATCACCGCTTTAACAGTTTTTTGTGTCACGGAAACAACTGAGGTCCGCAGGCTATTATGTCAACCGATACAGACATTTTGGTGAACTGAATGCCTCTGAGTCCGGACATATCCGAATTCCAATTACATCACAGACGAGTCCATTTCACTTTCCGACCTACCCGGAAGTGAATTCCTAAGCACGAGCATACGGCGCGGCCGAATTTTCAGCTGACCACGCCAAATAAGACCCAGTGTCTAGGCCCATAGAGTTCCAGCAGAGACCACCAGTCGAATGTGTCGAAGGCACGCACGAAACGCCGAAGCGGATGTGAACGTTCGTAGGCGCCGTACGAAATCTGACTCAGTTTCAGCGGGTTAAGAGTGTAAATGGTTTTGATGGTTTGAGAGATGGTCGCGAAAGTACTGACAACTTTCACGGCCCGATGGGGGAGCAAGAGGCGGCGGTGGCGCGAGGCCCTGCCGACGGGCCATTGACGACACCGTGACCTACATACCGAAGCTCCATTCATACCGCGGCCTCGCGCCGCGCGCACGCAGGTCCTGCCCGCACACTTGCCGCCAGTGGCTGCCACTGCGACACCGGAATTTCCATCGACCACTTGCACAACCCAATGTCGCAATAGAACCCCGTGTGCTACTAGCTACACGCCGGAGTCGCAGCCGAGGCCGCGCCAGCGCCACCAGCTCGCACTTGTTCAAACTCCCCAATGATACGAGCAACCGACATGCAACACATCGCCTAGAGTTAAGCGTAAGCATCGTTCGTAACGTCACTTAAAATAGCACATACTTATGAAACTGGGCTCAGTGACCTCAATGAAATAGTCGAATGATTGACGATCTTCATGAAACTATAACGCCGAGGAAGCTAGCCAGTGATGTCATCTGAGCCAGCATCACGCACGTCGGCAGATTACTGGGGATTAAACGTGAGAAACACATGTGAACTCACACGTTCCCATTTGTAAATTCTTCTCATAAGGCTCACGCAATTGAGAACGTTTTATGTTAACGAACATTCATAAAACGACTATTCGGAAACCTGCTAATTGCCATCAAACAAATTAACGGAAACGTATTAAATGTTTGTTTTTATATTCGTATATATAAATAATGTTTAAATAATACAATAGGTAGTCTCTATTGATCTTCTCGATGCAACAATGTCAAATTTTTTGATGCTGATATAATTTCGATTCGGAGTAAAAAGAAAGATGTAAATATAGCTATGATTGAGTTATATCTTCGTGATCTGTTTTAAACGTTGTTGTATGAATAAACAAACGTGTCTAAATTAATAGCCGCTATAGTTAACTTAAAAACATACAGCCAAGGTTTTGATGTTATTTCGTCAGATTTAAAAACAATCAATATCCGCGTTTTAATTTGATTTGACGTGTCAATCTGAATGTGCAATGGCCTAAATTTAGTTTGATAGCATTCAGTTTCTTTGTCTCTAAAATATTAGGGACTTCATTCTTTGACGGACGGAAGATGGTAGCTAGTTGGCGTTGCCACTTTGTCTCAGTACCGAGTTAGGAACAAAGCGATAGATAAGCATAGAATGTTCAATTGGTATTATGTGGTGGTTGTGATAGGTGTCGCAGGCGCGGGTGCAGACGGCGTCGGTGAGGGGAGGGGAGATGAGGTGAGGAGGCCGAGGGGGAGGGCGGGCGGGGGAGGGGGGCGCCGGCTGCCAGACAGCGGGGCTCCGCATGGGAGGCTAACAGCAACCTCTTGCATCGCTCGCTGCTCACCGTCGAGACGGATACGCGCGGAGTATGCTCTACTTACATATGGGTTGCATATCGCGCATTTTTATTTAGAATAAGTAGTCTACGTTCAAAGTTACCGCGTTTATTTTTATTTCCTACAACACAATAGCAAAACGCTTATTCGTTGTTAAGTTTGGCGCGGGTCTACATAATGTATAGGCATGCGATTGTTATTTAAAAAACAAATCAGCAGTTATACAACTGCTGCTTTGTTTTTCAGGTCTTTGATGAGAAACTATTGTGAAGAAATCGGGGAAAAAATAAACGAAAATCGAAGGATATCGTAGGACACCTCGAGCTAACTATATTTCAGAGCGATATATGAAATGCGGACGTTCGGACTTTAAATTTCATATACCTAGCCAATTATGCGATATCTCTAAACATGATATCACGAAATGTACTATAAATAGAGACTGTGTCCATTTCATCGATCTGCTTTAAACAATATTTGACAGGTCGCTGGTGAAGTGGCGTCATGACATCACCGCCATGTCATATCTTGAAGTTGTAGTCAAAAGTGCGGATTACGATCCGAGAACTTGACAATGAATGGGACTCGTATTGAATTTAAAAAAAATATTAGGAATATATTGTCAAATGTACAACAGTGTGAACACATTAAAAGTATTGTATTTTACCAATAGGTTAAGTTAAAATGTTAAAAACCGATATGGAACTTGTTCTGAAATATTTTTTTTCATTCATTCATTAGGTAATACTACGCTAAGATAAAACCAAGTAGAGCATACACCACGACGCCGGCAATCTTGGGGCCGTTGGCGACCGTTACTTGTGAAAATTATGTTTAAGTCGACGCGGGCGCAGCTCGATCACAGTATAAATAATTAATACTAACATTTAGTACAAACTTGAGGCAGGGGCGACGCAAAAAACGTACGCCCAGACCGGCCAGTCTGCCCGCTCCATATTACATGCGATCTGTAGCACTTTATGCCAGCACGCATTATGGTCTTTTATATCGTTTGGGATAAAACGTCTGTTAAGTACGGACAGGTATGTTAGTGCGAGGTGATGAAAAGGCGAAAGATGGACGTAAATGACATGACGACATTGTATAAAAACCTCTATACGCTTTTTAAACATACACTATAGTTATGATAATTCCGTTATTCTATTAATTAGATGTTTTTACGCACAATTTCTAACTGTATAATTAAAATTAATTGTGCTAATGCTTATTACTTATCAAAAAATTATTGAACTGATTTATTGAACACACAATGACAATTTGAGCAAACACCGTCGGCTCGACACTCATAAATAAGTCAACGCCTCTCGAGAATATCTAAAAATCGGACATAAAATATGAATCGGATGATTGGAATGTAAAACGTGGTCATTGGACGAACGAGCAATTAATAAATCAACAATCGAAAGCGTTGAAGATTAGCGAGATGAGAGCAGACCGCCGAATTCCACCGTCGCGGCCGCGGCAGCCAGGACCGCGGCAGGTGAGAGGCATCAATAACGACCGACTCGCCTGCCCGATTGCCAAACAAAATTTACACCGCATTCAGATCACTAACTGTAAAAAGGCATCGTTAAAATGACTAATCAAACGATCAACATTCAAGAATCCAGTAAATGTTAATTATATGTTGGAATTTATTGAAATTATTCGAAATAAATGAATTCTTGTAGTGTTATTAAGTAGAAGCTTGGCTCTGGTCGTGTGTGGAGCATGGGCTGGCTCCCGGGGACCGGTTGCGGTATGTGGTCCGACCACCTCGCGGCCCTGCCAGCCCCGTTCCCACCGGCCTGGACTCCTGCCCCCCCTATGTCTTCTTCTTAGCGGGGCCCTTGTCCTACTATTTCTTATATCAACCTATTACGAACATGGTTCCACGTTTCGTTATAATTAGTTTTGCATACAGATCTTGGGCAACAGGCTTCACCGACGTTTATTTAATTGGAATACTGGGAATAGAGCCCGAGCGTTTTTCCGATGAACAGTAGGTGTTCAACAATATTTTCACACGCTTTTTCCACTGCCTATGGCTTAATTAACTTGATTTAAGTTCAATTAAATCGTAATTCTAATAACTAAACTGAAATCTGAAACGAATGCAAAATTCAGTAGGATAAACATAGCCATATAATTCGTTACGTAGGTACGTGTGAATGTAATATGCGTTCACTTAGTTGAGCAACGATTGGAATTGGAAGCCCGAGGTAGGTACAATGGTAGAACTAGCCCTATGGTGAAGTGCACAGAGATTGGCGTCGGCGCCGTCACGTCACGCGACCGCATTCCATGGCGCCTCCATTCATGAAGCGCGAGCGAGACCTCAGCGAACACCTTAAGCGGGAATGAGACAAGCGAGCGTGCGCCGTTACCCTGTATGGGAATGCAATTCGTAAGCGCACGCGCATGGATTTGATGCCGGACTTGCTGCGTCTCGCTCCACGCGAGTGCAGGCTCTAGCGGCGTCCCCTTCGCGCCCCAACACGTCTTTAGTGCAGCAAATTTACCGATGCGTCTGTTTGCATACTGGCGGTGTGATTTGATCGATCGCCAGTTTCCTGTGAGAAATACAGGTCGTTTGTCGAGTCAGGTGGCGAGGTGCGTTACCGTTAATTCATTGTGTGTGTCCGGACCGCACGCAATGCTCGTTTTTTATTGTCTTGTCTATTTAAGTCACATGATTAAACATCGATACCGAAAACAGTTGAAAACAATTTGGTAAACAAACGAAGTACCCAAGGTAGAAAAGTCAAACAAGACGACAGCATTCCTATAAAACATATGCGCTTAACTAATATGTGCGGCTCCTTTATTGTGTTCGAGCTACCTAAGTGGAATGTGGTTAGGGCACGATACATGACCCATGGGTAGCTTAAACAGGTTAATATTATTCAACCTCGTGCTTAAGTACGAAGTAAAATTACATGAGCGTTGTTCAAATAACGCGTGGAAATGATCGTCTCCATCGAGGAGTGAAGATTTGAGCGGTAGCGCCTCTGAACGAGTTGTTTCTCGAGCTATACAAGAATAGAGCATTGTCGCCCCGATTCTGTAACGCTTAGTCACGTCCGCCTATAAACATACAATAGCGAGAATCCTAAATATAGACCAAACACAATATTTTGGACGCTTTCTTTTGAAGACACAAAGTGTGTATCGAATAATTTTGAATCAAAAATAGATTAGGAAGAATCTTAAGATCTTAACCTATATTGCTTTGATCGAGTTTTTGTAATTCTACCCTTCAATAGGGAATATGCATGTGATTTAGAAATGGACAAAAAAAATCACGTGTAATCTATATTGCTTAATAAATATACACACATGATTATTTTTTCAAATTATCATGTTTCTATTGATAAAATAAATTGTTTAAAAGTACTATTTTTCAAATTCCCTCGCAAATTTCCAAAACGCAACGCTATTGGCGGAGCGAAACGTGACGTCACCGTGCAGGTCGTTAGTATGATTATTGAAAGTTATTCGCATTGTTTGGCCGCTGTTTATGATAAATAATCAGTGTTTTTTGGTAATTATTAAGTGAAAAAAGACTCGCCACAATGACTGAAGGCGGTTTTGTCAAGGCACAGTCGGATAATCTGCCTAAAATTGATGTGTTCATGATGACTAAATTTAATACATACTTCGCAAATATTTGTGACTTTACGTCCGCTGAACTAAGAGGAGTAAAAGCTGCAAGGTAAATAAGTTACAGATATTCAATAAATTTTCATATTCCTTGTTTTTATACTCGTGAGATTGGTCAATTAAATAATTATAACCTATTTTGGCGATTCAAATAGCTAGACTTTTAAACTACTTCAAATAGGTGTCTTTGTTAAATAAGTGGAATAAAATACTAGTAGATATTTATCCATACTATATACTATTTTACTATACTATAACTTTATATATTATATATACTAACTTCTGCCCGCGACTCCGTCCGCGTGGAACTCATTTATATCGTAGCTCCATACAAACTTTCACCCCCCACTTCATCCCTTTGGGGGATATGGGGGGAGCTACGATATAAACGAGTTCCACGCGGACGGAGTCGCGGGCAGAAGCTAGTTATATTATATATTTTATATATACTTACTTAATAATAAATTATAAATGCGAAAGTGTGTCTGTCTGTCTGTTTGTTACCTCTTCACGCTTAAACTGCTGAACCGATTTGGATGAAATTTGGTATAGAGATAGTATAAACGAGTTCCACGCGGACGGAGTCGCGGGCAGAAGCTAGTATTATATAATCAAAGATATGTAGGTACCTATTAGGAATGTTAAATGTTGAGAACATCTTTATGAACTTTAACAAACTAGGTTGTTTTCGTCAAGGCTTATAAATAAAACAAATTTGTGTAGGTCACTCAGTAAAAAGGATTAAATTCTTTTAACTTTCTTCGATCAACAGTGCAAACAAAGAAACTTAGCTAAAACGTTTCTTGATCAAAATCAACACTCGTAGTCAGCTGTTGATCAACAAAAATCATAATATTTGTAACATTAATAACTAAAAAAATTGGGAATCAGAATAGTTTTATGAATAAGTATATAATACAATTTTGAGGTTAGGTTATTGTTTACCTATATTGTTCGCGAGTCGTAATAAAAAAGGTTTTAGGTACATACATATTTAATACTCACGTCGAAATGATCTTCACAACAATATAAACTACTCAAGCACGATACATTATCTCTCCTCATCGCCTTACACCACTTTATCCTTATATTTGCACCTTTGGGCATATGAAAATATTTGCAGTTTTAATGTGATTTTCACACATAGGGACAATACAATATTTATAATAAGCTTTTGTGTGCTCTTCCATTACAATAAGTTGATCTTATAAGCTTTAATCACTCACATTTATTAAAAGTGTGAATCAAACACTTTGTTGTTAATTTGTTTAAGAGGGGGCGTATCGCCAGGGAAAAATCAGAAATCACCCGCGCGCCCCGTACCTGCCGCGCTGATGCGTCTATTGCTGCCCCGCTCCTTCTCGCATAGTATATGCCCCGACAGTCAGATGAAACATGATGAATACCTATAGATAATTATAATAAGTGGAAAGAAAGACAAAATCTGTAAGTACCTATATTTGAAGATATAATTTTCGCTAGTAGGTAAGTCAGTTTTGAGAGCTATAACTGAAATATGACCTTCCGTTTTTTTACTAAATCACGTAAGGGTTGTAATTTAGCATAATAATGTCTCGTAAAAGGCTAAAGCAAAAAAACAGATATAATCGAATTTAAACTTTTGTGAGACATATCTAAAATACTACTAATAAATCCACGGTTCAAAAATTAACGTAAATGTCACGGCAGGCGACATGTTTCGAACTCTTCGGGAGTTCTTCTTCAAAACAAACATCGAAAACACTAATCCTGAAGAAGAACTCCTGAAGAGTTCGAAACATGTCGCCTGTCGCGTCATTTAATACGTGAATTTATTAGTAGCATTAAAAAAAAACTGTAATTTATTATGAAAACTTCGATCATGTTTATGAAAGCCAGATTTTCAGGCCACTGTGTGGCGGCCAAATTTTTCAATTCTGACCCCGTGTCATGGTCGGCCTTATCACGCGATAAGTGACAGGATAGAGCGTCCGTCACTGGCTGACACCGTTTGATAGAACGAGACGATGCCCCTATCTTGTCACTTATCGAGTGATAAGGCCGACCATGATACGGGGTCTGATCTCGGATTCGTACTTGGAGACAATGGAGACGCTTTGGCCCTTTAGTTATCAATTTTGAACATACTCGTATTAAAGAAAAACTGCAAAATTGTGTTCACCGTTTTTAATATAAAAATGTCCAACTTCGCAGGCAATAATTCGGGTGCAGACTCGAAAATTATTATTACTCCAAAAGAAAGAAGGCAAAAAAATATGCATAGTGATGAAAATCCCATTCAGATATCTCAAAGAATTACGAAGCTACAACCGTTTTAATATTGCTTGTTAGAGAGAGAAAACGCAAACGGTGTGTGACGTCACATTACAGGATGCTGCCGGCAGGCCGCGTCGACGGCGTCGCCGACCACGATGCGCGCGGCACGTTGCCGTCTTCTGTGACGTCACATTCTTCCAGCGTCATCGTTTCATATGAAGTTGCGTTTTGCGAAAAAGGGACAGAACACATCCCTTCTTAAAACTTTGGACACTTTTAACTTCGTAATTATTTAACCTTTTGCGTTGATTTTTTCTCCATTTGACTAATTTTTTTATCCTTCTTCGAGAAAATATCACATTATTTTATTTAGTGTCTACGCCCCTATTGTTGGAATCTAAAAGCGTCACCCGTGATGACTTTAAAGAAAAAAAATGACAATAATTACACGGTTCACCCACGTATTAAACGTCACTACGGGTGACATGTTTCGAACTCTTCGGGAGTTCTTATTCAGGATTGAGTGTTTTCGCGGCGGTGTCGCTTGAATCACGACAAGATTCAAGCGACCCCGCCGCGAAAACACTCACTTTATAGAGTACAAATTACTTTAATTACCCAAGGAATACCACTACCTACATTTTGTTGCTTAAAAAACCACCGGAGCTATAACTGAAATATGGCCTTCCGTTTTTTTACTAAATCACGTAAGGGTTGTGAGCTAGCATAATAATGGCTAGTAAAAGCCTAAAGCAAAAAAAAGCTATAATCGAATTAAAACTTTTGTGAGACATGTCTAAAATACTACTAATAAATCCACGGTTAAATTCACGCATTAAATGTCACAACAGGCGACATGTTTCGAACTCTAAGGGAGTTCTTCTTCAAAACAAACATCGAAAACACTCATCCTGAAGAAGAACTCCCGAAGTGTTCAAAACATGTCGCCTGTCGTGTCGTTAAACGTGAATTTAACCATGAATTTATTAGTAGCATTAAAAAAAACATAATATATTATGAAAACTTCGATCATGTCTATGAAAGTCAGATTTTCAGGCCACTACTGTGTGGCGGCCAAATTTTTCAATTCTGATCTCGGATTCGTACTTGGAGACAATGGAGACGCTTTGGCCCTTTAGTTATCAATTTTGAACATATTAAAGAATAAGTGCATAATTATGTTCACTTTTTTAATATCAAAATGTCCAAGTTCGCAGGCAATCATTGTTGGAATCTGCACTCTCGATAACCCTAAAAGCGACACCCGTGATGACTTTAAAGAAAAACAATGTCAATAATGTCACTACGGGCGACATGTTCCGAACTCTTCGGAAGTTCTTCTTCAGGATGAGTGTTTTCGCGGCGGTGTCGCTTGAATCACGACAAGATTCAAGCGACACCGCCGCGAAAACACATCCTTAAGAAGAATTCCCGAAGAGTTCGAAACATGTCGCCCGTAGTGACATTTAATACGTGAGTTGAACCGTGTAATTATTAGTACTGTTTCAACACGTCTCACGAAAGTTTAAATTCGAAAAGCAATGTCCGCCATCTTGGAATTCAAAATGGACATCATTTCTAGAATATTCACCCTCGAGAAGCCTGCCAATGTATGTTGTTCTTTAAAAAAACGCGCATATTAATTTACAACGAATGTTTCAAAAATTTTAAATAATGCGACCACTTTTTGAAATATTTCTGACTATGAATTCGTATTTAGACCTCTCAGACATCGATTTTGAATATAACCGGATTTATTCTCAACAAGCGATCCGCTCCGGCTTCGCACGGATACTATATTATACATATAAACCTTCTTCTTGAATCACTCTATCTATTCAAAAAAACCGCATCAAAATCCGTTGCGTAGTTTTAAAGATCTAAGCATACATAGGGACAGACAGCGGGAAGCGACTTTGTTTTATACTACGTAGTGATATTTAGTGATAGTGATAATCTTTCATAAAGTAAATACACGATCGACAGAAAAATGTTCGTCTAGTTTTGCATGTACTGCACAAATTATTCTAAGAAGCCGGTCACCCGCCGATCGCTGCGTAATCTTATAGTTGTATTTTGAACTTTAAGATCTATATGTTAAGGTCGACTTTTAAATATATTATTTCAAAAAGTAGCAAAATATCTACTGGAATGTAATGATACGTTCATTCACTGGACGAATATACTGGGTCACAATATTATTGAAATAATTATGTTCATCGTGCTGTCGTGAGAGCACAGAACGTAGTCCTCTCGTCTCAGCGGAGCGATTACGACTGACTCCGCCCGCGAACGGCAACAAAAGATATACAGAACCGCACGAAACACGCGACGGGAGAAAGGGTATCGCGCTAAATAAAAAAGGCCTATACGCCAAATACGTTTCACCTCAATAAGTCTGAAAAGGGACTACATAAAAATACCCCGCTAGTACTTTCATTAGGTAATGTGAAAAGCTATTATACACTCAACTTTTACTTAATTTATATGCACGGGAACCTCACACTATTGAAATTGAGTAAAAATTAGACATGTTTTGGCGGTTCTTTTCTATCGAGGCAATTTTGGTTTTGTATGGTTTTGTTCAGACGATTCAATTGCAAATATGATGTAGTTTTGGTATGTTCTTTTTCCTGGCATTCGCTTTAGTTTGTCATAGGTAAATATTCAATCTAAGAACCCCGATTTCGCGGAGCGCCCCCTCTTAAGAACCGCCGTGCACTAAGCTGCACGGTGACGTCACAAATGAGCGCGCCAAAATGGTGGCGTTTTGATCGTCCGAAAATGATAGTAATTTTAATTATTTTTTTTTAGCTTATTTAATAATATTGTGAAAGTGTTATATTTTTTTCCGGTTATATAATTACTTATAGAATAGATAAAAAAAATAAAAAAATGTCATGAATATTCCCTATTAAATAAAACCAAATTTGTTTGTAACTTTGCACTTAAGACATTTAGTATAATGCCCATTACTGAAAACTGCAGGAGTAACGGTATGCACATAGTTTATATTCCGGAACCTGCTTGGTCTCACAGATTCAATAAATCAATCACTCGCTCGTTAGAAAGCAATGTATCTATGAACATTTAAAACTTGTGGTTCAAAAGTTAGAGGGGGGGGGGACACTTTTTTTTCGGGAGCGATATTCTCCGAAAATATTAACATTATCAAAAATGATTTTAGCAAACTCCTATTCATTTTTAAATACCTATCCAACAATATATCACACGTTAGGGTTGAAATGAAAACAAAAAAAAAACACCCCGCGCACGTTACGTATAGGGGATGCCCTAATAAAAAAAAACACTTTTTATTTTACCACTTTGTCGGCGTGATTGATATACATATTAGTACCAAATTTCAGCTTTCTAGAGCTAACGGTTACTGAGATTATCCGCGGACGGACGGACAGACAAAGCGAAACTATGAGGGTTCCTAGTCGACTACGGAACCCTAAAGAGAGCTTTTAGAATTGAAGGAATTAACGCGAACGGCTGGGTTACAAACGCATTTTGATTATGATTGACAAGATCGCAGTGATTTTATAAGTACCTGCTGCCTTTTATATAAGACTAGCTTCTGCCCGCGACTCCGTCGGCGTGGAACTCGTTTATATCGCAGCTCCATACAAACTTTTACCCCCCCATTTCACCCCCTTAGGGAATGATTACGGGGATAAAAACTATCCTATGTTACTCTCCATCCCTTCAACTATCTCCACTTAAAAAATCACGTCAATTCGTCGCTCCGTTTTGCCGTGAAAGACGGACGGACAAACAAACAAACAAACACACACGTACACTTTCGCATTTATAATATTAGTATGGATAGCAAGTAGGACTGATCCCTACAGCATGCAGCGTTTCATTGAACACTATGAACAAGTACAACATTAGCATAACAGCATATGCAGTCCTGAGCGTGGTTACATGTAGGAGCTTCTTGAATATTCCGCTTTGCTACTCTTCAGTTTTAAGAGGCTGACAAGACCTAATTTGGTGAAATTGATGTTACTTAAGCAGTTTTTTAAGAAAAACTATTTGTTCTAGCACATCAAATAAAATATATGTTAATATTCACCATATTTCAAAGACCGTGGACGGGCTCGATACATAATTTGACGAAATCGGCTTGATAGAAAATAATTGCAAAGATTGGTCTTAAAATCACATTAAACGACTCAATGTCTTTATTTTTTTGACTGTCTGCAATTAAAAACATGAAGTCAACATATTCATACCTAAACCGCAAGCGAGTCATATTTCAAAAATAATCCACCCTTTTATTTATTTCAATATTTATGTACTATTATCTTCAAAAACCGGGCCGCCCAGTAACACTCGCTCTCGTTTACTCCGATACAAATAGACAGTGTGCGCGCTATCCAAAATCCTCAAGGGCATTTTGGTGTTGACAGCGTCTTAATAACTGCTTGCTGGCGCTTTCTCTAACGTGAATTGTAAGTTAAAATTTAACTATTACTCACTTTTTACTATTCGAGGCCAATTGAAGCATGTTTACTGCACCGGCTAGTGAGTTGAGTAGCCGACATCAATTAACCTCGATTAAAATAGTTAGATATTGCTGGACGTTGCATTTTTAGACATATATTGGATTCTTACGGCGATGATTCGTAGATTGTCTGCTATTGTAACATAATAGTAAAAAGTTTAAACAAACAAGTAGGAGCTGTTCTCAGAAAATCGAATGGACTTTGGTTATCAGTCACCTTAGTACCAAGAAGCACGGTAAAGCTCAATACCATATACGGTCCCTTTGTGACATCTTGTGCTAAATACATGATGTCATTGGTGAGCAATATGTAGAACGTGCACAAGGCGCCGTGCACGCGGATTTCCTACGGCTAGTGCAGCATTCCTTGCAAGCCTTTCCTCTTACTCAGCAGCGTACTGTTATGCTATTCACGAACCTCCCGAACTTATCGCTCACTTCTAGTATATCTTGACGCAGAGTTCCGTAACAAGTACGCGTACTCGGAGACCAGGCGTACACTGGTTCTAACGCGTTTTGTAAGCGTTATGAATACCAGGGCTGGTGGTCGTGTCGATGGTAAACAGGTGAATTATGAATGGGCCACGTCATTGCGCCCACGCAGCAACACGCACCGCGGCGGCATCGACGACAATTATAATAAGTGGGCACTTCACCTCCTACTTACATTCAATGGATCAGACAAATCGATTGTCGAGCAAGTCATCTCAACTTAAACAAACTTTAACTGACCAAATAAGTTACAATGGGTAAGTTTTTGCACAATCTAGGCCGATAAAAGACAGATAATATAAACAGCACTTGTCAGTTAATGATATAAGTTTATGCAGTTTTAACATGCACATACGTAGTCAAAGTCATGAGCCAGAAGCTTCCATAACGGAGTAATTATCGGAAGGGTAAGCACGGAATGCAACTATAATATTACACAATGCAGAACCAACGTCAACCCTTAGCTGAATAATGGGAGCTGTTAACTAAACGTTTAATAGGCAATTAGATCGGTGACGCGCGCGCGTTGCATGACGCAGATGTGCACGCGACACGTGTCGCTTGAAGTGTGACCAGCAAATAATAGGCCTTTCAACTAACTAACTCTAAAAAGGTAAAAGGTATCGTTAAAGAAATTAACGTAGATAAGTCGGGCCCCTTTGTTTAACACGGCAGGTACGCGCTGTGAATTCAATCGTCGTCGTCGTCGCACGTCGCAAAATATTGCGCTACAAATTTTTCAAGCATGACTGGCCGAGCAGTTTTAAGCTATAATCGATGTTCAGACAGCAGAGCTGCAGTATTAATAGATCAATCAACATTTCGCACACCTCCATAAATGAGGATTACTAGCCAACGCTAATAGAGGAGCGATTGTGGCCAGTTTTAGCTCGCGAGTCGCGAGGCGAGCGGCCGACGCCGGCGCCCGGCGAGACGCACAGGAAATCGTAAAAGCGCATCGAGAGCGCCATTGATGCGTCTTCCGGAAACGCGTTTTCCGGCGTGGCCACTTCCGTCTAATATCCTTCGCTTTATGAGCGCCGCGAGCCAAACTCCGCTATTTCGGGCGAGAGCTGCAATATCCTCCTATCTAATCAAGCGCCAGGAATGTAAGCTGTAAATAGTGTCCGTCAGAAATAAGGCCAATTCATACATCAAAGGGAGCCTAATTAGATAGATTTTTTCATTGGAAACGAAAACACATTAATAGTTTTATGAATAGATAACATCTGTTGCCAAGTAATTCAATATGGCTAATACTAATTGCTCCCCAATAACGCTCGACATATAGGTAAAATGTCAATTCTAAACGCAGTAACAGTGGCAGCGCTAGTGAAGAATTCGTTGTGAAATGGCATGGAAGGTATTGTTTGTGGCGGAGGAAAAAAATGTAAAAGCAAACAGTTGCGCATTCCATTCGGCTATGCACGTGGTACATTCCAGCGGGGTCATGCGCCACGCGGCACAAGTGCAATGATCTACCGCACAGAACACAAACCTGAATTCTTTGACCCTCTAGCCAATGTCTACATTATTCAAAGATAGCTACGCACTGAGAACATCTTTAGATGTGGCAAAATGATCTATTTTTAAGTGGTTTCCTGTAATCTATTGTGCAAGAAACTGATATAGTTGTGTTATATACAGCGAATGCTCGACTAGCTGTACGCATGAGAAGTGTCCAGTATTCTGTGAATCAGTCTGTGTGTTCAACAAATATCCATACTATATCATATTGTCGACTTTATCTAAGTTGGATCCAGTGAAAGGCTAATGAATAGTATGTTTAGATAGTATTCCATCCTTTAGGGAGAGCGGAGGAGGCGCGGGGCGGGAGGCTGCGCAGGAATGCGGCCGCAGCCGGCCGCCTCCCCGGCCCCCGGCGCAGGCGCCGACCACAGCTCTTTTTTTAAGGATAGCGCAAATATTACAATAAAATTTCGGACATTTACTAAGATGCACTCATGTCTAAGCTGAAACTAAGGTCTGCCAAGGCTAAGATTGTTGAGATGTAGCCATTCGTAATTGCATGCGGGAAAACCAAAAGAAAGCTTCTTCATACCTACATATAATATAATATCTGCCCTATGTTAATCAGAGGAACAGTAATTAAATTGTCTATAAAAGACAAATACTGTGTTAAAAGGTGCAATCTATGATACAAACGATGCGCTTATAAAAAAACAGATCATTATCAACACCAATCGTCCCGCGCGAAACCTTTACCGACACTAACTGACCAAAAGGAAAAAGATCGGAGAATCTAACGCATTCCCGGGCCGTCGTAAATTAGGGGCGCATCGGCGCCTCGAGGAGCGCTTGTTACGATATATTTCGAACAAATCCCCGACGGTGTTAATCTGCATAATAACAGCGTCGGCACAAAGCAGTCGCCGACTCCCATTACGCGCGGGCGCCACTCGCGGCCCGAGATCTCTCGCGCGGGCTGCGGCCAAACTTCAAGCGGACGGCTATCCGATAAAAGTCGATATACCCGTAGTGACAGCCGGCCTTTGTCTAACCTGATGGCAAGTACCTAACTCAATATAACTATTTGTGCCGCTATACCGCTCGACATAGTAGGTATAAATAAATTTTAAACGCTGCTTTATAAAAATTAATAATGAGTTTTTGTTGTGAAATGGTAAATATTAGCGTGTGTAAAACGTGAACCGTCTGTCACCCATACTAGCATGTGGCATGATAAATTATGTAGGATGTGTCCTGTCATCCAATAGGGATGATGACTAAGATTTTTTTGTGACGTCATTCGAACCAGTTTTTGGAGAGGAACAAATGTTTGTATGAGAGCAACTACAATTAAAGAACATAACCTAAAAAATTTAAACAAAGATTGACCTCGCTGGCGGCAGCGCAAAACGCTTCATGCTGTGTGTCTATACAAGTATGACGTCACATTTGTACATTTGTACTAATCGTAGTATGAAAAAATCAGGTAAATTGTTGTTTCGGTATACTTACTGCGTTTAAGTACATAGTTGTCATACAATTTTGTTTCTAGAAAAGCGTAAGGATTCTATTGGTAGCTTTTAATTTACTCTTGGACAATAAAAAATGCATATTTTTTCTAAACTTTCAAGGTTCATATCTTTTTATGATTTTAACTATATTTTATAATTTATACTTTATTACGATAATTTGATGGTAGTAAACCATTTAGCATCACTACGTTATCAATTTGAACATGAGGCATCATGCCTATTACTGTAGGAAACTTGTTGAATTGTGCTAGGCTTATAGTATTAGTCGTTGAATTATATTGGATTCAGTGTAACCGTTTAATTGGAGTGGTTGCCGAGGAGTTTTATTCATAAGTATTGAAGAATGAACAGACTAATGCTTTAGATTGAGTATCGTGATCGCATTCGGTCGGCTACGCACTACAAATGAAATTAAAAGATTTTTCAAAAATCCCAACTGCTTTTTTAAATTTTTATAGCCTAGTCACTCCCACGATTAAGAGGAATCCAACGACACCTCATATGTCGAAATCCGTCAAACGGTTTAGGCTGCAGAGCGTGCCAAAGAATAAGGTCACATACATACATACATACATACGCTCGAAAAACATAACCCTCCTTCGGCAGTCGGGTAAAAAGAACGAAAACGAGTAGCTTAATCGCCTGGTGGGCATATTCACCCGAAAATAAATGACACATAAGAGACGTCGATGTCTTACCGTTCATTGATTGCCCTTTTTACGCGGACTCACAAACTCCCTTAAACTCAATACCAACTTTAAACGTGACCTGTACCAACGGAACCAGAGAGAAGACAGTTTCCGAGATAAATATGTTAATAAATATGCGTGTTCTAAGTAACTAAACAGACGTTCAATGAAATAAATGAAGTCCGCCCGCCCTCTGACGGCAAGGCGTGGCCCTGGGGCGCAGCGCGATATAACGCGTCTTCCCGGCACCGGCTAACTACCATGTTAAATCGACCGCCTTATCGCTTACCATTCAAACGACCGCCCGCTACCACTTCTCATTCTGACAATCATATGTAGGTACTACGTATAACGCACCTATTACACATTCCATTCTTAATCGATGCGTTATGGAGCTGGGGTATGATCAGCGATGCGATAATTATAATGTAATTCAAATAATGCACTTTGTTTATAAAGCCTGTTTTATTCTGATAGTTTCGGCCTATGTACTCGGTCTACGTACAAATGATGAGAAATGCATCCTTGATCAAAAAGGACTAATTGAAAAACAACTAGCTAATATAAACTAAAACATTAATGACATAATTCGTCTGATCTAAAGACATTGTTTTATGCAATCGTTACATAGATTAGATCACCATAAACATGCAATGCTAATCGCACAACGCGATATCATCTGTAGAATCGCTCCGTTGTAATTAAACCGAAAGCAACCTCGTCAGAGAAGGTGCAATTATTCCTATAATAATAAGGGCGATGCATAACCGGCGGCAACAAAGGAGTTATTAGCTATAGTCTGGGCAAAGATCGCTGTTTCTGGCTTCGGGAAGCTTAGAGGCACATCGTACCTCTTTCACACGCTAGCACTATCACCGAAAAGAAAGGGATGAGAGTATGTTTGGAGCTTCTCTGTTACTGACACGATTGGACAGACTATATCTCTTTGTCTTGTTACCCGCCATTACTTGCGGCCGGCGTCAGGAATGGCGCCCGACGATATAATATTTCGCGATCTTTTATTTTTGCGCTGCAAATTCAATCAGGACAGGAGGTTGGTGTAGAAATTGGAAAACGCCGCCAAATATGGTCTGAGATATTTTTTAGGACAGTTTTCGATTTTGGTAGGTATCATTATGAAAATTTAAGACGAAAAAGTGAATGGTTGTTGGTTGCGGTTTTTTCAATTTAATATGTCTACAGATACATAACAAAATCAATAGTCAGAGTTAATTTCTATATAAAAAAGCTGATTAAATATGTGTAAGGCTTGGCATGGCTTTTTTGCATAAGCTGTAACTACATATAATTTCAACTAATCCACACTTCCAAACACAACTTTAAGATGATGGCTACTGTAGCTGAAGTAGTGGGGATAGGAATAACTTTTCTTGTCTATGCAGATGGTCTATGGACATGCATGTACTGAAGCAGAAAACCACTATTATAATTATTACAATCTCTACATTTAAAACGTTAAACCGTCCTATGTAGAGGCGCTAATCGCGAGGCGAAATGACTTTGAATGGAGAGTGGAAGAGGCGGCCAGACGGCTAAATAAAAGTCTCGAGTTGGTTCAAAAATGTCAATGTAGGTACATTATTGAGAGTGAAGTGGCAATATTCGTGTATTGTGAATATTTATGCCTGGGAGTCACCCACGCGTGCACAGTATAGACGACGCGACAATACGCCAAGGTTGATTTCAATGACACGGCGCGACGGCGAATTTTTCAGTAAAATAGTTTACCGGGCAGCCAGTGACGGCGGGCGTCTCGGGTCGACGACCCCGCCGTGCGATTTGGCTCTCGCTACAAATGAACCGATATACCTACTCTCATGTGGACATTTGCTCGGCTGCCTTCACCGCCAATATGCACTTTCCACTACCTTATGAACCAAAAATAAGTTCTATGAATAAAAAACATTCGGGATAAAACGAAAACAAAAAGTTTTCTTTTCGACTTCTTTGTAATAAACTTAGCGAAATTCATACAACCGACCGGAATTTTACGAAGAATAAAAAACTATTGTACCTACTTAGCATTTTGAAATGTTTCATAATATTATGATATCTATTCAATTAGGTATTTTACCTAAAATAGCAAAATTATCTGGCCGAAATTGAGATCGTCAAGCCAAAGCAAGTAGGCGTGTAACGGTTTATGCCAAACATTCGTTTAAAAACCCGGAATAGATACTTATAGTTTGCAAAATGTCAATACATGAACTGTGTAAAAGTCACTGTTTTACTTTATGAACAAAGTCGGCTGTAGCGCGGTCCGATAGTGTTTTATTTATAATAATGTAGTGTAACTGTAACAATAATGTGATAGTGCGATGGTGCTAGCGGGCCCTATGCACGTATGCGCTAGCGATAGCTGCATCCCACTCGCGCCCGCAACTTATCAATGAAATTCCTGCGCCACCGCCGCCACTCCAACGGTGCCTCGCGTTCCTTCCCTGACGTAACAAGATGGCGGACGGCACACATGTGCTCGCCCAACCGACCAAGCATTCCGAAGCGCATCCTTCTAAACGTAATTTACGAGAGGGATTTCATGTCTAATGAACACTAATCCAATTACTATTTTAGTTAGTATAGTTATATTATAGGTACATCAATATACGAAAATTCCTTGTTTTTCAGAAATAAAATGAGTTACTTGCTGTTACTCATATTAATGATTGTAAATATAACAAAATAGCATATTTAATATGTTTACAGCACATTAACTATCTACCACTTATTAATAACTTGGACTCAAGAAAATGTAACTTGAAACGACATCTGTGAACTACACTAAGTTCCAACATGCGTCTGAGCAGCATTAATTAGAACCAGAATAAGAACATTGTCGATAGATGGCAGCACTTGCTCATATAAACTAACCAGAGTTTCGACAACACACCTTCTACTTTCCAAGAACTGCCACAAGATGGCGTGGTTTCTAATCCTACTAATATTATAAATGCGAAAGTTTAGATGTTTGGATGTTTAGATGTTTGTTACTCAATCACGCTTAAAAGGCTTAACCGATTTGGATAGTTTTTATCCCGGGTCTACGCAGACGAAGTTGCGGGCGGAAGCTATATGGAGATAATGTGAACATTTTATATACGATAAAGATGTTGTGATAATTAATAATTATATTACATGTTGCACGGAAAATTCATCAGAGATAATTGACCAACGCTTTGCCTACATTAAAACGGTGTTATTTAAACTAACTAAAATGACAATGTACATTTTGCAGCGTACTTGGCGACATAAAATCTTGATAACTGACAGGACTAAAAACAGACAGTGATTTAAGTAGTAGAAATATACCTCAAAATCAAAAAATGAAATACCTGCCTACTGGTACCGGTTGCCAGCAGCATTGCCGGCCGCCGCCGCGCCGAGAGACAAGCGGCCTGGAGGGTGTTGTGGATTGTGATCCAACTACGACCAGCGCACTATCACAGCGATTATCACGCTTTCACCAATCGCGTGAAGACGACCTTTTGTTATGTTACAAAGAGTTCAAAATCGAATGACGAAAGCTTACCTGGCGACATGGAAAGAGGCGCCAGCGTCGTCGCTGGCCGCCGCCGCGCCGAAGGACACGCCGACCGCCAGCCCCTCGGGGATGTTGTGCACCGTGATGGCGACTACCAGCAGCATGATGCGTTTCCACTGCGATTGTCGCGCCTCCAGCGATCGCTGCAGGCTGTCGCGGCGGTCTCCTTCACCGTTGTCGCCGGCTTTCTGGAATATTTATAACAATAGGTACTTAAATACTAGAACAAATGTTTGAGGACGTTCTGACACAAATCGATTTTGTACCAAAAAGTAAAGCTGTAGGTACTAAACGACGATATGCATATAGATATTAGAAAAACATTGGGTACACTACTTTTTTGAGCTGTGGAATAGAAACATCACCAATAATGGCCATATCGGGATTTGAACCCACTCTCTTTAACTTTGAACACAAACTTTGTAGCGGTTATTTTCTCTTATCGGTGACGTCAATTAAGTGTACAGTCAAGGGCACCAATACGAGGGCGACACTGAAAGCCTTTAGAACTGGCCACTTGTAATAAATATAATAAAAAAATAAGTACAAAATTTGAAAATGGAACTCTTTCTTAATATTTTTGTGTACGAATTCCACTCGATTGTCATTTGTTTTACGATTTGGCGGCAAATTGAAAATTGTGTGTACTACGTGAGCATGAATTTAACGCGAGAAAATTTTCGAGCAATGATTTTTTACGACTTTCGATGTAATTTAAGTCAACAAGAAAGTTATGATAGACTTCGATTGGCCTTTCACGATGAAGCCCCATCTCGTGCTACTATTTACAACTGGTTTAATGAATTTAAACGTGGCCGCACTAATCTCACTGATGATCTGCGTGAGGGCCGGCCTTCTACGGCGACTACTGAAGATAACATCAGTGTTGTGCGGCGTATGATAGAGACTGACAAAAGAGTAACCTATCAGCAGATTCGTACAAGCTTAGCCATTGGTATGAGTCAAGTCCACAAAATCCTCCATGAACATTTAGCGGTGAGGAAGCTTTGTGCCCGGTGGATACCTCATAATTTGACAGAAGCCCAAAAAGTCCGTCGTGTTGATTGGTGCCGTGAAATGGGTCAAAGATTCAACGGAGGTGACTCAAATGCTGTGTTCGACGTAGTTACGGGTGACGAAAGCTGGATTTACTGTTATGATCCTGAAACTAAAAGACAGTCTGCTGAGTGGGTGTTTCCTTCCGAGGAGTTGCCTACTAAAGTGAAGAGAGGTCGAAGTGTGGGAAAAAAGATGGTGGCCTCGTTCTTCGGAAGGACTGGTCATTACGCAACAATTATTTTAGAGGATCAAAAAACAGTTACTGCGAAGTGGTACACTAACAATTGTTTACCACTTGTCTTGGAAAAAGTTCGAGAAAAACGGCCTCGCAGTAGGATCCTGCTTCACCACGACAACGCCTCATCGCACACCGCCAAGCAAACGATCGACTATTTGGCGACGGCAAACGTGGAATTACTGGGTCACCCACCTTATAGCCCCGACCTTGCACCTTGTGATTTTTATTTATTCCCAAAAATTAAAGAAAAACTTCGAGGAAAACGTTTTATGGACGCCGACGAAGCAGTGGCTGCGTTTCAAAAGGCCGTCGAAGAGACCCCTAAGGACGAGTGGGCAAAGTGCTTTTCTCAGTGGTTCTATCGAATGCAGCGATGTATTGATGTGAAGGGAGGCTATTTTGAAAAGATATAATAAAAGTAATAAGTTGCTTGATTGCTCAGTTTTTGATTTTCTAAGAACTTTCAGTTTGACCCTCGTATGTATACACCACAAAGTCCAAATATGTAGGCGGTTGCCTTATTATTTCTGCAACAATAAAGTGTACATATTTATGCAACTTTGAGTGAATACATATTGGTGCCCTCGACTGTACCTTGAATATACGTAATAACTTTATAACATTATCTTAACTACTTATATTTTTATTATATTTGTATAACAACAAATCAGACAAAAGTGAGTCAATTAACTTCTTTATAACGCAGGTTGTTGATCTACAAAAGACCAGAATTACAGAATCCATGTAATTTTACAGGAAAACTATAACATTTAACTAATTAACATTCTATTGATCATAATTTGTTGAATGAGGGAAAGAAAGCTGTGTTAAGTATTCAAAGATAAGAAAGGACATAAATAACTCAGCAACTCATAAGTAAGTATATAAACAATGAACACGAAATGACAATTGTATTACCGTTTGAGTAACACGGGTGTCACGATAATCGATACTGAAACTCACTTCAAGCCCGTTAATTACACCAATTACGTATACTTCGTAATTTCCCTCGTGCAACATTTAAACTAATAGTGTCGGACGAAAAATATCACAATCGTTGCTGACATTAGCAATCCATTTATTATATACTCCGTGTATTAATTATTTAATTAGCTGACCAGGAACGAATGCTGCATGACATGAAGAGTCGATTCAGATTACCTATTACGATGTTCACGCACGTTGGCACCGGGGGGTCGAGTGCCGTTTTTTTGCAAGTACTGCATAAATAATGTTTAATGTTTACCTAAGTTATTTTAAGATTTAATAATTAAAACGTAGTAATATAGTGTCTGTGTAAAATATTTTTACTTTGATTTTAAATCGTGGTTGTATGCCGAAGGGTCTTTGCCTTGCGCGCCTCACGGCAAATTCAACAAGAAAGATAATTCACATTTTGTATTTTTATTGCAATTAAATTTTGCTTCAAATGTATTTCTTTCCTCGCAGGAAATGCTGTGAGTGAGTCCCGCGCCGCCGCTGCGTCGGCTGCTAATTGTTCATAGAGGCAGCGAAGTCAATCGCCTACTAATACAAGTCCAGCGTGACTACGCTGAGCAGCCAAACAAAACCGTCGGGTTGCAAATACAGTAAAACCTGTATAATTGACATCTCAAGGGACCACCAATTTTGTGTCAATTAAAGAAGTTTTTCATCTAAATGTGAATTTTATTTTTGTAAATGATTTCTTTTAATTTTGAAGATCAAGGTTCAAACAGATCGTGTTATAAATATTCATATTATATTTAATCTGTTTTACTTGAAAATTTGTACGTTCGGGTTGATTTCATGAAAAAAGCAATACGAGTATTAAACAATTTTGAAATATAGTTATCATAATTGTATAGATAAATAATAACGAGAGCATGCAATTGCATATGTAGTAGTATTGTATGTTTACAGGCATTCTATATTTGAATTTTCTATTTTCTCGTACTACTTACCACTACAAATGCAATTCCATGTTCTCGATAATTCATCTATACGTAGGTACAACACATTAAAAGTTCCTTCCAAAAGGCAAAAATATCAGTGTGCTTTAACGGCCTTTAAATTAAGGAGGCCTTGGATGTCTCGTGTAACAATTATACAGGTCATGTCATTTTAAGAAAAATAAGAGATTTAACGGCGTTTCAATGATAGAGGTCTTCGATCCCTCGTGTGTCAATTACAGAGGTAATATTAAGAAGAAGAAAAAACCAAATGTCAATTATAGAGGTCCCCGAATTTCAATT
The DNA here is from genome assembly GCA_947578815.1 of Epinotia ramella. Lineage (NCBI taxonomy): Eukaryota > Metazoa > Arthropoda > Insecta > Lepidoptera > Tortricidae > Epinotia > Epinotia ramella. The sequence continues at coordinate 11,668,502 of OX388210.1, forward strand.
GCAGAGGTCCTTTGTTGCGAAGGGACCGGGAGGTTTCTCAATTATTAAAACGGGTCGGTGTGACTACGCTGAGCAGTGAAACCAACCATCTGATTGCAAAGATAATTGATGGCTGTTGTACTTACCGAGAGCGAATGCTGTGAGTGATGGTGCCCCCGCCGCCGCTGCGCCGAGTGCTGGTTGTTTATGCAGTCAGCGAAGTCGGTCGGATGCGGTGGGTCTAACGTGACTACGCTTGTGGGCACCGACGGCCGGTTAAGGGCAGTCAGCATTTCTACGTCTTCCATCTTCTCTTTGCCTTCTTTGCTTTTTGTTATGGCTGAGGAGTAAGTTAAAACATTATATTATTAAAATTATTGATTTCTTTCAGTATAATTGTAAAAAAAATGTTGATACGCACATAAACTAAAAATGTAAGACCAGAAGTACACTCATACAAAAACTACGCATACACACCTACAAAAAACTGATAAGTATGTTGCCGGGTCAAGATGCAATCATGAGCCCGAAAATATTTATAAAAATCTAAATATCTTGGCTTTACATTGTATTTACATGGTTTACCATTGAATTGCCGACAAACATTTAAATGAATATTATTTCAAAGACAATGTTTCAAGTATTTTCATTTCATCGACAAGTCATTGCGTCGAGGACTCGATACTAGGTAATTTGAATCGAGGTCTTTTAATTGGTAGTTGACTTATTTCAATAAAATTTATGTTATGGCTTTTCATTTCGGGTTTATTAATTCATTTTTTTTACATATTTAATCTGCATAAAGTTATTTCGGATCTATATCAGAATCCCTAACGTTTTTTAACCTATTTTTGCCGTGCAGTGAGTCGACGCCACCCAACTATGCCAAAGAGCCCGCCTAGCGGGCGCACATCACCACGACGCACAGGGTTGACGCCAACATAAAAGGTTTTTGTTATTTAATGTTAGGGGAATATTTTTACCAAATACGGTGCCAGATTTTATTATTTTCAGTCACTCACCTATCGATAAAAGTTAAGAATATCATTAATCGCAAAACCGTATTAGCTAAAAAATACCACGGTTCATAAAACTGCCCTCAAGCCTACAGTCGGCTACCTGGAATGATAGAACAATACGACTCTAATCTTATTGTTCTATCCTTTTGGGTGTTAAAATGAGACTGCAACGGTTAACACCACGAGTAATTCAGGTAAGAACCAGGCTTATCGCCGATAAAACCGCCTGCGGCTTTTACTTGAATAAGTATTACGTGATATAATTATACTGTAAGTATTTACAAAGTTTGTACGCGAAAAACTATAAAGTAACAAAATAATAATGTTTGATCATAAAAATGACTTGGCACAGCCCTGCACCTCGTGGGTCGCCGGAAAGTATATCAAAAAGTGCGCCCGCCTAGTAGGCGCTCGGCGTGAAGTATTGCGTTGCACATTATGTGGACCAAAGAACTCGCCTAGTGGGCGCTTATATAGTTCTTGGGTTTCTGGGGTACATTCAAGTTTAAGGTCTGGTTGCGAAAGTAATGACCAACAATTAACAAAATCTTTATAAATAACAAAAATGGCAAAAGTTACATTCGTAAAGTCGACCGACTGAGTGGCGAACTATAATCTTACTAAAGACTCATTAGAAATTTAAAAATAATTTTGTCATATCTTACTAGCTCTAGTATTCTACCTACCAAAAAATGAAATTTCGACTTTATCGTAAATACTTACATAAAACTTAATATAGCTTGGGAATTCAACGACTTGAAAAAAATGCAAGGCACTGATAATGACTATCCAAATGCTAATTTTGTGTACATTCTGTTACTGCTAATTATTTTTACCTTGTTGAACTACATCAACTATGTACTGACATGTTTCAAACGAAATCTTGCCGTTAATAATGAAAAACCCTTAAATTACACAAATACATTTTTCAATAAGGCAATTTTACTCTACGAGTTTGCAAGTAATAAGAGTATATTATCATAAATCATTTTTGTTTCAACTCAAACCGGCGCGGACGGGTCGAGTTGCCTTGCCCGTTACCCGAGCGGAGCCGAGATGAGAAACGTTTCTTAGAAACGGGACGGGACGGCACGGGACGGAACGGGACGGGACGGGACGGGACGGGACGGGACGGGACGGGACGGGACGGATCTTGGCGGGTTCGTGTAATTCGGGTTCTTAGTACCGCCGGGCTTAAGGATACGTGTACACGGTTCGGCGTTTTACACGTATACCGCGAGCCCTAACTCAAACGACGTCATTTATGAAAAGTAGCATTACTGCTGTGAACATAAAGCTACTTATGCTTTGGCAATGACAACAGTTAAGACTCTTTTAAAATGAGTCGTTATGCGCAGTCCACCCGGAAGCCTGAATGACGCCGACCTCGGCGCAAGAGGTTTTACACCTATTAAACTTAGACATATTTTCTCCAAAATTACTTTTTTCTTACCTATATTATCTACTCTATGTTTTGTTAAAGGACTTCAGAAATGTTTTCAAGCCATTATATACAGAAAAAGTGAAATGAAAGTTTGGAGTAAAATATTACAATATATACAGATAATTTTGTGTTTTTGTCGTATTGAATATTACAGCTCAGACTGTTAATTATACAAAAAAATAAGAAAAAGTAACTCCACTTAATCGATTTTATGACATAAATGCAAAAATGTTATGGCGCCGAGGCGGCGTCATTAGTACGTTACGGCGGACTTGCAAACGGCATGGCGCCGACCCCGGCGTCATGCGCACTGAAAAGGTTAAATAATCACGAAGTTATAAGTGTCCAAAGTTTTAAGAAGGGGTATGTTCTGTCCCTTTTTCGCAAAACGCAACTTCATATTGAAACGATGACGCTGGAAGAATGTGACGTCACAGGAGACGGCAACGTGCCGCGCCGCATCGCCGTCGACGCGGCTCCCCGGCAGCATCCTGTAATGTGACGTCACACACCGTTTGCGTTTTCTCTCTCTAACAAGCAATATTAAAACGTTTGTAGCTTCGTAATTCTTTGAGATATCTGAATGGGATTTTCGTCACTAGGCATATTTTTTGCAAAATAATACAAATTTTCGAGTCTACACCCCTATTGTCGTATATACATCAGTAGTAAATAACTTTTAAGAGTAATTTAAGTCAATAATGTAATATATGTGATGTGGATGTACTTATGTAAATAAATAAATATGTATATTTATCAAGTTTCGGATCAAATATCGTTTACCTACGCTAATACCTAAAATTATCAACGAAGCATAAAACATCATATATCAACTGCATAATACCCACTGCCAAGGCAATAGCACGAGTCATTATCCAAAAGAAAAAAGGTCTAAGTGCCATTTCATACATTCATAACATTTCATAGTGAAAATCCGCATTGCTGAAAGATAACTGACTAAGAATGGCTCGATCGAAATGACTGTTTTTTTTATATTTCTGGTTTTCTGAACAACATTTTTAGCTAAGTAAAAGGTGTGATGATTTTTTTACAAAACTGATATCGATATGAAACCAAGAAGCTAAAAAAGGCCCTTTTAAGACTACAGAGTACTCTATTACTATCTGTAGTGCAAAAGTAGGAGATACGATTCAAAACTTGACAAAAATCGATGAAAACCTCGGGTAGCCCTCTAAGCAGTAACGCTGCTAACAAAATTATAAATTAAGATAAAAAGGAAAAATTTGTACTTAAGATCTTCACTCTGAATTTATACAGTATACAAACTTTTAAGCAAGTTTGAATCCCTTTAGAAGACGAATTTTCAAAAACGCTGTAATTATGTTTACGTCACTCTGGGCGGTAAGTGAGATTTACCGCCCACGGGCGTTGCGGCAAATCTCACATCACATCCAGGAGAAGGCGTAAAATTGTGTACACACCACGGGCGGTAATTTGTAAAGCCCCAGATCGCATATTTATGGCCCTCACCTTCGGTTCAGGGGGCATTCACGACTTCACCGCCCTAGGTACGTCGTAGTGTATGTACCTACTATTGTTGTATTTTAATACCGTTTTACGAAGTTTCAAGTCCCTAGCTCGAAAAGAAAATCACTCTCCATACAAACTTGCTACCCATTTTTGAACCCCTTAGGGTATGAATTTTCAAAAATACTGAAACTGCTTTTCTTGTATCGTCACTACATAGTATAAAACAAAGTCGCTTCCCGCTATCTGTCCCTATGTATGCTTAGATCTTTAAAACTACGCAACGGATTTTGATGCGGTTTTTTTTAATAGATAGAGTGATTCAAGAGGATGGTTTATATTTAGTACCATTGCGGTGTAAAATATAGTACCCGTGCGAAGCCGGGGCGGGTCGCTGGTGTAGTATAAAACAAAGTCGCTTCCTGCTGTCTGTCTGTCCCTATGTATACTTAGATTTTTAAAACTACGCAACGGATTTTGATGTGGTTTTTTTTTAATAGAGTGAATCAAAAGGAATGTTTTTATGTATAATACATAACTGTGCCTCCCTGTATATCAAACTGTCCAATGCCAGTATGCAACGAGACTAGGTTCCTTGGCTTTATGTTAGACTCAAATCTTAACTGGAAGTGCCATGTCGATAAGCTGTGTGCTGGGTTGAGTAGTGCGGTATTTGCACTGAGAAAGTTGAAACCCCTAATTTCGAATGTCTCATTAAAATCGGTGTACTATGCTCATTTCCATTCATTAATGACTTATGGAGTACTCATCTGGGGAAACTCAACGGATGCCAATCGAGTCTTCATAATGCAAAAACGGGCATTACGAACGCTAGCTGGTGTGAAACCTCGTGACTCATGCAGAGAAATCTTCATAACGCACATAATTATGACGCACTACTCCACATACCTATTTGAAATTATAATGTTTGTTAGACGAAACTTAACCATGTTTAGGGTTGTCGAGGTATCAGGTAAGACTATTCGTTCCACAGGCCAACTAAGAACAGTCCCACGTCGCATGGCACTTGCAGGAAAAAACCCGCGCATCATAGGTCCTACGTACTATGAACGTGTACCCGCCGAAATACGCATAGAAACATCAGAAACCATATTCAAGCGTCGATTAAGAAACTTTCTATTGGAAAATCCACTGCATTCTATAAGTGAATTTTTTGACATAACCGCATAATTTTTATTTATTGTTTTTTGATATAATTCAATTATCGTATTATTATGTACTGACGATCCTTTTAGGTGAACTTTGATAACTATGACATAAATTTAAATTAAGTGGACATAGTTATATTTCAATTGTTAGTTATTAATTATTATTCTTCAAATTACTTTTATTGAATGTTATCGTATGTTGTTGACGATCACAATAGGGATTCTTTTAAATTGACATGGAATGTAATTTATAATGTAATCTTATATTGTGAGTAAATGAATCTGAATCTGAATCTGAATCATGCATAATATATATAACGCTGGCTGAGCCCTACGAGATAGATCAAAATAATGTACAGTCGCCATCAGATATTTCGGAGCGGCCAAGGTGCTCACAAATATCGGAACACGCCTCTATCGTCGAGGCATTAGAGACGTGCTCCGATGATTGTGAGCACTTTGGCCGCTCCGATATATCTGATGGCGACTGTACTACAGTATTGTATTGTACACCTTAAAAAGGTCTCTTAGGTTTTTTACGAGAAATAATGGCTAAAGTATTTACGAAGCGATTTTAAGCTATACAGCATTCATCCTTATCCAATTGAGTACCTTAAATACATTGTGCATTTAATATAGATCAATATCGTCGGGGATAGTGCAATACCGCGTAACTAGCACTAGTAAATACTGCGTATCTATACAACACTCATAGGGCAAATCCGCGTTACTGGCATTGGTTAATACCGCGTGTCTATATAACAGCCAAATTACGATTTCCCGCCAACGAACGTAAAATCCTGATTAGAATATACCAAGCTTCTCCTGGTAAAGTTGAGTTTTGTGTAGATACGCAGTATTTACCAGTTCTAGTTACGTGGTTTCGCACTGTGGGTGTTGTGTAGATACGCACTATTTACCAGCGCTAATTACGCGGTATTGCACTATCCCCGACGATATGGCCCTGTACAGCATGTATAATTTAAATGAATATTTTCGAAGATATTACAGATTTTAAATGCAGGGACATAGCGGCAGCGGTCAGCATTGCACCGAAGCCGGGGCGGGTCGCTAGTATTATTATAAAACCTTTTTACGAAGTTCCAAGTGTCTATCTTAAAAAATAAATAAATTACAATACAAATCTTCAACCCTTATATCACCCTCTGAAGAAATGATATCTAAAACAACGCCACGCTATTAATGCTATATCCTATTCTGAGGTCTCAACTACGATATTGGAAAATTTAACCAAAACAGGTTCAGTAGTTTTTGCTAAAAGTGGGATTACCACTAACTATATACTGGTGTTCATCGTCGCCACTTGAGAACAAAGCTGGCGCTATAACGTGTACCTACCTACCTACGCGACTTTTTCCAATCGGTTATTCTTTAATTTTCTCTGCCTTCACCTTAACTCCATCAAACTTTTTTATACGTTTCATATGGTCTGACGGAGTATAGAAGCAGACAAAAATCTGGAGAATTATCTAATACCTACCTACGGCTAGAATATGCGTGGAAATTAGTGACGTTCTGCATAGCGCTATTGAAGTTTTTCATATCCGTTGTATAAATACAATAACCCTTCAACTTTTGTTATTTTGTCTCTCTGACCACATATACGAACTTTCACATTTATAATATCAGTGTGAAGTGTGATTTGTAGGATTTTGAGCCCGTATCAGATCTCCCCGCATACACATAAAAAGACATATGTGTACGTATGTATTGTAGTACCTATCTATTGTTTCTTCATATCGCTGAAGAATTGCATAATTAAAATCATTAATGAGCGATGCCAACCGCAGCATTGCTGATAAGGCCGCGATAACTTATTTAAATACAGGACATTTTGCATTCCTGTCCCACATTTCATATAAATCGGCGTAGTTTTACGTCGTAACTGTCTTTGTCCTTGTTATGCATGCCGATGACGACACATATTACTATAAGTAAGTGATATAATGTCGTTCATTGTCAGCGGTGATAAGCATTGCCTTATGAATCTTATGATAGTCCGCCACGACAGTAGCCATGGTAAGCCTCTCAGATAAGATACAAATCTCTGAATACAAAGATTTTATTTCCTCAGCCAGTAGCATAACAAAAGGGTTTGTATTTGATCTCTAAGTTCGCTATGGTTGTAGAGTGAAACTAAACATTAACTTGATTACTTGTCTGATATCAACTTTTTAATGTGATAACATTTGTTGAACCTGCACTTTTATATAATCCGTTATATAGCAAGATAGTACAAAGGACATTTAAGAAAATACCTAATCTTATTTGACGACCGCTTTAGCCTAGTTGGTAGTGACCCTGCCTACGAAGCAAGAGGTCCTTGGTTCGAATCCCGGTAAGGGCATTTATTTGTGTGATGAGCACGAATATTTGTTCCTGAGTCATGGTTGTTTTCTATGTATTTAAGTATTTATTTATCTATCTAAGTATGTTTATCGTCGTCTAGTACCCATAGTACAAGCTTTGCTTAGTTTGGGATTAGGTCGATTTGTGTAAGATTGTCCCCTAATATATTTTTTTGTTATTTGAAGGTCTCTAAATCCAATAAAGATTTTACAAAGTTTTATTTAGTTCCGCCTGCCCCGATGTCAAATTTTATCCAGTCAGAATTCATATAGCGTTCGCTTGAGCTGTAATTTTACATACATCTACACTAATCTACACTAATATTATAAAGAGGAAAGATTTCATTGTTTGTTTGTGTGTTTGTATTGAATAGGCTCCGTAACTACTGGATCGATTTGAAAATAGTTATTTACGATACAAGTGCCGAAAATAGGAAATTCGCAACGAGTGGTGATAAATTAAAACACGACCGAAGGGAGTGTTTTAAATCGACACGAGTTGCGAATTACCTATTTGCACGTGTATCGTACAACGTTTTACTGTACATATGGCTCTTTAAAGTTTCGACATATGCACGGAAAGTGCTCTTTCCGCACTAGTGCGGGAAAGAGCACTTTCCGTGTCGATTTAAAAAACTCCCAACTAATCACTGATTTGAAAAGCAAAATTTCATCCAAATAAGTCGTTTAAGCGTGATTGAGTAACAAATATCTAAATATCTATCCAAACTTTCGCATTTATAATATTAAGTAGGATAGTAGGATCTATTATATATCTATGTACCTATATATGTATGTTTATCGTCGTCTCGTACCCATAGTACAGTCTATGCTTCGTTTGGGACTAGCTAGATTTGTGTAAGATCGTCCGTAAATATTTATTTTATTTTCTATTTATTTATTTTAAATAATGTAAAGTAAATAGGATGACAACGCATTACCTACAATGTTATCGTAGAGCTGGAAGCATCTGCCTTCTCATCTTTAGAGAATGATGAGAAGGAAGATGCTATAGGAACTTTTTGATGACGTACCCCTGCTATATGTTACGTTACATCGATCAAATACTATCTAGGTATTTTTTTTTCCAACAAGTAATGTTGCTCGTTTAATAATATACGACATAGGACACATTACATAGGTACCGATATTTACAATAGCACGAATTATCGTGACTTCGTTCGTACAACCCATAAAGACTATGTATAAGGTTTTTTCACATGCGTATATATTGGGACCAAACACTATCTAGGTATTTCGTATTTTTTTGGTATAAAAAGAAGAAGCAATAAAAAGGGTGGCAGAGTGTTATCAATTGTAATTACCGGTTATAGACCATTTACTCTTGAATAATAAGGAATACTTGTTCTCGGGTCAGTATCCCAAAGGTGCGTTAGCCTTAGTGTAAGGCCTGAGTGGACGCCCCGCTCAGAGCGGGGCGTCGAGCGTCCATATGAATTGCGTTTGTTTTATATGGACGCTGCACGCCCCGCTCTGAGCGGGGCGTCCACTCAGGCCTTGCACTTAGTGACTTCACCCGCGTGGGTATTTTGTATGTATTTCAAGTAGGTATTGATATGACGTAGCTGTTGGGGAAAAAATAAGAGGAAACAAAGGGCCGTTTTTCCATAGAAACGTAGTCCCCTGTTTTCTCCCTGGATAATGGCAGTAGAGCAATTTTCGTAGTCAACAAGGAACCCCTATAGTTTTGCCATGTCCGTCCGTCTGTCTGTCCGTCTTCGGCTTAGCTCAGTAACCATTACTACTAGAAAACTGTAATTCGGCATGGGTATATAAATCAATCACGCCGACAGAACAGTACAATAAAATCTTGAATAAAAAAAATGTTTAGGGTACCTCCCCTACACCTAAAGCGGGGATGCATTTTATTTCTCGTTAAACTCATAGTGTGGGTTATGGTTGGATAGCTCGTTAAAAACTATTATGGGTTTCCTAAATCCATGTTTCAAATCAGTGGTTCGTTTGCGAGATATTGAGGGGATATGAAAAAAATCGTGTTAGTAATACATATAATGAATTTAAAAGGAAAACTATCACGGACAAGTAGGCATAAGTAGTTACCGAGTAATAGTCAACCAACTTAATGTGTGTTGGAAAGACCTATTTTCGTACAAATTCGGCCGACACAACCGCACCGCACGTCGATGTAACTAAGACAGACAGGCAACTACGGAACCCTACACTGCGCGTGGCCCGACACGCACTTGGCCGGTTATTTTTCCCTTAAATCCATGGCTGCTATTGACATGTTCCTATGTTTTCCTTTTTTTTATAAATGTATTCTTAAAAGAGATATATATCTTCAAAAACCTAAGAAAAATTGCAGAGTTTCCACTGTGTTCAAACATCCAGCAAACAATTTTGATTAGATTATTTAAAAAAAGGAAAACATAGGAACACGGCCAAAGCCTTTCATTGATTTTTAATAAAAAAAATAGTTAAATAAGTCGAGTATTGGAGAAGAAATCAGGGGACTACGAAACGTTGATTTCATGTACTTTTAATAGGTATTTTCGGTCCAAGCTGCAGTTGTCTCTATCGCGCTCTGCGGGGGAAGGCTTGAGGCTTGAGGTTGGCGCGACAGCAATACATTTTACAAATACCTATTTCTCAATTATCTCGTCCTTAGTGTTTCCTCTTAAGGTGAGAACATTAGCGCTTGAAAGGTTATTTACTTGATGTATACATACAATTAAATTTATTGTAGGATTCAATCACATATCATACAATAAATATTTAAAGGCTCCAATAGACCAGACCAAAGGGTCAATCACTTATGTATAGTCGATTAATAAAAAGGTTCGTCACATTTCGAGTCTTTTTCAACCTTATTTCAAATCTGTTAAGGTCCAAAAGTGACGAACATTTCACGTTATTTTCTTATCAGATTCTGCTTATGTAATCATGTTTTTTTCCCACAAATTATGGTAACTTTGATTTCGTTGTTGTGGTATGTACAGAATACACCAATATACCACCAATTCACAGTTAAGAGTCCTTACGCCCACATAAGCAGAAGCGGAAGCGTACGTATTTTGCAAAATGCTTCCTTTTTCATTCAAGATTAAGACGTAACTATTAGTATTTATTCAAAAACTGATAACGTAATTAAATAATGATTTATTAACCTCTTAATAATTTTTAAAATATAAATTTCTGCGCGCGGCGTCTGTGCATTTACGGCATCGTAGCGTAGGTCCTATAGTTATGATTATTTTTTATGGGTTAACATAAAGTTATAATTTGCTATCATATTATTTATACGGCAAAATAAAAGTACAATTTGCGGTAAAAAAATATAATGTAATCCTGTTTTCACCAAAAAAATTAAGAAAACTCGGAAGGTATTTTATCAACTTTTTAAAATGAATTTTTGATTTTCAATCATGTCAGCCCCTCGTAAAAGATTTGGTGATGTGAATTGTAATCATTCATGTAAGTACCTAATGATTCTTGTTTACTGCAAAATTGAGAACCGAAACGACACTTCTCACTACAAAATTTGAACAAGACTCCCAAGAAAACTCATTTATTTTAGGTTTAGAAACAGAAATGAAAATTTGAACCATGTTAGCCCCTAGTTTAAGAAATAATTATTTAAGTACGTTATCAGTTTTTGAATAAATACTAATAGTTACGTCGTAATCTTGAATGAAAAAGCAAGCATTTTGCAAAATTCGCTCGTTTTAGGAGTAAGGACCCTTAAGTACCCTTGAATGACATAAAAATGTGATAAAGTAAGTGCAACAATGTCGACAAAAGTATACAAGGGTGTGACATGTTACTGCAATAATAAGGTACTGAGCACATATAGCTTATCTGCAGTTAAACATGCCAATCTATCAGTTCTCACAGAATCACTCACTGCACCCAGACACTAAGCACACATTTCTTATTTGCGCAGTCCCTGTATTCATACTAAAACTTTATCCCAATGATTTGCATACACCCACATACCCATAACCAAAATATATACCTAAATGAGTTACATTTATATTTATTATTATTATTATGTATATTTTATCCATATCTCAGGACCATGGGGTCCCGGACTTTTGGAAGGCATGCATGGGGCCGAAGCCAACAGCGCAGAGGCCCTTTAAAACAAATATAATATAAAGCGAGGGATACACATGGCGGATACCATCTCCGAGCGCACAACATGATGCACCCGGTGATGGTCCCCGCCAGATGCAAAGACTATTGCAGAGCAACACTGTGCTGCGATGGAAACTAAGGTTATTGGGTTGAATGGTGGGTGGTCTGGACAATGGGTTATGGGAGGAGACTAGCGGACACCTGCCGTGACAATAAGTCTCAAAATTGTAAAAAGGCAGGCGGTGACTCGCCAACTCGTTAAGTGGGCCCCACAAACAGTCGCACACACAGTGCGACAATGGAGCAACACGTCTGAGCGGCTGTAAGGTTGTCGAGAGGTGAGTCTGCGGTGCGCCAGATCCCGGTAATCCGTTCAAGGGCCGCCGGCGTTATGACATTTTACACTTCCAACCTGGAGCATAGGTTCTGCTCTTGCGACTCCACTCTGGCCGGCCGGTTAAGGCAAGCACAGAGGTGAGGGCCAGATCACTCGGGACCTTTATTGTTATTGTGAGCCTGTAGTGTCCCACTACCGGGAAAAGGCCTCCACCAACATTTTCCAGTGCTCCCGATTCTGAGCAGTCTCTGCCATTTTTTTTTTAATCGGCCAAGTGCGTGTCGGGCCATGCGCAGTGTAGGGTTCCGTAGTTGCCTGTCTTTCTTAGTTACATCGACACGCGCGCGCCAAATAAATGGTTGCGTCGGCCGAATTTGTACGAAAATTGGCCTTTCCAAGTACACATTAAGTTGATCGACTATTTCGGTAACTACTTATGCCCACTTGTCCGTGATAGTTTTCCTTTTAAATTCATCAATGTACTACTACCACGATTTTTTTCACATCCCCAGTAGTAGCCATTTATTTTTGACCCCATAATATTTTTGAACGAGCTATCCAACGATACCCCATAACATGGTTTAACGAGTAAAAAAAAACATCCCCGCTTTAGGTGTAGGGGAGGTACCCTTGGTCGACTATTACTCGGTAACTACTTATGCCCACTTGTCCGTGATAGTTTTCCTTTTAAATTCATTATTTACCACGATTTTTTTCACATTCCCAGTCGTAGCCATTTAGCCGGCAGGGGGACACACATGACTCGAACAAAAATTAGGGCTTTAAAGCCCAATATCTCGCAAACTAATCACTGATTTGAAAAGGTTATAGGAAACCCATAATATTTTTGAACGAGCTACATCCACGCTTTAGGTGTAGGGGAGGTACCCTAAATTTTTTTTTTCTAAATTTTATTGTACTGTTTTGTCGGCGTGATTGATTGATATACCCATGCCAAATTACAGTTTTCTAGTAGCAATGGTTACTGAGCTAAGCCGAGGACGGACGGATGGACAGACGGACACGGCGAAACTATAAGGGTTCCTTGTTGACTACGGAACCCTAAAAAGGAGTCTAGCTATTTCCATCGCCCGACGAGGTCTGTCACGTCTCCGTTTCGAGCTGTGGGGCTGCCATTCAGTGGCGAACTTGGCCCACAGTTCACTCGGCATGCGGCAGACATGACCAGTCCAGTCCAGCTTTAACTTGGGTGACTTCCGAGCTACATCGACTATTTGGATTTTGGAGCGCAGCGTGGTGTTCCGGGTGCGATCCACTAATTTGATACCTAATATGCTGCGCTCCATGGCTCGTTGGCAAAACCCGAGTTTGGACTTTTGAGATGACGTCAGAGACCAAGTTTGGGCACCGTAGGTGAGAATTGGAAGAATACACATGTCCATGAGTCTCCTCTTAAGTGATAATGGAAGGTCACCTTTCATCAGATTTTTCATGGACCAATGGCTCCTCCAGGCGTTTTCAGTCCGTCTTTCGACCTCCTTCTCCTGTCGCGCCTGGAAGGAAACTAGTTGGCCCAAGTAAAGGTACTCATGGACATATGCATTTGTTTCTCCGTTTATCTCAATCCTACGTGCGGTGCTATTAGTCATAAGCTTAGTCTTAGTCATGTTCATTGTTCAGTTAAATTTTAGCTCGCCTGATCTTTTTGTTGATATAAGTAAAAAAAAGTAGAATAGGCATATAACAAACTGAAATTGGCCATAATTGCTTAAAGTGCAATGTTGCAAAAATATTAATTGCAACTTGATTTGCTTAGTTAGATGTTTAGATTAATTGGTTCCGAACGAAACAAGAAAATACAAGCATAGCTTTTATATCTTGAAATGGAAAAATAAATAGAAGTATGCCATTATAATGCATTATATGCATTTAAAAATTTAGAACAAATTATGAAAGTATTTTTTCTCAAACATGCAATAAAATATTGACGTTGTGTTCTTCATAATGGGCTTCGAAGTGTCACGTTTCGGGCGCAGCGAGACGAGAGACCCGTAATGGCATTTCATACAAAATTGGAGGCGTAGGTGTCTTTTTTAATTTCCATTCCACAATTTGTGGCACAGGAACACGGCGTTCAGCCATGAAAATTAAAGTTTGATTTCTTGGAGTTTTTTAATTTATTTCATTGCATGTTTGAGAAAAGCACTATACATACCTCGGCGTGAAAAAGGGTTGCCAGCCTCATAACTATCCGACCTCGCTACGCTCGGCCGTCTATATGTACTCGGCCGGCAACCCCTTACTTCCCAGCCTCTGTAGTAATGTACTAATGTTTTATGCCGGCTTAACATCATGAATGATTAATTGATTATGTAAACTATGATGGCACTGGTAGCTATATTATTATTATTGTGTAAGGTCTATACTAATATTATAAAGAGGATTAGTGTATGAGATTGTAGCTTTGTAAGTTTGTATGTAGTGGGTAATTTCCGAAACCATCAGATTTCAAAAATTGTTTCACATTATATTATTCACATATCACATATATTTCACATATCACGAAACAAATTATTTAATGAAATATTTTTTGTTTTCATGTTATTTTTAACGAGGAAGATCCCGTCGGGGGCTACAGACGAAGATGGTTTATTTTTCCATTATATTATTTCTCTGTATCATATGATCATATCGTTTAATTGTTTCACAGGTGTATATAATGGACTTTCTGGATAGACATAGGCTATATTTTATCCAGCGTGATGGCATACATTATTTTTAATATGCAGGCGAAGCCGAGCTAGTATATTGCTATAAAATTATATAAATACATTTAAGTCTTATTTCCTGGACATCAGTTCTGGAAATGGTTACCAATAGTAAACTCAGAATGATTGTTTCTCTGTATGTACCTAGTTATATAAATGAAATTAAGATAGTTGAATAATTGTAATATTTAGACATGTTATATTTTTTATATTATTAATAAATGCCCTATTTTAAATAACAAATAATTAGTAAATGAACTTGGTGCTTGACCTAGGCATTGACTAGAACAGATTAGGAATGCCTTGTTTTGGTAGTAGGTACCTCCACCTTGTATTCGCAAGCCTGGAAGAGATCCCTCTTTGGAAGTGGAAATGTGCATTAATCTTTACATAAAATAATAAAGCCCATATAGGCTAAACAGCCATCAGAGCTAAGAATAACTTTGTTGCTATTCAAATGGACTAATGTGCTAAAATAATTGTGAAAGTAGTATTTGTATGGTAATACAGCTTAACTCTGGTAGAGAAACAGCCTTAAGGTATTACAAGTTAAAAAGAATAAACTAACAAGAAACTGTAAGAATCAATGTTGCATAAATTAAAAATAAATTGTACTCACACATCATCATGTTTGTAGAATTTAGTCCCAAATAGTCTAGGAACATATCTGTTCCAAATACAAATACTGCGCCGAGAAGGAATCCCACAGCAACAGGAAGAAAAGCAAAATTCCCATATATTCCTTGTTTCTCACAAAGTGTTATTGCCGGGTCCAACAGGGACCAGTATGATGCCGCCGTCATGACACCAGCGGCAAAACCCAGTGAAACATCCAGAAGTTTTCTCTGAAAAAAGAATTGATTCCTTAACCTTAACTAGGGTCATTACACTGGTTACGCGACCACTTTCGGTTAGCGACCACCTGAAGGAGAAGATATTATTTATTTATTTATTTAAGCTTAATTTATTCCATATTGTTAGCATTCACTAATCTAAAAAGTATAACAAAAGAATAATAACTTGACAAAATCTAAAATAATATCAAATGATGAAACAATATTGAATCTGCGGCCTAAGATTAACATAATCAATGTCACTGCATCTGGTAGATGATTGTATCAACGTGTTAGGTCATGCTGGATGCTAGGAATTTAGTGGTATTAGTAGTATTACATGCATCATCAGTCTCACTTGAAACTAAGGCAAAATCTTAATACCAATATGTCAACTATAAAGAAATTTTATTATATCGTAAAATTCGTATCTGTAGCGCCTTTCATATATAAAATTGTTAACTTTGTACCTGTTTTCCTCGTACGAAAAATACTACAGCGGCACCGGCGGCAGTAAGGCCCCAAGTCAATAGGGTACCCAGAAGGGCCTGTGTCACTGCCCCGTACCCCTCAATCATCTTGTTATATATTTAAGTAACTATTTGCTTCTTAAGTACTATCGGCTGTTCATCTCTTACACACGAGATGTTTTTAAACTAATAGCTGCTAAACATGTCCTATTTATATACCTCGCGGGTCTGTGTCTGTCTAATCTGTCTTGTCTACGTACGTGTGTCAATGTCAACTGTCAATGTCATTCAGGTGACAGATACTGATGTTAACTTTTTTTTAGGTCCAAACTGTAAAAAAAGTCTCAGACGTGATAACATACGGGTTGTTATTATTGCGTATGAAATAAAAATTCACCATTTTTTAGAAACGCTGTTGTCGCCATTTACCTGTGCTATGTTACTTTACTTCCTTTTAAATACTAGCGTACTACTAACTCTCATGCACTCTACAGACGTAGTGATTTGACCACAATTTATAATTGAGATTTAGGCTGCTTACAGACGAGCGACAGTAGTCGCAGGCGGTCGTCAGCGACCGTCGGCGACCGTCGCCGACAGTGTGTCGCGTACTGTCGCTCGTCTGTAAGCAGCCTAATTGAAGTCAAATGGAGGCATTAAACTACCTCCTATGCTAGCTAGCTATGGAACTATTAAAAAAACCGGCCAAGTGCGAGTCGGACTCCCGCACGAAGGGTTCCGTTTCATTATCTAAAAAAAGGGCAAAAAAACAGGTTTGTTGTATGGGAGCCCCCTTAAATATTGATTTTATTATGTTTTTTTAGTATTTGTTGTTATAGCGGCCACAGAAATACATTATATGTGAAAAATTCAACTGTCTAACTATAACGGTTCATGAGATACAGCCTGGTGATAGACGGACGGACGGACGGACAGTAGTAATAGGGTCCCTGTAGTAAGTTAAACCACCGAGCTCGGATAGCAACTGATTTATTAAAATAATAACGGGTACACATACATTTGTAGAACTACCTACAACATCTTTCCCTTAAAATAAAAAGCATGCATAACTACAACTACTGTAAAAATACAAATTCTTATACTACATGTTTAACCCCCCTTCTAAAAGAAAATGATTTTAGAACAAATTCGTTATATCAATACCCATTTTACGAGCTTTGTTACGAGTAAGAGCGGACTCGTATGGCTGACCAGCAGGCCTTGCGCTTGCAAACGGGTTCGAACCTTGCGCCTGCAATACAGGTGGTACCGGCGCACTTTTTACATCAGGCGGGATCGAACCCTGAGCGGGAAGCGGCGGCGGCGGGGGAGGCACGAACTTCTCCCCCGGCATCGGCACTCCCGGCTCACATTTAATTAGATGTCGGCGGTTACGACGATACTCCATTCCTTTTCGATTTTTTATTATAGGTATATGAACGTGGAGTTTTTAATTTTTTAACAACTTTTCCTCTCATTTTATTTGTTGTACTAGTGTGATCCAGTATGATTACGTCATCGCCAACACCTAACTCAGATAGATTTTTGCAATGTTTATCATAGTTTGTTTTGGTTTTATTTTGTTGCTTAATGAGCTCTTTATAAGGTTGCATGTCATGACTAACCGGTTTTAACAAACTTTGATGAACGGGCAGCCTACAATTAAGTCGACGGCCCATTAACAATTGCGCGGGTGAACCTATTTTTCCTCGCGGTGTATTTCTGTAACTTTCTGTATCTAGATAAAATTTCATCAACATCTTTTTTATGATTTGCACGGCTCTTTCACTTTTTCTGTTTGATTGATGATAGTAGGGAGACGAAGTTACGTGCTCGAATCCCCATTCAGTTTTAAATCGATTAAATTCCCTGCTCGTGTATTGTGTGCCGCTATCACTAATTACTGTGTGCGGAATTCCGTATCTAGCAAAATTTTCTTTCATAATAGTAATAATAACTGCCATCGAAGTTATATTTTTTAACTGTACAGTCAGCGTCATATAGTTAGTAGCAGCCAATGTAGCCAAATATTTCAGTACACGTCTTTATTACTGTAAGAATAAGGGTGTGTTACGAAATATTTGGCTACTCTGGCTGCTACTAACTATGTGACGCTGACTGTACCACTTCAATGTAACCAGAATAATAGTCAATCAGTATTAGAAAACACTGTTTTCTAAATTCAAATATGTCGGTTCCCACTTTATACCACGGCAAGTCTGGGATTGGTATAGGTAACATCGACTCCCTACCGAGCATTCTGACATTCCTGACAAGCGTCGCAGCGCCTCACATACATCTCAATATCTCTCCATATGCCTGGCTAGAACAACACTTCTCGCGCGCGACCCTTGCAACGGTCAATGCCCTGATGACCATCGTGAATTACTTTAAGCATTTGGTTACGTCGGGATTATAACTAGCCCGTTTTTAAAAATCACACCCGAAAATAATATGTAACTCATCTTTAAATTACCAATATGGTCTTAATTGTTCCAGAACATTACGCTTATGCTGTGGCCAGCCCTTATTTATATATTATGTTAGGTGACACATAACCTCATCTTTTGCAGTTTCATCACTGACCAGTTTCAATTTTAATTCTGACATCTGAACATTGCTAATTAACTGGTTTACTTGATACACAACAAACATACTTATGGAGTCATCGTATAAATCCGGCAGGGGCGCACGCGATTAGGTGTCTGGTATATACATATATTTACCTACCAGGTTTATAGCTGACTCTCAAGTCATAACATAACCTTGCAATCGCAACATCATTCTCTGTAAGCGTACTGGGATCGTGTTTAACGCTTTTTTAAATATACTCTCTAA
Source organism: Epinotia ramella (assembly GCA_947578815.1). Lineage (NCBI taxonomy): Eukaryota > Metazoa > Arthropoda > Insecta > Lepidoptera > Tortricidae > Epinotia > Epinotia ramella. Next base: position 11,687,296 of record OX388210.1, read on the forward strand.
TGGTTTATGGTCAGTTTCCACGAGGACATTTTTTTGACCATATATGTACTGATGATATTTCTCACACGCAAATAGAATGGCCAACATCTCTTTTTCTATTTGAGCATACCTCGTTTTGTGTCCGTGAGCGTGCGCGACGCGTACTCGACAGGGCGCCCGCCCTGAAGCAGGGCGGCGCCCAGCGCCACCGCGCTGGCATCCATCGAAACCACAACGGATTGCGACGCATCAAACAGAGTTAACACCGGTGCATTGCAAACCAACTCTTTCAACTTAGCAAACGCACCCTTTTGGACGGCGTCCCAGCACCACGCGGACTCTTTTTTAAGGAGTCTGGTAAGCGGAAAAATATGTTCCGAGTAATGCGGGATGAACTTGGACAACTAATTAATTGCACCTAAAAAGCGTTCAAGTGATTTCTTATCGTCAGGTGCCGGCATATCTTTTATGGCCCTGATTTTCTCCGGATCAGGCTTCATGCCATTTTTATTAAACACATGACCTAAGTATGTTACCTCCTCTACGCACAACTTACATTTGTCCTTATTAAATTTTAAATTTATTTCTCTAGCTCTCTTTAATAAATTATTCAATCTTTCGTCATGTTCGCTCTTGGTCCGACCCCAACAAATAATATCATCAATAAACGAATCAACGCCATCTACATTTTCTAATAATTGTTTGATTTTAGCATGGAACACTTCTGAAGCACAATTTAATCCGTATGGTAACCTAAGGTACTGGTACCTACCAAAGGGGGTTCCGAATGTGCACAAATCTGCACTTTCATCGTCTAACTGTGTAGTCCAAAACCCCGAGCTAGCATCCAAGACCGAGAAGTATTGAGCCCCATGTAGTTTAGCTGCTATCTCATTAATAGTGGGCAGCTGGAAATGCGCGCGTTGCACGGCACAATTGAGCGGGCGGGGGTCCAAGCAGATACGTAGCGACCCATTCTTCTTAGCCGCTATCACCAGGGCACTCACCCACCGCGTAGGATGATTTACTTTACGTATGACGCCTAACTGAACCATCCTGTCCAATTCTTGCCGCAATTTATCATGCAAGCCTATCGGTACTTTCCGCGTCGCACTCACTACCGGCGGAACCGACTCATCAACCACTATGTGGTACCACCGCCCCGGAAGGCACCCCAGCCCCTCAAACAAATCACTAAATTCTGATAAATTAACAGTATGAATGCGTTTAATCAATCCTAGCTCACTACAGCTATCATGCCCCAATACGCTTTCACAACTTATGTCAGCTATAGCAAATTTCATTTTATACACTTTATTTTTATAACATCAATTCATAAAAGATATACCTTTTATAGGGATTATATTACCACTATAAGAATGCAATTTCATGTTCGGTTTATTAAATAACCGTAAAAAAAACATAACCTAAACACAAATATCTTTGAAATGACAATACATTTATATCAGCACCGGAGTCCAGTCTAAATCTCTCATCTCCACACTCACCTCTTAATGTCTCATACCAGTCTTCCGACGACACGTTCACTGAAGACACATCAGCAATCACCGGTATATAAAACGACTCACACTCGATATCGGGTTCGTTTTCGTCACAATTCGGTCACTTTCCTTATCGAAAACAAATGTTTGATATGCATTGAACCCCTCGGGTCCTATTAAATTGATAAGCAAACTTGCTTGAGTCCCGGCATCTTCCTTAGACACCCCGGATGCCTTAAGAAATAAATTGAATTGCATCTTCCAACACTGCCACGCGTCAGCCCGGCTGACGTGGCTCCCATCGGTGTTGAGCTCGGGAGGCGGTCTCGCGTGTTCCATCCTAGTCGCAACTCGTTTTTATAACACTGACTACATAATTTCACCACAAAGACTCGCAACATAAATGCCGAATTATTTTATTTTCACCGCTGTCACCATGTAGAAAGTTAAACCACCGAGCTCGGATAGCGACAGATTTATTAAAATAATAACGGGTACACATACATTTGTAGAACTACCTACAACAGTCCCATTTTTACCCTTTGGGTACGGAACCCTTAAAATTAGATGATGCCATTATTGAGATTTTCATTACTATTTTGTTACCAATTTTTGTAGTTATAAAAGTTTTTATAATTCATAATTCATGTATTGCATAGTTATGATGTGGTACGGTCGAGGTCATAAATACGTTTACACTTTTGCACCTTATTACCTTGTAATAAGGTGCAAAAGTGTAAGCATATTTATGACCTCGACTGTACAAATAGGTGTTACGGTAATATTTATTTATTTATTAGGGTAGGTTCACACATGAACCCTGTTAGGGCACAGCACAGATAACCTCCTATAGATGGAACCTATAGGGGACATATATGCTCTAGCAGTGATAACCCCCCGCTTCCCCGCGCCATATTGTCAGTATCGACCACGTACACGATCTATAAGTGCGTCGAACAACCAATAAATTAAAATTGATTTTGCGACAAAAATAAGCTCTTGCTGTGTGAAGTGGTGTTGGAAAAATTCCCGAACGTCTAATTACACAACCGACGGAATAACATTTCACAGGTAAGTTAAATTTATCATATAAATGTAAATTTCATTCTGTCACGCGTTCATTTTACACTGGTCCATAAGAAGTAGTGAAGTATGCATGTCCCTTTTTATCAAATGGAAATGGCAATATACTGTTCTTTTCTCACGACAGCACATGACGCTCTAGTGATGGGCTAGTGATGCTTTCGAATTTTACCGATTCAGATTCATTTAAGGAAACAATACGTTAACTCATCCGTGCTTTCGTGTACTATTTTAATACGAAAATTCACCAAAGACTATATTTATATCCTTGTCATTGTATTGTCAAAATTATTTTGTAAGAAATCATAGATAATGTATACGATGTACTAAAGGTTTAAACTGCACCAAGGAGGCAGCGTGGTGGACTGCAAGTGCAACCGTCTTACAAGCTATGAGGTAGAAGACGTAGTAAATTACTATCTCGCTCTATTTTATAGCTTCCAGAGCTAATGAACGGAATATATTATTGTAGTACCTACAGCACGTCTATTCTGAGACGGCCGCGACATGCTCTCGATTTTTCTCGCACTATACCTCTTGTTCTAAGTGTTCTAATAAGAAAGAGACGGATAGTGCGAGAAAAATCGAGAGAGCTCGCGCGCCGTCGCATAATAGCCGTGCTGGAAGTTTTTTGTTGGTTTGAGAGTAGATATTATGTAATATTATTTTATTTATTGGGTAATTTAGAGTATTGTAGAATAATATGTAGTGTCGAAGTTAGCTATTGTTATGTAGTATTCATTCATATCAAGTAGAATGAAATAGAATTTAATAATGAATACATAGGTAGATTAGGTAGTATATTCTCGGAGGTGGTTAGTGATGGAGCCATGGCATTTGGGTTTTTTCGAATCGACTTTGAGAGCAATTAGGACTAGTGTTACGAGATGGACCTCATGCTGGACTTCGATGACGTGTGAGGGATCTCAGAGGTGGTTAGTGATGAAGCCATATGGCATTTGGGTTTTTTCGAATCGTCTTCGAGAGCAATTAGAACTAGTGTCACGAAATGGATCTCATGCTGGACTTTGATGACGTGTGCGGTATCTCGGAGGTGGTTAGCGATGGAGCCATGGCATTTGAGTTTTTTCCAATCGTCTTCGAGAGCAATTGAGATTAGTGTCACGAGATGGACCTCATGCTGGACTTCGATGACGTTTGAGGTATCTCAGAGGTGGTTAGCGATGGAGCCATGGCATTTGGGTTTTTTCCAATCGTCTTCGAGAGCAATTGGGACTAGTGTCACGAGATGGACCTCATGCTGGAATACGATGACGTGTGAGGGATCTCGGAAGTGTTTAGTTTTGTAACTATAATACAAAATATAGTGTGTAGTGGCCTCCTTATTTAAATATCTATCGTTAAATTAAAATAGTCACAATTATTTACCAGTGGCGCTAGTGAGCACGTTAACGCCTTCTTAAATGATGATGAGGTCATCAACCTCATAATTTTATCACACTGAATAAATATATGTACTTTTTTATAACATCGTTTTTATTTGTCTTCCTTATACCAATCTTAAAATATCATTCATAAGCCGAGCTAGCACATTCGCGTTAATGTCGAATAAACACCGCATTCGTCCTTTCCTAGTAAGTATGTAAATACGAACGGGACAGAGGCACATATATAAACACGATAATGCAGTAAATGCAGTAAAATGCCTAGAAATAACTATTTTATATGACTACTCGATGTGATTAACATGCTTTTTTATGTTATTGTGGTGATCAAAATAGTCGACGAACGAAACATGATAATAATATAACAGTGACAGCCGTTCAAAAATTCAAACCATGTTAACAGGTACCTACCTACTTACGCCATGTAAAATATTTTACTAACAATTAATTGCGGCACCGCTAAAAACCGTTAACGACCAACGCATCCCATCACTACGCTTCTGGCGCCACGATGTGACAAAGCGCGCTACTTTCGAAACAGCCAATCGCAGCGCCGTTACCGACCTCCCCGCAACCCGCACCTACCGCCAACTGTGGTGACCTTTGCATCGAACTAAATCGCTTATAGGCTCTATCTAGGGGCACAGCAAGTATTTCTTAAAATTAAAGCTACTACTAGAAGAATTAAAGCTACTACTACACACACATCTATTAAATTAAATTAACCACATTATATTTCGCAATGACTATTAAAAATTATTAAAAACACAATCCTATATGTAATGTCTGTTTATATAACACTATCATACTTTCAAAATAAATGTAGCACAATTTTGTTAGCAATCATTTAGCTAATGGAACTGTAATAAAGCTTAAAAGGAAGTACCAACCACTATGTTTAAGATGATTATTGTGAAATTAATTAAACATTTTTCATTTTCATTTTTTTCTTTTTTCAAAATACAAGCTACTTATCTACTTTACTAGGAGCTCTGTGAGCTGTAAAACTCGCGAACTTGACTTTTTTTTTTCAAAATCGTTTTGTGTTAAATAACGAAAACTGAATCACAAAAATACTTCGTAATTCAACCTGCTCACAAAATTTCACGACCAATGATATAAGATATAAGAAACGAATGCACGTGAAATATCAACAAAATGTGCGTGGCAGACTAACTATGTACCGGCGCACAATATGGCAGATATATGTTTATTAATAATATAGATAGATCCCAGAACTAATTTAAATGTAATTTATCTAAGTAGGTACATTATTTTAGATGAGCTAATTTACAGTGTTTTTTTTTCAATAATTGATTGTACCAGGCAATTACTTAGCGGAATTCCATGATTTAAGTTACTATTCTAATAATCCTTTGCTAAATAAGCTTGCTTAAGTGGTAGTGGGCGGGGCACATAGCACGTAGAACCGATGATCGTTGGGGCGGAAAGGTTCTCGAGTGGCGACCACATACCGGAAGGCGCAGCGTGGGTAGGTGGACTGATGACCTGGTAAAGGTTGCGGGAGTCCGCTGGATGTGGGTGGCGTAGGACCGGTCACTTTGGCTCTCTTTGGGGTAGGTCTATGTCCAGCAGTGGTCGTCTTTCGGCTGATATGATGATGATGATAATGTGACATATGTTATACCCTCTGTGGCAGCGGTCGCAAGACAGGCATTGCACATGGCGTCCAATCAATACATAAGATCACCTTAAGAGAGTCTTTTATTTATATTACTAATAAGTCCTGTTCCAAGTCCCATTGCATATAAACATTATATGCAACATGGTGTCAGGTGAAAAGAAGATAAAACCTTAAGTGGCAGCCTAGTTTCAGTCAAGAAAATACCTTTGTGGATTGAGTTGAGGACATTGTGGAATTAAATATAAAATGTCAGACAAAAGTAACTTGGGGTTACAGCCACCTAAGGGCTTTAAAATAGAAGACGCAGAGGCGTGGAGAAAATATAAGCAACTATTCAATTTGTACGTACAGGCGACGGATCTAGAAGAAGAAAAGGATGAGAAAAAGGTGGCCATTTTCTTAACGTGCGCGGGAGAAGAGATTTTAGACATTTATAATGGAATGAACGACAGTTCTACATTAAAATGGTCAGAGTTGTTGGAAAAGATTGATGGCCATTTTAGTAACCAAACAAACACGGTAGTAAATAGTTACAGATTTTACAGTATAAAACAGGAACAGGATGAACCAGTAGAACGGTTCGTATTGAGATTGAAAAATGCAGCTAAAGTGTGCAGTTTTAAGGAGGAAGACCGGATGGTACGAGACATGCTGGTAATTGGGTTGAGAGACGGAGGCATAAAAGAGAGGTTGTTAAGAGAACGTGATTTGACCTTAGACATAGCAGTGGACTTATGCAAAGCTGCTGAGTATAGTAAGAAAAATATGCGGGAGTTGGAAGAAAAAATACAGACGGTGGATCTTGTCAAGGAAAGTCCGCGTTACAGAAAAGAAAATACGAGTTACAGTTGCAATAAATGTGGAAAAAAGCATGATCCAAGTAGATGCCCAGCTTATGGAAGAAGATGTGCAGTATGCAACATTTATAATCATTTCGCAGTTATGTGTAGGCACAAAAAGAAAGAAGAGAGACCACAGCAGCATCACAAAAAAGTGGACGGCATGAAGGAGTGTACAAATGACAGTGACAGTTCAGAAGAATTTGTGGTGGACTCCGTAAGTAGTTGCAATAGATTACAATGGTATCAAGTAATTAATGTTGAAGGGGTGGAAATCAATTTCAAACTAGATTCAGGTGCTGACTGTAATACATTAACATTACCACTCAACCTATTTGATAAGCTCGGGCTGGATAAAGGCAAACTAGGTGAACCTACGGTGTTGGTAGTGTATAATGGACAAAAATTCAAAACCGTAGGAAGTATTGATTTGAATTGTATGGTAAGAGGGAAAAAGAGCTGTATTCGATTTTGTGTTGTGGATATGCCCATTCATCCAGTGTTAGGCTTACCAGATTGTGTCAATTTTGATTTAATCAAGAAAGTAGATGTCTTAGTGATTGAAGATAAGAATAAATTTATACAAATCAATCAGGATGTTTTCACTGGGTTAGGTAACATAGGCACATATAGAATAAAGTTAAAAGAAAATTCAGAGCCAGTAGTTAAACCTATTAGAAGAGTACCACAGACTATTAAGGAGAGACTGAAAGATACATTGAATAATTATGAGAGTAGAGGTATAATAGAAAAAATAGAGGGCCCTACAGCATGGTGCAATAATCTTGTTATTGTAGAGAAACCAGACAAGTCGCTTAGGTTGTGCTTAGATCCCAAAGAATTAAATAAAGCAATTCTTAGAGAAAATTATCAAATCCCATCACCTGAAGAAATATATAATTCACTTGCAGGTAAAAGTGTCTTCACAGTACTAGACTTGAAAGATGGGTTTTTTCAAGTTAGTATGGAAGATGAACAAAAGCTCTGCACCTTCGGTAGCCCTTACGGAAGATATTTTTTCAAGCGCTTGCCGTTTGGAATCTGCTCGGCCCCAGAGGTAATGCAAAGAATAAACACAGCTATATTTAGTGATATACAAGGGGTTAACGTCTACTATGATGACATAATTGTTGCCGGGGACAACTTAGCAGATCATGATAAAATTTTAAGAAAAGTAATAGACAGGGCAAGAAAATTCAATGTAAAGTTTAATCCAAATAAGGTTCAGTACAGGAGTGATTTTGTCAAATATGTGGGCTTGTTGGTATCTAAATCAGGCATCAAACCTGATCCTGAACATGTAATGGCTATTGTGGACTTGAAGGAGCCAAAAAATGTCAAAGAACTACAAAAGTTTCTTGGTATTTATTTATTTTATTTTATTTATTTATTTATTTGGAGAACCAACAGCTACAGAAACATATTGACTATATAGATAAAATACAAAAAGCCAATTACAGGTTCCCACCGATAGCATCGCAGTAAACATTTGTGAGATCACTATTTTTACACTGAATTTGTGAGATTTCCTAACTAGGGGTTACAAAATGTGGAAACTTATGTATTCATTTAACTTAACTAAACAACAACATCATACGGATAGGAACACATTATGATTAACTAAAATTTTGAAGCTACGCTCATTCAAAGTAACTTCTCGTCAATTTACGCCTCACAGCAGGAATATTACTGTTGAATATATCAATATCAAGGTATTTTGTCAGCTTATTAATTTTTTTACAGCCACGAATTAGAAAAGTGTTCTGCCTATACTTACACGGGGCAAAGGGAATAGAGAGAGGGGGATAGTGTCTTTTGGTTCTAGACGGAATATTGAACGAAAGTTTAGCTAATAAATCAGAGCAGTCTACATTTCCATTTATAATGTTTAAAATATAAGTAATATCCGCTAAGTCCCGACGCGTGGAAAGCGGAAGAAGGTGATGCTTTTTACAGATATGGCTGTATTCAGATGATTTGTAAGGAGTTTTCAGTTTAGTAGGAGTATGTGTAACTATTTGAGTAAGTTTGTACCACAATACTCAAAAACAACAGAAAAACTTAGGGATCTCTTAAAAAAAGATGTATTGTGGAACTGGGATGTAGCACAAAAACAAACATTTGAAGAAATAAAAATGAAAATTAGTAGTTCCCCAACTTTGGATATTCTAAAAAAAGAAGGATTAGTAACATTACAAACAGATAGTTCAAAAAGTGGAATGGATGCTTGTTTGTTACAAAATGGCAAACCAATATCATTTTACTCAAGATGTTATACAGAATGTCAACAGAGATGGGCTCCGATCGAAAAAGAGCTCTTTGCAGTCTGTTTAGCCATGGAAAAATATCATCAATTTGTGTATGGTCGCAAAATTATAGTTGAAACGGACCATAAGCCGTTAGTGGCGATAATTAATAAAGACATAAATAAAATTTCGGCCCGACTGCAAAGAATGGTTCTTAAACTCTTAAAATATGAGTTTGATATTAGGTACATACCAGGATCTCAAATGTATGTCGCTGACTAAAAGAGTTAGTGCATTGTGTGGAAGTAGAAACAGTGCATGGGTTAGATAATGACCAAGGTTAGGACAAACGCCCGTCATTTTGAAAACTTAACCCTGTTCTGTACAGTAGAGACTTCCTTATATTAATAAAAAGAATTAGGTACTAAATAAGAATAAGAATAGTTTATTCGTGACAATACAAAACAAAGGACAAAAGTAATGTTTTGTTTTTTTTTTTTTTGTTTTTTTATGTATTGTTTTTTGTTTTTTGTTTTGTTTTTTTTTACGTTTCTAAAGTGACAACGTCAATGCTTGACAAATATGATTAGAATATTACCTATTTTATCTAAATGACCAGTAGTAAACAAAGTCATTGAAATCAAGTAGTGTCTAATGCGATGATAGAAGAATAGGTAATTTATTGATAAATGTGTTGAAGTAAATTAAATTATAATATTTTGAGTAAACTTCTAAAAAAAAAAATATCATTAGGAAGTCTCTACTGTACAGAACAGGGTTAAGTTTTCAAAATGACGGGCGTTTGTCCTATCCTTGATAATGACTTACACATATCAGAGAAAAAGCTGAAACATTTTCAGGATGAAACTAATAAAGATGGTAATTTGCAGCAAATAAAGTTATGGTATAATTCAGTGGCCAAAAAATGACAGAAATATACAGGGTAGAGAATTGAAAAAGTTATACAAGTTGAGAAATGAGTTAATGGTTAAAGATAATATTGTATACTTTGGAAATATGGTACTTGTGCCTAGAGCTTTAAGACAGGAAATGCTGGATATACTGCACTCGGGGCATGCAGGTGTGGTAAAATGTAAAAAGAGAGCAAGAAAAATACTGTATTGGCCGGGAATGTCAAGAGATATAGAGAATCATGTCTTAGCTTGTAAAGCGTGTGAAAAATACAGAGTATCAAATTGCAAGCAGCCTATCATATCTCATGACATTCCTGAACTGCCTTATAGTAAAGTAGGTATGGATGTGGGACATTATGCAGGTGAAGATTTCTTAGTGGTTGTAGACTATTTTTCAAAATGGATTGAAGTTGCAAAGTTAAAGAACAAATCTGCCGCCAACATCATGTTCGAGTTGGTAAAAATGTTTAGTACCCATGGAATTCCCAGACAAATAGTCAGTGACAATATGCCATTTGGCAGCTATGCATTTGAGCAATTTGCCAGACAGCATGGAATAGAATTGGTTAAGTCAAGGCCACATTATGCACAATCAAATGGTTTAGCAGAAAAAGCTGTGGGAATTGTTAAAAATATGATGAAAAAATGTAAAGAAAGTGGTGAAAACTTTGACTTAGCGATGTTACATTATAGAACAACTCCGGTAGCGGAGTATAGTCCTTCAGAGTTGTTAATGAGTAGATTATTAAGAACAAATTTACCTTGTTCAAAAGAAATGTTGAAACCCAAGTTATGTGTAAATGTCAAGGAACAAATGTCAATTAACAATGAAAAATCTAGGATCAATTATAATAAAACTTCCAAACTTAAAAAGTCATTTCAGAAAGGGGAGGAGGTAATTATTCAAGATGTAAATAAGAGCAAATGTTGGTATTCTGGTAAAATTGTGGAAGAGGCCTGGGGACCTAGATCATTCATTGTTAAAAATGATAAAGGTAATTTAGTTAGAAGAAATGAAAGACATATTAGACCTAGTAAAAACAAGTTTATGATTCAAAGAGATAATATGCTGGACTCCTCTGAGTTGAACCAAACCAGGGATAGAATAGGGAATTATTTAAGGGTCAAAATCAGAGAGGTGAGCATTATGCTTCTGACAAAGTTTTTCTGAATAAAATAACATGATATTACTAAAATATTTATTTTAAAATAAAGGTTCTGTGCATAATTACACGGCACTTAGCTTATTTATCTTTCTATACTAATGATTTATTTGATTTTCAAAATAAAAAAGGTCTAAGTAGTCATTCCGGGAATGCGTCCTTATACCATGTTTCATAGTTCAAACAAATCAAAAATGTTTATAATTAAGACTTAAAATTTTCATATTTTAATATTAGCTTTGAAAATCATCAAATTAAGAATATACGTATAAAATACATTAATAGCAGGTTAATTTCTTCATATTTTGACTATTCAAATGCTGTCTGACGTTTATTAAATCATTCCGTGAACGCGGTGGATATCGATTGATGTAAATAAAAGAACACACGCTAGGTGGCGTTAGCAAGCAACAGCGTGAAGTTCACTAGTCAAAGCAAAAGGCGTGTTTATTGTTTACGGAAAAAAAAAATGATTTAGTTGGTAAGTACCTTTTAAATTCATATGTGTGAAGCGTACTTTAATTCCCTGTCACTACGGGAACGCAGTTTAATGGATAGTTTTTCGAAAATTTGCATATATTTTGCAAAATTCTTATAAATATTAGAGCTCACTTGTTCATAACCCCTAAAACCAATATCTTACATGGCGCCGTCAAGCGCGACATGAAAATATTTATCAAATAGTCATTTCGGGAACGGTAAATTCGGGAACGTTCTCGTATATGACGGACGTTCCCGAAATGATGCGGGCGTTCCCGAGGTGACAATAAAGTGAACAAAAATAAATGTTTTCAATATAACAAATATACAAAATAACAACATTATCCGATTTAGGAACAGGTTAATTACAATTTCTTGAAGGTGATTCTTAAATGCGTTAGTTACATAATTATTAAAAAAATCTTTAAAAGTGTTCCCGAAATGACTTTGTGCCTTGGCATTATTCTTATTAACTGGTAGAATTTCTAAAATATATTTTTGTGCGTGCCTCTTCACAGGAACGGTTCATGACAAATGACACAACAGACTCCACTTGTTGGTTTTCTTAAAAAAAAAACTTTATTTCTCAGATTTTTGAAAACCTAAAATGCTCATCTCTTTGATTTTGACCCTTAAGGCAGGATGCACCAGTATGTCTAGCACCAAGCTCTCCTGCACCTGTAACTAATCCAGAGCCAGTTGATGTACCCATGGTAACCAGGACAGGGAGGTTGGTGAGGAAACCTGCCTATTTAAGAGATTTTGATTTAAGCTAGCATATAAATAAATAAATAATAATAACTTTAATATGTTGTAATAATTTTATTTCTTAAGCGGGGGATGTGACTCTGTGGCAGCGGTCGCAAGACAGGCATTGCACATGGCGTCCAATCAATACATAAGATCACCTTAAGAGAGTCTTTTATTTATATTACTAATAAGTCCTGTTCCAAGTCCCATTGCATATAAACATTATATGCAACAGATAATGATTCTGATGATGATGATTCTGCTAAATAACAGTCATGTAGATTACAAAAAAGTTGTGTATATTACATCAACTACGTATGCAATCTATAACAACATCATGCAGTATTAGATTTGCCCCATGAGCTGCTCCATAGCTGCATCTCTGTCGGCATAGAGCCTTTAAAATAATCGTAAAACTGAATCGAAAAAATGTCTATATAATTATTGAACCTGCTTACAAAATTTTCTCAAGAATCGGTTGAGAAATGCGATTCGTAGAGGACATACGACAGAATTTTGGCCCAAGCTGAAACGAATTTATAAATTGCAATGTGTGTAATGGCTTTAAATCAAGGAAGGTTGTATAGCCTAACAAGTTTATTTTTGATCCTAGCCATGTTGCGGATTTTTAATGGAACTAATTTCTTTTACTGGCAAGGAGTAGGCCTACTCTTTTACAAGTCTGACAACACACATAAATATACTATACTCTTTGCAACACACGTTAGAAGTTTAGCAAAGAGAATATAGAAAAAAAGGGCGGGAAACTTCGTACATGGCGGACGCGGTTTCTTAACTTTATCTAAAATATTAGTTTATTTAACGTACAGAGGATTGGTTTTGGTATTTATTGTACATATTTGTAGTAATAGTGTTGTAAATATTGTAGTTTGCTGTTTAAATAGGTAAGTTTTATATATTTTCCAAAATTTAAACTCTGCATGGGGGATCAGCCCCCCGATCCTGGAGGGACGGTTCCTTTCCCTCCAGGATCAGAAGATGTTCCGTCTAAGATGGATATATTGGTTGCGGCAGTAGAGTCATCTATGGATACAGACACGTCCGTGGTTTCTGCGGATAACAAGTTGAAAAGGAAATTGTTCCCACGTATTTGTGCAACTTGTCATAAAAGAAAAAGGAAAGTAGGACAAGAGGGAAAAGAAGATCATAATGGCTGTAAATGTATTTCTAAAAATAAAGATACGTATTTGAGTCCCCATATTCAAACGCAAAATGAGTCCATAGAGCACACCACACCAAAAATTTCTAAAATGCCTGTTCAAAATAAAGGTCAAGAACACACTGTTCCCAATTCGTCTTCGCTGAGTCCAGCAGTTACGAATTCCACTCCCCTGCATGTGCCCGTGGGTCGGGTTCAATATCAACAATCTGATATTTCTCCATATGTTGTCCATGTAACAAAAGAAGCTAGTTCTGATGGTACAACCCTTCACCCCATTACCTTTGGTAGGTTTTTGCGGCTTAATAATATTAAGGGTATAGAGAATGGTACATTAAAACGAGTGGGTCGAAACCGAATTAGCATGGCATTCACTACATACACTGATGCCAATAATTTCTTAGCACATCAACGTCTTGAACAGGAAAGGTACAAGGCCTTTATTCCCACCTTTAATGTCACACGCATGGGCGTCGTAAAAGGCGTTCCAAATGATTGGTCTGAGGAAGAGGTATTGACATGCATAAGTGTACCTGTTGGTTGTGGACCTGTATTAAAAATTAGGCGGATAAAAAGAAAAGTCACAGTAAACGATTCCACCCAATTTATTAATACAGGAACTGTAATAGTCACATTTGATGGACAAATACTACCCACCAGAATTTACATGTGCTACACTGCCCTACCAGTTGAACTATACATTTATCCTACTGTACAATGTTATAATTGCTGTCGGTTTGGCCATGTTAAAAATCAATGCAGATCAACACCAAGGTGTTATAGGTGCGGCCAGGGCCACTCTGGTGACAATTGTAACATTGAAGAGGATGATTATTGGTGCTGCTTGTGTAAGGGATCACATCAGGCCACAAGTAAAAAATGCTTAGAATTTGATAGACAAAAGGCGATAAAGGAAACCATGAGCAAGAGTTGCATTTCCTACATGGAGGCAACCAAAATACATCCACCTGTTTCTAAGATCTCATATGCTGAAGCCTTACTTGCAGTGCCAACATCATCCTCTCCATCATACATGCAACATGGACCTCCCAATGTTAATCCACCCTCTACCTCCAATAATTTGACCCACTCATATTAAAAAACCATATTTTTAAAGCCAAAAACGAACACCAAAACATATAAAGGATATGACCGTGTTGCTCATTCGGAAATCATCAGAGAACCTGTATTACCGAAAGGTAAACCTATCTTTAATAATAATAATAATGTCAATAATGACCACAACAATAAGAGTACCTCTGATATTATTGAAATTCTTATACAGTTATTATCCCAATCAAACCAAATATCACCGTCCAACGTTGCAGTAGTAATTGATGCTTTATATAGAATCCCAACTAATTATGGACCAGAGAGCCAGACTGGTACAGTGGAATTGTCTCAGTCTCACCACTAGAAAACCAGATTTAATTCATGTTATCAATAAACATGACCCTTTCCTCATCTGTCTCCAGGAGACTTGGCTGAAGAAGGAGTCATTGTTCAAAATGCCCGGGTATGTTTGTCTTCGTGAAGACAGACCTGATGGGTATGGTGGAGTGGCCATACTCATCAAAAACTCAATGCCCTTTACATTTGTCTCACTCCCTGTACATAGTGATAGCTTGTCTATTTTAGCAGTAATTGTAAATAGTATTTGTTTTATATCTTTGTATTATTCTCGTCCTAGCATTGAGATTTTTAATGAAATAAACAAAATTTTTAGTATGTTGCCAAAACCTTTTATATGTTTAGGGGATTTTAATTCCCATCATCAGTTGTGGGGCTGTTCTTCATCTACATATTATGGGGAACAGTTGTTGGAGTTGATTAGTTCACATGATTTATGTATCTTAAATAATGGGTCTCCAACACGGCTAGCACGCACTCCAAGTGCGCCTGATTTATCCATTTGCACAGCTGATCTTGCTTCATCTCTGTCTTGGTCACCTGCAGAATCCACTTATGGTAGTGATCACTTTCCCCTTATTATTACTTTTCCATTCACCAAACCTACAAAGCAAATAAGGCAACCACGTATTAGACACAAGTTAAATGATGCTGCTAATTGGAGTACATATAGGGAAGTCGTCCAACAAAAAGTAGAAAATTTACCTGAGTTAAACAATTCAAATATTTTAGTCTGCTCTCAATTACTAGCCACTGCATTGATAGAATCTGCAAATGAAACATTTCCATTAAAAAGTAGTGGCCCAAGTCTCATTCCATCCCCACCATGGTGGGATTCAGAATGCACCATAGCAGTCAATCAAAGAAAGGAGGCAGAACGGTGCTATTGTCAAGACATGACTGATGAACATTTTGACAATTACTTAGAAATTGCTAATTCTACTAAAGAGTTACTTAGGACAAAGAAGTTCGAGGGATGGCGCAGATTTTGTAGGTCGCTAAGTCCTAACGTTTCTCCTTCTGTTGTCTGGCAAAATATTAGAAAGTTTCGATCGGCATTTAAAGAGTCAACCCTAAACAAAATATCTCCAGATCTAGCAGAGCAAGTCATGGATCGTTTGGCTCCTCCATATGTACCTGAGCGTCCCGTGGCTTTACTGTCCTTGTCTAATAGCAACTGCATTGATAATGGTGATTTAAATTCTCCATTTACACTTTCTGAACTAAAAGGTGTACTGTCATCGACTAAAGATTCCGCCCCTGGTGAGGACGGAATTCCATATTCTTTTTTATCAAACCTTAATGACAATAGCCTGGTTTATTACCTTTCTTTGATTAACAATTTTGATACAGAAGCCTAATAAACCGAGTTCAGACCCGACCTCATATAGACCCATAGCGTTGTCCTCCGTATTAGCTAAAACTGCCGAGCACCTAGTAAAAATTCGATTAGAATGGTTTTTAGAGCATAATAAGTTATTATCAGTTAATCAATTTGGTTTTAGGAAAGGTAAATGCACTGTTGACAGCTTGAGTATTTTTACCACAGACATAAGATTGTGTTTCTCCAGGAATGACTCTTTGGTTGTTGCGTTCCTAGATATAAATGCCGCTTATGACAATGTCAATATATCGATTCTAAAAAATAAATTGATAAAGCTGAATGTCCCTAATCTATTAATTAATTTTATTGTAAATATGTTGTATGAAAGATATGTCAAATATTCATTAGATCAGTGTGGAGATGAATTTATTAATAGAACAGTATGGAAAGGTTTGCCACAAGGTTCTGTTCTAAGTCCTATACTTTATAACATTTACACGTACGATTTGGAATTTTCTATTAAAAGATACGCAAATGTTCTTCAATATGCGGATGATCTACTATTGTATGTCTCTGGTCGATCTTTAGATTCCATTAGCGAGTCTTTATCATTTTCATTGGATGCCTTAAAAGACTGGTTGGATAACAATGGTCTAAATTTATCCCCGTCTAAAAGTTCTGCTGTAGTGTTTTCCCGAAAGCGAACTATTCCACCAATTCATATTAATTACAACGGTCTTGCTTTACCACATAAAGAACAAGGAAAATTTTTGGGCGTAATATTAGATTCTAAGCTTTCTGGAGTACCTCACTTTGAATATGTTTCATTAAGGTGTGAACGAAATTTAAATATTTTAAGGTGCCTTACAGGCGTCTGGTGGGGTGCCCATCCGATTACAATGAGACTGCTGTACAATGCTTTGATTAGGAGTGTATTAGATTATGGCACATTCTTGTTACATCCAAGTAATATAAGCGCAGCTAAAAAGTTAGATTCCGTTCAGTCTAAGGCTTTAAGATTAGTTACAGGAGCAATGAAATCGAGTCCAATAAATTGTTTACAAGTAGAATGTTGTGATCCACCTTTGAACTTGAGAAGACAATACCTTTGTGACAAATTCTTCTTTCGTTCATTCCAACTAAGTTCCCATCCACTATTTCCTAAATTGAGACAACTTGCTGATCAGATTGATACTTCTAGCTACTGGGCTCACAAAGATGCTCCCTGTTTAGTAAAAAGTTATAGAAAATATGAAAAATTGGAAGCACCCACCTGTCGCAATGATGTTTTACCTCTATACCAATACAACTATAACAGTCTTACTACAGTTCCGCAAATTAAATTCGACTTAGGAATATCCAAGAACGACATAAACCCAAAACTTGAATTTACTAATATTATTAATAATGACTGGTCTGACTGGCACTGCATATATTCGGATGCCTCGAAACATGTGGATAGGAGTTGTGTTGGCGTTGGGGTCTACCACCCACAGTATAAATGTGTACAGCAAATTAAATTTCCACCTGAAACTTCTGTCTATACTGGTGAATGTTATGGCCTATTTAAAGCAACTGAATATGTTCTCATGGTTAAATTGCCCAAGACAATAATTTTCTCTGACTCCCGAAGCTCTTTAGAAGCTATTATGAGGTTTCCGTTTAAATCCCATAAACAGTCCCCGATTGTTTTTGGGATTCGCAATCTTTTATATGAATGTTCACAGAAGGGTTGTACAATCGTGTTGGCCTGGGTACCGAGTCATGTTGGTATACCTGGGAATGAGAGAGCTGACCTACTGGCAAATGAGGCTATACGCGTAGGGGATTTGTTTCCATATTCTAATTATTGTAGTGACTTGGTTAATTTATCGAAAGTTTTCTTGTACGAAGAGTGGAATCGGATTTGGAATAGTGGGTCACCAAAAGGTAAATTTTATAGAAGAGTTCAGGTATCCATTCCCTTCAAGCCGTGGTTTAGCAAATTGACATTATCGAAGGCCGTTACGTCTATTCTGTGTAGGATGCGCCTGGGGCATGTTTGTACCCCGGCTCAATTACACAGAATGAATATTGTGTCGGATCCACATTGCTCCTGTGGAGAGTATGGGGATCTGAACCATGTAATCTTTAGCTGTGCACTGTATGACCGGTCTGATTTCTTTTCCAATCTTGAGGCTTTAAGCATTCCTTTTCCAACATCAATAATTTGTTTACTCCATACTAATTCTTATGATATATATAAAATTTTAGCAGTTTTCCTAGAAAAAAATGATATTAAACTATAATTAAATATTTCTAAGTATGTATTTCCATTAAACCCGATCCTTTGTCTTTCCAAATTTCCGATTCATTTTATACCAAATTCCTTAATCCTGTTTCCCTAACTTTTAACTCTTCAACGTGACTTTGGCTAATCCTAGAGAAAGCCAGAAGAAAAAAAAAAAAAAAAAAAAAAAAGAGTATATAACCACTACTGAAGTTTAGGAGTCATCGAATGTCACCGATGTAAACAAACAGCAATGGAGACGACATACTTCGCGATTGTAAAATAAATTACAATAAATGTGTCGAAAGCAATCCATAGTGATGTCGAAAAGCTTATTTTGAATATTTTAAAATATTTACTGCAAAAAAAGGATGCCAGATTGTCTAGTACCTATTTATATAAACAATGTCTTGAAATTGGTTGTTGACATGACCGGTACTGACATTTTATAGTGCGGTCGTAGGTTTTGATTGAACTGGTTAGTTTGGTTGGATTTAACTAATAATAAATTTTCTTATTCAAATATTGTAATAAAGATTGAAGAAGAACATAGAAAAACGTCCTTTAGTCGATCCCAGACCAAAAGTTTTATAATTGAGGTCGGCGGTCTTGAAAGCGACACATCGGAGTCGGAGTCTTCGGAGTCACAATCTGAAAAATACTTAAAATATCGAATAGGTACGTACTTTGAACCAGATATGGATGAATAGGTATTCATTAGAAAGCATAGAATTTTTACATTCGACAAACAACACACTATACATGATACTCCAGGCAAAATACGGTTTTGAAAAACATTAATTTACAATAGCGTTTTGTTTTGTTGATTTCATTTTAAAATGTAACTCTAAGATGATTTTATTCAAGAATCCGACAAACTTTTCACCCGGAAGTAATTATGTAGATTTAAATGGAGCATGCATTCTTTTTTTGTACGATTTATCTTGAATATTATAGAGCAATGTAAATGAACCAAAATAAAGACAAACATATTTATTAATATTGTTTCTGACTTTTCAGAAGCTAGTTAATTTATCTTTTTTTTCATGTCTGAAATTTTGTCGGATTTTGCTGCTTGGTAACTATTTAATTGATAATAATGATAATATATCCGTTACACATAAAAAATAAGCTATTATAAATTATTTCCAAAATTGCCTTTTTTTCCATACAAGTTGTCAGTTCATTGAGTGGACTAATGACGTAGGTATGTACATTATTGCCGAAACCCTCCTATGATTATACTTATAATAATTCTGGACAACTTTACTGCCCTACCTGCGATAGAGTTTTTAGATAAAAGGAAGTTCGGCTTTGCAAGCCATATTAGAGCCCACGCTCGTAATTAGTAATAAGCTAGCCGATTACGGCATGGTTAGATAGCTATATATGTATATATTGCCATATATTATGCGACACTAAGCTCAGGGTTCAATAGGGACTTGTCGGGCTATAAAGCGTTTAATACACCCATGAGTCAGAAAAAAGCCGTCAAAGTGAATGAATTAGGGCCCCCCCACATTACGGCGTCTTGCGAACGTTTTTCATACAAAATTGTGCGTTGCGTCGACGCGGCGTCGACGCAACGCACAATTTTGTATGAAAAACGTTCGCAAGACGCCGTAATGTGGGGGGGCCCTTAAATGTTCGTTGTCCTTCCATCTTATTGCTGCATTTCTAGGTTACTGTGACAAATTGCTAGGAGTATAAGGCCTGAATCACACTGGCGCGGCCTGCCGTGGCTGTCAAAAATTGACAGCTAATAATAAAGCTAATAATGACAAATGACTGTCAAGTTTACTACAGACCGCGCTAGTCTGAAAGAGACTTTAAAGTTCTCAAGTTCGGGCAGATCAAAAGTCATTATTATCTATGCTCCATGCATTAATAGAATGTGTACTAGCCCGGCGCTTGACTTGAATGATATGAATGATAAACTTAACAATAATTGACAGGTTTAGTATTGTCCGCCACCGCAGGACGCGCCAGTCTGTGAGAGGCTTAAAAAATCGTTCGTCACTAGGAGACGCTACACGGGCCGATATCGGCAAGCCGCCGCCTGATTGTGGAAACGTGTCGGAAAGCACGGCGGCCAGCCAAATCTAGGCCACTCCTTACTAGATCCACTCCTGCTTATATCGCTCGAGTAGCGTCTCCTTAATTGCGAGCGGAACCTAAGTACCTACGCACTTAAGGGATGTGATATTTTGAGAGTGAGGGACCCGCGTTCGTCTCTAGTTATCAACACAACGAGTCCTCAAATCAATAAAGGAATGGCAATGCGCTTGTAATTCTTCTAGAATCGCAAGCGCCCATAGGCGACGATGTCTGCTTACAATCAGGCAGACCGTATGGTTATTTGACACAGTCATAGTATTGAGTATGTACATTACATAAAATAAAATAAATAAATATCTCTTGACAATCTTACATTCCTCGACCTAGTAAGACCCAAACTGTGCAAAGCTTGTACTATGGGGTGTACCTACTCGTACCTACTAGACGACGAAATGCTATCCTATCCCTATACTATTAATTATTAAATTAAACGAGCCATATTTGTAAATCACACCTCACACTGCACGTCTACCATGGGACGGCCGCGACATATGTAGGTACTCTCGATTTTTATCGCACTATACCTCTTGTTCTAAGTGTTCTAATAAGAGAGAGAGACGGATAGTGAGAGAAAAATCGAGAGAGCTCGCACGCCGTCGCGTGCTAGCCGTGCTGACATTATAAATGTGAGAGTTCGTATATGTGGCTAAATATGCTCGCTAGCGCTTATGCGCAGTTGTTTCAACAAAGGCTGAAAACAAGTTTTGTAATAAGAAAGAGACGGATACTACGAGAAAAATCGAGAGAATCTGTACGAAACAGCTACCAGCCCCACAGAGCGAGCTCGTCTCCTTGCCGGAACGAAATGGGAATCCGGCGCATGGCTGCAGGTTTTGCCTTCGAAACACCTCGGCACACTCCTCACCAGAGACGCTTTTAGGTTTGCGGTGTCACTGCGTCTAGGAGCAGCATGTGTGGTTCCGCATCAATCCCACTGTGGTGTGAAAGTCACCCGTTTAGGCCTACACGGCTTGTCGCGCCTTTTGCGCTGGGCCCTCGTCACGGCGGATGTGCCGGCAGTTCTGGAACCATCAGGTCTCGTGCGGGACGACGGTAAGAGATCTGATGGCATGACCCTTGTTCCCTGGAAGTTGGGTCGGCCCCTAGGAGGTGGAGCCAGCAGCCGGGCTTTTTTGGAGGCTGACTAGGTGGGATCCAGTATTCAGTCGTGGACCTGGCGGCAGAGTGGTTCATCAGAGATTCTCTGGAAACCTTTGCTGATTGGCAGCTCTTTACCGGTACAGGCCGTTTTCCATGCGTTCTCTAATTTGGTCAAGCACGATACCTCAATATCACGAAGTGATAGAGCGAGGATTTTTTCAATGACGGATATCGTACTGTGCACCGAGGAGAGAAAGGCTGGAAGAACGACGCTTGTAATTTGCCGGATACCCAGGCCACCGTATCGGATTGGGAGGGTGGCATGTAGGAATTGCCTGTCATTCAGTTGAATGTTTAGGATTTTTTTAATTTGAAAATGTATCTATTTTTCAAAATATACGGGAAATTTCCATAATGGACTGTAGCGCATCAGATTTGAATTTGGTGGCAAATAGACAAAAGCGGAGGATAGTAAGGGCCATATGTAAATAAGTAAAATTTGAGTAGGCGGTTGATTTGATTGTCGATGAAATCTGGGATTGATTCTTCAAATATTGGGGCTCCAAGGACGTGATGTGAGTTTTTAGTCATTACTTTGATACCGGGGCAAATGCTTTGGAAGTAGTGTTGTCAATTTAACTCATTTAAGCTTCGAGGCATAAACTACAAGACTTGAGTCACGACTGCTGAGTCTAGAAGCCTCGAACCTTAAAGCCTCAAGCGTTTATAATTTCAGGCTTATGCCTGAAATTAAAAGGTTCGTGTTACTGCTTTCAAGCACAGAAAACTCGAGTCTTTATGCCTCAAGCTTTAAAGCCTCCTGAGCTTTGAAGGTTTAAGTTTATAAGGTTTAGAGCGTGTAAAAGTTTTAAAAGCTTGTAACAAATCAGATCAATTTGTGACATATTTGAGATATATAGAGGCATTACTTTTCTTATTAATAATATGAAAAATAATAAATCAAATCGTGTCATATATGTATATTGAATATGATTTTTTTTAATGTATAACATGTGAAAAAATATAATTGCATACAACCTTACTCAAAATATGATTATTAGTAATTACTTCAAATTCACGAAATTGTTACTAGTTGAACCAAATTTAAGTCAACCGGGACGGGAAAGAACTGGTCAAGTAGTTGTATTTGCAATCTTAGTAAAATCTCTCGTTACTATCTAACATCAGTAACATCACACCTACTTGAGATAAAATCGTACTAAAAATCGTGAAATTGTACCTAAAGCGCTCAGTGTTTGAGCTCTTAACGCTTGACTGAGGCCTTCGAGGTTCGGAAGGCTTGAACGTTCAATAAATGAGTTTTTAAAGCTTGAGCTCTGTATGAAGGCTGAGTCTTAAATACTTACTCTTAAGAGCTCATAAAAAGCTTAAGTCGTTAAGGTTCTGAACCGCTTTTGAGCTCAAACCTTCAACGCTCAAGTCTTCAAAGCTTGAACCTTCAAGGTTTGCGAGTAGTTAAGGTTCCAAAGTCTTCAAGACTAGTCTTCTAACAAAACTATTTGGAAGCCGTCGACAATTTTGGTGTTGTTTGAGTTTTCCTGGCTAACATATTATATTAGCTCGTATTTGCTCATGTTTAGGTCAAAAACGATTTCATGGAATTTTGTTATTAGGAAAGACAGGTCGTCCAGTACGCAGCTCGCTTCACCTCTGAGGCTGCCGTCCTCCAGGTACCAGATGTAAAATTTTTACTTTAGGGCCGAAATTATTGGGTGAATAGCAAGACTAAACATGGCTGGACCCAGGGGGTCACCTCGCTAACAGCCAACAGCTGAAAGTATGCTATGGATGTTATACATTAAATTTGATGGCGAGCTGCACTACCAGAGATAATTAAATACTTAAATACATAGAAAACATCCATGACTCAGGAACAAATATTCGTGCTCATCACACAAATAAATGCCCTTACCGCGATTCGAACCCGGGACTTCCGGCTTCATAGGCAGGGTCACTAGTCAATGCCAATACCAAGTAGTCTACAGAGGTCATCATTTCATTACTCGTATGGTAATGTTGTTGATTGTAGGTACCAAAAGTTTAAAAATTCTTTTCATCGTGTTCTTTCTTACCACTTTTAGGTAGTACCTACTTAACAGATGACTCATGGTGTGCCATTACCGGTATAAATACCTAATAGTAATTATAACATAGATATTCTACAGATAATTAAAGACAAGGTTTACAACTCATTAAATCCTTCAGCATACAGCTATTTTATGACTTCTTTATAAAACATTGCCACAGAGGAGTCACGTCGGCAGCTCACTTACTAAAAACTTAATTTAGTAAATACTGCTTTTATGACTTGACAAATCGAGTTAAGTGTTATTTAAATACGTGGGAATTGGAACAAAACCTGCGTGTTGTTCTTATTCAGACGCGGTGATAGTCACATAGCAAATATAATAGGAAGCAAAGTGTTCTTAACGAGATACAGGTGTTAGATAATTCTTCCGCCATGTAAAGGACTTTGGAATGCCTTTAATTCGATAGATATGATATCGAAGAAAGCCATGTACGAGGGACGGCTGAAAAGAAATCTACCTAAGTATGAAACAAAAGACTGTCATGTATGTATTTTTTTTATTTTTCAATATAGTCCCCTGCTAGTGAAATACACTTATTACATTTGTCAAATATTGACATTAACCCATGAAAAAAAAAATCTTTCGGTTTCTCGTCAAAAAAGTCACTAACTGCAGCCTTCATTTCGTCATCGGTCAGAAATCGTCTTCCTCGGAGATCTTTTTTGGGGTGTCTAAATAAAAAATAGTCGCATGGGGCTAGGTCTGGACTGTAAGGTGGATGGTTAACGGCATCGAACCCTAATTCCTTCATGGTAAGCATTGTTGTGCGGGCGGTATGCACAGGTGCATTATCGTGTAAAATCAGGATCCCTTTGCTAAGTTTACCCCTCCTCTTTTCTTTTATCGCGTCTCGTAACTGATGCAGTAAGCTGGAATAATATTCAGCATTCATTGTCCTTTTTTTTGGTAAATAATCTATTAGTAAAATTCCTTCTGTATCCCAAAATACGGTAGCCATAAGTTTGCCTGCCGACGGCCTGACCTTAAACTTCCGAGGAGGCTTCTCATCCTTGAATTTCCACTGCAAAGACTCTTGTTTGCTTCCGGGGTCCCACTGTCGAATCCAGGTCTCATCACACGTCACCATTTTAGAAACAATTTCTTCCTCATTACCTCGACTCATTTCCAAAAACTCCTCACAACATTTGACACGTCGGTCCTTGTCAAACGCCGTTAACATTCTGGGGACCCAACGTGCACTCACCTTGGACATATTCAGATGCACATGAATTATCTCATTGACTCTTTCTTTACTGATGCCCACATCTCTAGCAATCTCCCACTGCTTCACTCGTCGGTCTTCTAAAATTATTTTTTTAACTTTGGCTACATTTTCGTTTGTAACGGCAGAAACCGGCCTTCCACTACGAGCATCATCTTCCAAGCTCTCACGACCGAGTTTAAATTGTTTAGACCAAAACTTTATAGTAAATTCGGAAGGGCACGAACTACCGAACACACACATCATACGTTCTCGGATCTGTGAGGGAGTATTTCCTTCTTTTGTTAGAAATTTAATCACTGCACGATGTTCAATTTTAGCGATATTCATTTTTTCAACCGATATGTCGCAAACATTCGAGAATTGTAGAAAAATGGAACGGAAAAAACAAATGAATGTCAAATAATTCAAAAAAAGAATAACCAAAGAACAAGAATGCATTTCAGCCAGTATCATTTTCGCATATTTTTTTAACCAAGGAGATTACTTTTCAGCCGCCCCTCGTACAAGTTACAGCAGTGCTAGCGTAACAGTGACGATTATTCAGAGTTACCTAGCTACTTAAAAATGTCTAACCAACCATGGACCTAGCTATAGCTAATACTCTGGACAGGCTATAGGTACGTGATGCCACAACGAGGGACAGAAATGCTCCTATGCAGCTAAATTAAGAACTGGTCTTATAATGGCTGATGGTAACATAAACAACCTTCTTAATTTGGACGGGTAATAGTACATTACCGCCCGTGCGCGCAGCGTGCGGTAATACTCGCATTATGGCCAGGTGTGACGTAAAGCTTTATTTGCCACAACTTCATACTAAATCAGTTGTGGTAAATAAAAAGGTGGAACTATGGACCACGAATGATATTTACTCTTTCTGTCACACTTATCGAGATTTGTAGCGGTAGCATCGTCTCGCTTGCACGTGGTATTATTATTACCATATCTTGTCCTGGGTACCTATTAGAGGGTCATGCAACCAAATAATATAATTTCCATACGGAACCACAAGGTAAGTAAGGTACAACACTACCTATTGTAAATAACAGTCTAGAGTCAAAACATCCCAAAATACTTTAAAAGACTAACTTGTACGTTACCTACAAGAGCTGCACTGAAAGTATCGGGAATCTAATATTACCAACTTATTTTTGATATATATTATTGTAGCTTTTTAAAATCTTTGAAGTTTCATCATACTAACGCACTGGAAACACACAGAAAAAAAATGGTTCGTTCAATTGTTTTTTTAATTCATAATTTAAGAGCTACAGATTTATTACGACTTTAAATGTGGATTAACACAAAAACAATGTGGAGACCTGATGATTGCTGTCTTTTAGTAAAAGACGTCAATATACAGGTGGTATTCAGAATTTCAACGTGGCCGAGTATCCGCAGTTACGTAAGAAAACCTCCACCTAGCGCGTCAGCTGATAAAAGAAGACTATGTGACATATCCGGAAATTCTGGAGTCTTTGGGGATTGGATTTCAAAAATTCAAAAAAGAATCTAAATTCAAAATTATTTATTTTTAACCAACGTTGTTTGTACAACATGGTGTCGAATCCTCCGTTTAAGTTAGAAAAAACTTGTGTTAGGAGGAATCCGCTCTTTCGTACAATAATGATACTTAGCTAAAAATAAACAATGTATTAAAAAGATAATACTTAAATTAGAGTACCTAAGTAGTTATACCTAGTTTGATAATTGGAAAGTTTACTACATAACAGAGGTATAGCAAGTGAAGCCTTATTTAACCTAGGGGTACTGATTTTAGTAGACATAAAGTTGAACCTATTCTGGGTATCTATCCTAGAATAAGTTCAACTTCACGGTTACTCACATTTACATACATTTACATACAATTAGAGATTATTGCAGTAGTAATTCAGTTTCATTATAACTTTTCTCCTTTAACCAAGTTGTAAGAACGATTTTACATTCTGTATAACTTTTTGTGTAGATATTCAACATTCTATTTAGTTTGTTTTACAAATTAATAGATAGAACATAAAATTGTGTTCGTGCGAAGGAGGTCCTAACCGGGGTTGGAAGCTTAATTACCGTGTACAGTTTACGTTTTTTTAATAAATTGTCATCAATTTTTACAGTTTTATGTTTAGTTGTCTAACAGTAAGTACATCAGTCAGATACTAAGAATGAGTCAGATACAAATTATTTTATAGGAAGAATTAAGTAGGCGTGCGAAAGTTGTTTTCCCGTTGGATCCCTCACTTATTGTCTGACGAGTAGAATACGACTCGTGTCGATTGGTGCCGCAAAACATTGAATAAATTCAACGGAGGAAGCTCAAATGCAGTTTTTAGTGTCGTATCAGGTGACGAGTTGTTGATATACGCATAGAGCCTGAAACTATTTAAAAACCAATCTCGAGTATGGGTTTACGAAGACGAGCTCAAGCCGACAAAAGTTATTCGCTCTCGCAGCACGGCCAAGAAGATGGTGGCTATGTTTGTCTCCAAATCGGGTCACGTGGCTACTATTCCTCTTGAAGATCGTAGAACGGTCAATGCCGATTGGTATACAAGTATTTGTTTGCCGAGTATCTTTGCTGAAAACCCTAGTCGCCGCATCATCCTGCACCACGACAATGCCAGCCCTCACACCGCTCGGAAAACAAATGAGTATCTGGAAGGTGAAAAGGTCGAACTACTGGACCATCCTCCATACAGCCCCGACCTAAGTCCCAACGACTTTTTCACATTCCCCAAAATCAAGGATAGGTAAGTTGCTTTGTAAGCGGTTTCAGACACCGGCAGAAGCAGGAGGCTTTTAAAATGGCCATTTTGTCGACCCCTATCAGCTATTCAGCGTTCAATAAGTGTTTTAACGACTGGTCTGAACGGATGGAAAAGTGCATAAAATATAAAGGAGAATACTTTGAAAAACAATAATTTAAATATTTTTATTCAATTTAACTGCATATTTTTTTCTATTCCCGAAACTTTCAGTTTGACCCTTGTACCTAATAAGATCTTAGTTGTGCTTTATTGTGCTTAGTCGTCAACTGAATGAGGTTGCGCTCTTTTCAGTTCTTTCCTTAGACTACCTTTAGGCCACTCACAGACTGGCGCGGCCTGGCAGCGGCGGACAATATTAAACTTGTCATTTGCTGTCAAATTTACTATTGTCCGCCACCGCAGGCCGCTCCAGTGTGTTGCAGGCCTTACGAAGTAGGTATTGCATTGCTATTCGAGTCACAGGTATAACTGTGCCAAATTTTAGTTACATCAAACTTTTAGTTCCGATATTTTATTACAGCCAGATCAATGCGATCTCAGGTCAATGCGAGAGTTGTTTGGCATTTCAAGTGCACGATACACATTGAAATGGGCAACGTAACTCTCAGATTGACCCTCCAAATAGGTGAAACTAAATAAAAGCTGTTAAAAAAATCTGCCTTTATAATTTCTATTGTTAGCGATAAATAAGCGTCTAATTGCAATGACTCGTTTGTGTCTGTCTTGTTCAATTCGGACGTCGTAATTATTACTGCACCGTTATTTTCTTTCTCATTATAAATGGATCCAATTGAATAAACTGCACATTTTACCGTAATATTGAAACGGGGACTTATATTCAGGGCTCGGATTTTACATCGCACGGTAAGACGAAAGAAAACTATGGAGTCGATATTAACATTACAACTTTACTCATATTCATACTCACTCATTTTCCTAGTCCCGTAATTATTATATATTTATCATGCTGTCAAATTTCAACTTAGTTGCATACCTAGTTATCCAGACCATATTGTTGCGATAGACTTAACGGTGGGTACTGGCCGCTTTATTTAATTGCCTCATGTTTCAATCATTGACGGCTTTAGACGTGTCATTTATTTAAGTTTGCAATTAGTGCATATATTAATTAACTTAATTATTTCGTGAACATTTTATTATTTAGCTTATAATGTAATAAACATGGTGTAGCGGTTAACATTTGTATTTACAATATAATAAACTTTTGGTATTAATTAAATGAATGAGTATGAGTATGAATATGAGTAAAGTTTTAATGTTGATATCGACTCCATAGTTTTCTTTCGTCTTATCGTGCGATGAAAAATCCGAGCCCTGCTTATATTATCACCACCACGGATGTTGACACTTTTTTTGATGCCATTACTGACTCAATAACTTCTTTTGTTAAATAAGGTACGATCGACTGATTTTACTGGGTGACTTTAATATGAAATTAAGCGGACAAGAAGGACAGAAAATTTAGATGCTTTTTCTGACAACGGTTGGCCTGACGCAACAGGTACACTTTACGGAACACAGCCAGACAACTATTTATATTTATATGTATTTGCTCCGACGCTCGTGTTTTGTCTGTGGACGTGCAGCATATTCGGGACCTAGGGAAACATGCAGCCGAGTTTGACATTTAAAAGCGGAAACCGACACCTAGACGTATTACCCTTAAACTAATGCGATGTCGTTATGACAGGTGCATTACTGGTCGTTCCCCGGTCCCACATCACTCCATACTTGAACGCCGCTAACTTGCTGAACATGCATGCACGATTGCACGCCGGCGCCTGCACCTGGCCACTCTGCTCTTCGGGGTGGTAAGGCACGCAACCCCATCTTACCTTTTTCGTAAATTGGTATGGTCCAAAAATGCGCGCAGATTCAAAGCAATGGCGATGATAGGTGCCTATGCACCGAACCGGCGCTGCTTTTCGAGTAGAGGTAAGTAGCTTCAAGTTCGCGGCGTCTAAGTGCTGGAATGATATCCCTCCCCCTATCCGAGCGAGGGGCGCTTAGCAGATACACCTTTATACGTATGCTTATGCCCTCTAATGTATGAACAGTGAAAAGTGGAAAAAAAAAATCTGAATATGTGAACTAGTTTATTATAACCCAGACAAAATAAATTTGGAACACAAAAAAATATGTTCCTTATTATCAAAAAGTTATTTCACGAAGCCATGTTCGGATTCGTATGCGTCGGGTTCAGGATATGTCTGGCCATATATGGCTTCGTATGCGTTGTTACCTAAATTGATCTAAAGCGATACGTCAATTTGAGTCAGTCAATTTCGATTTATTTCGTTTATTACTGAATATGAAACTCAGTAAAACAGTTCCTTTTTTCATTGTAGCATAAATGAACATCGCATTCTTTACATTTCGTGAAAGACCTGTAAGAGCAATTGTTCTGGCAAAGAAGTCGAGTTTTAGCCCATTGTTGCAAATTTATGCTCGAACACTTTTAACTTAAGCCGGGGTTATATTAGAGCCACGCCGCGTGTCGCGACGCGTACTTTGTATTGAACGTGGCGACACGCGGGTCTGAGCTAATGTAACCACGTTCATACAAAATGTATGTAACCGATTGCGTTGCGACACGCGGCGTGGCTCTAATATAACCCCGGCTTTATTCTTGTCATTGACGCATACGAGGCCATTTATGGCTGGACACGTTTTAAACTTGATGCATACGAATCCAAATATGGCTTCGGAATTTAATTAGCCATGTTGTTATCAAAAATAACAGAAAATCATAGCAAATTATCAAAAACTATAAATGAATACCTAACAAACCTTAAAACATTTTTTTTTATCATCACTTACCTTCCGTAAACACTTTTTGATCTAGTTATAATCAGGATAGTTTCGTTAACACGTATTCACAAGCGCAACTGATATTGCGGGTATCATAACTTACCGTGTTATGACTTTTAGAAGGTAAGAAAATATCTACCCCATAATTTCAACTTTAAAGACATCATAATATTTATAACTCATACCTCACTTTTTGGTACTACCTACTTTAAAAAAATTAAATATTTTGGACGCCACGTATGGCTTCATATGCATTAGAGGGTTAAGGGTTGACGGTTGGTTGAGATTTGTTGACGCTCTAGAAATCGATATCCTAATCCAGCATAGGACAGCAAAAAATATGCCATTTGCAATTTTCATTTAATTTTAAAATAACACGAAACAAAAATATTTATTAAAATAATTTGTTTCAACATTAAATGTTTATTAAGCAGAAACGTCCGCTAACGAAATTCCAAATTTCGATCATACTGGGAAATTGAAAAATTATTCGCCACGAGCGGGATTTGAACCCACAACCTCTGGAATCCGTCCAACCAGAGGTTCCAGAGGTTGTGGGTTCAAATCCCGCTCGTGGCGAATAATTTTTCAATTTTCCACTATGATCGAAATAATTTGTTTCGTTAAGAAGTATAATTTTATTTAGTTGTTGTTGTAGTTTAATAAATAAGAATGAATTTGAATTTGTAATGTTTTTTGCATGTATTAGGTAATGCGTACATTAGATCTTACTTCGTATTTATGTAAATTTATCTTTCACCTATCCCAATAATATATTAATATGTAGTTTATATATTAAAATTGTATGACGTTTCCTTGAGTCGCCGACGATGCTGGCTGAAAATCAGCGCTGTAGGTGTCTGACACCTCAGCATAATGCTGAGATTGCTGAGCCAGTGGTTCACTGCCGCAGAGACACACACTTGTTTAATATTTTATGTGTTTTGCTTGTTTAATATGTGTCCTGTGCGTTTGTGAATAAATGTCTATCTTTCTTTCTTTATATATTTGGCAACTTAGTTTGGTACCGTTTGACTGAGACGGTGCCTGTGACGGGACAGGGGCGAGAGATGATATACTCCAGGCAAAATAGGGTCAGCTAGTATGGCGAAATGGAAATAATTTATAATAGCTTTTTTTTTCTGCGTAACAGATAAATTATAATTGTATTAATAACGACGAGACTAAATCCGACAAAATATTTGTGATTTAGATATTTTAATAAATAATTGAAAATTTATAAATTCCTGTAAAATCGGAAAAAAAAATTAACTCATTTTTTATGCTTTGTTTTGATAAATTAATATTTCCTCTATAAGTTTGATGATAAATCAGGCAAAAAATGTTTCCGAATATTACCTTTCTATTTAGTAGATCCCTAACATTTTATTCATTTACCATATTTCCGTGTCCAAAAATAATAATTGGCTGTAGGTTCCTACATTATTTGATGAATGTAGTGGACACAAACATTAGAAACGAATCGCACACTAAACAACAACGGAGGGTGGATTTTAGGGGTTAAATGCTGTTTAACTATTTAAAAAAATGCAAATTGATCAGTTACTTTTGGGATTTTCATTATAAGCTATTTTTCATCGAATAATGTACGAATCCCCTTATAAAATCGGTTGCAAGTAATGTTATTACAAACACCTGTTAAAATAGGTTTAAAAATGCCGCGCGCGAGCCGCAGAGCTAACGTGATTGGCCGGTCGCCCGCTCGCCGCGTAGGTACTACATACTAGGTAGGTACCGCACGAATCGCAACAATTCGCGAAACCATCTAACGCGTCTAAGATCTAGTTGTTGATAGTAGTTAAATTTTAATATACTCGTTGTGAAACGAATTATGAAAATATTTAAGTATTTTTATTTATTTATCAATGAGTGACACTGACGAGCGTGGGATGAAGATACCTATGCAATTTAACTTTGAACTTTGACGTAGGTAGTGGAAGTTGGAAAAAGGGACTTCAAAGATTGTGCACACGTGTATATTATGTAGTTTGTGATGGACTTTTTAAGACTATTTTTAAGACTAGAGGAAGATGCTTGCTTTGTTTACATTAATTTCTTTTTTGGTTCAGTTTTATTTATATATTTAGTCTTTATTGCACTAAGGACAACTTATCGTACAAGAGGCAGACTTAATGCCGTAAGCATTCTCTACCAGTCAACCTTTGCGCAAAGCAGACAGATTGTGGGCGTGTAGTAATTGTAATAGAGCAAAATTCGTTAAAATAGTAAACTAGAGAGATTTATACCCTTACCTATTATTTGATTTTTATTATGCCCAATATTACACGTTAGATAATATACAGGGTGAAAAAATCTATGGAACCTGAAGGGAAACCCTTAAGACAGCTCATTCTCTCGCTCTCATTATCATGAATTAAACACTATTTAAATTTAATTTACCTAGTTTTAGCCCGAATTACATTTGAATTACAATTTACTATCGCAATCACTAAAATTTATTGACCGAATATCTTTTGTCCGAAAAATTTTCGTATTTTTATGACTTCTCCGAATATACAATTCATTACTTTTTTCATTTACCATTTGATGTTATCCAAATGTGTCAGTTGTCCGAAAAACTTTTACCACTACAGTCTTTTGAGCTTTGTTACAACTTTTGTTTCATAGCCAATTTTTGACTTATCCAGCATTACTTTTCGCATTTCATACGTTTAGTCAAATGTTCATTTTGAATGAAATTCAAAGTAGTTTTACAGAGACTAAGGCAGGTCGGTGTAGGTACGACGACGAGCGAAGCGAGGAGGAGTTTTAGGTGAACTGCGAGTTTGCGACCCTACATCGCGCGAGCCGAGCGAGCGTAGCGTGCCGTGGCAGCGGCCGGCGAAGCGCCAGAACCGAACACTTTTTTACTACTTAATATTTACATATGTACTGTATAAGTAAGGGTCAGGTCGGAAGAAATAACTTGATAAACCAAATGTTGTAATTATTTAGTATCGATTTATTTAAAGAACACCCTGCCTAGAGATGGTGTTTACCCAACCTACCCAGAGTTACCCATTTCATCCCAAACGTCGTCTTGTGAAGCATTTTTGCAAAATATAATGAAACTTCTTACGTCATAGTCATATAGGAATGTGTAAACGTAAACGTTGTTCTCATTGAGATTTTCTTACTTGGATACTTGCTAAATATGCAAACAATATAGGCTCATCTTTCCCTGGCCAGACTATACGTGTGTTATTTTGAATAATAGTACATTACTGCAGAGGCAGTGAAGTAAGGGATTGCTGGACTAGTCCAGGCAATGAACTGACAACTTGTATGGAAAAAATGTCAATTTTGGAAATAATTTATAATAGCTTATTTTTTTATGTAAAACGGATATATTATCAACTAAATAGTTACCCAGCGACAAAATCCGACAAAATTTCAGACATCGAAAAAATGATAAGTTCTTCTAAAAAGTCAGTAAAAATATTAATAAATGTTTTTGTCTTAATTTTGGTTCATTTACATTTGCTCTATAATATTCAAGATAAATCGTACAAAAAAAGATAATGCATGCTTCATTGAAATCTACATAATTACTTCCGAGTGCAAAGTTTGTCGGATTCTTGACCAAATCATCTTAGAATAACATTTTCAAATGAAATCAACAAAAAAAACGCTATTATAAATTAATGTTTTTCAAAACCGTATTTTGCCTGGAGTAGACGAGATTGGGGTAAACGGCCGAGTCGTAGACGAGGCCGGATACAACGAGTCCAGCAATCCATGTTCCGGCCGAGGATTGTATAGTGCGTTTCTCAGACGATGTGAGGAAATATTAAAATAAAAATAAATACAAGGTAATCAATTAAATAATAGGTAATTTGCCGCCTTTTTATTTTTTAAACATGCCATTTAAACAAGCCGTTCGAGCACTATGTTTAACCGCACATAGGTATAGTACCATCGTTTTTAATATTTGTACCAGAGTAAGGATAAAAACTGACATAGAGGCGTACACAGATATTTATGCCCTTTTTTTGTACATATATTAATGCCTGACTTTAAATTTTCACCAAGATTAAACATATGATTAGTAAAAATTAACCAAATTAGCCCAAACTACCTACAATAGACGGACAGACAGACAGACAGACAGACAGCGGAGCCTTAGTAATAGGGTCCCGTTTTTACCCTTTGGGTAAAACAATATCACAGATTTGAGTAGGGCAGGCAGTGTCTTTCTGCCTTTACGTGGTGCACGCCACTGATGTTATGGATTTACGGTGGTTTTCTTTCAGGGCCCATAGGTTTTTCCACTCTGTATAGCTATAGCAGCTAAGCAGTATTTTAGCAGCGTGTTCTTTCTTACCCATTCCAATAATAAAGTACCTACTTCCGTTACTACAATGATGTGCAGATGGATCTTGTACTACAAACTCACAGACGACTTAACCTAGGTTAAGTGGTCTGTGTACTACCTACGCAGATTAAGTGGGAAATTAACTACTTTAAGTAGGAAATCACCTGTTAAAATTGTCGTCACTGTTTTACAATGATGACATTTATCAGTAAATAATTATGAAGCATTGAGACACCAAACATAGAAATGTACTAAATTCTTGGCATGTTTTCACTAAAATATGTTTATTTCATTCATTGTTAGCGCGTTTCCCGCTTACGCCATTATTACACCGTGAATAGTCGCATTCTCCTACTAGTACATCGTCGAAGACGATATAAATGATTACAAATAATCTGCGTAGGTAATGTAGGTATCTATCTACTTCGCGTCACAGAAAAGGACTCGTTGCGTGCCGCCGTTGCGAGCGAATGTGATCGTTAACACACGCTGAAAGAGCTCAAGTTCAATTGTAGAATTAAACAGGACTATTCAAATGTGTATTATGCTTTACATAAACCTTTTTTCTGTAGGATTCGTGTACTACTTTAATAATCTATATAGTTAAATTAAATTTGGACACAATTTGGTCCTATAAATATATTTACCGATAGTTTATTGGAGTAAATGTATTTATATGCAATTCTAAACAAAAATCTATACGATTTTTAGCAAAATAGGTTCATCAATTATTTTTATGAGAATCAAATCAAAGTACTACTTATTACAATTTTTTTCTACCAACTTCTGTCACCTGTCACCCAAGCCATGCATTTTGTTAATATATTGATTTTACATGTAAAAAAAATGTCGGATTTCATTGTTTACAGGTTAAAGACAATAATATTGTCGTGTTGACGATTATAGACAACTATTATTAATTTTAATTAATAAAATCGGCGTATATTTGACAGTATTTTTTTATACCTACTTTCGGGTCGAAAGTTTGTAAGATTCGTAAATAGAGTATCTTAAAATATGTATTTATGACGGAGAAAAAAAACACAGGCTATTATAAATTAATGTTTGGCGAAACCGTATTTTGCCTGGAGTAATACCTCAAAGGGAAGCAGAGGTATCGGGTGGCAGGCCCCTGCTGCCGCCAACTACCCTCCCGCTCCGTCTCAGTTAAGCAGTCGACATAGTACCTAATGAAGATAGTGGGAATAGGAAAGATCAGATATTATATGTGGTTATCAAATTTGATTATGATTTTTATGTTGTAGGTACCTACTACTAATTTATGACACCTACTTAACTAAATATAAAGAAAATGTTGAATACCTGACACTTTCGACCTACTTTACCTTTCTGTGTTGTAGCCTAATTCAATGTCGTTTATTGCGTTTAATCAGGCTGAAACGTAGACTGATAATCAGTAAAACTTACTGTAACTCATGTAAGGCGAACCAATAAGTATAAATACACGCAAGTATGAGCCTCGCTATTAGCGTTGAAGGGGTACTACATATTAATTATTCTGTGGTTCAGGTTGTCAGTTGTTACGAATCTCGGGGTTGATATGTTACTGGGAACGAATGGTGAGGTGAGTAGAAATATATCGTGACACGTCACATAATTGTTCGTGGCTCTCTTCTCAAGTGAAGCCAAGGTTGCCAGTTAGTTTTTCGGTCAGTTGGCATTAGTTGGTTAACTTATGCTGAATCGTGGAACACCTACCTATGTAGGTGCCTACCCAGCCAAATGGGACGTTAACATGATTATCCATGTCAACACAAGTATAACAGTCAATAATCGGATCGTATGTAGTGCATGTAGGTTAGCCTAAGTGGCAGTTCAAGGTAAGGCTTCAATCGTAAGTGCGGGCTGGGTATTACAGTAACCACTGGGTGCAGGTAGCAATCGGAGGCGCTACCGGCGTACTCCGGAATTATGTCCCGCTGTGTGTGGAATACTTACGCACTCAAACGAGTCTTAAAGAGGGAAGGTCGTTCGCGATTGCTAAATGGAAGCTTAAAAGTGAAGGTTATAACGATAGGTAATCATTTTGTGTGACATCAATATTATTGATGTCTGATGCAGCGATGCTATAGGCAGAGTAGAGATTGTAGTAGTATAATCTCTACTCTGCCTATAGCATCGCTGCATCAGACATCAATAATATTGATGTCACACAAAATGATTAACTATGTACAGTCGACTACAAAGAGATGTATCCATACGATGTTACAAAAGTATGTATACATAGACTTTACTACCATAGTAATAAGATATACATACATAACTTTGTAACATTAAAAAACATACTTATCTTTGTAGTCGACTGTACATCAGCAGATAACTTTAAAGATAAACTTTAGGTACTTAATGCTCTCCGTGATTAGGTATGACAATGAAAAGTTCAATCAGCATTTCAATTCGTTGTTAATCCTTGTCCATCAGCATTGATTAATCAACGCCGGTGCACGTAATAACAGTAGGCTGTACCCAATTAATTGCAATGTGACGCTTCCCCATGCGCGAGCGCCTGCCACGCGTCAGTAGACAGATCATTGCCTCGCGCTGCCGTAAGTAAACTGATTAATTCATTCACTAACCACCCAAGTATGAATAGCGAATACAAAACGACTCGATATACCCCGCTGATTACGAGTTGAACCGAAAGACGCACGCGCAGCCACCGTAGCGCTCTAAACATCCCGCTAGAGCGTCATTATTCAAATTTTCGCTGTGCCAGTTGCCCGCTTGTTCCGGTCTCTTTCTGCCCTATTTCCTAGCGGTCTGAAATTACGATTAGTCCGGTCGAAATGAGCGACGGTCATCCGTGGTGGATGACCGTGTGAACGGCCCGTTATGCAAATAGTATACGCGTTACGCGGATAAAATAATAACTCAAAATCTATAAGTCGGATGTTCTATACATTTGCCCAGTACATACAACGGACTGAGATACAAAGAAATTGAAGTTCAAATTAAACGGAAGCTCGCCATTACAGGTTAACAATTTGTTAAAAATATTTTTTAAGCATAACAGCATCGTTTAGCATTGTCTTCTTTGCTTTTATTCTTTATTGTGATGGGTCCTCAAATTTAGGTTTGCGGTAGGTAATTGAATCACGTAAAAATGTGAAGTAGGTACCTATAATTTACGATGCGTTGGTTCTATGTTGCCATGTACCTACTGGTCACTGGACCGCCGTGCAAACTTAACTTTGGTAGTCTGAAGTAGTTTGGTACATCAACATATATATATATGTTTTTAATGGCCTGAACTAAAGTGGTGGATATATTCAAAACTCTGATGACTCATTACATAAGGCCAAAATCCATTCAGAAGCTAGTTGGGATAGGCAAATTATCAGAACTTCAAATTTATTTTCCAAGTAGGTGCCAACATGGTGTTAACATTTTTTGCACGGCTGTGTCACGGTGTGACTCTCGATTTAACGTTTCTCTGGCATAAGAATTGTAATACAAATTATATACGCGGTAAGGGGCTACCCGAGGTTTTCATCGATTTTTAACAAGTTTTGAATCGTATCTCCTACTTTTGCACTACAGATAGAATTATAAATGAAATGGCTATCGTTTCTTCATTCTTTTATCACCATTTTGGTCCACCGGATTTTGAAACAAATGAATACTTAATTTTGTATGATTTTTTTAAACATTGTCTAAAAAAACACTTATTTCGTATCTGTATTGACGTGAAAGATCTAACATACATATATGAAATCTTTATATTCGGGTTCGTCTGTGACGTCTCTAAAAACTGGTCCAGGGTTTCCATTTTAAACCAATGTTAAAAGTTATGGCCAGAAAACCAGTTTTTTGGCCTAAAATTGTTCAACGTTGATGCCAAATATCTCGAAAACAATAAACTTTGAAGTAAGTATGGGATACTATATTGCTTAAAGCCGTTGTTGTTAATATAATATAAAATAAGCTACAAAAAACATTAGAAAACTAAGGGATTTAGATCGAAGGTCATTGGCGTAGGGGCGCCCCTTAAGCGAATGTTAAGGGTGTGAGTGCAATTTGCAACCATTATAACGCGCAAGCTGATAGGATCGTAGATATTGTTTGACTAGCTAAGTAATAGTTGTTGGTACGAGTAGATTGGGGATGACTGATGAGATGAGGCAATTGTTTGGAACGATACTAATTTTGAGAGTAACTCAGCTTATCTAACCAGCCTAGCTATCAAGTTAAAATGTCAATGCGAGAGGTAGGTACGAACGCTTTATGTTAGTCGTAAATGTATTCGTACAAACTGACAACCTCTCAACTTGATGATTTCCGGATCCCGTAACCGGTCATGTAACCGGATAACGCCATATCTCGGTTACATCGTGAAAGAGCCCGGGATCCGGAAATCATTCTAACAACGAGTTTAAATAGGTACGGATTTCTTTCTATGAGATATGTTCTAAGCGGATGAAGTCGCGGACAAAAGCTTGTGCCTAGCTATAGAAATAAATGAAAGAGTAACATAACTGTCACAACAGGCTCAAATACCTATTCACTTACTTAACATTCATTATTTTCATCGCTTTCATAAAGATTCACGATTTTGAAGAATGTCAATCGCAACCTTATGGTGCTATAAACATGCAGTGTTTTCTTAAATTCTTCGACCTCAGAAGCCATTCACTGACACATAAGGTAAACGATGGCTATTGCCACGAAGCGTCGCTGTCGATGTAACGCTCTCCATGCACACTACCGCACCGATTACGTAGCGGTGTGTTTACTGTTGCCATTGGTTTCGGTGCGTGGACGGGATGCGCTTGCGATGCACGATGGTCGCATGACATGAGGCGGCCTAAGGCCACGTTTCTTAATACGCTTTCGTTTTATTACAAGCTTTTAATTAACTTGCAATGTATAGGTATGTTTGTCCGGGTGGAGTCCTGCAACTGATTTTTGAAGCAGATATCTTCAACCGATTGAGCTGAGAGGTATAGTTTGGATGACTATTCAATATTATTGTACCATCGACCTGATCTGTTGATGGAGACAGAAGGTGGCCATGGGAATTCGGTACTTAATCGACGTCACCCCGTTGAGTTTAGGCTCGTTAGAATCGTCTCAATGAGTAGTTGATGCCGGTATACAGAAAAGTAAAGTCGGTAATAAATAAAAGTCTGTATCAAAAATGTTTTTTTTGAGAGAAACTTATTATTCCTTTACATTCGAGTTCTAAAATATGAGCTAGGACATAGTGATCAATGTAAGGTAAACGTCTGAGTGCTCGACGCTGTACTAGTATATAGCATGGGCACTATATGTCAAAGTGACATAATGGCTTTAATTCGAATCAAGAAAAATCCTCTTAGTTCGAATTAAACCCATATTACTTTGACATAGTGCCCATGCCATTTATAATTAGTACAGCGTCGAGCACTCGGACGTTTAACATAAACACTTTATTATTAGGTATTTGTGCAGATAATTTGAACTTTTGGGAACGTGAATACATTTATGATATCAATTACCGATTAACAATTAATTGCACAATAATGTCAATAGGTGTATGTGAAGTCCCCAACCCGCACTGGGCCAGCGTGGAGACTACTACCCTTTCCCTCTTATGCCGGCTGTACACATTGGGCCAACGTTGGCGCGTGAGCAGGATGCAGCTATGCAAACGCATGAGAACGATATAAAGCCCTCTTCCTCTAACGCATAGCTGCATCTGCTCACGCGCCAACGTTGGCCCAATATGTACAGCCGGCATTATCCATAAGAGGAGGCCTGTGCCCAGCAGTGGGAGTGGGACGTATATAGGCTGATTTAGAAATTGAAATTTAACTTGGGTAATGCGGAATGCCGCCACGGAGAAATCTATAATTGATCCTATACATAAGTATCTACATTGTAGATGTCAGATGTGACAGACAGACAACGAAGTGGGCCTATGAGGGTTCCATTATACCTTTTCAGGAACAGAACCTCAAATGTTAGAAACAGCAAGAGAAAAGCTAGTTCGGAAACTAATCCGCCCTACAGTATTAATATATAAGAACTGCTTCAAGTAATTTTTACTGGCATTTTTTCATTATTATTACTCTCGAGAGCACTTAAGGCCGTCTGGTTTCACACCTTTAGTGACAGTAGGGCTGGTATTCACAACGCTTACCATCAGCTAGCTTCTGATAAACCAATATAAATCTATTCACGATTACGCATGGTTGTTACGAATCTCGGCTCGAACTATATAGGTAATATTGGCGAATGGTGAGACGAGTCGACCGGCCGAGGACTGGTCGTGAGTAGCATAGCTTTAAGGTCTTCGCACATTACAACAACTCAACGGCGACTCGACTCTATGCCTAATATTGAAATTTAAGCCCTATGTCATATGTTGTAGGATGAATTTCAAAAAATGAAATTAAAGTAGTGTACGACGAGTGGTCTACGCTTTGTACAGTCGAGGAAATTGAATGTTTAGCACTTTTTGAACTTAACGTCATTCTAATAGAGTTGACATGTGCCAAACATTCAATTTCCTCGACCGTACACTAAGGTCAACTCCGACACGTTTGCCACGCATTGACCACACGTCGTCTCCGCAACGACTATGCGTTTGCGACTGACGCGTGACGGGCAACAATTTGCGTTGCCCACTCGTTGACACCGCGTTGTCCACTTGTGACCATTGGGTGATGGATCAACTAGTTGACTACTCATCGAAAGTGTGAGTTGAGTTGCTGTCGCAGTGGCGTGGAGTTGATATAGTGTGCGAAGACCTTTAGCGACAGCAGCCGACGTGTCATCAACATCAATCATGAGACGCATTCACTCGCTGATGGTGACAAAAACGTCGGCACGCGCATGCCCACTTGCAGCGGCTTGCCTTGATGCACTTGAACTGGAGTATTTCACTATTACACTTTTTTCTCGATAAATGTAATCTATTGAACCAGGGCCTGTCATAATAAAATTGGAATATTAGTTTGAAATAGGTACATAATTTAGGTACGGTATATTTCTTGTCCGAACTACTAGCGTTTATGTACCTATGTCACTTTGTACCAAGCCGAGTATTTATGACTGAGCTGTTGGGATACAGGAAAATACTTTAGTGACGACCTCTGTCGTAGTTGGTAGTGACTACGAAGAGGTCCCGGGTTCGAATCCCGGTAAGGGCATTTATTTGTGTGATGAGCACGAAAATTTGTTCCTAAATCATGGATGTTTTATATGTAAAAAAAAAAAAAATGAATTTAAGTATTTATTTATCTATATAAGTATGTTTATCGTTGTCTAGTACCCATAGTAGGTACAAGCTTTGCTAAGTTTGGGATATGTTGATTTGTGTAAGATTGTCCGAAAATATTTCATTTTTATTTTATTTTTTTTATTCATAAGATGCGTGCTTTTTACACTCCTCTCTACCCATGCTTTATTGTATCTATTCACTTAAATAATGATTTTAATGCATTGACAATTTTAACAAAAGATATCATTAGTCATGATAATTTTGAGAGCTGTGGAGGTATTATTAAACAGCTAACTGTCTGACCAAAAATACCTAAGTATGCTACTTTGCTCTTGACGAGCGCTCTACTAGCATTTGCATAGTCATGGATATGATGGACTGTATGCAATGTTAGCCATTCGCTTTTTAAGGATTGGTAATATTAAAATATGCAAAAGGGCGACAGGTATTTAAACAGTTTATTTTTGGATCTATCGATTCATCGACAATATCACGTAACGAATAGCTACTCCACACTTCAACATTGAGTTTGTGCCTAATGTTCGTTTAATCGGGAATTGATGAAGCGCTGGAATGCCGCGGAGCGGAAAAAGGTCTGTCGGTGAGCCGCGTTGCCGTTAATTATCTCCACGCCGACTATCTAGATCGTATACATTCTGTCTCGAGACTACACGGTTCAGTGGTTAGCAGTGTTGTCCGAAGAATACTAACTTGTAAACCTTATTATTTATTATTATCTACGGCTTGGCTAGTCCTAACTATATTAACTCTACTATCAGCATCGGCATTTACTCTGCAAAGACGCAGTTAAACCCAAGGGCTAAAATAAAAGTTGTAGGTACTTATATCTCTACCCAAAAAGTCCATTCTATACACAGATGAAATAATTTACTTACAAACTATTAAAACTACAATCTCACAGAGTTTTCCTGTTTCTAATATTAGTATAGAAGTATATACATCATACCATATGGCGATGACCCCCGTAGCCTAGTTGGTAGTGACCCTGCCTACGAAGCCGGAGGTCCTGGGTTCGAATCCCGGGAAGGGCATTTATTTGTGTGCTGAGCACGAATATTTGTTCCCGAGTCCCATGACACATCCATATGTGTTCTATGTATTTAAGTATTTATTTATCTAAATGAGGTGAGTCGGGGCAAGAGTAACATCGGGG
Organism: Epinotia ramella; assembly: GCA_947578815.1. Taxonomy (NCBI): domain Eukaryota; kingdom Metazoa; phylum Arthropoda; class Insecta; order Lepidoptera; family Tortricidae; genus Epinotia; species Epinotia ramella. Next base: position 11,730,373 of record OX388210.1, read on the forward strand.
GAAGAGGGTCAAAAGCTTCTCCAGCTAATTCTTTTGAATTGAGCGACTTTTTGTACCGTCGGTAAAACAGACTAGGCGCCTGTCTGTTTAATTCCAATGAAAAGCTCGGCCTTCGGCCTCGCTTGCCTCGCCGCTCATCATCGGAACTTTGGCCTCAAGTCTCGCTTGCAAGACACCTGAGGATAGTGAGTGCCCGTCGGGCTTGCCCTAGGGCTTTCGGACCTGGATCTCGCATAGGGAGCGCTGTCTAAAAGGATAAGTACTTTGGGCATCTCTATAATATTATCGACGACCAAGTTTATTTGTGACATTTTTTCACTTGGCAATCACCACTTTACTGCATTTATGGATTTTTGGATACCTAAAACTATGTAGTATTGTGTGATTGCCAAGTCACATAATTTTATTTAGCAAGCAAATAAAGAATAATAAGTATGCCTGAGACTTGGTAGTTGTAGTTACTACGACATATCTCACAACTTTTTACGGTGGAAGAGTTGCGAGTGTTGGCAACTTTTTTACATGGAATGTTTTTATATGGGATCTCACTTCTTTTTGTAGGTTATTGTGTTATCATCAATACATTGAAATTATGAATGCAGTCCCATTCGTTCTTTTTTGTCCCATTCACTGCAAATGTAACTTGGCAATCCTATATATTTTAATGGGATTACACAGTTATTTATGCAGTTGGTGTATCTAGAAAACTGGACCGAAATTGCAAAATATTTTAGTTTTTCCTTGATTTATACACTAAACACTAGTGTATAATAAAGTTTTATAGTGAATGCGTGCTTAAACTAAATGCCTACGCATTAAACTAAATACCGACTTCAGCACGGTCCACGGTGCTACACAAAACATTTTTTTTTTTACAATTATAAGGCATAAATGGTTGACAAGTTTATTATTGTATATAGTAGGATAACTGGGCTATTCACAGGTATTTTTTTTCTAGAGCTAATCTTAATAGTTTTAATTTTGTAGAGGATTTTAGAAAAAAAAACGGTAATTATTTTTTTGAATTTTCAATTTCTCGTATTTTTTGTATGGGTGAGTGAATATTTAATCACAAAAATGAATTCTTCATCCCCGAATTATACGAAAAAGACACCAAACTTGATATAGTTGTTAGATGTGTGCAGATATAAAGCTTAGAGTGAGGCGCGCCGGAGGCACTTTTACCCCCCCTCCCCTGCCCACCTGCTGGGGGGAACCTCGTGGCAACCGGGCTAAATCAACTCAGATCACCCCCAGGAACACCTGTTCCAACAAGATCTCCTACTATTGAGCTATCGCGTCGGTACGAGCTTACGAAATATTTTGAAATGCGATTAGGTGGTAAAAGCGATGCACCGAATTGCGCGGGCCTCTCATGTGAATTGTACACAACATTTGTATGGAGAACATATACTTACTTTAAAAAATCATGCTTTTAGTATGCACCGAAAGCTAACCTTTTCTACTCGACTGTGAGTTTGTTATTAGTACAATTTGCCCTGAGACCATGGAGGACTTATGTAAGTAAGATGCTCGATGACCTCAGTAAAGCCTCCGAGCGAGTTGGTCTAAGGATGAACATGGATAAGACAAAGATCATGTCAAACCTCCATGTAGTACCAACTCCCATTTCAATCGGACACTTTACGCTCGAAGTTGTAGACGATTATGTAATATGTATACCTACCTAGGACAGACTGTCCAGTTAGGTAGGTCCAACTTTGAGAAAGAGGTCAATCGGCGAATCCGACTCGGCTGGGCAGCATTCGGGAGGCTCGGCACATCTTTTCGTCCAATATTCCGCAGTGTCTCCAGACGAGAGTCTTTGACCAGTGTGTGTTGCCAGTGATGACCTATGGCACGGAAACGTGGTCGCTTACTATGGGCCTCATAAGAAGGCTCAAAGTCACCCAAAGGGCAATGGAGAGAAAGAGAGAGATATGTTGGGAATTTCTCTGCGCGATCGCATCAGAAATGAGGCTATCCGCACCAGAACCAAGGTAACCGATATAGCCTCCGAATCGCTAAACTTAAGTGGCAGTGGGCGGGGCACATTGCACGCAGAACCGATGGCCGTTGGGGCGGAAAGGTTCTCGAGTGGCGACCACGTACCGGAAGGCGCAGATAACCTGTTAAAGGCCGCGGGAGTTCGCTGGATGCGGGTGGCGCAGGACCGGTCATTGTGGCACTCTTTGGGGGAGGCCTATGTCCAGCAGTGGACGTCTTTCGGCTGATATGATGATGACAATTTGCCCCCCACGTAGGAAACTATATACGTCATCAGCGATCAAACATATACTTATTTACTGGTCTTTCTATAAAAAAATGTCCAGTAGGTACATAATTATACTCGTAACTGTTGCGAACATCCTTTTAAGAATAGCCAGCAATTCTAAGTAACTTTGAATACACACAGTCATGCTTTCTTGCGTCAAAGCCCACATCTCAAAGCACACAATCGGCGACATGGTGACGCGTGTCAAGCGCAGGCACATCCAGTGCGTTGACTGTTAAATTGACCTGACTGACTGTCCCCGGCACTGGCGCTTCCGTGACAGCATCCTGGAGGTCTGTCTGTTTCATAGTGGACTGGCAAACGAAGTTTGTGCACGGATATGTAAAGTTTTGTGTGTCTGATCTGCAACTTGGTTTGTTTAGTAAATGTCTTTTTTTTATACAACGACTGTGGCAAAGAAGCGTACGGCCCGCCTGATGGTAAGCGGATACCGCAGCCTATAGACGCATTCGAAAGTCGAAGTTCGGGTATTTCCATCTCTATCGCACTCCCTAACTCGAGTGACAGGGATGCATATATTACGAACTTCGACTTTCGAAGTTCATGGTAGCGCCGCTGGTCAGGCATAGAGTACGAGTACCTACTGCGGTGATAGAAATCTCGCCCCTTTCAGATTTACACACTTGAATATTTTCAGCTTTGTTCATCCCAATTTAAAGTTGTTTGGTAGGAAGTGCGGATTCAATCAATCAATCAAATCATTTATTTGCTGTAAAACATAGTTCAAACACAATGTAGTCAATTAATTTAAATTAAATCAAGAAATAATATTAGGTAATAATACATTTTGGTTTTGTCTAGCTGTTTTAAATCGATCTTTGTTTTTAAATACATACCACTACACTATAAGCAGATAGAATAAAGATATAGGGAAATAACAGTCATAAATGTAATTTAATCTTATGCTCTATAAATATTGATCGATGTGTGACAGGTATACGTGAGCACCCCGAGATTAAAACAGTGTCAAATGAAATGGTCTCACTTACCGCGCTTATCGTTCTTCCTGCAGTCTCATTACGAGCAACTTTGTTACTTACTGAGCTTTCATACGGGCATTAATCAATAGCGTAGATATAGCCGTTTTTAGGTTTCCGTAGTCAACAAGGATTTTTTAAGGTATATATATTTATAGGGTAGGCCCTATACGTAAAGTGGGGATGTATTTTCTTTTTCTCTTTAAATCTGGGATGTTGGGCTTTAAAGCTGTAATTTTTGTTCGAGTAAACTGTCGTCCCGAGATTTGCAGTTGAAAGTGTATTGCATTATTAATTAGTATATAATTTATTCGGGTCACCCAATGTAGCTAGTACATAAATAACAGTGTATCCTTATAGGTATTACGGAGTACCACCGTATTCTTTTTACTGGTACCTACCTAACCTACTAAAGGTTTAATGATGAAAAAACGCTTTCTGTCTTGCTAGGTCTGCAGCTCACGTTCGGAGCTTTATGCAAATTTTATTACCGACCATCGCATTCCAAGATAACTGCATAGTTACAGGCACTTGAATAGTTAATAGTATTACTACAAATATGTATCCACTTCAGATTCCAGTTCCCATTTGGTTGGGTCGACCTTAAAGGACAACTTGTATCGTTTTGCGCTGTCCATAAAACGAAGCATTGGTCGCCCTACAGGTCGTTTAGCATGGGCTATTTCGCTCGGAGAGTTATACGCGACAAACGGGAGCCCACGCTCCAACCTTGGCACGTGCCCCAGCTAGCGAAGACGTGTTTGCTTCAAGATAGCAATGATGCTGGGTAAACGCGCGATGCTTAGCACCCTCTCGTTTGTAACTCGATCCTTCCATGAGATCCCTAGAATACGCCGAAGACATCGCATATGGAAGTTGCTCAATTTCCGCTCCTGTTTAGCATAAGATGTCGAAGTTTCAGCACCGTACGAGTACATACAAGAGTATGGACAAGATGCATGTCTGGTACACGATCATCTTCGTATTTACAGTCAGGTGTTTGTTATCCCATACCCTTGGACTGAGCTTCCGGAATATTGTGTCGTGTCTAGCGCCTATTGCACGGAAATCGCTATCGTTAAGCATCGCTAAAGACTCTAGCGAGTGTTAACTTATCTCTATCTCAGTAAATCAAGCATGTGCCCGATAAAACAAAAGTACCGCTGTAGATGAGGTAATCGTTTAAGTAGTACTCCAATTAAATTCCAGTTTTCACTCCAGTTAAAGTGCTTTTAAAAACCTGGCGAGTTCACGAGCCGGTCGGTCACAGTCGCGCTCCGTCGGCCACAGCTGCTGAAGGCACCTGCTGCATGAAATATTGCCCACAGTCTTGAACCAATCGAACGAAGTTAATGAAGCTTCTCTTTAATTTTCAGTAACAATTTAGGAATGACATGAACAAATCAGTCGACCGGAAAGAGACAGGCTAATTTCAACAAATAATAAATCTTTAACCCTTAAAGTATGTTCACTTCGTCCGCATTCTCAACTGGTCCACATTCGTATCTCACCCTTATCCCGAATTCCAATGTAACACACAATTCCAATGTATGTATGTATGTAGAAAATGAAGCTACCCTTTAGCCCTTTGGTTCAGGCATGCGACTGTCGAACGTCAATGAGTTTTTCAGAACATATTATGTACGGAATATTTACCGTTAGCTTTTCAGTGAAGGAAAATATCGTGAGGAAACCAATAAAGTCTAGTTTTCCTTCTGGAAGGGAAGTTCAGAAGGCAGTCGCTTTCGTAAAACTAGTGCCTATGGCAAATCTTGGGATTAGGTGTCCAAGCGGACCCCGGGTTCGTTTCGGGCACAACCCAGTATATATATGAATGAATGAATGAATTAATGAATTAATGACATTTATTTCAGAACAAGTTCCATATCCGTTAGTAACATTTTAATTATAATAGCCATTTATTTTATTTCAGGCTACTAAGGCCCATAGTTACAAATACCTTACCCCATATATACAATATAATATTAAACACTAATTATTATTTAGGCGACGAAACATTAAAATTAGAAGCCAGCTAGCTGCTAAACTTGTTCTTGTAGTTGTAGATAGTTAGAGGTAGTGCGGAGAAAGATACTAAATATTGCACTAGAGATAAAAGTACAGTAAATAATTGGTAATTCTTTTTCTTGATGTCACGCTAGTTTGCGGTTTAATTGTGCACTGACTATATTTGTGACTAATACTTATTTATCAAAGATCTGACGCACGATCCAAAGTGGGTCGCAAGTAAGCATTACGAAATGTACGGTTTCCTAACCGTACCTACGTATATTGGCAACCCTTAAAAAGAGAATAAAAGAAAAGTTAATGTTAAGAGAAAGAAAAACCATAACAAAATGAAAACTAGTAAACAATTAGTCAAATTCAAATGCTACGTTATCGCCGGTTTCTCGACGAACTTAACCTATTTATTTATTAACCGACTTGAAAAAAAAAGGAGGAGGTTCTCAATTAGGTTGTATTTTTTTTTTATCAATGTTTGTTACCTCAGAACTCCGTCATTGATGAGCCGATTCGAATTTTTTTTTTGTTTGTAAGTATATGCTTGCAGGTGGGTCCCATTTTTTCAAAATTCAGTTTGATGATGGGATCCATGAGGAATTGAGGGAACTTTTCAATTATATCAGGCACGCGTGTAGTGATTTTGGTATTTTCTATTATAACTACTGTATTTACACCCGGAAATCATAAATTTGGTGGAGTGGAATTGATGATGAAGACCACAGATGACTTATGGAATTCCTCAATTATGTACTTAAAACTACAAAAGTATATCACAGATTCTGATAAGATTCCGTTGAAATAGCAACTAATGAAGTGCCAAAGGTGATCCTTGTGGATTCGACGGAATTCCTCAAATATTATCGGCCCACATACAGCGATTCGGTTTTTTTCTCTAATAATCAACGCGAAATCAGTTCATGTGGTAAATTGGAAAAGAAATGTGGAAATATTCTCGTGCCTTGGCGGAGTACTAAATTGAAGTCGGTTAAAACTTTGTTTTTAAAGAAAATTATTTATTTATTAGGCACACAAAACAGATAACATTCATTACTTACATAGATTGTACAAGATAAATCAGGGGTTCTGGTTAGGAATACCATCCAAAACAAGTATGCACAGGATGATTATAAGTAACAACGAGCAAAAACTATCCTAAAACTTCACTAAAATTATACATAACAATATGCTTAAGCATGCGAACTAGATCATAAGTATGTTTTATTATTTTATGTTTACATTCACATACTCGTATGAGCAGAAAAGAAACAAAAGAAAACCTATTGTTAAAATACACATAATGGTTTTAAACACATGATTAATTAATACCAAGTAACTTATTAAATAATTAGATTTATAAAAACCGGCCAAGTGCGTGTCGGGCCACGCGCAGTGTAGGGTTCCGTAGTTGCCTGTCTGTCTTAGTTACATCAGTAGTATGTACTCTTTATTATACTGTGTTTACGTGCCGTGCGGTTGCGTCGGCCGAATTTGTACGAAAATTAAAGTACACATTAAGTTGGTCGACTATTACTCGGTAACTACATAAGTAGTTACCGAGTTTTCCTTTTAAATTCATTATATGTAAGTACTATCTACTACCACGAATTTTTTCAGATAGTAGTAGTAGCCATTTAGCCAGCAGAGGGAGGGGGGGGACACATGACTCGAAAAAAAATTAGAAGGTTTAACGAGAAAAAAAATTACATCCCCGCTTTAGGTGTAGGAGAGGTACCCTAAAAAATTTTTTTTCAAGTTTTTATTTAACTGTTTTGTCGGCGTGATTGATTTTTATACTAGTTATCTAGTAGTAATGTTTACTGAGCTAAGCCGAAGACGGACGGACAGACGGACAAGGCGAAACTATAAGGGTTCCTTGTTGACTACGGAACCCTAAAAAGAATACAGTAAAACACAACATGGTCAAAATTATATGTCAGATCATTTAAAATATTGAAAAGGTTAAAATAGGCAAAATTAAAGGGTAGTTATGCCAACATTTGAAATATTAAAAGGATTAAAATAGGCAAAGTTCATATGAAAATAAAAATAAAATTAAAAACATTATGTACAATTTATAAAAACATTGAGTTATTTTGGAAAGAAAAAATGTTATAAAATGGTATTGACTAGGAACTCACATGGAGGTTCAAGAGCAGCATCGTGGGAGGACAGTCCAGCCTGGATGCTGTTCGCGGTAGTCCGCGCCCTGCCCGCCAGCGAGGCAACGCGCTTGCGCATGACGGCGGGGAAGCCGTCCGTGCGCGCCTCCGCAAACATGCCCGACGCGCTGCAGTAGCGTGGCAGGCCCAACAGCATCCAGACCCCGTATCATGGTCGGCCTTATCACACGATAAGGCCGACCATGACAAGTGACAAGATAGAGCGTCTGTCCGTCACTGTGACCAACAGCATCCAGACCCCGTATCATGGTCGGCCTTATCACACGATAAGGCCGACCATGACAAGTGACAAGATAGAGCGTCTGTCCGTCACTGTGACCATGATACGGGGCCTGAACGCATTGTTATATTGAACAAGTAAGCCGTTGAGGGTCCGTTGTGTATAGTTCACCCACAGGCTGCACGTGTAAAATGATTGGCAGAGGGCTAACAAAGTAGTCTTCACTTCTACTGTACAAAAGCAAACCTGCGCGCCTGGTTATGATGATGACATCATACATACTAGGAGGATGATGACGGCAGTGAATGTGGACAAATTGGGAATAAGGACGAGATTTGACTCTGTATGAAGTGGGAATGCGGACGAAGTGAACCTAAAGGATCGTAACGTATCCGTTTAACTATGATGATGGCATCCTGGCCGATTACGACCTCAGCGACTGTATATAAGGATTGGTTAACTTTTGTAATAATTAAGAATTATTGGAGTGTTGCTGTTCTACTCTCTGGTGCGCTCTCAGGTGGCTAGCGTACCCGACCTTTCTTACAAAGGTACGGGCGCACTTTGAGCAGGTCAACACCCCGCCGACATAACTGTAATGGATGGTTGCTGGTGGACGAGCCTTGAGCTCGTCTCGCTTTAAGTCAAGCTCGTTACGGCGCTCAGTCTCAAACGCATTGACCTGCTCATGGATAAGTCGTCGCCATTCGGACCGGCGCACTGCTTTCTCTTCCCACTCAGAAGGTTCTAACTTGCACCTCTTCATATGTCTTTTCAGGACATCCTTGTAGCGAAGGTACTGGCCGCCTATTTTCCGTTTACCGTTTTGGAGCTCTGAAAAGAAGATGCGCTTCGCCAATCTTTCGTCTGACATGCGAGACACGTGTCCAGACCACCGCAGCTGTCGCCTCATCAGATACACCTCAATGCCTCCAACATTTGCGCGCCTTAGGACATTCGTGTTTCTAACGCGGTCCGACCACTTAATGTTCAATATGTCACGGAGACATTTGAGGTGGAATCTATCGAGTGTGCGGATGTGCTTGCGGTACAGGACCCATGTCTCGGATGAGTATAAAAGATTCGGCAGCACGACAGCCATATAGACACTTATCTTAGTGCAGAGTTTAAGGTCATGAGACCGAAAGACTTTGGACCGGAGCCTGCCATAGGCAGCAGCCGCAGCGCCTATTCTGCCATTTATTTCAGATTCTAGGTCACACTTAGACGTTATTGTGCTGCCAAGGTATTTAAACTTCGCCACTTGCGTCAGTGCTTCTCCACCAATGCTCACACCAGAATTAAGCGCGTTGTGAGAGACATCCATGTTGGTCATGGTTTCCGTCTTCTTCACATTTATTTTAAGGCCAAATTTAGTGCAAGCATCGTCGAGACTCGACATTAAGCTTTGAAGACCTTCCGCAGTTTTCGAGACAAAGCACAGATCATCCGCGTACATTATCTCGGTCATAAGTGCATAAGACACTTTAGTACGGGATTTGAACTTTGTGATATTGAATAGTCCTCCATCCATGCGGAAACGGATACTAATACCCTCTGACAAATTCTTTAAAGACTCTCGGACGACGACAGCAAAGTAAAGCGCAAATAGAGTTGGTGCAAGGACACAGCCTTGCTTAACCCCACAGGTAACAGGAAATAGCTCTGATTGTTCGCCGTTGATAGACATGCAGCACTTCATGTCATCATGCAGAAGCCGTAATAATTTCACGAACTTCTCAGGGCACCCCAGCTTAGTCAATATCAACCAAAGGGCTTCACGAGAGACACTGTCGAATGCCTTTTCGAGATCAACAAAACAAAGAAACATAGGTTGATTTTGTTCTCGGCTCTTCTCAAGCAGCTGACGGACTGAAAAGATGGCTTCGCAGGTCCCTCGATCTGGCCGGAAGCCAAATTGAGTTTCAGGAAGAATAGATTCGGATAGAGGCAGCAGACGATTTAAGAGAACTCTGGCAAATACTTTCCCCGGAGTGGATAGCAAAGATATGCCACGGTAAGAATTACAGTCGGAGCGGTTTCCTTTATTTTTATACAGTGAGCAGATGCGGGAGACTTTAAAACATTCTGGCACTTGTTCCTCATCCCACATGCGTACAAATAACTTCCACATGATGTTATGTAGGTTTTCGCCTCCGTATTTCAGTACTTCGCCGCAGATGTTATCGGCACCTACTGCCCTTTTATTTTTCAGTTGCTTGATAGCAGTTGCTGTTTCAGTGAGGGTCAAAGGAGCCACGAGCTCAGGATGTGATGATGACTCTGGAAGTGCACGAATGAATTCTAGATCAGCTAGCCGATCGACGTTAAGTAGATGATTAAAATGTTCTACCCAACGTTTTATTACTTCGTCTTTGCTGGTCAGTGGAACACCATCCACTGATTTTAATGGGACCGAGTTATGATTAGCGGGCTGTATTAGTTTTCTAACCTCGTCATAAAAAGCTCCTAGCTGGTTAGTATCTGACAGCCATTGCAAATAGCGAGACTTTTCTTGCCACCATTTGTCTTTGGCTTCCCGCGTAAGCTTCCGGATCCTTGCACTGCTGTCTTTTACACTCTCCAGTACACTACCTTGACGATCTCTCATGCTCTGTTTCCTGAGCAGCTCCCTGTGCTTTTTAAGTGCTTCAGCGAATGACTTATCGTTCTCGTCGAACCAGTCCTCCCGTTGTTGAGCTTTCAAGCCCAAAACATGAGTGCTTATTTCGATGAGATGCGTGGACAATGTCTGCCAAGTTGTATGGAGAGAGTCATTTTCAACATCAAGTGAAGACAAAGCATCATCCAAGGCTTTTACATATGCCTCTCTTATCGGAATGCGCTGAAGCTCGTCTACATTAGTGCGCAGAGTTTTTACTACATTCCGCCTGCTAGGGCGACGCAGACATATGTTAAGTTTGGTCAGCACCAGACGGTGGTCGGTCCAGCAGTTAGCATCCCTCATGACACGCGTAACTGTGACTTGGCCTATATCTCGGCGTCTCACAATAGCATAGTCAATGAGATGCCAATGCTTTGATCGTGGATGCATCCAGGTAGTCTTGTGTTTCATTGGAAGTCGGAAAAAGGTGTTAGTAATCGATAAGTCAAATTGAGCACATAGACTAAGTAGTAGCTGCCCATTGCTATTCATATTTCCGATTCCATGCCTACCAAGAACGTTCGGCCACGCTTCAAAGTCGCGACCAACTCTAGCATTGAAATCTCCCAGTAGCAGTATTTGCTCGCGAGACTTAATTTTGGATAACGCTTGCGTGAGCTCTTCATAGAACTGGTCTTTGATGTCATCGTGTTTATCTAGGGTTGGCGCGTATATACTAATGACATTAATGAAGTTGTTGTGATCTAGATGCAATCGCAATGTAATGACTCGGTCCGAGATGTATACTGGACACTCTTCCAAGCGCCCAGCAATCTCATTTTTGTTTAACTATAGGTAATTAATAATAAATAAATAAATAAATAAATAATAAATAAATATTAGGGGACAATCTTACACAAATCGACCTAGTCCCATAGTAAGCTCAGTAAGGCTTGTGTTATGGGTACTAGACGACGATATATATAATGGATATAAATACTTCAATACATAGAAAACTTCCATGACTCAGAAACAAATATTCATGCTCATCACACAAATATTTGCCCTTACCGGGATTCGAACCCAGGACCTTCAGCTTCAATAATCGAGTTAGGAACCAAAATGACGATTACAGCTCTTATCCTATCCACTATCCACTAATGATTGATAAATGAAATACTTACTGGGAACCAGTTTGCTGCAACATGCGTTTTTCTTTACAGTACGTGGACGTGTGCTAAGAAAGGATTTTTCGAAATTCAACCCTTAAGGGGGTGAAATAGGGGTCAAACCGTTGTATGGAAATTGTTCATTTGGAAAGTTATAGACTTGAATCTTTGTATGAAGGTTTCTCACTAGAAAGCAAAACAAATGATTTAGCTTTGCTATAAAAAATCATCCCCTAAGGGGGTTAAAAAAGAGTTGAAAGTTTGTATGGAAAACATGTCATTTTTAAAGTTAGCCATTTAAAACTTCGGTCACAAGCTCCTAATGTACAGTCAAAAACATTGATAGGATTTTTTTTTTTCTAAATCATGCCTCGAAGGGGTTAAGATAGGGGTTGAGTGTTCACATAAGTAATGTGTGATTTCGATCCTAAACCGCTAAAGTAATAAGCATGAAATTTGGAACATATATTCTTTACAGTACGTGGACGTGTACTTACTAAGAAAGGATTTTTGAAATTCAACCCTTAAAGAGGTGAAATAGGGGTCGAACCGTCATATGGAAATTGTTCATTTGGAAAGTTATAGACTTGAATCTTTGTATGAAGTTATCTTACTAAAAAGCAAAGCAAATGATTAAGCGATGTTACAAAAATTCATCCCCTAAGGGGGGTAAAAAAGAGTTGAAAGTATGTATGGGAAATATGTCGTTTTTAGAGTTAGACGTTTAAAACTTCGGCCACAAGCTCCTAATGTACAGTCAAAAACATTGATGAGGGTTTTTTTCCTAATTCATCCCTTGAAGGGGTTAAGATAGGGGTTGAAAGTTCACATAAGTAATGTGTGATTTTTAATATTAAACTGTGGCTAATAACATGAAAGCAGGACAGCAGGTTTCTTTTTTATAAAATTATTATGTAGATCTGCTATTTGGGGTGAAATAAGGGGGTAAAGGGGCTTAATCAAAATAATTTATTCTCTAACACCTTTAAATGGGGACCGGTGGATGGAGATGGAAAGTTTTCCGTCTTTTAGCATTCGATAAGTTTGCTTTCAAAACTATACAGGTAGCCCGAACTAACGTGAGTAAAACTACTAGATGGATTTAAGCAAAAATTTCCAGTCATGTAGCTTTCTTTAATACCTACCTACATTATGAAAAAATATACAATTCAAGCAGAAACATCTGTTGATGATTCTTAAGATATTATATTTGTAAAAACGGAGTTTTCAATTGAAATTTTCCAATTTAAACTAATGAACTCATCGCACTGTTACCTTTTACGCTTAATCTCTGAATTGATTTAGATGATTTTTTTCCTACAGATAAGTTGAGACCCTTGGAAGGATATAGGATAGTTTTTATATCGGAAATCATCCCTTAAGATGGTAGAACTTTGTTTGGGTCGGCGATAATTGAGGTTCCGCCCATAATAATTTAATAGCAATCATTTTTCAGACAGTTACAAGTGCTACGCGGACGAAGTCGCGGGCAACAGCTAGTTTGTAATAGGTAGGTACGTAATAAATATAAAATAAGTGCAACCGAAGGTTAGATTTAAACTAGTCTACACATCATACGGTACCTATTAAGCTCGTGATTTGCCTTTGAGAGTTATACCTATCTGTATCCATCTGATTGACTTTCTACTAAGTAGGTACATATCTAATTTTGGACTGATTCGATAGACTGAATGAGCCCATAGAATAAAGCTATTTAGTTTATCTTATCGTGCGATCGCTCCCTGCATTGCGGGTTATCGATGAAGAGATTGCAACCCAAACATAACATCAATGACCCGATCGCGCCCGACCGGCCCAGCTTCAAACTGCCACTCATCTCAAATATTCCGTGATTTCTCCACGCGAATGTCACGGTCCCGAACGCGTCTGCGGACGATAGAGCCCAATTCCCCTAATCCGATGCCAATCAACTATGTAGATCACGAGATTGCCGAATTGCGAGGCGGATCGGTGATCGTGTCGTGAGAACGATAGGTAAGGTACTGAACAGGTGCTCTCCCCGGCTGGGTAACTGTTCCACCATCATCAAGCGGGCAAGCCGAGCGCGCACAGCGCAGTCCCGTCTTGATACCTCGCTGCGCACCACGCGAGCTGCGTCTAGCTACCGTCCAAACGCACGCGGACAATCGCCGCACGCGCGGACTGGCAGTGATCGAGATACTCGAGATTTAAACATAGTGTCACAGTGATAAAATCAGGAAATTGTTATAACAATTAAAGTGACCGTTACTGGGCTCCGATAGTAGACTGGTATTGAAGGTTTTTTCGCAGTAGCATCAGGGTAATCGGGGCAGATAGCATTAACGGTTGGCTCCGCGCTCGACTGTGGCCGACCGCAAGCATGACGAGCGCCGGCGACTGCGCTCTCGTGCTGCTCTTGCTGGTACATATTGTTTTTGTTATCATTCTTACAAATAAGGTAAACATACCAATGCTTGACTCCTCAATGACAATACTCTGAGGGAGTAGTATATTGAAAGTGACATGTATTACGCCAGTGTTGGGCATTGGGACATTTACCTTATGCTTAGAAACTAGTTGGCTATTGAGTTTAATATAAACGCTTTACGGTCGAATTTGTCTATGCTGTAGTTATTTGTTAAGGTCTTTAGATTATTTACTAATTATTACTTAATTACTTACAAACTTATTATACTTATATTTTTAAAGAAAACTACGTCGGGGCCGCTCAATGCGGATATAATCAAACACTAAAATTAGACTAGACTAGGTAGCTACATAAATTTTATCATTTGGGTGTGAAATGTTTTTCCTTGTCAGATTCTTGACATGGACAGGAGATTGATTCAACCAGCCTGTGGAGACAGTTTTTTCACCATAACTGTAAGGTGAAGGTTCTAGTCCTCAATGTTGCACTAATGTATAATTTGTGTATTAAGTACCTATTGCTGATTTACTTTAAAATGATCTATAAATGTATTAAGCAATGATAATTTTGTCACTTTAAATCGGGTGGCGAACCAAAGTTTAGCGTCAATAAATTTCTACATAATGGAAAATGTACGGCTACTCAGATCAATTTATCAGATTCTAAGGTGCATGCATGATGAATACTTTCTTTCCCACTTACGAGACATTGGTGTCCCGGACCTTAGGAGGGGTGCGAAGAGCCCATATAATATACGACACAAAAAGTACCACATACCCACCACGTAGAGCCCCTTTCGACAATTTAATGAAATGCAAGGAGTACGAATACTGTTATTATTACTGTCGCCAATAAAAAACTTACATTAATGAATACATTAAAACACATAAAGTAATATTTAAAGGAAAATGTAAATACTATTTGTTCCTGTTTCGTCATATTCCTTATCCGACACTTTCCTAACTGGTCATATTCCTGATTCGTCACATTCCTCACTCGTCATACCATGTACATGTGCCTGCACAAACTTATTATAGAAATTCTCTGTGTTAAATGATAAGTACCTCTTTAGATAATTAATAGATGAGTGTTACTTGTCTATCATGAAGCTAATCTCATTGTCAGCATTAAAATCGGTTCTGGCGCTTCGCCGGCCGCTACCGCGGCACGCTCGCTTCACTCGCTCGGCTCGCGGGCGTAGGGTCGCAGCACACTTAACACTCCTCCTCGCTTTGCTCGTCGTCGTATCTACACGCCTGCCTTAGAATTGGGAATCCGATTTCATTTGACTGTACAATGACGAGTGAGGAATGTGACGAATCAGGAATATGACGAGTTAGGAAAATGTCGGATAAGGAATATGACCAATCAGGAATATGACGAATCAGGAACAAACGATTTCAAAATGCCAATTTTATTAATCTATACTAACTATTATTAGAAATAGGAAGTGTCTATGATATCGTAGCTTTGTAAGTTTGCATGCTTTGTTTATCCGATCAGGTAGTATCCAGGCAGGTATATAGGTTATATATTATCATGCGGGTTTTCCTGCAGCGTTCTTTGCCATACGCGGGCGACGCCGCGCGGGCAGGTAGTCAAAAATAGTTGAAGAGAGTTGAATTTAGACTACTTATTCTGAGTTATGTTTAGAATTATATCTTACTAATTAGTTAGGTATTACACGGTTACACTCACCGCACTCACGTCTTATTAATTGACACCACTTACCAATGTCAATAAGTTATGACAATGAATACATCAGTTAGAATTGGATTATGTAGTAGAGTTGATCATTTTTTCATTGATTGAAGTATACGCAAGGACTGTGGAAGTGGAGTCTTTTCAAAATCGGGACCGCGAAAGTGTGAAAGTTACACAACTAAGAAGTTCATATAGCTACAAACTTTTTAAAATATTCGTTTATAGCATTTAATGGTAGGTACCTACACAAAACACATTGCGCGAAAGTGCAAATTTGCAATAAAAAATAACTAAGTAAAAACGAAAGCTAACTTAAGAAAATTGTTACCTACGCGAACAATATTCCTTTGCTATTCCCCTAAAAAACGTGTAGGTCTAGTAGCGATGATGAGATTACTATTTGAATGCGATTTTGCGGAACTTCCGGTAAGTAACACAGTGATTCAATGAATAGGTACCTTCATAATGATTTAATACTAATATTTAGATATTCAGAAACGCTCATCATCAAATGCAGTGCTTAAAGAAATTGACGCTCGCCCATTCAATGTATCAGTTAATTAATACTTGTAAGTTAAAGAAGGAAGTGGAGAAAGGTGATTAGGACTGTGTCCGCCATTTACAAAGAACCAAATCTTCGGGCCAATTTTCCCACCGCTCGTTAAGGGCTTAAACTGCGGTTTTATGACGACTATTAAAGTAAGAGCAGGCAGTATGCACACCGTAAAATCCGTCATGACCCGCCTAAGCATTAAAGATACGTGATTGAAGCCATTATAAATTAAATTTCACGCTTGGCGGATTTGTGTTAAACGCAGGCAAAAAGTAACAAAAAGATTCGCTTTGATATCAGCTCTCGGGAAAGCTTTAGATGTCCAATTTGTTAATGTTACCGAAATTACACACGAGTGGTTTCACCATTCTAGGAAGTTATTGCTTTTATAGAAAAACAGAGACAGGTTTTTTTATGAAATACAGGTATCCAAAAAGCGCGAGTCTGACTCGCGTCGCGCACCGGGGGTTCCGTACAAACTTTCATACACTCCCATAGCTTAGGTAACATTTTCTACAAGCTTTCATTTAACTTGCAATGCACGTAATAACTATGTTTGTTCGGGTGGAATCTTGCAACTCAATTTTGACATCTTCAACCGATTGAGCTGAAATTTTGGGTTTAAAAAAGTATACTCGTAGTTTAGATGACAATAAATTCAATATTATGGTACCATCGAGATGATCTAATGATGGAGACAGAAGGTGGCCATGGGAATGATAGAATACAGGAGGCAAGGCAAATTATATATGCACATGTATCTTTGTTACACATATTTAGATGTTTTCCGATATGGCTCTTAAATTCGCCATCAAAAAGTTTCTCTCTCCGGATGTGACCGAATCTATATACCGACGTCGGTTTGCATTATATTTTAAAGTTACTAAAATCAATGATTACTAAGTTATTCTTTATACAGTAAAACTGTTACAATAATCATCCCGTTGTTAATAGAAAACATCATAAAGTAGCATTATGTGGGGTAACGATGATTTATCAGACAGACGAGTAGGTAGGTAAGGCTCGGCTAGAGTCCAGACCTGCCAGTGAAGGCTTCAATGAACAGACCGCGGCCGCTAATTACTGCACGAATGTGCCATAATACTCCATTCGCCGATAGGGTTGCCCCAAATCTTTGTAGTAAAAAATAAATAAATCGTTTAATATACAGCGTGCCCCATCGGAATCATCGTGAGGAAACCGGTCTAATCCCAATAAGGTCTAGTTTTCCCTCTGGGTTGGAAGGTCAGATGGCAGTCGCTTTCGTAAAACTGGTGCCTATGCCAAATCTTGGGATTAGGTGTCAAGGCGGACCCCGGGCTCCTCCTTTAGGGCACAACCGGGAATAACGCTAGGAGGATGATTATACAGCGTGTCCCAAAATTCAACGTCAGACCGAAAACGAATGTTGGAACGGATTTTTTTTGAATAACTGTTTACGACTATAGCTGTCACCCGTTTGCGGCTTGATTTTGACTTTTTGTATTTTTTATCATAAATATGCATTATTCAGTTCATAAATGGATTTTACGGGGTTATACAAAACATAGGGAACTTTGATAAAGACCAAGTTTAATTATTTTATTTAGCGGTGTGTGACACTGACATGGTTTATGTGAGTGAATACACTGCATGAAACTTTTTTTTTTAATCCGAGGCGACCTTAGTGTTTATCTAAATAGTATCGCCTCGCAAAAACGTTATGTACCTACGCCTAATACTTCAAACAAGTGGACATTCTTCGATGTATTGGTACCTTCCGCAACCTATGGTGACAAACAAATCTTTAGTTTTTGTGATCAGCCGTATAACATCAAGCAGTAATATTTTGGCTGCGAGCACCTTTTGCTTGTCCTGCAACGCCGATTGGCGAAGGCTCGAAAGTCACTCAGTGTCACTGGTGTAAGGATCTACCACACCCTTCCAACCATTTTATTAACACCGCACAGTTGAGGGTATATTTGCCAACAAACTCAAAAAGCAAACAGCATAAATAAATGTATGTTGAGGAAGACACAGGAGGATAAAATATTATGTTGATGTCATAAGAATTAAAACAAATAGTAAAATAACGAACAAGAGTTGTGAATTGTATTAAATTAAAAGACTAACTTAGATTGATGTGTACCTATTTAACTAACTAATTGTAACAAACCTACTATAACCATATGCCTAATTATTTGAATTTTTGTCAATAAGTATCTCAACCTCAGTCTCTCATTGTAAAACCAAGTAAAACCGAACCATGATTCCTTGATAATGTGTAAACTCTGATGAAAGTTATCATTTTGGCAACCCTAGCCCTAGCCTCATTATTGAATGCAGCAGTAAGAACAAAAACTATAAACACCCGTGCGCCTAAAAATCACGCGTCATAAAGCTCATAAACACCGCTCCAGATAAGTAGTTACTCATTCTTTGGCCACATATTCATTATTTTCTTATAGGAACATAAGTACTTTTATTATAACAATAACCGGATACTTAAAGAAACTTCTTAGTTTACGGGGCACCAACATTTTTATATACCTGTACCTACTATTAAAGTTTAGTTTGATAAGGACAGATTATTTTTGAGAGAGATATTATGTATATACAAGTGAGATTGGAAATTATGTAAAAATTTTAATCATATAACTCGTTTTTCATAGTGCTTCAATCTAACTATTCTAAATTTCTATTTTAAATCTGCAACTTTTTGTCGCGCACCACCACTGAACCAATCGATTATAGATACATGAGATTTATACGCGAGTTCAGAGCAATAAAAATATTCGAAATAAGCATCCGTTATATTCACAGTTCTCAGCGATTAAACGATTTGTAAATGACGCAACTACTTCATTCCCAAGCGCTATCTAAATGTCCCATCTGCAAAATAATTAAGGATTGAAATGGAACTGTAGTTACATTTTAAAGAGATATCTTAAGAGTTAGCTTTGTTAGCCGGTGTCTCCTTAGGGAGACACAATGGCGTGCAGTCGCGGTTGCGGGCAACCAGCGACTAATAGGTGCGACAACTTCCGCGGTGGAGCACGATAATTAGACGCACAATTATCCCAAATGGCCTGGGAATGCGATAACGTGCCGTGGGACTGCGAATTAAGATCTGTAACATTTTACTCAGAATTAAGTGAGCTTTTAATAGTTTTATTTTTATAGACCCATGAAGAACTACATTAGTTCTAATGTTATTGTAATGCCACATTATACAGCCTAATAGAATTAGCGTTTATGTCGATACGTAGGTATTGGGTATTGGATTCATTCTAGGGCTACCTAAACGAATTAATCGATATTTAACTTTAGTAGTGGGAACAAAGTTGCACTTACGACATAGTTAGGTAATTTAACAATAATAATTTAGCATCCGCGCCGTGACTGGTGACAGCAACTCCGTCACCACGGAAAGTAGCAGGGGGTCAGTACAGTACCTGCGACATAAAGAAATGCACAAGCGCCACCTCCACTTGCGGTACCGTGTGATTGCCGGAGGAAATTGCGCTGCGTCGATCCGTATGGCCTGTACTATTGAAAAAAAGTGGATCAATGTGCAAATAAATACTCTTACTTATATGAGAATACCAGAGCAATCTGTTCAAAACTTTTTGTACCAAAGGATTATTACACAGCATATATGTAAGTTCTTATAAGTAGCGATACGACCGCAGAACAACCGTTGTTGAACTTGACGCACGATCAATTCATTCAGCGGCTTCACGCGCAATAATCAGAGTAACCCCGTTTAAGAAACCGTTTACTCGTCTGAACGCGAATTTGCATACAAGCATTTGTAACAGATTATCAGCATCCGATGTTGTTTCCGCACGATGCGACGCGGTCAAGAGGTGAACTCGGGGAAACGGAAAACTCGACGACCGCGTCCATTCTTTGTATTAGTGTAGATAATGACTCTATTTTAGAACCTCGAGCAATTTGAAATAGATCTTCTGATTACCTTTAATGGAATATGAATGCATAGACAAAAATGTTATTACCTATTCTAAGTAATTCGACACTTTTCAATTTTACATAAAATATATAAACCGACCCACAATCCGTACTTATAGGAACTATTGAATTAATTTAGGATATTAATGGGTAAGCCTTACCATAGGCTTACCTAATAGTTTGTTGGATTTAAAAATGATGGAGGCGTGTATCGTTTCGTCAGTAGGTTTAGTACCTAGTACTACCTGGGGCCGTAGACAAGGTTATAATCGACAAGCGCTAACGCCAATAAAAACTAATAAAATGTAGGGGAATGACAGATGCCGACGAAACACTTTTCGTTAATATCTGTCATTCCCATACATTTTATTAGTTTTTATTGGCGTTAGCGCTTGTCGATTGTAACCTTGTCTAGGCCCCCTGTAGATGGTTATAGTAGGATAAGTTTAGTAGGATAGACACATGTCAAAAACAAACCGTTTGTGTTCGTAATGTACAAACCCGACTAGGTATTGTAAAATCTTGACTTTACTTGTTTCATACAATTCATGGCTGGTCACATCGGAAAGATAAAACGTCATATTTTCAATAACTCAGAATGAATGAATAAATGGGAAAACGCATTTTTTCCAAATTCTACATGAAAAGCGAAAATGTACCTACACACTGTTTAAAAAACATCGCGCTCTATTGTTTTGTTTGAAGGAAGCTGTTCGCGTGAAACGCACTGTTTATCTGCTCCAGTTTTTGTTTCATTGTGGTCAAACCAAGTACAGTTGTTTTCTTTTAGGACTGGGGTAAAAGTCCCAATGTTTTGACACCTTAGTTTTAATAATTGAGCCTGCTTGTCACCTTTATTACCTTAAAATAAGATACATCATCATCATCTTCATCATATTACCCGAAAGACGTCCACTGATGGAGACACAAAATAAAATCACATACGGATCTAGCGGACTCCCGCGATCTTTACCTGGTCATCAGAGCACCTTGTGGTGGGTCTACCCACGCTGCATCTCCCGGTACTTACGTGGTCGCCACTCGAGAATCTTGCCGTCCCAATGGCCAACGGTTGTACCTACGTGAAATGTGCCCCGCCCACTGCCACTTAAGAAATAAGAAGGTCCCAAAATCCCAACTACCCAGGCAGTGTCGAGTTCTGGGACTTGTACCTTACTTAGTAAGTCATCAATCTATTGATAAGTTGTATCAAAGGTCGCTCCGACGTGCGTGCGAACTGGACGCTTGAGACGCTATTCTGTAACATGCTTTAATCTCACCTCACCGTTCACCCACAAATATATCTCGACGCCGCGATTCGTAGTATCTAAACATAGGTAGAGGTCTAGTTTCGTTAGCGCGTTCCGAATAACAGCCGAGGAGCGCGGATTGACTGACTTTCAAAGAGCATTCATCTGACCTCACGTCCGTGAACGAATTTAAAACGGCCTCGATACAAACCGCAAAAACATTTCCGACCAAAATTAAGACGAAACAAAGATTATAAGATAGCTGATAAGATTGAATTATAAAAGAAAGTTTGCAACTCGCATTTTTGTTTTGGCCTTTAGCCGAGTTTCGGTTACGCTGTCAAACTGTCCATATGAGCAACATAACGGATTTGGAGGCTTCAAATCCAAAAGTACAACCTAATTGTAGATTTTTAATTGTATTGATAGATTTCCTTCTTATATTAATATCATTTTTTACTGATAACTGAAACTAAACAATATTATAACTACTTAGTGAGCTGTAGAACTCGCGAACCGTCATTTTTTTTTCAACTTAAAAAATCTGTTGCGACGATCTGTACAATTATTGAACCCGCAAACAAAATTTTATGAAAATTAGTGCGATTTGTAGAGAACGGTGGAGAGACACCGGTCATACGAAAGAACTTTTGCCTGAGCTGAAACGGAGAACGTCGTTCGCTTCACTCGCTAACTCGTTCAATTATGCCACCCAAAGAGACTTCTGCCGTTCTGATACCACATACCTAACTGTACCCTACCTATACCTAACTATTAGACGAAATATTCACATGTTCATATGAACACCTTTATTACAAAAAAGTAGATTTAGATTATGTAGTAGTTTACTCTCGAAAGTAAAAGCTGCGGCTGCGGCTAATGTAAGATTAATTACATAGGTACGTACTGAGAATAAACTATACTGTCGGCATTCTACTTTATGTTTTGATTATCAAAACGAAAAGTTCGCACCATAATATTTAGTTTGCGGTTGGCGACACTCAGCGGTCAACCAGATTACCTAGCAGATTTTTTTAAACGTTTTAAGTTAGAGAACTTTCCCCCAATCTTCACTTTCTATTCACTAGCTCTGAAGGACACTGAAAGTGGCCAGGGCTTCATTGTTTTTGGAACTAAATTACGCTTGTAACCTACTTTAGCGTAAATAATAAGAGTAGGCCAATATTACGATCCAATGGTATCTAAAAATAAAAATGCCTCGTATTGGAGGCTTTCTCCGACATTTATATAATTAAACTAACTAGTAAAAGTGTTTTCATCGTATTGCTCTATTAACTGACATTGGGATGGATTTTTCAAGTTTGTTACTTTGCTTTTGTAAGATGTACCTATCTAAGAGGCTCGTAAATTACGGATTTGCTACCGTATTTTTTTTTTACAATACGCACGTGACGTCAAGATCCTTCATATATTATTTTAAGAAGAAGTAAACGTATGTGATTTTGTTTTGTATGCTTAGGTAGGTACAAACCGTTTTGTAAAATCTAATAGTTTTCATTTTTTAACGCCTCTTGTAAGCTGTTATATAGCTAAGCCATTTAGAGAGGGAAGGGTTGTTTCAAAACAATTCCAATAAGTAAGTAAACGATATCACAAACAAAAAGTTCGTGTTTCGCGCAGTCTAGCTTTCGGTAGATGCACGTCTTTGTTACACTGACTCGCATGGGTAAGGACCAAATTATTGGCCAACTTAACTCACTCAATTCAATTTTCTATGAAAGTCTTCCGTTGTGACACGAAAATTAACCATACAATTCTGTAGAACGGTCTGTCACAACGGATTTTTTTCCACTTCTTCGGTTTGTATGGCTGACTAATGACCAGACATCGTAAACTGCGATCGAAATCGATGCGATGTCTGCTAATGACTAACCAGGCTAACTACTGGCCAAGAATTTGGTCCTTACCCGCATGCGAACAACCGCCCACTAAACGTTGCGGAGAATTAAGAAATTATTATCATTAGGATATCCTATTTACATATGTAAACGTGATTTTTTCATAAATTGATTTTGACATTTGACATGGTTCACAAACTTATGTTTACTAACTGTAACTTCTTCATTAATAAGTCATTTTCAACAGAATTTGTACAAAAGTTACCTAAATTACAAACTACATTTTCGAAGTTGGTCTACTATTGTTCGTTAAGAGGGGGCGCTCCGCGAAATCGGGGTTCTTAGATTGAATATTTACCTATGACAAACTAAAGCGAATGCCAGGAAAAAGAACATACCAAAACTACATCATATTTGCAATTGAATCGTCTGAACAAAACCATACAAAACCAAAATTGCCTCGATAGAAAAGAACCGCCAAAACATGTCTTATTTTTACTCAATTTCAATAGTGTGAGGTTCCCGTGCATATAAATTAAGTAAAAGTTGAGTGTATAATAGCTTTTCACATTACCTAATGAAAGTACTAGCGGGGTATTTTTATGTAGTCCCTTTTCAGACTTATTGAGGTGAAACGTATTTGGCGTATAGGCCTTTTTTATTTAGCGCGATACCCTTTCTCCCGTCGCGTGTTTCGTGCGGTTCTGTATATCTTTTGTTGCCGTTCGCGGGCGGAGTCAGTCGTAATCGCTCCGCTGAGACGAGAGGACTACTTTCTGTGCTCTCACGACAGCACGATGAACATAATTATTTCAATAATATTGTGACCCAGTATATTCGTCCAGTGAATGAACGTATCATTACATTCCAGTAGATATTTTGCTACATTTTGAAATAATATATTTAAAAGTCGACCTTAACATATAGATCTTAAAGTTCAAAATACAACTATAAGATTACGCAGCGATCGGCGGGTGACCGGCTTCTTAGAATAATTTGTGCAGTACATGCAAAACTAGACGAACATTTTTCTGTCGATCGTGTATTTACTTTATGAAAGATTATCACTATCACTACATAAGTACATAGTATAAAACAAAGTCGCTTCCCGCTGTCTGTCCCTATGTATGCTTAGATCTTTAAAACTACGCAACGGATTTTGATGCGGTTTTTTTTAATAGATAGAGTGATTCAAGAAGAAGGTTTATATGTATAATATAGTATCCGTGCGAAGCCGGAGCGGATCGCTAGTTGAGAATAAATCCGGTTATGTTCAAAATCGATGTCTGAGAGGTCTAAATACGAATCCATAGTCAGAAATATTTCAAAAAGTGGTCGCATTATTTAAAATTTTTGAAACATTCGTTGTAAATTAATAATAATATGCGCGTTTTTTTAAAGAACAACATACATTGGCAGGCTTCTCGAGGGTGAAGATTCTAGAAATTATGTCCATTTTGAATTCCAAGATGGCGGACATTGCTTTTCGAATTTAAACTTTCGTGAGACGTGTTGAAACAGTACTATTACACGGTTCAACTCACGTATTAAATGTCACTACGGGCGACATGTTTCGAACTCTTCGGGAATTCTTCTTAAGGATGAGTGTTTTCGCGGCGGTGTCGCTTGAATCTTGTCGTGATTCAAGCGACACCGCCGCGAAAACACTCATCCTGAAGAAGAACTTCCGAAGAGTTCGGAACATGTCGCCCGTAGTGACATTATTGACATTGTTTTTCTTTAAAGTCATCACGGGTGTCGCTTTTAGGGTTATCGAGATTGCAGATTCCAACAATTATTGCCTGCGAACTTGGACATTTTGATATTAAAAAAGTGAACATAATTATGCACTTTTTCTTTAATATGTTCAAAATTGATAACTAAAGGGCCAAAGCGTCTCTATTGTCTCCAAGTACGAATCCGAGATCAGAATTGAAAAATTTGGCCGCCACACAGTAGTGGCCTGAAAATCTGACTTTCATAGACATGATCGAAGTTTTCATAATATATTATAGTTTTTTTTTAATGCTACTAATAAATTCACGGTTAAATTCACGTATTAAACGACACGACAGGCGACATGTTTTGAACACTTCGGGAGTTCTTCTTCAGGATGAGTGTTTTCGATGTTTGTTTTGAAGAAGAACTCCCGAAAAGTTCGAAACATGCCGCCTGTTGTGACATTTAAGGCGTGAATTTAACCGTGGATTTATTAGTAGTATTTTAGACATGTCTCACAAAAGTTTAAATTCGATTATAGCTTTTTTTTGCTTTAGGCTTTTACTAGCCATTATTATGCTAGCTCACAACCCTTACGTGATTTAGTAAAAAAACGGAAGGCCATATTTCAGTTATAGCTCCGGTGGTTTTTTAAGCAACAAAATGTAGGTAGTGGTATTCCTTGGGTAATTAAAGTAATTTGTACTCTATAAAGTGAGTGTTTTCGCGGCGGTGTCGCTTGAATCTTGTCGTGATTCAAGCGACACCGCCGCGAAAACACTCAATCCTGAATAAGAACTCCCGAAGAGTTCGAAACATGTCGCCCGTAGTGACGTTTAATACGTGAGTGAACCGTGTAATTATTGACATTTTTTTTCTTTTAAGTCATCACGGGTGACGCTTTTAGATTCCAACAATAGGGGCGTAGACACTAAATAAAATAATGTGATATTTTCTCGAAGAAGGATAAAAAAAATTGTCAAATGGAGAAAAAATCAACGCAACAGGTTAAATAATCACGAAGTTATAAGTGTCCAAAGTTTTAAGAAGGGATGTGTTCTGTCCCTTTTTCACAAAACGCAACTTCATATGAAACGATGACGCTGGAAGAATGTGACGTCACAGAAGACGGCAACGTGCCGCGTGCATCGTGGTCGGCGACGCCGTCGACGCGGCCTGCCGGCAGCATCCTGTAATGTGACGTCACACACCGTTTGCGTTTTCTCTCTCTAACAAGCAATATTAAAACGGTTGTAGCTTCGTAATTCTTTGAGATATCTGAATGGGATTTTCATCACTATGCATATTTTTTTGCCTTCTTTCTTTTGGAGTAATAATAATTTTCGAGTCTGCACCCGAATTATTGCCTGCGAAGTTGGACATTTTTATATTAAAAAAAGTGAACACAATTTTGCAGTTTTTCTTTAATACGAGTATGTTCAAAATTGATAACTAAAGGGCCAAAGCGTCTCCATTGTCTCCAAGTACGAATCCGAGATCAGACCCCGTATCATGGTCGGCCTTATCACTCGATAAGTGACAAGATAGGGGCATCGTCTCGTTCTATCAAACGGTGTCAGCCAGTGACGGACGCTCTATCCTGTCACTTATCGCGTGATAAGGCCGACCATGACACGGGGTCAGAATTGAAAAATTTGGCCGCCACACAGTGGCCTGAAAATCTGGCTTTCATAAACATGATCGAAGTTTTCATAATAAATTACAGTTTTTTTTAATGCTATTACTAAATTCACGTATTAAATGACGCGACAGGCGACATGTTTCGAACTCTTCGGGAGTTCTTCTTCAGGATTAGTGTTTTCGATGTTTTTTTTTGAAGAAGAACTCCCGAAGAGTTCGAAACATGTCGCCTGCCGTGACATTTACGTTATTTTTTTAACCGTGGATTTATTAGTAGTATTTTAGATGTCTCACAAAAGTTTAAATTCGATTATAGCTGTTTTTTTGCTTTAGCCTTTTACGAGACATTATTATGCTAAATTACAACCCTTACGTGATTTAGTAAAAAAACGGAAGGTCATATTTCAGTTATAGCTCTCGAAACTGACTTAGCTACTCGCGAAAATTATATCTTCAAATATAGGTACTTACAGATTTTGTCTTTCTTTCCACTTATTATAATTATCTATAGGTATTCATCATGTTTCATCTGACTGTCGGGGCATATACTATGCGAGAAGGAGCGGGGCAGCAATAGACGCATCAGCGCGGCAGGTACGGGGCGCGCGGGTGATTTCTGATTTTTCCCTGGCGATACGCCCCCTCTTAACTGGGTAAGGCCGTTGAGCGTTTCAACCGCCTCACTTTTATGTAATGAATGATTTGTGGAGGGCCTAGCGCGACATAATCACCAAGTCTGAATAAAAAATAAATAACTATTACCACTTTGTCAGCGCTACTACTGTTTTGTAGTTACTATTACTACTTACCTACTGAGCTGAGCCACAGACGGACAGACCGACGGACAGGCATGGAGCAACTGTTGACTATACGGAACACTAAAAAAATTACGAATATTCTGCGAAATAAAACATTCTACGGTACGAAATTTAACAACCCATTAAGTACCTACTTACGTTACGCTTTAGGGGTTAACCGTAGGTACACCAAATATAATTTTAATTAATTTTATTATAGTAAAGTAACTAATTAATCAGAGATCGGATATTCGGATCGATATTTACCTAAACTTTGGCGGCGTAAACGGTATGGAGACGGACTCGACTTTATTTTCGTAATAAATTTCACGGGATTTCCCGGGATTTCTTAACTATGTAACAAGGCAATCTAAACTCATATTTGAACATTTTAATACGCTTATTTATTATGTATTTAATGTAATTTACTATGGGGAAATATTAAATTCAATTTACCTGAGATTTATTCAACTAGCGAAGTATCATTATCATTACTTAGTTTAACGGAACTTGCCGTGAGTACTAGTACTTTTAAGAATTGTTTTCCTTCGACGTTTCAAGGACGACATTATCCCCGTGGTCTCAAATTTTTACCATTCCGCTATCTCTGCTGCCGCCATTGTCTTACGCATAGCAGGTAAAAAAAGGCGGGCAATACAAAGAAAATTTATCACCACGTGTACTTTAGGTATACGTGGGCTTTATCTTAGAAGTTAAGTAGGGTGTTGAGAGTAATATGAATAATATGTGTGCATAGATCATTCGTTGCTGTACTGTACATGCATTCGGGTGTCATATTTACTTTGGTTTTACATTTCTACTCGGCTATTCAACAACGGTTTCTGCTTTGCTTTGTGATTTGGATTTTGGATTCTTTTTTCAACACCCACTTGTGCTTTGGATTCCCGGACCTTTGTGTTTCCTGTGACCTGGACCGGATTATCTTCTCTGTTTAAACGGTAAGTTGTACCCATGCAATTCAAAAAATAAAATTTAATAATCACTTCTGTATGGGGCTGGAGCCCAGTAGTAATATAAGATATTTTTATTAATTAAATCTGTATTACAATCAGACTATTTTTTACTCCTCAGTCTGTGGCGATTGCAATGGCGGATAGTACACAGAAAGAAGATATAGCTCAATCATGGATTCGAGATCTCCCGGAGATGTTATACGATGCGGCAAGTGGAATTATAACATGTACTAAATGTGAAGTGCATTTAAAGGCTCAAAAGGGTATTTTAAATCGGCACTTGAAGTCAAAGACGCATCAAGGAACGAGAGTCGAGTCCCCCACAGATTTTTATAATGATCTCGCTCATTTATTCATTATGTGCAACATACCATGGACACAGGTAGAAAATCCTGTTTTTCGACAGTTTTTCGAAAAATACATCTTTATGTGCCAACATAAAGACAGAACGATTCCATGCGAGAAAACTTTAAGAAAGCATCTTGATGAAGTGTTTAATTCCAAAATGCAAGCCGTTAAAAATGATATCAAAGACCAGAAGTTGTGGATATGTTTAGATGAAACGACTGACTTTTTGGGAAGATACGTTGTGCATTTCTTGGTAAAGCCATTATATGAAGGACTTTCGGGGCCAATATATATGTTAGCCTGCAAGCCGCTACAGAAAGTGAATGGTCGTAGTATATATGAGTTCGTAATTGAGTGTCTAAGAAACTTGTGGGGCGAGCAATTCCATAACAAAGTGCATAATGTACGTTTTACTGTTCAGCTCTGATAGTGTCGCGTATATGTTACTGGCCGGAAAAATGCTGAAAGAGACCTGTCCTAACATGAAGCATTTTACTTGTATGGCTCATGCCTTACACAGATTGACAGAGACAATAAGATTAAATTAAAGTGACGTAGATACATTAATAAATGATGTTAAAAAAATATTTTTGAAGGCTCCTAACAGGGTTAATCTGTTAAAAGAAATGTACCCAAATTTACCCATGCCGCCAAAGCCCGTAATAACTAGGTGGGGAACTTGGTTAGAAGCTGCATCCTATTATTACAAACATTTAGAAAAAATATCCAATGTGGTTTCAGTGTTAAATAGTAACGAAGCTGTTTCTATTAAAGAAGCTAAGAAAGTTTTAGCCAAACCAAATTTATTTGTTGACCTACAATATATACATGAGAATTTTGAAATCATACAAATTGCTATAACAAAATTGCAAAGTAGGGATTTGTCTATAATTCAATCATTCCAAATATTCGATGAAGTAAGGATGGCCTTGGAATGGACGGCAAACAACAAATTCATAAATAAACTCAACCAACTCATGGACAGAAATCCCGATTTTGATGTGCTCCGAGAAATGTGTGAGCAAATGAATAAGGAAAGTGACTTATATTTACAAATATGCAACGTTAACTTCTGTAGATGTAGAAAGATCATTTTCTATGTACAAATGGATACTTACAGTATCCAGAAACAGACTTAGTATGTCGAATTTGGAAAAAATTGTAGTTATTTATTATAATTCTAAGCAAAGTTCAAAAGAATAGATGATAAAGATCGTGCTTAAACTTCTTAACTTTTTGGTTAGAAGTTTCGACGCAGGTTGCACTGGTATTTGCTGACACTTTCATTAGTTATTTACGAACTACACCATTGCAACATTTGCAACCTGTATCGAAACATCGAATTGAAGTGACAGGTACTAAAATAAGTTTAAGGGTTGGTAACCCGTTTAAATATAATTTTGGTGTTCAAAACGCGTAGTGTTTAAGAGTTTGTAATGTGAAACCAGTTCCATAGAACTCTTGCTAAATATTAAATTTATTAATAAACATATGTTTCGAGCAAAAGGTACTACTTTGACGCAAATCATAGAGTCGCGAATACCATCAAGATTTAACTATACGTGAACCTTATTTACAAATTACAATCGACAAAATTGTACATTTTGCTTGAAAACGTCACATATATGTGTTATACAAAAAAACTGTTTTATTATTCCCCTATAAGTATTACATAACCCTTGAATCTACTATAATGTATGATTTACCAGTTATGTAAGATATGTATAGAGAAATGCTTACATTACTTTGCCAATTCACGCTGCGGCTACACTACATACACTGTTCTTGTTAGATCTATATAACAACATATTTCCTTACAAAAATAGTCAAAAATAGCCATAAACTAAACATGTAGGTAAATTTGTACCATGTTATGTCATTTCGTACGATCCCGGAGTCCCGGAGGATATTTATTAAAATTATAATAAAAAAGAAGCCGACTTCATATTTTCCCAACAATTTCCGGTATTTTGCCAAGTTTAGGTAAATATCGATCCGAATATCCGATCTCTGCTAATTATACAGGGTGTGGCCTGGAATAGGAGCAAAAAATGAAACGGTAGATTGTTGAGCTTGTGCGTAATTATTTCCAGGTGGTTTAAATTGTTTTTTTTTTCTTTCAAGTAGGTATGTTAACGTGTATTTTTTACTCCTCTGGGGTGACACAAGTGGTATTTATTAAAACACTCAAAAAATTACAAAAAAATTAGAAAATCACAGAAATATTTTTTTTAAACAAAAATGCAATAACTATTATGACTCATTACATGATGTTACCTCAAAATCTGCAGTAACTGCTGTGCTATGATCTCGTGGTGCCAAGATACATTACTTGGAGGCTGGAGGTCATAACTTTAGATCAACATTTCTCCGAAATAAAAATAATAATAAAAATTGGACAAGGGGTTACTGCAGATGCTCTAAGCCCTTTTAAATATTTGCTCCGGTTACAGGCCACACACTGTATATATACACTTACTATAGTACACCACATTTAGTAAAGTAATAAAACAATGCTTTATCTGAGATAATCCAAGAGTTAATTGTTTACCCTTCCCTTTGGTCAATTTGAATGCTCATTGTTACATTTGTTACAGGTTAGCGCAGTACTCACGCAGGACTACGATGGTAAGACTATATCGTAAGGTTAAACTAAGTACCATTTTAATTACACAAACACACTGAAGCCTGAAGCTTAGTGCCACTTGGTACTATGCGCTTATGGATCAAAACATTTTTAGCATTCTTCCCTGTAAACACCAGTTATAAGGCATTTTAAGGTTTAATTTTGTTGCTGGACCAATACAGGTGCGTTTAGGTGTGCCTTATAATGACTTATTTTTTTTATTGGTTTTTAATACTATACAATGGAATAGAAAACTTAATCTAATACATTTTCCTACAAAACTGTTTTATAAAAGTTTGACTGCAGGTACGAGTCTCTATAAAACCTATCTATCTAACACAACTTACTAGCTTCCGCCCGCGACTTTGTCTGCGTAGAACCGGGATAAAAACTATCCTATATTTTAATCCAGACTATAATTATAAACTATCTTCGTGCACAATTTCATCCTAATCGGTTATGCCGTTTAAGCGTGATTGAGTAACAACCACCATCCAAAATTTCACATTAATAATATTTAGTAGTAGTAGTTTATGACAAGAATATAATTTGTATGTACAGTCAGCGTCATATAGTTAGTAGCAGCCAAGGTAGCCAAATATTTCGGTACACGTCTTTATTACTGTAGGAATAAGGGTGTGTTACGAAATATTTGGCTACTCTGGCTGCTACTACCTATATGACGCTGACTGTATTTAAACTATTGTATTGTCTACAGGAATTACTCTAGTTTTTGTTCCTTATTTTTACCCCTTAATAATACCCCCCTTATGCCTATCCACGACAGGCGACCCCAAGTGCATTACACATTTCTACATGCGTCCACTTCGTCAATAAAAACAAGTAGGTATAACGAAGACATTACTGACTTTATTAAGGTTCATTTCTTTTTCCGTCATACCAACACGTCATCTTTATTACCTACCTATTTTGCGGATAGGTTTGTGCTCTCTTTACTGTGATTTCCTGTAATTAATTTAAAGTTTCTCAGCAAAAAGCAATGGTGACGCATCCAAAATACATTAGTAGTAGGACACATGAGTTTAAAAGTCCCGTAGAGTTGTAAAAGGAGAGCTAAAGCTTCATACCACCCCAATGTTTTTAGAAAAAAACATTAGGTATGTAGTGTAGGTATTGCATAGAGTTCTGTCGTTAGCCAGACTATTAAGCTCTACCTAAAGACTTGAATATCTTTTCTAGTGTATCAGATAAACCTAATCGACTATCAACTATTCTTGATCAACGTGTATTTGAAGCTATAAATCAGATGTGTAATGAGCATTTGTGAGATTAACCGCTCTTGAAAGTGCTAGACAAAAGTAGCGATCCACTTTTGTCTGACATGTAGGTAATAACGTGGGCAGTAGTAACGGCCTAGGTACGATTATCTCCCTGCCTAGCTCGTAATTCGAACGTATCTAATATCTTTATGAAATAGGCCTAGACGGATACAGTAATATTTATTGCCAATAAAACATATCAATTCTTGAAAGAAATTCCTATCTATCTCCATTGAAATAAGACGGGCATTTCTGCGGAGATCTTCACTTATTTTCTTTGAAGTGCGAATAATTTATAGATTATTGAATTCAAACCTGTAATACGAAGAAATAAAGACTACTGAGCAAAGTATACGATGAGAATAGGAAGGATAAATAAATCAAAATTGATTAACTTGGTATCATATACCTACCTATATAAACTTGCATCTTTTGGAAGGCGAAGGCAGGCGTAATCGGCAATACATATAGGCGCATACAACTTCAAATATTTTTTTAGCAAAACCCAGGTAGGTAGAAAGTGGCCTTTCATACAATTTTATACTGTACAACTTTTAGGTTTTAGAATAACCAGGGACTGTCGACCTGAGTAATATATATGGTTTTAATTTCAACTCGATACCTCCTTTCGAGATAAAGGGTCTAGACAGACAGACGGACGGACAACAAACTGATCCCTAGAAATTAGGTACCTAAAGCTATATGCATTTATTTCCACTGTGCACTAGATCATACAAGCCACATCGACCGCCATTTAGATTTCAACTAATTGATTGCAGTAACGGACATACAATGCACATTCTCAAGCGGCGGCACCGGGCTGCGCGACTCTGTGGCCGCACTCCTGCGCAAGCCCGAGGGCTTCCGCGGCGCGCCGCTGTTCGCCGACGACCGCGCGACGGACCCCGTCACTGACGCCGTCTGTCAGATCAGACCCGAGCCAGATGATCCTACCGGCCTGCTATATAGGCTGAGGATATCGGATTTTACGAGATGCGGAGTGCTGAAGCGGAATGTAAGTAAATTTAAATCCGTAGGCCTACAATGAACTCTATCATAGGACCTATCCTATGCTAAAAGAATCGTCAACATATAAATGTATAAGACATTGTAGCTTTCAGAAGCGTCTACCGGTTAAAAATTTAGCAAGCAAAAAGGGGGAAGATTTTTTTAATACCTTATAAATACTGTCAGCCAGCCTGCAGCAATTACATCCAGCCTATCCCCAATAACCCGACAGATTTTAAGGAGTAAGTTACGACATGAGTACATACAATCGTTTACAACAATCAGAAAAGTTGAAAAAGCGCCGAACTTTCCATTTCAAAGTTCAATATCCCAAAACCAGCTGAACCGATTTTGTTGAAACGTAGCTAAGAACCATCTCGATCACGTCAGCTTTCGGAAAAAAAAACCGCATTAAAACCGGTCCATTCGTTTAGGACCTACGATGCCACAGACAGACGCACAGACACGTCAAACTTTTATAAGTTATCACCTCTCTTTTTGCGCCGGGGGTTAAAAAACAAAAAAATCTGGAAAAAATTACCGGGTAGAGTAATCTTGGGCACAAATAGGTAAACAATTCAATTCTTTTGGGTTATTGGGCCGACGGTATATATATGCATATTTATAGCCCTTCAAATGAACGTTTTATAGGTACCTACTAAGTAAAATGCGCACCATCAGACACGGCCTCATCTAAGAAGTGGCAATAAAATGCATCAAAACAATAGGTGCAAATCGTTAACACATTTTCGTCAACACGTGCCATAACTCGTTATAAATAAGTGTCACCTCCACATAATAACACGTTCCGTTAGTAACAGTATGGATGTGAGCGGTACCAATCTCCAGTGCCTAAGTATAGTTGGTACCTATAGATTAACTAGGCCTAGTGCAGGCTAAAGCTATTGAGGTGAAGAGAAAACGAAGTGCTTCTGTGTCGATGGGCCGATTATATGGAAATGCAGTTTACTTTTAACTGAGTATAGTCTAAGAACATGTCCCCTAGAGCTGTTAACCTTTCTTTGAACCCGTTTGCAAGATATCGAGCAATTAGGTATTTGAAATAGGTGTGTGTGATTATTATTCAAAGCTCTCTTAGATTAGTTTAAATTAAAGTTTATCCTGATTCTCTAATAGAACATTAGGAACGTTATTCAAACTGAAATATTTATTGTTTCATAGGGAAAGTAATAGGTAACTACTGTGTTAGATTGAAACATTAGCTCAAATGATTCTTGTACTGTCATGAAAGACATTTACCTCACATTGAACTATAACTAAATCCATTGTTCGATCGAGACAAATATAAGAAGAATGCATGTAAATCACATGTCAGTCATGAGTGTCATGACTTATTACTTAAGTGGATGGCTTACACATGTCCTGCAATTATTCGTTAAAAGGAATGTATTGCACCTCTGTATTTAACATAATCTAGCGAACGAAAAATACTGAACTCGTGAGCTGATATATTACAATTTGATGACAATTATGGAATAGGATATATAGATTTAATTATGTAGGTATAGGTACAGTCAGCTGCAAAAGTAGCTACCTTATTACGCGGCGCGGGCCAAGTGCTCGAAATGACCTACACACGACTCTAATGTCAAGAGTATAATAACTGCCTAGATATCATTTTGAGCGTGTTATTTTGCGTAGGTAGCTATCTTCTGCTGCTGACTTTTACACCTACTTTAATTGAAATAGATTACGTACCACTTTGGTATCTAACTAAAGAGTTATTTACTTTAGAATTCATTACAATTTACAGTTTTGTTATTTTATTGATCATAACCAATGCAGAAGTACCTGATATATTATATGAAATTGAGAGATATGAACTGTTTCACGCGCACGCGTATTTCTCTCCTGAGGTCGAGTACCTATCTAATTGTATACTTGTTACACCTTATTAATTTAACAAAACGTTGATATCAAGTGTATCCGTAATAAAAGCATTGTGTTGCGTGCTACTTTTTATTTAAACGTGATATACAGTTATGACGAGACTCGCAACGCGGGGCTAACGAATCGAAACAAGGTGGTAAAATTGGATGACATAAATATACCAGTACGTATCATAAGACCCGTTAAGATCGTAAATTATTGTTATTCACTTGTTAAGGTTGCTTATGTCACAGACAAAAAGCAATTGACTATAATATAACATTAATAATTTAGCACTTGAAAGCTTCGCTTCATCTCACCAAAATAGACTCATCCACGAATATCTATTTCCCGGCCTCTGCAATAATGTACCTACTATTAGCTTTCAAGTGCTAAGTTATTAATGTTGACAATAGATACTAACCTACGAATTGCCATTCTTGCCGAGGCAGGTATAGTGCTTTTCTCCAAAAATGCGAGGAAATCAAATAATATTTTTACTCATAAATCGCCAGCAACTTGGCCACCGTTCGATAACTGGCCACCTCATACTAAAAACGAATTCTATTCACCTATTAAATCCTATAGTAGAATTCATTTTTAGTATAAGGTGTTAATTACTGTGGCCTGAAGTGTGGCTTGAAGGGTGGCCCCTTCAATAAAGAACTGGCCACGTTATACTAAATTGAATTCTGTTTGTTGGGGAACAGAGTAAATTTTTAGTATGAGGGGGTCAGTTATTGAAGGGTGGCCAGTTACTGGCGATTTACCCTATGTCACCTATCAAGTTCTCGCCCAACTTGTTTTTTTTTAAGTAGGTAGGTACACGGTGGTACACGGCATGAGTCATGCTGCCAGTTTCAAATATGACATACATGTATAATAATAGTAGATTACACACTAAGGGGATAAAGCACTGTTTTATGTCACGGGAGCGAATTGAATCCCGAACGTAACGAAGGACTTATAATTTAACTCCTGAGCGTAGCGAGGGAGTTATAAGTTAATTCCTGAGCGAAGCGAGGGAATTAAGACTGAGTCCTGAGTGCAGTGAGGGGTTCAACCGCCCAAGACTAAAACAGTCTTATCCCCGAGGTGTATACTCTACTTTTCACACCTTATGCGAGACAAAAAAACAGGCTCAGTAGATAAATATTCAAAATAGACCAGAAGCACTGATTCAGACACAGACTTTACGCCTTTTACAGCTTTCCATTTGTCAAAATCGTTGTAGGCTTTTAGGTATTTTTCCTTTGACTTCTCTGGCAGCAGATTGTTGACAATGCCTATGGCATCTAATTTGATAAACTCAGGAGTCAAAACACTTTCATCACTCGACATTTTCAATATTATTTTTGAAATTAAATCTTCTATAGGCACCTACAAGAACTCGATTTGTTCGTCACGCGAGAACCAATGAAGGCGCGCGACGTTCCAAATTCGAAAGCACAAGCCGTGGTCCTAGATTCGAAATTCGAATTTCGAACACCGCACTCCTCCGGACCGGGGTTCACACGGAGGCAAACTTCATTTATTTTGTCAAATCAAGTAGGCCATGGCCTAGGACAAATTGTGTTTAGCAAAATTAAACTTTATGCATATAGTAATAAGAATTATGAAAAGTGAAATCATATTATTAACCAGCGGGTTATAATGAAATTCAGTACAACATTATAACCCGGCTAATACCTGGATTTAATGTCTTGCTTTCGGTAGGGTTTACATGACCTATAATTCGGCATTGTCGAGCATGTGGTTTGAAAAAAAAAAAAAAACATTAAAATCGATCACAATTTGAAATATTTTATGTAATTAAAATGGTTAAAGATTAAACGGTCAATCCCGTTTAATCTAAATAATAAATATTACTTACCCAAACGGATCCCTGAATTGAAATTGTTTTTAGAGACCGTACAATATTTTTGAACGACGTACTTACCGACGAATATTGTAGGTATGTGTAGAGGAGGTACCTCTACCTACCCTAAATATTCATAGGAATCAAGATAAGTATATCGGATATCATCGATCGAATAGGTATTTCAGATAAAAAGCGTTTGTATATCAAGGTGCTAAACTCGTGTGTCTCGCGTAGTTTATCCCTCATTGTCTATCGGTTCCCATATTCCTATGTAAGTAGGGACATTGTTTATAGGCTTAGTCGTACAGTACCGTATCATGTAGTTGCAGTAGGTACCTACCTAACTAAAGCAATAATAGGGTCTTTGTATGGAAACGATGAGATCGTATGCGTCTGAAAATAGGTCAATTAATTTCTTAGAAAAAGTACGTCAAGTTAATTGAATTCATATTGATTAATAACACAATACGTCTTTTAAATTACGGGACACCATAATTAAGAAAAGTGTTACATATTACTTTTTGTGCCTGCGATCGATGACAGCAGTCCATGCTCTACTAGCCGCATTAAAACTTGTAGTTCACTACGAGTATATTGTTCTTAGACGTGCAGGGCCGCCATTCAGCAACCGAACAATATCTATTATCTATGTATAAGTATTTAATCTATTTATAATTAAGTGCGCCCCGCTCGTACACATTGTGAACGAAATGGAAAATCAATTTTATCCATCACTCAATCAATAGCGGTGCGGTAGAGTCCATGGCTTTCAGTTTCGTTATTATTTCTTCGATTTCGATACGATCTTTTAAGTAGCAGCCTTATACAATGTAATGTCGAATGAAAATGACGATAGTATAGTTTCGTTTCGATTAGGTACTTTAGCCTAGCTAGTTAATAGTGACCGTGCGTAGGTACGAAGCTATAGCGGTCTCGGGTGCAAGTCCCGATAAGGGCTTTATTTGAGTCATGAGCACAGACATTTCCCGAGTCTTGGTTTTAGTATGAGTGTTTAAGCATTTATTTGTCTATATGAATCGCCGCCTAGTAAATACCCATCGAACTAGCTTTGCTTAGTTTGGGGCTAGGTCAATTCGTGTTTAAGATTGTCCTTCAAGATATTGGAAACTGAAATGTAACTTCCACTCGCAGGGCTTCGTGCACGTCCGCGTGTGGTTCCCGCAGTTCCCGGGGGTGGTGATGCAGTCGGACCAGGAGCTCATCATCATGTGCAAGCCGCCGGAGCCCACCATCATCGAGAACAAGGCCGCTGGGTTCGCTGGCAGCTTGTAAGTGACTAACATGACATTGTTTTCTTCCTCCATTCAGCAAGGTGCATTTTTAGTAAGCCGTACCAAAACCTTTTATTTTTAATATTTAAAATCGCAAGCTAACGGCTAGTTGTGATTTTTCATATGTTGTTAGGACCACTATCAGTAGGTACCGTACCTATATCCAAGTTTGCAGATTCGAAAGACCTGTGCTAACTTAGCAGCACTCG
The DNA here is from genome assembly GCA_947578815.1 of Epinotia ramella. Lineage (NCBI taxonomy): Eukaryota > Metazoa > Arthropoda > Insecta > Lepidoptera > Tortricidae > Epinotia > Epinotia ramella. The sequence continues at coordinate 11,769,217 of OX388210.1, forward strand.
AAAAACGACGAAATTTTCGCGCTTTTTGTGGTATGGTCAATATAAATACTAAACTATGCGGTTTCTAAATAAAAATAGAAAAGGGGACTAAAATTGCTACGATTTGAGACCAGAACCAGCTCTGTAGGTTCAATACTTACCGAGATAGAGTTACTTACTCTAAATCGTTATAATATAAATCCTAAACTGTTATTTTAACTAAAAATATATTAAAGAGTCCTAATAATTATTTTGTATTACCTATTACCGACACCCAACATGACATAGTTCAACTTATTTTTTTTCTTTTTTACAACATGGCGTCTGGTGGCCGCCGTTTTGAATTTTGACTACCTCATCTGACCTCATCATGGTTGAGATTATTTAATGTGACCGGCTTTTTATAAAACTGTCATTGGAATTGGAATCTTTTTCTTTGGGCGGCTGATTTGCTTTTTGAATGGACTACTTTGACGCAATACGGCAAACTCAAATAACCTCAAGTATACCTACGTGTATTTGATAACTTAGGTATTGATGAACGCCTGCACCTGCAGGGAGGTTTAATTTTAAGCTTACACTCACTTCCAGACCGTGTTACAGAAGTTTGAGACTAGAAATGATTGTAATATCCCGAGTTATTTATATTCGAAGGCCTGATTTATAAGTATTTGTATGCACCAGCCCGCACGGTGCCCGTGTGTCCGGCGTGGTGGAAGAAACGCCAGGCCGCCTGGAGTATGAAGTGGCGCTGTACAAGGAGGCGCCCCCTGTCTCGCGGCACACCAACCACTCCGTCGACCTGCCCGTCGATCAGGTAACTGCTGTACGTTCGTTTATCACTTTCATTTTACTGTGCGGTCGAGGAAGCTGAAAAGTGATACTTTCTGTGACAGTAACAATTAATTAACATTCAAGCAACTGCCTATTGCTTATAGAAAACAGCCTATATAAGTCCCACTGCTGGGCACAGGCCTCTCTTCTCATGGATGATACGGAAAGGGGTTTTGTTTATTAATGTAGGTACCTAGGTAATCATATTTATTTGTGATCCACAAAAAGTGATTCGGTTACAAAAATATCCGTGTGTAAAACTATAAAGAAAATTAGAAAAACGAGAGTATCAAGACGTCTATTCGACAAGTGTCAAAGTAAACGCAGCCTAAGCACGAGATGCAAATGCACAATTAAATATCTTCGCCATATTACTTCGAACAAGGTCATGACATGACTGTCCTTAATTTGCAAAATCAAAATGTTGTCATGGAAAAGAGAAGACTGGTGAACACCCTCAGGCCCAAATCTCTTAAAATTCTAATAACGACGAACCGCTTCGCTTACCTACTTACCATATTGAATGTTCCAGGCGGTCCCAATAGGCACGAAGCTGCAACTGCGCGCGCGCATCAACCCCGAGTCCGCGTGGCGCCACATCAAGCTGCTGGAGGTGGCCGTGTCGCCCGACCCCGACCGGCCGCACGCGCCCGGCGCCGTACTACTCGTCAAAGAGGGGTAACTTCATTAGTGTAAGGCCTGAGTGGACGCCCCGCTCAGAGCGGGGCGTCGAGCGTCCATATACATTGCTTTTGTTTTATATGGACGCTACACGCCCCGCTCTGAGCGGAGCGTCCACTCAGGCCTTACGCTTATACATTGCACACCTATAGGTATAACTAGGTATAACATTATACTGTGGGCAGACGCGTTTATTGCATCATCTTAACTGGATAAAACATTACCTACCCTCTTATTTTATAAAACTTAGCAGACAAACGTTAGCTAAAATGTCTTTTGTCCTTTTCTAACAACTGTCGAAGTGATAGATAAATACATAAAGACTCGCACCATTCATTATATTAGGTTAGGATCCGTCGCTTCGAAATGGACGTGAATTTATCTGGCAACTTCAACTCCCAACTGTTAATTGTAACGCTCTAATTCAGAGGTAGTTAGGTACCTTAGGTAAGTTAAGTAGGTAGATAGAGATAGAAGTCAATTCAAAATATTTTTAAACTTGTCAATTATCATAGGTCTTACCTAGTATTTTAAGATAGCCACTAAAGGGATAGATCCTATTTTACTCGCATAACAACTTCACATTCTGGATAAAATGAAAGTTTAGCATCACGAGTACTATAAGATGTTATCAAGTCAGTAGAGCATGCAGAACTCCCCAAACACCAGTTTTGGATGCACTCGCTTTCACACTTGATTGCATCTGACCGGTTTGATAAAACCATTTGCACTTTACCTAACTGCATCAGCATACTCGTACATGTGATCCCAAAAATTCGGAGCGTTTCGTTAAGTGCAGAGCGGTCACATTTACAGCACAGTTATACCGTTCGCGTATCGGTACAATTACCATTACCTTAATTTACATTCGTTTTCACGCGGAAATGCACATTTAAATGCATAAGTACATGCTTACGGACAAAAATAACTTCAGTTTCGTTCTGACCTATTGAGATACCGGTACACAATTCTAAGTTCTGTTCTAGAACTGAAACGTGGATGTGTAATACCTACTGACTCGAGGGTAAACTGGGTACGTAGAGTCACCTTTAGATATTTCGGAGTGATCGAAGTGCTTAATACTCTTTGCGACCAAAGTGTACAAAGAGAGACTGATACGCCATCCGAATGAGCTTGCTGTAAAGCTGACTACCAGAAACTATGGAAAGAGGCTCAAAAGAAAAGACATATTAACATACTAGTTAGATGATATAATGGAGAAGTATAGATGCCCTCACTGGAGGACACACTCGACTTGTTATGAAGCCTCCAACCAATTTGCTTATAGTTTTACTGATTGCAGATTTTTACATAAAATAAAAATATTTTGGAGCACATTGAGAGTAAAGAGGGTAGATATTCGTATATTCGAGGGCGACTGTAACTACAATAACTGTTTCTATTAACTGTACGTCTACTATAGCCTATAGGTACCTACCTATATACCTAACTACGCAACCGGGCAATGTTTTCGACAATCACCCCAGCAAATATTACAAACGTATCAAAAGTTGTTAGTGACGAGGTAGGCCAAGGAAGGAGAAGTGAAACCACAGGCCAATGGCCAAAGAACATAAGATACCAATCGCAGAAAAAAAACATGCTGCGTGGAGAGGAGACCCCCGCATGTAAAATGGGATCTAAGGGCTAGCGAACGCCGACAGGAACGAGAATATTTATCCAATGCATCAGATAACTGAACTAGTTATTAAAATTGAAATTACCTACTAATCACCAGATGCCGCAACCGCGACTTCGCGTCAATAATCCCGCACCAGCCGGCGCGCTACCGGGAGCGCCACAACGAAGTGTTCCTCGACTTCGAGGCGTTCCTGCTCGCCTCCATGAAGGAGCGCTCCACGCTCTGGATCCACTCGCAGATCAAGGCCTGCATGGACGCCGCGGACTGCCAGCCGGATTACTGCCTCGATCTGTTTGAACCATCTGGTGATTTGCATTGTTATAATTATAATTTTACTAGCTGCCCGCGCGGCTCCGCCCGCTAATTTCCAAAGAACGCTGAAGACATATATCATATTTATGTCTATCCCGAAGCCTATGATAGTGATGAAAGAGTTTTAACAAACGAACTTACATTCTCACAAACTTTACCTCCTCTTTGTAAAATTACTAATAGGGATGCGGACTAAGATTTTTTTACGATGCCATTCGAACCAGTTTTTGGAGAGGAACAAATGTTTGTATGGGAGCAACTACAATTAAAGAACATAAATATCCAAAAAATTCTGACAAAGATTGACGTCGCTGGCGGCAGCGGAAAACGCTTCATACTGATACCCACGTATGACGTCACTTGTACAAAGTAGTTGTATCGTTGTATGGAAAATCCGGTAAATTGTTGTTTCAGTCGAGAAATACTACGTTTAAGTACATAGTTGTCATACAATTTTGTTTCTATAAAAGCGTAAGGATTCTATTGGCAGCTTTAAATTTACTCTTGGACAATAAAAAAAATGCATAATTTTTCTAAACTTTCAAAGTTCATATCTTTTTATGATTTTAATTACATTTTATAATTTATACTTTATTACGATAATTTGATGGTTTACTATCCATTTAGCATCACTACGTTATCAATTTGAACATGAGGCCGCATGCCTATTATACAACGTGTTAATAAAATAACGCAAAACCTGAAAACAGTTTGTTCAGAATCGAGCATAGAATGCGAAAAAAATAAAAAATGAAATTTTTGACAAGATTTATTTTTTACATTTGTATGGAGTGTTGGCCGACTGGGGCGACCTGCTCCATACAAATGTAAAAAATAAATCACGTCAAAAATTTATTTTTTTATTTTTTTCGCATTCTACTCTCGATTCTGAACAAACTGTTTTCAGGTTTTGCGTTATTTTATTAACACGTTGTATAGATTGATCTGAGCTTCTCTGCGTTGGGATCAATAGATTTTTAGGGATCCGTACCCAAAGAGTAAAACGGGATCCTATTACTAAGACTCCGCTGGCCGTCCGTCTGTCTGTCTGTTTGTCTGTCTGTCCGTCTGTCACCAGACTGTATCTCGTGCCGAACTGTGATAGTTAGACAGTTGAATTTTTCACAGATGACGTATTTCTGTTGCCGCTATAACAACAAATACTAAAACACAGAATAAAATAAATATTTAAGGGGGGCTCCCATACAACAAACGTGTTTTTTTTTGTCATTTTTATAGATAATGGTACTTACGGAACCCTCCGTGCGCGAATCCGACTCGCACTTGGCCGTTTTTTTTTTTAATAATATGTGTCACAAACCAAAAAGTTAACTGAACTGGCCAAAATTATGAAATAAAATTCCCGACATCGCCATTTTGCGAGATTAAGATAACAACGGGTTTTTTCTTTAAAATGGCATACGCCAGCCAGTTAAACCGGAATTCAGGAAGGACGCATAAGGCCTAACGCCCTCCTTTTCCGATTCCGTATAAGTCGAAATAAGTATAAAAATACAAGCAGGAAATTATAGTTGCGATTTATTTTAGTAACGAACGACGATGCCCTTGACTGGCTATCAGGCGCATCTAGAATCCAGATGTCCGAGCGCGATGGACTGAATAAGATGCATAAGATAAAACGAGATAGAGAACAGAATGTTTCCTGTCTCGCTTTTCTTATAACTTATGTCCCGTATATACCTACAGTCCGCTGCGCTCGGACTTCTGGACGCGCCTGATAGCCAGTCAAGGGCATCGTTACTAAAATAAATCACAGCTATAAGTTCCTGCTTGTATTTTTATATTTATTTCGACAGGTCGGAAGTGCGTGTGCCTTTTGGACTTGAGTAGGAAGGCGTCAAAGACACCAAATAATTGTTATTACCATTTCCCAGGTCACGGCCGCCGCCGCAGATCCCTCCCGGACGCGGCACACGAGCACAACGTCACCAGCGCCGCCATGCTCGCGGATAACGGGACCACGCCCTTCACGAGGTTCAAGGAGAACCTGGAGTATACCGTGGTCATGCCAGGGGAGCTGTTCCACCGGACACCGCTGGACGGCACTTGTGCGACGTCCATGATGGTGGCTGCGGCGCTGGGGGCCTTGCTGTTCATGTCAGCTTTGCTGGTAAGAATCCTCGCATACAGAGAGATTTAAAAGGAAGCGTTGTGTTGAGAGTGAGGGACCTACATTCGTATCTAGCTGTTGACAAAACGAATTCTCAAATCAATAAAGGGTCGGCTCCTTGTAGTGTACAGTCAGCGTCATATAGTTAGTAGCAGCCAAGGTAGCCGAATATTTCGGTACACGTCTTTATTACTGTAAGAATAAGGGTGTGTTATGAAATATTTGGCTACTCTGGCTGCTACTAACTATGTGACGCTGACTGTACCTACAAACGCCAACACAGTTAACTGACCATCCTGTATTTATACAACGTGTTTTTAGGGTTCCGTAGCCAAATGGCAAAAAACGGAACCCTTATAGATTCGTCATGTCTGTCTGTCTGTCTGTCCGTCCGTATGTCACAGGCATTTTACTCGAAAACTATAAGGTGTATTTGAATAAAATTTTCAGGATAGGTGTATTTTGTTAACCGCTACATAGTTTTGTAACTAAATTACTAAAAAAAAATTTTTTTAGGGGTGCACTCCATACATAAAACTAAAAGTCTACATTTTTTTTTTCATTGCAAGCCCACGTGTGGCACATCAATCGATAGGCCTTTCAAAGTAAATATAAGGTTTCTCAGCAATTTTTTTGATTAAGTGAATAGAGTCGGAGATAATCTCCTCGAAAGTCACTAAAATTGTGTCCCCCCCCCCTCTAATTTTTGAACCGTGTATTTTAAAAATATGAAAAAAAAACATGCTCATAGGTCATATTAAATTCTCTCAGCGAAAATTGTTTTGAACAAGATCGGTTCAAAGGTTTTTGAGATATTTCTAAAAAACTGCCTTCCTTAAAGAAAAGGACGTAAGCGCCATAAGATTTCAGTAACGATACGACCTTTTTAATAGGCACGGAATCTTCGTTGTGCGTGGTCCGACACGCACTTGGCCACTTTTTTTAACCGTCATTAGTTAAGTTTTTAGTAATAAAAGGTAAGTTTGAAAAATCCTGTATGGCGCGCGGTGCGAAGTTCATTCACCCGGTTAGAGTTCGTACGTATCTAGCGGTCACTGCGGTCACTCGGCTGGATGATTAAAATTAATATGAATACAAAAAAAAACAATATGAATACTTACATAAAAAAAAAACCTTTTTTTAAGCTTCTTGTAATGTAGATATACATTAACATGGCTCTAAGACGATTAAATAACACCGTGTATAGAACCTTATTACAATGCACATAAAGTGCACGGATGATGGTCACTTACAATGCTTTGTCGATAGTATTAGGTACGGTGTATGACATGCTTAGGTACCATCTGCACGTCTATTATGCGACGGCCGCGACATACTCTCGATTTTTCTCTTGTTCTAAGTGTTCTAATAAGAAAGAGACGGATAGTGCGAGAAAAATCGAGAAAGCTCGCGCGCGCGCCGTCGCATGATAGCCGTGCAGGTAGGTCGTGCCGTGCGTGTGTGCTTGTCTTCCGTGTCAGACGATATCAACGTCGACGAACATGTGACACCTATGGAGACGCAAGAATATGATTGAAACTTCAAGGGTGTGTCCAACAGCTGCTCATCAGGTTGACTTCCGACAAAATAAATATTTTTGGTACTTAAGCTTTTATTGCCGACTGTATTTTTTTGCACTCATTACGATGATTGGTAATCAGCCCAAACACGATGGGTTTATGTTGTCTAGTTTAGTAGTCCCTTTGGCCACCACAGTTTATTACACCAGTACAGGTTTATTGTACCTACCTACCATAATATTCCGCGGTCATCTGACTTACACGAGTCTACAAAATTTCAACGGATTGGACTTCGGGACGCTTAATTTGACTTGCAAGATTAAACGAAAAGACACTGCAAGTTGAATAAAAGCTTGTTAAAATTTACTTGGAAGATACTCGTAGATCTAGATATATACAGCCAGCGATCATACCACAAGTTACCTACTTAAGTATCCTCCTCCTAGTATAGGTAGGGTCATTTCGCCGGTTAGCGACCACCTAATTTAATGTGCCGGTGGGCGACCACTTAAGCGGAGTTGATGAACTGAAAGGATATTTTCTCGGTTTTTTAGTAGATTTCTATTCTAAAACAACAACAAAAATGCATGTACAAGTAATTGTCTCAATAGGGTGTGTATAATTGATGTTATCTTCAATAGAAAAAACCTTCTCCTTCAGGTGGTCGCTAACCGAAGGTGGTCGCGTAACCAGCGAAATGACCCTACTCCTCCTCCATAGGAACTTAAGGTCGTTTACCAGCCAAATGTAAATGTAATATTTGTAATAAGCTAATAACTACTAATAAGTAATGTAAAACACATTCTATTTGTTTTTCAGATGTGTTACCTGGCCACGCGCCTCAACTCCACGATGCTCAAAAACAACAGCCTACAAGGGCCTTCAGGCAAAAGCTTTGAACAAATTCTTAGGGAGCTTGCACACCACTCACTTCCCGACTCTGGCTACACAGGGCGTCCCACCTTGCAGTGAAAACAGTATTAATTTATACCTAATTTAAATTATATTTAATTTATGCATCATGCCTAAGTTCTTCTGTAATTCTCTTTCGTTATACGAATTGATACAATAGATATAACATTATGTTTAGGTTACCTTGTGGCTCTTATTTATTCTAATAAATTATTGATTATAAATGTGAACTTATGACTGAAAAACCACAAGTTATGTAAAATAACTACAAAATTTTTTAGTCATGACTGTCGTTTAAGGAATAAAATATGATTAATTTAGATTTATGTAGATAGGTAGTAATGTGATTAATTTAGGCTTTAAAATAAAATTTACAAGAAATTAAGTTGTTTCATTCCATTGCCATGGTTCGGTAGACCTTTCTGGCCGGAAAAACAAGGCCTTGCTAATGTAAAATGAAATACATTGACATGTTTTTATTTGGCAATTAAATGTTATTAACCTGGACAATTGTATTGGCCTGGTCCGAAAGGGGTAGGTTTCCTTCGGCCGTTTGTCTGTATGTAACAGGTTATTTACCTACTGGGGAACTATTCACGAAACTCGATTAAACATTTCATGAATATTATGATATGAAATGATTTATTTTGCGAGAACATACACAAGTGTTTAGAGTAGGTACATGTCAGTGAGATACAATATTTTACAACATGCATGTATGCAAGTTGCGCCGAAATATGGCATGCAAAATCTTAAGGCGCCGTAGGTTCATGGTCTTCTCTCCCTCTCACTGAGTTTAAGCGTGAGCGAGATGGAAGTGCGTGCTCGGAAGCGCGGAAATCTTGTTTTTTAATTTTAATTTTTTGGCCGTTTAAATAAATAAAAATGTATTCACTGATTTCCCTCGATCGTGATATTGCCGATTTTTAGAAGCAATTTTAATACTTATAGCTTCTGTGCATAATTTGTTACGAATATTTTAAGTGTATTTTTGTGAATTTTAGACCTATCTTCGTGATTTTTTTCTATAGAGCGAAATTTGCTTAATCAAGTTTCGAATCACTGATCTCGCTGCAAAAAAGCCTCAAGATTACTATTCGTATTTTTTTGACGCATTATATTGTTTCAAAAACTCTGTGTTGTGTTTTTTTCGTGAAGGTTGGCCCTACTGTGGAACTATGAATGCCAAACGGTCGGCGAAAAAGTGGGGTTAGGCGCACGGGTATACACATTGAGAAAAATAGGATACAAAAGTCGTGACACACTGTTTTACACAAATAAATCACCTGTTTTCAAGCACTTGGAAAGTAGTTTTTTATGATAAATTGTGATAGAAATAATCAAATTTTACGGTACCTGCACGAACGTGATGTTGCTGCGGGCGAGTTGACAGCGAACTGACAGGTGTATCTCTAACAGTGTTGCAAGTATAAGGAATCAAATTTCCTACGACGATTTGTCCCATTTTCTGCACCAGTCTATAATTACCCCATTTGACGGTATAGGGGTTTATCGGGGCGAAAAATCGATCTCATCATCATATCGGCCGAAATGACCGGTCCTGCACCATCCGCATCCAGCCAGGTCATCAGTCAACTTTGTGGGGGGCCTACCCACGCTGCGCCTCATAAAAAAAAACGATGTAGCTAGGTCTCATATCTGGGAAAAATCGTTCTTTCCTTATTTTTACCCGAGCAGAGCTCTTTATCATTAATCTGTAATAATTTGAATAGTAAATGTTGTTTAATATGTCTCATTATTTTTTCCGCCTTAAGCCTGCATCGCACTGGCACCGCAGGCCGCGCCAGTGTGATTCAGGCTTTATAATAATTAAGTAAATCAGCACGTCTAGCACACGACGGCCGCGACATACTCTCGATTTTTATCGCACTATACCTCTTGTTCGAAGTGGTGTAACAAGTGAGAGACGGATAGTGCGAGAAAAATCGAGAGAGCTCGCGCGCCGTCGCGTGCTAGCCGTGCTGCACGGCTATCACGCACGACCCGCAAACTGTGTCGCGGCAAGGTAGACTGTCCATCTCTCTCTAGTTAGACCGCTTAGAAAACGACGGACAGTCTACCTCGCCGCAACACAGCTCGCGGGCCGTCCTGTGATAACTGTGCTGATAAGAAACACGGGTAAGCCGCTTGCACAAGGACTATTAATTACCTACCTACACGTTCTGTTACTAGAATCATATTTCGTGTTATTAAGCTGAATATTACTAGTGCTTGCGAACAGAGCGCCTGCTATAAAGTGCGAGTGTAAAGCTTCAGTAAAAACTACTTACAATAAAAGCGCATTATTTAAAATAAACATATGGACGCGATGGGGTAATTTTTTGTTACCTACATGGCCACCCCACGGGAATCATCTACTTTGTTGCCATCCCTCATTGTGGCGACACCTACGTCGCCTCTGTAGGAATATACTCTAAGGTGCTGAGTATAGGTCCATATTTGGGGCCATGAATGCCATGACGGCCCATTGTAAGGCTCCTCTACACAATCGGCCATCATGCCCGTCATCATGTGTTAGAGGTAGAAAGACATACTTCCATCGCATTCCAACGCATAACTGCGTCCTGTCCTGCGGCCATGATGGCCCATCATAGAAGACGCAACAATGCATTAGGGGACAACGACATAGTTAATTATTTCCATCGTATAACTAGTTAACTGCGGTCATGATGTCCGATTTTGTATAGGAGCCTTTACACTAAGTTTTTTTAACAACGAAACGAACGACCGAACGTACCCTTTCTAGTGTCAGTTTGACGTTAGGACTGACACTAGCACAAGTACGTGATCTTTGAAATTAAAAACAAAAAACTATGAATCGATTTCAGAGTTAAGCTAATTGTTCCAAGTTATTGAGTTAAAGGATTGGAAATTGTAGTGTAACGTTAATTACCATTTCATATTACGCTTGAAAATGAGTAAAAGGAGCGCAAGTATGTTAGGAGACGCGTGCAAAACCACTAAACAACCACGACACTGGTCGCTGGGACTAGTGGGATCCATGAAAGACCCAGAATTAATTGTTAAACAGTCTGATCGCGTCGTGATCATTCGAGATAAATACCCAAAAGCCAAAGTCCATTACCTTATACTACCACAGGAGGACATAAACAGTATTTATAAGCTCAATAAGAGTCACATTAGTCTCTTGGAAGAATTCAGTGATTTCTATGAGGAGCTTAAAGAAGACCATGAAGGAATCATGCTAAAAGCCGGTTTTCACGCTGCACCAAGCATGCAGCGACTGCACATGCATGTCATAAGTACAGATATGGTTTCACCCTGCCTGAAAACCAAAGTTCATTGGAACAGTTTCACTACAAAATTCTTTATTCCGTACCAAGGCAAGTATACATAAAATGACTTTTCTGTTCTTTTGTTATCTTGTGAAGTATACTATTAAAAGTCTTTTTTGTTTACAGATGTGTTAAGTGAGCTTAAAGAGAATGGAAGTATTCAGAAAATATCAAATGAGGCCCAGAAGAGTTTAATGGCTACAGATTTACAATGCAACCAATGTAATTTTAAACCTAAAAATATGCCACAACTTAAAGAGCATTTGTTTTCTCATGCTAAATAAACACTTACTTCTAATAGTTTCATTTTATTATTTTGTAAGGTGGGGGGTAAAAAATTAACACTATTATATTTACATCACACCTTATTAAAAAGCAGATATGGTGAACTTATACATATCACATTAAGCCAGTTTTACTATACTGCATCCCAAAATTGTAGCTTACCAGTAGGTAGGAGATTATGACAGGTGATCTCCATATAGAACCATATAACCTGCAGAAAATCATTTGTAAAGAAAGTACAATAGCCTCTTTTTGCAAACTCGCCACCTCCATAGTTAATAACCTGAAAAAGTTCAATGGCACATAGTTCATTCTTCATTTCACCCATCATCCATTACAACCATACTCATCATTCATACACAGAATCACTTATTCCATTAGAAATCATTCACCATACGGTATAGGTTATAGGTTATAGGTGTACGCGGGCTTGGTTTCCGCAACTCGACGTCATAATAGCGCCTATTTTGCGTATGGGTTATTGGCACTACTGTTATTCGTGCCAACCCAGTTCCACCAGGAAGCCTAGCAAACCCTTTACGTTGCCGACGGCCTCCGGTAGCGACCCCGGTGTTCCGAGGTGTTTTGCCCGGTATTCTGCCACCCCAGGGCACGTCAAGATGACGTGGGCGGCTGTCTCTTCCTCTTCCATGCAGGCTCTGCAGAGAGGACTGTCTGTAATACCTAGAGTGAAAAGGTGTTTGTTTAGTAGTGCATGACCAGTTATGGCTCCTGTCATGAGACGGAGTGCCGGCCTCTTCAGCTGTTTTAGCTTCCTTGACAATCCGGGATTGATTGTCGGGAGGGCCTCCCTGGTTTGCCTGCAGGTGCCTAGGGTATTCCAAATTTTTTGGTGTTCTACCTTGGTGTTTAGTCGCAGTGTACTCCGCAGCCATGCAGGGGGTAGAGGGATCATAGGTTCCGGTCCTATGGCTTCTGATTCTGAGCCTTCTCTAGCCAGTGCATCCGCTGCGTCGTTACCACGTGAATTGCTGTGTCCTTTGATCCATTGCAGGGTTATGTCGCAGTTGGTACATACCTCTGATAGAATTTTGTGGCACTCGTGTATCAGCCCAGACGTTGTTGTGTAACCTTGCAGGGCTTGCAGTACGGATCGACTGTCGGAAAGTATGCGGATGGGATATCCACTTACCTCCCTGGAGGCGATTGCATGAGCGGCCATTATTATGCCCATACACTCTGCCTGGAAGACTGAGTTACGGATTCCTAATGGTGTCGCGATTCGTATGTTTAGGTCTTCCGAGAACACTCCTGATCCGGTGCCTGACCTTGTCTTGGACCCATCCGTGAATATTCTTAACTCCCTGGGGTTAAGTCCTTCCTGGAGGGTTTCGTATAGTTCGATTTTGTACTTCTTGTCGAAGACGAACTGTTTGGGGATGATGTCGGTTGCTGCCTCTAAAAGGGGTTCCCTACCTACAGCCTCGTAGAGTATCTCGGTGTGTGGAACCCTGGGCGGTCTCCAGAGATGCTGTTTTTTGAGCCGTATGGCTGACGCCAGGGCTTCTTGCCTGATGAAGAGGTGTAGCGGCGGAATGTCCATGATGGCTTCCAGGGCTGCAGTCGGTGTGGTCCTCATGCAGCCGCTAGCCGCCATGCAGGCCAGTCTCTGGAGGCGTTGTAGTTTAGCTTCGACCGTGGTTAGTGTGGTGCGAGGCCACCACACTACGGCTCCGTAGCTTACTATTGGTCGAATTATTGCCTGGTAAAGCCATAGAGTGATCTTGGGGTTTAGCCCCCAAGTCCTACCTACCATTCTGCGGCATTGCCAGAAGGCGACTGTAGCTTTTTGGATTTTGTTGTCTAGGTGACTGCTCCAGTTAAGTTTGGCATCTAGTATTACACCCAAATACTTTACCTCTGTTGCCAATTGGAGCTCTGTATTGAACAGTCTGGGTAGGCGGTAGGTCCCCAGATTCCGTTTGTAAGTGAACATTACCAGCTCGGTCTTCCTTGGGTTGACTGTTAGTTCATTGTCGTTGCACCAGCGCTCCACCATGGCGAGTGCGGAACGGGTAACGTCGCACACTGTACCTGCGTGAGTGCCACTTGTGAGTATTGCTATGTCGTCAGCATACCCGATGGTGTAGTGATGACTGTTGTTTAGCTTGGTGATTAAGTCGTTGACCACCATGTTCCAGAGTAGTGGCGAGAGGACGCCTCCCTGGGGGCACCCCTTCGCTACCCTTGCCTGCTTTGTCTTGTCTTCCCCGAGCCTAATGACTCTTTGACTTAACATGTTGTTTATCCATTTCGTCATAACCCCACTCACTCCGTGTCTTACCAGTGCTGCGGTTATGCTGGTGAATTTAGTCTTGTCAAAGGCTCCCTCGATGTCGATGAAGGTGCCTAGACACACTGACTTGTTTTTGATCGCCGCTTCAGCTTTGGTAACCACCGCATGAAGCGCAGATTCTGTTGATTTACCTGAACTGTAGGCATGTTGGTTCTGATGCAGAGGCACCCGCCGAAGCGCCCTCTCTCTCAGATGTCTGTCACACAGCCTTTCCAACGTCTTCAACAGGAAGGAGGTTAGGCTTATTGGTCTAAAGGATTTGGGGTCCGTGTAGTCTCCTTTACCTGGTTTCGGTATGAAGATAACCTTGACTTCTCTCCATTGCCTAGGCACAAACGTATGTGCTAGACAGGCGCCCAGGACGATGGTGAGTCTGTGCGTCAGCACCGCCCCACCCCATTTTAATAGGGCGGGGAAGATTCCATCTGGCCCTGGTGATTTGTAGGAGTCAAAGCTGTCAATGGCCCATTGTGTTCTTTGTGGGGTTATTACCTCGCTGGCCAGTCTCCACCCCTCATCTGTGGGGGTGGTTACCTCATCCAGTTGCCTGGTTGGACTTGATATCACGCAGTCCGGGAAATGCGTCTGAACCAGGACGCGCTCTGTTTCCTCCGGCGAGTTGGTGAGGGTGTCGTCAGGTTTTCGGAGGGTTCCTAGAGTTAAGGCTGTACTGTTGGAGAGAACCTTTCTTACTCTGTTGGCCTGTGTAGTAGACTCAATATCGGTACAGAAGTTACGCCATGAGCTTGTGCTCCTGTATCTGAGCCGCCTTTTGTACCTGGACTTGGTGACCTTATATTCGTCCCAGTCCTGGTCTGCCATGGTGTTCATTGCCCTGTTAAATTGCTTCCTCATTTTCCTCCTGAGTCTCTCCAGCTCAGGTCCCCACCAGTTGGCTTTGTTCCCCTTGCCTGTTGGTGGGGTTGATAGAGGGCAAGTTTGCTGGTAACAGTCTATGATGGTATCCGTAAGGATTCCTACCTGTTTGTCTATTTCTGCGACGCCTGTTATTTTCGGAGGAACCTCGGTACGACTTAGTTCCTGCCGTATTTTCTGTGCGAACTGAGCTCGGTTCGTTTTCCTTGGGTTCCTCCTGGGTGCTGCCGCGAGTGTATTTACCTGTAAGTCGAATCGAATCCATCTATGGTCTGAGCATGAGAGTTCACTCGATACATGCCAGTTTGAGATGTATTTCGATGCCTCTTCGGTTGCTAGTGTCAAGTCAATGATTGTTTTACTTCGTCTGTTCACAAACGTTGGAATTGAACCTCTGTTGATTATGCTTAGGTTTGTAGTGAATAAGTATTCGACAAGTTTTTTACCTCTGTCGTTCCCTGTAGTCATGCCCCAGAGGACGTGGTGCGCGTTCGAGTCGGTGCCCATGATGAGCTCGAGTCCCGCCTCTTCGCAGTAGCTGACCAGCCTCGTCATGTCGTGTGGCGGTGGGTCGTCGGCCTCCGGCATGTAAACCGAGGCCATTACCACCTCCTGTAGTGTAGAGCCCTGCACTCCTCGCACCGTTATGGCGCACAGGTCTCTGGAACAGAAACTTGTTAGAGGATGCGCTTGTATATTCTTTGTAGTGTAGATGCAGGCCCGGGGGGTTTCCGGCCCCGCATGTACTGTCAACTTACCTTCTGTGCTGCGGAGTCCGCAGACAGTGCCTTTCCTGACCCACGGCTCCTGGATCAGTACTATGGCTGTAGTGGTGGCCTCCATCCACTTACGTATTTGAGCCGTTGCGGTTACGCTGTGGTGGAGGTTGGCTTGGAGGAGGTTACAAACCGGAGAGGAAGGGGACAGCGCCATCTTCGTCAGTCTCCTCCGTCGACATCTCCTCCGTCGACGTCTCCCCCTCCGCCTTGTCCTCTTCCCTACGGATGGCCAGCTTCCTTAGCTCCTCTGCGCATCCCTCCTCACTTTCCGAGTGGTCGCGAAGAAGAATTTCTTCTTCGTCCGTCTCGGGAGCGAGGTTGGTCTGCGCTGGAACCTGGGAAACTGGTTCCGTGACTGCCTCAGCAACTTCCGTCGCCGTGGATGTCGCCGTAGGGGGGGTGTCCTGGTTGGTGGCGTCCGTCGAGTCGGCGGGTTTGGCAGGGGGGTTACCATACGGTAATCGCAGATTCACTCGCCCGTATCCTTCGCGAGGACTGCTTTCTGGTTAAATCAAAGAGAAAAAAAAAAAAAATTACAAACCAGTAGGTAGGTAGAATAAGAATTTGAAGTAGCAAACAGTAGATTTACCCTCAATTTACTTAAAAACTTCACATTTATTGTTTTAGGTACTGAACAAGATTGTTGTAAAACTAACCTAACATGGAGTTTCATGTAATATAAAAAAAAAATTGCCTACTTCAGGGAAAATAAAGTCAAATTTAACATTTAGTTAACTACATTGAAATGCTTTCCTGTGACGGACTCTGGCATCAGTATGTTACAGCAAACCCTCAGTAACCTTTTTTTCTTACTAGAATCATATTGGATTTATACATTGAGGATAACATACTGCTTGTGGAATAGGTTGATAGAGGCATCATCCCAATACATAGTATTTAGACCCAAAGCACAAAATAGTTTTGGCTACTACAAATATGTATTTGCATAGTATTCAAGTTTGACTTCTATCATTTCACTTTAATGATTATTCTAAGAAGCAGTCAAAAGGAAACTGAATAAAACTCTCTTTACTCAGAATTGCACTTTATTCATTGCCAAATATATGTTTTCCATATACACTATTATAGTCATGTCGTCAATTTACAATATGTAGATTTTTTTCACTTTGCATACTTAATAGACAATTGGCTACTGTACAATAGTATAACACTTAATGTTAGCTACAAGCATTGTTCTCCTTAAAAACTACTTTGCTAGAGCGGGGGCTTTCATCCAGCAGCGATGTGGAAGTGTCAGCAGTATCCTCTATGTCAGGGGTATATATGGACTGATTTCTTCTCTTAAATGTCTTTTTCCCTACTGACACAGGTGTAGAAAATTCATTAGTACTGTTTACCCGTGAAGGAGTCTCTGGAGAAAACAGGGAGTTAGTGTGAGACAGTTCACTGTCACAATTACTGGGTGTCATTGGTGCTGGTAATGACAGTTTTGATTTCATTGGTGTTGAAATGGGATTATTAGCCACTGGCTTCGGACTAGTGAGGACCACTGGCTCCGGACTAGCGAGCATGACGCTTGGAGTAATTACATTTGGTTGTCTCAATGTTCTACCAGTTCTTGCTGTTAGTACTTGTAGTGGATCATCTATACAAAGTTTTTCACACAGGTTGACAGTCTGCGGGTTGGCTACTGGCTCACCAGGCACACCGCGTCGAGAGTTCGGGTCATACACTGGAGCAGTCATTACAAAATTCTCGTCTTGTATCTTCAAGTCTGCCATTAAGTTAACCACAGTATCTTTTTCTCCTGCTGTTGGTGTGAAATCATACCTAAAATTTATTCATTGTTAGTTTTACATGTATTATATAATGATATAAAGACTGTACTAGACTGTACTGACTGTAGTAGATTATAAAGACTGCCAATGGGCAGCCAATGGGCAGTCTTTATAATCTACTTATATTGAACAATTTAGTGTAAGTAAAATTGAACTTTATCACTCAGTCAAAATAATATAAACTTGTATACCTTTCATTTCCTCCAGGACCAGGCATGTGACTGTCCACATTCTTAACTGACATTAAATGGTTGGTATTTTTCAACACAGCCAACCACTCAACATCATACTTCAGATGCTTGTCACCATCATACTCAGAAGGTAAATCCAGAATTTGCAGATGTCTGCGCTTTGGCAAACATTTATCAAGTGCCAGGAACTTGGTTTCACCCTCTTCATGCTTCACTAGGGCTGCAAATTTGCAGTGCAAATGTGCAGCAAACCAGTAGTCTGGCTTTAACTCGTTCAGCAGCTTGGTAGCAGGAGAACTCCCTAATTGATTAGATTCAATATCCTCCCTGCAAAAAAACATAAATACGTGAACATATTTATTCTCATATCACGTACATCTACGAAATAGAGCAATTTGTCGTACTTTAATGCAAAAAATGCAATAAGACCAAGATTTTGGTTGTCAATGTTAACAATATCTGCTTGCAGCTTGAATACATGAACTATGTACACTATAGCTTAAGACCAACTATGTATACTGTATTCTTACAAATATTTTTTTTTGAATTGAATTGAATAATTATGTCTGACCTAAAAAAAGGCTTCCTTCTTAACAATTCCTCCTTATCCCCATAATCAGTGATGCCTTGGGGCCAGTCGTGGGACAACATGACATGCACACTCTCCTTTAGCTGGCTCAGGCGGAACACATCAAGTGCCCGAATATGGTACACAGACCGTAAGGAGTTTTGATTGTACGGAGGACACTCCCATAGGCCCTGAAGATAATCTCGGCCCTTAAAGATTCCAGATAAACCTGAAATAATGGGAAAACTACTTATTATTATTATTAATCATTTATTCATGAAAGACACTATGTTTACAAATTATAGTATACTGCCAAACTGTGTAACAGTTTGTTGAATTAAAACTGTGTATTAAGGCCCTCCAAACAAAGAACTATAATCATAATTGAAATCCATGTATAAGAGATCTCATTTTTAATTTGAAAACAAAACATGTGAAGATATTAAGTTTCATATACCTGTTGTTTTCTTAGTCTGCAATAAAGAGTGTATTGTATTATGAATACTAATGCAAACAGATTTAACAGTGTTTACCTCCAATCCTTAAGTTGCCAAATTGTATCACTCCAGCTCTGCCCAAGTAATAAATGTTTGGGGCTACCCATCCCCCATAGGGCAGCTCCTGTAGGTAGTTGGATGCTTCATGGTTCCCGCCAATGAATATTGTCAACACTGGGGCTTTTTTCTCGCCACTATAATATCTAGAAAAATCAAACATAAACGATTGTGAAATATATTATATTATGTTAAAACTGTTAAAAGACAAAGGGAATTTGACAATATGAAATATAACCATACTTATAAAATGAGCAGATGTGTTGATATTTTTCGGGCACTGCCATAGCCCGTAGATCATCTTTATTCCGCACAGATTGGAAATCACCGCAACAGATCAACAAATCGATGCTAATTTGTTCCCGCTCTTGTAATGTTTCGATGCATTCGTATATTTTTTCTAATTCGCCGTGAGCACAACCTTCCACGGCTATTTTCATATTGACTAATTTTATTTTATTTACAGGTGGTGTATATAGGATATTTATACCTCATTCATTCAATAACAATCAACTTAAATAAAAAACATAAATCCTGAGGACGACGAGACGAAGAAAGACTCAAGC
The DNA here is from genome assembly GCA_947578815.1 of Epinotia ramella. Taxonomy (NCBI): domain Eukaryota; kingdom Metazoa; phylum Arthropoda; class Insecta; order Lepidoptera; family Tortricidae; genus Epinotia; species Epinotia ramella. The sequence continues at coordinate 11,788,480 of OX388210.1, forward strand.
CACCGCCGCCGTTTGACTAATTTGATTGACATTTGGACAATGACATTGACATTGACATAAGTCAATTTATAAACCACAGATTAAGAAACTGTAGCATTAGACTCGGGTACCATAATGGACTCTACATACCATACAATTATCACTTCTGATTTGTCAGCCCCAATTTCTGACAAATGGTGGCAATTTAGGGATACCATTTAGTAAAAATAATATTGCCATACCAAAGCACTGTCTCATGATTGTGATATTTTAAATATTTCCTACTGGGGCTTTCCACTCTCGCGAGCGCCTCCCTCGAGGCGCTAGCCACGAGTCTTGGCGAGTGGAGGCCGTAGGAGTGCTAGCCATCCACACTCTCGCTTCAGTTGCTCGCTACCACAGAGCTAAACGGATTTTTGGGATCCCAAATTACTGGTTCCATTTGATACAGCTCCATAAAAGTAGAACACAAGTCATTACTCCACTCCAAAGTCTCCGTCATAATAAAAAATAGTTATTGTTAGTAAATAGGTTACGTCGTTACTCTGCAGCAGCAAACACAAAGTGAGCGAGCGCGAGAGTGTGGACGATTGCCTCGCCTCGCCACTCGCGTCCTTTGACTCGCGTCCGAAAAACCGACAACAAGCGGAGCGACCGCGAAGCAAGACGAGGGAACACGAGCGGATCGTCCACACTCTCGCACTCGCGTTCGCTCGTGTACGCTCGCGAGTGTGGAGAAGCCCCATAAGGTATCGCTATTCGCAGTAAAATGCACTCCTAATTAAAAAAATATGATCATATTTTATTGTAAAAAATAGGAAAATTGTATTTTAAATTGTTAGTCTAAGTTTCGTGATTAAATAAATGAAATTAAAAAAAAAAAAATTCAAGCTTGACTCAAGTCGACTATAATGGGGAATCCACATTATGTGATTTTACCCCAATTTGTCAGACCAACATGTCGAAGTCATAAGGGTGTAGCGTACAGACGTAACAACTGCAACAACAATTTCATTCAGTGTGGCCAGTTAACAGTAAGAAGCGAAAATGGCCGCATTCAAATGGTCCTGCGAAGCGGACTGCAAGATTGTTACTAACCGATGAGATAAGGCAAGACAGCACGTCTATCATGGGACGGCCGCGACATACTCTCGATTTTTCTCGCACTAGATACATTACATGATTTGTCAGCCCCAATTCATCAGAATCTGACTAAATGCTATTGTGTGGATGCATGTTGCGCTGCAATCCAACCGTCAAACGAGTTTTCCTGACTAATTGCATGAAAATCACAATTTGGACCATGGAATTTGCATGATCTGCCAAGTGATTTTTTCTCACAAATTTCATTCAAATAAATTTAAATGATAATTAAAAAATATATACTAAAGAATATTGTTTGAATATTTTACACAGTACTACTGTATTTTTTTGTAAACCGGTGTTTTGCAACTACAATTTCATTCAGTGTGGTGGTGTACTTAAACGTAAGGTATTAAGCAAGACCGATCCGAAATTAAAGACCAAATACCTAATACGTCTACAACGTAATAGTGGCACTACACTTGGCGGTATTTGCCCAAATATTCGTGCTGCGTCTTTTTTCTTCCTACGGCAAATGAAAGAGAGGCAACGACGCAACGCGAACACGCATTCCCAAGTGTAGTGCGACCATAAGCTATTAAGCAAGACTGATCCGAACGTCAGCCGAAACATTTCCGAACAATGGCCGACGGTTCAAATTGTCAATGTTATCGAGATTTTATAAGGTAATATCCAGAAAATTGATTTAAAAATTTATTTCTCGTGTTACTTGCGTTGTTTTTAAGAATCCTAACGTCGGAGATCGTGTTTTTGTAAAGCGCTATCTCGCTCGTTCCTTTGTGTTTTATCCCGTTCTGGTTTTTCGATTTTATATAATTCCAGAAAATTGATTCTAAAATTTATTTCTCGTGTTACTTGCGTTGTTTTTGAGAAACGTGACGACGGAGATCGTGTTTTTTGTAAGGCGCTATTTCGCTCGTTCCTTTGTGTTTTATCCCGTTCTGGTTTTTAGATTTTATATAATAGATAATATGCTTGCAAATTGAACCCCATTTTTTCACCCCCTTTGCACCTTTATGTTTATAATTTTTATTGCCTATAACCTGGCCGAGGATTTTCCCGACAGATTATAGTAAAGTTTGCATCAAAATCCGTTCAGCCGTTTTCACGTGATGCGTGTTCGAATAAACAGACAAACAGACAATCACACGAATATTCTAAAAACCGTTGGAACGTGTAATGTCGATTCTAAGTAGGTACCTATCCCTTTTTCTCGAATATCTTCCATGTACAGACTTTCGACCCTTTTCAGCTTTATTCTTATTATATTTAATTAATGTATCCTCCCCTATTGTAGATAGAAGGGGAGGATAGATAATGTAGATATCCCCTATATAATTCGTACAAAATTTTCCTGTAGATCCAGCATTATAAGTTGTAAATATATACCTAGTATTTACGAGTATACGTAGGTACTTAGGTACCTCTGGCAAACCAATTATAAGTCTGAGCTGCGGTTACGTAGGTAAAGTATAGTTGTTACGAATCTCAGGGTCTACGAGTATTATCCCATACTAGGAACGAGTGGTGTGCTAGTGAAACAGGTTGTGAACTCGATATTCACTGACGCGTAATTTGGTAAATAGGTAAGCGTTGCGAACAAGTTGTGAAAAACCAACGGTTAACGGGTGCAGAAGCAAAACGTTAGGAACGTAACTCAAACAACGGTTAACATATTCACTGCCAAGAATCGCTACGCGCTACGCTCTTAGCCGATCCCGTGGTTTTCCTCGTATGTAGCGGAAAGCGACTACGGCGTAAGCGCCCGCGAGGCGAGTTCCTGGCAGTGAAAGTTCTTTTTTTTTGCGGGCAATCATATGTATATTATGTATGTTAGTCTGTAAGGTTGGTACATGTAATATGAAATTTTGTTGGCCTGATTCAAATAAATAAATGAAAGCTCCTCTACACAATGGGCCATCATGGCGCAGGACAGGGACGCAGTTATGCGTTGGACCGCGATAGACCGATAGAAGTGTGTCTTTCTTCCTGTAACGCACAGTTGCGTCCTGTATGATGTGTGACTTGTCGGCCTTGTCTTATGCAACCCTACCACCTATACAGCACTTCAGAGATTCCTCCTTGACAACTCCATTAGCACTTAGCAGTTAGGTTGGGCAAAGTATTTAGGTACCTATTCAAATTAGATCGTACCAATTTGCACTGGTTATTAAAAAAATGCTAATTGTTGCGGCCGGTCGGGGAAATCACACATTACCTGGGAGCTAGGAGGAATAATCAGTTATCATACTTAGGGCCTGTTTCACAATCGCCGGATAAAGTTATCTGCCAGTTAAAATTATTGCTATCCTTTTCTCCCGTCATATAAAAGAAAAGTGACAGCCAACATTTATCTGACGGATATTATAACTGGAGATTGTGAAACAGGCCCTTACACTATTACGCTCGCATACTTAGGTTATGGACTTACCTACACACATTTTGTGTTTGGTTCCTTTTCGATAAATGCGTGACGTGATAAAAAAAAACTTTATTCAAAATAGGTGCATTATTTTCTTATATATACCTAAATAGGATACCTACACCTACCTACCTATCTTCGTTGTTATATTGTCAAAAGTTTCATCATATCAGCCGAAAGACGTCCATTTCTGGGCATCGGCCTCCGCAAAAGAGTGCCATAGTAAATAAATAATAAATAAATAAATATTAGGGGACAATCTTAGACAAATCGACCTAGTCCCAAACTAAGCAAAGCTTGTACTATGGGCACTAGACGACGATAAACATACCTACCTACTTATATAGATAAATAAATACTTAAATACATAGGAAACATCCATGACTCGGGAACAAATATTCGTGCTCATCACACAAAAAAATGCCCTTAGCGAGATTCGAACCCAGGACCTCTTGCTTCGTAGGCAGGGACACTACCAACTAGGCTAAAGCGGCCGGTAGGTAGTCGTTATGTGTATTTGTATTAGTATTTGTGTATTTGTTATTCGTGACCGTTCGGTCCTGCGACACCCGCATCTAACGGACTCCCGCGACTTTTACCAGGTCATCAGTCCACGTCATCATCCTTGTGACCTACTCACGCTGCTCCTTCCTCTACATGGTCGCCACTCGACAAACTTTCCGCCCAACGGCCATCGGTTCTATGTGCCAACGCTCACTGCCACAAATAAAAAATCGAATGTTTACTGTCATATGTGTTTAATTCATATAATAAGTCCGTCGCACCAACTGTACGCCTGTTCAGCGTGCCGACAAGCAGTATTTACGCTTACTATTGCAAGTTGCAAGGAAGCCCGTAGGTCCGTTAGTAGGCACGTATAGCGTGACGTCAGAGCGGCCGGCGCGGCCAATGGCGGGCGAGGCGGTGCCAGCGCGCGCGCAACGCCCACCGCGCGATCGGTGGAAAACGAGGAAAACTGCCAATGATTTATAGCGCTGCGTAAACAAACATTTTGGAGAGTAGCTATACCTACCTATATTGTTATGTAGTAGGCATATTCTGATACATACTTAAGTAATGTAGATATCTTTACCTAAATGGTAGCACTTTCGCTTAGTCTAATACGAAAAAGCGGCCAAGTGCGTGTCGGACCACGCACAACGAGGGTTCCGTGCCTATTGAAAAGGTCGTATCGTTACTGAAATCATATGGCACTTACGTTCTTTTCTTTAAGAAAGGCAGTTTTTTAGAAATATCTCAAAAACCTTTGAACCGATCTTGTTCAAAACAATTTTCGCTGAGAGAATTTAATAAGCTCTATGAGCATGATCTTTTTCATATTTTTGAAATACACGGTTCAAAAATTAGAGGGGGGGGGGGGACACAATTTTAGTGACTTTCGAGGCGATTATCTCCGACTCTATTCACTTAATCAAAAAAATTGCTGAGAAACCTTATATTTATTTTGAAAGGCCTATCGATTGATGTGCCACACGTGGGCTTGCGATGAAAAAGAAAATTTTGACTTTCAGTTTTATACCCCTAGTACACCCCTAAAATTTTTTTTTTGTAATTGAATTACAAAACTATGTAGCGGTTAACAAAATACACCTATCATCAACATTTTATTCGAATACACTTTATAGTTTTCGAGTAAAATGCCTGTGACATACGGACGGACAGACAGACAGACATGACGAATCTATAAGGGTTCCGTTTTTTGCCATTTGGCTACGGAACCCTAAAAACGTAGGATAATATATTTAATGGGATACGATGGTTTTATTAATTATATTAGGAAGAGGAGTCAGCAGGTAGGTATGTAGTCGTTATTTATGTTTAATCATTATACAAATTGATAGGTAGGTACTAGATCCTTAATAAATTAAAAGTAAAACATAGGTTAGGTCGTATAGTTATAATTATTTTACCTACTCAACTAATGTTATAAAAAACATGACAACACAACGCATGAATATTAGTTGCCTATATTCAAGCGAAAGCCTTTCTATTTAGTTTGAATATAGAAAGTAAGACTATCATTACATAAACTTAAAATAATATGATGGAAAGGATAAAGCATTCGGCAGGTATCTACACGCTTACCAGAGGTAAGTCTTGCTCTACTACTAGAAATACTTAGACTATGTGTTTGCTGTGTATTGTGACTCCTGTATTTATTAACAATATTTTGTAAGTTATGTTTTGTACCTACTAACACTTTTATGGGCTTTGCCTGAATTATATTATTTTTTTATTATTATTCCTGAAAGCAATTGCTCTCAGCATTGAAGTGTACTTTATTGACATTCTAACGTAAATATTTTCCAAACATGAAAAAATCCAAAAGCTGATAACGTATCAACAAAAAAACATTGGAAAAATCATATCAGAGCCATGCGCGCGCGCCCCTTTTCTGTCGAGCATTTATAGTTATGCGTTGAGCATAAGGAACTCTTTATAGTCCGTGCGCGCGAGTGGATCGCACGCATCTCGCGCCTCTATTCGAACCCCTTCAGTGTTGTCAAATACCTAGTACAAAAAGACATTTAAAAAAAGTGTATATGCAATGAGTTGGGCTCCGGAACACGGACGATCATGCGATAAGCTGGAAATCAACGAAGCGGTGGGAAAGCTGCTTCAGAACTTCAACTATGACCCAATACTGCCACAGCCTTCCAGGTAAGTGTTGTTTTTTTTACGACGTGATAAGTCGTAGCGCCTCTACGAATTGCGAAAAGTATTTCGGTAGCAGGAAACTTTTCAATTATGAAGTTTTATCGGCATTACGGGTCCTGTTCTTGGATCAATCCGGAATCAATCATGCAAATTTCTAAAGATTAAATTTGTAATTAATTAGTTAACAATTAAACTTGCTACTTAATTTTTGGTCGGTTTACTCAAAGGTTCAGTTTAAATGAATGGGGTTCACATTAGCACTTGATTTGAAATGGCAACACAATAAGGTTAGCTAGGTACAAACCCCAACACGGTTAACTGACCATTCGTGACCCTTGTTAGGTAGTATTAACATTTCCTATTACCGAAAATTATAGAAAAGCTTGAAAACGGCACCAACATTATGATTATTGGGCATGATGTTAATCTTACACGTAAAGCTTTAATTAGGCTCTTGTTCAGTTTTCCTATGGTAGTACCTGAAATAAACATATAAAAAAACAAATATACCTACCATCAAAGTAAGAATTAGCTAAACGGTAGGCAAACTTATTTTGCATCGCCATGTAGGTAAATTAATAGGTAAAATATTCATGTTAATATGAACATCTAGGAATTAGCCGCCATCAAATCAAGATGGGCTAAATCAATTTTGAGATGAATTAGGCAGGTACCTACTCACTTACGATTCCTACCTATCTACCTATATACGATTCACTTTAAAATATCTACGCAAGAATGTAGTAGAAATATTGTTTCGGCAAACAGTTAAAACAGTAAATTCTAAGTATAAAAATAGGGCAAGTGCGTGTCGGGCGACGCGCAGTGTAGGGTTCCGTAGTTGCATGTCAGTCTTTGTTACATCGGCACACGCGCGACAATCGGCCGAATCTGTACGAAAGTTGGCCTTTCCCAGTACACATTAAGTTGATCGACTATTGCTCGGTAGGTATGTACTTAGTTATGCCTACTTAGTCGTGATAGTTTTCCTTTTAAATTCAGTATACCTATGTAATTACTAGCTTCTGCCCGCGACTCCGTCCGCGTGGAACTCGTTTATATCGCAGCTCCATACAAACTTTTACCCCCCCATTTCACCCCCTTAGGGGATTATTACGGAGATAAACACTATCCTATGTTACTCTCCATCCCTTCAACTATCTCCACTTAAAAAATCACGTCAATTCGTCGCTCCGTTTTGCCGTGAAAGACGGACAAACATACAAACAAACACACACATACACTTTCGCATTTATAATATTAGTATGGATGTACTACTGCCACGATTTTTTTCACATTCCCAGTAGTAGCCATTTTTAGCCGGCAGGAGTGTCCCCCACACTTGACTGCAACAAAAATTAGGGCTTTAAAGCCTCATCATCATCATATCAGCCGAAAGACGTCCACTGCTGGACATAGGCCTCCCCCAAAGAGTGCCAACGTGACCGGTCCTGCGCCACACGCATCCAGCGGACTCCAGCAACCTTTACCAGGTCATCAGTCCACCTTGCGGGGGGCCTACCCACGCCGCGCCTTTAAAGCCTATTATTACGCAAACGGAGCACCGAGTTGAAACATGGTTATGTTATGATAAACTCATAATATTTTTGGACAAGCTATCCAACGATACACCACACTATTACGTGTACCTAGAGGAGGTACCGTAAACATATTCTTTTTTCAAGTTTTTTTCTACCGCCGTTTTGTCGGCGTGATTGATTTGTGATTGATATACCTATGCCTAACTACAGCTTTCTAGCATTAAGGGTCACTTGAGCTAAGCCGCAGACGGACTGACGACAAGCCGGACAAGGCGAAATTAATATAAGGGTTCCTTGTTGACTACGGAACCTTAAAATGGATTCGTTTGTTTCGTCCAGAGGAGTCACATGCTTGTTGCTGACTCTTTATTGATGATTCGTTATGTTAACAGCTAAGTAGAAACAAAATGTATTAGATCCTCCTCATGGATCGTATTGTCCTCGGTTAGGTAGCGCTGATGGCGGCCTTACTAACCAACTGGATCAACACCGCGAAAGATTCTATCCCCCGAGCAAAGCATGTACTTAAATCTGATTAGGGACAAGAACCATATGCCCCTACTGCGCAACCTAGCATGATCGTCCGAGATGCTGGAAACTCTCCACGCGAAGACACGGAGATACACCTACCGATTTGGAGGTGTATCTCCACGTCTTTGCGTGAAGAGCTTCCAGTTTGCCTTTTCGTGCAGTTTTTCACCCAAGGCGCTGAGTATTAGATAAACTCAGAAAGAATAGCTAATTTGTTAACTGATCACGTGCTGGGGTAATAACTATCAACAAATCAACATTGTAAATTGTAGCTGTAGGATATCCCATTCGTGTAATAAGAAAGCACGGTATTTTTCAGGTTATAACCATAAAGTAGGTACACCGTATACCGTATGTGGAGTTGCACATGGAGCAAATTGCCTCCACGGCTTTTCTAGGACAGACGCATTCTTTTGTCGAAATGTTCCATTGACCATTTTGCATACAAGTATCTGAATTTAATTGAATTTCCTCCTCTCCCGCTATTCTGTAACTTGTTTTAACTTCACCTCACCGTACATCCAGAAATATATGTTGACACCCCGATTCTTAGTAACTAAGCGTAGGTAGAGGTCTAGGTTCGTTAGGCGTGACGGGTGAACTGAGGCGCTTGAGCGCGTTCCTGAAGAACAGCCCAGCCCTGTATGGAGTTAAGTATCTGAAGTTACCGCTCGCTGCACAGGTGTATGCCATACAAGCCCACAACAACCCGCGCCTTAAAAAGAGGACTTCAAAGAGTTCAGATACTTGTATGACTCATGGCAAAATTGTAGAAAAAAGTGCGTGGGTACGTCGTAGAAAAGTCATGGTGGCTTTTTTCCGCATGTGCTTCTTCATACAAAACATGACTAAATCTGGGAAAAACTGTGGGACACCCTAGTATATACAATACATACATACTTCATAGTAAGTAACAACTTTAAAATGAATGATTACAAATCTATAAAGAAGGAATGTTTAACACGCCGAACACTAACATCGACAGCGAGATTAAGGCATGCCGAAACACGATATTTTCAATGAGGTTTTAATTTCGTAAGCTCGCTCGTGCAGGGCCGATAGCGGAAACGAAGCTCTCGAGTGCTTCCACATAGTAAAGGACAAACATATGCGAACTAACGCACGCCTGAAAGAGATCGCTGCATTTCCCTTAAGTGGTGTTAATAATTCAAATTTATTTATGGGCGGGTCTTACAGAACTACAATTAAGATAAACAAATGAACTGCTAGCGGCACATGAAAGAGATGTCCACTCGGTTATTATGTTTGGGTGATAAGGAGGGGCATAATAACACAATCGTTTCGCTTAATTTATTATCATGCGTACATAGAATTAATTTATGAATGCCCTATGTAATGAGGTCACACCGATGATACTGAGAACGAGTAAATAACTTAAATACTGCATTTAAGCCACTGAAAAAGCTCAAGTGTAATAACTTTTTGCCGGTATGCAGGTATTAGGTATCTCGATAAAAAAGTTAGACGTCAGCTATAGTATAGAAATGGGAGTTGAAGAAGATTATCAACGCCATGAGCGGATGCATTAAAGGAAGTCGGCTGAATGTGAAATTTGGGTGTGCATCTACTTGTTTGTAGAGTAGACCAGGTACCTATTCGGATTACCGATACCGAGCAGCTTAATAGAAGGCATAAGAACGAATCGCAGAGCAAGGAACTCATGTGGTCTTGACTTGACTCTCGTCACAAGGATATTAGGATTAGGATGAAGCAGATATAAGTTTGGTCGCTTAATTAGAATGGGTTGATATATTATGTCCCAAACCTAATTGAAACCTATCATTTGGAAATGTTACTATATATATCGAACAGGTAGATATCATACCTAGTTAAGTTATTCTCTGAATTAAAGAACGTACCTACCAAAAGTAGGTATCCTACCTATTGTCGGTAGGTACCTATCTCTATAATTATAGAGACGTCTAATAGTAATACCTATTGGTTCCAAAATTGTTTGTAATTGGTGCCCATAACTGGAATGTTCGGTGCCAATGGAAACGTTCCTAATCGTGCATTTGCCAACGCAATTCTACAAGTCTTAAAATCATTTTGCTGTTCGATAACTAATTAGCTACTGTGACCACATAGAGTAGGTACATAGGTAGGTATTCTCATCGAGATGGAATGATTCCGTAATTAGCCATCCGTAGAAGATACGAAGCCCCCGGGTCAGGCGGCTTCATGGAAACTTGACCTCGCTCTAATTGAATATCCATAATTTATCTCTTTATCTTCTGCCTACATGTCCTATCTGTTGGCGCTCCACGTCGCTGTTAGAGTTATTACTATTTCAAGTGATGCCGCTTTGACATGTGTCAAAATTAACATGGTTCCTTTAACCTCATCTGACCTAATAAATACCTACTTTATAATGCCGATGTCTCGCTCAATATCTGTTGGCCGTGCTGAAAACACAATTTGCTTCAAACTACAAACAAAATACGTATGTTAATCGCCTTTTTTTAATTCAAAACAATGTTTTTTATACTCGTCGACTATAATCTTTAATACTTTACTTGAATACTTTTTTTCTGATGAAAAAGTTTATGCTCTATGGACAATCGAAATAATAATTTTTCAACTGTACACAGAACTGAAATGAATTTTGATCAATCAAGAGGCTCGATTTCCAGAAGACATCAACGCGCAAAAATAAAAAGCGGTTGGCTGCACTTCGTTTCAGCGGGCGATTTTCAATAGATACCAAGTTTGTTTAATCAATTATTATTTCCGTTAACTCGTAGAAAATATATTGTATGCAATAGTTATATAATTAGCTTTTTAACTCTCGCACCTTAATTAAACGTGGTACCTACTCGACTGAAAAAGCATATATTATACAACGATTGCATAAAATACTATTGTGAACTTTCTAATAACATAAAATAAGTCCATTTCAAATAAAAGTTCTGCATCGTGGATGTTTGGTGCTCGGTATAGAGTCCATGCTCGTTTTTTGCATACTTAGGTACCTATACGTAGGCACAGCTGATAAGCCTATTAACGGCTGTTGATAAAAGCACAAAAAGAGTCAAATAAAAGTGAATTCCCTGATAGCTTATCTCTTGCGAAGAATTTGCACAACTTCAAAATATTTAAGTAAGATTTAGGTACAGACAGAACCGAAAGTGTTTGGGCATTTTGATAAATTGTTGATTCTCTTCTTCTCAGCCGTGCACTCTGTCAGAGTGGTCGTGGTTTGTCTTCTTCCTTATCGGTTGCAGCTTTTGCGAGATTCCTTCATCCTTACACATAACGTTTCGGCGATTTTTGAATAATTGTATTGTATCTATTAGTAAAAGTACTAACGGGCCAAACTCATTATTTTAAAAGTTGGAGGTCAAGACAAACTGAGTGTCTATTCGACAATTCGACATGGTCGCAAGACAGTATTTATTATGATGATGCTATTGCACTTCACATTGGTATAATTTGAAGGGTACAATATTTATATTAATATAGGTTACGTAGTCAACAAGGAATAGTTTCGTCACGTGCGTCTGTCCGTCTGTCCGTCGGTCTGTCTGCGGCTTAGCTCAGTGACCCTTACTACTAGAAAGCCGAAACGCCGACAAAATAGTAGAACAAAATTATGAAAAAAATATTTGAGTGTGGTATCGATGGATAACTTGTTAAAAAATATTTTGGGTTTCTTAAAACTAGTTTTCAACTTAGTAGTTCTTTTGTGTAAAATTGGCTTTTAAGCCAAAATTTGTGTCCTCACCCCCTGCCGGCTAAATGGCTGCTACTGGGAATGTGAAATTCGTGGCAGTAAGTAAGTAGTACATATAATGAATTTAAAAGGAAAACTATCACAGCTAAGTAGACATTACTTGTTACCGAGTAATAGTCGACCAACTTAAAATGTAGGTATGTACAGTCGCCTACAAAGAGATTGATACTGCCAACGTTACAAAAATATGTATACAAGTAAATAGCCTACCCACATTTATGTAGTTTTAATAGTTGTAGGTATTAGAATAAAATACGGGTATAATGATAAAGCGGATAAAAGCTGTTACCACTGTGCATGTTGTTACCAGCACACTTAAAATTAAGTTTATATATGTTAAAGAGTGTTTTATTCGCCAACAAACTGTCTTGCAGTTTGACGAAGTTGTATGTTTGTGCAATGTAACAAAATTTTTGAAATAAATATAAAAAAAAGACAGGCAACTACGGAAGCCTACACTGCGCGTGGCCCGACACGCACTTGGGCGGTTTTTTTTTACAGAATACCTATGCTCGCCATGTCATTGAAGTAAAATGATGTAGGTTCATAAATCATAATACATGTCTACAGTCATCTTAATATCTAAAGTACGAGCTATATTCAGTGCAAATAATGTCATATGGCTTAATTAATGACACCGTTCTACAAGTTTTGTTTTAAAGCTTTAGATTCGTGTAAGGTAGGGAGCGGCGTGTGACGATTTTTATCGTCTTCCTGCCTACCCGATTTATTTCCGCATGGCGCGATAGCGCTGCGCAAACATTCCCATTGTGGGGCGCTTATCGTCCCCAGGAGCCCTGGAGCCCTGCTCATGAGGGGCTGCAGTCTTACCTACCTTGTCGAAGCGTTCAAAAGACGTATCATTATCTAAGTCATTACAAGTTACAGATAGGTATGAGAACAGAGAACCGAAAAGCTTTGTAATCCAGAATAAGCCAGATACAAAACATAATAATTATGTAAGTTTATCATTATCACGTAGTGTATTAGTTAGGTTATTCAGACATAGAGGTAGGTACCTGCCTATTAGCAGGGCTGAACAAAATACAAGTTTTGCTTTAATTAAAATACAAATTACAAAATACTATCCCGCCTGTAATTAAAATACAAAATATTTGTATGTTGTGTATTTGAAATCTAAAATACAAAATACAGTAGTTTTTGCATTTTTATATAAAGTACAAAATACAGTTAGTGGCCCGTTTTAGCAAGGTCTGTTACCTGCAATCGCTCCTAGAGTGTCTCTGTCTAACAACATATTTATTTGCTTCTAAATATATTCACAGATATAGCCACTACAATTTTCACTCTTAATACGTTCCATTATACCGATTATACGAATGTATAAAATTCAATAAACTGTATATTTTAGTGAAAATGTATTTAAAAACTCAAAGTAATGCGGGTGCGGTATTTGAAACCGAATACCAAATACAAACAAACAAACAAATACTCTTTATTGCACCACGACAGGAGAGAAACATCTTACAAAAGAATTGCTTAGTAAATAATGGTAACAACAGGCGGTCTTATCGCTTTAAAGCGATCTCTTCCATCAGACAACCTTTGTATCATACAAAAATAAAACAAAAATAAAATAAAAAATAACTACACACTTCCACCACCATATACTTCTCCAACCTGTACTTAAAATACAAATAAATGCGTATTTGTATTTCAAATACATGTAGTTGAAATACCCTGCCTTTTATTAACATATCGGAAACAATAATTTATTTATTTAAACTTTATAGTACAAATTAAACGAAAAGTATCGACGACGACGACGACCTCTGTAGCCACGTTTGGGACTAGTTCGAATAGTGTATTTATAAGATTGTTTCCAATATTTATTTATTTATCTACAATTGGCGGATTTAATGCCTTCGGGTTCATAATTTTTGACAACCGGTTACCCTAGTGGGTAGTGACGCTGCCTACGAAGCTGAAGGTCCTGGGTTCGAATCCCGGTAAGGGCAAATATTTGTGTGATGAGCATGAATATTTGTTTCTGAGTCATGAATGTTTTCTATGTATTCAAGTATTTCTATCTATTATATATATCGTCGTCTAGTACCCATAACACAAGCCTTATTGAGCTTACTATGGGACTAGGTCGATTTGTGTAAGATTTTCCCCTAATATTTATTATTATTATTTATTATTATTAAATTGCTAAATCTTCAATATTCAATTAAATTTTAATTATTTAAGGTTTTTGGACCCATCTGTATTAGTTACAATAAATAAATAAAATAAAATAATATATATATTAAAGTTTGTTCGATGAGTGCCTACCTAGCACTGAACACACTTTTTGGCGCGGTATGAATCGGTTTAGATAATTATAACATTGTTTTCCTAGGTTACCTGAAAACTCAACATTGCTACATCAAGTCATCTCCGTAGAAGATGCCACAATTAAACGCAATAACAGTAGTGCTGCAGCTAAATTAATTAACAAGTGGAAACATTCCTATAGGTATTATGTTTACTGCGCGATTAGCACCGACGTGCGCTGCGGCTCGCAGCAACACTTGTGCTTCATAAATATAAGTGTACATAGTAACACAGAATAAGTAATAGAAGTAATAAACATACTTTGAGGTGTTCATCGTTCCCAGTAAGTTCGAGTATTATATTTTCTAAGAGCATTACATTACTATGTTTAGCTCAAATTTTGTGAAATCAGAGAATCCAAACTCGGTCAATAACTCCGTAGGTAATTTAAAACGAACCTATTTAGGTTACATAGCAACATATATGTATAATACATGTAAAACAGCCAATTTCAACAGATTCTCTAAAATTTGATGATAGCACTGACCGTATAAGTTTAGATATAGGTACCTACTCCAACGAATTGATGTTTTTGAACTCAGTTTAAGAAACCCGACACGTTATCTTGATTAGGTAAAGTCAAATGAGCCTTGAAAACTTGCACAGTCAAGTGTACAAATATGGGTGCATACAACTTACTCATAAATATGTCCCATAGCTCTTATATATCGGCGGATTAAGGTTTTGGTACATATGTATGTGAGGATTAAATCGATATATATTTTTGCACTTGACTGCACAAAGTCCCACTTCCCACCGTTTCCAAATTAACCTGTGGTGACTATTTAGCAAAAACTGGGAGGCAACGACTGTCATTTGGCTGTTTCCCATCATCATCATTTTCAGCCTGTATTTAATCGTGGCTGAGCATGGCTGGCGTCTGGCGTGGCGTGATGCCTCTCTTTCAATTTGGCACCCAACACAATCCTGAGCTATTCTCCAGGAGAAACCCGCGATCTTCTTAAACCCCAGGACGCTAAACTCTCCATACAAATGTAGTTTGATTTAAAACGGCATACGCACCTACGGGAATAACACGAAACTTTTTCTACACAATGGGATGTAGATGTCTAGGTCGGAAACTACTTTCTGTTGCTATAAATAATAATAGACGTATAATAGAATAAAAAGCGTTCTACTAGCTCTATTTTTAGGGTTCCGTAGTCAACATGGAACCCTTATAGTTTCGCCATGTCCGTCCGTCTGCCCGTCTGTCCGTCTTCGGCTTTGCTCAGTAACCCTTACAACTAGAAAACTGTAATTCGGCATGGGTATATAAATAAATCACGCCAACAAAACAGAAGAATAACATTTTGAAAAAAAAAAAATTGGGTTATCTTCCCTTAAAGTGGGGATGTAAACTTTTTTTCTCGATATACCTATATACTCGTAGTGTGGGGTATCTTTTTATAGTTTGTTTAAAGTTATTATGGGTTTCTTAAAACCATTTTTTGACTAGGTATAGGTTGTTGTGTTCTGTTTTTGTTCGAGTCATGTGTCCCCCCTGCCGGCTAAATTTCTACTAGCTACTGGGGATGTGAAAAAATCGTACATATAATTAATTTAAAAGGAAAACTATCACAGGAAATTAGGCATAATAGTCGACCAACTTAAAATGTAGGTACAAAGGTTATTCGCACAAATTCGGTCGACGCAACTGCACCATTGAGTTAAAGCACGCGTCTCAATGTAACTAAGACAGACATGCGACTACGGAACCCTACTCTGCGCAGTGCGCGTGGCCCGACACGCACTTGGCCGATTTTTGCTATCCTAATTTCTAGCAACATATACTAGTTTCCGACCTAGATACGGCGTATCCCACTGTGCGTAAAAGTTTCATGTATGCCCTTTTTAAAATGAGAACAAAACTACGTTTGTAATATGGAGAGCCGACTTGAGTCGACTGTGCTGAGTGTGCTCTGACTGAACATTGTAACTCACCGACGGTGTACGGCCCTTTACCGAATATTTTTGTATTATTTGTTTAGTAAATTAAAAATTAAAACCGGCCAAGAGCGTGTCGGGCCACACTCAGTGTAGGGTTCCGTGGTTTTTGTATTTTTTTCAAAAACTATTCAACCTATCAAGTTCAAAATAATTTTCCTAGAAAGTTTTTATAAAGTTCTACTTTTGAGATTTTTTTCATATTTTTAAAACGTAGGTGTGGTTCAAAAGTTAAAGGGGGGGGACACATTTTTTTTTTTATCTGGAGCGATTATCTCCGAAAATGTTAACATTATCAAAAAAATGATTTTACCAAACCCCTATTCATTTTTAAATACCTATCCAACAATATATCACACGTTAGGGTTGAAATAAAAAAAAAAAACACTCCCCATGGGGATAGATATGAGCGCCGCGCCGCCGCGCCGCCGCCGCCGACCAAAATCCCACGCCGCCGCCGCCGACGCAGCACCATCGGCGCACCGATTTCAGTTTCGCGCGCGTTTCAGCTATTGTAGCTTATTATTTTACACACTCAGTAGCGACCCACATGTGTTTTAGGGTAAGGTCGGCATCTATTTTAAATTAATAACCCTTTAATTGTTACTATGAAAATGGCTCAGCGCTGACGCTTGTTTGTGTGATGCATTAGCTTTGCTGACTATCGTCGTTCTACGTTCAATGTACCCCCCCACTGACACTTAAGTTTTGCGATTCAGATGGCTATATCCGTTACCTTGCTTCTGCTGCTGAGAAACTCCAAGCATAGTCCTCTCCATTGCCCTTTGGGTGACTTAGAGCCTTCTTTTGAGGCCGATAGTAAGCATAAGCAAGCAAGTAAGTAATATTGGTCGAAAAGATATGCCGTAGCTTCCCGAACGCTGCCCAGCCGAGTCGGATTCGGCGATTGACCTCTTTCTCGAAGTTTGAGAGGAGTTTGCTGGGAGTTGGTACTACACGGACATTTGACATGATCTTCGTCTTATCCATGTTCATCCTTAGACGAACTCGCTCGATGGCTTTACTGAGGTCATCGAGCATCGTACTTAAGTAATCCATGGTATTAGCCAAGACGACTTTATCTTCAGCAAACCGAAGGTGAGTGGTTCATGTTGATCCTAGCCTTCTTCAATCTATCCTAGTCTTAAAAACATCTTCCAGTGCAGTGGTGAACAGTTTTGGAGAAACAACATCTCCTTGCCTGACTCCCGCTGCAGCGAGGTTTCGAGTCGAGTTCTGGTCCTGGAGTTGGACTGACATTGTGGCGTCATAGTAGAAAGAGTGGACTCTTTCTACTATGGTGGCTCATCTCTTACTACTTACGTACTTCGATATAGCGGTGGTCTACTTGACACCACTTGAGAGACTAGTACAGCCCAGATTTCGATGGAATCGAAGGAACACTAAGCAGAGGGGCAGGTTATACTCCTCAGTCTTCTGTATAACCTGACGCAGCGTATGGATACGTTTTACGATACTCTTCGGAAACCGGCTTGTTCGGGAGGCTGAAAGTCATCTTGCGTACGAGACGATTTGTAATGACTCTCGAAAACAGCTTATCTAGACATGGCTCAGAAGTGAGATGGGTCGGTAGTGTTGACAGTTGTTGTGTGAACAGGGTGTTGTCTCCCTTTCTGAAGAACAGCACCACCACCCCTCTGTTTCATGCCGTCTTCCTTCCAGTACGACGGAATCGAACAACTTCTGAAGGGCAGTAAGCACGGGTTTTCCACCCACCTTCAGGAGTCAGCTGTTATTCCATCTTCACCTGGTGCCTTGTTGTTTTTGGGTTGTTTAAGAGCCATTCCAATCTCGTACAGGCTGATGTCCGGGATGTCGTCGGTATAGTGTCGAGTTAGTCTAGTTCTAGGGCCCTACGCCAGACCAACTTCGGGTTGCTAACTTAAATGAGAGTCAAACACATTGCTTTATTAAACGCCAACGGTCAGAGTGAAATTTAGTGCGTTTTTAGTACAACATCGATGCCAATCGGCGTTTCTTTCAACGTGATATGCGCGATAGAGTAAAAACAACGTCGATATGCGTGTCCGGCTTTGGATAGGTTTAAAATATCGTAAAGATCGCTCCTTTGTGTTGATTTTTTGAAAATTATTTAAACTAAAGATTTTTACAAGATCACGCCGCCGACGCCGCCGCCGCCGGCCAATTTTTACCGCCGCCCGCCGGCAATATGCCCATCGGCGCTCATATCTAATAGGGGAAGTAGGTACCCTGATTAAAAAAAAAAACACTTTTTATTTTACCACTTTGTCGGCGTGATTGATACATATTAGTACCAAATTTCAGCTTTCTAGTGCTAACGGTTACTGAGATTATCCGCGGACGGACGGACAGACAAAGCGAAACTATAAGGGTTCCTAGTCGACTACGGAACCCTAAAAACGACCGGGTTGCACTCCGGGAGTGCCGGCAGAAGTGAAAACTCAATGACATTGTAACAGTTTTTCAATCAGGTCACGTGTCCGTCTTACGAATTTTCAATCTGTCGAATCTTACGGTCACGTGACATCTTACGGCCACGTGACATCTTACGGTCACGTGAACGGTTGCGAGTATCTCTCTAATCTCACGGTCACGTGACATATTACGGTCACGTGACCTGTGTCGAGTTTAACAATTTTTCCCCATCGAAAAAAGTGCACGGCGCCGCTAAAGAAGTTTTCACTTCAAAAAAAGTAAATATTAAAGTATACCTAAAATTAGTTGTAGAATCTGCTCTGTCTATCATAGCGGGCTGTGGATTAATCTCGGGCGCGGCGTCGCTGCGTGTGCGCAGTGATTGTAGCCTCCCTTGTAAGTGGGGGCGCAAACACCGGCGGCGCGGCGCGCTCACAGGTGCCGCCCGGAAGCACCCTGTGTGCGCAGCGGCTACTTCGCAGACTATTAGACCCCTAGCACACGGCGTATTTTAAACGCGCAGACGACGCGCGTTTCCCTACTACCATCGGCTGGGTAGTAGGGAAACGCGCGTCGTCTGCGCGTTTAAAATACGCCGTGTGCTAGGGGCCTTACTATAGCAGCGAACTTGGGATTATTCCCGCGGTTCTTGCTCAGAAGTGTAAAGAGTTATGTCGGCGGAATTCGTTTTTATCGTCTCTAAAAATCATTTTAACTCAAAAAAATAACGCCTTTTCCTTTTCGATACGAAGTTATATTAATTTCTAATGCATCGTGCAAGAAGCATAGCTCCACAACAGCATTCTGAATGTATTAGCTGATAGATATGACTGCATTGACATTTCTATTTAATTTGATTTAATTTAGTAACACATTAAAACTCTTGATAATATTATCTGATTGCGTGTAATAACAAATTGTATGGATTTGTATCTGAAATAAATTATTTTTCATCACACTTGCTCGAAAAGGGCTTCATAATGCGCAGACATACAGAGCTGTAATAGCCTGTGTTACGCCCACGGGCGTAATGGTTTTGTTCTTAAGAGGGGGCGCTCCGCGAAATCGGGGTTCTTAGATTGAATATTTACCTACGACAAACTAAAGCGAATGCCAGGAAAAAGAACATACCAAAACTACATCATATTTGCAATTGAATCGTCTGAACAAAACCATACAAAACCAAAATTGCCTCGATAGAAAAGAACCGCCAAAACATGTCTTATTTTTACTCAATTTCAATAGTGTGAGGTTCCCGTGCATATAAATTAAGTAAAAGTTGAGTGTATAATAGCTTTTCACATTACCTAATGAAAGTACTAGCGGGGTATTTTTATGTAGTCCCTTTTCAGACTTATTGAGGTGAAACGTATTTGGCGTATAGGCCTTTTTTATTTAGCGCGATACCCTTTCTCCCGTCGCGTGTTTCGTGCGGTTCTGTATATCTTTTGTTGCCGTTCGCGGGCGGAGTCAGTCGTAATCGCTCCGCTGAGACGAGAGGACTACGTTCTGTGCTCTCACGACAGCACGATGAACATAATTATTTCAATAATATTGTGACCCAGTATATTCGTCCAGTGAATGAACGTATCATTACATTCCAGTAGATATTTTGCTACATTTTGAAATAATATATTTAAAAGTCGACCTTAACATATAAATCTTAAAGTTCAAAATACAACTATAAGATTACGCAGCGATCGGCGGGTGACCGGCTTCTTAGAATAATTTGTGCAGTACATGCAAAACTAGACGAACATTTTTCTGTCGATCGTGTATTTACTTTATGAAAGATTATCACTTTCACTATCACTACATAGTATAAAACAAAGTCGCTTCCCGCTGTCTGTCCCTATGTATGCTTAGATCTTTAAAACTACGCAACGGATTTTGATGCGGTTTTTTTTAATAGATAGAGTGATTCAAGAAGAAGGTTTATATGTATAATATAGTATCCGTGCGAAGCCGGAGCGGATCGCTAGTTGAGAATAAATCCGGTTATGTTCAAAATCGATGTCTGAGAGGTCTAAATACGAATTCATAGTCAGAAATATTTCAAAAAGTGGTCGCATTATTTAAAATTTTTGAAACATTCGTTGTAAATTAATATGCGCGTTTTTTTAAAGAACAATATACATTGGCAGGCTTCTCGAGGGTGAAGATTCTAGAAATGATGTCCATTTTGAATTCCAAGATGGCGGACATTGCTTTTCGAATTTAAACTTTCGTGAGACGTGTTGAAACAGTACTAATAATTACACGGTTCAACTCACGTATTAAATGTCACTACGGGCGACATGTTTCGAACTCTTCGGGAATTCTTCTTAAGGATGAGTGTTTTCGCGGCGGTGTCGCTTGAATCTTGTCGTGATTCAAGCGACACCGCCGCGAAAACACTCATCCTGAAGACGAACTTCCGAAGAGTTCGGAACATGTCGCCCGTAGTGACATTATTGACATTGTTTTTCTTTAAAGTCATCACGGGTGTCGCTTTTAGGGTTATCGAGAGTGCAGATTCCAACAATTATTGCCTGCGAACTTGGACAGTTTGATATTAAAAAAGTGAACATAATTATGCACTTTTTCTTTAATATGTTCAAAATTGATAACTAAAGGGCCAAAGCGTCTCCATTGTCTCCAAGTACGAATCCGAGATCAGAATTGAAAAATTTGGCCGCCACACAGTAGTGGCCTGAAAATCTTTCATAGACATGATCGAAGTTTTCATAATATATTATAGTTTTTTTTAATGCTACTAATAAATTCACGGTTAAATTCACGTATTAAACGACACGACAGGCGACATGTTTTGAACACTTCGGGAGTTCTTCTTCAGGATGAGTGTTTTCGATGTTTGTTTTGAAGAAGAACTCCCGAAAAGTTCGAAACATGTCGCCTGTTGTGACATTTAATGCGTGAATTTAACCGTGGATTTATTAGTAGTATTTTAGACATGTCTCACAAAAGTTTAAATTCGATTATAGCTTTTTTTGCTTTAGGCTTTTACTAGCCATTATTATGCTAGCTCACAACCCTTACGTGATTTAGTAAAAAACCGGAAGGCCATATTTCAGTTATAGCTCCGATGGTTTTTTAAGCAACAAAATGTAGGTAGTGGTATTCCTTGGGTAATTAAAGTAATTTGTACTCTATAAGTGAGTGAGTGTTTTCGCGGCGGTGTCGCTTGAATCTTTTCGTGATTCAAGCGACACCGCCGCGAAAACACTCCATCCTGAATAAGAACTCCCGAAGAGTTCGAAACATGTCGCCCGTAGTGACGTTTAATACATGGGTGAACCGTGTAATTATTGTCATTTTTTTTCTTTAAAGTCATCACGGGTGACGCTTTTAGATTCCAACAATAGGGGCGTAGACACTAAATAAAATAATGTGATATTTTCTCGAAGAAGGATAAAAAAAAATGTCAAATGGAGAAAAAATCAACGCAAAAGGTTAAATAATCACGAAGTTATAAGTGTCCAAAGTTTTAAGAAGGGATGTGTTCTGTCCCTTTTTCGCAAAACGCAACTTCATATGAAACGATGACGCTGGAAGAATGTGACGTCACAGAAGACGGCAACGTGCCGCGCGCATCGTGGTCGGCGACGCCGTCGACGCGGCCTGCCGGCAGCATCCTGTAATGTGACGTCACACACCGTTTGCGTTTTCTCTCTCTAACAAGCAATATTAAAACGGTTGTAGCTTCGTAATTCTTTGAGATATCTGAATGGGATTTTCATCACTATGCATATTTTTTTGCCTTCTTTCTTTTGGAGTAATAATAATTTTCGAGTCTGCACCCGAATTATTGCCTGCGAAGTTGGACATTTTTATATTAAAAAAAGTGAACACAATTTTGCAGTTTTTCTTTAATACGAGTATGTTCAAAATTGATAACTAAAGGGCCAAAGCGTCTCCATTGTCTCCAAGTACGAATCCGAGATCAGACCCCGTATCATGGTCGGCCTTATCACTCGATAAGTGACAAGATAGGGGCATCGTCTCGTTCTATCAAACGGTGTCAGCCAGTGACGGACGCTCTATCCTGTCACTTATCGCGTGATAAGGCCGACCATGACACGGGGTCAGAATTGAAAAATTTGGCCGCCACACAGTGGCCTGAAAATCTGGCTTTCATAAACATGATCGAAGTTTTCATAATAAATTACAGTTTTTTTTAATGCTACTAATAAATTAACGCGACAGGCGACATGTTTCGAACTCTTCGGGAGTTCTTCTTCAGGATTAGTGTTTTCGATGTTTGTTTTGAAGAAGAACTCCCGAAGAGTTCGAAACATGTCGCCTGCCGTGACATTTACGTTAATTTTTTAACCGTGGATTTATTAGTAGTATTTTAGATATGTCTCACAAAAGTTTAAATTCGATTATAGCTGTTTTCTTGCTTTAGCCTTTTACGAGACATTATTATGCTAAATTACAACCCTTACGTGATTTAGTAAAAAAACGGAAGGTCATATTTCAGTTATAGCTCTCGAAACTGACTTAGCTACTAGCGAAAATTATATCTTCAAATATAGGTACTTACAGATTTTGTCTTTATTTCCACTTATTATAACTATCTATAGGTATTCATCATGTTTCATCTGACTGTCGGGGCATATACTATGCGAGAAGGAGCGGGGCAGCAATAGACGCATCAGCGCGGCAGGTACGGGGCGCGCGGGTGATTTCAGATTTTTCCCTGGCGATACGCCCCCTCTTAAATTGTATCTGTCACTCATGCGGCAGTTACAAAGCAAAGAGGTTTTATATCAAATAAGATGTCTGAAAACGTACTTTTAAATAAATGTAAACTTAAAAAACTACTTAAACATGTTTAACTGAATTATTTACAGATTTAATATGTAGTTATTTAGTGTCTATGTAAAATGTTTTTAAGTGTTTTCAAATCGTGGCTGTATACCCAAGGGTCTTTGCCATACGCGCCTCACGTCAAATTCAACAAAATGGACGACTGACATGTTGCAGTTTTTATTACGATTTGTATTCATTTCATCTAAAATGTATTTGTTTCCTCGCAAATGTGATGAAAAACATTGTGTATAACACGGGCGTAAGAATATTGCACTTAGGCCCCTCGTTAAACAATGTACTGTATTAGTATATTTTTTTTTAATACGTTCATGTTATTTTACTTTGTAACTAAAGTTGTGTTGTGCATGACAAGTTAATTGCGCAAAACTGTTCGACGAGCTACTTGATCTTGGCCACGGCTCGGCTGAGTAGTCTGCAAAGAAGGAGTATCCAACTAAGAAGAAAAGGATCTTTAAAATAACTAGTAGGTCAGGTAGTAGGGTCTATCATCCGTTAGATATATTTGAAGGGATTCAATTTTCGATTTATATCCTAAAAAGTAGGATCTAGAGAATAAAAGTTCAATAATTTTAAAGTTTTTACGTGATCGAGTAACGGACGCGAAATCGTGTTAGTAGCGAATCGACAATTACAAGTCCAAACTATGACTAAGGTTAAGGAAGCGGGCAGCTTAAAAGCTCCTTTCCGCAACTTTGTATTTGCCGAGATTTTACCGTCATTACGTAAGGCATTGTACAAACGAAGCTACGCTGGAGTATCCACTAATAGATCTTATCCCGGTGCAGTAAGGTAGATCCATGGTCAATTCAGCATTGTGGATGGTAGACAATTTGTAGGCTAGGCGTGTGGGCACGGGCAAGTGTTCCGGGCCCCAAATATTGACAAAGTGTAATCTGGGCGGAGCGGCGGCGCGGTTAGCGGGCGCGCGGTAATGCGCAGGGGCAACATTAACACCAGCCGAGGCTCTTCATTACCGGAGCCCTACTTATTTGGCCACCGGAGCCTGCTAAACGATATTCGCGATGCGGTGATGTTTAGTTTCAGTTTACATATGGTGTAGTACTGGACTGGTAAAGTACCTATGTATCCTATACAACGTGTTAATAAAATAACGCAAAACCTGAAAACAGTTTGTTCAGAATCGAGCATAGAATGCGAAACAAATAAAAAAAAAATTTTTTGACAAGATTTATTTTTTACTTTTGTATGGAGTGTTGGCCGACTGGGGCGACCTGCTCCATACAAATGTAAAAAATAAATCGCGTCAAAAATTTATTTTTTTATTTTTTTCGCATTCTATTCTCGATTCTGAACAAACTGTTTTCAGGTTTTGCGTTATTTTATTAACACGTTGTATACCTAATTATTTCCTATCTTCGGGTCCTATAGTATCTACTTGCTTACTGTGCCTCGTTTCGCTTCAGAGCTCCAAAGTTCGTAAATAGACTGAAAAAAAAACTGTTATGGATTTCACCTGTTCGGTTAGGAAGTTCCCAAAACGGGTCACTCACGTATTTTATATCGAAAATCGCTCGACATGTTTCGAACCGATTCGCGATTAAGATGTACCTACCTATCATTAATTACATCTCTAAACTAGTATTCTTCAGGCAAGACCATTAAAATTGCTGATATAATGGATGTATTCGTATGCATCTAAGGAGTTCTTTAAACATGTTTTCAGTGAAAAAAATGCAACTTAAGAAACTTTTTCGGAGTTTTAGAACTAATGTTTTCCTAGTAGGTAAGTGAGTAAGTAAAACAGTCAGAAATTTAGAGAGGTAGGGCTCAGAAGAATGTCATCTCGCTCATATTTTGGAGCAGCCCACGGGCACCTCCAAGGGCATGTGGTGTTGTGTTCCTGGTGTTGAGTAAGGTCGCCAGAGCTCCAGAGTGCCGAGGATGTGTTGTGTTGAGAGTGAGGGACCCATGTTCGTCCCTAGCTATCAACACAACGAATCCTCAAATCAGTAGTGATTCAGTGATTCTTCTAGAACCGCAAGCATCTATAGGCTTACTGGTTTTAATGTTACAAGCTTACGAGTAAGAGCACTTAAAGTAAACGCTCTGGGTTTTCGGCTTTTAAGGTGACAATAAGAGTTCAGAGAAGAAGTGAAGATTAATTCGATGGTGGTGTGGTCAGGAGACCACATAAGAAGCAACCTCCTAATATGAATTTTACAATAAAATCGTCCACCATCGTAGCATAAAAAATCAGGCATGTTGCTCGCACACCTCGTTGTCAACTCAAACCATAAATATCCCTACCTACAATTTGCCTATTTACCCCGCGCTATGTTCGCATTTTGTATAATGTTTATGGTTCCAAGATAGACGTTCGGTAGGCAATCGAGGCCGAGTGCACGTTATCAGCGTATGTGGACACAGATGTGTTCCCATGCGTCTTCACCCTCCACCACTAATTGAACGTCATATTATCACGCGACGCTACTCAAGGATAACTCATGCATGCGCTGTTGAGTATGAACATGACAAACGGCACTTGAGAATATATAGAATACGAGTATATAGAGAAATATCAATTACTTACTTTTCTCAAAACTATATATATATGCTCAAGATTTTTCCGAAACCCGCTAATCATAGTCCTCAACGAAGGAGTTTAATTAGTTATCTGTCTTCATCAACAGTTCAACTTCACTAAATTTGTGCATCCCGAGAATATAGGCATCGGTAATGCTAAAATTCCATGCTTACCTACGTACTTTACGTAGGTATAATATTTGAAGCGCATTGACGATAGTCTCGATTCTTCGGATCCAAATGATGTATATCCACCATTTTTTTAAGGTCGTAATTAACTTTAAACAGAGGTTACGTAATTATACCTTAGGTACTTGATGATACATGTAGTCGTAGGTATCTGAGTAAAGGCGATTGCATCCGGCATGCATCCGCCAATCATGTGTCATGCACAGAAATTCATCTCGCTCATCAAACGGGTCGCTCAGAGGTTGACCAATGTCCGTGCTGGGCGGTGGGCCGGTGGGGCTTAGATCAACCATCTATTAATTATTAATGTCATTATTGCTTCCTATCTATATTGCATATTAATAATATGTTATTGATAGGTGTATACTTATTTGAAAAATGCGTACCTATAGCTATACCTACTAGAAAAGAATAAGAATAATTTATTTACCAAAAATGAGGTCAACAATTTTCTTACAAACAGTGACTTCAACCGGGCACAGCATGTATGGACTTTGTTTAATTTTATTTTCACGTTTAGTTGTAGTTAGTATACGTTTCAGAATTATTAATTACCTACCTTATTTTAAATGTTTGTCTTGACACGACTGCACGAATGAATCATGCATATCCATGTTTATTTAGCTTTATTAGGTACATTTGATTCGGTGATTCCCTAAACATTCCCTTACTTCCAATACCTAACCAAATAAACCACCGAATTAAAGTGCAAATAACGTCCTGTGAGAACGCCATGCCCTTTCATTTTCACTGATAAGTCATAATATTTCACAACGCATTACTACAAAGGTATAGGTAATTGTAAACATGAAATTCCAGAACACGATTATTGATAACAGTCCCTAGGCAGCACCCCATATGTACGAGTAGATTACAATTATTCCCAGGACTCTTGAGCCAGGTGATGTTTGAATATCTATAAATCATTACTACAGGCTACGGCACCATTTAGAGACATAAACAGAACTAAATGCATGTAAAAAGAGCTCCGAGCGCCATACAAATACTACGGCGACCGCAGTTCTTTTTACTACAGTTGTTTTATAACTACATCGTTCGGGTGTTTTGATAAAATGTTCGAGTGCCAGGATAATGATTACGAACTCGCCCCCGGCTACCGGACGGTTTTACAGCGCTATTAATTGTTTAATGGTCGTTGTTACATCGGCTGTAAAGATAACTGCGGTTGAGAGGGATGTTTAGAAGTTTTCAGGACTTGGCGACGGAAGGGGCGAGAATATTTAGTACCATCTGTTTAGTACGTCATGTGGTAAATCGGGTCTAACATATTTATATCATGTATCGCTATACTTAAAGTGCACTGAAAACACCAAGTATTAAAACAGAAACATCATTTTATTGTAAAAATCATACTCATACTCATTTATTCATAATATTATCTAAATATTACATGTCACATATTAGTAGCATCACCATTGCATGTAGGTATTATCATTTAAAATTAAGAAATATATACACACAAACATATTAGGAGGTTGCTTCATATGTGGTCTCCAGACCACATATGAAGCATCGAATTAATCTTCACTTCTTCTCTGAACTCTTATTGTCACCTTAAAAGCCGAAAACCCAAAGCGTTTACTTTAAGTGCTGTTACTCGTAAGCTTGTAACATTAAAACCAGTGCACCGCGCTTCTGAAACTGCCTAACGTTCTGACGCTTGCAGATTTATGTAGCTATAAGATGGGTAAAGCGCCGGCATCACTGAGGGCAGAAATAGCGTGGGCGGGCAAGTCACAGATGACAGCTATCTACGTTACTCACGTTTATGACTTCCTCGCTTCCTCGGCCATTCAGCCAATAGCTCAAAGCGCATCTAGTCTTGTCAACCAGCGCCCAGATACTGAAAGTCAAACGCTATTTTAAAACACGATGTTTTACTTTCCTACTTATTATCAACGGTAGCAGGATGGGGTGGAAGAAAAAAATACATAGTTAAGGCGTTCATTTAATCTACGTTCGCTTTATGGTTTTCCCATTGTGTAACGAAAGTTACCCATGAAAAAAAAAACAATAAAAACCAATTAAAGCGTAGTATAACTATTTACGTACTAGTTTTTTTTTGCAATTTAACCTTTATTCATAATCTAAAACCTCGCCTAGTTTACATGAAATATGGCTTCTAATAACAATAGCCGAACACTATCGACTAGTTCAAATAATATTTCGGTAGGTAATATGAATCTTTGTTTGTAACAATTACTCAGTTTGGACTAGGTGGCTGCGTGTCACAGGCGAGCTTAGCTTTTCAAAACAAAGCATCGAATTGTGCGAGCTCGAAGTAGCGTACCAAAACATCACATTACATAATTAAGTAGGAGCCAGCACGGGTCAAGTGCCTATATTTCCAACATGAGTAATGTTATACAATACTTCTGACGTGTAGATTTTTTTTGTTTAGCTACTTACTAAAAGTTGGAAGTAAAAAACATGCGTAGCTATACCTACATATCACATGTTATAATACCTACCTAATTATTTATACTTGTTTCATTAGGTACTCACAGGTTGCTTTGTAAAATAAACAGGCAAGGCAGTTTCGGTGTTACACTTTTTTTTCTTTTTCTTATACTGAAGAAATTGCAAACTACGGATTCTGAAGTTTTATGATACTACATGTTGTTATCTAAATAAACAAAGTCTCACTTGATAATGGTGGCATCCACGGCTATTCAATGGTTGCAAATATTCCTATAGGTAGGTGTTTGAACAGTGCCCGGTTCTGATACCGTTTGATATAATATAAGCCACGATGAAAATACGGTATCGACGGCTTAAAATAAAGATCAATGTCACAATAAACACTTCGGTAATTTAAATAAGCGATTTATCAGTTCAGCATATATGCCATGTCTAAAAATGGTATTAAAGTAAGTATATCAAATCCACTTGAAACCAAATCGTGACCTTATTTTTGGAATAACACGTGTCCCTCCAATGCGTGTGCTTAGTGCTCAAATCATAGCCAGCACATGCGAAGCCTCTAAATAAAAACTAGTATTCACATTAAAAAATAACCCATTAACAAACCACGCTACAGATGTATAGTCGAGACGGCTGTGAAATATGGGTGTAAATCATTACGTTTGACTATAAAACTTTTTGTCAAGCTGTCGTTCAATTATGAATTTTATGAGCTTTTGAAATTAGAGTATCATCAAAGTTAAATAAGGTTTAAAAAAATATCATAATATGTATGTTTTAAAATGAACTGAAGTTTAAAAAAGCATAATACGTGTGTATCAATTTACCTACATTTAGGTACTGCTTCGTTACATAAGGTCGATCCTAAAGTTATGTCAATAAAATGTAACACAGATGAAAATAGCGTCATAATACATTAAGTATCCAATGATATTTATAAGTAGTATGTACATTCGTTGCATGGCGAGTATCATATTGTGCACTTAAGTGATTGGAGTAGATATCTGTGATTGTCAGTCGTGGAGATGTTACTAACCAGATGGCGCAGCGCGGTAGGTCTACTCTCTCGCTGTTTTACAAGCTCATGATGGTTTCGCTTCAATTCCATTCTCATAATCATTACCAGATTGAGCTCTAGAAACCAAACTTGTTACAAGAACGATAACGTAGTATTTTATTTTACACGCAATAAAATAAAATTCCCCTAATATTGCTGCGTTGCTTTGCTAGAACCCGTTCTCACTAATAAACAAGGAAACCGCCGTAGTTCGCCGAAGCGGTAGGTAATTATTTCTACTCATATTGCTTCCCGAGTAATCCGTTAGAAATCGATCGACTTTTAGTGGCGTGTCAGTGTTTGAAAAAAGCATAATTTATTGTCAGCATTCAGATCGCAAGGAAACCCGAACGGCACTAGAAAATAAAAATGTAATAAAACGAGAGCAGTTTATGAGCGTAAAATGACGGGAGGCAGCCGCGTGGTTTTAACAGGATCACTAATATTTTAATAATACATTTACAGTAACCGGGTGAGTACGTGGTGAGTACCTACATATCGTACTGTAGATGCATATACCATCCTGATAGAGTTGTGCTTACTTTTCGGCAACAATGTATGAAAGATTCGCCAAATAAATACTTACACGAGTTTCTTCACAAGTTTTTTCCTTATTTATTGTCAAGTCTTTGGTACCTAGGTACTTGTAATGTTTTGGTCAATCATGGAACATTGACAAAAATGTATATACCTTATATTACACTGATATTCCATAAATTTTACATTGCTATGAGAATTTTCTATTGAGCGATGGTCTCAGTCAGAACCATACTTGGATGTTATCCTTCAAACATACCTATCGTGCGTTAATCGTCGTGCGATTTTAAAGAAAACCATTTAAAAAAACGTTAAACCAGTAGGTACAATTTTGTCTTTGATATCCTAGCCTAGATAAACGAGAAACGTAGAATAATTTGTCCATTCAAAATTTAATGTTATAATATGGAATGAGGTATTGGTTACAGTGAGTATGGCACTACCTATGTAATAGTTAAGTAGCCTTCCTACCTAAAGACCTTAAGAACGTGTAAATCTAAATCCAATGTTAAGAGTAAGTCGTAACTTATTTTTTACGTCGGCACTTGATCCGTTCGGTTACCTCGTCATTATCGCGCGCGCTCAAAGCCGACCAATTTGACTTCGAGCGCGCGCCGCCGTCAAGTGCGCATTTCGTATTGTTTATGTCAACATTAACTTTTTGTGAGGTTTAGAGTCTATACTCGAACTATATATAGTGTAAAGTAAAGCTTAAAGAAACGTTACACTTCGGAAGGTCTACAGTAACAAAATTATCAGGAAGCTTTTGTATGTAATAGATACAAAATTAGGTAAGTACCTATTGATTATTGTACAGTCACGAGGATTAATATCTGCCACACATAAATATCTGACCGACCTTATTTCTAGGGCCGCGTGTCAGATATTTTTGCCCGCTCTGTTATTTCAGATAAGCTGAGTCGGGGTAAGAGTATCATACTTTTTTGAAAGTTAGATTCAAATAGTGTTTGTGATCTTATTATTGCATTAATTCGTATAATAAAGCGATAAAATATAAGTAAATTTAATATAGTTTTAATTGAAACTACTTATCAAGCAAAGAAACTTTTAAAACATGCACTAATTTGTAAAAAAATAAAAATCGGCACGTCTGTTCCTCTTGCCCCATGACTGGGGTAAGAGTATCCTACGTACCTAACTTGAACTAGGTTAGCTCCAGTGGATTTACGTATTTAGTAACATAGTTGGTAGACGCTGTCAAGAAAATGAATACCTTAATAAGTTGAAAAACTCTTCAAAATTCTGAAAAACTGCGTTTATACATATTCTGGGGCAAGAGTGTCATAGTAGGTGTTATCAGGGGTGACAAACACCCTAACACTTAAATAAAAAAAAATATGCTTTGAATCTTTTAATTCACTTTGAAAACTATACTTTTTACGAGTACCTATACTCGTAGGTATTACAGTAGTAGTATTTAGTATTAATGCCACTCGTAATTACTTTCGTCTTTAACCAATAAAAATCTTTATTTTGTTTTTGTTATACATATGCCAATTTGCCGCATTTTATCAGGTGACAAGAACTACGGCGATTTTTTTGTTTTGTTCGTAATTGTAATTGTGTCACGATATGGTTGATTATTTATGTTTTTGAGTGCTTGAACCCAACATCCGCATCCTTAAATGGCGAAAAATCGCATACGCACATCCCTGAATTAAGCAGTGCCAATTTGTAATAAACATGACAATTTATAAAAGGTTTGACAGCCCTGACATGGGGTAAGAGAAGCATATGACTCTTTTCCCCCGGACTGAACTGGCACTCTTGCCCCACTTAAATAATTTGAGGTTAAAATTGTATTGGCTTGCTAAAAACTTATAATCGATAGGAATAACAGAAAATAACGATGTAACATAAGAAATAAACTATAAATATTCGACTCACCCACAAACAAATCCGAATTAACAGCCATAAATCACACAAAACCGCTTTTGAATTATACACGTGCACTTCCACTTACCACAAGTCGTAACCAGTCAAAATAAACCACATTTTGTTTCAATATGGCGTGTGAAAGAGACATCTATGATTTGACGATGGAACTAATACACGCCTGTCTGTTTTACTGACGGTACAAAAAGGCGCTCAATTCAAAAGAATTAGCTGGAGAAGCTTTTGACCCTCTTCCCCCGATGTTACTCTTGCCCCGACTCACCTTACCTAGGCATTTGGGTAATGTTGCTGGTGACTGTACTTCGACAACTCTACAAACACATTTCTTAAATCTAACACGAAAATATTCCGCCCCATCCTCCTAAGACTAGTTTTTGATTGCCTTGCATTCCTTTCTTATGGGGCTTCTATACGGGCTATACTTTTCCGGAAATGTGTGGCCGGCAACTATGGGCGCCCCTCTCTTACTCACATGTTAGACAGCGACACCAATAGTTGCCGGCCACATATTGCAGTGAAAATATGGCCCGTCTCGAAGCCTCTTTAGTGTAAGGCCTGAGTGGACGCCCCGCTCTGAGCGGGGCGTCGAGCGTCCATATAAATTGCATTTGTTTTATATGGACGCCACTCAGGCCTTACACTTAGATTACCTTCATATACAAGACTTTGTAGTGTCTTCTTCGATTTGATCAATTGAATACGCTTATGGTACAGCGAGAATAGGCATTTGACGAAAAGTAGAGAAATAATTAAAAGGTAGCTACCTACTTACAATGGTTGACTAACTTGAAATGTTGGCATGCGAAGATTTATAAGACTTTCATACAATTAAGCTTAACGTTTTCATCACAACAATAATGAATGCCAGAATTCGTGACACTTGAGTTTTTAAATTTAATATTTTTTAAACATACTTACTTCAAAAAGATTTGATAGGCAAAGACCGTACATAAAACAGTTCTAAGATAGGTAAAAATCATCGATAAAGGTAGGGTCATTTCGCTGGTTACGCGACCACCTTCGGTTAGCGACCACCTGAAGGAGAAGGTTTTTTCTATTGAAGATAACATCAATTCTACACACCCTATTGAGACAATTACTTGTACATGCATTTTTTTGTTGTTTTAGAATAGAAATCTACTAAAAAACCGAGAAAATATCCTTTCAGTTCACCAACTCAGCTTAAGTGGTCGCCCACCGGCACATTAAATTAGGTGGTCGCTAACCGGCGAAATGACCCTATATCAAATTTGTGTAATATGCGTAAGTTATAACAGGTAGGTAGATACCTAAGCAGAAAATTCATTAGGTATAATTCAGTTTACATAATAGTACATTATTGCCGTGGCCGGGAAAGAGGCAATTGCAGGCTGAGTTTAAACGGACGAGCTTGCGAGTCCGTTTAATTATAATACAAAGCCTGCAATTGCCATTCCGGCTGAGGCTAATATAGTGCTTTTTTTCAAATATGGGGGAATAAAAAATACTAAATTTATACAAACTTTAAATATCGTTGCACGACGAGAAAATATTTACGATTTCCCGCGGTTTTTTTTTTTAAACAGAATCTCTACCACCACCTTCCACCAAAAAAACGCAAACTATTTGAGACATATACAAAAATGTCGTGTTTGCAACAGAAAAATACGAGTTGAAATGGCTGAATAAGAGCTGTCTTTTATATGCCAGTATCTACTTTTTAAAAAATTTGGTACTCGACAAATAAAGGAATTTATATATAACAATTCAGGCGGCCTGCAATGTTTTTTATTTTTTTATTTAGATCTGACCTTAAACTATACACTTTACCTTCCAATACTCGTATGTAGCGAGTTATGTTCACTTTGCGGGCCATTTTTGAGAAAATATATCTACTTATTAACACTTTGAGGGGAATCGTAAGTAAAGGAACAATATTAACCCTGTGGATATTCCAATTTATTCGCATTTAATGTCTTTCACACGCTTTCGAATTAGAACAAGCACCCAAAACACAATGCAACACGCAGGGCGAAGCGTTTTCTATCTTCGTTCTTTTGTGTACGTACAGATCAGATATATCGGAGCGGCCAAAGTGCTCACAAATGTCTGAACATGAGAGATGTGTTCAAATATTTGTGAGGACTTTTGCCGCTCCGATATATCTGATTGCGACTGTACCTACACACAAACGCCAACACACATTAACTGTGACCATCCTGTATTTATATAAATTACAATATAATAAAGTGCACGGATGGTCAGTTAGCTGGGTGGTCGATAAAGTACGTAATATTTGACATTGCCATATTGTTGACTATCAAATGTAATATTAACTTAGGCGGTTTTTTGAATAAGCAATGTTTGTTGCAGAGGCGGCGGTTGCATGCGGCGGCAGCACGTGAAGCGACCCATGAATGCGTTCATGGTGTTCGCGCAGGCGATGCGGCGCCGACTGTCCGAGCAGCGGCCCTCGCTGCACAACGCGGAGCTCAGCAAGTCGCTGGGCTCCATGTGGAAGTGAGTATAAAAACTGACGTCTGACGGACCACGCCGAGTTCCATAACAATAGGTCGTATCTTCATAGGAAAACCTTATAATGATCAATACTGTGTCATACGGACTAACAGAGAGACATGCAGACGAACATGACGAAACTATAATGGTTTCGTGTTTGCAATTTTGGCTATGGAACCCGAAAAGCAGTGTTGAAAGTCCGTTCGCAACATTAAACTTATTATCTTAACTTGCAAGTTGCCAACGAATTATCGACCCCACTGATTAAAATATTTTGTACTTACTTAACGTAAATATCTAACTAAAAGTTTACGTTCAATTTTATGTGTTTATAAGTCGGCATTTAAAAACAACAGTGGCGACAAACTTTATGTTAAAAGCGGGAGGGGGGGCATTGGCGTGTTGACAGACGTAGCAAGGACTTGAGAACCGTCGGCTTGCCGATGCCGCTAACAACCGGGGCTCCATTGAACGCGTTATAGATGTAGTAAGATAGATTATATTGGAACCTCTCACTTGCGCTAGGCCAATGTGAAAGAGCGAAAACACACCATTACGACTGCAATGCAGTCTAATCTAAATACCGAGTATACCGACTTGAGTTCCCCTTAAAAAACATAAAGCTTACGTAAGTAAACTTCTTCTTTCACGTAAGGGAAATATGGCGTTTCATAGTATTCTAGGACCTTCCTGTACTTAAAAATAAAATCGCAAATAAAATTAAATATCTACCTACTTGAGCCCGGATTTATATCAATTCTAGCTCTCAGCTAGATGTTTAGTATAGTATAAAATTTGGCGATTAGTAAAATGCGTATCAAAATTAGTAACCGGATAGACCGAGAAAGGAATAGAGGGGACCGCCGCGTGCGGCGCCCAGCGGCGCGCGTGCATCGATTGTTTACTCATTAAAATACTATCGCTGCCCACCAGATACCATCTCTAACTGTCGGCGACCCGGGGAGGTCCGGATTAATAGAAAACTGTATCGAAAGTTCGAAACCATTCGGAAATAGTCAATTTGCAATCGCGATGACATCGTTGCACTAATAATCTTACCGTTACCTGCCGTTCCTCAAAGTACAAACTTTACCCGGGCCGGAAGTTAGTTTTGTAAATAAAAAGTTAAACTCAAAAAAGTTCGTTAGTTCGTTCGGCTGTGAGCGTTTTCGTGGTAATATAATATTATTTGATCCGCTAGACTTATATTATAATTTCGTTACACCTGTTTTTCACCAAAATTAGCTAAACATTAATACCAGTCAGTCCAGCCACGCTCATTAAAGTGCATCTTTAGAATTGACCACCCGCGTATTATGCTGCGCATATTTTAAAAGGCACAATATACATATTAATCTAACCAAACCCGGCTACACTTATATCTTTAGACTTTTGTTGCGCTCCCACGATGATTCGGCCAGTATTTTGACATAAGACGCGTAAGGGCAAACTCTCCATCATCAAAGAAAATAGTCGGTGAAAAGAGTCTGATTGCTCTGTTGTGATTGGTCGGCCCTCGACTGTCATCGTGCGATGCTGGATCGTGGTCGAGATTAGCAAGGTCAGAGGTTCCCGCGGACCCATGATCTCGAGTTTCTGAGTAATCGACTGTTTGTTTCTAGACTGGAATGTGTAGGTATTTAGATAATTCCTCAATTATTCCAATTGACGACTTATTATCTTATCAAAACTTAAAGTAAAGGAGAAATTATTTCTTCATAAAAGATTGCGACCACTCTAAGCTCAGGTACTCAAACCTTTAATACTTTTAACGCAGAGCCTAAAAGCTTAGTGGGCCTAAAAAAAATGTTAGGTATATTATAAACACATGTATGTCTAGGTCGGAATCGCATGGCGTATATATTTATGACAGCCCAAATAAATTAAGTCGAGCATTTGTCAAATTCTGGCTGCCATAAATTATCACTATGAGTACTAATTATAACAGTTGCAGACATTCGCCCAGACGGCTCAACACGGTCACCGCACAAACTCCTAAATATTTTCTATTTTTCGAAGAATTTAGATAAACGATAAGACTAATTTTAGGTTGTTTAATCTGGCGATCATTCTCGCAGCTTCCTTATTATTGGTAATGGTAAACCTGGTTACACACTGAGTAAAGCTACGCGGAATCAGTATTTAATTATCAAGTAGGTATATGGTCCAAATCCCAATGCTACATCTGCACTATTGCTTATGCATGGGCAATTAACGAGTAACTTAACTATACATGGATATCCCACTTGCAAATTAGCGCTGTTTAATCAAAACTTTAAAGACTTAACCACAAGGAGTTAATGATTTTAAAGCTTTTGTATGATAAGATCATTAGTCAAGGCAACCCCAACTTGCCTGAACATTCACTTTATTTCATAAGTTCCTAAATTAGTAGTTATCGCCCCGGACGGACCGTGTCCTCTCTATTTACCAGCTACAAGCAATTGCAATATTGTTACGTATACGTACCTATACTCCCGTTACTCCATAAGCTTCGAAGCGATTCGTGCTCATAAAACTTTAAAACTGTGTTTTATATATCACCTAAGCTTCTACTAAATTACATGAAGATCGTACCTACCTATGGAAAAGATTAAAGTTATCGTCATAGTACATAACGACGAGGAGACGACGACAAGAGCTGGAAATTTGCGTAATTTTAGCCCCTAGCCTGCCGCCCCTAAGCAGAATTTCAAATGTCGTGTTGCTCGTTCGATCACGATCATGAATACACTTGTCTTCAGAAAAAGTTAATACAGACTAATACGTAAGTAAGTTAGAGTACCTAAGCTTATGCTAGCTAGACTAAAGTATAGTGCATTGTCGGCGGCGCGGTTGCGCGGGCGCCGTCGCGGCCGCACGGCACATTTAGCAGCGGCTGCCGCATCTGGAAATAGTCGCGCGCGACGCGCCGATACCATCGTTGCCTCGCGCAGTCTACATGACTCAGCATTCTTCAGCATTCTCGCAATCCCTATTGGCCCATTATCAAACATGATTAAACGTTACTTTAATTAACTAAGGTTTTTGATACAGTTTTAATTTGTTACAGGAGGTTAAGTGAAGAAGAAAAGTTACCGTTCGTAAAGGAAGCTGACAAGCTGCGCACTCAACACAAGATCGAGTACCCCGACTACAAATATCAGCCGCGGCGTCGGAAGCCGCCGCCAGCGCCGCCTGCGAGGCTGAAGCGGGAGCCATCCTTGGAAAGGTCTCAGATAGACTTTTCCAGGATAGAGGTGGACGGCGGACTCTTGGAGGACGGGCCGCCAGATGGTGCGGAGCTAGATCAGTACTTGAAGCCCGCGCACGGCGCGCACATTGCGCACGCGCCGGACTACCACGAGCTGCAGCCGCGCTACACCGCCCACGCGCACCTCGCCCCCACACTTTACTCCACATCCTCGAATCTCTACCCTACCTGCGCAGACTGGGCACATTACCCGCAACCATAAGTTAGTCCAAATCAAAACAATGTATTTATGTTAAAAGTATAAGGACGCATAGATTTTTTTCTACTTTATGATGTAGGTCACTTGACACAGTTGCGCCGCCACATGGGTTACGTGGAAGCGCACGTGCGTTTACTTATCAAAGCGCAACAAAATATTTAAATAAACAAATCGATTTCGGCATCAAGATCTCTTGTACCTATAGTAAGTACGTTATTTAAAAGACGATTTTATAATTGTTCTGGTATCTCGTATTATTAATACTTCTAGTTTGCTTACGTGTTGGTTGTTATTGATGCTATACGTTTAAATCAAGATATTCCTTTGATTCCAAAGTTAATTAAACTCTTGATAGGTTCCTAGTCTAAGTAAATTTGTAATTAAGTCTTTTATAATGATTACAAGATAATTAAGATATAATATGTGATTAAATAGGTCTGTGCCCACTAGACCGTATCATACCATACCGTAACCGTACTGTCACATGCAAGAAAATATTCTTTGTATGAGGCATTATGAGATGACGCCCACTAGACCGTTCCGGCACCGGCACTTTTTAATACAAAAAATATTTTTTTGCCTGACACGTTCATAGTACGGTCATGGTATGCTACGGTGTAACGGGTAGGAACCTTTAAGGTCTCTACCCATTACACCGTATCATGAAGCTGAAAGATGTATGATTATAGGTTATTCTTGTTAATAACTTAGATATATAATAAGCCACTTCTGAGGAGACATATATGATCCCGGTTTAGATCTGTAAAACAATCAGACATAAAATCTTTGATAAACTATCATTCGATAGATAGATACCTACCAACTTCGCGATGGATAAATTCTGGTAAGAAATATTACATGGATAAAAAAAATCACCTGCAATTTATAAGTTCTCATTAAGTCACTTGCCATATCCATTTTTAGGGTTCCGTAGTCAACAAGGAACCCTTATAGTTAGGTTCGGGTCGGAATTATGAAGAAAAAGTCGTGGTAGCGAGCTGAAATTCACACTCAACGTGCTTTGGTTATTAAATTTTCTCTCTGCTATATCAGTTTTTCAATCAAGACAGTAAAAAAGTAGTCAGACAATGTTTATTGAAAAATGGGAAATGAGCCACTGTGTACGGGTACTGGGGTACTATGACTTGACCCTGTAGTACACAGAGACTCTAACAGTACACAGTGGCTCATGTATACAATACTTTACTAAAACTATACTTTATATTCAGTCTCATTTATTTGTTTGAGAAGAAATATACTCTAAGCCTAATATCTATCAATATCAGTCATATAAAAGTTATAAAATCAAATCACTTATGACATTTGAGATCAACCTATTTTCTGACATTGTTTTTTTGTCGTTTGAGATCTAAAAATTAAAAAAGAGTATCATTTTTATTCTTATTTCAAGCAAATAACATAAATCATGATAAACTAGAAGGAGAAAAAAACCCAGAAAATAACAAAAAAAAAAATTGTAGGCACCACACTACAATCGAGTCACTGTGTACTTCTTAAATTTGAGCCACGCCACTGGCCACGCTGTAGCCACTTTGAATTCACCGGCGCATAAATTTCACCTGGCTTACCGAAGGACACGCGAATCTACGTCATTGCGTAGCATATAAACGTCACTTTGCATCAAAACAACAATACTTGTCTAAATGCTTAAATTTCAATAAATAAAAACGTGTGTAACTTACCTTAAAAAGTATTTTTTCACCCACGGAATCAAAAACCACTTGCTACCCATGTGAACTGCGCGGGGGCGGGCGGATCATTGGTTTGTACGTGTTTGGGTGTCGACCGCTCCCGGCACATGAAGGAAACAGATAGATATTGCTGTTCTATCTAGGAAATATAGGCGCGAGTCAGTGTACCCCACCGAGCCACCGTTACCGACCCGACCCTACTTCCATGTCCGTCTGTCCACCTGTCCGTCTGTCTGTCCGTCTGCGGCTTAGCTCAGTGACCCTTACTACTAGAAAGCTGTAATTCGGCAGGGAGCATAAATCAATCACGCCGACAACATGGTAAAATAAAATCTTTTTTTTAAGCTTACCTACCTAAAGAGGGGATGTTATTTTTTTCTTGTTAATCCCATGGTCATGGCATTGGATAGCTTGTTCAAAAATATTATGGGTTTATAAAACCGTTTTTCAACTTAGTGGTCTATTTGTGTAATATTAGGCTTTAAAGCCCAAATTATTGTTACAGTCAAGTTAATTCCCCGCCCCCTGCCGGCTAAATAGCTGCTACTGGAAATGTGAAAAAACTCGTGGCAGTAGTAAATACCTCCATATAATGAATTAAAAAAAGGAAAACTATCACGGCTAAGTAGACATTACTAATTACCGAGTAATAGTCGACCAACTTAAAATGTATTTATACTATTGTTTTTCACGGGTCTGACGCGATATTTATTTACCTTTATTTATGACGTTTCGAAACGGGTTGCAACTTGCACCGGTCATGGACGTCATGGTTAAATAATATAAATCGTACTAATATTATAAATGCGAAAGTTTTAGATGTTTGTATGCTTAGATGTTTGGATTTTTAGATGTTTGGATGTTTGTTACTCAATCACGCTTAAACGGCTTAACTGATTTGAATGAAATTTTGCACGAAGATAGTTTATAGCCTGGATTACAATATAGGATAGTTTTTATCCCGGGTCCACGCAGACGAAGTCGCGGGCGGAAGCTAGTATGTGTATAAAGCGCGAGAGTTTAAAGTGTTATATTGCAAAAAACTGAAAATGTACTTGAATAGGCCAATTTTCGTACAAATTTGACCGACGCAACCGCACCATTTACTTGGCGCGTGCGTGTCAATTTAATAAATACAGACAGGTAACTACGGAACCCTACACTGCGCCTGGCCCAACACGCACTTTGCTGGTTTTTGTGGAAAAAATATCTACAATTGTGAAAACTTTATTTGTTATTTCAGTGTCAATGTGTGTATTTTGGTTATTTAAAATACTTAGTTTTAAAACAACATTATTATTGTTAAATTTTAAATGAAACAAATAAACAAATTTGTACCTCACAATTTTTATTTTTACCTAGTCCTCTAAAACAATTTTCTTTCGTAGCATTCGGGTAAACTTTAAAATTATATCGCATTCCAGTTTAATACTAGTTTGCTTCGCGCATAATCGAAATAGAAGATATCTTTACATTTTCGCCTTATTACAAAGGAATGAGGTGCAAAAGTGTAAACATGTCTCAGTCGTTAACAGTACCTACTAACGTGTGAGATTCCCTCAGGTGTAAAACATTGTGAAATGCGAAATTCAGATCGGCCCACGCGCCGATAGCTTGATCACGTGTATGCCCGACAAAACGCATTCGTACCACTGCTGTACGATTTCTTTGTCATGATATGACATGTTTAGCTAGTCCTGTGATAGTGACGCAATGTGTGTGTAGTCAGCGGACTTTTTTCAACTGCCATATTCAGTGGATGCATATGTACGAAAGTGCATAGATATTTCAGCGGAATTCTTGGAAGCATTATCCAGTAGCCGCCCGGCCCGACGCTTCCGTCCTCGCACAGAGCCTCCTTGTGCTCTCCCCTATCTTATCACTCTCATTTTTCGCGACCGCCTAATGAGGGCAGGCTATCGCAAATTGTGCAGTCTTCGGGTTCAGTCTGGATGATTTATCTGCTTGATGTACCGCCCGTGATAATGATGGATGCCCGCTTTGTTTTGCTGCTGGAAAATTACACGTGAAGCCATGGCGCAAAAACGTTTACTTCGTAGGGTAGGGAACTAGGGACCTAGTGTCACTTTGT
Source organism: Epinotia ramella (assembly GCA_947578815.1). Classification (NCBI taxonomy): domain Eukaryota; kingdom Metazoa; phylum Arthropoda; class Insecta; order Lepidoptera; family Tortricidae; genus Epinotia; species Epinotia ramella. The sequence goes on from OX388210.1 coordinate 11,830,472, forward strand.
ACCTTAAAAGTTTAAAAGGTACGAACAAGTGACATTAAACTTAGTGACTTAAAAGTCTCTCACAGACTGGCGGTGGCGTGGCGGTCAATTAGTACCTAAATTTGACACCGAATGACAAGTCTATACTATAGAACGCCGCGGCCAGGCCGCGCCAGTGTGATGCACGCTTTACTTCTCGAATAACCAATAGTATTGCGAAGTATAATAGAGGCGGGATAGATGTATGTAATATTGTCTTTGAAGATGTATACAGGGTGTCGCGATGAGGTGTGTAACAAAGCACAAAGAAAAATTTAAATGCATTACTGGGTTCCAATCTCGGTCTTTGCCAGATGTACTTATATGTTTCTTTTTTATTTAATCATTGTTTCAATGACAGATAATGCCAGTTACTGATCTAATGTATTTTTTTAATAATAATTACATACAGACACTCGACATCAGGTATAAAGCACAAATAAATATTTGACACGAAATTATTCCTGTCCCGATTAGGCCTGTTCAAAAAAAGTTTTTTTCCTGTCCAATAAGTTGCAGCTAGGTATTGTCGCTCATAGATGTACCGGTTCATTAGCAGCTTATTCTAAGAACCCTAAATTAATACCGAGAACATCTAACTGAAAACCAAATTTCAGCAAATCATCTGAAAGTAAATGATCCAACGAGATGATAAATTTCCCAGATTTGGCGCTTCAACAAAAACAGGCGTCAAAAAAAGAGGTTGTTATGAATTGGTAATGGTGCATCGAGGACTGCAGAATGAAGATTGAGTGCAAATGAGCCGCGAGGCGCGTGCGCGCGCGCTAGGGGCTCGCGTTACAGAACTGACACCGATGCGCTATTCGACACGCGTAAAGTGATATGGCTGCGTGGTAAAAGGGGAGTTTTCATCAAGGCTTGTTTATTTATTACTCATTGTCTCATAAACCTACTTATTGGAATTAATAAACACAAATGACTTCTTTCAAAACGAAGTTGACCAAATGGCTGCATGAAAAATGTTTTATAGTATTAAGGAGTATTTGACAAGTAAATAATAGGTATGTAACAAATAGCTGTATTAGTATTTAAGTCTTGACATAATCGAAGTAAAAAAAAAATATATATTATGTTTAAGTAATTCATAAATATTTGCACATCTGTATATCCAGGTTGATTACGTTGGTTTATTTATTATTTTTAAGATCCTCTAAGCGTAATCTTGCAAATAAACTATTTCATTTCAAAAAAACTGTGTGCGACTGTCCGATGTGAGCTGTAGAACTCGTCAAGCCTTTTTTTTTCGTACAAAAAAAAACTAAAATTATTGAACTCGCAAAATTTCACCAGAATAGGTTGAGAAATGCGACCTGTCGGGGAGAACAGCTGGACAAAGGGGCATACCAAAGAATTTTGGATCAAACGGAAGCAGAGAACTTCGTTCGCTTCGCTCCCTACTTATAGGTAGGTACTCGTTCAATAATTAGGTAGGTACCTACACTACCTACTAGTGGCTAGTTGTCAAAAACGCGAGCCTGTCTTTAAACAAACACACATTTTAATTTCTACAAAGTAACCTGTCAAAAAAAAACTAAATAATTAACGATCCTGCTAACAAAACAATATTCCTATTCTTATGAACATTTTTATAAAAGGTTAATTATATTTATTACGAATGTTAAGTAGCAATTGTGTGAGTGCATGTTAGCTAACTATAAGATTATATTGCTGTGCCCTAACAGGGTTCATGTTTTGGACTCTAATGTATTGATCTGACCTTTGTTAACAACATGATGCAATCAATAAATAAAAAATAAAAAAAATAAAAAATAAATTCACAAGAATCGGTTGAGAAATACGACCTGTAAGAGCAGAAGCGCCACGGACTCCGGTACACTGGACAACGATTTTAGGTCCAAGTTGAAGCATAGAACAGAAAAAAAAGAAGCAATTCAATTTTATTTTTTTTCGCTTCCCTCGCTCGTTTGATTATAAGACCCAAGCTCCGAAAAGAAGGATGCCCTCAAATCGACGTCCATTGCTACTCTTACTCCATATTTTAAACTACTTCAATAAAAAGGAGAAGGTTCTCAATTCAGCTGTATTTTTTTTGTTATTACTAGAGGTTTTGAATTTACATATACTTTTCTTGTTAAAGCCTGGGGAAGTCGAGAAATCTAGTATTGGCACGCGAAAAGCATCGTAAGAACTAAGTATTATGCAATCTGTGTCTGTACGTCTAGCACACTTGCCGACAAGTCACTTTGCGCGCGACTGAGCGTCCCCTGTCTCACTTGCACCGTGCAAATTCGAAAGAGGAGGGTAGATCCTTCTCGACTCGCGTCGCGGCGTGGCGTCAGTTGTGCTAGCCCCCATCAGATTACAGATTACTGAAGGTAACAATGTCGTAAATTTGTTAGTTACCGAATATATAAGTATACTTAAGGTACCTACTACCTACCAAATCTTTTTTTTAAATATTATTCCTCAATAAAGTAGGTAGTTATATTTGTGATATTTTTTTACAACGTCCTATATCAATCTTCAGCATAATTAAACACAGATAACTGAAGGATGCTAGATCTCGGCCATATCACTTTGCATATTCGTATCGCCCGGCCCTGTCGGGCTTTTTGTGCCCTCGCATGAGGTACGTATTAATTACTTGGGCGGACGGCAGCATGCTCAATTTTAAGCTTTAATCTGTCCCTGTTTTTTGTTTGTCTTTGAGTCACCCGATCCAATGGAATTGTAGCTGTCATAGCCAATAGACTATTTCCTTACTATTTCCTAATACAAAAATTGGTACAAGAAATCATGTTACAGTTGAACACCCTATTTTTTTTTCATCACACTTGCTCGAAAAGGGCTTCATAATGAACATACAGAACTGTAATAGCCTGTGTTACGCCCACGGGCGTAATGGTTTTTTTCTGAAATTGTATCTGTCACTCATGCGAGTTACAAAGCAAAGAGGTTTTATATCAAATACGATGTCTCAAAACGTATTTATAAATAAATTTAAACTTAAAACTACTACTTAAACATGTTTAACTGAATTATTTTCAGATTTAATATGTAGTTATTTAGTGTCTATGTAAAATGTTTTTAAGTGTTTTCAAATCGTGGCTGTATACCGAATTGGTGATATTTGGTGATTATAACGCTACCCCCTCCCCCCCCCCCCCCCCATTCAAGATCACGTGTATTTTTAACCGACTTCAAAAAAAAGGAGGTTCTCAATTCGGTAGTTTTTTTTTTTTAATGTTTGTTACCTCAGAACTCCGTCATTGATGAGCCGATTCGTAATTTTTTTTTTGTTTGTAAGTATATACTTCCAGATGAGTCCCATTTTTTTCAAAAATTCAGTTGGATGATGGGATTCATGAGGAGTTGAGGGAACTCCTCAATAGAGCTGGGCGTTTTTTCCCGTAAGCGTTTTCAAAAACGGTTTCTCGTACAATAACGGAATAACAGTTTGTGGCTAGAAACACAAACTGTTTTTATAAAAACGATCGAACGGTCACACGCAACGGTTGCAATGCAAAACGTGAAAACGTAACTCGAACACTGTAAACTGTTTCATCCGTTTTTTCGTTTCACTTCGTTTGGCGACCGGCGACGGCGCCAACGCACGGAGAAACTAGTTATTTTTGAAACTGTTTTTCAAAACAGTTTTGTGAGAGAAAAGGGCGGTTGCGTTTCGTTTCACGGAGGGGTCGACCCAGCTCTACTCCTCAATTATATTAGACACGCGTGTAGTGATTTTGGTATTTTCTATTATAACTCTTGTAACACCCGAAAATCACAAATTTGGTGGAGTGGAATTGATGATGAAGACCACAGATATGACTTATGGAATTTCTCAATTGTGTACTTAAAAGTACAAAAGTATAGCACAGATTCTGATAAGATTCCGTTGAAATAGCAACTAATGAAGTGCCAAAGGTGATCCTTGTGGAATCGACGGAAGTCCTCAAATATTATCGGCCCACATACAGCGATTCGGTTTTTTCTCTAATAATCAACGCATTTGCTCTCGGAAATCAGTTCATGTGGTAAATTGGAAAATAAATGTGGAAATGTTCTCGTGGCTTGGCGGAGTATTAAATTGAAGTCGGTTAAAACTTCGTTTTTAAAGTAAATTATTGGGACTAACTATGAATTAAGTTAGTCAATAAAAAATAAAAAAAAATTCTGACGCTACATCATGTCCTCGGTCCACGGATTTTCGCAAATGTTTTGGATGGTGACATGGACCTATAATACTTAGGACAGGCTATACGTGTTGCCACAGCGAGGGACGGAAAGGCTCCTAATGCAGCTAAATTAAGAACTGGTCTTAAAATGGCTGATGACTTGCCATAAACAACCTACTTAATTTGGACGGGTAATGGTTTATGTGCCACAACTTCATACTAAATCAATTGTGGCAAATCAAAAAAAGTGGAACTATGAGAAGGACAAATTAATGATATTTCAGCTCGCTCGCACGTGGTATTATTATTACTCTAGCTTGTCCTGAGTATTATAGGTTGCCTGGATGGTGTTGAGTTCACCATCACCATCTTTAACATCTTCGTTTTGCCACTCTGCACCATCGTTTTGCGCGGATTATTATGATATGAGAAACATATTGAGTAAAAATTTACACGTGATGTCTTCTCGGACCCCCCCTCCCCCATAGTGATCATTTGTGATATTAGGAGTTTGCTTTAACATTGACATTGACATTTTGAAATATCGATTTCATAACATCATAATCATAACACTGAAAATGTAAGAACGCCCGATCAAAAATTACGCAACAGTACTGTGGCTGTGACTTACGTAATGCCATAGCATTCTTTTAAATGACACGACCGATTTGTGAGTACCAATACATACGCTTAATAATTCTCTCAAATAACTACTATCTACATTCATTTTTACATAGATAATAAAATGAATAGGCATCGATTTATTAATGGATTTAATCTCTAAATATATAAAATTGATACGGAACTGTGAAATACTTATTCAATTTATCTGCTTTAATTGCCTGATTGACTGGTAGAGAATGATTTATAGCATTAAGTTCGCTTTTGTACTATAAGTTCTTTTTTCGTGCTAAATAAATAAATACGTAGGTACGTATAAATAACAAACCCACATATATACGTATGTACATATATACGTGTGTGCAAATTATTGTTAAATATAGCCTTATAAGCTGCCGAGGATGCGCGCTGTGTTAAGACTTGGGAATATGTATTTTCCTCTAGCTACTCGACACAACGAATTCTTAAATCAATAAAGGTTCGGCAATCCCATGGCTCTCTGAAGGCGCAAGCATGCACAGGCTACGGTGTTTGCTAACCACCGGACAGGTCCTGCGCTTGCTTGTCACCGTCGTCGTATAAACAATGTTTTTATGCGTGAGCTTCTAACTTAGGTACTCTGCTGGCTGTACAAACATAGATACTGCTGGAGAGAACATGATACAAAACGATCACTACTCCGGATGAGCAAGGCTCAAACGCTCGGGCAGCTCAAGCAGCTCAAGTGGCTTCAACGCCAGCGACAGTTCGTGTGAAACTTCAGATTTACGAATCACTATCTGCCTCGACTCGTCCTACCGCACACCCCTAGAATATCTTGGCGTTAAGACTCATAACTGCTATGCGTAATCAGAGGTCCGACTTACACCGGTTCGCCTGAGGCGAGTTGTCGGTAAGCGTTGTGTCAGCCCAGCTCTCAGCAGATACTGGTAAGACGACACCGACGCGTCTGGTACGCATCGGCGAATCAAAACGTACGATCGCACATGTGTGGAGCAACCCGGCCGGAACCCTAGCCGCGTTACATCACGCGTTCACGCAGTTCAGATTTGTTTTCCTTAATGCGAATGTCTCGTCTTGTTTATCATACTTACTGGTATACCATTTAATTTGTGGATGGGAATATAGACCAGAGAAGTCACAGAGTGGTATCTAGGGCCCACGGAACAATGAAAGGGGCTAGAGGTAGACCAAACAAAAGATGGGAAGACGACTTCCCAAATAACTGGAGAAGACTCTCGAAAAATAGGAAAGAGTTGCCGCGGTTTGGAGAAGGACAGCTTGACCAAAACATGAAACAATATACACATTTACAATGGCAAAGCATGTAGGTAACAGTCGAAGTCAAGAATAAAGACTAGGTATTTTTATTTATGTATTACGTTCTAGAAAATTGACTTGAAATACACGAATGAAAAAGTAAAGCAGGTAAGTTACGGCACTGGAATTTCGTGAAATAGGTACATCGTTAAAATCTTTCCAAATGAAATAAGAGGGATGAATGCACGAGTAACAATTTTCTTTGAGCAATAAATGGGTTATGTTGTCAAACAATTATGGAGCTGAATTTGATTAGTAACTCATTAACATTGAGTTATACTCGTAGAGTGTAGAGCCACAGTATAATAAAGAGTACTACCGTAGTAGAGCAGACATCACCTAGCATTAGTTGCAACCTTTGCATATTATTATTATAATAGAGAAATGGCAGCCTCGAGGGCCTTTGCCAGTCAGTAAGCGTATAAATTAACTACGAAATAACCAATTAGTAAAAATAAATTGACAGTCTACCTTTGCATAGCCGGGGGCTGGCGGGTGGTCGCTAAATAGCCTGATGTAAGGTAAGACGTCAAGTTTTTTTTTTCTAGATCGCCAGTTTGTAGATAGTAATAGTGAGTCTTCTTCTTCTTTTAAAAAATGGCATCCATCTAAGTATAGCCCGACAAGTCCCTATTTGACCCTGAGGTAGTGTCGCTGTAAACCGCATAAGTATATAATATAGGTATGGTAATAATATACATACGTCATGTATAGTCGGTACAGTGTGTATTGGCATTGTGTTGTTTGTTGAATGTAAAAATTCTATGCTTTATAATAAATACCTATTCATCCATATCTGGTTCCAAGTAGGTACCGTATTTAAGTCTTTGTCAGGTTGTGACTCCGAAGACCGACTCTGATGTGTCGCTTTCAAGACCGCCAACATTAATTTATAAAACGATGGGTCTGGGATTCGACTAAAGGACCTTTTTGAAGTGAAAACTTCTTTAGCGGCGCTGAGCACTTTTTGGGATGGGAGTAGGTAGGGTCATTTCGCTGGTTACGGGACCACCTTCGGTTAGCGACCACCTGAAGGAGAAGGTTTTTTCTATTGAAGATAACATCAATTCTACACACCCTATTGAGACAATTACTTGTACATGCATTTTTTTGTTGTTTTAGAATAGAAATCTACTAAAAAACCGAGAGAATATCCTTTCAGTTCACCAACTCAGCTTAAGTGGTCGCCCACCGGCACATGAAATTAGGTGGTCGCTAACCGGCGAAATGACCCTACATTGTTTAACGAGGGGCGTAAGTGGAATATTGCGAACAAGAGTCTATCAGAAGCCCGATGCCGAAGGCGGAGGGCTTTTGATGACTCGAGTTTGCAATATTCTTACGCCCGTGTTATACACAATGTTTTTCATCACATTTGTGAGGAAACAAATACATTTTAGATGAAATGAATACAAATCGTAATAAAAACTGCAACAAGTCAGTCGTCCATTTTGTTAAATTTGACGCGAGGCGCGTATGGCAAAGACCCTTCGGTATACAGCCACGATTTGAAAACACTTAAAAACATTTTACATAGACACTAAATAACTACATAGGTATTAAATCTGTAAATAATTCAGTTAAACATGTTTAAGTAGTTATTTAAGTTTAAATTTATTTATAAATACGTTTTCAGACATCGTATTTGATATAAAACCTCTTTGCTTTGTAACTGCCGCATGAGTGACAGATACAATTTAAGAAAAAAACCATTACGCCCGTGGGCGTAACACAGGCTATTACAGCTCTGTATGTCTGCGCATTATGAAGCCCTTTTCGAGCAAGTGTGATGAAAAAATTGTTAAATACGCGACAGAGTTTTGTGACGTCAGAAGTGAAGGAGGTCACTTTTTGCTGCTAGCCGTTTCGACTTCATTCAAAACTGAACGCTATTCGTAAGAGTATAAAGACGTTAAACACTTTTTGCAATAGCATATTCTGCAAATAAATTTGTAATAATACCAACGCGTCCTTCACCGTTTTGCTATTGAGAAAATTCGAATATTTCGAATTCGGGCGTTATTCCTAAAGAGATAAAGCTTAGAAAAATATTTATCAACGGCAAAAACCAATTGATATTTTGGTCGCCACCGTGCACCGCCATCATCTTCTTCTTCTTCATTCTTGCAAATTCGAATAGTTCGAATTTAGACGTTATTCCTAAAGAGATAAAGCTTTGAAAAATATTTGGCAATGGCAAAAACAAATTGGTATTGTGTTTGCCGCCGCCCGTCGGCGCGCCGGACCCCGGCACCGTTGCGCCGCGGCGGCGCGTTGGGCCCGTCGCATCCAACGCGCCCGCGGGCCCGTCGCACCCAACGCGCCCGCGGGCCGTCCGCCTAAATAATTGATAATTATTTATAAATTTGCATCAAATTCATTTTTAGGGTGACACCGTAAGATGTCACGTGTCCTGATCGAAAAACTGTTGCAATGTTATTGAGTTTTCACTTCTGCCGGCACTCCCGGAGTGCAACCCGGTCTTTTTTCTGTATAAATAACTATTCTAACTACTGGCCACGAATTTGGTCCTCACCCATTCGTCTTCAATTGTTAAAAATACAGTATATTAATAAGAAAATAAATTACTTTTTAAATGCAATCCGTCACTGACGCTCTATCTTGTCACTTGTCGCGCGATAAGGCCGACCATGATACGGGGCCAGCACATTCTAAGTTTTCTAATAAGAGAGAGACGCACAGACCAAGTAAAAAATATTACCTTATTCTTTGCTCCGAGAGAGAGACGGGGAGTGCGAGAAAAATCGAGAGAGCTCGCGCGCCGTCTTGTGATAGCCGTGCAGTTTAATTGATAGGTACCTACGACCGCACTACTTATAAAATGTCAGTACTTACCGGTCATGTCATCACATCAACCAATTTCAAGACATTGTTTATAGAAATACTAAACAATCTAGCATCCTTTTTTGGTGTAAATAAGGTTTCTGACATCGCTATCGATTGCTTTCGGCATATTTATTTTATTTTATTTTACAATCGCGAAGTATTTCGTCTCCCTTGCTGTTTGTTTACATCGGTGACATTCTAACGTCTGTTGTCAAAGAGTAGCACAGAGTACTTTTCTATATATAGTAATAGAGACCTATCTCGGGGGTCAAAATGGGTAAGAGGTAAGGTGTCGCTCTCTGGCGGGAAGTTTTGTAACTACTATGACGTATATATATATTTATGAACGTCAATGCTCTATACTATACAGGTACAGCAGGCACAGTTCGGCCGAAATATCTGCAGCGGCGCTACCATGAACTTCGAAAGTCGAAGTTCGTAATATATACATCCCTGTCACTCGAGTAAGGGAGGGCGATAGAGATGGAAATACCCGAACTTCGACTTTTGAAGTTCGTGGTAGCGCCGCAGATTTTTCGATCGGGATGTAACAATGCTGTATAGGGAAAAAAGTTATCCTGCAGAGTTTTCTAAATAGATGTATATATCCTACCTAATTTACAGTATGGTCGAGGTCATAAATACGTTTACACTTTTGCACCTTATTGGCTTGTAATAAGGTGCAAAAGTGTAAACATATTTATGACCTCGACTGTACAAACTAAGAAGAAAAACTGCAATTATATACCAATGTACTTTTATTTTTTTGGCTAACTTATCCGTAAAAATGTATTATTTTTTCATATGTGAAAACGTAAGTATATTCGATCGAGCAGCTTAATAAGTTTAACGATGGCTCAGGATGAAATAGTCTACATTAATTATCCTAACTCGTCCATGGCGTCAATTTTCGGCGACCGCAGTAACTACGGTAGGTACACATGTTTAGAAATGTGGATGATACGTATAGGAAATATAGGAATGTGGGCCACATAGGAATGTTGACATGTTACAATGGTGGCAGGTAACTAGTTGAACTGTAGGATAGTGCAAAAAAGAAATTGGGACAAAATTCATCCCGAGCCCTACCAATTACACATATTGCAAAGAGAAACTCAATTACTAATCTACGCCTTGTAATGGTGATAGCCCACCGGCAAGGCGAAAAAAGGTGTGACACAACCTGGCAGCGAGTTCTAGATTTAGCACCACAAAAATGACAATCAATAGTGGATTTTTGTAGATACTTGAAGTTCCGTACAAGCGAAACTTTTAAAAGGTAAGCTGGGCGCAACAAACAAACACAGCGTCAAACGCGCTGTTGAGCGCTCTGTCTCCGCGAGGAATGGACGTAATATTTAGGCCACATTCACGGGTGAAACACACCACGTTGTGTCTGCTTGTTCGTGGTAAGATTGGCCAGAGGCTACAATTTGCTTGGCACCGTGGTGTGTTGCAACGTTGAAATTTGACATGTGTGAAGTGTAACATAAAGATCGGTCGATTAGATGTCTACCTAGTTCCGATAAGCGTGACGTGAGGCGCATTTGCGTGTTCCGAATAACAGCCGCAGGTGGCACAGGCGCGTTGCGGACCCTTTAGAATCGGGATTACCTCGACAAGGGAGTACGGAATTCACAAAATCATTGAACATAAACGTATATCTACGTTATACGTTTATGTTCAATGATTTTGTGAATTCCCTAAGCTGTGTAGCTAACGGTCTAGATGTGCGACAAGCTCCACTGGGGACTAGGCAAAAGTCTGACCATAAAAAAAACCATGTAAAGAAGACGCCAAGTCTCGAAACTCACCACCGCAAAAAGTTGGGAGATATTTCGCAGAGAAACTAACTATAGTTATAATTCTTAAACTACTGGTTCAAATTGAATGAAATTTGAAATATATCGTTTTTATACAATGCCTGCTTGGTTACTGAAAATTCAGGCTTCTAGTTTTATCCACAACGAAGTTATAGGGGGGTCGAAAATGGCCTGAACTGCTTCGAGAAAAGGATGGTACGGCCGTACCGCTGTTTGGCTCGATTTGGCGCAGATCATGCAAACTGCAATAAATTATAAAATACTGTTGTTTTTGTGTGCGACACAAGTATTTGCCACTAACCGCCAGAACTATTTACGCATCCTGGGAAACAGCATTTCTTGTTCGACATTTTTCCGGGAAAATTTGTAGAAATTTGGCGTCTGTCAAAATATGCGACCTAAATGCATAAGTAGTATACAAATGAATTATGTAAGCCATAACGCCAATTTCATTCTGGTTTTATTTAATAATAATTAATTAAAAATATTACAACTGACTATTTACTTACAAACAATATAAGTAAATACTAACACATAGAAAAGTATAACTGATAGCTGGTAAGGCTGGCAACTTTGTGAACCTTATTAATTACAGTGCCATCTCACGCATTTCTAATTGACTACAGCGACAAAACCAACAAAAGGCCGTAGAACGCTATCTAGTGTGAAATTCCATACACTGGAAAGTAATACGGCCAAATCGAAAATCTCTTATTTCCATGCAACTGTTTGGGACGCAGTGTGCTCCTTAAATTATATATCGGAAAAAGCCGCCCGGCCGCGTTGCTAGGTATGGAGATTGTGTACCCTGAAGAGTAGGTACTCCTTGCCGGTTCCATTAAAAACCGGCCAAGTGCGTGTCGGGCCACGCGCAGTGTAGGGTTCCGTAGTTGCTTGTCTTAGTTACATCGACGTGCTGTGCGATTGCGTCGGCCGAATTTGTACAATTGGCCTTTCCAAGTACACATTAAGTTCGTCGACTATTACTCGGTAACTACTTATGCCTTCTTATCCGTGATAGTTTTCCTTTTAAATTCATTATATGTACTACTACCACGATTTTTTTCACATCCCCAGTAGTAGCCATTTAGCCGGCAGGGGGGGGGGGGGGGGACACATGACTCGAACAAAAATAAGGGCTTTAAAGCCCACAATACCTCGCAAGTCAATGCTCAATAACAATTTCATTTTGTTGCCATTTTTCTTTGCCTTCTTTCTCATGGTGCGTGCACACCATGCAAATGGACGACTAACGAACAGTAAACATTTACATCGCTGCTATCTGCTAGAGAGAGAGAGAGAGAGAGAGTAGGGTGGTAGGTCTGCTTACCTCGTTTTTGGGTTGTGCAAGCATTGTCGTTAGTAACGACAGTGTTACTACCTACCTAAACCTACCTAAACGAGGCGAGACACTGCCTGTGCCTGCGCGGTTAGCACAAGACGGCGCGCGAGCGCTCTCGAGCTCTGTCGCACTATCCCTCTCTTTCTAAGTTTTCTAATAAGAGAGAGACGGACAGTGCGAGAGAGCTCGAGAGAGCTCGCGCGCCGTCTTGTGCTAACCGTGCTGGCATAAATGGGGTCGGTGCTACTCCTCTCGGTGTGTGTGTGGAAACCCCGATCAGACGGTGAACCACACGGTCCTGGAATGCCCGATAACAACATTTTCAGGGCGGATGGAGGACCTCAAGTGTCTTACTCCACTCGCCACAGAGTACTTGAAGAGGGCTAATCTAAATCTTTAGCCAATTTTCTTATTATTATTCATGTAATCCAGTGATCAACATGCCATACGATAAATAATAAGTAAAGAAAGAAAGAAAGAAGACATTTATTCACTACGCAAAAGACACACATAGACAAAGGGAGTACAAATACAATACAATTTACACATAATGTGTGTGTCTTCGCGGCATTGAATCGGTCGCTGTCTCAGCATTATGCCGAGGTGTAAGACAGACACCTACAGCGCTGATTTTCAGACAGCACCGTAACGAAAGTAACGTTGTCTAAAAACCTACTCTAAAAAATCACGAAAATGTTTAATTAACCGTCATGTCGCTATCCCTTGTATTATGGGATGTATACATATCATGATTTGCCAGCCCCAATTTATCAGAAACTGACTAATTGCTATCGTCGTGACATGACCGTAGTGGTTATATTATTCTCTTTTGGCATGACAACCAACTCCAACTGTCAAATGAGTTGTGCTGACAAATTGTGCAAATTGTATGCACATCACAATCAACACAATTTGGACCATGGAAATATTTATGATCAGCCAAGTTTTCTGTCAGATAATTTTGAAGTAAAATATTTAAAATATTATATTATGATTTGTAATTAGCCTTTCCACAAATTTTACACGCATTTATTAAAGAGATTGTATTTTAAAGGTGTTATTAAAAAAAGCGGCGAAGTGCGTGTTGGACCACGCACAACCAGGGTTCCGTGCTTATAAAAAAGGTCGTATCGTTACTAAAATCTTATGGCACTTACATCCTTTTCTTTAAGGAAGGCAGTTTTTTAGAAATATCTCAAAAAACTTTGAACCGATCTTGTTCGAAACAATTTTCGCTGAAAGAATTTAATAAGCCCTATGAGCCTGATTTTTTCATATTATTAAAATACACGGTTCAAAAATTAGAGGGGGGGGGGGGGGACACAATTTTAGTGACTTTCGAAGCGATTATCTCCGACTCTATTCACTTAATCAATAAAATTGCTGAGAAACCTTATATTTATTTTGAAAGGCCTATCGATTGATGTGCCACACGTGGGCTTGCAAGGAAATTTTTTTTTTGACCTTCAGTTTTATGTATGCACCCCTAAAAAAATTTTTTTTTAGTAATTTAATTACAAAACTATGTAGCGGTTAACAAAATACACCTATCCTCAAAAATTTATTGCAATACACCTTATAGTTTTCGAGTAAAATGCCTGTGACATACGGACGGACAGACAGACAGCCATGACGAATCTATAAGGGTTCCGTTTTTGGCCATTTGGCTACGGAACCCTAAAAACGCGTTTTATAGTCGATTTGAGTCAAGCTTTGATGTCTTTGTATTATTTTTTATCAAGTTTGCATTTTACTGCAAAAAGAGATATCTTACATTAAAAATATCACAATTGGCAATATAATTTTTACTAAATGGTATCCCTAAATTGCCACAGTTTGTCAGAAATTGGGGCTGACTGGGGCCGACAAATCAGAAGTGATAATTGTATGGTTTGTAGAGCCCATTAATTTGACTGAATAAGTTGCCGCAATCAAAAAGATTTTATTTTTTTTACTACGGTAGCACTGCTAATGTGATGTCAAGTATCTGACAATTGTCATTATTGTCAAAAGAAGATAGAGGACTCGTTCGTAGTGATGATTCGCTTTTCATTGTAACTGATGGGGTAAATATTCTCCAGGAATGATAACAAGTAGCCAAAGATAAGTTCTGCAATAAAGTATTAATGGCCAAACTACCGAATGGCTGGCTTCAGCTGGTAAGTGACTGTGTTGTCGAGTTATAATTTTATATATTTTGACGAGGAGTTAGTAATTGTTTATATGCATGTATTGTCTTCCCTGGCACCAGTAATTGGGTGAAATTGATCAATTGACTGCCCATTGTGCTCAATATCTACAGCGTGGTAGCCTCGCATCGTAGTTTATTTTGCTGTGGTACAATATTCCATTGCTGTGTATGTTTAGAATATTGCGAAATCCTACCGACTCTCAATTTCACCAGGTTTATGAACTATAATATATACTTAACAATGACACACACCCGTATAAAGCTTACTCATGTCATGACTCTTGAATGTTATTTTAAATACCAATCTTCACCATTCTTAATAATATAAAATGAAGTATTCAACATGTATAATCTTCATTATATTTTGCATTTCATCTCCTATAATGTTTTAGGTACCTCTCTGAAGGCTTCCAAGTTATAATCGAGAAGTCAAAAGAAGCAAAATGCTCTTTACAAGATGTACAGTTGCGTTTCTTGTGCCCTGATGACCTCGAAGAAGTAAGTACCATTTTGTTTTCATTCCCATTACAACTATTTAAAGTTTTATTACCTTATTATCTGATAACATTCATGTTTAGATATTTGACAAAAAGTTCTGCCAGCATTATTCAATTATTACTCAATAGTTCTAAACACACAAAATTCTTTATAGGTAAGGAGTTTGTGCAGAGAATGGTTCCCAATAGAGTACCCCCAGTCATGGTACGAAGACATCACCTCATCAGAGAGATTCTTTGCTCTGGCAGCCGTCTACAAGACACAAATTATTGGCCTGATTGTGGCCGAGATCAAACCTTACTTGAAACTTAACGCTGAAGATAGAGGCATTTTGTCAAGATGGTTTGCCTCTAAAGACACTCTTGTTGCATATATATTGTCTTTAGGTAAGTATTAATGTGTTCATACTTATTTTAGACAGACTCCTACAAGGCCATATCTATTAAATAAATTTTTGATTACATGCATGTACTTGTACTTGGCATACAATTCTAATTGCCGAAAGCAATTTACTCAACATAATGGGTTTACCTCAGTAATAGTAATGTACTTTTATGCTACTGTTGGAATAATAACAATCATATTTTTCCTTACCTTATTTTATTGAATTGATAAATTAGACTTCATAATAAGCGGGTATAATGTTCTTTATTCAATCATCAGATGATTTTATTACTGATCAACACTGTAAAACACCCATTATTTGTCACCCAATGTTACAGAAAAAAAAAAATTTTTTTAGTTTTCATTGGATTTTACTACATTGCCATTGGTAGGTTTACCCTAAAGAGTTCACACTACTGACTACTGCCATTAAGTCCTTTTTCAACATCATGCGAATTACACTGCCAATGTGAAGTTTTTTTTAACTACTATGTCAGTGATAATATTTTACGTCCATGGACACTTTTATTTACAACTTATTTGAAGAACCCTTACTGTAGCCCCTAGAACATAAGTGGCCATTGCCATCTACACCTTGGTCTTGGTGTACAATAGTGTACATCAACTTTATGACTGTGTCATAGGGGTAGTCCGCTCGTACCGGCGCTCGGGCGTGGCCACACTCCTGCTGGACGTGCTGCTGAGCCACCTGGCGGGCGCGGCGCCGCTGCCCCCGCACAACCACCGCGTCAAGGCCATCTTCCTGCACGTGCTCACCACTAACTCTGAGGCTATACACTTCTATGAACAAAAAAGGTATGTGGAGATTCAGTTTGAGAATCAGAGTGATTCTGAGCCACATGTTGTCTCTAAGGTTCACTTGACACCTAACACGACAGTTGCCCGTTGACAATTGCCATGTATTGCGCCACAGTATAGTGAGAACAGATGATAGGTAATGCTCATTCTGGACAAAAGACATGCATGACGAAAGACTACGTTTTATGGGCCACTGTTATTTACCTGCCAGATATCTGATTGGCTATGATTTTAGACTGTGGCCTTCTGTGCGTTTGTCGTACCTAAACATGTATTAAGGGTATATTATCATAATGCTAATTACATCCTCGCATCGTGAATGTTCACAAGTGCAGTGTCTATGACTTGGCTGATTTTCTGTTTAATTCTTTACTATCTAGTGCATTATTAACAAACGATGTTTTTAAAGAAAAAGGAAAGCCTAGCACAAAAAATTGAGATTTTTATATTTCTAGCATAGCCTTTTGGTGAATATCTACCTATACTTTTACGTTATCCAACCTCAATGTGAAATGATATATTCACTCAGCTTTTTGCAACTTGCGTGTGCTTAGGTTTCCAGATTATTTAGTATCATATGGCACACTTTCGTGGCTTCACAGTGCCACGCCCTGTAACAAGATATGAATCATGCGAGGCGTTGAAAAGGTAGATAATTAATGAGGTTATCCAAGTTCAAATCAATTCTCTAATCATATTTAACAATAACTTTGACCTTATTAATCTAACTGATAATTTACTTGTACACAAACTAAAACCTACAACTGCATGCCACAATTATTGTACTAGATGAGAAAAGTAGTTTATTCTGTTATCTTAAGGACTAATGCTGTACCTTTTCAACTAGTCATAATCTTTTTTGTCAGCCTTTGATCTTATCAAACAAATTATAATGATAAAAACTGATAAAGAATTCGTGGGCCGATCATAAAGAAAACTACGCTGTTGCTCAGCGAAAGTTAACTGTATCCGATTTTTCGCACACGTCTAAACTACTCAAACAGGACATGCAATACGAGAGAAATAACCTTTAATAAATCCTTGAGTAAAATATAAACAAAAGGAAAAAGTAAGAAACGTGTTGATACGATGGCTGCTCCGAAAGTTGTTAGCTGCTCCGGCTCTACTCATGCGATTACAATATTATTTATTTTATACCATTGTGAGGGATATTTCAGTACTTATTGAAGTGGTGTAAATACATTTATACCATTGTGAGGGATATTTCAGTACTTATTGAAGTGGTGTAAATACATTTATACCATTGTGAGGGATATTTCAGTACTTATTCAAGTGGTGTAAATACATTTATACCATTGTGAGGGATATTTCAGTACTTATTGAAGTGGTGTAAATACATTTATACCATTGTGAGGGATATTTCAATGCTAATTATGGCCATGATTCGTTTTTTTATTATATATTTTTAACTGAAAGCTGTTTTGTATGGATCTACGAATTGCTTAGAAAAAACGGCAATTTTAGGCACAATTAAATTAATTTTGTATTGAAATCTTAGAAAATCGAACTTAAATTTACCTGGGACTAATTATTCTGTTTCTTTTGCTATTTCCAATGTATAAATCAATAAATAATGTTATAAGTGTATATACATTTTTTTTACATATCAGATTTTTTTACTTTTAACGAAAGACTCATTCTTGACAATAAATAATGTTATAAGTGTATATACATTTTTTTTACATATCAGATTTTTTTACTTTTAACGAAAGACTCATTCTTGACACCTATTAAATCATAATAATGTTTACTCAATCAACACGTTTTATACGTAAAAAAACCGTCGAGATTCGTAATTAGCAGCACCTAAAAAAACCAATTGCTTTTTTTAACAAATACCGTTAAGTCTCAATTACTGATTTTCATGACTGATGGTTAGGCTTCGACACTTCAAAGTAAAAAATAAATTAAAAAAAAAGTAAGCGTTTTCTAAAAATAATATTGTAATCACATGAGTAAAGCCGGAGCAGCTAACAACTTTCGGAACAGCCCTCGTATAATAGTCTATCATACCTATTTAGTAAGTATTTCAAGGCGCTGTCTGTAACACCGTAATTTACTTTAATCAGTTTCGTAGTTACTTATCTTGCACAAATGTATCGTAGATAGCGTAAAATGGGTTGTTAAAGCTACGGTAGCCTAGTGGTTCAGGCATGCAGATGTCAAGTTGCGGTCGTGGGTTCGAATCCGGGCTCATACCAATGAGTTTTTCGGAACTACGGAACGTACGGAATATTTGCCGTTAGCTTTTCGTTGAAGGAAAACATCGTGACGAAACCGGTCTAATCCCAATAAGGTGTTGTTTTCCCTCTGGATTGGAAGGCAGATGGCAGTCTTGATCTCCTATGCCAAATCTTGGGATTAGGTGTCAAAGCGGACACCGGGCCCCGTTAGGTCACAACCGGAAATAACGCTAGGAGGATAATGATGGGTCGTCGATAGCATATTCTTCAAGCACTGAACGGGTTTTATGAAAAAGCGAGAAGAATGATAAGAAAAGTAGCTAGGAATAAGTGGAAGCAGATAAGAAGAACCACTCATTTTGCTGGTAGCCTTTTTATGCACATATCACTTCTTGCATTAACTCCATTATAAATGGGAGATATTGAAGAGTTCCCGTGCTTGTAAGTTTCATTCAGGTACCCGGTACCCTCTATTTTATTTTAATGTAATCAAAATATTCAGATGATGACTGAAGTGAATCTTTATTTTATCACCCGACTGCCGAAGTACAGGAGGGTTATTTGAATTAGGATATTTAGTGGTCACGACATGACCTTGCATTTTTGTCTCAGGAGACGGTACTTTGCAAGATTGTTCACTGGGTGGTTTTAACCTGTCCTCTACCTTCCTCCTTCTTCTTCAGGACGAGTGTTTCCGCGGCTATGTCGCTTGTCGCCCGCGGACTTATTAGAATTACTGTACCTTCCTGTAAAAGATTACCTTTCGCGTTAAAGTCTGTGCTCTTCTGTCCGCATGCAACTACTAAACTCCCAATGGAGTTCCGCGTGTCAACAGAGCATTTAAAACAACCCAGGGAGAAAGTGCAAGTGGTCCCATTCAAACCTGTCACTAAAACCCCTATAAATATCATGATTTGTCATGATGCATTAGAATGTAAACCGAAATTGTGTGTAAACTTATCACATTTGCCTCAGTTTTTCTCCTGAAATGATAGTCAATATCAATAGTTAACGTGCTCAGAATTTGATATTAATCGAAACGATTAAAACGACCACTGTTCTAGACATGTAATTACATAATTTCAGATTCCGTCTGCACTCCTTCCTCCCCTACTACTACTCGATCCAGGGCCGCAACAAGGACGGGTTCACGTACGTGTACTACGTGAACGGGGGCCACGCGCCGTGGGGCATCTACGACTACGTGAAGTTCGTGGCGCGCGCGGCGTGGCGCGGCGGCGGACTGTACCCCTGGCTGTGGGGCAAACTGCAAGCGGCGCTCACCATCGCGTGGCACAGGTAGTCGACACTAACTGCCATCATGTATAGCAGATGTAGTTGATGTTAAGCATGGTCCCCATAATCAGGACACATTACGTATATCTTATAGGACATTCGATCGGGTTGTATCTATTGTGTGATGAACCTGGGTAAGCATACCTCTATATTCCAGGCAGAGGTGTACGCCATTCTAGAATGTGCGGCAGCCAATCTGCAAAGCACCTCCCTCAATCGTACTATTTATATCCATTCGGATAGCCAGGCGGCTCTCTTGGCCCTAACCTCGTCACAACGTCGAGGCTGGTCGAGAACTGCCGGGATTTATTGAATGACCTGGGCACAAAAAACAAGGTTATATTACGTTGGGTCCCAGGGCATGCAGGTATCGAGGGAAACGAGAAGGCCGATGAGCTTGCACGAGCGGGGGCGAAGGGGACGCACTGCGGACCAGAGCCGTTCTGTGGCATCCCCAAAAGTCTAACCAAGCTCACTCTAAAGACCTATTGTTTCTACAAGAGTATCCAAGCCTGGAGAGCTTTACCAGGACTGAAACATTCCAAGGCGCTTATTAGAGCCTTTAGCAAAAAGGCGTCCTCCGATGCCTTGGCGCTAAGCAGGAACCGTCTACGCATGTCGGTAAGGGTGCTTACAGGGCATTGTCGCCTAAATAAGCACATGCAAACGTTAGGTCTGTGTGACACAAGGCAGTGCAGACTCTGCCTTGACGCGGAAGAGACGCCTACACACATCCTAACTGAGTGCCCCTGCCTTATGCGCAGCCGTAACTCCTTTCTGGGAAAACACATCATGTGCCCGGAGGAGATTAAATTTCTTGAGATCAACAGTATCCTGCAATTCTTCGAGTTTGCAGGACTTGACCAAGAATTGTAGTAAGTGGCGATCACAATAGATCAGCGATGGTCGCAGTGATATAAGGGCTCTCTAGTCCGGAAGCCACTACCAGAATAATAATAATAATCTATTGTGTATTGTCCGATCAGTAAATCTTAATGATTTCACGTTACTGGTGAAGTGAGTATTACTATCTGTCCAATGTCGGAATTCAGTTTCAGTACTGAGACTTTTTAATCGACCATTTTCGCTTAACGAAAACTATGATGATGATAAGAATGTCTTGGGTGTAATGGTGTGAGCAATATATTCTTAAAGGTTCGAAACTGATTATTTAACAGCATTCTTACCAAGTCAAATGCCGCGTTTCGTTCGTCCTCAATGTGTTGAATGGATATAGCGTAGTACCGACTCTCAGAGCATTGGCATCACACGATTTGAGTCGTCACACGTCTACGACTATACGTATGTGTCGTTCTCAGCGACAAGGAATCTTATTGCGGCTGGCACTGATGACACGAACCATCGCATTTGTCACTACAAGCGACCCCCCATTCGCATTACTGACGATGCCCATAGACATAGGTAAGCACCGCCGGACTAAGGTCTCTTTCCTCTGAGAACGACACTTACCCCCCAAACGTTTCCTTGCAGACAAGCCGCGAAAAACTCGCCCGTAGTGATAACGCCATAGAGTTGCCTTTCGTGTTTACTTGTACGAGGGCTGCCTTTTAAGTTCTGTCGTTTGCAACCCTCCCGTGATTGCATAAAAAAGAACTAGTGTCACGTTAAAATATTTGAATTTAGAATTCGAAAACAAAAGAATGACTCGAAATCGGCCCAACCGTTTTAGTACAGCGTTCGTTCAAAGTTGACAAGTCAGTTGTGAAAATGGAAATTTCGAAGGAAAATTTACGTGCGATAATTTTTTACAACTTCAAAAGGGGCTTAACGCGACTTCAGTGCTTCGAAGAGTTGACTACGGTTTTCAATGATAAAGCACCATGCCTTCGGACTGTGGAACGCTGGTATTTAGAATTTCAACGTGGTTGCTCTAGTCTTGGTGATAGACATCGTGAAGGTCGACCAAAAACAGCCGTAACCCAGGAGAACATTGATGCTGTACGGCAACTGATCATCGAAGATCGCCATGCGACATACCGTGAGATAGAAGCTTCCTTAAGTATTTCAGGGACCAGTGTTCACAGTATTTTGCATGATCACTTAGGCGTAAAAAAGTTGATCTCACGCTGGATACCACATTTACTCAGTGCAGACCAAAAAACGGCTCGCGTTCGATGGTGTCGCAAAACTCTGCGGCAATTCAACCGAGGAAACTCGAAACATGTTTACGACATTATCAGTGGTGACGAATCTTGGATATATGCCTACGATCCCGATTCTAAACAGCAGTCGACTGTTTGGGTGTTCCAAGATGAGCCAAAACCGACCAAAGTAATACGCTCACGGAGCATTTCGAAAAAAATGGTCGCCTCGTTTGTGGCGAAAAGTGGCCACGTTGCCACCATCGTGCTCGAGGATCGTAAAACGGTTAATGCTGACTGGTATACCACTGTCTGTTTACCAGAAGTCATCGGCGAGTTTCGAAAAAATAACCCAAGACGTCGTATAAGACTGTACCACGATAATGCGAGCTCGCACACCGCCCGGCAAACTATTGCCTTTTTAAAAGAGCAAAACGTCGAAATTCTGGAACACCCGCCGTACAGTCCAGACTTAAGCCCTAACGATTTTTTTACTTTTCCAAAAATCAAGCAACGACTTCGTGGTCAACGGTACCAGACGCCTGAAGAAGCGGTTGAGTCATACAAAACGGCCATTTTGGAGACCCCGACTTCAGACTGGAATAAGTGTTTCGAAAACTGGTTCGATCAAATGAAAAAGTGTATTACATATCACGGTGATTACTTTGAAAAACAATAAATACCATTTAACACTTAAATTGTCTTTAGATTTTCCAAACGACACAACTTAAAAGGCAGCCCTCGTAACATAATGTTATTACCGTACGATGAGCTGTGTAATTTTCTAACGTTCTTCGATGTCTCTTGATATTTAAATAGATATTAACTGTTACTCTTCCAATGTACATGCAATAATGTTAAATCTGCAGACTTTCGTTTTTGAAATTAAATGTGTGTTTTCACTGAAATAGTTTTGACTTACAATGCGCTTCTACTACGGCACTACTATATATTCATATATATTTATGGAGTTTATTATTTGAGTAGTCTAAATTTCGGCATGAATTACGGTTTCACAGATATTTTATTTTTATTCAATGTTGGTTAAAGATTGGTTAAGCCAGGTTTAGGCCAGTGCTGGCTCACTGGCTTGAAAAATAGGCCGGCGCTCTATTCCCGCCAGTGCTGGCAGCCAGTGCTTTACATATATATAATTTCGTTTCACTGGCGGCCCGCACTGGCTTCGTCTAAACCTGGCTTTAGTCATCGAATAAGGATAATGTTTCATGGTTGCGTGGTGTACATAGTTATACAAAACAAAATCGTCTTTGACTCATTCGCGTGCTAACCGGTTTAAAGGATAATTGCAATAGGTAGGACTAATCATCGGTAAATATGGTATTAATAACCTCTTGATATATTTAAGCGCACTAAGACTCGTGTGTAAATAACTCAATACGTACTCAGAATTTAACGCAGATAATTTTCGAGATCTCCAGAACCAGCCAATAATAATAATGTCCGAGAAAAATCTCCGAAGTAACGGATCTTCCCGTCGAACACAAGGTTCACAGTTCACACTACACATGTTTTAGGCGATCTAGGGAAATGTTTTATGAAAAGTTCATAAAAGTTGTTGTTTACCTATTATTGGCCAGTAGGTACGGGCATATACCTCTTTCTTCGTGTTAGTTATAATCTTACCGATAACCATGGCGAATTATTAATTGGTTTTAAAGCGCGTGTAACATCGTTGCCATTTTATCAGTTAGAGCTGCCGCACATTGACCCACGTCTCCGCCACAAGCTGACGACAAGTTGTTTCATACAATTTGTATAGCAGCTTAAAGTGCGGCAGAGTGGTCGCGTTTCATGGCAGCTACCTAGTGGCTGTAATGAGCGGGAGCTCTTAACGCTGTGTAGGTAGAAGACATCCGTCACTCCCGCACCTATACCTACTCGTCAAAACGTGGCGAATGTTTTAACCCCCGCGATAAGTGACAAAATGGCAACTATTTTACGCCCAGTTCAATAATTTATTACGTATCGTGTTCGCAAGAAATTTGACAAATGTCTGAAATCTTTTACAAAAGAACCGAATTCGTAATTTCAAGTTAATCCGAGCTTTGTAGGAAATATGGTGCCAATAATATCATGTTAATATACATTGTAGGGAAATTGTAATCAAGATATTTTGCATGCATACCAGTCTGTTGTAATTTCGGTTATTTATACAACTAGTGAAACGTAACTGTTCTGTAAATCCTCGATCGCTGTTCGCGATTGTGTTGGGCAGATGGAGATTTATGTCCTGAGACCACAAGCCAGTAATTACTAATTTTAATACATGTCATATCCAAGCAAACCCTTCCTTACTCCACTTAGCATTTTACTAGATTAGGGGTGAGTGTCTGTGTTTTCGAGTGTTTTAGAACAAATTAAAACGGGAATATGTGTTACGTTTTCAGGAATGCCTACAGAATATAAAGACGAGGAGCTTGTCCAGTAACCCAGAGCGAGGTTTTATTTAAGGACGGACATTTGTAAATTTATATTTTGAAAGTATTTATGGATGTATTATTATTTTATATAATTTGAC
Source organism: Epinotia ramella (assembly GCA_947578815.1). Classification (NCBI taxonomy): domain Eukaryota; kingdom Metazoa; phylum Arthropoda; class Insecta; order Lepidoptera; family Tortricidae; genus Epinotia; species Epinotia ramella. The sequence continues at coordinate 11,854,636 of OX388210.1, forward strand.
TTGTATTTAAATCGTGTCTGCGGAGAAATCGACAAAGATATATGTGATAAATTTTAGTTTTTACACTGATATAAGAAATTGCAATTTATTTCTCGTATTCGTGGAACATTTGGCACGCTTTTGTACGAGCTTTATGTGGTCCGAGAACAGGGACAAGAAGAAGAAGGCATGGGAACGTTGCTGGAATGTAAAGTTGTATAGTGTGCCATGGATAATTGCCACATTTAAAGTAAGGTGCCTGCATGTGTGTTCAGTATAGGAATTGTGAATAAACATTAAGAGATAATCAATTACATTCAGGAACTAGATTCGTACGGTCTATTTAAGGGTATTTGGCAATAAAATATACTCATATTTACAATTTATCTATCACGAAGGAGACTACATCAATCTACATTCGGCTTCAGGTTTGAGTGTTTTAACTCAAAGTCTGTTTAATTATTGCGTATAAAATCAATATCGTGATTATTTTGTTGTATGCCTTGCATTACATGCTGCTGGATATACTAAGTTAATGACAACAATTCAGAATATTATTTCTACTTAACGTATTCACCGAAATTTTACCTTATTTCTTGAAAAACTACATTTTATCTCTTGTTCCAAATCCTAGACCCATGTTTAGTGAACTTATTCAAACACCTGTCCACCAGGCAACCACAAGCTTCGTGATGGATGAATCTTGTACAATGCATTCTTGATGACGAACAAAGTAGGTTAAGTAGCCTAAGTTTATTATAGTATTTCCACACCCTCCGCTGCGCGCGAGGCAGTAAAGAGTTGGAGTGGGACACCTCTGTAGCGCTCTCTGTCGCGCCAATCATAGCAGGTAAGTCCAACAGAGAGCGCAACATACGTTTCCCGTATGTTGCGCTCACTTTCGATTGCCTCGCGCGCAGTCAAGATTTGGAATTACTATAGAAGGGTAAACCCATTGATTGGCATTCTAAAACTGCCACCTAGTTTTTACAGGACTCAACACTATTGCCTCGTAATTAAAACTTATTAATAATTGTAGGAATGCCAACAATAGGTTGGTTTACCCATTTTTTATTCATCGTGATCCGCATTAACATTATTATGTATGATATAGAATTAATTTATGAAACACGAGTTTACTTAGTTAAGTGGGCAAATTCTATCAATTTTCTTGGACTACTTAAATTATACTTAATTGTTCTAATATTTGAAGGAAGGTCCGTTTATTCGGATGATCCTTATACCGCAGAACACTACGGGAGTATCATATCAGGAACTAATTATTATTTATTTGTGCACTTTCGTAACCAGGTAGGCTTAAGTTTGTTACTCATTGTAAACCAAAGTATCTTTAATTTACATGATTTGTTAGTTGCTGTCGATGTGTTTTTCGATTAATTATTATTAATTAAATTATTGTTAAGTGTTTATTATGAAAACAAGTATCATTTGGACCACTATCCGTTTAGTTAATTATTAACTCACACACACACACATAAATTATGTATTGTGGTCATGTGAGCCTGAGAGAATGAGAAGAGATAAAAATGTAAGTAAATACTTACATATCTAAGTATCACTACTTAGAGACAGATCTAGTCTCATACTTTGAGAAATATAGTCAGCAAGGTGTTTTATCTGGCTTACCTTGCCAAAGTCAAATGTAATCACTCGACTTCCACGAAACAGGTAATAAGCCGAACCAAATAAATGCTTTGTTGCAACCAGATTTAATTAAAAGTCATATAATCGTAGGTACTTTAATTGTCAATTCGTCTCAGTAATGATATCTAACGGTGAGTTGTAATGATTCAAATTCCATTATTGTACTCGTGTAACTCAGTAGGTAGTAATCAAGGGATTTTCAGTAATGAATTTTTATAAATGTTATAATTATTTACTTACATTATTTATCTCAGTTCCTTGGTTTTTGGTCATCGTGTCACGGGCAATCGGAAGTTGACGAATGTTGGAGAGGGATTAACTAGATCAGCACAAGACCGCGCGCGAGCTCTCTCGCACTGTCCGTCTCTCTCTTATTAGATAACTTAGAAACAGACGGATATTGCGAGAGAGCGAGAGAGAGCTCGCGAGCCGTCTCGTGCTAACCGCGCTGCAGGTTGGCAAACTTCAGAAAATCTTGATGGGGCCTTAATTTAAATGCCCACTCCTGCAAACGGCCACATTACTTGCTGCTCGGTAAAAATCTTTAACTTTGCCGTAGGCAAGTATTGCACGTCTACTATAGAGATTCTAAATTAATTATATTTTCATTGTCAAACAAATGACGAGGCTTGTAATTTCTTGTTTTCACCCTGACACTACTTCACTGTCACACATGTTATACTTGATAAATTTTGTACCCTTACTATGGAGAACATAGCTTCCAAATAAATATCACTGTTGACTACAAAACCGTTTTTCAATACCCAGGATGATAAAAGAAAGCCGCCGTAACAATTTCAGAAAATCTTTATTTTTAATAATTGCTTCTTTTTTCATCAACTACCTATGCTGTACAAACTATATCGCTTAAATTAGAATTAGCAATTAATAATTGCACGTAAAAAAACTTAACAAATAGTTACCTTCAACTTTTCGATTGGAATGAACGACTATTACATTAAGTAATATACAATATTTATAATCCTACGAAATGATAATATTCAACAAGCAGTCACAATCGCCCAATGATATGTTAAAATTATTTGAATATTTTCATTATTGTTATTGCGGTGTAGTTATTAGGTATAATTGTGACTAGGATGGCAGCGGCGCGCGCGAGCTACGTGACTAGGTTCTCTCTTTCCATGGCGGCCGCCTTGTGGTTCTGCCCCTTGAAATCCTTTAGCCGTATCGGCGACGACTCATTGCCCGAATCACACTGAAAACAAAAGCTCCTATGAATGAAAAAATGTAACAAATTATAATTTCGTATCGTAAATAAGTATTGCAGTATAGTTATATGCACTTTTCTCCATCTCTTGTACTAGGTATAGTATTGAAGATTACCTCCAAAAGGTTAACTAATTTGAATGGAATTCCAGACGTTTTCATTTGCCCTCAATATTTAGGTAAGTACCTACTTTTGCCAAATGTTGCATCTAAAGCCACAACACAATATCATGCGACACTAATCCTTGTGTTGTGTCTAATACCTACCGAATATCCATATTAAATCATTCATGGTAGAAAACCTATGTTTAACAGAACAAATAAATCTGATTAAAACATCATAAAATTCACATCGGTTAAATTATGCGTCAAAGATATTATACCTACGAATACTATAATTAAATTTCATATATTTTTGAAGTGAAAACTTCTTTAGCGGCGCTGAGCACTTTTTGGGATGGGGAAAAGTTGTTAAACACGCGACAGATTTTTGTGACGTCAGATGTAAAGGAGGTCGCAAACTTTTATATTTTGCTGCTAGCCGATTCAACTTCATTCAAAACTGGACGCTATTCGTAAGAGTATAAAGCCGTTAAACACTTTTTGCAATAGCATATTCTGCAAATTAATTTGTAATTTTGTCCACGCGTCCTTTACCGTTTTGCTATTGAGCAAGTGGCGATGCGGCGCTTACCCGTTCGGCTGACACACAATAAGTTCTCACGCGCTAATTTGCAAGTGAAATAGTTTACTTCCGTTGCTACGGTATTCGTCGATTTGAAATGTCAAAATATTCCAGTTTTCACTTCTGCCGGCACTCCCGGAGTGCAACCCGGTCTTTTTTTTTTACGCTGCGAGAATAGTGCCTAAGGTGAAGAGGAGCTGTTTAATCCATATTAGAAAAGTCGGCGAATGCCATCTACCAACATATTTATACTTATGCTAGCTCTGTCCTAGCAGATTGTCGGTGGGATATTGTTTATCAAAGGTTTTGCTCGGAACAGTGGCACGTGTTAAGGTAATACATAATAATAAAAGTAAGAACGTACGACGGTCCAAGGGAGCCAGCTACTTGTTCGAGTCGCCCTTATTACTGTTACTGCGTCGTATAGGTATAGTAGGACACTAATGAAGTGACGTACGTTAGGTCCGAGGGAGCCGGAGTCTTGCAGTAGCAGCACGCTGTCCGTGCCGCGCGACTTCTTAATGCTACTGCGTCGTATATAGTACGATGCTAATGATACCAGTGACGTACGTTAGGTCCGAGGGAGCCGGAGTCTTGCAGCAGCAGCTCGCTGTCCGCGCCACGCTCCTTGTTCTTGAGGATGGAGCGAGCACGCGAGTCGCCCTCGTGCGACCGCCGCGCGACTTCTTAATGCCACTGCGTCGTATATAGTACGATGCTAATGATACCAGTGACGTACGTTAGATCCGAGGGAGCCGGAGTCTTGCAGCAGCAGCTCGCTGTCCGTGCCACGCTCCTTGTTCTTGAGGATGGAGCGAGCACGCGAGTCGCCCTCGTGCGACCGCCGCGCGACTTCTTAATGCCACTGCGTCGTATATAGTACGATGCTAATGATACCAGTGACGTACGTTAGGTCCGAGGGAGCCGGAGTCTTGCAGCAGCAGCTCGCTGTCCGTGCCACGCTCCTTGTTTTTGAGGATGAAGCGAGCGCGCGAGTCGCCCTCGTGCGACCGCCGCGCGCCTTCTTACTGCCACTGCGTCGTATATAGTACGATGCTAATGATACCAGTGACGTACGTTAGGTCCGAGGGAGCCGGAGTCTTGCAGCAGCAGCTCGCTGTCCGTGCCACGCTCCTTGTTCTTGAGGATGGAGCGAGCACGCGAGTCGCCCTCGTGCGACCGCCGCGCGACTTCTTAATGCCACTGCGTCGTATATAGTACGATGCTAATGATACCAGTGACGTACGTTAGGTCCGAGGGAGCCGGAGTCTTGCAGCAGCAGCTCGCTGTCCGTGCCACGCTCCTTGTTCTTGAGGATGGAGCGAGCACGCGAGTCGCCCTCGTGCGACCGCCGCGCGACTTCTTAATGCTACTGCGTCGTATATAGTACGATGCTAATGATACCAGTGACGTACGTTAGGTCCGAGGGAGCCGGAGTCTTGCAGCAGCAGCTCGCTGTCCGCGCCACGCTCCTTGTTCTTGAGGATGGAGCGAGCACGCGAGTCGCCCTCGTGCGACCGCCGCGCGACTTCTTAATGCCACTGCGTCGTATATAGTACGATGCTAATGATACCAGTGACGTACGTTAGATCCGAGGGAGCCGGAGTCTTGCAGCAGCAGCTCGCTGTCCGTGCCACGCTCCTTGTTCTTGAGGATGGAGCGAGCACGCGAGTCGCCCTCGTGCGACCGCCGCGCGACTTCTTAATGCCACTGCGTCGTATATAGTACGATGCTAATGATACCAGTGACGTACGTTAGGTCCGAGGGAGCCGGAGTCTTGCAGCAGCAGCTCGCTGTCCGCGCCACGCTCCTTGTTCTTGAGGATGGAGCGAGCACGCGAGTCGCCCTCGTGCGACCGCCGCGCGACTTCTTAATGCCACTGCGTCGTATATAGTACGATGCTAATGATACCAGTGACGTACGTTAGGTCCGAGGGAGCCGGAGTCTTGCAGCAGCAGCTCGCTGTCCGTGCCACGCTCCTTGTTCTTGAGGATGGAGCGAGCACGCGAGTCGCCCTCGTGCGACCGCCGCGCGACTTCTTAATGCCACTGCGTCGTATATAGTACGATGCTAATGATACCAGTGACGTACGTTAGGTCCGAGGGAGCCGGAGTCTTGCAGCAGCAGCTCGCTGTCCGTGCCACGCTCCTTGTTCTTGAGGATGGAGCGAGCACGCGAGTCGCCCTCGTGCGACCGCCGCGCGACTTCTTAATGCCGCTGCGTCGTATATAGTACGATGCTAATGATACCAGTGACGTACGTTAGATCCGAGGGAGCCGGAGTCTTGCAGCAGCAGCTCGCTGTCCGTGCCACGCTCCTTGTTCTTGAGGATGGAGCGAGCACGCGAGTCGCCCTCGTGCGACCGCCGCGCGACTTCTTAATGCCACTGCGTCGTATATAGTACGATGCTAATGATACCAGTGACGTACGTTAGGTCCGAGGGAGCCGGAGTCTTGCAGCAGCAGCTCGCTGTCCGTGCCACGCTCCTTGTTCTTGAGGATGGAACGTGCGCGCGAGTCGCCCTCATGCGGCCAGCCGCCGCCGCCGCGCGATTTGCCATTCTTACCTATCAAAATATTTATTTTTGTCAAGCAGGTATTAATACTTGATACTCGTGTATTATAATGAGCCCAAACTCGATGGAATTGCGTGGTTTTGGCGCCAACATCAGACAGTTCTGCGAGACTAGACTATAAAAGTTAGGTACAGGGTCTTCCATTAAGAATCAGTGATTTTTTAAATTTAATCAAACAATGGTTTTTATATAATATAGTACCTACTTATGTTAATATTTTTTATTTATGTGAATATGCATGGTTTGCCATTACTTATGGAATAATATCTAACTCAAATGACGTCCACGGTGTAAACGATATGGTTCAATTTTGTATAACTTTTGCACACAATTGAGGCTCTATGTCACGAACAACACGTGTAATGTTTACCTTAAGTGCATCAGTTGTGTGTGGCCTGTTTGCGTATACTGCGTCTATAGACACGACGACGACATGACACGACACGACACGACACGAGACGTTTAACATAAGTATAGCCTCACAAAATAATAATCTAGTGGTCGCCGTTCGTGTTGAAATACGACGGAAAAAATTACATTCATACTTTTGACCTACTAATAAAAATTAGTAATTAAATAAAAAATTACATTCATACTACTGACGACCGCTTTAGCCTAGTTGGTAGTGACCCTGCCTACGAAGCAAGAGGTCCCAGGTTCGAATCCCGGTAAGGGCATTTATTTGTGTGATGAGCACGAATATTTGTTCCTGAGTCATGGATGTTTTCTATGTATTTAAGTATTTATTTATCTATTTAAGTATGTTTATCGTCGTCTAGTACGTATATATATAGTACTCTTTGTCTAGTACCCATATTACAAGCCTTGCTTAGTTTGGGATTAGGTCGATTTGTGTAAGATTGTCCCCTAATATTTATTTATTTATTTTAGACTTTTAGATAAAATACCAGTAAAATACTACATTGAATGGTAGGTATGATAAATTCGTTTCAGACCGACTTAATTAACGAACGTAAAGCTAATAATTGCTATTCTTGTGTATGAATAAGTATTCAGTCATAAAGTTAATAAAAGTTTGAATCTGTTACCAAATAGGATATGATGATTGATTATCCTCGTGGCTATCCCTCTTGGTGCTGGTTTCTTCTCCTCCTCCGCCCACTCCTGTAACAGAGGCATCACTCGTATGACATCGCGACGCGTTATCAACTCATCCGAAAACCTACCTACTTTAAAACTTCTGCAACGAAAGTTTCCCCTACACCCTACTAATTCTAACCCTGTCTGATGAAGTAGATACACAGGATGTACCTACCTTCACATGAACACGAGGGATTTACATGCACCGTTGATACGACACAAAGACATAATACATAGGTATTTAGACTACTTCGGGCATCAGGGCATGAACTCGAATATGTTAGGAAATCGAAGAGTGGTGAGACCTCGTTTTGGGATATCGTTGTCTCAGTAGATAAGAAGGAAGCCCCAGGAAGCCGCGTGGACTTACCTGTTGGAAACGTGCCTTTCTGTGCTTGGGCTTGGAGTCGTCGAACGGCAGGCCGGGGACGGTGGGGGGCTCGTCGAGGGGCTGCGGCAGGCTGGAGCGCGACGAGTCCAGGCGCAGCGGCCCCGGGGCGCCCGCCGCCGCGCCACAGCCTGAGCCCGCGTCCGCGTCCGCGCCCGCGCCCGCGCCCGCGCCCGCGCCCGCGCCCGCGCCCGCGCCCGCGCCCGCGCTCACTCCGCTCGGCGACAGGCTGCCTCGCGAGCCGCGCGGAGACCCATCCCCCTGCGAACTTTTCGCACACAACACGCTTCCGTCCCCGGACGCACTCTTGCGCACCCCCTTAAACTCTGGCGGCACTCCACCCCCGCCCGCGCTGCCCCCGCCGCTACCGTCCAGGGGATTCACATACAAGTTTGATGAGTCGTTGTCGCCCGCGATGTCGCCCTCTGAAGGAAAAGGGTGCGTAAGGCATGATGCAAATGTATCTGCAACGTAAGACATAAGACGCACATAGAGCTGGGCACTACCACACGGACACGGAGTCGTACGGTGTGTGCAGCTCGTAAATGAAGCAATGAGGTGAAGTAAAATAACGTGCTGAATACATACATATTATGTACACATACTCGTACCTAGAACAATTCTTGTGTTTGGGGAGAGGATCACTGATAGATACACGTCAACACTCGACAAATGTATCTATGGAGACAATACTTTGCTGATATTTCTAAATGATATGATTACCTCTAGGTGCCACCTATAAAAGGTTCATAGCTTTACACGACTAAAGTATAAAAGAACAATATCTAACAGTTTTGCACTTCAAAGTCTAAATTGACGTATGCGGGTTCATGAGATGCATATATGCATATGATGTATCTACAGATCTATATCACAGTCTCATTTATAACAATATTTCTACAGTAATACCTAAGCATGACAAGCATTCATAAATTTTCGTCTACACTGGTCTACGCATCTAAAAATGTCTACGTACCTACCTAGTTATCTAAAGCGAATGAGTGTCCACTAACCAGGGTGTATACCTGTTCGATGTTATGTTTAGGTTTGTTTGGTAGATGGTTTTGTGGCAGGAAAGGAGGTAGCTACATACCAGGGCTGTCAAGGCTGTTAGGAGTGGCCTCGGGGAGCGCGTGCGGCGCGGGGTGGCGGTGCAGGCAGGCCAGCTCCACGCACACCGGCTGCCGCAGGTCCGACGTCGGCATCGGCATCAACTGCTCCGCGTCTATGAACTCCTTGTAACCCTATATCAAACAGTGACATTCTTATCTGCATCTTACAATTCAACTAAAGATTGGGCAAAATGGAGATTCATAACCGGATGGATTCTTGAATTTAAAACAAATATATTGTTTTTACAATCGCTCGATGTTCGCTCATAGTGTAACCATTGTATACTTACTGCTACCGCCTTTGGAAAGATTGTTAGCACGCAGAAACTTATATAAGGTACATGTTAAGTATTTTATAGGGTTAATCAACTCTAATATCAACTGCTGTTATGTAGAATTGGGTTATTGTCTTAGTACCTTGTACGTGCAAAAACAACACTCAAACTCAGAAGGCAGCTGATCCAAGTCTAACTGTTTGTCAGCCATCTTCTTTTCCTAGAAACAGATAAATCATTAGTAGTTATCCACAAAGGGATACTACGTGAAAATTAAAAAGCAGTAATCAGACATGCATGAGAAAATTAGTTTCTAGTTTAAAAAGGAATTCTAATTATTTAAGTAGTAGAATAGTTGCTGTAGTGAGAGTATATATTTGAAAATTAACGAGTGGTTAACCACGATCTAAATAAGGTCAAGGTTTGGGCGCGAGGCCTTCAGGGCGTTTTGCAACGCCCGTCACAAGGGGCTCGCAGAGCTCGCATCTCATCATCCCAAATTAGATAAGTCTAAATATTTAATGCTTAGTGGCGATTTAGATTCGTAGTGGCATAGATCTAAATTCAACTAATGTTAGCGTAAAACATCGGTGAGTTCTTACTGGCGTCGGATCGGGGTTTATGAGCAAGCATTTTTCTGGCGTGTCTGGCCCCTCGGTCGAGTAGCGTCGGTCTTGCTCAGGGCTGCTCTGAAACTGTGACTTTGTGTGTTAACAGCAAGCCAAGTGCACGTAACCTGCCCTAATATGGGTGCGTCCCAAACATCATCGTGCTGTGCTATATCAGGAAGAGCTAGTCAGTAATTCTTTCACGGTAGTAATAAGTGATTCTCAAATTGAGATCTTAATAAATATAAGAAATATCTATGTTTCAAAAGTAAGTCCTAGTAACACTTTGTGCCACGTCTAATAATCAATTTAAAGCAAAGTCGTGAGCTTTCAAATTAAAGATGTGTATCTGTAATAATTTCTGAATAAAACTATTTATTACCTTGAGTCAATGGGCATAGGTCTGCAAAGGACGCACCCAGCCAGTTCCCAGGGGTCTTACCTGATTGGGGTCAGTACTCTGCTGGAGCTTATTCGTGATGGCATGTTCGTACTGCTTATAGCAGCCAGTAGACGCCGGGCCATCGCCCTCCAGACTATTGGCGTCCCCCTGCGACAAGTTGTGTCCTGGAGACACACACCATCTAAGTAGTATCACTTTCCATTTTGTCACTCCTACTCCGTTTTTTTATTCGTATAGATACTAGGTATATGTAGGCAGGTAGTTACATGTATAGTTTAGATTAATTAACTGAACGAAGTAAACAACATTTAGAAGAAATGGCAAGAGGTAAATAGCAGCAGCGTGAACTACACAGCACACAGTCACACGAACAGTCTAAATATCCAGTGTCCTCCGGATACACACATCGGACAGTCCACAGCAGAGAAGTAAGTTAGTTCTAGAAAGCGTTAGGCTTACGCTGACTATGTAATCGACCTTAGTTATATAGTGTCTTCTTCGCACATCGCTAGCTACACGCGACGCGAGCCCGACCCCGTTTACGATTTATTACTAAGAGGCCGAACGTGACGACTGTGCAAGTAGCTCATCTGGCGTCGTCTCTCGCCTCAATGAGGACGCACTTGTCACCTGAAGACAAGGAATAAAACACTGAGTGCACCTCGTGGGAACGAGCGCGTGAAGTGAGCTGTAGCTGCGACGTTACGTGAACTGTTTTAAGGATGTCTGCGAGTCCGGAGTCGAACGATGCATCGTGCACTCAATCGACATTCATGCAATCACTGACATTTACCAATACAATGTAATATGAGCATTGACAACATGCATGAGTAAGGAAGAAATTACATTCACAAGCGGAGGACACCATGACATGAAAAGCGGCGAAAGCGAGCGATATGGTCGGCACTGACCTGTGTCCACGATGACGTCGATGAGGTCCATGCTCTTGGCGAAGGCGTCGCGCAGGTTGATGTGGTGGAAGGACACGATGGAACCCTCGCGCTTGGCGCGCTCCAGCGCCTCGCGCCGTTTGAGCGCCTTCTCGCGCCGCATCTGGTTCTTGTAAAACTCGGCGAAATTGTTGACGATAATGGGGATGGGTAACGCAATTACCAACACGCCGCAAATACAGCATACTGAGCCGATGACCTTGCCCAACGGGGTCGTGGGGTAAATGTCACCGTATCCGACTGTGGTCATAGTGATGCCGGCCCACCAGAATGTTTCCGGGATGGATATAAATTTAGTCCCCGGCTCTTCCTTCTCGGCGAAGTACGCCAGTGAAGAAAATATGAGCACTCCCATCGCGAGGAACAACATGAGCAATCCGAGCTCTTTGTATGAATTTCTGAGTGTGAAGCCGAGCGACTGGAGCCCGGTCGAGTGTCGAGCGAGTTTGAGGATTCGCAAGATTCGCATAATACGGAAGATTTGTACGACGCGACGGACATCTTGGAATTGATCCGTCGCGTTTTTGTTCGTTTCGAGTAGGAAGAGAGATACGAAATAAGGCAAGATCGCCAGTAAATCTATCACATTGAGTCCGCCCTTGAAGAACTTCCACTTATCCGGCGACGCACTGAACCGCAACACGTACTCGAGCGTGAACCACGTGATGCACACCGCCTCGACCATGGCTAGCTGCGGGTTGTCCATGGGCGCACCCTTCTCGTCGTACACTTGCATCTGGGGTATCGTGTTGAGAGTGAGCCCTATCGTGGACAGCACGATGAAGAGAATCGATATCACCGCGATCACCTGCAAGCACGCACGGCCGGTCAGCGGCGGTCGGGAGCTCCGCCGCCGCTGCTTTCGCATCGACTCTACCTTGGTTATAAAGTGTAACCCTACAGTGTATCACATGTGTCTGATAGGTAAATATTTCATCGCCAGTAGGTATGCCAGTGTCTATACAGAGTAATTGGTCCTACACATTTTTACAAATTAATCTAGGATGATAGGTAAATTAAGTATAGTTAGGTATATGTAGGTATATATTTACAGATAAATATTAGATAGACGATTAAAGCCAATATCTTAGTAAATATATAAATAGAGTCTTAAAGTTAATGCTTCAATTTTGGTGTAAAAATAACATCTATTCGTGTATATGTTAGTAGTGTTGTGTGGTCGAGGTGTAGGAGGTATATTAAGCTACTTCAGCTCCGGGGCGGACGGACGGGCGTCGCCGCGGAGACGGGCGGGGGTCGAGCACGCGCGTCCGTCCGTCGCCCGTGTCGCTCGGTTAGTATAGTGTTAGTCGGAGATACCACGAAGCATTTCTAAGCACTGATGGGATTCAGTATAACGGGGCCGGAGAGGGTGGTGACTGGTGTGGGTGAGGCGGGAGTAGGAGCGGGCGCGGGCGCGGGTGGGACGTGGAGCGGCCGGCACGCGCGACGCGGCGCTCAGCCGTGATGGGAGGCGGCGCGGGCGCGGACGCGCACTGCGCACACGCACAGTGCGCACACGCACATTGCGCACGCGGCGCGCATGCGCATGCGCAGGGCGCGCGCCGTCCCGTGCCGCCCCGCACGCGGGCCGACGAGCGCCGCGGCTGCGGCGGCTGGTCACATCGCGTAAGCCCATCCCATCTTTGCAATTTTGCGACAACAATTAAGCTTTGTTTTTTAGGGTTACCCCCGTCGGTGAACGATCGACGCGGCTGTGAACATTTCGTAAAAATTAACTGTAACGAAAGGTGATTAAAAATCGCAGATGGCTCGTCGCGTACCGGACATCTTGTTTAAGAAACAGAATGCACATGAAATATTATACATCCAGGAGCAATATTAGCGTATTTTAATTAATGGTTTATTACTACTCTTACATACATTTATCAAAAGTTACAAGTTCACATTGACTCGTTTGATAGCTACAAGTATAATAGCAGGCACGAATATTGGCCCCTAGCTGGCTAGACTTGAATAATTAGCACATTTGTTAGCAATGTTACAGTCGATCCAGCTGCTAATTGAACAATATGGTGAAATTACAATACATAAGATTTGAATAAAATATGTATGGTGCAGTTTTGTTTGAAGCAATAAGTACATTTGAATAACCATTGAAACAAGATAAAGAAATAGCAATAAATAGACAATACGTCAGCTGACTCACATTAAGAATACTTGTTCTTAAGAACAAAATAAATATATTGATACCTACGTATAAATTTATTAAATACGTAATAAATACAGTCGGTTCAAATACTAATAAATATATTGTTCATACTTACACAGTTTGTACCGCCGTTGTCGAAATACGGTGTGCTAAGCAAGACAATTGTTATACAACCAACGAAGAATTTTATCTACGACATTCAGCACGGTTTCGACAAAAGCGATCGCGGTGCGAGCACGACATCGACACGACATGGACACAACACCACAGTTCATACCACAAGTCGACGCCAACAGACATACTACAGGGGAAGGCAGTGATAGATGTTATTCATGCACCACAAACACGACGAAAACAAGAAAGCTTTTCACGTGCCCAATAAAATAATATCGCCCACAAAAGCCTGCGTCGTAAGTAGATACTGTTTTGTTTTTCAGTAAGAATTGTACATGTAAATGAACATACATTTGACAGTGTTTACGAAGCAAACTTTTAGAAAGTGTTGAATTGTGTAAAATATCTTAAATTCGTAGTAGGTAAAGTAAATACGTATAATGTAACAACTATTGTGTGGAGTTAACTATATAATGTTCTTAATAATAATGTGCAATATAAACTTATGCGGTTTATATGTAGGTGGATAGTGGATACATACTCGTTAGTGTAAATTGTGTAGGAATTACAATGTGTATTAAATAGAGTAATTAGTGTAATGTATTTGACCTAAGTAATACAATAACCCTAATCATTTGTATCATCAAAACGTGCTTTTAAACTTGACTTTATTCTATCTACTATTTGCAAACTAACAACTGTGCAGTGTCATTCAATTTAGATACCTACAAGTACATATTTAGTACAGTATATAAGGACTAGCTCACAGGTTGACAAAAGCATCTACTTAAACTGTCTGGTCACCTTTGATTCATCAAAACTAATATCCTAGTCCTTGGCAGCTTTGCTAAAGGTTAAGAAGATGTAGGTACTTTATTTGTTAGTTAGAAGGAGTCGTAATACATTACCCTAGCAGCGATACTCGTGGTGGGTTTCTCGAGGAGGTCCCAGAGCCATTTTTGGTACTGCGCACAGGTGCCCTGGCCAAACTCTTCCTCCTCGCGCTGTCGCAAACTCTCAGCCTCTTTCCTCATCTCCTCGTGGACATGTTCTTTGCGCTGGTGGTACTTGTGTTGGCAGCACGACTCGAGATACAGCTCGTCCACACCCCAGTATTCTAGGTCGTCGCTAAAGGCCAGAACGCACATCTCGTCCACGAGGTGAAGCTTGCCGGTCCGGTAGAAGTTCAGGATCGAGCTGAAGCTCTTTGGATGTCTGGAAAATCACGAGGAAACCAATTCAGTTTATTAAGTAAACAAACAATCGTCATTTAAAGTTTTATGCATTAACACATTAGCTCAAGCATTACCCGTCGAATATATAGTCAGACATCGCTCCACGTCCCAGTGCCGTGCCGTTCTTCGCCTGTGTCATCTGGCTCTACAAATATTTCCAGCAAATCGACCTACCTGTCAAAAAAGTAGTCGTCGTATAGCTCAGGCGGACTAACCACTCGTTAGATAGCCCAACAGCTTCAACGTACACCTAAGCGTGTTGTGAGTATTGTGACACACGCCCACTTCATTCATTTATTTAAACTTGCATTGCAGAAAAAAAAGACCGGGTTGCACTCCGGGAGTGCCGGCAGAAGTGAAAACTCAATAACATTGTAACAGTTTTTCGATCAGGTCACGTGACATAATCTTACGGTGTCACCCTAAAAATGAATTTGATGCAAATTTATAAACAATTATCAATTATTTAGGCGGACGGCCCGCGGGCGCGTTGGGCGCGACGGGGCGCCGGCTCTCGGCGCCCGTCGGCGCGCCGACGGGCGGCGGCAAGCACAATACCAATTTGTTTTTGCCATTGCCAAATATTTTTCAAAGCTTTATCTCTTTAGGAATAACGTCTAAATTCGAACTATTGGAATTTGCAAGAACAGCAGAGGGCGGTGGCGAGTTGGCGACCAAAATATCAATTTGTTTTTGCCGTTAGTAAATATTTTTCTAAGCTTTATCTCTTTAGGAATAACGCCCAAATTCGAACTATTCGAATTTTCTCAATAGCAAAACGGTGAAGGATGCGTTGGTTTAATTACAAACTTATTTGCAGAATATGCTATTACAAAAAGTGTTTAACGGCTTTATACTCTTACGAATAGCGTTCAGTTTTGAATGAAGTCGAATCGGCTAGCAGCAAAAAGTGACCTCCTTCACATCTGACGTCACAAAACTCTGTCGCGTATTTAACAATTTTTCCCCATCCCAAAAAGTGCTCAGCGCCGCTAAAGAAGTTTTCACTTCAAAAAGAACTTATGAATAAAGCATTCTCTACCAATCAACCATAAGGCAAGGCACATAAATTGTGGGCGGTGCAACTTTAATTAGACAAACAGCTTCATCTAACCAATAACCGCACCTGTCGAAGAAGTACTCGTTGTCCTGCAGTGAATAGTCATCGCAGAGTTCTGTGATGGCCTCGTGCGTGTTGCAGTCCCGCAGTCGGCCGAGCCGCGTGTGCGGCAGCCGCTCCAGCGTGCGCCAGAGCACCTCGTGCCGCACGCCGCCCACGTTGATGATGACGCGTTTGCTCAGCGCCTTGGCGCGCAGCATCATGAACGGCTCCGGCGGCAGCGACGACATCGACCTGGAATGTACCAAGGAGATTATGGTGCATCGTAGGAAAGTGGGGCGTTATGTTCATATGTAGTAATTATAAGTAGATGCTATGTGCATGTATAAATTCGATTCCGCTCTCGACAATTTCCTTGTTCCAAATTAACTTTCCAAAGTTAATAAAGAGAACATGATAGTACCCAAGGGAAGCCTCCTAAACTTGTCGTTAGTTGTCTCAGGTATTTGTGATAGATCCCCTCGACGGGGGGTCCGCTACGGAACAGGTGGAGATCGAGGAGGCAGGCGCGTCAAAACATTTGGCGAGCCTCCGGGCATCCGCGATGGAGCCAACCGGCTCGGGTCACCCTCACCCCCCGCGCTTGGGATTTTCGTCACGCATTTTCCCACCAAAAACCGAAGGTATTTGGGCTAGATAAAGTTTGACCAATTTTAGCTGTGTTGAGGCAGTGTGTCGAATCGTTTCTCTGAAATGTTTCTTAACTGATTTTCAATCAAGTAAACTTTACCGATTAAATAAGACTAGGTAGGTACTATCAGTTTTAAGGGGCTTACGCACTAGTTCTGTACCAAGTCCATTTTGATACAAGTCGTATTTAAAAATCTACCTTAAGATGCAAGGAAATCATCAAGAGTCAGAACTCAAATCCAAAGTTTTTAATATCACGCTGGCGATACTTTTTTATAAGCTTGTTGCAGAAAAGCATGGCAAAATAGCTGCTGAAACCACTCACTTTATCTTAGGTGTTGAATCATACTATAGGTTTGCTTTCTACGAACTATTGGCTTCGTCGACTTCCCGTAAAGTTGTCTTGTCACATGTACGCTCATTACATTTAGTTAAAGCACTACTTACTGATTTAGGCACCTGGTAAGTAGGTATTCTTATGCAACTATTTATTTTTTCTCACAAGATAGCTTTGCTTACGTGCTTGCCTAAAATTACTTTGCAATAAAATCGTGACTATGGTAATATATCACCTCGAATACTGGAGTTCCATTGTGGGTCTGTGGGCCAATGATCAGTTTTAGGTTTGTTCGGGTTGATGTTGATTGTTACAAAATTGATTGCAAACATGATGTAATGTAAATATATCCTGTAAACATTGGGTTAAGTTATTACGTTTCGCTTTTTAAACTAACTTTTTTCGTTAGACGTTCGAAAAACGTTTGTTTTAAAAGTGCACCATGATATTTAAGTATTTAAATTAAAAAAAGAACAAGTTGCCTTATGTCTCATGTTCGCTAAACATTTCATTTTCACGATGATGCTAAATGTTGACTTGTTAGTACTGTGCTGTGTGAAGACGGCCGTATGCATGACATCAAGTCCTTATGTAATCATTACTTCCAAAGGTTCTCGAGTGGCGATCACGTATTGGAAGGTGCAGCGTGGGTAGACCACCCACAAAGGTGGACTGATGACCTGGCCCCGTAGCATGGATGGCGTTATCACGCGATAAGTGACAGGATAGGCGCGTCGTCTCGTTCTATCGAACGGTGTCAGCCAGGGACGGAAGCTCTATCCTGTCACTTATCGCGTGATAACGCCATCCATGCTACGGGGCCAGGTAAAAGTGGCGGGAGTCTGCTGTATGCGAGTGGCGCAGAATCGGTAATTGTCGCACTTTTTTGGGGACGCCTATGTCCATCAGTGGAGTGCTTTCGATTGATAGGATGATGGTAATGAAATAAGTTAGTTTAGCTTATAAATGAAGGGAGTGACCTGGAGTGGGTCCGCTGTAGCTGCGCATGGCCGGGCGGCGGCGCGGGCGCAGGCGCCAGCCCGCGGTCGAGCGGCGCATCCTGCGCGGGTGCCGCGAAGCCCATGGGCGCGCGCGGGGGCGAGTCGCCCACCTGCACAGATAACACATTATGAGAGTCTACCCGCTGAACAAATTATAAGGGCTACCCGCACGGCACCGCCCGCATATTGCAGAGAACGCAGGCGTTGTTTCGGGGTTAAACAAAGCCTATGCTACCTGAAGGCTTATTCTATATGCTGGAAGAAGATTGTTTGAAAGCGGATGAGTAGTTTTGAAGATGAAATGGGAATAGACATACAGAGTTATTTTCTTTACCGTGATGCCAATGATTAGAAAAACTGACCAATTGTATGCATAGTTTTATTACTAATCAGCGTCTAGGCGCGCCAAATAGAAATAGACGCATGTACCTAAGATATCGATGTGTCTGGTTCTAATGCTAATTGTTTGTGGTTCAAGCGTGTATTCAGTTAGCTCTCTGTGGCGGTGCATGAGAACATTGAGAACAGGTTGTTATCATCCACCGTCACACATGGCTTTGAACGAGTTTCCAATAGATCGGTTGTCCGAGATCATCCCCGTATCGCTTTTCCAGTTGTGCCTTAAAGGAGCCTAAGGAAAATTTGACCTAGTTGTGATAAGACCGGTTTCCTTACGATGTTTTCTTCCCCGTTAGTGTTAAATATTAATTGATTTCGTTACTAAGTTTTTTTTAATACCTACCCGGTGGTATCTACCTACGAGCCCGGCCGGCGTCCAAAACCCCCAGATTGAAATTCCCGTGCTTTAAGTATTATCGCTCGGCTAGAGTAGATTGGGTTATAGCGATTAAAATGGCGAAAACGTTTCGAAAGCAAATTCGTGATGCCTCTTATTCTTTCTCTTCGTAAGTGTTTGAAAATAGTTTTTTTTTTTACCAGCAAACAAAACTTAAGCTTGCGTGTACTTAAACTTACTCAGAAAATATCAAACCTCAAGTCATGCTAACAGAGCATTTTGACGTTTCATAAAAAGATGTTGATTGACCATGATACCTAGGTACCTATATTCTGAAATGTGTTTGTATAGTCGAGGAATGAAAAGATTGACCACTTTTCGGCCTTATTTCAAAGCTATTATATAAGGTCCAAAAGTGGTCAACCTTTTCATTCCGCGACTGTACCTGCCAGCGCGCAGCGCCGCGGCCCGCGCCCTCGCCCCCCATGCCCGCTAGCTCATGGTCCCCGGCGCCGCCTCATCGGCGAGCGGGGCCTGCCACTGCGCAACACCACTGGTCCTGTCAACAACAACATACAGTTCAGTAAATTGAGAGCATGGGAATTCTGTGCTCCAACGGCCGGGCATATCGTATGAATTATCGATGGTACTTAATTTAAGAGCGAGACAGGTATGATTTGCAACAAATTCTACGTAACCAAGGCCTTATTTGAATATACTTACAAAAAATAAAGAGTCGAGTAAATTAAGCCCTTAACTCTCCGGCCGGGACTTTTTCTTCGACCAAGCAGGATCTTGTATGCGTTATGTATAGCACTTGTGGTTGAGATTATACTAATAGACTGTTCAGGTTGACCAACATTAACATACCTACATAGACAGTGCTGCCACTTATTTATTTATGTGATTGATTAAAACAACAGCAATATCATTAATCTACTTTAAAGATACGCGAAATAACCCAAAAACATTTCTAAGTATGAAGAGGGACCCAAAATGTAATAAACTTACGCCAGCAACACTAAACTGCAAAATAAAAGTAAACAGAAATCCGCCTCATAAAAATTATAGCCTTCGTATATTTATAACAATTTCCTTTTATTACTGCTGACATAATACGGTACAAGTATAAAACGTAATCCAGAAGTCGTAACCCTAGATAGGAGATATTTATAATATACAAGATAATATATACACGTAATAATAATATACACGTAACTATATAGTGTTGTGTAATGTTGCCTTCACACCCTGTCGTCACAGACCTTTTGGATTTAATTATGCAATACTATAAACAGCCTAGACAACGTGTCACCCGTTTTGCAAATCTATTCCATTTCCGTACATTTATAGAAGAGAAGTTGATTCGTCGACAAAGCGACCCATTTCCCTGTTATAAATATTCAGCCCTCCACTACCAGGAAAGTGATTAATGGAGCATTACACGAGATAAATGTTGAGACGCCAAACTACTTAACATAATCCTGAACCCGTGCAATTTTAATAGGTCACGGAATCCATTATTTCTATAGACAGTTCTGCCTCTGTCTGTTGGTCAGGAGGTTAATCTGGCTTTCCATATTACATAACTAACTTAATACCAATATTTTCCGCGCGTGAACAACCGGTCTAATCCCAACAACATGGTTTAATTTGCCCTCTGGGTTAGGAGAAATTTGTGCCTAAGTCAAATCTTGGGATAAGGTGCCAAAGCGGAAACCGGGCTCCTTTGGGACACAATCGGGAAAATCAGTAGGAAGATGATGATGTTGCGCGCGTTCGCTTCCTGCGCACACGCCGAGTTCACGTGTGCTCACAAAACATACGTACCATTTTGATATGCAATATGTCAAGTCAAATTGACCTGACAGAGGGATCCATTGGATTAGTAGAAAGGCAACATCCCCACCCGTCCTTCACCTTTTCATCCCTTAAATCTGTCACACACCTGCTCGCTGAATGAAATGTAAGTTCATTAACAGCTAAAATTACCTACCTTTTGGGTTAAATTACTTACCCGAGTCAAAGGTTGGAAACATTTGGGCAGTATAAATTAGCAGAATTTCATAATGCTACCTACTTCTATAATTGGTTTGAACCGCATTTTCAAGAGATAGGTACAATAGTAAACAGCGGTCAAGTGCGTGTCGGACCACGCGCAATGTAGGGTTCCGTAGTTGCCTGTCCGTCTTTGACCTTTGTTACATCGACACGCACGCGTCAACTAAGCGTTGCGGTTGCGTCGCCCGAATTTGTACGCAAGTTGGCCTTTTCGAGTAGGTAGGTACATTAATTAAGTTGGTCGACTATTACTCGTTAACTAGTTATGCGTACTTTACCACTGCCATGATTTTTTCATATACCCAGTAGTAACCATTTAGCCGGACGCATATGACTCTAATTAAAATTAGGGCTTTAAATCCCAATATCTCGCAAACGCATCCCTGAATTAAAACCATTGCTTTTAAAGACCCATCTTATTTTTAAACAATCTACTTATGACTAACACACCACAGGGCTTACTGAAAAAAAAATTACATCCGCACTGTATATAAAGGGGGAGAGGTACCCTAAAAAAATGTTTTTTTGAGAAATTTTATTCTATCGTCTTGTCGGCTTGATTGATTTATATACGTACGCATGCCAAATTACAGCTTTCTAGCAGTAGGTAAGGGTCACTGAGCTAAGACAACTATTATATAATCTGTGCTAATACGTAGACGGACAGATAGACGGACATTGCGAAAGTATGAGGGTTCCTTGTTGACTTCGTATCCAAAAAAATGAGTGAGAATTGAATTAATTCAAACAGGTAGGTGTACGGTAAGAGGCATGAAAATTGCAAGTATTATTTCATCCATGAATCTAGAATTGGTAAACTATTATAAATCAATTTTGTGATATGTAAGTCGCTGTAGACACCGCCCTTCTCTACAGCGAGGTCAGGGCGCGGGGGAGGGTACTTACAAGTATAAGAAAACCGAAGAACTTACCACACATAGGTACTTGGATGATTGATATTTTATTTTTAGGCCAATCAGGAACAATCATTATTATTATTATTATTATATTGCTGTGCCCTAACGGGGTTTATGCTGAAAAATCTAATTACTTATAAAATTTTACAAAACCCATAAATGCAATAAATTAATATGAATATGAACACTAAAATAATAAATAAGCGCAGTCGCAGCTCGCCGTAGCGCGTAGAAATCTTAAGGTGAGGCATCTTGAGGAAATTACCACAAAGGTGTAAAATGGGGCTTCGAATTTCCTACTTAATTACGCGAAAACTACATAAAATGTGACAGTTTCTTCTTTAAATGATATTTGAAGATATTTGCGCCCCAAATGTATGTAATGTATTATATATGAGGCCCAAAACACGATTTGATTCATTTGCCTCGAGATTAGGATGGCAAAGTTAGCTCTGATTTTGCGTTTTTTGGTAGCCCGAGTTGACTAAAAACCTGAACCATTTTTTTGCTTTTCAATTTACAGTATTTATTTTTGTATTCTTTTGTTCCTTATTATATATGTGACAAACAAGTGGGCTCCTTTTATTTTTAATATACATAAATCAGTAGAATTAAGCGCATAAATACAAAATCACGCACAAATCTGACACGCATAAGTCACTTCCTTTCAATTTTAGTAGGCAGATGGCCATGAGGCCTCGTACTGGAAGGACTACTGTCGCGATTTTTTCGTTTTGACAATTGTGTAATTCGCTAATTTAATACCTCTTCTTCTTCTTATTTAAGAGCTAGGCTCTTGTCGGTGGAGTAATTTCCAACTTGTTCTACATTCTGCCTTTCTTTTTATTTCTCTGTACGATGAAGCGTTTATTTTCTCTTTTATATTATTCTATTCTTGTTTTATTTTGTTTATTTTTTTGGGAAAAATAGAAGGAAAAAGAAAAAGGGGAAGGCCGAGGATATCTTACATGGAGCAAATAAAAGAGAAAATTTAATACCAGCAATCTAAAAATAATACGTTTGTAGGGAAAATTCATAGGGTGTCATGTGGATAGTTAAACGTTCAAAATAGATTTTCTGTCATTTATGCTACTATAAAACCCAATATACCATTACAACCCGATTTTTCATATTTGTCCTCTTAGAGCCCGTTCTTAATCAAAAAAGTTCGAATACCTTTAATTAGTATGTGGAATATTTTTTTATCACACAGGGCACATTGTCTTATACGGTGTACGTGGGTGTACGTGTGTGTATTTGTCATAACATCTGACATATAGGTATGTTTGCCATTTGTCATTTATGTTGTCTTTGACACTATTGATTTTGCAAGTGCATTTGAATAAATAAAATAATACTCGTATAACTCAAGGAACTTCGTATCGTTGTACAAACTAAGGTGAGTATGATAATATATACTGCGATCCCGCCGTAATAATGAAGCCGCCCAATGAAATTGTCCTGTTTTCTTCCTCAAAAATCAGCAGTGGCAACAAATTGAATATTGTGGAAATACATTCTCAGAATATTTATAATATCAACTCGGAATCTGCAAGCATGAGGCAAATTGTGTTATTGTGATCAATTCAAGACGAAATGTCACCCGATTGGATACAGTTCTTCAAGATACCTAATAACTACACTTCAACTCCATGTTTTTAACTAATTCACTAGCAAGAATTGCTACGCGCTACGCTTCCCGTGGTTTTCCCCCGTATGTAGCGGAAAGCGCCTACGGTGTAGGCGCCCGCTAGGCGGGTTGCTGGCGGACCTGAGTAAGAGTTTGAGAGTCAAATGAATAAAAAGAAGTAGGTAGCAAATATTTGTAATATACACGGTGGAATTTAATCGGTGATCAGGAATCCAAAAATCTTAATTATCAATCTACACAGAAACCAATACGTGAGATCTCGTGCAATATAGCTCACAATCTAATTAATCACACTTAATTAACATCGGTAAAATGTACACTGACTGAATAAATGGACACCCTACTTTTATTGAAGGGAAGTTACTCGTAAGTGTACATACGTCAAGTGCTTGCTGGCTTTGGCGGGAAACTAGACAGATCAGACGTCAATAAATGACCACCATTAGTAGGGTGACAATAAATTTTATTTAAAATTTAATTTCAACTTCAAAATTAGTTATGATAAAAAAAAACTTGGTTCCACTTAAGTACTACATAAACGTGACCGCCATCGATTACTGAATTAGAAAAATGGGTTCCTGTTCACCGATTAAATTCCACCGTGTATAAATGCAGCTAAAATAGCAACGTATTCCATGACATATAAATGTGCATTTACAAGCCTATAAGAATAAAATAAAAGATATTGTTTATTTTTATATTTGATGATGCAATTGTATGACGTAATTACACATAAAATTATATTCTTGTGGTATAAAACATACAAATGAAGTAATTGTTTCATTTTCTTAACCTACCTACTCTCAAGCTAAGGAATTCACTAGATCAGACACATTCTGCTGCTTTTATACTCTGCTTGCCCCTTGGTCAAGTGCGAGCCGGACTCGTGCACGAGGGTTCCGTACCGTACTTACTCGCAAATTTTGCATGTCTAGTTTAACGTGAGCTTCCGTCGCGAATTGTTTACCAGCGTTTTGGTGCCCGCTTACGCTGGTTATACAAATTTTGAATGCGATGTACCTAGTTATAAATTGACTTGACATTGACTTATCAGTTATCAATAGCACATATTTCATATACCAAAATGTACCCTAAGAAACTACTCAGAATACGAAACTGTCAACTAGTTTCTGTAATTTTTCAATAAGATGTTTTAACGATTTTGCTTGCTCTATGGAGGTCGGCGACTGATTTCAATTCATAATGTCCCCAAAGAAAAAAAAGACCAAGGTTAGTGACCTGCCGCTGTAAAGTGATATGGTGTGCGTGAAATATAGTAGTGTGTGTCACTGGGGAAAATTACGAAAATGTTGCGCCGCCTAGTGTTATTTTAGTGTCGCGTATGTAGCTTCATTCGACTTGTTTCGCCTGAAAGGGTTACGGGGCCACGAGTTCGAATGTCCTAAATATGTCCGATAGTGCCACTGTTATGCTTTAGTTAGGAAAACCCAAATTTGCAAACAAAAGTTCACGGTGAATAGCGAACGTTTCAATGGTCTTCAGCAACCGAGCTCATAAATCACAATATTCACGAGAAATATTACGACTAATTCCAACCTCAATGGTCGATGGACTGATTGAATGGCAGGGTCGCAAATGTACACGTCCCCTACATAACATAAGTCAGCTACAATCATTCGATATACTACTTACTTACACATAACATGTATTTTGAAGCAAAAACACCGTAAAATTAAAATTGTAGGATTTTGAAAATATAATATGTACCTACTTAATAAAATGTTACAGTAAACGTTTATGTATTTATTTAAACCCTATTGTACAATACAAAGAAGTACAATTGGCGGGATTAAAGCCATGAGACATTCTCTACCAGTCAACCAATAGGCTAAACAGAAACATTTCACACACGTTTGTTTTATTGATAAAAATGCTCTTTATTTTTTGTTTATTTAAAAATTCTATAGCTTAAATAGGGTCATTTCGCCGGTTAGCGACCGCCTAATTTCATATGCCGGTTGGCGACCACTTAGCTGAGTTGGTGAACTGAAAGGATATTTTCTCGGTTTTTTAGTAGATTTCTATTCTAAAACAACAAAAAAATGCATGTACAACTAATTGTCTCAATAGGGTCTGTAGAATTGATGTTATCTTCAATAGAAAAAACCTTCTCCTTCAGGTGGTCGCTAACCGAAGATGGTCGTGTAACCAGCGTAATGACCCTATCAGAGTAATAGATAAAACCTTTCGTAACGCCAACTGAATTGCCATCTACGCATTTATATAACCCTGGCGACCCTAAGTCTCGCAGGCTCCATGACATGCCCTCAGTAAACATATTCCCGTACTTCCGTCTACCCTGTACAGGTATGAAGGCAACTAGCTGTTTGTTTGGAGAACATCAAGAGCGCCACGGGCGGGGGCGCAATCGATTACCGGCTCGCGTGGCGCTCCCCGGCATCGAGACTTTGATCGACCCTAATCTAATAATAGACTCTACTTTCATTGCACTAGCTGACGATTGAAATGTAAAATAGAATAAGAATAGAATTTATTGCATATCACATTTCAGACATAGGTGGTGAGTAAGGTTGTCAGAGCTGCCGAGGACGCGCTGTGTGTTAGAGCGAGACCTGCGGGCCCAAGATGGTAGCCATTTTATCACTTATCGTTCTGCATGAGTCAGCAGTAACTCTCGCACTCGCATACTTGTCATAACGTGACAGATGTTTTATCCACAGCGATAATTGATAAAAATAACAACCATGCATGCTAAGAACGCCGCATTTGTCGCTAGCTGTCAAGGCAGCGAATTCTTAAATGAATAAAGGTAGACAACGCACTAGTGACTCTGAAGTCACAAGCGGTCATAGCTTACCATCAGGTAGGCCATATGTTTGTTTGCCACCGTCGGTATCAAAAATCTATTCATCGTGCACGGTTGCGCGTACGCATGATTTTCGCTTAACACTTTCTCTGCCAAGAATCGCTAGCGTTTCCATAATCGGCAGATAGCGCGTTTCGCGACACCACACGCGTCGCCTTATCCTGCAAGGTCTTGTCCAGCACGCAGTCGCAGCACGCCGTAGCGCGTAGAAAGCTTAACACATTCACTGCCAAGAATCGCTACGCGCTACGCTAGTAGCCAATCCCGTGGTTTTCCTCCTTTGTAGCGGAAAGCGACTACGGCGTAGGCACCCGCTAGGCCGGTTCTTGGCAGCGAAGGTGCTAATAGCCGGAAACACCTGCTACGGTCTACGGCGTAGCACACGTAACGTTGAAACCAACAAGTATAAAATGTTAAAACGCTGTCAACACCAAAATGCCCTTGAGGATTTTGGATAGCGCGAACACTGTATATTTGTATCGGAGTAAACGAGAGCGAGTGTTACTGGGCGGCCCGGTTTTTGAAGATAATATTACATAAATATTGAAATAAAAAAAGGGTGGACTATTAGTGAAATATGACTCGCTAGCAGTTTAGGTATCAATATGTTGACTTCATGTTTTTAATTGCAGACTCATACGTCAAAAAAATAAAGACATAGAACCGTTTAATGTGATTTTAAGACCAATCTTTGCAATTATTTTCTATCGAGCCGATTTCGTCCAATTATGTATTGAGCCCGTCCACGGTCTTTGAAATATGATGAATATTAACATATATTTTATTTGATGTGCTAGAACAAATAGTTTTTCTTGAAAAAAACTGCTACACATTCATTGCCCAGAATCGCTACGCGCTACGCTCGTAGCCGATCCCGTGGTTTTCCTCGTATGTAGCGGAAAGCGACTACGACGGTCTGACGCATATGTGTCGTCATGGGCCCTGAATGGGTTAAATAACATCAATTTCACCAAATTAGGTCTTGTCAGCCTCTTAACTATGTAATAGGGTAGATGCAACTATAATATTTACCATTATTTTGTGACCAAAATAATAAACATAAAATAATAGCTACTGAAACGTTTTTACTTTAGTTTATTCTAATTTCAAACAATAATTACGATTTGAAGTAATGTGAAACGGAACGTGTTTTAATCCAACAATCAGCGTCTGGTGACGTCACTCCTGTCAAAAGTCAAAACTTAGGCAACTCTATGACATCTAGGGACGAACCACGGACAAACAATTATGTCGAGTGACACACATGAGTGACGTCACAGGAACTGTAGATCCGTTTAGCCGCGAAAGTTTAATTTGTCAGTTTGTAACAGGAATTTTTGACTATAAATCATAGTATTTTAATTTTTTAATACGTTCGTGGTCTATTCTACTATGCGATTATTTCAAATGAAAGCAAAATTGAAATATTGCATCTTCCCTATGGTAAACTACATACTTGCGGTGTACGGTCTTATGATATTTCCCAAACAACTCTAGAAGTGTTCTTATTAGAAAGAGACGGACATCCATCTCGCCGCGACACAGCCAGCGGGCTGTCGACGAAGCGAAACGTTCGAAACAAGATTAACTGCACCAACAGTCACATTCTCATATTGACTACCGCTTTAGTCTAGTTGATAGTGACCCTAGTGAAGATAGAAGAGAACCCAGGACGGGTTCGAATCCCGGTAAGAGCATTTATTGGTTTGATGAGCACGAATTCCTGAGTCATGGATGTTTTCTATGTATTTAAGTATTTCTTTATCTGTATAAGTATGTTTATCGTCGTATAGTACCCAAAATAGAAGCTTCGCTTAGTTTGGGACTAGGTCGATTTGTGTAAGATTGTCCCCTAATATTTATTTATTTATTGGGAGGGTTACAATAACCATGGCGGGTTTATGTTGCGTAGTTTAGGGGTTGGCCACTGGTTGACTCCATTATCAGATCAGCTCATTGATACCATAATATTACGTTGTAACCAAATTAACATAAGTTAATAGTACCATGCCAAATGTCAGTTCAATAGGATACCGGCAAGCAGCTGTAAAATGTTTTGAAAGTTCTGAAAACAACCGAAATACATGATACTTAAGTATTTACCTACATATGAACAGTTCAAGTTGAATAAATGCTTATAAATAATGCAAACATTGTAAACTGGGTATAAAAAAAGAATGCTTTGTCTAACTAGACTACTACTAACAGTACTAAATACTACCTACATCCATAGCTATTAGCTAACTGCAATTACACACCACCTGTACATGCACGTATATAAGGGAGACCTAGAAACAGCGCTTCGCAATTACGATCCAATCGACCCTAATCTAATAATAGAAGTTACCTCTGCATCGTACATGAAGTAGAAACCTAGTAAAGATTAAACTTGCCTGTATTTAGCATGATAGCTAATCTAACCGAGCTACTTCGATACAATTGCCTTTTATATGTTAAGTTTCGTCAATAATTGATTACTGAAACGTTCCTTGGCATTACAACAATAGAGTTTAGGTTATATCAATATGACGACCGGTTAGCCTAGTGGGTAGTGACGCTGCCTACGAAGCTGAAGGTGCTGGGTTCGAATCCCGGTAAGGGCAAATATTTGTGTGATGAGCATGAATGTTTGTTTCAGAGTAATGGATGTTTTCTATGTATTTAAGTATTTCTATCTATTATATATATCGTCGTCTAGTACCCATAACACAAGCCTTACTGAGCTTACTATGGGACTAGGTCGATTTGAGTAAGATTGTTCCTTTATATTCATTATTATTTATATCTAAGGGATGGTCGCGTAACTTTTCTAACGCACGTTAGGACAACTCAACTGTAATTTTTCCATAAAAAAGTGACATTTCGATCTAAGTACCTGACGCGCGCACAATGCGTTACGGGTCGACCTGCTATACTATCTGACATTTAACACATTCACTGCCAAGAATGGCTACGCGCTACGTTCGTAGTTGATTCCGTGGGTTTTCGCTACCTAGCAGGTAGCGAAAAGCGCCTACGGTGTAGGCTCCCGCTAAGCGGGTTCCTGGTAGTGAAAGTGTTAAAAAGGTAAAGTAGTAAGATTTCATTGAAATATAGATCAACTAAACCATCTATACCTAAATCCTACTAATATTTTGTAATTTATAAATATAATCATTATTTTCAATAAGCTAAATGCCGACATCTACAGTCAGCATCATATAGTTAGTAGCAGCCAAATATATCGTAACACTTCCTTACTCCTATAGTAACAAAGACGTGTTCCGATATATTTGGCTACTTTGCCTGCTACTAACTATATGATGACATATGCACGTAAACATTCTAATATAAATCAAAACAAAAGAATGGACGGCAGATGGACTGTGGTAATAACGGAAGGACGGACGATATTCGTATTAAAGTTATACTACTTATATTATAAATGCGAAAATTAGAATGTTTAGATGTTTGTTACTCAATCAAGCTTAAACGGCTTAACCGATTTGGATAAAATTTTGCAAGAAGGTAGTTTATAGCCTGGATAATTAAATATAGGATAGTTTTTATCCCGTGTCCACGCATAGTCGCGGGCGGAAGCTAGTATAATATAATTTATTATATTTAGTATTAACTTCAACTGGAGTTTATCCCTGTCTAGATCCGATACACGGTGCACTGCGAGGATTCCAAATAATAAAAAAATACATTTAAATTATGCTGAGTTCGGCTCAATTTTTTTTTAAACATTACTAAGGCGTAATCTCCCGGGCACCGTGTATACAGTAGCTATATGTATAATTCACTTTAAAATAGCAGAGTTATTGTGGGCACAGTTAAGTAGGTAGTTGTACTTAAACTAACATTAAATACAATGTCCGACTCATGCGCAGTGAAAAAACTTACTTAAAAATAATAGTTATTAAGCTGTAGATGCCCTCTCATATTGCTGCGCCCTATTCAGGGTATCACATGTAAAACTGCCCTATATTGTACCTACCTTTATAGCTATGTGATATGCAATAAACGATATTATTATTATTATTATAAAAGCTAATACGGTGTATAAAGCGCGTTTCCACGCCTGGTTATTGTTTTTATCGAAAGCAAAGAGCGGTTACACACGGCACAGTGACTTTTTGCAGCGAATACAAACGCGCGATTACGAACGTGCGCCTGTCGCGCTACACTTGCCATGCATTCATAGACTATTATGGCCGCTCCACACGATGGGCCATCCCGACCCATCATACAGGACGCAACTATGCGTTAAAGGGAGTAAGACATATGTATGCAATAGCCGTAGTTTATAGCCTGGATAATTAAATATAGGATAGTTTTTATCCCGTGTCCACGCATAGTCGCGGGCGGAAGCTAGTATAATATAATTTATTATATTTAGTATTAACTTCAACTGGAGTTTATCCCTGTCTAGATCCCATACACGGTGCACTGCGAGGATTCCAAATAATAAAAAAATACATTTAAATTATGCTGAGTTCGGCTCAATTTTTTTTTAAACATTACTAAGGCGTAATCTCCCGGGCACCGTGTATACAGTAGCTATATGTATAATTCACTTTAAAATAGCAGAGTTATTGTGGGCACAGTTAAGTAGGTAGTTGTACTTAAACTAACATTAAATACAATGTCCGACTCATGCGCAGTGAAAAAACTTACTTAAAAATAATAGTTATTAAGCTGTAGATGCCCTCTCATATTGCTGCGCCCTATTCAGGGTATCACATGTAAAACTGCCCTATATTGTACCTACCTTTATAGCTATGTGATATGCAATAAACGATATTATTATTATTATTATAAAAGCTAATACGGTGTATAAAGCGCGTTTCCACGCCTGGTTATTGTTTTTATCGAAAGCAAAGAGCGGTTACACACGGCACAGTGACTTTTTGCAGCGAATACAAACGCGCGATTACGAACGTGCGCCTGTCGCGCTACACTTGCCATGCATTCATAGACTATTATGGCCGCTCCACACGATGGGCCATCCCGACCCATCATACAGGACGCAACTATGCGTTAAAGGGAGTAAGACATATGTATGCAATAGCCGCGTCCTGTATGATGGGTTGGGATGGCCCATCGTGTGGAGTGACCTTTTGTAAGAATCACCTGTATCGCTGAAAGTCACGGAGTACCTACAAACGGAAACCAAGACATGAGTAAAAAATATTAGGTATATAATGCAAGTCAAGTACCTATTTGTATGTTTCGTGTATAATGACTTACGAATCTAACTGTAAGTTTTTTTTATAAATTAGTTGAAGGTTTTATAAACAAGTGAAATTAAAAGATTTTAAAAAACCCAACTGCTTTTTTCAAATTTTATAGCCTATGTCACTCCCACGATTAAGAGGAATCCAACGACACCTCATAAATATGTCGAAATCCTTCAAACGGTTTAGGCTGCGTGCCCAAGAATACATACATACATACGCTCGAAAAACATAACCCACCTTCGGCAGTCGGGTAGTTAAAAAGGTAATAAGTGACTAAATTGCCATCTGATAAGACCAAACATTGGTAATGGCATTTTCATGTTTCTTCCTACGATGAACTGCTAATGCGTTCATTTTCAGCAGAGGTACTCACTAGAACGTAAGTATTTCTTAAAACAAGCACACACAAAAAAACACTATGGGTAGGTATGAAGGAGATACCCTCTGCACTTGACCTAAAAACATTTGCCCTAATGTTAAAATAGTGGGTCTAATTTGTCACTAAATTATGCCTACATTATTTAAAACCATTTTGCTAATTGCTGCTTTTAAGTGTACTTTTTTGTATTATGGTACAGAAGTTCTTTATCAGTTTAACTTTGTGTGGAATGTTTCACAACAGTCAAAAAAAAATGTAGAATTGATCAAATACTAATTGTATGCTATAAGTAAGCATTAGGGGCTCTATTTTAACCGACTTCAAAAAAACAAAACAAAACTTCAAAAGAACCTGCTCCGTTCTCAGCAATTCGGTTATAGGTATAGGTATTTCATTATTTTTTAACTTGTTTCTTTTTAATGTTTGTTACCTCAGAACTCATTTATGAGTCGATTCGTATTTTTTTTGTAAGTATATGCTTCCAGGTTGGTCCCATTTTTTTCAAAAATCCAGTTGGATGATGGGATCCGTGAGAAATTGAGGGAACTCCTCAATTATCTTAGGCACGCGTGTAGTGATTTCGGTATTTTCTATTATAACTCGTGTTTTCTATTATATTCGTCGATATTTTCTATTATAATTTATGATTTCCGGGTGTACCTAAATACCTGGAAATCATAAATTTGGTGAGGTGGAATTGATGATGAAGACCACAGATGAATTATGGAATTACTCAATTTTGTACTTAAAACTACAAAAGTACGACACAGATTCTGATATAATTCCGTTGAAATAGCAACTAATGAAGTGCCAAAGGTGATCCTTGTAGAATCAACGGAAGTGTTCAAATAATATCGGATTAAATAGAAGTCGGTTAAAACTTTGTTTTTAAAGTAAATTATTAGATTTCAGAATTTACCGATACCTAGATAAAAAGGTGACCTATTTTGCCAAATAATATGTAGGTACTAGAGTGTAACATTAACCTGCCGCTTTAAAATGCGTAACAAAATGTAACTCGATCACCAAGTTCTCATAACCTTTCAGCAACCTTTGCAGTATTAACCTTTTCAGTCTCTAAGCCATAATCTAGCCTTTTGTGTCGATAAGTAACAGGCGCGGTTCTTTTGTCTGAATCAGACAGCTGACATGGAATTCCGTAAGTCATCGAAATCGAGTATCTAATAGCAAATTGGGGTTCTTTTCATGGACATTATTTTCGTTTTTAGTGCTTGATTAGTTATTTACGTGTTAAATTGGTTTCGTGTCAGTCAAACCAATTGAAGCAATTTGGACTGTTGTTGTTTACATTTAGCATTTACATATATAGGTACCTAATTGTACTTTTGCCGTCAGCCATATATGTAAGTAGACATACAATCCTGACCATTATCTCGGAGTGGCGCGCGGGGAGCCCCGACTAACAGCCCTCGGCGCAATGAGCTAGCTCGTTACCGCGGCGCCACGTCAGCCATATGTAAGTAGACATACATTCCTGACCATTATCTCGGAGTGGCGCGCGGGGAGCTCCAGCTAACAGCCTTCGGCGCAATGAGCTAGCTCGTTACCGCAGCGCCACTCGGTCTATGTAAGTAGACATACAATCTTGACCATTATCTCGGAGTGGCGCGCGGGGAGCCCCGGCTAACAGCCCTCGGCGCAATGAGCTAGCTCGTTACCGCGGCGCCACTCGGTCTATGTAAGTAGACATACAATCCTGACCATTATCTCGGAGTGGCGCGTGGGGAGCCCCGGCTAACAGCCCTGGGCGCAATGAGCTAGCTCGTTACCGCGGCGCCACTCGGTCTATGTAAGTAGACATACAATCCTGACCATTATCTCGGAGTGGCGCGCGGGCAGCCCCGGCTAACAGCCCTCGGCGCAATGAGCTAGGTCGTTACCGCGGCGCCACGTCAGCCATATGTAAGTAGACATACAATCCTGACCATTATCTCGGAGTGGCGCGCGGGGAGCTCCGGATAACAGCCCTCGGCGCAATGAGCTAGCTCGTTACCGCGGCGCCACTCGGTCTATGTAAGTAGAAATACAATCCTGACCATTATCTCGGAGTGGCGCGCGGGGAGCCCCGGCTAACAGCCCTCGGCGCAATGAGCTAGCTCGTTACCGCGGCGCCACTCGGTCTATGTAAGTAGAAATACAATCCTGACCATTATCTCGGAGTGGCGCGCGGGGAGCCCCGGCTAACAGCCCTCGGCGCAATGAGCTAGGTCGTTACCGCGGCGCCACGTCAGCCATATGTAAGTAGACATACAATCCTGACCATTATCTCGGAGTGGCGCGCGGGGAGCCCCGGATAACAGCCCTCGGCGCAATGAGCTAGCTCGTTACCGCGGCGCCACTCGGTCTATGTAAGTAGAAATACAATCCTGACCATTATCTCGGAGTGGCGCGCGGGGAGCCCCGGCTAACAGCCCTCGGCGCAATGAGCTAGCTCGTTACCGCGGCGCCACTCGGTCTTTGTAAGTAGAAATACAATCCTGACCATTATCTCGGAGTGGCGCGTGGGGAGCCCCGGCTAACAGCCCTCGGCGCAATGAGCTAGCTCGTTACCGCGGCGCCACTCGGTCTATGTAAGTAGAAATACAATCCTGACCATTATCTCGGAGTGGCGCGCGGGGAGCCCCGGCTAACAGCCCTCGGCGCAATGAGCTAGCTCGTTACCGCGGCGCCACTCGGTCTCGTCATCGCGACGTGTGACGAAATGCTTTCACCCGCGAAATTGGGTCAAACGAAGAAAATTAGGTGAATCGAATAGTGCGCGCTGTATAAGATGTTATTGCTGATGTGTATCAATCTGGCTGGCATAAAAGCTTTTACAATATTCTGCTTTGTCAGGTCTCATACTCAACTAAAAAATAATCGCAGCAATCACTTGATTTTCTGTCTTTTTTGGGAATTTTATGTCTATAATCTGCAACCTCAATGCAAATTCAGCTACAATACTTAATACATAGTGACCAAAATAAAGGTCTGTAGTATTTAGATATTGTTTAAGCTACTTAGCTAATAGGTAGGCGTGTTTAAAATATAGTTTCAGTACAAGTCGAGTTCATAAATATGTGTACGTTCCCAATGGTTATAAAATATCTGAGCAACCAAGGGCATGAGCCCTTAACAATACAGTCATGTTCACATATTTTTGATCACTTGGTCCGTGCACATATTTTCTAACTCGACCGTTCCCGTTCGTTTATTAATGCAAATTATTATGCTTCTACCTGCCATGACAACGACGTACAGTGAGCGGCAGAATAATCCACGCGTATAAGCTACTTCTGCTGCTGACTATACCTGCTACTTAAACCTCAAAGTCAAGACGTGTGTGCCTACCCGATATGACGTATTAAACCAGATCCACTGCGCCAACATTTTAGTGTTCTTCTAAAATCTAGCTTGCAATAGCAAAACATACGTATGCCGAAATAGGGCGAAATACGTTGTTAATAAACAAGTTACTTACCTAGGTATATACAAAACACAAAAATAGGACATAGCGTTACCTAGATTTACACTTCAAATTAAATTCAAATACATTAAATCCGAACATGAATGTAGGTACTTTATGAATGAACATGACTGACTGCAAATATTGTGACTACGGAACATTGACGTGCACGTAATGACAACAATAGCGTCAGCTTGTGAATTATTTCATTCATAAACTCATTCATTTACTATTGTTTGTATTACGATTCATTCACCTACGTGTGTCTGCATACCTGACCTTGACGTATTCAACTTTTAACTCGCAAGCAATACGAACGTACTAATAGGTTCTAACTTCTAACTACCTCATGCATTATTACGAGCTTTCTTAAACTTTCTTTACCAAAATCATTTCCAGATTAGCGAAATTCGACAAATCACTACTTTGTTCTATGAGTTCCACCTTATCTAAGCAGCAGATAGGTCTATAAATTGTACGTTATAGACAGACTGTATATCGACTGCTTTCTGGCTGCAAATGTTCAGCATTCTGCGCGCAGTTCTGACATTTGCAGCCGAAAGCAGTCGAAATGCAGTCTGTCTGTAACGGCCGTTAGTGATTCAATTCACATCGTCTTGGCGTTTCCTTGTGCCCTCAGGTATCTACATCTTTGGAGCCTGGACCCGCTTGACTACGAATCCCAGCAATTGGAGTAGACATTTGTTTTGCAACAAATAAGTGTAAAGTGATGCGTTCGACGTTGTCATAAAGAGTAACCTTTCGTTTAAGGGTCGAACAGACTGCTATAGCGGGACGGTAGAGCGGGGTTTCATGAGCGCGTGATGCGGGCGGGACGGCCGGTCACACAGAGCACGAAGCGGGGCGCGTTGCCGACGGGGCGCAGCCTGTTTGACCACACTAGCGGTTTGTAGGAAAATATCGCGCTGCGCGCCCTTCGCGCGCAGGCCGCGCGCCCGCGACGGTGCTGTGTGTTCGACCCTTTAAGGGACGTTACAGATGGGCTGCAGTTCTATTGCAGTTGTACCAACTGCACTACAACTCGACTCCAAAATAACTCCATTTGCAAACTGTACTTTTGCAGCCAGAAAACAGCTGATTTACAACCATTTACAGACGTAACGGCTCCGAAAGATCAAAAATATATTTAGATATCACTACTTATTTTATAAGCAAACCTTTAGCTCATGTTTACATTCAGTTGTGTTTCAACTATACAACAACATAGACTGTTTGTCGTGGTACTTATTATAGTTTAGTTCCTTATTTATCGTACATAATCATCATGTCTTTTCCCAATGGAGTCGACAGAGATCACGGGTCTCCATTTGCTGTAACCGTGAGGAACTTCTTTCGTATAAAGTTCTGCTCAAATGTTTTAATACACTTCAAATTAAGTAACAAAGAAAGGCAATCTTAAGAGTTATTTTTAGACGGGCACAGAAGACAGGTAGAAAGACAAACAACTTTAACAACTACGTATACCTGAAGTTACAAAAGACGCATTGTTTTCGCCAAAAAACCAGCAGTCTGCGAGTGAGACAGAGCGATCAGAGTATAATGCTTAATAGGCTCACCGGCGAGGGTGGAGACAGCCTCCGTATTGATCTGAGAGGCGCCGCCAGTAAACATTGCTACACTCCCGAACTTTATCTTATCGCAATAAGCTGCCTGCTGCGTTACTACATATTGGTTTCACGTAAGAGTTTCGTGGGTACCGCAAGTTTACCCATAAAAAACGTATCTGCTGCAAACGTGAGAACGCCCGGGAGATCAGAGAGCGTAACCTTACTAGCGGTTATTAGGTTACGGGGCTTCCCCGCCATATGTCCAAAGTAGTGATGATAAAATTATGTTATTCGAAAGACAAAGTCAACGATGTTGAAATGAATGTATGGCAAAGATCATGATTTGGCGCCGATAACGCATGTTCCGTGCTGTCATTGAGATGATTTTTGACCACTCTTGACGATTCATCTAAGACATCATTTCGCATTCCAATTTGATTTAAATGTGTTTGGCGCAGGTGGCGGAGAGGCGTCCGAGGAATAAAAACAAGAAAGAAAGGAGATGGGTGAGCAAGGCTATTGGTTTTATTCACCGCTTCGCTGACTCGCACATCAGCTCTGCTGGTTCCTCATCCTTAAGCCCGACATAAACGTTTTATTTACCGCTTCGCTGACTCGCACATCAGCTCTGGTGGTTCCTCATCCTTAAGCCCGACATAAACGTTTAATTCACCGCTTCGCTGACTCGCACATCAGCTCTGGTGGTTCCTCATCCTTAAGCCCGACATAAACGTTTTATTCACCGCTTCGCTGACTCGCACATCAGCTCTGGTGGTTCCTCATCCTTAAGCCCGACATAAACGTTTTATTCACCGCTTCGCTGACTCGCACATCAGCTCTGGTGGTTCCTCATCCTTAAGCCCGACATAAACGTTTTATTCACCGCTTCGCTGACTCGCACATAAGCTCTGGTGGTTCCTCATCCTTAAGCCCGACATAAACGTTTTATTCACCGCTTCGCTGACTCGCACATCAGCTCTGGTGGTTCCTCATCCTTAAGCCCGACATAAACGTTTTATTCACCGCTTCGCTGACTCGCACATCAGCTCTGGTGGTTCCTCATCCTTAAGCCCGACATAAACGTTTTATTCACCGCTTCGCTGACTCGCACATCAGCTCTGGTGGTTCCTCATCCTTAAGCCCGACATAAACGTTTTATTCACCGCTTCGCTGACTCGCACATCAGCTCTGGTGGTTCCTCATCCTTAAGCCCGACATAAACGTTACCTATATTCAAACTTAACTAACGTAGGTAGGTACTTACTTATACAATTTCGGTATTGTCCATGAATTTACTACATGTGAAAGCAGCAGTTGTGAAGGGACGCGCCGTGCCGAGTGTTTCGTCGAGAACGAAACAAGCATAAACAAAGTTTTAAATTATTCAGGATTGTTGGTGTGTGGGATCATCTTATTTGAATAACAACACTATACTGGGTCGACTTTGTAACTATCTACGCAGGTATATCTGTGTAGCAAATGTTTTTTGGCTCAGAATAATTTTCTGTGAGAAATTCACTTTTTGGTACAAGGTATTATTTCCAACTATACCTATGTGTGTCTCCGTCATCAAATTAGCTTGGTGGTGCCATAATGTTACATTGTTATTGTCACCGAATTTACATAAATATGCTGGTACCAAATTTCGGCTAAATCGGCTCAAAAAAGTGACAAAAAATGGTTTGCTAATATTTAAGGTAAACCATGTATTTGGTCTGCTGCGTGTTTGGAACTACGCGAATAAGGTCTTTCGCGTATTAGAACTTTCATACGAATAGTGGAAGTTAAATAAAAGTTCGTAAACAATTGTCATATTATAATGAGTCATGAAAATAATAATCTAGTAAAATTTAATCTTGGAATACCAACTATAGTGAAAATGCCCTTACATTCAATATTTAACAGCTGTCATCCCAGTATCAGTCAGTCATCATTGACGTTTGTTGTACCGGGATGACGGCTGTCAAATATCGGCTGTTAAAAAAATCTAATTATATACCAATGTAGCCTAGTTGGTAGTGACCCTGCCTACGAAGCCGGAGGTCCCGGGTTCGAATCCCGGTAAGGGCATTTATTTGTGTGATGAGCATAAATATTTGTTCCTGAGTCATGGATGTTTTCTATGTATTTAAGTATTTATTTATCTATATAAGTATGTATATCGTCGTCTAGTACCCCATAGTACAAGCTTTGCTTAGTTTGGGACTAGGTCGATTTGTGTGTTTGTCCCCAAATATTTATTTATTTAATGTACCTATCATATAAAATTTAATTGTAACACGGCAGACCCGATTCGAGAGTTATAGTTAATTTGAAGTCCCCAGCATTGCATAGTCATATCCCCATTCAAAATCAGAATTAAAGATGATTTGAAGAAAATCGATGTAATAGGTAATTATCCCCTTCTATCATAAAGACAAAACTAATAGAGGCAACAAGAGGGTGTAGCAGTAATGTATTAAATTACCTAAGTTTAATTTTGCACCTTTGACATAGTAAAATGTTCGGACACTTCATCTTCTCTATCGTGACTATGCGATCGAGTAATTGATGCCTAGAGTATGTGCTCATTACTCGAGTACGCTTTTATATAGTTCTGAAGGTAACGAAGTGGATAAATATTGCCGAATAGTCACAAAAAATTACAAAGCTGGCAACACGCCATAAAGTCGTTTATTCTAATTTGTATTATTACATCAAAAGTTTCACTTTTTATCAACAATATAAATCCGGCTTTAGGAATGGACTATTAACATTATTTCCACCATTATCGCGTTCTAGTTAATTCACACGGGATCAAAAATAAACAGAATGACAATCGTAAACCCAGATGACGTGGGTTGTCGACATGTCCGGGATTTCCATCTAATCGTTCTATTTAAAAAGTGTTGAAAAACAAAGGAAATTTAGTTGCTTGTAGAGTTACCAACAACTTGGAACCACTTCGCGTAACCTAAATAAAAAGTTTACCAATTTCAGCTCACGCCATACACGTTACATACAGCTAGGGCTACGTGCTACGATCCATAAAGCGCTGCAGCCTGCTACGGTTCGTAGCAGCCTCTACGCCTCACCTCTGACCTTTCGAAACAAGGCGTTCTGGTTAGAGAGTCCTGTGGCTCTAATCGAGTAACGTAGTGAATAGAAATCGGCGTGATATATGTCGTAGGCTTTTCTTCTGATATGTTACGCTTGGAAGCGGTGAGGAAGTGAGCGCTAACGTGAAATACAAAACCCATTCGGTCATACAGACCTGAATAGAGCCCTTGTTTTCGCAGATCAACGTACTTTTTCTAATTAAGGCCCTATTTCACTATTATGTAAAAGGGACTTAATATGAGATTAATTAAGCCGGATTGTGCTGACTAATCTTGGCATAAATTGTATCCTCGTTTAGTTGAATGTATACTAACTCGATTAATTGGAATATTAAAATACTTCGAAGTTTTTTAATATTCCAAGTAAAATCGCAACATGGGCTCACCCGTATATATTTTTATTTTTTTAGTAGCTTAAATTGTGTCCCACTGCTGGGCAAAAGCCTCCCCTTTTTTCCGCTATCACTCGTTTCGGTCGTGTATACCCGTCAATATACTCTGGAAAAAAGTTACCACATACTTGCCATATCACAGACTGGCAATATGACGTGCTGAATGAAGCCCTTTTGTTGAAACTAAAATAACTAATTTATTTGATTAATCCGGAAACATGGCAGACATTTAAGTACGATGGGAATAAACGTAACTGGGGGTGACGACCTTGCGCATTGATCAACGGTTCATCGCGATACAAAAAGGAATAAAGCGCTCTTTTTACGAGTTTGAACGTGTGTTAGGCATGGCAATGAAAATATGATTACGCTGGCACTAGACAATTCAATGTGGTTCGGAAAGTGTTTTAGCTACTTGTCACAGCGTTACCATCAACACAATAAGATGAATTGTTAATAGACATAACCAGCAAGGTAAACGACCTAGTCCTCGATGCTGCACTAATGTATAAAATGGACACTTTATATCAAAGGAATGGGTTAAATTCGAACTTAGAGCATTTTTCTTCATTCGAATTTAAATGTGCCCATGTCATCCACTAGTGCAGCGTCGAGTAGCTAAGCACAGTTTCATCGCACGGATACGGGTGGGCCATGATTGTATGTGGAAATGTAACGTTGACGCTGTGTGTGCGTGAGCTCGGAAAAATACTGAACTGGCACGTGTCTCAGAGACGTCATCATCATCAATGACCTTGTACATCTATGAAAAGATGATTTAACCCGTTTACCGCCACGCTACGCTCGTAGCGCTACGCCATAGTCTGTAGCAGCTTAATGTTTATAGGTGTAGCGAACGCATCCGTAGTCCTATAACGCACGAGTGTCGTCATGCTGTTGAATGTGTTAAGCACCGTCGCCTTAGGACATTTAAGTCTGAAGTCGCATTTATTATAGTTGTAACTAACCTCGGGCTCAAGTTATACTTGGCGGAGAGACGAGTCAAAACAGGTTGTGGGGAATTGTATAACAAGGTTTGTTTTCAGTTCATGTGTTTCGCATGCTCATTTTGACACGTTAGATCGACGCGCGCGCTGACACGATCGTGAAAACCAGATTGTAATGCGAAACAAATGTGACGCGACAACAAAAACAGTTAAGTGGCAGTGGGCGGGGCACATAGCACGTAGAACCGATGGCCGTTGGGGTGGAAAGGTTCTCGAGTGACGACTACGCACTACGACTAATGCCCTGGTAAAGGTCGCGGGAGTCCGCTTGATGCGGGTAGCACAGAACCGGTCACTTTGGCACTCTTTGGGGGAGGCCAGTGTCCAGCAGTGGACGTATTTCGGCTAAAAAACAAAACATGGTAAATTTTACACGCAGGTTTACAAGGTTCAATTACGAGCATCCTACGTCCGTACATACTTACCTATAGCTATCCTTCCTTTCTACAACGTCTACTATTGTATAGCTTTTCTAAGGCATCTATTTATAAGGGAATTGAATGACACTTTCCGGGTTACTTTTCGTTTGACAAGGGTTTTTGACACGTAGATTTAACTTCAGTATGTGTGAGCGGTGATAGCCGCTGGGGTCAGTCAGGCGTGTTACTTTTAAATAGAGGGCCGTAGATCCGAATCTAAGGTGAATGTGAAAGCCCCTTATTGTGCACTGGGCTGGCGACGAATAATGTGAACTTGTAAAGACTATATACTTCCATGATAGTAGAGGAGGCCTATGCCCAGCAGCGGGATCTAAGTTTAGGTATAGATGAAATATACATTTTTGTGATTATATTACTACATAATACTCGTACTGCATACATAGGGGGCGTTGCTAACGGAAATGGCTACGAAATGCATTGGAGCTAAAAATGTATCTTACTCATAATTTAACCCATTTTAAGATGATCTACCTAATATAAATTTCTGTTGTGCAGACTAGCGTTGTCTTTGGACAATTCTTGTAACTATTTATTTTGTAGCAATGGATTACCTCTATGTTTAGTTAGTTTATTATTTAGAACATGGCGTAGCACTTTGTTGCTATATATTATGTTAAATGAAAGGGTAAACAATTTGTCAGGATATCGCCTATTTAGACGCGAAGGAGACATAATTATGATTTATTTATTTCTTTGTGTATGACTATGAGATTAAAAAAAAAGACCGGGTTGCACTCCGGGAGTGCCGGCAGAAGTGAAAACTCAATAAAATTGTAACAGTTTTTCGATCAGGTGACGTGACATCTTACGATGTCACCCTAAAAATGAATTTGACGCATATTTATAAACAATTATCAATTATTTAGGCGGATGGCCCGCGGGCGCGTTGGGTGCGACAGGCCGCCGGCTCCGGGCGGCGGCAAACACAATACCAATTTGTTTTTGCCATTGCCAAATATTTTTCAAAGCTTTATCCCTTTAGCAAAAAGTGACCTCCTTCACATCAGACGTCACAAAACTCTGTCGCGTATTTAACAATTTTTCCCCATCCCAAAAAGTGCTCAGAGCCGCTAAAGAAGTTTTCACTTCAACTAGGCTGTTAAATACGTACAAAGCAATACAGCACATCTGACCAAAAACTTCCCTTAAAGCACCGCGCAAACTTTACAATTCACTTAGCGCGGAGTTGTTGAACAACTCGCTGCTCGCGGTTCCTCTCGCTTCACCTAACTTAGGGATTAGGATCATTGACATGCCTACTTACGCAAAATTACGTCCGTAAATATGTATCCAAGTACTTACCCACGAATCATCTTCTACCCAGTTTCCAGAACATTATTTTAGATACTTTCTTAACGAAACAAATTATTTATTCAATATTTTGTTTCGTGTTATTTTTAACGAGGAAGTTACCCCTATATGATACAGAGAGAAATAATATAATGGAAAAATAGACCATCTTCGTCTGTAGCCCCCGATAGGACTCGAACCTGCGATCCCTCTATTGCCGGTAGCGTGCTTTAACCACTAAGCTACGAGGACAGTGACTGAACATCGCGTATCTTTCAACCATATTCCTGCTACGAATAGCGACCTCTCTGTATGCTCTTGGAAGCCTTTCAATTATTTTAGATATTTTGGTTATCTGCATCATCATCACGGATATAATGTTTTTGTGGTTAAAATTATCAGATAAGTAGATGAGGATTGATTTAAGGAAATAGAGCGAGCGACGAGCGAGAAGGAAATAAGGAAGATGTAGAAACGTAGATGTTTTATTTCTGTTATTACTATATTTACGGTACGGAGGACTAAATATTATGTACGAAAACGTTGATCGAGCGTTCCTAATCGCGGGACGAATGTGCATGAGCAATCGCCCTATTAAACTGATCAGTTTTTATTATATCATAGGAATTCTAAACATGAATATCTTACCATAATTTTAGATTTCGTTTGTTAACCGTATCTACTCTATAAACTATGTCACTCCGGTTTGCCTAACTAAATATTACCGAAACATCGACAGTTGCGTATTCCCAGGGGGTGGACATGCCAGTGCAATCGGCCCACGTAACGACTTCAGTGGA
This sequence comes from Epinotia ramella, assembly GCA_947578815.1. Lineage (NCBI taxonomy): Eukaryota > Metazoa > Arthropoda > Insecta > Lepidoptera > Tortricidae > Epinotia > Epinotia ramella. The sequence goes on from OX388210.1 coordinate 11,898,092, forward strand.
GGCCTATTATAGGCCCTCATAGTAATAGGAAACAGGGGCACAATGTAATTGGAATTTAATGAGCGGTGATCGCACGCCAATTAAGGCCTCATATTTTATGAGACTTAATTAAATTTTCTACCAGCATTATACATACATTAATTGTATGTTATTGTACCCCAGTTTGTATTGCTATTTGGTGTAGGCATTATCGGAATTATGAACGGATCTCATCTTACTTGCCTAAATCACGTAATTTGATGTTATAAGCTGGAAAATGTAAGTCATGATGTGAATTTTAAATAGTTAAGCTTATTAAATAGTAGTATAGTTGAGTTTGTTTTACGCGAGCACACACATAATAAGCGCTGTAGTATCGTCAATGTCACAAAATCTATAATCTGTTATAAAACAACCTTTATCCGCCAAGAAACATCTTGGAACCACTCATGTTAGGTATCTACTTACGCTGCCGAGCCGAGTCTTTCAACGCTTTCAACGTTTCATCGATCTCATAAATCCAATGAAGCAACGACACTCGTGCTTTTAATCGGTTTAATGTTCACTGGCATTGAACCTTTGATGTTTATTTACGAGTAAAAACGATAGGTGTAACGTTTATAACTTGACGGCAATGAACTTGGCTGCAGCCGCTCGCACCGCTTCGCCTGGTTGCGGTTGTGGTGCGAATCAGTATTGACAGTTGGCCCAAGCTGAAACGGAGAACTTTGTTCGCTTCGCTCGCTCGTTTAATTAATTCCAATAAAAAATATTCATTAATTTAGTCGCTAAATACCTAGGAAATCGCAAGCGCAACATCGTCACATAATTTTAGTAATGAAGAATCGACTTTATCTAAAAAAACTAACAAGGCAACCAACTCGATATTAAATATATCCAGCTAATTCAATTACGCGGCTGAGATATGATCACGCCGGCCCAAAACGCGTAAAGCAATAGAATACATTTTCGGGCCCATCAAACTGAGCCGAATTAGAGCGAGTGTTGGCAGCTAATGACAGCAATTATGGCGTTGTTTATTCCTCCGGCGACGCTGACTGAGCTTCCTTGAGACAACATGTCGCCGCGACGCTATTACTGCGACGAAGCAGCTATGCTATCGGCATGCACGGGTTAGTTGAGAGAACGCGGAAGAGAAGAATGACTGGAGTACTGTGACGACCGCTTTAGCCTAGTCGGTAGTGACCCTGCCTACGAAGCATGAGGTCCTGGGTTCGAATCCCGGTAAGGGCAATTATTTGTGTGATGGGCACGAATATTTGTTCCTGAGTTATGGATGTTTTCTATGTATTTAAGTATTTATTTATCTATGTCTAGTACCCATGGTACAAGCTTTGCTTAGTTTGGGACTAGGTCGATTTGTGTAAGATTGTCCCCTATAATTTATTTATTACTGTACCTATGGACAGTATCTACTTACTACCTATAGTATATTGTCTTCTATGGATTAAAAAGGACATTCAATCCTATATAGTCCAGTAACTTTATACATCCAGAGCTTGCTTGGCAGACTTGTTTAAAAAAGATGTTGACCCAATTAAGGCGGTGCATTGGAAATTATCGCGTGCTTTGAAACGCCGTTATGACTAGATTAGGAAACAATAAGGTCTGATTTTCAGATATATGATTCTTGACTATATGATTGTTCATCTGATTTTATCGATACATGATTGCTTAAAATTTCCTCGATAGAAAAAAAAACCAATTTGGGTCTGTATTTTCCTTTTCTTAATCAGCTTACTCAAACGATACATTATTTTACGACACAATCAAGTTAATATTATAGTATTTTATCTCATCTAAAATCTCACTTTATGAAATTTAAATAAAACTTCACTAAGTTAGGTATTTATCGAAATTTGTCCAAAAAAGCCATTTCCGAAGAGTGTTACATCCCTTTTCCTCGTGCGTGGAAGGCATCAGCGTGTCTCTGTCTAGGGGGCGTGTTCGACTCAAATCAAGGCATCCCCTTAACCCAAGTTTGTGACATCGAGCGCCGAACGCTGCTTTGTTAAAAATCGAAAATACCGCGAAAGTTTTTGTTTTTGATAGTTAATTCTCAAAACGTTTTTAAAGTAGACTAAATTTTCTATAATATGAGACTAGATTTTTCTCTGTAGACCCACTAGTTTCCGAGGTAAAGATTTTCAAAGTTTATCATTTTCCGAACTTCGCAACACTAGCACACTCCGTCGGGGCCCGGGGGTAATTGGATTGTGACGTGACGTCTAAAATATTGAATAATTTTGATAAAATTATGAGTTTTGAAAAGCTTTATCTTGGAGACAATTCTTGTCTCATATTGTAGCAAATTTAGTCGTCTTAAAGAAAGTCCTGAGACGGCGAAGGTTCTATCACAAACTAGTATTTTAGGGTCTTAGCGGTATTTTAGATTTTACACAAATTTGTATTCGGCGCTCAAGGTTTGGATTGGAAACTTGGATTATTTATTGGATCATAGGGCCCACAATATCTTTTTATTAATTTATTTTTTATTACGTACTCGTATATGTGCGTGATCGTGGTCAACCACTCTCTCATCATAAACACGTCTGCAAAAAATCAGAACTACCGGATTTGACGCAAAGTACCCCGTACTTTCAGGCGACAAGGTTACTGGAGTGAAAAATGACGGAAGACATTTTTTTCTGAAAACATTGATTCTTTCAAACTTTCGAAAATAGCATCGTATACGACCCATAATAATTAAGTTAGGTTTTTTTTTAACAATACTGAAAAGTTGCTTGTGAACGATAACATTTCGGACAAATAAAGCATTTACAAATGCCTGATTCGGATAAACAATTTTTCGAGGTTCTGATAGGTAAAATTTAATTATCATGGCGAACACACCACACGAATGTCCACGACCTCTCTGCCGTGAGCTATGAGCATCACTTGAACATCAACTGTTTACCAAACAATAAATATTGCACTAACCTTCGCTAATCAGCATTCAGCTAATCTCAATGTTATTCAATGTTAACACAAATCGATTTTAATATTACAATTACGCCCATGTCAACAATCAGCGTCAACGTGATATAAATAAACACATTAGTAATTAACAAATGAACTGCAGATGCGAGGGACAGTTCGCGTCGCGGGTGACGTGTGGGTACGCATTTAGCAAGCGTGCTCCTGACAGTTGGCACGCCACCACCCGGCTCGCCGCCCGACGCGGCTTCCCTACAGGCTCTCAACCTTTTTCCTAAAGTTGAGGAAATAAATGTTTACAATGTCACTTGACAATATCTAGGCATGCATGTGAGGATGGAGGTTAAATGTTAGTAGGTATTGTATGGAATAATCTTGTTTGGTCCGATCCCGTTTAAAACTAACTTATAGAAAAGCCGTAACTCTGACCCCGTATCATGGACGGCCTTATCACGCGATAAGTGACAAGATAAGAGCGTTGTCTCTATCCAACAGTGTCAGCCAGTGACGGACGCCCTATCCTGTCACTTATCGTGTGACAAGGCCGACCATGATACGGGGTCTGGTCGAAAGCTCGGCCTAAATTTCGTCATGAATATACATTTCTATGTATATTTTACCAAAAGCGCCTAGGCAATCTACAGGCAAACCTTGAATTTAATTTAATAAAGTCACTAAAATACTTGGCATCGATCGAACAACGTACATTTTATAACATCTAAACTGAACACAATAGCTTTATGTTCACAATTTATATTCAGATAAGGTCGTTTAACGATCGGCCCACGAACGTGGCCGTCCTGGGTTGAAAAATACGGTCGCGTAATGCCTGTCCTAGTTTTAGGAAAATCGACGGACCCGGTCACAGAATTCTCATTAGCTGCCCTCTTCGCTGCGCAATAACACTCCTTTAAAATGTTGTCCGTGATAGTGAGATTATCTCATCAGCTCATTACCTATTACTGCCACCATTTTGAAGGTAGATTCAACAATAGGGATGCGGACTAAGATTTATTTACGATGCCATTCGAACCAGTTTTTGGAGAGGAACAAATGTTTGTATGAGAGCAACTACAATTAAAGAACATAAATACCCAAAAAATTGAGACAAAGATTGACGTCGCTGGCGGCAGCGGAAAACGCTTCATACTGATGACGTACCCACGTATGACGTCACTTGTACAAAGTAGTAGTACAAAGTAGTAGAAAATCCGGTAAATTGTTGTTTCGGTCGCGAAATAGTACGTTTAAGTACATGGTTGTCATACAATTTTGTTTTTATAAAAGCGTAAGGATTCTATTGGAAGCTTTAAATTTACTCTTGGACAATAAAAAAACTAAACTTTCAAGGTTCATATCTTTTTATGATTTTAATTACACTTTATAATTTATACTTTATAACGATAATTTGATGGTTTACTATCCATTTAGCATCTCTACGTTATCAATGAGGCCGCATGCCTATTGTTTGATTTTAGTACCGTAGTGCCTCCGTTGATGTCTTGCAATGAGTATTACATAGTAAACATAATATGGTCGTAACTTCTAAATATTCAAGTTGTTCAGCAGTTTCGTGTCCTCAAATCAGATAAGAAAGTTTAACGATCGGGCCGCTTTCGTGGGTCCGGGTGGAATAACGACTGCATAAAGGTCGCGTGCTCGCTTCGAGAAGGGAAGTGGTTTTTATTCGGAGCGCACAGGCGCGTCGGCCATTTGTCTGTCACCGCCGACCGCGACCTCAACAGGTACATTCGAACTCACACGCTAATGACTGTTTTAATAACGGCACCAACTGTTGATTCGTATGTTAAAATTAAATTATATGTAACTGCGATGTCGCTGTCATTATTGTTATGTGAATGTTATTGTTTGACGATAACAGTCCTTTTTATATTGTATCGGGTTTGAATTTCCATCACACCTAATAGGGTTGGTTTACGGGCGCTCATTCATTTATTTTATTTTATCACACTGATATTTGGTATAAATGTGAAAGTTCGTATATGTGGTCAGAGAGACACAATAAGAAAACATTGAAGTACCTAAATTGTATTTATACTACAGATATTAGAAACTTCAATAGCGCGATGCAGAACATCACCCATTTCCACGCATATTCTAGCCGTCTCATTCTCCAGATTTTTGTCGGCGTCTAAACTCTGTCAAACCATATGATATACATTTTTTTTATGGAGAGGTGACTCGCAGACTAAAGAAGAACGAACATTTTTGTATGAAGCCTGGCATACCTAAAGTTGCATAGTACCTACATAAAAAGTCGAGTTTTGATGTACCTGTAGATACATGTGCCAATCGACAGAAATAAATATTATTTACAAACAACAAATACTCATTGACAAAATGTCGTAAGTGATGTAGGTACTTTCTGAGTTATTCCAATTTGAAAATATAAAATACTAGCTTTCGCCCGCGACTTCGTCTGCGTGGACCCGGGATATAAACTATCCTATATTTTAATCCAGGCTATAAACTATCTTCGTGCAAAATTTCATTCAAATCGGTTAAGCCGTTTAAGCGTGATTGAGTAACAAACATCCAAACATCTAAACATCTAAACATCTAAACATCCAAACATTCAAACATCCAAGCATCCAACCATCCAAACTTTTGCATTTCAAATATTAGTATGATTATATCCTTTACTTCATATTTTATCAATTCAATTTTCACTTTGTTGGTTAACTTCAGCACAATTCTACCATCGTAGCGAAAATCCTGAATAAACCTTATTCATTAATAATGCCTTCTAGTCTATCATCATCATCAAGCGAGTCGTTTCCCTGGAAATTTTGCAAATCCTATACTAATAAATATTATGAATGCGAAAGTTTGGACCTCAATCATGCAAAAACAGCTAAACGGATGGGAATAAATTTTGGTATACTACTAATACTTTTTATTCCGGGAATAATCGTCTAAGAGGGCGAAATAGGGGGTGAAAGTTCGTAAGGAGTTACGATATAAACAAGTTCCACGCGGACAAAGTCCCGGGCAGAAGTTAGTTAGTCTAATATATATATGAGTGTCCCACTGCTGATGGGAAATTGCCACCAAACAAAATTAACAAATCTTTACATGTTGCCAATTTCAGCAGTACCTATAGCTTACGTGCATGAAGTAGGGCGTCGACACTTGGCGCTGGTGACACTAGTGCGCAGGAAACAAGATGTTCCTCGTCGCCGAAATAACACGAGTCGCCGTGTGGCGCCGCCGTAGGTCAAGATGGGTATTTTCGTACTCGCCTTGATACAGGGCTACCGCATATCATATGCGTCAGTTTAATATTAACTCTTCACCCAACTCACGAGTCCCATTAGATTGGAACGCTGAGCCCGTGACGAACTCCAGACGAAATAGATGGCCTAATATTTGATACGTCACATTAACAACTAAGTAGTTCGCTTCCCAAGAGCACGTTTTATCTACTTTATCCTGGTGCTCTCCTAGTCGTCATCTCTGAAAATAAACATTCGAATGTAAAATTTGATTTACATAAACATCGAATTAAATTAGACCAGGCTATGGCACATTCGGGAGTCATCTAACAGGTATGACTGTACTCGTCATGAGTTAGGTACCTACATGTCACAGTGTTGTTTTAAATTCCGTATTGACTCGTATTATTTCCTACCACCGTATCTGCCAACTCAAATACATTCAATTGCTTACGAAAAAACGAATACTTTAGGAGCCCTACAAAAGTTCTTGACATTTTTAGGGTTCCGTAGTCAACAAGGAAGGAACCCTTATAGTTTCGCCATGTCCGTCCGTCTGTCTGTCTGTCTGTCTGTCTGTCTGTCTGTCTGTCTGTCTGTCTGTCTGTCTGTCCGTCTTCGGCTTAGCTCAGTAACCCTTACAACTAGAAAACCGCAATTCGGCGTGGGTATATAAACCAATCACGCCGACAAAACAGTAGAATAAAATCCTGAAAAAAAAAATTTTTTACGGTTCCTCCCCTACATTTAAATTGGTGATGTATTTTTTTTCTCGATAACCTATAGTGTGGGGTATCGTTGGATAGCTTGTTCAAAAATATTATGGGTTTTCAAAACTATTTTCAACTCAGTTTACGAGTTACTGCATTGTTATCTGGGGAGGTGCACCAAAAACAGCAATGCTCAAACTCGAAAGAGCGCAGAGGGCAGTCCTCAAGGTCATGACATTCAAAAATTATCGTTATCCAACATCAACCTTATACCGTAAAACATCTGTTCTAACCGTAAGGCAACTATTTGTAAAGCAACTAATTCTTGTACAACATAGACACCCCCCAGATTTCTTAGCATCGCGAAGGAGAAGCGACATTGTATACTCCATCCCAGTATACAAGACAAAATTTGCAAAACGGTTTGCAACAGTTCTTGGGCCTATAGTTTATAATAATCTTAGTAAAAAAATTGATCTAAGGACACATACCACTTATACCTGCAAATCAATACTAGAAGAATATCTGAAACTGTTAAACTATGTAATGACTGAATACCTAGTACAATAAATTGACTAAAAATGGCTTATACCAACACACACACTCACACACGCACACACACACACACACACACACACACACACACACACACATATACACACACACACACAAATACATACATACAAACATACATACACTCTTACTAACCTATACATATATCATTAGTCTTTCCAAGGCTACATGTTGTTATTTTGTTAGCTTAAGACATATAGTTCTAAGAGTTATGCCAGAAATAAGATTTAAAATCGCATTATAGCATACATACTTATAAGTAAAATAGATCCATATAAGTAATACTTATTATATATATACATAATAAACAAAAAAAAAAAAAAAAAATAGATATATAAAAAAAAGGCTTATAAGAAAATAAAAAGATAAACACTTATTACAAACCCATTCCATTCATTTAATGTATTAAAACTAAATTGTTCACCGACTTGATTTCCATAACTTAATGATCTTTAATATTGATTTGTCTATTTTGCATATACTACGTGTTTACCATATCTGCAATGTTGACGAAGGAATGCATTTTTTTCTCAGCCACCCACATGATGGGTGATACTTTTAATATAAATTGTTAAAATATTATTCATATACTAAGCTATTATGTTATGTGTTAGGATTAGTAAATATTGAATCAGAAGGATGGTGAATCCTGTTTCCACCGTGATACAGTTTTATACTAGTACGGGGAGCAGAAGACGCTTACTCACGATCGGCATTTATTATGATCTTACGATAACAGGACTGTGCCCTCGTGGACCTTATGGCATGGACATAGGGTTGACAAGGGTCAGTAAACTTAAAATTAAAACAATTAGTTAACAAAAAACCAGTCCGGTATTTGTAAAATGTAAGTAGCCATGTTATTGTTTTTACTCAATAAAGTTATTTTTTTTTTATTTTTTTTTTATTTAGTTATGCGTTTGCGAGATAATGGGATTTAAAGCCCAAATTTTTGTTCGAGTCATGTGTCCCCCCCCCTGCCGGCTAAATGGCTACTACTGGGGACGTGAAAAAAATCGTGGATAATGAATTTAAAAGGAAAACTATCACAGTTAAGTAGACATAACTAGTTAACTGGTAAGAAATGCACTTAATTTCGGGTGCATATACATTGTCATTGGAATTTGAACCTTTTACCGTGGACGGTAGAGTTGCTTTTTCACGGCACGGTGCTTCTTGCCAGCGGCGAGCGCGCAAAAGACCTGCGACATGCCCCCCCACCCGTGGCAATGCTAAAACTTAGGCGGACTTACGGCACGGTGCTTCTTGCGCGCGCGGCTATTTGTGATGTGCGGCTTGATGCTGTTCGGAGATTTTCGTAATTATTTTACATACTTAAATAACCTGTTGCTGCTAAAAGTTTGCGATCTGCGGTTCGATTAGTTTATGTAGTATCTAATATTTACGATTATTTATGAGGGTAAGATATAATAAAAACCCCAAAAGCCCCTTTTAAGTCCGCATTCTGTGACAGATGGGCAACTACGGAACCCTACCCTGCGCGTGGCCCGACACGCACTTGGCCGCTTTTTTCTGAATATTAAACCACTACCAGCTACTATCAACTATGTATTTAGGAAGATTATGTAGGCAGGTAAGAAAATGGAAGTAGGTAACGCTTATCTGATTGAACTCAAGACATTGACCCAACTATTTGCAGTAGTATCGGAATTAGCCCCGTATGTTCGGCGACGGTACGCCGAGTTCTATTACGAATATATGCCCGAGTACGAGATATTTTTGCCGGCGCAGCTGTCAGATGCGACCGCGACTCATTTGGCACGCAGATCTACGCAGTCGCTTCTGCTGTCATTTCTGTTCCCTCCTACCTGTTACTACTTTCTATTTACATTCGTAGATGAAAGCGAAGGCAAATATGAATTCTGAATATCGTTGTTTCCTTGTATATATAAAGAGACATTCTAGAAGTTTATTATAATCTTTTAAGATTAGAGGTTGTTTATTACATTGCGTGGCCGTCGGATCTCCAAGTTGCGCAATCAATGGCAGGTGCCAAAAGCATTAACGTTCTATTTAACACAGACTTTGACATTCGAACAGCTTAGGGAACACGTGCTTACGGTTTATGTAGGCAATTAAACAACATATATGGCCAATAACGCGGTGCTAAAGGATGTGTTTCCTCATGGTAGATTTTGATGAGATGGTGAGTTCGTCACCAATGCGGATTGGTCCTATTTGTGAGACAAGATGTGTCTATGCACATTGCACACGTTGGCAGTTGATTACTTTTCCGAGCTCGCGCACACGGCGACAATGCAATGTGGATGGAATCCCACCCAATTTTAAGCGATCATGAGATTAAGGCGCCGTAGGTTCAGCGAAGTTAAGTGAACAGAGTTTTTGAAACAGTATAATGCGTCTGTTTATAATAATATGGTTTCAAAAAAATACGAATAGTAATCTTGAGGCTTTTCTGCAGGGAAATCAGTGCTTCGAAACATGACTAAGCAAATTTCGCTCGATAGAAAAAAATCACGAACATAGGTCTAAAACACACAAAAATATACTTAAAATATTCGTAACATATTATGCAGAAAAGCTATAAATATTAAAATTGCTTCTAAAAATCGGCAATATCATGTTGGAGGGAAATCAGTGTTTACATTTTTATTTATTTAAACGGCCAAAAAATTAAAATTAAAAACATGATATCCGCGCTTCCATCTCGCTCACGCTTATGCTCAGTGAGAGGGAGAGAAGACCATGAACCTACGGCGCCTTAAAACAACGTATGGGTATGTGCTACAAGAAACTTCACACAATTTTTACACATAAAACACAGATATATATTCGTTCCTTTCAATGTTTGTTGTTTTTTACGAGTGAGTGAGTCAAGATTGAGTTTAGTTTACGTTTTCGATTGAAGAATTCAAGCGTAATCACTTTGCACTGTGAATTAAAACTATCGGTGGATTTATCTAGATTGGTATGCCTTCCTCCCCAAATCATTAGTTATAGAGGATGTTTATGTCCGTGTTGTATTTTTACAAATAATCTAATGCTTGAAAGATGTAGTTACTTTGTCAAAAATAAAATTTATGAGCCAATAGCTGCCCGCGCGGCTTCAACCGCGTGTTGCAAAAAAGCAGGCAAACCCACCGGATAAAATATAGACAAAAACCATCCAGAAAGTCCAAGATTAGTGGTTCCGGAGATTACCCATTACATACAAACTTACAAAGCTACAATCTCACAGACTTTTCCACTTTATAATATTAGTAGGTATGGTCAGAGGGGGCAAGTGCGCCCCGGGGTAAGTGCGCCTTTCATCAATCATATCGCGATCTACAGATATTTCACAAATAACGACATCTTACATTCATGCAACAAACTAAAACAAGTTTCTTGCATGGACCATATAGAGGAATCATATAAATCCACTGAAAAGAAGAGTTTACTTAGGCTGGCATGACTGTAAAACATCTACTTTACATACCCTGGAAATATATTTAATGCTCTTTCGGACACGTCATAAAGCAACGTTACTTTAACGCCTTCCGCTCATTGTTGGTGTTTATATGACGCCGCGGCATTTAAAACCATAGTAGCAAATCCGTTGTCTGGTTTTTGTTTACTATTTGCATCTAATTGAGACGTTTTCACGATCCAATAGAAATTATTCTTATTGGCTGAACTGGCTTGGGAACTGGAGATCTAACCCAGAAAAAAGTGTTTCTATTCGATAGTGCGCAGTGTAGGTAAAATGATTAACAATGCTAATTTAAACGACTTTTACTTGTCAGGCGTCATTCTCTAGTTATTCCATTAAGTATCAATAAAGCCTCTCACTCAGGCCTAAGACGCTACTTGCATAGATTTAAGTGCTAAAATTGGATGCAATATGGTGCGGGTGGAATATAGTAGATTAGGTTAGGGCAACCAGAAAAAGGGGGTCTCGGGGGGCAAAGCCCCCCGCAATAAAAAACGACAAATAAGCGTAACAATGACGTCAACACGCTGGCGGTTAGGTTAGGTTTAGGTTAGGTTAAAATAATTGGCGCATTTGTTTTTATTTTTGTTTGTGTAAGTATAAATTCTGTTAAATAATGTTATGCCATTATATATCTCTGCGATAATAGTGTTCGACAAAAAAATAGTATTTTATGCAATCGTTATATAATGTATGCTTTTTCAGTCGAGTACCACGTTTAGGCCACGAAGCTTCTCATGTAATATAATTATCAACAGATATAATGAACTTGTAATATAACAACTATCAATTTAACAGTCATAACGTATAACATACATGGAATATAACTTTTTTCGATATAAAACTCAGTTGGTATAATGTACTTTTGGCATAATCTGGAATACTTACTACTACTATTTCTTACCTATTTTACTCTAAGGCAGGTTGGTGTAGGTACGACGACGAGTAGCCACTGACACACAACAGTATAATAGCCACTGATAAACTGGTAACACATAGTATATTTTCGTATTATAATATAGAAAGCCCCCCGCAGTAAAAAACGACAAATAATTGTAGCAATGGTATTATTTGTAGGTTAGGTTAGGGTTCGCTTGTGTCCCTTAGAGCGGAAATAGGCACCCCGCAGGGCGGGGTGACGTCGACACGCTGGCGGTTAGGTTAGGTTTAGGTTAGGTTAAAATAATTAACGTGTGTTTGAAAAAAGAAAATTATATCTTACAAAACATTAGGTATACCACTAATACTAATATCCATTAAACGTTATATCAAAAATGTATTTTTTTTTAATAAATAAATAAATAAATATTAGGGGACAATCTTACACAAATCGACCTAGTCCCATAGTAAGCTCAATAAGGCTTGTGTTATGGGTACTAGACGACGATATATATAATAGATAGTAATACTTAAATACATAGAAAACATCCATGACTCAGACAGTATTATACTATTTGAACATTATACGCCATGAAATTATACTGATTTATGTTATACCAAAAGTTTATTATGTCCCTTGAGTGATTATAGCCAATGAAATTATATTAAATGTTGTTATATCCAGTGAAAATATATCAAAAGTGGTTATATCAATCATTACACACCCTGCTGAGTGGCCTAATTAAGGTACGAGACCTAAAAAGCGAATTATATAACTATTGTATACAATACTTTTTCTACGAGTCAACTGAACTAATTAAAACTTGGCATCTATTGAAAATCTAAGCCCTGCTGAAACGAAGTGCAACCAACGACTTTTTCTTTTTTGTGCGTTGATGTCTATTACCTTTTGACTTTCTCATGACGGCCTCCTATTGGTCAAATCCTTACTAATATTATAAATGCGAAAGTGTGTGTGTGTGTTTGTATGTTTGTCCTTCTTTCACGTCGCAACGGAGCGTCGTTTTGATGTGATTTTTTGTATGGAGAGTGACATAGGCTACTTTTTCCAGCGGGAAAACATCTAATTCCCACGGGAAATTTCAATATGTTACATTTTCCTATAACCACGCGGGCGAAGCCGCGGGCATCAGCTAGTATATTATAGTTCAGTAAAGGCGCCACGTGATTGGTCAATGTCATTTTAGTTGTCTCAACAGGTATGAAATGTTGAGTTGGGAGCTCCATAGTAAAAAGTATGTGATTTAAGTTTGGTGTACGAAGTCTTAATTCAAACATTAAGGTCGACGAGTATAAAAAATATTTTATGTATGGAAAAGATTGGGAGCATCAAAATTATGAACAAATAATATTCGGACTATTGAAATTTGGCGTAATCGAACTATGCGAATCTCGATTCTGCCAAAACAGTTTATGCGCAAAGTCAATTATGGCTACATAGATTATACCAAATAGAATTCTTACTAAAAAAATATGCCAAAACAGGGGGAACCGTCTATGATTCTGCGGCGGCACATCCGACAAGCGTAGTCATCCTTCATAGAGAATAGATTTGTTCTTCGATACTTGTCGGATAAATCAGCAGAGCACTTCAGTAATCGTCTTTATTGACAACCGAAAAAGTGCTGAAGTAAATGGAATCAAATATACATAAGTACTTAAAAAGAAAAATTGCTAAGTCGAAGTCGGTCCTCGGCGGCCGGGGCGTCACCGCGCGGCCCATAAAGTGCCCAATTTAATGGCTATCAATAATGATCGACTTTACGAGCATATACCTACCACCCATTTACGAGGCATTGGCAACCAGCCGATCCGGTAACTGCTGCTCAGTGTACGTATAACAATGCGTACAATACTTACAACACAGGGAAAAACTGGATGTCATCACTATACAATATGGAGCTCAGACGGTAAAAGAACGTGAGGATTTCACCACTTAAGGCGCCGTAGGTTCAGCGACACAAAAATATACTTAAAATATTCGTAACAAATTATGCACAAAAGCTATAAATATTAAAATTGCTTCTAAAAATCGGCAATATCATGTTTGAGGGAAATCAGTGTTTACATTTTTATTTATTTAAACGGCCAAAAAAATTAAATTAAAAAACATGATATCCGCGTTTCCGAGCACGCACTTCCATCTCGCTCACGCTTATGCTCAGTGAGAGGGAGAGAAGACCATGAACCTACGGCGCCTTAACTGATACAATTGTATTATGTGGTTAAATCGGGGGTTAAAAAGAGTACTTTAATAATAGTTTATACACGTGCTTAACTAATTGGGTTTATTTATATCAGAAATGCTAAAAAACTTAAAGCCTATCTAATCCGCCACTACGTAAACTGAATTGAAGTATTTTCAAGTATCCTCTGCATTGCTATTTATGACTAGGATTTAAAAAATAATATTCAGACATCGTCAGCAGACATTTGTTTTTTGATTCTCGTATAAGTACTTATATCCGACGCCGGTCAGACTACACGATTGGATCCGTTGGGTCCCGTGTCAAATGTCTAAAAGTCTATCTGGCCGCAGCCACCTAACCTAATCCCAAACAAATACTCTCTCATTTTTCGAACAAATCATGGGCCACTTTGTTCCTTATTGTCGGTGTGCCAAGATAAACATAAAGTCGTCCAAGTTAAAAGTAGTGCTGCATGTCCTTGACGGTACTTACATTTGAGTATTTTTGGACATAATATACTAATGGCCGGTTCCAATAATCAATCCACCGATAGTTTTCCTTACCAACAGTTACATTTTGACACATTTTCTACGGGTAATCTGTCAAAATGTAACTGCCGGCATATAAGGAAAACTATCGGTAGATTGATTATTGGAACCGGCCATAAGTTGACAGATTAATTAGCACGACATGACGAGATACTTATTCAATTCTATAGTTTAGGTGACGTTTTAACGATAAATCATCACCAAATGTGTCAATGTTATTGGAAGTGCAAATTGTTGGTAGAGGAATGCAGACATAATACTTACCTACCGGTCGATATATCTAGGTAATATTAGTATTGGACCATGATTAGATTAGGTAGGTACATTCATTAGGTTTATGTATGTTTACTTGATATGCAACGTCTATCATGTTTTTATCTAAGTACCCAAAATTAATTTAGGCTATATTTCATTCGTAATGGAACACACGCACGGAACAAATGCCTCGGAGAATCAATCCAAATCTTCCAATAGAAGGGAAGCACTTGCAGAGCATTTTTTAAAAGAGTTATAGCAAACCTTTCGGTAGAATCTTGACTGAGTATGTTTGCCTGTGTGCGATAGACTTTACCCTGACGCTGATCACTCAGCGGCCAGGTTTGGTGTTCCTCAGCTTTCTGTAAAAGAGAAAACTATGTCAACAAGATAAATCGATACGCCGACGACCTAAGAGCGAGTATATTTAGCGGCTAGCCCTAAATTTAGATTGATAGTGACGTAAGAGTCTCGTAATATCCTCGCTCGGTTTATTTATGTCAATGAATTAATATAAAGTTCATGCGTGCAAATTCATCGTCATTATTATTGATTACCATTAACTCTTTAAATTAACTTTGTATCCTTCTGAGATCCGCTGAGTTCTGAAGAAAAACATAGGTTCATATTTTCTTAATTTCATTCGAGTGGCCGAGTACGTACGCTTGCATTCTGACTGACCCTATTCTACATGTTAAAATGGGCTAAGATTTATTTTGGATCTTAGTTCGTAGTCTCCTGATGAGTGAAACGAGCTAATAATGCTTTTCCAGAGGTTTACGACCTGGCAGTCATCATTAATAAGAATAACCCATTTCGCTTTGAAGTTTTCCTAAAAATTTAACGGAATTTTAGAAAGCTACTTCCTTCCTACCTACCTGAATCATATTAAACGGTTCGTCGAATTGAAACTTTAGGGAACGTTTCTTCCCAAAAAATTAGAGGGAAATCTTGTAATGTTGCTGAGCTAACGATTTAAGCTGTACCCGGGCGGTACATTTTCCATGAAACGGCTGTAAAAGCATTGAGAGCCCTCGACGAGTTGTTGAGCCGGTCACTTCTCGCGGATCCTCGAGACGAGGACAATCGAGCCTCGAGCCGCTCTGTAAACACCGTGGCCCCCGGAGAATATAGACGGATGAATATATGGATCGTGGTAAAGCCAGCAGCCCTGAACGCAGCCTTAATAATATCGTGCCGTTCAAAGCGAAACAAAGCCAATTCATGTACCTAGCTAAAAATAGCAATTCACATAAATTAAATAACAGCTGATATCTTCACGCTCGAGACTCGTATTAGAACAAGCATTAACGATCTCCTTGTAAACACGACACGGCTCCCCGCGCCGCTCTGACGGCTGCTGACGATTTATAAGCTACTTCAATAATTTAAGCGGTTCCGTCAAATTTATCCGTTACTACTAGGGTAATTCGAGCGCTAATAGCAATGACCTTGGCAGTCGTAAATATTTATAACATCTTTACGACGACGGTCAGTGTGAATGTCTTCTAAATTTGAAC
This sequence comes from Epinotia ramella, assembly GCA_947578815.1. Lineage (NCBI taxonomy): Eukaryota > Metazoa > Arthropoda > Insecta > Lepidoptera > Tortricidae > Epinotia > Epinotia ramella. Next base: position 11,914,414 of record OX388210.1, read on the forward strand.
TATTCCATTTAAATTAATAGAGTATAGGTGCGTACTCATAGATTACTAAAGTGCTACCAACAATCGGATCAAAACTCATGTCCTAATTGAGATGGCCATCGATTGGAATGCTAGAAACCTCTTCTAACAGTAGAAGAGGTTTCTAGCATTCCAATCGATGGGTTTTACCTACATAGATAGAATAATGGGTAGGTATATGTAAACATTGTAATAGATAAGTAGGTAGGTACTTAACTTTGGTTTCGGAGCTGATTCTCCGTTTCGGATTGCTTAATATGAAGTTAGGTATATTTGCTGTAGATTATGTACACTTATAATAAATCTCTGAATTAAAAAAGAATCAGCTAGTATAATTTCAAACATTGTTCTGTCACGAAGGATCTCAGGTTATTTATTTTAGTTGATTATTATTCGGCTTCCGCTTAGGATAGTTTTTATACGACTGTGACTTTTTTTTTGAACATTTTTTACCTCATCGAATTTTTAATTTCTTATTTTTTTAATGTTTATGGCCTGGTTAATTTCTTCTTCTTTAGGGAAATCGCCGTCATTTGTTTATTTAATTATTTACTAGGCTTACAGTAATACCAAAGCGCCTACAATGTTAGGACATAATATATGACAGTTATACATTACACAAACAAATGAAAAGTAGCACTAACTAAATAAAGGGTAAAGGTAGGTTAGTGCCTAGTACCTACTTTATGGTGGTCGTTTCGGAGATACTGAATGTTTTGTAAAAAAGGGTAAAAAATATTTTTTTTGTAATCGCTATTTTGGACACTGTGAGATGTAACATTAGTTGAGGTAGTTTTATTTTAAAAGGTACCTTACAGCCGTGTGATAAGAAAATATACAAAATAATACTGAGAAAAACCTACATCTTTATGGTGAGGTAGGTCACAGAACACCAAGTTTGCGGCGGGGTGTATTTTTGTAAACAAAAGGCGTTCGGAGTTAGCTAATTATGGCTGAGGTAGGTACACGATTTTATACATTAATGTATAAAATCGTGTACCTACCTCAGCCATAAGGACCCTTTTCGTTTAACTAAAATTATACAATCCATACCAATATTATAATGCGAGAGTAACTCTGTCTATCTGTTACCTTTCATGCTTAAACCGCTGACACGATTGAGATAAAATTTGGTACCTATAGATAGGTATATTTACTTTGAATTCCGGGGTAGGACAAAGGATAGTTATTATCTTCTAAATATATAAAAGAAGAAACTGACTGACTGACTGACTGACTGATTAACAACGCACAGCTCAAACCGCTGGTTCTAAAGATTCCAAATTTGGCACGTAGGTTCCTTATGAGGCCTAGGAGAGCACTAAGAAAGGATTTTTCAAAATTCAACCCCTAAGGGGGTGATATGGGGGTCCAAAGTTTGTATGGGGGAAACATTATTTGTTGAACTAGAGACTTAAAACTTTGTAGGACGATTACTTATTAAGATACAAAAAAAGTACTTGCAACGTTTTCGAAAATTCTACCCCTAAGTGAGTTAAATAGGGGTGCAAAGTTGACATATCAACGCACAGCCCAAACCGCTGGTTCTAGAGATTCTAAATTTGGCACATAGGTTCCTTTTATCCTTATAAGGTCTAGGGGAGCACTAAGAAAGGGTTTTTCAAAATTCATCCCCTAAGGGGCTGAAATGGGGTCCAAAGTTTGTATGGGGGAAACTTTATTCTTTGAGCTAGAAACTTGAAACTTTGTAGAAAGATTACTTACTAAAATACAAAAAAAGTCCTTTCTGCGTTTTTGAAAATTCTACCCCTAAGGGGGTTAAATAGGGGTGCAAAGTTTGTATCCGAAACTACTGGGACTAGAAACTTGAAATTTACACCAACACTTCCTTTTATGACGTAGGCAAGAGATAAGACGGGATATTTGGGAATTCCATCCATAAGGGGGTTAAATAGGGGTCCACAGTTTGTATGAGAGAAACATTATTTATTGAATCACAGACTTGAAACTTTGTAGGAAGATAACTTATTAAAATACAAAAAAGTACTTTAAGCGTTTAAGAACATTCTACCCCTAAGGGGGTTAAATAAGGGTGCAGTTTGTATGAGTGAACTTTATTTTTTGAGCTAGATAATTGAAACTTTGTGGATAAATTACTTATTAGAATACAAAAAAGAACTGTCAGCGTTTTAGAAAATTCCACCCCTCCCACCCAAGGGGGTTAATAACTAGGGGTGCAGTTTGTATCTAAAACTACTGGGACTAGAAACTTGAAATTTACACCAGAACTTCCTTTTATGAGGTTGGCAAGAGATCAGACGGGATTTTTGGAAATTCCATCCTTAAGGGGCTTAAATAGGGGTCCAAAGTTTGTATGAGAGAAACATTATTCTTTGAACTACAGACTTGAAAATTTGTAGAAAGATTACTTATTAAAATACAAAAAAAAAACACTAGGCGTTTTAGAAAATTCTACCCCTAAGGAGGTTAAATAGGGGTGCAATGTTTGTATGGGGGAAACTTCATGCTTTGAGCTAGAAACTTGAAACTTTGTAGAAAAATTACTTATTAGAATACAAAAAAGAACTGTCAGCGTTTTAGAAAATTCCACCCCTAAGGGGGTTAAATAGGGGTGCAAAGTTTGTATCCGAAACTACTGGGACTAGAAACTTGAAATTTACACCAGAACTTCCTTTTATGAGGTTGGCAAGAGATAAGACGGGATTTTTGGAAATTCCATCCCTAAGGGGCTTAAATAGGGGTCCAAAGTTTGTATGAGAGAAACATTATTTTTTGAACTACAGACTTGAAACTTTGTAGAAAGATTACTTATTAAGATACAAAAAAAATACTTTAGGCGTTTTAGAAACTTCTACCCCTAAGGGGGTTAAATAGGGGTGCAATGTTTGTATGAGGGAAACTTTTTTCTTTGAGCTAGAAACTTGAAACTTTGTAGAAAGATTACTTAATACAATACAAAAAAAGTTCTTTCTGAGTTTTTGAAAATTCTACCCCTAAGGGGTTAAATAGGGGTGCAAAGTTTGTATGAGGGTTCTTTAATTTTTTAGCTAGAACCTTTGTAGAAAAATTACTTATTAGAATAAAAAAAGAACTGTCAGCGTTTTAGAAAATTCCACCCCAAAAGGGGGTTAAATAGGGGTGCAAAGTTTGTATCCGAAAATACTGGGACTAGAAACTTGAAATTTACACTAGATAAGACGGGATTTTTGGAAATTCCATCCCTAAGGGGGTCCAAAGTTTGTATGAGAGAAACATTATTTTATGAACTACAGACTTGAAACTGTAGGAAGATTACTTATTAAGATACAAAAAAGTACTTAGGCGTTTTAGAAAATTCTACCCCTAAGTGGGTTAAATAGGGGTGCCGAGTTTGTATGAGGGAACTTTATTTTTGGAGCTAGAAACTTGAAACTGTAGAAAAATTACTTATTAGAATACAAAAAAGAACTGTCAGCGTTTTAGAAAATTCCACCCCTAAGGGGGTTAAGTAGGGGTGCAAAGTTTGTATGAGGGAACTTTATTTTTTGAGCTAGAAACTTGAAATTTACACCAGAACTTCCTTTTATGACGTAGACAAAAGATAAGACGGGATTTTTGGAAATTCCATCCCTAAGAGGGTTAAATAGGGGTGCAAAGTTTGCATGAGAGAAACATTATTTTTTGAACTAGAGACTTGAAACTTTGTAGGAAGATTACTTATTAAGATACAAAAAAAGTACTTTAGTTAGTACAATTCACGCATTTATTCCCAAAAGGGGTAGGCAGAGCACATGAAAGTTATGTTTCAGCGCCACTTTTAGCATAAATGTGGGTATATTGCAGTGATAGGTTGTTAGCCCATCGCCGACAACACACTTCAACCCTGCTCCCTTAGTCGACTTTTACGACACCCACGGGAAGAAAGGGGGTGGTGAAATTCTAACCCGACACCACGGGAATAAAAATAATAGGATATAATAAATAATTTACCATAACGGGTTTTGACGAATGGTTATTCATAAGGGAAGTAAGTCAGTAAGTAGGCCGTTGCCGGCGTAACAATTCAACAGTTGTTGCAAAATTACACTTACTACGCGGGCGAAGCCGCGGGCAAAAGCTAGTGAGATTATAAAGGGCTGAAAAGAGGGAGAAAGTTTGTATGGAGTTAAGAGATAAACGAGTTCCGCGCGGACGAAGTCGCGGGCAAAAGCTAGATAATAATAATAATTTACTACAAGTACGTAGTGCAAGTCCCTATTGCAAAAAGTTTTAATTTAAAGAAGACAGTTTACTAGAAACTAAGTTAAAAAACATTGATTTTCCCGACACTATAGTTAACGTATGTAGAGAGTAAAACTATCGATATGTTGGTTAAGTTAACCAATATTGCTAAGTAAGTGTTTATCTATAGGTAGCTAACTTTACAGCCAATCACACCTCCATAAGCACTGAACAGTGCGCTTTAATCTCACCCACTGCATGACCACATGTAAACCAATACAAGTCTGACCATACGCATGGCCGTTACGAATTTCACGGTCAAGTTCTACTGAGCTCAACAGACGACACAAATGTGAATAGACACATTGATGGACGTGTCGCGCGCAGCAGGGGCCTGATCAAAACACAACGAAGTCAATAACAAGCCTCAGCACCCGGCGCACCGCCGCGCCACTCGTCTTAATGAAGTGTCACAGCAAACGATTTCCCTTAAGGGGCTCCCATACGCCAATGACCTTCGATCTGAATCCCTTAGTTTTCTTATGTTTTTTGTAGCTTATCATATTAACAACAATGGCTTTAAGCAATTTAGTATCCCATATTTACTTTAAAGTTCATTGTTTTCGAGATATTTGGCATCAAAGTTGAACAATTTTAGGCCAAAAAACGGTTTTCTGGCCATAACTTTTGTTTTAATTAGTAAGCTTATAAAAACGCATATCAAAATTATAGGTAAGTTCAGTATGTATGAGTAGGTATGAGTTTCGGGTGTATAAAAGTTATAATGAGGATGAAGTGTCGGGTTTTGTATTTTTACAGACCTTTCTTTAAAAATGGATAATTAATTCTGTATTAATATTTTTCAAGTTATTCAATATCAAAAATGTTAAACAGGAATCAAACTTTCCCATATCTGCACTTGAAAAGCTAGCTTCAATAAACCGAGGACGAGTGTCGAAATGAAAACTACTAAATTTCGTTGATTTTTGACGGGAGCCCCTTAAACAACTGATACTTCACTTACAAATCCTGCTGGAGATGGCGTTTTCAATTTGATAAAAGCTACGAGATAAATAATGCAAAAAAAAACGCTGGCTGTCTGGCGTGAATTGAAACGCTCACGCCTGTAAGCACAGCATAAACACTCCTGGAACGCCACATTCTTGCATTAGAGCGTATTAAGATTCAAACGCGTGGGCCGGTCCGGGCCGATTTGGCTATGAACGTGGTCTTATACCTACAATACGCATTTACACAAGAATTCATGTCAGTTTCAAGGGACAGTTTTTCCGCTATGTATCTAAAGAAAACGCGCTTACGAGCAGAGAGCGAATTCCCGGCACTGAAAGTGCCATAGATTAGCCCGCACGATAAAGACGAGATCCTAATACATAGGTACAGTAGGTACAGCGTCTACAGCGTGCAGCGTTGTAATTAAAAATATATAAATTCGCAGCAATGTACTTATGTAGAGCTTACACTTACTTCTACTAATAAAATGTTCGTAAATTATGATATGAGGAGTGTAAATCTGTACTTCTCATTTAACATTAAAATGCAATCAGCAACCTTGATTGGACACGCGATGAATTCAACCTATTCGAATAAGGTATATCCTATTGATCGGGTGCTTTAATATATATTTCATTACTTTCGTGTCCCATGCTATAAAAAAATCAGCGAATTGAGTTATTATAGTAGTCACAGAATAAATAATAGTACTACGTAAAAGACTACGTACAGATGCGAGTGGCGCATCAGGACGGGTCATTGTTGCACTCGTTCGGGGAGGCAGTGGAAGTCTTTCGGCTGATATGATCATGACTACGTACAAAAGGTTCTCTGTTAACAAATTCCCTGTTTAGGCATACCTAAACAGGGAATTTGTTAACAGAGAACCTTTTGTACGTAGTCATCGAACGAGCCTAAACGTGGCCATCCCTTACTATCGCATGCAACCTGCGATAGAACGCGTGCGTGCCGTACCTAGCAGCGCTAACATACCGGCTGGAGCCGGTAGGCTGGTTAAAACGGGATGTACTTGTAGCGGTGCGACGAAATCACGGAGTGCGCCTCCCTTCCTGGTAGAGTGTATTGCTTGTATGTGTATTACTTTGGCTTTGAAATTTGTCAATCGCAGTGGTCATTTGAGGGGTCAAAATATATTTGGTCAATGATAAAAACAGCTTTTCAGTTCAACTATAGATGTTATTGTGCAAATGAACGCTAGTCGGAGTTCATTGATTGTGTCTACCTTTACTAACACCAAATAACACTCACGGCTATATACTTTACGCTAGCAACTCACTTTTCGCTACTTTTTTCTTCATTCACTACTTTTCATCTTTGACTTAGTTACATTAAGGCCAAAATTATTTAACATAGTACCTCTATAGTAACTAAAATTGTTAATTTCACCGTTGCAACGATATTACCATGAGTAATATAGTTGCATGACTTGCATGTCATGATGATCAATAGATTTTTCATTGCCATTTAGTTACTTCATATAGGTAGGTACCTTCTATTTATTTTTTCTTAAATACTTAATTTGTCTTTATAAAATGTATCATGTAGCACCAAGTGTTTATTAACTCTTCCTAAATATCAAAAAGATGTGTCACACCATCCCATTTAAACTTACTAATAATATCTGTTGAAAGTGTGTGACTCGTGCTACCTAAATAGAATGAAGATGACTGTTGCTTTTCCGTGTCGTCAAACTAGGCATTCTAAGACTCGACTGTAGAAAACAAGAAAATTCTTCTAGTTATGAACATTCTATTTTGAAGATAGACACACAATCACCAGCACCAAAAATCCCGATCACGATCAATCTATGACTAATGTTTACTAATCGTATAAACAGGAAAAGTCTTTTTCGACAGTAAGTAGGTATGTATTTTTTTTTTAATTTGTATTTAGGCCCGAAACTACATGTCCGACTTTAATAGTTATTTGTTATACAAGGCTACAAAGTTGTATTTTACCCGCGAGTCTGGAATTGAAACACGAGCAAACGAAAGGATTCTATAATTGAAAAGTTGGTTCTAAAATAGAATCCTGAGCGTAGCGAGTGTTTCAACACACGAGAGAAGTAAAATACATTTGCACCCGTGTGTAACACAAAACTTTTCATGAGTTGGAGTCGGTGAGAAAAGATTAAAGTAAAATTTTTGTTGACAATGTTGACATTTCTGACGATGCGTTTAGAAATTGTATCGACTAAACTTGTGCGTTCAGTTCATTTCAACATCATTATAAAAAAAACAAATGTTTCTTATGGAATTTTAAGGTATGACTTAGAATCAATAAATAAATCTTGTATTCAATTCTCAATCCATTTATGTAATGATAAGTAATATCGATCGAACCATTATTATTGAGTGTTTTACATTTTGTTAACTGTCAAAAGCTACAAACACGTTCCAATGTCAAATTACTTTCCCCACTAGTGGATAAAATGCGTTTTTACCCGCCTGTTTTAAGGGATAAAAGACGGCTTTCCGAGGTAGGGGAAAAGAATCTTTCACCAGTCGGTACCTATATAGAATGGACTTTCAGGATGGACTCGTATGTCCATTATTTTATCCCGCTTTTCTACCTGGGTTCTCTATTATATGTGGAAGAAGCCGCATGAGCAGTTAGTATAAAATATATCGCTTTATGCCTTTTTTAGAGCCTCTGTTAACAACGGAGCCACCATGCGGGCTGAATCTTCGACAGACTTGTTGATAAAGGATTCAGCAGTTCAATTAGCTATGTGCTTAATGTGTAACTAGAGACATCGTTTCCGTGTAACAATTTCATCATATGTAAAATAAAATAAATAAATAAAATAAATATTAGGGGACAATCTTACACAAATCGACCTAGTCCCATAGTAAGCTCAATAAGGCTTGTGTTATGTGTAGAAATCAGACCCCGTATCATGGTCAGCCTTATCACACGATAAGTGACAAGATAGAGCGTCCGTCACTGGCTGACACCGTTCGATAGAACGAGATGACGCTCCTATCTTGTCACTTATCGGGTGATAAGGCCGCTGGCCGACCATGATACGGGGTATGAATCAAACAGATACTTAGACAAAAATTAACATACAAGTGAATCGCATGTGGTTTTTTAGTTTAATAAAATACCATACACACACTTAAGCCAAGTTAATTAAATTTTATTGCAGCTTTCAGGTAGGTAACTATCAAAACAGAATCCCGCGTTCTGTTTTCGTGGCAACGACTTTATAGAACTAGCGGTGCGGACGATTGGATCATTAATGAGAATTTATCACCTCGACCGCACGACTGACTGGAATTAGCACTTTTATTATTAACACATCATAATTATACTGTGTTCTGTACAAACATTGTTACGGCCGTTTTAGAATGAGCATTGTTTGTGTACTAAAGCGATTAATCGCGTCTTCAAACCCGGCAGAGACGCATGTTTTTTTCGTTTTGCTGTTACAAATTGTTGTAACATGCATACATAGGCAGAAAATTAACTTAAGAATTCTAATTTAAGAATACTTATAGCGATATCAATCACGTACGGAGTCGTTGGTACGTATAAACAAACATCAAAATGGCAATCATAAAATTTTAGGAAGTATGTTTGTCGAATTTAAACTTTCGTAAGACATGTTGAAATAATACTATTAATTACACGGTTCAACTCACGTAGCGTGATGGCGGCTGAATGTTACCGCCAGCATGGAAAACTATCATTCCTAAATTGAAGTGGACAGTGTGTTGTGACAATCCCGTGGACACAGTGAGTTCAGTGTGCGTATCGTCTCTCGGAGGAGACAACCTCCTGCCGCAATCTCACACAACTGCTCTAGCGCTAAACTGCCGCCCTCCCTCCGCCCTGTCGCGAAAACACTCATCCTGAAGAAGAACTCCCGAAGAGTTCGAAACATGTCGCCCGTAGTGACATTGAATACGTGAGTTGAACCGTGTAATTATTCGTATTATTTCAAGTATGTTCGTAATACAAGGGAAGCAGATATTAGGGAGCTTTAGATATTTTTATGAGCGACATATTGCTAATTAAATTCAGAAAGTACCCACTTACTCAGGAGAGTGCATTCAGATAGCGCTTTGTCGCAGCGTATATAATATATTATGGCCTCTTAAAAGCATCGGAAATAGATCCTTTGTATTCCGAACTCGCCTCGAACAGGATATTCAGAGTAAATACTGGCAGGTTTGAATATTCTGAAACATAAACAATATTCCATTTTCAAATCTAAAATTAATTCTCATCTCCAATGACTCATATTTTCGATCGATAAATCTCGAGGCAAACATCGATAAAATAATAAAAGCATGGAAATGACTAGTCTAAAAAAATAATTCGTGTATTTCGAGCATCACATTTTTATTGATCGTCTCGGCTGTTTCCTTTCGTTCTTAATTTATCTATATACCTAACTAATTAGATGACTACATAATAAAGCAACCCTCATGAATAAAAATATGGTGGGTACCTATACCCATTGAACATGCGTTATTTCACCAACAAGCTACCTACTCGCAACAATATTCATAAAGTTAAAATCTGGCGTATTTCTATTTTTTCTCCTTTCGACTCAGACTAGTGTACTCGTATCGTCCTCAATCCTCATATTAAAAACTATACCTACTCAAAAAGTTTCTGGCAAAAGAATATACTACGAAATATAATTTGTTGTAGTTTGAAGTCGTTAAATGAAAATACATACATACTTAATCATGGAAGAACCAGGTGCAGTGGCTTAAAGTAAGCAAAGGGTTACTGAATAGTTGTTTACTTTGAAACAGTTATTTACTTTGAAAGAAATACGGAAAAGTATCATCGGAAGTGAGTGAGCCACAGTAGTCAAGTCTGGCGTCGCGCCAGCGCGGTCGCACGCCAGCCAGAAGAAACATTCAGTAATACCTTTATACATATAATATTTTTCATACATCACTCATCCTGATCAGAAGTTTATGGATGTTTTACAAATATTTCAAATTCGACAGCCCGATCATTTGTCATATCCACGTCAGAAGAAATAGTACTTGAATGTGTAAATATCTGTTCGCTGTAAGTTTTCCTATTTTTTGATGCATTGCTGACTGCGAATCGAGTTATTTATTAAATAGGAATCAAGTATGGGGAGACACGGTAAAAATCGGTTTACCAATAAGTGTCCCACGTACCTGGGAGATTTGATCCGCCTGGGATCAGTAAGTACTTAATACATTTTCACCTCAGCAGCTCGAACAAGCATATTTTGCTGCGTGAAAACAGTGTGCAAAATGCGATTTTGCTCACTCCGTGAGACAAAGTAGCTTTTTAATTTTGATGCGGAGCACTGACATTTCGTCGTATGGGGTCTATTACAAGTTCTGAATATTTGAACTTTATTAGCGCTGTCCCTTTCATTCCATTACGAAAAAAGAAATGGCAGACATAGGTCCATCCATAGTTTGACCATCGAATTTCAAAGTAGACCCCCAAATACCGCACACAAGTAGGGTAATTTCGCTGGTTACGTTCGTTACCTTCGGTTAGCGACCACCTGAAGGAGTAGGTTTTTTCTATTGAAGATAACATCAATTCTACACACCCTATTGAGACAATTACTTGTACATGCATTTTTTTGTTGTTTTAGAATAGAAATCTACTAAAAAACCGAGAAAATATCCTTTCAGTTCACCAACTCAGCTTAAGTGGTCGCCCACCGGCACATGAAATTAGGTGGTCGCTAACCGGCGAAATGACCCTAACACGTTCGAAAACTATCAAATTGACAAGTTTAAATTACCAAAATAATTATACAACGGAATTTTCTATTGAAGATAATTTAAATAAAAGATCTCAGAATAAACTCCGTTTTTCATAACAAATAGGTATTTTATTACGCTAGCTAATTAATATTTCTAGTTTAAACAATTTTAAATTTTATGAACGTATACCACAGATGCAGTTTCCGAAAGCAAGCGCGGCGGCCCGCCCCTTTAAAAAAAATGCGCGCTGTTAATTTGTTTCAGAATTTATTAGGTATATTATTCTTCATTCTTGCGTTATTGATATTGGTTTTAAATATAAAAAACTACTAGGATAAATCAATTATCTATCTAACTAGGATATATAGTGAAGTCAGTGACGTGAAGAAGGCAGTATTTTAATTTGTTTCAGAATTTATTAGGTATATTATTCTTCATTCTTGCGTTATTGATATTGGTTTTAAATATAAAAAACTACTAGGATAAATCAATTATCTATCTAACTAGGATATATAGTGAAGTCAGTGACGTGAAGAAGGCAGTATTTTAACAACAGTTACGGCTAGTTTTTGATGTGCACGCGAGATACACGTAATATCCTTGTGATAATGATAAATATTTCTAAAATATCTCGAAGATATTAGTAAAATCTGTGAATTTTAATAATAATACGGTTAGATTTTAGTGATGTGTGTCGCGCGACACTCGTATCTAGATACTGATATATCCTTTGGTTGCTCGCGCCTTGACTCGCCTTCTAAGTATTGACTAACGGCGCGGCCGGCGCTGATGAGTTAAAACAAGTACTAACGAACGCCTAATTAAGTTTTCTTCCTGAACAATCTTGAGACGAATAGGTACGCGATACTATTATATAGTTTTTAATGTGAATATGTTCTCACTGCTGAGGTGAAAAGTTGTATGTGTTACTCGAGAGCAAAGTATGCCATATGGCATTAAGTCCGCCTTTTGTACGATAAGTTTTCTTTTGTGCAATAAAGTTTAAATAAATAAATAAAGTATTTGCATCTCGTGCTTTTGAGTCTCGCTTCCTCAGGACTCAAAATCAGCACTGCAAAAATAAATGATAAATATTTCAAAAATAGCTCGTAAATATGAGTAAAATTGTAAGGCGGGGCCCTTACACCTGTAAGTTACTTACGTAAGTTCAGTACAAATATTGCTTACAGACGACTTACGTGAGCAGTATTTGTACTGAACTTACGTAAGAACTTACAAGTGTACAACAGGCCTTACAGTAATACGGTTAGTTTTTAGTAATGTGTTAGTGTCCCACGAGACTCTTATAGATACTAAAATATCCTTTGGTTTCCCCCACCTTGTCTCGCCTTTCTAGTATTTACTAACGGCGCGGCCGGCGCAGAGGAGTTAAAACAAGCAGTAACGAACGGCTAATTAAGTTTTCTTCCTGAATAATCACAGACGAATAGGTACGTAATACTATGATATATTTTTTAATGTGAATATGTTCTCACTGCTGAGGTAAAAAGTTGTATGTGTTACTCGAGAGCAAAGTATTTGCATATCGTGCTTTTGAGTCCTGAGGAAGCGAAAGATTCTAAAATTGAATCACGAGCGTAGCGAGTCGAGAAATCAGCACTCTCAGCAAAAACAAACTTTGCTCTCTTGTTGCACAAATAACTATTGCTTTATGTAATGCAAGTACCTACCTACCTATTATCTCAAGATGAAAAACGGCAACCAAGTTTTTACTTTTTAAGAATGAAAAGAGCGCTCACAAGCACGCACATAAAAGTAGTCCTTTCAGTTAGGAAATGGCACAGCCTACTTGTGAAGAAAAAAGAGACAATTTGCTTTGTTCCGCGCTGCATGTGCGGGGACTCCGCCGCAGTCTCCGGAAAGAGCCTTTCAATCTCAGCCGTATTTTAAAGTAAAATGTGCCGTGGCCACTTTGTCATGTCACCCAATTGTGACTGCAGATTTACAACTGTTTATAAGTAACCTAACCTGATTACGTCATCGCTCAAGCCAGGCCTGGAAATGTTTATTTACCAAAGTAGTCTGAAATGCACTTCATATAGTAAACTTACTAAACGTCTTCTTCAACATGTTTATACGAATTCGTAGATGCATCTCATCTGTTGAAGTGCAGTCCCTAATTAATGACGCAATCAACGCATAGAACATTCTCCTAGGTACTGCCAAGTGCGCGTAACAGAACGCATCTGCCCTGATGACGCGACGCCCACAAATATACTAGAAGCAGTGACATTAGGCCCTGGGCACAGCTGGTTAGATAGCAGGTTATTTCTGCAATTCGCTTTGTAATGGGTATACTATATTGGTCCTGCTTACACTCAGGGGTTACTAGAAGCTCTAGGCTGCTCTGGTGGTCCGCCAGGTCCGGTGCCAACTGGGTGAACTCTAGGCGAGTGCTCGTACGTGCAGTCGACGTGGACGGCGCGTCGGCCTGTCTACGCTACGGCCCACACTATCGATTTATAGCCACTAGCTATCTTAGCTTTCTAGGTATAAGTCTGAATACATTGATTACAGTTAACCTATTAAGCAAGTTTCATATAAATTGAACTACAAAGTGAGCAAGGCCTCCCAGTTCTAAAACCGTTTTATATTATTTTATTGTAACCTTAGTCACTGCGTCACGGGTCTGCCTACGGTTTTCGAAATATGAGATGATTATTCTTCCACGGAGTACGGGCTGTGTTGCCCTACGAACGTATCTTAGCAGTGAAATAGTTTGGCTCAATAGAAGGAACTCAAAAACAGACGTAGGTAGGTAGGTAACATTATAACAATATTACCACACGACCGAAGTCTAATATAAGTAGGTACATAATGTGAGAATACGATATTAAATACTATGATGAAACCTCATTTACATCCTATCCTAAACTATTAAACGAGCAATATATATTTGTAATCAAGTTCTCGAAAGTGGTACTAATGATTTCGATGAAATTTGCAATATAGGGTTTATACGAGGACGGTACCTACATCGATCTAGCTAGGTCTCACAGATACCTACCTGGGAAAATTCGTTTTCTCCATTTACAAATATGACAGTAAATTCAGTCAAATATCGGTGAATAAAACCGATTCCACGTGCATTTATGGTTATGGTTTAAGATATTTATTTCTCAAAAGATTTACAAAATCACTTACTGAGAAAACATTATTGACTTAAATCTAGGTAGCTAAGAGAGGGTAACATGCAAAGTAATCGAACATTATTTCAACAGAAAAAAGGGTAAGCGCCTAAACGATAACAACTGGTACAAGTAATGCAACATTGTAATGAATGCATTTGCTATTGACATGCAGTACAGCGGCTGCGAAGCACGCAGTGTTTGGGGCTCTAAAGGACTATATGTTATGTTTACAGTCGCCATCAGGTATATCGGAGCGGCCAAAGAGCTCACAAATTTCTGAACACGTCTCTAATGCCTCGACAATTAGGCCAGTCATATCGAACATTAAAATCGCAAGCTAACGGCTAGTTCTGTTTTTTTTATATGTTGTTAGGACCACTACCCGTACAATCACTACCACTACCACTACCAATCCAATTTTGCAGCTTCCAAAGACCTGTGCTAACTTTGCAGGACTCGAAAAACCGCGATATTTTCGCACTTTTTTTGGCATTCTCAATATAAGGCCTAAACTATGCGGTTTTAATCAAAAAAAGTCTTTTATGTTTTTAAGTAGACTAAAATTTCTCTAATTTGAGATCAGAACTAGCTCTGTAAGTTTAATACTTACCGAGATACAGCTCTCCAAAAATGGTTTTTTTTTATTTGATAAATTTTTGACCTAGATATCGGGAAAAATACTAATATTACGGGTAAAATCTTTAATTGATGTTGTAGGAAATTTAACGACGACGAACGAGAACGAGATTAAGAACCACGTCTATAGGCCGATTACTCACCAATGTTAAAAGTACAAAAATAGGAAAACTGCCTTTTTGCTCTGTTTAGTTTTCACAATGGTTTGATGGGAGTTTGAAAGAATACACCATGGCTGGCTCCTACCTAGCCCAACGTATTAGCATAGCTATACAACGTGGCAATGCCGCCAGCCTCCTGGGCACCCTACCGCCTGGCGCCGATCTGGGCCAAGTTTTTTATTTAGAATCTTTTTATTGTTTTCCTTTATCCAAGTTTTTTATTTATAATCTTTTTATTGCCTAAGTTTATATTTTCTTGTTGTTGAAAATAAATAAATAAGAGAATACTATTAATATTGTAAATATTTATCAAGCATATTTACAAGGCATAGCAAGGACATTAATTTTTGGTTGGAATTATTGTTAATTTTGAACGCTTCTTGGGTGGTTCGTAAACATTTTCTGATTCGGCCTGAAAAGTCGGCATGTTGACGTCGTTTTCTATTACTTCGGCAATTTGAAGTTTGGCGACGTTATGGCAAGAGACACGGGAGAAAAATTTGCAGAGAGCCGAGCATTTGAGGTTTTACGCAGGTACAGCCGCCTCCGCTACAGCCTTTCGTGCACCCGGGCCTATCGATTGATGTGCCACACGTGGCCTTGCAATGAAAAAAAAAATTACTTTCAGTTTTATGTATGGAGTGCACCCCTAATCATTTTTTTTTTAGTAATTTAATTACAAAACTATGTAGCGGCTAACAAAATATACCTATCCTCAAAATTTTATTCAAATACACCTTATAGTTTTAGAGTAAAATGCCTGTGACGGGACGGGTGGACAGACAGACAGACAGAAATGACGAATCTATAAGGGTTCCGTTTTTTGCCATTTGGCTACGGAACCCTAAAAATCACAACTAGCCGTTAGCTTGCGATTTTAGCGATTTTTCTGGTCAAATATGACTGGCCTAAATAGAGACGTGTTCAGATATTTGTGAGCACTTTGGCCGCTCCGATATATCTGATGGCGACTGTGCCTACATAAATTGGTCTGATGTGAAATTTACATTTAACACGCGAACTAAATGAACATAAAATTCATATCGAACCCCCCATATGTTGAGTCAGGTAGACCTGTTCTGAAGTTCAAAATGACTCGTCGTACTTTGCCGGTTCGATAAGTAACAATATATGCCGTCCGACGACTACTATTACTTGTCGATCCAATAATGTACTTCGAATTGTCAGTTTACAATTGATAAGTCGGTGACATGGGGGTCTGATCGTGCATGAAGTCGAACGCGCAAATGCATACACATGATGGCGATGTGGCAATTTGGCAAACGAAAACCGTCTATTAGGTGTGTAGCTCGTATTTGTCCATTTGGCGGTAATCTACATTCTAACATACCTCCATGTAAGCCACGTGGTTCTGCACTAATTAGGTAGACGCTATTAGCATGCAAAAACGTTAATTAGACGAACGTCTTTAACCCCAGTATTACGCCACAAGCTATTTTCAAGAAATTTTAATGAGATCCGTTTATGCATTTGGAATATGCATAACTGCTTCACAGAGTACACCTGTAAAATGTATTGTGATTAACTGGAGTGGAACGTTCTACTTACTCGTATTGGTTGATGCGCCCACGCTTGCACTATTGTGTAGATAAATATGTGAGAGCGTGATGAAGTCTTAAACAGATTGAATTTAAATTGAATTCTAGTTAGATTCGATATCTCTGTACAAGACTGCGCAGGTCCTGAGCTTTTTTATGTTGCCAAACTTCTTATCTTGTCTTATCTTATCTAAATGAGGGCCCTGTCGGATACACTTCGACCCAATGGGATCTTTTGTGCATTTGCCCTCTCCTTTATGCCTACTCCCAAGCTCGCTCCATCATTTCCACGAAACGGATGATGCAGCTCAGCGGGAGCACCTTGAATTCCTTTGGTTGCGGATAGCCGTTACCAAAGTAATTCATTCTTTGTCTGGCAAGGACATGATATTCACACAATAAGTGTTCCATAGTCTCATCCTCGTCGCCACACATTCTACAGTCTATCCGATAGTCCAATCTTGGCCTGCGAGAGTCCCACAAATGGTTCTGGACCTACAAAGTGATTTGTAGACCCCCTTCTTGCAAGCTCATCCGCTCTTTCATTGCCGATGAAGCCCTCGTGCCCTGGTATGCCAAACTTCTTCTAAACTTCTTAATGAGCTGCGATCCTATTCTAATTAGGATTGTCCTTTTCGGCATATTGCTTACCGAAAGCATCTATGTTTTTAAAAGGAGGTAAAAATGGTCCTATTGCATAATGCACCCATATAGCTTCCCTGAAATATTTAAACGTCTATATAAAATATTAACTTTTTTACAAAAAGTTTATTTATACACGCCAGTTTCGATCTATGGAGCTTGCAAAGGTTCTAGTTCAGGTCGGAAACGGGTAATAAATTGTTACGGTCATATCAGAAGCGCACATCAGAGGCCCTTCGAAAATAGGTCACGGTTGCCGACAAAATAACAAATGCACGGGAATGAAGAATAAAACATCCTTGGAAACAACTTACTTCATATATAAGTTCAGTGTAACTTCGCTGTTGCCAATAAAATGAGTAGAAGAGGGTCTGAAAGGTTCATATACAAACACACAGAGTATCAGGGTCTGGTATTTGCTTGACAAAAGTTACTTTAGGTAATAATTGGCAGGTATTCGAATTTAAACTTTCGTGAGACATGTTGAAATAACGCTAATAATTACACGGTTCAACTCACGTATTAAATGTCACTACGGGCGACATGTTTTAACCCTTCGGAAGGCAGGTAAGTATGTGTGTAAAATGTCGCTGATTCGTATATAGAGACACATCTCTAAGTTCAACCATTCATGTTTTCAAAGGATTCGAATATATCTCAGGATACGCTATGGCTATGGAACTGTAGGTCATGCACATTGCCTGTCTTATCAGCCGATAGGTAAAGTAGGTGTGTACCCTACACTTTTGAATATGTTATTAGTAATGAATGTATTTGTTTGTGTCCTTACCGTCGATAATTTTACAGCTGATACTCGCATATCCGTGCGCTGCCTTTGTTTTTGTCCTTACCGTCGATAATTTTACAGCTCATACTCGCATATATCCGTGCGCTGCCTTTGTTTTTGTCCTTACCGTCGATAATTTTGCAGCTGATACTCGCATATCCGTGCGCTGCCTTTTTTTTGTCCTTAGCGTCGATAATTTTACAGCTGATACTCGCATATATCCGTGCGCTGCCTTTGTTTTTGTCCTTACCGTCGATAATTTTACAGCTGATACTCGCATATCCGTGCGCTGCCTTTTTTGTCCTTACCGTCAATAATTTTACAGCTGATACTCGCATATATCCGTGCGCTGCCTTTGTTTTTGTCCTTACCGTCGATAATTTTACAGCTGATACTCGCATATATCCGTGCGCTGCCTTTGTTTTTGTCCTTACCGTCGATAATTTTACAGCTGATACTCGCATATCCATGCGCTGCCTTTACAATTCGTTAGATATCATAAGACTAGACTAAAGGCCGCAGTCAAATAAATAAATAAATATTTGGGGACAATCTTACAAAATCGATCTAGTCCCAAACTAAGCAAAGCTTGTACTATGGGTACTAGACGACGATATACATACTTACGAGTATATAGATAAATAAATACTTAAATACATAGAAAACATCCATGACTCAGGAACAAATATTTATGCTCATCCCATGCTCATTATTTATGGAAACCCGATGAGCGATGTGGATAAAATAGACCATCAAATAAATGGCCTTACCGGGGTTCGAACCCGTGACCTCCGGCTTCTTAGGCAGGGTCACTAGCAACTAAGCTACAGAGGACGTCGAGTTATTATGTAAATAAGGAAATTAAAAAAATCAGTCACAGGTCAGTTGTAGGTACCTACTTGGAAAAGATTGATGACCATTTTACCACCCTCAGATCTTCCTAATGATCTAAAAAGGAACCTATCTATTCGATGTTTTAAATTTTTCTAGGAGCTCTATTGCGCTATATATTCTGATTAATGTATTCACAACAACATCGAATAAATAAATTAATTATGCTAATGTTTGCCATAAACACATACGACCGAGTTATTTATTCTGTGATTAGCCGTACGTATCTCCGCTAATCGGCCGATGTCGAGTTGTAGGTACTCAACAATAGCAATCCTCGTTATCGCTATGGACTGACTGTATGCGCTTAATATGTTATATATTGCCTTCGCGTCATCACGATAAGCTCTGGATATGTTTAATAAGTCGCAAATGATAAAAGCAATCTAATTATCCTTTGAAATCGTTAAGTAGATATTGAACCTTATAAAAATGTTAGGTTTAATTGCTTCGGATAGCCTCATTTCTGATGCGTGACCGCATCAGAAATGAGGCTATCCGCAGCAGAACCAGGGTAACCGATATAGCCCTCCGAATCGCTAAACTTAAGTGGCAGTGGGCGGGGCACATATCACGTAGAATAGATGGCCGTTGGGGCGGAAAGGTTCTCGAGTGGCGACCATGCACGTACCGGAAGGCGCGGCGGTATTATTATTATTATTATTGATGATGATGATGATGATGATGAATTGCTTCGTGACAGTGTTGTGGGAAAGGAAACCCGATGAGCGATGTGGATAAAATAGACCCGGAAGAACAAAAGTGGTCTCTTGTATTCCCAAAAGTCAAGAACACAGGCAGGACAACCACACTTTCGACGTAGCTCAGACCTGTACCAAATTGTGGGTGTTTAAAGTTGGCATATTATTAACAACCGGGAACAGGAAAAACAAATTATCATAAGATAGGTAGGTATATAAATCTGTGTGACCCATGAATTGGAGCAGTGGTTTCCAAATGTGAAAAGACCGCAACTCACCTAACTAAAACTTTCTGAGTCGGGAAACACTCAAAACATAACTACAAGAAAGTAGTGATAGGTTAACGGAAGAGATCCCTTACAGGGATAAGTTTGCCTTTGTACCTATCTGACCTATTGTGACTGTATTTTTACCAATGTCTTATGTACAATAACGTATTTACATACAAGATAAGATAAATCATTATATGTATATATATACTCACCCATGCATGCATGAGGCGTCCAATTCAATATACTTTTCTAGTGACTTAATAACGAAAGAAACAGGAAGAGAAAGTGACTTCAGTCCCTAGATGTATAAATAACCACCGGCATCGACCTCCTCAATAGAATGCGATTATCAGGCAGCCTTGATAATCGCGGCGGGAGTTGGCAACCGCCGACATGCCCTGTGCAGCTAACGAGCCAGCCCATTACGCACCGACGACAAGACTGCGAACTTCTATCAATATGGTTTTCACATGGGCAAAAACCTCTACTTAATGAATATTGAATCGTCTGTCGCGTATAACAGTCGCGATCGGTTTTTGCATGGCTATATACATCAGGTCATTCCACAGTTACGTAGAGGGACGGAGATATCTCGATTTAAATTTTCACGATTTAAACACATTATTTTTAAGGGACTTAATCGCGAATAATTTAATTTACGTCGGCTAACCTCAAAGACGTTTCGGCTGTGACATAAGCATAACATCCTTGGTCGCTAGCAATACACTTAGGTATATCTACCTACGCAATTCAGTCCCGTTTAGTAAAAAAGAAAGGGTGATGCCTAAGATGACATGTCTCCGTCATTCAGATTTATAAAGATATACCTACATTGCTCGAAATATTAAGTACCCATAAATATTAAATAGACGACCAACTTGCACCAATCAACCTACTATATAACTTAAATACCTAGAAAACTTTTAAGACTCCGGAAGAAATATTCGTGCTCATCACAAAAATAAATGCCCTTAGCGGGATTCGCACCTAGGGGACCACCGGCCTCATGTATAGTCACTGCTAAGTGCTAACCGGGCCAAAATAGGGATATCCCTATTTTATTCGACTTTCATAGTATGAAAGTCAAATCAAGCCCCTGTAAGAAGCGTAATTTCGCAATTCCTATGCCTACCTCGTCTAGTTCACTTAAAATCACAACTTAGGTAGGTAAAATACAAACCCAGGTATTATCATCATTTAAATAAATTATCATAAGTAGTAAAAGGAGACAAATCCTTTGTTAATAAGAAATGAATCTAGCATGAAGATCCGTCTTCTGGGCAAAAGTCCCTTTTCATTCCTGCGACTATAGTCGCTATTCTAAATCTGTAATCGGCACAGCAGCACCTTCTCAGGAATGAAAAGGGACAGGTACTTAATACTTAAACACTGAGCTCTCGGCATCGAATCCCTACAAAACAAGTCCATAACAAATCGCTCTATGAGCAACGCTCATACTGCCTTAGTCAATACACGAGTCCGCATTTACCCTAATGAAACAATTCACGTTACATATAAAATTACACAGTCATATTCGTATGTAGGTACAACATACTATGTATCTATGGATCTGAACTAAAGGTAGCCGCGTTTGATGTGGCTATTAGCGCCCGCTCCGTTCCTGCCCTCGATAGGACACCGATGGTTCAGTAATGGGCTTGTGGCCTTTGAACTAGGGCATGCGGTTTAACTCACTTGTACGGCAATCAACCATTTTCTTCTTCTGACCTTGAATTATAGTGCTATAGAGTTAGAAACGTTTTATAAGTGCTGTTGACCTTTACAAAACGCGTGGGCCGGAATTGATGTTTTTTTTTTTCAGATATAAATAGACTACAAAGATATTGCCTACCTACCTAGAGTATTATTGTACTCACTCCTCTCTTAATATGCATTGCACAACTATTTGAACTAGATCCGATCCAATGATTTGACTTGTCATAAATAGATGAAGAAAAATTCAAGGTTTTTCTATAAGCGTTTGAAGAATGTGGAGCCGTCATAATAAATGGAGTTCCTACAACATGGCAGACGCCTATTAAACTCATTCATTTGCGTCGCGATGATGTGTTCTGTAATGATAACATAATTATGGAAGTAATATACCAATGCCACTTTCGACTGATTAAACATTCAGATTTTCGGTAGGTGTATATATTGACTTATTAGATATACAGAATCATTTAACATTTTGAATTAAGTATAAGACTACTTACTTATCGGAATTCTCTGCGACACACTCGGGGGTAAGTACTTAGACAACAAAAACAAATTCATATAATTCTCTGCTTAATTTGGATTCTAAGCGAGGAAACCTGTTCATTATTTCCCCCGATGTCATAAATTCATCTTAACTTTCTGACAAACAACGAGCTGCGAAGATGCCTACATAAATTACTTACACAGGAAACTAACACATAAGATATGGAAGCAAACAATTCCAAAATCATCATCGCAAAGTTTACGTTAACACTGTTCTGCTCTCATTTGCGACAACGTAAATCCAAGTTCCTATAGGATTATTTATAGTTGCCGAACTTGGATTTATATTATGCAAAAATCCCTATTATCTGTATCTTGTACTTTTAAGCCAGGCCCTAAACTAATATTATTAAAGAGGAAAATTATGTAAGCTTTGTAAGTGTATAAGTTTGTATGTAATAGTAATCTCCGGTAAATAAACTAAATACTCATTCGATTACAACAATTTGAACTGCGTATAGAATGTACTTTCCGGGTGGCTAGGCTATGTTTTATCCGGCGGGTTTGCCTGCAATGCGCGGGCGAAGTTGCGCGGGCAGCTAGATCATTATATATGACTAGGTAGTTACCATATATATTACACTACCACTTATACCACGATGTATGTTTATATTGTATTTTCACGCCGCTGCTCGGAAATGTGGCAAAAGATGGTTAGAATTCAGGCTTCAAAGCTGGGGTTAGTTGGACGTCGCGCGAACAGGCCATCTATGAGTTCAAACTGTCCAACAATGTTTTTGTAGTCCAGTTTGAACAGCGATTCGAACAATCACAGCTCCCCCGCCCCTGCCCCCGCCCCCGCCCGCGCCCGCTCGCGTGTGGAGTGGAGGGCAGTGCGCGGTCGGCCCGGCGCCGGCGCCGGCGCGCTGCTGCTGCTGGCGGGTGTTTCATATTGTGATCTTTAATTAGGTACTTCATTTTGACTTATAATTATAATTATTTGCAATTTACTCGCAGTAGGCGTGAAAAGCACTATGTAATGTCTCGGCCAAAAGTGCAATAGATGGACTCGTCTCCTTCGAGGTCCTCACCCTCGCACACACTCGTCCATCAATTGCCTACTTTCTAGCCTTTACAACAATGTACTAGTGTTCAATTCCTACGCTATTTATCAGAAGTGCGCCTGGTCTTAGCCATTTGATTACCTAAGCTTGCAATATAACACTTTAAACTCTCGCGCTTTATACACTTATAAATTTATATTATTAGTTTATCAATATCGCGTTAGACCCGTGTAAAATAATAATATAAATATATTATTTTCATAGACATAGATTACATTTAATTTATCTATGTGTTTCGCACGCTTGTTCGTACTCGATAGCTTTCCGCGTGGATGGAAGCGAACGTGCGAAACACATTAAATCGAAATTTCAGATGTAGGTACTCGTATGTCTCAGGTTGACCCCCAACACCGCTGCATATGGTAGGTATTGTAGGTAAGCAATGCAGGTCGTAGAATACAGGTCCAGCCACTCCAGCCTAGCTAGCATAATCGCGTGTATGTCGGACATAAAGCGTTCGTCCCGCTCGCACTTTTATTCTTGCTAATACTTAGGGTAACCTATCGAAGTTTCGAAAAAGTTTTGCCCGATTTTCACTTGTCCGAAAACGGTTAAACGAATTCTTATAATCCATATACTTTGTTTACCATACTTTTGAAATGTCGCTGTTTTGTTTTCCCACATTATCGTTTTCCCGAAACTCAATAACCAGAAGAGCGATTGCCAACTTTATTATTTGACAACTGATTTGTTAACCACCTTTTCATAATTCCGATGCTACGTAAAATCTAAATCTCATTTTCCCTAATATCATTTTACCGCCACGATTAAAAAACATTCAGATATGCTAAAAACCCTACAGAAGTGCACTTTACAATTGCGATGCGAAAATAAACTTTTGGTAATAAGTGGGTTAGGTTAGATTTAAAACTGTGACCTTACAAAATAAACATTTGATAGAAAAGGGGCTTAGATTAGGTCAAAACATTTAAGCAACGAGAGTGCTGCACGAGTACTTAAAAAGCCCAAAAAGGGAGGCTCGGGGGGGCGAAGCCGCCCGCAGTAAAAAACCAACAAATGATCGTAACAATGGTATTATTTGAAGGTTAGGTTAGGGTTAGCTTGTGTCTCTTAGAGCGGAAATAGGCACCCCGCGAAGCGGGGTGACGTCGACACGCTGGCGGTTAGAGTAGGTTACATGCTAGGGGCGCTCCTCGGGTCGTTCGACGCCTGGCTAGAGAGGGCCCATGGCAAGGTGGGGTTCCGGTTGACGCAGGTGATGACCGGACGTGGCTGTTTCGGTCATTACCTGCACAGAATTGGAAGAGAGGGAAGCCCCATCTGCCATGAGTGCGGCGCTGAGGATGACTCGGCCCAGCACACGCTCGAGTGGTGCAGCAGATGGGCCGAGGAGCGCCGCACTATGGTGACGGCCCTCGGTGCGGATGATCTCTCGCTGCTCAGTGTCGTGGCGGCCATGCTGGGAAGCGAGAGATCGTGGGAAGCGGTGGCCTCCGCGGTTTGCGGCCGCTGATCGCGCCCTACCTCAGTAGGGCCAGTGGGTAGGGGACCGACATTGCACGGCCCTACATGTCTTGGGGGAGGGTCAAGCGTCCTGACCTTCCCCTCCTTTGGTGCGGGTGTCCTGGCGCGGGTATAGCCAGGACTGCCGGGGGGCGTCGTGGTGGAATGTTCGCGATCCCATGGCGCCACCCTTAACGGCAATGCGGGTGACGCCGGTGTGTTTTTAGTGGCTATGCTCCTCCAGTCACCATCACTCGGATGGCGGTAAGAGGAGAGAGTCCCACATAACCCCCAAATAGCCTTCCCCGGGCCGCAAAGCATTTTCACACCGTCAAAAAAAAAAAAAAAAGGTTACATTACATGCTACAATTTCGATCTTTTCGATCTTTTGATATAGCGGAATAGTAATATTTCGGACTTAATACTTTTCGGCGCCAAAAACTAGTTGACAAATGATTCTTCGGAGTTTTAATAAGTGTCTATTTGAATCATGAGCGCAATAAAATTGCAACGAACTGAGAATTGGGAAAATAATAACATGGGAAATGTAATTTCGGGCAAACAAAAATTCGGCCAACTAATAAAAAGGGAAACGTTTTCGGGACTTTAATATTCGGAATTTTAGTAACATAATATATATTGTATTGTCACCAAACTTATATTAGTATGCTAAATTTCAGCTCAATCCGTTGAGAATAAGTGCCTTAAAATTAATTTGTGATTGTTCAACAATGCACAAAACTCCTGTTAAGCATGTGACTACAGATAACAAGATAAGCAATCATGATTAATTAATTTGCCTACATTACACGCATGGTCAATGTCATACAAATGCCCAATAAAATCAGCTGACCAAAATACCTACCATCGTAGCGTTTTCTATCATTTATTTTGGCTGTATGTCCGCCGCCCTTGCATCTATAATGTACTTCATAGAACGTGAGAAAGGAGTCAAACGCTATCATATCCATATATTTCTCACATACAGGGTGTCACAAAAATGGGGTGTGAACCGACCAAGGCCATAATATGTAGCATATTGCGATTCCAAAAATTTCGCAAGTTTTCACTTCTGCCGGCAACCCGGTCTTTTTATTATATATGATTTTTTCGTAATATTTAAAAATTTGTAATAAAAATCAAGAAAATTTGTTAAAACTTCTTAAATAACTTTAACAGTATATTTTTTAAATTTCTTCATAGTCGGTGTGAAAAATAGTATGTGTCACTCAGTAGCAAAATTATTTTCGTTTCGGGCGTTAACACTTGTATCCCTCACTACGCTCAGGATCCTACGTTAGAATCTATTGTAGGATCCCTCGCTACGTTCAGGATTCAATACACCGCCCTCGCAGTAAATATACTATTTTGCTCCCTTGTGACACAAATAACAATGTATAATTAAACGAACCTGCTCACAAAATTTAACGAGAAGCATTTTTCCCCGAGCTGAAACGGAGACGCTTCGCTCACTCGGTCAATACGAAAAATGTTTTATTCAATAAAAGTATTTGTAATTTTACGAAATAATGCTAATTATAATTACAATATGTAATGTGTAATTGGAATACAAATTACATTTTGTAATTGCAATTGATAATTGAAAATGCAATTAATATGTATTTCCTTGTAATTTTAATTGATACTTAATTGAAATTAAATTTTGTAATTGTAATTTGTATTTCAATTACTTTTTGCCCCACCCACACTGTTACTGATGTATTTGAACCATTCGTCATAATCTATATGACGTATTAAAATCATACAGATAAGTGCACTCTCCGTTGCACTAGCGCTAGCAACCTACACATCAGCCGGTCGATAATTCTACATAAACTCAAGTCAGGTTCGCATTTTGCAAATAAAGTAATTTACGACTTTGTGACCATATGACAGGTTGTCAGTCTTCATAAAGTACAGCAATAAACCGTAAAATGTAACAATAAAACTTGTCCTAATTAATTTCACTATCTGCGTCAGTAACGACAGTTATGATTATGCCACCGCAGGGCGCTGCAAGGACTGCCCTTTGTTCTCGCCGCCCGCCCGCCGCACGATCAATATCCGTACTACATTCCCCACGTCAAAAAACAGGTGGCCATGCCTTCCTCTTAGCGATCTACAGGCGTTAGGAATTCTTAACAATCCTAATTAGATGCGTCCATTATGTATCAAATTGCGAGGCTAAGTCAAAAGTAGGAAGTACCTAGTCTTTGATGTGCTATTTGTGCTAATGACTCATACAAACACAAACCTACCAAACATACCTCCCTTTTTCCTGTACCTACATACGGCATTAATAATTGAAATGGATTACATTATAAATTAAGTTTAAATTATACGAACAAGACAACGGGCCGTCTGATGTTTAGCGGTCACAATTAAGGGTTATTGCAATTCCAATAAAAAGTAGGTTAGGTTAGGTTCCCCCTCGACGGTGCCCGCCTTGTCGGGGCTGGGGCGCTTAGTAACCGTGGACTGGTTACCCACGGCGAAGCTAAGAGGCACCCAAGGGCTGCCGGCTGGCCCGAGGAGGGCGCTCCTAGCGGGCTCAGCGAAGCCGGCTTAGGATGCGTAGGGGAGGGATCGTAGAAGAAGAAGAGTGCCGGTATTGTGGTTCGCCGTTCTCCCTATCTTCTGTGGCCCTGGCGTCACAGGGGGAGAGGTGTGTTGGTGTAACGGTGCGCCACTCTCCCTACCCCCTGCGAACTTGGCGGGGCCGTTCCGCTGAAACGGCATTGGTGGGACCGCAGAGGAGGAGGGATGCCGGTATAACGGTGCGCCGCTTTCCCTATCCTCAGCGGCCGAGACGTGGTCGGTGGGGGAACGACAGACCTGATCCGCCACCAGGTGCTCGATTTTCCGCACCTATGATCTCCTCGTAGTGGACTCGGAGGGTCCGGTTCTGAACAGGTGGAGTTCGAGAAGGCAGGCACACCAAAACATCTGGCGTGCCTCACGTAGAGGGCATTCGCAAAGAGCCGCTTGTGGGCGGCTGCCGCCGCGGGAACACGGATGTGTGAAAAAGTTATACCCAACTAGCAAAATCTAGTCAGGTAATGGTCGCGGCACGTAACATATTTAACATTGAAGCTGCTGACATTATTCATATAAGCGGAATAATTACGTTTGTACGACCCGATTTGGGCTCACTTTACTCACTTATCTTTGTATAAAATTTAACAGCATTACAGCCTATTTAAGGCGCTGGTAAACTTTAAATATTTAACAAATATAACATATATACACAATAACAAACAATTTATAGTAACAAATACTATTTAAAAATGAAACTCACAGAATCTTTTAAAAATAGGGAGAACTTTACTCCTCTTGTAGGCAAACAAATCGCAATCCGGTGCATACAGAATTACTTTGTTAAGTCGCACCTACGCGCTGACAACTGGGCTGTTATTCGCTAATGCGGCTCACCCCGCCGGTCTCCCGTCACTACGCATCGCGGTGTCATATATTTGTGGGTGAGCGTTGAGGTGAGCTTAAAACAAGTTTTACAGAATAGGGGGGCTGGTGAGTGATCGTGCGCCGCCGCACCGTGCTCTTCCGCCAGAAGGCGGTGGCTGCGGCCACTGAGGTACTTGTCAGGAACAAACAGATAGCATATTGCAGGCAAAAACCCACGTGTCATTGAGGCTTCCTACTATGAGCGACTGCCCGCTGAACTTATTTAGGAAATAATGATTCAACCGTATCACATCTGGAAGAGCCTGAACTTGGTATGAATGATTAAGCTATTTTGGGCTCTGGTTTGGGGCATACATTTCTGTCAGTTCAGTCCTCAACACTGTAATAAGCCTTTGACATCAATGTTTTTTTCAAGTATTTTTAAGAGCTGGAAAGGGTAGAGACAATGTTTCATTAGGTAATTTGCTTTATATAAATGGATACATTGACCCGAAATAGACTAGATATACTTTACGAACACGAAACTTTTTCATAAGATTTATAAATATGGGAAAAGCATATACACCTGGTGTGAAAGCAATCTCGATAATCGTAGGCAATGTGTGGAAATATCAAGAAACGAATAACACGAAGAAAGAGAGGTATGGTGCAAGAAAAATCGACAGAGCTCGCGTGCCGTCTTGTGATAGCCGTGCTGCAAATATAATAAACTTTTCACAGGTAACATAAGGCATAATGTATAGTAAGAAAAGGAGAGGGCCCAAAATGCTTCCTTGTGGGACACCATTATTATTTCCAGCTCTATTTCTATTTCTGCGCCTATGCGGGCAGAAGAGAACATTTAATAACAACACCATAATTGTAATTACCATATATTCTATGAAATAAATCATTTTGACTTTGATACTTTGAAACCTTAGATCCCGAGAGAGAGGAAATGCCTTTTGTACTTTGTCCAAAAGAAGGATGTAAGATTTTTCATGTTGGGTTCCAAATTATTGCGGGTAATAAATAGGTACCCGCTTATTCATGCATGCCTATTTCATTGCTAGTTCACCCTCAGCACAAAAACGCCTTTTTCCGCTTCAGTGTAAAGCCAAATTGCCTTGGCTTATACCTGGTATCTTGCTAATAGCTATTCACTCTTAAGCCTTAATTAGTAAAAGCTTCCCCAATTAACGAAGACGATTCCATTCATCAATGAACAGTGAACACAGAAAAACGCGGCGGAGTGGCTGAAGAGGAGAAACGCAAATTCGAGATAATTCGATAAATGTGTTGTAAGCAAGCATTACTTAGTAGATGGACGGTTTTAAAATACTTGAACCTCGTTTAATTGCTACTTTTTATGAGGAAAATCTACTAATAGAACACTTAATTTACACCCCTTGATGACTTTTAAGTTATAGGTACTCATACTTTTAGGAATTTGTTTGTATTCGAAAAAAATAATGACTAACTTCTTGAATCACGCTAATTAGCACGTTATCCACGTTAATCCCCTAGCCTGATCCCCCAGGGGAATTAGCGGCAATTATTTTATATTCAACTAGGAAAAAATTATAATGTTCGGTTATGGCGCTTCGCCGGACGCTACCGCGTCACGCTCGCTTCGCTCGCTCGGCTCGCGCGCTGTAGGGTCGCAGTTCAACTAACAACCTAACCGGTTTTTTCCCCTGGGGGATCAGGCTAGGGGATTAACGTGGACAACAGCCTAATTAGCCGCTAAATGTTAATTGGCGTAAGTTTTAAATTTGAAATTGTAGGTATCCGTTTTAGTCCATTACGTTCATTTCGTTATAAATGCGAGTCATTTATTCCCTTTGGTCTACGATTTATTGAATATGTTGGGCTAGTTAAGACTTTATTACCAGAGGTCAGAAAGGGTGAGCTATACTTATGTCATTCATTAATGTCATGTGTAGATATATATATCACGGCCGCTAGTCTGGGATGCTACTTGTGTGGATACCCTAGGTCCTTAGCGCCGTCCCATCTCTCAGGGACCTCGATCAGGGCCAGCACTGCCGCCGACGCGGCTGAGCACCCTAAACGGCGCAAATATGCAACCTAGACTTTGGCTACACTAGGGGCGTCAGGACCAGGTGCTCTTACAACTTTTAAAGAGCTGTCAAAGCGTGTTGTCGACGCGACAGGTGACCAAAAGGCAGGTACCTTGCACAGCGCGTCAGCAGCGCTACCACGAAAATCAAATCTCGAAGTTCGTATACCATAAACCATAAGTGTGATAGAGACGGAGATATACGAACTTAGAGATTCGATGTTCGTGGTGATAGCTCAGTATCGCCATCCAGCGCGGCAATGCTGCGATCCTTCTACCATTCATCACCTGCCCCCGTATTCCTAACGAGAGGCATATTTTTTATTTTAAGTATATTTCGTTTTTAGTTTAGTATGTAGGTATGTTTGTTCTTTGTTTGTATTACTGCATATAAATATACTGTGTAGATGTTAATATGGATACAACCTGAAAATAAATATTAAAACGAAATTAAAATGTATTAATAATGAAACTATAATGCCAATGCATTACAAAAAGAGTGACTGAGCTTTTCTTTATTCTATAGTTTCTGTGTAATTGTAAGAACTATCTACATTTCGTAGATTCTAATTCACTTTTGTTCGTTTTAACGGCCACGTAACGCTCGTAGCAGAGCGACAGCATAAACAAAACCATTTCATTAGTAATTAAATTACACATTGGATAATTAATGTCTATATTATACAAACAGCTCAAAACAGCTCACCCTTTCCGAGCTCTGGTACCTAGCTAGTCTTACGCACATAGGTATACTCGTGCAAATGTGAAAGAGTGAGAGTTGATTCCATTCTACGAATTGGACTTAATTTATTTCAGTTTTGCTTTTGTTTTCGTGTTAATTATAATGTTCAAAGTGGCACACCAAATCAACCGTGAACCGGGGGAATGATCTGAGAGATGTATTTTCACTCCAATTAGATTTCAATTTATTTCGTGCTCGAGCGTTAGCATTAGCACGGACGTGAACGCGCCAAACACATTAAAATAAAATTGGGATGCAAAATGTATGCCTGAGATTGACCCCCAGTTGTGCTCCGTGGCATTATCCCCACCAGTAAACTTTATTGCGCCGCCCAAATATAACTTAACCGCTGCTAATGAAGTGCTTTTATGCAGTAGAACAAGCACATTTGCCAAAACCGCTATGTGAATAAATTTGTACATTAAGTATATGCTAATTTTATTTAGCTTACGTGTTTGTTAGACATGTCCGTGGTACAAAGGATACGTTACTAATTTACGTACAGATGTGTAGAGCGATAAAAATAATAACTTACAAACCTTGGTGGAGTAATTATGTCGAAGTAATAACCCGAAGTATAAGTAGGTATAAAATTTTAGTCCTTAATATAATAGCCTAGTTTAAAAATCGGTTAAATGTGAAAAAAGAGTGCTGTCTTCGCCAACAAACTGCTTTGCAGTTTGGCGAGAATAATTAATGTATTTTTTTTTGTGCTTAGAGAGTTAATACTTTGTAGAAAGATTACTTAATGATATACAAATAAAGTAGTTTCAGCGTTTTGGAAAACTCTACCCATAAGGGGGTCAAAATGGGGTGCAAAGTTTGTATGAAAAACCCTTTTTTAGGGTTCCGTACCAAAAAAGGTAAAAAATGAACCCTTATGGTGCGACTCCGTCCGTCTGTCTGTCTGTCTGTCTGTCACAAAGTGAAATATTTCACGAACTACTTAAGCTATCAATTTGAAATTTGGAACGGTTTTAAATGAGAGTTATCGCATAGAAAATGAGAAATTTAAATATACATTTTAATTTTCTATAAAAAAATATGAATATGAGGGGAGGACAAAAAACAAAATTCAACTAAGTATTCGGTCAAGTGGGGTATCATATGAAAGGGCTTGCCATTACATTCTTTCTCTGTATCATAATAAATAAATCAGCCTATATAAGTCCCACTGCTGGGCACAGGCCTCCTCTCACGGATGAGAGGGGACGGGCAGTAGTCCCCGCGCTGGCCCAGTGCGGGTTGGGTCTGTATCATATCGCTTATAAAATGATCGGGGTAACTTCCTCGTTAAAAATAACACGAAAACAAAAATATTTAATTAAATAATTTGTTTCGTGATAATTCGTCAAATTTTGGGACATTTATTGATAATTTGAACGGAACCCTCGGTGCGCGAGTCAGTCTCGCACTTGACCGGTTTTTTTTGAGCTAGAGACTTAAAACGTTGTAGAAAGATTACTTATTAGAATAAAAGCGTTCAGCGTTTTGGAAAAATTCGACCCCTAAGAGGGTTAAAATAAAACGGGATTCAAGGTTTATATGGAGAGCAAGAAAATATTATAGCAAGAGATTTGTGACTTCGGTATTAGCCTGTATGTTAAAAGACTACAAAACCGATTTCAAAGTTTTTTGATATCCATCCCCTATAGGGGTTAAAGGGGTTTAAAGTTTGTATGGAGAGAAAAGTAATTTTTAAAGTAAGCGGTTTTTGACTTTGGTCTTAGACAGTTTATTAAAAAACTACAAAACGGATTTCAGCGTATTTTTTTTTCATTCATCCCTTAAGAGTGTTAAAAAGGGATTCGAAGTTCGTATAAAGAGCAGGGCATTTAAAAGAAAAGATTTGTAACTTCGATTTTAGACGGTTTGTTTAAAACTGGAAAACAAATTTCAACGTTTTTTGAAATTCATTCCCTAACTTGAACCCCCAAAGTTTACACGGAGAGCAAGATATTTTTGAAGTAAGAGATTTTTTACTTGGTTTTTAGGCTGTTTGTTTCATCATCAATATGGGTCCTCTGTCGTTGCAGCATTCTCCATTCCAGTCTATCTTGGGCTCTCGTCTTTACTTCTTGGTATGTGTGGTTACAGCACCATTCCTTCATCTGTGTCATGTATACTGTTTGTTTAAAGGTTAGAAAATCATTTCAGGGTTTTTCTTTTAATTCATCCCCTAAGAGGGTTAAAAGTTCGAAGGTTGTATAGAGAGCAAGACATTTTTAAAGTAAGAGCTTAAAGTAAGACTTTAGAGTTCAGACTGTTTGTTCAAAAACGAAAAAAAAAAGGGTTTTTTGAAATTCATCCCTGAGGTGTAACTTCTGTTTTAGACTGTTTGAAATTGATTCCATAAAAAGACATTCATTCCCTAAAGGGTGTAAAAAGAGTTGGAAGTTTGTACGGGGAAACCAAGACAATTTTAAAGTAAGGGAACTGTAACTTCGGTTAAAGACTAACCCCCTTATTCATAAAACTTAAAATGCCTCTGCTAAATAAAATGTGCTTTGTCCCTTTCTTACGAACACAAATGTCAAAGTGACAGATAAGGACAAACGAATTTTAACGCCATTTTAGTTAAAACAGGCTTGTAGTACGTTTATGAATACGGCCGTAGAAAACTATATACTGCGTTTCTTAAAATTCATCCTCTAAGGAGGTTAAAAGGGGTTGGAAGTATGTATGAGGAACAAGTAATTTATGAAGTAAGGGAATTCTTCGGTCATTCATATACTATTATATGGTAAGCTGTTTATTAGTCAAAATACATAATCCAACTACTAGCCGAAAAGTAGGTTAGGTTAAGTTAGAACTACGACCCTTACAGAACCGAACAGCTACCAGTAGCTCCACCACAGGTCACTATCGAAAACACACATTACGTTACGTTCCTCGCAAGCGGGTAAACGCGCTTCGAATAGATTTCGACTGTCGTAAATTCGAGCTGTCGAATTCGTAACTCATGGTGCCGTTGTACTCCGAAAACAACTTCAAAACGTTACTTGCAAGCGCTTAGTTTTCGATGCGTAATTTAAACTTTCGATTCGTACGACCAATCGGTACCATGGCACACAAATTTTACATTTTGAATCGACGAATACCGTAGCCACAGAAGTAAACTATTTCACTTGCAATTTAGCGCGTGAGAACTTATTGTGTGTCGGCCGAACGGGTAAGCGCCACGGATTGCATGGTGTTTGCGCCCTTTTTCTCGCTAACTCGAATGGCGCAGCCAGTCTCGTTCTACGGCATCGGTATAATTATACCATGTGTCACAAATTGGACAGACGTTCGATATCGAGAAATACAGTGCCGACTGTAGTAAACTATTTCACTAGCATATTAGCGCATCATAACTTATTCTGTGTCGGCCGAACGGGTAAGCGCCGCGGATTTCATGGCGTTTGCGCCCTTTTTCTCGCTAACGTTAACTACACGACCTATCGAGTTAACGATTGCGCTTAAAGTAAACGTATGAGTGACTCATGGTACAAATTATTTTTTTAGTTCTATGAGAGACCGCCAGGGGGCGGTGTATAGATTCTGATTTCGTATAATTGCAGATAACTTAACCGTATAGCCGCGATTTATTTGCTGGCAGCCCTGAGATTCTCCATACTAATAATTTACGCAGTCGCTTGCGCCTATAGTAAACACTGCAAACTCACACTAAGCGTACAGAAATGTAGATTATATAAGGTTAGTACTGCGATGCTCCCAGAACCGAAAAATAGTAATGTTTGATTAAACCTGCGGATTATTTTGTTAATTTATAAAGTTTATTATGGCTAATCAAAATAATTTATTGTTTAACACCGTTACATGGGGACTGGAGATGGGGATGGGAAAGATAATTTTGCTTTAAAAACTACACAGGTAGCCCGGCCTAACGTGAGTAAAACTACTGGACGGATTTAGACATTTTTTTTTTTAATTCATTATAAAAAAATATACATATAATTTAAGCAGAAACGTCTGTTGAAGATTCTTAAGATATTTATATTTTTAAAAACGGAGTTTCAATTTAGATTTAGCAATTTAAATAACGATCTCATCGCACTGTTACCTTTCACGCTTAATCCCTGAACGGATTTAGATAATTTTTCCGTACAGATCATTTGAGACCCTTGGAAGGATATAGGATAGTTTTTATCTCGATAATCATCAGTGTGCTTAGACAGCGATAATTAAGCTTGCGCCTAAAATTATTTAAAAGCAATTATTTTTCTAAGGCGATAACAAGTTCTATGCGGATGAAGTCGCGGGCAACAGCTAGTACTAATATGACTAGGTAGTTACCATATATATTATAACTACCACGATGTATGTTTATATTGTATTTTCACGCCACTGCTCGGAAATGTGACAAAAGATGGTTAGAATTCAGGCTTCAAAGCTGGGGTTAGTTGGACGTCGCACCAACAGGCCATCTATGAGTTCAAACTGTCCAACAATGTTTTTGTAGTCCAGTTTGAACAGCGATTCGAACAATCACAGCTCCCCCGCCCCTGCCCCCACCCCCGCCCGAGCCCGCTCGCGTGTGGAGTGGAGTGCAGTGCGCGGTCGGCCCGGCGCCGGCGCCGGCGCGCTGCTGCTGCTGGCGGGTGTTTCATATTGTGATCTTTAATTAGGTACTTCATTTTGACTTATAATTATAATTATTTGCAATTTACTCGCAGTAGGCGTGAAAAGCACTATGTAATGTCTCGGCCAAAAGTGCAATAGATGGACTCGTCTCCTTCGAGGTCCTCACCTGCGGCTCGGACCTCGAACACACTCGTCCATCTATTGCCTATTGTTCTAGCCATTACAACAATGTACTATTCCTGTTTTGACAATGTGAACCTAAATAAATAGTAACCATTACACATTCTTCCTAAATAGGTAACTTACTCGCCAGCGTTCCATCACGGCAACATTCCCATCACTCTTGCAATAATCTCCATCGTCACAACTCTTGGAAGTTAAGACTTGTGACACAGCACGATTTGCCGGTCGCAAGGATGCATGAAATCCGTGTTTTTTCACGGGGAGAGTTGTATTCCAATTACAGAGAGAATGCGGGCGCCGGCAGCGCCGGGTCAGCGCACAGGGTGGAACGCTGCCAACGTTGCTGAACGCAGTCGACCGTGGTCAGAATTTGTATAATCACACTAAACTGTTTTCCACATTAGAAATTACATTTGTTTAGTATTCCTTATACTTTTGCAAATAACACTTTCTTCGAACGTCATCTCAATAGCTTCGCTAGGCGCAAAAAGGGAACGCATGAAACGAAACAATTCACAAATCGTAAATTAAAATGCACTTCAAATTGATTGTCAGACCTCTTCCTCTATTTCAACAATGCGACCTGACATGCTAAAGTCGGTAAGGTGTTCAGAAAACGAGTATTTATTAAAAGTTTGACCAATGATGAAGATAAATAAGAAACCGGCCAAGTGCTAGTCGGACTCGCGCTCGAAGGGTTCCGTACCGTTATATTCTGTTTTTTAGTATTTATTGTTATAGCGGCAACAGAAATACACCATCTGTGAAAATGTCAACTGTCTAACTATCACGGTTCATGACTACAGCCTGGCGACAAACGGACAGACAGACAGACAGACACACGGACGGACAGCGGACTCTTAGTAATAGGGTCCCGTTTTACCCTTTGGGTACGGATCCCTAAAAAGAGGTAGATACCTACGTTGTGTATACGAAATTCCGTGTTTAATAAAAAAATACAGCCAAATTGAGAACCTCCTCCTTTTTTTGTAGCCGGATAAAAATGAAATGTTTGGAGCGCTACCTACTACTACTAACTACCTTTTTTAGGGTACCGTAGTCAACAAGGAACCCTTATAGTTTCGCAATGTCCGTCTGTCCGTCTGCGGCTTAGCTCAGTGACCCTTAATACTAGAAAGCTGTAATTCGGCAAGGGTATATAAATCAATCACGCCGACAAAATGATAAAATAAAATTTAAAAAAAAAAATTTTTTAGGGTCGTACACGTAAAGTGGCGGTGTCATTTTTATCTCATTAATCCCGTGGTTGTATAGCTTTTTCGAAAATACATATAATGGGTTTTTTAAGATTGTATGACAAGGGTTTAAAATAAGCGATATTACCACGAGATAGTGCGAGGGGTACCTAATGCCGATTTCACACGGGGGCAGAACAGTGAGGCAGAACAGTGGGCAACACAATAGCAGTACTGTGCTGCCCACTGTTCTGCCTTACTGTTCTGCCCCCGTGTGAAATCGGCATCAGAAACAAACAGTCATGACTCAAGTATTTGCCTTTACCGGGAATATTTACAGCATAAAAGGGGCCAAGTGCGTGTCGCACAACGAAGGGTTCCGTGCCTATTAAAAAGGTCGTAGCGTTACTGAAATCTTATGGCACTAAATATCTCGAAAACCTTTGAACCGATCTTATTCAAAACAATATTCACTGAAAGAATTTAATAAGCCCATGATTTTTTTCATATTTTTAAAATACACGATTCGAAAATTAAAAGAATTTCGGGGCGATTATCTCCGACTCTATTCAATTAATTAAAAAAATTGCTGAGAATCGTTATATTTATTTTCAAAGGCCTACCGATTGATGTGCCACACGTTGGCCTTGCAATGAAAAAAAAAATGACTTTCAGTTTTTTGTACCTATGGACTGCACCGCTAAAAAAAAATATTTAGTAATTTAATTACAAAACTATGTAGCGGCTAACAAAATACATCCTCATTTTTTTGCCATTTGGCTACGGAACCCTAAAAAAGGATGCCGGGTTGTTTAGTATTTCTATAAACAATGTCTTGAAATTGGTTGTTGACAAGATGGTATTGATTAAACTGGTTATAGTTTACATTTTTTAAATAAAGGAAAAAATCTAAAAATTTAATGCTCCGAGCCGGATTCGAACCGGCGACCACAGGCATTCATGGCCCGTCGCTACTAACCAACTGAGCTATCGGAACAATCCGGTTCGGGCACCAAATTCCTCAATCAGTTCCTTCCTGCAACGCCGAACGTTACTGACGATTTCTCAATATAATTTGAGACGTTGGTGCCGTTAAGAAGCCTAAGTCTTCTGGTAGATGTCGCTACACGCCTCCCTAAGGCGTTGTAGGAAGGAACTGATTGAGGAATTTGGTGCCCGAACCGGATTGTTCCGATAGCTCAGTTGGTTAGTAGCGACGGGCCATGAATGCCTGTGGTCGCCGGTTCAAAATTACTTCAAATCCGGCTCGGAGCATTACATTTTTCAATTTTTCCTTTATTTAAAAAATGTATAATTTCGTTAGCAGCGTAACTGCTTAACACAAAATTAATTTGGTTATAGTTTAGTTAGATTTAACTAGTCATCTATTCTCTTGTAAAAAATTAAGACGCATATAGAAAACCAGCCAAGTGCGTGCCGGGCCCGCTGGGCGTGGCCCGACAGATAGGGTTCCGTATTTGACTGTCTGTCTTTGTTACATCGACATGCGCGCGTCAACTAAATGGTGCGGCTGTGTCGGCCGAATTTGTACGAAAATTGGCCTTTCTGAGTTCATTTTAAGTTGGTCGACTATTACTCGGTAACTAGTTATGCCTACTTAGCGATGATGTTTTCCTTTTAAATTAATAATATCAACTATTGCCACGATTTTTTTCACATCCCCGGTAGTAGCCGTCCCATTTAGCTGACAGAGGGGGGGACACACTAGACTCGAACAAAAGTTAGGGATTTTTAGCCCAATATCTCGCAAGCGGATCACTGAGTTTGAAAACCTATAATATTTTTGAACAAGCTATCCAAGAATACCCCACACTATGGGATTATCGAGAAAAAAAAGACATCTCCACTTAACGTGTAGGGAGATACCCCAAAAATTCGGAGTCACAATCTGAAAAATAGGTACTTAAATATCGAATACGTACCTACTTGGAACCAGATTATGGATGAATAGGTATTATTATAGAGCATGGAATGTTTACATTCAACAAACAACACAATGCAAATACACACTGTCCCGACTATATGACGTATACTGTACAATGTACATTATTACCATATACTTACTATGTGGTTTACATACCTCAGGGTCAAATAGGGGCTATAAAGGATGTAATCGTTAAGTGCAGCCAGACGATTATTCCGTAAATATAACAGATATCAGAAAACTTTAAAATGATATCGAAAGTAGGTTACCTAATAAGTAATAGTACATTATTGCCGTGGCCGGGAAGGAGGCAAGTGCAGGCTGAGTATTTGTTTAAACGGACGAGCTTGCGAGTCCGTTTAATTATAATACGAAGCCTGCAATTGCCATTCCGGCTGAGGCTAATATAGTGCTTTTCTCAAAAATGGGGGAATAAAAAATACAAAATTTATATAAACTTTAAATATCGTTGCACAACGTGAAAATATTTACGATATGCCGCCGTTTTTTTTTTAAACAGAATCGCAAGTTTTCCACCAATAAAACGCAAACTAACTATTTGAGACACATACAAAAACGTCGTGTTTGCAACAGAAAAATACGAGTTGAATTGGCTGAATACGAGCTGTGCCGTCTTTTATATGCCAGTTTCTACTTTTAAAAAAATTTGATACTCGACAAATAAAGGAATATATATTTAACATTCCAGGCGGCCCGCAATGTTTTTTATTTTTTTATTTATATCTGACCTTAAACTGTACACTTTACCTTCCAATATGTAGCGAGTTATTTTCACTTTGCGGGCCCGCAAAGTGACCTTTTTAAAACTAGAAATATCCAAAATATTAAGTTTAAACGCTCCCATACATTTAGTACGACGTTCGTTGAGAGGCTGTTATTTCACTAATTTCCCTACTTCAAAAGATACTAATATTTATGATTCACTATTTACACAATTAAATTATAATAAATAAAGGAATAAAACTATACTTTCATGAAATAAAAATATCTAAAATTATTTTTTTATGAAGGTTTTTTTTTTGTTTACAGCTGTTGCTCTAAGTGACGCCGGGCCCTCTTCATTGTTTCTAAATGCACTTTTCTTACAATTTAAGGCGTAATTAAAGCAATGGCTTGGCGTAGATATGTACACGATTCTTTAGCTCTTCAATCGTAATCTTTTATGAATCCCCAAAAGAAAAAATCACAGGGAGTGAGGATATTAAACGTTCCCAGTTTCAACCTTAATATTTTGGATATTTTTAGTTTTATTTTCAAAAAGGTATTTATGTGATTTTACTCATTGGGTAAATGCAATGTAATGTAATCCCACTTTCGATATCAGTTTTAAGTTTTCTGATATCTGTTATATTTACGGAATAATCGCCTGGCTACACTTAACGATTACATCCATTAAGGATATCGGGTCCGATTCCGGCTCTCTATCATCAGGCAGCTTGTTATATATTCCATCTGTGTATCAATGGTTCTAATCAACGAATTACTTAATCACGTAATTCGTTCTCCGCTGTAATGATAGGTACATCGTTGACGGAATTCCTGATAAGACTTGATGTCTGAAAAGGATGTATCCAAATGTATATACTATGTTGTGAACCACTTAACATTTGCGATGTGCATCGAAATTGTAGTGTGGGTTATGGTATGGCATTCTAGCAAAATGTAAATAAAAATGGTTGCTTGGACAGCGAGTTCCGACGGGAGATGCGACCCGCAGGCGAGGGAGCCTCTGGCTACGCGCCAGCTGGCACCCCTACCCCGAGCCGAAAGCCTTCTATCTTAATCCTATTACCTATTGCTATGTTATTTAGTTATTAATATTCGTATTGATAAAATGCTCGGCTTTACCCGTATTTACGCATTAGAGGTTTTCCTAAAGATGTACGCGTTGAAGGTAAACTTCCGCTGGAATAACAAACTTCTACATTTTATCTACAAATGCGTTTACGTAGATGCTCAAATATTTTACCAAGAAAATAAAGTTTTTTGCCGTAAATTTGATTGTAGTAAACATTCCTATAAAATCATGTAAAAAGTTGATTAATAATGCGGCATGATAGTGCTTTCATATGACGTTCGACGACGATTTTTATTCAAAAGAAGTCGTCCTTTTAGGGGGTTACCTATGTTTTACTAAAATATGTTTGTCAAACTATCACTTCCCAAAAAATTTTTCGTAGAATTTTATTTGCCAAATAATCGTTTGCCAAATTAACACTTGACAAATAATTCTTACGCAAACCTAATGTTTATCATATTCATGTTTAAGCAATATCTCGTTTACCAACCAGTACTTTGACCCAATTTCATTCAGTCAGATATGGTAGTTGGCATAATATGTTTTAACCAAAACAAAAAAACGCAAAAAGACGTTTTTGCGTTTTGTGTAAAGGTTTCACTTCCAACCTAGTGCCTATTTCCGCTCTAAGAGACACAAACTAACCCTTATCTTATTACGATTATTTGTTTTTTTACTGCGGGGGGCGTCGCCCTCCGAGCCCCCCTTTTTTGGCTGCCTAACCTAATGTAACGCCCTTGCCTACCGACCTACCTAACCTAGTTGATACAGTATATCAAATATGATTATATCAACTGTAGATTAGACGAATTGAGCATTATAACCAGCAGTGTTCGTACTTAATGTATGTGATATTAAATATCTAAATATATAATCGTAAAAGTCCTGACTGACTGACACACTCACTTAAATCAACGCCCAGCCCAAACCGTTGAAAATAGAAAGCTGATTTTTTCACAATAGGTAGGTTATATAACGCAGGTACCCACTAACAAGGGATTTTTGAAAATTCTACCCTCAAGGGGGTAAAAAGGGGGCTGAAAGTTTGTATGGGCATGGAGTAAAATTTTAAGTGAGAGACTTGAAA
This sequence comes from Epinotia ramella, assembly GCA_947578815.1. Lineage (NCBI taxonomy): Eukaryota > Metazoa > Arthropoda > Insecta > Lepidoptera > Tortricidae > Epinotia > Epinotia ramella. Next base: position 11,956,004 of record OX388210.1, read on the forward strand.
CTTTGTTGGGAGATTACGTATTAAGATACAAAAAAATAACATTCAGCGTTTTAGAAAATTCCACCTCTAAGGGGGTTAAATAGGGGTGCAATGTTTGTATGGAAAAGACATTATTTTTTGAACTAGAGACATAAAACTTTGTAGAAAGATTAGTTAATAAAATACAAAAAACGTATTTTCGGCGTTTTAGAAAACTCCACCCTAAACTTTCAATAGGGGTGCAAAGTTTGTACGGAGGGAACTTTATTTTTTGAGATAGAAACTTGAAATGTTGTAGAAAGATTACTTATTAGAATAAAAAAAAAGAACTGTAAGCGTTTTAGAAAATTCAACCCATAAGGGGTTTAAATACGGGTTCAAAGTTTGCATGAGGGGAACTTTTCGTTTTGAGCTAAAATAAATAATCTGTCTACAAAGTTTCAAGAACTTTGTAGACAGATTATTTATTTGAATTCAAAGAAAGAACTTTAAGCGTTTTGGAAAAATCCACCCCTTGAAAAGGGGTGCAAGGTTTGGATGAGAAACACTCTTTTTCAGGCTGGAGACTTAAAACGTTGTATAAAGATGTGTTATCAGAACAAAAAAAGTTTTTTCAGCGTTTACGAAAAATTACACGGGATGCAAGGTTAACATTGAGACCAAGAAAATTTATAGTAAAAGATTCGTATGTTCGTTCTGTATGTTAAAAGACTACAAAACTGATTTCAGAGTTTTATGAAATTCATCTCCTGTAAAGGGTTAAAAGGGGTTCAAAGTTTGTATGGAGAGCAAGACATTTTCAAAGTAAGAGATTTGTAACTTCTGTTTTAGACTGTTTGAAATTGTTTTAATAAGCGGGTTAAAACATTCATAAAAGGACTTGGGTGTTTGTACGGGGAACAAGACAATTTTAAAGTAAGAGATCTGTAACTTCGGTTAAAGACTAGGATACTAATTAAAGGTTTCTTAAAATTGTTCCCTAAGGGTTGGAAGTAATTTTTGAAGTAAGGGAATTCTTAGGGCATACATATACTATATGGTAAGCCATTTATTAGTCAAAATACATAATCCGACTGCTAGCAGAAAAATAGGTTCTTCTTCGTCGCTTCACTCTTGCCAAAGTGGTCGTGGTCGTCATTTCAGGTGTTGGTAGCAAGCTTCACAACACGCCGCCATTCCTCTCTAACAGTCGCCTTCCTTATGCTTGCGTGTAATGATGCTTCTACTGCAGCTTTTATCTGGTCTGTCCATCTCATTGGTGGTCTGGTGCCCTCGACCTTTTCCTGGACCACGAGTCGCTCGATAGCTACGTCTCCTCGACGACATACGTGCCCGAAAAACGTTAGGATGCGAGACTGCACTACGGATGATAGACGCTGCTTGATGCCGACTTCCTTCAGTATGGACTCATTGGTACGAAATTCAGTTCAAGTTACCCCAAGCATTCTCCTCCAGCACCACATGTCTAGAGCATCTATCTTCCTTCGCTCTACTTCACGTAGCGTCCACGTCTCTGCAGCGTATAGAAGAAATGGGGAACACAAGCGCTCGAACAAGCCGGATTTTCGTTGCTCTATAAAGGTTGCGGTGCTTCCAAATTGTCTTTAACCTATCCATCGCTGATCTAGCAATCGCCATACGACTCTTCAATTCGTCGAAGCACCCGTCACTATTCGTGATTAAGGCTCCCAGATAAATGTAGGATTGGACCACATCACAATTCGCAAAGGAAAAGTAGGTTAGGTTAAGTTAGAACCACGACCCTTACAGAACCGAAGAGCTACCAGAAATGTAGGTTAGGTTACGTTAGAACTGCGATGCGCCCAGAACCGAAAAGAAGATAGTGTCTCATTTGCCTGCAGATTATTTTGTTAATTTAAATAGTTTATTTTGGATAATCAAAATAATTTCTTCTCTAACACTGTTAAAGGGGACGGCGGATGGGGATGGAAAGTTCTACGTCTTTTAGGCTTGGATAAGTTTGCTTTCAAAACTATACAGGTAGCCCGTACTAACGTGAGTGAAACTACTGGTTGGCAAAAAATTCCAGTAATATACATTTTAAGCAGAAACGTCTGTTGATGATTCTTAAGATATTTATATTTGTAAAAAAATATTTAGGAATTTAAACTAATGAACTCATCGCACTGTTACCTTTTACGCTTAATCCCTGAACATATTTAGATGAAATTTTCCGCACGATGACTTTGACAGCCTTGGAACATAGGATAGTTTTCATCTCGTAAGTCATCCCTTAAGATGGTATGACTTTGTTTGGGTCGGCGATAGTTAAGGTTCCATCTACAATAATTGAATAGCAATCATTTTTCTAAGACAGAAACAAGTTCTACGTGGACGAAGTCGCGGGCAACAGCTAGTTATTATATAAAATGATCGTTATATTATTTTATATTTCAGGGACCGTGCCGTTTTATTAATAGTTTTTTTGGTAAAATTTCATAACCTAAACAAATGTGAATTTTGTCTATTTATAGTTTGCCATAACATTAACTTGACTAAATGTTTATTGTCTAATGTTTTTTTGCCTTATTAAAGCATTTGCTAAAATACCAAATAATGCCTTATTGTAATTTTTCATAATAATATTTTGCTGAATGAAAATTTTACGTAAATAAAATATTCTTATTAAAGTTGTGCCAAAGTTTGCATTGGCAAACAAATTAGTTCCTAAAATTTGTTTAGGAACTGAAATTTGACCAAAATAAATTTGGTAAAACGGCAGGGGATCCCTTTATATTACGGCCATGGGTCATGAATGTTGCCTATGTATTTAATTATCTATATAAGTATGTAGATATTTCGTGGTTTAGTACCCATGGTTCAAACTGTTCTTAGTTTTGGACTTGGTTGATTTGTGCAAGGTTTATTGATAATAGGTACAATAAAATTAAAATAAAATTTAAAATGGAAACTAAAACAAAATATAGACACAAACAATTTAAGGTGCGTCCAAACGTCCGAGTGCGGTGGAGAACTAGACATTTAGTTCTCTCTGTCTCGCTTTATCTTATTGCTTGTATGCAGTCCGCCGTGCTCGGACGTTTGACGCGCATTTAATCGTTTGTGTCTATATTTTGTTTCTGTGTCAATAAACATACCGTCAACTTAAACAATATATTGCCGTGGAATTAATTATTTTAATAGAATGAAAATTACGTTTTAGCACAAACTCACCTTCAATGCACTAAGGTCATAAGTAGTTGTTCACCACATTCGCTATTCTGCAGTTATGTACAATAGTGTTTCTTTGTATTCGTAATTCTAAAATAAAATAAATAAATATTTAGCAACATTTCATATGCGATGCTTGTACCAATCAGGAAGTACATTGGTTATTTTGAAAATGACAGCATGAACGCCAAATAATCCGTAGCTTTTACCTGTGTATCTATAATATATCAAATTTATAAAAGTCCACCCTCGTTCCGCTCAAGCGTCCCGGCGCCGTGCTGGAACGCGCCACCCCTTACCCATTTTAGATTAATTTCACTGTGGAAAATAGAACTTGTATCCCCAACTTTGGACTTTCCTCCTTAATAGAATTGCGTTCTTAAACTTACAGGAATGGATTTCGCTGTAAATCCCAAGCTTTGTACACTATTTCCAGTACAAGAAGGTATTTCATAGAATGAGCATTTCCGACAGCTATGTACCAGAAGTTAAACGTGATTATACGTTGGCTCTGATTTGAAGAATAGATAGTGTGTGTTGAGTTGATGATGAATTCTCCGATCTTAATCACATTTCATTCTATTTCGCATCGACAAGTGCTGTGCTAAATTATCAGAAAGAGCGCGCGAAACATACATACCTAAGGGGCACACCGAAATGATCGAGAATGGATAACCTAGGACTAAATTACCTGAAAAATCTTCTTTTATGAAGTTAACATTGGACTTTTGAAACAATATGGCGTTCAAATAATTACGTTTTCTTTTTTATTTTTACAAAAAAATCTGTTTATTTCTTAAAGTCTGCAATGATCGAGAGCTTGCACGGAAAAAATAATGAGTCAATATTTTTTTCAAAACTATCACAAGGGATATTTCAAAATGTTGTCTGGGTAAGCTTATTTTTTGATGATTGGTACTTCAATGCTATTTAATCTAATCCAGCCCAACGATAATATCTCGCTAGCATCTCAGTATTTCCAGACACACGAGTAGCTCTATCTACTATAGTTCGACTAAAAAGAGTGGTAACTCCTACACCCCGGTGTGGAAAAAAATAATATGCATAATCTACATGTGGTATACCACGACATTTCGTTGTCTATAAGTATTCGAATGACTCTAAAAAGTTATCTAAAAAAATGGTGTTTGAAAGCTAGTTTCCTTTTGCGTTCCCTCATGTTTTATAGGAAGAAGAAATGCGACTTGTGTTGATTTTTGCTCACCTGCTCTACAAAATTTCTGGTGAGAAACGTCAAAAGCCGTTAATAATATATTTTTTAGTTGCAAATTAAGAAACTATTACTATAAGCCTGAAATGTCTCGTTATCAGGGACTGATCGAGGTTTGAACTTTGTAATACAGTCGAAAAGCACGAAAATTCACCATCATTTCAATGTCAACTTCAGCCTTGAATCATCGACATAATAAAATGTTTTATGGTTAGCAAAAGCGCTAATATCAACATAATGTATAATTATACAAGGATAGGACAAACGTCCGTCATTTTGAAAACTTAACCCTGTTCTGTACAGTAGAGACTTCCTTATATTAATAAAAAAAATTAGGTACTAAATAAGAATAAGAATAGTTTATTCGTCACAATACAAAACAAAGGACAAAAGTAATGTTTTATAAATTTATTTTAAGTACCATAATTTATATGTTTCCAGTGACAAATTATTCAAATGACGATGATTAAGGCGATAAATCACTTTCGCCAATGGAAAAGAATGACCACAATTTTTTCCAAATTTTAAAATAAAAATTAATTAGTAATTATTTAATTTTAATTTGAAATATCATTAGGAAGTCTCTACTGTACAGAACAGGGTTAAGTTTTCAAAATGACGGGCGTTTGTCCTATCCTTGATAATTAAAAATCTAAAAAAAACATAATTAAGTTACATCTTCGGTCGGCTTTTTTTGGGTTCCGTAGCCAAATGGCAAAAAACGGAATCCTTATGGATTCGTCATGTCTGTCTGTCTGTCTGTCCGTCCGTATTTCACAGGCATTTTACTCGAAAACTATAAGGTGTATTTGAATAAAATTTTGAGGATAGGTGTATTTTGTTAGCCGCTACATAGTTTTGTAATTAAATTACAAAATATTTTTTTTCTAGAGGTGCACTCCATACATAAAACTGAAAGTCAAACATTTTTCTTTCCATTGCAAGCCCACGTGTGGCACATCAATCGATAGGCCTTTTAAAATAAGTATAAGGTTTCTCAGGATTTTTTTGATTAAGTGAATAGAGTCGGAGTTAATCGCCCCGAAAATCACTAAAATTGTGTCCGCCCTTCGTATTATGATCCTATCGGGCTCTGATCGAGATGAACCGAATTGAGGCTCTGATTATATTGCACTTGTTTACATCAAATAACATATCACATACACGTCACGATCGTTAGGACCATTGTTTTAAAATTAGGTCAAACGTCGGAGGGGTTTGAATTTTTTATTAGGTGACTCAACGCAATAGGACTGGCACAAAAAGTGCTTCGTGTAGAAAGCACAAATCAATTCAAATAAAATACAATTCCAAGCAAGTATAAAATTGACATGGAATTTATAGAGTAAATCTTAAATTGTGAACAAAAAAGAGCATGTCAATAATTTTACTCTATTCATGAAAAGATGAATGTTACAGGTAATTACTATTTATTGTTAAGTAGATGTAGATACGAGTACGTCTTAAACTGGACGTACTAATTTCGTAAAGTGGCAAAATTTGCATATCATTTATAAAAAATGTTTATTACGCATTAATCACGAAACTAAAAGTTTTCGAAAATAATAATTGTTTATAATAATGATGATAGTTCTTGGCACTAGTGTACATACCGCTATAGACTAGAAGTGTGCAATTTGAATCACCGTTTATACTGAATTGCTATGCTACAAAGCAAATGCGACCTTACTCCTTTCTCAAAGGTTTCAAAATACTTCGAACTCAATAAGTAAATAACTCGCGAATATGAAAGGATAGGGTAAGTTAAGTCGTGACGCGGTAGCACATCAGTCTCACCTGTGGCATGTGAAGTGACGAGTTGGCAGTAATGGCGTGAATGCGCCCGGCACCCACGCGTTCACTGAAAACTATTCGGTTCCACTTTACGGAGTGCTGACTCACGTGTCCGTTAGGAATGATAATGCCGAACATTTAATCGTAATTTTCGTCATGCATGGCCATAAAGTTTAATGCGGTATTTACACTTAAACAACACAAACAGTCCATATAATGAGCTAACCAACGATTTCATTAAATGAGTATAAAACACATCAGATACAAGAAACATGAAATCTGGAAGAAATGTAATTGCCTCAGTGAGCACGTCAAATACAAGTCAAGGTGACGGACATTGTCGTTTCTCGTATTGAGGATCCATAGATATTACTATTAGTACAACACCCACAGCCATACTAGCATAGCACATATACTCGTAGTGATGTGAACATTCGCCGCCAAGGATCGGACGAGCTTTCGACAAATTGAAGGTGTGTTGCCCGATCGTGTAAAGCCTGTCACAGTCTGGCGCGGTCTGCGGAGGCGGTCCATAGTAAATTTGTCATTGACTGTCAAATTTACTATTGACCGCCACCGCAGACTGCGCCAGTCTGTGAGAGGCTTAAGTGTGATTCGGGCCGAGACACCTCCGTTAGAGTCATAGACAATAATGGCACATAATTAATTCATTTATCTATGATTCTGTCGGCGGTGGCAAGTCCGACTTGCATCTGACAACCCTGCATACGACTATTCTTGCACGTAACATTGATCGGCACCATCTTTATGACAGCACCCGGGAGCGCTTTTTTGAAAATCAAGGTAAGGCACCATCCTTGCCAGGCCGTCAGTAGGGTGTTCCAATACGACTCATTACGTTTGCCATACAAATATAACGAGTACTTAATAATATCAAGACAGACTTAATAAACTCCTTTTGGATTAACACTAATCATTGCAAATATTACAGGAAAGCGAGCAGTAGTTTATTCATGTATGAATAGCCGCGCGGAATACAGCTATGTTTGTACTTGTAGCAATCCAGCGTAATACAATCCGTCGAGCTCATTACTATTTTCCAATCTAACAATATAAAATTACAATATTTAAGCAGATATTGTCGCAAATAAATCAATTTACATAAAATATAAGCCCGCAAATATTATCTTAGGTTGTTATATCCACGAATAAACCTCCCAATACACTCATTATTCATTTATCGTAGCAGGTCTACGAAGGACCGGCTGCTACGCCGCTACGGCTACGAAGCCCCATCTTCAAGTTAAGTCCGTCGCTCCGCTTTTACTTCATATAATTAAGCACAACACAATTATCATAATATTAATGAACCTCCAGGTCGTTAGCATTATGTTTGTTGGTACTCTATGGGGGTACACATAGATATAAATTAGTTTATGCGACTGTTTGTGTTCTAGATAAATAAAATGAAAAAAAATGAAAAACGACTCCGTCATATTTGATTCATTGAGGACTATCTGAGTTTCAAAGGCGAGTTGAGACGTTGTTTGGAAGACTTGTTGACATTGGAATCTACGGTCAAATTATCTTTTGTATTGTCACCCTCCAAGGACTCATTATTCAGCCTATTCAATATCACATAGAAAAATCATCATAAACAACGTCATATACGACATTCGAAATTTTTTTTGTATAATTACATCGCCTTTCTTAGGCTTGATTTGAACAACTGGAAACCTAAGATTAAGTAAAAATTTTGTTTGAAATAATCTTGGAATGAATTATTCCTGCTTGTTCGAATTGATACTTTTCAGGAACGTCCCGCATCAGTTGACAGAATTTATTTGTAAATAATTCAAATACAACGTTCTAAAAATCGAATGTTTTTCTTACTAGGTATGCATGCACATTATATACAAACTAACCATCTCAAAGTATATAGGCAACTAAGGGGCACGTAGGAGCTTAATTGCCAAGGACTAGAGTAGACAAGCAGTGGGCAAACAGTCGGCAGTCGGGTGCGGGTGCGGGGCCGGTATTTGCTGGCCAGTATTTGCAGATAGATTGGCAACTACTCTGACCGCGGGTTGAATGGATAAGTACGAGTATTTCCTTCCAAATATAGAGGTAGTATTTTGTTTTGTCCGACTATATCAATCTTCGTGTAATATTTATTTTTTGTGGCAGAAACTAAAGCTGGCTCTAGTTTGATCATGATGACCGGCTTAGCCTAGTGCATAGAGGCCCGGCCCTGCCTTCGAAGCTGACGGCCCTTCGTTCGAATCTCGGTAGGTAGGGGTGTTACCACACCAATCGATCGATGCCACCCATCGATGGTAGTCGACGTCGATCGACAGTTTCGACTATGTGGCAAACAACGACCTATTTATTTGTATCTATGAAATATTAGGTAGTCGTCTAGTACCTATAGCACAAGCCTTATCGATCTTACTATCGGGTTAGTTCTGCTTATGTGAGATTTTCCGCTAATATTTATTCATATTAACGTCGCTAATTCGAAGGCTTTCATCGTAATCTTTGTTTTGCATGCCAGTCTTTCAGTGATTTCTAATGGAATATCGAATGCCAGCTGAATAAAATCTCACAACGGAAATAGCTACTTTATCAATTCATTCCATGACCAAGTACCTAATATGCTTTGAAAAACAATATTTTCTTTATATAGAGTTAGAGACTAAATAGTATGATACCTCTACTAACGTTGTGAAAACATATATTAGGTAATGTATGATTCAGATTCCAATAGCTGCATATAATACGAATTCTATGATCAATACCTCTAATGAATTGAAAACTTTAAAGCGATTGTCGGACACATGCGAAGCTTCCGAATATTCTTAAAATATCATCTTCAAAGAAAGCGTGAACAACCGTGAAGTGCCTCGCTCGGTCTTATTGCCAAACGTTCAGTTGTCGAATGTCGATGTTGCGAAAATGGGTCACTGAGTGTCATGCACCCACATACCATTCGCTCAAACAAAAGTTTATACTCGCGAGTGTCTTTACGAGTGTTGATTTATGACGATTTATTGCTGGACGTGTAAATTACTTAGACATTTTTATCGCCGTGGGTGTGTACAAATAAAACTACATAAAATCAAAATTTAAACGGCTTATTCAAGCACTTGTGATAGTTACCTATTATATAAGGCATAACTATCACTATCTTGATAAGATGTAGCTATTTTTCAATCGTATATTTTGCAAGGATATGCATTCTTTGTTTTTTTTTCTGGTCACCATTTCTGCTCTTAACCTCACAAACAAGTTAACGATGAATATCTTGATTAAACGTACCACCTATTTCTCAATAATACATACATTTGGCAATGAAGGTATATTTAAGATACACATTCCTAGATACTATTTTTGCGCATACCTAATCAGTTTTCCTTAATAGAGCTCGCAATCGAGTCTCGAACTCACGTTTCTTTAATTTTTCAAGTGTTCAAAAAATACATGACAGGACGAATCGATGTTGTTTTAAATTCATAAACCGTTATCAATTGGCATTGAATTATGAATGAAAGCCTTGTTTACCTTCCTTGCACCGTTGAGGTCGGTTGAGGCGAGTGCGCCTGGAGCGCTGGGCCCGGTAGGTCACAGTCACTGACACAGCACTACACGGTAAGGTCTAGGGTACGCACAGGGCGGAGCGCGCGGCTGTCTCGCCTCGGGCCGGAGTGTGACTGCGCCGCGCCGGTTGCGCCCGCCCGCTCACCCGCCCCGCGCCGCCCGCCCAGAGCTTTCTCTGCGCAAAGCACATATTACTTTCTTTTGTTCCACATAAGTTTTTCACCTGATAATTAAGTGGCGTTCGATTTTTCTTTGTAATGGTGTATGATTCATTTGATGATTTAATGGCTCATAATAGTATTTCGTTATTGAAATTGAACAAAATCGAGTTGGGTTCCTTGATTTATGACACAGTTTCACATTAAATTATTATGGAACTTTTTTGTATTGGACAATCTAAATAATAGTTTTTTTCTACTCCTGTACCGTTATCTGTCATTTATATAGGATCTAGCTCAAATACAATGACACCGATAATAAGTCGTCGAAAAATTCTATGCTCTATGGCCCATAAACGCACTGTTTAGTGTACTTTTATGGTTCATACATTTTTCATAAAAGCACTGTTTACCACGATGTCAAATCATGTAACTTTTTTTCAATCGGCCGCCATATTGCAGTGGTACCAACTTCATAAGCAATTTTTTCGAAATAAAAAGTTTTACTATCAAACATTTGTAGAACATAAATTATTTACTAAAATAAAAATAAATCATCATGTATTATGTGTATACATATTTTACCAATTATTGGTATTATTTATAAATATAAACCGATCCGATTCGGTTCGGATCCGGATTCAGTTTGGTTCAGATGGCAAGTTCAAGGAAATTAAAAACAAAACAGACCATAAACAAGAGGTGTCAAATTGTCAATGTGTCATATTTCTAATTTCCCAACAAAGTTCCAATTCAAAATGAAAAGACGAAATATGATAACTATTCGTTATTTATAACTTATTAAGATTTTATTCGTGTTTGTGAAGTGAATAAAACTGTGTACGTTCCTTTTAAAATGGACGTTAGTTTAGAACTAACGGAAAAACTACTGCCTGAAAAGTCAAATGCTATTTATTTAGAATTAGTCGTAGAAAAAGTATTGTATGCAACGGTGTATAACTTGGTCTCAAAACGCTCGTGGCGTCTTTAATTGCGATGCGAGCCAAGTTAAGACTTCGTACACCAAACTAAAATCACATACTTTTTACTATGGAGGACTAAAATAAATTCGACCAATCACGTGGTGCCTTTACTGAACTATAATGAATTTGACCAATAGGACGCCGTCTTGACTACAGAAGAAAAGTAAAAGACATCCACGACAAAAAAGTAAGCCGTTGGCTGCGCTTCGTTTCAGCAGGGCTTAGATTTTCAATAGATACCAAGTTTGTTTTATTATCACTTGACTCGTAGAAAAAGTAGTGTATACAATAGTTATATAATTAGCTTTTTAAGTCTCGTACCTTAATTAGGCCAATGCTTAATTAAACGTGGTACTCGACTGAAAAAGCATACATTATATAAAGATGGCATAATAGTATTTTATGCAACTGTTGTATAATAAGTAGGGTCTTAAAACGCGAGTGTCGTGACAATTAAAGACGCCACGGTGAGTGTTTTAAGACCAAGTTATAGACCGTTGCATACAATACTTTTTCTACGACTAATTTTAAATAAATAGTTTTTTTTCTACTTTTCATTCCGTACGTTTTCCGTTAGTTGTATTACTACTTACGCAATTTCTTCAAGAGTGCAGTTATTTTCTTCTTCGTCCATTTTAAAAGTCTTAATAAGTTATTAATAACGAATAGTTATCATATTTCGTCTTTGAATTTTGAACTGGAACTTTGTTGGGAAATTAGAAATATGACGCCTTAACACCTCTTGTTTATGGTCTGTTTTGTTTTTATTTTCCTTGCACTTGCCATCCGAACCAAACTGAATCCAGATCGGAACCAAATCGGATCTGTTTATATTTATAAATAATACCAATAATTGGTAAAATATGTATATTAACACACAATACATGATCATTTATTTTTATTTTAGTAAATAGTTTATGTCATACAAATATTTAAACTTTTGATTCAAAATATCTGTTTGAGAAGTTGGTACCACTGCAATATAAGGACCGATTTATTTTAAAGTTTGGTGTTTTCATCGTGGTAAAGTAAAACAGTGCTGTTATGAAATATGTATGAACCATAACAGCACGCTAAACAGTGCTTTTATGGGCCATAGAGCAAGGAGTTTTTGGGAGACTTACTCGTATTATCGGTGTCATTGTATTTGAGTTAGTGCCTATATAAATGGCAGATAACGGTACAGGAGTAGAAAAACACTATTATTTACAGTTTTGAATGTAGCAGACCGCCCTGTTTTGTACCTATTGCTGAAAAGATTTTTTTTCTCTTATTTTATTACTAATAAGCTGAAAAGTTTTTTTTTTTCCCTTATTACTAATAAGTATAAAGATAAAAAGTCTCTGAGCTTGCAGTTTTGTATAGAAACCCCACGCCGCAAATAAACATACTTAATTGTTTGTATGTGGGGTGTAAGGCCCAGAACCACTCATCAGATTAAATAAATAGTACATTACTATAGAGGCCGGGAAACGAAGGGTCGCAGGCCAAGTAGATAGAGACGGCCGAGAGTAGCGAGGCCGGATAGGGATACCCGGCCGGCAACCCCGTTTCTCGCCGAGATTTGTATAGTGCTTTTCTCAAACTTGCAATGAAATAAAAATAAAAAGTAGCCAATTTGTTTTATAAATACACTCGCGGTCAAAGAAACCGGGTCAGTGACGAAAACCTCAATATTTTGTAAATCGTTGGTCGTATCTGCATGAAACTAACTCTGTTTTATAGAGAATTTAATATCCTTCTAAATCCAACCTTCAATGTTCTACGTAGTAACTGGAAAAAGGTTTAATTGAAAAAAAAAACCAATTAGGTACTTATTTGAAATTGCGTTCGTTTTACTTTTGCTTGTTTTTAAGCAATTGTTTTCAATCTGTCAAAGAACTATGATAAAGGCTGTCATTGTTTTATTTTGTGGTCATTCTTGAATGTCTATCATGCCGCTAACACGAGATGAATGTACTCGTATCATCACTATGTTAGAAGAAGGAAGAAGTCAGAGGTATACAGCGAGAAGAACAGGTGTGTCACTTTCTACAGTGCAGCGAGTCCTCCAACGTTACCTACAAACTGGGCAGAACCTTAGAAGACCAGGAACTGGCAAAACAAGATGTACTACAGCTAGAGAAGATCGATTTATTGTTACAACCATGCTCCGAAATCGGCACCTCACAGCAGTTGAAGTGAAAAATCAGCTTTTAGAGACCCGAAGGGACGGCATCAGCGAGCGGACTGTCAGGCGGCGGCTCAAAGAAGCAAATTTGACCCCACATAGGCCGGCCAATGGCCCAAAACTTGAAAGAATACATCGAACAGCAAGACGACTTTATGCCCGCGATCACAGGTACTGGGGTGACGAAGATTGGTCAAGAATTTTGTTTTCCGATGAATCCAGATTTATGCTCTATGCAAATGACGGGCGGCAAAGAGTTTACAGACAGCCTGGTGAACGTTTTATTCCAGCATGTTTTGAGGAAAAAGTGGCGTTCGGCGGTGGGTCAGTCATGGTTTGGGCTGGAATCTCTTCAGAGAGTCGCTCGGAGTTAGTTTTAATAGAAAATGGATCATTAACGAGTGGAAGATATGTAGAAGAGATTCTTAATGAGCATGTCGGCCCATACTTAATTAATATGGGTTGAAATTCTATGTTTATGCATGACAACGCCAGGCCACACACAGCTCAAATTGTCAGAGATTATTTTTTGGAGGTTGGTATCAACTGTATGAACTGGCCCTCGAGGAGTCCGGACTTAAATCCGATTGAGCATGTATGGGACGAGCTTGGGAGGCGTGTAAGAGCTCGAAACCCCGCCCCAGCTACACTTAGAGACCTGAAACAGGCGTTAGTGGGAGAATGGGACAATATCCCGCAAGAACGCATAAAGAACTTAATAAACAGCATGCCGAATCGTCTAGAAGCTGTAAGAAGAGCCCGATGAGGCAATACGAAGTATTAATTTTTATTTTTTGTGTTGTATGTGAAGTACCTACTGCTTATTTTTGTACGTAAAATTGGTTGATTTTTTGTTTCCTATGTAATTTTATTAAACAAAAGAATTACGATTCCACCATTTGATGTTATTTAATTCAGTATAAAATTATCTACAATATGCAGTTTAATTCATGTCCCTAGCTTTATTATTTTAGGAGATATTACAGATTTTCGTACTGACCCGGTTTCTTTGACCGCGAGTGTAATACGTTTCTGAACTCCACCGCCTGCACCACGGAATATAAAAAACTGCACCGCCGCCGCCGCGCCGCCAGCTGGCCCGCGCTCCCCGCCGCGCCCCCCCGTTCGAAAACAAAAGAAGGTTGCTTTACAGGCCTAGATGTGTAAGGTTGTATTAATAAAATGATATTATAATGACAATTACCTAATGATTGAAAGAAAGAAAGAATGAAAAACATTTATTCGTGACACACACAAAACGACAAACATTTAATAAAAATACAAATAAACACGTCACGAAATGGTCCCAACTCAGCATGGTGCTGGCGATTACCAGCGCTGGTCTTCCGTTGGAACCATTGGTGAAACCACGGGGAGCAACGCACACATTATAATAAAAATATAAATATAAAAACTTACAATAACAATAACAACAATAACACACAACAGTCAATCAATTAAAAAAAAAACGAAAAAAATATATTAAAAGAGAGATATGGCAAGGCTTTGTAAGAATGCAGAAGTGAGTAGGTTATATATACAGGGAATTAAAAAAGGAAGCAGGTCAATATAACTATAATCATATGCAGCTAGTGTCCATATAATTTACTTCGCGGAGCTGGTTTTTAAAAATATAAGTCTTGAGTTTAGCTCGAAAGCTATGTATATTTTTCAGGTTCATTATTGGGGGTGGAATATTGTTCCAGCATTTAGATGATGCATAACGGAAACCAGCCGAAGCATGTCGAGGTTTCAACAGCTGCATTACACACCGCCGACTACCACGAGACGAATTAATCATCAACATCTCAAAGAGATATTTGGGAGCCTTGTGCTTGAGTACTCCAAAAAGCAAACAAGCCATATGAAGTTTACGTCTGTGCTGCATTTTAAGAAGGCTGTCTTGATTTAAGAAAGGACTGACATGAGCGCTGAGCGGGATGTTAAAACAGAACTTGGCACAGGCGTTTTGGACGCGTTGAATCAGCCTCTTAGTTTTAGCGAGGAGGCGGGGACCAATCACCGCATCAACAGAATTAAGTTTAGAAAGAACAAGAGACTCCACTAACCTAATGCGCAAGTTCACATTTATATACTGCCTAAGTTTATAAAATATTTTTAATTTGTAAAAACAACTTTTAACTGTATTTGCGGTATGCTTATCAAAACATAGCACACAATCCAATAGAAGACCTAAATTACGTGCCTCATACAAACACGGTCAATGCGTTTGTCCATCAGCATTACATTGGTAGTGGGTTTAAGTCCAGCCAGCGGCTGTTGCGTGCCATAAAACAAGGTACTTGGTTTTGTCAGGGTTGAGTAGCCGGCTGTTGTTTGATGCCCAAGAAGCTATACGAGAGAGGTCTTGATTAAGCTTCTCTATTGCACTGTCAATCTCCGAGGGCTTACATGATATATACATCTGTTTATCGTCGGCATAGATATGGAACTTGCAATGTGTGATGTAGGACCGTATGTCAGCTGAATATAAAATAAAGAGGATAGGTCCAATAACAGGTCCCTGGGGTACGCCTCTAGTTAGACCGACTCTTTCAGAAGTTTGTGAGGAGCCGTCATTAAGATTAAGCTTTACAAACTGGTAGCGGTTCTTAAGGTAACTATCGAACCACTTCAGTGCACTACTATCAAACCCATAATAGCTTAACTTAGACAAAAGTAGATTTATATTTAAACAGTCAAATGGGAGAAATCAAGGAGCAACAGCAAAGTGCATATATTTTGGTCTTGAGCACACAAAATGTTATCGGTGACATCGAGTAAGGCAGTCACTGTACTTCGTCCCTTACGGAAACCCGACTGAATATCAGGAAGAATATTTTTGCTTTCAAGAAAATTTGTTAATTGTGAACAAACAGCCTTTTCCAGAATTTGTTAATTGTGAACAAACAGCCTTTTCCAGAATTTTAGAGACAAGGTAAGACACTGATTGGTCTTAGGTCCTTCAACTCGGAAGGATTTGAAATTTTAGGCAAAGGGTGCACAATTGCCAGTTTCCAGAGATCGGGGAAGGTGGATGTAAGAATGGAGGTATTTATCAGAGCTGTAATAAAATCTATGGTATGTGGGAAGGTCATGATTAGCATGTTAAGATTAATACCGTCACAGCCTTCCGCATTCGATTTCAGGCTTCTAATAATCTTAATTATTTGATCTGTGCTGATTGGTTTTAAGTGAAAATTGTAGTGGCTATATCTGTGAAATTCAAAATAAGTCAACTGTGAGCCAGGCAAATTTAGAAAGTGTTTATTTATGATAGTAGGGTCATTAAAGTTAGAAGGTAGCTCATTATTTTTATTAGGTATTAGTGTAGATTTAAGATTCTTCCATAAGAGTTTAGCAGAGTTTAGAAAATTTGGCAGATTTTTCAAAATACAGTGCTTTGTTGACTTAAAATGTAGGTAACATTTTAAGTCCTTGTAATTCTTTTTCTTTACTTCACAGTGGTTTATATGATACTCCGCTGCAGCCTTGTTACGAAGTCGCATCATAAGTTTTACTGTGTCGGTAATCCATGGATAAGAGCGAGCCTTAACTATGGTTAACTTAATAGGTGCATGCAGGTCGAATATATTAATTATTAGTTGGTTGAAAATGCTCACCATGTCATTGACATCACCCACTTTTAACAACAAGTGCCACCTCACACTCCGCAAATCCATATCTAGATTGTCTAGACAAATAGTATTTAACAGGCCTGTAAGTTATGCAATAGGGTTTTGGTTTATCAATTTTGACATTCAAATCGCAAACTACAAGGCAGTGTCCATACCCATACAGCGACCCTACGTGTTCGACAGTAACATTTCTTGACCTCAAGTCTGTGCACACTATATCGATATGCCTCTGGCTTGTGGAAGTGAAGTGTGTAGGCTGAGAAACTAACTGTGATACATGAAAGCTAGATAAAAAAAAAAAAATACCGGGTTGCACTCCGGGAGTGCTGGCAGAAGTGAAAACTCAATAACATAGTAACAGTTTTTCGATCAGGTCACGTGACATCTTACGGTGTCACCCTAAAAATGAATTTGACGCAAATTTATAAACAATTATCAATTACTTAGAAGGATGGGCCCGTCGGCGCGCCGACGGGCGGCGGCAAACACAATACCAATTTGTTTTTGCCATTGCCAAATATTTTTCAAAGCTTTATCTCTTTAGGAATAACGTCTACATTCGAACTATTCGAATTTGCAAGAACAGCACAACAGCAGACGGCGGTGGGGACCAAAATATCAATGTCTTTTTGCCGTTGATAAATATTATTCTAAGCTTTATCTCTTTAGGAATAACGCCCAAATTCGAACTATTCGAATTTTCTCAATAGCAAAACGGTGAAGGACGCGTTGGTATTATTACAAATTAATTTGCAGAATATGCTATTGCAAAAAGTGTTTAACGGCTTTATACTCTTACGAATAGCGTTCAGTTTTGAATGAAGTTGAATCGGCTAGCAGCAAAAAGTGACCTCTTTCACATCTGACGTCACAAAACTCTGTCGCGTATTTAACAATTTTTCCCATCCAAAAAGTGCTCAGCGCCGCTAAAGAAGTTTTCACTTCAAAATAGTTTAGTAGTCTTAGAGTGATGATACACTATGAAAAGTAGGTAAATTAGTTATACATAACCATGTTATGGTATTATTGGTAGTCTTATTTATAACACTACCTAGGCATATGTTTTAGCATCACTAAGTATGGATAAGTCGTCAAGTCGTCGGCAACAAAGTGTACAGGCAATGATTATTACATTTGGTAGGGTATGGTAACCCTGTGACTTCGCATGGCTTTGGCAGTTTTTTGAAGATATCTCACAGATTTACACGTATTTTTGCTTGTTAAGATCAAAAAACGAATTTATCTACGAGTATATAGGACTTAAATTTACCGTAACTTACCTAAGGTCTAAATTTTGCTAAAGAATGGCTACAATTGGACTTTAAAGGTGGTAGAGGCGAAGTATAGGCAAAATGCCATGTCTTCACCTACATACTGCCGGAGCGTCAATTATAGACAAAATTTGAAGTTGCCGCCAGCTATCTTATTATTTTTAACGTGTTTTTCGATTAACCGACCGACCTTAACTATCCCAAATAAGTAATATAATAAAAAAACGATGGTACGCGAAGACAGGTAACGATCTGAAGTTCTGTGTCTTTTCATACATTAAACCGACCGACCGATTACGAGCGATTTACGTTTGACGACCGGTTAGCCTAGTGCGTAGTGACGCTGCCTACGGAGCTGAAGGTCCTGGGTTCGAATCCCGGTAAGGGCAAATATTTGTGTGATGAGCATGAATATTTGTTTCTGGGTCATGGAAGTTTTCTATGTATTTAAGTATTTATATCTATTATATATATATCGTCGTCTAGTACCCATAACACAAGCCTTAATGAGCTTACTATGGGACTAGGTCGATTTGTGTAAGACTGTCCCCTAATATTTATTTATTTTATTTATTTATTCACTTTTTTTTCCATAGGGTTGTCAAAAATCGGGTCTGTAACGATGGGTATAAAATAAATGATATAATTTTAAAGTATATAATCACTCATTTTATACAATAAACGTTTGGTATAATCTCAAAATATACAGGGAGGAACATTTCCTTGGACTAAGCTGAAAGGACAGTGTTATATAAGTGACGTACAAACGATCGAACGTGTGTGTGTGTCGCTAGTGCAAGACGGACGTACGTTATCTGTGTCTATGTAAATAATTGAAAAACTGCTGATATACTTAAGTGACGTGCAAGAAACTTGTGTGGACTACTTCTCCAATACCTAATTGCTGACCTGTGATATAAATATCGTGAAAATCTATGGACAAAATGTAATAATCAATGAGTTTGACTTTATGAACGTGATCGTTTCATCATTTAAAATTCACGCACACATTAAAAGCTGTGTGCGCACACGACGGTGTTCTTCCAACTTCGCTCAATTTCGGGAAGACTCGGTGTCCAATTGAAATCCATATTCCATTCGGGATTATTCGGATGCACACGGAGACCAATAAGAAGCTCGCAAGTATACTTCCTCCGAGTTCGGATATATGCTCGGCTGTACTCGGAGCAAACCAACATCGAGAACGTAGCTCGTTCGTAGCTTTTTTAACGACTTATTGAGCTTCATAAACCGAAAGTCCTGTCTACGGAACGTCATTTCTACAGTAGAAAAATACGTGAAGCCGTTGAAATCAGAAAACATCGTAATTTCAACCGGGACGACGGTTTTAAGATTTCATCTTCGTGGAATCCTATCATAAGTAAATGCCAGCGTCAAAAAACATCGTCCGTTATATCACCGGATATTATTAGTGTTGTGTGTCGGCCGGGTGACAACCCTAGTGTACAAGTGGTTAATAAAGACCAAATGAGGGTAGTTCGGAAAACCCGCGCAGCAAGAAGATGTTGATACCCGCTCAAGCCAGTTGTCCCGTGACCATGGATGTTGCAACACATCCGAAACGTCGGGAGACCTCAGTGAGGTAAATAAAATAAGTTAATTATACGCGATTAAGTCCCGTTTAGTATAAATAATGTGTGAGAATCGTGAAAGTTTAAATCAATATAATTCAACTATTTAATGAATCATCCGACAAGTAAAAATACACGATTAAAAATTACTTGTAATGACCATTCCACGAACTGAATTGTCGACGAAATGAAAATACATGAAACGTTGACTTTGAAGTGAAATTCGACGAAGTGAGTGTCGACAATTTGATGATAAACGTCTGTGTGATCATAGACTTCATAGTAGAGAGTTAACTACATGTTACATACAGCTATGCCTTAGGGGTTATTATCATGGATGGATGGAATACGTATGGACCGGGTGTTTCACCTGTTTGTCATCAAATCTTGCAAGTTTGACCCAGTTTCCGGTGACTGATTGAGCTGAAATTTTGGGTATTAGTATAGTTTGAATGACAATTCAATATTATGGTACCATCGAGCTGATCTGATGATGGAGACAGAAGATGGCCATGGGAATCGTTAGAATCCTCTCAATGAGTAGTTGATGATGGTAGGTACCTATACAGAAAAGTACACCAGCAATAAAAGCTTGTACCAAAAAAGAAAATTTTGACAGAAACTTGTTTTTAAATGACGTTTGTGTCGACGTAGAATACATAAAAATAGCACTGTCTCATTTTAACCAAGCACTATTTAGCTGCCAAAAACGAGATGGCAGCATAACACTCAGAACCGAAATAAGAACCTTCAATTGTTAAAGGTGCCGAAAATCGCCATATTCAGTTACGTTAAGTGGGTAGCTACATGATCTGTCAACGAGTCGAATAAATATTGAAAAGTCATAAAATAAAGAGTATTTGGGAATAAACAACCGGACAAGGTCTTAAGAGAACGCGAAGGCCAATGTCGTAGACATGCCCGGTGCAGCATAATAGCGTGTGACTTAAGAAACAGTCCAAAACAGGAAAGTTTCAAGATTCAAGATTCAAGATTCAAAGATTTATTTGTTCAACATAGGTATGTAGGTACAAGGTATTACATTAGCTTTCGTATCACTATGTGATGCCTGTCGGCGTACAAATATATTGGTCAAAACAAGTATTGTGTTGACATAAAAAAAGTAAAAAAGTAAGTAAAGTTGAGTTAAAGTAATAGATAGTAATTTTAATACATGTCATGAAATATAAATTGATTCATTAAATTAAATTAAATTAAATAGGTCAAAAGAGATATAACAATAAGAAAGAGTGTAGGATATGTCAATATTTATCAAATACATCAGTCAAAAATTCTGTTACCGTATAATATGCTTTTTCCGTAAGAAATAACTTCAAACTCCTGTTAAAATCTACTTCATTTCCATTGTTTGCAAGGATGTGCTGTGGAAGCTTATTATATATTTTGTGCGACATCCCTAGTATGCTTTTTAGTTTTAGCCGCTAATTCCGTTTAGTTTATAGTACTTGTATCTACAGGTATGTAATGTATTTTTAAGGAAAAGAAGAGAAAAAAGCTGAGCATGTGTTCGTAACTATAGTACACGGATTAAGATTAGTTATACGTTGTAAGTAAGTAATAGGATTTAGCTTTATTTTTGATATTTTTGTACTAAAAGTTACCCTTGAGTGGCAGCTAGGGTTGTTCTTGATGCGATGACATCATTCGCAATATCGAATTTTCTTGTTTTATAACTTGCGGGGACGCATGGGTTCTACAGATTACGTGATTTTACCACAATAGGGAAGATTTAGCTATAATATTTAACATTATTTTGTGACCAAAATGTAGAAAAAAACAGGAAATAACAGCTACTGAAACGTTTTTACTTTAGGTTATACTAATTTCAATCAATCATTACGATTGGAAGTAATGTGAAACGGACCGTGTTTTAATCCAACAATCAGCGTCTGGTGACGTCACTCCTGTCAAAAGTCAAAACTTAGGTAACTCTATGACATCTAAACTATGTTTTTTTTAGCATTAAAGAGACCTTTGCAGAACGAGATATAAGGTTTTTTATCGGGCACATTCTGCGGATCGAACAGTGAATACGAGTTAATAAATATCACGTATTTATTATCATGGTTTATTAATACATACATTACTCAGTGTTGTGAACAGATAAGAAACATAATATTAGTTAATTTATATTCTAAGATGAAAAGATAAGAATTTTAATAAATTGCGTTTGCAATTTTTCATGGAAAGGTTATACATTAAAAAACCTAAAGAGGCAGAGTTCTCACACAATGGTCTATTTTTAACACGTTATCCACGTTAATCCCCTAGCCTGATCCCCCAGGGGAATTAGCGGCAATTATTTTATATTCAACTAGGAAAAAATGATAATGTTCGGTTATGGCGCTTCGCCGGACGCTACCGCGTCACGCTCGCTTCGCTCGCTCGGCTCGCGCGCTGTAGGGTCGCAGTTCAACTAACAACCTAACCGTTTTTTTCCCCTGGGGGATCAGGCTAGGGGATTAACGTGGACAACAGCATTTTTAAACGTCACTGTCACTATCTGTCAATTATCACTCATGTGGGTTTTTTATTCGAATTCATATTGTTGTAGGTTGAGTCGGTTGTGATTTCTATTGCTGTAAGCTTACTTAAAGATTGTTGTTATCGTTGAATTTTGTTATTAGTTGTTGATCTATTTAGATATTTTTTTTGTTGGTGCACATTTACAATGGATGAAAATGAATGATTAAAAACCGCCAAACACACTAAACGAAAACCTTCAATATTTAACTTTTTTCCAACTTGCCGCCATCTTGCTTATAAACACTTATAACTTACAGTTTTGCCAACCAATTAGTAACAAATGTGAAAACTATGCGTTCAGCTATCGGTAAATATCTAATGATATGTACTGGTATGTACCTACATAAGTTCCGAGAAATTCAGTGGTATCGGTCAAAATCGAAGAAGGAAGGTTTACGACCACTGCTTCTTTGTTTACCCTTTTGACAGATAATTCTAATCTTTAAAAAAATATAGTATAGGGACGAACCACGGACAAACAAATATGGCGAATGACACACATGAGTGACGTCACAGGAACTGTAGACGTTTAGGCGCGAAAGTTTAAATTGTCAGTTTGTATCAGGATTTTTTTACTATTTATTGTAGGTACTTATTTTTTTAATACTGTCGTGGTCTATTCTACATGCGACTCTTTCAAATTAAAGCAAACATGAAACTATTGTATCTTCCCTATTTGTCAGTACAACATGTCGAAGTCATAATTGGGTGTGGCGTACAGATGTAACAATCCGACCACATGTGCATACAATTTCTCAGTACAACTCTTGACCTTGTTAAGTTTAGGTCTTTATTTCATTTTTTTATTTATTTATGAATAAAACCAATGTTTTTCACGTCAACAAAATGTACAATTTTACAATTTGATCAAGTTAAGCACTAATGACAGTGTATGCTTTTTAAAATTCCTAATATGTAGTTACAGTTCAGTCTTGAGACAGTGTAATAAATTTACTTTTATTTTAGTTTGGTTTGTAAAAGAAAATAAATGTTTATCAATATACTATATCCTATTACATTTCAGTCACGCGCCAGTCAAGCCGCCTTCACAATCAACAAATTCCTAGAGTATTCCTGTGAAAAACCACGTAATCGTGACAGATAATCGCGCCGGACTCAAGTCGGGTCTATTTAGTTGAGTTCCTTGCTGGAGTTTCAATGATATCCATGTTACACATGCTACCTATTTGAATTACTTATAAAGAATAAGTAGGTACAGTTTTTTTTTTCATTCATAATTTTGGTATTGAATGGTATTGAATCATAAACTATGTAACTACACTTATATGGGTATACATGGGGCAACACATGGGAGAAATCTATTGTAGTATGTAGTTAATTGTTGACCGCAATGACCGCATGTAATAAATTATTGAAAAAACTACACTGTCAATAAACTCACCTAAAATAATGTACATTATAACAATACAGCAAGGCTAGCACGCGAAGGCGCGCGAGCTCTCTCGATTTTTCTCGCACTATCCGTGTCTCTTTTATTAGAACACTTAGAAGAAGAGGTATAGTGCGATAAAAATCGAGAGTATGTCGCGGCCGTCGTGTGCTAGACTATCTATATTATCGTTAAACATGTTGATAATATCCCAATCCCGCTTTCGTCACAAGTGAGAAACCTGGGGCATCCTTCATTAATTCATTCATTCATTAAGAGCCCTTTACCGATTTAAGTATTTCCTCCCAGTTAGCACCAAGACCCTCCTTGTTCAAGCTCTTGTCTTACTAACCATCGATTATGCTGACGTGTGTTACTCCAATATCACTCGGGCTCTGCTAAGTAAGCTGGATCGTCTTTTGAATAACTGCATCCGATTTATTTTTGGACTTCGCAAGTATGATCATATACCTATCCGCTTTTCGTCGTCGACTAAACTGGCTCCCCATTCGTGAACGCAGGTCATTATACGAGTTCTGTGCACACTGTATTGCCTTCTATTCGACCCTGCTGCGCCGGAATATCTCAGGACCAAATTTATTTTTGTTACTGCTCGACCCGGAGGCGTACTCCGCAGTTCCCGTAGCCTAAAGCTGTCGGTTCTCGCTCACCAGTCCGGTTTTATGTCTGGTTCTTTTACCGTTCAAGCATTTCGACTCTGGAATGCTCTTCCCCTAACTATCCGTCAAGCACAAAGCAAATTGACTTTCAAGCGCAAGTTATGCAAGTATCTTTCTGATAAGCTCGTAGGATAGTCAACATAGTATTTTTCACTAGGTACAAAAGGTAGTAATATGTATATACATTAATGTATATTATTTTGTATATGTGTATGATTATTTCAGTATGTATTTGATAGAAGTTTTCTTTTAAATTTAAATGCCTGCACCAAATGTTTAAATAAATAAATAAAATAAAAAATATCGATAGCGGGACAGCACTACATCCGCCATATTGTGCGCCGGTACATACATACCTACGCATATTTTGTTGATATTTCACGTCCTTTAGTTTCTTATATGTCATTGGTTATTTATTATAGTTAGGTAGGTAATGTTTTGATTTTCTTTTAAAGTCTTTTTTTATCCTTTCACGGCTGATAGTTTCTGGGAAACAAATACGTATTTTGTATTTGTATTTCAAGTACTAAGTGGCGAAGTATTTTGTAATTGGTATTTCAAATACCGCACTCGCATGTACTTATTTAGTATTTTGTATTTCAAATACTTTACTTTTTAAAATACATTTGCCCAAAAATACATTTTATTTAATTGTATAACCGTATAATGGAACGTTTTTTTAATATAATTAGGGGCTGAGGGCAGTTTGGCAACACTTTACTGTAAGTATCAACGTCAAAGGGTTGACACGTCAGACAGTTATTAAAGGTAGTCTCAGCCTGTGCTCTTCCGGTCCAGTTGAGAGACTGTTTTCATTGGCTGGATACATTCATTCGCCTACTAGACGGAACTTATCTGACAATACTTTTAGGAATTTAGTTTTTATGATAGGATATTCTTCAATTTATAAAAACGTGTAAAAAGTTTTTTGAGATGTTTCAAAGTAGTTCAATAATGTATTTTGTATTTGAATGAAATACACTATTAGAAATACTGTATTTTGTATTTTATATTTCAAATACCTGTCACTAAAGTAGTTTATAGTTTGTATTTCAAATACATTTTTACATGTAATTTGTATTTCAATTACAATGAAGCCAGTATTTTGCCCAACCCTGGGTGTATCATTTGGTGTCTTTGTTAGGACCAGTTGGTGTGACAAATTGTATCATTTATAGCGTGCTTAACAGCTTCACGCAGAAATCTTGCAGAAATCAAAATCACGTTGACGTCTGCTGGCGCGCATGCGCGCAAACGCAAACTTACATTGCAGCTGTCAAACAAGAACTGTCAAAAGTAACAACAGCTTTTCGTCCGTTGATCGGTTTTTGCGATTTGTGTTACGGCGGCGGTTAATTACTTTCTTTGCAGGATTTATTAACCAAGAAAAGTTTTTCAATTGATTTGTGAACTTAAGTCATGCCCTTATTGCATGTGCTCCAATAAAAAGAGTGGAGATCAAAATGCTGAAGAAACGTTAGTACTTAACGATATAAACAGAAAAACATATTATACAATAACATGGCGAAGTGGAAATTATGCCGACAAGAGTTCGGAAACGAGGAAATTTTGCTGGAAGGTGAAGAGTTTACTGTCGGTAGAGGGATCGATAATAATGTAACATTGTCTAGCATAGTGATATCCAGAAATCACTGTGTTATAAAAATTCAAAAAGACCACATTTTGATCACAGATTTAAAAGTAAGTATTATGGCGTTGCTTTCATTATATTAACTTAGATATTCTTTTTTAATTACTAAAGATCTTAAAACAATAAAAAAATGCTGTGTATAACTTAGCAGCTTCTAGGTCTTGTTATCAACATACAACTTTTATTTTTCACCTTGACCTTATTGTTACATGTTTCTTTTCATTTAGTTAGTACCTGTTGAGTAGGTAAAATTAATAAAAATCACATATTATATAGAAATCATTTTAGTTTCAGATGTTTTTCTTGGTCTTCAGTAATAATAATTTAATAATACTAGAGATGTGCTGAATATTCGGTATTATTCGTTATTCGGCATGTTTTTTAATGCTTGGTATTCCAAATATTTTCCAAACAATTTGAAGACGTTTTTTTTACAAGTTATTAGAGAATGTATAATACTTACTGCTTTGTGAAATGCATACTCCTAGAGTTCATGGAAATAATGTTTTAAATAATTATTTGATGTATTAATACCTAATCTGATACTATTTCTTGTGTAACATTTATATTGTATTTCTACTGTGAAATAAAATTAATTATCCACTAGTTGTTAAATGACAATCCGTAATCGGAGATACTATTTCCACTTTCTGTATTGACATTTTCGATATTATACATTTTTTATTTCTTACTATTGACGATTGTGATAAGGATTCTTATAATTTTGACACTGTATGCGAATCTATATTGTAATTTTTATCTCAAAATAAATACATCTAAATCACTAGTGTTGAAAATAAAAAGCTGCCAGTATTTCTTTTATGGTGCAGTAAGTTTGTTACATGTAAGTGTGCTTACACTCACATCCCACTCACATGTCTTTTTTTACTGCCTGATGATGAGTCACCACAGCCTATGAATGCTTGTGGCTCAGAGGAGTCACAGGTGTGTTGACCCTTTAATGATTTGAAGACTTGTTGTGTTGGCTAGAGACAATGTCTACCACACTCTTTATCTGTTGCTTCCTGTTCTCAACTTTCTGCTATGGTCTTCTGTTCACTTTGTATATGTTACTATTATTTCAGAGCTCAAATGGCACATATATTGGAGGTAAAAAAATACTTGTTGGGTCGTCATTCACTGCCAGGCATAATGATTTAATAGGATTTGGATGGACCACTGTGATCTCACTTCCAGCTATTACTGATAATGACAAACATGTTTATAAATTGGTCAATGAAAATTACAGTGAATCAGCAACTCACAGAGAACCTACATCCAATAGGATACAGTATCTTAGCGACAGTGATGATAACCTGGAATCTAAACTTGCTGCCATCAATCCTGAACCACTATTATCTAGTGATAAAGTGGAATCAGGGACAAAATCCTTGAAAAGAAAGTCGCATGATTCCGTTGAGTCTGGTAGTATTAAAGTTAAAAAAGAAGATAATAGTAATGATAATACTATACTTGAAAAGGATATAAAAATAAAAACAGATGACAACCTAAAAAAAAATACACATGTCATCAACCTTTTATCAGATAGTGATAGTGAAGCAACAGTAAAAGATTCCAAGAAGAGTTTACTAGAAAATAAGAAAACTAGGATGGATCCAATCTTAGAGGAACAAACAAAATCAACTGTCAAAGAAGAAATTATCAAGACTGAGAATGAAATGCCAGAATATGAAGCGTTTGATGTAAAGCAAGAGTACTTAGGATTTGACGATAATGAAGCCATTCTAATAGATAGTGATTCTGACAGTGAATCTGAACAATGGCTCATGAGACTTTCCCAAAGCTCACCTGGAAAGCCATTTATTAGACGCAGTGGCAGTCCAATCCTTCCTCAGCAAGAAAACACTTCATACAGTCAGATAGAAGGGCCTATAATTGATTTAGATGATGATATTCATAATGAAGAAGAGTTTTATGATGATATAATAAGTATTCCACCACTACCACAAGCTAAAGACTCTGATGATAAGATAAGTCCTAATACAATGAAAGATGATATTAGAAATAAGGAGTTACCAGCTGAAATATCAGTTGATGAAGACTTTTTGAGTGATATGATAAGCTTCAGTTCTCCAAAGGCCGCAACCAAAACTGAGGGCACGGAAAACAAAGGTGTAGACAGTATAGATGGCTCTGCTACTGTTCCACCCAAACTTGCCCTAGAGCCTCAAATTGAGTCTGGAAAGAAAGCACAGATGATTGAGCCACTTGTACAATTACCAAAAAGAATATCACACTATGTTAGTCCTGAAGGTACATCGTATTTATTTACGTTTTTTATGCTCATTGTTGTATAATTTATGTTGATAGATTTGCTTACACTTTACATTCAATCAATTTTTTATTTTTTTAGCCAAAACGAAACATACTTCGTCAAAAACTGCTTCAGTAAAACCATCTTCCTCATCATCAAAACGAAGTAGGTCATCAAAACATTCATCTTCCAAAAAACAAATCAGTGATGCACAGAAAGAAGAACGAAGAAAGAAATTAAAGGAAATCGCCACCAAGGACAAACAGACAGATCTAAATTCTAGTAAAACTGATCAATCAAGCAAAAGCAAAGTTAGTGCTAAGCTAACATCTTCAAACCGTGGGGCGTTCTTGGCCGAGGAACAAGTTGTGCATGCTGTTGTTAAACCTATTCCCGTAAAGAAAAGTAGTCCAGAAAAAACTGAACCGAAAACTAAAAAGACGGAAATTTCTAGGAAGCCCGTGAGAAGTTACGGACGGAAGGCGCGGTCGGAAGACATTGAAAACTCGAAAAAACAGAAAGATTCGAAAGAGACAGAAAAAGTGGAAAGTAAGACCACTGAGAAATCATCTGACCCCCGGATACCACTTAAGAGCCTAAAGCCATTATCAGAGAGTGATGAAACTAAGAAACCAATGTCAAAAGTAGACCCTATGCCACCTAAAAAAGCTAAGAAATCAGTTCGCTTTTCTGATGCACCTCCTCAAGTACTCGTATTCGAAATAGAGCCGGGGAACAGACTCAATAAGACTAGCTCTATAAAGAATACACTGGTAGACGCTCGGCAAATGCCGGCGTTCTCTTTAGAAAAAATAACATTAATGAAAATTATTAGATGGAATCCGCATTGGCTAGATGAACAGGCTAACATTAATGAGCCTCCTCCAATATTAGGACATAATAATCCTCCATTAGGTATTTTCCAATGCTTTGAAGATCATGGTCAATATGTGGGGTAAGTGCAAGAAAGTGTGAAACTTATTAGTAAAACATGTTGTCTCAGGCCTGCCCAACAGGTTCTGACCTGTACAGCTCTGTTGGCGCAGCTGCTGTTCTCCTTGAGGCAAACCATTTTTTAGGGTTCCGTAGTCAACAAGGAACCCTTACAGTTTCGCCATGTCCGTCTGTCTGTCTGTCTGTCTGTCTGTCCGTCTTCGGCTTAGGTCAGTAACCATTACTACTAGAAAACTGTAATTCGGCATGGGTATATGAATCAATCACGCCGACAAAACAGCCAACCATAAAATCTTGAAAAAAAATTTTTTTTAGGGTACCTACCCTACACCTAAAGCGGGGATGTATTTTTTTTTTCTCGTTAAACCCACGGTGTGGCGTATCGTTGGATAACTCGTTCAAAAATATTATGAGTTATCAGTGATCCGTTTGCGAGATATTGGGCTTTAAAGTCCTAATTTTTGTTGGAGTCATGTGTCCCCCCCCCCCCCCCCTGCCGGCTAAATGGCTACTACTGGGGATGTGAAAATAATCGTGGTAGTAGTACATATAATGAATTTAAAAGGAAAACTATCACGGACAAGTAGGCATAAGTAGTTACCGAGTAATAGTCGACCACCTTAATGTGTACTTCGAAAGGCCGATTTTCGTACAAATTCGGCCGACGCAACCGCACCGCACGTCGATGTAACTAAGATAGACAGGCAACTACGCAACCCGAAACTGCGCGTGGCCCGACACGCACTTGTTTAAACTTTAATTTGTTTTAAAACTAAAATATTTTCTTATACCTATGGCTCAGTTAATATTATACTTTCAGGCAAGTCGGCGATCTACTCCTAATGGAAGTTTGGGAATGCATCACACAAGGCTACATGAGGGTAAAGCAACAGAATACGGGACTACCTATGAAAATTATATCTCTTCCACCACCACCGCCTAAGGAACGGTGTTACGAGTTATTTCATATCACTGTAGAAAGTAAGTATTCATGTCACATAATGATTTCATGGCCAATATTTGCCTTGACTGTCGATATTCTTAAGGTGCTCCTTCTCAGGTATCATACTGCTCAAAGCATTACCTAGGAAAATACGAGATGTGAAAGAACCCTTGATCTGTATAAAAAACATGCTTACTTCGCAGTATAAAGTACACGCCAGCCAAGACAAGGGAAATTATTGATTATACGGCGGACGGAGTTGCGGGCAGAAGCTAGTCCAATATAAACCTATTATTCTAATTAGAGGAGAAAAATAAAGAAAAATAACGAATTGTGTGTGTGCGTGTATGAGAGAGTGTGGGTTGTGTACGTGTATGGTTTTGCATGTGTGTTCATATTGATTCAGAAACAAAAGATAGTAATACGAGTATTGTCACTTAAGTTCGCGGTTCACTCTGTGATATCGTCGCGCCGCGCCGCTACAAGTGCATTGGGGCCAGCCGTGTTAGACGGTCTATTAGTGGTTGCCGCACGCTGCTAACCAAGGCACGCGTTCACGCTCTGCATCCTCATTCGCTTCGTAAATATGCCTAAACCAAAATAGCTAAAACATACTGTTTCGCAGCGGAGTCATTCTTAATGACATCAATTCAGTACATTCGTTTTTCTCGTCGCCGTCGCGATGGTCGGGGAAGTATATATTATATATCGAATCTAATCTATTTATCTTATATACCCAAGATAGCTAGGTAAATTACTGCCTAATTAAAGAAGAAGGGCGCAACATTTCTACATTCTTAACATACTTAAAAAGATTTTAACAGCTAGGTAAACATTTATTATTCTTTTATATAGGTTTAAAATAATCGCGAAGCAAACAATATAGGTTATGACTTCAAGTCTATTTTTGCATAGGAACCTATAAATTTTGTTTGAATTAAAACATAACACATTGTTCAAGCTCAATTTTGATGTCACAACCTATAGGCAAATTACACAGCTTTTGTGTAGATGGGTGATCCTTGGTAAATAAAGAATTATCGTAATATCGTAGTAAAATACACTCTTATACTAACGTATAATTTAATAGGTCGAGCTGGCGGCAACCCTAGCTCTAAGGCTCCACCTCCGAAAGAGGGCGTTGCATGCCATAGAAAGAATTCGCCACATGTAGGCACGTTTGGCGTACCTAAACAGGGAATTTGTTAACAGAGAACCTTCTGTACGTAGTACTATTACTTATTCTGTGCTTAAGTATAGCTAAAAAAAATTACGTGTCGGCTATTTTAGACTACTCTATAACATATATAAAAATCATTGAAATCGGCGCCGGACAGTTGGGTATGTTTCCTTGTTAGCCATATTATATTATGTCAGACATGTAGTCTTTCTCATCATAAAATAACAGATGAGGTTATATGTTTCTAATACCGGATCTTAGACCGTTGATTTGGTTGGCTGCTATGTTATCTGGTAATTAGGATGGGATTGGAAACATTCATTTACTCAATACTATTAAGCAGACCCCAAGTTCCTTTAAGATGCACTGTTATCCCAAATAATAAGGAAGAGTAGTTTGTCTGGTGAGATTTTAAAGTCTAATGTTTAATTCCAGTTGCCCTTCCGAGGTCCGAGATTAAAAATGTACCAAGGATGGGGGAGATAATGATCGCCTATTTCGGGCCAGACAACGCCAAAAATTCAAGGTTTCTCTATGTAACTAACGTCCAACAACCAAGTAAGTAGTATTCGCAGGCAGCCATACTTGCCAAAATTGTACGGAAATAAGATTTCATGCATCAAGCATATGTCTCCGTCTTTTTAGTATATCAAAAAGATATGATATATTTCTCCAGTTTGTTCACTGACTATGTCATTGTTACGACCCGTTAAAATGTGCTATTTTTTACAAGCTTTTATTTAACTTGCCCTGTTAGTATGTAATCAAATCTTGCAAGTTAAATTTGACCCACGTCCCAGTGACCGATTGAGCTGAAATTTTGGGTATAAGCATAGTTTGGATGACAATTCAATATTATGGTACCATCGAGCTGATCTGATGATGGAGACAGAAGGTGGCCATGGGAATTCAGTACTTAACCGACGTAACCCCGTTGAGTTTGGGCTCGTTAGAATCGTCTCAATGAGTAGTTGATGATGGTATACAGAAAAGTACAGTCGGCAATAAAAGCTTGTACCAAAAATGATATTTTTGTTAGAAATAGATTTCCTTTCAGATAATAGACGGCCCTGCTATACTGTCAGTCTGCACGCAACTTTCACTGAGAAAATGAGATCATTGCACCCTGGCGACATTATGATTGGGAAAAGTTTAGCATATATACATAAGGAGTTGACCCTGTTCGAAGCCATCGAGTACCTCGCAGGGTCGGCTCTCAGTGAAGCCATTTTGAGACCGGGCCCACACCATTTCCCGGAAGTTATACACCACCCTGAATGCAATATGAATTCTCGGGTATGATATTTTTACTCTACGTTTATATGAAAAAACTCTGTTTCTTTGGACATATCATGCGTTCATCTAGCAACGATCTAGAGCAGCGGTCGGCAACAGACGGCTCGCGAGACCCTTGCTTGCGGCCCGCGAGCCTCCCAGGCTGTTTTGGACGTAAAGGTCATTGAATTCAGAGTTTATGAGCTGCGTCATAAAGTCACAAATAATTAAGAAGTGCGTCATTTTTGTTAGCTCCTATGTGGCCCTCGGTGGCTAAAAGGTTGCCGACCGCTGATCTAGAGAAACAAATAATTATTGGTTCTGTGGTAGCCAAACCCGCTAGCTAGAGGAAGGATTGTGTGATTGTGTGACAGTGCGCTGGACTGATACATTTGAGATGGCTGCAAAATGCAGTCTTTCCCATGCAGTCCTCTTGATGAGGAACCGAACTGCGGCCCCTCTTGACTGAGGATCGTGACTGCAAGCTATAGCCCTCCATGCAGAAATGTGGAAATGTTCAAGTTCACCGCCAAGCCTGAGTACTAAATTGAAGTCGGTTAAAACTTTGTTTTTAAAATTATCTAGAATTAAAATTAGTTTGAGACATTTACGAATGTTACAAATATATTACGAATTATACAAAATAGACACTCGTCGAAAACTCCCGCACTTGTAACACAAATAACTATTGTTTAATCCCAAGTTAATATATATACACTCACCGGCAGAAAATTTGGCCCCAAAACTTTTCGTGATTTCAAACTATAAATTGAGTACTTACATTAAATATTTTTTTAAATAATTAAATGCATTTTTCTAATTTGGGCCAAATTTTCTGCCGGTGAGTATATTTGGGTGCCGGTTAATGTACGGCCCAATAATCGGTGTCCACTATATCTCTGTTTCTTTTTATCTCATGCAAAAAAAGAGAGAAAGATAGATGGACGCGAATTATCGGGCCGTACATTAACCGGCACCTATATTTGCAGTGGGTCTCGGGTCTCAACGACAGTCAGACCTTACATTAACCGGCACCTATATTTGCAGTGGGACTCTCGGGTCTCAACGACAGTCAGACCTTACATTAACCGGCACCTATATTTGCAGTGGGTCTCTGGTCTCAACGACAATCAGACCTTACATTAACCGGCACCTATATTTGCAGTGGGTCTCTCGGGTCTCAACGACAGTCAGACCTTACATTAACCGGCACCTATATTTGCAGTGGGTCTCTGGTCTCAACAACAGTCAGATCTTACATTAACCGGCACCTATATTTGCAGTGGGTCTCTGATCTCAACGACAGTCAGATCTTACATTAACCGGCACCTATATTTGCAGTGGGTCTCTGGTCTCAATGACAGTCAGATCTTACATTAACCGGCACCTATATTTGCATTGGGTCTCTGGTCTCAACGACAGTCAGACCTTACATTAACCGGCACCCATATTTGCAGTGGGTCTCTTGTCTCAACGGCAGTCAGACCTTACATTAACCAGCACCTATATTTGCAGTGGGTCTCTGGTCTCAACGACAGTCAGACCTTACATTAAGAGGGGGCGCTCCGCGAAATCGGGGTTCTTAGATTGAATATTTACCTATGACAAACTAAAGCGAATGCCAGGAAAAAGAACATACCAAAACTACATCATATTTGCAATTGAATCGTCTGAACAAAACCATACAAAACCAAAATTGCCTCGATAGAAAAGAACCGCCAAAACATGTCTTATTTTTACTCAATTTCAATAGTGTGAGGTTCCCGTGCATATAAATTAAGTAAAAGTTGAGTGTATAATAGCTTTTCACATTACCTAATGAAAGTACTAGCGGGGTATTTTTATGTAGTCCCTTTTCAGACTTATTGAGGTGAAACGTATTTGGCGTATAGGCCTTTTTTATTTAGCGCGATACCCTTTCTCCCGTCGCGTGTTTCGTGCGGTTCTGTATATCTTTTGTTGCCGTTCGCGGGCGGAGTCAGTCGTAATCGCTCCGCTGAGACGAGAGGAGTACGTTCTGTGCTCTAACGACAGCACGATGAACATAATTATTTCAATAATATTGTGACCCAGTATATTCGTCCAGTGAATGAACGTATCATTACATTCCAGTAGATATTTTGCTACATTTTGAAATAATATATTTAAAAGTCGACCTTAATACATAGATCTTAAAGTTCAAAATACAACTATAAGATTACGCAGCGATCGGCGGGTGACCGGCTTCTTAGAATAATTTGTGCAGTACATGCAAAACTAGACGAACATTTTTCTGTCGATCGTGTATTTACTTTATGAAAGATTATTACTATCACTACATAGTATAAAACAAAGTCGCTTCCCGCTGTCTGTCCCCTATGTATGCTTAGATCTTTAAAACTACGCAACGGATTTTGATGCGGTTTTTTTTAATAGATAGAGTGATTCAAGAAGAAGGTTTATATGTATAATATAGTATCCGTGCGAAGCCGGAGCGGATCGCTAGTTGAGAATAAATCCGGTTATGTTCAAAATCGATGTCTGAGAGGTCTAAATACGAATTCATAGTCAGAAATATTTCAAAAAGTGGTCGCATTATTTAAATTTTTTGAAACATTCGTTGTAAATTAATATGCGCGTTTTTTTAAAGAACAACATACATTGGCAGGCTTCTCGAGGGTGAAGATTCTAGTAATGATGTCCATTTTGAACTCCAAGATGGCGGACATTGCTTTTCGAATTTAAACTTTCGTGAGACGTGTTGAAACAGTACTAATAATTACACGGTTCAACTCACGTATTAAATGTCACTACGGGCGACATGTTTCGAACTCTTCGGGAATTCTTCTTAAGGATGAGTGTTTTCGCGGCGGTGTCGCTTGAATCTTGTCGTGATTCAAGCGACACCGCCGCGAAAACACTCATCCTGAAGAAGAACTTCCGAAGAGTTCGGAACATGTCGCCCGTAGTGACATTATTGACATTGTTTTTCTTTAAAGTCATCACGGGTGTCGCTTTTAGGGTTATCGAGAGTGCAGATTCCAACAATTATTGCCTGCGAACTTGGACATTTTGATATTAAAAAAGTGAACATAATTATGCACTTTTTCTTTAATATGTTCAAAATTGATAACTAAAGGGCCAAAGCGTCTCCATTGTCTCCAAGTACGAATCCGAGATCAGAATTGAAAAATTTGGCCGCCACACAGTAGTGGCCTGAAAATCTGACTTTCATAGACATGATCGAAGTTTTCATAATATATTATAGTTTTTTTTTAATGCTACTAATAAATTCACGGTTAAATTCACGTATTAAACGACACGACAGGCGACATGTTTTGAACACTTCGGGAGTTCTTCTTCGGGATGAGTGTTTTCGATGTTTGTTTTGAAGAAGAACTCCCGAAAAGTTCGAAACATGTCGCCTGTTGTGACATTTAATGCGTGAATTTAACCGTGGATTTATTAGTAGTATTTTAGACATGTCTCACAAAAGTTTAAATTCGATTATAGCTTTTTTTGCTTTAGGCTTTTACTAGCCATTATTATGCTAGCTCACAACCCTTACGTGATTTAGTAAAAAAACGGAAGGCCATATTTCAGTTATAGCTCTGGTGGTTTTTTAAGCAACAAAATGTAGGTAGTGGTATTCCTTGGGTCATTAAAGTAATTTGTACTCTATAAAGTGAGTGTTTTCGCGGCGGTGTTGCTTGAATCTTGTCGTGATTCAAGCGACACCGCCGCGAAAACACTCAATCCTGAATAAGAACTCCCGAAGAGTTCGAAACATGTCGCCCGTAGTGACGTTTAATACGTGGGTGAACCGTGTAATTTATGACATTTTTTTTCTTTAAAGTCATCACGGGTGACACTTTTAGATTCCAACAATAGGGGCGTAGACACTAAATAAAATAATGTGATATTTTCTCGAAGAAGGATAAAAAAAAATGGCAAATGGAGAAAAAATCAACGCAAACGGTTAAATAATCACGAAGTTATAAGTGTCCAAAGTTTTAAGAAGGGATGTGTTCTGTCCCTTTTTCGCAAAACGCAACTTCATATGAAACGATGACGCTGGAAGAATGTGACGTCACAGAAGACGGCAACGTGCCGCGCGCATCGTGGTCGGTGACGCCGTCGACGCGGCCTGCCGGCAGCATCCTGTAATGTGACGTCACACACCGTTTGCGTTTTCTCTCTCTAACAAGCAATATTAAAACGGTTGTAGCTTCGTGATTCTTTGAGATATCTGAATGGGATTTTCATCACTGCATATTTTTTTGCCTTCTTTCTTTTGGAGTAATAATAATTTTCGAGTCTGCACCCGAATTATTGCCTGCGAAGTTGGACATTTTTATATTAAAAAAAGTGAACACAATTTTGCTGTTTTTCTTTAATACGAGTATGTTCAAAATTGATAACTAAAGGGCCAAAGCGTCTCCATTGTCTCCAAGTACGATTCCGAGATCAGACCCCGTATCATGGTCGGCCTTATAACTCGATAAGTGACAAGATAGGGGCATCGTCTCGTTCTATCAAACGGTGTCAGCCAGTGACGGACGCTCTATCCTGTCACTTATCGCGTGATAAGGCCGACCATGACACGGGGTCAGAATTGAAAAATTTGGCCGCCACACAGTGGCCTGAAAATCTGGCTTTCATAAACATGATCGAAGTTTTCATAATAAATTACAGTTCTTTTTAATGCTACTAATAAATTCACGTATTAAATGACGCGACAGGCGACATGTTTCGAACTCTTCGGGAGTTCTTCTTCAGGATTAGTGTTTTCGATGTTTGTTTTGAAGAAGAACTCCCGAAGAGTTCGAAACATGTCGCCTGCCGTGACATTTACGTTAATTTTTTAACCGTGGATTTATTAGTAGGGGAAAGTAGTACGAGTTGATCCCTTGAGGTAAGATGATCCTTTGTGATTGTGCCGAAACCACTAATGTTATTTAGTCGCATTCACTGATTATACATAACTACGGACACCCCCCCGCCTCTGTCAAATCGTAATGGCGGCATGAGCGATACATCGATTTTGACGAGAAAAAAATAAAATTGAGTACGGCTGATCTAAGGTGAACATGGCTTTCAGCTTATGTTACTTTTATTTAAACAATGTTATATATAATTACTGTTGTGTTTGTGGCTTTCTAATATGCTTCATTTTATTATTTGGGCTACGTGAACAAAGCCGCGTGCTTGTAGGTTATGTTAGCAAACATTGAATGAAAAAGTGGGTCTTGGGTCAAGATGATTCCTTTCTATATGTACGAGACGATCCCCGGTGATCATCTTGTACATAAAATTTGTATTATGTATGTAATTTAGGTCCGTTTTTTGTTTAATTTTAAATCACGAATATTGTAAACAAAGGAAAACCACTTATACGATTGTTTTAACTAGCACACCGTACAAAAAATATTTAGAGGAAGAAAAAAAAACAGAAAAAGGAAAATAAGAAAATGTGCACCTAAAAAAACCCAAAAAAGCAAAAGAGTAAATAAAGGGAAGTCAAACAAAAGAAAGAAAAGGAAGAAGATGATACTGAGTGTCAGTACTGCACAGCAAAAATTTCAAGCGATACCAGGGGTGAAGGACGGATAAATGTTGTGCATGTTGGGGGCATGAAGCACGTGCTGGAATAGAAAGTGATGACGCTGGTGAATTTATTAACTGTATGTGTAGGGTTGATCCTGCTCACGTCTCCTGAATCATCCTGTATATATATATATATATATATTTCTTCATAAAAAATTTTGTTTACTCGTAATGGGGGTAACATGATCATAGGGATCATCTTACCCATAGGGGTGTACAAGATGATTACTTTGTAAGGTTTTAAAAAAAAAAGAAGTATTTTAATGAAATCTCCATTAATTTCTGGTTTTGAGTATGAGAAAAGTGAATTAGATAAATATGCTAGTAGTAATCGCCTTTATTTTTGGTTTACCTTGAAAAATATACATTTTACAGCGATTCCCTCTTAAGGGGATCATGTCGTACTACCTTCCCCTAGTATTTTAGATGTCTCACAAAAGTTTAAATTCGATTATTGCTGTTTTTTTGCTTTAGCCTTTTACGAGACATTATTATGCTAAATTACAACCCTTACGTGATTTAGTAAAAAAACGGAAGGTCATATTTCAGTTATAGCTCTCGAAACTGACTTAGCTACTAGCGAAAATTATATCTTCAAATATAGGTACTTACAGATTTTGTCTTTCTTTCCACTTATTATAATTATCTATAGGTATTCATCATGTTTCATCTGACTGTCGGGGCATATACTATGCGAGAAGGAGCGGGGCAGCAATAGACGCATCAGCGCGGCAGGTACGGGGCGCGCGGGTGATTTCTGATTTTTCCCTGGCGATACGCCCCCTCTTAACCGGCACCTATATTTGCAGGGGGTCTCGGGTCTCAACGACAGTCGGACCTTACATTAACCGGCACCTATATTTGCAGTGGGTCTCTGGTCTCAACGACAGTCAGAAGGCAGCGGTAAGCGCGTCGGTGTCGGCCGCGCTCGGTGACCAGCCGCGCATACAGATGGTCCAGGGACCTCCGGGCACAGGTAGTTCATGCACAACATTGGGGATTCCCTTGTTTGGTCTAATACTCGCAACGTTTAGTCTAATTTCAGTTTATCTAACAACTTTTAGTATAAAGCATTGTTTGTCTAAAGTCAATTTATATAATTCCATTTTTCATAATAATGGTTTGTTCGAATTACTTTTACCCTAAATGACGATTGTTATAACTCTTGTTTTGGAGCAGCTGCTTTGTCACGCGAGGGCGAAAGGGCTGCTCTCCCCGCAGCGCCGGAGCTCAGGTGGAGTCCTGTCACTGTCCAACTAACTACTATGAATTTTCTGGTTACCCTTTGCTACACCTCGACCCGTCGTCTGCGCAGCAGCAGCAGTGTCTGCGTTCGGGTTTCAATTTGTACCTGAAGGCAGGTCGGTGTAGGTACGACGACGAGCGAAGCGAGGAGGAGTGTTAGATAGAACCGCGACCCTCAGAGCGCGAGCCGAGCGAGCGAAGTGAGCGTGCCGCGGTAGCGGCCGGCGGGGCACCAGAAACGATTTTTTTTTTAATCTACTTAGCGTAAGCTTATATTCAAAAACTACATTAGTTCCTGGCGACAGTCCGAGCGGAGAGCGGGAATGATTAGACGAAAAGAAAACTAGAAAAAATATGCATTTTTTTATCGTCCGAGAGTAAATTAAAAGCTACCAATAGAATCCTTACGCTATTATAAAAACAAAATTTTACTATAACAATGGACCTAAACGCAGTATTTCGCGACCGAAACAGCAATTTACTTGATTTTCCATTCAATGATTAGTAGGTACTACTACTGCCCGTCCCCTCTCATCCGTGAGAGGAGGCCTGTGCCCGGCAGTGGGACGTATAGGGGAGAGGGGGGCAAGACGGGGGAATTAAGGTTTGAAGTCGAATAAAAAAAAAACCGTTTTTATTTTAAACGTTTTTTTTATTTTTACAATCATCTTTGGTAATTAGTCTTTCATAATCAGCAGACATTAGGAACTCAAGTGTAATAATTAAATTAAAAAAAAAACAACAATCGCAAAACTACCTATCGCCCCATCTTGCCCCTCCATTGGGGTAAGATGGGGTACCCTATGGGTCAAGATGGGGTACACCTACAGGGCAAGATGGGGTACATCTACAGGGCAAGATGGGGCGATAGGAAATTTTAATAATTTGAGGAATTTCACGATATTAATGAGTGAAACGCTGACCACCTACAGCTATGGACAAATTTCACATTTAAAGGCCGTCTCTTCATCCTCGTCTTCAACTCCAGAACTGCTGCAATGTGCCCATTTTTTGCATACCGAACACCCAGCCTTCTGTGGACTCTAAATAGAGACCGTGACAATATAAACACGGAGGATTTTCTGACTCACTACCGCTATTTTCTGATCCTAGAGTCGATTTTCGAGTAGCTTTAGTGTTTTCTTTCTTTTTGGTCACTTTATTTTTCTCTCAACAAATTTTAAATAAATGACACTTGCCGCGTTTGAAAACGACAAGTACGTACCTGTTTGCGTGGTTGTTGCTCCATAGGAATGAATGAACGCCGTTTCCGTCCTGTTTATGTGAAGGCAGCAATCACACACCAAATAAAACGCAAAAAAGACAAGCAAAACGACAAAAAAACAGTTTTTTTTTATTAAATAACGTGCGTGACCTTTAGTCTAGCCGCTCACTGCGTGAACTGATAGACATCATGGCGGCGCAGCGTCATGCGCTAGCGGGCTTCTGATTGGTCGATTCTAGCGCAGTATACAGCCGTTGCCCCGTCTTGCCCGCTACCCCGTCTTGCCCCCCTCTCCCCTATAGGGTGTTTTTTTTATTATTATGTTCTTTAATTGTAGTTGGTCCCAAACAAACATGTGTTCCTCTCCAAGTTCAAGCTCCATAGTTACAATTTACATAATTTCATATTTAAAAATGACTAAATTACTAGAGATTTATAATTATATTTTCCTGCTCTCAACTCTCAGACATCTCAATTATATACTCGTAAGATTGTGTACAAGTACATGTTGCATGCTATAAGAGATTTTAGATTTAAGAGGCTGACAAGACCTAATTTTGTTGAAATTGATGTTATTTAAGATTGGTCTTAAAATCATCATGAAACGTTTCTGTCTTTATTTTTTTGACGTATGGGTCTGCAATTATAAACATGAAGTCAACATATTCATACCTAAACCGCTAACGAGTCTTATTTCACAAGTAATCCACACTTTTTTTGGATTCATTATTTATGTACAATATCTTCAAAATCCGGGCCGCCCAGTAACACTCGCTCTCGTTTACTCCGATACAAATAGACAGTGTGCGTGCTATCCCAAATCCTCAAGGTCATTTTGGTGCTGACAGCGTCTTAAGATGTACATTTTGTGATCGTTACGTAAAGAGCTTACTTTACTTTACTTCATCATCATCAGCATATCAGCCGAAAGACGTCCACTGCTGGACATAGGCCTCCCCCAAAGAGTGCCACAATGACCGGTCCTGCGCCACCCGCATCCAGCGGACTCCCGCGACCTTCTTTACTTACTTACTTTACTTTTAATGTGTGTACAGGCAAATCCGCCGTGATCACCGCAATGGTGATGGCGTACCTGTACGACTCGACGGAGCAGCGGCTGCAGAACCGCGGCAAGATCCTCATCTGCGCGACCAGCAACGCCGCCGTGGACGAGCTGGTCTGCAGGCTGCTCAACATCAGGCAGCAGCTGCCGCAGAGTGAGTTCTGCTCAAATACTTGTTCTGGGCCTAAAGGCGGGTTCACACGTATTAAGTTGTCAAGTGGACTTAATTTTCAGCGACTTAAAGCGTGTAAACAAATAATTTAGTTTTAAGTTACAAGTTAAAATTTAGCGTTTAAGTAAACAAGTAGATTAAAAAGTTGTCTATTTTTCGGTTAAGTGGATGGGCGTGAATTATAACTTGATACGTTTGGACAGGTACAATTTACTTAAATATTACTTAAGTGTATAAGTTTGGCGGAGCAGTCGCATTCGAAGTTCGTATTTCGTAAGTTTGAAGAACTTTTTTGAAATAAATATGTCGAAGTGGTCGGAAGACACTGCAGTAAAGTTTATTGAAGAATATACATAAAGCGAACTTAATTACTGAATTAATGACTTGAGCGTCCATCTCGGGCTAACTAAAGAGCTTAACTAATTCGAACGTGTAAACGCTGGCTTAAAATTAAGTCGCTTAAAATTGACTTAAAATTTAGCTAACTTAATAAGTGTGAACCGGCCTTAATTCTATTAGGGGGCTACCCGAGGTTTTCATCGAGTCTACCGGATTTTGAAAGAAATGAATACTTAATTTTGTATAATTTTTTTAAACATTGTCTAAAAAAAACACTTATTTCTATTGACGTGAATGATCTAACATATACGAAATCTACATATTTGGGGTCGTCTATGACGTCTCTAAAAACGTGTCCAGGGTATTCATTTTAAACTAATTAACACAAAGGTTATGGCCAGAACCAGGCCTTTAAAACGTTATAAAATGAACCGGAATTATAACGGTATATTCCGTTAGTGTTCGAAAATTACGTTATAACAAAATCAATATTCTCCATAACGATATAAATACCGTAACAGAATGAATAACAGAACGATATATAATAACGTTATAATATCGTTTTAAAATGCGAGCCGCGCGCTACGGCTGCGCCGTTGCCGCTCTGTGCCAATGCCAACATGCCACCACGTGGGCCATAGCGCGACGTGCGACGTTGCCGTTATGTTGTTCTAGCTTCTAAATCTTATTAATGCTTGTTTACCTCGATCATTTGCAAATTGGTTGTGAATTGTGAATATTTGGTTGGTTGCGACGATAAATGGCGGAATAAAAATGGGACGCAGGAAACGCAACGCTGTCCACAGATTCGTGGACTTGCTCATAAATAAAAAGAAAGAGTGCCAATCTTAATAGCCCCTAGGTATACACTATTACAACATGTAAGAGGGTCAATATTTTTTTATGTTAATTGTTTGTCTCGGCACTAAATCGCAGACTCCCAGTATTAGGACCTATTCCAAACAAGCCCTACGACCGACGGTGTTGCCGTGAGCAAAAAATTATGCATAGGTATGTTGGTATGTGCTTTTGTTAATTAATCGTAATAAAATTAAAATATACTTTTAGTTTCCGACATTTTATTTTATTTTTGATTTAGAGCCATTCCGAAAACGACAAGTTAAATAAAATCTGATTATGAAACCAAAGAATGTGTGAATTTTCGATTCCGGTTCTTCGCCATAATCTGTCTAGATAGGCTCGCGATAGATAGGGGAGACCAAGGACGGTTGGTACACATAAATATGTATCGATCCTCCTTTTCTTACGATTCATCCTCCTTTTCTAATTAATCCTTAGTCACTAAATATTTATATAAATAACTAGCTGTTGCCAGCGACTTCGTTCGCGTGGAACTTGGTATGGTCTTAGAAAAAATATTGCTATTAAATTATGTTCGGTGCAAGCTATTTATCGCTGTCCCAAACACACTTCTACCATCTTAAAGATATACAAAAACAACCCTATCCTAATCCTTCCAAGGGTCTCAAATTATCTGTACGGGAAATTTCATCTAAATCCGTTCAGGGATTAGACCTACGTAAAAGGTAACAGTGCGATGAGTTCGTTAGTTTAAATTTATAAATCTAAATTGAAAACTTCGTTTTTACAAACATAAATATCTTAAGAATCATCAACAGACGTTTTCATACAGTATTAAAGAAAAATATATTTTTATATGTCTACTAAGCTACATTACTGTTATAATAATAGGTACCCAATGTTGATTAAATCTATTCGATTCTGGGAGCATCGCAGTTCTAACCTATCCTACATTTCTGGTAACTGTTCAAATCTGTAAGTCTTACTTTAATCTTGCATAAGTACCTTTTTAACCCCCTTAGGGATGGAATTTTCTAACACGTTAAAAGTACTAACTGTTTTTCTATTCTAATTTTTCTACAACGTTTCAAATCTCAAGCTCAAAAAAAGTGTTTCTCATACAAACCTTTCACCCCTATTTAACCCCCTTAGGGGTGGAATTTTCTAAAACGCTGACAGTCCTTTTTTGTATTGTATTTAGTAATCTTTCTACAAAGTTTGAAGTTTCTAGTTCAAAAAATAAAGTTCCCTCCATACAAACTTTGCACCTCTATTTAACCGCCTTAGGGATGAAATTTTCTAAAACACAGAAAGTACTTTTTTCTATTCTAATAAGTAATCTTTCTACAAAGTTTCAAGTCTCTAGTTCAAAAAATAATGTTTCCCCCATACAAACATTGCACCCCTGTCCCCTACTTAACCCCCTTAGGAGTGGAATTTTCTAAAACGCTGCAAGAACTTTTTTCTATTCTAATAAGTAATCTTCCTACAAAGTTTCAAGTCTCTAGTTAAAAAAAAAAGTTTCCCTCATACAAACTTTGCACCCCTATTTAACCCCCTTAGGGATGGGATTTCCAAAAATTCCATCTTGTCCCTTCTTTTTAGTCCCAGTAGTTTCTGCTGTGCGTTGATGAATTAGTCAGGAAGTCTTCTTTTACATATATAGATAAATCAAATTTCTCATTCTCTCCACCTCATTTTAAGCATCTTAGCTGACCATCCATCCGTAATGTGCGTGCTGGTGCCATGAAACCGGTTTAATTTATTTAAACATTGTGACACAATACAAAAAAAAGTATATATGGTGGACTTAATGCCATAAGG
Source organism: Epinotia ramella (assembly GCA_947578815.1). Classification (NCBI taxonomy): domain Eukaryota; kingdom Metazoa; phylum Arthropoda; class Insecta; order Lepidoptera; family Tortricidae; genus Epinotia; species Epinotia ramella. Next base: position 12,000,741 of record OX388210.1, read on the forward strand.
CATTCTCTACCAGTCAACCAACGGGCTAAGCAGAAACATTTGATGCAGGCATTTAAATTATTAATAATTTACCATGCTATAACAATGCCATTAATATCTGGGGGCGCGGCAGTGCCCCCGCCAAGTCGAGCGCGAAGCAAACACTGCCGTACCATCCTTTACTGGAACCATTTCGCCACATTTTCAGGCCCCTATTTGAGAACCTCTGGATAAGACCAGAATGCAGTAATTTTCGTCATCCAGTAAGCTATAATCACATACTTTAAATCCAAAATTTCAAGTCTGTAGGTCATTTAGTTCCGAAGTTAAGCGAAAGCAAAGTTTCGCATTTATGACACTCACTCACTCATGATCATCAAAATAGAACTAATACTTCCCATAAACTCAGAGCTGAAATTTGGTACAGTTAGGGTTTAATGGCCACATAAAGGGAAAACTATAAAAAATTGCTATTTCAACCCAGTTTTCTAGATACACCAACTCTATACATTACTTTGTAATCCTATACAAATATATAGGATTACAAAGTTACATTTGCAGTTAATGGGAAAATTCAAAAGCAAGAATGGGCCTGCATTCATGGTTTGTATGTATGAATAACACATTAACCTACAAAAAGAAGTGAGATATAAAAAACACTATGTAAAAAAGAGGCCAAGTCTCGAAACTCTTCCACCGTAAAAAGTTGTGAGATATTTCGTAGAGCCAAGTTTCATTCGTAGAGCCAAGTTTCAGGCATTCTTATTAATCTTTATTTGCTTGCTAAATAAAATTTTGTGACTTGGCAATCACACAATACTACATAATTTTAGGTAAGTATGCAAAAATCTATAAATACAGTTAAGTTGTGTGATTGCCACGTTGCAGAATTTTATTTTGCAAGCAAAAACATTCCATGTAAAAAAGAAACCAAGTCTCGAAACTCTTCCACCGTAAAAAGTTGTGAGATATTTCGTAGAGCCAAGTCTTAGGCATTCTTTAATCTTTATTTGCTTGCTAAATAAAATTCTGTAACTTGGCAATCACACAACTTTCCTGCATTAATGGATTTATGCATACCTAAAGCTATGTAGTATTGTGTGATTGCCAAGTCACAAAATTTTATTTAGCAAGCAAATAAAGAAAAAAGAATGCCTGAGATTTGGCTCTACGAAATATCTCACAACTTTTTACGGTGGAAGAGTTTCCAGACTTGACCTCTTTTTTACATGGCATGTTTTTTATGGGATGATGCATTTCCGATTAATGAGGCACAGAGTAGCTAAAGACAATCTGATTTGAAAATTATTAGTCAGGATATTCGTATCAGGCTACAACCTGCGCCGACAAGCCGAGCAAATCGAAAAATTCTGTATTTTACTATGACCTACGTTACGTAATCACATCGCTTACATTGCACGAGTAGGCTATACTGAATGCGAGAAAGGGGAAGCCTATAACGTTATAACATTATTATATCGGTTAAAAAAGTATCGGTTTTATATTAATGGTTTAGATTTATAACGTTATAATGGATATCGCTATACAGCGCGTCAAATATCGTTTTTGAGTATAGCGGTTTTAGGAATAATAACGTTATAAATGATAGCGCTATTTAAAGGCCTGGCCAGAACACCAGTTTTTTGGCCTAAAATTGTTCAACTTTGATGCCAAATATCTCGAAAACAATGAAATTTGAAGTAAATGTGGGATACTATATTGCTTAAAGCCGTTGTTGTTAATATAATAAGCTACAAAAAACATTAGAAAACTAGGGGATTCAGATAGAAGGTCATTGGCGTATGGGGCCCCTTAAGATATACATCTCAATTGTCATGAATAAATATTTATATCTATTAAATGTAATTGAAAACGGATTTAGACATTTTGATTTACGAAATTCTGCAAAATATTGAACATTCAGGTATTTGCAAGTACCATAAGCGATATATGTATATTGTGTGTGACAGAGGCACGGTTCCGCATGGTGCGCGTCGGACGCGCGGAGGCAATGCACCCGCGCGCGCGCGAGGTCAGCTCGCAGGAGCTCGCGCAGCGCGACGTGCGCCCGCGCCACGATAAACCCGCGCCCGCGAAAGCCACGCTCGAGGAGGTATTTCTTTGTTAACATGGCTATTGTTTATGCTAAGACGATGGCAAAGAAGCGTGAGTATAAGCAGCAAGCAGGCCGTATGGCGTGGCTAATGGTAAGCAGACGACATAACCTATGCGTGCTTGCAACTCCAGAAGAATCACAAACGTGTAGCCGCCCTCTATAGGAGGATTCCTTGTGTTGCCAGCTAGAGACAAATGCAGTACCCTCACTCTGAGGAAAAACGGGAGAGTAAAAACGCTCGCAGATAGTGACGTCACATTCTGTGAGTGTCATAGTAAAAGACAATCGTTTCATATGAAGGTGCGGTTTGCGGAAAAAGGGCAGAACGTATGTTCTGTCCCCTCTTAAAATTTGTACACATAACTTTGTGATTATTTACCCTCTGGTTGTTTATTTCTCCATTGGGTATTTTTAATCCTTTTTCGAGAAAATACAACATTATTGATTATTTTATTTAGTGTTTACACCCTATTATCTGTTCTAATTGCTTGTCTCAGTCGAATACTTATGTTTTCTGTTCTTGTCCTGTTGCGATAAACAATTGTTTTAAGTAGGAACTGTTTCTAGATCTCCCGGCTGACGGCGAAGATCAACATGTGGGAGAGCACGAAGCGAGACTCCAGGGACCCGTCTCGCATAGCTTATTGCAACGAACGAATCAGACACACCATTGACAAGAGGGCACAGGTAAAGTACCGATTTACAGTTTTCGTTTCGCTTCTACGGTTTTCGAGGATGCAGGTTTAAAACTTTACGTGATTTTAGATTCAAAGACCATTCGGACTATCATATGTCAATATTATAAAATCGGTCCAGTATCTAAAAAGTTTAAAATGGCGGTCGGTTTCACAAAAAAAAATACTCTTTCGGCTCTACATATAAATTTGGATCGCTATCATTTCATTGCCCTAAATAAATCACATATCATGTATGATAAGTGCACCGAAACTCTCGTTCTTTATAAAATGGATAATTCCGGTACAGATATCAGGAGGGGCGGTGAACAACGAGGAACCGCGGCCCGAGGACATCGCGCGCGCCGAGCGCCGCATCATCGAGTACGCCGACATCGTGCTCACCACGCTTGCCTCCGCCATCAACCAGAAGATGCGCGGGTAAAAACCTGTGTAGTAAAGGAAGAAAAAAAACTAAATAAACGTCCGTTTTCAGCCTCCTCAGTCACCGAAATGATACGCTGGTAGTAGCAATGATACTGCTACAGTGCTACAGCTGTTTGGCGGAGTGTTAACATATGCGAGAACGCAGTACTCTAATAACTTACTGTTATTCTCTAAAATTATTAAATTAAATTCCATATAAGTTAGTTCCCTATCTGACTGCGGACTTATATTACGCTGACGTAATAACTGTATCGTGTATTCACTAAATTGTGAATCTTTGTATTCTGTGCAGGTTAAAGCGGCGTATAGCGTTATGCATCGTGGACGAGGCGGGCCAGGCGATAGAGCCTGAAGCCCTAATCCCGCTCACGCTCGACGTGACGCGGCTCACACTCATCGGTGATCCGCAGCAGCTGCCTGGCTACATCTGCTCACAGGTGATGCTGCTTACCATGGAAGTTTGGACCTACCATCAAAATATCATTTAGAGAGTATCCTTACGTGGAAGCCCATCAAAAACACCGCGGAGTTTGCTAGACCCACTCTCCTGCCTTATTACGACATGATGGCGCAGATAGTAAGCTGGACTAGGGCATAATGCATGATTGTAGCCAGACAATGTAAGATAACCTAATTCGTCATATTAGTTTGTACATGTTGTATATTGATTTTTAGGGTTTCATAGTCAACAAGGAACTCTTATAGCTTCGCCATGTCCGTCTGTCCGTTCGTCCGTCTGCGGCTTTGCTCAGTGACCAGGGTACCTCCCATACCCGTGAAATATCGTATTAACGTATCGTTTGATAGCTTGATTAAATATATTAGGGGTTTTCTAAAAAAAATTTTCAACTGTGATCCGTTTGCGTGATATCGGGCTTTAAAGCTAAGTTTTGTTCGAGTCAAGTTTCCCCCCACCCTGCCGGTTAAATGGCTACTACTGGGATTGTGGGAAAAGTCAACGTCAAAAGTATGTGATTAAAATCAATATTCAAAACATGGTCTAATCAAAGACAACAAATTATATCAAAGTATAATTTTTAACTGAACATTTAATTAGTCAAAAGAAAATGATAATAACACCGGGCCACAGAAACGTAATGATGTAATGAATGACAAATCAATATGTCAAAGCGAAATAATAATACACGATGTCATAACTATCTCTGTACTGGAAATTTCAATGGACCCCTTACCATGTAAACAACACGTTTTAGCAATGAATTAATTGAATTGAATTGAATGGATTACACATTTTTACCTACGTGTCAAGTAACGAACAAAAGAAGGTCAAAATTTCAAAATGTCGAAATGAGAACTCGGCAATCAATAAGGATTTATCCTACTAATATTATAAATGTGAAAGTTTGGATGTTTAGATGTTTGGATGATTATTACTCAATCACGCTTAAACGGCTCAACCGATTTGGATGAAATAACGCAATTTCACGAAGCTAGTTTATAGCCTGGATTAAAATATAAGATAGTTTATATCCCGGGTCAACGCAAACGAAGTCGCGGGCGGAAGCTAGTTTAAAATATTTCCAAAAAATCAAGCTTAAGTAATATAAACTTATTTCAACCCTTAACAGGCACGACAGGTGTTATAGTTGCTTCGCGTGTTTGTTTGACGAATATAACCGAGATCTGACTTGTATTCCGAGGTGATCTTGCGAGGTCATGCAGTCCCATAAACCCGTATTTTATAGACAATCAGTTTACTTTGACACACTTGGTTGAGGTGGTACGGGCACGTCATGAGAAGACCACATAACCATATGACACGAAGAGTGCTTAACTTGGAAGCTGGTCCAAGAGGCCGTGGCAGACCCCGACTCACGGCAATCAGTTGTTGACTTGCAGCCCAAATAGACCCACAGACGACTCACGATAGAATTCCTGACCCCGTATCATGGTCGGCCTTATCACGCGATAAGTGACAAGATTGGAGCGTCGTCTCGTTCTATCGAACGGTGTCAGCCAGTGACGGACGCTCTATCCTGTCACTTATCGTGTGATAAGGCCGACCATGATACGGGGTCAGGAATTCTATCGTGGGTCGTCTGTGGGTCTATTTGGGCTGCAAGTCAACAACTGATGGCCGCGAGGATAAAGAAGAGAAGAGTTTAATTTGACACACTCAATCATGTAATTACATTAACTGTTTGCATGGCATGCCACTTACTTATGACACATTTAGAGTTCATTTACTTCTGATGAACTACAATAGTCAGTAACATCTGACTTAATTTATTGTATATATGATTTTGGGCCCGTATTTCATCATTTTCTTTTGCTGTTGACTGTATAGGTAAACCAGAACTTAGGGAGTATTGTCAAGAGGGCGCTCGTTTTGAATTTTATATAGCAACAATTTGTATAGTGGGGACCATGGAAATTGGCAGATGATTTTTGTTTTATTCCGACAACTTTAATAAGTGCGAAGTTTGATTTTTGGATATTTCTTCGGTTTTTACGCTATAAAATTCGTGAATTTTACGACGTATGACACATAAATGAAAATCATCCAAATCTATTTTCTTTTTTTGTTTCCTTTTTTTTACGTTTGGTCGTTTAATTCCGCCCTTACGCCCTTCGCTAGCAATTCGTGATACCGATGCATGCGATACACCTAATACACAAATCAAATTATTACAAGACATCAACCAAATCGTGACGACCTGACTATAGTGACATTTGTCCATAAGTTTGAAACTTACCCGTCAATTCAGATGCTAATTTCGTTATGTTTTCTAATAGAAGAAATTTCTCTCCCGCACGTTTTTTTTCCAATAAATAACTATACAGGGTGTTAACGGGGTCATGATCCGGAAAAAAAACCAGGTATTCCATACATAACTCTCAATTAAATCGCAGTTAACTCACAGTTAACTCTTAATTGGCTCTTTTTTTTTGCGATTTCGTGGTTGGTCCCATGGGAAAGGTTGTTCAGTATGATCATCTTATTCGCTTTTTGTCATTCCGGATCATGACCCCGTTAACACCCTGTATACACTATTTACAACTTTTTTCTCTGTAAAATCTAAAACTTTCGGCATGATTATTGCAGTCTAATAATAATTGACACGAAACTAGACAAAGCAATGTTTACATTGTCAATATTGACAACTATCATAGAGGGTAGATGTTGTCTATTATTAAAATTGTTGCCATTGCTAGAAATGAGTACCAACAAATTTCCGTAACATGGCGCATCCTCAATAGATCCTGGTTCACCTATACATATAATGAAAAAGAAGACTATCACGGCCATGTACCAGTGCGGTCCAAAAGTTTCTGGCTGGAGAAATATGGCAGTTTAAGAATAAAAATAAAATGTGACAATGTGATTGTCATTTATTCTGCATGTTCGTGTTTAGTTTTGAGGTTTCTGTTGGTTGTGGTTTTGATTACGACGGCGTTTAGAACAAAAGGAAGTCTGAAAGTTTTCGAAATGTTTAAGTTGGAATCGTTCCGTGATCAAGTTCCTGACAAAGGAAAGGGTCAGCCCAACCGATATAAAAAAAAGGTTAGATGCTGTGTACGGGGATACCTCTCCGTCATTTTCCACCATTAAAGAATGGAGTAAGCAGTTTCGTTTAGAGCGGGAGTCCATTGACGATGAACCTCGCTCCGGCCCGCCTGTGGAAGCACTCACCGTGGACTGCGTCAAATTAGTGGAAGAGGAAGTTCTGAGTGATCGAAGACTGAAGACTAACGCTCTTATTCATAAAACTTAAAATGCTTCTGCTAAATAAAATGGGCTCTGTCCCATTCTTACGCACACAAATGTCAAAGTGACAGATAAAAACAAACGAACTTCAACGGCAAGCTGGGTGCCCAAACTTTTTTCGAGCTTGCAGCGAAGTGAGCGAAAAACGTGCTCTCAAGAAGTTTTAGGCGCATATAGACGACACGGAGAGAGTTTTTTGGAGTCAATTGTTACGGAGGACGAAACCATGGTTTTGTACTATGATCCTCTCTCCAAAGGGGAATCAAAAGAGTGGCGTCGTCCTGGTGAAAAGCCGCCTAGGAAGGCCAAGGTAACACAATCTACCAAAAAGATAATGGCTACGGTATTTTGGGATTGTCACGGAATACTACTGATTGACATAAAAGAAAGGAATTCTACGGTAAATGGTAGCTACTACGCCACCCTCATTGAACAGTTACGAGAGGCGGTCAAGCAGAAGCGTCGTGGAAAACTTCGCAGAGGTGGTCGGCTTCTCCACGACAATGCATCCGTTCACACTGCTTCAATTGCCAAGGCTGCTGTTGCAAAATGTGGCTTCGAGGTAATTCGCCATCCACCTTATAGTCCCGACTTGGCCCCGAGTGACTATTATTTGTTCTCGAAACTTAAGGCAGACGTAAGAGGAAGAAGAGTTTCTTCAGATGGTGAAGTGACCCGTGCGGTTTACGCCCATTTTGAGGAAAAAACTTCAGAGTATTTTTATAAGGGGATAGAAATGCTTATTAAGAGATCTGAAAAGTCCATTAAAATAGAGGGAGACTATATCGAAAGATAAAAAATAAAATTTAAATATATATACTTCGTTTCTTTGTTAGGCCGGAAACTTTTGGACCGCACCTAGTAGACATAACTACTCACCGAGTAATGGTCGACCAACTTAATAATGTACTTGAATAGGCCAACTTTCGTACAAATTCGGCTGATGCAACGGCACCATTTAGTTGGCGCGCACGTATCATGGTAACAAAGACAGACAGGCAACTACGGAACCCTACACTGCGTGTGGGCCGACACGCACTTGGCCGGTTTTAAGTGTTGCGTTGCGTTTTAATCTCTACTCTAGATTTAGAAATCTCCTTTCAGCAGTAACTATCCACTAAATTATCAAGTGGATTTCTTTAATAGCAACTGTACACACAATCGACCTTCCCCATCTCTAAGGATGGGTTGCACCAACTTACTAATTACATACCATTAATTGAGGAATCATTCATCATCTTCCTAAAGTTTTTCACGGTTGCATTCTAAAGGAGCCAGGGGTCCACTTTGGCACCTGGCAATCTTAAGGCGCAGTAGGTTCAGCGAAGTTAAGCGAACAGAGTTTTTGAAATATAACTGTTTATAATAATATGGTTTCAAAAAAATACGAATAGTAATCTTGAGGCTTTTCTGCACGGAAATCAGTGCTTCGAAACATGATTAAGCAAATTTCGCTCGATAGAAAAAAATCACGAACATAGGTCTAAAACACACAAAAATACACTTAAAATATTCGTAACAAATTATGCACAAAAGCTATAAATATTAAAATTGCTTCTAAAAATCGGCAATATCATGTTTGAGAGAAATCAGTGTTTATATTTTTATTTATTTAAATGGATAAAAAATTAGAATTAAAAAACATGATATCCGCGCTTCCGAGCACGCACTTCCATCTCGCTCACGCTTACGCTCAATGAGAGGGAGAGAAGACCATGAACCTACGGCGCCTTAAGAGGAAGCACTAAGGGCGAGATAATTGAGAAATAGGTATTTGTAAAATGTATTTCTGTCGCGCCAACCTAAAGCCTCCCCCCGCAGAGCGCGATAGAGACAACTGCAGCTTGGACCGAAAATACGTATTAAAAGTACATAAAATCAACTTTTTTTTTTTTTTTTTTTTATGATATTCAATTCAATTCAATTCAATCATTTATTTATAAAATAATATTTTACATGTCAATTTCTTACTAGGACTATATAGGAGACAAACGAACAGACGGATCACCTGATGGTAAGCGATTACCGCCGCCCATGGACACTTGCAACACCAGAGGTGTTGTGAGTGCGTTGCCGGCCTTTAAGATGGGAGTACGCTCTTTTCTTGAAGGTTTGAAGGTCGTATCGGTCCGGAAATACCGCAGGCGACAATCCATTCCACAGTTTAGCTGTGCGAGGCAGGAAGTTTCTGGAGAAGCGCACAGTTGAGGACTGCCAACCATCTAAGTGGTGAGGATGGTAATGTTGTCGCGTTGGACGATGGCGAAAAGAAGCGGCAGGGATTAATCCGAACAATTCCTCGGAGCACTCCCCGTTATACATGCGATAGAAAATGCAGAGAGAGGCCACATCTCTACGCAGCGCCAAGGGGTCAAGCCGATCCGAAATATGCTCGCTGTCGACAATTCGAGTTGCTCGCTTCGTTCGTTCGTTACGTTTCGTAGTCCCCTGATTTCTTCTCCAAAACTTGACCTATTTATTATTTTTTTTTATTAAAAATCAAAGAAAGGCTTTGGTCGTGTTCCTATGTTTTCCTTTTTTTAAATAATGTAGTCAAAATTGTTTTCTGGATGTTTGAACACAGCGGAAAATCTGGCATTTTTCTTAGGTTTTTAGGGTGCCGTAGTCAACAAGGAACCCTTATAGTTTCGCCATGTCCGTCCGTCTGTCTGTCTGTCCGTCTTCGGCTTAGCTCAGTAACCATTACAACTAGAAAACTGTTATTCGGCATGGGTATATAAATCAATCACGCCGACAAAACAGTACAATAAAATCTTGAAAAAAAATTTTTTAGGGTACCTCCCCTGCCTTAAGCGGGGATGTATTTTTTTTTCTCGTAAACCCATGGTGTGGGGTATTGTTGGATAGCTCGTTCAAAACTATTATGGGTTTCCTAAAACCATTTATATTTAAAGCCCTAATTTTTGTTCGAGTCATGCCCCCCCCTGCCGGCTAAATGGCTACTACTGGGGATGTGAAAAAAATCGTGGTAGTAGTTCATATAATGAATTTAAAAGGAAAACTATCACGGACAAGGAGGCATAAGTAGTTACCGAGTAATAGTCGACGAACTTAATGTGTACTTGGAAAGGCCAATTGTACAAATTCGGCCGACGCAATCGCACCGCACGTCGATGTAACTAAGACAAGCAACTACGGAACCCTACACTGCGCGTGGCCCGACACGCACTTGGCCGGTTTTTGAAGGTTAATATCTCTTTTAAGAATAAATTTATGAAAAAAAGGAAAACATAGGAACATGTCTATACGAGGGCGACACTGAAAGTCTTTAGAACTGGCCACTTGTAATAAATATAATAAAAAAATAAGTTCAAAATTTGAAAATGGAACTCTTTCTTAATATTTTTGTGTACGAATTCCACTCGATTGTCATTTGTTTTACGATTTGGCGGCAAATTGAAAATTGTGTGTACTACGTGAGCATGAATTTAACGCGAGAAAATTTTCGAGCAATGATTTTTTACGACTTTCGATGTAATTTAAGTCAACAAGAAAGTTATGATAGACTTCGATTGGCCTTTCACGATGAAGCCCCATCTCGTGCTACTATTTACAACTGGTTTAATGAATTTAAACGTGGCCGCACTAATCTCACTGATGATCTGCGTGAGGGCCGGCCTTCTACGGCGACTACTGAAGATAACATCAGTGTTGTGCGGCGTATGATAGAGACTGACAAAAGAGTAACCTATCAGCAGATTCGTACAAGCTTAGCCATTGGTATGAGTCAAGTCCACAAAATCCTCCATGAACATTTAGCGGTGAGGAAGCTTTGTGCCCGGTGGATACCTCATAATTTGACAGAAGCCCAAAAAGTCCGTCGTGTTGATTGGTGCCGTGAAATGGGTCAAAGATTCAACGGAGGTGACTCAAATGCTGTGTTCGACGTAGTTACGGGTGACGAAAGCTGGATTTACTGTTATGATCCTGAAACTAAAAGACAGTCTGCTGAGTGGGTGTTTCCTTCCGAGGAGTTGCCTACTAAAGTGAAGAGAGGTCGAAGTGTGGGAAAAAAGATGGTGGCCTCGTTCTTCGGAAGGACTGGTCATTACGCAACAATTATTTTAGAGGATCAGAAAACAGTTACTGCGAAGTGGTACACTAACAATGTTTACCACTTGTCTTGGAAAAAGTTCGAGAAAAACGGCCTCGCAGTAGGATCCTGCTTCACCACGACAACGCCTCATCGCACACCGCCAAGCAAACGATCGACTATTTGGCGACGGCAAACGTGGAATTACTGGGTCACCCACCTTATAGCCCCGACCTTGCACCTTGTGATTTTTATTTATTCCCAAAAATTAAAGAAAAACTTCGAGGAAAACTTTTTATGGACGCCGACGAAGCAGTGGCTGCGTTTCAAAAGGCCGTCGAAGAGACCCCTAAGGACGAGTGGGCAAAGTGCTTTTCTTAGTGGTTCTATCGAATGCAGCGATGTATTGATGTGAAGGGAGGCTATTTTGAAAAGATATAATAAAAGTAATAAGTTGCTTGATTGCTCAGTTTTTGATTTTCTAAGAACTTTCAGTTTGACCCTCGTATTAGCTATAGATTTATGGAAAAAAAAATATTGCTCTACTGCCATTATCCAGGGAGAAAACAGGGGACTACGTTTGTATGGAAAAACGGCCCTTGTGTTTCCTCTTAATAAGACATGAAATAATATTCGTAATAATGTTAAGATTTTATTACGTGAATATCGATATTACGAAGTCGATGAATGAGAAGTCACTATGACAGCTCAAAAATGCCATGAAAGTTACGCTTTCTGCTTATTACAGACGGTTTGGTGTTACAACCCATCGTAAAAGAGTGAGTAACGTTGTGGAAAAGGGCTGGAGGACGCCCGTAATCGTTACACTATTGTAAGCAAACATTGAAGTAACAGTATCTCCCCTACAGCGCGCGAAACGCCACGGGCTGGGCGACAGCTTGTTCTCGCGACTGGCGGGCGGCGCAGAAACATGGCCGCGCTCGCCCGTGGTCCTGCTGGACACGCAGTACCGCATGCAGCACGCCATCGCCGACTACCCGGTGCGCGCGTTCTACGCGGGCCGCGTGGCCTGCGCCGCCGCGCCGCGCCCGCCGCTGCCGCTGCTGCCGTACGCCATCCTCGCCATCTCCAGCGGAGACAAGGGACAGGGTAACTCACCGTAGTCCTTCTGGACACGCAGTACCGCATGCAGCACGCCATCGCCGACTACCCGGTGCGCGCGTTCTACGCGGGCCGCGTGGCCTGCGCCGCCGCGCCGCGCCCGCCGCTGCCGCTGCTGCCGTACGCCATCCTCGCCATCTCCAGCGGAGACAAGGGACAGGGTAACTCACCGTAGTCCTGCTGGACACGCAGTACCGCATGCAGCACGCCATCGCCGACTACCCGGTGCGCGCGTTCTACGCGGGCCGCGTGGCCTGCGCCGCCGCGCCGCGCCCGCCGCTGCCGCTGCTGCCGTACGCCATCCTCGCCATCTCCAGCGGAGACAAGGGACAGGGTAACTCACCGTAGTCCTGCTGGACACGCAGTACCGCATGCAGCACGCCATCGCCGACTACCCGGTGCGCGCGTTCTACGCGGGCCGCGTGGCCTGCGCCGCCGCGCCGCGCCCGCCGCTGCCGCTGCTGCCGTACGCCATCCTCGCCATCTCCAGCGGAGACAAGGGACAGGGTAACTCACCGTAGTCCTTCTGGACACGCAGTACCGCATGCAGCACGCCATCGCCGACTACCCGGTGCGCGCGTTCTACGCGGGCCGCGTGGCCTGCGCCGCCGCGCCGCGCCCGCCGCTGCCGCTGCTGCCGTACGCCATCCTCGCCATCTCCAGCGGAGACAAGGGACAGGGTAACTCACCGTAGTCCTGCTGGACACGCAGTACCGCATGCAGCACGCCATCGCCGACTACCCGGTGCGCGCGTTCTACGCGGGCCGCGTGGCCTGCGCCGCCGCGCCGCGCCCGCCGCTGCCGCTGCTGCCGTACGCCATCCTCGCCATCTCCAGCGGAGACAAGGGACAGGGTAACTCACCGTAGTCCTGCTGGACACGCAGTACCGCATGCAGCACGCCATCGCCGACTACCCGGTGCGCGCGTTCTACGCGGGCCGCGTGGCCTGCGCCGCCGCGCCGCGCCCGCCGCTGCCGCTGCTGCCGTACGCCATCCTCGCCATCTCCAGCGGAGACAAGGGACAGGGTAACTCACCGTAGTCCTGCTGGACACGCAGTACCGCATGCAGCACGCCATCGCCGACTACCCGGTGCGCGCGTTCTACGCGGGCCGCGTGGCCTGCGCCGCCGCGCCGCGCCCGCCGCTGCCGCTGCTGCCGTACGCCATCCTCGCCATCTCCAGCGGAGACAAGGGACAGGGTAACTCACCGTAGTCCTTCTGGACACGCAGTACCGCATGCAGCACGCCATCGCCGACTACCCGGTGCGCGCGTTCTACGCGGGCCGCGGTGGTTGGTCTTGGTCCCATTTTTTTCAAAAAGCCAGTTGAATGATGGGATCTATGAGGAATTTAGGGAACTCCTCGATTTTATTCGGCACGCGTGTAGTTGATATCGGTATTTCCTATTATATCTCGTGTATGTACTCGTACTCGGAAAACACAAATTTGGTGAAGTGGAACTGATGAAGAAGACCACTGATGACTTATGGAACTCCTCATTGATGTAAAGTAGGTCGCATGTTCTGATATGATTCCGTTTAAGGAGCGACTAATGAAGTACCAAAGGTGATTCTGAGATCCTTGAGGAATCGACAACAACAACATGGGTTTATTGTGAAATAATCAACGCATTTGCTCTCGGAAAGCAGTTCATGTGGTAAAGTGGAAAGGAAATGTTCATGCGTGTTCCTTGGCGAAGTACTAAATTGAAGTCAGTTTAAACTTTGTTTTTAAAGTTTTTTTTGTTTATCCAGGTGCTTCAGGGTCTAATGACATGGAGGCGTGGGGCGTGACGCGGCTGGCCTTGGCGTTGCGAGAGGTAACGCGGCGCTTCAAGCTCAACATGGCGGTTATAACGCCCTACAACGCGCACAAGGAGCTTATCAAGAGGAATTTGAAAATGTTACAGCAGGATCAGTAAGTATCCGTTGTTAGAACCGTTTAATATTAGTGGCTCCGCTCCGTGAGCTGTAGAAATCGCGAGGATGTCTTCTTTTAATATAAAGTTTTTTTTTTTTCACTTCGAAAGTGTCTCGTCAATTTTTTAATATAATTACCGCGAATCGGTTGAGAAATGCGACCTGTAGAGAACAGCGGAACGGCCGGACATATGGACATACGACCGATTTTCGGCCCCAGCTGAAGCATAGAACTTCGTTTTCTTCGCTCCCTCGTTCGAAAAAACTCCAGTGGATATAGGATATACAAATTCTTTATAATACGGGGTGGAGCTGCGCTGACAGCTAGTCGAATATAAAACACCCATTTGGACCGTAGATATGCCATGACTTTCATCGGCGTCGTCATCGGCAGCGGTGCACTATACGAGGTACCGAAAGGTACCGCTCCGATCTCTCGCTCTCACGTATGATACACTGCTGCCGCTCCAAATGGCCTAGTCGTAAGAGTTTTGTTAGCTAAGGGCCTGTTTCACAATCTCCAGTTAAAACATATCCGTCAGATAAATGTTGGCTGTCACTTTTCTTTTATATGACGGGAGAAAAGGATAGCAATAATTTTAACTGACAGATAATTTTATCCGGCGATTGTGAAACAGGCCCTAAGACTTATATTAACACGTTCGCAACCAAGAACCCGCCTGGTAGGCACTCGTAATGATTGCTCAGATGCCGGCTCAGCCCGCTAGGCGGGCAGTAGCTATAAACCTACACGCCTAGCGAGTTCTGTCGGTTTCCGGTGTATTGTTCCATTTTTAGTCCGGTTGCGAAAGTGTTAACACTTTAACTGCCAGGAACCCGCCTAGCGGGCGCCTACGCCGTAGTCTCTTTCCGCTACATACGAGGAAAACCACGGGATCGCCTACGAGCGTAGCGCGTAGCATTTTTTGGCAGTGAATGTGTTAAATTACGTATAATAAACACATATGATGGTCATCAGGTCTGAATCGGTGGAGGTGAACACAGTGGACAGCTTCCAAGGGCAGGAGCGAGACATCATCGTGGTGTCGCTGGCTCGCTCGCACGGCGTCGGCTTCCTCACGGACGCCGGCCGCCTCAACGTCATGCTGACGCGCGCCAAGCACGCGCTGGTCATCGCGCTCAACCCTAACGCGGTCATGGTCAGTTACACATGTCAATAACATTTCATCCAGCGGTCTCCTACACATGAAAGAGGCCTGTTTTATTCTGCTCATAGCTTGGTGCCACTCACATATTGCACGGGTAACGCAACGACAGTCGAGGTCCCCGCTTACTAACTGAAGATTTCCTTACATTCATTCGGGTTTTTGTCTGTGAAAGCAGTTGTTGAATCGAGTTGGCTCAAGGCCTTCTGTTGAGCTTGACTTGAGCTCGAGAGAGCAACTTGACTGTTAAAAGTTACAGTCAAAGACTATTTGCCAGTGAGGTCAAGTTTACCCTCTGAATAAGGTTAGATAAGAGACGCTGCAACCATAATGTGGTCATGGTGAACTTTGCTGCTTCTGAGGTTTCCCTGTCACGCAGACTGTCGGCTCAGATAGACATTTCACATTACCATAGAAAAGTTTCTGAGATATAGATATCGCTCAAAACCATCTCAGTTTAGTGCTAAGCTATTGACTTTTAGCTTATTGGTTTCTTTCACTTATATTCTAGTTCTACAGAGTTGCTACTGCCGTGATTCAATATAATGCAGCGGTTGCTCCATGAAAACTTAGATGATTTGGGTTTTCCTGATTCATTATTGACACAAACTTACCACAATTTCCATTGCAGAGGAACGATCAGTGGCGTACATTGGTCGAAGACGCGCAGAGGAGACGACTTCTTCGACAGCTCCCGAACAAGATGTGCCAACCACTCACTCCAGGGCAGCCTGTAGACGACATCCTGCAGTACCTCAACTAATGGACATTTTGTACCTACTACTCGAGCCTATTCGCCCTTGGTTATACAAATTGCGAGCATATTTCATACGGTGTTGTTATGTCTTTGGCATTTTGTTCATCTTAACCTTTTGGTCAACTACAAGTACGAATGCATTAAGGGGCTACCTGAGGTTTTCATCGATTTTTGACAAGTTTTGAATCGTATCTCCTACTTTTGCACTAGAGATAGAATTATAAGTCAAACGGCTATCGGTTCCTCAATCTTTTATCTCCATTTTCGTCTACCGGATTTTGAAAGAAATGAATACTTCATTTTGTATGATTTCTTTAAACATTGTCTAAAAAAACACTTATTTCGTATCTCTATTGACGTAAAAGATCTAACATGTGCGAAATCTACATATTTGGGTTCGTCTATGACGTCTCTAAAAACGTGTCTAGGGTTTTCATTTTAAACTAATTAACACAAAAGTTATGTCCAGATAACCAGTTTTTTGGCCTAAAATTGTTCAACTTTGATGCCAAATATCTCGAAAACAATGAACGTTGAAGTAAATATGAGATACTATATTGCTTAAAGCCGTTGTTTTTAATATAATAGCTACAAAAAAAACATTAGAAAACTAAGGGATTCAGATCGAAGGTCATTGGCGTATGGGATCCCCTTAAGGTTGATATCTTGTACACTCTAATGGTCTAATTCGCCGTTTGTGACCGGAATTGCGCATAATATCCGTTCCGTGATTGGCCTAAAAGGTAACCACTGCAAAGGAGATAGCAATATACGTCTCCAATCACCACAGGTAAGATATATGCGTGATATATCCTTGGAATAACGAGAACTAAAAACAGGAAGTATTCTATGAAATACTCGTCTGGCTTGAACCTTAACAAATAGTAGGAATTCATTATTTAAATGGACTAATCTTGATGAAATGTATTAGTCATTTAAATTTCTTACTTTCTGTAGGGAGGAGTCTACAGATCCACCTAAAGAAAATTATATTCACATACCGTATTTATTAGGTCAATCATAATTTTGACAAGTCAATTCCTGTTCTTGCTGACCCTAAAAATCGTTTGGGGCAAAAATGTAAAATGGTAGCTATAAATTGTGTTAAAGATACACTATGTAAATTGATCTAGTTGTGTTGTGCCATTAAGACGTTCAATGCCGGCGACGCATATATGCGTCCACGTTCATACAAATTTACTCAGTAAATGTGTTGTCGGTAGACACCTTTTTACCCAACTGCCACGTAAAGGGCGAATGTGTTTTTTTTTTGTATTAATTATTATAAGTTACTTTAACTTTCGCATGTATATATGTGCAATCAGCTCTACTATTAGTGTAACTTCGCCATACACATATAAATTAAGCAGTCTTATCAATTTAGTGATCCACAACTAAGCCTCTATTCAATATCTTTTTCTAAAAAGACTTCAACTTGAAATACAAATTACACGTAGTAATGAAATGGGTTTCTGTTACCTATTTGACAAAGCTAACTTTTTAAACTTTTTTTTTTTAGGGTGGTAATCCACTTGCCCCATTATTGATCCAATCTTTGATCAAATTCGCCGTAGTAGTGTCGTAGTCGCTCATATATTTGATCAAATCATCCAATTTATTTAATTAAATGAACATTGGACAAGTGTAATACCACTCTGGAAAGAGACTTCCGCTTGTATTAGACGTTGCAAGCCGTTGACCAATGGGCCCTAGGTCTAGATTTGTAGAGGAATGTGGAGTATATTGGTAAGGCATTTAAGGAATACGACTTAAGACCAGTGAAAGGAAAAGACTTGAAGATTTGGGATGTTGTTAGTCTGTGGTGAAAGCCCACGTTAGAGTTTAGGAAGTTCTGCACTATTGTCTAAGTCATGTGGCAGATTTAAAGACACTGTACAATATAGAACTAAGGTGGTATAAACTATGAACGACCTTGAATAGACTGAAAGTAAGTTGGTTTGTAATTTCCAGAGATTGAAATGACCGGCCGAAATGATAAACGTCAAAATTATATCATAACCCTGAACCTAATAATTTCATCGTTAAAATTCTAATGTCAATGCACTCCGTAATGTAGCTAAGTGTAGACGAAATATGTCTGACTCGACATATCACAAACCTATGCACATTTTGCTGATGAGAAAAAGACAAAAAAACATGCAACTGGTGAAACGTCATTTTAGTCTCTGGAAGTTAGCAAAACACTGAGTGGTATAGGGTTGATGAAGCGATAAGTTATATACTCGTACTTACTCGTATGTATATGGTGCCTGTTTTTTACCAGTAAACCAAGAGCGGTAACACGTTGCAATAACGGCGCGGCAAGTGTTTTATCTGTTCATTGCGCGGTCGAGACGCGCAACGAACTGTGGTTAGTTGGGATCACACGCAATGAATTAGGAACACCGCTGCAGCTGCCGAGCAATGTCGTGACCGGGCCGTAACAGTGGAGTGTTACTATTGCTATAGGAGTACATGCTTTACGCGGAATGGTGGTGATGTGATAATATTCTTAAGTGGAGTGCTTGTTATTTTGGTTATAATTATTTTATCATAAACTGCCCTTTGAATACCAGTCATTATATTATGTACATTATCATGCAACTAAATAAGCGGAAGCAATAGGTAGGTACTATTTTAGTTGAATTAAATGAGGCCCCATTTAGTCGGAATGTTATTAATAATTAACTTGGAGTGCAAAGGGAATCCTATAGGCCGAAACGCACTGACAGCGGTGTCGGAGCGGCGCGGTGCGGCGCGGAGGCGGTACCGGTTGTAATGTTCGAGCTAATATGAAAGGATCCGCACAGAGCGGCGCGGCGCGGCGCGGTTTTCTGTGCGGATCCTTTCATATTAGCTCGAACATTACAACCGGTACCGCCTCCGCGCCGCACCGCGCCGCCCCGCCACCGCTCTCTGTGCGTTTGCAGCTTATAACTTACACAGATTTTTAACACAACAGTAAAAAAATAAAAATTAAATAAAGAGATTTTACCGGAAACCCGCTCGGAGTGAAGTGTGCGTCGGTCACGATATCTCCTTGGACACAACTCCGGAGAAAGGCGCAAAAATGTATGTTGTCATTCATTTTCTATACAACTTTTACGGAAATGTCCTACCGACTCGCACTTGACCGATTAGGAATAGGTTACTCCTGGGGTGGTTCTTCAAGGGAAACGTTGAAATCAGTTTGCCTACATATTTAATTTAGCAACTATGATGCAAGGCTTCCAGTTGGGAGTGTAAAATTTTCATGTTACTTAACCATTCGAATATTGGCGTTATATTTTGAAAACCTATATATTTATAACGCCAGTCAATTTAATTATCAAGATACCTATCAATATTGTCTTGTAAATCTTATAATATTATCTAAATACAACTTCAATCGAATGCAGTTCCACTACAAATGAATAATAATGAATAACTATAAATATAGTAATGCTGATAATTTGCACAGTAAAAAGGCTTGGTTTCTCCCAGGTAATGATTCCATGTCCAATCGCACGTATCTTTCAATGTCTCGTTGTAATTATAAGTTTATAATGTTAAGACGTTTATCCGCATTTATTGTATTGTTTCTATTTGTATCCAATAAAACATTTTTTGAAAATGGATTTTAATTTATTACATTCGCTATAAGGCTGATTTTCAATAGAACAAATTTCTGAAGCACTTGAGAATCATGTAACATCTGTTTTGACTGCAGCATATTGAATGCAACAGAATAATGAACGTTATTGAAATGTACAGAAGTCGCAATTTCACTGTCCACGCTCTGACATATTAATTAGTTAATCGACTGGTAACGCGCCCCTTATCGCCGTCTGCTCAGCACGTCTAGCACACGACGGCCGCGACATACTCTCGATTTTTATCGCATTATACCTCTTGTTCTAAGTGGTCTAATAAGTGAGAGACGGATAGTGCGAGAAAAATCGAGAGAGCTCGCGCGCCGTCGCGTGCTAGCCGTGTTGGAGTCGTACGCGCTCATAGGCTACGATATCTACTTACGACGAAGCATGTGCTATGCTTGTTTGCCACAGTCATGTTATATAAAAAACCGGCCGAGTGCGTGTCGGGCCACGCGCAGTGTAAGATTCCGTAGTTGCCTATCTGTCTTTGTTAGATCGACACGCGCGCGCCAACTAAATGGTGCGGTTGCGTCGGCCGAATTTGTACGAAAGTTGGCCTTTGTAAGCCTAAAGAGGGAAGAATACCTTTGGAATACTACGTACCGTACTCGTCCATACAAAAAGAGAAAATGTTATTCCACTTCTAAATATTTTCCAATCTCAATGATTTTTTAGTACGTTATTGACACGATGAAAGAAATAAATTCAAACTTATAGGCACCTTAAAGACCTATAAACCTAGAATATATTATGCTGAAGTGATCGACATCAAATTCAAAGTGATTTGCTAAGGTTTAGTTGGTGGAAACCGTTTTCTCCCAAAATGGAAATTTCATCAAAAAAGTAGCTATTGTCAGTCGCGAGCTGCCAGCTGCTGCAAAGCTATTCGTCCCCCTTTTCCAGGCAGAGCAGAGGCGATATATCGACCACATACAGACTGTCAATCATGTATCTTAATGTCAATAACTACAACTTAGAAAAGTTGAAAAACCCCCGACATTTTCATTTCAAAGTCCAATATCTCAAAAACGGCTGAACAGATCTTCATGAAACATGGCTAAGAACACTCAAATTATCTATGACACAAAAAAACTAAACGAAAGTACCACAGAGGCGCTACCGCGAAACGAAAACGAACTTCGTTCGTGTATCTCTCTCCCTGTCGCTCGAATATGCAAGTGCGATAGAGACGGAGATACACGAACGAAGTTCGTTTTCATTTCGCGGTAGGCCCTCTGACGGAGCTACGATACCACAGACAAATAATAAAAAACCGGCCAAGTGTGAGTCGGAGTCCCGCACGAAGGGTTCCGTACCATTATCTATAAAAACAGTTAAAAAAAAAGTTTGTTGTATGGGAGGCCCCCTTAAATATTTATTTTATTTTGTTTTTAGTATTTGTTGTTATAGCGGCAACAGATATACATCATTTGTGAAAATTTCAACTGTCTAACTATCGCGGTTCTTGAGATACAGCCTGAAAAAAAAAACGTTTGTTGTATGGGAGCCCTCCTTAAATATTATTTTATTTTGTTTTTAGTATTTGTTGTTATAGCGGCAACAGAAATACATCATCTGTGAAAATTTCAACAGACAGGCAGACGGACAGCGAAGTCTTAGTAATAGGGTCCCGTTTTTACCCTTTGGGTACGGAACCCTAAAAAGACCGACATTTGATTATCATTTTTCAATTGCAGGCCTGGAAAAGGGTTTGGTGCGGTTGCGTCGTCGAATTTGTACAAAAGTTGGCATTTTCAAGTACACATTAGTTATGCTTTTTTAGCCGTGATAGTTTTCCTTTTAATAAATTAATTACACATATGTACTACTCCCACGATTTTAAGGGTTCCGTAGCCAACAAGGAACCCTTATAGTTTCGCCATGTCCGTCCGTCGGTCCTCGGCTTAACTCAGTAACCCTTACTACTAGAAAACTGTAATTCGGCATGGGTATATATAAATAAATCAATCACGCCGGCATAAAAGTAGAATAAAATCTTGAATAGTAGATAGTACAACAAGTGCATAAAACGCACCATTTAACGCGAGACGTTTACGCGTACGTACGTTCCATACGAGCGAGCTTGCGAGCGAGGATGGATATAAAATCGAGTGTAAAATGGGTTTTATGGACGAATTGTACACTCTACTTTTCACTTCGATAGCGAAATGAAATGAAAATCTGTGTACTTTGGCTGTTGGTATCCTTGCCTTGGTCTTAGAATACTAACGAAACATAAAAAAAGAAGAGTTTGTTCTTTGAAGATAAAGGGGCATATACATTACATGATTAGTCAGCCCCAATTCATCAGAATCTGACTAATTGCTATCGTGTGGATGCATGTTGCGCTGCAATCCAACCGTCAAACGAGTTTTCCTGACTAATTGCATGAAAATCACAATTTGGACCATGGAATTTGCATGATCTGCCAAGTGTTTTTTTTTCTCACAAATTTCATTCAAATAAATTTAAATAAAAATTAAAAAATATATACTAAAGAATATTGTTTTCATATTTTACACTGTAATATTGTATTTTTTTTTAAACCGGTGTTTTGCAACTACAATTTTATTCAGTGTGGCCAGTTAACAGTAAGAAAGGGAAAATTGCCGCATTCAAACGGTCCTGCGAAGCGGACTGCAAGATTGTTACTTACCGATGAGATAGGGCGAGACAGCACGTCTATCATGAGTCGGCCGCGACATACTCTCGGTTATTGTGTGCTGCACGGCTATCACGCGAAGGCGCGCGAGCTCTCTCGATTTTTCTCGCACTATCCGTCTCTCTCTTATTAGAACACTTAGAACAAGAGGTATAGTGCGAGAAAAATTGAGAGTATGTCGCGGCCGTCCCATGATAGACGTGCTGTCTCGCCCTATCTCATCGGTAAGTAACAATCTTGCAGTCCGCTTCGCAGGACCGTTTGAATGCGGCAATTTTCGCTTTCTTACTGTTAACTGGCCACACTGAATGAAATTGTAGTTGCAGTTGTTACGTCTGTACGACACACCCGATTCTGACTTCGACATGTTGTCCTGACAAATTGGGGTAAAATCACTTAATCTGTATACCCCATAAAGTTGCTCGTGTGGCTGTTAGACCGATTGCCTTAGTCTTCGACGAAGATTTTACTTTAGGCTCTAGAGCATAAAAAGCGACTTTATGTTGCCTACGCACAGCCTAAAGATGAACTTTTAGAGCATGAGATATGAAAAAAATTTTTTTGGGTAGTGTAACTAGTGTGGATGTCATTTTTTTTTCGCTAAACCCATGGTGTTAGGTATCGTTGGATAGCCTGTTAATAGTACATTGTTTAACGAGGGGCGGATGTGGAATATTGCGAACAAGAGTCTATCAGAAGCTTTTGATGACTCGAGTTTGCAATATTCTTACGCCCGTGTTATACACAATGTTTTTCATCACATTTGCGAGGAAACAAATACATTTTAGATGAAATGAATACAAATCGTAATAAAAACTGCAACATGGCAGTCGTCCATTTTGTTGAATTTGACGTGAGGCGCGTATGGCAAAGACCCTTCTCTATACAGCCACGATTTGGAAACACTTAATAACATTTTACATAGACACTAAATAACTACATATTAAATCTGTAAATATTTCAGTTAAACATGTTTAAGTAGTTTTTTGAGTTTAAATTTATTTATAAATACGTTTTCAGACATCGTATTTCATATAAAATCTCTTTGCTTTGTAACTGCCGCATGAGTGACAGATACAATTTAAGAAAAAAACCATTACGCCCGTGGGCGTAACACAGGCTATTACAGCTCTGTATGTCTGCGCATTATGAAGCCCTTTTCGAGCAAGTGTGATGAAAAAAATATTAAGGCTTTCTTAATAGTTATTTACGATACAAGTGCCGAAAATAGGAAATTCGTAACGAGTGGTGATAAATTAAAACACGACCGAAGGGAGTGTTTTAAATCGACACGAGTTGCGAATTACCTATTCGCACGTGTATCGTACAACGTTTTACTGTACATATGGCTCTTTAAAGTTTCGACATATGCACGGAAAGTGCTCACTTCCGCACTAGTGCGGGAAAGTAGCACCATATGTACTGTAAAATATTAATAGTACATTACTTACCGAGGGCTGTAAAAGAAAGAAAGCCCGAAATCGCAGGTATTAGAGACCCGAGCCGCAGGCGAGGGTTGTAAATATGCGATAGAGGGCTTTCTTTTTTACTGCCCGTGGTGAGTACAGAATTTTACGTCTTCACCTGGCCATAATGCGAGTTTTACCGTACGCCCTGCGTGCGGTAAAACTCAGATCATGGCCAGGTGTGACGTAATAAATATTTTTGTCTTTATTTTGGTTCATTTACATTTGCTATACAGGGTGATTCAGGAGACATGAGCAGGATCAACCCTACGGATTCAATAGTTTATAAGCTACTCAGTCGTACCAGCATTGGTAAGATTAACGTGAATTTTTTTTTAGTTGTGTAGGGTGACCATGATTTATTGTGAATGAAACTTGTACACAAAATGTAAAAAAAAACTGTGGGCGTTTAACTTAATTACGATGGTAAAAGATCCATTAACATTAACTGTATGTGTAGGGTTGATCCTGCTCACGTCTCCTGAATCACCCTGTATAATAATCAAGATAAATCGTACAAAAAAAAACTATGCATGCTTCATTTAAATCTACATAATTACTTCCGGGTGAAAAGTTTGTCGGATTCTTGAATAAATTAAATCAACAAAAAAAACGCTATTATAAATGAATGTTTCTCAAAACCGTATTTTGCCTGGAGTAATACCCCACACTATGGGTTTAAAGAGAAAATTAAAATACATCCCCACTTTACGTGTAGGGGAGGTACCCTAAAAACACACTGAGCTAAGCCGCAGAGGGACATGGCGAAACTAAGGGGTACCTTAAACACACTAACCGTTCTCAAGCATCATTTTCCCATGAACTCCCAATAACCCCGTGCTATGAAGAGGATTCCCAGTCACTTCCACTCGCTTAAACTGTGACAGCCTTTCATGTAAACATAATGACCTTGAAGATGTAGGTCATTGTAAGGAACTAGTATTTCATTCGTGCTATTACACATAAAGTCCACGTTTTGTTTCTCATTTGCATGAAAGCATAGAGCCTAGGAAGTTACGCTTGCTTGTTTCGCTCAATAGGTATTGGGCACTGGGCACTGGATACTAATGCCTTGATCACACGTACCGAGTAAACGTGCGAAACAGTGCTCACTCGGCGAAAAGACAGTAGCTCGGATCTCTTTCTGTCTACTAGGCCGAGTACTGTCTCGCCCGTATGCTCGGTACGTGTGATCAAGGCATTAGTACAGGTAAATTAAGACTAAACCTACCGTAAAATTATAGTAAATCAATGAAACTTTGTTTATAACTTTATTCTGGCTCTAAAAATGAGGATCTGCCGAGTCCCGACATGCATTTTTTCTGTACTAACTTGTGTGCCCCGTTATTATATACATCAGACAAAACTTGTATTGCTATGAAAAGTATGTCATTATGTACTCCACTGTATTTAGGGTGGTGGATACATATGAGCCGCATCCTCACACTATGAGAGCGAGATAGGGAATAGAATGACCTCGGTTTCATATCCCAATCCCATAGCTCATGAGGTCTGCCGCGCTGGAGCGTCGATGGGTGGCGTCCAAAAAAGTGTTGTGCACCCGTAATACCATAATTATGGCAGCATTTC
Organism: Epinotia ramella; assembly: GCA_947578815.1. NCBI lineage: Eukaryota > Metazoa > Arthropoda > Insecta > Lepidoptera > Tortricidae > Epinotia > Epinotia ramella. Next base: position 12,026,058 of record OX388210.1, read on the forward strand.
CATAGTTTAGGCACGTCGTCGCGAACGAATCAATATATTTGGACAACAAAAAGAATTAAAACACTGGTTGTAAGGTATTTTTTTTACTCATTTACGCGTTTCATTGAATATTACAAAATGTGTAACTCTAGCCCACATCAAATCTTACAAAGCCTAGATTTTTTTCCTAATTTTGAGGTCAAATTAAATCTACCTAGCTACATCATTAAAACCTACATTTCTAACAAGACTGCAAATATTTCGGCCAAAGTGGTGTTAGGGGTGTACGCTTATACAGTCAGCATCATATAGTTAGAGTAGCAGCCAAAGTAGCCAAATATATCGGAACACGTCTTTATTACTATAGGAGTAAGGAAGTGTTACGATATATTTGGCTACTTTGGCTGCTACTAACTATGTGATGCTGACTGTACAATGTAAATATAGTTATAAAGGCATAATACACTGTTTCACCCAAAGACAGTCCGATGTAATAGCATCCATTGACACAAAACACGTGACTTGACATGATCGAACGCAATACATCAGTTAATTATATCTATGAATTACAGTATGAAACAATGGATTGGCCTAGTTGGAGAATAAAGTCAAATAATGTTATCGCATCCAAGTCATTTACTTTGTTTGACACGCTGCACAATCATTGCGTTTACTATTGTAAAACTCTTGTTCACACCATGGCTACGTCAATATAATTATTACCAAATACGTCAAATAGCATTAAAGTTCAGATTAAAAAATACGCACAAAGGAAACGTCTCTATCGCGAGTAATAATAAATACAGTTTAAGGAAAATACACATCGCGGTGCGACCTGGCGATGCGATGTACTGGTGAGGTGATACATTGTTGTATAAATGCAAACCTACTACTCTTATAGGGTACTGGAGGGATGACGCATTTGGCTGTTATCTTGGCCACATTCCGAATAAACATTCATTCACTATCCACGCTAACTCCGAAAAAGCTCAGTTCTTCACTAATTTACAAAGGTAGAGGCAATGCAAAGGTTGCATTCATTTTTCTAAGCTTTCCTATTTACCATAACTAACTCGACATCAAAGTGCTCACACACGACTTCGAATACGATCAGAAGACAATAACCAAGTTCGAATATTTAAAATAAAAACTAATGTAGGTACAACGAACAAACAAATAAACCTTCAAATCCTTTAATATAATGCTTCCTTACATGTCTCGACGCACCGGCGCCATGACTACACCCCGTTCCATCAATCTCAATCAATACGAGCGCGTATTTACTTATATTCCAAAAGAAAAATATGAATAGTCAAATCAATAATTGAAAATATAGTATGACTATTGTATTGGTTTACACATGCTTAATTTACATCGTTATTTTTCAATACATTTTATTACAATAACTCCATGTAAATAATAATTGTTAACAAATTGCAACATACGCTGGCCGTCTTTTACAATAAAAATACTCTTCAGTTCTGTGAGTCTCGGAGACCAACTAGTCTCACACTGGCGTATATCAAGATGTTTTTTATCTCATAAATGTGGACTATTTATCCCGAAAGGTAACAATCAGCTTAGTGATTTAACAAGTAATTATTGCATGGTATATACTGATAGAAAATAGGTACTTCCATTTAAATAGTAATCGCTAGTAATCACTGCCGAGGCAAAATCATTATTCATTAGAGAATAAAATATTGACAATAATAATATTGCAAATAATATATTGACTACAACTATAACAGGTAAGTCTTATTGTTTACGATGAAAACTTGCAAGGTTATGATTATAAGGCTGACTCTGGCAGTTGACTATCACTTTTGTATATTTTTATTGCTTTCTAGTTTTTGGACTCTAGTGGCAGCGCAACGATTTTATGTTTAAAGGTAGTGTTACACTTTAAACGGCAGTATTTATATAGGTATTACTAAATGTAAATAAACAATATTAAATTTATAATTTTATAAGCCAATACGCGTTTTCCTATGACGCATGAGGAATTTGTTTTTTATTCCGATATATGGATTGTTTACATTTAGTCAGACACCTATAGAAACACATAGAACTTATACTAGGAATTTAATCTTATATGCTATATATACAAAGTGAAGCAGGCGCTAACCAGCCGGGGTCAATGGTGCCGCGGGTAGTGATGTGAGTTGTATCTGCAACAAATGGCACGCTAACCAGCCGGGGTCAATGGTGCCGCGGGTAGTGATGTGAGTTGTATCTGCAACAAATGGCACGCTAACCAGCCGGGGTCAATGGTGCCGCGGGTAGTGATGTGAGTTGTATCTGCAACAAATGGCACGCTAACCAGCCGGGGTCAATGGTGCCGCGGGTAGTGATGTGAGTTGTATCTGCAACAAATGGCACGCTAACCAGCCGGGGTCAATGGTGCCGCGGGTAGTGATGTGAGTTGTATCTGCAACAAATGGCACGCTAACCAGCCGGGGTCAATGGTGCCGCGGGTAGTGATGTGAGTTGTATCTGCAACAAATGGCACGCTAACCAGCCGGGGTCAATGGTGCCGCGGGTAGTGATGTGAGTTGTATCTGCAACAAATGGCACAAATTGAATAATTTTAGTCACCTATTTTCGTTTTAAAACTGCCGGGACTTTACAGTCGGGTGATTACAAGCTTGTTGGAGATGGTATACTGTAGTGTACAAATATGATATAAGATTGCCAAAGGTTAAAACTTCCATATATAATAAGAGTACATTTATAACGGCAATCCGAGTATTTAATCAGCTCCCAACTCATATCAAGGCTCCGGAAGGAAACTCTTTTAAGGCACAATTAAAAAACTGGCTCATAGAGAAGACATTATATAGCTTAAAAGAGTTCTTTGACTTTAGTTAAATACTGTGTGAGTGTACCTATTACATTTTGTTATTAATTTTGTATCCTTCCAAGTAACATGGTTAGTCTATAAGCACAATATAATAAAATTGCATGCCCGGCAGGGTAACTGTTGAAACCTATACTATGAATATTATGATCTATGTTCACAGTTTGCAATAAACGATTCTTATTCTATTCTTATAGCATATACGACTCTTGGGGGACTTTGGGGGAGGCCTATGTCCAGCAGTGGACGTCTTTCGGCTGATATGATGACGATGATGATGATGACGATACGACTCTACTCGTGAACTGATCCCAGCAGCCGTTTGGCCTATTATTAGAAAAGTAGACATTTATTGAGCAATGACGTATTGCAGTCAGTCGTGAGAGTGAGTAACCTACACTGAAACTACCTTTACAGTACATATGGTGCTACTTTCCCGCACTAGTGCATAAAAGAGCACTTTTCGTGCATATGTCGAAACTTTAAAGAGCCATATGTACAGTAAAACGTTGTACGATACACGTGCAAATAGGTAATTCGCAACTCGTGTCGATTTAAAACACTCCCTTCGGTCGTGTTTTAATTTATCACCACTCGTTGCGAATTTCCTATTTTCGGCACTTGTATCGTAAATAACTATATCAGTATCACTTATGATTTATACAGACTGCATTTTAATAGATTTTGGTGCGAGGGACAGAAGTTGGGTCTGTTACATATGCACTAATTCAGAATGTTTAACTTCCTCAAAGATTTTTGTACGTAATTTAGTTATTTTTCTGCCAACTACGTCCAATGAAGATGGGGTAACTAAGATTAATTTGCCATGTTAAGATTACTTAATATGAAAAGGTAGAAGAACGTAAATTGTAGTATCGTTATAATTAGCAATAGTGATAATTACCTATTGAATCGCTTGTACTTATTATTATTATTATGGTGTTTGTTGAAGTGATGCGGCGGCCGGCGGTCGCCGCGGTACTTGAAGTTACCGCCCCAGTGAGGCTTGTTCTGCTTCTCCTGTAACCAAACATTACCACTTCATTTATAAAACTTGTGACCGATTCAAGGCTCAAAAGATGCGATCGAATTTGAGAGGCTCAGCTTGAGGCACGCTCGCCCCGCGCGGCGAGCCGACATTGCTTGTCGTTGAAAATGGCGTCGACACGATAACAGCTGTTTGATTTCGGGTCCCACAACACTTATTGGTAAAAACACTCTTACACATGTTTCTAATAAAAATATCCTGGATTACATGATACTGCGTAGCGAGACAGGTCGGTGCATTTCCCCTCCAACTTTTTCCCAAAAACGACTTTTTCTTTTAACGTAACTTATCGTTAATCCCGGTGTGTAAGTTTTTTGCAATAAAATAACAGCCCCCCTAGCACGCTAGGTTTTATGTCCGACGTAAAGCATTTGTCCCTCTTGCACTCGCATATTTGCCAGAATGGGACGAATGCTTTATGTCCGACATAAACTAGCCCCCCAGTAGGGGATAGGAGCGCGACACGCATAGAATTTTGGAAATGCTGCTGACCTGGAAGGGGTTGTATCCGTTCCGGTTGTTGAACCGGTTGTAGTGATGGAAGGTCTTGACCTTCTTGGCGCGGCCGCGGTCCATCTCGTCGACGCCCTCGTGCGCGCGCTTGCGTTCTTCACGGCGCTCCTCGAATACCTGCAACCAGTGGATGATTCTGTAATTCCTACTGTCTTTTGTAATCGATACTGATATTATAATTATAAAGAGGAATAGTTTGTGAGGCTATTACGTACGTAGGGGGCGATTTAAAAAACAAAACACTTATTTATAGAATAGACATCCGCTATATTTGATCTCGCACGTTTGTAAGGTGTCTTAGAAATACGCGGGTGAAGTCCAGCTATAGTTCTCGCGATTCACTTAGTCCTCGCATGCTTACGCCGGACGGTATAAGCGGTCGGACTACAATATATAGTATTTAACCGAAAAGGTTGGATATTGGATATGCAAGAAATGTTGTGGCAATTGATTCTCTATAAAGAAGTTAGAAGGTTATCGAACGTACGAACCTGTCGCGACATGGCGCTGTGCGTGCCGTTCCACGTGTTGACGGGCGCGCCGTACCCGCGGTGAGACAGCGTCGTGAGATGTCGCACGGTGTCCGCCGCGGCCAGTGGCGTCGAAGCGGGAGCGGGCGCGGGCGCGGAGGCGGAGGCGGGCGCGGACGCGGGCGAGCTACGGTCGCTGAGCGGCGACATGCTGCTCACGCTCGTGTTCGGGCTCGGTTCGTTCTCCGTCCGGCGCTCCTCCGCTTCTTTCACTCTGCGAAACGAAAGTTAATCAACCATTAATTTGAAGGTCATTTTACTCTTTCAATGCATCGTGTGATGAATTAAGTCTACTTTTTACAATAGTCAGACGCAGCAGGGTGTGTCGCCTTTCATTCTAACATTAGCCTTTAAGCAGCATCTATCAGGCTGGAAAAACTCTTCGACTATTTTTTTCGTTGGGACTACTCGCAAAAACGCGCAGAAAACATTTGAACAATAGGATAGCCTGGTCCAAGCGAATAAAGTATATACTTACTTTTTATTAGTAACTCCATTGAGACTAGGACTGAGCAGGGGTCCGCCTTTTTCGCTGGACACCGTCCAAACGTGGTGCGTCGCTTTGGTGGCGGCCGCTTCGGCCTTCTCGTCGGCCCGGTCGCTGCGCTCGTCCCCGCTCGACTCCGAGTCGTACGGAACGAGCTTCGAATTACCGTTTCCGTTTCTCGGAATCTGATTGGAGAAGTCGTTCTTATTCATCTGCTCCTCCAACTTCTCTAGCGGCGACTTCGCCGACTTAACTAGTTTACTGGTAGACGCGAGGGATTTCTCCTGAGACTTAACACTAATACTAGGGACGGACCTGAGGTCCGGATCGCTCTTCGACAGTTTGTGTCGCCGCGGCGCCCCGTCGTCGCCGTTTTGACTCTTCACGACGAAGCTTATTCGGTTGGCGCCTGTCTTGTCAACGATGATTTTGGGGGGCTGCACTTTTTCCACGTCTCCGTTCTGCTTGAGCACCCAGGGCTCGGTGTTCGAGTCGGAGGCCTCGGAGGACTTGCCGAGGGTGCTGTTGAGGATGACGGGCGGCTCGGTGGAGGTGCTGTTGGGTTTGCTTGGGTCGCGGTAGAAGGTGAGCTTGAGCGGGCTCTTGTCGCGCGCGTCGGGCGCGGGGTAGAGCTCCTCGTCCTTCTCGAAGAACATGATGTAGGCGTTGGTGGCGAGCACGGCGGACAGCGGCAGCGCGCGGACCGAGCTGTCGTCGAACTGCCAATACTGGCCGCCCGGCGCCTGCCCGAGCGCCGTGTAGTGCCCGCAGTTCTGTCCGGGGCCCAGGTGCGTCACCAGGCTCACCAGCTTGTACGACTGCAACATGACAACCAGTATTATCACCATATGTGGGGTAAATTATGTGCGAGCTATTGTCTACCTTTATTGTTCACCTTTATCAAGTGACATTGCAAGTATGCAAGCTTTTCGCTTTAATTAAGTTTGTATTCATCCAAGTTTGATATTGCGTCAGTATTTATTTTGCACAAGCACAAGCACAAGACAGAACTCAATGGAAGATGTTGGAGGAGGCCTATGCCAAGAGGCACACTGAACTACCGGACATTATATAACTCCACAAAATCAAATGTCTAGACATACCGTAGTAATCGAGGATAAAAGGGCTTATTATTATTATTAGTATTTATTTTTAACAGAAATAATACATAGATATATATTTACCAATTGTTGATGACTATTTTTGTTGAACATGTATTTGTTAAGCGAAATCTTCTTCCTGAATTGAACATGTTTTGATAATTTGCCTCCCACCAAGGAGAACCTCTTTAACGCGATGCAGAGTACCGTTGGTGCGCGCTCTACAAAAAATTGTTTCGTTGCTGACACCTGCAATATTTAAAAAAAATGGTTACAAAGATTTAAAAAAATAGCAGAAGAGAGCTTTTGTTTGAGGGTTGATCTTTGTATAGTAGATTTGTAATGTTACATTGGAGTTATGGAACAATGTAAAGCTTTAAAAAAATTGTGATTATAAAGAGACCATAATGAAATATTTTTTTACCTTTTTATTACATGCTTCACATTTATATCCTAAGTCTTCTAGCCTTTCTCTTGAGAAAAATGAATCTAACGCCTCATCTAATGTAGAATGCTTCCTTATATCTAATAATAGGTCCTGAAATAAAAACACAAAATAAAAATTAACCAATGTATTCAAAATTAATAGTTAAAGCAATGACGCGTAATTCAATGTTGGAAAGGCAACCAGATGGCTCGCAGTATTTGAGCTCCCGAAGTGATGTGGAACCGCCCTGTGCTACCCGAAATGAGCCAACTGTGACTGGTTCGGAAATAGGAGGAGTAAAAAAAAAAATATCGCAAGGCAACCGGATGACAAGCGGTAGCCTGAAAGTGTGTACGCTGTTTATATAATGTTTTTTTTATGCCATACCTCCTAGTGCGACCGGAGCTGAGTAACCAACCCAACAAAAAAAAAAAATTGGCAGGTTCCTCTTCTTTTATTAGTATGTTCTAGCTCAGAGCTAAATATCAATTAATTATTATTATTAGTATCTTATTTTGATTCTATGAAGAATAAAAGCGTACCAATGGAAATCAAGGCCAAACTGTATAACACCTGCTTATTACCGTGCTTGACATGGCTGTGAAACTTGGACATGCACAAAGAAAAACACACAACAGATTGCAGTGTGCCAGCACGGAATGGAAAGAAGCATGCTGGGGATAAAACGAAATGACAGATGGCGACTTACTCAGGGAGAAAACTATGGTGAGAGATGTTGTCAGAGACATTAGGAAGAGAAAATGGAAATGGTCTGGCCATATGGTTAGAAAAGAAAAATGGACCAGACATATTACAGACTGGTTTCCAATATACAGGAAAAGAGGAAGGGGAAGACAACACAGAAGATGGGAAGACGACTTCCCGCCCAAGTGGACAAGATTGGCACAACACAGAGATACTTGGAAAACTTTAGAGGAGGCCTGTCAGTGAAAACTGACAACACGACGCAATAAAATAAATAAACAAATAAAACAAAATAATATTCAATTGTAGAAAGTCAGTGAATAAAGGCTATTTGTATTGTATTGTGTCTTATTTTAGACAGACAGCTGACGCTGACACATCTAAATCACAGTTCACTTAGCACAGGTTCATACTTGGTTTGTCGAATCTGTTTTTAAACTGGTTAACACTTTTAGAGTTCACCAGTTCTGAGGGTATATTACAGTAGAATAGAATAGAACATTTATTGCATATCACATTACAGACATAGGTGGATTTATAAATAAGTCAAGGGATACATGTGACGCCCTGCAAGGGCACCAGCAACATCAGTAGGCTAATTTTAATAAAACTACAATGACTTAAGGTTAACATACTCAGCTGAATACACATTAATTTAACAAGACCAATAAATTTATATTATATACTTTCGTTGTCCTTAAAGAACTCGTCTAAACTGTAAAAGCATCTCGTAATTAAGAACGATTTTAACTGTTTCTTAAACAATCTTGGGTTATCTATGTTTTTCAAGGAGTTTGGGATATGATTATAAATTTTAATGGTCATGTAATGGGGGCTGCGTGTGACGAGTTTTAATTTTGAGAAGGGCATTTTAAGTTGGTTGAGATGGCGATCATTTCTTTTAGGTTTAGTCGTTGGTTTAGGTGAGTATAAATTAAAATGTTTTCTAATAAATTTACATGATTCAAAAATGTATATGGAAGTTACGGTTAATATTTGGTGTTTAATGAAATAAGGTTTACATGACTCCAAGCGATCTATGTTAACTAAGATTCGAATACATTTCTTTTGTAAGATGAAAATTTTATTAATATCACTGCAGTTTCCCCATAGGACTAAACCGTATGATATTCTCGAGTAAGCATACGAGTAGTAAGCTGCTAGAGCTGTTTTAAAATCAGTTTCGCGCTTAAGGTGCTTTAGGGCATAGATAAAGGACGATAACTTTTTAGTTAATTTTCGGATGTGGTTTGTCCAGCTCATATTGGAATCTAAATCTATGCCTAATAGAGTGGCAGTGCTCACGGTATCTAGTTTTGTATTATTATATTCATAATCTATTAGCAATGGTACTTTTTGGTAAGGTTTAAACTGAATTATTTTTGATTTGTTTACATTGAGTAGAAGGTTATGGGATTGCAGCCAGCTTGTAATTGTATGTAACGTTGAATTTAATTTATTTTTTATTTCGGTAACACTAGTACAAGAAAACAATACAGATATGTCGTCGGCAAAAAGCATACTATGCTCTTCCAATATGTTAGGGAGATCATTTATATATAAAAGGAATAGTATGCATCCCAAAACACTACCCTGGGGGATAGAACCCTTTACGGGTACTCTATCAGATCTAATGTGTTCCATTTTACCTGAATCGAAGTCTGCATTTTCTGTTTCTACATACTGGAAGCGATCTTTTAGATAAGACCTAAACCACTCCAGGGCAGTACCTCTAATTCCAATGTTATACAACTTGTCTAATAGGGTTATATAACAGACTCTATCATAGGCCTTACTCATGTCGAGCAGGAGGCCTACAGCATACTTTTTTGTGTTTATAATATTGAGTATCTGTTCTGTTGTACATATTTATATATTGCTAGGGTAGTTGAGTGGTTCTTCCTAAAGCCGTTTTGATTTTGATGAAAGATGTTATATTTTTCGCAAAAACTATAAAGACGTTTTACCATTGCAGTTTCGAAAATCTTTGCTGATGTCGGCAATAGTGCAGTTGGACGGTAATTATTATGTCGAAATTATCTCCTTTTTTGTGGATAGGTTTTATTATTGAAACTTTCAATGCGTCTGGGAAGATGCAGTGATGCCTGCTTATCTTGATAGATGTTATCAGTATTTTGATGCAAGAAACTATAATCTTTGATAAGACAGATATAGCTTCTTTATGCATTTAGTTGTTTTTAACCCCCGACGCAAAGAGTATCTGTCCGTGGTATTGTAGTTCCCAAACGGATGAACCAATTTTCGTTTAGGTTTTTTTGTGTCATAGATAACTTTATCCCGAGTGTTCTTAGCCATGTTTCATGAAAATCTGTTCAGCCTTTTTTGAGATATTGGACTTTGAAATGAAAATGTTGGGGGTTCCTCAACTTTTCTAAGTTGTAGTTATGATTATTTATATCTGATATAAGTGATATTGTCTAACAAGGATGATAGTAACAGGTAAAACCCACCTGAAAGTGCTGGTATGTTGTGGAAAGGTGATGGCACGCTAGACACCGCACTGTGGAGCGCAAGTAGCCACCGAGGATCTGATTTAGGGGAGTTGTTTCTTTACTGTACTGGTCTAGTTTATCAGAGTTTATGAACCGTGACAGGTAACATTTCTCCATGGCTTCAACAAGATACCTGGAATGAAGTAAATACAATTAAATGGTTTGCGAATAGCCACAAGAGCACACCATATCAAAAGTATTCATAGTATGATCATCTGAATGCTGGGAGCGGGTGAAAGTAGATTATAAACCATTGGATACCTAAATAATTATGTATTAGTCAATATAAAAAAAGATGATGACTGACGCAAGTTGAACAATTAAAATTGAATGAGTCTATGCTCATTTAATTTTTATTTAGATAAATGTAAACATTTCTCTTTACTTGGATCAATTTAACTTTAATTATAGAGCCCTACTTTAGAACATACCTCAGAAACTCATGAGCATCTTCTTGCCGGCCAGGTGTAAGGTGCCGGCAGATTATCCTGAGTTTGGAATACACCTGCCACGGCTTGATGGGGGCTCCTCCACTCTTCTGAGTGGCTATGAGGGTTGCGCGCATGCCACAAATGACACAGGCCTCTGTAATATTAACATTTTTATATCACATTAACACTTTGATGGGATCCAGAACATCAATGAGAAAGTTTGCTATAGAAATAGCAATTTAATTTATAAATATCACACAATATCTCTTTTGTACACTTGTATAAACAACAATGATATGAACAATAAGTATCTTATGCATATTATTACAACACATAAGAATCATGTTTATGAAAACTGCAATCTTACCTTGTTGATTGCATTTCTCTGCATGCACACCTTCAGAAACCACCCAGTTAGCAAATGCAGGTACATGAAAGAGTGCTTGAAGGGTGGAGTTAAGGTAACAGGTGTTGCCAACATTCTGCATGCCGGCACCTGCTGACCATGATCCTTGCCATCCCAACTGGAGTTTCTCAACAGGAAACAACACTCGCTTGGGCTTTGGTAAACCATCTTCATTTTTGTTGCCTTCTAAAAACAGCCAATATTAAAATATAACCTTAGCACAGAATATCATTTGAAACTACATTTAAAATATCAAAATTTACTTTAAGTAACAAAATAATCACCAGTAGGCGCCACTGGCTGTCGAAATAATAGTAAATAATACAGTTTGACACCAATCACAAAATATAACCTCTACGTCGTTCTTATCATTATCACATGCAGATTATAAACATTCCTATTGACCAACTTTGTATAAAATCGTTTGATAAGCAATTACCTGATGTCTGGTTTCCTGCATTTCCGTCTTTTTTAAGTAGTTTACTGTCCAACACTGCTTTTTTAGGTCGGATGACCACGTATTTGGATTTCAGTCCATCGAGAACGTTGCTTTGATAATCACCTGACTCTTCGAATTCTATCTTTGAGAGAAGCACACTTTTCGCAGAAGAATAAAGTCTACTCTCCAGTAAAGAGGAACCTTGGGATTCATCTGCGGCAAGAGATAAACGCAATGCGCTTGATACTGGGTCGCAAATGGAAGCGGGCATTTTACCTCCAAAATTGCACTATCACTTCACATAAGTACAACTCAGCTTATCATATTTTAGCCATGTTCGCAAACAGTTTCTGACATAGAATTAAAAGCTGTACACTTTTAGATCGAATATAAACATATGTATTTCAAAATAAAAAGTAACACTGAATCCGGAAAGGCAAATGAACAACCCAACGTCATTTCTCACACGCGCACGAAAGAAAGCAAAAGCCGAGAGGAGCGCAATCGCGAGCGATGAAACCAACCAATCGCGTGCCCGCTTCACCCCGCCGGCTAAGAATATTCGATTTCCATGCTGTCAACAGTGTCGACATAAAATGTCTCTTTAAATATTATTAATTCACATAAATATGAAATGACACTGTTGACACACTGAAAGATGAAATAATATATGTATAAATTACGTAGTAGGTCTACTATTTTGGAGTTGTTTTTTTTTGAAGTTGTGAGCACGTAGTGGTTATATTCTCTTTGGTAGTGTGGAGCAGTGGGTCCTTTACAGTTGGATCATGGGGCATATACATTACATGATTAGTCAGCCCCAATTCATCAGAATCTGACTAATTGCTATCGTGTGGATGTATGTTGCTGCGCAACTTGCGCTGCAATCCAACCGTCAAACGAGTTTTCCTGCACGGCTAGCACGCGACGGCGCGCGAGCTCTCTCGATTTTTCTCACACTATTCGTCTCTCTCTTATTAGAACACTTAGAAGAAGAGGTATAGCGCGATAAAAATCGAGAGTATGTCGCGGCCGTCGTGTGCTAGACGTGCTGACTAATTGCATGAAAATCACAATTTGGACCATGGAATTGGCATGATCTGCCAAGTGTTTTTTTTCTCACAATATTCATTCAAATAAAATTAAACGAAAATCAAAAAATATATACTAAAGAATATTGTTTTAATATTTACACTGTAATTTTGTCCATGTTTTTAAACCGGTGTTTTGTAAGTACAATTTCATTTAGTGTGGCCAGTTAATAGTAAGAAAGTGAAAATTGCCGCATTCAAACGGTCCTGCGAAGCGGACTGCAAGATTGTTACTAACCGATGAGATAGGGTGAGACAGCACGTCTATCATGAGACGGCCGTTACATACTCTCGATAAACAATAACAATATTCCTTAGGATATATTTTTTTAATTTTCGTTTAAATTTATTTAAATGAAATTTGTGAGAAAAAAAAAATAGCAGATCATGCCAATTCCATGGTCCAAATTGTGATTTTCACGCAATTAGTCGGACAACTCGTTTGACGGTTGGATTGCAGCGCAACATGCATCCACACGATAGCAATTAGTCAGATTCTGATGAATTGGGGCTGACTAATCATGTAATGTATATGCCCCATAAAACCTAGTGTCCTTCCTATCCCCTCCCTCGCTTCCTAGTTAGGACGACTGAATTCTGGATAATGTAATAACCACTTAACCCATAGACTTGATGTGAGAGACAAAATAGTCGCGGAGACAAAAGTTGCTCGTGCGCGCATACCCTTATCGTATACCCCATTACTAGTGTCCGACCGAAACATGTTTTTTTGCCGAAACCGAACCTTTTATAAACGTGATAAAAACGTTGAATAAAAATGTCATTGAGTCGTTCTTTCCAGATATTCGATTAATGAACAATCTCGCCGGCCTAATATTAGGTCCTTACCTATGAAATTGGCGTTTTTTTTCACAGATATTATTTTGTACGTAATTTATTCATTTTTATTACAACTTCCAAATTATTTTTTAATTTCAATATTAGACTAGGTATGTAACAAAGGTTGTAAATACAAATAATAGGTTTTAATTTTTTATTTAGTGTTTCAAATTAAAGCTTGAAAACTGTTGTAATGCGAGGTGTGTGTACACTGTTGATGGCACACACTGGCCATACGTAACTATTTGACTTCCAATCGTCTGCGCATGACGAGCAGAGTGAGAATAGGTAATGTCGTCTGCTAATGTCAGACTTCATTCATTCCGGTTGATAACTTTGTACAAGATGGTGTTTTCCTAAATCATATTTCATATTTAATGTTACTGTCTCCTAGCAACTGTTGTTGATTGTCTTACTTCACCTGATATTTTGCAGTCGGAATAAATTGTTGTTATGAACAGAATATACGTTTTCTATTTGGTTCTTTAAAGTGGTAGCAGAGAATATGGAACAAGCTATATTAAACGCGAGCAAAGTTCAAATCGGGAACTTAGAATCCAAAAATTACAAAACATGGAGATTTAAAATACTAATTGTCCTGAAGGCACTGCCCGGAGGTATGGATATCCTTGAAGGAAAGAAGATCAAGACATCCTTGGCGCCGACGGAAAAGGCTGATGCTCAAGCAAAGTATGAGAAAGATCTTCAAGCTTTTGAATATTTGAACAGTGCGATTTTAATTCTGTTTACGACAAACATGTCCGATGACATTCTGCAAAAAGTTGTGCGCTTTGATTATGCTAAAGACATGTGGGACGAATTAGAGCGAATCTTTGGAGGTACGTGTGTAGACAAGACCTACGATCTATGCCTCAGATTTTTTAGCTATAAAAGGGACCCAAGTCATGACATAATTACGCATGTGTCAGCATTGAAGAACATTTGGAGCGAAATGTGTATAGAGCTACGCAATGAGGCGAATCTACCAGAAATCCTTCTAATGTGTAAAATCCTAGACTCTCCGAATGCCTAGGATTTAAATCCAGTTGGCTGTTAATGTCAAAGAAGGAACGCTCTGTCGAAAATCTGACAAGTCAATTATGTGCACACGAGAGAGTTCTACGTCAAAATGACACGCACGTCACAGACGAAACAAATGCAGAAGCCCTATTCACGAGGACCATTAAAGGTAAAAAGAAAACATATCTCAAGGAGCTTAAATGCAATTATTGCAAAGCAAAGGGCCATAGAATCAGATGTTGCAAGAAATGGGTTCAAGATGGAAGACCGCCAAAGGAATCCCAGACTGTGAACATGAATCTGACAGTAATGACAGTATATTCGGCAGAAGGATTTGGCGAAACAAAGGATCAAGAAAATTGGTACGCGGATAATGGTGCCACCAGTCACGTAACTAATAGAGGAGACCTGTTTCAAAGCTTCAAGCACTTCGAAAGCCAGCATACCGTGACTGGCGCAAATGGCCAATGTATTAAAGCCCTAGATAGATAGATTGGAGATATTCTCGCCGAGGCGGATGTTAATGGTCAAGTAGAGAAGATACTGTTGAAGGATGTCTGGTATGTACCCAGCATTAGCAGAAATTTATTCTCAGTACTCGCTACACATTATGTATCAGACAGGAGTGTCTTTCAGTCCACTACATTAAAATGCACTCTCAAAATGAATGGACAAACAAAGTTAATTGGTACCCGCAGTAAGCGTGGAGGACTATCAAAATTGGAACTCAAATGTTTGAAACCAACTGTCCAAGTGAATCAGCTGTCTACAACTTCTAATCTGTTACAGCTCCATCACGAAAGATTTCTTCAAAATAAAAGTCACGTGAAGAAACTCATAGAAAGGGAGTTTGATATAAAAGTCCAAACAACCAAGGAACTTTGTGAAGGATGCAGTTATGGTAAATCTCACAGATTAAAGTTTGGAACCAGAGAGAAAGCATCACGTCCTGGAGAATTGGTATATGCTGATGTCTGTGGACCCTTTCCATGTTCTATCACAAAGCTGAAGTATTTTGTCCTCTTCAAAGATGACTACACGAGGTACAGATTTGTATATTTCATGCGAGAGAAAGCTGAAGTTCACGCAAAGCTGTTACTAATGCTGGCTGAAGTGAAAACAGCTGGATTTGTTATAAAGGAACTATTGAGTGACAATGGCGGAGAGTTTGTTAACTCCAAAGTAGAAGCTACCCTCAAAAAGGAAGGCATTACTCAAAGACTGACGATGCCCTACACACCGGTGCAAAACCCAACTGAAAGGGACAACAGAACCGTTGTGGAGATGGCGCGAAGTCTGATGTATGCACATGCCAAAATTCCTACTGGACTGTGGGTTGAAATGGTACTAGCAGCGGTGTATATTCTGAATAGAACTGGCCCTACTTGCATAGATGGGAAGGCACCGTACGAGCTATGGCCCCACAAGAAGCCTAGATTAAGTCATATGAGAATAATAGGATCTAACTGTTATCCACATGTTCCCAAGCAACGAAGAAGGAAGTTAGATAGTAAGGCCCAAAAGGAAATATTGATCGGCTACGACTCTCGACGATGGTTACCGTATATGGGACAGAGACTCACTCAAGTTGATTCAGTCAAGAGACGTCACCTTCGACGAGAATCCTCTATCGGGTCTTCTTGAAGAGCCTGAGAAGCCTGATGCCTCTCAGAGCACAGCTGCCGATAAAAGGTCCGACTGCCTATTTGACTTTGTTGTGCCTAAAAATGTAACCTATGTTCCGGCAGAGATGAACGATGACAACCAGCCTTCTACTAGTCAGGGTGGAGATATGAGCACTATGTCATCAAGTCTGCAAGACGAGCACTCTTTTGAACCATCATGTTCAGAAGATGATCTTGCGAATGAAGCTCACATGCCTGAGACTGATACATTCCTAGACGCGGAACAGACTGTTGACGACCCAATACCCGAGCAAGAGGTAAATGATATGACAGAAGCAGATCATCAAGTCAATGATGCAAACCAACCAGGTCGAACTGAAGATCGACTGTCTGCATCTGAAATTGAGGCAGAAGGCAGGATGACGCTACGAGGGCGGTCCATCCTTAAGCCACCAGCTAGATACAAAGACTACATCTGCAACGTTTGTTTCAACATTAACTTAACTCACGATGAACCTCTAATGGAACCAAGTACGTTTCAAGAAGCAACGGTATGCGAGGACTCTGATCAATGGCGCAAAGCGATGGATAACGAGATCAATTCTCTAAAGGAAAACCAAACCTGGGAAATGGTAGACTTGCCAAAGGGAAGAAAAGCTATTTCTAACAAGTGGCTTTTTAAAATTAAAACAAACCCTGATGGTTCGATTAAGAAATACAAAGCCCGTCTTGTTATACGAGATTTTTCCCAAAAGAAGGGACTGGATTATGACCAAACCTTCAGCCCTGTTGCAAAAACGAGCACAATAAGAGCACTGTTGGCTACAGCGGCTCAAGAAAAACTTACACTATCTCAATTCGATGTGTCAACCGCTTTTCTTTACGGGACATTGAAAGAAGAGATTTACATGAAGCCTCCAGAAGGATATTCAAATGATGATGGAAAAGTATGCAAGCTGAGACGTAGTCTTTACGGCCTCAAACAAGCGCCGCGCTGCTGGAACTCCACCATACCAGAGTACATTCTAGAACTTGGTTTCAGACAGAGTGAAAGCGACCCTTGTCTATTCAAAAGAGGAGAGGGAAAGCACAAGCTACTACTGGCTCTATACGTTGACGACGGACTCATTGCTTCTGCAAGTTCGGATGAAAAAGAAAAGTTTTTGAATGAGATGAGACAACGTTTCAAGATCACAACGAAATGTGGCTCGTATTTTTTAGGAATAGAAATTCAACAAAAAGCCGATGGGACAATTAAGATTGACCAGAAGAGTTATGCAAAACGGCTATTACAAAAGTTCGGTATGCAAGACTGCAAAGCTGCTGTAACTCCAATAGTCAAGGATGGCTTGTTAGCTTCCAAGGACATGGACGAAGAACCGAACTTCCCATATAGACAAGCCGTTGGTGCTCTCTCTTACCTGATGGTAGGCACTAGACCGGACCTAGCGTATGCAGTCGGCATAGTGTCCCGCAAGCTCAACGGTCCAACGCCACATGATGTATCAAGAGTAAAGCAAATCTTTCGCTATGTTAAAAGCACCCTGGAATATGGTATGACATATAAATCTTCCACTGCACACCAAGGCTTAAGATGCTACAGTGATTCAGATCACGGAGGTGATGAACTCACTG
The DNA here is from genome assembly GCA_947578815.1 of Epinotia ramella. NCBI lineage: Eukaryota > Metazoa > Arthropoda > Insecta > Lepidoptera > Tortricidae > Epinotia > Epinotia ramella. The sequence continues at coordinate 12,043,707 of OX388210.1, forward strand.
GACGCTCCACGAGCGGCATGATATGCCTATATGCCAACGGTGCTATAGCATGGCAAAGTAAACGTCAGTCATCTGTCGCTATATCATCCACAGAGGCAGAAATAATCGCAGCCAGTGAAGCCGCAAGAGAGGTTATATGGCTCACACGGATCATTAATTTTATGAAGACCGATGATACGAAAGAGAGCACTCACCTCTACATAGACAGTGAATCTGCAATAAGATTAGCTGAGGCGCCATCCTACGAGACTCACCATAAAACGAAGCACATAAAACTGAGGCATTTCTTTATAAGACAATGTCTCCTAGAAAAGGATATACAAGTCAAGAAAATAGCCACAAAGGATCAGTTGGCTGATTTCCTAACCAAACCTCTGTTCAAGCCCCGGCTTCAAGAACTGTGTAAGCTAGCCGGAGCATGCTGCTAACAAAAGGAATAACTACAGTTGCCATGAGGAATGGGGATGTTAAGAAAGAAGGTTGTACTAAACTTATTTAATGTTACTGTCTCCTAGCAACTGTTGTTGATTGTCTTACTTCACCTGATATTTTGCAGTCGGAATAAATTGTTGTTATGAACAGAATATACGTTTTCTATTTGGTTCTTTAAAGTGGATGAAAATAATATACCGAATAATAATGATAATTTTTGTAAATGATTTTATTTTTGATAATGCTACATATTTTGATGGAAGTGAAGAATTCTTCGAAGAGTGAAGTAACAGAAGATAACGAAGTTCGAGCTGCGGATGATAATGAAAATACGCCTTTAACAATGATTCATTTAAGGGGGTGTGATGGGAAATAATAGATGTAAATGAATACATTGTTAGGTTTTGTTGTAATGGGGAATAGTTTATGTAAATTATTACTGAGAATGGTTTATATCAAATTTAGGTTTTGTGAATGTTTATTTTGTGGTTTATATTTTAATTGATAATATTGTGAATGATAAATGTAAATTACTCTGAGGTTTGGTAATAACTTAAGTTTTATATCAGGTTTAGTGTTTGTATTTGCTTATTATGTGGTTTTATGTTGTAGTAGCTGTGGAGTCGAGCAGGTGGATAATGTTGAAGTATCTACAATATTATAAAGTAGTTGAATATTTTGTAGTAAGTAGTTGTGGAGTCGAGTAGGTGAATAATGTTGATGTAGCTATTATATGATAAAGGAGTTGAATATGTTGAAGTATTATGAAGTCGAGTGGGAGTATTTATGATAAATGTGGAGGTTAGTATATTGATGAGTCGAGTAGAGGAATAGTGTATAATGTTATAAAGGAGTTGAATATGTTGAAGTATTATGAAGTTGAGTGGGGAGTATTTATGATAAATGTAGAGGTTGGTATATTGATATATCAGGTATGGGAATAGTGTAAAATTATAAAGGGGTTTTTATATGCTATATGTATGAGAAGAAGTATGCTAAAGAATGTTAGCTTTATATGTATTTAGAGTTTTAGATAAATGGATAACGGGATATTTTATTTGTATACCTTTGATGGTTTATGGTTTTATTTAATTGGAAATTTAAAATTGGGTTTTCTAAAATAGACATCAGTGTTTCAAGGTATGTCATGAGCAGTCGATTGAGGGGGTGTGTTGTAATGAGGTGTGTGTACACTGTTGATGGCACACACTGGCCATACGTAATTCTATATTTGACTTCCAATCGTCTGCGCATGACGAGCAGAGTGAGAATAGGTAATGTCGTCTGCTAATGTCAGACTTCATCAAGACTTCATTCATTCCGGTTGATAGCTTTGTACAAGATGGTGTTTTCCTAAATCATATTTCATATTAATATTTATAGTAACGTGTGTTCTCCCAAATAAATAGTTACTGCCACTGCCCGTCTATTTTTATTACAATAACAAAAACCACCCTTTTCATGTGATGCCGGTTCAAGTGTTTCAATTACGTATAGTTTTATGATGCGAACTATTTTTAAGTAATTAAGATATGTGTAACGTAGCTTAAACGTTTTCTATATTCCTACCAAAATTTTGTTTGGTTTGAATTTGACATTGCTGAATAATCCGCAAAATGAAATCTATGGAAATCACAGTTTTCATAAAATTCTCGATACAAAACGCCAATTTCATAGGTTCAACTTTTATCGAATTGAAAATTTTCAACATTGTTATAGTGACACTGGGTCAAAATTTAACTACAGCAGTACGCTAAGTTTTATGTCGGACATAAAGCATTCGTCCCATTCTGGCCAATATGCGAGTGCAAGAGGGACAAATGCTTTATGTCGGACATAAAACGTAGTGTGCTAGGGGGGCAGCGACTTGTTAATTGTAGATGTTATAAAATTAAACAAGTTTATTATTAAAATATGATAATCATATAATAATATTATATTACAAACACGCAACTAAGATGAATTCTAAAGTCATTTAATGAAATAAGTAAACTTCCGCACTCCCAATTATTATATCCTAAATAACCAATCCGTCAATCTGTTTGTAAATTATGCAAATAAGCGTTAGAAATTAACTATGACATGATAAATTCATAACAATAACAAAATAAAATACTTAATTAAATTACCATTATTCGGGGAACAAACACAATAGGGAATATGCATGTGATTTAGAAATGGACAAAAAAAATCACGTGTAATCTATATTGCTTAATAAATATACACACATGATTATTTTTTCAAATTATCATGTTTCTATTGATAAAATAAATTTTTTAAAAGTACTATTTTTCAAATTCCCTCGCAAATTTCCAAAACGCAACGCTATTGGCGGAGCGAAACGTGACGTCACCGTGCAGGTCGTTAGTATGATTATTGAAAGTTATTCGCATTGTTTGGCCGCTGTTTATGATAAATAATCAGTGTTTTTTGGTCATTATTAAGTGAAAAAAGACTCGCCACAATGACTGAAGGCGGTTTTGTCAAGGCACAGTCGGATAATCTGCCTAAAATTGATGTGTTCATGATGGCTAAATTTAATACATACTTCGCAAATATTTGTGACTTTACGTCCGCTGAACTAAGAGGAGTAAAAGCTGCAAGGTAAATAAGTTACAGATATTCAATAAATTTTCATATTCCTTGTTTTTATACTCGTGAGATTGGTCAATTAAATAATTATAACCTATTTTGGCGATTCAAATAGCTAGACTTTTAAACTACTTCAAATAGGTGTCTTTGTTAAATAAGTGGAATAAAATACTAGTAGATATTTATCCATACTATATACTATTTTACTATACTATAACTTTATATATTATATATACTAACTTCTGCCCGCGACTCCGTCCGCGTGGAACTCATTTATATCGTAGCTCCATACAAACTTTCACCCCCACTTCATCCCTTTGGGGGATATGGTGGGAGCTACGATATAAACGAGTTCCACGCGGACGGAGTCGCGGGCAGAAGCTAGTTATATTATATATTTTATATATACTTACTTAATAATAAATTATAAATGCGAAAGTGTGTCTGTCTGTCTGTTTGTTACCTCTTCACGCTTAAACTGCTGAACCGATTTGGATGAAATTTGGTATAGAGATAGTATAAACGAGTTCCACGCGGACGGAGTCGCGGGCAGAAGCTAGTATTATATAATCAAAGATATGTAAGTACCTATTAGGAATGTTAAATGTTGAGAACATCTTTATGAACTTTAACAAACTAGGTTGTTTTCGTCAAGGCTTATAAATAAAACAAATTTATGTAGGTCACTCAGTAAAAAGGATTAAATTCTTTTAACTTTCTTCGATCAACAGTGCAAACAAAGAAACTTAGCTAAAACGTTTCTTGATCAAAATCAACACTCGTAGTCAGCTGTTGATCAACAAAAATCATAATATTTGTAACATTAATAACTAAAAAAATTGGGAATCAGAATAGTTTTATGAATAAGTATATAATACAATTTTGAGGTTAGGTTATTGTTTACCTATATTGTTCGCGAGTCGTAATAAAAAAGATTTTAGGTACATATACATATTTAATACTCACGTCGAAATGATCTTCACAACAATATAAACTACTCAAGCACGATACATTATCTCTCCTCATCGCCTTACACCACTTTATCCTTATATTTGCACCTTTGGGCATATGAAAATATTTGCAGTTTTAATGTGATTTTCACACATAGGGACAATACAATATTTATAATAAGCTTTTGTGTGCTCTTCCATTACAATAAGTTGATCTTATAAGCTTTAATAACTCACATTTATTAAAAGTGTGAATCAAAAACTTTGTTGTTAATTTGTTTAAGAACCGCCGTGCACTAAGCTGCACGGTGACGTCACAAATGAGCGCGCCAAAATGGTGGCGTTTTGATCGTCCGAAAATGATAGTAATTTTAATTATTTTTTTTTAGCTTATTTAATAATATTGTGAAAGTGTTATATTTTTTCCGGTTATATAATTACTTATAGAATAGATAAAAAAAATAAAAAAATGTCATGAATATTCCCTATTGTCACTACACGAGCAAAGAGCACTGAGGGGCTACCGCGAAACGAAAACGAACTTCGTTCGTGTTTCTCTTTCTTTGTCACTCGAACTAGCAAGTGCGACAGAGAGGGAGATACACAAACGAAGTTTGTTTTCATTTCGCGGTAGGCCCTGTGGCGGGCGGAGTTACGCAAGCGACGCCAAATTGCTAGCCTTGCCGAGCGCACCCGACGCTAGCCGAACGCGACCCGAAAGTACGATGTTGTAAGTTTCGGCGTGGCCGAAAGGTGCGGCTGTTTTTTGGCCGAAACCGAACCTCTGGCCGAAACCAGCGGCGCTACCACGAACTTCGAAAGTCGAAGTTTGGGTATTTCCATTTCTATCGCACTCCCTTAATCGAGTGACAGGGATGCATGTATTAATTGTATTACGAACTTCGACTTTCGAAGTTCGTGGTAGCGCCGCAGAGGGACTACCGCGAAACGAAAACGAACTTCGTTGGTGTATCTCTCTCTCTGTCGCTCGAACTGGCAAGTGAGACAGAGACGGAGATATACGAACAAAGTTCGTTTTCGTTTCGCGGTAGGCCCTATGATTATTAGGCCGAAACTGGCCGAAATCGAAACATCGGTCGGACACTACCCATTACGTACGAAACAACATGTCGAAGTCATAATTGGGGACAAATTGGGGTAAAACTAAAATCACATAATCTGTATACCCCACGAAGCGTCACCGAAAACCTATTAACCGGAAGCTATTTTTTTAATATTGGCCAATCCTCTTCTGATGATCCATAGACTGTAGAGTACTCTGTAGTGACATTTGTCAAAGTCAGCAAAAATTGCTTCCCGTCACCCTGTTCTTTTCTTTGATTGGGAAATTATTGGGCTATGAATGGAATTCACTAAAACATCATAATTTACCTAATTATTCAAAAAAATAAGACTGTATTGAGTATAGTAAATGCTTAGGTATTAAATTCGCAACCAAAGTAGCTGTTTCAGTAGTGCGCGCCGGTGAAATTTGTGATCATGGCGAATCCGTCATCAGGCGTTGGTATGAATTTAGTTTATTTTTACTACTCTATACTGAAGCACCTCGTCCATTAAAATTGTATGTTCATATTTTCTTCTACAAATACTTTGTAGTCGCGCACTTAATTAAAAAACATTTTTTTTGAATAGTGGTACCACGGAACTTTCGTCTTCTAGAAGAACTTGAGCAAGGTCAGAAGGGAGTGGGCGATGGAACAATTTCTTGGGGCCTCGAAAGCGATGATGATATGACTCTTACCCATTGGACTGGCATGATAATTGGACCCCCTAGGGTAATTATTCAAGCTATTTACATGAATAAAAATCAAATATTATTGTTGAAAAAGAACGCATGTAAGATTGTTATTTAGTGTTTACCAATGTACATTTACTAACGCAATTAAATCTATGCTGTTGCTAAGCAGCTTATAATTTGTTTGAGGTTATGGTCTAGTGAAAAAATAAGGATTGTGTTAGACCTTGATATGAGTATTGATTACAATGACGGCTCATTTTTATTTTTTAGATTTAAATTGAACATTATACATAGCTTGAGGAGATAAACAAAATCTATCATTTAACTAACATGTTTTATTAGCTTAATTACACCTGTATACAAACCTATTTTTGTTTACAGACCCCTTATGAAAATAGGATGTATTCACTTAAAGTTGAATGCGGCACTCGGTACCCGGATGACCCTCCTACTGCTAGATTTATCTCTAGGATCAACATGAACTGTGTGAATAGCCAGACCGGACTTGTGAGTATTCTTTACCATTCCAGCAGTATAGTACAGGTGTAGGTTTTTTTATGCATGTTTCCTTATTCTAGGCAACCTAGTTTCCATTCCCAAATAAATTGAAGTAAATTTGATCAACAATAGAGTTTAATCCAAGATTATTCAACTTCTATATTCTTTTACTACTTCAACTTTGATGGTTTATATAAGAAACTATTCCAGTTCGGAAAAAATAGTCTTTAAGTCACGACCAGACATCAAATGATGGTTGGTTTGCTTGTATAATCAGCAACATCTTTTCATATTTCTTTTCTATTTGATGTGTGTTTGCGTTAATAATCATACAGTACAGTAATGAGAGCTTTTTTGTAGATAAAGAATACATGCTTTATGGTAGATAGCACTTTGTATCTAGATAATGAATCTTTCTGTCCCAGTAATTCTCCTCATTGATTGTACATCAAACCTACCTGCTAGTTAATAGTATATATTTGTGCAGGTGGATAATAGACAAGTTCCTATCCTTGCACGGTGGCAGCGAGACTACACCATCAAGACAGTGCTGCAGGAGCTGCGGCGCCTCATGACTCTGAAGGAGAACATGAAGCTCTCCCAGCCTCCCGAGGGCAGCACCTTCTAGTTAGCACCATGTCTCAACATACCCAATCTACTCTGAGCCACTGTTTACATTTCATAGGTTAACATAAGCATCCTCACCAATGTGGTTATTTTAATAATTATGTTGTGTCTGAAGTTAAGTTGGGTTATGCTAAGAGATATTTGTTTAGATTCAATGTTTTGTGCATTTATTTAACATGCGATCTTGTTTACCTTCGTATATCAAGGTAGATTGGGTGAATAGAACTTCTAAAGATCATTTTTAAGAACCCCTTGGCTCTTAAAAACCCATGTAAAGGGTGACACCCATTTATTTATCATATTACCTAAATTATTGTGGCCTTTAAAAAGTTAAACTTGCTTTGATATTGTTAAGGCTAGTTTAACCATCTATCTGTACTTTAGGTATGTGATTTATACTCCTTTATTTATGAACAGAGGTTAGTCAAAGCATAATACAATCACTTTAATTATCACTTTGTTCATAGAGGAAGGAAGGAATACTAGACTTCCTTTTTTATTATTTCATGTCATATTTAAAATTAAATAGTATAATTTCCCTTATTTCGGAAAATAATGACTTGTAATAGAAATGCTGCAAGAAAAAATAGCTTATTTTTTCTTGTAATTTTAACATGATCAAGTGTAAAATATTTAAGAAAATGATTTATTTCTTAGGCACATAAGATAAAGTACTACTGGTTAATTATAAAGCTTTGCATATTTTAAATGTTTCTTTTAAATATACACGAGCATTATTGCAATAGGTACTGGCTACTAGATGGCAGGGCCCCAGTTCGCTGTCTGCTTGTGAACTTAAATCCACTACTTGTGTCAACCAAATGCTAAGTCAAATTGTTTCATAGCATTAATGTTTTTACCAATGTATAACTAGCAAAGGTAAATAAATCAAAACTGTCTTATTTTTAGACTATTTATTTTAATACTTCTGTATAAGTAGGGATTAAAGTACAAAACTGTTTGTTTTGTCATCCATCACTTATTCTTGACATAAAAAAAACCTTGGTATAAATAATAGTACTTTTATGTACAAGGCCGGCCGCGGAACGATAAGTATCACGTTCGGTGAAATGGTCCTTAGAGGTGCGCGGGAGCAGAATTTAGCCGAAATGGCAAGAAACTTTGGGATAGCCCTGCTCTGCTTACATTTTATGAATCTGAAAATGTTCCTTACTAAATTGGCCCTGCACGGCTATCACAAGACGGCGCGCGAGCTCTCTCGATATTTCTCGCACTATATCTCTCTTTCTAAGTTTTGTAATAAGAAAGAGACGGATAGTGCGAGAAAAATCGAGAGCTCGCGTGCCGTCGCGTGATAGCCGTGCAGGAAGACTTAGATCACGTTTAGCTACCTAAGCCGAGCAAGCCGTTAGGCGACTGACGTTTCCCGCCTGATCTGCGCGTAAACGCAGCCTTATGCGAGGGTGAAAACATCACATTCGTAAACTCTTCTTTCTTGCTCTATCCCACTTTATTATTTAGGTCGGCTCTCCTACTAATTCTCCTACCTACCACCTCCACTCTCCTACATTCTGTCTAGGGTGATGCTGGTTCACCATGTTGACGACGGGCTTCCTCTGCTTCTCTCTGTCTCCGGCAGGTCTCGTCATCCCTACGCATTACGTGGCCGTACCGTACCACCTTAGACGGTGTTCTATGAGCTTTTCGGATGTATGGGCTACCTCAAAACTAGCACGAATGTGCGGCGTTACTGATTTTGTCTAGCCTTGTAACCCCTCCCGACCCACGAAGCACGGCCGTGTGGACTTTTTTTCTTTGACAGGCCAAAACTCAGATCCGTAGAGCAGCGCTCTAACCGCCATTCAGCATTATATATACCTTTCCTTGGTGCGCACAGGCCATGTGCCGGTGGGCGACCACTTAAGCTGAGTTGGTGAACTGAAAGGATATTTTCTCGGTTTTTTAGTAGATTTCTATTCTAAAACAACAAAAAAATGCATGTACAAGTAATTGTCTCAATAGGGTGTGTAGAATTGATATCTTCAATAGAAAAAACCTTCTCCTTCAGGTGGTCGCGTAACCAGCGAAATGACCCTACATGGATTTCTTTAGAATGCTCTACATGCTAAACGAATTTTGTTCATGGGGTAACAACAGATTGATATCAACCGTGAGTGAGACTGACTATAAAAAAATACACTCAGCAGGAAAATAAACGGATTCACTTATTTGCATGGAAACTCAATACAAAGGGTATTACCCGTTTTTTCAACCCTCGAGTGAAGTCAATTTAATTTTACTTCACTTAATATCATCATCAATGGCCTTTAAGTCTATTACAGACTATACAAGCAGTGTCAAGAAGGGAGACAACGTCTTCCATGGCTGTATAAGCCAATGCGGGAGCGGCATACACGACCGCAAGCCTGGCAACTTGCCGGCGGTGAACAGGTGGCACGTTGATGCCGCTTGGCTCGCTTATCTGCAAGTGTCTTACCTAAACCACGCTTCATCGTGGACTTTACGACCATCGAACAGCAGCTTGCGCCATTTGTCCCTGTCCACGACAAGGTCCTCCCACTTGTGAACCGAGATGTTGAATGCGTGCAATCTCGCTTGGCACAGTCCTTATGCCGCAGCATCGGCCGGCCGACGCTTCTTTTGGCATCAGCTACGGCTCCAAGCAGAACACGCCGCGGCAAACGCGATGGATGCATTCGATGCACATGCCCCAGCCAGCGTAAACGTCTCTGCTTAAGCAGCGCAGCTGTGCAATCTCAAGCACCCTTTGGTTTGTGACCCTGTCCTTCCAGTGTATGCCCAAGATGTTTCGGATGCAGCGCATATGAAAGGTGTTAAGCCGACGTTCGTGTTTGGCATACGATGTCCAGGTCTCAGCCCCGTACAAGAGTATGCTAAGGATACAAGTTTGATATACAACTATCTTGGTTTTCCTAGTTAGATGTTTATTCTGCCATACGAGGGGAGATCCAAAAGTAATGATAATCGGCATAAAAAACAGAAGTTATCCGTTATATATCATTTTTAATGATTAAATACACTCTTTATTGGTTTACTTACCTACATAATATATTAAAAATGTTTTAATTATGCTACATATATAAAAAAAACTTTGGATAGACGAAATTAAGACTAGTTTTTACATCGACGCAATTGCACCGATTTATTGACGAGTTTTCAATATCTAAGAATAAGAAGTAATAGTAAAAGAGTTGGTCTAGATTACACTGTAGGTAACTAGTTTTATAGAATTCACAAGCCTGAAAAACAGTCCTGGTACCTACTCGGCAAGCTCGGCCAAGAAAAAAACTCATACATTTGGTACTTTTTTTTCGTTGGTTTTTTCTGAGACGGCCCCACTTAATTGCTATAGAATTATGATGTAAGGTAAACGTCCACTGTTTCGGCATGTTAAGCCTCTTACGAATTAGTATTTTTTTTAAGACAATACAGAACATGACATCGGTTTGAATTTTTTTGTGTGATGAACATTGATATCTTGCCTATTATGTAATGCAAGAATTATATAGTTTTAGTTTCAATAACTATTTTTTTATAATTTATTTGTAGACCTCGTATTTGAACCCCATTTCGTGATAAAATTTGGCTCTGCTCCTAAGTTTGTGAGTTCTTGGCCCCTGTTTCGGCATAAAGTTTTCGAGTGCCAGGTAGTAAGAGAAACGTTTTGTTTGTGAACCCTCATTTGTTATTTGATATTGAACAAGATTATTGTCGAGGTAATTAACATGATTATTGGAAAAATCCAATAGGGGGTCTGGATAAAAATCGGTATTTAAAATCCCGGGACATTTTTTCTTTTTCCAAGTTTTTTTTTTATGAAATGTAAGGTTAAATAACTTATCCATTAGTACAGGGTCACCTTTTCAAAAATGTGTCTCACATAGGTTACCTATCTACGAGTATATTAACCAAAACTGTTTAACGTAAGATAAATATCTAGGCAAAACCTTTTGGACGTGACATGTAGGTATCTGTAAACGATATTCTGTTTAATAGGGTATAAAGATACCTTTCGCTTCTTTAAAAAAACCCTTAAAAATAAAGAAAGTCCCGGGAATAGCAAGTCCCGGGATATCAAATCTTAAAAATAATAAATATCTTCAATCATTTTCGTCAATATTCCTTAAACGTATAGTTAGATATAAGTATGTATTGATTATCTATTTCTACGATTGATTAGGTAACCTAAGATTAAAATCTAGACAATGTTGTATGGGACACACGACACACTTTTGAAAGAGCAATTCTATACTGTTTAATAGGGTACAAAGTAAACTTTAATTTAATAATAATAATCCCGCAAAAATAATAGGTTCCCGGGATTTACCCAGGCAACACTATTGCATTATATCAATGCACATGTTACCTCTTCAAGAAGAATATCAAATAACAGACGAGGGTACACATTTGATCTGTGTGTTTGCCTACCAGTCCTACCACTATAGATTTCTCTGTCACGAACTTGGGGAAAAGTATTAAAAGTAGTAGTCCCTTGTTTCGTGTTACTATTTCTTGGATATTCCCGCAATCAATAATGTAGATCATGTTCAATAACCATTAAGTATCCTATATGTAATAAATAAACATAAAAATACATTACAGGAATCGAGCAATAAACAAAATTATGCTGCACGTAAATATGCGAATTCACCTTCAAATTGTAAATTTAAGTCACGTTCAACCTCGTTTTACGAGAATTCAAGTGAATAAAACATATACCGAATTTAGGTCAATGAAAACGTCATTAAATACAATATCTGTTTTTTTAAATTAACATTTACAATTTCTTAAGTATCATTTAAATACAAAAGATACAAGGATGTATAAAGAAAGCCCTTGATTCGGTAGTAACACGAAATAGGAGCCAGACGAAAAATATAATGACCGTTAGTTCGTGAGTCCATTTATTGCAATTTTAAGGGACACCTATACCAAAATATACACTTATTTCTTATTAAATCCATTGTTAAGGAACTAGACAAAGCACTGTTAAAAGTTTTATTTCAAATGGACTTCCCTTTCAATTCCCTTAAGAAGTCGGAGCGAGCACCTTACGTCAACAAGCAGTTCGCGCACACCGTACAGCTGTTTTCGGCCGACTGACAGTTTTCGACCGTTGTGTTGCTATTAGTTTAGTCGTTAAAATTTTTGAATTTGATTTTTTGGAAAGGTTTAATGATAATTTTTTTTTACAAATGTATAAATTAAATAAAAAATATTTCAGTTGCTTATTATAAGCCTCAGAAACAAAACTAACGAAATGACGTACTAGCACGAACTTATGGCCCGTTACCTTATCACTCTCCCTTCGTATTTATATTCATATATTTGTAACCTAGGTTCACCCTGTTTAAAAAAAAAAAACTATATATTGATGACCAGAAAAACCTACCTTGAACTTTGTTACCTGAACTGTGCTTAAAAAAAACGATGACATGAGTTTAATTTATTAATTTCGTGGCATCAAAATAAATAAACTTTAAATAGTATTTATTTTTATTACCACACCAGAATTTTGCCAGCATCGCCCCAAACATGTAACAAAATATCCTCCGATTTTCTAACGGCAGAATATATTCCATACCATCATATTTATTTAGCTATTAAAAAAAAAGAAATGAATGAAATCTTTTTTTTAAGTTTTTAGTGTATTATTGAATAATTGCACAATAGGAATGACAATCACAAATTATCATCACGAGACCAAATCATGCTGATTATCAATACTTTTGGATCACCCCTCGTACTCATGTACTCAGCTTCCCAAACATCGTCACTTAATATGCATGGTGCCTATTTTGCGCGAGTTCAATAAATAATTAAGCACACAGTTCATACGTCACAGCACTAATTTAGGTTCAGGTTTACGGGTTTGTTTTTTATTTACGATACAAGTGCCGAAAATAGGAAATTCGCACCGAGTGGTGATAAATTAAAACACGACCGAAGGGAGTGTTTTAAGTCGACACGAGTTGCGAATTACCTGTTGGCACGTGTACCGTACAACGTTTTACTGTACATATGGCTCTTTAAAGTTTCAACATATGCACGGAAAGTGATCTTTCCGCACTAGTGCGGGAAAGTAGCACCATATGTAGGTACTGTAATAGTACATTACGTACCTAGGGCGGTGAATTCGTGAATGGCCCAGATCGCAGGTGTTTGAGGCCCGAACCGAAGGTGAGGGCCATAAATATGCGATCTGGGGCTTTAAGAATTACCGCCCGTGGTGAGTACACAATTTTACGTCTTCACCTGGCCACAATGCGAGTTTTACCGTATCCGCATCAGTTCATTCCGATCTGTCAAGGTGTGCAAGCCAAAATACTTCTTCACGCATGTACGTGTTAGTTTCGATACGATGTGATACTTAACTGTTATTTTTTTGACCTAGTGATCAAAAGATTACTCACTAGTCTTGTGCCTTAAATAGATTTATGTCTATGAAGGTAATTATTAATTTCTTTATACATATAACGCCCGATATTCCATAAAACAAGTTCTCCGACACAAATACATTTAATAAATAATATTACACACAATACTGCAAATTAATTTCTCCTAGAAAGGGGTCTCTGGCAAGACAACTATAGATGGAGGGCGGTTCGTTTATACACCTCGTGGTACTTAAATTAAATATAATTTTAAAATTTAAAGCTACTTTTATATTATGGAAGTTACGTGAAGTTTAAATTCACTGTGGAGGGAAGTAATCCATTGTTAGAAACCAACAAAATTGGGGTCCGCTAGGCGGAGGGTTACACACGATAGCGCCCTTGAGCGAAATCAAATATTTTCCGCAAATAAACGAATCTACAAATAAAACTTAATCGTATTATGATAAATTTACTGATACATAAATACATATAAGACCTACACTACAAGTCGTGGACAATTTGCAAAAGCTTAATTAACGCCAAATACAGATGGCTACCAGGTACACAGTTATTAGAATATCAGTTTAAAACGCCTTCAGCTATCCACTATAAACAGGTGTACTTCACTCGTATAAATTTAATATAAATGTATAAATTCAAAGCTCGGATAATATCTGTATTATTGCACTGAAAACTCCGTTGTTTTAATTATTACTTCGGCCATAGAGAAAATTCAATACGTATACATTGTATACATTTTATAATCAATAATTAGGAGAAAATAATTACTAAAACGTGAAACACTTTTGCTACTTTAATGACAAAAACTGTAGCTCATAATTTAGTATTCAACGTTACTATCAAAAATAATTTAGAAATACATACTCTATAGAAATAGTTATACATGCAGAAATAAGAATTAACAATAAAAATACACATGTTAGCCTTTAGCGTTTCTCATCTGCCTCATATAGATACCGCGGCATCAGCGCGCCAGCGTCCGCGAGGGAGCCGTGCTGGCGGGCCTACGACATCCACGACACGATACTAGTATATAGATACCGCGGCCTCAGCGCGCCAGCGTCCGCGAGGGAGCCGTGCTGGCGGACCTACGACATCCACGACACGATACTAGTATATAGATACCGCGGCATCAGCGCGCCAGCGTCCGCGAGGGAGCCGTGCTGGCGGACCTACGACATCCACGACACGATACTAGTATATAGATACCGCGGCATCAGCGCGCCAGCGTCCGCGAGGGAGCCGTGCTGGCGGACCTACGACATCCACGACACGATACTAGTATATAGATACCGCGGCGTCAGCGCGCCAGCGTCCGCGAGGGAGCCGTGCTGGCGGGCCTACGACATCCACGACACGATACTAGTATATAGATACCGCGGCATCAGCGCGCCAGCGTCCGCGAGGGAGCCGTGCTGGCGGGCCTACGACATCCACGACACGATACCAGTATATAGATACCGCGGCATCAGCGCGCCAGCGTCCGCGAGGGAGCCGTGCTGGCGGGCCTACGACATCCACGACACGATACTAGTATATAGATACCGCGGCATCAGCGCGCCAGCGTCCGCGAGGGAGCCGTGCTGGCGGGCCTACGACATCCATGACACGATACTAGTATATAGATACCGCGGCATCAGCGCGCCAGCGTCCGCGAGGGAGCCGTGCTGGCGGGCCTACGACATCCATGACACGATACTAGTGCAATCAAAATCATATATAGAAGAGAAGTACTATATTGGATGAACCAGCAAATAAATTACACAATCGCACATTGATAATGAAACAATCATAAGGCATTCAGAACTTCACAGTAAACCAAAGAGTTAATGAATAATGAGTATGTTAGTGATTTTGTTCATGGCGCTAGTGACTATCTTACGAATATAGTAGATATAGGTACGTATAATTCGATTAAATACACTTCACTGCGTGTTCTATAAATAGAATTTACTTTATTTTACATTAAAAAATCATCTTAAAACCGTCCTGTATAAAGTTAAAATAACAAGCACCAATAAAAAATCCAATCACAAAGTACATTAATTACTTATGAAAGACGTAAAAACAAATAGTAAATTGTATAGACGTTGGCACCAACAGGACAAAATGTTGCCAATTAACAGACAATTTATGAATGTTTGGTCTTGTTATTTTATTGCAGTATCGAAGCACCCCAAGGCGTGGGCTACGCAGAAGTCAACATCATCCTCCCAAGTCCAACCTAGCAAGCCGCACAATTTAGAGCAAAAATGTAAACAAGTTAGGTAAATTAATCGACAGTTACGTTAGCACACACGATGATCTTATTCGAATACTAAAAGCGAATTACCAAATCTGTATAATTATTATAAATAGTTATCACGAATACATTCAGGTCGCAGGTCTTGCGACTTGAAGGTGTCGCTGGTCCATGGAACCTGATAATCGTCTCGCACTACTGCGAGCTGAATATATCGGCGACCAAGTTAGTAGAGGCTCGCAAGCCGTGACCCGTGAGCAGAGACTCTAATGAAACCATACTAGTCCAACCAACTGAACAAAAATAAACTGTTCTTACTTTAACATTATAATTGAGATAAACTATTTATTTACAACAATTTAATATTATGTACATAGATAGTATGATACATTAAATATTTTTCATAGTTAACATTCCCATTTTAAGACACATACTTACAATTTGCAAAACCCAATCAACCTAACAGAAAACACATCTAATTAACTAACGTGTAGGAAATGCACAGCTTCATTGTAAACAAACGAGCAACCAAAGGTTAATGATATTCTAAGCAAACAAAAAAGTCAAATTAAACCATTGATCATTGCCCATCATTTCTTTCCGTGTGGGACGACGATGAGGGACGTTCAACATCCGTGAATTGAAATGGAGCAACCCTGTTTACCTATGAACCGTCTTTGTTGAAATAGGAAAATATTTCTTTTAATTGGGGTTACCGCAAATACAATGAAAGTGTCACCGTCATACCGGTCGATAAGGAACCAGCCAAACATACGAATGACAAAACATCGAGTTTTAGTCAACTTTGATATTATATTATTTAGCTTGACATAATGACATGACGATAATCATAATTTTTTTAATTAACGTACCGACATAGTTACCATAGCAGAAATGTAACCTTTTCGATATGTTTAACAATTACAACGCGGATAACCGTCACCGAGTCGATAACGCTCCGGGGATGCCTATAATACATATTAAGTTTTATTTATTGCTTTGTTCAAGACGGCAGTTCCGCTTCAGTTTAAACTAAACTAGAGCTATCTTTTGGCGGGACGCGGAGCGAGTCGCGGATGATACGACCGACACAATAATTAGTGTATCATTTAGCGGCGGGACCCCCCGGCCGGCACGCTCCGACACCGGGGTCCGGCGGCGGGAGGGACGTCCATCTTTAACGTCGCGAGCAGACGACTCAGGCGCGAGTCGTCGGCCGTCATCAAGGCGGCTGGGTCGTGACACGCCCCGTCGGACGAACGGGCGCTCGCTGGCAACGGGAGCGGGAGCGGGAGCGGGAGCGGCCGCGCCGGGGCCTCGGGGTCCCGGCGGCGGCGGCGTCGCTAGCACAGCCCGTGCAGGCGGCGCTGCGCGGGCTGCGGCCGCGCCGCCGCCAGCAGGCGCAGCAGCGGCCGCCCGCACAGCGCCACCAGCCCGCCCGCGCCCGCCCAGCGCGCCGCCGCCGCCTCCTCCACCTCGGCGATGCGGTTGAGCGAGCGCGACTCGCGCAGCCGCGACTCCTTGCGCGCCGCGCGCCGCCGGCGGCCTGTGTTGCCGCCGCCCTGCTGGCGCGCGTCGCCGGCCGCGCCGCCGCCGGTCGCGGCCTGCGCGCCCGCGCCCGGCGCGCCCGCGAGCGCCGCGCGGCCGGCCGGGCGCGCGCCGCGGCCGCCCGCGCCTGCGCCGCGCTCCTGGCTGTCGCTGGAGTCGTCGTGCGAGTCGCGGCGCGCACGCTCCGGCGGCGCGTCGCTCTGCTCGGCGGCACGCTTCTTCTTCTCCGAATCGTCGTCGGAGAGGTCGGAGGAGGAGCAGGAGCCGGCGCGCGGGCGTCTACGGCGCACGTCGAGGCGCTGGCGGCGCGCGGGCGGCGGAGCGGGCGGCACGCGCGGCGGGGCCTCGGCCGGCGCCGCGCCCGCGCTCGCCTCGGCCGTCACCGCCGGGGCCAAGGGCGGGTCCGCCGGGTTGTCATCGAGGTTCACCTGGGACGATCACTCTAATTAGCTATGGGAACTTCTCTGACCAACTGACCCAGACCAGACCCTCATGACCTATGTTAGGGCCGTAAAAATATATAGTAGCCGAATTTAATGCAATATGGTACATTTCGAAGCTTGCGTGACGAGTACCGAGATATACGGGACGAGTGAAAAATGACATTTCCGCACGTGTATCGAACGACGTTTTTTAATACAGTTGCGAAAAAAATAAAAATAAGAAAAATAACAAGTAAGGAATTCGAAACTTTTATATTATAAATTCTGTAACAAGTAAGTTAAATCAAAGAGTTAAGGAATAATAATAATAATACATATGGACCCGGGTGAGCGTGACGGCGAGCGCGGCGGGCGGGCGCGCGAGGCGCAGGCGTCCCTCGGAGCGCGAGCCGCTGTCCTCGTCATATTGTGCGGCCGCTCTTGCAGCTCGCTTGCACACGTTACATACGGACCCGGGTGAGCGTGACGGCGAGCGCGGCGGGCGGGCGCGCGAGGCGCAGGCGGCCCTCGGAGCGCGAGCCGCTGTCCTCGTCATATTGTGCGGCCGCTCTTGCAGCTCGCTTGCACACGTTACATACGGACCCGGGTGAGCGTGACGGCGAGCGCGGCGGGCGGGCGCGCGAGGCGCAGGCGGCCCTCGGAGCGCGAGCCGCTGTCCTCGTCATATTGTGCGGCCGCTCTTGCAGCTCGCTTGCACACGTTACATACGGACCCGGGTGAGCGTGACGGCGAGCGCGGCGGGCGGGCGCGCGAGGCGCAGGCGGCCCTCGGAGCGCGAGCCGCTGTCCTCGTCATATTGTGCGGCCGCTCTTGCAGCTCGCTTGCACACGTTACATACGGACCCGGGTGAGCGTGACGGCGAGCGCGGCGGGCGGGCGCGCGAGGCGCAGGCGGCCCTCGGAGCGCGAGCCGCTGTCCTCGTCATATTGTGCGGCCGCTCTTGCAGCTCGCTTGCACACGTTACATACGGACCCGGGTGAGCGTGACGGCGAGCGCGGCGGGCGGGCGCGCGAGGCGCAGGCGGCCCTCGGAGCGCGAGCCGCGCCGCGCGTCCACGACGCGCGCGCCGCTGCCGCTGTCCTCGTCGTCTTCTTCCTCGCGGACTATGCTGCATTTGCGTGACCTCTGAAATATTTATTTATTTATTTATTTATTTATTTATAATGCATCCATATGTGGGATGGTTAGCGCTTGTTCATGAGTTTATGACCCCTCAAATAACTCGCAGGCGAGGTCTTGATCTCCTTTTTAGTTAGATTCGGGGCCGAAGAATGGATCTAGCTCATTGTCGAGAAAAACACCCGGGCAAAGCTTGTTTTCCCAGGAACGGCTGAACTTTAAGCCTTCGTGGTACGTACCGGCGGCGCATCCTGCGGCGTGCGCGGCGCGGCGGGCAGCGGCGGCGGCGCCAGCAGCCCGCCGGCGCCGCCGCCGCCGCGCGAGCCCGCGCGCGGCACGCTCAGCACCTCGGGTCGACGCGCGAGGAGAACCTCTTGCCTGATCAGACAAAAAACATGCTCATATTGTAGCGTCTCAATAAAACCCGCGAATTCATTATAGTATTTTGATCACACTTGCTCGAAAAGAGCTTCATAATGCGCAGACATACAGAGCTGTAATAGCCTGTCTTACGCCCACGGGCGTAATAGTTTTTTTCTTAAATTGTATATGTCACTCATGCAGCAGTTACAAAGCAAAGAGGTTTTATATCAAATACGATGTCTGAAAACGTATTTATAAATAAATTTAAACTTAAAAAGCCTACTTCAACGTGTTTAACTGAATTATTTACAGATTTAATAAGTTGTTATTTAGTGTCTATGTAAAATGTTTTTAAGTGTTTTCAAATCGTGGCTGTATACCGAAGGGTCCTTGCCCTACGCGCCTCACGTCAAATTCAACAAAATGGACGACTGACATGTTGCAGTTTTTATTACGATTTGTATTCATTTCGTGATTCGTGATTTGTATTCATGTGATGAAAAACATATAACACGGGCGTAAGAACATTGCAAACTCGAGTCATCAAATGCCCTCCGCCTTCGGCGTCGGGCTTCTGATAGTAAGAATCTTCTGAATGTACAACCTGGGAGTAAGAGTTTCTCTGCGAGACAAATTTGGAAAATTTGGTATCCTGACTGTTGCGTGTCAATACATTTTTGAAAATCTTATGTATGTACACAGAAACAAACATCTTTTTAAAAGGAAATGCGACATACATAAGAGAAACACTCGAAATAAAAATGAACTTGTAGCCAATTATAGTAGACTCCATAAAATAAGTAATTCGTTTATAGGTCAGTGTGTACATTATTATAATAAGATTCCGATAGACATCCAAACATTGCCTGTAAATAAATTTAAAATTATGATAAAAGGAAAATTATGTAACAAAGGTTACTATAGAATATCAGAATACCATGAAGATCGGAACCCGTGGAAATAAATTGTATGGTTTTAATGATTTAATTTTTGTAATTAGTTAATGAATATGTAATTTAATGTGGGTACCTATGTAATTTGTTTATTATTATTATTGACGTCATAAAGAGATTGTAAAATCCAATTATGAAAATAAATGATATGATATGATAGACTCTTGTTCGCAATATTCCACTTACGCCCTTCGTTAAACAATGTACTATTTTATACTCGTCGACCTTAATGTTTGAATTAAGACTTCGTACACCAAACTTAAATCACATACTTTTTACTATAGAGCTCCCAACTCAACATTTCGTAACTGTTGAGACAACTAAAATGAAATCGACCAATCACGTGGCGCCTTTACTGAACTATAATGTATTTGACCAATAGGACGCCGTCATGAGAATGTCAAAAGGTGATAAACATCAACGCACAAAAAAGAAAAAGCCGTTGGTTGCACTTCGTTTCAGCAGGGCTTAGATTTTCAATAGATACCAAGTTTGTTTAATTAGTTCAGTTGACTCGTAGAAAAAGTATTGTATACAATAGTTATATAATTAGCTTTTTAAGTCTCGTACAGTCGCCATCAGATATATCGGAGCGGCAAAACTGCTCACAAATATCTGAACACGTCTCTATTGTCAAGGCATTAGAGACGTGTTCAGATATTTGTGAGCACTTAGGCCGCTCCGATATATCTGATGGCGACTGTACCTTAATTAGGCCACTCAGCAAGCTTCGTGGCCTAAACGTGGTACTCGACTGAAAAAGCATACATTATATAACGATTGCATAAAATACTATTATGTAAAGTCTAATAATTCAGTAAAGGCGCCACGTGATTGGTCAATTTCATTTTACTTGTCTCAACAGTTATGAAATGTTGAGTTGGGAGCTCCATAGTAAAAAGTATGTGATTTTTAAGTTTGGTGTACGAAGTTTTAATTCAAACATTAATAAGGTCGACGAGTATAAAAAAGCGAATTATATAACTATGTATTGTATACAATACTTTTTCTACGAGTCAACTGAACTAATTAAACAAACCTGGTATCTATTGAAAACGAAGTGCAACCAACGGCTTTTTCTTTTTTGTGCGTTGATGTCTAATACCTTTTGACTTTCTCATGACGGCGTCCTATTGGTCAAATACATTATAGTTCAGTAAAGACGCCACGTGATTGGTCAATTTCATTTTAGTTGTCTCAACAGTTATGAAATGTTGAGTTGGGAGCTCCATAGTAAAAAGTATGTGATTTTGGTTTGGTGTATGAAGTCTTAATTCAAACATTAAGATCGACGAGTATAAAAAAGTACACATATTTAACAATATTATGTATCCAGGGATATGGGTTTTTTTAAGAGTCCAGAAAAGTGACTTTCTTCTATATATTATTTTAAAATAGCACACAAATTACAGATATATTTTAACAGACGCCATCTTTGAAGAGAGCGAGACAGAGCATCACTATTGATGTGGTGCGTTTGTGTTCTGGGCTATATAGACCACACGCTCCACCACCTGAACTTGATCAGCTCCCTGTAAATGTATTGTCTACTTCAATAATAATTATTACAAACGGTAGCAGTATACCTATAAACTTAAACATAAAAAACAAGAGTAAAATGTAGCTAAGTCTTGGCATTGTACATACCTAGTCGGTCCTAAAGTTCTGTCACTAATAAAAATAATGATTAAAACGTAAGTACCAATCAGTTTTTAATTTAATAAATTATATACCAATTTAAAGTACATTTAACAGAGAATTAACATAACTTAAATTATTCAAAATGGCCTCCCTTGTTTTTAATACAGGCCAATAAACGCCGCGGCCAGTCGTCTATCGCAGCACGCACCATATTCATGTCTATTTCAGCGACTGCTTTTCTTATAGATGACTTCAGGCTCTCCAAATTTTTATGTGGTTTAGCACAGACCTTCTCCTCTAAGACTTGCCAAATTTTGTAGTCCAAAGGATTAAGGTCCGGACTGGAGGAAGGCCAATCTTCGTGTCTTATAAAGTCGATTTTTTGACGCTCAAACCAGGCTTGAGTGGTCTTGGCTTTGTGTGCAGGTGCAGAATCCTGCTGGAACACAAAATGATGTCCTAAAAATAGCGTGTTGGGCAGATCTTTGACAACCTGATCCAAAACCGTCTCTTGGTACACTTTTGCACTGATTTTGACCCCTTTTTCGCAAAAATGAACCTCAGTTGGCCCGTAATAAGATACTCCCAACCAAACCATCACTGATGAGGGATGATGCCCATGTTGCACTCGCGGAACTGTTTTTTTTTGCGTCTTCAGAGCTCGTAGCGTACACTCTATCATTCTGTTTATTATACTTTTCTTCCAGATCGAAATTTTTTTCGTCTGTAAAGAGGATATCGCGGTGTCGATTTTTCGCGTACCGCTTTAACAACTTTCGGGATCTTTTAAGCCTTATTGTTTTTAGACGGGCATTAAGCATGTGCCCACTCTTTTTTTTGTATGCTCGTAGACTAAGATCTTCGTTTAAAAACTTTTTGACGGTATTCCTACTGACACCCATCTGCAAAGCCATCAACTTCTGTTTTCGGACAGGATTTCTCGCTATACGGGCTTTGATCGCTTTGATCACTGCTGGTATTCTTACGGAGCGTGGACGGCCAGTTCTTTTTTTGTCATCAACACTAGAGACTTCATTGTACCTATCAATAGTACGGTACACAAACCTAAGCGTTATATTAAATTTTTTGAGCAACTTGAAAATGGTACTTGGCGAGTGCCCACAGCGGAGCAACGCTAAAACAGCTATTCGGTTTTCTTTCAATGTCCACTCCATCGTGAGAAATCGCAGCAAATGACTGTTTTTTGTTTTAAAATAATTGTCAAACATTCAAAAATGGAATAGAAAAACATTTTCTTAAAATTATGTTCTAAATTTTAAAATAATGTGCCAGTGACAGAACTTTAGGACCGACTAGGTATAATAGTACACATCCAACGAATGGCCTATGAACTGTTTTTACATATCTAAGCGTTTATTCTAACAAAGTATCACCACAGTTCATCATTTGATTAACATGCCTCTTTAGTGGGGCAGAGTGCTCGAAAGAAATTTCGTAAATGTGGACATGCTGGACAAAAGCACCAATTTTTACTAAAGGACAAAAGCACTCCTCCGTCACCAAAATTGGTGCTTTTGTCCAGGGTGCCCACATTATCACCTGAAACTGCCCTACTACTTCCACTTATTACCATCAACATCAATTATATAAGTGGTGTCAGGTATTGACTCCTCTATAATAGTGCCCAGAGTCCGAGGCTTATGATCTTTCCTATAATCTCAGGATACTCTAGCCTGTTTTTCTAACATGTATGTCTAAAAAGTTTTCAGCTATAGGTTGTGGTCTTAATAAAGAAAATCTCAACCTAATTTCCCTTTGATACATAAGTTTGGCTGGGCTACATACACCACACATACCAGCAACCTGAAGGTTTGCCAGAGGGCCATTGTCGTGAATAGTCATGATTCACGATAGTATTTACATTGATGTTAATAATCATGTCTCAAACAGCCGATTTATTTCATGTAGCAACACCCACAATCTTTTTATAACCATGTTGACGGGTAGGCGAGTTGTCACAGTTCTTAACGGCTATATTGCGTACGAACAGTTAAGTGCAGATTTGTAGTGTTAGATTTGGAGGAAAACCAGGGTGAGCTCTTTCCATAATCACTTTCAATGCATCCTATGACATTGTAACGATTTGGTTCATTTACACGTGGGTTCACGTGTTTAAACAGCTCGGACGATGATTGTTCATGATGTGATGTATTTATGTGCGTCCACAGGTCTTATTCTATTTGGGAGGCGTGACGGTATATTATGTATATGAATAAGGTTTTCCTACATGTCACGTACATGCGATAACACAGTTCTTAGTCGTGGAGTTCTTTAGTGTGATAGGATTAGTAACAAGTGTAACAACAAGCAAGGGTCTCAGGTTCGGTAGTTTCAGCCTCAGACCACGTCGTCATCAATCAAGGGTGCACCCGGGTAATTATAACTGGAACAATATAGTGTGTGAATTGGTACAGTATCAGTCGTGTGGTAAGGGATGTCTGTAAGGGGAGGTGGAGGACATTCTCGGGGACGAAGGTCCCCACATCTCAGATGGAGCTGGTACGCATAAGGCGGCAGCTCATATGTCAGATATATAAAGGATGCCGGAAGCTGTATGTGTAGGTTCATAGTTGCATATATGCTAATACAGATACCTAAGCTAGAGTGCTATAGGTACTATTTCGCGGCCATGAGAGTGACCAGAAGTGGCTTCGCGACAGCCATGGAGCGCAGCATACTTGGAGTGAAAAGGATAGATCGGATCCTAAACAGTACTCTGCGCTCGAAAACGGGCATTGTTGACGTTAGTTTAGACTGCTAGGCTCGGATGGGACTGGGCTTGGTCACGTTTGCCGTATGCACCCACAGAGGTGGGCTAAAATAGCTACAGAGTGGGTGCCAAACGATGGGCAACGGCGCCGTGGTCGGCGAAAGAGAAGATGGCGGGATGGACTGGACGTCTTTCAAAGTCACTGGCCAGAATCGGGATATTTGGAAGTTTAATTGTGTTATTCGCATAATTTCCCCAGACCAACAGGGTTTTCTTCGTGGTAGAAGTGTTGACACTAACCTCATTACTTTCACTGATTCTGATTTGAATGCCCTCGGCAATGGCTATCAGGTGGACGCCGTGTATACCGATTTCTCAAAAGCACTCAAAAGCATTCGATACAATTGATCATTCCCTGCTATTATATAGTGGATGCCGTGTATACCGATTTCTCAAAAGCATTCGATACAATTGATCATTCCCTGCTATTATATAGTGGACGCCGTGTATACCGATTTCTCAAAAGCATTCGAAACAATTGATCATTCCCTGCTATTATATAGTGGACGCCGTGTATACCGATTTCTCAAAAGCATTCGATACAATTGATCATTCCCTGCTATTATATAGTGGACGCCGTGTATACCGATTTCTCAAAAGCATTCGATACAATTGATCATTCCCTGCTATTATATAGTGGACGCCGTGTATACCGATTTCTCAAAAGCATTCGATACAATTGATCATTCCCTGCTATTATATAGTGGACGCCGTGTATACCGATTTCTCAAAAGCATTCGAAACAATTGATCATTCCCTGCTATTATATAGTGGACGCCGTGTATACCGATTTCTCAAAAGCATTCGATACAATTGATCATTCCCTGCTATTATATAGTGGACGCCGTGTATACCGATTTATCAAAAGCATTCGATACAATTGATCATTCCCTGCTATTATATAGTGGACGCCGTGTATACCGATTTCTCAAAAGCATTCGATACAATTGATCATTCCCTGCTATTATATAGTGGACGCCGTGTATACCGATTTCTCAAAAGCATTCGATACAATTGATCATTCCCTGCTATTATATAGTGGACGCCGTGTATACCGATTTCTCAAAAGCATTCGATACAATTGATCATTCCCTGCTATTATATAGTGGACGCCGTGTATACCGATTTCTCAAAAGCATTCGATACAATTGATCATTCCCTGCTATTATATAGTGGACGCCGTGTATACCGATTTCTCAAAAGCATTCGATACAATTGATCATTCCCTGCTATTATATAGTGGACGCCGTGTATACCGATTTCTCAAAAGCATTCGATACAATTGATCATTCCCTGCTATTATATAGTGGACGCCGTGTATACCGATTTCTCAAAAGCATTCGATACAATTGATCATTCCCTGCTATTATATAGTGGACGCCGTGTATACCGATTTCTCAAAAGCATTCGATACAATTGATCATTCCCTGCTATTATATAGTGGACGCCGTGTATACCGATTTCTCAAAAGCATTCGATACAATTGATCATTCCCTGCTATTATATAGTGGACGCCGTGTATACCGATTTCTCAAAAGCATTCGATACAATTGATCATTCCCTGCTATTATATAGTGGACGCCGTGTATACCGATTTCTCAAAAGCATTCGATACAATTGATCATTCCCTGCTATTATATAGTGGATGCCGTGTACGAGGGGTGATCCAAAAGTAATGATAATCAGCATGATTTGGTCTCGTGATGATAATTGTCATTCCTATTGTGCTATTATTCAATAATACACTAAAAACTTAAAAAAAAGATTTCATTCATCTGTTTTTTTTTAATAGCTAAATAAATATGATGGTATGGAATATTTTTGCCGTCAGTAAAATCGGAGGATATTTTGTTACATGGCGGTGTTGGCAAAATTCTATTGCGGTAATCAAAAAAAAAAAAAAAAATTAAGTTTATTTATTTTTATGCCACGAAATTAATAAAACGAAGAGTGATAGGTACATCATAATTCTATAGCAAATGAGGCCGTCTCAGAAAAAACCAAAGAAAAAAAGGTACCAATTGTATGAGTTTTTTTCTTGTCCAAGCTTGCTGAGTGGGAGGACTGTTTTTCAGGCTTGTGAATTCTATAAAACTAGTTACCTACAGTGTAATCTAGACCAACTCTTTTACTATTACTTCTTATTCTTAGATATTGAAAACTCGTCAATAACATCGGTGCAATTGCGTCGATGTAAAAACTAGTCTGCATTTCGTCAAAGTTTTTTTTGAAGTGAAAACTTCTTTAGCGGCGCTGAGCACTTTTTGGAATGGGGAAAAATTGTTAAATACGCGACAGAGTTTTGTGACGTCAGATGTGAAGGAGGTCACTTTTTGCTGCTAGCCGATTCAACTTCATTCAAAACTGAACGCTATTCGTAAGAGTATAAAGCCGTTAAACACTTTTTGCAATAGCATATTCTGCAAATTTTGTAATAATACCAATTACCAACGCGTCCTTCACCGTTTTGCTATTGAGAAAATTCGAATAGTTCGAATTTAGACGTTATTCCTAAAGAGATAAAGCTTTGAAAAATATTTGGCAAAGGCAAAAACAAATTGGTATTGAGTTTGCCGCCGGCCGGAGCCGGCGGCCCGTCGCACCCAACGCGCCCGCGGGCCGTCCGCCTAAATAATTGATCATTGTTTATAAATTTGCGTCAAATTCATTTTTAGGGTGACACCGTAAGATGTCACGTGACCTGATCGAAAAACTGTTACAATGTTATTGAGTTTTCACTTCTGCCGGCACTCCCGGAGTGCAACCCGGTCTTTTCTTTTTATATGTAGCAAAATTAAAACATTTTTAATATATTATATAGGTAAGTAAACTAACGACGACGGTGACGACGTGGTCCAGAGGGCGCTCAGGTCAGCGGGTGTTCCGTCCGTGCTTGAGCCTCCGGGTCTTAGTGCACGGCCTGAGTGCACGCCCCGCTCAGAGCGGGGCGTGCAGCGTCCATATAAAACAAATGCAATTTATATGGACGCTCGACGCCCCGCTCTGAGCGGGGCGTCCACTCAGGCCTTACACTTAGTCGCACAGACGGCAAGCGGCCTGATGGCCTAACGTTAGTGCCGTGGGAGAGAGGGCGGTGCTTGGTCTGGGGCGCTACGTGCGTCAGCACCTTCGCCGCCTCTCATATCAGTCGCACAGTACGTGCGGGCGGAGCGGCGGCCGAGTCTCAGGCGGCGGTGAAGCGCAAAAGTATACTCCTAATATATAATTCTATATATTCTATATAACTTCTGTTTTTTATGCCGATTATCAAAACTTTTGGATCACCCCTCGTATACCAATTTCTCAAAAGCATTCGATACAATTGATAATTCCCTGCTATTATATAGTGGATGCCGTGTATACCGATTTCTCAAAAGCATTCGATACAATTGATCATTCCCTGGTATACACGGTGACCTCCTTAGGGGGCTGGAGTCATACATAAAAAATCGAAGCCAGGCAGTATCACTGAGAGGTTACACTTCTCGATTCTTGACTATTGACTCGGGGGTACCTCAAGGCTCACACCTAGGCCGCTTTTATTTATTTTATATATCAAAGACATAGGGTCTTCGTTTACTAAGTCAAGACATCTCGTTTATGCTGATGACACGAAAATATTTAAAATAGTGAAAACGAAAAACGACTGCCTTGACTTGACAAACAGATCTAGCTTCTGCCCGCGACTTCGTCGGCCTGAAACTCTTTTATATCGTAGCTCCTTACAAACTTTCGCCCCCTTAGACGATGATTCCCGAAATAAAAAGTATTATATATATAGTCGTATGTTAATCCAGGTCACTATGTATACCAAAATTAATTTCAATCAGTTAAGCCGTTTTTGCGTGATTGAGGTCCAAACTTTAGCATTCGTAATATTAGTAGGATTTGCAAAATTTCCAGGGACACGACTCGCTTGACAGACTCTAACGGGCATTTGAAGTTTAATTTATTTATTTAATTTCGAATCGCTCATAGCCTAGGGGCGGCTGCGAGTCGGAAACGATAACGCAGGTTAAGCAAAGATGGCAGCGGTCAGTCTTTGGATGGGTGACCGCCTGATGTTTGAGTGGTTAATATAAATAATTTACTTTAAAAACGAAGTTTTAACCGACTTCAATATAGTACTCCGCCAAGCCACGAGAACATTTCCACATTTATTTTCCATTTTACCACATGAACTGATTTCCGAGAGCAAATGCGTTGATTATTTATTAGAGAAAAAAACCCAATCGCTGTATGTGGCCCGATAATATTTGAGGACTTCCGTCGATTACACAAGGATCACCCTTGGTACTTCATTAGCTGCTATTTCAACGGAATCTTATCAGAATCTGTGACGTGCTTTTGTACTTTATGTATATAATTGAGGAATTCCATAAGTCATCTGTCTTCATCATCAGTTCCACTCCACCAAATTTATAATTTCCGGATGTAAATACACGAGATATAATAGAAAATACCTAAATCACTAGACGCGTGCCTAATATAATTGAGGAGTTCTCTCAATTCCTCATGGATCCCGTCATCCAACTAAATTTTAAAAAAATGGGACCCACCTGGATGCATATACTAACAAACAAACAAAAAAATTCGAATCGGCTCATCAATGACGGAGTTCTGAGGTAACAAACAATGAAAAAAAAAAAAAAAAAAAAAAAAAAACAACCGAATTGTCCTTTTTTTTGAAGTCGGTTAATGAGCGCTTCCGTGCTATGGAAGGCACGCTAAGCAGTTGATCCCGGGTGCTATCTATGACGTAGTCGTTAAGCCGAGTTAGAGGCCTTCGGGCGGCTTATTAAGGCGAAACGAGTGGAATGAAGCTACATACGCGACACTAAAATAACACTAGGCGGCGCAACATTATCGTAATTTTCCCCAGTGACACACACTAGGTACTACATTTCACGCACACCATATCACTTTTCTTTGGTGACATTATGAACTGAAATCAGTCCCCGACCTCCATAGAGCAAGCAAAATCGTCAAAACATCTTATTGAAAACCGGCCAAGTGCGTGTCGGGCCACGCGCAGTGTAGGGTTCCGTAGTTGCCTGTCTGTCTTAGTTACATCGACGTGCGGTGCGGTTGCGTTGGCCGACTTTGGACGAAAATCGGCCTTTCCAAGTACACATCAAGTTGGTCGACTATTACTCGGTAACTACTTATGCCTACTTGTCCGTGATAGTTTTCCTTTTAAATTCATTATATGTACTACTACCACGATTTTTTTCACATCCCCAGTAGTAGCCATTTAGCCGGTGGGCGGGGGGACACATGACCCGAACAAAAATTAGGACTTTAAAGCCCAATATCTCGCAAACTAATCACTGATTTGAAAAATGGTTGTAGAAAATTTTTGAACGAGCTATCCAACGATACCCCACATTATGGGTTTAACGAGAAAAAAAAATTACATTCCCGCTTTAGGTTTAGGGGAGGTACCCTAAAAAAAAAAAATTTCAAGATTTTACTGTACTGTTTTGTCGGCGTGTTTGATTTATATACCCATGCCGAATTACAGTTTTCTATTAGTAATGGTTACTGAGCTAAGCCGAAGACGGACAGACAGACAGACAGGCAGACGGACGGACATGGCGAAACTATAAGGGTTCCTTGTTGACTCTGGAGAATGACCTACTAAGGCTATACGTGAAAATTGGTGATGTTCTGCATCGCGCTATTGAAGTTTTTAATTTATGTCGTATAAATACAATTTCCTTCAGGATCTTCTTATTATGTCTCTCTGACAACATTAACCCATTCAGGGCCCATGACGATACATATGCGTCAGACCGCCGTAGTCGCTTTCCGCTACATACGAGGAAAACCACGGGATCGGCTACGAGCGTAGCGCGTAGCGATTCTGGGCAATGAATGTGTTAACGAATTTTCACATTTATAATATCAGTGTGATTAAACAACTACATTGACTCACCCCTTCTTCTTAGAAGTATAACTTCTAAATTGCCTCGCAGCATTCCTAGTCGCCACCCCTTAACATTCCACATCAGACTTTGCCGTACCAAGTTTGCCAAAAACACATTTTACAATGCATGTGCTCGAAAAGAGCGTTTTCCAAGCACTAAAATCGTGCGGAAAGTGCCACTTTTTCGCACTAGTGCTTTTTACTTTTCAATTTTTTTTTAATTTTCAAGTCCGTCGTCAGCCCGACACAAAGAGTTTTTATTACTCGAGAAAAGTTTTACAAATAATTCAATTACACGTTTTCTTTCATATAAAAGGTACATAAATACTAATAACGTATAAATGATTTATTAATGTTTATGCATTTTGAATTTGGTCAATAAATACAATAATTTTAAATATTCACTTAATGTGTTTGGCTGAACGCATATCTTTCTTATGCCTTTTACAATACGACAGTATGGCGGCTTGCACATGCGCAATGCGCATATCTCGACCGCGCATGTATCTAAAAGCCCGCCATTGTTGTTTATTGTTAGTTTTGTGTAGTTATTTTATGTAAATATGTTAAAAAGGTCGAGTGAAAGTGAGTAATCAATAATAATAATGATTTATTGCGTTTCAATAGTGTCAGTATGTTTCTTAGAACTACGACGGTACAGCGTCTTTTTGTTGTTTATTATATTGAGTTACTCAAAATTAATTGTGTTCTAAAACCACAATACAATGGTTTTAACTTTTAAGTGAATAAGCTTGACAGCAATTGATGTGGTGAAGTTGTTAAATGCAATTCCAGATAATAAGTAGGTACCTAACAATCTACCTGGGTTTTTCAATTTTAACCTAGATCTATTTTAAGCCAACATATCAACCTTTAATATATTTCCTCACACAAGGCATAGTAAAACGTTGTATGATACACGCGCGTAAAGATGATTTCCGACTCGTGTCGAATTATACATTCGCTCGCTTCACTCGCTCATGTATAAAAATGACACTCGTCGGAAATCACCTACTTTCCACACTTGTAGCATAAATAACTATTTTAGACGAGTATGTCAAGATTATAACGCCAAATTTATTAGTTTATATATAAAAGTCTAGGGTGGAGGCCTTGGCCCAGCAGTGGGACACAACATAGGATTATAAAAATATAAAAAACTGCGAAGCGACCACATCGGGACATAGGTAGCTGCGAAACGGAAATACGTCGTCGCATCGGTATGGCGAAAACGGCGATGACCCAGCTGAACAGAATATGGAGGGACAGAAACATCTCGAGACGCACAAAGATTGCCATCGCCAAGCGGCACACGAGCACATGGCGTTGGTATACTCCTCTTTCTCTATTGCTACATTTGTAACGACTTTCTGCTCATCATCTGCCAAATCTTACCTTTTTGCTCTAAGCTTCCGTTCAGCCAGCAGATAGTAAGTAGCGGTGATGTGATTATATTCATTCTTCTCCAACGCCTCCAGTATCTGTTCCTTCGTGGCCACGCTGACCATGCGCTGCATGATATTCGCGCGGTCCTCCTCCGACAGTTGCTCTCGCGTGACCAGAGGCGTGTCGCACTCGTGCGTGGCCGGCGTCTCGCCGCCCGTCACCCACGGGTCTGCGGAGATCTCCGCTAGTGTGGCGCGCTTCTCCGGCTCGCGGACTAGCATTCGTCCGATAAGTCTGTGGCAAAACAACAGCGGGTGAGAATACGCGTCAAAACGGTTTAGTTTGTATGAGGGCAGGAAAGACTATTGACGACGTCATAAGTCAAGTCGCCTTCTTTTTTGTGAAAGTGACCTTTGCTTGATTTTACAGCAGTAGAAAAATAAGTTTACTTGTCTGGGAGATTCATCACTTAGTGTTGGAGTGCGGATTTGATTTGAAATAAGAGATGTGTATAAATAGTAAAGTATCTATTCCTACACTCAACAACGTTTTTATCAGAACAGTTCCGCAAATTACCCCAGTCTTTAGCAAAGAGGTTATTCGGAGAAAGTTTCCGGAAGTGCTATACTTACGGCCATCCCCAATAATCAATCCATGGATAGTTTTCCTTACCAGCAGTTACATTTTGACACATTTTCTATGGGTAATCTGTCAAAATTTACTGCTGGTAAGGAAAACTTTCCGTGGATTGATTATTGGGGATGGCCGTTAGTGGTTAAAAATGGAGTTCTCATTTTTCATCTACGACTTTGGAAAATTTAAATAGTGAATTAATCCGTTTTGATATGATTTTACTTACTTTTTACACCCTGTTGATATATGTGGTGGTATTGTGTATTTACAATCCATAATCATAGTTAGTGTTTCACTATCATTGGCTTCCTGAAATGGAGCTTGCCCGCAGACAAGCATGTACAGGATGACTCCGAGCGACCACACGTCCACGGCCGGCGCGTCATACGAGTCCCCTAACAGAATTTCAGGAGCCGAATATGCTAAAGAACCACATGAAGTCTCTAATTTTTGTCCTGGACAAAATTTATTGCTAAAACCAAAGTCAGTCAATTTCACTACACCTAATCTTTCAAAGAAAACTACATTTTCAGGCTTCAGGTCTCGATGCACGACATGTAACCTGCAATAGAGACAACATTGTAAACAACAATTACTCGCACAACATAAACATTTTAATGACCGTAATCATTCATACATAAGCATTTGTACTTGGCTTCCCATTAAACCAACAATCATCCTCATCATTATAACAAAATGGCAAAAAACGTGACTATTAGAATTTTTAAAGATAATGTATATGTGTATGTATGCTTGTCTAGGTCAATCCACTTTTCTTATAGTTATCCTATCTCCAAATCGCCATATGCGACAAGACCGCCATTACAAAGTTAATGAACAACAGTTACAATTGGGTTAATAATTACCACCAATTCACACCTGGAGAACTAGCTGAGCTGAGCTGAGCCTATCAATAATCATAGTTATATATATTATAGAAAGACCCAGTAGACATTTAAACCAGAAAAGCTGATTAACCCAGTTTCAACCCCTGACGCAGGAGACGGTCAAAGAGAGGTGTTATAAGTTTGATGTGTCTGTGTGTCTGTCTGTGGCATCGTAAACGAATAGATCGATTTTAATGCGGTTTTTTTCCGAAAGCTGACGTGATCGAGATGGATCTACGTTTTAACAAAATCGGTTCACCCGTTTTTGAGATATTGAACTTTGAAATGAAAATGTCGGGGTTTTTCAAGTTGTTAATTATACGTTACAATTACGACATATTCACCTGTGGCAGTATGAGATTGCACGAACTATTTGGCGAAAATAATTGCGGGCCAGAGATTCCGACAGCCCCGACTCATGCCTCATGATGTAGTCATACAGGTCCCCGCCGTCGCCCAGCTCCAGGATCAAGTATAATTTTGTTTGTGTATTTATCACTTCGTATAATCTTACTACGTTGGGATGTTGAACTAATTTCATGCAGTGAACCTGAAATAAATTGCAATTTTTTACGGTGCAATGTACAGTTTGACGCTTGATGCATTTTCATCACAACAAGAGACCACTGAGAAGAGGCCTGTGCCCAGCAGTGGGAGTATTCAGGCCGATTTAGTATCATTATTATAAGACACCATCCCATTTTTTTTAACTTGAGTGAGACAATCCACTTGACATGATTACATTACATAATGTAATGACATTAAGTGGATTACACCTCTGATCAGATAGATGAAGACTGATCACGTTCTAATGCGCAATCGTATACACAAATGTCATTTTAAACAATAAAGATTTCTTATGAATTAGCCGTGTCCACACCCGACACATGGGACCGAGATGGACATTCAATAGCATTTTTGCCCTATAAATATCGAAATCGCTCACAGAACTTCACGAGAATCGGTTGAGATGCAACCTATAGAGGGAACAGCCGAACATAAGAAAGCATTTTTGCGCTATAAATATTGAACTCTCTCACAAAATTTCCTAATGAGACCAATGTGACCTATAGAGGGGACAGCCGGACATAAAAGCATTTTAGCATATTTCTCGAACATTCAGTGCTGGAGGAAATAACATTATATGGAGACAGTGGAGAATATTATTTCCTTGAACTTGACATAATACAATTATGTTACTAGGAAGTAGTAGTAGTCTAGAGAAATAGGCAATTATAACTAATCACCTACTTATCGACATTATACACTCGCGGTCAAAGAAACCGGGTCAGTACGAAAATTTGTAATATCTCCTAAAATAATAAAGCTAGGGACATGAATTAAACTGCATATTGTAGATAATTTTATACTGAATTAAATAACATCAAATGGTGGAATCGTAATTCTTTTGTTTAATAAAATTACATAGGAAACAAAAAATTAACCAATTTTACGTACAAAAATAAGCAGTAGGTACTTCACATACAACACAAAAAATAAAAATTAATACTTCGTATTGCCTCCTCGGGCTCTTCTTACAGCTTCTAGACGATTCGGCATGCTGTTTATTAAGTTCTTTATGCGTTCTTGCGGGATATTGTCCCATTCTTCCACTAACGCCTGTTTCAGGTCTCTAAGTGTAGCTGGGGCGGGGTTTCGAGCTCTTACACGCCTCCCAAGCTCGTCCCATACATGCTCAATCGGATTTAAGTCCGGACTCCTCGAGGGCCAGTTCATACAGTTGATACCAACCTCCAAAAAATAATCTCTGACAATTTGAGCTGTGTGTGGCCTGGCGTTGTCATTCATAAACATAGAATTTCCACCCATATTAATTAAGTATGGGCCGACATGCTCATTAAGAATCTCTTCTACATATCTTGCACTCGTTAATGATCCATTTTCTATTAAAACTAACTCCGAGCGACTCTCTGAAGAGATTCCAGCCCAAACCATGACTGACCCACCGCCGAACGCCACTTTTTCCTCAAAACATGCTGGAATAAAACGTTCACCAGGCCGTCTGTAAACTCTTTGCCGCCCGTCATTTGCATAGAGCATAAATCTGGATTCATCCAAAAACAAAATTCTTGCCCAATCTTCGTCACCCCAGTATCTGTGATCGCGGGCATAAAGTCGTCTTGCTGTTCGATGTATTCTTTCAAGTTTTGGGCCATTGGCCGGCCTATGTGGGGTCAAATTTGCTTCTTTGAGCCGCCGCCTGACAGTCCGCTCGCTGATGCCGTCCCTTCGGGTCTCTAAAAGCTGATTTTTCACTTCAACTGCTGTGAGGTGCCGATTTCGGAGCATGGTTGTAACAATAAATCGATCTTCTCTAGCTGTAGTACATCTTGTTTTGCCGGTTCCTGGTCTTCTAAGGTTCTGCCCAGTTTGTAGGTAACGTTGGAGGACTCGCTGCACTGTAGAAAGTGACACACCTGTTCTTCTCGCTGTATACCTCTGACTTCTTCCTTCTTCTAACATAGTGATCATACGAGTACATTCATCTCGTGTTAGCGGCATGATAGACATTCAAGAATGACCACAAAATAAAACAATGACAGCCTTTTATCATAGTTCTTTGACAGATTGAAAATAATTGCTTAAAAACAAGCAAAAGTAAAACGAACGCAATTTCAAATAAGTACCCAATTGGTCTTTTTTTTTTCAATTAAACCTTTTTCCAGTTACTACGTAGAACATTGAAGGTTGGATTTAGAAGGATATTAAATTCTCTATAAAACAGAGTTAGTTTCATGCAGATACGACCAACGATTTACAAAATATTGAGGATTTCGTCACTGACCCGGTTTCTTTGACCGCGAGTGTAAAACCAAGAGACATGCAATGTTCAACGTTTGAAGGGAAAAAAAATACAATCAACAACTGCTTTGGCAAGCTTTAGTTGGTAGTGACCCTGCCTACGAAACCGGAGGTTCTGGGTTAGAATCCCGGTAAGGGCATTTATTTGTGATGAGCATGAATATTGGTTCCTTTGTCAAGGATGTTTTCTATGTATAATGTATTTATTTATCTATATAAGTATAATAATATATTGTCGCCCCTTAGCTAGTGCTTGCTTAGGCTGCTTACAGACGAGCGACAGTACGCGACACACTGTCGGCGACGGTCGGTGATACGCCGCGGCGATCGCTGTCGTGTCGCAGGGCGCACTCGACGATGTGTGTGTGTGAAGAGCACGTATTTTCTCACACACACATCGACGAGTGCGCGCTGCGACACGACAGCCAGCGATCGCCGCGGCGTATCACCGACCGTCGCCGACCGTCGCCGACAGTCACCGACCGTCGCCCACCGTCGCCGACAGTCACCGATCGTCGCCCACCGTCGCCGACAGTGTGTCGCGTACTGTCGCTCCTCTGTAAGCAGCCTTAGTGTGGGACGAGGTTGATTTGTGTTAAATTGTCCCCAAATATGAATTTATTTATAAGGGGGAAAAGTCTGAAATAAGCACCTCATGTTCAAATTGATAACATAGTGATGCTAAATGGATAGTAAACCATCAGCTTATCATAATAAAGTATAAATTATTAAATATAATTATAATCATTAAAAGATATGAACCTTGAAAGTTTTGAAAACTATGCATTTTTTTTATTGTCCAAGAGTAAGTTTAAAGCCGCCAATAGAATCCTTACGCTTTTATAGAAACAAAATTGTATGACAACTATGTATGTACTTAAACGGAGTATTTCGCGACCAAAACAACAATTTACGGGATTTTCCATACAATGATACAACTACTTTGTACAATTGTGACGTCATACTTGTGTGTCTATCAGTATGAAGCGTTTTGCGTTGCCGCCAGCGACGTCAATCTTGTCTCAAATTTTTGGGTATTTATGTTCTTTAATTGTAGTTGCTCCTATACAAGCATTTGTTCCTCTCCAAAAACTGGTTTGAATGACATCATAAAAAAATCTTAGTCATCATCCCTATTGTAGCTTTCTAAGTTTGTATGTAGGAGGTAATCTTGTAGGAACTACTTACACAATTTCAGAACCACTTATTCAATTTAAAAAAATATTTCACCTGTGTCTAGAATAAACTTTCTGGATAGACATTGCCTATCACTTCATAGAAGCTATTTGAATTTAGGGTAATAATTTAATATGAAAAAAAAAAACCATTTAGACACCCCTTATCACTTTTATGGTGGCAAAGGTATTAAATAAATAAATAAATAATTATTTTGTCATCAAAAATTTGATCATCCAGATGCTACACATGTTATATATAACACAAATAAATACTTACCTCTTGGAATAAATGAGAAGTGGAGACATCATCCAATTTGCTCTTGTCTATAACTTTAACAGCAACCTTTTCACCAGTGAACACATGCCGTGCCAGTTTCACCACAGCAAAGTGTCCAGAGCCTAGCGTGTCGAGGAGGTCATACAGACCGGCTATCTTAGTCTCATAAGGACCACCAGCCACGCCCATTCCACCCCCGGCACCTCCTCCGTTGTTATTCATTTTAATTCTTGAACAAGTATATTTGTCACATCAGTGTTATGTTTGGTAAGATATGTGTAAAGCATGTCCAATAATATTGACAATAGACCAGCTAGGAATTACTAATACTTAAATTTGTTATATCAAATGTGAATGTTCAAAAACAAGAATGTAAATAAAGTCTAATTTATAGTATCTACAGTTAAATAGGTAAGTGCAAGTATGGTATTTGTGAACTCGGTCCATAATCAAATCATATACAAATACAATTTACCACAATTGAATATTGTTTACTTTCTTATTTTAATAAAATAACGCAAAATATCTAGATGGTAAACTGTTTGTTGATGAGTGAAGTCCATGTTTATCAAAAAAAATATGGGGGAAGAAGGCAGGCATTCGCTTCATGACCTAGTTTATATTAGTACTGATGTATGTATACAAATGGACTTATATTGTACGATGAAGTAAACATATAGGTGCAATCTAAAAATTAAAATACTTGCTTACCTACGTGGAAAATTTTATACTTATTTTTAAATAAGCAGACAACCAACACTAGGGTAGGATTGCCATCAACTTCCTTCACGAGTCATATTTGATGATATCAGATCAACACTAACATAATTTCTAACAACAATTAGTATTAGAAACAACAAAATTGCATTCTTTAGTTATAAAATTGTAATATCGAACGTAAGTAAAAATTGATTGAAGTCACAATTTCGCCATTTGCCATTTCACAAAACAAGTTCAGAAACTCTAGTATTACGCTTGGCTTCGTTTCGGATTCTAGTAAGCTTTATTAGACAGATTTTGAACGTTTAAAGCTTATTATACACTACTGTTCTAGTAAAATTAAGGTCTTAAAGTGGCACTACACTTGGCGGTATTTACCCAAATATTCGTGCTGCATCTTTTTTCTTTCTACGGCAAATGAAAGAGAGGCAACGACGCAACGCGAACACGCATTCCCAAGTGTAGTGCGACCATTAAGCGGTCTACTGACGACAGCGCAGCGAGCAGCGGGTACCGGGTAGATCAAAATCACGTTATGCTACCCATGCCCAAGCTTAACCCCCTTATTTATAAAATTTAAAATACCTCTGCTAAATAAAATGTGTTTTATCCCTTTCTTACGAACACGAATGTCGAAGTGACAGATAAGGACAAATAAATTTTAACGCCATTTTAGTTAAAATAGGCTTGTAAAATGCTTATGATTACGGCCGTAAGAGTCTCGCTCGAGTGGTTAGCTTGGTTGCTCAACACACGCATCATGGAATATCGCGCGTCAAACGCTGTTACAGTTTTTTATGCCAGTTCTTTGAAAAATCATCGACAAATGAATATCTATATTGTTGATTTGATTGTATTGTGCATGTTGATTAATTTTTCAAGCATAATGAACGCATATTTATACGAATCATAGGTTATGTGATAATTTTCTTCCGATAGTGTAATAACAGCCTTTTAATGAGCAAATATTAAAGGAGCCAGCATAAACAGACATAAACCATAGTCATTTTGACATGCTGTCAAGTACGTTCAGAATATAAAGTTTATTAAGCCGAATTTAAATTATCGCTCACAAAAAAACATTTTCCTAAATAAAATATCTTCCCAAAAATACTACAGAAAATATAGTTTGTTTTACGATCTTTCCTATATAACATTGGAACAATTTAGCTTTTATTTTTGCTACTTTTCACTAACATATGATTTGCTAAGTCATGGTTTTTGACTGAAGACAAGCGAAGTAAAACGTCAAGCCAAGCGTCAAGGTGACAGCTGACACTTGATGCTCGGGCACCGGCAGCGGCACTTCGAAATTCGGTTTATCTAGATTTTTTAACAAAAACCATCAATAGTTATAGTCAAATTAGTCACGATGGTGCTAGGTCATACCGTAGATCGTGGGAGAAGAACGCAAGATGTAAAAGTAGCCCAGGACATAACATTCGAAACAATGCTTTTGAGTGACACTACTTTGCAAGGTTTAAAAAAATCCGGGTTCTACAAGCCGTCTCCAATACAGCTGCACGGCATACCTTTAGGAAAGTGTGGATTTGGTAATGACTCATAATCAATTATGTATTGTAATTGTTATGAATTTATTTGTAAGTCTTAACCTATTTTTTTTTTCAGATTTACTTCTGGAAGCTAAATCAGGAACTGGTAAAACGGCAGTATTTACTGTAATAGCTCTGGAAAAAATAAATTTAAATAATGGTTTGCAAGTAGTCATTCTGGCACCAACTAGAGAAATAGCGGCACAAATTTGCGATGTAATTAAGCAAATTGGGGAGATATATACAGGTATGTGTAACTAACATTTGCCTAAATCGTTTTCAGCAGTATTAGGAGGACTATTGGTAAAGTTTTGTCACTTTTGTCCTGTGTGCCCTAAACCTACAACCATAAATTTATACTAAACACTATTTATAAACTAGCTGCCCGGCCCGGCTTCGCACGGATTACCCGTTTTCCCGCAGAAATGAAGCATTTAGCTATAGTAGCCTATGTTCATCAGGGATAATGTCGGCAATTTGACACAATAATGGTAAAATAATTTTTCAAATTGGTCCAGTAGTTTCGGAGCCTATTCAATATACACAAAAAAACAATCAAATCTTTCCTCTTTATAAAATTAGTGTAGATATGTAGATATATTGAACAGAAAAAGGGTCAAATATATATAATAATATGCACTCTTTACATATTTACCCAATGAACACTTTTAATTCTAGAATCCAAGATGCTTGTTCATATTAACAGTATGGGATTCATTATTTTAAAATATTTTCTTACAATAATGTTTGAAAAAAAAACACTGTTTTAAATTTAGGTATATTCTAAATTAATGTTTTTTAGGACTCACAACTGAAGTAGTCATGGGTGGCCTACCAGTAAAGGATGATATTCAGAAACTCAAAAAAAAGGTCCACATAATTGTTGGCAGCCCTGGACGGCTTCACCACCTGATAAGAGACAATCATATTGATGTGTCCGCTGTGAGGCTTTTGGTTTTGGATGAAGCTGACAAACTAATGGAAAAAAGTTTCAGGACAGACATAGAATTTATCTTTTCCACTTTACCACTCCAAAAGCAAATTATCTTCAGCAGTGCAACATTTCCAGAAGAGTCAAAAGCTTTCATCAACAAATATGTGCAGGTTTCTCAGCATGTTTGCCCAGACAGTAACAGTATCTTATTGGGAATTGCACAAAAGGTGACTATTGTGCCACATCATACCAATATTGTGAGACAAACACAACATAGGTTTGAAGAGCTCCTTAATGTACTGTCCAAAAGAGAGTTTAAGCAATGTCTGATCTTCTGCAACTACCAGGCTAGAGTAACAGATTTATACAAAATGCTAACTAAGGCTAAGTGGCCCGCAGAGAAGTTGTATGGCCAACAAGAACAACTGGATCGGTTGGAAGCACTGAAAACTTTACAGGAATATAAATGCAGAATATTGATTGCAACAGATCTAGCAGCCAGAGGCCTGGACTCGTCACATGTGGACTTGGTTGTTAACTTTGAGCCACCTTATGAGTGGCAGACCTATTTACATAGGATAGGCAGAGCTGGCAGATTTGGGTCATATGGCCTAGCCGTTACTATTCTCAGTCACAATGAAGAAACAAAATTCAAAGATGTACTAAATGCTATACATTTTCAATTAGACATAAGGAATTATTGGAATGATGAACAATTTCAGTGTAATGACGATAATACAATAACACCTATTCCTTTAGAAGATGTAATGAGTATCTTAAATTTAGATGATGAAACATCTAATGAGGACTGTTATAGCGAATTATGGAACACATTAATATGTGAACCAACACACGATGGTAATCCCACAGAAACATTTGACATGTTATGCTCATCATTCATGGAAACAAAAGATCAGATTGAAACATTTACAAATTTGTTAGAATCATTTCAAAAGAATGATGAAGATATTGACAACAGCAGCAAGTATCAATGTTTTAATCAAACAATATCAATCTCAAAATATAAACAAACTACCAAAAAAAAAATATCTTCTACAGATAATGAAATTAAAAGAAAAGAAGACGAAGCAGCATCTCAAGACAGTGTTGTACCAAAATCTGAACTTAACAGAAGAACATCTCAAACTGAACAAAACCAAAACAACACACAAAATAAAGTGTATGCACATACAAAGAATAAAGATCTTCAAAAGAAATCAAAAGTAACAGATGTAAAGAACAATAATGGCAAATTAGGAAGGTCACAGAAAAATCCTACTTTCAAAGACGAAAAATATGCCTCATCAGAAGACAGTGATGTCACTGATGACAATGGATATAATACGGCGTCATATGATTTCAAGAAATCTCAATGTTGTTTAGGAAATAATGAAAGTTACACACATAGACATAGTTCTAAAAGTAACCAATATTATTCACAAAGGCAAAACATACATAATGAACAAGTGCATCAGTATAGCAGTAATTATATTGATTGGTACAATTATTTAAAATTCAGAACACAACAGATTCAAATGGCTGTGTATATAAAAGAACTGTCACAATTTAAATAAAATCTAACATAATTGAAATATTTGTTACTAAAACAACCCATTTTGTAAAGATTTCTTTATTAATTACAATTTGAATAAAGTTTTTGTTTGAATACAAATAAATACATTAAGACACATCACACCTGATAATAAATAGAAATAAGGCCTAGACATATTTCTAACGGCCATTTTATATTTACACAAGGACTTCAAAAAACAAGCAGGTATAGTTTTATGTACAAAAGTGTTAGTGCCATATGTTGAATTAGTAACATTAAGAAGAGTAAAAAGTCGTCAAATTTAAATTAATGAGCAACCCAACTGCGGTGACATAATTATGTTACTTGCTAAATATTATATCCAAATCATGAACCTTTAAATTTTATGGCACTTCATTATTGTTAAGAGGTATTTTGCTTGAAATTAAAATAGATATAGAAGAGGCTGAATTTCCACTTCACTTTTCAATCACAAACTGTTGTAGAGTAAAACATTTCAAAATCTTACTACATAAACATCATGAAATCTTAACAATATGTTGTAATCATCAAATGTTTATTAAAGAAAATGTATAAAATGGTTGTATGGAATGTAAAGTGAAGTATAAAAATAGGCCTTAGATACCGGGATCAATAGTGTATAATTTATTCCCTTTTTTCCATTCTATATTTTTATTTTTTTTATTTTATTAATATAGCTAGCATGTAAAACAATACAAACACTGATCTTGTTATAATAACATTATTTTTTAAATTTTATTTGATTGCAATAATGTATCAATATTTTCAAAAATGGCCAACAGGATTCCTTATAGCCAAATATTAATGAAAACATAATTAAATAACACATTATTTTGCATCCTTGACTACATACAAGAAAAAACCGTATATAAACACATTTATCCAAACATGATTGTATTGAAACAGCTACACTAAACATACACTTACACATCTAAATAGACCTATTTTGACACAAAAACATAGCCACAAAATAAATAAATATTTCCATGTCAACATTTATCTAACAAATGATTCTGGCTAAAATACTTTGGTAAAATATCCAATTAGTAAGTTTTATGCCCCTACACTACTTTAGTTCATATAATACTGTATGCAGGAGAAAATTGGGTTATTTATTGTTATTATGTTTGTGACGGATAGTAGATAATCGAGATCTTTAATCGGGAGGTACCCGTCAATAAATGTTACCTAGATACATAAAACACAACAAACCGAGTACTAAATTCGAAGTGGCAACTACTAAACAATCATATAAATCAGTAAGTCCTCTTTCTTAGTCCTTCTTTTCATGAGTTTCTGAAAAAATAAAATAATGGTAATTATATTGGTGCAAGATAAAATGTAACACTACTCTATGATATATATGTTAAGGTTACTATGTGTAATTGTGTAGAAAACAAATAAATAAAATCTTGTTATGAAATTAAGTTTTTAATGACCGTCTAAATTTTTCATGTACCTATCCTTTTTGAGCATTCTTGGTCAAAAGGATATAAATGATCGCGATTACAGAAGAACTACGCGATTACGAAAACTCAAATCAATAAAGGGTCGGTAACGCGCTTGTGATAATTATGTAATCGCAAAAAAAAATACTTTGATTACAGAATCAAAACCTGTGTTCCCACGGTTCAAATGCGCGTGAGGGTACTGCTTCGAATACCCACGATACATTACAACAGGCACGCTATAAAGCGACGGGTGTGTACCTTTGTCCATCGGGTACCCACGATTACAACTGGCTCGCTGGCTTTTATATAAGAGACGAGAGCGTACCGTGGTTGAACAGGTACCTACCTTCCATTTCCTCCTCCTCGGCGTCGAGTATGTCGGCGCAGCACACCGAGTAGCAGATGAGGGAGAGGAACCCGAGCGGCAGCCCGAACACCAGCGCGGTGAGCACGGGGTTTCCGCGCCACATGCTCGTGAGCGTAATGCGTGCTTCGAAGAACCCGCGGTAGACGCGCACGGGCCAGCTGTTCCCTCCGTAAGTCTGTAAACAACGGTACACGGTGTATACAGCGATAGAATAAAGCAAGCCTCTTTCGTTGCCCAGTGACATCTGTTGATGTCGCAATATTTCTGAAGTGCATATGTGACAAAGATATAACAACCACTGCTGCCTTTTGGAATCAAAGCTCATCAGTATCGGGA
The DNA here is from genome assembly GCA_947578815.1 of Epinotia ramella. NCBI lineage: Eukaryota > Metazoa > Arthropoda > Insecta > Lepidoptera > Tortricidae > Epinotia > Epinotia ramella. The sequence goes on from OX388210.1 coordinate 12,088,113, forward strand.
TTCACACCCTCGAAGTCGCTGAAATTTTCTCACATGGCGACCTTTACGAAAAAAACATGGTGGCCAGCTTAGAACCCAAACCCGTCGTCATTATTGGAACCTATACCTATCCCCCAAATACGTTGCTCCCATGACAGCACACACCTACGATAAAATCATGGCATTTATATTGGAAATCAAAATGGTTATCTTTTTCCAAACTTTTATTTATCTGCCACTTGCCAGTATCCGAATGAGCTGAAATATAGCACCACCGAGCTTATCTGATAGGGAGACTGGACACAGAAGGTTTAGAAGGTTTTATAGCAACTCCTAAACTACACAAGAGAAACCCGTTGTGCGTTGGGCTCATTAGTACAATGTCAGTGAATAGTTGACGATTGCGAAAAAAACAGACAGTTGGCAAAAAAGATTGTACCTAAAAATATTTTTTTACAGAAACTACTTTAGTTTTTTCTTCCGAAAGACATTTACCGGCGCCAACTGGTTATGTATCTGGTCGAGGAAAATGAGCACCGCCTCGGGGGTCATGAGCACAGGGTCGTCGTCGGGCATGTGGTGGTGGCTGGTGGTGGAGTTGAGCACCAGCAGCTGCGGCGCCGCCAGCTCCGACATGGCTATAGAGTTGGCTAGCTCGAGGGAGCCTGTCCAGCCGAATTGGAAGCGGGAGTGCAGCGTCTTTTTGTTTTTACTGTAAAGGCAATAACAATGTTCAGAATGTTTACCTATTGACGCGAACACAGTATTAGAGCGGCGCACATTGAACCACAGGACAACCATGGTCGCCAAAAGTTGCGCAGGAGTTTCTTCATACATTTTGTATAGCATCGGCGGATACCGAGCTTTTTAGTGACCGCATCCATCCAGCCACCAGTTGCTGCGGCTGGTGAAGGAGTGTAGTGGCTCGACTGGGCCACTAGTGGTCGCGTTTAGTGGCCGTAATGAGCACGGAATAAAGAATCCATTGGAAGTGGTGAGTGGGCGTTCCCGTGTCGCCGAACATGAGCAATAATAAGCATACTTCTTGCACAGATTATTGTCACTCACCTAGCGACCGCACGCGGCGTATGACATGACTGAATATTTGTTTATTTTAGGAAAATGCCGTATTGCGTTATTGAAAGCTGCTCCAATAACAGCACATAAAAAACTTGTCTCATGGAGGTATTTCCTATCATCGTTAAGTAATATTTTAGAATACGTATAAAAAATATTTAATTTTCAATTTCTTAGACACAATTTGCGTTTGTGGTCAAGAAAATATCAATTCTATTACTCTGAGAATAAAGTTCATAATCCTGTGTATTATTTCGCTACTCGGAACGTGAAATGCACGGCTTTCCCGAAGGTTCGCTACTCAAATGCTGTGGCTATGGTCGATAATTGTTATCGATAAACCAAAATTAAAAGGATTATATTTTAGGAGTGATATACAGAGCCCGGTATTCTCGTAGCACTTTTGAGCTGTCATAGGGACATCTCGTTTATCGAATTCCGATTATACATATCGACTACCGTAGGTTCAAAGGGCGTAAGGGACAAATGGTCATTTTTCAGGAGAGCCAAAAAACGGTTTTGTTACGAGAAAAAAAATCGAAACTTTTTTGTTGCTTTACACAATAATATGCTCGTCAGTGATTTTTTTACATCTTTTTAAGCTCTTTTATATCATGTAACTAGATTTAAGACGCGGTTCTTAATTAAAAAGTTGTGCGTCCCTTACGCCAAAAAAAAAAACCATTTTTGAATACACCTGTCCCTTACTTCACAATGTTGCCGTTTAACAAATATGACAAAAGGTCGTATCGTACAAAAAAATCTTTCTAAATGTCAATTTGGCGTAAAAAATAGCCATGTCTCAGCTATGTAACTAGTTACTTGCACTGGGGATTTGCTGATATTGCATTGAGGATTACAGGAAAATTGTATGAATAAACTTAGTGAGATCAAAACTCTCCAATTGCAATGTTAAATGCTGCTTAATGAATAAAAGAAAACAAACAAAAATAGTCACGACAACTTAACGTGAAATAAATAGACTACTTAAACAGGAAATAAATACTCGGTATTAATCATTCATTGTGTCGTTCAATTCGTTCTTTATGTCTTAAAAGCTAGGTACTTCACGAGCCCATGCAATAGCTACAAAATTATCAATTTTTCCGCAGCTCCTGACCTAACGTGCATTTAAAGCCCCTCTCCCTAATTATAGAACATTTTTCGCAAAACGCTCACCTGACTATATGCATCGGCGAATTTACAATAAGATTTGCGAAGTTGTAGAGATTCAACATTACTCTATTGGTAACGCTATGGCGGTATATGTAGGTATAATGCTTGTTATTACTCTCTTCTTTTGAGTTCATTCTGATTTCTTGAATAACTTCATATTGTTTTACGAATTGCACTCCAGGGTCCCAAGATTCAGGCACAGCCTAGTTTGGGGTCCACCAGGCATCATTTTATATGAAAAGTAAACATGTGTATTGTTAAGCAAATAAATGATTTTTGATTTCATTTGATTTTTGATTGTCACCGAGCTCATCATCGTCCTCCTCCTCGTCTGTGTCTGCTAAAGTCGCTACCTATATTTTTTTCTTAAGGGGCTCCCATACGCCAATGACCTTCGATCTGAATCCCTTAGTTTTCTAATGTTTTTTATAGCTTATTTTATTAACAACAACGGCTTTAAGCAATATAGTTTCTCATATTTAGTTCAAAGTTCATTGTTTTCGAGATATTTGGCATCAAAGTTGAACAATTTTAGGCTAAATAACTGATTTTTTGGCCATAACTTTTGTGTTAATTGGTTTAAAATGAAAACCCTGGACCAGTTTTTAGAGACGTCACAGACGAACCCAAATATGTAGATTTCGTACATGTTAGATCTTTCACGTCAATATAGATACGAAATAAGTGTTTCTTTAGACAATGTTTTAAAAAATCATACAAGATTAAATATTCATTTGTTTTAAAATCCGGTGGACGGAAATGGAGATAAAAAATTGAAAAACCGATAACCGTTTGATTTATAATTCTATCTGTAGTGCAAAAGTAGGAGATACGATTCAAAACTTGTCAAAAATCGATGAAAACCTCGGGTAGCCCCTTAATAATAAGGCAACGACATATATTATGCTAAATGAAAACGTTTCGGTATCGTACCGTTGTCACATTTTTCTTTAATTCAAATATTTTTGGTAAGCAATTTTCAATTATTCTTCGTACAGAAGTTTAATATCCGGCTGCTTATCCATAGAAAATTCCAAATTCTCCCTCTTCCTTTCCCTTTGTCCTTTTCAGTTAGATCCTTAATACTTGTAGACGCCCGCTTGCACGCTTGGACTCTACCTTTCCCTTAGAAACTTTCCCACGTCCCTTAACGAATTTAGACTGCTCTTTAGTGCTTCTTAATGATTTATGGTCGAATTCTTCTTTAGTCTTGGTCTTTTGTTCCTATTCCTTTACCCTTTCCGGATTTTCAATCCTTATTACTCGTAGACGCCTGCTTGAGTTCTTCCTTGTTCTTCTTATTTTTTCCTCTGGTATTTCCAGATCTATCCCCATTTCTCGTTGACGCATGCTCGAAGTTTTTATTTTCGTAGCGGTATTTCGTGTCATTCCTTTTTCTCAGATTTTAGCAATGGTGTTGTCCCTTTAATTGTTATATGTTGAGACTAGCGTTAGAGTTAGTAAACTCTATGATCACACCGCTAGTAAAATTCCATGGCAAATTAGGGTGTCAGACTTCGACTATTAGATAAAATAAAACTGTTTTGGCGTAACGGACAGTCCTGTGTGAATTCGGGGATGTAAAAGGATGTATCGTATCGAAAATAAAATGAGAAATACGACAAAATGCATCAATTATGGTATATGTGCAAAATGCTGTAACGTACATCAAGTGAGCGTTACGACAAAATGCATCAATGATTGTATATGCGCAAAATGCTGTAACGTACATAAAGTGAGCGTTACGACAAAATGCATCAATGATTGTATATGTGCAAAATGCTGTAACATACATCAAGTGAGCGTTACGACAAAATGCATCATTGATTGTATATGCGCAAAATGCTGTAACGTACATAAAGTGAGCGTTACGACAAAATGCATCAATGATGGTATATGTGCAAAATGCTGTAACGTACATCAAGTGAGCGTTACGACAAATTGCATCAATGATTTGTATATGCGCAAAATGCTGTAACGTACATCAAGTGGGCGTTACGACAAATTGCATCAATGATTTGTATATGCGCAAAATGCTGTAACGTACATAAAGTGAGAGTTACGTCAAAATGTGCCACAGATATTTTTTATTTTAGTGGATACAGCAAAATGTATTGCAAAAACGGGTTCTGGTGCAACTTTTTTCATTGTCGTAACGGACACTTTTTTAAAGCTATCGAGACGTTATTTACACCAATCGATAGAGAAAAAAAAACTGAATATAACTGCATTCATAACTCATTTTCGCCAATTTGTCCCTTACGCCCTTTGAACCTACGGTAGTCGATATGTATGTCGATAAATACAGAATACAATATGTAAAATATGATGAACGAATGACCGATCTCTTCGAGATAAACTTTGGATACCCACTTTTAGGAAATTATAAATAGAAATTAAAATAATATTATTTTATTGTTTCTCATAAATAATTTGTGGATTGCTTAAGGGGCTACCCGAGGTTTTCATCGATTTTTGACAAGTTTTGAATCGTATCTCCTACTTTTGCACTACAGATAGAATTCTAAATCAAACGGCTATCGGTTATTCAATCTTTTATCTCCATTTTGGTCCACGGGATTTTGAAACAAATGAACACTTAATTTTGTATGATTTTTTTAAACATTGTCTAAAAAAACACTTATTTCGTATCTCTATTGACGTAAAAGATCTAACATATACGAAATCTACATATTTGAGTTTGTCTGTGACGTTTCTAAAAACTGGTCCAGGGTTTTCATTTTGAACCAATTAACACAAAAGTTATGGCCAGAAAACCAGTTTTCTGGCTTAAAATTGGTCAACTTTGATGCCAAATATCTCGAAAACAATTAACTTTGAAGTAAATATGGGTTACTATATTGCTTAAAGCCGTTGTTGTTAGTATAATAAACTACAAAAAACATTAGAAAACTAAGGGATTCAGATCGAAGGTCATTGGCGTATGGGCCTTAAGCATTTTAATCAGACCCTCCTTATTATCCCGCACGGCGAACAAACTTGACGGTAAATTCTCACTAGACCGCACTCTGCTGCACGTCTAGCACACGACGGCCCCGACATACTCTCGATTTTTGTCGCACTATACCTCTTGTTCTAAGTGGTCTAATAAGTGAGAGACGGATAGTGCGAGAAAAATCGAGAGAGCTCGCGCGCCGTCGCGTGCTAGCCGTGCTGGTAAAATAATTCTAAATTGTATTTGAGATGTGCTTGTATTAAATTAAACAAATTATATTCTTTGTTTATTAGAAATCTGTGTTTAATTGCTACTACATTTATAACAAAAGTAATTTAATATAAATGTTACCTAATACTAATTATATAATAAACAAGATTTTATTAGAAACAATTTGTAACTAAGTCTTAGCTTAATATTTACCTTATGAATATCATAAAAATATCGATAGTCCAACTCATACCATACCCACATCCCTATTCAGTTATAAGCGGTCGCATCTCCAGTTTTGAAAACACCGCTATCTTGCGTCGAGTAACCGAACGACCACGTCTCTTGCAAGTCTTGCAACGCATATGGTAACGGACATAAGAAATATTTACTTGACACTCTAAATTAGACCGTAAATAGTACTTGTTAAAGTAGATTTTGCATATATAATTTGCTACCGTTAACAACTTATTGGCACAGTACGTTTTAACAAATCGAAAGCGTATTGCAATTGTGTGTCCGTGTATTTATTGGTGTATGGTTGTGTGCGTGCGGCGACAGTGGTTCTCTATGAAAATCGGTTGAATGCCACTTCCAATGGATTCTTTATTCCGTGGTAATGAGAGTAACCTAATTCGATATTTTCAACTGATGATAAGACAAAGGCTTTGTAATAAGTAATACGATAATTGTAGCTGAGACTGCCATCCTAAATACTTACAAAAAACATTCAATCCATTAGCCAGATAGATATACACTAAGAAAAATGTTGTTTGTAAACAATGGTTCTCCTTGACTGGTATTCTTTGAGAAACAATGTTTGTGGATTAAGTGAGTGAAAAGAAAATAAACATGTGCATACTTACTTAATAATCTCTTCAATCATGTCTTTAAAATCCCTCTCACTTTGGGTTATCTCACTCAGCTTATTCTCAGACACAACAGCAATGACTACGTATTTCTCGGTATCCATAAGGTGATGGATGTTGGATCTGGTGATTTTGGGGTAAAAGCCAAATCTTTCTGAGTTGATCCACTTGTCTAAAGTTGTATTTAGGGCATCGGTTTCCTGTGTTTCATCTGTAAAGTTTTAATAAAAAAACGTACGTTTCAAAGCTTTATCGTTAAAGATGATCTGGCGCCTTGGCCGCCTTGGCAAAAGAACGAGTTCATATCCTGGACTCCTCCTTGGGTTGAGGAAAATAGATTTTACTATTCAATCTCCACGACGTACGAGTAGAAGTGTAGAAGTTCATCACTAGCATATTATAGCATTAAATCTTTGCTATACCATACAACCCTCATAAGTTGTTATAAATGCCTATATCACGATGTGGGCCCAGGGTACTTCTGTGCTACTCTGGATATTATTATTATTATTTATTTATTTAAAGACAATAAAAGTCCAAAAATATATTAGTATTTAGTAAATACTAATATTTTTTTGGACTTTTGTTGTCTTAACTAAAGACTAACATTAGAGTAAGTAGGTAAATACTATTTACCTACTTACTCTAATGTTAGTCTTAATAATTTACACAAAAAAGAGATTAGTCTTCTGACCCATTTGCCACTACAGAGGACAATCTAGCTTGTTAGCTATCATGCTTAGGATGCTGTTGCTACTCCCGCGCACCCTGTCTAGCAGCGAGGCCGTTTTCTTGCGCCAGACGGCGTCAAAGCCGTCTGTGCGCGCCTCGGCGAACATCGACGATGCGCTGCAGAAACGAGGAAGTCTCAACAACACCCTTGTCGTGAATAGTCATGATTCACGATAGTATTTACATTGATGTTAATAATCATGTCTCAAACAGCCGATTTATTTCATGTAGCAACACCCACAATCTTTTTATAACAATGTTGACGGGTAGGCGAGTTGTCACAGTTCTTAACGGCTATATTGCGTACGAACAGTTAAGTGCAGATTTGTAGTGTTAGATTTGGAGGAAAACCAGGGTGAGCTCTTTCCATAATCACTTTCAATGCATCCTATCACATTGTAACGATTTGGTTCATTAACACGTGTGTTCACGTGTTTACACAGCTCGGACGATGATTGTTCATGATGTGATGTATTTATGTGCGTCCACAGGTCTTATTCTATTTGGGAGGCGTGACGGTATATTATGTATATGAATAAGGTTTTCCTACATGTCACGTACATGCGATAACACAGTTCTTAGTCGTGGAGTTCTTTAGTGTGAAAGGATTAGTAACAAGTGTAACAACAAGGGTCTCAGGTTCGGTAGTTTCAGCCTCAGACCATGTCGTCATCAATCAAGGGTGCACCCGGGTAATTATAACTGGAACAATATAGTGTGTGAATTGGTACAGTATCAGTCGTGTGGTAAGGGATGTCTGTAAGGGGAGGTGGAGGACATTCTCGGGGACGAAGGTCCCCACATCTCAGATGGAGCTGGTACGCATAAGGCGGCAGCTCATATGTCAGGTATATAAAGGATTCCGGAAGCTGTATGTGTAGGTTCATAGTTGCATATATGCTAATACAGATACCTAAGCTAGAGTGCTATAGGTACTATTTCGCGGCCATGAGAGTGACCAGAAGTGGCTTCGCGACAACCCTAAAAGCATTATTGTATTGAATGCGCAGGGCATTGTATGACCGTTGAGTATACCTAACCCACATACTTATCGTGTACAGCGATGTACAGAAAGAAATGCTTACCATCAAAGAAATATGCTTCATCTTCTTTGTAACAGAACACTGCAGAGTCATTTGGTGGATTGATATCGTCTTTCACTACTTCTTGAGACATGGCGTAAAACCAACTGTGTGGTTGGTACTTGTCAGCATGGTTAAGAAACATATCCTACAAAAAATAGCAACATCATCATTAATATGGAAATAGCTCGAAAAATTATTAAGTTATAGGAAAGAAAGAAAGAAAAGAAAAGAAAGAAAAACATTTATTCGTGACACACACAAAACGACAAACATTTAGTAAAAATACAAAAATAACACGTCACGAAATGGTCCCAACTCAGCATAGTGCTGGCGGTTGCCAGCCCTGGTCTTCCGTTGGAACCATAGGTGAAGCCACGGGGGGCAGCGCACACATTGCAATATAATAGAAAAATGGTCCCATCTCAGCATGGTGCTGGCGGTTGCCAGCGCTGGTCTTACGTTGGAACCATAGGTGAAGCCACGGGGGGCAGCGCACACATTGCAATAAAATAGAAAAATGGTCCCATCTCAGCATGTTGCTGGCGGTTGCCAGCGCTGGTCTTCCGTTGGAACCATAGGTGAAGCCACGGGGGGCAGCGCACAAATTGCAATAAAATAGAAATATAAAAACTTACAATAATAAGAACAACAATAAGACAGGCAATCAATTGAAAAAATAAAACAGAAAATAGATTAATAAAAGAGATATGGCAAGGCTTATAAAGTTATAAGTAAGAATGCAGAAGTGAGTATATATACGGGGATATAAAAAAGGAAGCAGGCCAATAACTATAATTAGATGCAGCTAGTGTATATAGGCATTACACTTTTGCTAGTTAGAGAGAGAAAACACTGTGTTATAGTACTTATAGTGACCACGAATATTTGTTCCTGTGTCATGGATGTTTTCTATGTATTGAAGTCCTATATAATTTAATGTTTTTTTTTTCTTTTTCTTTTTTTTTATACTGATAATTAAAGCAATTCGTGCAATATTATTCCCTAACCATTCCAAAATATCAAAAATGCACAACATTAATATTCAAGTTTTCACTTCTGCCGGCACTCCTGGTGTGCAACCCGGTCTTTTTTTTTTAATAGTATAAAGTGAACTTGCACACATGGACTCTGGCGAGTTTGTTAATAACATCGGATTTGTTTAATTAATTACCCATAACGGTCCTTGCTGTTTCCCTACAAACCCGAAGAACACCGGATGTGCCTCTTTAAGATATCCCAAGCTGTCTGCTTGAGTCAACCTCTGAACTGCAGGTTGAGACATGCGCACCGCATAGTTCACCATGTCGTCTTTCATCCGTTCACCATTGTATTCATGATGCTGGGAGCCTTTGATGCTGAAATTTAAATAAGTTTATTTTAAAAAAATGTGAGAAGTTTTAATTGCCAACCATGCTTTTTTGCTCATTTATTTATTTAAAGTTTATTGCAGAGTAATAAGTTACAAATACAAAAGGCGAACCTAATGCCATAAGGTATTCTCTACCAGTCAGCCATTTTATTATGGTTGATACTGATTCAAATATTTACTTTAGGGTTACAACTTACAATGGCCACCATGTTTCATTATCAGATCAGTACCATGAAATCATATTATTGCATTTGAAAGCTCTAAAAGTATACTAAATTTCAGCTGGTTCAGGGTGTTGGTTTAAACTACAGTCCCAAGAATGGATCCCATACAAATTATGATTTACTAGCTTCCGCCCGTGACTTGGTCTGCATGGACCCAGGATAAAAAGTATAAAAACTATAATATATTTTAATCCAGGCTTTAAACTATCTTAGTGCAAAATTCCATCCAAATCGGTTTAGCCGTTCAAGCATGATTGAGTAACACACATCCAAACTTTTGCATTTATTAGTAGGATGTCATCAGGTCACTTTTATATATGAAATAAACCTTATTTGATTTTTTTTCTGCCTGCTAACAGTAACAGAACAGGGGTGGGATAAACATATTTTCAATTATTTATTTGTCATCTAAATTGGTTCATTGGTATAAGTGTGATAGCAAGGACACTGGTAGAATTATTTTAGAATTTATGAAGTTTTTAATGTTATTATAGTATAACAGATAAAATAAAATAGTTTTGATTTTGTCATATCTAAACTGATATAATAAAGTGGAAAAGATTATACAAAAATGGTTCTCTAGTTTATAGAATGGAACTTCAGGATGAAATTAGGCTAGGTTCAGCTGCTATTGTAAAATAAAGTGAATAAAATATTATAATACGAGGGCGACACTGAAAGTCTTTAGAACTGGCCACTTGTAATAAATATAATAAAAAAATAAGTTCAAAATTTGAAAATGGAACTCTTTCTTAATATTTTTGTGTACGAATTCCACTCGATTGTCATTTGTTTTACGATTTGGCGGCAAATTGAAAATTGTGTGTACAGTCAGCGTCATATAGTTAGTAGCGGCCAGAGTAGCCAAATATTTCGTAACACACCCTTATTCTTACAGTAATAGAGACGTGTACCGAAATATTTGGCTACCTTGGCTGCTACTAACTATATGACGCTGACTGTACTACGTGAGCATGAATTTAACGCGAGAAAATTTTCGAGCAATGATTTTTTACGACTTTCGATGTAATTTAAGTCAACAAGAAAGTTATGATAGACTTCGATTGGCCTTTCACGATGAAGCCCCATCTCGTGCTACTATTTACAACTGGTTTAATGAATTTAAACGTGGCCGCACTAATCTCACTGATGATCTGCGTGAGGGCCGGCCTTCTACGGCGACTACTGAAGATAACATCAGTGTTGTGCGGCGTATGATAGAGACTGACAAAAGAGTAACCTAACAGCAGATTCGTACAAGCTTAGCCATTGGTATGAGTCAAGTCCACAAAATCCTCCATGAACATTTAGCGGTGAGGAAGCTTTGTGCCCGGTGGATACCTCATAATTTGACAGAAGCCCAAAAAGTCCGTCGTGTTGATTGGTGCCGTGAAATGGGTCAAAGATTCAACGGAGGTGACTCAAATGCTGTGTTCGACGTAGTTACGGGTGACGAAAGCTGGATTTACTGTTATGATCCTGAAACTAGAAGACAGTCTGCTGAGTGGGTGTTTCCTTCCGAGGAGTTGCCTACTAAAGTGAAGAGAGGTCGAAGTGTGGGAAAAAAGATGGTGGCCTCGTTCTTCGGAAGGACTGGTCATTACGCAACAATTATTTTAGAGGATCAAAAAACAGTTACTGCGAAGTGGTACACTAACAATTGTTTACCACTTGTCTTGGAAAAAGTTCGAGAAAAACGGCCTCGCAGTAGGATCCTGCTTCACCACGACAACGCCTCCTCGCACACCGCCAAGCAAACGATCGACTATTTGGCGACGGCAAACGTGGAATTACTGGGTCACCCACCTTATAGCCCCGACCTTGCACCTTGTGATTTTTATTTATTCCCAAAAATTAAAGAAAAACTTTGAGGAAAACGTTTTGTGGACGCCGACGAAGCAGTGGCTGCGTTTCAAAAGGCCGTCGAAGAGACCCCTAAGGACGAGTGGGCAAAGTGCTTTTCTCAGTGGTTCTATCGAATGCAGCGATGTATTGATGTGAAGGGAGGCTATTTTGAAAAGATATAATAAAAGTAATAAGTTGCTTGATTGCTCAGTTTTTGATTTTCTAAGAACTTTCAGTTTGACCCACGTATACTCAATCTGTCCATGTCATTTAGGTACCCACTGTCCAAGATTTTTCCTTATGTGTATTATATATTACCAAAAAGCTGCTTAAAAACTTACTTTACTACTATTTGTTATGAAAACCGAGCCCTCATTAATTCACTAATGGTAATGGTGGTACTTACAACAATATGGTAGGATAAGCGCGAACTTTAAAATGAGTGGCCACCGCAGGAAACCTTGTACAATCAACTTTGGCCACTCTGATCTGACTGTTATACAGGGACTGGGCGACGTGTGCCCAGATTGGCTCGATGCGGCGGCAGTGTGCGCACCATGGCGCATAGAACTTCACAAACCACATGCCATCCCCGCTGATGTCTATGAATCTGTCACTCAGCTCTAACACCCTGGAGCATGAAACTCCACACACCGCTGAAATATACAGTATATGACACGTGTTATAATATTTGCTATAATGTCTAATGTATTTTTATCTTAAGTGTACATAATTTTATTCAATTTACGTCATCCCCCAGACATAAGTTATTGCCGCCGGTGCAGTAGATATCGTAAGAGTAAATGATAGTAACAAAACCATTGGCATCGTATTCATAAAAAATAGCGGAATGCACCGGCAAGGCTACGTATTGTGATTCGCAAACAATCACGCGACTATCTAGACAAAAACTGTATTATTAAGCACACTAAAGCGTAGCGTTTGCAATATGTAATGTCTAGTGAGTGTTAAGAGTTAATAACATTAAAATGAAATGAAATCGTAATCGAATGTTTGTTAAATTGCATACATACTAACCTGTGAAAACTAAAAACCAAAGTGTATTTAAATTACGCATTGCAATATTTTACTCTTTGGAGAGTTAATTAATTAAATTTAATTCCACGAAGAATGTGTTATTTAGAATACTAATACTATTATTTAATCTTTAATCCACCTAATAAGCTTAAAATCAATACACTATAAACTTTAGAAGGAATACAGGCTTTTATAACACTTGTACAGTTGTAATAAGAACTAAAATCGCAAATAAAATGGTTGGTTGCCTAACGTACTGTCAGCTGTCAATTCAACATAAGAAGCGTTTCAGTTACTGATAAAAACGTAGAAGAATCAGAGGGGGAGCACCGTTCTTCAAATTAATTATTTTATTTGAACCATCAATGAAAATTCGATAAGGTAACGTTATTTTGTTTAAATATACATACATTGGTTATCGATCAACATAAAACAATTTTCATTCTTTTCATTCATTGTCTATTCTGTCATATATATTCATATTACGATACGATACGTCAAACCTAGATAAGTATAGTTATACGTCAAAGAGCGAAAGAATTTCATTCACTAATATTCCAAGTATTCCAACCTAAAAATATATTTCTTAAATTCTATAAACTACATGTAGTCTATCTATCTGTTGAGTAACTTTCACTTTCAACGTCACTCCGAGAACCGCTTTCCATGACGCTACAGTTACTACGCTTCATACGTAATTCATTTGCATTTCGTTCAGAAAATTGCATTAATTTGAATCGCCATTGCAAGTTGTTACGTACGAGCGAATACCGTTATTCGGAGTGGGGGCAGAGGCAAGGAGTAGGACGCGCGCGGGGGGCACGTATCGAAGGCGCGGGAGCGCGGCGAGTTCACTCTGTCACTCGGTCATTACGGTATTTTTCTGTAGCGCGTCCCACATTTACGATCGTGAAAGAAAAAGTGACAATGCCCGAAAACAAACCGTTTCAACGACTCCCGAAGAATGTTGTACCTAAACATTACGATTTAGAACTGGTGCCAGATCTCGAAAAATTAACGTTTACGGGAAAGACAGCAGTGAAAGTATCGGTAAGAGGGAATTTCATCATTGGTCTGGCCGCCGCAAATTATCTCGTTTCAACGTGACGTATTCACTTTCAGATCGTCAATCCTACCAAAGAGATAGTGCTCAACTGTTTGGATTTGGATTTGAAGAGCGTGAAGTTGCAGTACGAGAATGAAGAGTGTCTGTCGCCGGTGGAAGTGCGGCTCAGCGCGGCCGAGGAGACGGCCACGGTCGTGTTCGCGGAGACGCTGCCGGCCGGCGAGGCCGCGCTGCAGTGCGAGTTCACCGGCGAGATCAACGAAAAGATGAAGGGGCTGTACCGCAGCAAGTACCTGACGCCGAGCGGCGAGGAGCGCCACGCGGCTGTCACGCAGTTCGAGGCGACGGACGCGCGCCGCTGCTTCCCGTGCTGGGACGAGCCCGCCATCAAGGCCACCTTCGACATCTCGCTGCGCGTGCCCGCCGACCGTGTCGCACTCTCCAACATGCCCGTCAAAGAGGAGCAGATCACTGGCGACACGCGCTTCGTGAGGTTCGACACCACTCCCATCATGTCCACATACCTGGTGGCAGTTGTGGTGGGCGAGTACGACTATGTGGAGAAGACGTCGCGCGATGGCGTGTTGGTGCGCGTGTACACGCCTGTAGGCAAGAGCAAGCAGGGCATGTTTGCGCTGGAGGTAGCAGCCCGGGTACTGCCTTACTACAAAGAGTACTTTGACATAGCCTACCCATTGCCCAAGATTGATCTGATTGCTATAGCAGACTTTTCAGCTGGTGCTATGGAAAACTGGGGCTTGGTGACATACAGAGAGACTTGTTTGTTGGTTGATGAAGAGCACACATCGGCCGTGAGGCGGCAGTGGATAGCCCTGGTGGTGGGCCATGAGCTGGCCCATCAGTGGTTTGGCAATCTTGTCACTATGGAGTGGTGGACTCATCTCTGGTTGAATGAAGGCTATGCTTCTTTTGTGGAATTCCTGTGTGTCAACCATTTGTTCCCTGAATATGATATTTGGACACAGTTTGTTACTGAGACTTATATCAGGTATGTATTCAAATATTTATTCTATATGAGATTTTGTAATGCTTACTCCATTATTACATAAATTAATGTGCATTTTCTGGAATGACTTACAAAATTTCTTTGTGTAATGAAAGTGCTAAGTTGGCATGTGGCCAATGCATACATGAGGCGTGCACACATAGTGCCTAGTCATCACCTTTTATTGTTCCTATGCACACAGTCATGCTCTACTAATACAAGTGTACATTTTCAGGGCTTTAGAGTTAGATTGTTTGAAAAATTCACATCCAATTGAAGTGCCCGTTGGCCATCCTTCCGAGATTGATGAAATATTTGATGACATCTCATACAACAAGGGTGCCTCTGTCATTCGCATGTTGCACAGATACATTGGTGATGATGATTTCCGGAAGGGAATGAACATTTACCTTACAAGACACCAGGTGAACTGTCCAGATTATTTTCTCATGTAGATTATTTGTAAAGCTTTATGTTTGCTAAATACTCTGTTATGCCGTTATCCATGAAAGCTCATAGACATATATATGTAATATTTATAATATAATATATGTAAGATATGATATGAGATATGATTGTCATATTGTATTGTCAGTAGTTGTTCATTCTTCGGAATACAGGAGATTATCAAGTGTCTCATTTTATCAGTCATTCATTAAACAGGAATATGATAATGTGTTTTGTTTTTCGACAAACATGTATGTGCATTGTTGCCTACTAAATTACTTACTGCAAGATATTCTTAACTCTATGTGAATAGTAATAATGTTCAATAATGTCTGAATTGGTTTGGAAACGAAATATGATTATTGAAAGTTGATAAAGCTTTGCTTATCTTGGCAAATTATTTTAATTTACTAATGTAACCGTCAGTTATAAATGATAATTTTAAATTTCAGTACAAAAACACTTTTACGGAAGATCTCTGGGCTGCTTTAGAGGAAGCATCAAACAAGCCCGTTGGGGCTGTCATGTCCACATGGACTAAACAGATGGGTTTCCCCGTTGTTCAGGTATATTAAACTACTTACTACACCAACCTGATCTAGCCACTAATGAGAGGGACATGGTAAATATGTTTGCTTGACACCAGAGTTGAACATCTCAATCAGTATTGCTGTTTAATAATAATAAATAATAATAAATAATATTATGGGACAATCTTACACAAATCGACCTAGTCCCATAGTAAGCTCATTAAGGCTTGTGTTATGGGTACTAGACGACGATATATATAATAGATATAAATACTTAAAATACATGGAAAACTTCCATGACTCAGAAACAAATGCTCATCACACAAATATTATTATTATTAATATTTGCCCTTACCGGGATTCGAACCCAGGACCTTCAGCTTCGTAGGCAGCGTCATTACCCACTAGGCTAACCGGTCGGTCGTGTTTCCCTGTAGCCAGTAAGCAAATTAGGAATGTGTAGTTCACTTTCAATTTCTTATTCCCGTTTCATACACATCCTTGCCCTTTAGTTGTATCAAAATTATAATAGCAAATGGCACCACATATTTGAAGACACTATTTTCATAACAATGGGTCTTAATCATAATAAAACATTCAACTCAATTGTCTTCCGTTAAATGAGTAAGTTATATTCATGGCCTATTGTGAGGCCAGACAATAGTCTTAATATCAATATATACATGGTAATGACATGACAGTGTTTCTACTCATAGGTACACTCGAAACAAAGGGGCAATGATCGGGTGCTGACGCTGACTCAGCAGAAATTCTGCGCGGATGGTAGCCAGGACCCGCTAGACATCCTATGGATGGTGCCCATAACTATTTCTACAGAGGAATTTCCTGCTAAGGTGAGCTGATGTCTTCACTAGCACTCCAGACATAATATCTTGTCATCTCGAATCAAAATACTATTGAATATCTATTCATCTTGATTTCCTTATAGATAGCCCGCCCTCACTTCCTTATACAATAAAAGTGTCAATGCTAAATGATTTGCAGCTTCAACAATGTACGCATTGTGCGTTATCAGATAACCAGCGTTCAGATGAAGATTGTGGCAGTAGCCGGCTTTGTAACATAAATAATGACGTTCAAGTAATAATATTTGTAATATGTATGGTTGCAATTGTATTCTTAGTTTAACGCACGGTATGGCACGGTTTCAATATAACGACATGTTGCAGAGTTGAAGTAAGGCGCTGAATGAGTTATATGCATATGTGAGACTGGTACTAGTTGTTGACACCCTTCATATAATTTGTACAGGCGACAATTTGTCCAAGTTTTTCTTCTTATGCAGTATGAGTTATAGCACGGCTATTGCAACTGAGCCGAAGTATTAAATTAACACTGTACTGGACACAATAGATCGTATAACAGCTATAAAGGGTAGTGTATTCAATAGAACCTTCGTTTAATATGAATTCAATAGATATACTCCAGGCAAAATACGGTTTAGAAAAACATAACAAACATTATTCTAAGATGCTTTATTTAAGAATCCAACAAAAATTCCACACTTTCCATTGTTTTTTTTTCTATGATTTATCTATATTGTAGAGCACAAATGTCAGTGAACCAAAATAAAGATAAAAACATTTATTAATATTATTTGACTTTTCAGAAGCTAGTTAAGTTATCGTATTTTGATGTCTGAAATTTTGTTGGATTCTGCGTTTGTTTGATTTTGAGCAGGTATATTATCAATTAAATTGATAATAATGTGCATATTCGGTAGCGCATTGCGATTCCAAATATGCATTTGTTTATGTTTTTATTATTATTTTTGTTTACATTGAGATTTTTGTTTTTGTTTACATTACAGTCTTTGGTTTTGTTGAAATTGATTGTGTATGACAACATTCCCCCGCGACAACTTTTACGTTTTTGATGTAATTCACAAGCAATGTCAACAAAAGCAAAGATTGTAATAAAAACAAACATTCCAATGTAAACAAAAACAAATAAAAAATAAACAAATGCAAATCTGTAATGTAATTTTTTATCATGAAATAAATAATCTAATCTAATGCATTTTTGGAATCGCAATACGCTACTGATCATGTCCGTGATCGGTTCACACCCCATTTTTGATACGCCCTGTAGTTACTAAGAAAATCAAAGGCACACATAGTTTGATAATAAACATTTTGTTCCCAGGTGGCATTGTCTACGGTTTTAGAAAAGCGAACCCAAGAAGTTGTCCTAGAAAATGTCTCAGAGTCGTCATGGGTCAAACTTAACCCTGGCACGGTAAGATTTTTTAATAAGCATGATCATCCGTGTGGCTTTGGAAGTTCGTAGCGCTACGCTCGTAGCCAAAGCTATGGTTTTCCCGCTAAATAAGCGCCTACGTACAGGCGCACGCTAGGCGGGTTATTGGCAGTGAATGTGTTAAAATTAGACAACCCATTTTCTTCCTGTGTTGTCGGATGTAAGTGTGTTGTTGGCCATCGCCCACAATAATCTCATAGTCTACTTCGGTGCCAGTCCTAGGCTAGAAACCATCACATCAATATCACTCAACTTTAAGCATAACATTTTTACAAGTGGCTCTGAAAATTAAATCTCGTAAGTTCTGTCTACTCTTTTGGGAAAACAGGCGTGACTTTTATGCATGTATGATAATCAGTGAGCTAAGTAGTAGTTGGATCCTTTCGAAAGCCGTATCGCTGACGAGGGACACGGCTATGAAAATACAAGCATCAACATCATATATATCCATTAATCCCCATCATACATGTATAATCAACCGAACGTCATCCTCTGCTCTACAATGAATACCCAAGGATCACAACAATAATCAGACTCTAATCTATGTACTCTCAATTTTCGATCCACATTATTTTTCGTTGTTACATACTCACCATTCCAAAACCTCGGACCCATCGACCACCCGATTGTAGCAATTCTACAGATAACGTCGGACATGTTTCTGCTGCCGATACGAACATTATATACCTACTGCTCAAAACAAAATAAGGGCAACTTACATTTATCTATTTTATTGTTAATAATTCATAAGTGGCTAATTAATGATGTCCCGCATCCTTCAGAATCCAACCTCTTTCATGCTGGTGTTTAAGACTAATCGCTGGAAAAAGATATATAAAGATATTACTGTTTAATATAATTTTCACGTAACGCGATCATCAAACTTGTGTCCGCTATTTTCTTTTGAGTAGTATCACATCTTAAACCTATAATACCTTTAACCCTTTCGCCGTCACAGAAAAAAAATGCGAGGTGGCACCCCCACGTTGTTTTTGGACTTCGTATGAAGCCGGTGGCAGGTGGGTGGCAATAGTGACAAACTTGAGTTCAAGTCAGTGGCGGCGAAAGGGTTAAACATACCTACTTTCAAGTTTCTTCGCAATTTTTCGACATAGTCGCTGGGCGCAGTGAACTTATATCATTGGGCCGCTGCCAGTGGTGAGGTCATTAACCTGCGTGAACTGATAATAAATGATAATTATAGTTAAACCGCACATTCACATCACGATAAATAAGAACATCGTTTGGAACCAATTATGATTTACTAGCTGCCGCCCGCGACTTCGTCTGCGTGGACCCGGGATAAAAACTATCCTGTTTTAATAACAGTATAAACTATCTTCGTACACAATTTCTTACAAATCGGTTGAGCCGTTTAAGTGTGATTGAGTCACAAACGTCCAAACTTTCGCATTTATAATATTAGTAGGACTATTGATTTCGAAGGATGTACAAGGAGAAGAATTGTTTTATCCTGCTTTTAATAAGCGGTATATGTATGTTCATAGACATATTTTTTTCACTTCTCATGCTTGCAAAGGTTTGTGCTGAATGTAAGCTGCACAAAATGCCACTTTTATGTGCTAGTGCAAAACTTCTAATTTTATTTGATTTGTTTTTATCTATTTCATTCCGTGTTTTCTATAACTAAATGAATCAAACCAAATAAGCAATGTTTCGATACGTAGGGTAAATCGCGAATAAATGTCCACCCTTCAATAACTGGCCTCCGCATACTAAAAATGAACTCTTGTTTCCCTACAAACAGAATTTGGCAAATTACCCTACTTAAATAATAATTGACTTGACAGTATGAAGTACCCAAGTCTAATCGTAATCACCTCAAGTCACCAGTCGAAAATTTAACATAATAAACGTTCTACAAGCCTATTTTAACTAAACGTTAAAATTAGTTTGTCCTTATCTGTCACTTTGTCATTTGTTGTTGTAAGAAAGGGACAAAGCAAAAAAAAATATTTTCTTGCAAGCGAACTGAAAAGCAGAGTGTATACAACTCGGGCGGGTATATATGAGCAATTTTACCCCTCGACTTAACTATCCATATAACCATCTCAGGGAAAATGGCTCCTTTTACGCACTAGTTGTATAATCTATAATTTGTTGTCGACGACGAAGAAATATTGAAGAGATTACACTCACAACGTATGTCTTGTATTTAGCCCATACAGTGTGACGTAAGATTGTTTTCTCAAAAATGGCCCGCAAAGTGAACATAACTCGCTACATATTGGAAGGTAAAGTGTATAGTAGGTCAGATCTAAATAAAAAAATAAAAAACATTGCAGGCCGCCTGGACTGTTATATATAAATTCCTTTATTTGTCGAGTACCAAATAAAAAAAAGTAGAAGCTGGCATATAAAAGACGGCACAGCTCGTGTTCAGCCAATTCAACTCGTATTTTTCTGTTGCAAATACGACGTTTTTGTATGTGTCTCAAATAGTTTGCGTTTATTGGTGGAAAAATACACTTGAGATTCTGTTTAAAAAAAACGGCGGGAAATCGTAAATATTTTCACGTTGTGCAACGATGTTGTAAAGTCTATATAAATTTAGTATTTTATGTTCTCCCATTTTTGAGAAAAGCACTATATTAGCCTCAGCCGGAATGGCAATTGCAGGCTTCGTATTATAATTAAACAAATACTCAGCCTGCAATTGCCTCCTTCCCGGCCACGGCAATAATGTACTATTGGACGCGCCCTTAATTATACTTTATTGTGTCAGGTGGGTTACTACCGCACGCGGTACGAGCCCGGAATGCTGGTGCAGCTGGTGGGCGCGGTGCGCGACGGCTCGCTGCCGCCGCTCGACCGGCTCGGGCTGCTCGACGACTGCTTCGCGCTCGTGCAGGCCGGGCACACGCACACGCACGAGGTACTGTTGGGTATCAGGCGGGGTACTACACGCGGTACGAGCCCGGAATGCTGGTGCAGCTGGTGGGCGCGGTGCGCGACGGCTCGCTGCCGCCGCTCGAGCGGCTCGGGCTGCTCGACAACTGCTTCGCGCTCGTGCAGGCCGGGCACACGCACACGCACGAGGTACTGTTGGGTATCAGGCGGGGTACTACACGCGGTACGAGCCCGGAATGCTGGTGCAGCTGGTGGGCGCGGTGCGCGACGGCTCGCTGCCGCCGCTCAACCGGCTCGGGCTGCTCGACAACTGCTTCGCGCTCGTGCAGGCCGGGCACACGCACACGCACGAGGTACTGTTGGGTGTCAGGCGGGGTACGACACGCGGTACGAGCCCGGAATGCTGGTGCAGCTGGTGGGCGCGGTGCGCGACGGCTCGCTGCCGCCGCTCGACCGGCTCGGGCTGCTCGACAACTGCTTCGCACTCGAGCAGGCCGGGCACACGCACACGCACGAGGTACTGTTGGGTGTCAGGCGGGGTACGACACGCGGTACGAGCCCGGAATGCTGGTGCAGCTGGTGGGCGCGGTGCGCGACGGCTCGCTGCCGCCGCTCGACCGGCTCGGGCTGCTCGACAACTGCTTCGCGCTCGTGCAGGCCGGGCACACGGACACGCAGGAGGTACTGTTGGGTGTCAGGCGGGGTACGACACGCGGTACGAGCCCGGAATGCTGGTGCAGCTGGTGGGCGCGGTGCGCGACGGCTCGCTGCCGCCGCTCGACCGGCTCGGGCTGCTCGACAATTGCTTCGCGCTCGTGCATCATTAATTTGGTTTTACTCGCGTTCAAGACACTATTATTAGTCTTGCACCACTGAGCAATACGTTCTAAATCTGAATTTAATTTGTTTTCTGCTGAGTTGGTTTCGTGAGGTTTAAATGATACATATATTTGAAGATCATCAGCGTACATATGATAATTACAATTATTTATATTCTTTATAATATCAGCACTATACAAAATAAACAATAGCGGTCCTAAAATAGAGCCTTGTGGCACTCCCCGTTTCACAGCCAAAAGTCTGGAGACTGATACATTCCCGTTTTCATCACGTGCTTCGACAGATTGGGTTCGCCCAGTAAGGTAACTCGCAAACCAGCTGATAGAACCTGTGTGAACTCCATAGAAAGCCAGCTTGGATAGTAAAAGTGTAGTTTTTAAGGCTCGAGAGAAATCCAACAATACTAACAACATTTTTACCACCATCCCGAGCAGCCAAGATGTCATCTACTACGTCTAGTAATGCTGTCGTTGTGCTACGAGCTTTCCTAAAACCAGACTGTTTCTTAGGCAGGATCTCATTCGCCTCTAAATAATCTGTTAGCTGTAAGCACACAACTCTCTAAAATTTTTGATAGGAATGGCAGGATACTAATCGGACGGAAATCTTTCAAACAAGTTGGGTTAGGTATTTTAGGGATTGGTTTAATTGTAGCATATTTCCACGAGTCAGGAAATACACCCGATTCAATTTGTTGATAATAGAGGTGATTATTGAAAGCGTATAAGGTAGCGTCAACAAAATCATATTTACCGTAATGCCATCGGTACCTTGTGCATTAGTGGTAATCGACTTTATTGTGTTGAGTACATGTGTTTCGCTGACTGGTCTGAGAGAGAAAACTGAGGTACCAAACCTGTCGAACCCTAATTTGGTTAAAAGATGTCTACGCTTGTATCTCCCGGTAGAGTCAGAAAATGCTCATTTAAATTGTCCGGGTTACTTATATGTACTGGAAGTTCAAGACCTTTACGTTTGAAATTGGCAACATCGTTTTTTGTTTTTCCACAAAACGCGCGGTGTTGTTAAGTGTTTGTTGATTTCTTGGTTGAAATATGCAGTTTTCTCGCTGTAGATGGCTGAAGTCACTATGTGTTTTAAATCTTTGTAATATTTAGTGTGCGAGTCTAAGGGCCTGTTTCACAATCGCCGGATAAAGTTATCTGCCAGTTAAAATTATTGCTATCCTTTTTTCCCGTCATATAAAAGAAAAGTGACAGCCAACATTTATCTAACGGATATGTTTTAACTGGAGATTGTGAAACAGGCCCTTACTTGGTTAATTTGCTCCGAGCATGCGCTTCATCGCGAAACTTCATCATGCTTTTAACTGTAAAAGTTATCCACGGGTATGATTTGTTTTGAATGCGAACTGATTTGACTGACGCGAATTCATCAAAAAGCTGTAATATATAAGTATTAAACTTGTTAACCATATACGTGGGCTGTTCCGAAAGTTGTTAGCTGCTCCGGCTCTACTCAAGCGATTACAATATTATTTATACCATTGTGAGGGATATTTATATGCTAATTATGGCCATGATTTTTTTATAAATTAATGTGATTCGTTTTTTTATTATACAGGGAGGAACATTTCCTTGGACTAAGCTGAAAGGACAGTGTTATATAAGTGACGTACAAACGATCTATTATAAATGATAAGCTGGATTTAAAAGAAAAAAAAAACATAAAAATCGAAATATTTTATCTTAGTGACAACCCTAATACTATACATAGTTATTATTTTCATTTGAAATTGACAAATGTCACAAGTCACAAGAAAAGTTCACATCCGATGTTCACGTCATTGAATCTGCTGGATAGGGTTGAAACATACAGTTTTTTTCACCAAAGTTTAACAAGTTGTATCTCGGTAACCGTTAGAAATATTAACATGGTTACTAGGTGAGAAGTAAAGCACTAAACCTGATCTATATCCCATTTGCTTAAAAGTCCATCGATCTGTTCCACCCAGTATATTTTTAACTGAAAGCTGTTTTGTATGGAGTTACGAATTGCTTAGAAAAAAACGGCAATTTTAGGCACAATTCAATGACTTTTGTATTGAAATCTTAGAAAATCGAACTTAAATTTACCCGGGACTAATTATTCTGTTTCTTTTGCTATTTCCAATGTATAAATCAATAAATAATGTTATAAGTGTATATACATTTTTTTTACATATCAGAAATTTTTACGTTTAACGAAAGACTCATTCTTGACACCTATTAAATCATAATAATGTTTACTCAATCAACACGATTTATACGTGAAAAAACCGTCGAGATTCGTAATTAGCAGCACCTAAAAAAACGAATTGTTTTTTAACAAATACTGTTTATAAAATGACAGCACATATGGAGTCTCAATTACTGATTTTCATGACTGATGGTTAGGCTTCGACGCTTCGAAGTAAAAAATAAATAAAATAAAAACTAAGCGTTTTCTAAAAATATATTTACAGCACTTCAATAAGTACTTAAATATCCCTCACAATGGTATAAATAATATTGTAATCGCTTGAGTAGAGTCGGAGCAGCTAACAACTTTCGGAACAGCCCTGGTAGTTAACATCATTTGTTGCAATACTGTTCCATGAGATAGACTCGACGCGCTCGTTAAATACTGTTAAATCAATGTATTTAATGGGCCGATATGTTATCCAATGAGGTTGGGGCTTGTTTGTTTTGACAGAAATTTCAAATGTAATAAACGCATGACTGCTAAGATCTTTAATATAGTTGACGCATAAATTTGTGACACAGGTATTCGAGCAAACTAGGTCTATCAGGCTAAATGACGAAGAATCTTATAAAGCAACGGAATTATCTTTCGGATTACTAAGATTACACAACTTAACATGGGTGAATCATGGCGCTATAAAAAATATTAATTAAAAAAAAGAAGGTGCATTTAGAATTTAACAAAGACTTATTCTAACCGCTTTAGTTCATGTACAAATTGTAACTACGTGATAATGATAATAAACATGACTCACGATAGTTTAAATCCAAAAAAATAATAGACATACATGTATAAAAGCAATAGGGTTGTGGTGTCTCAAAATGTATTATTACTCCAAAAGAAAGAAGTAATATGCTTAGCGACGAAAATTACCAACTCACATTCAGATATTAAAAAAAATTACGAAGCTACAAACGTTTAAATATTGCTTGTAGGGAGATAGAAAACGCTCGGGGATCGTTGGACACTCGAGTTTCATAGTAAATGACAATCGTTTCAGATGAAGGTGCGTTTTGCGGAAAAGGAACAGAATATACCCTCTCCAAATTTTGGACACTTGTTTGTGATTATTGAATCCCCCGCTTTACTTTATCTTTTTCGAGAAAATTCAACATTATTGGTTATTTTATTTGATGTTGTCAACACACCCCTATTGTTACAGTCCCTGAAACTAATTGAGGCGTTCGGCAACGAGTCCAACTTCACCGTCTGGTCGTCTGTCTCAAACTGCCTCTCCAAGCTGAGCGCGTTGTTCTCGCACACGGCTCTGGACAAGCCTCTGAAGAACTATGGGAGGCAGTTGTTCGGGCCCGTGACGAGGCGCCTCGGATGGGACGCGGAGGACAAGGAGAGCCATCTGGACACGCTGCTGCGTAGTCTCGTGCTCAACAAGATGATCAGCTTTGAAGATCCGGAGACCATCAAGGAGGCTAAGAATCGGTCAGTAGGTTGACATTATTTTATTACTTACTAGCTGCCGGGCCCGGCTTCGCACGGATTACCCGTTTTCCCGTAGGAATGAAGCATTTTCCCGCGGTAAAAAGTTGCTATATGTTCATCAGGGATAATGTCGGCTTCTAATGGTAAACGAATTTTTCAAATCGGTCCAGTAGTTTCGAAGCCTATTCAATACAAACAAACAATCAAATCTTTCCTGTTTATAATATTAACGATATGATACAGAGAAAGAATATAATGGACAAATAAACCATCTTCATCTGTAGCCCCCGACAGGATAATAATTTAATTCAATAAATAATCTGTTTCGTGATAAGGGTGTTTATAATATTTGTGTAGATTTATTTAGGAATTACGAACTGTGGGTACCAGTTGCTCAGGCCAGTGATGTAGTCCCGGCCGATTTCGGCCACAGCGACTGCGTTCAAGTATGCTGTCGACGGTCTTGTGCTCGCATGTGACTTATGTAGCCAATCTTTTTCGTGAAGGTCCTCGCACATTGCGGACATGTGAGCACACCGTTGACATAATTATAGTTGATTGCCGCACTGGCCGCACCGCCTGGCTTTCAAAGCGTTGCGCTTGGAGTCTAGCTCGGAGCGCCGCTCGGTTTCAAAATCAAATACTTTTGATTGAACAAGCTGTCGCCACTCCGGTCTTTAACAGCCTCCTTCTTCCTACTTGTTCCACGGTAGCGTTTCAGATACTGAACCACTTTTGCTGTATGAGGTATCAATCAATTAGAAATTATGCTCCGGGTGAGATAGGCTAACATCATGAAATATTTTTTGAAGTGAAAACTTCTTTAGCGGCGCTGAGCACTTTTTGGGATGGGGAAAAATGGTTAAATACGCGAGTTTTGTGACGTCTGATATGAAGGAGGTCACTTTTTGCTGCTAGCCGATTCAACTTCATTCAAAACTGAACGCTATTCGTAAGACTATAAAGCCGTTAAACACTTTTTGCAATGGCATATTCTGCAAATGAATTTGTAATTTTGTCCACGCGTCCTTCACCGTTTTGCTATTGAGAAAATTCGAATAGTTCAAATTTGGACGTTATTCCTAAGAACATAAAGCTTTGAAAAATATTTAGCAATGGCAAAAACAAATTGGTTGGCGGCGGCGACGTTGGGGAACGGCGCGGGGCAAGCGGCGGGGCACCGGCGCCGGCCCGGCGAGCTGCGATGCGTCCCACTACCAGATCAAACCACACACAGCAATGACGCGTCCGTGATTTTCATATTAACATTTTTGAAGTGAAAACTTCTTTAGCGGCGCTGTGCACTTTTTGGGATGCGGAAAAATTGTTAAACTCGCGACAGGTGTCACGTGACCGTAAATGCTTACCAGATTCGGGACGCGGCTTGGAGGCGGGGGGGGGGACCGATGCCGTAGTGGCGATGCGTCGCTTACCCGTTCGGCCGACACACAATAAGTTCTCACGCGCTAATTTGCAAGTGAAATAGTTTACTTCTGTTGCTACGGTATTCGTCGATTCAAAATGACAAAATATTCAAGTTTTCACTTCTGCCGGCACTCCCGGAGTGCAACCCAGTCTTTTATTTTTTCAGTCAGTTTGCCATAGAGTCTGGATACAGATTTTTTTTGATCTTTTTATGCTTGTGCACTTTCAATGTACATTATTTTGTCCAAGATCGGTCCTAAGGTTTTTGAGTTACCTATTCCTGAGTGCCGTAAGTTTCCTATGAAGATACCTTTTTAAATTACGGTATAGCGTAGTGTTTTTTAATGCGGGTTTACTAGTAGAAAGTACGGAATCCTTCGTTGTGCGTGGTCCAACACCCACTTGGCCGGTTTTTATTTATTATTTTACGACTGGGGTTATCTTCGAATAAACATATGTGTGTCTATTACTTTGGTACGCTAACCCTGATATATGCGGCTTCGTGAGATTCGTCCCGGATGAAAGAGAAGATAAAGGAAAGCGAAGGAGCTATTTACACCGTGTAACATGGATTGCAATAATAGTACATTGTTTAACGAGGGGCGGAAGTGGAATATTGCGAACAAGAGTCTATCGGCTTTTGATGACTCGAGTTTGCAATATTCTTACGCCCGTGTTATACACAATGGTTTTCATCACATTTGCGAGGAAACAAATACATTTTAGATGAAATTAATACAAATCGTAATAAACACTGCATCATGTCAGTCGTC
Organism: Epinotia ramella; assembly: GCA_947578815.1. Taxonomy (NCBI): domain Eukaryota; kingdom Metazoa; phylum Arthropoda; class Insecta; order Lepidoptera; family Tortricidae; genus Epinotia; species Epinotia ramella. Next base: position 12,115,595 of record OX388210.1, read on the forward strand.
CATTTTGTTGAATTTGACGTGAGGCGCGTATGGCAAAGACCCTTCGGTATACAGCCACGATTTAAAACACTTAAAAACATTTTACATAGACACTAAATAACTACATATTAAATCTGTAAATAATTCAGTTAAACATGTTTAAGTAGTTTTTTAAGTTTAAATTTATTTATAAATACATTTTGAGACATCGTATTTGATATAAAACCTCTTTGCTTTGTAACTGCCGCATGAGTGACAGATAGAATTTAAGAAAAAAACCATTACGCCCGTGGGCGTAACACAGGCTATTACAGCTCTGTATGTCTGCGCATTATGAAGCCCTTTTCGAGCAAGTGTGATGAAAATAAATAAACACGTTTTTGGCGCCATTAGGTTCGACCTTATGCAGCATTTTTAGGTTCCTTCAGTTCCTTGACGGCCAAAAGACTAATGCACTGCTTATTCACAAACGTCCGTCAAACCTGAAAATGCCGTTAAAATCCGTTTGTTACTTTGACATTTATGTTAAGTTGTATGAAGTTCGACTCGAGACTTGAAGTTGAACTAACTTTTTGTTACAGTTTCGAGAAGCACGTATCGGGCGCGGCCACACTGCCCGCGGACCTGCGCTCCGCGTGCTACCGCGCGGTACTCGCTGATGCAGACGAGCCCATGTTCCAGCGGTTCCTAGAACTCTACCGCTCCGCCGACCTACATGAAGAGAAAGACCGCATCAGCCGCGCGTTAGGAGCCGTGAAAGACCCGGAGCTGTTGAAACGCGTCCTAGACTTTGCTGTCTCGGTGAGTCACTTGTATATACATAGTATAGTGGACGGGCCCTCGTTCCAGCGGTTCCTGGAGCTGTTCCGTTTCGCCAACCTCCATGAGGAGAAGGACCGCATCAGTAGTGCGTTAGAAGCCTTAAAAGTTCCGGAGCTGGTCGAAGGCCTGCTGGATAGCGTGACTACCAACAATGTTTCAGTAACTGTAAAAGTATCGAAGATAGACCGTTTTTTCACTCGAAAATAATCTGTTGCAAATCCCATATTATGGAAAAAGCATCTCGTTGCACGGTCCAGCATTTCCTACTAGACTAGCGTTTTGTTATCTACGAGGGGTGATCCAAAAGTAATGATAATCGGCATAAAAAACAGAAGTTATCCGTTATATATCATTTTTAATTATTAAATACACTCTTTATTAGTTTACTTACCTATATAATATATTAAAAATGTTTTAATTTTGCTACATATAAATAAAAAACTTTGGATAGACGAAATGAAGACTACTTTTTACATCGACGCAATTCCACCGATTTTATTGACGAGTTTTCAATATCTAAGAATAAGAAGTAATAGTAAAAGAGTTGGTCTAGATTACACTGTAGGTAACTAGTTTTATAGAATTCACAAGCCTGAAAAACAGTCCTGGTACTCTGCAAGCTCAGCCAAGAAAAAAACTCATACTATTGGTACTTTTTTTTCTTTGGTTTTTTCTGAGACGGCCCCACTTAATTGCTATAGAATTATGATGTATCACTCTCCCTTCGTATTTATATTCATATATTTGTAACCTAGGTTCACCCTGTTTAAAAAAAAAAAACTATGTATTGATGGCCAGAAAAACCTACCTTGAACTTAGTTACGTGAGCTGTGCTTTAAAAAAACGATGACATGAGTTTAATTTATTAATTTCGTGGCATCAAAATAAATAAACTTTAAATTGTATATTTTTATTTTTTTATTTCCACACTAGAATTTTGCCAACACCGCCCCAAACATGTAACAAAATATCCTCTGATTTTACTGACGGCAGAATATATTCCATACCATCATATTTATTTAGCTATTAAAAAAAACAAATGAATGAAATCTTTTTTTTTTAGTTTTTAGTGTATTATTGAATAATTGCACAATAGGAATGACAATCACAAATTATCATCACGAGACCAAATCATGCTGATTATCATTACTTTTGGATCACCCCTCGTACTTACAGACTAGAATATACAAGCCCTTCATTACAACAGTCTTGTTTTTTTTTAATACTTTGCCAACTCACAGAAAAGATTCGTCTCCATATAACACTCAACACGAAATATGAGTCCTTGTAAATAATTATTTATTTTTACATGACAGGATGAAGTGCGCGCCCAAGACACTGTGTTCGTGATCGTGTCGGTGGCGGTGAGCAGGAACGGGCGCGACTTGGCGTGGCAATTCTTCAAGGAGCACTGGCAAGATTTCATGGATCGCTACCAGGTTCCTATAGCTTTTGTTTCATCTCTTTTTGTTACACTAGTATTTCGGATTAAATCAATCAAGACATCTAAAAGTGACATTGGCACACTGACATCTTTGTTACATGAGAGCAAATACAAACTTTATATGGAAGACTGAAGGTTGCTTTGATGCGTACGCCATAAGCCCATAACACCTATCTATATTCGTTATTAGCAGTGCGGGCACGTCAACACACCACACCTTTAGGTGATTTTGGCGTTCAAACGGTGAAAAAGTAGACTGACGTCGTGTCCGAGCCTACAGAGTTTACGTGAATGTGAATACATACAATACACTGAATTATTATCAAACATACATTGAGTTTGAGTTTTAAGATAAGCCTACGATTTCCTATTTTAGCATTTTTTGAATGTTTACAGGGCGGTTTCCTTCTGGCGCGGCTAGTGAAGTCCACCACCGAGAACTTCGCCTCGGAGTCCGCCGCTCAAGAAATCGAAGACTTCTTCCGCACACACCATTCGCCGGGCACTGAGCGCTCCGTACAGCAAGCGTTGGAGACAGTTCGCCTCAACGCGGCCTGGCTGCGCCGCGACCTCGCCTCCACCACCACCTACCTGCAGTCCTACCACTGACGCCCGCCGGTAACTATACAATAAAAATAATTGAATAACCTCTAGCGGCCCAACAGGAAAGATTACCTTTTGTTTCGCTTTACAATCGAACGAATCAAAACAAGTGCAACTCTGTTCCAATTTAAAGTGCTATCAATTCCATTGAAGAGAGTCATTTCAATAGGCCTTTAAGCGGCTAGAGGATAATAGTGAAACAAAACAATATTTAATAATTGCGCCGACGTTCCCGTGTCGACATAGTACCTAGTTGTTTACCCATAACCCAAGGCTTATTGAGCTTACTATGGGAATCAATAAGCCAATCAATGATGTAATATAAAAAAACCGGCCAAGTGCGAGTCGGACTCACGCACGGAGGGTTCCGTACCATTATCTATAGAAACGGCAAAAAAAACACGTTTGTTGTATGGGAGCCCCCCTTAAATATTTATTTCATTTTGTTTTTAGTATTTGTTGTTATAGCGGCAACAGAAATACATCATCTGTGAACATTTCAACTGTCTAGCTATCGCCGTTCTTGAGATACAGCCTGGTGACAGTCAAAAAGGCAAAAAAAAACACGTTTATTGTATGGGAGCCCCCCTTAAATATTTATTTTGTTTTTAGTATTTGTTGTTATAGCGGCAACAGAAATGCATCATCTGTGAAAATTTCAATTGTCTAGCTATCGCGGTTCCTGGTGACAGACAGACGGACGGAGCGAAGTCTTAGTAATAGGGTCCCGTTTTTACCCTTTGGGTACGGAACCCTAAAAAGAGGTAGATACGTTGTCTATATGAAATGCCGTGTTGCGACTTTTGGAGGGCTTATAACCTATCTACCTCTTTTTGGGTTCCATAGCCAAATGGCAAAAAACGGAACCCTTATGGATTCGTCATGTCTGTCTGTCTGTCTGTCCATCCGTATGTCACAGGCATTTTACTCGAAAACTATAAGGTGTAATTAAATAAAATTTTGAGGATAGGTGTATTTTGTTAGCCGCTACATAGTTTTGTAATTAATTAATAAAAAAAAAATTGTGGTGTGTGGGGTGCACTCCATACATAAAACTGAGTCAAAAAATTTTTTTTTCATTGCTAGCCCACGTGTGGCACATCAATCGATAGGCCTTTCAAAATAAATATAAGGTTTTTTTTTATTAAGTGAATAGAGTCGGAGATAATCGCCTCGAAAGTCACTAAAATTGTGCCCCCCCCCCTCTAATTTTTGAACCGTGTATTTTAAAAATATGAAAAAAATCATGGACATAGTACTTATTAAATTCTTTCAGCGAAAATTGTTTTGAACAAGATCGGTTCAAAGGTTTTTGAGACATTTCTAAAAAACTGCCTTTCTTAAAGAAAAGGACGTAAGCGCCGTAAGATTTCAGTAACGATACGACCTTTTTAATAGACACGGAACCCTTCGTTGTGCGTGGTCCGACACGCACTTGGCCGTTTTTTTTATATTACATCATTGATGGGAATAGTTAGATTTGTGTAAGACTGTCCCCTAATATTTATTATTTATTTAGTACCATCTCTACGATTGCCCAGTTTTATTGCCCCGCTTTCGAGTTTTATTGCCTCAGTCGTTACATTGATTGAGGGTAAGTCATAGAGCTCCACTCGCACCGCACCGAGGTCTCCGTGTACCATATGTAGGATTCCTGTCCTTTGTGATTTTTGCCAAATACGAATCAGCTAACCAGAAAAACCGTAGTGTCGATTACAATCTGAACTTTAAATCCTTACCTAGTTTCGCATAAACTACAATGTGTGTGTGTGTACCATACACATGTGTGAACAATGTTTTTTTGTTTTAGGACCAAATGACACAAGGCTGAAACTACAACGAAGTCCAGTTAACGTTTCAATAGATCTTTATCAAATAAGCTGAGCTGCTAGCATTTTGAGTTATTTATTTCCCAGTGACATTGTTATATGTTAGCCGTGACATTGAGAAAGAGTATTTTTAAATGTTGTTGATTATCGTATTTTAAACTTCATAATAACAGTTTCAAATTATTGTGGTTTATTTTACCAACATCATGCCTGTTAATTAAATTCAATTCTAGAACAACACAAGCACTTTCAATCGTTTTGTAAACATAGCGACTGTCTCTTGACTACTTACTAAAATGTAAGGTTTAGGCGCATACGGTCCCCCTCGCAAAATGCCCCTCTACCAAAATTACGTCCCATTCGCAAAACGTCTCCTTTGCAAAGGGTCCCTTGTGCAAAATACCCCATTCGCATAACATACCTTTCTCAAAAAGTCTATTAAGCGAGAAGCGGCACATTTTGCGAAAGGTACGTTTTGCAAACGGGACATTTTGCGAAAGGGACGTTCTACGAAAGGGACATAATTTAAGTGAAAGGACGTTTTAATAACGGGACATTTTGCAGAAGGGCCATTTTGGGAAAGGGATGCTTTGCGTAAGGGAAAAAGGGACATTTTGCGAGTGGGACCGTATGCGCCTTAACCAAATTTAGTATGTCTAAAATAATATATGTATTACTATAAAAGCCGCGAAGTTAGTATACTCGCGAATCGAATGGATTGCGGCCTTTACCTTTTGTCCATTCCTTTCCTTTATATTATAATATAATACCCAAATTCAAACATTTGCATTTTACTACGAAAATAAGGGGTCTTAAATAAGACGTCATTTCATTTCAGAGGCTCTAGTATAAGTTTTACCGAAACAAAACGTTACTACCGCGTTCGCGTTTAGCTGTCAAATCCCATACAAATTGAGGGTAAAACGCAAACGCGATCGTAAAGTTTTGTTTCGGTAAAACTTATACTAAAGCCTCTGAGCTTGTTTGAGAATAAAAAACTTGCCTTTATCTTGACATTGATCACCCGGTTTTCAAATGGGTTGAGAAAAACGCAAATTAAAATGCGGGTTATAAGTCCATCCATAAGTATCTACACTCCTACACTATCATTCCCGTGGAGTGGATTTCAAAATACCATGACTGCGTGCATGAAGATTCGCAGTAGGTACATAGTGGACCAGTTATTTTACTTACAAATACTTTAATCGGAAATGTCGGATGGCATTTAGATTGATTGTGCTAGACAAAATTCACATTAGTTTAGAACACTGATGCTAAGTCGCATGAGTCTAACTAGATTTCCACTGCAGCAAGAGTTAAGACAAGTTTATCATTATTTTTAACTCTTCAATACTCGACCGAGTCTGAATAGGCTACTGTTAGAGAAGCTATAGTTAGAAGATTTAACATGTATTATAATGTGTAAAATATTATTTTAATTTATGTTTAGATAATGTTACGAGTTTTGTAATATTGGTGCTGAGAGCATTATTTTTGTTTTATTTCTTTATTCTGGGAAAGTACAATTGTTTGTAACATTAGTGTATACAATGTCCATACTGACACAACAAACTGTAGTAGCATATTTAATTTAATTTACTAGTATACAATAGTTTCTTACGCCTACCACACGACAAGTACCCGGCAACTTGCACACACATCATTTAATCAAGTACCTATAGCAAATGAATCGTTTAGAGGCGTGCAAGTTCAGTCAAAATTTTTGTGATCTTAAAATAATGAAATGAAGTTACCATCGTTTATTAGTGTCTTATCGCTGTCTTTGCTGAATTGTTTTGTAAGACTGTGTTATTGCAATAAATGGTACAAGAACGTAAGGGTTTTATTTATCCTACTTTAAAATACAGCCAGTCACTTAACCCTTTTTCAAAGTGGCAGTTAATAAATGACAACTGTGATCTGTGGTCGTTAGAAGAGAAGAAACTGGCCATCGTTTTCTTCCGTGTTTAGTGGCTTTTTGCTGCTTAGGCCAATGTCAAGTCGAAGGAGATTTGGCTTTACGGATCTGTGGAGTGCACCTAAAAATGTTGCCTAAGAGACTAATCATACAGAAACACTCTATATGAATAGCAATAATAATAGTGGATAAAAAGATAAGTACTTATATTCATAAATAGTTATCATTTTATTTTATTTCTATCAATTAAATAAGCCAGTCTTGGCGAGTTTGGGCTCAAAACTGGCCGTGAGTTGAACTTTGAGTTTTATTAGTAGACTAGCTGATGCCCGCGGCTTCGCCCGCGTGGTTATAGGAAAATGTAACATATTGAATTTTCCCGTGGGAATTCGATGTTTTCCCACTGGAAAAAGTAGCCTATGTCACTCTCCAGCCTCTAAACTATCTCCATACAAAAACTCACATTAATACGACGCTCCGTTGCGACACGCGAGAAACACACACACACACACACACACACACACAAACTTTCGCATTTATAATATTAGTAAGAATTACAGAGACAGAATTGAGTTGTAGTTTTACACTTGAAGATGAAGTATTTCGTTTGTTTTATAAACTGGAAGCAAATAAACTAATTACAGACATAGATATACCTTATGTCAATGTATATGCAAAGTTTCGTCAAAATCCAACACGTAGTTTTAAAATGAGAGCGTAACTACGTTTGTATGGGATGGTGAAATTCGGCCGAGCTTACTGCGGACTCTTAACGTTGGACCATACAGGGCGGAGCCGTGCAAAGGTTGCGCGGTACAGTCGCTCGTTCGTGAAACACTTATTTGTATCGCTGATAAAAATAACCTTGTGTCTGGACGCTAGCGGGGCGACCAGCGCGGCGCGTCATACATTTGATCGAGTTGAATCCATCAACGCACGCTCGACGCCCCGCAGCCTGCTGGCGTCCAGACCGCGGCCTAAAGGGCTGTGGTATGTCGTGACCGAGGAGTGATTGCGACAACCGAGGTAAATAAAAATATATTTTGGTAAAACAATACATCTATATTGCACTATAACATCTCACTTGGGTATTGTACAAATCGGGTGTTTTTAAATTCACTAGATACAATATTTAAATGGAAAAAAATACACTGATGCCAATCAAATTCTAGCAGGTGCACATAAGGAAATTATTTGCCCATACACAAAAGTAGAAATAAATTCATTATACGGGGAACATTATTCGAACAAAACACATCTTATGACTAATTGAAGACTTTAAGCTGTACAAAAATATCTCCGGCATTTATAATATACAATCCTTAGAGCTTAGCGGTGCTTACAGACAAAGAATGTAAGGTTCCAGGCACATAACTTTAAACCGAGAGTAATTAGGTAGATAACTATTAACACTGTATTGCTTTTCAAGATTTCATTACAACCGTTATAAAGCGATGGAGAAGGAATCTCGTATCGTCAACAATGTGAGATTTATATACGTAACACACTATATTATTTTACTAATTTAATTGTTTATATACAAAACACGCCGTATTTATATCATCCATGGTCCTGTTTTCCACATACTACATACACAATAAAACTGACTAACCCACTTTAGGGCAAGTGGTTTTGTTTTAGTCGTGTTACAACAATTACATGAATCGTTTTAAAGACGATAACAGGAGTTATTCAAATGAAATTTGAACTAGAAGATAGTGTAAGACTTTTATGTATATCGAAGGTATTCTGGCACGTTTAGGTATACTGGGTATAATAGAGTTCAAATTACAATTGACATTGCTGTTCCACCACAGATGATACGACATCCTAAAAGGCAACTTGAAATCAATATTCTATTTCAATTACGTACCTACTATAAATTGTGTACCGTAAAACGGGATTAATTGTTTTTTTGGATGGATGCAGACTTTTCTAGGTTTTTTCTTTTTTTATTAAATTATCATGCATGGTCGGTTTGGACATTTATAATCAGACAAACTCAAGCACTTTAGTACTACACGATCATTCATCATCATCACTTAATCTTCCAGCTCAGCTAACATGGCATGGTCCATGACTGTCGGTGCAACTGGTATTACACATCAACATATTTCAGACATCCATAGGAACCGATGATAAGTGAAAATTAGACCAGAAAATTTAAATTGTTTGGTTTCTGTTAACCCCGTTTTATAGTATGTCACTATGCATTACTTTATGGGTCTATTTTTATTTTACTCACGCGCCACAAGTCACTGCAAATAATTTGCCAATGTCGTTGTTGTCATGTAATTAAAGAACTGTCAGGCCCCTATCACACAAACTTGACAATTGTCACCTCACGACGACAATTCTCCGTACTGCTGATCCACAAGTAACCTAGCGACCACCTTAACTTCTAGAACAAGTAATGTATGGCGAATTGTCAGTGTCAGGTGACAATTGTAAAGTTGGTGAAATAGGGGTCTGGTCTTCCGATCGGCCCTACCTATGCTTGAGATTATTTGAGGTGGCCGAATTGCGTCATAATAGTCCATTCAAAAAGCAATCTACCGCCCAAGGTACAAAATTCCAATGACAGATTTACTGATTTGAAAAATGGTTTTAGGAAACCCATAATAATTTTGAACGAGCTATCTAATGGCCGCTCCACACGATGGGCCATCCTGACCCATCATACAGGCGCGGCTATGCGGTAGAACGAGACATAAATATGTCTTACTCCCTTTAACGCATAGTTGCGTCCTGTATGATGGGTCAGGATGGCCCATCGTGTGGAGCGGCCATAACGATACCCCACACCATGGGTTTAACGAGAAAAAATATTTAAAATATAATTTTTTTCCAAGATTTTATTGTACTGTTTTGTCGGCGTGATTGATTTATATACCCATGTTGAATCACAGTTTTCTAGTAGTAATGGTTACTGAGCTAAGCCGAAAACGGACGGACGGACAGACGGACATGGCGAAACTATAAGGGTTCCTTGTTGACTACGGAACCCTACAAAGTCGGCTACATTAAATAATCTCAAGCATAACTACAACATTAACTTTCTGTTTGCCTCGACTTGAGGCCGCGGTAAAGTAGTAAGTGTATAAATCTACTAACAGTCTGCCTACTTGAATCTCCAGTCTATATTGTAATTGCATATCTTTCTTTAAGTAACACACGCTAAGAATACTTTTCTTGTTTTCATTACACACTATTTTAAAACTGTCACGAGATAACCGAATAGGAAATGCTAAGAACTAGTACATTGTTGAGGTATAAATAATTCCATGACTAGAAAAATCCAACCGATACGATTAATATGTAGGAGTGTTTTTCCAGGCAATACCTCAGACATAACGTTAATTGTAATTACTTCTAATATTGCCGTGACACCCGATGATTTTATCACAAGAAAATGATTATTGGTAAACTACCTTGCTTTAGTAAGTTACTTCTAAAGATTTTATGTCTGTAATATCGCCCGAATAAATCTCCGCGAAATACGCCTTCACCATTCTATTTGTAAAGCATACAGTACTAGTTGCCGTCGAAAAAAATATGCTTAAGATTAAATGCATCGTTTGTTTTAGAGAAACGTGCCATCCATAACTATGGTTAGGGCGCATAACGTCCCACTAGCAGAATGTCCCTTTCGCGAAACGTCCCTTTCCAAAATGTCCCCTACGCAAAACGACCCTTCTGCAAAAGGTCCCGTTCGCAAAAAGTCCCTTCACATAAATAAAGTCCCGTTCGCAAAACGTCCCTTTCGCAAGTATGTTATATTAGGGTTATCAAGCGGGTCTAAAGTATTCATGTAGCCCCTAGGGAAAAATGCATTTTACAAAATATCTTAATCTGACCAATAAAAAAATAGCTCCCGATATTAAGACCACCAATCATAATATTGGCCATCTCTTATCCCATGAGAAGACTCCTAGTTTCTACTTAAACAAGCTTTTTCCAGACGGGACATTTTGCGAATGGGTCATTTCGCAGACGGGACGTTTTGCGAAAGGGGCGTTATGCAGTAGGGACTTTAGCGAAAGGGGCTTTCTTCAGAAGGGACGTTTTGCGAAAGGGGTGGGACCTTTTGAGAAAGGGACGTTTTGCGAATGGGGTATTTTACATAAGGGACCATTTGCAGAGAAGACGCTTTGCTAATGGGACGTCATTTTGGTGGAGGGACGTTTTGCGAGTGGGACGTTATGCGCCCAAACCATAAATATTACGCTTGGTGTTTAGTTTGCAGAGTATCGCGACTTACGTAACTAATAATCTAGGGCCGAATACACACGAACATTAGAAACGTTACGTTTGCGAAATAGGATGTCTAATATACACAAGGTGTCGGACATTTCTCTGCCGTATGGATACGACCTTAGGGTTCACACAAACACACACACACTCACAACTCACAACTTCGGACGGTAGAGCGACCAATTAAACATATTGTACGCTCATTTGTTTCTAAATAAAATAGCCTGATGTAAATACTGAATGTATGTAAAAAACTTATCTTACAAAAACAACGTGCAGAGTATACATATGCTGGCTTTACTGTTACAAAATAAATGCAAGGAGCATGAGAGGTATAGATGAATTATCGAGAACATGGAATTACATTTGTAGTGGTAGTACGAGAAAATAGAAAATTCAAATATAGAATGCCTGTAAACATACAATACTACTACATATGCAATTCCATGCTCTCGTTAATTTATCTATACCGTAACCATGTACAATATGATGAAAATTATGGAAATACTACTGTAACAAAATAAAATAGTGATAGAAAACTTGTTAACGTATGTTAACTGCTACTTTAAAAACCAATAATTCTTCTTAAAATTAAAACAAGACTAGGTAATCAATGTCATTATTTGATGCATCATTGAAAGTATCTCGCTCTTTTTCTGTCTCTGGCGGGTCGCACTGACTCACACCAGCGGAGCTACCACGAAATTCGAAACTAGCAATATCTCCCTCTCTGTAGCTTGAATATGTGAGTGCGACAGAGAAAGATATACACGAACTAACTAACGAAGTGTTTCATAGTAGCCGCTCGGTAAACGTTAAATATGGCGTTGGCAGCTGACATCTCAAAGAGAACTATCAAACTTCCCATTAAAACATCGAGCGTTATTTTGATCGTTATCCTGTCTCGTTAGCCATGCTTTGTGTATTGAACTCCTCAAAATGTTGACTAGATTTTAAATACGAAAGTAACTATAAAAAATCGCTTTTATAATATGTTAAAAACTGTTGCCTTTTGCATAATGCCCTCCGTTGTCAAGTATAAAGTAGGATAAAGTTATGAATGAGAAATGGAAATTCTGGTAGTAAATATAGATAATATGTATGTTTGGAAACTAGAGCTCTTCCAAAACAGTAACTTTATTTGTTTCCTGAGAATACTGGGTTGCACTGCACCTATATGGCAATAAATTTGTAAATAAGAGAATCTTATTATTACAGTATTATTCGGTAATATATACTACGGAGGCCTTTTTTCTGGAGTCTCATGGCCCTATAGACATAATAATGACCATCGATAAATCAGATCTTATTTACAAAAAGGTTATATATACTACGTATTTTATTTTAGAAATACCAGAGACTAATGAGTTATAAAGAGTGCCAAAGTCAATGAAAAACTTGTGCCAAAAAAGAACTGACATTGGCACTCTGTATGTACCTCACCTCAGTAGTATTTGGAAAGACTAAACAAATTTACTAGGAATTCAATGAGAAGGATATACACATAAAATCTATTGTATCATCACTGTGATAAGGTTCTACAGTGGCCTGTTTGTTTATTACGTATGACTATACCTACTTAGCTCTTGTAGTCAGAAATACAATTCTCTATAATTGCAGTAATTAAAAATATCTCATTGGTCAAAAACGCTATTACATGATTAAGTTTAGGCTCTTTCTGACAGTGAGAAATAAACATCCAGTACATAATCAATTTGCTTATATGTGCAACAAACCACACAAATAATATGTATACCTATTAAAATGATTAACAATCATATTTTGATTTAAATATGTACAAGCCGATTAGCAAATAATTACATAAATACATTTCATATATAAAAAAAATTGAGCAAATAGTTAGAACTTTTCATATTGTATGTCTTGCATATTTTTATATTATTCTAGACTGCTATTGCAAAACTCTCAATACAAACAGCTCCAGAGGAAATATCTAACCACTGATATCCATATAATATATCTAAAATAAAAGACGAACTAAATAATTGACTTATTGTTATTGTGTACATTCATTTATTATTTGCTACAACAAAGCGGTCAAAAATATCTGACATGTTCTAACGGCCCTAGAAACAGAGTCGTGCCACAGTCGATACGATGACACAATTGACTCCACTTGTGTCAGATATTTAAGCGAGCTTCGTTGTGGCAGATATGAATGGTAGTGACTATACATAAAAAAGTACATAAAATCAAGTATGTACCTTGAATATAATTGTTCATACGTAACATTAAATCAAATATGATTAGATAATAAATCTATTAAAAATAATAAAACCTAAAATACTACATTAGAAAACTAATACGTGCGCCATAAAAATATACATACGTACTTTCGATTTACCCCCTTGTATTGCTCGGTGTTATTATATCTGTTTGCATGCCACCATCTTGATGACATATACATATAAGTATAGTTTCTCCAAAACAAATACACTAAACCCCTTCTCGATAGTCAATCGCTCGAATGCGTAACATGTCTCTATTATCTGTATCTTTAAACTTTAAAGGTTTATTTTAAGAAATCAGTTTGGATACTGAGCAGTTGTGACGTGTCCAGATTAAACGAACATGCACATAGCCAATAACCAATATCTTTCATACCAATCCAAATTTATGGATACCACTGAGATGGGGACTATAACATAATAAATGAGTCAAAATTACCTTCGTTGCATCCTTGTCATGTGTCCTTTGAGACTGTATGTATTGTTTTAGAAGTACAATATTCATACATTTCCTTAATCTGTCATTAAATATTTACTTGGAATGCAACGAAAATAATTTCACATCAAATACCTGTTGGTGAATTGACGTGAAGCTACTCTATGATGGTGCAGCGCGGCAGATGCTCGTGCAAGTAGTCGAAGAGCTCGGGGGAGGCTCCGGGGCAGTTCGTGAGCTCCAGCTCCCGAAGCTGCCTCAGCTGGATTAGGCTAGAGAGCCCACCCGATGTCAGTAACGGACAACCTATAAACAGGATGGACTTACAACTTACAACGAGTTTACACTCATACAAAAACCGTTTATTCAATGCGATACACTAAACCATGTTGGCATAAGTACGTGCAGGGTTTCATTCTAAATTTACATGGACATTTTGTGCGTTTGGCTAAGCTTTGGTCCGTGATTTTATTGGTTGACCGCAATAGAAAGATCACCAAGTAAAATATGAATATGACTCCATCCATCCTACTAACTTTTTTTTTTTTTTTTTTTTTTATTGAGTATAGGTACGCATTTGACCCCTATCTCGCCTGATGGTAAGTGATGATGAGGTCGAGGGTGTTACATGCATACCTAGATAGTGCCTATTCACTCTCGTCTTGAAAAGATCCAAGTTATATGTAACTGGGAAAAGGTTTGCCGGAAGCGAGTTCCACTCTTTGGCTGTCCTCGCGAGAAAACTGGAAGCAAAGCGCTTCGTGCGAATCAGTGGTAAGTCAACAACATAAGGGTGGAACCCGCGACCGCGCCTAGTCCCAAGATGGCGAAATGGTGAGGGCGGGATTAATTCGTGTAATCCTAGCGCACACTCTCCGAAATGTATCCTGTAGAACACCGATAAGCAGGCAACCTTTCTACGGTGTTCCAGTCTTTGCATTTTAGCCTCGGTTAAATTTAGGTCACCAATGAGCTTCCTGGCACGCCCATCAATCGAATCCAAGGTGGCTAGCTGATATTTAGCGGATCCATCCCAGAGGTGGCAACAGTACTCCATACATGACCGGACCTGTGCTTGGTAAAGCTGAAGAAGCTGCCTGGGTGTGAAGTACCGCCTCACCTTAGAGAGGATGCCAAGCTTTTTTGCCGCAGTTTGCGCCAAGGATTCAATGTAGAGCCCAAAGTTCATATTGGACTTGATGTCCATGCCAAGGAGCTGCAGATGGTCTGAAATTGGTACGGATACACCTCGGAAAGTTGGAGTCAAGTTAAACGGACTCCGTTTAGTAGAGAACAAACACGCCTGCGTCTTGGTTGCGTTGAACTTGACTAGATTAGCATCGCCCCAGTCGGAGACTGCCCTAAGAGTCAAATCCAAACGATCAACCATATCCTGCCGACAAGATTGAATTTCATCGTTGCTGGCCTTTGCACTGGACAGATATCTGACTGCAACTGTGCTATCATCAGCATACCCAAAGGTTCCGGGCAATAACATGTCGTTGATATGCAATAGGAATAAGGTTGCAGACAGAACAGATCCCTGAGGAACACCGGCATCTAAAGCCCATTGATCCGATGTGTAGCCTTCTAAGACTACACGGAACGATCGCCCGTTCAGGAAATCTGCTATCCAGTTACAAAAGCCAGCTGGTATCCCATAAGCTGGAAGCTTGCTCACTAGGCTAGCATGCCACACCCTATCGAATGCTTTGGAGATATCGAGAGACACGGCAAGAGCTTCACCACGCTTCTCGATAGCCTCGCTCCAAAGATGAGTAGCATGCACTAGAAGATCCCCAGTTGATCGTCCCCGGCGGAAACCATACTGACAATCACTGAGGAGATCATTGTCTTCTAGGTATGTTAGGAGACGCCTATTCAGTACACGCTCCATATTCTTGCAGAGTATGGAGGTGACAGAAATCGGTCGATAGTTGGCAGGGTCTGCCCGACTGCCCTTTTTGGGCACGGGTTGCACATTAGCCAGCTTCCAAGATATGGGAACTACACCCGTTTCAAGTGACAGGCGATACAGGCGAGTCAGAACCGGAGACAGTTCAGCTGCACAGTTTCGCAGAACAATGGCAGAAATTCCATCGGGCCCACTAGCTTTATTCACGTCTAGAGCTCGTAGGTTTTTAAGAACTTCTTTCTGGCGAATATGAATATTGCTCATAGAGCAATTCATTTCTGAAAGCACCGGAGGAAGTTTACCTGTGGAGTCCAAGCGCGAATTCTCCGCAAAAAGACAAGCAAATAAGTCGGCTTTGTCCTTGGCAGTGTGAGCAAGTGAGCCATCTGGTTTCAGCAAAGGAGGTAGAGAGGGCCGACAGAAGTTTCCTTCAACCGCTTTCGCCAAGGACCAGAACGCCTTGCTTCCAGGAGGATATGAGGCCAGTTTAGTCCCAATACGACGAACGCGGTCGAAGCGTGCCCTACAGTATTAACAATGAAACATGTATACTTCTAATTTTCTGTACTAATCTAGACGTATAGCCGTCTTTTGATGACCGCTTTAGCCCAGTTGATAGTGACCCTGCCTACGAAGCAATAGGTTCTGGGTTCAAATACCGGTAAGGGCAACTATTTGTGCGTTGAGCACGATATTCGTTCCAGATTCATGGATATTTTCTATGTATTTAATTTATTTATCTATACTATAAGTATGTTTATTGTCGTCTAGTACCCATACATAGTACAAGCTTTGCTTAGTTTGGGACTAGGCCGATTTGTGTAAGATTGTCCGCAAATATTTATTTATGTATACAGTAGGTATAACGTCACTACAGACACCGATGAGAATCTCAAGTCACAGATGCTATAACAGATAGTTGCATTCCATATTTCAAACAACTAAACATCTTGACACTCCCCTGTATGTACATAGGATGCTACGAAAGTTTTTAGCTACATAAAAAGTATCAACATTCATTTTTCAAAACGCATGTGGAATTAAAGATAATTTAATTACGAACCTCTTTGTAGAGTTTATTTGAGTACTGGCCAGTAACTTTTTTTTATTTTTTATTTTACGCTATCATGTCAGTACAGTTTTGTTTTTTTGTAATGGAGCTGGTCACGAGAGTCATTTCGGGCTATGATATTCTATGACTATAAAAAAAACTTAACGTTTAAGGAATCGCACAAAAATTTGCACGAAGCATTTGGGGAATCTGCTCCATCACTAAGCACAATTTCGTACTGGTACCACGAGTTTAAGCGAGGTATGCAGTTCATCGAAGATGAGCCGAGACCAGGTCGATCGGCAAGTGCAGTAACGGCAGAAAATGTGATCAGAACCGAATGGTTAATTAAGGAACGAAAAAGTATCAACGGGAGATCGAACACGAACTTGGCATTGGATCACCGGCAGTTTCAAGCATTTTACATGATCACCTTCGCGTCAGGAAGGTTGCGTCGCGTTGGATACCACATTTTCTAACCGAAGACCAAAAAACCCAGCCTGTAGATTGGTGCGAGTACATGCCGAAAAAAATTGACGGAGGCAATTCTCAGCAAGTTTCCAACATCCTTACTACTGACGAGTCTTGGATATACTGCTATGACCCCCTGACAAAACAGCAATCTATGCAATGGGTTTTCGAGGAAGACGGTCCACCATTAAAAGTTGTTCGTGGCTGGAGTGTAAATAAAAAAAGTAAAGATAGAAGAACAGTTACTAGTCAGTGGTATAGTTTGTCTACCACAGGCGTTAGCAAAACTTGGCGACGACCGTCCAAAGAGTGGCACTCGGGGAATATTTTTTCACCAGGATAATGCTCCTGCACACACTGCTGCAAGAACGATGGATTCTTTAAATGATACGGGGGTGTCCAGTTGGTGTCCCATCCCCCTTACAGTCCAGATCTGGCCCCGTGTGATTTTTTCCTATTCCCCGCTGTAAAGAGAATGATGCGTGGACGGACTTTAATGATTTCAGATGATGCAGTGTACGAGTTTAATCGGCTTTACAAATGTTTCGAGGACTGGTTTTTGAGAATGCGGCGCGCGGCGGTGTGTAGACCTTGGAGGAGAGTACTTTGAAAAATATTAAAGTTGTCTTTACAAAAAACTTGATAGGTTTTATTCAGCTAATAACTTTCGTAGCACCCCTCGTAAATTTTAGAAGTAGCTATTTTTCTAAAATATAATCTCAACCTTTATAATAAAGTTGCCGACACACGAAGGCTCGCTACAAGACCACAGTATGCTACTGTGAAAAAGAGTGTACTGGGAATATGGCACCTCAAATATATAATAAAATTCCAAACATCATAAAAGATTTAGAAATTGGACCATTTAAGAAAAAGTTAACACTATTATTAAAACATTTTTTTTATTGCAAACCTGAAGAATTTTTAACCGACATTGATTTATAATATTGTCTTTAATATTGAAATTGTATTACTTTTAATTTGACATGAATACTATAATTCTATTTAAATTTATTGTTGACATTATTATGTGCTGTAATTTCAATTTCTAATTTCTATTTTTCATTTTAAATGTTTGGTTTTGTTATAAATATTTTATTTTTGATTTTGACATCTATGATAATAGGACAATTGCATGAAGAAAAAAAACATTATAAAATATTTATAAGCCAACCGGCAAAACATAGTGTTTCGCTATATGCTTTATTTTTAAGATCTTATGTATGCAATACAAATAAATATTAATTAATTCATTTATAACGAAAAGGTAAATTCATACCAGCCAGCGACAACAGCTGAAGCGACCTCATCCCACAAAGATGCTGCACACCGAAGTCACGAAGCTGCGAGCACCAGCGGAGGAACAGCGCGACCAGCGACTGCATCGTGCTGATGTAACCCACGCCTATGTCCGTTATGTGCACGCAACTGGAATTACAAAATATTGCGTTACACAGAAAGGGCATCAGTCTCTATTTCCAAAGTTTCCAAACAAACATATCAATAACATCCTCTCATAAATAAGTACCAAAACCCCTTAATCCGCTGACAAGAGCGATGGGACATATTTATGAGTAAGTTGTATGCATCCATATTTTTACACTTGACTAAGAATGCCAGTCTGCAAGTTGCCACCTTCATTTTGATTTATTCAGTTAAGTAGTTTTCACCTACCTCTTTGCAAGGAAACTAGACTCTACCTATCCAAGATTTTCAAATAGTTTCTGTCAAAAAATTCAAGTAAAAACAAAATAAATAAAAGCTTGTAAAAACATAACATGAAGGCGCTTGTGCCCCTCGCGCCAAATACAGAACTACTGTAAATATTAATAAGGAGGTATTTGTCCTCTCTAACTAGCATAAATTAAAAAAACTGTAATCCAACTACAAAAATCTAATAGAAAAAATAATAATACAAAAGGTAGTACGTCGTCACCTGGAGCATAATTTCGACTCGATTGATACCTCATTATCAAAATCGGTTCAGTATCTTAAACGCTACGGTGGAACACACAAATACAAATATAAAGTCGACAAACATAGTAGGGCAAAAACGTCTTTCTATAAGTTATACGTACGTGTACACGTACTTTTACACGACCATATCCATCACTTTACTGCACCCGTTCAATGACAGTACGGTGAGGTTGGGAACAGTGGCATACCGGTATAACCGGTCAAGAGTCAGCTCCTCCAGGTGGTTGAGGTCGCAGACGATGTACTCCAGCGCGTTGTCGAGCGTACTTTTACACGACCGTCACTTAACTGCACCCGTTCAATGACAGTACGGTGAGGTTGGGAACAGTGGCATGCCGGTCAAGAGTAAGCTCCTCCAGGTGGTTGAGGTCGCAGGCGATGTACCCCAGCGCGTTGTCGAGCGTGCTTTTACACGACCGTGAACCGTCACTTAACTGCACCCGTTCAATGACAGTACGGTCAGGTTGGGAACAGTGGCATACCGGTCAAGAGTCAGCTCCGCCAGGTGGTTGAGGTCGCAGGCGATGTACTCCAGCGCGTTGTCGAGCGTACTTTTACACGACCGTCACTTAACTGCACCCGTTCAATGACATTACGGTGAGGTTGGGAACAGTGGCATACCGGTATAACCGGTCAAGAGTCAGTTCCTCCAGGTGGTTGAGGTCGCAGACGATGTACTCCAGCGCGTTGTCGAGCGTACTTTTACACGACCGTCACTTAACTGCACCCGTTCAATGACAGTGCGGTCAGGTTGGGAACAGTGGAATACCGGTCAAGAGTCAGCTCCTCCAGGTGGTTGAGGTCGCAGGCGATGTACTCCAGCGCGTTGTCGAGACTACTTTTACGCGACCGTCACTTAACTGCACCCGTTCAATGACAGTACGTTGAGGTTGGGAACAGTGGCATACCGGTATTACCGGTCAAGAAGTCAGCTCCTCCAGGTGGTTGAGGTCGCAGACGATGTACTCCAGCGCGTTGTCGAGCGTACTTTTACACGACCGTCACTTAACTGCACCCGTTCAATAACAGTACGGTCAGGTTGGGAACAGTGGCATACCGGTCAAGAGTCAGCTCCTCTAGGTGGTTGAGGTCGCAGGCGATGTACTCCAGCGCGTTGTCGAGCGTACTTTTACACGACCGTCACTTAACTGCACCCGTTCAATGACAGTACGGTCAGGTTGGGAACAGTGGCATACCGGTCAAGAGTCAGCTCCTCCAGGTGGTTGAGGTCGCAGGCGATGTACTCCAGCGCGTTGTCGAGCGTACTTTTACACGACCGTCACTTGACTGCACCCGTTCAATGACAGTACGGTGAGGTTGGGAACAGTGGCATACCGGTCAAGAGTCAGCTCCTCCAGGTGGTTGAGGTCGCAGGCGACGTACTCCAGTACGTTGTCGAGCGTACTTTTACACGACCGTCACTAAACTGCACCCGTTCAATGACAGTACGGTGAGGTTGAGAACAGTGGCATACCGGTCAAGAGTCAGCTCCTCCAGGTGGTTGAGGTCGCAGGCGATGTACTCCAGCGCGTTGTCGGTGACGCGCGGACACCAGCTCAGATCCAGGCTGCGGAGCCGCGGCAAGTTCTCCGCCAGGAGTTCAACGCCCTCGTCCGTCACCTTACTGCACCCGCTCAACGACAGTACGGTCAGGTTGGGAAGGGAGTGCACTGTTGAAGAAAGAAATTAAAGTGATAAAAAACAATCAATTTAAAAATCTGTCATTTATATAGGCTTTAGCTCAAATACAAATTTATTGCAAATTTTTCGAAATAAAAAGTTTTTATTTCCTATCAAACATTAGTAGAACATAAATTATTTACTTACTAAAATAAAAATAAATGATCATGTATTGTCTGTTACTATACATATTTTACCAATTATTGGTATTATTCATAAATATAAACCGATCCGATTCGGTTCGGATCCGGATTCAGTTTGGTTCGGATGGCAAGTGCAAGGAAATTAAAAACAAAACAGACCATAAACAAGAGGTGTCAATGTGTCATATTTCTATTTTCCCACCAAAGTTCCAGTTCAAAATTAAAAGACGAAATATGATAACTATTCGTTATTAATAACTTATTAAGATTTTATTCGTGTTTGCGAAGTGAAGAAAAATGTGTACGTTCCTTTTAAAATGGTCGAAGAAGAAAATAACTGCACCGCTGAAGAAATTGCGTGAGTAATAATAGAACTAACGGAAAACTTACTGCCTGAAAGGTCAAATGCTATTTATTTAAAATTAGTCGTAGAAAAAGCATTGTATGCAACGGTGTATATGTATAATAACTTGGTCTTAAAACGCGAGTGTCGTTACACAACAGTTCATAAAATACTATTGCTTGATGTCGGAATGAAAGATTTGTCTTTGTATAACTAGTGGCTCTGTGAGCTGTAGAACACGTGAGCCTGAAAAAAAAAAACAGAATTTCGAAAATGTGACTCGACAAAAAAATGATGTAGGTATAACTAACGAAGTAACTAACCTGCTCACTAACACCCCGTTCACACTACGTCCGTTTCCGTGTCCGGGAGGCATCCGTCTCTTTCGCACTCGGGCGAAACATCGCAAGCGAGAAAAAGAGGGATGCCTCCCGGACACGGAAACGGACGCAGTGTGTAAAGAGCACAGCATATTTATTAATTAAAAAGTACAAATGGCGAACTTAAGAATCCCCAGGAAGCTCGACACAAGTCGGCACCCCATACAAACGTAGTTTGGCTCTTATTGTAAAACAGCATGCTGAAAATACGTGAAACTTTGTATACACAACGGGATCCCCGTTATCTAGGTCGGAAACTAGTTTCTGTTGCTAGAAATAATAAAAGAAAAAAAGACAGAAGTATTTTTTTCTTTTCTCTCTATTTTTTTTCTACGTTTGTTTGGAGAGTCGAGATAATCGAGCTCCCTGGGGACTCTTAATGCCATAAGGCATTCTCTACCAGTGAACCATTGGGCTCAAACCACAAACAAAATTTTGGGGGCTACAGGACAGGGGCCTTAATTGTCTATACCATCTGCCCCGGTAAGGCAATAGGGTGATATGTGGGTTTCTTCATTGTGTAAACCTTTTTTCAACATGTGCAACTGTTTTTTTTAAATCTCTTCCACGTTAACTTGACGAAGGGCTTACGCAGACTGTAAACCTACTACTGAGGCTCTAGTAAGTATAAACTTATAAGTTTTACCGAAACAAAAATTTACGATCGCGTTTGTGTTTTACCCTCAATTTGTATGGGATTTGACAGCTAAACGCAAACGCGGTCGTAACGTTTTATTTCGATAAAACTCTAATGGTAATAGGGAAACTCGCAGCGACGGCGCGTGAAAAAAAGTCTGCATAGTCCCTAATATGACTGGAATAAAACGAACAATAAAAAAGATAAACATGCATTTTAGAAGAGCGCAGATTGCATGTTACTTGTCAATTTTAACCTTATCAAATACTAGAGTTCTATTTAAACAGTAAATATTGCTACTAAACGATGTCTCGCTTGAGCATGATTTCGTCCAGTCATAAGTAGGTATAGCAGAAGAATAAAAATGTTCGCCACTTTTCGACTTAATTTTAATACTTTTCAACTCCAAAAGTGACGAACCTTTTCATTCCACGACTCTACTGTACTTACATTACATGAAGCGTATTTTTATAAATTTATTTATAAAACCATAGCTTGCTTATATCTGAGAAACTGATGGAACTTCACAACCAATAAAAATGTCGACTAAGTAAAATTGGATATGTTTGGTAATTTTAACTTATCGTACAAGTTATCAAAGTTGCCAAATTAGTTGAAACGGCAAACGCCCAAGGCACAAGCGGCTTATTTACTTCGGAAAATGTTTTTCACATTCAGCGTAGGCGGAACATATTGATTGTTGGATCATGCGGTAACGAGTGATTACGTCACGAAGTCCATATTTGACGAGCAATATCGCAAGACTCGCAAGGGTTTCAATGAATTTTCGTATAATAATCACGTATTTCAGGGCAACGATCTTCAGTTCAGCGACTGTCGCGGTTATGGGGCCGCAGTAATATTTACGATGTTTGGCGGTTCGAGTATTCACCCGTCGCGTCGGTAAGTTGTCGGGACGAAATCAAAGTGGTTTCGCTTGAACAACTCATTTATGCGATTGTTTAAAGGACTTTCATATTAAAGAAAGGAGGAAAGAAAATACATTTATTTAACGTCACAAATTACACACTAAAAAAATCGGCGAATTGCGTGTGAGGCCACGCGCAGTGAAGGGTTCCGTAGTTACCTGTCTGTCTGTCTTAGTTACATCGAAACACGCGCGCTAACTAAATGGTGCGGTCGCGTCGGCCGAATTTATACGAAAGTTAGCCTTTCTAAGTATATTTTAAGTTGGTCGACTATTATTCGGTAACTAGTTCTGCCTACTTAGCCGTGATAGTTTTCCTTTTAAGTTCATTACATGTTCTACTGACACGATTTCTTCCAAATCCCCCTGGCTACTACCATTTAATGGGCAATTTTTTGGGCTTTAGATCCCAGCCATTCATTTAGTACATTACTGCAGAATCCAGTAAGTAAGCCTTCCTGGCCAAGCCTGCCACTGCTTACCTGATGCGGTTCGGTCCGGTTATAGGTATACGAGGCCAGCCGGGCTAGTACACTAGCACTTTGACAGCTTCTATCGTCATGTTTTACGTCCAAGACAGACGTAAATTTTTTCAACGTCATGGGCTAATATGGTAGACCGTCAGCTACGTAAAATGTAACCATTCATACGTCTTGCACATAAAACGAAAATTTAAACGTCAAGTGCTAATATGCTCTTGATTTAGACATATAAAATTGCCGGTATAAACCGATGACGGGCGTAAATTTATGTAGGTCGCTCGAGACCCCTGGTAAAATTTAACACTATGAAAACATCTTCTGTCACAAGTTCACAATACATACGGTTCAGTTTCAAAACTAAATTCGTTTACTGTTTTGTCTATCTATGTATATGCTCGGATTGATTTAGTTTTTTAAGACATTTCGCTTGATCATTGGACTTCGATATTACCGCATATCACGACGACCCTCGCTTACGTATATTGGACAAGGTTTCGCACCGGGACTTACAAGGTGATTACTATTATTTATCATCATCGTCATAGGCCTTTACGTCTATTACAGACGATTTAAGCATTGCTGTGTAGACATCGTTTTTGGTGACTGTGAAGACCGATACGAGACCGGCATTACAAATATTATGATAAATGGACTCATCAAAAACTTACATTTGCTCTGCATTCATCAGTATTCAGTCAAAACTCGCGCAAGGAGAAAAGTAAATAGATACACTAGCTTTCACAATAATCTAGAGACACAGCTATAAGACGGAAAGAGACAGAAAACACAGGCTTTTATCCATAGACTATAATTGAACGAATGAAATGAATGTAATACTTGGTAGAATTACAGTTTTACACATTGGCAACACCATAGTTTTTTGGGTACATATATTTTATGCTAGGGCATAAATATACGTCACGTCATTAGTGTGGTAGCTAAGTAACGTAAAAATTTACACATACATAAGGTTATACGGCGGAACGTAAATATATGGCCGATTAGTGTAATAGACGGGCTGGATGGCTTTCTTACTGGTTGAGGTTGAGGCTAGTATAATGCTTTTCTCAAAAATTAAAGAAAGTTTAACAACAAATTCGTTTAATTAATGTTGAAGGTTACATTCATATTAGGGCAATTACTGAAAGATGTTGTGATTGATTTACCGGGGGCATTTATATTTGTTGTAATTCTTAATGTTTACATCGTTTTTATTTTACACTACACACCGAAGCAAAGAATACACAGCCCATAAACTTGTCCGCTGCATTGTTTGGCGAAGAACATTTTCAGCCCAACTGCCCGTCTAGTACACTAATCGGACATATATTTACGTTCCGCCGTATAACCTTATGTATGTGTCAATTTATACGTTTCTTAGCTACCACACTAATGACGTGACGTATATTTATGCCCTAGCATAAAATATATGTACCCAAAAAACTATGATGTTGCCAATGTGTAAAACTGTAATTCTACCAATACTCCAGGCAAAATACGGTTTTGAAAAACAATAATTTATAATAGCGTTTTTTTTGTTGATTTCATTTGAAAATGTTATTCTAAGATGATTTAGTCAAGAATCCGACAAACTTTCCACCCGGAAGTAATTATGTAGATTTAAATGAAGCATGCATTATGTTTTTTTGTACGATTTATCTTGAATATTATAGAGCAAATGTAAATGAACCAAAATAAAGACAAAAACATTTATTAATATTTTTACTGACTTTTTAGAAGCCAGTTAACTTATCATTTTTTCGATGTCTGAAATTTTGTCGGATTTTGTCGCGGGGTAACAAAAAACAATTTCAGTGACAAAAAAAATGTAATTAGTACGACTGTGAACTAAAAAAAATGTAATTAGTACGACTGTGAACTAGGGTATCGAATATCCGTTATACATAAAAAATAAGCTATTATAAATTATTTCCAAATTTGTCATTTTTTCCATACAAGATGTCAGTTCATTGCCTGGACTACAAGAATTACATTCATTTCATTAGTTCAATTACAGTCTATGGATAAAAGCCTGTGTTTTCTGTCTCTTTCCGTCTTATAGCTGTGTCTCTAGATTATTGTGAAAGCTAGTGTATCTATTTACTTTTCTCCTTTCGCGAGTTTTGACTGAATACTGATGAATGCAGAGCCAATGTAAGTTTTTGATAAGTCCATTTATCATAATATTTGTAATGCCTGTCTCGTATCGGTCTTCACAGTCACCAAAACGATGCACAGCAATGCTTAAATCGTCTGTTATAGACGTAAAGGCCTATGACGATGATGATAAATAATAGTAAATCACCTTGTAAGTCCCGTTGCGAAACATTGTCCAATATACGTAAGCGAGGGTCGTCGTGATATGCGGTAATATCGAAGTCCAATGATCAAGCGAAATGTCGTAAAAAACGAAATCAATCCGAGCATGTAGATAGACAAAACAGTAAACGAATTTCGTTTTGAAACTGAACCGTATGTATTGTAAACTTGTGACAGAAGATGTTTTCATAGTGTTAAAATTTAACGGGGGTCTCGAGCGACCTACATAAATTTACGCCCGTCATCGGTTTATACCGGCAATTTTATATGTCTAAATCAAGAGCATATTAGCACTTGACGTTTAAATTTTCGTTTTATGTGCAAGACGTATGAATGATTACATTTTACGCACAGTTACGGTCTACCATATTAGCCCATGACGTTAAAATTTTTTACGTCTGTCTTGGACGTAAAACATGACGATAGAAGCTGTCAAAGTGCTAGTGTACTAGCCCGGCAGTTGGCTTGTTTTTCTGTCTTCCACTTCATACATTTTTCATAAGTTTTCATATATCGCTCCTTGGATTTCGGAGGAAGTAAATTGATTTTTGCTAATTCGGCCTCAGCTTTTAAATCAGAAGGAGTGCCATCTATTTCCGAATCAGATTCGCTTGAACTCATTTTTTGGGATTATTTATGTTCACGCGGTAAATTAAAAGGTGCCGGTTAATGTACAGCCATAATAATGCACGGCCAAAATAATGTACAGCCCAATAATCCGCGTCCATACTGTACATGGATTATCAGGCTGTACATTATTGGGCCGTGCATTATCACCCTGAGCAAACTTGGTCCGGGGCAATAATTGGAAGCCACTTTTGTCCGGGCTGATAATGCACGACCCAATAATCCGAGTCCACAAAAAGTGGACGCGGAGTATCAATTAAAACACAATTGTCGCAATTGAATGTGAAATCCCGCCAGTCGTTGTTTTTTTTTACTAAAAAGTTTGCGTTTAGTTTTGAACATTTTGTTCTATTTTTACATTACATGAATGTTTTGGTAAAAAAATGTAATTTATTGTTTTTGAAACTCCATGTTAATTTTAGAATGGAAAGTTTTAATCCAACATGATTTATAAACTGAAATTACTAAATACAAACATAAAATCCCACACTACGTGCATGCTTTTTCTGCGTCGCGTTAAGTGTCACAGACTATAAAATGGCTGTTTAAGGCTCCAAAAATATATCTATCTCATAAAATGTCATACCAAAAAGAGAGATAGATATATATTTCGAGCCTCCCTCCTATAACCATGTTATAATGGCTATACTCTAATCTGTATCTGGTACTATGTTTTTTGAAGTGAAAACTTCTTTAGCGGCGCTGAGCACTTTTTGGGATGGGGAAAAATTGTTAAACACGCGACAGATTTTTGTGACGTCAGATGTGAAGGATTCGACACCGTGAGAGATTCGAAGAAAACGGGGGTTTGACTAGGGGCACATAGTTCTAATTTGTACTTTATTGTTAACAGTATAAGGTCGTAACACATTTTCCGTAAATGCAAATTAGATTAGATTATTTTATTTCATTCTGAAAATTTACATGTCATTTCATAAAATTAAAATAGCATGGATTCACAAAAAGATCGTCAGAGTGTATAAGAATAAAAAATAATAGTCAATAAAAATCCAATTTTAAAATAAAACAAACATGAGAAACAAAAAATACTAACAATAGTAACAATTTATACTATTTTATCTACGCACACATCATTAGTGCTCTAAAATGCGTTCAGAAACCGTAGGAAATTACCAGCATTATTACAACCAATTTTACTATGAGAACTTTCTTGTCTGTGGTAGTAGGTAAAATCTGTACTGTAATGTTATTACAGTACAGTTTTTTGCAAGGTTATATGAGTTTAAATTTGGAACAGCTGACAAAACTCAAGTGGGTCTCTATTCTAGTATCCATAGATATTAAAACAGTTATCGATGCGAAACGTCAATTCAGTATGTTTTTTAATATAAATCGCACGACATTTTATCAAGAGTGACATGAGAATAGGGACTTCATTCGTTTGTCTATGATTAAAAAAAACATTCGTCTTGACGTAGGATCGAATTGCCGCCATTACTGTTGTCATTTTCTTTGTTGGTTTTTGCTATTACGAAAGTAGAATTGTGAAAAGTGTTTTGTAATTCACATTTTAGTTGAAAATATGAGTAGTAGTGACTTCGAGAACGATATGAACACTCCGCCGGATATCGTAAATGAAGCCACGATTGCAACAAAGATATTTTACAGGTAGCACTATAGTAGCAATGCGGGTCATTTTCCTACGGCTTCTGAACCCATCTTAGAGTACTTATGATATGTGTGTAGATAAAGTAGTGTATGCAACTGTACATAATTTAGCCTTAAAACACTCTTGTGATCCTATTATGAAACTCGCTGCCGCTCGTTTCATAAAACCACACTCGTGTTTTAAGGCCTCTGATTATGTGTCAGTTGCATAAACTACTATTTTCTACTCCTCTACCGTTATCTGTCATTTATATAGGCTTTAGCTCAAATACAATGACACCGATAATATGTCGTCGAAAAACTCTATGCTCTATAAACGCACTGTTTAGTGTACTTTTATGGTTCATACATTTTTCATAAAAGCACTGTTTACCACGATGTCAAATCATCTAACTTTTTTTCAATCGGCCGCCATATTGCAGTGGTACCAACTTCATAAGCAAATTTTTCGAAATAAAAAGTTTTGCTATCAAACATTTGTAGAACATAAACTATTTACTAAAATAAAAATAAATGATCATGAATTGTGTGTATACATATTTGACCAATTATTACTATTATTTATAAATATAAACCGATCAGATTCGGTTCTGATCCGGATTCAGTTAGGTTCGGATCGGATGGCAAGTTCAAGGAAATTAAAAACAAAACAGACCATAAAAATTCACAATTCAAAGACGAAATATGATAACTATTCGTTATTAATAACTTATTAAGATTTGATTCGTGTTTGTGAATTGAAGAAAACTGTGTACGTTCCTTTTAAAATGGACCAAGAAGAAAATAACTGCACCGCTGAAGAAATTACGTGAGTAGTAATACTAGTAATACAACTAACGGAAAAACTACTGCCGAAAAGTCAAATGCTGTTTATTTAGAATTAGTCGTAGAAAAAGTATTGTATGCAACGGTGTATAACTTGGTCTTAAAACGCTCGTGGCGTCTTTAATTGCGATTTTCAATGTACTTATTACTAATTATGTTTTTAGACATCATCGAATAATCCGATTGGATTACTTATTCGATGATGTCTTTTGGGAACAAAAAATGAGAATAGAAAAAGTGCAGCGTCCAATGTTACGGCACGCAATGAATCTATGGTAAGGTTTTGTTTTCAAATAATAAAGAGGTTACAATATATTTAACACTAAAGAAACTAGGTAATATCAACATTGTCAACATTATTAAGTCTTGTCACATAGACAGACAGACGGAAATGACGAATCCATGTTGAAAACTAAAATGGCAAAAATGGAAACTTACCATTTTAAATGAATTAAGTACTTAAATTGATGTGTAGCACTTGATTCGCAAATTCATACTTTCTGATCTTATTTCAGGAATCTTTTGAAACGGACTCAATGGCCGAAATCGACAATATTTTCAGAGACTTACATTGTTGGTTTTTTGGGGAAACAAGAGCTCGCTTTTCGTGGACTTGGCAATATATATTTTTTTTGTCTACCCTGTCTAAAAACTCTGTGCGCTGCTGATTGCTAATTAAATTCCAACACTAGTCCACCGGTAACACTGCGTTATTATTACTTTGCTTATTTTTTTATTTTCCTTAGTTAACGGACAAATTTCAATAAAAATAATAAGTAATTGCATTTTGTATTTTATTCCTTATACCTACCCTACCATCCATGGTTTTATACGCGGAGTTGAGATTTATTATTAGAGATTATAGCTATTTTATTATAGCTACTAAGTTTTAGCTTGTGACCGACCGTGCCGAGCGAGCGAGCCGGCAGCGGCAGTAGTGTGCGTGATGACGCACACACAGGTGCAAATGCCTAATCGGTGCCCGCGTCAAAAGCTCGGTGCAGTCTTACGCCTTGGCCACGACTTCGGTCTTAAGCGACCTGCGGCAGCGTTTTATCTGTTCATTGCGCGGTCGAGACGCGCAACGTACTGTGGTTAGTTGGGATCACGCACAATGAATTAGAAAAACCGCTGCCGCAGGTCGCTTAAGAGGCTCCCATACGCCAATGACCTTCGATCTTATTATATTAACAACAACGGCTTTAAGCAATATAGTATCCCATATTTACTTCAAACTTCATTGTTTTCGAGATATTTGGCATCAAAGTTGAACAATTTTAGGCCAAAAAACTGGTTTTCTGGCCATAACTTTTGTGTTAATTGGTTTAAAATTAAAAACCTCTACCAGTTTTTAGAGACGTCATAGACGAACCCAAATTTGTAGATTTCGTATATGTTAGATCTTTCACGTCAATAGAGATGCGAAATAAGTGTTTTTTTAGACAATGTTTACAAAGATCATACAAAATTAAGTATTAATTTGTTTCAAAATCCGGTCAGTCAAAATGGAGATAAAAGATTGAAGAACCGATAGCCGTTTGATTTATGATTCTATCTGTAGTGCAAAAGTAGTAGATACGATTCAAAACTTGTCAAAAATCGATGAAAACCTCGGGTAGCCCCTTAAGACCGCCCGAAGGCCTCTAACTAGCTTCTTACTGGACAGTTGTGAATAAGTCTCCGGTAGAGTTCCCTTTCTGGATACTTTTTAGAGATGTTATGGCAACTTGGCAACATTACATACCATTTTTGAGAAAAAATAGTTTTCTAGTAGTAAGGGTTACAGAGCTAAGCCACAGACGGACATGGCGAAACTATAAGGGTTCCGTTTTTCGCACTTGAGCTACGGAACCCTAAATATAACAAGCAAAAGAAGAAGAGGAAGAGAAGCCTTAAGTGTTGAAAAGTGAGTTGTAATATTATCTGCGATGCCGACAAAACTCGCTAGTCGTGAGCTCATGACCAATGAAATCGCGTTAGTCTAGAATTTCATTAACATACTCTAAAAGAACTGAATCTAGCTGAAGTATTTGAATATTTTTTATTAAGTCCGTTAATTCTATACGCCAGTGTTTTTTTTTCCATGCAAAGTTTTTTTTTATTAGCACGTCGGTGGCAAACCTACGACCGGCCTGATAGTAAGCGGTTACCGTAGCATATGGACGTTTCCAACTCCAGGGGACTAACATGCGCGTTGCTGACCTTTGGTGAATCTGGGGGCACGGCAGTGCCCCCGCCAAGTCAAGCGCGAAGCAAACGCTGCCGTACCATTCTTTACTGGAACCATTTCGCCGCATTTTCAGGCCCCTATTTGAGAACCTCTGGATAAGACCAGAACGCAGAAATTTTCGTCATCCAGTAAGCTATAATCACATATTTAAAATCCAAAATTTCAAGTCTGTAGGTCATTTAGTTCCGAAGTTAAGCGAAAGCAAAGTTTCGCATTTATGACACTCACTCACTCACTCACTCACTCACTCACTCATGATCATCAAAATAGAACTAGTACTTCCCATAAACTTAGAGAGCTGAAATTTGGTACAGAGTTAGGGTTTAATGGCCACATAAAGGGAAAACTATAAAAAAATTGCAATTTCTACCCACTTTTCTAGATACACCAACTGTATACATTACTTTGTAATCCTATACAAATATATAGGATTACAAAGTTACATTTGCAGTGAATGGGAAAATTCAAAAGCAAGAATGGACCTGCATTCATAGTTTGTATGTATGGATAACACATTAACCTACAAAAAGAAGTGAGATCCCATAAAAAACTACATAATTTTAGGTAAGTATGCAAAAATCCATAAATACAGTTATGATGTGTGACTTGTGTGATTGCCACGTTGCAGAATTTTATTTAGCAAGCAAACAAAGATTAATAAGAATGCCTGAGACTTGGCTCTACGAAATATCTCACAACTTTATACGGTGGAAGAGTTTCGAGACTTAGCCTCTTTTTTACATGACATGTTTTTTATGGGATTATACTATACCCTTATATACCTATGGCTAGTCACAAAACAAAATTTGGCAAAAATAAGGCATACAGTGTATTTCAATGCATATTTAAAAAGACAAGCGGTCGGTGTCTGTGCATATCTGCAAGAGAAGTTTCGTTTCAAGCCGTTTAATTATTTGCATTACGCACTACGCCAACTCCCAGTCGTGCCAATATAGCTCTTAAATCAACATGAAATTGGGTTTAATACTGAACCGAACTGTATTACAATACGAATGCCAAGCATTTGTTGTACTAGGGTATTCTAGGCGTGTGCGACCGGCCACAGTGCTAAGATCGGTCTCTTGACACGAATGCATGTGGAGCACTCAGTTGGACTAATTGGAAGCTCTCTGTTATGCTCCTTGGATATTTTATACCTATTTCTATTTCAGGTTCAGGTTCCGTCTATTTTTACAAGCCTTTATTTAACTCGATTCGCGAAAGCCGATTTTTACCCACGAGTAATGGAAGGTTTGACTTGGAATTTGGTTGGTATATACTATGTACTTACATATGTGCGTATAGAATACGAGGGCTGCCTTTTAAGTTCTGTCGTTTGCAAACCTCCCGTGATTGCATAAAAAAGAACTAGTGTCACGTTAAAATATTTGAATTTAGAATTCGAAAACAAAAGAATGACTCGAAATCGGCCCAACCGTTTTAGTACAGCGTTCGTTCAAAGTTGACAAGTCAGTTGTGAAAATGGAAATTTCGAAGGAAAATTTACGTGCGATAATTTTTTACAACTTCAAAAGGGGCTTAACGCGACTTCAGTGCTTCGAAGAGTTGACAACGGTTTTCAATGATAAAGCACCATGCCTTCGGACTGTGGAACGCTGGTATTTAGAATTTCAACGTGGTTGCTCTAGTCTTGGTGATAGACATCGTGAAGGTCGACCAAAAACAGCCGTAACCCAGGAGAACATTGATGCTGTACGGCAACTGATCATCGAAGATCGCCATGCGACATACCGTGAGATAGAAGCTTCCTTAAGTATTTCAGGGACCAGTGTTCACAGTATTTTGCATGATCACTTAGGCGTAAAAAAGTTGATCTCACGCTGGATACCACATTTACTCAGTGAAGACCAAAAAACGGCTCGCGTTCGATGGTGTCGCAAAACTCTGCGCCAATTCAACCGAGGAAACTCGAAACATGTTTACGACATTATCAGTGGTGACGAATCTTGGATATATGCCTACGATCCCGATTCTAAACAGCAGTCGACTGTTTGGGTGTTCCAAGATGAGCCAAAACCGACCAAAGTAATACGCTCACGGAGCACTTCGAAAAAAATGGTCGCCACGTTTGTGGCGAAAAGTGGCCACGTTGCCACCATCGTGCTCGAGGATCGTAAAACGGTTAATGCTGACTGGTATACCACTGTCTGTTTACCAGAAGTCATCGGCGAGTTTCGAAAAAATAACCCAAGACGTCGTATAAGACTGCACCACGATAATGCGAGCTCGCACACCGCCCGGCAAACTATTGCGTTTTTAAAAGAGCAAAACGTCGAAATTCTGGAACACCCGCCGTACAGTCCAGACTTAAGCCCTAACGATTTTTTTACTTTTCCAAAAATCAAGCATCGACTTCGTGGTCAACGGTACCAGACGCCTGAAGAAGCGGTTGAGGCATACAAAACGGCCATTTTGGAGACCCCGACTTCGGACTGGAATAAGTGTTTCGAAAACTGGTTCGATCGAATGAAAAAGTGTATTACATATCACGGTGATTACTTTGAAAAACAATAAATACCATTTAACACTTAAATTGTCTTTAGTTTTTCCAAACGACACAACTTAAAAGGCAGCCCTCGTAGAGTAGGAAAACTGTATTTCACAAATAACAGTAAGTACATTTTAGATTATGATATGTACCTACCTATAGATCCGGACTCAGGTGGCAGTGCATTAGTAATGAAGTTCCGTTAGACAAGATAATAATACGACCGAAGTACTTCGATGCTCGTTTTCGCAATTTCTACAAAATTACTGATATCCTGTTTGATGGTTGCATGTCTCATATTAGAAAACTACAAGGAAAATCGCTTACCGAATACCAAATAACCGAAAAAATATATATATACGCGCTGTTACATCAGAAGCGGTACAGTCAAGTGTAAAAATATGGGTGCATACTACTTACTCATAAATATGTCCCATAACTCAGCGGATTAAGGATTTGGTACTTATTTATGAGAGGATGTTATCGATACATATTTTTGCACTTGACTGTACCTAGTCCTTTCTGCGTTTCATATGAACAGTTTTGCGAACTTTTGCAGCTGCGTCTTCGTGCAGCCGTTTGTTGATATTGATTCGGTCACGGTTGAATATTCTGTACCTGGTTTTTTTTTAAAAAAAGCTTGGAAACTACGTCACGTTTCGTTCTCCTTTAAACCCTTTAGCGAGATACTGCTCGGAAAAGAGGTAGCCAATAGCAGCATCCGCCCGTCAGTGGTACCTACTTATGCTTAGAGGGAGAACTCATATAGGGACTGCAAGCGTGCAGGCGCTGTGCTACTGCCCCTACCTATACAAATAGTGTTCACTGACCAATATTAACTACGCCATGATTGGTGAGCTCCCAGCAACTGTGCAGCCTGAGCACGCTCAGCGAGGCGGTCTGTTTCGGTGAGAAAAGTACCCGAGTGCAGCGTCCGTCACGTGGTACGCTTGATGAGAGAACTCATACTGGGACAACCAGAACTGTGCTACTGCCTCTACCAATAAAAATAGTGTTCACTGACCAATATTAACTACGCCATGATTGGTGAGCTCCCAGCAACTGTGCAGCCTGAGCACGCTCAGCGAGGCGGTCTGTTTCGGTGAGACGTACCCGAGTGCGGCGTCCGTCACGTGGTACGCTTGGAGAGAGAACTCATACAGGGACAACCAAAACTGTGCTACTGCCTCTACCAATAAAAATAGTGTTCACTCACCAATATTAACTACGCCATGATTGGTGAGCTCCCAGCAACTGTGCAGCCTGAGCACGCTCAGCGAGGCGGTCTGTTTCGGTGAGAAAAGTACCCGAGTGCAGCGTCCGTCACGTGGTACGCTTGAAGAGAGAACTCATACTGGGACAACCAGAACTGTGCTACTGCCTCTACCAATAAAAATAGTGTTCACTGACCAATATTAACTACGCCATGATTGGTGAGCTCCCAGCAACTGTGCAGCCTGAGCACGCTCAGCGAGGCGGTCTGTTTCGGTGAGACGTACCCGAGTGCGGCGTCCGTCACGTGGTACGCTTGGAGAGAGAACTCATACAGGGACAACCAAAACTGTGCTACTGCCTCTACAAATAAAAATAGTGTTCACTCACCAATATTAACTACGCCATGATTGGTGAGCTCCCAGCAACTGTGCAGCCTGAGCACGCTCAGCGAGGCGGTCTGTTTCGGTGAGAAAAGTACCCGAGTGCAGCGTCCGTCACGTGGTACGCTTGAAGAGAGAACTCATACTGGGACAACCAGAACTGTGCTACTGCCTCTACCAATAAAAATAGTGTTCACTGACCAATATTAACTACGCCATGATTGGTGAGCTCCCAGCAACTGTGCAGCCTGAGCACGCTCAGCGAGGCGGTCTGTTTCGGTGAGACGTACCCGAGTGCGGCGTCCGTCACGTGGTACGCTTAGAGAGAGAACTCATACAGGGACAACCAAAACTGTGCTACTGCCTCTACCAATAAAAATAGTGTTCACTCACCAATATTAACTGCGCCATGATTGGTGAGCTCCCAGCAACTGTGCAGCCTGAGCACGCTCAGCGAGGCGGTCTGTTTCGGTGAGAAAAGTACCCGAGTGCAGCGTCCGTCACGTGGTACGCTTGAAGAGAGAACTCATACTGGGACAACCAGAACTGTGCTACTGCCTCTACCAATAAAAATAGTGTTCACTCACCAATATTAACTACGCCATGATTGGTGAGCTCCCAGCAACTGTGCAGCCTGAGCACGCTCAGCGAGGCGGTCTGTTTCGGTGAGACGTACCCGAGTGCGGCGTCCGTCACGTGGTACGCTTGGAGAGAGAACTCATACTGGGACAACCAGAACTGTGCTACTGCCTCTACCAATAAAAATAGTGTTCACTCACCAATATTAACTACGCCATGATTGGTGAGCTCCCAGCAACTGTGCAGCCTGAGCACGCTCAGCGAGGCGGTCTGTTTCGGTGAGAAGTACCCGAGTGCGGCGTCCGTCACGTGGTACGCTTGGAGAGAGAACTCATATAGGGACGGCAGAAGTTGCGCTACTGCTCCTACCTGTATTATATAAAACAAAATAAGCCTGGTAGTGGGTACGTTAAGTAAGCAAAAACTCGAATTTTTACTCTCATTTTGTATCTGTAAAGACTGCTGCCAATATTGAACTATGAAGGCTATTAAAAAACCTTGAAATAAATGTCTACTTATCCAACACTAATTCTTGATTGAATCCTATTAAGTTGATATTTAATCCATTGCTTTGATAATACTTACGGCTTCGTCGGCAATGTTAATGCAGTCAGTAAGCGTGAGTGAGACAATTCGTGGAGTTAGACATGCCCATAAACCAGCTTCTGTTATTTCATTGCAACCAGTTAGTTCTAGTTCAAACAGAACCTAAAAAGTAAATAAAACAGCATTATTCAAGATCACACTATAGAATAAATATGTCAATATGTATTGTACAGTCAGCATCATATAGTTAGTAGCAGCCTAAGTAGCCAAATATGTAGCTTCTTTGGTTGCTACTAACTATATGATGCTGACTGTACAAGTTGAAGTTGTATTAGGTAGGATGTTAGTCAACTGACCTGCAGGTGATCCAAGATCGCTTCAAGCCCTCTATCTGTTGTCGTGCATCCTTTAAGGCTAATAGCGTGAACGTGGTGAGCCGACAAGGGGAATTGCCTTATAAATTCATTAATATCATCATCGCTCGCCGAGACTAACACAACTCCGCGGATGCCTCTTCTAACTAAGGAATTGTAGAACCTCTGCATACAGAAGCCGGTCGCAGAGCGGAGCTCGCGGCAGTCCAACACCGCGACCAGCCCCGTCCACCACCGGGGCGAAGAGTACAGCACGTCGCGCCACTTGGTGCACACTTGGGCGAGCGTCCGCCGGTCGTTCGAGTTGAAGTACAGGAAGAACTTGTCGAGGAACCGGTCCTCCTGCACGTACTGGGTCCAGACGAGCGGGCGCGGCGAGGGTTTGCGGCGGCGGGGCACGCGCGGCGCGGCGGCGGCGGGCCCGCACAGCGCGTTGGCCACGCGCTCCACCACGCCGGGCGAGCGTCGCCGCCCGCGCAGCCCGAGCCCCGTGATGCGGCGCGACAGCTCGGCCGACGCGCGCTCCACCACGCCCTGCGCGGACACCGACGACATCTTCACCTTCACGCGCCGGATCGTGTCCGCGCCGCGCCCCGCCGCGCCCGCGCCGCCCCCGCCGCCGCCACCGCCCCCGCCGGCCCCGTGCTCGCAACCCGCCACCGCGATACTGCACAAACAGGGTCAACACTTACTTTTCTGCCCAAACACTCTCTCTCTAATTATGCTTTGGAATGGCATCTAAAGAATAAATAATCATAAACAAACATAGACCAGGTAAGTATGTTAACCAAATATATCTTCAATATAATATTAACAGAGCTACTCTGTTTTGTTACTGTTTTAGTTGTTTATTCAGCTGTTTATAGTGCATATGTCACCACGGTTTCTAAATAGGTAGTTGGTTAACATTTAACAATTTAAAATACTTAGATATATTTAATGATATGTGTTATGGAACTTGACTAACAATCAAGACAGAGAAAGAAATTTGGCACTTTGTATTTCAGAATTGTATGGTAGGTCTATATTAAATATTCCTAAAAATGCTTGTTCAAAAAGATTAGTAGCTGGGAGATTATTCAAAACAGACCCAACATCAGCAAAACCTGATAAGGTAGGTACTTTGGTTTAATCATTTACTTAACACATTCACCATGGTGATGGTGATTTATTTCTTGCACAGAAATATATGGATGCATTATGGACTATCAGTGATTCCCATACAAAGATATAGAAAGAAAGAAAGAAAGAAAATAAGTTTATTTCGCAAAAATACAGAATACAACAATACCTACCATAAGCCGTGTAAAAACTATAGTAATCAAAAACGATGCCTAAAAAAACCAGCCAAGTGTGAGTCGGACACGCGTACAAGGTTCCATACCATAATCACATAATTTTGTAACCAACTTTATTTTGGGGTATGTGTAGTGTAATATAATAGAGCTTCCACCACATAGTGTTTTCTAGCGTCTGTGTGAGTGTGTGTTTTACGCTTATATTAAAGCACTCATTTTATATGATATCTTTTCTAAGATATCATATAAGATATCATATATCTTATAGAAAAGATTTCTCCACGATTGACCACATCCATGTAGTAAAACAGCTAACCCAAAAAAGCAAAGAATACGGCATAACATACTACATGTCATTTGTTGACTACAACAAAGCATTCGACTCACTGGATCATCAATATATGTGGAATGCATTGAGAGAACAAGGAATTACTGAAAAATACATAACCATAATCAGGAAAATATATGAGGCAAGCACCGCAGTAGTCCAGCTGGAAACTAAGGGAGAACCATTTGGAGTATTCCGAGGAGTAAGACAGGGAGACCCACTATCCCCGAAGCTCTTCTGCGCTGTTCTGGAATCCATATTTAGAAAACTGAACTGGGAAGAATATGGGCTGAATATAAATGGTAACAACCTGAATCATCTCCGTTTCGCTGACGACTTGATAGTCTTTACAAATAAAGCTGCCACATTGCAAATCATGCTTCAACAACTAGTAGATGAAAGCGCAAACGCAGGTCTCACTATTAACTCCGCTAAAACAAAGATTATGACGAATAGTGTATACGAACCTATTATAGTTGAAGGCGAAGAAATAGAGTACGTACAAGAATATGTTTACCTAGGCCAAGTTATATCACCTGAGCAACAAATGTTAAAAGAGCTGGACAGGAGAATTACCAACACATGGCGTAAATACTGGTCTATGAAAGAAGTGATGAAGAATAAAAACGTACCAATGGAAATCAAAGCCAAACTATACAACACCTGTTTATTACCATGCTTGACATATGGTTGTGAAACTTGGACATGTACAAAGAAAAACATACAGCAGATTGCAGTGTGTCAGCACAGAATGGAAAGAAGCATGCTGGGGATAAAAAGAAATGACAGATGGCGACTTACCACAATCAGGGAGAAAACTATGGTGAGAGATGTGGTCAGAGACATAAAGAAGAGAAAGTGGAAATGGTCCGGTCACATGGCCAGAACTAAGACAGAGAAATGGACCAGAAATATCACAGACTGGTTTCCAACATACAGGAAAAGAGGAAGGGTT
Organism: Epinotia ramella; assembly: GCA_947578815.1. Taxonomy (NCBI): domain Eukaryota; kingdom Metazoa; phylum Arthropoda; class Insecta; order Lepidoptera; family Tortricidae; genus Epinotia; species Epinotia ramella. Next base: position 12,154,950 of record OX388210.1, read on the forward strand.
AGGCAACACAAAAGATGGGAGGATGACTTCCCGTCCAAGTGGACAAGATTGGCACAAGACAGAGAAATATGGAAATCTTTAGAGGAGGCCTATGTCAGTGAAAAACTGACAACCTGACAAATTAAAATTAATACTCATTGTAAAAAAAAAAAAGTCAGTGAATAAAGGCTATTTGTATTTGTATTTGTTTATATGATATAGGTATATATTTCACAGTTTTCGGAATTATTCCTACTTATTAAACAGTGGATCTTTAGATTGCATAACACAGAAGTTCCATTATTTTACAGCAGCATCGGACTGCAAACCAGAGTACTTGACCGATTATGTTTAATTTGATACCTCAAATGTTTAAAAAAAAAGGGTCTTGAAATGCTCACAAACAACAAAGTGATCCTATAAGAGTGCCTTATTTGTTTTTCCCACTGTTATTTCCTCGCTTTAAGATAAGTTCGTGTTTTTCCAAGTTCCTGTAGGCTTGGATGGCATTTTTTTTTTTAAGGATCTTCAGGGCTGCTACGAGTATCCCAATCTGCAGGACCTTTGATAAACTGACAGTGGTTGAAACACTGAGAGGCACTCAGGCAATGTTATTTACAGGTGATAATTTAATGTTGTAAACCATTTAAGTACACTGAAATAAAAGTAATAAAAAAAATATATACACAGTTCATGGAAGGATGGTAGTTATAGTACCACGTAGTTTAAGTCGAAATGTTTTTGATAATTGGTAAAATGTGTGGTGGTTGTAACACAAATACTAAGAATATTTTTACGAGTTCCATGACAAAGAATTATTTAAAAAAAATAAAAGGGGACTAATATAAATTTAGAGCATCTGAAGTATGTCTTTCAAAGTTTATTTTGTATTTAAAATATGTGTAGGTTAAGGAATAGATTCCAGCTGTTAAGAGTTTAATTTGCTGCATTGGTCTCTTTCAGACTGAATACTTACGATAGTGAAATTAGTATATCAAATATTAATATACAACAATGACATAAGGATGCCAAGCAATATAAGATAAATCTTTTGAATAAATACTAGAGAACTCTCATTTTATTTAACAATTTAAATCATTTTGAAAAAAACGAAATAAACAAAAAATCGATGCAACTTTATACAGACCTATATATGTTTTAATATACATAAAAACACCATTATCACTTTTATGTCAGCACATTAGACTTCTTTTAATTTAAAACTATGCACCATTAGCAATTACAATACTTTATTTTGCAAAAATTAAAATAATAAGAATCTCAAATTAGTTTCGCTCAGCACCTTGGAAGAAAAATTAATCGACTAAATAAGAAAGTTCATTCTGACATTCAAAGTGGTCAAATATAAAGTATTCTTAAATTGTTCGGCTAAGCTTGACGTTTCCTAAGCGTTTTATTGTCTATGTAATGTAACAAAAAAGCTTTATTTAGTATATTTGAGCTATTGTTTAAAACACAAATACACTAGACATTTTCTGTCACTCTACCCTAACTGTCACACACACTGTCAGTCTGTCACAGTAGTTGTGTATGTATTGTTATACCCGCCGTTTCGTAGAATAACCTAAATTTGTGCCGAAATACATTATTTTTTATTAAAAATTGTCGAAGTATTATTGTTATAATATTAAAAGTGAAGTAGTTTTTAAGGTTACTTCACGGGGTTCCGTGTATACTTCAACAATGGAGTTTGTGGATGCTATACCGGTGACTTTTAAAGAAATAACCCCCAATAGTAACGTCCCCGAGAAGTGGAAGGAAGTTGTATTAAATACAGGCAAGTAATTGTTCAAATTTAAACTCAAAATATTATTGCACACAATATGACTATTATTATTTTATTATTATTCATTGACTCAGCATCATTATTTTCCTTAAACCCAGTTGCCTGTTACTTTTCTCTTAAAGATACATCTTGATGAAGCTATGATAATAGACAATTCGTTTTGTTTTAGGTGGCACACACAGCACATTACAAGACATCAAGTTACCTCAGAGGGCTGGAGGGTACTGGTTTAAGGACTCCAAAAAGGCTAACACTAGGAATCGGTTTATATACTGGTAAGGAGGTGGTTTGAAATCATTTCGTACAAAATCGAATAAAATGAAAGTTAGTGGAAATGATAACTTATTAATTTTCCAGGCAAACAACATCAGATGCTATTGAGCTATCGGAAGCCTCATTAGATGTCAACCTAACTAGCAGCAACTTAAGGTGCAAAGTGGCCCCTGGGACACCTCCTCTCAATGGGATGTCAGTGTATGAAAGAACAGCTACACAGGACATAGTTATTTTAGCTGCTACTGTATCATCAGTCCATAGACTTATATTTCCGCATCCAGAGTGTATTGACAAAAAGGTAACACAATAGGATAGTTTCTTGCAGACAATATATAACCTTCGGGGTGCCCATATCAGAAGATTTGAAATAAAGCACATAAAAGCTTTATTTTGTTACAGATCAATTATAGAATATTAATTGTTAAAATACTGAGCAAAATCATAAAGCTTATATAGCACTCCCAACTGAGTCAATGCATATTGTGACATTCTAACCAACTTACCACACAACTTAAATAGCAAATTATTTCAAGAAAATTGCTTATTCAACTTCTTTATAATAGGAATTAGCCGTTTGAAAACTTTTGGTGATTATTTTTGTCTTGAAATCTTTGAAAGCATAAAAGTTTGTAAATCAGAATACTTTTAATGAACCAAATTATTTCATTAAATATTTTGTAAACCTGCTCAAGAATGCGAGTCTGGAAAGGGAGGGGGAGGTCTTTACCCAGCAGTGGGACACACCAGGCTCTTAATAATAAAGAAATGTGCATCCCTCACTATAATTTCTTTTATTTTAAAGGGCGTCTGGGAGGAGAATATATGGAGAATATAATAATAATAACAATAGTTTTGTCAGCCAGCAATTATTTATTTATTTGGAGAACCAACAGCTACAGAAACACATTGATTATATAGATAAAATACAAAAAGCCAATTACAGGTTCCCACCGATAGCATCGAATTAAACATTTGTGAGATTACTATTGTTACACTGCATTTGTGAGATTTCCTAACTAGGGGTTACAAAATGTGGAAACTTATGTATTCATTTAACTACAGCAGTTTCATGTATGTTTTTAATTTGATTAAAATATTAATTTCACGTTGTTCCTTTCTTTTAAAATACCATGTTACTCAAGCAGCGTTATTATTTTTTAGCTATTCTTTCGATTGGCATCATAAAAGTAGGGTGATTTTTTTTGACATTTAAGTTGGTTCGATTCCCAGACGAAGCAAGTAATTTTAAGAAAATCTATGAATGCAGAATTACTATTTTTTAAAAATAACATAAAGTCTTCTTTGAGCAAAATTCACTATCTACGATATTTAAGGTACTTCCCCTTCATGTCCCACAAGTTTGGGACGCCCTGTATACCAACGTCATAAGGAACACAGTATGATTAACTAAAAGCTTAAAGCTATGCTCATTCAAAGAAACTCCTCGTCAATTTACGCCTCACTTATATAATTAACTTAACATTTTCTCTTTCAGTCTACCTTTGGATCTATGAGCAGTTCCACACCTTCAATATTCCATGACACTGCTGCCATCAACAATCCAAACAATTATCACATTCTTAATCAGTATTCAAATCCAAGTAAGTTCCCAGTAATAAGTCAAGTATTAATCATTTTCAAGAAAGCAAGGTCCATAAGCTCTATCTAGAGCTGATTTATGATTTGAACTACATCAATATCATAACTTGAACAACATCGAAATCATAACTTGAAAACTAGCAAGCAATGAATTAAAAACTTCTGTAGAAACAACACTCAGAAAGTTTACCATTGTGAAGACTTCATGTCAGTCGCTACTGCTGCTGTCGCGCTTGACCACATATTTTTTTTTTAAATAGTTTTTTTGGCTAAATGCCCAACTGTAACAATTCATAATTATGCTGTCTTAATTGTGTAGACAACAAACAAATCGGTTCCTAACATTTGTTTCCATGCTTATAGCAACCGGAGTAGCTCATACTTGTGCATCACTCCTTCTTGATCATGGCGAGGCAGTGTTTGCGCTTGCATTTGGCTGTGGTGGCGAAGGGGGACTCCTATTAGTGAAGCTACCAGTGGCCGGGTCAGCCGTCACTACTTTACTGAAGAGAGAGTCGACTGTGCCAAGATTCTTGTCTGGAATCACGGGAGCATTAAGGTATGTGGTAGGGTATTATTTCATAATTATCTGCAGTTTACTTTAGTCCACTACTAAACAAAGACTACTTGAGTAGCATGCCTAGTTATTATTATTACCATCATGAATTTAAGAGGCAGTTTAGTCTTGTGCAGGTGGAATATTCGATGGCACTATCTACTATTCATAAAGCTCTGAAGCAATACTTGTTACAATACAAGTAACAAGAAATAATGGAAGTTTAATTTTTTTATAGATGAGTTAGCTAGAAGGAATATCTGCTTTGGACTTATTGGAATATCAGTATTCGAAATTGTCACTAAACACTTATTAACTTTTTTCAGAGGAAAGAATGTAGACAGCATAGAGACATATGGTGTAGTGTTGACGCATGGACTAGCTATCGCGATCTGCGGCGACGCGTGCCTGCGCGCGTGGGCCGTCAACGACGGCGGCGCGCCGGCGCTCGTCACGCCGCCGCTCTCGCAGGCGCTCGTGCGCCCTAAACTACCGCGTGAGTACAAGCTATAGCTGGTGCCAGACGTCCGAGCGCGGAGGACGGCTGAGGAAGGTCAAAGAATATTTAGTACGGAGTGATCTTGTTTCCGGCAATTGTCCGCACGGGCCGAAATCACGCGGACTGCATGCAGGGCTTAATTATTTATTCTGCAAATACGCTTTAAGGGCACTTTTACATGCCAGGCAGTGATTTACAATTAAAATATTAGTACATTACTACAGAGGCCGGGAAGTAAGGGGTTGCCGGCCGAGTACATATAGACGGCCGAGCGTAGCGAGGTCGGATAGTTATGAGGCTGGCAACCCCTTTCACGCCGACTATACATACAGTGCTTTTCTCAAACATGCAATTAAATATATTAAAAAAACTCCAAGAAATCAAACTTTAATTTTCATGGCTGAGCGCCTTAGAAGAAGAATTAAGAGGATCCTGTGCCACAAATTGTGGAATGGAAATTAAAAAGACCATCTTGCAGGCCTAGGCCTCCAATTTTGTATGAAATGTCATTACGGGTCTCTCGTCTCGCTGCGCCCGAAACGTGACACATCGAAGCCCATTATGAAGAACACAACGTCAATATTTCATTGCATGTTTGAGAAAAATAAATTACAGTATTAGTAGATTAAAGACTACCGATTAACAAAAGTAGCCATTCAATAAAAACATAATATAATACTTTAGTACATTAGTGCCTCCGTGAGCTGTAGAAAGCGTGAGAATTTATTTTCAAAAAACCTTTTTTTTTCTTTTGAATTTCGAAAATGTGACTACAAAAAAAACTATATAATTAACGAACCAGCTCACAAAATTTCACGAAAATCGGTTGAGAAATGCGACCTGTAGAGGAGAACAGCTTAGAACTTCGTTCACTTCGCTCCCTCGCTCAATTATCAGCTAGAGATGCAATGTATCCTTTCTGTTTTCAGCACATGGCCACATGTTACAAAAGACAACCGACTCAAATGGGAATGTGACATTAGTAGCATACCTGTCATTCCCAAACGAATGTGAATTCGTCGTGATGAAGATGTTGGACGCCGGCGCGGGCGCCGTGAAGTTCTCCCACGTTTGCCGCATCTTTGGACCCCAAGTGAGATTTCAAATATCATCCCTATCCCAATAACAATAAAGCTGGCTTTCCAGTACTTATTGGTGTCAGTATTAATTAGAAATTGTTTCCTGTGTTTCAGTTGGATCTTTTGGATTATACAATAGGATATGGAGATGGCAGCGATGTTATTTGGGCCCTATGGAGTCAACCTGATGGAGAGACTGTCATAACAAGTAATATATTAAAATGGTTTTCTTATGCAGATATGGATATTGTTTGTACGATAAGAATGTGTTTTTGATCCAAAGGTTTGCGAAACCTGTTGATAGACAAAATACTTGACTCTTTTAAAATATTTTCTTCTTTTGGTTCCTCAAAGCCTGACGATCAGGTTCACTCATCCGAAAATTATCAGAAGTTTTTCTTTGTGAAACAGAGTGGACCTTTTTTATACCCAACTGAGGGAAAAGATGGTTTTAGCAGTCTATTTATTTATTTATTGATACATGGAAAACCAACAGCGCAACATATTTATAGACATAATAATAAAACCATATAGCCAATTACAGGTTCTCACTTATAGAAATAAACTAACACAAAGAAATCTATAGCCAAACTTAAACTTAGCGTACATCACGAACAGTAACCAATCGCGCACTAATAGCAAGCATGGCAATGGGAATATACAAGTACAAGGTAGTTAATAGATTAGGATAAATAAACTCTAGTGCAGTACGATTACTGTTAGTTAACCACTGACAGATAGTTTGCCTACATTTAATTTTCAACTTTAATGTCATACAAATAAAGCAATTTTCAGAATACTGTTCCCACGTCTACCGATTTAGAAATAACTACTTAATTTGTATGAGGTTAAAGTTGAAAATTAAATGAAGGCAAACTATCTGTCAGTGGTAAACCCCAAATAATTCTACTGTATCCCTAGCCTACACCTGAAGTATCACACATGAAGAATCTTGTCAGTATGAAAAAGAACCAATCTTTTTTCAGTTATTTTTCGGTAGTTGGGATACAGTTTTATAAATAACTTTTTATCCTAATTTAATTGATTGTTATAATACAACAGGCAGCACTCTGAGCGCGGAGGTCGCGTGGCGCTGCGTGGCAGCACGCGAGCCGCCGCCGCCGCTGCCGCAGCTGTCATCGCACCAGCAATACCGCGAGCGACTGCTGACGCCAGGCTTGTTCCCTCCTTCGGTCATCAGGAAAGCTCTCGCTGTGAGTGCTAGCTATATGACAGATGGAAGGCAGCAATCTGAGCGCGGAGGTCGCGTGGCGCTGCGTGGCAGCACGCGAGCCGCCGCCGCCGGTGCCGCAGCTGTCATCGCACCAGCAATACCGCGAGCGACTGCTGACGCCAGGATTGTTCCCTCCTTCGGTCATCAGGAAAGCTCTCGCTGTGAGTACTAGCTATATGACAGATGGAAGGCAGCAATCTGAGCGCGGAGGTCGCGTGGCGCTGCGTGGCAGCACGCGAGCCGCCGCCGCCGGTGCCGCAGCTGTCATCGCACCAGCAATACCGCGAGCGACTGCTGACGCCAGGCTTGTTCCCTCCTTCGGTCATCAGGAAGGCTCTCGCTGTGAGTACTAGCTATATGACCAAGGCTCGGATTTTACATCGCACGGTAAGACGAAAGAAAACTATGGAGTCGATATTAACATTACAACTTTACTCATGTTCATACTCACTCATTTTCCTAGTCCCGTAATTATTATATATTTATCATGCTGTCAAATTTCAACTTAGTTGCATACCTAGTTATCCAGACCATATTGTTGCGATAGACTTAACGGTGGGTACTGGCCGCTTTATTTAATTGCCTCATGTTTCAATCATTGACGGCTTTAGACGTGTCATTTATTTAAGTTTGCAATTAGTGCATATATTAATTAACTTAATTATTTCGTGAACATTTTATTATTTAGCTTATAATGTAATAAACATGGTGTGGCGGTTAACATTTGTATTTACAATATAATAAACTTTTGGTATTAATTAAATGAATGAGTATGAGTATGAATATGAGTAAAGTTTTAATGTTGATATCGACTCCATAGTTTTCTTTCGTCTTATCGTGCGATGAAAAATCCGAGCCCTGTATATGACAGATGGAAGGCAGCAATCTGAGCGCGGAGGTCGCGTGGCGCTGCGTGGCAGCACGCGAGCCGCCGCCGCCGGTGCCGCAGCTGTCAATGCACCAGCAATACCGCGAACGACTGCTGACGCCGGTCTTGTTCCCTCCTTCGGTCATCAGGAAGGCTCTCGCTGTGAGTACTAGCTATATGATAGATGGCAGGCAGCAATCTGAGCGCGGAGGTCGCGTGGCGCTGTGTGGCAGCACGCGAGCCGCCGCCGCCGCTGCCGCAGCTGTCATCGCACCAGCAATACCGCGAGCGACTGCTGACGCCGGGCTTGTTCCCTCCTTCGGTCATCAGGAAGGCTCTCGCTGTGAGTACTAGCTATATGATAGATGGCAGGCAGCACTCTGAGCGCGGAGGTCGCGTGGCGCTGCGTGGTAGCACGCGAGCCGCCGCCGCCGCTGCCGCAGCTGTCGTCGCACCAGCAATACCGCGAGCGACTGCTGACGCCGGGCTTGTTCCCTCCTTCGGTCATCAGGAAGGCTCTCGCTGTGAGTACTAGCTATATGATAGATGGCAGGCAGCACTCTGAGCGCGGAGGTCGCGTGGCGCTGCGTGGTAGCACGCGAGCCGCCGCCGCCGCTGCCGCAGCTGTCGTCGCACCAGTAATACCGCGAGCGACTGCTGACGCCGGGCTTGTTCCCTCCTTAGGAAGGCTCTCGCTGTGAGTACTGGCTATATGATAGATGGCAGGCAGCACTCTGAGCGCGGAGGTCGCGTGGCGCTGCGTGGTAGCACGCGAGCCGCCGCCGCCGCTGCCGCAGCTGTCGTCGCACCAGCAATACCGCGAGCGACTGCTGACGAACCAGTGTGCGAACCAGTACTTGTGAACATGACCGGCAGCACAGAGCGCGGAGGTGTCGTAAAAGGCGTTGGGCGTACGCAGCGGGGCCGGAAACGCTGTTAGGAAATCCATAACCGGCGTCAATAACGCGGCAATTTGCGGTCTCTAGTATAGAGCTGATATTTCTGAGCATATGTTTGTTAAACAATGTGTGGTTTTCCGTAGATCTACCGTCGCACGTGGGGCAGCAGCGAGTCGGCGAGCGAGGGCGAGCTCAGCGAGTCGGCCGTGAGCGCGGTGCAGGCGCGGCTGCGGCACCTCACCGCGCGCGCCGCCGCGCCCGACCACAACCACCTGATGCACAAGTAACTATCGTGCACAGTTGTAAGCTTTATTTGTATCGTGAAAATGAAAATGAAATTTACAATGGTGCTCTCATTGCTACAGACTTTACTTACGGTTACAGTGTGTACGAGCCCTTGTATTCATTATATTAAGAGATATATATTAAGAGTTTCTGATATCATGCAAGTTTATGTTGGAGCTTGTAGCATGATTCGTTAGTTCCAAAGTTATTACAAACTTTAGATCAATTAGTGCATGTTGTTAGGGGAAAATACTTCACTTTCGAATACCAGCGCCATATTTTAGTATGTTGTCAGGCATATATCCTGGATGCCAAAACTGCCGGGAGATAATCTCTAAGGAGCCAGTCTCCCCCGTAATGACGTTGTCAAAATCACCGCGGCCGCGTTTGGTAAAGTTCAAATTACACCCTAACCATGCACCATGCATCATACCTACATATATGGCGTATTAAATGAAAGCTGAATAAATTGTCTATCATTATTTCATACATTTTTTTGAATACATGCGCTAGTTTAAGTACTATTAGGAAAATTATAAAAAATCGAAAAAAATCTAAGGACTTTCAGAGTTTGCGGCAAAACTAGGAAAGATACACGAAAGTAATGTAAAACACAAATTATATCCATTACTTCAGCTTTACATTCCAGTTAATCATTATAAGACAAAAGCAATATTGGGAAAATAATGCTCAAAAAACCAACAACGCAAAACAACTTTTCCCTGCAAGATTGAATTTATAGAAATTGGCAAAAATTTTGCAGAAACCAGCTCCAACTTTTAGTATGTTTTTAAACATGTTATATGCGCCCCAAAACTGCATAGAGACTGTAAAGTTTCCAGGTCGACAGTAATGACGTAATCTTCATTGCCGGGGAGACTTTTTGAAAAGTGGGAATCTTACCCGAACCATGTATATATAAACGTGTGTTATATCATGTAAAAGCAAAACAAATATGCATTTATCCCCTCCTTGCTAACATTGTGATTCCATATATCCGTAAATGAAAGAGGTATTTGCAAAAGAGTAGAGAAGAAAAGTGAAAACCCTGCTAACATTAGATTCTCTGGAAAGATTGCGCAAAAATGTTGTGTGTTACTGGAATAATAATTACCTATAAGGCTATACAACACAGTATACAATTAAAAAATCGGCTAATAATTGTCGAAGCACAAAACCGACAGAACTAGTAGTGGAAATTGGCCCCCGCTCCCGCTTTTATAAAAGACTAAATGAAAGCCAAACTATGTAATTTCTTAATAGAAATTTCTTAAAATAATAAGCTATAACTCGTCCTAACATTGTAATTCAATATATTGATAAGTCACATTTCTTGTTTAGGTGCTGGTCGGATTTGTACAGTTGGTGTATGCAGTACATGGAAGGTCTACAAAAGCCGTTAGGTCTTATGGTATCGAAATCGGTAAGTCCAATACACCCATTACACATCTGGCTGTTCTGTTGTTCTATAGTGTTGTCTGGGCTAGTGGTCTGGTGTTGTGGTTTAATAGTAAAGTTTCCCTAAATACTCGCATTATGGCCAGGTGAAGACGTAAAATTGTGTACTCACCACGGGCAGTAAAAAAGAAAGCCCTCTATCGCATGTTTACAACGCTCGCCTGCGGCTCGGGTCACAAATACCTGCGATTTCGGGCTTTCTTTCACATCCCTTGGTAAGTAATGTAGTATTATGATCTCTTACGAGATTAATATATTGTTACGCTCGCACTATGCACCGCGCGCTGCCTAACGTCCGACTGATGTGACCCAGCACGGCGCAGCGTGCCGCCGCGTCCGCCCGGCGCAGCGCTGCGCTCGCGCCGTGGGGACGCAAGGGGCCGCGCGGCGCGGGGCGCGACAGAAGCGGGGCGCGATGCCGGCGGGACGCAGTCTGTTTGACGTCGCTAACCTGTTAGGCCACGGTCTCCTATAAATCACGCCGTACGCTGCGTCACAACGCTTACTATGGAGATGTACTGATGTGGTCGTCGGTCTCCTATAAATCACGCCGTACGCTGCGTCACAACGCTTACTATGGAGATGTACTGATGTGGTCGTCGGCCACATCAGTACATCTCCATAGTAAGCGTTGTGACGCAGCGTACGGCGTGATTTATAGGAGACCGTGGCCGCATGTATTTAATGCCGCCGCGGTCGCGCCCTGTGTCTGGCCAAGCCTTTAGAGAATGATGAGGATTCGTTGTTATGTTATAATATAATTCCCTATAATGGCAGAGCTGTGACACGGAGAACGGGTGGTGGTGCGGCGTGGTCGGCCGCGCGGGCATCTCTCTCGTCCGGGAGCTGGAGCCGCTGGAGCGAATGATGCTGTCGCCAGACGTCACCGCGCTAGACTCGGGTCAGTACACCATGCCATTAAGGGGATCCCATGCCCCAATGACCTTCGATCTGAACCCCTTAGTTTTCTACTGTTTTTTGTAGCTTATTATATTAACAACAACGGCTTATAGTATCCCATATTTACTTCAAGGTTCATTGTTTTCGAGATATTTGGCATCAAAGTTGAACAATTTTAGGCCAAAAAACTGGTTTTCTGCCCATAACTTTTGTGTTAATTAGTTTAAAATGAAAACTCTAGACACGTTTTTAGAGACGTCAAAGACGAACCCAAATATGTAGTTTTCGTATATTTTAGATCTTTCACGTCAATAGAGACACGAAGTAAGTAAGTGTTTTTTTAGACAATGTTTAAAAAAAACATACAAAATTAAGTTGTACGATATTCCTACAGCATCAAACGACTCACCGCTACTGTGTCCATCCACCGCCTCGTGTCCCAAGGGCTAGGCTGAAGGTTCAGGGGTGATCGTCCAGCTAAATATGACGTACACAGGTTCCTAGGTCACTGGTAAGCGCACTCTTCCAGGGGGGAAAGGTCCTCAACGCACACACGGTAAATAATGAGAAAAATGTTGCTCTCGCGGCGCCGCTAGTTAACGAACTGATTTTGACATTGTGCGTGGCACTGCCCATTCGTATATCCGCTTCCGGCGGGTGGCGCTGTTAGCGCGCTGGTGTTGCCATCCCTCCAGGGATGACGGCTTCAAGACAAGAAGCAGTAAATCGCTAGAAGCTCGTAGGGATACCATACATAATAGAAACAAAATAAATTGACCCTTAAGATTGTGTCTTCAGTCAAAGAATCTAACGATTTTAAAATTAAATAAAAATTAGTGTTCCTGTACGGAACATGCCGCTCACCTTAAAAGGACTAGGGTGCTTTTAACGAGAAAGTACACTAAAGCTAACATATTTTAAACACCTAACTTAAGTACTAAGATTAAGTTGTAACGATTACAAATTATTCTAAGGGAAGCGGGCAAATTTTAACGACAGGGCGTTTATAAAACGAGTTCCCTGATTTTAAAGTTACTACCCGAGTAACGTTATCTGAGCCAGGATGAAGAGCATGAATGCGCGCGAGCCGCCACTGCAGCGGCGGGAGCTGCTCGTCACACACCACGACGATGGCTCCTTCGCGCACGGGCGCGCCGCGGCTCTGAAGCCACTTCTGGCTTTGCTGAAGCTCGTGGAGGTACTCCCGACTCCACCTTTTCCAAAAATGCTGAGTACACTGCTGTACCCAGCGCCATCTACTAAGGCGACTTGGATTTTCGTCCGTTAAGGGAACGTCTGGAAGGGCCTTTAACGGCTCTCCCACAAGAAAGTGGGCTGGTGATAAAGGAAGGGGATCCGCAGAATCCGCGCTCATCAAACACAGAGGCCGTGAATTAAGTACGGCTTCAATTTGGCATAACAGCGTATGCATCTCATCGTATGATTGAGTACGCGTGCCAACCACCCGATGTAAATGATGTTTAAAACTCTTTACACCAGATTCAAATAGACCACCAAAGTGGCTCGCATAGGGAGGCTGAAATCTCCAGGTAATGCCCTGTTGAAGGGTTTGTTTGTGCAATTCGTTTTGTACGACATCGTTGCGTAAAAACGTGTATAAGTCTTTCAAGTAATTACTGCAACCGACTAAATTTCGGCCGCAGTCTGAATAAATGTCAGTACATAAACCTCGACGGGATGTGAATCGTCGTAGGGCCGCGAGGAACGCTTCAGTGCTTAGGTCTGAAACGATTTCGAGATGAATTGCCTTTACGCTCATGCATACAAATACGGCGACGTAACATTTAATTATTTTAGCATTGCGCACATTGGTTGCGCGCACGTAAAATGGACCGGCGTAGTCTACCGCGGTCTTAACAAAGGGTCGCGCGGGACGGAGGCGCGGCGCGGGCAGCGGGCCCATGCGCGGCTGCAGGCGCGCGGGCCTGGCGCGGAAACATGGCACGCAGCGGTGCACGCGCTGACGAACGATGTCTCGACTCGACAGAATCCAAAACCGCTGTCGCAGCAAATATTGCACCGATTGAGGTCCGGCGTGCAAATGACTCACGTGAGCATCGTCGATAATGAGGTCAGTTAAAGGGTGTTTTTTAGGGAGAATTAATTGGTGTTTCGATTCGAACGGTAAAAGTGACTTATGAATTCTCCCTCCAACTCTTAAGAGGTTGTCTTTGTCCATGAATGGCGTTAGACGCTGTAAGCAATGCGAGGATAATTTGCCTCGAGAAATATTTTTTATATCGTCCGCGAAAACGGAATGTTGAACGATGTAAATAAGTCGCGTTAATGCGAAATTATATTCGGGCACAGTAATATAGTTTGGAAACGACACTATAGACTTTTTTGAAAGTTTGTAGAACCGAAAAACGTATGACGTAACTCGAACGAGTTTACCTAATGTCGAATATCGTGAAATTATTTCAACATTCTGTATTTGATCAGTAGTAGACGCGTTTGATACAAGCGGTATGATCGTGCGTTTTTCTTCGTTCGTTGTAGGAATATGTTTTGAAACGGGCCAAGCGTCTTGGTCTTTTTTGAGCCAAGCAGGTCCGTGAAACCACATTTCGTGCCGTAGAAAGGCAGAGGGAAGCATGCCTCGCGAGGCTGAGTCGGCTGGATTGTCAGCCGAAGGCACATGGCGCCAGCACTCGGCGGGCACATGGGATAAAATCTCGCTAGTGCGGTTTGATACAAACGTTTTCCACTCGTGCGGCGGCGAGCGGAGCCACGCTAGCACGATAGCAGAGTCAGACCAAGCATAAATCTGATTGCGATCTATGCGGCCCTCATACGTTTGCATAACCTTATCTATGAGGCGGGATAAAAGCGCCGAGGCTAGAAGCTCGAGGGCGGTACGGTCAAACGCATTCGTAAAGGTGCGACGCGGGTTTTCGCAATGACGAGATGTGTGGTGACGTCACCATCTCCATCTGTCAGACGTATGTAAACGCACGCGGCGAAACTGCGTTCCGAGGCATCTCCGTATCCATGGATTTGTATGGAATGCGAATGTGTGAAAATGTGACGAGGAAAAGACACTTTGGATAAGAGTGGTAACTCGTTTGTAAAGGCCGTCCATGCGTTAACAATGTCGACCGGCGGGACTGAATCCCAATCCACCTTAGCTATCCATAACAATTGTACTAAGTACTTTCCATACAAAGTGACAGGCGATAAGAGACCTAACGGGTCGTACCATTTGGCTATCTCAGAGAGAATAACTCTTTTTGTGCATATCGCAGTGGTGACTTGCACCTTGAAATTAAATGTATCAGAACTAGGGTTCCACTGGAGGCCGAGAACCTTAGTTTTTTTATCGTTCTCCATTTCTGCGAACGGAACATTCTCCGGCCGCTCACCATGAGAACCTGGCGGCAGCACCGCCGCGAGTATCGCAGGCGAGTTGCTGTGCCACTTGCGGAGTTCGAATCCGGCGGTACGAAAAATATCGATCAGCTCCTGTTGCAACGCTAGGGCTTTCGACTCCGTGCTTTCACCTGATACCACGTCATCAACAAATACAGAGTCTAACAGAACCGGAGAAGCAAGCTTAAAACGTGTTGCCTCGTCGCGGGCTAATTGTTGAATTGTGCGCAACGCGAGAAAAGGCGAGGCATTAATACCGAATGATACCGTGCGCAGACGGTAATCGCGTAAAGGTTCCTCCGGTGATTTCCGCCAAACAATTCGCTGATAATCGCGGTCGCATTCTCTAATTAAAATATTGCGATACATTTGTTTAATGTCTGCTGTAAACGCGATGGAATTTATGCGGAATTTCAAAAGCACGTCAACGATCTCCTGATGAAGTTTCGGACCCGTTAATAAAACATCGTTAAGTGAGTATCCACTGGATGTTTTGCATCCAGCGTCGAACACGACCCGGGTCCGTGTCGTCTCGCTCGATTCCTTGACCACGCAGTGATGCGGGATCCAGTACTTCGGACTTGGCCTATCGCACTCCACGGCCTCCATGTGATTTAAATCAAGATACTCTTGAAGGCACGCATGATAATCAGCTTTTAATTGAGGATTACGCTCAAGTCGGTACTCAAGTTTTCTAAATCGTGCGAGTGCGATTTGTCGCGACTCGCCGAGAGGGGGCGCGGCGGGCTTGAACGGAAGCGCGACGACGTACCGCCCGGTCTCGTCTCGGGTATGCGTCTTTTGGAAAAAGGATTCGCAAAGATTTTCGTCAGGAGTGTAGATCCGTTTTTCAGGAAGCGACTCCAGCTCCCAGAACCTCTGCAAATTGTCATCGTCGAATGAGCTAAAACAGGCCTGGAGTGGAGTCGGCATCGGGTTATTAACGGCAACCTTACCTAATAACAAGTACCCGAATATGCTATTCATAGCAATAGGCGAACCCGGCGCACCTGTTATCACATTACCTAATAAAATTTGGAATAGTATATCCGCGCCTAATAACATCTCCACCGGCTGGGGAGTGCCGAAATCTGGATCCGCCAGAGTTAAATTATTTAAATGAGTCCACCCCGTTTGAGACAATGGTACACTCGGCATACGCATCGTTAAGTTAGGTAAAACTAAAGCCTCTACAAGTATCGCAGGATTATGTTTACCCCTAGGTGTAATGAAACACGAAACGACACCTTTAGGTTGTACGGGTTCCGTATCACCAATTCCGAACACCGGAATGTTCGCGTGATTACGATGTAATCGTAATCGTTGTGCGCAGGCCTCAGTCATAAACGTCGCCTGACTACCCGTGTCAACCAGGCACCTTACAGTTGACAGCTTCGAACCACCTAAACATACGTCTACTAGTGCAGTGGACAACAAAACAGTATCCGCCCGAACGCTAGATGCTTTAATCGGCGCGCGGGCCGCACAGTTACCAAGCAAAACTTCGCTATTTGCCAACGGATTCGCGACCGTATCGGCGTTGCACTTCTCCGTAGGAGAGAGTGAGACGGAGCGCGCGCGCTCCTCCGTAGGAGGGAGCGAGACGGCCGTAGATTGCACGGATGCGCTTAATTCCGCCGGCATAGATGGGGAATAATAATGAATTAAAGTATGATGCCTTTTATGACATGTCCGACATACAAAATTTGACTTACAACTTCTAACGTCGTGACCAATATTCAAACAATTGTAACAAATGCTTTTATTTTGAACTAACGAATACCTCTCGCGCGGTGACAAGTTTAAAAACTTCGAACATTTTGTCAACGAATGTTGAGCTTCACAACACACGCAATTAGGTTTGATTTTGCTTGAACCTTGGTCACTCGTTCTAGTCTCAGCTGAGCCCGTCGCGGGGGTGACGTTAGCTACAAACGACCGTTTGGCGGGCGACGACGGCGCGGCGGCGCCGGCGCTCGAGCTGCTCGCGCGATTCCAGTACTTTCCGCGACTGCTACCCACATCTGAGTTAATACTTTTAGCGGACTGCCCGCGAACAGAAACAATTATTTCTTCCGCGGAAATTTCCCGTTCTAGAAATGAAATGAATGTGTCTACATCGGGAATGTCGGACGTATTTACTAATGACCGTTCGAATAAACGTCGAGTAGTATGAGGAATTTTACGTAGTAAAATATTTAGAAGCATGAAACTCCACTGTTTCACGGGAAACTCCATAACCTCGAGTGCTTTAATGTTTTCTTGATAGATGTTAAGTAAATTTCGCATACTCTGAGTAGATTTATCGCAGCATGACTCGATATCGAGAATTTTGTCGAGATGTTTTGATGCGATAACTCTTTTGTTGTCATAGCGGGACACTAAAATGTCTAACGCGATTGAGTAATTATCGTCAGTTATTGGGATCGATTTTATGAGGTTATGCGGTTCGTTTTTAACCGTGAGAAGTAAGTACCTAAACTTTTCGGCGTCAGTATAGGCGTTGTTGCCGTGTACAAGCGAACGAAACAAATCATAAAATGACGGCCAATCAGTTTGTTCACTACTGAAAGTGGGTAAAGGTAGTGTGGGAAGTTTCTTAAACGCCTCAGGCTGTGCCGCCATGAAAGGCAATGAGGGACGGCTCATGCGCCTTTGCTCTTCTTCCTTCTTCTTCAAATTCGATAAATGCGTTACTATTGCATAGTACAAATCGTTAAAATCGTTACGGATCTTAATCTGTTCCTCTTTGTTAAAACATTTTAATTTAATTAACGTTTTTTTCAATTCTCGTCTGGACTTTAATGAACTTTCTCTGAAAAGAAACTAAATCAGTAGTTCGCGAGCGAAACTGTTCTTGATCAGTTGCTGCAAACTGAATAGTGCGTTTGAGGTCATCGAGGATGAGTTCTCTTTCGAAAATATCTTGTTCGCACGGATTATCGCCGTCGGCCATTTTGTTAGCTTCCGCGCTAGTACTTTGCAAATCTGGCTGATCCGGCATGCTTAGTTATTTAAAACTTAATGTTGCGAGACAAGAAGACACAACCTGGAAGGTACAATCCGGGTCGAACGGATCAAATTATATATATGTACGATATTCCTACAGCATCAAACGACTCACCGCTACTGTGTCCATCCACCGCCTCGTGTCCCAAGGGCTAGGCTGAAGGTTCAGGGGTGATCGTCCAGCTAAATATGACGTACACAGGTTCCTAGGTCACTGGTAAGCGCACTCTTCCAGGGGGGAAAGGTCCTCAACGCACACACGGTAAATAATGAGAAAAATGTTGCTCTCGCGGCGCCGCTAGTTAACGAACTGATTTTGACATTGTGCGTGGCACTGCCCATTCGTATATCCGCTTCCGGCGGGTGGCGCTGTTAGCGCGCTGGTGTTGCCATCCCTCCAGGGATGACGGCTTCAAGACAAGAAGCAGTAAATCGCTAGAAGCTCGTAGGGATACCATACATAATAGAAACAAAATAAATTGACCCTTAAGATTGTGTCTTCAGTCAAAGAATCTAACGATTTTAAAATTAAATAAAAATTAGTGTTCCTGTACGGAACATAAGTATTTATTTATTAAAACTTTATTGCACAAAAGAAAACTTATCGAACAAAAGGCGGACTTAATGCCATATGGCATTCTTTACCAGTCAAACCTTATGGCAAAGCGGAAAAGATTGTGGGCAGTGCAAATAACAACTAAAAAAAAAAGACCGGGTTGCACTCCGGGAGTGCCGGCAGAAGTGAAAACTCAATAACATTGTAACAGTTTTTCGATCAGGTCACGTGAAATCTTACGGTGTCACCCTAAAAATGAATTTGACGCAAATTTATAAACAATTATCAATTATTTAGGCGGACGGCCCGCGGGCGCGTTGGGTGCGACGGGCCGCCGGCTCCGGGCGGCGGCAAACACAATACCAATTTGTTTTTGCCATTGCCAAATATTTTTCAAAGCTTTATCTCTTTAGGAATAACGTCTAAATTCGAACTATTAGAATTTGCACAGCAGACGGCGGTGGCGACCAAAATATCAATTTGTTTTTGCCGTTGGTAAATATTTTTCTAAGCTTTATCTCTTTAGGAATAACGCCCAAATTCGAACTATTCGAATTTTCTCAATAGCAAAACGGTGAAGGACGCGTTGGTATTATTACAAATTTATTTGCAGAATATGCTATTGCAAAAAGTGTTTAACGGCTTTATACTGTTACGAATAGCGTTCAGTTTTGAATGAAGTTGAATTGGCTAGCAGCAAAAAGTGACCTCCTTCACATCTGACGTCACAAAACTCTGTCGCGTATTCAACAATTTTATCCCATCCCAAACAGTGCTCAGCGCCGCTAAAGAAGTTTTCACTTCCGGTCTTTTTTTTATTTTTTATTACGTACCTATTAACGTTGTTTAAATAAAGTATGTGGAGTTTTAATTTATGCTGTTGGTAATGCTGAGAAGTTCTAAACATTTGGTTCGTAATTAAAACAATCACCGGTTTCCTATTAGTTTATTATAGTTTAATAGGGAATATAGGGTTGATGACTAAGATTTTTTTATGATGTCATTCGAACCAGTTTTTGGAGAGGAACAAATGTTTGTAGAGAGCCACTACAATTAAAGAACACAAATACCCAAAAATTTGAGACAAAGATTGACCTCGCTGGCGGGTGCGCAAAACGCTTCATACTGATAGACACACAGGTATGACGTCACAACTGACATTTTGTACTAATCTTTGTATGGAAAATCAGGTAAATTGTTGTTTCGGTCGCGAAATACTGCGTTTAAATACATTGTTGTCATACAATTTAGTTTCTATAAAAGCAAGGATTCTACTGGTAGCTTAAATTTACTCTTGGACAATGAAAAAAAATGCATACTTTTTATGATTTTAATTTGATTTTATAATTTATACTTTATTACGATGATTTGATTTAGCGTCACTACGTTATCAATTTGAACATGAGGCATCATGCCTATTGGCAAAATATTATAGTGATTGATAAATCATTAAATATTTCTGAACATACAAAATGGGCATGCATAGACATTTTTGATCTCGAATATCATCTCAGACTTTAGTATTCATTTCTTTCAAAATCCGGAAGACAAAAATGGAGATAAAAGATTGAAGAACCGATAGCCGTTTGACTTATAATTTTAAATTTGTAGTGCAAAAGTAGGAGATACAATTCAAAACTTCTCAAAAATTTATGAAAACCTCTGGTAGCCCCTTAAGGACTGGTCGCATCAATCACACTTTACACGCCGATAAACGTTATACCCCTGCCACACACTCGTCGAGTGACGTGGGAAATAGCGAGGAAAGATTCTAGGTTCGAATATTCGGTGTTCGATTATTTTTTAGTGTATTCACTATTTTAATTTAATTTTCTTGTTTGATATTATATTCCCTTATTCATGTTATGTTTTATTTCCTTTCTTTTGTTATTATATTGTTATGTGTTATCTACCGTGTCCTCACTGGATCGACCCAACGGCAGTCCAGCGCTCTGCAAAGTCAGTATCATGCTGAGTCGTGCCCATTTTGTGACAGAGACCATGGTGTGGCAATAACGCCACTCATTATGCCGCTTATCTTGCTCCTCGTCATCCCCACCGCTCCCTGTTTTGTCGGTGTTTGGGCGCGAGTCCAAGGTGCGGCAATAATGCTGGCCATACACCATGCTTCCAATCGGCATGTCGCTACCGATTGGATCAGTTAGAACTGACCGTGTGTGGGAGTGGATTGGCATGAGTCATTCCAATCCACTCCCACATACGGTCAGTTCTAACTGATCGAATCGGTAGCGACGACGGACGATAGGAAGCATGGTGTATGGCCAGCATAAAGGCAAGTGACCGAGTGCGGAGCGTCTGGATTAATCGGGTGAGTAGGGCAGCGTGTGCCCAGAGAGGGCGTTATAGTTTATTTGGCTTTATATGTCACTTCGATTGGCATTATTGTAGACAGTGGGGCCCATGACGTGAGTGAGTTTAGATGACTTGGTCAACGTCCGACCTAGACCCACAATTTTATCTGCGTTCCGCGTTTCGTGCGAGCTTACCATGTTTTGAAATGAAGACAGATTCACTCTCACATATACTGCCACATGCAGAATAACTATTGCCGGCAGTGTTAATATGCCCAGCTTGATGAAAAGAGCCATCGCGTTAGTATCGTGGGGTACTCTAGTTATAATTCTCACTGCGCGTTTTTGGAGGCGGAACACCCGCTCCCACTCTGCACACTTATGTCCCCTTTTTTAAATAGGAGTGTCATGACGGCGTTATTCCACTGCTCTGGGGCAGGATTTTCTACAACGCACTTTGTATACAACTTTGTCATTGCTTCCTTAAACCTTTCGTTGTTATATTTTAGCTTCTCTTGTAAAATGTCGTCTTCACCAGGGGATCTGCTATTTTTCAGTTAGTGAAGTGTTAATTCCCCGGCAACTCTTCCCATCCCACATTTAGAAAGGTTGGTCGCGTTCTATTCTGTTCCTGTCTAGGCTTGCGAATTTTACTTTTGTAGAGTTCCTCATAGAACCGTCGTGTGACATTATTGTGACGACGTTTCCGCTATGGTTTAATAGCTTAAACAATTGTTTCATGCCGATACTTAATTGCAGCTTGAGTCTTTTCCTGCCACTGTTACGTCATTCTGTCTCAGATCTTTACGTATTTTCATCGTATTCATTTCATTACGTATCAGAATTTGTCTGAAACTCATTTCACGTGTCTGGCCGATTAAGCATTCAGTAGGCAGTTAGCTTTTGCGGCTTCTCAGTAACAATCGTAGCTGTTATCGATGCCAACGCTGAGTTCATGACTCCTACAAGATGTTGGTTGATATCTTCGATAGTCAAGTGGTTTAGCTACAGTATCAAGGTGGTTATTGATCAAGTAAAGATCAATAACCTGGTTGTGTTTGATGACTGCGACTTTAATGTCATTCGGTTTTTTGTTATTATTCTTGACTATGAGGTTCTGTCTCTCTTTATTTAATTAACCAATCAAAATGTATAGGAATCGGCGGAGCGCGCGAGCTATCTCCAGACGCCGTGCGAGTGGTGACGGCCGGCGCGCTGTGGGAGCGAGCCGCGAGCCCGGCCGGCGCCGCGGAGCTAGAGCGTCGCTTGTTCGCGTGCGCCGCGCCGCAGCACCGCCTGCTCCCGCGGTTGCTGCATCTGCTGCTCGCGCCGCCCGACCACGCCGACTCTGACGCGCACCACGAACCGGTAACTGTACTGCAATATTGTTTTAGTAATAACCCAACAAACAAAATCAGTACTTATAGTGCTTGTCAAGCCTATTTTTATTGTACTTATAAGATACTTGTAGTTTACTACACACCCGGATTTGGGCGCAGTTATAGGAGCATTGCTTTCTTATAACGATATTATAATCAACTAGCAGAAGGTCACTAAGCCCTATAATACACTTACAGAAGTTCTACCACAAGACAATTGCTCCTATGGTATTCTGAGACTATCCATTTATAAGTTTTATAACTCTTATAAGTATCTCACACCAGCATCATACTAAATCAATCTTATTTATAACGCTCTAGTAATATACTTAGTTATTTAGTTATAAGTATATTTTATAAACATCTTTCCGTTATTTCGGCCGGTTGTTTGTGAGAAATGAATACCTAAAAACAAACGTAAGTACCTATTTTTCTTATTACTATACCATATTTTTTCTAGGTCGATTAGTATGATAGATGTCACTTTATGATAGCATGTAACTTTGTAAGGTGGTAAGCAAAATTCATATTTTCTCCAAGGGACAAATATTGCTTGTAAAAATTAAATCACGTCTTATATGCGGATTTTATATAGACTTAATCTCAAAACAGTTAATAAAAGGTCTATACCGTGAAAAAACTACGTAATATTTACTTATATTCTTAAGTGAACGTCATTACAATGTTGTTTCAATACGCTTGGATTGCTAGAAGTGAGGGTTATCGATTAAGAAAAAAGCGGCCAAGTGCGTGTCGGACCACGCACAACGAAGGGTCTGTGCCTATTAAAAAGGTCGTATCGTTACTGAAATCTTATGGCACTTACGTCCTTTTCTTTAAGGAAGGCAGTTTTTTAGAAATATCTTGAAAACCTTTGAACTGATCTTGTTCAAAACACATTAAAAATATGAAAAAAATCATGGACATAGGGCTTATTAAATTCTTTCAGCGAAAATAATTCGTGAACTAAATGTTACTTGAAATGTTTTCAATGAAATAAAATTCAATGAAAAGTTTGTCGACAAAACAAGGGACAACCCCACTTTTATCACACTTAATTAATGTGTATATGCACATCATTTATAAATTAAACAGAAAAAGTGAATATTTTTACAAACTGAATGCTTAATTGTCGTCACAAAACTGACACTGAGTTAATTTTTATTTAACAACTCACGCTAATTGGGTACACGTTTTATTGAAAATACCCTAATGTACTAATCCCGCATCTTAGCAGATTGTACAGGGCGTGCTTGGCCTTCCTGGAGGATGGTAAGAGTAACCTAGATAGGTTAGACCTGGGTAGATACCCAAACCAGGTAAGGCGGATTACAGTGAAGCCAAATCGTATAGGCCGGTTTATCGTCGTTTTTCCTCAAAACACTGGAGAAATTGGTAGATAGACACATAAGGGATGGCCCATTAAGGAGACATCCGCTGCACGAACTGCAATGTGCATACCAGCCAGGGAAGTCAACGGAAACCGCACTTCACCTGGTAACAACCAGGGCTGAACAGGCTATAGAGAATAAAGAACTGTGTCTGACAGCTTTCTTAGACGTGGAGGGAGCGTTCGATCGCACCACGTATAAAGCTATCAGCGAAGCAGCTGCAAAACATGGCGTAGAGCCGACCATTTGTAAATGGATAGGTGTAATTTTATTTCATGCCCAGATCATTCCAATTTTTATTATTTCATAGAATAACTGTTCAGGGAATATTATTTGGCAAATGATTCATTTTGTATGAATTTTAAATGGCAGAATAACGAAACAACGAATTTCATTTGTTCGAAATTTTATTAACATTACAAATACAAACAACAACTGATTACAGGGGTTTAACTAGATTAGGGCTGCTAGAAAGAGGGGGCTCGGCTTCGCAGTAAAAAAACAAACAACCGTAACAATTGTATTATTATAAGTAGGTTAGGTTAGGGTTCACTTGTGTCCCTCAGAGCGAAAATAGGCACCCCGCGAATCGGGGTGACGTCGACTCGCTGGCGGTTAGGTTAGGTTTAGATTAGGTTCCGGTCCCTTACTTCACGGCCTCTGCAGTAATCTACTATTTATCGGTTTATCATAATTGGGTACACTTTTTATTGAAAATGCCCATTAGCGCCTTCTTGTAGTTGAATGGGGAGGATTCCATCTGGCCCCGGGGCTTTGTAAGGTTGAAATGTTGAAAGTGCCCACTTTATCTTTTTATGATCTACTACCTTTTTAGACGTGTCCCAATTGTGTCTCGTTGTACTTGTGGTTTGTTCCAACGCACTAATTGCACCATTCGTCTGTTACGCTGTCGTGTATTTGTTCTTCTTTTGCACCATCCCTGGCCCCGAAGTGGGTGCATCCTGGGGGGTGCCCTCGCTCAGTGTATGAGCCCTCGCCTTGGCGTTGTCTCGCCTCTTCTGCCTCCTGCTACCGTTGATAGCGTGTCCCCCTGGGGTGCGGACACGCTATCAACGGCGCCCGGCTCGTCAGCAGGATTCGGAAGAGGACCGGCCGGCCGGTTGCAGATGGCCACAGTTCCGCTGACCTCCTCTCCGGCACCTGCGCCAGCCGGTCTCCTTGCGGGGACCTGCTGGGTGTGTCCGCTTTTCGACCCGTGGGGAAAAGATCGGACGGTGCCTCCGGTTTGGACAGCTCCACCATGGCTTCTGCCTGAAAATGCGCTTCGTGCCTTCTGCGTCCATGCGGACCCCCTTGCTCGACTGTTACCCGCTCTCGCTCCACTGTCTGGGACAGAAGTGCGTACCGCCGGTACAGCATTTGCGCTATGCGCCTTGGCCTCATCCCTTGCGGGTACGGCTTTCCCTCCCTCCTTCGTCTTGGGTTTTATGGTATCCATGCGACCTTTGACCTCGCTTCATCAGATTGGCTCCCCACCCACCACGGAGCCCACACCCTGGGGATGCGTTAACGCATCAGGGCTACCAATCTGACATAGCGCCCCGAGAGTATGTTGTCTGTGAGTCCGCACGGTGCCGAGTTACTCGTCATCTCCTCAGACGACTCGTAACCCGTGCTCCACCGACTACACCAGATCCTCCTTTGTACTTTGATCTATTGTGTGACATGTATATTCTTTAACCTGTTATTGTGTACAATAAAGTGCTTACATACATACTACAGACCCCATACCCCAGGACACTCGCCCGCGGCCATCAGACTGGACGCGACAACCGATTGATCATGGCTGGCTAGACCGTGACCGCCCGTGTGAGGTGAATCCTGAGCCGAAGAAGAGTGTTGTCTCCCAGCAGTTACTATTCCGACCGCTGGTCGACTCAGCTACCAGGACCTCCCTCTCCACCCGTACGGGTCCCCGCGCACGGCACAAACACGCGGGTGGCATTTTACCGCTAACCATCCTTCTTTGTGGATGGAAAGCCCGCTGCGACATGCCACGTCATCGCTTACGGCTGATTAGACGGGATAAACGATATAGGATGGGTTGGGATATAAAAGTATAGGCTCAACTGATTGTTTCCGTTCTGCCTATTTCTAACGGTAGAACCAGACAGCTAACAGGCGGTAACCTCGTGAAGGAACCCAATCAGTTTTTCCTCGAGGATCTTAGCAACTGTGAGCTCCCCCCGAGGCCATCTACCATGTTAATCGCCGGACAGGCCGCTACCATAGAGACAGACCCAACGCAAGTAGCGATCGGTCGCAAATTTTCCTTGCCCCTGGACTTGCCTCCGCCCTACACGTGAATTGTCACTGAGGCTAGAGTGACCACGTTGAAATTCTAAATACCAGCGTCCTATAGTCCTAAGACATGGTGCTGCATCACTAAACACAGAAGTTATCTCCTCAAAGCACTGAAATCGAGTTAATTCCCTTTGAAAGTTGTAGAAAATTATCGTACGCATATTTTCCTTTGATACTTATTTACATTTGTACAACCGATTTGTCACCTTTGAACAGACGCTACAATAAAACTATTCCACCAATCAAAAAACTTTCTTTTGTTTTCGAATTCTAAATTCAAAAAGATGAAAACTCCGTATGATTTATTTTTAACAATCGCGGTCGGTTTGTAAACGACACAACTTAAAAGGCAGCCCTCGTAGCATCACATTAAGCGATATTCAGGGAAAGTGTTTCTAAATCCTCCTCTTCAAATGTCTTAATAGAGAAACTTATACTTCTGACAAGTATTGGAATGAAATATCATGATCAATATTATACAAGCTTTTATTTAGTTTCCCCTGTCCCGTTGTCTGTCTGTAATCAATCTTGCAAGTTAAATTTGACCCACTTCCCGGTGACCGATTGAGCTGAAATTTTGGGTATAAGTATAGTTTTAATGACAATATTATGGTACCTACCATCGAGCTGATCTGATGATGGAGACAGAAGGTGGCCGTGGGAATTCAGCACTTAACCGACGTAACCCCATTGAGTTTGGGCTCGTTAGAATCGTCTCAATGAGTAGTTGATGATGGTATACAGAAAAGTACAGTCGGCAATAAAAGCAAATGAAATTTTTGACAGAAACTTGTTACCGATTTATTTTATGTGACGACTAACTGTCCAGACACGATGTCACAAAGCAGAATGTGTATAAAACAATGCTACACATTTTCAGACACTAGCGCCTCACCAAATAGACGAACTGGAAGCCGTCTTGGAACCCATCAAGGATTTACAGAATGCCGTTTTGGAGCTAAACGACGCCCTGAGGCTAGATGTGCCCGATATAGATACAACAATGAGTGAGTAAAAGTAGAACAATTAAAGTTTCTTTTGAACTTGACGAATAAAGATCGTTCAATCCACAAGAAAGCATTCCAATTCAGATTATGACTAGTTTGTGCTTTGTCCGTATTGTCACAGATTAAAGAATACAAGTACAGATACCCAATCTCATAGAGCAAAAGCGTACCGTCCTAATGTAGGCAATTCTGTATACAATTTTAGTCCCGTAGCTACACCAGTAGATGCAGTATCCGAGCTACCACGGCTATGACGCTGTCAGCCTTTAGTAATACATTGAGATATCACCAGATGGCGTTGACTTCCCGGGCAACAAATAGAGTATTTTTGATTTTTTCGATATAAAAGTAGTATTTTAGAGACAATATTACACATCACACAAAAATATACATAACCAAATGCTTAGAGCCTGTGGTTCCATAGAACTTTCGCGACCCGTGATGGCGCCATCTAGTGACAGTACCCAATAATACGTTGCAAGATTGAAAGCTCACTCGTATAGTACGAGTTACATGGATTTAGTATCAATATTATTGCATTTACTAAACTTATAAAATATACCTTTATTGTATGTGCGGAAGTATGTTTGTGATATAATTAAGGTACGTTGAATTTATTAAGGTGTAAAAATCATTCTATTTTCGCGATTACTGGTTCAAATGTTTCGCTCGGTACCTGTGTCGCCATCTATGAGTTCTTTTTAGTATCAATTATACGTTGTTCTAGTTGGGAGGCCATGGTATTGTGAAGTAAGGCGCTACTTAGTGGGTTGATTGAGCTTAATTTCCTGCTATTAAATAATTCAATTCCTTTGGTTTTCTAATCATATTGATATCATTGTTTGTTTTTAGGCGAGGATGAAGACCAAAGTGAATACGATAGTTTGTTTGCCAGCGATCTCGGCGTGTCCATCGTTACGGAATCCATTCGTCAAATGGCTGAGATGAGGTGATAATACATATTTTTTTAATTTTCTGGTGATGATGATATATGTTATAGGTGTGATTGTGTGAAAATGTATTACTTGTAGTCACTATAATTTACCATATAGTTTCAATACTTTCAATTTATCAACGTGCGTTCTGGTTTGTGTTATTTTGTAGTATTTATATTGCGCCAAATAGTACTGAGCTATGTTGCAACGTTGAAGAGCGAATGAAAATTACCATCAGAATAGCTACTTCCCTACGTCACTCTGACACGGTGCCATATGAATTTTCTGATACGGCAATTGTTACACGTCTCCAGTCCGGTTGTCTGTTATCATGTTTTTAAAGTACGGCACAATAGGCCAAACCTTCCTTTATAGATTCTTCCATAAATAATTTAGCGTGTGATGTACAACTGATGGCTCTGAAACACTACTTTCAGTAATGAATCTCGTGTTGAAAACGTAAAACGAAAATCCTGACGTAACGTCACCTGAGATTTAATGCAACTTCTAAGGCCAGTAACTGCATTTAGTGTTATCGTGTCCAGATTACGAGTAGTACGTGGCGCGCTGGTGGCGCTTGGAGTGGTGCGCGGTGCGGGAGGCGTGCCGGGCGCCGGGCACTGCGCGGTGCACTGGCAGGCCTACCGCGCGCTGCTGTGGCTCCGCGCCGCTACACTACAGCGAGGGTGAGTACGCGGAGTACGTGCTTCTATGGAATGACAGCTGCCGGCGCCATATTTAACGTTGATCGGTTGCTAATCGTAAGTTAGTACAACCCGCCCTAAAGGCAGGTTTAGACAGGGTCAGTGACTGACTTCGAATTCGAGGCAAATCAGTGCTGACCCGAGAAAAACCTAATGTAAATTGATTTGAAGTTAGTACAGCGGTGGGAGGTCAGCGCTGACTTGTATATTCGCACACTAATATTTTGAGGTCAGTCGATACTGACTTGTGCACTGAGCCTGTGTAAACCTGCCTTAAGGCTATATTGAACGTGTCCAAATGAGCCATTTGGTTGGCACAGGGGCGCGGGGACGGTGGAACTGTTCCGCCTGAAGCTGGGCGCGCTGGGCGGCGGCGCGGTGGCGGTGGCGGGCGCGGGCGGCGCGGCGGCGGGCTACGCGGCGGGCGCGGGCGGCGCGCGCGCGCGCAGGCATCTCGCGCACGCGCGCGCCAGCACGCACTGGCATCAGGCGCTGCCGCTGCTCACCTACCATCTGGCGCATCAACTGTATCCTTTAACGGAGACCTTCGGCGAGGTTATGTTCTCGAAGTTGCATAATAAGAAAAATGCAGCTATAATATTTACCATTATTTTGTGTCCTAAATGTTAAAAAAACATAAAATAATAGCCACTGAAACGTTTTTACTTTAGTTTATACTAATTTCAAACAATAATTACGATTTTTCAAATTCAAATTCAGTTTGAAGTAATGTGAAACGGAACGTATTTTCTGGTGACGTCACTCCTGTCAAAAGTCAAAACTTAGGCAACTCCACGAATTTATACATACTGGACTTTGCCATTCAGACAATGTTTTGAAACAAGAAAAATTACCTTGAATGACGTCACGTCTTTCTGTCATCTCTTTCTTTTAGAATGTCCATGATTCTGCATACGTTAGGAATAACTGACGAATTTTAAAATAGTTGATACTCATATAATATGCAAATTATTCTCGTTACATCATCCTACTACCTAGGATGAATAAATAATCAAAAAGACAGACAGGCATTTTACAATATCTGTTTATTACATTGCTTCTTATGTCTAGTTTAGATTTATTATGAGTTAGTAGATATATGTAGCTGCCGGGACTTTGACATCAGCAGCCATTTGTACAATAAGAGACCAAAGTTATATTAAGATTAGTAATAAGTTGCTAGTGTTGTTTTAGATGGGTTGAGTCAACACGTTCGCAACTAATAGAACCCGCCTGGTACGCACTGGTAATGTTTGCTCAGATGCCGGCTCAGCCCGCTAGGCGGGCGTAGCTATAAACCTACACGCCTAGCGAGTTCTGTTGGTTTCTGGTGTATTGTTCCATTTTTAGTCCGGTTGCGAAAGTGTTAAGTTATTATATGGTGTAAGAAGCTAACCGAATGCACCAAACTCCACTCGCGCATCAATCCACCGATTTAAATCGCTGGCCAGACCGACAAGGTCACGGACAAATGCACACACCACAGGTTCAGTCGAGTCAGTTCAATTTTATTAGCTTCATAGACATGAACGCCCATCGAATCTCAGGCTCAAGCGCATACTGACAGTGATTAAACATTCACTGTATAAGGTAAGAAAGGTTATCAATAGAAAAAATGGAAAATAAAAAGACAGTTTACAACTTGAATTGTATTCATGTGAAATTGGAGTAGCACTGTTGATAAGGAGTCCAGCACGTCTATCATGAGACGGCCGCGACATACTCTCGATTTTTCTCGCACCGTACCTCTTGTTCTAATAAGAGAAAGACGGATTCCCTCTTGATTCCTCCTACTTGTGTAAGTGACAAATGCAAATATTTGGAAAGAAAGCAGTCGGGATCAAAACAATATTTTAATTTAACATGTTATTTTCAAACCTTACATAACCAAACAACAATTTTTTGTGAGGATTTCTTTAACAAAGCCATTCAGATGGGCAGTGAGCGGCGGTTTCGAGTTCGGCTGGTGGCTGGCTTCCATCAACCAGCCGCGGTTAGTACAGAGCTACGTCTCCATGCTGGAACCCTGGTGCGAGTGGAACGCTTGCTCACGTAAGTTATCTTCTCATTCAATAATGTGGCTGCTATACAGTAAAGTGTCAATGAGAGCACGAGTGCCGAGGAGTAAAAGACCGCAAATAAGGGAAAGGTGATTTATTATAGCTGGTCAATCGTACACTAACATATTGTTACACTCATGTTTATAATTACACGTCGGATACAGCGCTGCGTGTGCGAGGTTAATGACATTATTTTGGGCTAGTGCAAAGATGCACGCGCATCGTTGCAGAAAACAATGTACATCTTTGTACAGTGGCATTTAGACGCGGTTAAAAGCTCACTAACCGGGGGAGAGGAGTTCAACAACCTCGCTCTAAGGATTGAGATGGTTTAATTCCCCTCATAAAAAAAGAATAGGGGAGTAGACACTAAATAAATTTATCAATAATACTATATTTTATCGAAAAAGGATTAAAAATGTAGTCAAATGGAGAAAAAAGCAATGCAATAGGTTAAATAATCACAAAGTTATATATGTATATAACTTTGTAATTATGTAAGTGTCAAGTTTAAAAAGGGGGTATATTCTGTTTCTTTTCAGCAAAACGCGCCTTCATATGAAACGATTGTCATTTTACTATGACGCTCGCAGATTGTGATGTCACTAACTGCGAGCGTTTTCTCTCTCTAACAAGCACTATTAAAATTGTAGCTTCGTAATTCTGTGAGATATCTGAATGGGATTTTCGTCATTAGGCATATTTCTTTGCGTTCATTCTTTTGGAGTTGTAATAAATTTGGAGTCTACACCCGTATTGTATATTGTAGGCCAATTTATCCTCGGGCTGGCCCTGCTGGACCTGTCGGAGCCGGAAGGCGCGTACACGGCGTTCTGCAAGGCGGCGAAGGGCGTCAGCACGGAGCCCTTCCTGCGGCAGCTGGTCGCGGCGCCCGACGCGCGCCTCACGCAGCACCAGGCGCTAGTGCTCTACTACATGAAGGTACCTTTCGTAGACCTTTCAAGGATCTGTGCAAAACAAATGGGCGCGGCAGATGCACACAATCCTGTGGCGGAGGACGTATCCAATCCTAATCCCCGACGCACGCCTCACGCAGCACCAGCCGCTAGTGCTCTACTACATGAAGGTACCTTTCGTAGACCTTTCAAGGATCTGTGCAAAACAAATGGGCGCGGCAGATGCACACAATCCTGTGGCGGAGGACGTATCCAATCCTAATCCCCGACGCACGCCTCACGCAGCACCAGCCGCTAGTGCTCTACTACATGAAGGTACCTTTCGTAGACCTTTCAAGGATCTGTGCAAAACAAATGGGCGCGGCAGATGCACACAATCCTGTGACGGAGGACGAACACAATCCTAATCCCCGACGCGCGCCTCTCTCAGCACCAGCCGCTAGTGCTCTACTACGAGTACATGAAGGTACCTTTCGTAGACCTTTCAAGGATCTGTGCAAAACAAATGGGCGCGGCAGATGCACACAATCCTGTGGCGGAGGACGTATCCAATCCTAATCCCCGACGCACGCCTCACGCAGCACCAGCCGCTAGTGCTCTACTACATGAAGGTACCTTTCGTAGACCTTTCAAGGATCTGTGCAAAACAAATGGGCGCGGCAGATGCACACAATCCTGTGACGGAGGACGAACACAATCCTAATCCCCGACGCGCGCCTCTCTCAGCACCAGCCGCTAGTGCTCTACTACGAGGGGCGTCTGAAAAGTTCTAAGCCTAAGATAGAAAAAAACAATTTACAAAAATGAACTCGTGTTTATTTTTCAATATAGTCTCCTCCTAAATCAATGCATTTTTTATACAGTGCTTTTAGGCCATTAAAAAAATAATCTTTATTTTGCCCTTCAAAATGCTCCTGTACAGCCGCCTTCATCTCTTCGTCACTTCTAAATCGCTTTCCCCTCAACTCTTTCTTCAAATTATTGAATAGAAAATAATCGCTTGGGGCTAGATCTGGGCTGTAGGGTGGGTGGTCAATTTCCTCAACACCAACTTCCTTCAGAGCACGCCTCGCAACATTAGCGGTGTGAACGGGTGCGTTGTCTTGCAAAAACAAAATGCTTTTCCTTAGTTTACCCCGCCTTTTCTCAACTATGGCTTGTCGCACCTGTCTTATTAGATTTGCATAATAAATTCCGTTTATCGTAGAGCCTTTTTCTAAATAATCGATTAAAAGAATGCCATCACAGTCCCAAAATACCGTAGCCATTAACTTAGAGGCCGACCTTTGCACTTTAAATTTCTTCGGCGGCCTTTCACCCTTTTCAATCCACTGCATCGACTCAGACTTACACTCCGGATCATACTGTCTGATCCATGTTTCATCAACAGTTACTATTCGGGAACAAACTTCATCTAAAACATCTTCGCACAATTCTAAAAACGCCCGAGAAGTTTCCACACGACGTACTTTATCGAAGGCCGTTAGCATTTTCGGTACCCAACGAGCACTGACTTTACTCATGTACAAATGTTCATGTAAAATTTCTCCGACTCTTTCTTTACTAATACCTAAGACCTCAGCTATTTGCCAAACCTTCATTCTTCTATCTTCTAATACCAGCTTTTTGACTTTTGCTACGTTTTCTTCGGTCACTACCGATATTGGCCGCCCTGAGCGGGGGTCGTCTTCGATCGATTCCCGTCCGAGTTTAAATAAGCGACTCCACTTTTTGACTGTGGCATAAGAAGGCCCAGAATCACCGTAAATAATAGCCATTTCCTCAAAAATACACTGCGGTGATTTGTCACTTTTTGTAAGGAATTTAATTACAGCACGGTGCTCAATTTTCGTAATATTCGTTGGTAATTCACACATGATGTACTTTTCCGTTGAATATCTCGAAACAGAATAATAAAAACGTGACATGTTATTTTTTAATAATATGTTTTTAAATGGCCTTTCTAGTGGCCAGTATCATAAACGCATATATAACCTCGAAATACCTTAGGCTTAGAACTTTTCAGACGCCCCTCGTACATGAAGGTACCTTTCGTAGACCTTTCAAGGATCTGTGCAAAACAAATGGGCGCGGCAGATGCACACAATCCTGTGACGGAGGACGAACACAATCCTAATCCCCGACGCGCGCCTCTCTCAGCACCATGGCGCTAGCGCTCTAACTACATGAAGGTAGCGCGCAGAATTTTTGTATAACTTAGAAGGATCTGTGCGAAGCAAATGAAGCGGAAGATTTACACAATCCAAGTCCTTTTGAGTATTTACTTACGATGATAGTAGCTGAAATGTAGACGCGGTAGATGTACACAATCCTAGTTCCGTGCCTGTCTACTCCCCGGTGCACGCCTCACGCAGCACCTGGTTCTAGTGCTCTATGAGATGAAGGTAGCGCTCAATAGTATTTTTCACAATCGTGTTATAATAGAGAGCTTTTTAGTCTAGTACCTTGTTTAGGCCACGAAGCTTGCTGAGTGGCCTAAGTAAGGTACGAGATTAAAAAGCTTGATTATGACCCTATTGTGAACAATACTTTTTGTATGAGTTCATTAAAATTAATAATTTAAGTCATTAATACGAGTATATGTATAAGAAAACTAAATATCGTAAGTAGGTACTATATTGTCTAGTTCGACTATTGTAAAGGCTCTTTGACTTTTCAGGTAGCAAGGTAAGTGTGGCTTCCTCTGCCATATTAGTTATTTCTTGAGGAGTTAAAGATGTTTCGTCACTGTCACTACTCATTTTCTTAGTTTTTATTTTAACTTTATAAGTTTAACTTTGAAAAGAAAAGTTATCACATCACACCACCGGCGTCCGTAATGTTGCAGTACTGTGCTGTGATTGTCTAAATACTAGCCAATCACAAAGCGTAGTTTTTTTTTAATTTTTATGCCCTCGATACAGCAGCAAGTTCAAGTAGATTTTTGACAGATGACGCGACGCTGCTACGTTCTGAAACGCCATAGATTGGCAATCTTGTATCAGATCGAGTCTCCTTAAACAAGGACACATTATTGAAATACGAAGTTCTATTTTCAAATTTTTTTCGGTTGTCTAGATCATATCGAAATAATTATTTCGATTGTCCATAGAGCATAAACTTTTTCATCAGAATAAAAGTATTCCATTGCGTTATGGTTTTCGAGAATCTAATTTAAAGATTATAGTCGACGAGTATAAAGTACCTCCGGCAAGCCTCACTCTAAGCTTTATGTCTGCATACATCTAGCAACTATATCAAGTTTGGTGTCTTTATCGTATAATTCGAGGATGGAAAATTCATTTTTGTGACTAAATTTTCACTCACCCATACAAAAAATATAAATAGTTCAAAATTCAAAAAAAAATCTTTAGTTTTTTTTTTCGAAAATCCTCTACAGAATTACAACTATTAGGATTAGCTCTAGAAAAAAAAACCTGTGAATAGCCCAGTTATCCTACTATATAAAATAATAAACTTGTCAACCATTTATGCCTTATAATTGTAATTAACAAAAATGTTTTGTGTCGCACCGTGGGCCGTGCTGAAGTCGGTATTTAGTTTAATGCGTAGGCAATTAGTTTAAGCACGCATTCACTTTAAAACTTTATTCTACACTAGTGTTTAGTGTATAAATCAAGGAAATACTAAAATATTTTGCAATTTCGGTCCTTTTTTCTAGATACACCAACTGCATAAATAACTTTCCCCATCCCCCATCCCATAAAAATATATAGGATTACCAAGTTACATTTGCAGTGAATGGGATAAAAAAGAAAGAATGGGACTGTCCTGCATTCATAATTTGTATGTATTAATAACACAATAACCTACAAGAACAAGTGAGATCCCATAAAAAAACATTATATGTAAAAAAGATGCCAACATTCGCAACTCTTCCACCGTAAAAAGTTGTGAGATATTTCGTAGTAACTACAAGTCTACAACTACCAAGCCTCAGGCATTCTTATTATTCTTTATTTGCTAGCTAAATAAGCTTTTGTGACTTGGCAATCACACAATACTGCATAGTTTTAGGTATGCAAAAATCCATAAATGCAGTAAAGTTGTGTGATTGCCGAGTCAGAAATAAACTTGGTCGTCGATAATATTATAGAGATGCCCAAAGCATTATTTTAGAGAACGCTCCCTATGCGAGACCCAGGTCCGAAGGCCCTAGGGCGAGCCCGACGGGCGCTCACTATCCTCAGGTGTCTTGCAAGCGAGACCTGAGACCAAAGTACCGATGGTGAGTAGCGAGGCAAGCGAGGCCGAAGGCCGAGCTTTTCATTGGAATTAAAGGCCTAAAGCAATCCCTCAGAGAGCGGTCTCAATGCGAGCCCGAGGCCGAGCCCCCACGGATACTCGTTATCTCCGAGTAACTTGCAAGCGAAATCTGAGGGCCGAAGTCCTCAAGGTAAATGGCGGGGAGGCAAGCGGAGCCTAAGGCTGAGCTTTTCGTAGGAATGAAAGGCCCTAAGCATGCTTTTAGAGAGCGGTCGCTATGCGAGCTCTTGGGCGGAAGGTTTGTGGGTGAGCCCCCACGGACAATTACTATCCCCAGGTGCATTGCAAGCGAAACCGGAGACCAAAATGCCGAAGGTGAGCAGCTAGGCAAGCGAGGCCGAAGGTCGAAATCAAGCCTTAAGAAAGCGGTCGGGGGCAAAAGGCCACTTATTATCCCCAGATGGCAGCGAGGCCAAAGGCTGAGCTTTACGTTGGAATGAAGCCCTAAGCATCCCTTTAGAGAGCGCTCTCATTCATGCCAGCTCCTACGGACACTCATTATCTTGCAAGCGAAACCTGAGGCCCGAATCCCCGAAGGTAAAAGGGGAGGCAAGCGAAGCCGTAGGCTGAGCTTTTCTTAGTAATTAAAGCATGTTTTTAGAGACTGCTCCCTAGGCGAGCTCGAGGGCCGAAGACCCGAAGGCAAGCCCCCACGGACACTTACAATCCCTAGTTGTCTTGCAAGTGAAACCTGTGGCCAGAGTACCGAATATTAGCGGCGAGGCAAGCGAGCCCTCACGGACACTTAGTATCCCGTAGGTGAGTGGCGAGGCGAGGTAAGTCCCGTGAGTGGCGAGGCAAGCGAGGCCAAAGGCCGTGCTTTTCATTGGAATGAAATATTCGAAGCATTCCTTTCGAAAGCGCTCTAAATGCGCCCTCATGGACGAACACTCATTATCTCTCGGTGTCTTGCAAGCGAAACCTGAGGGTGAGCCCCCACGTACACTTACTATCCCCAGGTATCTTGCACGCGAAATCCCAGGCCAAAGTTCCCAAGGCGAGCGGCGAGGCAAGCAAGGCCTTTTCGTTGGAATGAAAGGCCCAAATCAACCCTTCTGAAAGCGGTCTCAATACGAGCAATGACCCCTAAGGACACTCATTATCTTCTGGTGTCTTCCAAGGGAAACTAGAGAGCCGCAGGCAAGCGAAGAAGAAGCAAAGCGAAGGCTGAGGTTTTCATAGGAATGAAGGGCCCAAAATATCTCTTTCAGGCGTGTTCCTTATGCGCTCCCAATAATATTTCAGAGTGACGGGGGTTTTCTACATAAAAAAAGACCGGGTTGCACTCCGGGAGTGCCGGCAGAAGTGAAAACTCAATAACATCGTAACAGTTTTTCGATCAGGGCACGTGACATCTTACGGTGTCACCCTAAAAATGAATTTGACGCAAATTTATAAACAATTATCAGTTATTTAGGCGGTCGGCCCGCGGGCGCGCTGGGTGCGACGGGCCCAACGCGCCGCCGCGGCGCAACGGTGCCGGGGTCCGGCGCGCCGACGGGCGGCGGCAAACACAATACCAATTTGTTTTTGCCATTGCCAAATATTTTTCAAAGCTTTATCTCTTTAGGAATAACGTCTAAATTCGAACTATTCGAATTTGCAAGAACAGCAGATGGCGGTGCACGGTGGCGACCAAAATATCAATTTGTTTTTGCCGTTGATAAATATTTTTCTAAGCTTTATCTCTTTAGGAATAACGCCCAAATTCGAACTATTCGAATTTTCTCAATAGCAAAACGGTGAAGGACGCGTTGGTATTATTACAAATTTATTTGCAGAATATGCTATTGCAAAAAGTGTTTAACGGCTTTATACTCTTACGAATAACGTTCAGTTTTGAATTAAGTCGAATCGGCTAGCAGCAAAAAGTGACCTCCTTCACATCTGACGTCACAAAACTCTGTCGCGTATTTAACAATTTTTCCCCATCCCAAAAAGTGCTCAGCGCCGCTAAAGAAGTTTTCGCTTCAAAAATTGGTACCTAATATACTCAATTCCCGGCATGCCGTTTTGTCCAAATGTCATCCCTTGACGTTGGTGAACTATGATGATTCGAGATAAGTATTCAACTCAACCTATATAACAACTTTAGATGACCTCTGATTTCATATCAAATATATGAAGGCAGCGGTCATCTATCAAGGTTGCTGGTTTTTCAATATCAACAGCGACGTCGTCAGTGACTGGAGTTCCAATATAATTAGGTCTCTTGTCTAACTGGTACTATCTGTGGAGGTATCAATCAATCAGTTTCGGTTAATATATTGTCTTTAGGCAAAAGGCATAAACGGTTAACAAGTTTATTATTTTATATAGTAGGATAACTGGGCTATTCACAGGTATTTTGTTTCTAGAGCTAATCCTAATAGTTGTAATTCTGTAGAGGATTTTCGAAAAAAAAACAAGATTTTTTTTTTAATTTTCAATTTTTCATAGTTTTTGTATGGGTGAGTGAAAATTTAGTCACAAAAATGAATTCTTCATCCTCGAATTATACGAAAAAGACACCAAACTTGATATAGTTGCTAGATGTATGCAGATATAAAGCTTAGAGTGAGGCGCGCCGGAGGCACTTTTACCCCCCCTCCCCTGCCCACCTGCTGGGGGGAACCTCGTGGCAACCGGGCTAAATCAGCTCAGATGACCCCCAGGAACACCTGTTCCAAGCGGTTTCCTTTGTCTCAAAAATGCAAGGTCCCTTTAGAAAACGGGCCCTAAGATCTCCTACTATTAAAAATGTAGCCAAATGGAGAAAAAATCAACGCAAAAGGTTAAATAATCACGAAGTTATAAGTGTCCTAAGTTTAAGAGGGGTATGTTCTGTCCCTTTTTCGCAAAACGCAACTTCATATGAAACGATGACGCTGGAAGAATGTGACGTCACTAGAAGACGGCAATGTTCCCATCGTGTTCGGCGCCGCCGTCGACGCGGCGCCCCGGCACCATCCTGTAATGTGACGTCACACACCGTTTGCGTTTTCTCTCTAACAAGCAATATTAAAACGGTTGTAGCTTCGTAATTCTTTGAGATATCTGAATGGGAATTTCGTCACTAGGCATATTTTTTTGCCTTCTTTCTTTTGGAATTACTCCAATTTATAATTTCAATAATTAATTTTCGAGTCTACACCCCTATTAACATACTATTATGCCGTGGGAGCTAAAAGGTTTTTTAAGTGAACTTATCCACATAAAAGAAAGACTTTGTATTGATACAATGGCATGGCATGGCACCTATTGTACTCAAGCCGGTTTATTCGCACAACTAGGGTCATTTCGCTGGTTACGCGACCACCTTCGGTTAGCGACCACCTGAAGGAGAAGGTTTTCTCTATTGAAAATAACATCAATTCTACACACCCTATTGAGACACACTTGTACATGCATTTTTTTGTTGTTTTAGAATAGAAATCTACTAAAAAATTGAGAAAATATCCTTTCAGTTCACCAACTCAGCTTAAGTGGTCGCCCACCGGCACATGAAATTCGGTGGTCGCTAACCGGCGAAATGACCCTACCTACTGCGAATAAATCATCTTCGCAATCTATAGGTATATTTGCAATACTTCCTTCAAATGAACGCCCCAAAGGAACTACTTCGAATAATCCGTTAAGCCATCATTCTGTCTCATCTATGACACGAAATATATGCCTAACAGTTTAGCCCATATAGGGTGCTGGCTGATGATGTCAGTTTAATTATGAATTTTTCTAGGTTATAAAACTGTTCGAGATCCACGACGCGGGCGCGTGTGTCGTTCGTCTAGCTGAAACCGCCATCAGTATCGCCGACAAAAACGACCCCAATTTGGTAAGTATTAGCGTTTTCAAATTGTTTACTGCCAGTAATGCTTAGCTGCTTAGGAATAAGCGACAACATAAGCGTTATTTATTTTGTGTACATTTGTTTTTGACATCGTTACACGCTCAGAGCCAAATGTAAAAATCCAGTTTAGTTGTTTTTGTAATACATTGTCTATACCCTGTAACCCTATCTTTGGGATACTATTATTATTATTTATTATTTAATAATTTATTCATATAAACAATTACAAAACACAGTACAATAAATTCGCCAAACTGGAGTGACCAGTTTGTTGGCGCGTCGCGCTCAGTTTACATAAATTCTATATAATTGTTTACAGGTGTGAGTTATTTTCTATTATTACTAGTGAACTTTATTTAACTAGGGCATGCATATTTAACATTATGATGTGGTTAAGTATTTTCGTTACTATATAATTCTAATAGTGTATTTTTTAGCTTATTTTTAAAGGCTGCTTTGCTAATAATATCGTTTTCCCGTAGAAAGGGTATGTTGTTAAAGATTCGAAGAGTTAAATAGTGCAACGTTCTCTCAACATAATAATTACAACTTTTTGGTTCGACATAATGGGGTCTCTTATCAAGTCTAAGTGATCTATTGTTTACGTGTCTAGGCATTTTATAGTCGTTGCAGTCGTATTGATCCACGGCTATAAGATACCTAAACTTTTCTTGCACGGGGAGGACCTTACACAACCCATATAGCTGATCATAATTATTTTTGTGTTTAAGTCTGACTTTTTTACTTATTTAATCGTATGGCATACCTTATTTTGGCCTTTTAAACTTTTTTACTAACAAGCAGTTTCAAAAATCTTATTTGTAATGACTTAACTTTGCTGATATAGGAAGGAAAAGTTCTCTCATATACACTGGGACCGTAACCAACCAAAGATTCCACTAACGCGTGGTAAACTACAAACAAGGTTTTTTTATTGACTATATTTTTAAGGTGGTAGAATTTCCCTAACATTATTCTAAGTTTATTACAAAGGTGGTTAATGTGATTTTTCCAATTAAAATTAATGTCTACTGTCAATCCTAGGTATTTATATTCGGTAACCGATTCCAGTTCAACACACGCACACACAGCCTTATCATTATGCAGACAATTGTAGGTATGACCAATAATTGATAACTTAGTTCCTAGATTGGGCATGTACGGTGAGCAAACGTGCATAACTTTCATTTTGCTTACATTTAAAATAATGCCGTTATCATGGGACCACTTCAAAATATTTTCAAAATCGATTTGTATATTTCGTTCTACTTCACATAGGTCCTTGCCTGCATAAAGTAGGCATGTATCATCTGCGTACTTATATACTGCGATATTCTTTGTCAAATTTCGTGGCTGCCGACTGCTTGGCTCCTTTAACTTTGATCCGAAATCAAGGAGCCCAGAAAATTGTTTGAAATGTGTTAGTGGTTTCCTTATAACTTTGACTGTTCGGCTACGCTTCAAGCTATGCGCTGAACACGTGAAACGACTTGACATCTCTCCTTACTGTCAAAGTTCATTCATTCATAGATTCACGCCTTTATTCCCAAAAGGGATAAGCAGAGCACTTGAAACTTATGTTCCAGTGCTAACTTTAGCATAAATATGGGTATAAAAAGATCGACAAAATGTGACTGTGAATGTGACTGTCAAAGTTAGAAGGTTGAAATAGTTATCTGTTATGTTTTGTCCCACAGCCGATGTTCCAGTGGGTGGTGTTCAAGTGGCACCTGGCGGGCGGGCGCGTGGAGCGCGCGCTGAGCGCGGCGGCCGCCAACCCGGCACCGCACGCGCGCGCCGCCGCCGCCGCCACGCTGCTCACCACGCTAGGTAACGCCGGCGTTCCTGCCAGTGTCTAAACTCTAAACTGAAACGGTTTCTTGCGATAGCATATCAAATTGATCCTTTCTAAACCTCCAAAGTTGTTGTCTCCACCAGCGTCCCGCAAGCAGCTAAGCGCACTGGTGTCGTGCGGCGCGCTCGCCCCGGAGGCGGAGCGCGCGGCGGCGTCGCGCGCGAAGCTGCACGACGCGCATGGAGACAACCCGTACTACGACTTCCTTTACGCGCTGCACATATCCAGGCATCACTACAGGAAAGGTCAGTCACTGTACAGATCTGGTGGATACTCATCCTTCTTGAGCATAGTCAGCTATAAAAAAAAGAGTAGAAAGTTCGTCATTTCACAGCTTTGATCATTGTTAACAAAGAGTAGGTAGTACGATGACATTCGTTATAGAAGTGGTTGTTTCGAAAAGTAAATTTGTAAAAAAAGAATGAAAGAAGAAGAAGAAGAAGATGAAGATTTTTGAATTTGTAAAGTTTAGCGAATATTTCATAGC
Organism: Epinotia ramella; assembly: GCA_947578815.1. NCBI lineage: Eukaryota > Metazoa > Arthropoda > Insecta > Lepidoptera > Tortricidae > Epinotia > Epinotia ramella. The sequence goes on from OX388210.1 coordinate 12,196,832, forward strand.
TGTTGGAATTCCTTGTATAAATAAATAAATAAATAAATAAATAAAATCCGTCTGCATGTATTGTTTGTTCGCAGCCGCGTCGATAATGTACGAGCGCGCGGCACGCTGCGCGGCGGAGCGCACGGAGGCGGCGGACGGTGCGCGCGCGCGCTGGCTCGCGGCCGCGCTCACGTGTCTGCGGCTCGAGCGGCCCGAGCACGCCTTCCTCGCGCGCCCCGCGCCGCGCGCGCTCCAGGTCAGCTCCCACCATACCGTCACCACAGTAGATAATGTACGAGCGCGCGGCACGCTGCGCGGCGGAGCGCACGGAGGCGGCGGACGGTGCGCGCGCGCGCTGGCTCGCGGCCGCGCTCACGTGTCTGCGGCTCGAGCGGCCCGAGCACGCCTTCCTCGCGCGCCCCGCGCCGCGCGCGCTCCAGGTCAGCTCCCACCATACCGTCACCACAGTAGATAATGTACGAGCGCGCGGCACGCTGCGCGGCGGAGCGCACGGAGGCGGCGGACGGTGCGCGCGCGCGCTGGCTCGCTGCCGCGCTCACGTGTCTGCGGCTCGAGCGGCCCGAGCACGCCTTCCTCGCGCGCCCCGCGCCGCGCGCGCTCCAGGTCAGCTCCCACCATACCGTCACCACAGTAGATAATGTACGAGCGCGCGGCATGCTGCGCGGCGGAGCGCACGGAGGCGGCGGACGGCGCGCGCGCGCTCTGGCTCGCGGCCGCGCTCACGTGTCTGCGGCTCGAGCGGCCCGAGCACGCCTTCCTCGCGCGCCCCGCGCCGCGCGCGCTCCAGGTCAGCTCCCACCATACCGTCACCACAGTAGATAATGTACGAGCGCGCGGCATGCTGCGCGGCGGAGCGCACGGAGGCGGCGGACGGCGCGCGCGCGCTCTGGCTCGCGGCCGCGCTCACGTGTCTGCGGCTCGAGCGGCCCGAGCATGCCTTCCTCGCGCGCCCCGCGCCGCGCGCGCTCCAGGTCAGCTCCCACCATACCGTCACCACAGTAGATAATGTACGAGCGCGCGTCACGCTGCGCGGCGGAGCGCACGGAGGCGGCGGACGGCGCGCGCGCGCGCTGGCTCGCGGCTGCGCTCACATGTCTGCGGCTCGAGCGGCCCGAGCACGCCTTCCTCGCGCGCCCCGCGCCGCGCGCGCTCCAGGTCAGCTCCCACCATACCGTCACCACAGTAGATAATGTACGAGCGCGCGTCACGCTGCGCGGCGGAGCGCACGGAGGCGGCGGACGGCGCGCGCGCGCGCTGGCTCGCGGCTGCGCTCACATGTCTGCGGCTCGAGCGGCCCGAGCACGCCTTCCTCGCGCGCCCCGCGCCGCGCGCGCTCCAGGTCAGCTCCCACCATACCGTCACCACAGTAGATAATGTACGAGCGCGCGTCACGCTGCGCGGCGGAGCGCACGGAGGCGGCGGACGGCGCGCGCGCGCGCTGGCTCGCGGCTGCGCTCACATGTCTGCGGCTCGAGCGGCCCGAGCACGCCTTCCTCGCGCGCCCCGCGCCGCGCGCGCTCCAGGTCAGCTCCCACCATACCGTCACCACAGTAGATAATGTACGAGCGCGCGTCACGCTGCGCGGCGGAGCGCACGGAGGCGGCGGACGGCGCGCGCGCGCGCTGGCTCGCGGCTGCGCTCACATGTCTGCGGCCCGAGCACGCCTTCCTCGCGCGCCCCGCGCCGCGCGCGCTCCAGGTCAGCTCCCACCATACCGTCACCACAGTAGATAATGTACGAGCGCGCGTCACGCTGCGCGGCGGAGCGCACGGAGGCGGCGGACGGCGCGCGCGCGCGCTGGCTCGCGGCTGCGCTCACATGTCTGCGGCTCGAGCGGCCCGAGCACGCCTTCCTCGCGCGCCCCGCGCCGCGCGCGCTCCAGGTCAGCTCCCACCATACCGTCACCACAGTAGATAATGTACGAGCGCGCGGCACGCTGCGCGGCGGAGCGCACGGAGGCGGCGGAGAGCGCGCGCGCGCGCTGGCTCGCGGCCGCGCTCACGTGTCTGCGGCTCGAGCGGCCCGAGCACGCCTTCCTCGCGCGCTCCAGGTCAGCTCCCACCATACCGTCACCACAGTAGATAATGTACGAGCGCGCGTCACGCTGCGCGGCGGAGCGCACGGAGGCGGCGGACGGCGCGCGCGCGCGCTGGCTCGCGGCTGCGCTCACATGTCTGCGGCTCGAGCGGCCCGAGCACGCCTTCCTCGCGCGCCCCGCGCCGCGCGCGCTCCAGGTCAGCTCCCACCATACCGTCACCACAGTAGATAATGTACGAGCGCGCGGCACGCTGCGCGGCGGAGCGCACGGAGGCGGCGGACAGCGCGCGCGCGCGCTGGCTCGCGGCCGCGCTCACGTGTCTGCGGCTCGAGCGGCCCGAGCACGCCTTCCTCGCGCGCTCCAGGTCAGCTCCCACCATACCGTCACCACAGTAGATAATGTACGAGCGCGCGTCACGCTGCGCGGCGGAGCGCACGGAGGCGGCGGACGGCGCGCGCGCGCGCGCTGGCTCGCGGCTGCGCTCACATGTCTGCGGCTCGAGCGGCCCGAGCACGCCTTCCTCGCGCGCCCCGCGCCGCGCGCGCTCCAGGTCAGCTCCCACCATACCGTCACCACAGTAGATAATGTACGAGCGCGCGGCACGCTGCGCGGCGGAGCGCACGGAGGCGGCGGACAGCGCGCGCGCGCGCTGGCTCGCGGCCGCGCTCACGTGTCTGCGGCTCGAGCGGCCCGAGCACGCCTTCCTCGCGCGCTCCAGGTCAGCTCCCACCATACCGTCACCACAGTAGATAATGTACGAGCGCGCGGCACGCTGCGCGGCGGAGCGCACGGAGGCGGCGGACAGCGCGCGCGCGCGCTGGCTCGCGGCCGCGCTCACGTGTCTGCGGCTCGAGCGGCCCGAGCACGCCTTCCTCGCGCGCTCCAGGTCAGCTCCCACCATACCGTCACCACAGTAGATAATGTACGAGCGCGCGTCACGCTGCGCGGCGGAGCGCACGGAGGCGGCGGACGGCGCGCGCGCGCGCTGGCTCGCGGCCGCGCTCACGTGTCTGCGGCTCGAGCGGCCCGAGCACGCCTTCCTCGCGCGCCGCGCGTAAATTCTTGTGAGAATAATAGTACTTTTCTCAAACATGCAATGAATTGTCGTCGTTACGTGCGTCATACTCATAACAGGCTTCAAAGTAACACATTTCGGGCGAAACAATTCGAGAGAACTGTAAAGGAATTTCATACAAAATAGAAGGCCTAGGCCGGGAAGTATTTTTTTTTAATCTAAATATGGCGTCTGTGTTCATGAACAGGCTAAACAGCTGAATTATATTTTTTATTTTTTTTCTAGTGGCTGAATGGTTACCTATCGGACCAAAAATATCCGCGTTAATGCCTATTACACACGGACTGATATTAATAATACAAATCTGTATGATTCAGTGTGTTGATGAATAAATTTAAAATATTGTATATTCGTAAGTCACCTAGAGACCATAGACAATATTTAAAATCCTCTGCATTTATTTTATTTATATCCTCTGCATTTATGTTATTTATTATAGAAATTAAGATTCTCATTATCTGTTATCAGTTTGTGTATAATGGCCCTAATAGGGTCTATTCGAACACGCGTAATACGGACGACTTCCGTAAAAAAAACATTATGGAGGGATTGGAGGGAAAATTAAATGTCTTGTCGTGTAGCTGAATTTTATATTTGTGGATGATATTTATGTTTTTTGAGTGGTGATATTTTTTATTTCATTGCATATGTTTGAGAAAAGCACTATACATGCCTAGCCGTGAAAAGGGATTGCCGGCTTCGTATAACTGTCCGTCTATACCTACTCACCCGGCAAGCCCTTCTTTCCCGGCGGCTGCAGTAATGTACTTAACTATTACTACAGAGGCCGGGAAGTAAGGCCGAGGTATGTATGTATAGTGCTTTTCTCAAACATGCAATGAAATAAATTTAAAAAAACTCCAAGAAATCAAACTTTAATTTTCATGGCTGAACGACATTGTGGAATGGAAATTAAAAAAGACCATCTTGCAGGCCTAGGCCTCCATTTTTTTTATGAAATGCCATTACGGGTCTCTTGTCTCGCTGCGCCCGAAACGTGACACTTCGGTCACTATGAAGAACACAACTTCAATATTTCATGATGGTCGTATACAGAAAAGTACAGTCGGCAATAAAAGCTTGTACCAAAAATGTTTTTTTTGAGAGAAACTTATTTAAACTGGAAGTAATCATCATCATCATCATCATCATATCAGCCGAAAGACGTCCACTGCTGGACATAGGCCTCCCCCAAAGAGTGCCAAAGTGACCGGTCCTGCGCCACCTGCATCCAGCGGACTCCCGCAACCTTTACCAGGTCATCAGTCCACCTTGTCGGGGGCCTACCCACGCCGCGCCTTCCGGTACGTGGTCGCCACTCGAGAACCTTTCCGCCCCAACGGCCATCGGTTCTACGTGTTATGTGCCCCGCCCACTGCCACTTAAGTTTAGCGATCCGGAGGGCTATACTATAGCTGGACGGAAGTAATATAAGCTAGGAAGTCGTGGCAATTGCTTGACATGAAAAGTTTTTGGTGGGATACCGACTTAATTTCAACATATCATTTATTTTAGGTGATCGGCCCCGATGAATTAGCAGCAGAGCTCCGCGAAGAGGTACCGGACTCGCTCGACCCTGTACAACAGGCGTTACTCGGTAAATACCTACTCGGTGACATTTCAGATTGTATTGTTACAAATATCGACCTTACTGACTACATACGAAGGCTAAAATTGTGATAACATCATAGTCGCTTTCCGCATTCCGAATAATTCAAAATAAATTACGTGGATTTAAAAAAATATTAGATAATACTGGTCATTGTTGTTCAGCCAGAAAATGGAACGATATATTATGTCAAACGTACTAATCACTTTTGCACACCCACTATCCAGAAAAGAGTTATTGGCCTGATAATGTATGATTGTCTTAATGAGATATCATATCACAGTCGTGCTTTTTTTCCCTGATCCTGCTATTCATTGTTGCCCTCAAATTTTTATTGTCATAGAAGGTATGAAAAACGGTATGTGCTACTCGGTAGCAAAATTATTTCCGTCTTGGGCGAAAGCACTTGAATTCGTCTACGCTCAAGATTCTACAATATAATCCTGAGCGTAGCGAGAGTTCGCTTCACTCAGGATTCAATATACTGCTCTCGCCGTAAATATATAATTTGGGTCCCTCAATTCACTTAACCTAATATCGTTAGTGCTAATTTGATTTCATTACAACGTTCGATATAATTTTCATTAGCCATATTCGGATAACAAATCTTGTATGGCATAATGATTTTCTGGGCTTTCATACCTCCTAATCTTTTCTAATACTAAACATCAAGTGTGCTAATATATTGGAAACTAATAATTATTTTTCCTAATGATTACTAAGCCTAATGATTACTGTTTGAACACTACACCTAATTTCATCACACCTATCCTATCACTTGACCTATTAACTTTTGCTCAAATTTTTCGCAAGACCTAATGCATACTTCTTCGAAACAATGAACTTTTCGGATTTTCTTTAAATATCATCAAATAGAAGTCATTCGGTTAGGTTACATGCCAATCCCGAACATGTTCTTAAAACAAAGAATCATATTTGGTTGTCATTACATTTATTGCTTTGGTATAGTCGACAAATTGGATTTACAGAAAATTATAATAAGCGTGTTTTATACGAAAAACTTCTTAGTCGAATCATGAATACCTCTGGACATCGGATTACCAACCTATTCTACTCTAAGGCAGGTCGGTCGCACGACGACGAGCGAAGCGAGGAGTGTTAGGTAGAACCGCGGCCCTACAGCGCGCGAGCGTGCCGCGGTAGCGGCCGGCGAAGCGCCATAACCGACTTTATACGAAAAAAGATAAAAATCGGTGAATAATAAAATTACTGAGCATTCGCTCATGAGACATGACATTAGACATTATGAAAATTCGAGATAATGGCATTCGGGCTAAAATAGTTAGCCAAAATGAAGATTCGGGTTTGTGATTTTAGAGACATAGATAATAAGGTGTAGTCATTATTATATACATATACATGGTGCTACTGAGCCCGTCTGTCAGTGCGCTGGAGCAGCTGCTTGCCCACTGCGAAGCCTGCGCCATGACTCGTGGGCTAGAGTACAACAACAAGAAGAGTGTAGTGATGGTATATATAAGGCGGTTAAAATCAAGCCATACCATATACCATATATTGATTTAAACTTTCACGATTCTCACACATTATTTATACTAAACGGGACTTAATCGCGGATAATTAACTTATTTTATTTACCTCACTGAGGTCTCCCGACGTTTCGGATGTGTTGCAACATCCATGGTCACGGGACAACTGTTCATACCATATACCACCTATATTGTTGAACTCTGGCCCATTAAATTCGTGGATAAGGTCAAATACCTGGGGCACATTCTCACGAGTGACTTAATGGATGATTCGGACATAGAAAGGGAGTGCAGCTTAAAACAGGTCCGACCAAATTAAGGGGATGTCTTGATTTGAGTTCAACACGCTCCCTAGACAGAGACACGCTGATGCCTTCCGCGCACGAGGAAAAGAGATGTAACACTCTTCGGGAATTGCTTTTTTGGACAAATTTCAATAAATACCTAACTTAGGGAAGTTTTATTTAAATTTCATAAAGTGAGATTTTAGATGAGATAAAACAATATCGTATTAACTTGATTGTGTCGTAATAGTTATTTACGATACAAGTGCCGAAAATAGGAAACTCGCAACGAGTGGTGATAAATTAAAACACGACCGAAGGGAGTGTTTTAAATCGACACGAGTTGCGAATTGCCTATTCGCACGTGTATCGTACAACGTTTTACTGTACATATGGCTCTTTAAAGTTTCGACATATGCACGAAAAGTGCTCTTTTCCGCACTAGTGCGGGAAAGTAGCACCATATGTACTGTAAAATAATGTATCGTTTGAGTAGGCCGAGTAAAAAAAGGAAAATACAGACCCAACTTTAGATTTTTTTTCTATCGAGGAAATTTTAAGCAATTGTGTATCGATAAAATCAGATAACCAATCATATAGTCAAAAATCATATATCTGAAAATCAGACCTTATTGTTTCTTAATGTAGTCAGAACGGCGCTTCAAAGCACGCGATAATTTCCAATGCACCGCCTTAAAAGCATAGCGCAGTTTTTAATATAGATGTTGCTGGAGTTGCATATGTTCCTAATGTTCCTATATTGCAAATTAGCTATTGCGAATTAGCTGTGAATGTACATATCCCAATTGCTTATGTATAAATACTAACACTAGATTAAAATATTTGTTATGTTTACTAACACACATGGATACTCTGTATGTCCGAAGTAAAAATAAATATTTGAAATGAATTAGGCCTAGGAAATGATCGGTTAAATTAAATTAGTTTTAGTGAGAATTCGGTCATGAGAAATTAGACATGAAAATTCGGGATACTGCCATTAGGGCTAATGAATAATTAGGAAAAATTAAAATTCGGGTTTGCGATTTTAGTGTTCACAACATTAGGGCTAGTGAAATTAGGTATTAAAGTCTTAGGGCTAATGGAGGGGAACCATAGAATTTTGCTCCGTTGATACACAATCCGACATCAACCTGTGGGAACACAGTTGCAAATCGTTCCCACAACGCTGCATATTACTCCAGACAAAATAACGTTTTGAAAAACATATAATTTATTATAGCGTTTTTTTTTGTTGATTTCATTTTAAAATGTTATTCTAAGATGCTATTCAAGAATCCTACAAACTTTCCACCTGGAAGTAATTATGTAGATTTAAATGAAGCACGCATTGTCTTTTTTTGTATGATTTAACTTGAATATTATAAAGCAAATATAAATGAACCAAAATAAAGACAAAAATATTTATTAATATTTTTTCTGACTTAGAAGCTAGTTAATTTATCATTTTTTTCATGTCTGAAATTTTGTTGGATTCTGTCGCTGGGTAACTATTTAATTGATAATATATCCGTTAGACAGAAAAGATATGCTATTATAAATTATTACCAAAATTGTTTTTTCTTTCCATACAAGTTGTCAGTTCATTGACTGGACTATATTCCTTCCCCCCGGCGGCGCGGGACGAGGCGGGCTGTGAGCCCAGCTAGCGTTCCCACTTCTTGTGAATCGAACACATCAAAATATATTCATAATTATTGGAGTCCGAATTTCATTTATCAGGGTCACCACAATAGGATAACCTTGTATCTAAGTGGAATGTAGGTATAGGTAACATATATTATTGTAATAGATATAAGGAGAGTCATGCAATATGACTCCTCCATATTAGGTTAGGAATGTAGTCCATATATGGAGAGTAATGTAAGACGACTCTCCTCTAATTAAGAAATGGAATTTAAGGTCAAGTCAATGGACACCTTCCACGTTTAAGCCTCCCCACCTAAACACGTGTAACCAAAGTTCTATATATCTAATAGGTTTTTAATGAATAAATGTTCAGTCGTTGTGCAGTCTTTAAGCAGCAGTCCTGTGTTTCACTACGGTCCTGGGTCCCATCCTTACATAAGGATAGTTGCGACAAGATTCGCACAAACCGTTATTCCTTAATTTACCATTCTGTAAACCTTCTAGGGGGCGAAAACATAGATTTCGACGGTCTCTACCCGCACCTTAAAGACACGAGCGCAGAAACCCTCCTGAGCGTGACCAAGCGCGCTATCAGCACTGACCAGTTCCTGCCGAGATGGTTCCTGCAAGCTTACATGGTACGACCAGCAGGCTATTTTTTTTACTACAGTTTTAATATTATGTTTGCATGTAACCGACGGTAAACTATAGTAGTTTGGATTAACTGGCCCTTAGTACGCATTCATTACAATGTTGCATTACTCGATCTAGTTGCTACCGTTTAGGCATTTACCCTTTTTTCTGCTCAGATTATGTTTGGCCGTAAGGCCGTATACATGTTACCCTCTCTTATCTATATTTAAGTCAATAATGTTTTAGTTTAGTTTACTTTATCTCAGTATACAAATTTCACATAACACATTACATTTGCTTATGCTACTCGTCGCATAGTGATCGTTATAAATACAGTCTTAATAACTTTAAAAAATGCGGAAATAATGAACAATGTGCAGCATATATACAAAATATATAGCTGCACTTCAAATAATGTAATAATATAATAAATGTTGCGACAGAAATAAAAAGTCACAACGAATTTAAAAGAACAGAAAAATTAAAACCAACGATGTTGTACCTGAGTGCAGGTACCAATCATATAACATGTCACAAAGTACCTAATAATGAAAAATAAAAGAAATAAAAATGTGGTACCCATGAAGTATGAAGTACCTATCAACTAACTATATAAATTTACAATGATGTCAAATCTAACAAATAATAACAAATGAAAATAAATAACAAGTAATAAATTTCTCTCTTCTTAATTGGTTCTCAATTTATTTAACAATTTTGATGTACTCGTCTACCGAGTAAAGTGACTTATCCAACAAAAGGTTCTTCAGTCTGCGTTTAAATGTCTCCTCGCATGGTTCACTATTTATGTCGGCGGGAAGGTGCTCGTAGTATGTCGGCCCGATAACCCGTGCGTTTTTGGCGTGAAGTGCCGTGCGACGCGGTACTGTTCGAAGTTAAAATAGATCATTTAGTAGTAAATAGGTGGGTAGGTATAACACAACTCTGTTTAAAGTTAAGAAAAAAGCGCACATTCGCCGACAAACTGCCCTCAGTTTGGCGATCTTGAAATGTATACTTACCGCTAAGATGTTTTTTTGAAATAAATAAATAAAAAAAAAAAAAAAAAGTTTTCCGTGCTGCGAAGGCACTTACCCGTCACTTCCACTCGCTTGAACTGAGGCAGGTGCCTTTTTGTGTACATAATGACCTCGAAGGGATACTGGGAGTAATGCGTCATGATTCGGTGCTCGGTAAACAGAGTCTTGCAGGACTGCCTCTGATTGAGGCCAAGCATGGTCCGCGGAGCTCGTTTTTGCATGCGCATCACCCTCCCAGCATCAGTCGAGTTGCCCCCATAGGACTACGCCATACGTCATAAGCGAGTGGAAGTGGGAAAAGTATACTTGTCTCAGTGCATCACGGGAAACCAACGGCTTTAATTTGCGCAATGCAAATACTGCGCCACCTAGTCTATTACACAGCGAGTCCACGTGCTGTTTCCAATTTAATGTGGGGTCTACCGTAAAGCCTAAGAACTTGCACTTATCGCTCATGGGTATCGGGCACTGGATACTTACGCTTGGAGCACACCTACTAGAGAACACCATTATGTTGGATTTGCTGACGTTCAATATCAATCCATTCGCCGAATGTTGCAATGTTTTCTCAGTGAGTGATTTTGTAAAATCTTTTGAAAAATACATAACTTAAACCATAAAGCATTATTCTTGGGATCCCTTTGTTTCCTATAAACTTGTTTCGAATTTCGATAGTCAAAAATTGATATCCACAAAATATTCAAATAATTCATATTTCATACGTTCCTCGCCCACAAACAAGTTAGAACTTCTCGTTATGTCCGCGGCACGCTCGGATACACACGTCTAAATTACGCGAGAAACGCACACTGAGGCGCCTTTGAGCACGGGCAAAAGACCGCCTCTAGGCGGCTCGCCGCGCGCCGCTCGCACACAGCGCGTGAGCGCGTACGAATTTGAGCAAAATAGGTGAGCCATGCGTGCCTCAACCCGAGGCTGCTCTAATTCGTACGCAGGTTATAGTATTTTATGCAACAGCGGGGCTAGCACAACTGACGCTGCGCCGCGACGCGAGTCGAGAAAGATCTACCCTCCTTTTTCTAATTTGCACGGTGCGAGTGAGAAAGGAGACGCTAAGTCGCGCGCAAAGCGACTTGTCAGCAAGTTGTGCTAGACGTACTGTTGTATAAGTAGGGTCTTAAAACGCGAGTGTCGTGAGTTGGAGCCTTGGCGAGCATCGCAATTAAAGACGCCACGAGCGTTTTAAGACCAAGTTATACAACGTTGCATACAATACTTTTCCCCTCACTGTCTCGGAAAACCGTCTTTTATCCTTTAAAACCAGTGAGCCAAATCGCATTTTATCCACTAGTGGGGAAAGTAAATTGACCTTGGAGCGTGTTTAAGTAGCTTCTGAGACTTTTGACAGATAACAAAACGTAAAACACTCATAATACAACATTTTCACAGATGATTTATTTCTGTTGCCGCTATAACAATAAATACTTAAAAACGGAATAAAATAAATATTTAAGAACTTTTAAAGAATTGCTTGTTGACTTCATTCAGGCGCTGGGTCTAAAAATGTATGGGAAAATTATGAACTGGAACTTTGGTAGGATAGTCTTTGGGAAATTTAGTAGGATTTGGGAAATTAGAAATATGACACATTGACACCTCTTGTTTATGGTCTGTTTTGTTTTTAATTTCCTTGCACTTGCCATCTGAACCAAACTGAATCCGGATCCGAACCGAATCGTATCGGTTTATATTTATAAATAATACCAATAATTGGTAAAATATGTATATTAACACACAATACATGATTGTTTATTTTTATTCTAGTAAATAAAAACTTTTTATTTCACAAAATTTGCTTATGAAGTTGGTACCACTGCAATATAGCGGCCGATTAAAAAAAAGTTAGATGATTTGACATCGTGGTGTGCAACAGTGCTTTTATTAAAAATGTATATAAACCATAAAAGTACGCTAAACAGTGCGTTTATGGGCCATAGAGCATAGAGTATTTCGACGACATATTATCGGTGTCATTGTATTTGAGCTAAAACCTATATAAATGACAGATAACGGTACAGGAGTAGAAAAAAGACCGGGTTGCACTCCGGGAGTGCCGGTAGAAGTGAAAACTTGAATAATTTGAATTTTGCAAATCCGTTTGGGAGCTACGATACCACAGACACCTTAAACTTATAACACCCCTCTCTTTGCGTCGGGGGTTAAAAAATAGATGCGCGCGGTTCGTCGCGTTCAAGTCGGCGGCGGCGGCGGATCACAGATCACAGCACGACGCACGTGTGCTCGCTCGCGCGGTACCCGGCTCTCGCTCGACTGACTGGTGTCACTGGCGGCCCGGGGCCTCGCGAGCGATAGGTTTCTAACGCGCCCCGCCCCGCCCCTGCCCGTACGTCTTTTTTTTGTAAATGGCTTCGCGCTCTCGGCGCATTCATCCAAAAACGAGGAAACGGGATTTCAGGAAAATACGGATAGATCGGAAATTTGAATGACAAGGTAAAGATCAAGAAGGGTACAATAATATATATTAAAGTTTGATATTATTTAAAGATAAACATTAATATAAGGCCTTAAATATATACAAGGATGAGTCATTAATATACACCGTGTCCAATAAGTTCGAATACAGTTATGATCCTTAATGAAATAAATGTACGCGTAGTTTATGTTATGAAAATTATATTAAATGAAAGCCACATTCATACATTTATATACAATATTTACAACAAATGTTTTGGAATTACTCCACCTTTAACTTTTTTTACAAGTTTCAAACGTTTCTCAAAAGAGTCACAAGCGGCACGCACCGCATCCATCGGCATATCGTCCCAAATTTGCACGATAACCTTTTTAAATGGCTCAGGTTTGCGACTTTATAATTATTTAGCTTCGAGAGCATGTATGACCATACGAAATAATCTAGTACGTTTAAATCTGGAGAACTTGGTGGCCATTCATTTTAACGCCTTTATCAATAAAAACTAGAGGCAGTTTGCCCCTCTTACAAAGAGCACCCCAAACCATCACTGATGGTGAGCTCTGGAACCTAGGCACATTCTTTTCATACTCTGGAATGTCTTCTATCCGTGCTGCCCACAACCGGTCGTTCTGGGCGTTATGAGGCTGCTCTAACACAAAGAGTTTCTCGTCCGAGAAAACAAATTCGTCACCTGCGTGCCAAGAAAGTATGGTGCTACATCTTTCTACTCTCTTTTTCTTGGTTGCATCTGAAATGCCATGTACTTTTCGTTTTTTATAAGCATGACATCCAAGATCTTTTTTCAATATATTATGTACAGATCCCCTGGAAATTTTCAGATCAGCAGCTAATTTTCTAATAGAACGGTGTTTTTTCCACCGAATTCGCTCTCTTATAGCCTTTACCACTTTTTCAGTTCTAGCTGAGCGGGGCCGACCGGATCTTTTCCTGTCCTCTGTAGAAGAGATCTCTTTATACCTTTTTATAGTAGTATAAACCAGATTCCGTTTAATTCCATGGGGTTGTAACGCCTTGAATATAGCACATGGCCTGTCGCCTTTAAGGAATTTTCTAATAATTTCTTCACGAACGTACTTCATCGTGTATTGAAGCCAAACTAAAAATACGTGACTTATGAAATTATAGTACTATGTTTATGTCAATATACTTTTTAAATTAAAATAAGAATTTTATAGCCAGCGATCCGTATGTCTATACAGCAAGTGCTAAAAGTTTGTATTCGAACTTATTGGACACGGTGTATAGGAGTGAAAGAATGGATACAGGAAAAGGAACTTGTAGCAATGACAGCTGGTTTAATAATAATGAGCGATCATATTGTTGACATTCGAAAAATATGTGGTTTAGGTCACCAGGATCAGCTCCACAAATACATGCAGAACTGGCCACAATGCCTAATCTTGAAAGATGCTCCGTTGTACACAAGTGACCCAGTCTCATGCGCATTAACATACTGGTTGCTGGTTTTGAAATTGATATTTTAGAAAACCATGGTTTGGCAGGAATTAACGGTTGTATGTCCCGGTAGCGTAAACCCGTCCTTGCATCAGGTGATGTCCAAAGTTTCATCCATTCATCTCGTAAGTATACTTTGGGCAAAGCTAAAAGGTCTTCAGGTATATTTTCATAAGGAAACATATCACGACAATCAATGGCCCCACGGGCCAGCACATCCACCGTTTCATTTCCTTTTATCCCTCTATGCCCGGGGGGATCCAAGCAAAGCAAACGGAATAATCATTAAGAGAACATTGTAACAAGAGGCTACGGGTTAGATTTGGACCTGAAAGGAAATTTGGCAATTGATTGTAGAGAATTTACCTAATGAGTCCGAAAATATGATCGTGTTTACCCAAAGGTTGTCTGGAAGAGATCGCTCTTCAGCGATAAGACCGCCTGTTGTCTACCTCTACCTACATGTTATTGTATTGTTTCTCTTTTTATCTGCTTTGTTTGTGTGAGGTGTGCAATAAAGAGTATTTATATTGTATTGTATTGTCTTTTTAAGACGCATAATAATGATCATCTCTATTGCCTTCAGGATTCCAAAGCACTCACCACTATACACGGATAACTCTGGCGGCAACTTTACTTTTTGATATAATTATATATTGGATTGAACATGTAGTACTCCAATTCCAAGACAACCATTGACTGATATTTTAGAAGCATCTGTGTAAATATGATGAGCACCCAGGCCCTCAGTTCTAATGAAACTTAGGAACTGTTTATTTTGTTCCACATCATTCTTTGAGATGCCAATAATTTAAGAGAACTGAAGGAACAAGTGTGAGAGAATCATAATCATGCACCCGTACGTCTCAACGTCTTTCATCAAACAATTTCCCCCCCGCCCCCAAGTCTCATCCCGAATCTCTCACCATCCTACGGTCACGTGACCTCCTACGCATCTGACGTCACAAAAATCTGTTGCGAGTTTAACCATTTATCCACATCCCAAATAATGCTCAGCGCCGCTATAGTACATTATTGCCGTGGCCGGGAAGGAGGCAATTGCAGGCTGAGTATTTGTTTAAACGGACGAGCTTGCGAGAGGTGTCGTCATGTTTGCAACAGAAAAATACGAGTTGAATTGGCTGAATACGAGCTGTGCCGTCTTTTATATGCCAGTTTCTACTTTAAAAAAAATTTGGTACTCGACAAATAAAGGAATTGATATATAACATTCCAGGCGGGTTGCAATGTTTTTTATTTTTTAATTTAGATCTGACCTTAAACTAAACACTTTACCTTCCTATATGTAGCGAGTTACGTTCACTTTGCGGGCCATTTTTGAGAAAAAGAAGTTTTCACTTCAAAAAGGTTATAATGATTATGATTAGTATAATGAAGTATGTATATTACAACTACGTCAGGACCGTGACGGCGCGGGCTGCGTGCGCGCGCTCCTGAGCGGCGGGCGCGCGCTGGAAGCCACGCGCGCGTGCATCGGCGTGCTGCGCGCCGCTCTGCTCGGGCTGGACGCGCACGCGCCGCCGCGCGCCTCGCCGCTCGCCGTCGCCGACGCGCTGCGCGCTGAGCTGCTGCCGCACGCGCGGGAACACCCCGGGTCGCCGTACGCTGAGGTTGGTTATCACATTGGTATAGTTTAAATTATTTGAACTGAGCTCATGAATGGCCATTGTACTGAGCTCATGAATGGCCTTTGTTTGCGGTCAGCGCGTGCCAAATTAGCAACAAAATGTTACCGCCAAGTAAAATGTTCATTGAATAATTAACTCTATCTTCTTTTACAATAGATTCCATATTAGCTACGAGATAAAATACCACACACAGCGCTTTGTACCTGGCTCGCTGAGAGCGAGTTTTTTTTTAAATATTTTAGTTCATTTTGAATCTATTGAATAAGATGATAGAGTTCATTATACAATGAACATTTTATGTGGCGCTAACCTTTTTTATTGCAAAAATAAATGGCACGCGTCCGACCACACAGTCGTATTGTTAGACTTGAATGCTATTGTTCTGAAGATAAGAAGATCAGTCCAGTTCAGAAAATTCCAACTATACACTACGAGTACAGACTAGGTCACGCGCTGTATGCTGAGGTTGGTTGTCATACACACTATTGGGTCAGGAACGCAAAGGTGCGATTGTACGCCAGAGGTGGACTGTGCGTGCTACCTCGAGGTTAATGCATTGATGGACAGTAGACGCCTATAGGCGTAATTCTATTGTTATTTCTATTGTGTCTAGAATAGTGTCCATCTAAGTGTTAATTCATTTTTCATCACACTTGCTCGAAAAGGGCTTCATAATGCGCAGACATACAGAGCTGTAATAGCCTGTGTTACGCCCACGGGCGTAATGGTTTTATTCTTAAATTGTATCTGTCACTCATGCGCCAGTTACAAAGCAAAGAGGTTTTATATCAAATACGATGTCTGAAAACGTATTTATAAATAAATTTAAACTTAAAAAACTACTTAAACATGTTTAACTGAATTATTTACAGATTTAATATGTAGTTATTTAGTGTCTATGTAAAATTTTTTAAGTGTTTTCAAACCGTGGCTGTATACCGAAGGGTCTTTGCCATACGCTCACGTCAAATTCAACAAAATGGACGACTGACATGTTGCAGTTTTTATTACGATTTGTATTCATTTCATCTAAAATGTATTTGTTTCCTCGCAAATGTGATGAAAAACATTGTGTATAACACGGGCGTAAAAATATTGCAAACTCGAGTCATCAAAAGCCCTCCGCCTTCGGCGTCGGGCTTCTGGTAGACTCTTGTTCGCAATATTCCACTTACGCCCCTCGTTAAACAATGTACTATTTCATCACACTTGCTCGTCAATGGCGTTATTACTTGCGAGCGTACAGAGCAGTTATAGCCGTTTTACCTCCCACGGGCTGTTAAGTTTAGTTTTAAAATATAGAACCCCCTCATACTTCATTTCGGACTGAGGATGTTTCCAATCAGCCAAGGTGTATTTCATATCTTCAAAAGTGAGCCCGGTCGAAAGCCCCAGATCGCATATTTATGGCCCTCACCTTCGGTTCGGGCCACAAACACCTGCAATCTGGGCCATTCACGAATTCACCGCCCTAGGTACGTAATGTACTATTAAGTGCTTTCAAATCGTGGCTGTATACCGAAGGGTCTTTGCCATACGCGCCTCACGTCAAATTCAACAAAATGGACAACTGACATGTTGACATTATTACGATTTGTATTAATTTCATCTAAAATGCATTTGTTTCCTCGCAAATGTGATGAAAAACATTGTGTATAATACGGGCGTAAGAATATTGCAAACTCAAGTCATCAAAAGCTTCTGGTAGACTCTCGTTCGCAATATTCCACTTACGCCCCTCGTTAAACAAAGTACTATTACGTCACACCTAGCCATAATGCGAGTTTTATCGCACGCTGCGCGTACGGTTAAACTCGCATTGTGGCCAGGTGAAGACGTAAAATTGTGTACTCAACACGGGCAGTAAAAAAGAAAGCCCTCTATCGCATATTTACAACCCTCGCCTGTGGCTCGGGTTTCAAATACCTGCGATTTCGGGCTTTCTTTCTTTTACAGCCCTTGGTAAGTAATGTACTATTATATCGCACCTGGCCATAAAGTGGACTGGCCACACTTTGTTACTCAAAAAACAAGTACAGTCGCGGAAGGAAAATGTTCGTCATCTTAAGGTCGACTTTTGCTTGTAGACAAACAATGATGGCATTGACAGAAGCTGTTTGCAATCAGCGTAGGGGAATAGGTTTTATCACGACGTTTATCGGAATAGCAGGTCAAACTAATAACAAGGTTTTAGCTCAACTATTCATAGTCAAGAAACATTTGATCAACTAAATTTCGACCGTTGTCAAACAGTTAAGTATAATGTTCTATATCTCACTCTGGTGTCATACGAGTACACGGTGTTCCCGGGAATTTCCGTTAACTTCGGCATTTTGCAGAGTACATTCACAGAGACAAATTAGCATAATTATTTATTAAAAAATAAAACAATACAATTTCTGAATAATTTATGCTACATTGAATTATGGTTACTGTTTTATTGTACAGGGGTCTTGGTACCTCCGAGTCAGTTCGTGCCTAATATCGAACGAACTCACTTTGTAAACCTTGTATAGGAAAATTAAAAAGCTGTTATGACGTCACAGTTAAGAGTTGTACACTAGTTAAATCTGCAAAACTGATTAGATTAAAATATTGAATATCTTGATAACAGTAAGAGTTAAGATACTACTGTCTTGGAGAAATTAACTTTATTTGATCTAAACTACGCCTTGCAATTAACGGAAACTGTCAAAAACACGTAGTATAGTTTAGAAAGGAATGTGTTCAATTTAACTATTTGAAAACTGACGAGCCTTTTCATTCGGCGACACATTAACACGTTCACTATCCCCATACAAAATGATCTGACAATGTCACACGTCCAAGTATGATTCCAGTTCAAAGCTGTAAATCCATTGAAACACGGACTCCTAGAAAGCAGGTGCATGACCCATTGGGCGCACTCGGACAGGGAATGTGTTAAGGGATCTCTTCCAGCTAACCTAGTACTTGCCACGGGTAATAATAAAGAAAGCCTTGGATCGCATATGATCGACTTTGCCTTCGGTTCGGTCGTCGAATACCTGCGGTATGAGACTTTCATTTGTTTTACTGCCCTTGATGGATAATGATTATCGTCAGTAAGGCCAGGCGGCTTGCGCGCACTGACATATAAACACATACGTTGCATTTTTGCGACGCGATTATCGCGCGAAAAAAATCATAGTGCGCGCCTGGCCTTATAGAACATTATAATAGAAATCATCTATCTTTATGTGCCACTTCGACATGTTTGTTTGTAAGAAAAAGACAAAATTCATTGCAATTGTAATAATTGGCACAGCCTCGCGTGATACCAGTACAATTTGTCTGCATTTTAGCCTATTCTCGTAACATATGTTTAATATTAATTTCAGATATACGAAGAGTTGAATGATTTGGTAAAGGAGTACACAGAAACACTAGTTAGAACATCCGAGGATATGAAACAGGCACATTTGAACTACTCTACTGTTAACTAGATATTAATATTCATTATTTAAATAAAACGCATGAGTTTCAGAATATGTATTTTAATGTCATGTCATGTACTTCAACAGTTATACAACCACCAGCCAACACCATCACAATAAATAAATAGTCAACAGACTACAACTTCTACCTCTAAATGTACTTTCTCAAACATTACAATAAAATTAGTTGGTGTCCTTTGTGATACTATTAACACCGCTAGAATAAAACAACGATATATATTCAATGTAGTGCCACTCAATTCAGATTTTAATAGTAGGTATATTCAAGAATATATATCTAATTTGGCGCAATGCT
The DNA here is from genome assembly GCA_947578815.1 of Epinotia ramella. NCBI lineage: Eukaryota > Metazoa > Arthropoda > Insecta > Lepidoptera > Tortricidae > Epinotia > Epinotia ramella. The sequence goes on from OX388210.1 coordinate 12,216,020, forward strand.
GTTACAAGTTCATATAAAAAGTAAATGCTTTTATATTCTTAACCCTTTTAACCGCCAAACGTCAAGAATAACACCCAATTCGCAACTCGGTCATAAGTCATACATAATTCAAGGTGTCATTTATAATCATTTAAATTTTATGTCATACATCACGGCGGTTAAAAGGTCAAATGGGTCAACCAACATTTTCTGGTTGTTATGCTGTCCCGCGAGGAGACAACAGCGACTGAGTTTTTTAGGAAAATAATTTCAATTTGCATTTTGCATATTGAATGCATATGATTGTGACAAAAATGTATTTTTGTGAATTCAAACCCCAATGCAACTAGCAACTAGAAAAAGTTGAGGCGCCCAAATGTCAATTTATCTTAAAGAATGTCATGATCGCTATTGGAAGACGTACCTATGCGGAGGCACCTTTGCATTTGCGTATTACACTACACAGTAAACAACCTTCACCCTAGGCCAAACACTTGGCGATGTTTGCAAGCAGAACATTGACATAGACGATAATGTAAACCATGGGTATTGGTAAGGCTAAAACACGTTACTAAAATATGCACAAAATAACCTTTTGTCACGTTTTCTATTATATCAAACAGAGTAAGCATATTTGACTTTGCTTAGGTGCGATTCTGTTATTTGAGTTTCCTAATCGACTTCCTAAAATAAGATACGAGTAACACATAACCATAAATAGGCGTGAAATATAAGATGTTCAATGTTAACATATTATACCTACAGAAGCTACACGATTACACTTATTTTTCAATAGCTTGGTATTGCAGATTATGGATGAGATTATTGAATGCGACCGGCTTTTTATAAAAATGTCATTGCAATGGAATCTTTTACCTGGGACAGTAGAGTTGCTTTTTGAATGGACTCCTTTTATTCAATTCGGCCAACTCAAATAATCTCCAGTATACGTAAAAACTAAGAGATGTTTTGAAGCTAAAAAAACCGGCCAAGTGCGAGTCGGACTCGCTCACGAAGGGTTCCGTACCATTATCTATAAAAACGGCAAAAAAATCACGTTTGTTGTACGGGAGCCCCCTTAAATATTTATTTTAGTCTGTTTTTGGTATTTGTTGTTATAGCGGCAACAGAAATACATCACCTGTGAAAATTTCAACTGTCTAACTATCACGGTTCATGAGACAGACGCACGGACGGACAGCGGAGTCTTAGTAAATAGGGTCCCGTTTTTGCCCTTTGGGTACGGAACCCTAATAACAGGGCGGACACAAAAGTCGCTCTGTACTCGTATACACAACGCCTTACAATGTGTGCACTCGTAAGCAATAAATTCAATTTTCCGTACCTACAGGCTATACGATAAAGTCACAGACTTTATGCAGCTGATAAAGTAACATTTCAGTATTTCCATTTTAAATTTTTGGGTACCGTTGAAAAAAAAGGAACCCTTATAGTTTCGTCATGTCCGTCTGTCTGTCCGTCCGTATGTCACAGGCACAGGCTTTTTACTCGAAAACTATAAGGTGTATTTGAATAAAATTTTGAGGATAGGTGTGTTTTGTTAGCCGCTACATAGTTTTGTAATGAATTAAAAAAAAATGTTTAGGGGTGCACTACATACATAAAACTGAAGTCAACATTTTTTTGAAGTGAAAACTTCTTTAGCGGGTCTGAGCACTTTTTGGGATGGGGAAAAATTGTTAAACACGCGACAGATTTTTGTGACGTCAGATGTGAAGGAGGTCACAAACTTTTATATTTTGCTGCTAGCCGATTCGACTTCATTCAAATCTGAACGCTATTCGTAAGAGTATAAAGCCGTTAAACACTTTTTGCAATCATTTTCTGCAAATGAATTTGTAATTTTGTCCACGCGTCCTTCACCATTTTGCTATTGAGAAATTTCGAATAGTTCGAATTTGGACGTTATTCCTAAGAACATAAAGCTTTGAAAAATATTTAGCAATGGCAAAAACAAATTGGTTAGCGGCGGCGACGTTGGGGAACGGCGCGGGGCGAGCGGCGGGCCATCGGCGCCGGCCCGGCGAGCTGCGACGCGTCCACAAACTACATAGAGTATTATAGAGATACTACGTATCAGACGCACAGCTCCCATACTACGAATTTGGGCAATAGGGAAAGTCGATTTTGGAGACTGACAGCTGTTTTTGAAGTGAAAACTTCTTTAGCGGCGCTGAGCACTTTTTGGGATGGAGAAAAATAGCTAAATACGCGACAGATTTTTGTGACGTCAGATGTGAAGGTCACAAACTTTTATATTTTGCCTAGCCGATTCGACATCATTCAAAACTGAACGCTACTCGTAAGAGTATAAAGCCGTTAAACACTTTTTGCAATAGCATATTCTGCAAATGAATTTGTAATTTTGTCCACGCGTCCTTCACCGTTTTGCTATTGAGCAAATTCGAATAGTTCGAATTTGGACGTTATTCCTAAAGAGATAAAGCTTTGAAAAATATTAGGCAACGGCAAAAACAAATTGGTATTTTGTTCGCCGCCGCCGTCCGCTGTTCTTGCAAATTCGACTAGTTTGAATTTGGACGTAATAACGTCCAAATTCAAACTAGTCGAATTTAGGAATACCTAAAGAGATAAAGTTTTGGAAAATATTTGGCAATGGCAAAAACAAATTCGTATTGTGTTCGCCGCCGCCGTCCGCTGTTTATTATATACCCTGGTTTTTATAGTAAGTATTGTTTATAAATTTGCGCCAAATTCATTTTTAGGGTGACACCGTAAGATGTCACGTGACCTGATTGATAACCTGTTACAATGTTATTGAGTTTTCACTTCTGCCGGCACTCCCGGAGTGCAACCCGGTCTTTTTATTTCATTGCAAGCCGACGTGTAGCACATCAATCAATAGGCCTTTCAAAATAAATATAAGGTTTCTCAGCATTTTTTTTGATTAAGTGAGTCGGAGATAATCGCCCGGAAAGGCACTAAAATTGTGTCGCCCCCCCTCTAATTTTTGAACCGTGTATTTTAAAATATAAAAAAAATCATGGACATAGGGCTTATTAAATTCTTTCAACGAAAATTGTTTAGAACAAGATCGGTTCAAAGGTTTTTGAGATATTTCTAAAAAACTGCCTTCCTTAAAGAAAAGGACGTAAGTGCCATAAGATTTCAGTAACGACGATACGACCTTTTTAATAGGCACGGAACCCTTCGTTGCGTGGTCCGACACGCACTTGGCCGCTTTTTTACATGACGTGTCGGATAAATTGAACAAGGTTACAGATACATGTAAGGTAATAGGCCACACACTTTATTGTGACAATCAATAAAGACTTTCATACCACTGTGACAAGGTTCCATAGTTCGTTATAATAACCTAAATTCTTCTACTTTTTATCAGCATCGTAAATCTAATTATTATTTCAAGGGCGACGCAAAAAATAACATTTACGCGATCACGCTAGCTAGGCAGGGATGGCTATCTTATGTAGAATTATTCAAGTAATTATAGTCATAAAATATTACCGATAAATAATGACGTCTTGTTTAAGTAAATGACCGAGTCTCACCTACTCGTCTCATGTTTCTATTGTAGGTCAAAGCAAACTAATGTAAAAATATAGTCGTCCTTTAAATTACGTGAGCAATCATGTTTTTCAGCCTTAACCCATTACATGCTTAGGCACGGAACCGCCAAGTCATCTTTTGACTAGCTAATTATCACATCCGCATACTAAGTTACAATTATAAAGCATTCATCGCAGATAAACATAGGTCACATATAATCCAAATTAAACATAAGTACATAATAAATATGCAACTATGTCGATATTCGTAATAAATATCGTGTTAAACCCCTGTAAAGTAATCTTTTGAATATGGCTAGAAAGTGCGAAAGAAATCCATAATATATGTCACTAACTTGCTAGACCATTAATTAAGTGAAAATTTAATAGGTAAATAATACATTTAAAAATGTCATAAATCAAATGTTAAAACCTGAACAATTTAATTTGCTTAGTTATGCTTAGTTCTCACCCTCATTATGCTAAATACTAACTTGACAAGCTTTTCATAAATGAGAAACATCAGTGCTGCTGTCATGACAGTTTGTAGTAATTTAGCTTCCAGACCACGGAACATTAGCCAGGGGTTTGACTTCACATCTTTGACCAGAGGCTTCATGCTGGTGCCAGAGCGCAGTCTCATCTGCACAAGTTGGACTGGGTAAGTGACTGTTGTTGCAATGGCTTTAGCAAAAGCACCCCCTAGGAATGCAGCATAATAGCTCTTGAAGTGCCCGGTAGCTATGAGGTGCCTTTTCAATGCCTCATACACCATGAACTGAATGGCAGGGTTTGAAACCAACAGCAAGGAAGGAAGAGTACCTGACCACAGACCTTTCACTCCTTCCTTTTTAAATACAGCGACCAGACCTTCAAACAAGCTAGGAAAAGCATTCTTTTCCAACTTCATTCTTGTATTTACAACCCACAGTGGGGAAGTAAGGAGAACATTGATACTACCAGCTGCAATGCCATACATTAGATCCTGTATCGCTGATGAGCTTGTAGAAGTGGTTTTCCGTAGTGCATGGAATGTGTAGAAATACACAAAGTTGGAGATGGAGAGTGACTGCAGAACTGGAGCTAATCCCCTATACAAAGAGTCTACACCTTCCTCATTGGCAAGTTTAATGAGTAATTCCAATGAAGATGAGCCTTGGTATTTATTGGAGTCTTCAACTGTAAACAAATGCAAAACAAACAATCATAAGATCATCATCAATAAACATATAAATCAGAAAATGATTGACAAAAACTAAACAAATACCTTGTAACCTTGACCTCAGTGTATCTAGTGGATAAAACGCAGCCATACTTGCAACACTCCCCTGAAAAAAAAAGGAATTCCTCATAAAATAATAATAATTAGAAATACCAACAGTTACTTTTATTTAGATAGGTACCACACACACCATGATTACAAGCTGCCATCAATTTTTTTCCAACAATCAAATATTAGCGTCAGGTATTTCAATACTTGAAACATTAAACAATGATGATATTTAAGTAAAAACTGTTGGGAAAATCTCTAATATATACAACCTAAGTAACTTTTGTCATACAATCACTATCATTAAAAGCTGTTATCAAATTAGAAGTTTTCTATTACAAAAAAACAATTATGCGTACCGTGGCTCCGGCGAGGGCATGCACGAGGGTCTCATAGCTGAATAGAGAAGGACTTGGTGGTGCCATTTTCTCTATAATATAGTTCACGTTAGCTCATTTAACAATTATTTCATTCCGTACAGTGGCAAGTAATTCTCTCACCACTATCAAATATCATATACACCACCGTAGTCCTTGGTATATGTATTCACAGTTTTTACCCAAGTCGTTTTTTTATTAAGTAGAAGTACATACGGTAGGTATGCGTAAAGATTTACGTTTAGCATAATTTAATTATTACATTGTAGTTAACATTTGTATTACTTAGCTACACGTATCGCGCGTCTAGCACTCAAACCACTAATGTTGTTATGTTGCATATGATATATTCTCTATGCATATGATATGACTGAAGCAAAGGAAAATTGAGAATATTGGGTTTGGTTGGGATTGACGGTTTTCACGACAGCGTAGAAAGAATGAATGACATTGACAGCAACGACAGCTAGACTTTTTTTTACAAAAAGCATTGATGCTTAATATTTACCATTATTTTGTGGCCAAAATGTTGAAAAAACATAAAATAATCGCCACTGAAATGTTTTTACTTTAGTTTATACTAATTTCAAACAATAATTACGATTTGAAGTAATGTGAAACTGAACGGGTTTTAATCCAACAATTTGAGACGGCGCGCGAGCTCTCTCGATTTTTCTCGCACTATCCGTCTCTTTCTTATTCGAACACTTAGAACAAGAGATATAGTGCGATAAAAATCGAGAGTATGTCGCGGCCGTCGCATGCTATAGTTATGTCACTGTCAAAGTGACATATCAGGGGTTCTGAAAGTACGGGTCGGTCATGCAATATTATTTAAAGTTTACTTTAACAGCAAAATTGAAAATAAATATGATAAATATTTATAAGCAGTATACTATTAGTTACTATAAAGCATTGAATTGTATAGTGCATCGGTTCTTAACCTTTTTTCCGTCCACGGACCCCTAGTAAATCAAGCACAAATCCAAGGATTAATAATAAAAAACAGGCAAGACTTTTTGTGGCATTTATTTATTATTGTGAAATGGTCTATTGGTGAGACTGCTGCGAATCCCCGTACATAACTATAGGTACTCGCGGACCCCCAGGGGTCCACTGACCACATGTTTAGAAACACTGGTATGATGGATAAAGCTGTTAGAAGCCGAGTGAGTAGAGTGATGGGGCATCCAGATTATGTGATTTTACCCCAATTAGTCAGCCCAACATGTCGAAGTCATAATTGGACGTAGCATACAGACGTAACAACTGCAACTACAATTTCATTCAGTGTGGCCAGTTAATAGTAAGAAAGCGAAAATTGCCGCATTCAAACGGTCCTGCGAAGCGGGCTGCAAGATTGTTACTAACCGATGAGATAGGGCAAGACAGCACGTCTAACATGAGACGGCCGCGACATACTCTCGATTTTTCTCGCACTATACTTCTTGTTCTAAGTGTTCTAATAAGAGAGAGACGGATAGTGCGAGAAAAATCGAGAGAGCTCGCGCGCCGTCGCGTGATAGCCGTGCAGCACACAAAAATCGAGAGTATGTAACGGCCGTCTCATGATAGACGTGCTGTCTCGCCCTATCTCATCGGTTAGTAACAATCTTGCAGTTCGCTTCGCAGGACCGTTTGAATGCGGCAATTTTCACTTTCTTACTATTAACTGGCCACACTGAATGAAATTGTAGTAACGAAACACCGGTTTAAAAAAAATTATATAATTACAGTGTAAAATATTAAAACAATATTCTTTCGTTTATATTTTTTAATTTTCGTTTAATTTTATTTAAATGAATATTGTGAGAAAAAAAACACTTGGCAGCATGATCTGCGTGAAAAGTGCAAAGTGAAAATTGCCGCATTCAAACGGTCCTGCGAAGCGGACTGCAAGATTGTTACTAACCGATGAGATAGGGTGAGACAGCATGTCTATCATGAGACGGCCGTTACATACTCTCGATTTTTGTGTGCTGCACGGCTATTACGCGACGGCGCGCGAGCTCTCTCGATTTTTCTCGCACTATCCGTCTCTCTCTTATTAGAACACTTAGAACAAGAGGTATAGTGTGAGAAAAATCGAGAGTATGTCACGGCCGTCCCATGTTAGACGTGCTGTCTTGCCCTATCTCATCGGTTAGTAACAATCTTGCAGCCCGCTTTGCAGTACCGTTTGAATGCGGCAATTTTCGCTTTCTTACTATTAACTGGCCACACTGAATGAAATTGTAGTTGCAGTTGTTACGTCTGTACGCTACGTCCAATTATGACTTCGACATGTTGGGCTGACAAATTGGGGTTAAAATCACATAATCTGGATGCCCCATTATAGACGTGCAGCGTCCTAGTGACAACTCAAAAGGGGGTGGTGAAACGACGATATTGATTCGAAAAATACACCTAGTATTGTCATATAAAAACAATCCTTCGAATTCATACTAATATTTTTATCAAAAAAAATCTGCTACACTATTGTGAAAAAAGGGTTATCGGCTTCAAATATTTAAAATTTTACCATTTAAATTGATTATAGCTTGCGCGTAGTAATGAGAATTGGTCGAAATATGAGTTTTATAAATCTACAGCAAAATTTTAGATTAAGCCATGGTAACACTTGTGCTGTCAAGTTGATAATATGAAAATGTATTTTTCTGTTTTGTTTTCCAATTTGATTTGTTATTGAAGCGGCCTTTAGACCTATCTAAATGCAGTACACTAAATCAGAAAGACTGCAAAAAGACTAGTGTAAAGACTGTTAGCATGTAAGTCACGCTAATTAGACAGTTAGACTCGACACTGCGACTCTGAATTAGTGTACTGCATTTAGTAGATAGGTCTAAAGGCCGCTTAAGTAATTTTCGGCCGTGTAGTTACTTCGAGTTCGAAAATTATTGTTTGTTTTCATTACTTTAATTATTATCTTCATTCTCTGGTTAGTGGTGTGTCGTAACTAACAGACTAAACTAATTGGGCTAATCAAATTGATAATAATAAAATAAAGTTGGAGCACCTTAATATAGGAGGATGAGGGTGTTCATGGCGGAGGATAATCTCTGTGCTCAAAATTTGTTAAAGCTTGTCTCACATGGAAATGCTATCATAGCCGAAATCCTAAGGCTTAAGGATCATATTCCACAAATATTTTTGTAAGTAATTTTATGCTATTAAATAAATTTTAGTTTCCTGGATTGAGTATAGTCAGCGGGCTAAGGTTGGACTTCCTGTCTAATTCAAAGGCTCCATATTCTCAATCTAATATATTTAATTTTATTATTGTGGAGATCTTGTGAGCCTCTTCAGTTGATATTATTTTTTTAAGCAAATAGCATGTTTGTAAAATAAATCTTTTTACTTTCAAATATTGCAGCTTAGAAAATAAAGATGTTCAGCAGAAGTATCAAGATGTTATTGTGGATTTTGGATATTTCAAGATTGCAGACAACCAGGAAAAGAAAATCAGTACGAACGTGGTAATTAGATTAAATTAACTATAACATCATTATTTGAATGGGACCATAATATACTTTAAGTTTTGCCAAAGTATTGCAGAATAAACTTAGCAGCAATTTAGCATTCACAAAAAACTTTGTGACCGATAATAACTGGCGGCTAATATTTTCTTTTCAGGACCAGTCAGTGCTACAATTACTAATTCTTTAGAGTTATTCTAAAAACTATATATTCTTTTTTATAACAGTAATTTTACATAAGCAGGTAATCTAATCCAGGATCACCAAATAAATGAAGTCAATATGTTGAAGTATCATGCAGATTTTATTTAGTTTTGTTCAAAAATATGAGTTCATCAAACACAAATTAACTCTGTATATGTCGGCGGCCGATCGTAAAATCCGGCAGATCACGAAATTCCTAGGCATATCGTGAAACGCCGCCATTTCATGATTTGGCTAAAGGACATCCGCCATATCATTCAAATATCACCATTTAACGATTTGCCTAGTGACGTTTAGGCAGATCATGAACTTCCTAGGAATGTCATGAAACGCCGGCATTTCATGATTTGGCCAAGCCAGTGACGTTTAGGCTGATCATAAAATTCCTAGGCATATCATGAAACGCCGGCATATCGTTCAATACTCACCGTTATACGTAAGTAGGGTGTCCAAAAGTGAATTAGGTAAATTAAAAAAAATAAGAAGTGCGGACTGATAATCTCCAGCGAGTCAACGCCACCCCGCTGCGCGAGGTGTCTATTTCTGGTCTGAGGGACACAAGTGAACCCTAACCTAACCGACCTAAGACATTCGCTTATGACAAACCATTTTTGTCCGCCCTGATTATTAGCCCCCAACAAAAACGGCCGCCATCGCATGTGCAGCGCCACCAGTGGCCAAGAAAGAAACTATTTTACGATGTGCCCGGTATAGAGCTAGGAATATCGACGAATGCATTGCTCTAATCGATCTGCCGTATTGTTTATCAGGCACATCGTGATAAGCCTAGCCGACTTTTAGGCATATCATGAAATGGCGCCGTTTCACGATATGCCTAGGAATTTCGTGATCTGGCGTATTTAACGATCTGCCGCCGACATATACATGGATTTTGGTTAAGCATGATCGCAAATATGTTGTGTGGTTTTATGGTTCAATCATTTTTAAAACAATCTGGTCAATAACATTATTTGAAAATACACCTTACTAGTTTAATTGCCATTACATTTTTATGTTTTGCAGAAACTGCAAGATTTGGATGATGATCTCAAAGAAAGGTATTTGGAAATAATAAACAGATTTTACTTGCTGTTTGAAAATATTCATCAATACATTATTGATTTGAACTCATTTGTGGAGCAGTTGTATGATGGGGCATTCATACAGCAAAACATTGAGACTGTCATGAAAGATATTGAGGGAAAACAACTTCTGGTAAGAGAACTTTGGAGTAACTACATATAATTATTTACATCATAAGTCATTGAATGATAATTTGTTATTTTTTGTGAATGGCAATGAAAACGTTTCTCTTCTATTGTGTTTCTTTTCAATTTAACCAAGGTATTTCTTGTATCATGTCATGTGGAAACTTGCATTCATCAGCAAAGAAATTCAATGTATGTATGTGAAGTTCCCAACCCGCACTGGGCCAGCATGGGGACTACTTGCCATTCCCTCATATCCATGAGAGGAGGCCTGTGCCTGGCAGTGGTATGCATATGGGCTCATTTATTATTTTTATTTGTTACTCCTATTAAAATCACGGGTTTTAAAGCCGTCATTTGATAGGCATGTGTGGGGATATAGAACGAACATGTAGAGGCCTTTTGGAGAAGTTTAATGTTATGTAGTACAACTGCTAGAACCTAATGGGTACATCGGTAGATACCCGTGAATCGGTCCTAGCAGGCGTTTTGGGGCTATGGTAGGTTAATTGGAAAGAGTAATGGGCTATGGATGGATTGACGACTGGTTAGCCTAGTGGGTAGTGGCGCTGCTTACGAAGCTGACGGTCCTGGGTTCGAATCCCGGTAAGGGCAAATATTTGTGTGATGAGCATGAATATTTGTTTCTGAGTCATGGAAGTTTTCTATGTATTTAAGAATAAGTATTTATATCTATTATATACATCGTCGTCTACTACCCATAACACAAGCCTTACTGAGCTTACTATGGGACTAGGTCGATTTGTGTAAGATTGTCCCCTAATATTTATTTATTTGTTTAATTTGAATGGATAAATGAATGGGCTATGGTAAGAGTTCCGGACACCTGCCATAACATTGTGAGATGCTAGCCACTCGCTAGATGGGCCCCTGAATCTAATGGCGATTATTATTTTTATTTATTGTATATACTACATTACATATTCATATGCTTATTATAATATTTTACATGCATTTCAGTGTGAATCCCTGTATTTGTATGGATCAATGTTGTTACTATGTGACCTGTACATACCGGGAATAATAAGAGAAAGACTGCTAGTAGCCTTCTATCGCTACAGCACAAGTCAGTCCCAGTCCAATGTTGATGATGTGTGCAAACTGCTGCGGGACACTGGCTATGACCAATTACATAGGAAGAGACCGGCTGACTACCCTGTTGAGTATTTTGGGTATGCAACAATATATATGTCGCAGGGAATGGGCCAGAACAGACATTTGAACAAATCTCTAAGGGATATGATCAAATCACGCAAGATGTTAAAATGGCGAATCCATTTTATCATTTGCCTAGAAAAAATCAGTCATTTGATCAAATCTCTAGATCTGTTTAGTGATTTGATGAAATCCCTGAAACGCGTCAGTGAGTTGACGAAACAAACACGAAGAGTCAACTCGTTTTATCATTTCACTAGATACGTTTAGTGAAATGATAAAGTCTATACTTACTGTAACATAGTGTAGGTGATTTGATCAAATCTCTGAACTGGTTCAGTGTTACTCTACAATTAAGTTTGATCAAATCTCACATGATGTTTCAGCGATTTTATCCAATCACTGAACAATTCTGGTGAAATGAAAAAAAACGATTTGCCTTTTTTGGCTAATTTCGTCTTTTCTCTAAATAGATTCAGGGATTTGATCTAAAACAGTTTTTTTTAGAGAGCTACGGTAGCCTAGTGGTTCAGGCATGCGGCTGTCAAGCGGCGGTCGTGGGTTCGAAACCCGGCTCGTACCAATGAGTTTTTTGGAACTTATGTACGGAATATTTACCATTAGCTTTTCGGTGAAGGAAAACATCGTGAGGAAACCGGTCTAATCCCAATAAGGTCTAGTTTTCCCTCTGGGTTGGAAGGTCACATGGCAGTCGCTTTCGTAAAACTAGTGCCTATGACAAATCTTGGGATTAGGTGTCAAAGCGGATCCCGGTTCCTTTAGGGACATTACCGGGAATAACGCTAGGAGGATGATGATGAACGGATTTTTTTTAGGTAAATGATAAAATGGAATGGCCATTTTCACATCCTGCGTGATTTGGTCATCTCTTAGAGATTTGTTGAAATCTCTGACATGATTTAGTGAAATAGTAAAATAAAATGTCGAAAGTAGGTAATACAATTGTTTGTTGAATCAGCTTTTTTAATCGAGTACAAGATGAATATGATTATATTGCGGTTTACGGTGGTTCGCTTTGCATACAAAACGTTCTTTGACATTCGCAGGGTAACGGCGGGATATTTTAAGAAACTTATGTAACAAACTTTCATAAAATTGCGTCTAAGCCGGCCGGTGCCTAACACGCAAGGCCGCAAGGGCGAGACCGGGGAGCGGTAAGGTGCAGGAGGGAGGTAACACGACCGCAGGAGTGACTTAATCTGTACTAGAGTTGAGATTTTTATCATTTCACTAAACGTGTCTAGTGAAATGATAAAACGAGTTGACTCTGCGAGTTAGTTTCGTCCACTCACTGTCGCGTTTCAGGGATTTTATCAAATCACTAAACAAATAGTGAAATGAAAAAGCGAGTTGCCTTTTTTGGCCGATTTCGTCATTTCACTAAACAGATTCAGAGATTTGGTCAAATGACTGTTTTTTTCTAGGCAAATGATAAAATGGATTCGCCATTTTAACATCCTGCGTGATTTGATCATATCCCTTAGAGATTTGTTCAAATATCTGTTTTGGCCATTTCCCTGCGACATATATATTATGATTATATTAATACCAAGATGTCTAAGCACCTTATTTCATCATGCTGTTTGTTATTTTTCTGACTGGTAAATTAATAATTTTGGTTTTTAAACTAATTTACTATACTATTTTACAGGCGCATTAATATCCATCCATACTTCATCGAAAAAGTTGTTGGTAAATTGCGATCAGAGGATATTTATAACCAACTGGCCGTGTACACGATACCCGAACACCAAGCATCTGCGCTCGCCACACAAGCGAGCATGCTCGTCGTTTGCTTATTCTTCATACCGCAATACCTCCATAATGACGTGTCTAAGATGCGCGAGATAGCCGACAAATTCTTCCCAAGCAATTGGATCGTTCCCATTTACATGGGAGTCACCATAAATGTTATTGATTATTGGGAACATTTTAAAGCTGCGAAGCTGGCACTCAGCAATACATGCCACAGCAAGATGGTGAAAGAGATTTTCTCTAAAAGAGCAAGTGCTGTACCCATGCTAATCAATAAAATACACCAGCTTTTAAAAGAAGGCGTTATGACTGATGACTTCGTTTTGGATAATATAAATAAAATACTGAATCTGCTGATAAATTCTAACTTTGTTTTACGTTGGCTGTTATTGCATAATAGTAACGTGACATTTTACGATAATAATAAAAAGAGCAAGCAACTAAAGGAGCTGGTTATAAAAGAAATCAATCATGATGCATTGAGAACATTAGAACTGCTCTTAAACAACGAGGACAAGAAAATAAAAGAGCTGGTTATAAACGAATCCAATTACAATGCAGTGAAAATATTAGAACTGCTCATAGGCACCGCTGAATTGGAGTTAAAAGTCCGAGAAATGTTGAGCAGATTACTAGAAAGTAGAAATGAAACTTGGAATACCAGTAAAAGCGAAGCTTTGGAGGCTTTAAACAACCTAGCAGAACTGTTCTCAGGCGACAAATCATTCGCTAAAGTACAAGGAAATGACCAGTTGAAGCAATGGTTCACCAACATTGCAAATCAGATCAAATCTGTTGGAGATTCGATAAGCACGAAATCTGTGAAGAAAATTACGCAGCTGATACAGGCTTTGGACGAAGTTGAAGAATTCCATAGTATCAAAACCACCTCAACTGTTCTACAGTTCCTTTCAGAGAGTAAAGATGCACTAAAGAATGCGCTTAGAGCGGCGTCGCTGAAAGATGACTCTCTGGTGACCCTCGAAATTGCAGCTGATGTTAGTTATGCGTGGTGCATAATTGACTCATACACACAGTTTATGCAAGAAAGTATAAAAGACAACCCAGCAGTCACAAGCAGACTAAGAGCCCTTTTCCTAAAACTCGCTAGTGCTATGGAAATACCATTGCTAAGAATCAACCAGGCTCATAGCGATGATCTTGTGTCAGTCTCACAGTATTACAGCAATGAACTGATAAAATACATTCAAAAGGTGCTGCAGATCATTCCAGAGATGGTGTTTAGTCTAGTCGAGAAAATTATCGATCTCCAAACGTGGACTATTAAGGAAATACCGACTAGATTGGAAAAGGAAAAACTAAAAGAATTTGCTCAGCTGGAACACAGAATGGAGGTTGCGAGACTCACTCATTCCGCGTCCACATTTACTACAGGTACATTTTCCTTTAGTAAATTCCTTTTCACTTTCAGGTGTCCACCTTTACTACGTTTTGTTCGCAATTCTTTGAAGACTAACTCTCCCTTACCTGCCATGATTGGCGCGACAGAGAGTGCAACACAGGTGTCCCGTTCCCACTTCTTATTACCTCGCGCGCATCGAGTGGTTGGAAATACTATAGTAGTGGAATCTGTCTGTCTATTCAGTCGACAAATGTTTCGCTGAACTTTAATCCAGTAGAAAACATGTTTAGTCTGAAAATCATGATTTTTTTAAACATTATCAATATTATCATAGATTTGGGGTCTAGTGAAACTGAAGGTAAATCCTCTTCACTCCTTTGAAGAACCCTTTGGTCTATACAATTGTCCTTCTGGAAAATCACAACCGCTTCACAGGAAGATTTTCCTCTTGAACGGTTTCTACCAATGGTAGATGGAGTCCGGTTCATAAGATTGTTTATTTTTCTAATTGATTATCTTTCCTTTAAGGTATCTTGGATATGCGCTCTACTTTAGTGGGCGTCATTAGAGTGGACCCAGCAGAACTACTGGAAGATGGCTTGCTGAAAGAGCTTGATACTCACATAAGCAAGAAGTTTGTTGAATTCCTTGAACCCCAGACTAAGAAACCTCTTGCAGCGAACACGTTGCTGTCACGACTTCAGAAACTGGCGGAAAGTATGGATGGTTACAAGAGATCGTTGGAATACATCCAAGATTACATAAATATGCACGGATTAAGGATTTGGCAAAAACAGGTAGGGAGGTTGGAGAATATATGTCGAATACAAAATCACGTTCAAAATATGTGTACTTCTTGACTGTTGTCAAAGGGTGATTTTAGATGACTTTTGATCAGCCCTTGATCATTCACGCAGTATACCTAAAATTGAAGACTCAAATTTTATTGTTACTCCAAAAGAAAGAAGGCAAAAAAATATGCCTGATGACGAAAATCCTATTCAAATATCTTACAAAATTCCGAAGATACAATCGTTTTAATATTGCTTGATAGAGAGAGAAAACTCTTGAGACCTGCACGGTTCTAGAGCGTCATAGTCATAGTAAATGGCAATCGTTTCATGTGAATGTGCGTTTTGCGGAAAAGGGACAGAGTATTCCTCTTAAAACTTTGGGCACTTATAACTCATTATTTATTGTCTTGTGTTACTTTTCTCCTCGTGACTATATTTTAAATCCTTTTTCATATTTTATTTGGTGTAATTAAAAGAACTAGTGTGTCCTGTTATGACTTATGTCACTCGACTTTCCGTCGAACACACACTCTTTCGGAAACTTTGTTACCTTTTGTTTGTTTGTCTAGGTGTCTGCCATAATAGTACAGAGTGTTGCCAAAGAAATCAGCCTGCGCAAAGGAGTAGCGTTGTACAGCCCTTCGGCTGGGTTCATGGGGAGCCTCGCTAGGCAAATTGTGCAGCTTACGGATGCAAGGTATGCCGCTTCACAATTTTTTATTTTAGCATTTCATTTCGTATATAATATTAAGGATAACTTTCCATTGCAGGGTGTGCTCCTATATCAGTATTTGCACTGCATGGTTCGACATCAAAAGCCAAGCTGAAATTGTGAATACTAAAACTTTCGCAAAGTTAAATGAAGCAATTGGGGTAGTGGGTCTACACGGCCTGGACACCTTGTATGCTTTCATGATTAAAAACCAACTCCACACGGTCCAGAATACATTCAGGACGGGCCAGGAGAAGATCAATGTTAACACTCTAAATGGTGATGTGAAGGACACAGAACTTGCCATAGCTAAGGGACAAAAAGTATTCCAGCAGTTAGCAGAAGCGATAGTCCTGATCGGCACCCTACAGATTCTCAGACGGCATATAGCATATCAGTTGAATACTTCAGCGAAGTTCGACTCTGCGCATTTAGAAGCTTCTCTGCAGACAATGAATGAGTGAGTGTTATGTAAAATTTTATAAAATTCGTTTGAACATCGACACCACCTACCGGCGGCCACGTGCTACCGTGAATGCTGCGCTATATAGACCACTAGTCGCTGCGGGCGTTCAATCTCATAACCAGTTACAGTTGTTGCATTTCACGAAGGCGATTGGGCGTGTTCCTATAAATATGACGTTAAAGTCTTATTTCGTCACATCCTTTGCCCTTCGTGAAATACAAGAAGTATTATTAATAATTCGATTATTATAATCATTCGACCAAGTCGACTAATTCGAAATTCATTCGATTATTAGTAATACTACTAATCCACGCCCGGTCGCCCGTCCGAGTCGACTTGACGTTAACATTAGTAGCTATTGACTCTTGACTCGCTCCGAACAACCAACGACTTACCACCGTAACTGGAACTCGCTCATCATAGTCAATAGTATGAAGGGAGAGTCAGACTTACGGTGGTTATCTACTCCCGCCCGAGTGTCATCGATTAGTTACAACTAATTAGTAGTCATCATTCGATTATTAGCATTATTATACTACTAATTTCCAATTCGAATATTGACATTAGTAATCGCTAATTGTTAGAATAGACAAATTATTCGAAGTCGCGCATCACTAAGAAGTATACAATATTCCACTCACGCACGCACACTTTCTCGAATACCGCTTTCTTGCTTCAATGATGTTCAAAAGTGTGGCTTTCAAATACATTAAAAAAAAACACCTTTCCAAAAATTATTTCTAATTGTGATCTTAAAAACTGAAATTGAGCCGCAATGTAACATTAATTGTCTCCAACAGGGCACTGCTAAATGAATTAAAAACCGAAGATGCTGAATCGAAACAAAAAGTTACATCAGAGCTCTTGAAATACTTGGAAGACTATCTAGTGAGGTGTGGGATCTACGAGCCGTTAGATAAAATCTACATCAGAAACGCCACGGAATTGTATATCTCTGATGTAGGCCGTGTGTGCGCTACTCTACTGCTATCACAACTATCGAAAATGCAATTTTGCTCATCTACTGGTATGTTGAAATGATATTAGAGTGTTTGTGTGTTGTATGATACAGTCAACTAAAAGTTCATTAAAATTATTGAAACATTACACTCATACGTTACGTAGGTTTGTATAATGCATTAATGATATCTTTCCTTTGGAAATGAGTAAAAAAATTAGGGACGCCTAGTCGTCGTTATTTTTTGTGCCCTCAGCACCATCATTCAAAGTAACCTTTCTATACTCCTTCCATTGAAGTTCATTGTAGCAAATATATTTTTGTTGGGGAGCTTTTAGTATATGACAAAAATGGTGGTGAAAAAGGTTATTCTGTTAGAGGTTATATGGGCGAAACCTGGCAGATTGTTTATAATAACAATCAATGGGTTTTTAATATTTTACCATGGTTCTGCTGGTATGTGCCAACGGTAAGAACAGTCATGTCATGTAGCTTTCATTACATGTATTTTTGTTTTTAGGGGACCTTATTGCAAGGAAGCCTGGGGAAAACATAGATGGCTACCCCCTCCTGGTGGGCATATATACGCTTTTGCGCCAAGCAGGAAAGGATAATATTGAGATATTCATTGGATTTTTGAGTACTTATATGAAAAGTGCTAGTCTCTCCAAGTAAGTATTTATACTCAATCATTTATTTTTGATAAGATTTCCTATTTTATATACATAAGATATAAGGCTGCGAAGTCACTAGTAGCGTGCATACAAAGATAATATAACCACTACGTTCTACGTGCGTAAATTAAGCCGCTGAGTTGTACGGAAATCGCTGTCGCGTCGCCACTCGCCAATCGCAACACCACTGCGGCCCCGACACAAGTTTCAGTGACATATTAGGAATATAGCATGATAATCTAACAATTCTTATTTTCCATGGGAGCTTATATAGCTTTTTAATATTTTCAGATCAAAATCCTCAGAAGTACTATGTGAAAGTGCCCTTGTTGGAAGAGTGTTAGAAATGTTCTGTGAAACATTCAAATATAGTTACAATAAAATTGAAGATAAACTCCCAATAGCTATGCTAGCATAAACATTCCAACTATCATTCACTCAATGCATACATACATAAGAAAACTATTATTGTTTAAGAGGACATTTTTATTAATATATTGCATGAATTATGAATATTATAATCATGATATTTTGATATAAATCATGTTAAATGAACTTTGTTTTTTCTTAACCTATAGCCGTAAAACATAAAAACAGTTTAAATATCTACTCTAAGTATAGTTTTGCCTGGCTAGTTCTGGATTAAATTGAGAGTTATATTTTGGTTTGACTCTTGTTAGCCCACAATCTGCCGGT
This sequence comes from Epinotia ramella, assembly GCA_947578815.1. NCBI lineage: Eukaryota > Metazoa > Arthropoda > Insecta > Lepidoptera > Tortricidae > Epinotia > Epinotia ramella. The sequence continues at coordinate 12,234,697 of OX388210.1, forward strand.
TTTTGTGTGGTTGAAGGATTAAGCCCACTCAAGAACATCTGTGTCTTTAATTTCTCTTGTTGTTCTCTTCTCAGCCTTTCCTCTCTAAGTTTAAGTAGCTTTTTATGCTTATCATCTTTGTCTTTCTTGTTCTTTTTGCTTTTGTGTTTATGTTTCGTCTTTCGTTCTGGACTAACAATAGCCTTTTCAATTTTGTTTGAACTTTTGCTCTCAGACACAACACTCTTTCTTCCTGGACAGTGTTGAATAAACTTTTGAATTGGATCTAACCGTTGCTTTGCCTTCCAAGCAACTTCTCCATTTTTGGTATCACTTTCTTTAATTTTTGGTTTGCCATCCACATCTCGAAGTACCAATTTGTCATAAGTGTCCTTGATTACATTAGACCTAGAAAACCTAGATGCATCTGGTAACACTTCATACCAATTTTTCTTTTTGAGTGCCTCATTTGTATCCTGTCCCAGGTATGTTAGGTAGCCAATTTTCTTTTCATATTCTTCTTTTTTTTCTTTTACATCTTTATCATGATCTTTATTTGAAGTTTTAACAGCATGTTCAGAATCAATGAATAAATTTATATGCTCTTGAGGTTGTGATGTTTCAGGCTCAGGCTCATGATGAGTGATGCCAAGTTCTAACAAATTTTGTTTACTTTTATGTTTCAGAATGCTCAGTCTAGCTTCCCGATCAGCATTTTCAATTCTTAATCTCTCTTCTTTCTCTTTCTCAGCTGCTTCAGCTTCATCTTTTCTCACTCTTGCGATATTATCTTTTGTCCTTACATGCCATCTGCAAAATAATATGATTGTTTAGCTCTCTGATAATAAGGTAATTGTGCCATTTTAACTTTTTTTTTAATTTTTATATAATCGTGTTTTTTCTACTCAGAATCGAGAGCACTTTCGAACCTAATAGAACAGGGACTGAAAAACCGTAAAAGACCGGTAACCTAAAATAAAGGTATCAATTGAAAAAGTATCCAACAGTATCGGTACCCGAATAAATCAAATTTAATGGGTACCCTTTTAAACGGTACCGCTATGGTGAAAAAACCGCAAAAGACCGGTACCCTAAAATAAAGGTACCAATTGAAAAGATATCCAACAGTAACGGTACCCGTAGGTTGACCGTTTCAAGTAAAGGTACCTGACCGAATAATGAGCCGTACAATTACGGTGACCGATAAAACGGCCTCAATGATTTCGGTCCAAGTATCGGATACCGAATAAAGTGATGGTTACATTTCTTACATTTTTCGTAACTTTTGACCCGCTCGCGTAACATGTGTTGTGAGGGGGGGGGCAGGAGGGGAGGTGTAGGAGTGAGAGTAGGAGAGGGGGAGGAGGGAGAGTAGGAGGGCGGAGCATGAGGGGGGGCAAGGGCGGGGGCGGCAGAGGGGGGGGGGTCGCCACTTGAGAACCTTTCCGCCACAACGGCCATCGGTTCGACGTGCAATGTGCCCACTGCCACTTAAGTTTAACGATGCGGAGGGCAGCCGAAAGACGTCCACTGCTGGACATAGGCCTCCCCCAAAGAGTGCCACAATAACGTGTGCCCACTGCCACTTAAGCCTAGCGATGCGGAGAGCTATATCATCATATCAGCCGAAAGACGTCCACTGCTGGACATTGGCCTCCCCCAAAGAGTGCCAGAATGACCAGTTTGATATTTTGCCCCGAGATACATAATTTAGTCATCATCATATTAGCCGAAAGACGTCCCCTGCTGGACATAGGCCTCCCCCAAAGAGTGCCACAATGACCAGTCTGATATTTTGCACCGAGATACATAATTTAGTCATCATCATCATATCATCATATCAGCCGAAAGGCGTCCACTGCTGGACATAGGCCTCCCCCAAAGAGTGCCACAATGACCAGTCTGATATTTTGCACCGAGATACATAATTTAGTCATCATCATATCAGCCGAAAGACGTCCACTGCTGGACATAGGCCTCCCCCAAAGAGTGCCTGAATGACCAGTCTGATACTTTGCACCGAGATACGTAATTTAGTCATCATCATCATATCAGCCGAAAGACGTCCACTGCTGGACATAGGCCTCCCCCAAAGAGTGCCACAATGACCAGTCTGATATTTTGCACCGAGATACATAATTTAGTCATCATCATCATATCATCATATCAGCCGAAAGACGTCCACTGCTGGACATAGGCCTCCCCCAAAGAGTGCCACAATGACCAGTCTGATATGTTGCACCGAGATACATAATTTAGTCATCATCACCATATCAGCCGAAAGACGTCCACTGCTGGACATAGGCCTCCCCCAAAGAGTGCCACAATGACCAGTCTGATATTTTGCACCGAGATACATAATTTAGTCATCATCATCATATCATCATATCAGCCGAAAGACGTCCACTGCTGGACATAGGCCTCCCCCAAAGAGTGCCAGAATGACCAGTCTGATACTTTGCACCGAGATACGTAATTTAGTCATCATCATCATATCAGCCGAAAGGCGTCCACTGCTGGACATAGGCCTCCCCCAAAGAGTGCCACAATGACCAGTCTGATATTTTGCCCCGGGATACATAATTTAGTCATCATCATATCAGCCGAAAGACGTCCCCTGCTGGACATTGGCCTCCCCCAAAGAGTGCCACAATGACCAGTCTGATATTTTGCCCCGGGATAAATAATTTAGTCATCATCATATCAGCCGAAAGACGTCCCCTGCTGGACATAGGCCTCCCCCAAAGAGTGCCACAATGACCAGTCTGATATTTTGCCCCGGGATAAATAATTTAGTCATCATCATATCAGCCGAAAGACGTCCCCTGCTGGACATAGGCCTCCCCCAAAGAGTGCCACAATGACGAGTCTGATATTTTGCACCGAGATACATAATTTAGTCATTATCATCATATCATCATATCAGCCGAAAGACGTCCACTGCTGGACATAGGCCTCCCCCAAAGAGTGCCACAATGACCAGTCTGATATTTTGCACCGAGATACATAATTTAGTCATCATCATCATATCATCATATCAGCCGAAAGACGTCCACTGCTGCACATAGGCCTCCCCCAAAGAGTGCCACAATGACCGGTCCTGCGCCACCCGCATCCAGCGGACTCCCGCGACCTTTACCAGGTCATCAGTCCACCTTGTGGGGGCCTACCCACGCTGCGCCTTCCGGTACGTGGTCGCCACATGGGAACCTTTCCGCCACAACGGCCATCGGTTCGACGTGCAATGTGCCCACTGCCACTTAAGTTTAACGATGCGGAGGGCAGCCGAAAGACGTCCACTGCTGGACATAGGCCTCCCCCAAAGAGTGCCACAGTAACCGGTCCTGCGCCACCCGCATCCAGCGAACTCCCGCGACCTTTACCAGGTCATCAGTCCACCTTGTGGGGGGCCTACCCACGCTGCGCCTTCCGGTACGTGGTCGCCACTCGAGAACCTTTCCGCCACAACGGCCATCGGTTCTACGTGCAATGTGCCTACTGCCATTTAAGCCTAGCGATGCGGAGGGCTATATCATCATATCAGCCGAAAGACGACCACTGCCGGACATAGGCCTCCCCCAAAGAGTGCCACAATGACCGGTCCTGCGCCACGCGCATCCAGCGGACTCCCGCGACCTTTACCAGGTCATCGGTCCACCTTATGGGGGGCCTACCCACGCTGCGCCTTCCGGTACGTGGTACTCGAGAACCTTTCCGCCACAACGGCCCTCGGTTTTACGTGCAATGTGCCCACTGCCACTTAAGCTTAGCGATTCGGAGGGCTATATCGGTTACCTTGGTTCTGGTGCGGATAGCCTCATTTCTGATGCGAGCGCGCAGAGAAATTCCCAACATAGCCCTCTCTTTTGCCCTTTGGGTGACTTTGAGCCTTCTTATGAGGCCCATAGTAAGCGACCACGTTTCCGTGCCATACGTAATTTAGTAATCTTTCACGGCATATAAAAAAAAATTGCTTTGTTTCCAAATGCGTCCATATATTGCGTATTCAATGAAACACCTGAATTTATTTATACAATTGAACAGGGGCTGGGATAATCAACGCCACAGTGAAAAAGTGCTATACCTAAGTCTCAACATTGTATTTAATTAAGTTTTATATATATATAGTTTTATAATTGGATCATTTTATATCAGTTCATTTAAGTCTAGTCATTTTGCGGTCCGCTAGTTATAGCGAAATGGAAATAATTTATAATTGCTGTTTTTTTCTGCGTAACAGATTAATTATAATTCTAGTAATAACGACAGTACTAAATCCGAAAAAAAAACAGTGATTCAGATGTTTTAATATATAATTGAAAATTTGTAAATTTCTAAAAATCGGTAAAAAAAATGTATATATTTTATTTTTCTTTTTTTTGATAAAATATTATTTACTTCATCATAACTTTGATAATAGAGGAAAATCCCCATATATGGACTACCATATACATTTCGATAAATAAAACACAAGATTTAAAGGTTTTAAGATATGTAATAAAAAATAATCAGTCAAAAACTTATCTGGCTATTCTCTAGCCATAATAAAAATGGCATAAAGTAACATTTTTTTAACAAAAATATAGTTTTTCAAAAAAGCGCAAAATCAACACAAACAAAAAGTGGAACATTTTATGGACCACCATGTTTTTAATATGGACTAGGGGTGCATAATATGGACCCTAGTCATTTAGGAACAAAAATTATCACATTTTTTCTGCATATAATTATTTATAAATTGGTAATCAGCCTTTATGTAGAATGAATACTATCATAAACCTCTCCGCCATCTAATTCCTACTTATGACAGTATTCGCATAAAAATTAAACGCCATCTACTCCAGCACATTCCTCGTGTGCCCAACGCTGACAAGATGGACACTGTATCCATTGTTCTGGCTTCTGGCTGTTCTTGGCTGGAAGTGTGGCTTTTTTTCCCAATTTAATATGTCACGTCTTCTATTCCCATATCTGCATTTTTTTTACTTAATCTTATTAGAGTTGTTTTTGGTACACTAAAAGTTTTTGATGCTTTCAAAAATCCCATTTTCTTTTCCCGTATAGCTAATATAGCCATAGCCATGGAGTGTTTATCCCATGTTTGCCTTTTTTTGGGCGCCATATCCTTAAACAAACAAAATATTACCGTTAACGAGTGGAATAAGCAAGGAGTCCATATTACAAACAGGTTCATTATATGGGCTACTAGTCCATATTTGAAACCACCCTCTTGGTCCATAATGTAAACAGGTGTCATTTGTCGTTCAACATTTTTCAAAAAAATACTGGTAAAACATGTCGTCTCACGCTACAGCAAGAAGAATTATTTACAAAATCACGTTTCTGGGACACGAGGGCACAGGAATAAGCGGTCTTCATGAAAAAAGTAATAGCCTTACGAAACTCACCAAAATTTTCCATAAATTTTGCCAAAAAGCTTTGATCGTCGATAACTGACACGTGCGTTCACTGAGCGGCGCGGCGAATCACTGGCGGTGAGCCGCGCCTCAAGGGCGTCGAATGCGGCCGGCGTCACTCCGTTAACAACGCCATCTAGCGAGATATTCGTGTGGTCCGTATTGTGTACCCGGTCCATATACGGGGATTTTTCATTTACCATATTTCCGTGTCTAAAAATAATAATTGGCTGTAGGTTCCTACATTCTTTGATGAATGTAGTGGACACAAACATTAGAAACCAATCGCACACTAAACAACAACGGAGGGTGGATTTCAGTGGTTAAATGCTGTTTAACAATTAAAAAAAAATGCCAATTCATGAGTTAGTTTTGGGATTTTCATTATAAGCACTCTTTCATTGAATAGTGTACGAATCACCTTATAAAATACGTTGCAAGTAATGTTTCTACAAACACCTGTTAAAGTAGCTTTAAAAATGCCGCGCGCGACGCGAGCCGCACAGGTAACGTGATTGGCCGGTTGCACGCAGGGGGGCAAACCGCCGGCCTCCCGCTCGCCGCGTAGGTACTATACTAGGTAGGTACCGCTCGAATCGCAGCGATTCGCGACACGATCTAACGCGTCTAAGTTCTATTTTTAGTTGTTGATACTAACTAGTTAAATTTTAATATACTTGTCGTGAAACGAATTATGAAAATATTTAGCAATGAGTAACACTGACAAGTGTGGGATGAAGACCTATGCAATTTAACTTTGAACTTTGACGTAGGTAATGGAAGTTGGAAAATGGGAATTCAAAGATTGTTAACACATGTGTATTATTGTATATACCTACCTAAGTATTGTGTATTGTGAATACAGATCCACGCCGCAGCCAAAAAACCTGGCGGCGGCGCGCTGGGTTTTGAATCCGGCGCGGCGCGGCGTCGCCGGCGTGAGGACATTTTTACGAGGAATAATTAAAGAAAATACACTGCTTGCAGTTGCAAAACTTGCTTAGTTTACGTTAACTTATTTTTCGGTTCCGATTTATTTATTTAATCTTTATTGCACTAAAGAACAACTTATCGCACAAAAGGCGGACTTAATGCCGTAAGCATTCTCTACCAGTCAATCATTGCGCAAAGTATACAGATTGTGGGCGTGTTGTAATTGTAATAGAGCAAAATCCGTTAAAATAGTAAAGTAGAGAGGTTTATACCCTTATTATTTTATTTTATTTTTGTTACCCTTCACCTTTATTTGATTTTTATTGCCAATAGCCCAATATTATACATGTTAGCTAATATACAGGGTGAAAAAATCTATGGACCTTGAAGGGAAAGCCTTAAGACAGGTCATGCTGTCGCTCTCATTTTCATGAAATAGGTAAACATTAAATACTACACACTATTAGGCTACATGCGATCACGGTTAATTTTTTCTTTGTATTTGTTAACTGTACCAAACGATTTTGCACGTTTGCACTCTATCAGAGACACCTATCTTTGTGAAATTATAAGTATATTTCCCTCTGTGTAAACTGAGCTAATGTAAATCAGTGGTGCAGTTTTTAGACAGGGTAGGCAGAAAATTTGAAAGAGCTATTATTTATTCTCATACCAAAACTTTCCTTTTGTCAGTTTGACCTTGCTTTTATAACACAACGAAAGAAACATTCAACATGGCTACATTCTATATTCTGCTTATATTGAAAGAAAGAAAGAAAACATTTATTCGTGGACAAAACAATAGGTATAAAAAACAAAACACAGCAACTTAAAAGTAGCAGGGTCCACGAAAAGGCCCCGACTGCCCGACTCAGCATGGTGCTAACCTAGAAGGCCAGCGCTAGTCTTCCGTCGGAACCTTTACATGAGTTACCTCCTGGAAGGCAACACAAAACAAATACCTATGCTAAACATATTTTAAGGAATACCTACCTATTGGAATCTATAGCGTTTTTTTATCCTATTTTTGTATTCCATCCATACCACTGTCTGCCATACCGATTAGGGAATGCAGAATCGATACTGTTTCAAAGAACCGGGATTTTCGGGACTGGCCGAAATCAGAACCTGGATTTCCCGGTTTTTTCGGGACTTTCGGGACAAACCTTCAATATTCATCGATACTACAAGAATTAAAATTAAAACCACATATACCAATACATTTTACACAGTGATCAATACACAGCTTTACTCATCTTTTAATCATCACCATTCTTCATCGACACTCCACAACTATAGATCACTACTATACTATCAATTGTTTTAACAAACAATAGGGCAGGTAAAAACAATATCTGGCGTACGAGATGAAATTGGTATATTCTACCGTTTCTATATATGAGGCATGAGAGGGAACAGGCAGTAGTCTCCACGCTGGCCCAGTGCGGGTTGGGGACTTCACACACACATTTGAATGCAGGTTTCCTCACGATGTTTTTCCTTCACCGAAAAGCTAACGGTAAATATCAAATGACACTCCGTACATAGTTCCGAAAAACTCATTGGTACGAGCCGGGATTCAGCCGCCGCGCGTTTGAACCGCTAGGCTACCGTAGCTGGTCCCGAACTATTTATATTTAAATAATAAAATATATAATTTCTCACATTTTAACAGTCAGTCTTATCTTAATTCGTTTTTGGTATAAAATCAACATTGCTCAGTCCAATAAATCTAATAATGCATATAACACTACCAGTCGGTCTTGAGTCATTTCATTTAGTCTTCTAAATCAACGTGATTTCAATAGGTAACAATCAGTCTCATACATTTCTATTTTAACTTCTAATTTAGCATATAATCGCTATATATACATTGATCACTGCAGGTCCTGGACACCAAAACCACAACATAATAACACATAAGTGGGTACTTTACGAAGTCACTCTGAAGAGCGATGAATAATGACTGGGTACTTGGGCAGTGAAATTAGAGAACCGAAGTCGGTGGGCGGGGCAGGGCAGGCAGGGGACGACCGCTGAGCCCTGGTCATGGCTAGGAAAAGGATAGGGAATAGGATACGTGACGCCAAACGTCCGAGCACGCCGGACGGCACGAGCAGTATGAACTTTTAAGCTGGAATGTTACGTTAGGTACGTTATTCCTTTTAAAAGAAACGTTAAAATGTATTTCCCGAAAGAACCGGGATTTTTTTTGTTTGTTGTCCCGGTTCTTTACTAGGTTAAAAAAACCGGGAAATCCTGGGATCATTTGTCCTAACGTTTTTAGGAGGCAAGGACCCTATTTATGTTTCGCCTAATACATTTTGGACGAAATTTGATTGTCCTACTGTGTTATTCCCTAATATTATTTGTCATAATAATTATGTATCCTCATGCCCATTTGTCCTAAACCTAAGTTTATATGGATAATATGGATGTAATAGTAAGAAAATCGGTTCTGGCGCTTTGCCGGCCGCTGCCGCAGCACGCTCGCTTCGCTCGCGCGCTATAAGGTTGCGGTTCAACCTGACCATTCTCCCCACTTGCCTGAATAATGCGTGACTTGGCTCTACGAAATATCTCACAACTTTTTACTGTGGAAGTGTTGATGAATGCGTGTCGCCTTCGCGGGCCCCGATCTCCAGGAGTAAACACTTCCCGCGCCGCCTTCCTTCGCGCAAACTCAACACTCGTGCCCGACCGAAGATCCGATCCTCAAAAAACCTTTTCCGTTATAATTTGCTTGTTAAGGCCTTTTCAACGGTAACTGTCTCATCACGGTACGATATTACCTCCTACTAAAACTTTTTCAAGGATCACTGCTCCGCAACCGAAGGTCACCTTCGCAAGACCTTTACCGTCTTCATAACCTGCTCGTTAAGACCTTTCTAACGATACCGGTCTCTACCGTATATATACCGTACTATATTACCTTCTACTGAAACTTTTGCAAGTGTGCTGCTCATCTTCTCGAAGACCTAAATCCCAAGAACTACCCTACGAAATTGCTCCTTCCCAAGACCTTTCAGGAAAACATTATTTCAAGCCTCTAGCGTTATCCATTCTTTAAAAAAATGGATTCGTTTCACTTTTCACTATTTACACCCTCTACGATACAAGAAACATTTCCAATGTTAATACAAGAAACATTTCCAATGTTAAAATGCTAAATATTTTTTGCCGATACATTAGTGAACCAAACAATACATTTGCTGTGTTTTCTTTGCCTTTGTTTGGACTTACTACATGTAAGGTCAAACTCTTCCTAATAGTCCAGTCTATCATCTCCTTAAGTTCCTACATCGTTATCCCGAACATCACTATACAGGGTGAAATAGTATTCACCGTTCATATTTTTGGAGGTGATTCGGTGGGTCATCTCGATCAAAATCGGATAATAAGTTGTATCCAAATCGCATAAAAAAAACCAGCTGTTCCATACATTTTGGCGGCTGAGCTCACGCCGTTTGTATGGAACAGCTGTTATTTTTTTCGCGATTCAGATACAACTTATTATCCAATTTTGAACGAGATAACCCACCGAAGCACCTCCTAAAATTTGCACGGTGAATACTATTTCACCCTGTATATTAGGGGACAATTTTATACAAATCAAACTAGTCTCATAGCAAGCTCATTAAAGCTTGTGTTATGGGACTACTATACGACGATATATTTCATAGATATAAATACTTAAAAACATAGAAACCATTTATTAAGTTTGCCGCTCTTTTATAGGCTCATCTTCCCCTGGCCAGACTATACTTGTATGACTATGCATGTATTATTTTGAATAAAAAATAAATTTATTATCCCGTAAACTGTGCGCCATAATGAATATTTTAAAATGACTCACTGTTAAAAAGGCTTTTAAGATTTCATGAAAAAAATCAGCACCAAAATGTAACTTTTTGAAAAAGTCCTATTGAAATAGCCCACCTATTACCATATACGGATATTTACCGGGTGCATATACCCGGTAATTACCCACCCTTACTCTCTAGCCGTGCTTCTCTCTTTTGCTCGACTTGGCTGGGGCACTACTGTACCCCAGATAGACTGTCTAGTGGCCTCACAAATTAAGCAATTTTTTATTTTGGAATTAATTAATTGTGATGTAAATTTAAAAAAAAAACAATATCACAGGTTTGAGTAGGGTAGGCAGTGTCTTTCTGCCTTTATGTAGTGCACGCCACTGATGTTAAGGATTTACGGTGGTTTTCTTTCAGGGCCCATAGATTTTTCCACCCTGTATAACTGTTTAGTGTATGCTTAACAGTATTTTAGCAGCGTTTTCTTTCTTAACCATACCAATAATAAAGTACCTACCTACTTCCGTTACTACAATGATTTGCAGATGGATCTCGTACTACAAACTACTTACTCTGCTAAACTGACACTAAACACAGAGGGAAATATACTTATAATTTCACAAAGATAGATGTCTCTGATAGAGTGCAAACGTGCAAAATCGTTTGGTACAGTTAACAAATACAAAGAAAAAAATAACCGTGATCGCATGTAGCCTAAGGCTAAAGATAGTGATGAATAAAGCTGCATTCACTGATTTTATGAAAAGCTTACCTGAAATGACTGTACTGAAATATTCACTGCACCATTTTATTCTACTAAAAGATAAAATCAATATTAAGGATAACAATGATAACATTTATCCAATAATAATTTACCCCCTTATTCATAAAACGTAATATGCCTCTGCTAAATAAAATGTGCTTTGTCCCTTTCTTACGAACACAAATGTCAAAGTGACAGAAAGACAAACGAATTTAACGCCATTTTAGTTAAAACAGGCTTGTAGAACGTTTACGAATACGGTCGTTTGCCTTTAAAATAAAATTAGTCTAAGGTGAAAAGCTTACCTGAACTGGACGAATCGTTATCCTTAATATTGATCCTATCGATTAGTAAAAATGGAAAAGGCGGAAAGGTTCTCGAGTACCACGTACCGGAAGGCGCAGCGTGGGTAGGCCCCCCCATAAGGTGGACCGATGACCTGGTAAAGGTCGCGGGAGTCCGCTGGATGCGCGTGGCGCAGGACCGTTCATTGTGGCACTCTTTGGGGGAGGCCTATGTCCAGCAGTGGTCGTCTTTCGGCTGATATGATGATATAGCCCTCCGCATCGCTAGGCTTAAGTGGCAACCACGTACCGGAAGGCACAGCGTGGGTAGGCCCCCCACAAGGTGGACTGATGACCTGGTAAAGGTCGCGGGAGTTCGCTGGATGCGGGTGGCGCAAGACCGGTTACTGTGGCACTCTTTGGGGGACGCCTATGTCCAGCAGTGGACGTCTTTCGGCTGCCCTCCGCATCGTTAAACTTAAGTGGCAGTGGGCACATTGCACGTCGAACCGATGGCCGTTGTGGCGGAAAGGTTCTCAAGTGGCGACCACGTACCGGAAGGCGCAGCGTGGGTAGGCCCTCACAAGGTGGACTGATGACCTGGTAAAGGTCGCGGGAGTCCGCTGGATGCGGGTGGCGCAGGACCGGTCATTGTGGCACTCTTTGGGGGAGGCCAATGTCCAGCAGTGGACGTCTTTCGGCTGATATGATGATGATGACTAAATTACGTATCCCGGGGCAAAATATCAGACTGGTCATTCTGGCACTCTTTGGGGGAGGCCTATGTCCAGCAGTGGACGTCTTTCGGCTGATATGATGATGATGACTAAAATACGTATCTCGGTGCAAAGTATCAGACTGGTCATTCTGGCACTCTTTGGGGGAGGCCTATGTCCAGCAGTGGACGTCTTTCGGCTGATATGATGATGATGACTAAATTATGTATCTCGGTACAAAATATCAGACTGGTCATTGTGGCACTCTTCGGGGGAGGCCTATGTCCAGCAGGGGACGTCTTTCGGCTGATATGATGATGACTTAATTATGTATCTCGGTGCAAAATATCAGACTGGTCATTGTGGCACTCTTCGGGGAAGGCCTATGTCCAGCAGTGGACGTCTTTCGGCTGATATGATGATGATGACTAAATTATGTATCTCGGTGCAAAATATCAGACTGGTCATTGTGGCACTCTTTGGGGGAGGCCAATGTCCAGCAGTGGACGTCTTTCGGCTGATATGATGATATGATGATGATGACTAAATTATGTATCTCGGTGCAAAATATCAGACTGGTCATTGTGGCACTCTTTGGGGGAGGCCAATGTCCAGCAGTGGACGTCTTTCGGCTGATATGATGATATGATGATGATGACTAAATTATGTATCTCGGTGCAAAATATCAGACTGGTCATTGTGGCACTCTTTGGGGGAGGCCTATGTCCAGCAGGGGACATCTTTCGGCTGATATGATGATGATGACTAAATTACGTATCTCGGTGCAAAGTATCAGACTGGCCATTCTGGCACTCTTTGGGGGAGGCCTATGTCCAGCAGTGGACGTCTTTCGGCTGATATGATGATGATGACTAAATTACGTATCTCGGTGCAAAGTATCAGACTGGTCATTCTGGCACTCTTTGGGGGAGGCCTATGTCCAGCAGTGGACGTCTTTCGGCTGATATGATGATGATGACTAAATTATGTATCTCGGTGCAAAATATCAGACTGATCATTGTGGCACTCTTTGGGGGAGGCCTATGTCCAGCAGTGGACGTCTTTCGGCTGATATGATGATGATGACTAAATTATGTATCTCGGTGCAAAATATCAGACTGGTCATTGTGGCACTCTTTGGGGGAGGGCTATGTCCAGCAGGGGACGTCTTTCGGCTGATATGATAATATGATGATGATGACTAAATTATGTAGCACCGAGAGGTGCAAAATATCAGACTGGTCATTCTGGCAATCTTTGGGGGAAGCCTATGTCCAGCAGGGGACGTCTTTCGGCTGATATTATGATGACTAAATTATGTATCCCGGGGCAAAATATCAGACTGGTCATTCTGGCACTCTTTGGGGGAGGCCTATGTCCAGCAGTGGACGTCTTTTGGCTGATATGATGATGATGACTAAATTACGTATCTCGGTGCAAAGTATCAGACTGGTCATTCTGGCACTCTTTGGGGGAGGCCTATGTCCAGCAGTGGACGTCTTTCGGCTGGTATGATGATGATGACCAAATTATGTATCTCGGTGCAAAATATCAGACTGGTCATTGTGGCACTCTTTGGGGGAGGCCTATGTCCAGCAGGGGACGTCTTTCGGCTGATATGATGATGACTTAATTATGTATCCCGGGGCAAAATATCAGACTGGTCATTGTGGCACTCTTTGGGGGAGGCCTATGTCCAGCAGTGGACGTCTTTCGGCTGATATGATGATGATGACTAAATTATGTATCTCGGTGCAAAATATCAGACTGGTCATTGTGGCACTCTTTGGGGGAGGCCTATGTCCAGCAGTGGACGTCTTTCGGCTGATATGATGATGATGACTTAATTATGTATCTCGGTGCAAAATATCAGACTGGTCATTGTGGCACTCTTTGGGGGAGGCCTATGTCCAGCAGTGGACGTCTTTCGGCTGATATGATGATGATGACTAAATTATGTATCTCGGTGCAAAATATCAGACTGGTCATTGTGGCACTCTTTGGGGGAGGCCTATGTCCAGCAGTGGACGTCTTTCGGCTGATATGATGATATGATGATGATGACTAAATTATGTATCTCGGTGCAAAATATCAGACTGGTCATTGTGGCACTCTTTGGGGGAGGGCTATGTCCAGCAGGGGACGTCTTTCGGCTGATATGATAATATGATGATGATGACTAAATTATGTAGCACCGAGAGGTGCAAAATATCAGACTGGTCATTCTGGCAATCTTTGGGGGAAGCCTATGTCCAGCAGGGGACGTCTTTCGGCTGATATTATGATGACTAAATTATGTATCCCGGGGCAAAATATCAGACTGGTCATTCTGGCACTCTTTGGGGGAGGCCTATGTCCAGCAGTGGACGTCTTTTGGCTGATATGATGATGATGACTAAATTACGTATCTCGGTGCAAAGTATCAGACTGGTCATTCTGGCACTCTTTGGGGGAGGCCTATGTCCAGCAGGGGACGTCTTTCGGCTGATATGATGATGACTTAATTATGTATCCCGGGGCAAAATATCAGACTGGTCATTGTGGCACTCTTTGGGGGAGGCCTATGTCCAGCAGTGGACGTCTTTCGGCTGATATGATGATGATGACTAAATTATGTATCTCGGTGCAAAATATCAGACTGGTCATTGTGGCACTCTTTGGGGGAGGCCTATGTCCAGCAGTGGACGTCTTTCGGCTGATATGATGATGATGACTTAATTATGTATCTCGGTGCAAAATATCAGACTGGTCATTGTGGCACTCTTTGGGGGAGGCCTATGTCCAGCAGTGGACGTCTTTCGGCTGATATGATGATGATGACTAAATTATGTATCTCGGTGCAAAATATCAGACTGGTCATTGTGGCACTCTTTGGGGGAGGCCTATGTCCAGCAGTGGACGTCTTTCGGCTGATATGATGATATGATGATGATGACTAAATTATGTATCTCGGTGCAAAATATCAGACTGGTCATTGTGGCACTCTTTGGGGGAGGGCTATGTCCAGCAGGGGACGTCTTTCGGCTGATATGATAATATGATGATGATGACTAAATTATGTAGCACCGAGAGGTGCAAAATATCAGACTGGTCATTCTGGCAATCTTTGGGGGAAGCCTATGTCCAGCAGGGGACGTCTTTCGGCTGATATTATGATGACTAAATTATGTATCCCGGGGCAAAATATCAGACTGGTCATTCTGGCACTCTTTGGGGGAGGCCTATGTCCAGCAGTGGACGTCTTTTGGCTGATATGATGATGATGACTAAATTACGTATCTCGGTGCAAAGTATCAGACTGGTCATTCTGGCACTCTTTGGGGGAGGCCTATGTCCAGCAGTGGACGTCTTTCGGCTGGTATGATGATGATGACCAAATTATGTATCTCGGTGCAAAATATCAGACTGGTCATTGTGGCACTCTTTGGGGGAGGCCTATGTCCAGCAGGGGACGTCTTTCGGCTGATATGATGATGACTTAATTATGTATCCCGGGGCAAAATATCAGACTGGTCATTGTGGCACTCTTTGGGGGAGGCCTATGTCCAGCAGTGGACGTCTTTCGGCTGATATGATGATGATGACTAAATTATGTATCTCGGTGCAAAATATCAGACTGGTCATTGTGGCACTCTTTGGGGGAGGCCTATGTCCAGCAGTGGACGTCTTTCGGCTGATATGATGATGATGACTTAATTATGTATCTCGGTGCAAAATATCAGACTGGTCATTGTGGCACTCTTTGGGGGAGGCCTATGTCCAGCAGTGGACGTCTTTCGGCTGATATGATGATGATGACTAAATTATGTATCTCGGTGCAAAATATCAGACTGGTCATTGTGGCACTCTTTGGGGGAGGCCTATGTCCAGCAGTGGACGTCTTTCGGCTGATATGATGATATGATGATGATGACTAAATTATGTATCTCGGTGCAACATATAAGACTGGTCATTGTGGCACTCTTTGGGGGAGGCCTATGTCCAGCAGTGGACGTCTTTCGGCTGATATGATGACGATGACTAAATTATGTATCTCGGTGCAAAATATCAGACTGGTCATTGTGGCACTCTTTGGGGGAGGCCTATGTCCAGCAGTGGACGTCTTTCGGCTGATATGATGATATGATGATGATGACTAAATTATGTATCTCGGTGCAACATATCAGACTGGTCATTGTGGCACTCTTTGGGGGAGGCCTATGTCCAGCAGTGGACGTCTTTCGGCTGATATGATGATAATGATGATGATGACTAAATTATGTATCTCAGTGCAAAATACCAGACTCTTAACTTTAAAAACGTCGGAGCCAGGATGCTTGAAAATTTTGGTGTTTCATTGATGGAGAAGTTACCCCACTTGTATTTACTACTTTACTTTAACGGTCGGATACCTTTAAAAGACCCGGTGAATCCGTTTTTAAAGGTACTTTTATTTAACGCTACTGTTTGTACGGAAGCTTGTTTGGAAGTATTGATAGCGGTACCGGAATGCAACTTTAACGGTCGGGTATCTTTAAAAGACCCGGTGAAAACCGTTTCTAAAGGTACTTTTATTTATCGGTACCGTTTGGACGGAAGCTTGTTTGGGTACCTAAAGTATTGATGACCGGTACCGAAATGCTACTTTAACGGTCGGGTACCCTAAAAAAGACCCGGTCATGACCGTTTCAAAAGGTACCTTTTCAGTCCCTGTAATAGAAGACAGTTTTTGTCTAAAATGTATAATTTTCGGTTTTCCGTTCCGTTACCACCATACAAGCTCAGTATGGAAGTGGTAACGGAATGGAATAAAAAAAATTGTCATTTTTTTTCTCGTAAAACATTCGAAAGTGCTCTCGATTCTGAGTAGAAAAACCCGATTATATCAAAATTAAAAAAAAAGTCGTGTACAACTTTCCGTAAAATGGCCCAATTAGTTTATGATTTAAACAATTTCAGCAATTTACTTTTTTTTTAGTTTTTACTAGTTACTGGCTGCTGCCATGATTTGATCTGCAAGAGCTTGTCAATTAGGGTGCGTAATGTTTCATATAATGTCAGAAAAACTAACATACACTTGACATACATTAAATTGGCATAAAGTTATTTAGTATAATGTAACGTTTGATATAACGGTTTTTAGATATATTTTGCTTTACTCTAATTATCAATTGATATAATAGGCGAAATTACATAATTTGCAAGTGTCATAGTTCTATTTTCGTATATCGCATTTATGACATAAATATGTTTAACATACATATTATTTAAAATAATTGCGTTTTCATATAACGCATTTATGACATAAATATGTTTAACATACATATATTATATAAAATAATTGCGCTTTCATATAACAATGTCTGCCAAAAAGTTGACGGAGCCCCGCTTTCGGGTAGGGGTCGGGTTGCATACAGTTTAGTCTTATTTTTGATAAGCATACGTGTATTCGTCATACTCATCATTACGCATAACTTAAATAGTCATACATTTATGCGCATAACGTTTTTAATCGTAATGTTTAACTATACTGTAGATTTAGATTTATTTATTTCATAAAATAAATTTACATTATAAGTTAACTAAGCTAATTTACACGAATTTATTTAATGATCGTCGAATAATTAATATTAATTGAATGTAATGTCACAGGTACAATACAACATTATTATGGACATGTAATACAAAATGATTATTGATAGTCAAAATGAGGAATATAAATATTGATATTAATATCTCGTAATAATCGTCAAAATAAAAACTAGAACCTTATAAAATTTATACATACATACAGAATACAATGGATGTTCTAATAAAAAGATTCTCAGCTGACGTTTGAATGTTTCGTCAGATGGTTCAGTTCGCAATTTGGCGGGTAGACGCTCGTAATACGTTGGGCCAATTACCCTAGGATTTTTTACTGAAAGTGCCATGCGACGCGGTACTGTTCTTAGCCTTCCAGTCGATCGGAGCTGTTTAATTGGTACTTCCACCCGTTTAAACGTTCGTATATTGGTTCTCACAAACATTAGTACCTCAAACATGTATAGGGAGTAGTGCGTCATGATGCGGTAGGTTTTAAATAATTCCTTACATGGATGCCTGGGTTTTACTCCAGCCAGCAATCAAAGCGCACGTTTTTGGAGTAAGAACACTCGCTTAGCATCGGTCGAATTACCCCAAATGACTGTACCATATGACATCAACAAGTGAAAATGAGAAAAATGTATGTGTGTATGAACGCATAAACTGCAAAACGTATAAGCCTATGATTTTCTTAGTAGTAAATTGCCTTGTTCACAACATTGAAAGTGAGACTTTCCTACTTGGCATTTTTACCAGCGAACGAAATACCACTGTACTTTGATGACTTAGTAGAAAATTGCTCTCCAGAAGCAACAATTAACTTTTCTCTGTGACTGTCCATTTTGGAAATGACAATGCAGTGACTGATAGGCATTCCGACGGAGCTTCAACGGGTCTCGCTTATTTTATTTATTATTAATTATATCGTTATTTTTAATGATTTGTTTAAATACTTATATGTATATAAAGTTATTTATTGTAAAATCAACTTATATCTTCTGAAATTTATAGCATTGACGAATTATGTCAAGTAAGTCATTACAATAAACACGTTTTATACCAAGTGATAAATATAGTATAGTATGTCTTTTATACTAATTGTAATTATAGCCTTAAATCATTATATCACTTTTTACATTAGATCATTTGAAAATTATTGGATACTATATTATACCATCCGTTACATTATAATAAGCAATGGTATATCAAACCAAAATAGATTAAGTGAAATTATATAAAACGCCGTGCACCCTATCAATTGCCTAAGGTGATGTTTGGTTTTTATTCTCACAGACATAGCATTATCAATTAATCATTCTTCCATAATAAGTTTCACTCCCTTAGGCAGTGGCGGATTTACCAGCAGGCTGAGTAGGCTCGAGCCTAGGGCGGCAGATATAGGGGGCGGCAAATTTGGGACCGAATTTTTTTCTATGCCATAGAAATCAAAAAGATTTTTCCATGACGGTTTTGTACCGTCTTACACATAGAAGTCTGCTAAATGTTTTGATGACGATGACTTTCCTTCCTTTCCTCTCTCACTTGTCATTGCACATTCCGAGAGTAGCAAACTTCCATATTCTACAGTAAACAGCTAGTTTGCCGCCCCTCAACCAGTAATCGGCCTCTGCACCCTTTGCCCACACTTAGGAAAGAAAAGAACGAAATTGTACGTGCAATTTCAACGAAATTGTGGCATTGTAAAAATAATGTAGGACATGACAATTGTAGAGGCAACAAGGGCGGGCGGCAAAAACTATACAGCATATACCTTGAAAATTTGTAAATCCGCCACTGTCCTTAGGAGATGATTTCCTAGATAAAAAGTATCCCATATCCTTTCCCTATACAAATAAATAAATAGTTTATCTTATGAGACGACAACTTCGCTGGCAAAGCACATCTTCTATTCGGAACTTGAGGAGGGCAAGCGAAAGCATGGCGGACAACTCTTTAGGTACAAGGACGTGCTTAAGCGCCACATGAAAAACTGCGAAATTGACTCTCTCCAGTGGGAGGATCAGGCAGCCAACCGCCGGGAATGGAGATCTTTAGTTAAAAAGAAAACATCAATGTTTGAATCCCGCCGATGTAAAGAGTTTGATGTTAAACGGGACGAGCTGAAAGCCCGACCACCTGCGGTGATCAGTTATAATTTTGTGAATGGTGTGCTCACGTGCCCGTTGTGTACTCGGGTCTTCATAAATAAGGTGAGCCACACCAGAGCACATGAGCGAGATCAACGCCGGAGTTGAAGCAGTCGCCATGGCCGAAATCGGTCAGGAGAGTATATACACAAATAAACACTTGCCTTTTTTTCGGTAATATATTCATGGTGAACGGGAGTCTTGCAGTTAAACAAGTATGATTTTAAATATGATAATATAGGTACGGTGTTATTATCGTCGTAATAAAATAGGTATAACTATAATATAATCGTCACATCACCCAAAGTTATAATATATTGATTGACATATATCATATATTATATTGTGACTGACGTTGACGTTTGTTCGTACATCGACAACACAGAGGGGCTACCGCGAAGTGAAAACGAACTTCGTTTGTGTATCTCCGTCTCTGTCGCACTTGCTAATTCGAGCGATAGAGAGAGAGACACACGAACGAAGTTCGTTTTCGTTTCGCGGTAGCCCCTCAGATTATCTTCGACGACGACGACAATCAAATCCTAAAAAATAACAAATTCTTTATTAAGATGGCTAACTTGATATATTAAGGAAAATAGTATAGGTATTATTTATTCATGGCAATACTAAAATAGTCGAGTTGGATTCTCTATGGATGTACTAGATCTCTACGAATTTGTTAAATTTTTCACTGACTTTTAATATAATATTATTTGAAAAGCAACTTTATGCGCGGGTGTAACGAAACATTTTCGTTTGGAGGCTCGTTTGGATTTGGATGCTTAGTAACGTTAAGACACCCAACGTAAATGCCTAAAATGGACGCGAAAAAACTTAGCTTGATTTACTTATTTGATTGAATATTAATTTCAGTGAAACCTCTACAAATCAAATAAATATTTACTGTTCGTATATTAGATTAGCTATTTTACAATTACTGTTATGTCAGTATGTAAACTTATAAGAAATAAGACATTTATTTTGTGTTACTTGTATTTAGTAGTTGTTTGATTTATTTATGAATATAGGTTATAATATATAAACTAAATAGAAACGAACTATGGAAGTTGTGGAAGAGTCTGTGGTTCAAAATGTTGTACCCGAAGAAGTGTTAGTTAATGTGAGCGATGGGACGACATGCATCTCGAGCGGCCTAGACGTAAGCCCTAAGGCGAACGGTGTCGCCGAACTTGGTGCCATTGCCCACTCTGATTTAGCTGTACAGGCGGAGACCACGGCTCAAGATCAGGTACAAGTTGACAGCACAACCGATCATTTACAAATGCCTGTTGATACTACAAAATTTGGTGTACCAATATCTGAAGAAACTGTTGTTTCTTCTGAAGCTAATGCTGAGGCAGTGTTGTCCACTACAAACGCTATCAATCACCTAAACATTGAAAACCAATCGGAATTGATTTCCACCATGCCTGAATTAACATCTAATATCGCTCAGGAAATATCTGAATTATTTGTGGGGCAAAATGAAGAGATAATAGCGGACGTCTTGCCCCAAGCTGAAGGATCTACAATGGAGAGCAATATTGAATCTAATGACAAGGTGACTTTTAAGACAGAAATATTAGTTGAAAGGAATGAAAATGATGCAAATGAGACTGATCAAAATGTAGGTCAAGTTGATGAGCTTGATGCCTCTAAGAATATGCTTAGCGCATTAAGACAGAATATTGAATTAAATGATGTGTTGCATTCAGACAATATGGAAAATAATAATGGTTCAATGAGACAAGAAGTTTTAAACAAGGAAGAATTGTTAAATATATTGGAAGGTGATGTAGAACAGGCTGACGATCAATACATTAAGATCATTCAAGATGATCATAAAAATATAAAAACTATAGAAGCTCAGTTGGCATTACAACAGCTAACAAGATTGAAATCATCGAAAAAAAGGAGGAGCATTGAGAGGACCCCTCGGAGAAAGAAAGGGGAAAAGACGATTTCACAAAATAGCAGTGAAGTGAAATCCAATAAAAAAGCCGAAACACCAGCAACTGAAACTGAGATTATTTCAGAAGAAAACAAAGGTAAAAAAGATACAAAAGTTTCAAGTACATCTTCTAAAACTTCGGATGTGTTGGCTTCAGATAGCAAAACAAGCAAAAAGGATAAAAAAACATTGGAAGAAAAACATGAAAGTATGTCTACTGACCAAAAGAATAAAAAAGAAAAACCAGCATCAGACATAACAGGAATTGTAACCGAAACTGTTTTATCAGAAGCTAAGACCAAGAGGAATAGAAAAGCTGTAGATATCATTTTAAAAGTATCTGAAAGTGCTAGTGAGAATAGGAGCAAAAAGGAAAAAAAAAATGCATCAGTAATCTCTACTAATATGGAGAATAGTGAAGATGATGAGGCATTAGAGACAGACAGTAATAAACCAAATAGTGAGAAGATTGTGAACGACCTGGTGAAGGACTGGGAAGATGATGAACCAATGAAAGATGATGCTGCTGAAAAACTGTTGGAAGATACTCAGGGTATTGTTCAATCTGCTGAAGAACTTGCAACAGTATTGGAAACCGTAGTTGAGTCTGATCGTATTGATGGGTCATCTGTTGATTCATCTGCCAGTTTCACAAGTGAAGGCCAAGTTGCTATAAACAAGACTACAGATGAAGGGCAGCCCCAGCGCAGACTCGGAAGAGTTATCAAGAAAAAGGTAATATTTGACCCTGATAATCCAGATACCTTCACAAAGGGTAAAACTCCTGTCAAAACTAAGGAAACCCTTTCTGATAAGGAGCAGCCAGCTCCTAAAAAAATTAAGACAGAAGTTCAGCAAAGACCAAAATCCAAATCTCCAACCGGAAAATTACACTGGAAAAAACCAACTCCAAAGGCCAGCAAACAAAATAAAAGACTTACTGAAGTTGACAGGTTGTTAATGGATGAAGGTGCTGTTAACATGATATACCAGCTTACACCTGAAGCTCCTAAAGGTAAAAAGAACATGAGGACCAAAGCTGAATTTATCAAGAAAATTCAGAGCTCCACTCCAGATGGCAAGGAAATGAAGTTTCGGGAAAGAAAGAAGGAGGGAATCAAGGAGGAAGGTGAAGCTAAGAAGATTATTGGTGTAAAACAGAGGGGGTCTTTGAGTAGCTCGGTCAAATCAGTAGGTGAGGACTTTGAAGCACACAGTGCAGATGACTCTATTATTTACCGTCGTCATTCCTCAAGCTCTTATTCTAGCAACTGTATGAGCCCCCTCCGTGTTAACGATCAGGATTCCAGCGTGCTACAGGACGCTGCACGCATTTCCCAGAAAATTTCCGACAGTCAAAATCTTTCCAATGTTGATGAAGAAATTGTCGACCAAGTAGCTGAAGTATTCATGTCTGATATGAACATGCCGTCACCTAATGAAGTAATAAATAAAAGTGACTGTTTGTCAATTAAACAAAAGTTGAACTCTAAACTACAAAATGTTTTAAACAAAAGGAAACGTGACAATACAAAGACAGACAAGCCTGCCAAACAGAAGAGAGTGACTCCTAAATATGTCGAAAATATTACAATTAAAAAGGAAGAAGAAATGCAACTGTCCAAGTTAAAGAACTTGACAGTTAAATTTGATGACAACTTAGCTGAAATTAATGTAAAAAGAAGAGGGGAACAATATAATATGGAGGTTTGTATAGTTAATCAAGTTTCAAATAATTTGTTGATTTATTTGTTCTGATATATGTCTTAAGGTTTATTTTATTTTACAGACATTGAAAGACCTAGAACTGGCTCTGGCATATGTCAACAACAAGGAAAATATAGCTATGACTCTCCTTTCATCAGAATGTGGAACCCTATGCTCATCATTAGATTTAAGTTCCCTCCTGTATGATGATGCGGAAATCAGAAGTAATTATGCTCTTAGCTTCGCCGAAACTATAAGGTACCTAATTTATTAGTATGAAATGAAGTATTTTAAAAAATCCATATAAAATTACATATTTATAAAAAGGCATTTTTACAACCAAAACTCATAAAAATAGTATTAAAATGTGTATCTCAGTTTCCTTGATGTTATTCATGAAATTGAGTAGTGTAGACTTGCTTCTCAACTGTGTGTCTCTATTTCATAATATTTGAAGCCCCTGATGGACTTACGCCTCTTGATTTCCATCCTGATCCTGATACATCCTGGTCAGTGTTAGTCCTGACCAGGTTGGCGCTACCATACTCTAAACTCATCATATGTGGTTGTTGTGGTAGATCCCTGCTGAGCACCGTGGAGCAACACAGCAAGTTGCTGTGTGCAGGCGTTTGGGGAGCGTGCTCGGGCGTGGGGTTGGCACTGCTGGCGCTGTCTGACGTGGCGGTGGCGAGCGAGAACGCCAACTTCGCACTGGACAATGGCCCCGCTCAGCTGCTCATTGGGACTGCAACTTTTACGCACAGCCGCCGACTGCCTAAATGCATGGTCAGTATAAGGGTTAGTTTCTCGCGTACAAGCTGCTGGAGTGTAGGACTAGCTCTGCTGGCGGTGGCGAGCGAGCACGCCTACTTCGCACTAGATAATGGTCCCGTGCCCATTGGGACTGCCACTTTCACGCAGTCGCCGCCTGCCTAAATCCACGGTCAGTATGAGCATTAGTTTCTCGTGTACAAGTAGGCCATTCATATTTGACCAGAAAAATCGCAAAAATCGCACGCTAACGGCTATTTAAAAAACCGCATAGTTTAGTATTCACATTGATAATACCAAAAAAAGTGCGAAACTTTCGTGGTCTTTCGAAGCTGCAAACTTGGATAAATGGTACTGATAGTGGTCCTAACAACATAAAAATCACAACTAGCCGTTAGCTTGCGATTTGAATGTTCGATATGACTGTCCTAAAGCTGCTGGAGCCTAGGACTGGCGCTGATAGCTCTGCCAGTTGAACACGCTTCATCGGTACTGGAGCCTAGGACTGGCGCTGATAGCTCTGCCAGTTGAACACGCTTCATCGGTACTGGAGCCTAGGACTGGCGCTGATAGCTCTGCCAGTTGAACACGCTTCATCGGTACTGGAGCCTAGGACTGGCGCTGATAGCTCTGCCAGTTGAACACGCTTCATCGGTACTGGAGCCTAGGACTGGCGCTGATAGCTCTGCCAGTTGAACACGCTTCATCGGTACTGGAGCCTAGGACTGGCGCTGATAGCTCTGCCAGTTGAACACGCTTCATCGGTACTGGAGCCTAGGACTGGCGCTGATAGCTCTGCCAGTTGAACACGCTTCATCGGTACTGGAGCCTAGGACTGGCGCTGATAGCTCTGCCAGTTGAACACGCTTCATCGGTACTGGTACTGCAGCCACCGCTGTGTGTGAAGGTAATTTATTTACATACAATTTATTAATGAAATAATCTATTCCTAATAGGTATCATATTATAACGCTCATTAAAAAAATGGCATGTAATTAATTAATTAATTAATGATATTTGTCTTCATAGGTAATGTAAATGTATGACTTCATAAGGGCAGGGCTTTCTGCACTTCTCTCTATACTGGCAGCCTGTTGGTGCAGAATTCGCAACGGCCCTCCGGATCCAGTACAATAACGCGTTCCGGGTGTTAATGGGACTGCCTCGCTTCTGTAGCGCATCAGGGATGTTTGCGGAGGCGCGCGTCAGCTGTGTCTATGCGACCATGCGCGGGCGCGCGGCATCCCTGGTGCGCCGGGTGCGGGACTGTCCCAATAGCATTCTTAAAATGATAGCGGATAAGCCTGACTGTGCTATCCTGATACACTGTGCGGGGCTACACTCTCCCACCAGTGTTATACGATGGTAGACTATTAATTCTTATTTTATTCTATGTACCTAAATATGTGTCCTTGTTACATGAAATAAATGATTTTGATAATGAGATGTCACTGAATAATGATTTGATTAGTAAAACTTTTTTTTTTAATCTAGCTTTGATAGTTTTGCTCGTAGGTTATCATGTTTAACTTGATTGGTAGTATTCTATATGTATTTACTGCCTAATCATTAATGATTGGATGATTGATATTTGGAAAAACATTACCTGGACTTTTCTTCTTCAGAATTCGGGAGTTCTGTTTTTTTTTACTTAAAATCGGGAGGAAAGTATGTTTCTTCACGATTTTCGTGGACATCTCTTTTATATACCTAAAACTGGTATGGATGTGTTCCTTGTTGTCACTGGAGTACGAATCTACCGGTTTTATAGTTAAAGGAGTGGGGGACGGACATTGCTGTGACGTCACAAAGATGGCGGCCGATGGTCATCGATTTATGTTGAAATCTCGGGTTCTATTTTACTGATCGGTTCGTGTGAGGTGTCATTTGAAAGTATATTAAACGTTCTATAATCTATCTCATCATAATATAATCATCTAAACAGCCCGTGGACTAGGACCCAAGCTGGCGACAAGACCACCCTTGCCGTACCCCGTGACTGCGCATATTTCATTTCATTCGAGGGCAAGTTGCGGTACTTGCGGTTAAATTTGGAGACATTTGCATGTGGTGATAGATTGAAAGCTTATAAATTGTCCATTTTTTATAATAACTTTAATTGCGCTAAAGTTATTATTTATTGAGTTACGAGCGTGTTTTATCAGTACTCATGCAAACGCGCACGGTAAAGTCTTATTTTTTCAAATATAAAAAAAAAAATTATGGTACAGTCAGCGTCACATAGATAGTAGCAGCCAAAGTAGCCAAATATATCGGAACACGTCTTTATTACTATAGGAGTAAGGATGTGTTACGATATATTTGGCTACTTTGGCTGCTACTATCTATGTGACGCTGACTGTACGTCATAAAGTTCAAGAAAACAATTATAGTCCGTTTGCGACGTCACAGCTATGTCCGTCCCCCTCTCCCTTAACTAAAACCGGTAGATTCGTACTCTGGATACAGCAAGGAACACATCCATACCAGTTTTAGGTATATAGAATACGTGTCCATGACTTTTATCAATATTGGCCAATTTCCGCCGTACTATAATGAAATGGGGAGACTTTTATTTATCATACTTACGATTCTGAGTAGATACCAACTCAGAATTTCGTAATTCAGTGGCTGCGATTCTGGATCCGTAAACATCTAAACATCCTAACTTTACCTTAATTTACCAGTATCATAAACGCTACGGTGGAACACACGTAAATACAAACGTTGACTGCTAAAAAGATTATCTTCGTTTAGTTTGGCAAAAATTAAAGTTATACATAATAAGATAGGGCGAATATGCAGGCATTCATTGGATATTTTTAATGAAAAACTTTTGTTTTAGTTATGAGTCTTATATTTTGTTTACAGGTGGACAACTTGGTTGTTTTCGGGCGACGGCTGTCGGCCGAGGAAGCCATGCACGGAGGTCTGATCCACCGAGTCGTCTACCCGGCCAGATTCATGGACCAACTCCGCAATATAGCTAAGGACATCGCCAAACAACCCAGCCGGGTAATTATGCACTTTAATAATCTTCATAACTGTATTCGTCGCTTGTGCGTTCGCAGTGAGCGCGCCATCCTTTTCCACTGTAAAGGAGTTCCGAAATGTCGACTTCTGGCAGTCCCCCGCTTTGTACACAGATGTGATGTTTAGGGCACATGCACAACTGATACAGCGCGTACAAATCACCAGTAACATGGCCGCACAACTCTCCAGTCTTGCAAGAGGGCAAGGCAGCACACCGATACTGTTGGATATCTTCGCCTTCCTCGGTTTCTATGATAGAACTCAATTTCCAATAAGATGAGTGGCGACAACGACATTGAAATGTAATGTTTGGAGGCGCGAGTTGTATATTTTTGTGATGTAAATCTTCTATCTCCTGGGGATCGATTCGATCGTACGGCGATTGGACGAGCAGGGGAATGTCTTTGACGTTACATTCCGGCCAATCGGTGATAGGTTTGCAAAACTGAAAAAAAAAATATATATCTTGATGAAAATGTCACGCAGGGTGTGGAAGAATAGAGCCTTAATATAATGGATACAAGATGTAATGAAAGAAGGGGTCGCATTTTTTGTCTTTAAGGGGGTGAATTGGAAATTATCGCTTGCTTTGAAACGCCGTTCTGACTAGATTAAGAAATAATAAGGTCTGATTTTAAGATATATGATTCTATATGAGTTTATCTGATTTAATTGATACATGATTGCCTAAAATTTCCTCGATAGAAAAAAAAACCAAAGTTGGTCTTTATTTTCCTTTTTTTACTCAGTTTACTCAAACAATACATTATTTTACGCCAGAATCAAGTTAATACTATACTATTTTATCTCATCTGAAATCTCACTTAATGAAATATAAATAAAACTTCACTAAGTTAGGTTTTTATCGTAATTTGACCAAAAAAGCCATTCCCGAAGATTCTCTTTTTCTCGTGCGCGGAAGGCATAAGCGTGTCTGTCAAGTGGGCGTGGTCGACTCGGATCAAGGCATCCCCTTAACATATCCACGCTACTAAATTGAGCGACCAATTTCTAAAAACTGCAGCCACAGATCTGATGTAGAACCGATGCTCCACTGCAAATCGTTATTTACTAAAGTGTGGACACGTAAAAATCTGGTCGTATGTATTTTGATATCATTTATTTATTATTATCATGAAATTGTTTTTTTTTTTTTTTCTAATAATAATACAATAGAAACTATTCGAGTTTATGCGTATGTATGACATTCCGTACTTTAGACTTCACCTTTTTCATCATTCGCTGAACAACGTAATTAGATACTTCTTTACTAGCTTTTTGGCACTTCGCCTTGAAAGTTTTTACGTCTTTACAATATGTTTTATATTTTTTAAGTTTTTTTTTCACCAAGGCGTAATATTTCTCAATGGATCTCAGTTCTGGGCAGTTAGGAGGATTTACCAGTTTTGGTACCACAGTAACCTTATTGTTTTTGTACCACTCCATAACTGTGGCACTGTAATGGCATGTGGCCAAATCGGGCCAAAACAGTATAGAACCCGTATGCTGTCGGATGAAAGGCAGCAATCGCTTTTGCAAACACTCCTTCTTGTATACTTCTCCAGTGATTATCCCCGAAGCGACAAAAGCTTTGCTCCTCTTACCGCAGGACCGTATTGTTTGCCAAACCATGTGACGTTTTGGAAATTTCGATAATTTTCTTTTTTTTTATCTATCCGGAACACTCCTTATTTTTTGCCACATAAAATTCTTGTCCAGGTAACTGGTTAAAATCGGCTTTGACGTACTTTTCCTCATCCATGACTAGGCAGTCATATTTTGTCAGGAACTGGTCGTACAATTTTCTACGGGATTTGACTGAAGTTTCCTGTTTTTCTGATCTGTTAGGTCTGATTTGTATGTCTTTAAGCCTGCATAACTTAGAATTTTTTTTACGTACGATTTAGAAACTTTAATTTTTTTTGCAACATCTCTGATAGATAGGCTCGAGTTTCTTGTAAAACAGTCAACTCAAAGAGTATAATAAGTATATTTATGTAAAGAGTGGCAACACCAAGAAATTACTGGTCCCACAGCCGCCTAGCAGCGAGTGGATTGAACTACTCTGACGCACGCATGCGTGCAGCGTGCACGCTTCACATACACACTAACGCACACATACATATTCACGCGCCACGCACACACGTATACAAAAGTTGTATTCTCTGTTTTGACTTTGAAGCCTACAATGCGACTATCAAAGTTAGGAAGAAAACGTTTCTAAAACATGATATAAATCACATTTTAGTTAGCTAAGTACGCTTCCCTTCATACTTTGCCAGTCACATTGTAGGTTTCAAAATAATCACACACTATGACATGGATCTGAAAAGTGAAACATGCAACATTCATAAAAATATTTATTCAACTTAACAAATAACAAATTATGTAACAAGAACTTAACAAAGCACAAACTTTTTAACAAAAAACACGAGACAAGGACGAGATTTAGCTTCAAAACTTTAGATTAAATCTCCTGGACCAGATTTAACAAATCCACGTACCTACAGCCGATCTACACTGCATATTACTCAACCTCAAACTATTTACTGCACACATAATACCTAGATATTATTTTTATAAATAGATACTGTGGCTAAAACTGTTCTTGATTTTATTTAAATATGATTTAAGTAAATGTGTTTTCATTCAATGTTTTTATAGACAATACATTGACATTTATTTACTGACTGACACGTAGGTATGTATACTTCATCTAAAACCACAAAGGCCGAACAACAAACACAATTCCATATTAATGAGATATTCGTTCATGTTCAGTTAAATAAAATGGATACTTAATAAATTCTATCTCAAAACATAAAAATATATTTTATTTCATTTCAAAATCTTAAAATTGATTGTCGTGGGTCTATTGTACTGACATCTATTTCCATTTTCTGTCAACAACATTGAATACAGCGATCCGCTTCGCCAGAGATGTCACTACTTTCCATACAATAAATCGGCGTGTTGCCTCTTTTCTAAGTTTCCAGCCCCTGAGTCAACTACCTTTTCAGCCTTTTTTTTGTCCACATGTCCACTTTTCTACCAATTCCTTGCTTCCGTTCTACAGTCAGGTTTTAAGGCACCTAGCAATGTCTTTTTGTGAAAAACCTGAATTTTCTTGAAAGATGTTCACAATGTTTTTTCTTATCTGAAGCTCTTTGGACGGCATTTTGATTTATTATGCGGATATCGTAAAAATACCGTTGCGTCGTGATAAAACACAATTTTGACAACAGGTCAAAGAGTATAATAAGTATATTTATGTAAAGAGTGGCAACACCAAGAAATTACTGGTCCCACAGCCGCCTAGCAGCGAGTGGATTGAACTACTCTGACGCACGCATGCGTGCAGCGTGCACGCTTCACATACACACTAACGCACACATACATATTCACGCACCACGCACACACGTATACAAAAGTTGTATTTTCTGTTTTGACTTTGAAGCCTACAATGCGACTATCAAAGTTAGGAAGAAAACGTTTCTAAAACATGATATAAATCACATTTTAGTTACCTAAGTACGCTTCCCTTCATACTTTGCCAGTCACATTGTAGGTTTCAAAATAATCATCACACAACTATGAAATGGATCTGAAAAGTAAAACATGCAACATTAATAAAAGTATTTATTTAACTTAACAAATAACAAATTATTTAACAAGAACTTAACAAAGCACAACCTTTTTAACAAAAAACACGAGACAAGGACGAGATTTAGCTTCAAAACTTTAGATTAAATCTCCTGGACCAGATTTAACAAATCCACGTACAGCCGATCTACACTGCATATTACTCAACCTCAAACTATTTACTGCACACATAACACCTAGATATTATTTTTATAAATAGATACTGTGGCTAAAACTATTCTTGATTTTATTTAAATACGATTTAAATGTGTTTTCATTCAATGTTTTTATAGACAATACATTGACATTTATTTACTGACTGACATGTATACTTCATCTAAAACCACAAAGGCCGAACAACAAACACAATTCGATATTAATGAGATATTTGTTCATGTTCAGTTAAATAAAATGGATACTTAATAAATTCTATCTCAAAACATAAAAATATATTTTATTTCATTTCAAAATCTTAAAATTTATTGTCGTGGGTCTATTGTACTGACATCTATTTCCATTTTCTGTCAACAACATTAAATACAGCGATCCGCTTCGCCAGAGATGTCACTACTTTCCATACAATCAATCGGCGTGTCGCCTCTTTTCTAAGTTTCCAGCCCCTGCAACAGGTTTGTCATAAGATTATTATTTTTAAAAACAAATGAATGCCAAGAGGTCGAATTCAAACCGACCAGATTTTTTCATGTCCACACTTTACATAAACCAGCCAACTGCTATATGGATATTGGATAACATGCAGACGTCCAGCTCGCGATTAACGGGTGTCCATCTAGTCGCATAATGACTTTCGTCATAATTTCGAAAGCCATACAACTTTACGCATAAAGTTGTTGCGCATAAAAGTCTTTTGTCATTAATTATTCTGCGCATAATACTTTAATTGTCATAACTGTACTATGTCATACTTTGTTTAACCATAATGTTGATCAGCATACAAGTTTTAGTCATTATATTGAAGATCATAATTATTTTTAGTCATTAGAATTGCTATGCATAACTTATGACAATATTAGGCTGTCATTATGATTGATTCGCAAAGAAAAACAAGTTATTATATTAGTTGACTAGCATTTAATTAGTTTAGGGAGATAGAAAAGGGGGGTTCGGGCGGCAAGCCCCCCCGCAGTAAAAAAATAAACAATCGCAACAATTGTATTTTTGGTAGGTAAGGTTATGGTTATCTTGTGTCCCTTAGAGCGGAAATAGGCACCCCGCGAAGCGGAGTCTTGTTGACACGCAGGCTAGGTTAAAATAATTGCCGGGTGCTTGTTAAAAAATAAAACCGGCCAAGTGCGAGTCGGACTCGCGCACGGAGGGTTCCGTACCATTGTCTATAAAAACGGCCATAAAAATTACGTTTGTTGTATGGGAGCCCCCCTTAAATATTTATTTTATTTTGTTTTTAGTATTTGTTGTTATAGCGGCAACAAAAATACATCATCTGTGAAAATTTCAACCGTCTAGCTATCGCCGTTCTTAAGATACAGCCTGGTGACAGACAAAACGGCAAAAAAAAACACGTTTGTTGTATGGGAGCCCCCTTAAATATTTATTTTATCTTGTTTTTAGTATTAGTTGTTATAGCGGCAACAGAAATGCATCATCTGTGAAAATTTCAACTGTCTAGCTATCGCGGTTCTTGAGATACAGCCTGGTGACAGACAGACGGACGGACAGCGAAGTCTTAGTAATAGGATCCCGTTTTTACCCTTTGGGTACGGAACCCTAAAAAAGAAAGTTGGATTAAGTTTAGGTTACACAGACAATTTATTTTATTAAAATATACATGATTAAAAATGTTTGTCTTA
Source organism: Epinotia ramella (assembly GCA_947578815.1). Taxonomy (NCBI): domain Eukaryota; kingdom Metazoa; phylum Arthropoda; class Insecta; order Lepidoptera; family Tortricidae; genus Epinotia; species Epinotia ramella. The sequence continues at coordinate 12,267,246 of OX388210.1, forward strand.
TACCTATGACTTGAAAACGTTATGCGCAAACATATTATGGCGATTGATATTTATGCTTAACGCTTTTATGCACAATATATTTATGACATTTGCTATTTATGCTCTCAAATATTATGGCTAAAAAATGTATGCGAACTAATTTATGACTATTGTCGTTTATGCGTAATGATGATTATGACACAAGTAGTTATGCCTATCGGCCTTATGGCTACAAATATTATGCAAACCGATATGGACCCGGTCAAATGCGTATCTATTATTATGTAAAAAAAACTGACTTGAAAGTGGGCGCGGTTGTTGAGCTCCACCCGCTGGTCGTCGGGAGTGATGTGGTCGCAGCGCGCGCGGCGCGGGCAGCGGCACAGGCGCACGAGCGCCGGCGCGCGCCAGTAGCGCCGCAGGGCGGCCGCGCACGCCGCGCGCGCGCCGCACTGCGGCAGGCTGCGCTCGCTCTCGTCCTGCGACCAATAGGGAATATGCATGGGAATTTTTCATAAATTGCACTCCATCGATGCTGATATACGTAGAAATATCATACAACAGATATTTATAAAAAAATCTATTGTATTAGTTTTATCACACGTTCGAAATCAAGAAAATCGGCCAAGTGCGTGTCGGGCCACGTGCAGTGTAGGGTTCCGTAGCTGCCTGTCTTTCTTAGTTACATCGACACGCGCGCGCCAACTAAATGGTTGCGTCGGCCGAATTTGTACGAAAGTTGGCCTTTCTAAGTACATTTTAAGTTGGTCGACTATTACTCGGTACCTAGTTGTGCCTACTTAGCTTACTACTGCCACGATTTTTTTCACATTCCCAGTAGCAGCCATTTAGCCGGCAGGGGGGGACACATGACTCGAACAAAAATTTGGGCTTTAAAGCCCAATATCTCGCAAACAAATCACTAATTTGAAAAATACACTCTTTATTAGTTTACTTACCTATATAATATATTAAAAGTGTAAAAACAATAAAAACATAATATACCTTAAAGTAAAAAACTAAACACTAAATTAGAAATTAGAAACTAGGATTAAAATAATTATAAATAAAAAAAATGGCCCAAATCACCTTCTGAGGGGCAGCGTGCCCAGAAGGCTGGCAGCATTGCCACGTTGTATGGCAATGCTGATCCGCTGTGCCAGATATGATCCAGCCTTCTGGTCACGCGTCACCTCTACCAGGCGTTTGGAACACTTCTTGAAAAGTTCATGGGCGCTTTCCCCCCACGGTCCTATAGTCTCAACCCCAAACAGCGGAAAAAGGTAGCCACTACTGATGGCTGTGTACTTGCGCCGCTTGAGGAGTTCCGCCGAATTTGCCGCACAGCCAGCCTTTACGGCGGTGCCGTGGAGATGAGACAGCGCTACAGTATCGGAACATGTCGCATCCCAAACCAGCGGCTGTCCCATCTTCCATGGCACGAAGGTCATGCCGTCGGGTCTCTTTCCGTCATCGCGGGAAAGGCCGGTTGGTTCTAAAATAGCCGGCGTTCCCGCACTGGCTAGGGCCCGACGGATGACGTCGTTTAAATTCGCATGACGGGGGGCACGCCCTGCACTTCTGCTGCAGGACAATCAGTGGTGACCCAGCTGGTCGACCGGGTCACCGCAGCGACAACGGTGAGGGGCAACGCAGGTCACGCCCAGGCGGAGAGCGACAGAAATGCGGAATGTAGAATTGTCCAGGAGCGTTCCGATCGGTGATGAAGGCAGAGCTTTAAGCCACTGCCCCAATTCCCACTCAGCAGCGGCTAGGAGCCGAGCACGCTCTGGGGGGCTGGTTGCCGTTTGATACAGAATATTCCGTACCAGCCTACAGAGCGGCTCGTCCCAGAGTCGCTGGGAAGCGAGGTTTCCGGGCAGGTCAGTGTTTGGACAAGCGTCGGTCCATGCATTTTTGGCCTCGGTCCTGAAAGGAATGTCGAAATGTTGGACAGGAGACTTTAGAATTTTGGAATTAAGTTTTAAAGAACTGTGGACTGAGGACAGATATGCCAAAAATAGTTTTAAGAAACCCATAATATTTTTGAACAAGCTATCCAACGATTCCCCACACTATGGGTTTAACGAGAAAAGAAAATTACATCCCACTTTTGGGTGTAGGGGACGTACCCCTAAAAAATTTTTTTTCGAGATTTTATTCTTCTGTTTGGTCGGCGTGATTGATATATCCATGCCGAATTACAGTTTTCTAGTAGTAATGGTTATTGAGCTAAGCCGAAGACGGACGGACGGACGGCCAGACGGACATGGCGAAACTATAAGGGTTCTTTGTTGACTATGGAACCCTAAAAAAACATTTTTTTAATTTTTTATAAAATTACGTAACAGCTAGACAGAATATTGAATTAGAAATGATAGTTTGTATGACAAGTAAATATTTAAAAAATAAGTGATGTAAAATTCTCGTAAGGAAAGTTACTGTTAACAGTAGAAGTCAGGGGTAGGGTAATAAAATCAGTGGAATACTTGAAGAAAAGTATATTAGTTTTGCACGCAATGAATAACAAAAGTGGAATGACATATAGAATATAGAAAATCCAAATATCAAAAGATTGCGGGGTGTCAGTATTACAAAAGCTAACAAGAAGGTTTAACATCCCCCCATAATATGATCACCCTGTATATATTGTTATTATATTCGTATATACAAGTAAAAGAAACATATTATACATAGGGTGCTACGAAAGTTTTTAGCTATATAAAAAGTATCAACATTAATTTTTCAAAACGCATGTGGAATTAAGGATAATTTAATTACTTTTGAGCGAATTGAGCGTGAACAAGCTTGGATATACAGAAAAATATACAACCGAATTGAGAACCTCTTCTATTTTTGGAAGTCGGTTAAAAACTGCCCCAAAACACTGAAACTGACTGTTGGTTCTTCGCCTCCAGAATAATATATGTGTGACGCAGTGTGGGGCAAAACGTAATTGCATTACAAATTACAGATTACAATTACAAAATGTAATTTCAATTATTGCATTACAAATTACATTTTGTAATTTTAATTTGTAATGCATTACTTCGTAAAATTACAAATTACTTTGATATAATAAAACATTTTTCATTATTAACCGAAAACCGCCAAAACCGACTCAGATGACGGATAGGTCAGTTATTTTTTTTTATAAAAGAGCGGGAAAAACTAGAGAAAAGTTTTTCTTGAACAAGATGCATATTTTGACGTGTTCTGTCAACAACAATTATTCAAAATAGGTGTTATAATGACACCACATTGGCAAAAAAAATACCAAGTGCTGAAGTTAGAAAACATTAGAACGCTATACTTCGGCCATTTTTAAATTTAGAGAAAAGTTTTTCAAGTAAAATATGCTTATTTTGACGTGTTCTATACGTAACAATCATTTTAAATAGGTGTTATAATGACACCACTTTGGCAAAAAAAAAACTAAGTGCTGATGTCCATGATGCCTGCTCCACCCAATAATGAACCGCTCTAGTTAGTAAACGGTCAAGTTAAAAAAAAAATGAATCAATAAAAGATGTTTTTTTTGTATGTATTCTTAAAAGTTCTTATCACAAAAACTAGTGAAAACACAAAAAAAAATTACTCAACAATTTTCCAAGTCCTAAAATCCTTAAAAGTTTACTTAAAGTAAGTTATTGAATAATTTAATTACTAATTAATTTAATTTCAATTACAAATTACGAATTAATTCAAATTACATGTAATGCGATGGGCGTAATGCATTACATTCGTAATCGCATTACATTTGTAATCTCATTACATTTAATGCCATTACATTTAATGCCATTACTCGTAATTACATTACATGTAATGTAATTTGTAATGCGATTACAAATGTAATGCATTACGTCCAACACTGGTGTGATGAATTTCACCGTAATTTCAGCTAGTCTCCCTCCCCCCTAGTCAAGTTTTCGCGAGTGAAGTTCCAAAAAATCCAATCGCATTTCTGTAATAACATTATAATACAAACTTTGACTTTGCATACCATCCTCCTAGCGTTATTCCCGGTAATGCCCCTAAAGGAGTCCGGGGTCCGCTTTGACACCTAATCCCAAGATTTGGCATAGGCACTAGTTTTACGAAAGCGACTGCCATCTGACCTTCCAACCCAGAGGGAAAACTAGAACTTATTGGGATTAGACCGGTTTCCTCACGATGTTTTCCTTCACCGAAAAGCTAACGGTAAATATTCCGTGCATAAGTTCCGAAAAACTCATTGGTACGAGCCGGGATTCGAACCCACGACCGCCGCTTGACAGCCGCATGGCTACCAACCACTAGGCTACCGTAGCTCTAACATTGATCTTGCATACCATTTCTGCAAAATTAATCATCAACTCCTAAGTGATAATTATTATCGACGCTGGCCGACTAGAAAACAAAAACATAATATAAGGAGAATCAAACGCACTTAATTCCTTCTTCTTCCCAAAATACACGATACTCACTATACCATAATAATACAAGACGGGATCCTGACTTTCTTGACACGTGACGTACACAGACAACGTAACTATAACTAACAGTATGTTTACGGCCCACATTGGAGAGTTATCCCGTCTATACTACAGTTACATATCGCGTTAAGAGCCGGGGAGGAGGTCGTAACCTATGGCGATAAAGGATAACCTTGTGTGTTTATTGTGACGAGAATATTATATTCCATTTTGTTTCTTCCTTGGTTTATTTCAAATCAAGCTCTTATAACAAGATTATTTTAGTCTTTGGAACAGCTAAGCCGCTTTTGTTGGTCTCCTTATGATTCGTCTTTCCTATTATTATGTTCCTTTGATATTTCCAATCTGGACTGACCGAGTTAAGTTTCACGCTTTTATATGGTTTAAGTTTTTCTGGCATTTGTAGTTAAGGAACTAAACAATCGGGAACGCAGCATCATCAAGGGCACGTGATAATAATTAAAGCAGTGTGTAAATTAATAGCAAGTTCAATTTACATGAAATGAGTCTCTTCCCTTACAGAGTCTCTTGGTGAAGAAGCAACTTCTGACATTGAACAGAAGTGAAAAAACATTCCAATCGAGCTTGGAGGCGGAACGCGACCTTCTCGCAGACTATTGGACCTCTGACGAGTGTATGGAGCAGCTCCGAGCCACCTTGGACCCCTAACCTAACTCGTGATAGCCTGCTCTGTGGACTACGTGAATATATAATAAGAACTCTAATTAGAATTTAATGATAATTGATAGTTAGGTTGGGTTGCACCAAACCGTCTGTACAATCGTAAGCGGTGTTCGTTAAAATCTGACTTTATGGGAAATTTGTCAAGTTTCTATGAGATGTCAGCTGCCGGCCGGCGCCATATTTAACATTGAGCGGTCGTAAGTTGGTGCAACTCGCCCTTAATCTAAATAAAATGTGACACTTCAAATTCATTGTCAACTTACTGTTTATAAATAATAATGTAAGAATGTAAGAATGAAAATGTATGTATTAGAGAAACATTTTGTTAAATATTATTGGTATTTAGGTTGTTTTCAATTGACTGCAATTTAAAGCAATACAAAATTGATTTTAGTAATTTAAGAATGAGCTTGTATGCTACAAGTTTGAAGTGTAATTCATCATTCAGTGTAGATAACGTGTTTTGCCAATGTAGTGCAAGGGAACTTAGTACTGGCCTGGTTCATTTTTGAAACATCGGTTTCTATTCCCGTCTAAGTTCTTTGTTCACAAAATTGCTAACAATAAAAAAAACTTCAATTTGAATGATTCGCTTCTATCGAGAACTAAATGGTGGTCAATCATTTATATCATTTTTATTGACGTAGATAAATTAGTAATCATTGACAAGAATGATGAATGTTTATGCAATACAAACAATATGTGTCTAAGCCTAATCGTAATCACTGTCGACTTATATGCAAGTAGTTATTTGAATAATGATAACCCTGATTTATAAATGGAGAATATTATATGTCGTGGGATATTGTATGTTTCACTTAAAAATATTTTGATTATTAATCCTTACATTATGTATGTCAGTGCAAAGATAAAATAGGCTCACTACCTTGCCTAGGGTAATATTATATACTGAATAAAACTGCTTCATTATGTGTAGCTCAAAACATATTCCACGGCGCAGATAGAAATCGGATTTATGAATTATAATGAAGCAGTTTTTGACAGGCTAGGTGTTGTTAGACTTTAGTTACATTATGTTATGTTATAGATGAAATCGTTTATGTAGTTGTTTCAGATATTTAAGTTTATGATTAATCGCAATTAAATATTTGGATGGAGAGAAATATCAAAGTTTTTCCTCTCTTCTTATAATTTGACTTGACCTTTGACCTGCAGAAATGCTGGGAACATAGTAATAAAACATTACGCGGCGACGTCCCGGGTGTTCAGATAAATGAATTCAATTGTTGTTTATAATGATTTGACATAATATTTTGGTATTTCGTAAATAAATAATGCATTCAAATGTCTACCTATTACATAACCGTAATTAAAAACAAAATATTTTACTACCCACCAAAATAATCGGTACTTGTGTGTTGTTTAGTTTATCGAAAAATAGTTGAATCCATATTTATAATTGCGTACATTCACAAGTGAAAATAGAAAACGTTTCAGTTTATAACTTATATTTGAGTTCATAAAATGCATGTTCAAATACATTATTCCAAATAAACGCCTGTGCATAAATAATAGCAAGAATTTCGTAAACGGACATTTAGTGCAATACGGCTATGCCAGTCTACAGTCGACATCAAGCAATATTTACACTTCTGTACCTTTCTTCTTCGTAATGAGGTGCAAAATGTATACATATCTTTGATTTTGACTGGCAAAAATACTAAATTGGCAATCGAATTGGCGGATTACTATTTGATAAGTGTGGCCTGTGTGCCTAATGGCATTTTGTCATCTTTTTCTATAATTACATTTAGCTATCGAATTCTTTATTATCTAATCATAGTGTACATAAAGTGGATTGAATATGCATTGTACGAACTCCGCAAGCGATGTTTTAGAATAAACCTGTTTTCGCCTTGCTGCCTTAGTCGGCCACGGCCTAGCGTGTCGTCCCCAGGCAAAAGATACCGCTTTGTCGTCAATAACGGTGCCTTTTTGACTGCCAACAAAGTGATACATTTTGTTTGGGAATGAAATATATAATGCGGTTACGTGAAAGGAACCCATCCTTGCTTGTAATATCACTGTAGTAACCCTAATTTATTGTTCTACTTTTTTATATATATGAATAAAGTGCCTTTCTTAAAATATCATTGTTTCAACATCATAGTTAGCCTAAGATATGAAATACAAATAGATAAATTGCACAGTAAAGGTTTCCTTTAATATATTATGCCAGTAACTTATACAAAAATAACGAAGTGTTCCTTTGCTTCATTATTTAATTTGTATCTTTTATTTATCTGAAACTCTTATTAGCAAAGTTTACTCGAGATAAATCAACTATATTTACAGAGAGTAGGCTCCGGTTAAGCTGAATTATGACTAAGTACTGTCAGTTTTCTTCAAGACTTTACTTTTATGTTTACTTAAACACTTAAGTTCGTTTAATTATATGGTTGAAATAAATCTTAGTTTACTGTCACACCGTGAACTTATTTCGGTCCATCAAAAAGACTAGTCATAAATCCTGAAAAGTCGGAACTGTGAATCCCAGATTGCCTTCGCCAGCCTGGATTTCGAACAAGCGGAGGCGGAAAGGGCAAGGATTCCGAATGCATGGAGTTCGAGACTGACGGCTCGGCCTCTCGCTCCGCTGCCGCTGCCACCGCCGCTCGACGTCGTGGCCGAGTCTTGAGGGTTTAAAATGTTTTCCAGAATAGATTTTACATGGTAGACCTACATTAGCCCTTAAACTGGCAAGAAGTAACATTTGCAATAAATATGAAATTAACCGGTAGAATACCCTCCCGGTCCCAGATGTCCTATAAACATATTAAATAAAATGCACGTTTTCCAATTTTCAGGAAAACCTTACCACACGAGGTACAATGCCAACTACGCGGTAAAACACTGTCTGATGAACGTGCATTGTGTGGCACGTTGCCAAGAGCTTAGTAAAACACTAAATTAAAGGAAAATATACATCACTTTTGGTGGAACAGGCAAAAACAATTCCTTTTATTTAATTCCTTTATAGGCCATCATTTCGTCGACGTAGTAATTACCCTCTACGTCAATCTTAAAAAAAATTGCTCCATGAATGGCCGAATTTTTAAGTATACGACAGTTGACGACCGGTTAGCCTAGTGGGTAGTGACGCTGCCTACGAAGCTGAAGGTCCTGGGTTCGAATCCCGGTAAGGGCAAATATTTGTGTGATGAGCATAAATATTTGTTTCTGAGTCATGGAAGTTTTCTATGTATTTAAGTATTTATATCTATTATATATATCGTCGTCTAGTACCCATAACACAAGCCTTAATGAGCTTACTATGGGACTAGGTCGATTTGTGTAAGATTGTCCCCTAATATTTATTTATTTATTTTATTTATACTTTATAGATACTTAAAAATCTGTGGGCTAGGATAGGTATTGATAATGCAACATCCCTTATCTTATCTTCTTTTAAAAAATAGCTTCCATCTAAGTTAACACGATTTCACCAATGTTAAGTTTGCTTATAAAGCGACGTTGTTCGGTAGTTTGGTCAGTCGTCAATAATGCAATCAGCGTCAGAAGCTCCGGTTAAGAAGCAAGGCGTCCGCAGATCGTATCCCCGACGAAAGACCGCAACACACCTGTTATTGCAAGTGTCCACAGGCTACGGTGGCCACTTAGGTTAGCAATCGGTCTCAATAATCTTTGCAATCGGGGTATAAATATAAATGAAGGCTTTTTAAAGTCCTAAATGCACATGAGCTTTTGCTAACAGCGCAGCGGTAGAATTTGTGTGCGGTCACCTGTAGAAATATGTATTAAAATTGTATACATAGCTATTTCCAAACACAAATTCGAAAATGCATACATATTTTATATAGGTATGTGACTTTACCGTTACTTTTGTACTCTATAATAGAACGTAGTCGTTATATTCTCTTTGCTCTATAATAAAATACAAAATATTGAGTGTGTATCCCTTCGACGTTTTGGACTTTCTGTAATGTAAGTGTCAAATCCGGTGATGTGTATATTGTGTATGTATTGTATTGTATTAGCCGCACCGTAGAAAACTAATAACTTTGTTCCTTATTTGTTTAGAAATTTAAATAAAATATATTGAAATAAGTACTCAGGTTAATTTTCTTTCTAAGCAGTGCTGATTTGCAGTTTTTTATCAAACAACTAGCACATCGCACAAACTTTATTAGAACTCAGTTACAGAACTGAAGTAAAAGCAACATGAAAGAAGTATCAATCTTCGTATGCAGTTTTTGTAAAGAGTCGTTCGATTGTGAAGATGCTATCGCGTGCCACATGCTGAACACTCACGAGAGTAATAAGACAGTGAAGAGACTACGCAAGCAGCTGACCAAGTAAGTGACTCGTTCTTGTTATTGCCCTGTGAAGTAGTGTGTTAGTAATTTTAATGTAAAAAAAAACTTGTTTCAGACAAAGTACTAACAAGCCACCCAAGTTAAAGCCTAGAGAAACAATTGAACACCAAAAGAAAGCTTCCTCAAGTCAACAGCATAAGGTTTGATATTATTATTCTTTAGGAATTATGATTGATTAAGATAGGGGAAGCTAGGAAGAGGAAGACCTAAACTACATAGAGCAGCTCAAAAAAAGAGTTGATTTTAGGTCATATTGAGATGTCAAACAGGTTGCCTGGGATCACAATAGATGCGATGGAGGGTCTACTTTGAGCTACACCAACAAGAGCTTAGTTCTTAAATAAGCAGAAGAAGGAATTATGAATACTGCCTTTGCATTCAAACTTAAAACAGGCGTCCATTAAAGAAGAATTTGTGATATCTGTGGAAATCTTTATAAGCTCTTTTATTGATTATATTTTTTGGAATTATCCTTGAGCAACCCAGCATGGACAGTGGAAATATTTGCAATTAAAGGCTGGTGCTCCCTGGGTCAGATTAGAATTTCACCACACCTTTCTGTGGGTGTTGTAAAAGTTAACAAAGGGACTGCTCCCATTGCCCACAACACACTTCAACCCTGCGGTTGAAGTGTGTTGTAGGCAATGGGCTAGCTAGCTATTACTGCAATATCACAGTTTGTCTATCTTTTATTTATTTATTTAATTAAATGAGAACCAACAGCTATAAAACTTATTATTAATATGAATATTAACAAAAAAGTCAATAACAGAATCTCACAAATGGCGAGTGACCATGAGAATCCTTAATAAAAGTGTGAAGTGTGTGTGTGTGTGTGTGTGTGTGATACACAAAGCAAACAGAACAAGAATAATATATCTAAAGAAAATTACTTAATGATGATACACTGCTATCAACAACTTAAAATAATACGCCAATTGCGCCTACGCGAAATCAAATTTGTATGATGATACAAGGTAGCATGAGTACAGAGCACATAATGAAAATACATCGCCTCACAGATGGGATCTTACTATTAAATAAGTGAATATCTAATTCCTTTGTTATCTGATTTAAACCATGACTAGCATGTTGCAGAAAGCAATACCCACATTTATACTAAAATTGGCCCTGGAACAATAAGTTTCATGTGCTCGGCCTACCCCTTTTGGGAATAAAGGCTTGTATATCGTTGAGGATAGTGCAATACCGCGTAACTAGCACTGGTAAATAGTGTGTATCTACAGAACACCCATAGTGCCAAAACCGCGTAAATAGCACTGGTATCTACACAACACCCAACTTTACAGGAGAAGCTTAAAACGTTGTATCTTTATTATTTTGAAAGATACTTTTTCTTTTTCTACACAGAAAATATTGAATTGGCTACGGGTGTTTGAACTGGTATATTCTAATTAGGATTTTACGTTTGTTGGCGGGAAATCTTAATTTGGCTACATTTGTTAGATACGCGGTATTAACCAATGCCAGTTACGCGGATTTGCCCTATGGCAAAGCCTATTGTGTGCAAGTGTATGATTTTAAGAAATAATAACCAGTTTACCGGTTTCTTTAAGGTGAAGACACATGGAACCGAATTTAACTGTGATATTTGCGACTATAAAACCGTGTATCTGTCAACATACAAGAGGCATTTACTAAAACATGAAAAAGTAAGTATCATTTCTGTATCTTTATTTATTTATTAGCATTGTAAAAGATATCTGAAAGCATGAGTATTTATTTTGTATATTCAATTAACATTTGAAATCTATTGAAATATATTAATCTGCATGTGTTGCAAGTAGCAACCAAGCTAATAAGGTTCTGCCTAAAGTAATATATTAAGTAATTACTTTGCTCGCAGATAATTAAATATTTCAATGGCATCTAAATAATTATTCTTTATTTCTCACAAATGAACCTGAATACCTTTGGCACAGATGAAACGAGATAAACTATCCATTACTGTATGTATTAGATCCTTATAGCATAGAAAGAGATGGTTAATCAATGCATGCAATCAAAAAGCCATGCATTTCACTTGCACGCCTATTGTACTCGGCTAAATCCTCCATCACCCTCATCATAAAAATACGGATTGTTTCAGGGAGCTAGACAACACAAATGCAAATATTGTTCCTATGCAGCAATACAACCACATAATCTGAAAGTTCATCTGAAATCTGTTCATCCATTTGGAGCTGTGGAGCCTGTGATTGTTGATAAACTTGATACTTTATGGATACATTCATAACAGTGAAATTGTTGTTCTTGCCTGCTGTTATTAATTAAAACAAACTAAGTTTCATAAAGAGAAGAGCCGAAGGGAGGCCAGCCATTAAAAAGATGGGATGATGACCTCAGGTTGCTGGAGTAACATGAAGCGAAGTAGCACAAGATAGAAAGGAATGAAGAAGGTTGGAGGAGGCCTTTGCCGATTGGCAAACAGACACAAAGATGCTAAGAAAGTGTGATATTGGCCAGTTTACTATGGAAAAGTGTCTGAAATAAAAAGGCTTATAATATAATAATAAGTTGTTTATTTCTTTATCAAACTCTTTCAGCAACATTCGAAATAATAGGCTTAGGTCTAGACTTGAATATCAATTTCTTTTTGACCACTGCCTTCACTTTATACCGTGTTTTAGAATCTTCTATAACTTTTTCAATGACTGCCATGGGCTGTTCTAGTTTAACTTCTTTTCCGTTGAGGACGTGGTGACCTAGGATTAAGACTGGGTGTTTGTTCCGATTTTGAAAGTGCAGATCGCCGATGACAGTGGGGCCCGCTGAGGATTCCTTCTTCATTTGGACGAGTCCCTGGAGCTCCACTATGGCCCACTCCGGTACGCCATTTTCACTCTCCGTTTTACTGCAAATAAAATATATGGTCAATCATTGTGATATAACAATAGCTTTCAGGATTTTGGGGGCAAAAAATAAAATAAAATAGATATTCGAAGTACTTTTATTACTTTTGCCTACAAATAAATACCTTTACAGGAATCTGAAACAGAGAACATATTTTAGTGTCACTATAATGAATTATTTTTTCTACTCTACCGTTATCTGTCATTTATATAGGCTCTAGCTCAAATACAATGACACCGATAATATGTCGTCGAAAAACTCTATGCTCTATGGCCCATAAACGCACTGTTTAGTGTACTTTTATGGTTCATACATTTTTCATAAAAGCACTGTTTACCACGATGTCAAATCATCTAACTTTTTTTCAATCGGCCGCCATATTGCAGTGGTACCAACTTCATAAGCAAATTTTTCGAAATAAAAAGTTTTACTTTCAAACATTTGTGGAACATAAATTGTTTACTAAAATAAAATTAAATGGTTCGGATGGCAAGTTCAAGGAAATTAAAAACAAAACAGACCATAAACAAGAGGTGTCAATGTGTCATATTTCTAAATTCCCACCAAAGTTCCAATTCACAATTAGACGAAATATGATAACTATTCGTTATTAATAACTTATTAAGATTTGATTCATGTTTGTGAATTGAAGAAAACTGTGTACGTTCCTTTTAAAATGGACGAAGAAGAAAATAACTGCACCGCTTTAGAAATTGCGTGAGTAGTAATAGAACTAACGGAAAAACTACTGCCGAAAAGTCAAATGCTATTTATTTAGAATTAGCCGTAGAAAAAGTATTGTATGCAACGGTGTATAACTTGGTCTTAAAACGCTCGTGGCGTCTTTAATTGCGATGCTCGCCAAGGCTCGCATCGCAACTCACGCCACTCGCGTTTTAAGACCCTACTTATAAAACAGTTGCATAAAATACTATTTGATCACACTTGCTCGAAAAGGGCTTCATTATGCGCAGACATACAGAGCTACAATAGCCAATGTTACGCCCACGAGGGTAAGGGCTTTTTTCTTAAATTGTATCTGTCAAAGCAGAGGTTTTATATCAAATCTGAAAAAGTATTTATAAATAAATTTAAACTTAAAAACACTATTAAAACATGTTTAACAGAATTATTTACAGATTGAATATGTAGTTATTTAGTATCTATGTAAAATGTTTTTAAGTGTTTTCAAATCGTGGCTGTATACCGAAGGGTCTTTGCCATACGCGCCTCACGTCAAATTCAACAAAAATGGACAACCGACAGACGTTGCAGTTTTTATTACGATTTGTATTAATTTCATCTAAAATGTATTTTCTCAAACATGCAGTGAAATATTGACGTTGTGTTCTTCATAATGGGCTTCGAAGTGTCACGTTTCGGACGCAGCGAGGCGAGAGACCCGTAATGGCATTTCATACAAAATTGGATGCCTAGGCCTGCAAGATGGTCTTTTTTGCATTTGCATTGCATGTTTGAGAAAAGCACTATACATACCTCGGCGTGAAAAGGGGTTGCCAGCCTCATAACTATCCGACCTCGCTACGCTCGGCCGTCTATGTGTACTCGGCCGGCAACCCCTTACTTCCCGGCCTAGTAATGTACTATTGTTTCCTCGCAAATGTGATGAAAAACATAGTGTACAACACGGGCGTAAGAATACTGCAAACTCCTTCGGCGTCAGGCTTCTGATATACTCTTGTTCGCAATATTCCACTTACGCCCCTCGTTAAACAATGTACTATTAGGTCGACGCGCGTTCCCCTATTACCATCCTCTAGGTAAGCATGCAGTCTGCATAGGCCCTTAGGGAAAATGTTTGTCAATAAGTAACACTCAAGGGTCATCCACGACTGGCGGCGGCATACGTGGGAGCGAGATGCCATAGCGCACCGCTGCCGTTGCCGCCGCCGCCTCGAAACGGTGAATTAGGCAAAATCTGACGTACATTTTGATCTGAAAATTCAGTATACATTTGTTGCGATCTGTTTGACCAAGCCTGAACATGAAGTATTGTCATGTCACCTTTTACATGAAACATGTTGGCGATAAACAATGGAGCTTTATCTCCTCTTAAAGGCGACTGATACAGGAGACTGATGATTGAATGGTATTTTTTATGATGTTTCGAAACAGGATTAGATCCTTCTTTATTATTACCATGACGGTGGCAAACGAGCATTAGGCCTGCCTAATAGTAAGCAGACACTATACAGCCTATGGGCGCACTCCACGGGAGGCAGACGTTGCGGACCTTTTAATGCTTTAAGTATTTGAAGTGCTGGCAGACAAATTAACCTGTCATTTACCTGGGCCCCCAGGAAAAATGTTACCTCTGTTTACCGCGCACGTCTCGAGACGTCCGTTTTTTTGACATTCGCATGGGCCACTCCCCTCCAACGTGGGTGGCCCCGCATGTACCACGCGTTCTCGAGTGTCAGGAAGCAAAACACTTGACTCAACATTCATTCATTTTCGCTCGTTTCGTTTCGTACTTAGGAATGTAAATGTTTACTTTTTTTACAAAGGCATGAAAGGGACTACAGTGTGTTTGTATTAAATATATCATACTCATCATATTTCAATGTAGAAACCATGGTTCTTTCACAGGAAGGAACAATTATTGTCGTTCTCCACAAATGGGTAAAATATAAAGATATTGAATTCAAACTATAACATCTATTATTTATTCTGAGTCTCTAAGATATATGCTATTAATAAATGTAAATTACTTGAAGAAATATCGGTAAGAATATTGTTTTGTTTGTATTTGAAAACCGTGACGTGCAGAGTGCTGAACATTTTTTGCTCACGTAAACATCGCACTTTCAAGTTTTCGTTGTAAAGTAATTATAAGATTTATCTGGCTTGTTTTTTCTTCCTAATGCAAAACAACTAATCAAAAACAGGAATCAAACAGTAGAATTGCATATTCATAGTCGAACGATATTTTTCAAGGTAATATATCAAAACTGGAATAAGATTATGATAAAAGCAAGGGGTATTTTCAAGCGGCATTTTTTGGCCTATACTTCATACCAATAGTTTCAAATTACTTACTATCTACATCTACATGTACATGTACAAGTACATGAAATTATCTTTGTAATGATACATAATAAGCATACTCTTTTCTTACAATTAGTAACCGAGAAATTATTCTAGTTTCACTTTTTTATAACGAGTGATGGCGGTTATTCAACTGGCAATAACTTCTCGAATTTGTGACGCCTGAAGTTTTGGTTGGTGCTAGTGTGTGGCTAAGTTCGTAACGTTTAAATGAGAAATCGCCCAATTGAATATAAAACGTATTTGCTGTGCAATAAAGCTTTTTTTCAACTGTGGTTATCAGGCCGTAGGAATGCGGTAGGAACCCACTACATGGGAACCAACATGCATACATGGCAGGTAAATCGACGGAGACCGCCCTGCATAACCTAGCGGTCAGGGTCGAGAGAGCGCTAGACACTAAGCAGTATGCACTAGGCTGCTTCTTCGATGTGGAGGGAGCCTTTGACAAGGCAACCTTTGCGGCGGTGGAGAATAGTCTTGACAGAGAAGGAATCGATCGAGCAATAGCGAGATGGATTGGCAGAATGTTAAAAGATCGAGACATAACAGCGGAGCTGGGTGGGGTCTCAAAAAGAATAAGTCCGAGAAGAGGATTCCCGCAGGGAGGCTGCTTGTCCCCTCTGATGTGGTGTCTGCTACTGGACTCATTAGTGAAGACAGTCAACAGGGGAGGTGTGTATATGCAGGCCTACTCGGATGACGGAGTACTATTGGTGAGAGGAACGGTCCTAAACATCATAAGAGACGTAATGAACAGAGGTCTCAGAGAGGTGTTAGGATGGTGCAAAGACAGAGGTTTGGATTTGAATCCAACGAAGACAAAGCTGGTTTTATTCACTAACAAATGGAAGAAGGAGGACATAAAACCAATAAAGATACAGAACGCAGAACTAGAGATAGTAAAGGAGGTAAAGTATCTGGGAGTGACACTGGATAGCACACTCAGGTATAAAACCCACATTAAGGAGCAATCGGCCAAAGCCATTAGAACACTATTCCAATGTAAAAGGGCAGTGGGAAGAAGATGGGGATTGAGGCCCGAGATGATCCACTGGATCTATAGGGCGATCATTTTACCCAGGGTGCTATACGGGGCCGTGGTATGGTGGCATAGGGCTCGTATAAAAGAGTATCAAAAAGAACTAGACCAGGTGCAAAGACTAGCGTGCCTAATGGTGACGGGGGCTATGAGAACAACCCCGACACGAGCCTTGGAAGTACTGCTAGGCATGAAGTCAATGCGCATTGAAGTGGAGAAAAGGGCCATGGAACAGTGGTACAGGATGAAAGCATGCAAATAATGGAGAGGAAGCTGCGTGGACAAAAGACACGCGCTGATACAGGAGGAGGCGCTATCGAAGATACACATGATGATAGCCAATAATGACCTTATAAAGAGGCAGGAGATATTCGATAAAAAGTACAAGATACATATAGGAGAAAGAGACAACTGGAAGGTAGACGTCGAGCACCCAATGACGGTCTGCTTCACAGATGGATCTAGAAAGGAATCAACGAAGTTAGCGGGAGCAGGTATAGTTATACCCAAGCTTCGAGAGAGAGTATCCATCCCACTGGGGAGGTATGCTAGTGTCTTCCAAGCAGAAGTGTGCGCGATAACGAGGTGCGCACAGATCATTAGAGAAGGAATGCAACAGACTGGAAGGGTAGTGATATACACGGACAGTCAGGCAGCACTGAAGGCACTGAGTAAGGCAACGGTAACTTCCGCCTTAGTGAAAGAATGTAAGGAAGAGCTTAATAAGTTAGGAGAAAACCCAGGTGTCACGTTGGCGTGGGTGCCAGGGCATCAGGGGATAGCGGGAAATGAGAAGGCAGATGAACTGGCTAGGGAGGGAGCGGGAAGGGAGTTTGTAGGCCCAGAACCGGTCCTTCCTTTCTCGGCTCAGGTCACAAAGGGGGTCATAGAAAGGCTAAAAGAACAAGAAGGGGAAAAAGAATGGAGGGAAGCATCTGGATGTAGACAGACAAAGATGATGATAGAAGGTATGGATCATAAAAGAACCAGGTATCTGCTGAAACTGGGTAAGAGCAACCTGAGAATGTTGACAGGTATCATAACCGGTCATAACACTCTAAATAGACACTTAAAGATAATAGGTATTAGCAACGACGCTTCCTGCCCACACTGTGGGGAGGAAGAAACCAGTAAGCATGTACTAGCGGAATGCTCCATGTACGCGGCACCGCGGTTTGGAGTATTCGGCAGAGATGTGTTAGAGGAGAGGGAATTGAGGGATGTCAACCTTAAAGATGTCCTTCTGTTCTGCAGGATCACAAGAAGAATGGAAGAATGTGATGTGGGAATGCTGCCGGGACAGTAACCCTAAGCTCCAACCTTAGGGAATGGGGCTGAATGAACGCGACGAGCGATCGACTGCCCGCCTGCTTCCGGCCAGGCGTCCCTACACAACATCAACATCAACATCAGGCCGTCTCGAGGCGACGGCAGTCAATATAGGTTACATTTTCGCCGTCGGCTATTTACGTTCGCGGTAAACAACGCACTAATTTTTGCAATTTATTTGGCAAGTGCGGGAGGAACCATTTTGGACGTCTCTAGGCGTTCCTGGTAAAGGACAGGTATATGCAGTCCGGATACTTGCTCTTGCTGAGTCAAAGTATTTTACGGACAGCTAAGCTCCTCGCACTCCGTCTGCCACGCCGTGTTACTAGGTAGGCAGATGTTTACCTAGTATCGGAACTTCTTGAAGAGCGGGTGCTTGTTGGCCGCGTTCCGCCGCTCGAGGTAGAGCGCGTCGTCGGCGCCGGCCAGCGAGGCCAGGCTGCCGGCCGCGCGCCGCGCGCCGCCCACCGCGCCCTCGCGCTCCTCCTCGCACTCCGTCTGCCACGCCGTGTACTAGGTAGGCAGATGTTTACCTAGTATCGGAACTTCTTGAAGAGCGGGTGCTTGTTGGCCGCGTTCCGCCGCTCGAGGTAGAGCGCGTCGTCGGCGCCGGCCAGCGAGGCCAGGCTGCCGGCCGCGCGCCGCGCGCCGCCCACCGCGCCCTCGCGCTCCTCCTCGCAATCCGTCTGCCAGGCCGTGTACTAGGTAGGCAGATGTTTACCTAGTATCGGAACTTCTTGAAGAGCGGGTGCTTGTTGGCCGCGTTCCGCCGCTCGAGGTAGAGCGCGTCGTCGGCGCCGGCCAGCGAGGCCAGGCTGCCGGCCGCGCGCCGCGCGCCGCCCACCGCGCCCTCGCGCTCCTCCGCGCAATCCGTCTGCCAGGCCGTGTACTAGGTAGGCAGATGTTTACCTAGTATCGGAACTTCTTGAAGAGCGGGTGCTTGTTGGCCGCGTTCCGCCGCTCGAGGTAGAGCGCGTCGTCGGCGCCGGCCAGCGAGGCCAGGCTGCCGGCCGCGCGCCGCGCGCCGCCCACCGCGCCCTCGCGCTCCTCCGCGCAATCCGTCTGCCAGGCCGTGTACTAGGTAGGCAGATGTTTACCTAGTATCGGAACTTCTTGAAGAGCGGGTGCTTGTTGGCCGCGTTCCGCCGCTCGAGGTAGAGCGCGTCGTCGGCGCCGGCCAGCGAGGCCAGGCTGCCGGCCGCGCGCCGCGCGCCGCCCACCGCGCCCTCGCGCTCCTCCTCGCACTCCGTCTCCGACGCCGCCAGCACCTAAGGCCATACGAGTTAGTGATCCAAATTCGTTTCCAGTTGACGCGACGAGTCCTACACGGCTCCGATTAACCCATCGTATTTGAACGTATGCTGATAGACGGATTCGCATTAAGGCATTTGAGTCTATAAGTTTAGCCTCAGTTTTAAATGTCAAGGTCATTCTTTGGTTAGCTAGTTTTGACATCCGCATACGAGGGGTTAATGTACGGCCCAGTAATCCGTGTCCACTACACTATCTGTCACTTTTTATTAAATGCATAATGAGAGAAAGATACGTGGACGCGGTTTACTGGGCCGATTGCAGAGTCGTGTGGAGCCGATCACACGACTCTGCAATCGTCATTTGTCTCCAAAGTTTAGGCGAAAGCCACGTCGACACGTCATGCGTTTGCAAGTTTTGCGTTTTTCGCAGTCGCAAGCAGCGTCGCGTCAATGTGACTTCCGTTTTAAGTCAGTTGTGGGAACTAATTAATATTTTATTCATCCATAGTTGGCACTCGTATACCTTCGTGTCTAGCATAAGACCGTGCGCGAGCT
Source organism: Epinotia ramella (assembly GCA_947578815.1). NCBI lineage: Eukaryota > Metazoa > Arthropoda > Insecta > Lepidoptera > Tortricidae > Epinotia > Epinotia ramella. Next base: position 12,286,864 of record OX388210.1, read on the forward strand.
GGGAGCGGTTCAATCGTCGTAACAGCGCCATCTTTTGGTGTCAAGTGGACGCCCCATGGCGGCGATGACAACCAGTATATTTTTGGGGGCAAAATATAGCAAAAACTACTGAACCGATTTTGATGAAACTTTCTAATATTGTATTTTAGACCTCAGAATAGGATATAGCGTGGCGTTTTTTTAGATATAATTTCTTCAGAGGGTGATATATATATATAAGGTTCGAAACATTGTATGGGAGTTTATTTATTTTTTAAGATAGAGACTTGAAACTTCGTAAAAAGGTTCTTTAATGAAATACAAGAAAACCAATTTCATCGTTTTTGCCAGTTCATACTAGAGACTTGAAACTTTGTAAAAAGGTTCTTTAATGAAATACAAGAAAACAAAGGACAATGGGCATAACTGGTCCAAGAGCCTACGCGGATAAGAATAATGCCAAACGATAGAGATATTTTTTCTCTCCAAATAAAACTAAACACGGTTAAAATCCATCCCAGAGTTTTTTTTTTATTAAGAATTTTTATTCGTTGTAATAACTTGATATTGACATAGGTACTTAATATTATTGTCAATGCAACGTCGCTTTGCGTGTTTTTTTTCCCCATCCTGACGTGTCCGTCTTCGTGGTCAGAACTTCGTGGTTCGTGGACAGGAGTTCAAAAGTCTGTGCATCGGTCAGTATGTCTTTGGAGGGCCAGCGGGGGCGGGGAGAGCGAGGGCGTGGGACAGCGCGTTCCTCTCGCGAGGAAGATCGCGCCCTAGGGGAGCAAGAACGCGATTTCCTGACGTCTAAGTCCACTGCGGGAGGGCCTGAGGGTGATGCGAGTCAGCGATTGCGGGGGTAGGGGGTCGCATGGGAGCCGACTGGGCCGAGTCTCTAACCTCGCCGTTGAGAGCCAACTTGAGCCGTTGATTCTCAGCGGCGAGGCAGTCGATTTCGACCTGCATTGCCCGCATGGCTTCCTCCATCCTCGTGATCCTGTCTTGCATCTCCATCCTACTTTGGTCTGTCGCCGCTAAACACTTTTCCCACGCCTAATCGGAACCGGAAGGCTATCCTGGTGTCGGTGTCGAGTCTTGTCCACTTGTGCGCCATGTCAGTGTCAAGTATGTGTCCTAACACGAAGGGAGAGAGTCAGAGTGACCGCAGTACTGGGCTTCGTGATGGTACCTGGCCTCCCACATAGCGACTTCGTTGGCACCGTTAGGATCCGTCACTGGCAGCCACAACTTTATCTACCAGTCACTAGATGGCATATGCTGTACACGTTTATGTAGAAAAAATTACAGTACAATTGTTGATGTTGCTTCAGTTTTTCGATCACAAAAACTACTAAACGCATTTTTAAATAACTTCCCTTAAAGCTTACAAAACTTTACCTGATGATAATCTACTATTTATAAAGATAAAAAAATGACATGACAATTATACAATAGGCATGATGACAGTAATTGAAAATTACTAAAATATGGTATTTTCTTAGTGAAAATTTAATCATAGAATTCGAAAAATGCTCATATTTTTTTATTAAGTAAGAGATTATTATTTATTTTGATAAAATTAAACTGAAAAATACGGACGTCCGCCATGATATGTTAAACACCAATCAGAGCGCATGACGTCACACTCGTATAAACAAATACCCACGAACTTATATAAGTACATACTGGACTTTGCCATTCAGACAATGTTTTGAAACAAGAAAAAAAGCGGCCAAGTGCGTGTCGGATCACGCACAACGAGGGTTCTGTGCCTATTAAAAAGGTCGTATCGTTACTGAAATCTTACGGCATTTATGTCCTTTTCTTTAAGGAAGGCAGTTTTTTAGAAATATCTCAAAAACCTTTGAACCGATCTTGTTCAAAACAATTTTCGCTGAGAGAATTTAATAAGCCCTATGAGCATGATTTTTTTCATATTTTTAAAATACACAGTTCAAAAATTAGAGGGGGGGGACACAATTTTAGTGACTTTCGAGGAGATTATCTCAGACTCTATTCACCTAATCAAAAGAATTGCTGATAAACCTTATATTTATTTTGAAAGGCCTATCGATTGATGTGCCACACGTGGGCTTGCAATGCAAAAAAAATTGCCTTTCAGTTTTATGTATGGAGTGCACCCCTAAAAACATTTTTTTTAGTAATTTAGTTACAAAACTATGTAGCGGTTAACAAAATACACCTATCCTGAAAATTTTATTCAAATACACCTTATAGTTTTCGAGTAAAATGCCTGTGACATACGGACGGACAGACAGACAGACAGACAGACATGACGAATCTATAAGGGTTCCGTTTTTTGCCATTTGGCTACGGAACCCTAAAAATGACCTTGAATGACGTCACGTCTTTCTGTCATCTCTTTCTTTTAGGGTGTCCATTATTCTGAATACGCTAGGAATAACTGACGAATTTTAAGATACTTGATACTCATATAATATGTAAATTATTCTCATTACATCATCCTACTACCTAGGATGAATAAATAATTTTGAATAAATTTGAATAAGTAAAATGAATAATAATTATACAAATTAAACTGTATTATTACAGACTATAATTAAAATTGTCATGATACAATCTGTCAAAATGATACAATTTTGCTCCTTTCAATACGAAGAAATACCACGCACGAGGACGGAATGGTCACCCCAGTAATAAGATTACACATTTTTTATCAGCCTATAATGTTAGTGTTTACTTACAAAATGAACAATACACACTTACTATGATCGAAATAAACCTATCTGAACGGTATTTGCATAGAATCTAACAAGTTTCACTCTGATTTTAGATCCAAATTGATTGCTAGTAGAACCGCCGATATTTTCGTGAAATGGCCACTTACCTGTAAAATTTAATAGCTGAATTCGGTCTCTAAGTACTTCCTCAGAGCGTCATTATACAAGACAATAACCATTTTGCGATTAAATTGTAGCAAAGGGTTTATTTCACGAAATAAACTTTCGATATGGTAAAATCTGTTTTGACATAACAGCCATATTTTTGAATTAGTATTGCCATAACAAGCAGTACAAGCATACCGTCAAAGTTAGGATTTTGACTGCGTTGGTATTTTTGGAGTGATATTTAGAAAAGTCATAACATTTTAATTTCAGTAAATTAATTTTAATTTGCATTTAATTTAGTGAAATTATAACAAAATGATGATAACCGTATAGCGTAGAGCACGTCTTTATAAAAATGTCGCACTGTTTGTTTTTCAAGTTGTAGCAACACATCACAAAACTAGAAAGAGATGACGGAAAGACGTGACGTCATTCAAGGTAGGTCATTTTTTTCTGATTTCAAAACATTCTTGAATGGCAAAGTCCAGTATGTCTATAAGTTCATGGTTTATACAAATGTGACGTCACTCGGGACGCCATGACACTGACAAGCGTTTTAGCGCCAATTTTAAATTTAAAAACTAAAATGCATTTTTTTCCTACTTAACTGTTATTTTCTCTAGAAAAATCTTATTCGTTGTACACTAGACAGCATAAGTGCATGGTCAAGTCGCAAACTGTTTCCCTTGACGCGCTTGCTAACGCCATCTATGTGCACGACGTGTAATATCATTATAGATGTAAATGTAAACCTCAGAGGATCGGCATAGTTTCACTAGATGGCGCTGTTAACACAGATGGAAACAAAAACTAATTCCTCATCTTGGATATAATTATATTTTTCTTGGGTTATTATTTTTCCTATATTATACTGTCAAGTAATCTTGCCAACGCATTATCGATCGATAATGGCGGTATTATGACGCAATTTGGAATGTGCTTTCTATTTATGTGCTACCTTTGTGCATTTATTTTTCTTGCGATGTTTCCGATTCACTACTAGTGAATATCCAAACAATTCCAAAAACACTTCTTTCCCAACATTTTTTTCGTTGGGTGCGGGATTTGAACCCGCGACTCTAAAGCTAGGTCGACAGTTACTTGCCTCGTTAGCCACTCGACCATCGGTTCAATTGACTAGGCAGTCGAAATTCATCATAAGTTTATTTTGCTGCTCAGATATTAATCCATTACGACTATGATTAGTATAATAATCGATGAGGGTAGACGAATGATTCAAAACTACCATACTTATTCGTTTTTATCACAAAGATGTTACATGTTCGTTCGTAGACCTACTTCAGCTGTGTTATTCATATTTTTTTTGGATATCATGAATATTAAAACTAGTTTTCTATGTAATATTGATCTAGTTAAAAGGTCGCAAATATTTGCGATATATAAAGAAGCTACAGAAACTGATCTAAACGTAAGTCGTTATTTTTACATGTTTGTGATATAATTATCTACTATAAGTAACTACTACTTAACTATCATACATTTTTCTGATGATTTATTTACGTATAATATTGTTGCAGCTAAAAAAAGGTATGAGCAAAAGGAAACGTCTCTGCTACACCGACAAAGAACGGCCACCAGCCATGGTAATGGACTACAAAGAAAATGATTTTGAATCGACAAGGCATTTCGTTGATTTATTGCACACAAGTGTGGACTGTTCGAGGTGTCTCCATAAAGAGGAGGGTTTATACTATCATGGGCATGCTGTTAAACCCTTGCTTACAGAGAAGCACATAAAACAGCAATTTGATACAATTTGGACACTGGACTAAATGTCATGTTTAGTGACGAGAAGTGAGAAGTGTTTAAATCTATTCAAAAGGACAATATAAGTTCACGTTCAGTGATCACGTAGTGCCTAACATGGAATCTGGTGGTATACCTAACTGTGAACATGAAAGGTTTGAAGAAAGACAGACCGGGTTATATATAAACAAGTGACAAAAGTAACATATGAGTAGCATATTGTTTTCATCATGCTTTTTTAACCCTATAGATACTATTAGTAATAGATGTGTTAAGTTAAGGAAAATTATTATTAAACAACATAATCATGTTAATTAACGAGATCGAGTGACATAGATAACCGTGGAATCCTACCATTATAATCTATGAAATATATGGTCGTCTAGTATCAATAATAAAAGCCTTAGTGAACTGTAAGATTGTCCCGTATTTTATTATTATTTTAAATGTCATTAACACAAATGGCGGGTTTATTTACTTACTTAAAAGCTTACTTATAGATTTGGCTAACACCAGAATGCGTTCGCCTGATATATATGTTATCATAACCCGGTCTGAAATTATTAATAAAATTGTCAATAGGTTTTATTTTTATTGGGGTAAAGCTTCAATCTTTTTCCGATTTTCGGAAATGAAACTTAAGCTACATATAACCTCGATAACATGTTAGAAAGTGGCTAATTCACTAATACTATTAACAAAAACTTCTGTTAACAGTGTTGCTGCTAACGGAAGGCCAGAAAACAAGGTTGTAATTTGGCCTATGATATGGCTGTCTGAAGTGAAGAGTGAAAAAGTGAAGTGAATTAAATCCAGTCAACAGGGCCATTTAAGTTTATAGTGTTATAATAATACGCGCCGTCATAATGGTCGCGTAGTTCCTAATATAGAAAAAGTGCAGATGCTGTCGGTCAAAGAGTACGGATTACGTTAAGATTTATATATTCTATAAACCGGGTTATCCTAAATAAATTAAAAATATATATATTGTTTCAGTAGGTAATAGGTATTAATATGCCGTTTGCTTTCTTTTTTATATTCCTTTACTATTTAAAATGTGATGATATTTCATAAGATCAAACAAGTGTAAGTAACGGTGAAAGACCAAATAAAATTATTATGATTATTTTCAAATCAATAACACAATAATTCATGGTTTGAACGCTCACATATAGGTATAGATATACTATGGCAATTAACACCTTAATGCGTTCTGCTGATTTGAATGTTAGATAACCCGGTTGTAAGTTAATATTGTCAATATTATATTTATTGGGGTGAAGCTTCAATCTTTTTCCAATTATGGAAATGAAACTTAAGCTATTACCTCAATAAAAATGTTACAAAGTTGCTAGGTAACTATTATTATGTAGTATTATAAAATTGCTTTAACAGAACTGTAGTGAACAAAATAAACATATTGAAACATAAAATGCTGTTTTAATTATTTAAGTTATGAATATATAATTTTCTTTATGACTAATATTTGTATATAAAGCACTTTCATCTATAGGAATAGAACAAATATAAAAAGATACAAAAACATAAACCTCCCATTACCTGGGATTCGAACCTCGACAGTTCTAGGCCGCTGAGCCTAGAGAACATGTCTTAATCCATTGAGCTATCTCAACATTATAGGTAATGGTGGAAATATAGCATTCAAATACCAGTGGTATCGCACTTAAATACAGCTATTATAAATTAGCATTTACCAGCCTTGTTAATAGTTATACTAATATGAGAATATTTCTGGTGATAACAAACAGGTGTCAATTTATAGGTATTTAATGTGCCTAGTAATGTGCTTATTTTCTGCGGTATGTCTAAATAGTAGCGCCAACAACGCCATCTAGTTTAATTATTGCGCACCACGTGCAACTATGTGAGCAGCAGACGTCAAACAATGCAAGCGAAACTGAGCCGTAAGGTGTCCATGCATTATTGCAGCCGATAGTACATAATAAATGTTTCTAAACATTTTAAAACAGTTTTTCAAAATGTTTCATCATGCCTATTACCTACAATGCAATACAATACTCTTTATTGCACTTCACATATACAAAACACAGTTAGGTACTATTAAATAAAGTACCTAAGTTGAAGCCTGTGTAATACTTTAAATTTAAGTTAGCTACTGGTCACTAGATGGCGAAAGGTGTTTCACGTTTCCCGTGTTATTTTTGTAGCGAACGTAACCGTTTGATAAGACGCATTAAAATAAATAATAAATAAGCGGATTTATTCATCATCAAATTGTACATTTATAGAATACCTACTAGCTTCCGCCCGCGACTTTGTTTGCGTGGACCCGGGATAAAGCTATCCTATATTTTAATCCAAGCTATAAACTATCTTCGTGTAAAATTTCATCCAAATCGGTTGAGCCGTTTAAGCGTCATTGAGTAACAAACATCTAAACATCCAACCATCCAAACTTTCCCATTTATAATATTAGTAGGATTAATTATCCTTTACTTTATATTTTATCAATTAAATTTTCAATTTGTTGGTAAACTTCAGCACAATTCTATCACCGTAACGAAAATCGTGAATAAACCTCATTCATTAAACTATTTAATCGTATGGTATGGTATGGTATTACTTTTAACCGCCGACGCAAAGAGAGGGGTGTTATAAGTTTAACGTCTGTGTATCTGTGTATCCGTATCGTAGCTCCCAAACGGATGGACCGATTTGAATGCGGTTTTTATCGGTCGAAAGCTGATGTGATCCCGAGTGTTCTTTTTTCAGTGACTATTCACTTAATCAAAAAAAATGATGAAAAACCTTATATTTATTTTGAAAGGCCTATCGATTGATGGTGCCACACGTGGGCTTGCAATGAAAAAATTTTTTTTGACTTTCAGTTTTATGTATGGAATGGAGTGGACCCCTAAAAACATTTTTTTTTGTAATTTAATTACAAAACTATGTAGCGGCTAACAAAATACACGTATCCTCAAAATTTTATTCAAATACACCTCATATATCATAATAAACTTTTGCTATAACGTGAATACAGCATAGAAACGAATATCATGTAATTTCATACAACATTTTCGTTTTTATGCATCGGAATATTATGAAAACTGATAATTATGTTTTATGAACTTACGCTAAGTGTTATTTATTATACAATTTGTTTTCATGCAACTTAATAATCACTTATACAAGTTGAAGTTATGATATTCGTTTACATGGAAAATTAAATTATAGAAATTGTTTTTATACAAATCATTACACACCCGCGCGAGCTAGATAGACCATCCATCTCTTTCTAATTAGAACACTTAGAAAGAGACGGATGGTATATAACGCTCGCGAGAGACCTCGTACTGTATATATTTTCTGCCTTATTACAAGGGAATAAGTTTAAAGCTGTAAAAATATCCTTGACGTCGACCATACGCCTCAGATTTATTTTTCCCATTTATAACTGACTAGACGTGCCCGCGGTTCCACTGAATGAATTATATGAATGTATTTGTCACAATTGTATTACGAGTATGTTCATGAGCCCTGATTAGCAACGTAACGATAATATGGAAATAACAAAAGAGTATATATTTTAAAGAAATAATGTCTTATCTCTAATAAATTGACCGCTTGTCTATAAATTGCCCTCGGAATATTCATTGTAGGCAGATATTAGACTATCATAGAAACATAGAGAGATATAGAGAGATGAAGGACCTGGAGACGGGGGCACTGAAACTCAAAGAAAGTATTATGCAAGCCTATCATAAGGCATGTCCCGAAAGGCTGGTAAAAGCAGGGAAGGGACAGCCATGGTGGAACAAGGGACTTAGTAAGTTAAGAAAGAGGACGCGCCGAGCTATGAGGGTCGCCTTAAAGAAGGATGACACTGATAGTTGGGATGCATATAGAGGTGAAGAATGAGTACACCAGACAAAGAGAGAAGGCCAGCCGCGATGGGTGGAGAAGGTTCACAGAAGAAATACGAAGCTATGCTGAGGGGGCACGGGTAGTGAAACTGCTTGCGGGAGAGCGAACGTGTCAACTCGGTAGCCTAAGAGTAGAAGGAGATCTGATCACGGACCCGGGCGAAATCCTTGGAACTATGCTGAGATCTCACTTTCCAGACTGTGAAGAAAAAGCAGAAGAAGAGGCTGAGCCGGGTATACCGGACTGGGGGGCTGCGGAGGGAGCGGTGAAGGAGGAGATGGTGGAGCGGGCGATCAAATCCTTCGCTCCCTTCCAGGCAGCAGGACCGGACGGAATACTCCCGGTGCTATTGCAGACAGGGTATGAACATATAAAAGAGAGTCTAGCAAGACTATACAGAGCAAGCATTGCCTTAGGCTACATCCCGAAGGCATGGAGACAAGTGAGAGTGGTGTTTCTACCGAAACCGGGAAAGTAATCATACCATGAAATCCTTCAGGAGCATAAGTTTATCATCATTTATGCTAAAGACGTTGGAGAAAATGATAGATAAATCGATAAGAGAGAAAGTGGAATGCGGAAAACCCATTACATGGGAATCAACATGCATACATGGCAGGATATCAACGGAGACCGCCCTGCATAACCTAGCGATCAGGGTGGAAATAGCGCTAGACACTAAGCAGTATGCACTAGGCTGCTTCTTCGATGTGGAGGGAGCCTTTGACAAGGCAACCTTTGCGGCGGTGGAGAACAGTCTTGACAGAGAAGGAATCGATCGGGCAATAGCGAGATGGATAGGCAGAATGTTAAAAGATCGAGACATAACAGCGGAGCTACGGAAAACGCGGCTAAATCGATATCCATTGTGTTTACACTTATATGACCTTAGGTGTAATATGCAAACATAGACCACTATCATATAAAAAAATGATCCTAGACTTTGACAGATATGAACTTCTATGATAAGTATATGATACTCTAATATCGGCCTAAGCAGGGCTTAAGGTATTATTAGAGACCAAATGCGTCTACTTAAACGTAAGGTATTAAGCGAGACCGATCCGAACGTCAGCCGAAACATTTCCGAACAATGGCCGACGGTTCAAATTGTCAATGTTATCGAGATTTCATGACGTGATTGTAGAACAGCAGAACCGGGAGTCTTTATGCTCTTATTCTAAGGTAATATCCAGAAAAAATATTCTACAATTTATTTCTCGTGTTACTTGCGTTGTTTTTGAGAAGCGTGACGCCGGAGATCGTGTTTTTTGTAAGGCGCTATCTCGCTCATTCCTTCGTGTTTTATCGCGTTCTGGTTTTTCGATTTTATATAATAGATGGGGACGAATGGGAGTTACTTTGACACATGAATATTTCCGAGTTTGATCTGGACGAGGATACTGACCTGCTGTAGCAGCAGCCCTTGCTCCTCTCGTGTGCCGTAGTATAGATCTGGCTCCGTGTCCATGCCTTTCAGTTCAGTGATTACCTGTTCCACACAGTAGATCATTATTAATATTATAAGTCAATATCACACGTAAAATATATATATGTACAATTCCTATTCTACATTAATGATATAATACCTACATATTATACAGCAGTAACACAACTCGCCGAAAATTATTATTTCAATTTGTAGACAAGCGGGCAATTTATTACAGCTAAGACATTATTTCTTTAACTTCCCTAAACAATACTTACCAAACCTAATGAGTTCAATAAGATAATATAAAAAAATGGTACCAACACTTTGTGGAACAAGAGGCGGTACATAGAGTCGTGTCAGATATTTATGCGTGCTATGTTGTGGCAGATGTTATTGCTGGTGACTGTACCTACAGGTATATAATAGTGAATATACCTACCTTTTCCACAGGCCAGGGGAATTTAAATCTGAAGTCAATGTCATAAAGACGCAGAGATTTTCTTCTCATTTCATCTGTACTGGATGTTTACCTTGTAACTGTAACCTTGGTTGACAAGAAACCGTTGTCGTTTCCTGCTGTAAGCCATTTCCAGGGTGTCCTGAGAGACCAGAGTGTAGAAGAAGGCATTGTATTCTTCTGCAATGGCTCCTTTCTTAGCTCTTAAAATACGACCTGAAATTATAATCATAATGTAAACTATTATTTGAAGTCCCCAGTCTTAAAATAGTGTTAATGTAAATGGCACGGGCCTTCTTTTGAGAATAAAGATTCTATAAACCGAATATTTAAGCGATACGGGTCGTTGTCAGCTCAACTGCCACGTTGTTTTTAAACGGAGCAGATTTATGTCGTCGTTTACCGCACCGCAATTATCCGGTTTAAGCACTCGCGCTTTAGCGAGCGGTGTGCGCTTACTTATATTATAGCTATCTCATTGTAACAGATGTCTCTGCCGCTAGTTTTAAAACCAGTGTGAAAGAGGGCTAAAATGATGACTGACTATTTGACAACAGTGAAAATAATTTGTTTTCTCAAACATGCTCGGAAATGTACGCGTTAATATCACGAAATGAAGACGTGAAGTTTCTTGTTTATGGCTCCCTACATTACTTCTTGGCCTTACGCCAAGAAGTAATGTATGAAAACCCTAAGTAAAAGCATTATTGTCCGCTACTCTAACTTTTTAAATTTGCTTACTAATATTAAACTGACAAAGGAAAATTTACATACTGCCAACCAACACTAGACACTGTAAGCATACTTGCTTCATAAAAAAAAAAAAAAATCTATGGTACTATACTTTATGTGCGGTTAAACATGGTGCTCGAACGGCTTGTTCAAATGGCATGTTTAAAAAATAAAAAAGGCGCAAATTACCTATTATTTAATTGATTACCTAGTATTTATTTTGATTTTAATATTTCCTCACATCGTTTGAGAAAAGTACTATACAATCCTCGGCCGGAACAGGGATTGCTGGACTCGTTGTATCCGGCCTCGTCTACGACTCGGCCGTCTACCCCAATCTCGTCCAGCAATCCCTTACTTCACGGCCTCTGCAGTAATCTACTATTATCATTAGCAACATATAAAAATGACGAAAATACTGGGAAACTATCAATCTTTCATTTAAGTTGTCAATTTTAAGATTTTTAAATTCATAATAACTAATAATAAGGACGTTGTTTGATTGTGACGTCACAAGCCTGTTATCGCTACAAATTCTATACTAACGAAGCGTTTATGACGTTTCATTAAAAGGAGCTAATTTGACTTTTGTCAAATAGCGAATTATGCGAGGGTCGGCCCATATTGCACAAATCATATTCAAATCACGAAACAGCGCTGAGAACAAAAATAAAAACAAAGGAATAGTTACCTAATCGTTGCGCCTCCTGCCGCCTGGAGCCGCCGTGCGACGAGATCTGAATCAGCACATTAGCCTCCGGCAGGTCGAAGCTCGTGTCCGCGACCTTGCTCACGAATATCGTGTTCACTTTGTGGTTGAACTTGAAGTTCTGCAGGATCTGTATCCGCTCGCTCTGCGACGTGGGCCCGTAGATGTAGGGCTTGTTCATCTTGACGGCGTAGTGGCGCAGGGCGAACACGTTGTCGGAGAACACGATGGTCTTGTCGCCGCGCCGCTCGTGGTAGCGGATGAGGAACTGGCACGCGCGGAACTTGGACGGGTTCATCACGTATAGGAGCATCTTTTTGTTTATTCTGCAGAAATTATTGTATAGTTTATACGAAGCACGTAACAACAAGGAAGGGGCAACACAAAGATAGTATTGGGTAAAAGCATAGCGTAACGAAATCAAAACCGCAGTTTCGTAAATAGTAGCAATCAAAAATTATTCATGCTTCGGAAACTGACCCTTCATACGAAATGGTCGCAGGGGAACCAAATAATAATATGGGATATCAAAAATAGTGTGAGTGAACATCAACTCAGTGACAGTGCAGTATGAAATCAATTCGTACTTCATTTGGTTGTTGTATGTGTTGAAAAAAGGCATATAGAGCTAAGAAAGTCTGCACCAGTACCTAGAAGCCTAAGTATTCTAGGTAGATATAGGTATCGAGGCGTGTATACGCCTCCCTAAGGCGTTGTAAGAGGGAAACTGGTTGAAAGATTTGTCGACCGAGCAGATTGTTCTGATAGCTCAGTTGGCTAGAGAGGCCGCGTATTATACCTGAATGACAGGCTTCGGGTGATATTTTTATTTATTTTCCCCTTTCATTAGAAATGTATAAGTTTCGTTAATAGCCTGTAATGAGCCTGCTTATACTAAATTAGCTTGTAGAGTTACGGCCTTATTCATAAACGTACTACAAGCCTGTTTTAACTAAAATGGCGTTAAAATTCGTTTGTCCTATCTGTCACTTTGACATTTGCGTTCGTAAGAAAGGGACAGAGCACATTTTATTTAGCAGAGGCATTTTAAGTTTTATGAATAAGGGGGTTAGTGTTATTTAAACTAGCAGACTCACTTCTGTATGAGGTACTCGCGGTAGAACTCGGGCGTCATGGGGCACCAAACCTCGGCGCACTGCACGCGCGCGATGTACCCGTTGGCCTGCAGCTCCAGCCAGTTGGCCTCGTACAGCTTGGGCCCGATCAGGAAGTTCAGGTCGGCGATCTTGTCGTCCTCACGAAGCAGCGTTGCCGTTAAGCCTGAGGTAAGGGCATTAGTTATTAAGGCAGTAGTAGCACTTGGCAGGATCGCCGTGTGATGTTAGTTATTGAAACAACCTAATATAAATCCCCAGTCGTCCGAGCGCGCGAGTCGTCGTGCGTCTCGCTCCTCCGCGCGTCGAGGCGGAGCCAGTGTGTCGTACCATGCGATTTTTCTATACAAAATCAAGATTCTACATACAAAGTTAAAAAACACATCAACGGAGGCCGCTGCGAGAGTGTGACGACCGCCTAACAGGTACACACCGAGCTTGGCGTGCGAGTGCACGATGGTGAGCACGCGCCGGAACATCTTGGCGGGGATGGTGTGCACCTCGTCGAGCACCAGGAGTCCCCACTCCTGCGCCTGCAGCCACTTCATGGTCTGCTCGGCCTCCCACGAGCGCCGCTGCCCGTGCGTGATCATGGAGTACGTGGTCACCAGGATGCCGGCGCCCATCGGCTTGTCTTTCGCTTCTGATGTAAATCTGTAGGGAACACGGGTCGGGTATAAATTCATTATCGTTTCGCCAACATTTCAGGGCTCAAGATGGTCACGTTTATCGATGTGGAATTTTCACAAAGATTTCGTTTATGTTAATCAGTAATTCCTTTCGCACTTAGTTCAGGCTAGAAATAAATTTTTCACATCAGCTACTCGGATAAGGGCTTTTTTTTCCCTGCTAGAAGGGATCAAAGTGGCACTTTTCTGTTCCAGGACATATTGTTGCCAGAATAAAAAAAAAAATCCCAATCAATACATGACGATAGTATATAAATATAAACATAATCGATTACTTATTTTTTATAATCGATTACTTGCATATATTTTTTTGTCTTATAAAATATTACGAAACGTATTAAAATACCGCAATATTGGAATGCAGCAGCAAGTTTGTACATATGAGGCTATAAATAAATAATTAAAAACGGCTTACAGCTTAACACTCTCATAATCATAGTAGATTAAAATACATGTGTTTTATTACTGACATATTTTTATCCTCATAGGTGATGTGAAAAGCAGTATGAGTCACACGGAAGCAAAATTATTTCCACCTTGGGCGTGAACACTTGAATCCCTCACTACGCTCAAGATTCCACGTTAGAATCTTATATTCTGGAATCCTTCGCTTCATTCGGGATTCAATCTACGCCCTCGCCGTAAATATGCCATTTTGCCCCCTTGTGACACAATCTACTATTTGCTCATCGGCAGAGTTGTGACATATTTGAAATACTTGTATTTAAAATACAAATACAAAATACAAAATACGTATTTTGGATTTTGTACTTAAGTACTTTTTTTTTAAAGTATTTTGTATTTTATTTGAAATACTATTCGAGACGTATTTTGTATTTGTAAAATGGTTTGTAAAATACAAAATACTTTTTTATTCTTAGCCTCTTTTTTCTAAAGCATTCCGCGATTCAGTAAAAACATAAAATGGCCACTAGTGGTGCAGCAGCTTTGAAAGTCTATGCGCAAAATGACAGATGAAACAAAACGCATATAAAACCTGAGGGGCTACCGCGAAGTGAAAAAGAACTTCGTTCGAGTATCTCCTTCTCTGTCGCTCGAATTAGCAAGTGCAACAGAGAGGGAGATGCACGAACGAAATTCGTTTTCGTTTCGCGGTAGCCCCTCTGACCAATAATATATGAGGGACCCCTCTTGACAATCCTCAAAGTCACTGTTACGTTTTTCAGTGTTGGCAGCTATTTCATTATTTCTGTGTTGTTCGCTCGAAATGTCTTTAAAAAATTGCCAAAACAAATTGTATTTAAACAATATGCCGTGTAGGCAATAAATAATACGTTATTTTAACGATTCGTATTTAAGTGATTATGAATGTATAAATGTATAAATGACAAATAAAAATACAGAAATAGAAAAATATATTTATAAAAAACCGGTACGTAAACAGGACTACAAAAAAGATGTCATTGTGGGCATTGTGGCAAGTATGTAATATAAATATAAGCTTCGATCATATCATAAGTTAATTTGGTCGTTTTGTGTGCTAATTGACATTTAAATCTATTCTATGTTAATAAAAATCTTTAGATTTCAAAATTGTTTACTGTACAACTATAATAATAGTAAAAACATTTAAATCGGACTGTGACTTTTTTTTATTTAGCACCATTTTTTTAAGACTGCACGTTTTTAGTACATTTCGACATAGTTTTAGCACTAAATGAAATTCAGAGTTGGCAACACTGTTTACATGTCATTACGCCGTACGCGCCTTTTCCATTTCATTTTGCCTCGGTTACGTTTTATATCTAACCTAACGCCGACAGTTACTATTTATTAATACAAGTAGTGTTTATATTGTATTCAAGTGAATGGGTCTGCGAATCGGCAAATGGCCACTAGAGGCGCTGCAACTTTGAAAATCAATGTGCAAAATTACAGTTAAAACAAAATGAACGTTATTATCTGTGAAACATGACTTTACGCTTCGCTTTTTACCGAGATTGACTTCGATTGTGTTTCGATTACTTTTTGAAAGTATTTTATTTGAATAAAGTATTTTGAAAATACCTATTTTGTATTTAGTATTTAAATACAAAAAGCAAAAGTATTTTGTATTTTGCATTTGAAATACTAAATTAGAGAAGTATTTGTATTTTGTATTTAAATACTTTTTTAAAAGTATTTTGTACATCTCTGCTCATCGGCCATTGGTAGGGAAACAATGGTAAAATGTTTTTTCTCCGATATGCTCGGAAATGTTCGCCTTACCGCAAAATTAGTACGTGAAGTTCCTCGTTACTGACGAACGCGAAATTTGTAAAGTTAATAGTCATTCATTACTGTACAGTTTTAGCGGCTAGGAAAGTGTACGAAATTTCGTTACTGTATACTTTTTAGGGTTCCGTAGCCAAATGGCAAAAAACGGAACCCTTATAGATTCGTCCTGTTTGTCTGTCCGTGCGTATGTCAAATCGATAGGCCTTTCAAAATAAATATAAGGTTTCTCAGCAATTTTTTTGATTAAGTGAATAGAGTCAGAGATAATCTCCTCGAAAGTCACTAAAATTGTGTCCCCCCCCCTCTAATTTTTGAACCGTGCGTTTTAAAAATATGAAAAAAATCATGCTCATAGGGCTTATTAAATTCTCTCAGCGAAAATTGTTTTGAAAAAGATCAGTTCAAAGGTTTTTGAGATATATATATATTTCAGTAACGATACGATCTTTTTAATAGGCACGGAACCCTTGTTGTGCGTGGTCCGACACGCACTTGGCCGCATTTTTACCTTTTAAATATGTTTTGACTAAGACAAACCACAACAAAATCAACTCATCCACGAATTGCTATTTTCCGGCCTCTGCAATAATGTACTATTTTCTCAAAAATACGATAAATTATTGACGTCATCTTCCAATGTGGCTTGCGAAGCATCGCAATTCGATGCGGTGACGTGACGTGCGTAATGGAATTTAAAAAAAGACCGGGTTGCACTACGGGAGTGCCGGCAGAAGTGAAAACTCAATAACATTGTAACAGTTTTTCGATCAGGTCACGTGACATCTTACGGTGTCACCCTAAAAATGAATTTGACGCAAAGGACCATGCGTCAAAATGGGCCTGAAACCAACAGCATTGAGGTCAATATATAGGTCTTAAAATATACTTTACAGTACATATGGTGCTACTTTCCCGCACTAGTGCGGGAAAGAGCACTTTTCGTGCATATGTCGAAACTTTAAAGAGCCATATGTACAGTAAAACGTTGTACGATACACGTGCGAATAGGTAATTCGCAACTCGTGTAGATTTAAAACACTCCCTACGGTCGTGTTTTAATTTATCACCACTCGTTGCGAATTTCCTATTTTCGGCACTTGTATCGTAAATAACTATTACAGTACATTTGGTGCTACTTTCCCGCACTAGTGCGGAAAAGAGCACTTTTCGTGCATATGTCGAAACTTTAAAGAGCCATATGTACAGTAAAACGTTGTACGATACACGTGCGAATAGGTAATTCGCAACTCGTGTCGAGTTAAAACACTCCCTTCGGTCGTGTTTTAATTTATCTCCACTCGTTGCGAATTTCCTATTTTCGGCACTTGTATCGTAAATAACTATTATTCCATTATATGGGCACAAAGTCAAATTCCATTGCAGAACTAAGATATTTGTATAAATTTAAGTCACGGTGAGTACGCGCTACGATAAATGCATTCGGAGAATATTCATATTCTGGAGGGTAGGTATTGAGCAAACCCAATTTAAAAAATTAAGGTACGGATATCGACCGTTCCATTAATTATATTCGTTCGGTGTCATTTCTTGTTGAATATCGTGTTTAAGAGCCTTATCACACTTGCGATTTGCGAGCGTATTTTCTATACAATTATCAGTCGCGGCGTACACGCTGCGTCAACGCCTTCATACAAAATACGCTTGCAAATTGCAAGTGTGATAAGGCTCTAACCAATAATAATATTATTTCGAGTCATTTAAAACCTCTTTTACCTAGGTATCTACGTTAAGTACCTATCTTACCTGTGCAAGTGTTACTTGATATCGCAACGTTTAAGTGTTCAATTGATATTGCTTAGTTAAAAAGCCTAATAATATATAAACATGGCAATAGAAGGACGCCGTTATGTATTATGTCCTCGTTCGATTTTGCCACAGCGGCGACATATTTTAGAAGAAAACTTACCTGCATTACAACCTCTGATTGCACAATACTTACGGGCAAATGTACTTATCCCGGTGAGTAAACATATTATGCATTATGGCATTTCTGATAGCATGATGTTTTTCGATATGTATAGTGTGTTCATAGGTACTAAATGTAGTTAGATGAATATAAATCTTTTCCTAAGATCGGTACATAATTACGCACTTAATTCATGCTTATGTCCACCGCTTACTGAATCTAAGTAGGCACTTTTCGTATGAGTATGGTTTATTACCTCTCTTAATATGTATTATTTTATTTGTAGGTTGCATTTAATAACATTCAAGCCACATGCAGTTTTATATAGCATAGATCCTATTTACTCTGACTTAAATATGAATATCTCAGTTCTGCAATGGAATTCGGCTTTGTGCCCATATAATGAAATAAAGTAGATTTAAAGACCTATTTAATTACTTAAGTTTCAGCTCTGTTGGTTTCAGAACCAGGCTCCATACAAAGTTGCCCATGGTCCTTTATAAACAATTATCAATTATTTAGGCGGACGGCCCGCGGGCGCGTAGGGTGCGAGCGGCCGCCGGCTCCGGGCGGCGGCAAACACAATACCAATTTGTTTTTGCCATTGCCAAATATTTTTCAAAGCTTTATCTCTTTAGGAATAACGTCTAAATTCGAACTATTCGAATTTGCACAGCAGACGGCGGTGGCAACCAATATATCAATTTGTTTTTGCCGTTGATAAATATTTTTCTAAGCTTTATCTCTTTAGGAATAACGCCCAAATTCGAACTATTCGAATTTTCTCAATAGCAAAACGGTGAAGGACGCGTTGGTATTATTACAAATTTATTTGCAGAATATGCTATTGCAAAAAGTGTTTAACGGCTTTATACTCTTACGAATAGCGTTCAGTTTTGAATGAAGTTGAATCGGCTAGCAGCAAAAAGTGACCTCCTTCACCTCTGACGTCACAAAACTCTGTCGCGTATTTAACAATTTTTCCCCATCCCAAAAAGTGCTCAGCGCCGCTAAAGAAGTTTTCACTTCAAAAAAAATTGAAGTTCTGCTATGTCGGCAACCCTATTTTCCCGGTAATGAATCCGATCATGCCCTTACGTCGTATCTTCTGGCTTATAACAAAGGTGTAACATGCTAAAATGTATATAAATGTTTAGCATCGACGTACCTGCAGATCATGCTGTCGTCGGCGGTGGACCAGCACTTGAACTGCTGCTTCCACTGCTCCACGGAGACGCCCGAGTTGCAGAGCACGAGCGCGCGCTTGCGCACCGTGCACACCGCCGTCACGCCCACCAGCGACTTGCCCGCGCCGCACGGCAGCACTATCACGCCCGATCTGCAACAAATATTCATGCTCACGACAGTGGAAACAAGCTAACAAATAATCCTGCCAAACTGTGTTCAGATGCACACCTTACGAAATGCCTCCTATCTCTCGGTTGAGCGTAGCAGCGTTACTACGACTAGTTAGCTACATCACTGGTCATTGTACTACACAATCGTGTATACGTTATATAGGTCCAACAAAATAGGACAAATAATACAAGGGATGCCTCTCGTTGAAACGCCTTACGGCATCTGCGAGCTTCTCATCGGCTCAAAACTTGGAGTCTGTGGAAGCGACAGGAGGATCCTGCGCTTCAGATTGCAAGCTGCTCTATTACAAGCTTTTATTTAACTTGCAATGTATGTAACTATGTTTGTTCGGGTGGAATCTTGCACCTCAATTTTGAAGCAGATATCTTCAACCGATCGAGCTGCAGTGTTGGGAAATGACAATTCTATATTATGGTACCATCGAGCTGATCTGATGATGGAGACAGAAGGTGGCTTTCCCATTCTCCCCATTCCCATAATCTAGGACTTAACAGACGTAACTTCGTTGAGTTTGGGCTCGTTAGAATCCTCTCAACAGAAAAGTATATACAGTTGGCAATAAAAGATTGTACCAAAAATTTTTTTTGACAAGCTGTCAATCGCGTTTTCTAGCAGGGGTGTAGCACGGCGATGAGTTTGTGGTTCGCTTCTGTATATACCTGTGACCACATTAGGTACATATATTATACATATAGACTGACCTGGCTCGCCCGTTGCCGAACATCTTCCTGAGACTCTTCTCCTGGTAGGGCCGCAGCACGGCGGTGGGCTTGAGGTCGATGTTGATATCCGGGTTGACCACATCGTTGCGGAAGTCGTACTCGGCGAGCAGGGGGTGTTCTAGCTCTATGCACCGTTTTTGTATCACCTGTGCAGCGTATTTTATGGTCAGTCAGTATAAAAAAGTGGAAGTTCTCTACTTAAATTGCTCTGTATTTTATAATAATGGTCTCCACACAAGTATAATATAATTTTGGCCCGGTACTAATTTAACGGTTCTGTCCAACGATTATTTTGGTCTTCCTATTACTGGCTTTGAGGAAAAACTGGACGTGGTTGGACGTGGTTGGACGTGGTTGGTTTCCAAAAATCAGACTGGGTTTGCCTGGGAGCTACGCTGTCGGGGAGACGAGTGTAAAACATCTACGGTGGCGTGATTCATGATTAAAAGTGGCGTCGGCGATAAAAGTGGGAACGGGCCATTTTATCGGGGGTAAAAGCGAGACTGAGCCGTCATAAGAATGATATTGAGCCGCGGCATCGTTGATATAAGCCACGGTGTCGGATTATCACCTCAATCTTATCGGGGTCGACTTCAAAGGCGACGGCGGTGTTGGCGGTGATGTCGGTCGCCTCGTCGTCCTCGTCGTCCTTGTCGAGCTGCTGGTAGAACTGGCTGATGTCGTCCGGCACGCCGTTTGCCGCCGGCTTATTGTCCTCTCCAACTGTATCAAGGTTAACTTCTTATTATTTACATGGCGGCATGATATGATAACTTCTCGAGGGGCGACCACGTACCGGAAAGCGCAGCGTGGGTAGAGACCGCCACAAGATGGACTGAGTCCGCTGGATGCGGGTGCCGCAGGACTGGTCATTGTGGCACTCTTTGGGGGAGGCATATGTCCAGCAGCGGACGTGTTTCGGCTGATATGATAAGTTCTATCGATAATAAATTACTAGTGGCTCTGAGAGCTCTACACCGCGAAAGTCGGTCTTACTGAAGGATATTTATTTTCGTCGGGCAGCAGCTAGTGTACCACCCCCACGTGCTTGCTGCTCTCTTAGTACCTGCGGGAGCTCTCACCGGTAGTGTGAGGCAGCGCCTGCGGCGCGGCGGCGGGCGTGGGCATCAGCTCGTCACCGTCGCGCCGCAGCCGGCACTGCTGCACCACCGGGTCGCGTAGCAGCTAGTGTAGCACCCCCACGTGCTTGCTGTTCTCCTGGTACCTGCGGGAGCTCTCACCGGTAGTGTGAGGCAGCGCCTGCGGCGCGGCGGCGGGCGTGGGCATCAGCTCGTCACCGTCGCGCCACAGCCGGCACTGCTGCACCACCGGGTCGCGCAGCAGCTAGTGTAGCACTCCCACGTGCTTGCTGCTCTCCTGGTACCTGCGGGAGCTCTCACCAGTAGTGTGAGGCAGGGCCTGCAGCGCGGCGGCGGGCGTGGGCATCAGCTCGTCACCGTCGCGCCGCAGCCGGCACTGCTGCACCACCGCGTCGTGCAGCAGCTAGTGTAGCACCCCCACGTGCTTGCTGCTCTCCTGGTACCTGCGGGAGCTCTCACCGGTAGTGTGAGGCAGCGCCTGCGGCGCGGCGGCGGGCGTGGGCAGCAGCTCTTCACCGTCGCGCCGCAGCCGGCACTGCTGCACCACCGCGTCGCGCAGCAGCTAGTGTAGCACCCCCACGTGCTTGCTGCTCTCTTGGTACCTGCGGGAGCTCTCACCGGTAGTGTGAGGCAGCGCCTGCGGCGCAGCGGCGGGCGTGGGCATCAGCTCGTCACCGTCGCGCCGCAGCCGGCACTGCTGCACAACCGGGTCGCGCAGCAGTTTGTGTAACACCTCCACGTGCTTGCTCTCTACTAGATACCTGTGCCCAAATCATAGTTATTTAGGAAAGCTAGTGGTATTTTCGGCAATAGACATGCACGGGTTTATGACCATGTATTTGCCATGGTAGGTGACTTACTGCAGAGGGAGGTTATATACATATCCAATGTGACAATAATATTTGAATGCCATTATTAACAATAACGTGCTCATATGTTGATATCTTTGTATTGTTGCTGTGACAGCATAGACAAGTGTCTGTCTGTGTGTGTGTATTTTCGTTTAATTTTCTTAGAGACTTTCAAGGACATAATCAAATGACAGGCTTGATTAACATAAAAACGTTGAAGACTTACCTATTGTGTTTCAGGACAAGTTTAACTTTTCCATAAGACAATGTGCAAAGAGTGATGAACTCTATGATGCCCGCCGGGACGGCACATTTGCTAAGCCTTTGTAAGTATTCTATGATGTCATTCGTTTGCAGGCCCACAGAGACAGCAGCATATAAACTGTATGCTGTTAGTTTATATTCATGTATGTGTTGAGGTCTGTAACAAATGCCAAGCTTGAGTTTGGGTTTAGATGTTTTATCTTATACTTTTAACATTGGTTGGACATTTAGAGTTTATCATCAAATTGTCGACACTCCCTTCGCCGAATTTCACTTCAAAGTCAACATTTCATGTATTTTCATTTCGTCAACAATTCAGTTCGTGGAATGGTCATTAGCATTACAAGTCATTTTAAATCATGTACTTTTACTTGTCGGATGATTAATTAAATAGTTGAATTTTTGTCATGGAAAATGTTTTGTGATTTATTGTTTCAAGTATTTTTTCAAAATTATTACACGGATTATTATTTAAATTTAAGATAGTATACACAGTTATCTATGGCATTATGTTGAGAACGGAACGGAATGCAATCGGAATTAACCTAACCGCCAGCGTGTCGACGTCACCCAGCTTCGCGGGTTGCCTATTTCCGCTGTGAGGGACACAAGTTAACCCCAACCTAACCTACTTATAATACAATTGTTACGGTTAATCAAGTAATAACTCCAAAATTCTGGCGGATATTTAGACTGACTGCTTACAGTACCAAAAATTTAATTTTCTTCAAACCACTTTGCCAGCATTACACTGTCTTCATCTTGTAAGCTATCCATAAGATTTTTTTATTTTCATTATTTTTTAATGTAATAAAATTTTGAACAAATTAAATTCGTTGTTTTGTTGTTATGCCATATAAAATTTATACAAAATGAATCATTTGCCAAATAATATTCCCTGAACAGTTTTATGACATAATAAAAATTGGAATGATCTGGTCATGAAATAAAATAACACCATACAATAATTCGTGAACTAAATGTTACTTGAAACAAGTTCGATGAAAAGTTTGTCGACAAAACAAGGGACACCCAACATCTAGTCAATGATTATACTATAGCAGCTGCATATATCAATAACAGTATGAATGGTATGATCAATCAATTGTGGAGATAAAAAATGTTTAATCAATGGAAATGATAAGGATTTTCATTCAGTATTAGTGCAAGTTTTCACATTAAAATTTGAATGCTTCCCTATTTGCTCCACCTTTGAAGTTGATTTAACAACACAAGGAGTATTTCAAAAATACAATAATTATTTTCTGTTCCTTGTCCCTGACTGGGTTCCTATTTGTCTACAACTTTTTAAAAGATAACTATAAAGATAAACATGTAAAACTAAATTTGAAATCGAAATCTCGCATTTCAATAAAGCGATTTATATAATTCTGTTTTTTTTTAAAAACCTAATATAACTATTTCGATAGTTCATAAATCTGATTCCTATAAATAGGAAAATTAAAAGTGTTTAACAATTACAATTATGATATTAAAAAAAAACAGAATTTCACATTTTCAATACACCAAGCAATAAGAAGTCTGACTGATAATCCGAAATATCAAAAATACGAATATACTCATTACTAAAAAACACGAAATTTATATTGCTGAATTATTGTAAGTATTTGGACGTTCCCAATTATATATCTCTATATATATCTAAATATATAAAAGAAGAAACTGACTGACTGATTGACATATCAACGCACAACTCAAACCGCTGGTTCTAGAGATTCTAAATTTGGCACGTAGGTATGGTATGGTTTGGCATATAAGGTCTAGGGGAGCACTAAGCAAGGATTTTTCAAAATTCATCCCATAAGGGGGTGAAATGGGGGTCCAAAGTTTGTATGGGGAAAACATTATTTTTAGAACTAGAGACTTGAAACTTTGTAGGAAGATTACTTATTAGGATGGGGGGGTTAAATAGGGGTGCAAAGTTTGTATCCGAAACTACTGGGACTAGAAACTTGAAATTTACACCACAACTTCCTTTTATGACGCAGGCAAGGGATAAGACGGGATTTTTGGAAATTCCATGCCTAAGGGGGTTAAATAGGGGTGCAAAGTTTGTATGAGTAAAAGTGAAACACTATTTTTTTAAGGCGCCGTAGGTTCAGCGAAGTTAAGCGAACAGAGTTTTTGAAACAATATAATGCGTCTGTTCAAAAAAAATATGAATAGTAATCTTGAGGCTTTTCTGCAGCGAGATCAGTGATTCGAAACATGACTTAGCAATTTTCGCTCGATACAAAAAAATTACGAACAGAGGTCTAAAATACAATTAAAATATTCGTAACAAATTATGCACAAAAGCTATAAATATTAAAATTGCTTCCAAAAATCGGCAATATCATGTTTGACAGAACTCAGTGATTACTTTTTTATTTATTTAAACGGCCTAAAAATTAGAATGAAAAAACATGATATCCGCGCTTCCGAGCACGCACTTCCATCTCGCTCTCGCTTATGATCAGTGAGAGGGAGAGAAGACCATGAACCTAAGGCGCCTTAACTAGAAACTTGAATCTTTGTAGGAAGATTACTTAATAAAATACAAAAAAGTACTTTCTGCGTTTTGAAAATTCTACCCCTAAGGGGGTTAAATAGGCAAAGTTTGTATGAGTGAACTTTATATTTAGAGCTAGAAACTTGAAACTTTGTAGAAAAATGACTTATTAGAATACAAAAAAGAACTGTCAGCGTTTTAGAAAGATCCACCCCTAAGGGGGTTAAATATGGGTGCAAAGTTTGTATCCGAAACTACTGGGACTAGAAACTTAAAATTTACACCAGAACTTCCTTTTATGACGTAGGCGAGAGATAAGACGGGATATTTGGAAGTTCTATCCCTAAGGGGGTTATACAGAGTGTTTTTTTTAAATGGGACAGTATGGGGAAATTCGAATCTAAAGGAGATAGAGGAAAAGTGTCCAAGGAAACATTAGAGGTGTTTTTTTATGTAAACAATTTTGGCTCATAACAATTTTTGGTCAAGCGTGAGTTGTTCTTAAAAAATTATAAAGTTGGTCAATTTTTTTTGACGCGGGTCGGCTCTGTTTCATGTAAGGATTATTTCATTGTATGGAAAGAAAAAAATCTGAACAGCCGAAGTTGGTCAAATTTAATGAAAACTAATCTTCTACAATAGGGAATATGCATGTGATTTAGAAATGGACAAAAAAAATCACGTGTAATCTATATTGCTTAATAAATATACACACATGATTATTTTTTCAAATTATCATGTTTCTATTGATAAAATAAATTGTTTAAAAGTACTATTTTTCAAATTCCCTCGCAAATTTCCAAAACGCAACGCTATTGGCGGAGCGAAACGTGACGTCACCGTGCAGGTCGTTAGTATGATTATTGAAAGTTATTCGCATTGTTTGGCCGCTGTTTATGATAAATAATCAGTGTTTTTTGGTAATTATTAAGTGAAAAAAGACTCGCCACAATGACTGAAGGCGGTTTTGTCAAGGCACAGTCGGATAATCTGCCTAAAATTGATGTGTTCATGATGACTAAATTTAATACATACTTCGCAAATATTTGTGACTTTACGTCCGCTGAACTAAGAGGAGTAAAAGCTGCAAGGTAAATAAGTTACAGATATTCAATAAATTTTCATATTCCTTGTTTTTATACTCGTGAGATTGGTCAATTAAATAATTATAACTTATTTTGGCGATTCAAATAGCTAGACTTTTAAACTACTTCAAATAGGTGTCTTTGTTAAATAAGTGGAATAAAAAACTAGTAGATATTTATCCATACTATATACTATTTTACTACACTATAACTTTATATATTATATATACTAACTTCTGCCCGCGACTCCGTCCGCGTGGAACTCATTTATATCGTAGCTCCATACAAACTTTCACCCCCACTTCATCCCTTTGGGGGATATGGGGGGAGCTACGATATAAAAGAGTTCCACGCGGACGGAGTCGCGGGCAGAAGCTAGTTATATTATATATTTTATATATACTTACTTAATAATAAATTATAAATGCGAAAGTGTGTCTGTTTGTTACCTCTTCACGCTTAAACTGCTGAACCGATTTGGATGAAATTTGGTATAGAGATAGTATAAACGAGTTCCACGCGGACGGAGTCGCGGGCAGAAGCTAGTATTATATAATCAAAGATATGTAGGTACCTATTAGGAATGTTAAATGTTGAGAACATCTTTATGAACTTTAACAAACTAGGTTGTTTTCGTCAAGGCTTATAAATAAAACAAATTTGTGTAGGTCACTCAGTAAAAAGGATTAAATTCTTTTAACTTTCTTCGATCAACAGTGCAAACAAAGAAACTTAGCTAAAACGTTTCTTGATCAAAATCAACACTCGTAGTCAGCTGTTGATCAACAAAAATCATAATATTTGTAACATTAATAACTAAAAAAATTGGGAATCAGAATAGTTTTATGAATAAGTATATAATACAATTTTGAGGTTAGGTTATTGTTTACCTATATTGTTCGCGAGTCGTAATAAAAAAGATTTTAGGTACATACATATTTAATACTCACGTCGAAATGATCTTCACAACAATATAAACTACTCAAGCACGATACATTATCTCTCCTCATCGCCTTACACCACTTTATCCTTATATTTGCACCTTTGGGCATATGAAAATATTTGCAGTTTTAATGTGATTTTCACACATAGGGACAATACAATATTTATAATAAGCTTTTGTGTGCTCTTCCATTACAATAAGTTGATCTTATAAGCTTTAATCACTCACATTTAATAAAAGTGTGAATCAAACACTTTGTTGTTAATTTGTTTAAGAACCGCCGTGCACTAAGCTGCACGGTGACGTCACAAATGAGCGCGCCAAAATGGTGGCGCTTTGATCGTCCGAAAATGATAGTAATTTTAATTATTTTTTTTTAGCTTATTTAATAATATTGTGAAAGTGTTATATTTTTTTCCGGTTATATAATTACTTATAGAATAGATAAAAAAAAAAAAAAAATGTCATGAATATTCCCTATTGCAGTATTCGCCGTTTAATATTGTTACAAGTACCTAGCGTGTAAAAAAATATTGAAAATTATTCCATTTTTAAATTTCGATAATCGATAAGAGCTCCAGATGATTCAAGAGAAGAACATTTTTTTTAATCTTCGTAAACATCATGGCACGCGATAGTCTTGAAATTATAAAAAAAAGAATTCAAATTTGGAACGTAAGTTATTTCTGCAGCTGTTTACAACACTTTAAACACAATTCACCATAAGTCTCTGTTAAATGCAACTAGAAGTGTCTTGAAGCGTGCTCGTACCTGCATAAGACAAGACGGCGGCCACATCGAACATTTACTCAAGTAATAAACCAACTGTATGAAGATTAGTTTTCATTAAATTTGACCAACTTCTGCTGTTCAGATTTTTTTCTTTCCATACAATGAAATAATCCTTACCTTACATGAAACAGAGCCGACCCGCGTCAAAAAAAAATTGAACAACTTTATAATTTTTTAAGAACAACTCACGCTTGACCAAAAGTTTTAACGAGCCAAATTTGTTTACATAAAAAAACACCTAATGTCTCCTTGGACACTTTTCCTCTATCTCCTTTGGATTCGGATTTCCCCATACTGTCCCATTTAAAAAAAACACTCTGTATAGGGGTCCAAAGTTTGTACGAGAGAAACATTATTTTTTGAATTACAGACTTGAAACTTTGTAGGAAGATTACTTATTAAGATACAAAAAAGTACTTTAGGCGTTTTAGAAAATTCTACCCCTAAGGGGGTTAAATAGGGGTGCATAGTTTGTATGGGGGAAACATTATTCTTTGAGCTAGAAACTCGAAACTTTGTAAAAAGATTATTTAATAAAATACAAATAAAGTACTTTCTGCGTTTTAGAAAATTCCACCCCTAAGGGGGTTAAATAGGGGTGCAGAGTTTGTATGAGGGAACTTTATTTTTGGAGCTACAAACTTGAAACTTTGTAGAAAAAATACTTATTAGAATACAAAAAAGAACTGTCAGCGTTTTAGAAAATTCCACCCCTAAGGGGGTTAAATAGGGGTGCAAAGTTTATATGAGGGAACTTTATTTTTTGAGCTAGAAACTTAAAATTAACACCAGAACTTCCTTTTATGACGTAGGCAAAGGATAAGACAGGATTTTTGGAAATTCCATCCCGAAGGGGGTTAAATAGGGGTGCAAAGTTTGTATGAGAGAAACATTATTTTTTGAACTAGAGACTTGAAACTTAGTAGGAAGATTATTTATTAAGATACAAAAAAGTACTTTAGTTAGTACAATTCACGCCTTTATTCCCAAAAGGGGTAGGCAGAGCACATGAAACTTATGTTCCAGCGTCACTTTTAGTATAAATGTGGGTATATTGCAGTGATAGGTTGTTAGCCCGTCGCCCACAACACACTTCAACCCTGCTCCCTTAGTCAACTTTTACGACACCCACGGGAAGAAAGGGGGTGATGAAATTCTAACCCGACACCACACGGTAATAAAGATAATAGGGAATAAAAAATAATTTACCATAACTGGTTTTGACGAATGGTTATTCCTAAGGGAAGTAAGTCAGTAAGTAGGCCGTTGCTGGCGTAACAATTCAACAGTTATTGCAAAATAACACTTACTACGCGGGCGAAGCCGCGGGCAAAAGCTAGTATATAATATAAACGTGAAAGTCCTGACTGACTCACTCACTTAAATCAACGCCCAGCCCAAACTGTATAACCTAGAAAGCTGATTTTTTCACAATAGGTAGTTTATATGACGTAAATACCCACTAAGAAGGGATTTTTGAAAATTCCACCCTCAAGGGGGTAAAAATGGGGGTTGAAAGTTTGTATGGGGATGGAGTAACATTTTAAGTGAGACTTGAAACTTTGTGTATGGACTCCTTATTACAATACAAGAAAAGTAATGTTAGAGTTTTGAAAATACCCACCCCTAAACAGGTTAAATAATTAAGTTCCTAACCTAACCTTATCCAACATTCCTTGAAAATAGTCCAACATACCGGCACACAGGCTCAGCAATGGCAATCAGGAAGTCATGTGCATGTTTGTATACTGGAGAGAATGCCTCCAAGAATATATGTCCATTGGGTGCTACCCATAAGGGCCGGCTGGAATTGTCTGTCTTCAATGTCATCTGGCTCCTGGGCAACAAACAAAAGGTTGTACATCTTTAATTCATATTCAATTAATCATTTCACAATTATAGTAAAATAGATTTGAAAGTATTTTTTTTTCTTTTTGTGTCATTAAGTACTTTTTGTATCCTGATTCTTATCCTGCAAGTACAACACAATTTTTAACCATAAAATGACACCAATACTAGAGGAGTGCATTAGCAATTTATAAACATATTTTTTTATTTTGTTATTCCTTGTATTTTACCTGTAATCTTTGGCTCCAAATTCGTCTTCCGGTACTTGATCATTTTTCTCAGCATCCTGCATGGCAGCCCCAGGTACACCAACATTGTCGGGATTTTCATCATCTACCAGATCTATTGTCATATCTTCTTCTACTTTCTTTTTCTTGCCTTAAATTTCACGTAATTTAATAGGTAATGGTAAAACAAAGTATGCACTGGTATTGACCAGTAACTGAATATTAAGAAAATGTTAGTATTTTTGGTTGCATTAGATGAACTATTATTGCTAATATGACTTACTTGATCTATCGCTGCTAGACTGCTTGGAGTCATATTTTTTTACTTTCCTTGGAGGTCCCATGTTGAAGTCACACTTTACAAACTTCAACTACTTAACGTAACGCACTTCTATTATTTAACGTAATAAAGTTTACTTCTACTTAACGTAGTTTCTGCTTTCTTAAGCTTTTATTACTATCGCATAGCAAGGGCCATGTCAATTAGTACGTGAAATTCTTAATAAGTATAACGAGATAATAGCATCAAAACAAAATGCTGTAAAACCGAGGCGCAGCAAGCCAGTGCAATTTCGCTGAATGACAAATTGATTAGAAATTCTCTATATAAAATAAATGTAAATGAATAGTACTCTTTGCAATGATGTCAATGATACTGACACTTCATATGACAGCGGAGCGCGTTTAGTTTTCGTATCTTTTTCTACCGATGATGAATATTGCTGAGAAAATATATTAATAACACCACAAAGTCAATTGTAAGGCGGCCCTTACACCTGTAAGTTACTTACGTAAGTTCAGTGCAAATATTGCTTACAGACGACTTACGTGAGCAGTATTTGTACTGAACTTACGTAAGAACTTACAAGTGTACAACAGGCCTAAGAGAGCCGCCTTTCGAGAGTTTCGAGTTATATAATATGCTTATGACAGACAGAACAAAGTTAAACATCTAAAGCTGCGTCCGCTGTGCCGTGTCTTCATCTAACATGTTTTGCCAATCAAAACAATACCCTATTTGTTTGCCGAAACTGACGGTGACGGATGACATTGAGATGTTTGAAAACATCGAAAACATTGGCGCAGCGGACGCAGCTTAACATGTCATCCGTCAGTTACGGCAAACAAAATTGGCAAAACATGTTAAGCCGGGTCCGCTGCGCCGTGTTTTCGATGTTTTTAAACATGTAACATGTTTTGCAAATCAAAACAATACCCTATTTTGGAAATAATTTATAATAGCTTATTTTTTATGTATAACGGATATATTATCAATTAAATAGTTACCCAGCGACAAAATCCGACAAAATTTCAGACATCGAAAAAATGATAAGTTTTCTAAAAAGTTTTTTAAGGCTTCTAAAAAGTCAGTAAAAATATTAATAAATGTTTTTGTCTTTATTTTGGTTCATTTACATTTGCTCTATAGTATTCAAGATAAATCGTACAAAAAAAGATAATGCATGCTTCATTTAAATCTACATAATTACTTCCGAGTGGAAAGTTTGTCTGATACTTGACTAAATCATCTTAGAATAGCATTTTCTAATGAAATCAACAAAAAACATGCTATTATAAATTAATGTTTTTCAAAACCGTATTTTGCCTGCGGCGCTACCACGAACTTCGACTATTTCCATCTCTATCGCACTCCCATACTCGAGTAACAGGGATGCATGTATTACGAACTTCGACTTTCGAAGTTCGTGGTAGCGCCGCTGGAGTACAATACCCTATTTGTTTGCAGAAACTGACGGATGACATGTTAGATGTTTAAAAACATTGAAAACATGGCGCAGCGGACCCGGCTTAATATTCATATTTGATCGTCTACATGAAAAAAAAAACGAATAACCTCAAAGTGTTCACAATTTTATTCCAAAACGTTGACAAACTTGAGAAAATGACTCACCAGTCGACATATATCTGCATTTTCAATGAATTAATTGAAGTGATCTTGAACAACAGTGCAATTAAATGGTAAATACACTTATAACAAATTTTCTATTTATGGTTTACGCGTCAACCAATGGAGTGCTTGCTTGCTTTGTTTCTTTGCTCAAAGGCTCGCTAGTCGCTTGAAAGTTGAATCGCTAGATGGCGGAACGTACCCGGTAACTCCGGTAATTGGTTTTTAATTTTTTTATTACCTAACGACTTAAATAAAAAAGGAAGATTGGAATTATAACCATACATGGATTTTGTAACGGGTAAGTAAGATTACTTTTGATTACAGTAGGTTAGCAAGGCTTGGCAGGTTTTATAATATGTTTGAACTGGGCAATACCTATTATATACTTAAGTAGGTACCTGCTTATTTACAAAATGCAATATATACCTAATGAAATTAAACGATTGCGTTAAAAA
This sequence comes from Epinotia ramella, assembly GCA_947578815.1. Classification (NCBI taxonomy): domain Eukaryota; kingdom Metazoa; phylum Arthropoda; class Insecta; order Lepidoptera; family Tortricidae; genus Epinotia; species Epinotia ramella. The sequence continues at coordinate 12,318,785 of OX388210.1, forward strand.
TTAAATCGTCTTCAAATAACTAATTGTTGTCAGCGTATTGTTACACGCACGGGTTAAGTATCTACTTACCCACACAGGAGCGTAATCACCTGCCCCGATTTTGTTCAAACCCCCGGCAAACCTGGCAGAGAAAACTCCTTGGTGCAGCCCAAATTAAGAAATCGCCTTCTATCGGGGACAAGGGCCCTTTTGGATGCACTTCGACCTTTATGCAATTTTGTGTACGGTCAGCTACCTACAGAAAAATGTGATCCCTTTGTTACAGAAGTTTGTAAGCAAGTGGGTCACGTTTTATCAGCTGACTGTACATCATAAAACAGGGTTTTTTTTAAATCAGATTTTATCGTAGAGGGATCATGAAGGAGATTAGGCTATGAAGTGAACAGACGCGTCGTCTGGGATAAGTGCCGTACTAGATTTTGTTTGACCTTCTTCGGCAGACTGCCGCCGTCGGTCGTCTGGCGGCGCCTTCAGCAGCGCTACCACGAACTTCGAAAGTCGAAGTTCGTAATATATGCATCCCTGTCACTCAAGTTAGGGAGTGCGATAGAGATGGAAATACCCGAACTTCGACTTTCGAAGTTCGTGGTAGCGCCGCAGTTTCGTCATGTCCGACTGTCCGTAGGTATGCCACAGGTATTTGTCTCTGTATCGTAGCCGAGGATTGGGGGCGATTACACGGTGGTGACCATTATCACACCATACCTCATATCACATTATTGAAGTAACTAATTCATGCAACAATTCTTCTGCATATCGCGATAATAATGTTGTTGGCAAACTTATTGCCCCGAGGCGCCAAATTATAAAATACGCCCCTGGTTGTTGCAATACTCAGTGTAATCACTGCCATAGAGAAAGTATGCATAGAGGGGCTCACACTATTACTTAACCGCGATGAGTTTGGGATATGGGAATGAAATAGCTATGGCGGCCATTACACTGTGATTAAATACTGATAATCCTGGTTTGTCAGTATTTGCAGCAATACTCAGTATGGAAGCGTTATTGTATGACCTATAAACGCTAATTATTTATCGTGTCAGTATTAAAGGGTGGGCAGACGGCAGTTCTGCTTCTTCCATATCCCCATCAAACATAACATACTTTTTAAATTGTTTTCCTTAAAATCATATCACGATTTTCCTCATCTTTCATGAAATATGGAATCTGTAATGTCAGACAGAACACTTAACTGTATGGGATGTGAATGTGAATTCAACAGTCGCATTGGCTGGACGTAAAATAAATAAAAATCCATGCATGTATTATTGGTAGGTCATAATTTAATGCAGTTTTTTTAATTAGTAACATTTGCTTCTGCTTTTACTTATTTAATATGACAATGGAATATTGTTCGTTATCTAGATAATGAATATTCTGAAACTATTTTAAACAACTTTTATATTTTGTTAGTAATTCGTACAATGACTGCTTTGCCACCTCTGGTCAGAGTTCTAAGGCTATATAATAACGAGGCGATTAAGCAGGCATTCACATTCGTGCGTGGCCCATGGAGAACTGTCTACCTGCCGACCGAGTCTCCTTGTCTACGCACTTATAAGAACATTTAGCATCTAGCTATATTGACTTAGTTAATTGCTATGCCCAAGGCCCAGAACGTAAGAACAAGAAGCGTCTTTTTTCGCGAGCCGGCAGATAAAAAGTTGCAAGGAACCGTTATCTTAAAATATATTTTGTTGTTTATGGTTTCAAGTCATATAAGCATAACATAGGTACACAATTAATTGATTTATGTGTCGATATGGACTGAATTGTATTTGTTAATTGTAGTGGCAAGATAGTTATAAAAATAAATCAGGTTTCGCGTTTTGGTTACTATACTTAAACACTGAAAATAAAAACTTCACTCAATTATGACAGCAGGTTTGCTAAAAAGTAATGGGTTTAGCGCCATTTCCACGGACGTCGTTCTTACATACTTATAACGCAAGCATTTTGAAATCCTATCGTATAGGTTTTTGAGGTCCATAGACAAACAAACAATAGGACTCCAGAAAACAGGTGATAAGAATAAAATACGCCCGTAATAATGGCGAGACCTTAACCTACCTAATTATCTGTCAGTTTTACTCACATAAGTGGTGGATATTGAAACAGCCATCTGTTATGAGATGTAAATTGCTAACTCATTCGAACAGATACATACGAGTCTGTATTGATTAGGCACTTATGTGAGTAATTCTAACAGATCTAAAGACACCCTTACTCTCAGTTCTGTTTTGGCATAGGTGGCCTTCTTTGACACGGGAGTATTGTGCCGCCAGAATACTTTTAACAAAAAGGGGATTATAATTACATTAAGCGGTTCACTTGTTTAACATGCCATATCACGACATGATAACCGTCTGTAGTCAGGATTAAGCATGTGTTTAACCACAGTTTATTTTCAATGAAATTAATTTAATTCAAGTACACATGTGCTGATTTATTTGATATAAAAATATATTCAAAAATTTAATATTCATTTGCCGAAATAAATTAGAATAAAAATAGCTGCAGCGAATTTCAAATTGGAATCAGAACACGTGTACCTGGTTCCATGAACAATAAATACCTAATATGTATACACCTAATTCAACCAATATTTAATCAACAATGTCTATCCCTAATGAGATTTCTATATCTGATTGTCAGTATCGCATACTATAATTAGCGCGCTCACTCTCTGGCACAATAGTTTTTTCTTAGCACCGAGTTTGTCCCTTTCGCACTTGTAAATAAGTTGGAAAGTGACATAGACTCCGGTTGATAGTCCGCGCGGTCGAGGGAGAGCGTTGCGTGAACTCAGCGGAAAGCGGGCGGAGGCTGCGGTACAGTAAGTAGCATCGAGATTTCAACATAAATATGGAATGTAGTAACACTCAATTGAAAAGACCCTCGGATTCTGGCAATTTTCCATTATTAATCTAATATTAAATTAGAGATAATATTTACAATAAAATAGTCACTATGCTATGTAAATTAATATTCCTTGCATTTACTGTACTGATATAGGATATGTTCTTTATACACCATTATAAATAAATATAAAAGTTGTTTAAACACAAATTTATAGCTGCTGTATAGAAATTATTTTTTAAAATAGGTTACTTAAACATGAAACTGTACACTGCAAAGACATTAGCTTATTGACTGACCTTCTCCATAATATACAATATCATCAAGGTTACAATCGAAAGATTCATTAAATATTATATACTTTTAATTGTTTCTATTTGAATTAAATTTACCTAAGACAACATACTTCAATGTAGACTTTATAGTGTTATATCTTTTTATTTATTTCAGTCTTAGTTTTTTCGAAACTCAAGAACAATGCGAGGAACACGGACGCACACGCTACGAACGCGATACACACCTACACACAACTAGCGGGCTGTGAAACCTCGTCTTATGAACATAACTTCTCAATAGAAACAATTATCTCTATGTCTAAACCGATTAAAGTATTACGACTAGTTACGCTCGCGGCGGGGCCTTCCGCCGCTGCCGCTGCCGCCGCCGCCGCTCGTCGCTCGTCGCTCCGCTCGTCGACCGCCGGCACGCCGCTATACCCCGCACATATCACAAACAAGTCCTCCGCGGCCCGGCGCGGCGGCCGCGGCCTCGAGTCCCAAATAAATAAATACCAAGTCTATAATACTCCGGGACGCGCGTGCACCTCGGCGAGTCTGATCGTCCCGATAATGGAATGTAAGCGTGATATGATAGAGACGGGCGTCGGCCGGATGACGTCACGCGTCGGACGGCGACTCGGGCGGCTCGGGCGGGTCGGGCGGCGAGGTCGGTGCGCGGCGCGGCACCATGACGCAGGGCGCGCAGGGCGCGCAGGGCGGCGCGGGCGGCGCGAAGCCCGCGCCGGCCGGCCCGCGCGCGCCCATGCGGCCCCACCAGCGCGTGGCCTTCTGCAGCAGCCCGTCCTTCTTGCTCGCGCTCGGGCCCGCCGCCTCGCCGCGCCGCCGCGCCTCCGCCCACTCGGGCACGTCGCTCACGCACTTGTTCGGTGGAGGCTGAAAACTTCTCATCAACTCGGCTTGCTGAAATATAAAACGAACCCGTGTCATTGATGTGGAAGAGTCGAAGGATGCGATGGCGAAATCGATACAAGCGATTGAAAGATTTTCTGGATATTGTCGGGGTTTTTAAACTAGACCATAATCGCAAGGGTCTTGGTTAAGTACAGCTTAATAATCCGCGTCCGCTATGTCTCTGTCTCTTTTCAACCCATGCGAGAGAGAGAGAAAGATAAGTGGACGCGGATTATTGAGCCGTGAGTCCTGTACAGCTATTTATGTACGTATATTAATACCCCTGACTGTACATTAACCGGTCTCGTCATAAACAAGGGTAAGATACTTAAGTAAATGTAACATAAATGTGAATGGATAACAAAGAATTTCCATACATTATATGCTACATTTACATGCTTTTCGTGGCTTGGAAAGCGCCCACAAACTCCAAGCCTTTACAATCGCTTAAATGCCATTTACACGCTTGCGGGTGCGTTAGTGTCTTACAGAGATGGGGAAAAGCTTTACATTTTGATATCAGTTACTGACGATCCCGTTCCAAAAAAGTCACCGTGACTTTGTCACGTCTGTTACTCGTGTCACTGCATGATATTTGTGATAAGTCACGGTCCTGTAATGAACGTTTTTTTGTCACACTGTTATTTCAACGTGCAGCGCGTACGTCACGAAAACGATTTCACCGAGCGATTCCCAGTCACAAGTGGTGAAAACAAGGCTGTGTCATGGCTCCCACCTTATTTGCCATCTATTTTTCGGCAGTAATGAATGATGCACTTCAGAAATGCGACAACCGGATAAAGGTAAATTTTCGCACTGACAAGTGTATTTTCGACCTGTCGCGCCTTAGGGCGAAACGAAAAACACAGACTGCTTCGGTGACGGAGATTCTTTATGCTGATGATGTCTGTCTTATGGCTGAGAGCTTGGAGGTCCTACAAAGTTATCTTGACAATTTGGACGAGTCTTGTCGTAAGTTTGGTCTGATGATCAGCGTGTCGAAAACCCAGATTGTTAAACAATCTGCAAAAGGGAAATCTGCGAGCGACGCTGCTGTTCTTCTGAGGGGAAACGCATTGGATGACGTGGGAACGTTTCGGTACATTGGAAGTCTTTTGCGGAACGATAACCGACTGGAGTCCGAGATTTCCGCACGGATCGCGAAAGCTGCTGCAGCTTTTGGCGGATTGAACCAACGAGTTTGGAAATCGCACGACCTCAGGCTTACCACAAAGCTTGCTGTCTATAAAGCAATCATTCTGCCTATATTGCTTTACGCCTCGGAAACCTGGTGTCTTTACAAAGGAGATGTCAAGCGCCTTGACACCTTTCATTTAAAATGTCTCGAGCAATTCTTCGACTAAGGTGGCAGGATCGTGTTCCGAACTCGGAGGTTTTGCGTCGGACTGGCATGGTTGGCATGGAATGTCTACTTATGAAGGGACAATTACGTTGGTGTGGACACCTTGTACGAATGCCATCATCAAGACTGCCTAAGGCAGTATTTTACTCGGAGCTAGCCTCAGGAAAGCGCAAAGTTGGCGGACAATACCTGCGGTACAGGGATGTCCTGAAGCGCCATCTGTCTGCAACCGGCATATCATGTGAGTCGTGGGAAGAGCTTGCTACTCGGAGATCAGACTGGCGAACTGCTGTCAACACGGGGCTCAGTAACTTTGAAAGTACCCGTCTCGAAAATCTTGACGCCATACGTCAGTTTCGTAAAACTCGGCCCAAGCCCTCCTACCATTACACTTACAACTCAAGTGGAGACCTTTATTGTTTTTCATGTCACCGGAGTTTCAAAACCAAGTTTGGATTTGCGAGTCATTCTCGCGCCCATGCACGCAAATAATAACTTTTTACAATCGTCTTGTCAGGATGTCGCCGTCGACGGATACGTCTGGGAGGACATCACATCATTTCAACGTGACTATGTCACGCCAGTCACAGTACTCCACAACGTCAGTAGCGTCACGCTCCGCGTTTGTCGTGATTTGAGTAAGAGTAACAGAGACTGCGCTAGGAACAGTAGGAACGTATGTGATTTTGTAACGTTGTTCTTTTGTGAAAAGTCACAGTGACATCTTTTGACGGCGAGTCACGGTGACTTTGTCACCGTGACGTTATTTATCCCCCATGTCTAGTGTCTTACGGCCGTATTCATAAACGTCCTGTTTTAACCTTTAAATGCATAGTGTTGCCAAATGTCTACAAAGCATTAGACAGCTCACAGATTAAAAAAAAAGGCTTACGTTCTTGAACGCACCTTTATACCAAACGCCAAGTAGTAGTCTTGGGAAATAATAACTGGCAACACTAAAATCTGCGCACTCATTTATTTATTTTTCCTACATCCAATGAACTAAACAAAAACATTTTTTTCTACCAAAAATAAAAAATCATGTATTTAAGGGTTAATTAAAATGGCGTTAAAATTAGTTTGTCCTTATCTGTCACTTTGATATTTATTTGTGTTCGTAAGAAAGGGACAAAGCACATTTTATTTAGCACAGGCATTTTAAGTTTTACGAATAAGGTTAGTGTGTCCCGGACAGGCAAGCATGCCGGACGAGGACGTCGAAGTCGAAAGTTATTGACCACGTTGGCGCCAAGCGCTCGGCGCTAGCTTTTTTGATCTGCGTCCGAAAACCGACATTAGCCCGGATCGGCGGCAAGTTCTTGCAAGCACAAGCCAGACACCAGGGAGAACGTGCATTGTGCTTGTGGACGCTTGCCAAGCCTAGGGAAAGGGCCATTTACACGGTGCATTTTCATTACATTGCGGGGCTGCGGGCTAGCGAAATACGACGAATTCAATCAAACCCAGCAATGTAATAAAACTCGCATGCGAGTTGTTGCACCAAGTACATGGCCCTTAAGCGTGTCAATGTAGCATTCAACGCTCGTCTTGCGTCTCGACGTTGTAACTCCATACTTGTCAGGATTTAACAGGCTCAGTCTACAGTGTACTTGTTTATCATAATTGTAGGTCGCAGAGGTGAATCATATCATTTTGACTACCTATATTATTGTTTTGTATATTTTGAAGGTAAAGATAAAGATTAATACTCGCTAAACCTTTTTATCGCCCATTTTCGATGTATGACAAAGTTGACAGTAAATTTCACGTACAAAATACCTAAGTACTATAGATCGTGCAATACGATCTCGGGTCAGGTCAGGCAGCGGCACTAAAGCAAGAGTGCCAGATTTATGGACAGTTTTGATTACAATTTTTTGTAAACCAATTGTTATCTATAAAATAAAATCCTAATCAATTTACTTTAAATAATCTGCTTTTGCTACTAATTGTGACCCCCGCAGACTGCAGACTTTAGAGCCCGACCAAACTATCGGCCGACTAAAAGTAGTATAGTAAGAGACTTTTATGGCCGGTTCCAATAATCAATCCACCAATAGTTTTCCTTACCAACAGTTACATTTTGACACATTTTCTACGGGTAATCTGTCAAAATGTAACTGCCGGTAAGGAAAACTATCAGTGGATTGATTACTGGAACCGGCCATTAATCTGCGGGGGCTCTAATACTACTAGTTTGTAAGGAAGTGCATTAACAACTTCTACGCAGACGAGCTCGCGGCCAAAGACCAGTAAAGCATAAACACACGTATAAATAAAATACTGGTAGGTATAATTATGACCCAACCACCTCCACATATTTTGATGTAAGTTTGTTATGTCTTAAAATGTACCGATATTATTATCAATTTATCAGATAAGAAGTCTAGCCAGACGATACGTGTGACTAAATAATATCAAGAACTACATACAATACATTTTATAGAGTCGGTTTTTATCTAATATGTACTGATATGATAGGATGCCTACTTTAATGTCTCACCGAAAAAATCTACCTTAACATCGATATAATAATGGTTTTGTTGCAAACATCATATGTCAGGAAGGTTGTTGGTGTTAGGGTAAAATATCAAATGGATTAATACTATCTATCAGTGTGCATATAGGAAGATGAATTATGACGATAAACTGTTTGGTATATTTGCCAGAATCACTCTCTCGAGCTTTCGGGTCGTATAGCGAAGAACTAAATAGTTCTAGGACTAATTAATCATTTCAGCCTTAACTAGACATACAATCGGCGTAGATTGTACACGATAATGGGTTGTTATGGTGTGACGACGGCGTGTCGAAGCCTATGAAGAGTACCGATCACGCCTCGCGGCAGCGTGCAGCGGCCCGGCCCCTATCAGGCTCGAGTCACTGCGCCATGTCGTGTATCATTTGCCCTCTTAACTGGCGCTAACGACACGCAACGATATGATAGCGTGAAATGAGGCAAATGCGAGGTTAGTATTATGAAAATGTAATTGTTAGGCACCAAAAGGCAAGGTTTCAAATTGACAAAACTCTTATCTATATATTGATTTGGATTGCACCATCTAGCGTGATTTAGTTAGTTAGATTCTACCCAAAGGTTGTCAGGTAGAGATTCTTTAACGAGAAAAAAGCATGGAATTTAATCAAGCAGGTACATCGACCTTTAGGTATTGTTTTATTGTTATATTTGATTTCCTTTAATAATATGTACAATAAAGAGTACTTGTACCTAATCTATTGTATTGTATTTCCCCAGGTCACGGACGAATTAAATTTTTGAATGACTTTGATAAAGGCCGTGAAAATAATGTGCCCTCAAGCCGATTGTATCTACTGGTCTACAGCTGGTCAGTTAATAAGGATATAAGATCAACTTTGAAGTAAATAAGATTTGGATAATTCTTCGTAGTCACTGATCTAAAATAAGCAATTCGCAAAGCACGTTATCTTTTTAGCCACGCAACGTCTGTAGGTATCTTTTGTATCTAGATAAGTTGATGATAGGATATCCCATTTCACATGTTATTTGATGGCATTAGGAACTGACAGATATTTCATATTGTTTTGCTAGTGCTGCGCCCAATTTGGATAATAAAGCAGATAAGATAGAATGGGTTACCTGATAAGGGACTCGTAACTGCAGATGGGCATCCTGCCCGTACTCGCCGTCCGGCAGCGGTATGCTTGGAGGCAGGCCGAGCCGCTCCGCAGCGGCGGCCGATCGCGCTCTCGCGTCTTGCTCCACCATCTCTTGAATTCGCCCCACCATCGCCTGTATTCGCTGTTGCTTTTCCCATTCCCTGAAATCACCAAAATCACGGTTGTAAATAAATGGTTACACAGAAAATTACTGTTCTATTGCATCCCGATTACTTAGGTATTATTTACAGAAAGGGTTATTTTTCTGTGCACGCTATAACATGTAGGTATGAACATTAATGCATTGATGGACATTGAGCCAGACATAATAGAAATAACATTACAATGACGACCGAGGCGTGTATTTAGTGAACTTGGTGCGGCGATTTTTCAAGGAAGGTCAGTAAGGTATTATGTGTATCGTTCATATACGAAAGCTGCTCAACAATATTCCAGTAATATAGGTAAAAACGATCGTCAGTACTCAGTAGTGTTCATTTAGTTTTCGGAGTCAATCGTCAGGGGGTTTACGGGTTCATCTATAAGTGAAAAGTTAAAACAAATTCTTAACGGGACCGAAAGTCTGCATCCGATAAGAGTTAATTTGGAGTGGTAAATTGGAGTATGCACCTAGTTATAAAATTACATACTTAATGCAACTGAGAACGATAGAAACCTACAGGTAATGCATATAAAACCGATAACATGAAATGCGCTTGTGTGCATGACGGGTGAATTTCCAAGCCAAAATATCTGATGTAAATCATTGCATTTATGATATTGCGTTTCCACAGAAGGGAGCGACCAACATTCAAAGTCAACGCTGTAAATTGCACTCGTGACCTGAAGTCCGGAATGCAAGTGAAATCGTCAGTCATGATCTTTTAGAACAGCCTTCACTTGAAGCTTGAATATTTGATTAAATCTTTAGTCTGCACGTGTAAGATAAGTGCATACTTCGTGCAAGCGGCGTGGTCACAAGCCGTACACGGGCATACATATAGAGATACTCCGGTAACTACTGCTTTGCAGCTCATTACTTAACTAGTATAGGCTAATTATAGTTGTTAATGTTTTAACGCAATATTTACTTTAGAAGATATACGAGTAACATAGTTAGATATTTACAGTTTGTTTTGTTATCTTGAGTTTAAACCCGTCACACAATTCAATGAAATATTTGTTGGTATATGAGTGTCCCGATTGATTATTCAAAGTTCTTCGGCATTGCCCGAATTGCATGAGCAGATCTCAATCTCAACTCAATCAGAATGATAGGTATGGTCGGTGACTAATTTAATGTTATTGGAACGTGATTATGATTATTATGCGCCGAGTTGTAACTTATCTTATGATATGGATTTATAATATAAGTAACAACTCGGGCAACTCTGCGCATAATATAATTCATTCAATCTAAGTATGTCCTAGTTTTTAGTTGCCGTGGACAGCAAAAAACGGAGTGGAGTTCTTCGTGCAGGATGGTGTTAATTTGTTACACCTTTTCCCCGAAATCTAGTATTCGTTGAAGTGTTTCTTTTTTATCTTCCCAATCTCGTTTTTTTTTAATTTCTTAGCATCAACATTTAAGAGCTTGATTCTTGTTGGTGGATTAGGCGCCAGTTCTCTCGGTCCTCGGCTAATTTCTTTAGGTCCCGGTAAGACACGACATTTGCTTTTACTTTCAGATGTTGTACAAAGCTTATCCTGGGTCGACCCCTACCCTTTTTTTTTCTGACCGTTCAACTCATATTTTTTTTATTCAATCCTGATCGGCTTCCTAGAAAGTAGGTAGAATTACGGGTAAAATCAAGATTGGAAAATTGTGTTAAAAGAGAATTCACTTCAATGATTTCGGGGTAAAGATAAAAAAACTCTCCTCAAATTGTAGTTTTCATTTGCGTCGGCCAGGTAACTTATGGGCGGGACCTGAAGGGCTAGTACTCGTCTTTTGATCAACTTTATTTTTTTCAGTGCGGGAGAGAGTGCGATGGAATTTCTTGCTACAGGCATCGGATAAGGTGAGTTGTGCTAGCCCTTCTGCGGCGCTACCACGAACTTCGAAAGTCGAAGTTCGTAATACATGCATCCCTGTCACTCGATTAAGGGAGTGCGATAGAGATGGAAATACCCGAACTTCGACGTTCGAAGTTCGTGGTAGCGCCGCTGGTCTTTTCAGTCGGTCGGCCTCACAAGGGGCTGAACACCCTTGACAGTTTGAACATGACGTTAAAGCGTCGTTTTAACGTGTTTAAACAAAGACGATCCATGTCACACGAACTTGTCGAACGGGTGAATGTGACATGGTACCAAGACGTTCAACTACTTATGAGTTCGACTGTACATGTGTAATGACACAGTGTTAAGTGTATGTAGTGTACTCACGTGGAATGGTGATGCCTGTGGTCGTGACGCAGGCGCGGCCCCCCCGGCGCACCCAGCCGCTCCATGCCCGCGCACCCCGGCACTTGCACCGAGAGCATCTGCAAATCACAACACACTGCTCTCACTTATGTGGTCCACCTCACTATTAACCTACAATCTACGCGGGGAATTGTCTTACGGGTTAGCTTTCCAATGTGTCAATGCTTCTTGTGAGGCACATTTTGGAATAGTGTCACAGATATATACAACCGAAGGTGGAACCGATTGCCATACCTATGATGACGATAATAACTACAACTTAGAAAAGTTGAGAAACCCCCGACATTTTCATTTCAAAGTCCAATATCTCAAAAACGGCTGAACAGATTTTCATGAAACAACAGCTAAGAACACTCGGGATAAAATTATCTATGACACAAAAAAAACTACACGAAAATTGGTTCATCCGTTTGGGAGCTACGATACCACAGACAGGCACTTTAAACTTATAACACCCCTCTCTTAGGTCGGGTCGGGGGTTAAAAAGGGGTTAACACATGGCATCGCGTGCAAAGACAGCACGGGTTAGATTTAGCACTTATGGAACATGTATATGAATATAATAATAATAATAATAAATACTCTTTGTTGCACCACTACAAGAGAGAAACATCTTACAAAAAAATATAATAATATGAATATGAATATAAATATATACTTGACGGCGGATTAGTTAATTTCTTTTGTTCTTAGGACGAGTTCTCCGCATTTCTAATTTGTTACCTTTCTACTTTGTTAACATTCCTATAAGTATCGACGCCATGTTTCTGGCTCGAATCTACCGTTGAGTGTTCCGATCGTGATGATATTTTTATAATTGGCGATCGCCGTTGCAGCAAAGGTTGCGGTGCTTGACTAGATATGGACGATACCTAAAGGAGGATGATAGGTGATGTACACGTAGAGCTGTGGGCCATTTAAAAATGTTGTCAATTTAGGATCTTGGTACCTTATAGGAATGTGGATAAATTGCGAAGATAACAAATTGAGATTAGTATGTTGATGAATGGTTAATTCATCCTGACTTAAGCGTCAGCCTCAAATGTATCGCAGTTTTCAACGTGAAAATATGTGCAGCACGGAAGTAAGTGACCGCATACCTACATTTAAGAACCCTTTGCCAAATGTCACGCAAAATTCAACTCTCGAGTTGTTCTTTAGTGCTCCTTTAATAGTTGCACAAAAATATAAAAAGAGATACCAAATGGCATGAGGCATTAGTTGTCTGAAAATACGAATATAATTGGAAACGATGTCATGTAAGTTTAATCTGATTTTAAGTAGGCGCACTACACCCTCTACTTATGCATAATAACCCTTTCATCGTCGCGCTGGCCGGGTTGATTATTATAAGTATATTATGAGTATGACAATGCTAACGTAGGTCATTATGAACCTACTTATTAGAAAGCAACGCGTATAAAGATGTAAAGATTTCTAACAGCGGTGCTGGCATACCTATCCAGGTATGCATACGACCAATTCCAAAACGTTTTTGAAGTATGGAAATGATTTCCGTGTTCATTGCGTAAGCGTATAGTGTAGTAGCCTAGTTTGTGTGTGGTGGGTGATTCTGATGGAATTGGTTTGATTTCAAATTGAAAAAGGTTAGTTACAAAATTGAGGAACTGGTTTAATAACGAGTTTGCCTAATGCGAATATTCCATAATACGTTAGCGGAGCTTAATATAAATCCAGAAAAAAAACGTAGGTATACATTTAGACTTTAATATTATTGCGTAGTTCCAAAGACCATCATCACTCTCATCTGTGTGGCTTCAGAGAGCTTCTACAGTTACCTACTATAGAAAATAATCTAGGTGTCATATTTGAGGAGCCTGTAATCCTCATATCCCATTATTTCACCAACATTATATAGGACCAGCAGAACTTACAAACAAAAAAGACCGGGTTGCACTCCGGGAGTGCTGGCAGAAGTGAAAACTCAATAACATTGTAACAGTTTTTCGATCAGGTCACGTGACATCTTACGGTGTCACCCTAAAAATGAATTTGACGCAAATGTATAAACAATTATCAATTACTTAGGCGGACGGGTCCGTCGGGGCGCGGACGGGTCCGTCGGCGCGCCGACGGGCGGCGGCAAACACAATACCAATTTGTTTTTGCCATTGCCAAATATTTTTCAAAGCTTTATCTCTTTAGGAATAACGTCTACATTCGAACTATTCGAATTTGCAAGAACAGCAACAACAGCAGACGGCGGTGGCGACCAAAATATCAATTTGTTTTTGCCGTTGGTAAATATTTTTCAATGCTTTATCTCTTTAGGAATAACGCCCAAATTCGAACTATTCGAATTTTCTCAATAGCAAAACGGTGAAGGATGCGTTGGTATTATCACAAAATTATTTGCAGAATCTGGGGGCACGGGAGTGCCCCCGCCAAGACGAGCCAAACGAAGCGCAAGGGCACTACCTACCTTTTCTCGAAGCGCTTCGTCATATTTTTGAACCTTCTTAACTTGGGTTCGGATTATACCAGATAAACAAAATTTTCGGAATATAATGTCAGTGATTGAATTATTAAAACTATAAAGTTTCAATTGCATAGCTCTTATACTTTAGATTTTATTGATATCTAAAATACCCCGATTTCGTCACTGACTCACTGATGATCATCAATATTCTTAAGGTTCTTCCTGAAGTTCTAGAAAGCTGAAATTTGGTATGTAAGCTAGTAATAGTATACAAACATCGAAAAAATCTTAAAACTTGAAACTTTTACCCCCCCAACCCCTTAAACTAGGGGGTGAAAGTTTGTATGAGACTTCCGTTAATTTTGAAGCTAGAGGTCTGAAAATTGATATAGGGGGTCCTTGTTATCCTTGTTATAAATAATAAGATATGTATTTCAGAATTTTTAGTAAATCACCCCCCACTCTTTAAATTAGGGGATGGAAGTTTGTATGGGTTTTCCCATTCACTTCTTTAGAAATTACCTTACAAAAAGGAATGAGATCCCAGCAAAAACATTACATGTAAAGTGATGCCAAGACTCCATAGCTCATACAGCTTTCAGCGTGAAAAAGATATCAGATCGCAATTAGCGCCAAGCTTCCTACTCCACACGGCGTAACTCTACCACTACCAGCCACGCTCTACAAATTCTATATCTTGGCTAAAAAGTATACACTCGTCACTTTTAATATCATCATAAATTCATTCGGCGTGAAAATCTATGCGGCGACCGGGATGTGCCCAACAAAGCTATACTTTTTAGTCAAGATGTAGAATTTGTAGAGCGTGGCTGGTAGTGGTAGAGTTACGCCGTGTGGAGTAGGAAGCTTGGCGCTAATTGCGATCTGATATCTTTTTCACGCTGAAAGCTGTATGAGCTATGGAGTCTTGGCATCACTTTACATATAATGTTTTTGCTGGGATATGCTATTGCAAAAAGTGTTTAACGGCTTTATACTATTACGAATAGCGTTCAGTTTTGAATGAAGTCGAATCGGCTAGCAGCAAAAAGTGACCTCCTTCACATCTGACGTCACAAAACTCTGTCGCGTAATTAACAATTTTTCCCCATCCCAAAAAGTGCTCAGCGCCGCTAAAGAAGTTTTCACTTCAAAAATAACGACAACTTGATAACGAATTGGGCTTTTTTCAAAAAAGTGTACAAAACTTTTTTTTTCAGATTTCGTTTTTTTTTGGTTTGTCTTACTTAGAACCGTTGACACTATCGATCCTCATACAAGAAAAAAAGTGTCCAAAATTTCCATTCCAGATCGTCACATTGTTGTATGCAGTCTTTTTTTTATTTATATGGTCGTGACGCACTGGAAGAACAAACTTACATAGTAAAATCTGGGACACTTTTTTTCTTGTATGACGATCGATAGTGTCAACGATTCTGAGTAATAAAAACAAAAAAAAACAAAATCGGAGAAAAAAAAAGTTTTGTACACTTTTTTTGAAAAACGCCCAATTACCAAAAAGTAATCCATAAACTCGAAATGGGAAAATAACTCGTGCGCAACCAGATTTGATGTACAATCAAGAACCAACAACCAGAAAAATGGGATTCTTGAGAAATCGATATAGCTCGTCCAATATACCCTGTCCTGTTATAAATTATTTCCAATATATTAACTGAATTAATATTTTTATGAGTGAATCCATATCCATCCATACTAATAGGTATTACAAATGGGAAAGTATGTCTGCCTGTCTGTCCGTTATCTCTTCACGCTTAAATCGCTGAACCGATGGAGATGGGTATGGAGATAGTTTGAATCCCGGAAATCATCTTCTAAGGAGGTGAAACCATGGAGCCAGGATATAAACCATTTCCACGCGACTCCTTTAAAAAAACACATGTTAGTTTTGTTTTGCGTAATATCAGCGATAATTCTGACGTTGACCGATCTTGATAACGTTTTAGTTTGGTGAAGATTGAAGATCTATTCATTGGATCGACGAATGATCGAGGGCATCCTCAAATTTTGTATGCACGCATATAGCGATTTCGATTACTTCTATAATAAAATCGGTAACTCATGCAATCGCTCTCGGAAATCATATAAGGTCAGAGGCTCTAGTATAAGTTTTACCGAAACAAAACTCTACGATCGCGTTCGCGTTTTACCCTCAATTTGCATGGGATTTGACAGCTAAACGCAAACGCGGTCGTAACGTTTTGTTTCGGTAAAACTTATACTAGAGCCTCAGTTCGGGTATGTGCGCGCCACCAAGTAAAGTGCGCCTCATTCATCATTCAAGGCCGAAACGCACTGACAGCGGTGGCGGAGCGGCGCGGTGCGGCGCGGAGGCGGTACCGGTTGTAATGTTCGAGCTAATATGAAAGGATCCGCACAGAGCGGCGCGGCGCGGCGCGGTTTTCTATGCGGATCCTTTCATATTAGCTCGAACATTACAACCGGTACCGCCTCCGCGCCGCACCGCGCCGCCCCGCCACCGCTCTCTGTGCGTTTGCAGCTTTAGTCATAATATTAATATCAGCACTTACCCCGGGGGCGCACTTTACCTGGTGGCGCATCATACCCGAACTGACCCTACTTGTGACGATACCCAAATATTTAATTAAACAAAGATTTTATTAAATACTAAAAAACGATTTTAGAGTCTGGCCAGCGACTTCGTGCACCAAGGGGCAACAATTTTAACTATGAGGCTATGAAATAAGCTGTCAGTTATAAATACCTATTATGCCGCTATTCGTGGATTTAATTTGGATGTCGTGTCACCAGCATGCGTTTTTTGTAAACTTTGCCGCGTTTTTATGTTTATATATAATTTTGGGGTTCTGTGGTTTAATTTTGATTATTCAATAATTTTTGTAAAAGCTGATAAGGGGCCATTTAATAACTACGAAAATATGATTTGGGATATTTTTTTTAGGCACCCTACCTGTTTTGTGGGGGTTTTGAATGAACCGGTTATAGCGCTGTTTTTTTAAACATCGATAAGCGTGTCTGTCGTTGCCGACAGTCTTGGATGTGTCGTGATTTGTGCATGATATATTTCCTGTAAAATAAAAGTAGGTACCTAGGTATTTATTTATATTTTTTGGATTATATCCGACTTGAAATATTACTTAATATAGGATTTTACTCTTCGACCTGAGTCCCGAGATAAGATTATGTAGAGATAATTTAGAGTAGAATAGAGTACTAGGTATTTTTTTTATTATTGTGTTATTGTGGGCCTTTATATGTCGCTTCGACCAGCAAGTGATCTATTGTGGCAGCCCTTTGTTTTAGATTTCACCGTTAAGACCCGTTGCCTCTAAGAAATTCCAGATTCTTTGGGCGGTGATATGTTGTACCTCTTCTGGGTGCACGATGTGCCGCCCTAGGTAGATACTTCTTTTGTGCATGAGTGGTCCGCAGGAGCAGAGAATGTGCATTGCTGTTTCCTCTGTCTCCTGGCAGAACCTGCAAGTTGCGTCCTGTGTCATACCCATTTGAAACAGGTGCTTGTTTAGTTTGCAATGTCCTGTCAGAATTCTTGTCACTGCGCAGGTTTTGTGTCTTCTGAGTTGTAATAGCTCTTCAGACAGTTTATTGGTGTACCCTTTGATCAAGGCTTTAGCATGCTTTTGTCCTTTGGCGAACTTCCACAACTTTATTGCCTCTGATTTTTCTGTGTTGTTTAGCAGATAATATGCTTTCCGTTTTGTGATACCACAGAACGGTTCTGGGCCGACCAGGGTTGTGTCTGCGCCCTTCCTTGCAACTACTAGTACTAGGTATACACTATACAGTAAGAAAGGGTGTTTTTTTCATATTATAATAAATGTAGCAAATACATATTGTTTAGAGATTATTAAATACAAAATGTATCTACTCAGGTCAGATAAAAAATAAATTACAGATATCTTTAATTAATAAGTAGTAAATATGTCAAGAAAACCCAAAAATTTGGTACAACCTGATAATGCAGGCATTTCTACACTGTATAAATAATAATATTGACTTTGCATGACCCTAAGTGGATGAATGTGTATGGGTCATATTATAACAGTTACCATTACATTCCTGCCCGCCCGGGGTCACCTTACAACCTAACTCCAAGTATTGGAGTCACAGGTTCCAGACACAGGTTTTTGTGGAAACTAACTAAAACCGAGTATCATGCATGTCATCTCACCTACTAAAGGGCGAAATATACCTTGTTCTTATTTAACGAAACATATTTATAAACCTTGGCTCAGATTAAAACATGATACAGACAAGAAGAAATTTAATACTCCATGATTAATACTCTACCACAACAAAAATTAGGGCTTTAAAGCCCAATATCTCGCAGACTAATCACTGATTTGAAAAATGGTTTTAGGAAACCCATAATATTTTTGAACGAGCTATTCAACGATACCCTACAACATGGGTATAACGAGAAAAAAATAATACATCCCCCCTTTAGGTGTAGGGGAGGTACCCTAAAAAAATATATTTTTCAAGATTTTATTGTACTGTTTTGTCGGCGTGATTTATTTATATACCCATGCCGAATTACTGTTTTCTAGTAGTAATGGTTACTGAGCTAAGCCGAAGACGGACAGACAGACAGACAGACGGACATGGCGAAACTATAAGGGTTCCTTGTTGACTACGGAACCCTAAAAACTGACCAACTTACTGTACCAGAGATCAAAGTTTATTGTTTATTCTAATTTATAGTACCTAGTATTCAAATACGACCTAGTATTAAGAGAATACCTACTATTTTTGTTTGTGTAAAGTAATTTTTATTTGCAATGCAGGAGGAACATGATAATCATCACATCAGCCGAAAGACATCCACTGCTGGACATAGGCCTCCCCCAAAGAGTGCCGAGTCATATAGTGTGTACTTCTATCCTACCTAAAAATCTCTTAAAACCGATATATATTTTTAAGAACTAGGCCTTTGTTGGTAGAGCTTTTATCATGTATAATACTGATAAATTGATAACACACAATATTAACTCATGCTATATTGATTATTGTTTTATTTGAATACTCCTACTATGGTGTTATCCTTGTTGCATCATGTAGGGGCTAGGAGTCCATTTATTTTATTTCTTGTTCTTGCATACCCCCTATATTTATTTATTATTACTTATTTCAAACTTTATTGCACAAATCCAATAAGTACAAAAGACGGACTTAATGCCACAAGGAATTATCTACTAGTCAACCACAGGGCCGAACAGAAACTTGCTAAGATAATACTGCAGTGAGATGAAAACATTCATGCATTAAGCATAATCATAAATAGAATAATACCTAATAAATGTAAGTATATGGTATGGTTTTCATGATTATGTTTGATATAAATAGCTTGAAAAAGTCTGTCACAACCTTTCATGCTTCATACATTTTTTGTTTCAAGACAATCTCGGATATATATACCGACATCACTCCAATTAGATACTTCTATAAATATTTAAGATAATCTCTGCTGCATCAGCAATTGTTTATTGGTATTCTTGCTATGTAATAAATTCAAGTTTATAATAGCTAGTATGTGGTATCTGAAGATTGGTATCATAATGTAAAAATTTAAAAACACAATGTGTAATGAAAGTATACCCAAGGGGTGCAGTAATAACTGCATAGGCTTGCATCTGGCTTTGTTTAGTGTTTTTATTTTGTGGCTAGGTGTTATGTAATTTGTTTTGACTATGCATAGCCACTACTGATGATAAGACAATCACGTTTTACATTACATTTTACACTAATAATGCGCAATAGAAAATGAAGGAAAATGTTGGTATTGGTTATAATAATAAACTTTGCAAAAAAAAAAAGTTTCAGCTTTAAGAAATAAATTTGGGATTACATGAATCTAATGGTAATCTTGGTTTTTTTTGATAAATAATATCAAATCTTGTTGTAATTGATAGTCAGTGAATGTAAACAAACTACTTGGGAACAATGATGTTACAACATTCTAGCATTTGTTTGTTGGGGCTAGGTCATAATGTCAACATAGAACTAATTTGCAAACATACAGTATTTATTTCAGATTCATGATCATCATGTTCTTAAATTCTATGAACTGTTTTATATACTAGTTCATCATTATAATGTGTTAATTAAAGTATATTGCATGAAAATTAAGATAACAAATGTTGTACATAACTAAGTGTTGATTTATATACGAGTGGCTAATTTGCGTAAATGTCATAACGAGGACGATAGATGGTTGCAAAAACTTATATGATAAACAAATACAGTAAGATCACCTAGTATGTTGCTCGATTGCATGCTCCTTTTGATAAACATATTAGTAAGAGTAGAGCGCGTAATCAAAAGGCTTGTCACAACTATGGCGAGAGGTGATTACGGAACTGTCTGTCATGAAAATTTATTTAAATTAACACAAACAACGTCTGGGTGTGACGTCGGTATCGGCGCGCCTCTTATCACTTGGCATGCTCGCGCTCCCGCCGTCTCGCGGCCGTGGCGAGCTCCGGCTGCCTAGTGCCTCGGGCCTCACTTCACTCCCTTCCACTACAAATCAAACACTCGAATATCCTCACTCGCCTACATTCATTTACTAACATTATTGATTCAGTGTAATCCTTGGTTGACGGTAAACCCTCGGTCTAGGACCTAAGTGTAGCATAGTTTATATAAATTTAAGTACAACAATCTTGGTGACATTGAAGGTTGTGTTCCTATTCGTATGTATCAAAAAATACCTCATATTGAAGTATGTTACTCACTATTTGAAACGTTGTCGTCCACAATTCTTGTAGGTTTTTCACCTATGGATGACAGTTAGTGATGTGCTCGTGTCCAATGATTTATGATGACACGCCGAGGAGTTAAATCGATCACTTGATTTTGTACGGTCGCCGAGGATAAATCCACACAGCCACTGACATTAAGAATTTGTTTTCTCGAACTGCTTCAACATTGACTTTAAACAAAACAATCACAGGGCACTAGACGGAGACTACAACACCCGTAAGCGCTTTTGCAATAATTAAATATCATTCACTAATAAATAAAATATGTTTTAAATGCAATAACACGATAAAATAAATCACTTTTGAAATAAGAATAACATATAAATTCAACTATCGCGTATTTTGTCTTAGAGTTGTTTTTCATATTGGCAGGAAGACGCCTGCCATCGAGCGAGTCTTGTTATTCAATGACGCGGACGCGGCGCGGTGTTCGCAGTCGCGTAGCGGGGAGAAAACGGGCGGGCGGCGGCGGTGCACCGGCTGCCGCCGATGTCGTCTCACACTAGCGCAGGCAGTTGTGTGTCACGTCGACCCCGACACACAGCGTCCAGACCTGCTATGTCTAGCCGCGCATGTGTGCCCGACCATCGATACAACAGTCTATCTGTGTGCGTGCTAAGGTAAGAGTGTGCGTAAGGTGAGTATAGGTATGGCGTACGTATGATTGGGCACACATGTAAGAGAAGCTCGATTGCTGCCACCGCGCCGCGCCGTCGTTTGTATGGGCACTTATATGTAGGTATTAGCGAGCGATGCGATGACGCGTTTGTCGGCTTGTGAGGCGAGACGAGACGGTTGGCAATGTTGGCATTGCTCAATGATCGAGGTAATCGTAAGAGTTGTAACGAAATCGAAGTAGGTGGATACAAATCTATACACAGCAGTAAACAATAATCTAGTTACCTACTACTTTATAGAAAACTTGAAATGTCACCAATGTCAGGTAATTAAATGAGAGCGACGATTCTAGTTCTTTATTGACAGAAGGAGAAACCCCAAGCATGTCGCTTTTGTATCATATCTCTCTTATTCTGATTAGGAATGAAACACTTGAGAAATCCCGATGAATCTCGAATTGAGCCTCAACATATTGGTTGCATACCTACCTAAGACAAAGTTAGATACAGTCAGCAGCTGAAGAACCTAACCTAAGCCGACGAAGTGCTCAAAATGATATACAGAACTGCAGCCTACGGCTACTTCTACGGTCCCCTTCTTTAATGACTGATAAGTTGAATTGAACTTAGTTAGGTGCTGTACGGTCGTAAGCCAAGAATGTGGTTTACCACTTCCGACTCAGTTTTTTTAAAAATTAAGGTTCAGAAGTGACTACTTAGCTTAGAGTGCTTTCTTGGCTTAGGTACTGTACCAAATACCAATCATGCAAGGTGGCAGTGGTACCCCTACGCCACGCAAGTCTTAAGTCTATTTTTTTTGGACTTCGTATGAAGTCGGCAGGTGGGTGGCAACGGTGACAAACTTGAGTTCAAGTCAGTGGCGGCGAATGGGTTATCTTGGCGGGGAATGGGTTATGCTTAGGAATTGTACAATACATCCTTGGGGCTCCATTCTGGAACGCGCTACTCACGTATTGAGATTTGATTGGCACTCGCCTCGCCTTGCTCTCGCTTTCGGACGTGTTGTAACGTTAGAACTCTACCTGTTTCGAACTTTATCCGATCAGTATGCCTCAAGAGCTTCACAAAGCTCTACAAACGTGTTGAGATTATACATTGGAATCAATCTCACACACATCCCCAATTGATATTTAATTTCAAAGTGGGGTCATTTCGCCGGTTAGCGACCACCTAATTTCATGTGCCGGTTGGCGACCACTTAGCTGAGTTGCTGAACTGAAGGGATATTTTCCCGGTTTTCTCTTTTCTAAAACACCAAAAAAAAAAACCATGTACAACTAATTGTCTCAATAGGGTCTGTAGAATTGATGTTATCTTCAATAGAAAAAAAACTTCTCCTTTAGGTGGTCGCTAACCGAAGGTGGTCGCGTAACCAGCGTAATGACCCGCGCCCGCTTCCATGCGCGTGGACCTCGCGAAAAACATTGATATCATTGGAACGCTAAAAGTATGTCTCTGATCTCATGAGTAATAGGCGCCGCCGCCGCCCTAATCATCAGATTTGATATCTGACGCTGAATACAGGCCTAGCACATCTTATTTTCAATTATTATCTAAGGACCAAGGCCACAAGGCATTTAAGGTCATAGGTACGAATGCCTTAAAATTAATTTAGTTTCTTAGCCTACCCGTCCATTTTAATTCTATTTCTTATTTTCATAGGGTTTTACACATGTCTGTTCTTTCGGCTTACTTCTGTTAAATCAGCATCGGGGTCATATACTTACAGTGTTTAAAACAAAATGAGCTTACATGCATATAAGTAATGTCATTAACGCATAATAATACTCAATACTCAATAATTTATTGCACATAATGGTTATACTACAGGTGATACTAAAATAATCGAAGGTATTCACATTCATCGTGTAGCCTGTTGGGCGCCACAAATAGGAAGGTGGACTATTACATATTTGGGGAACACCCAAATACTCCGAAATATTTTATTCCGAATTTGCTAATTCCGATTTTCAAAACTCCGAATTTCATAATTCCGAAGACATCCGAACTTCAAAATGTCGATATTTTATTTTCGATTTTTATAACTTCGAACAATCAAAAGCTCTAAGTGTCATTGGTCCGAATGCCCGAAAAACAGTACACCGATTAACACATTTCCGAAATTGCATTGCTATTTCGGAAATTAGATATTCGGTGACGTGAACTTCGTGTTTTTAATAATCGGAATTTTATTTCTTAGGAATTCAGAAATTCGGTTTTTTGATTTGGGTTAAAAAATCCGAAAATTACGATTCCTATTTCCTATAGAGAATATAGAGAGGCGCAAGGTTAGTTCAAAGTAGTTTGAGAGAGACTCTAAAGGCTGGTTGGTGTAGGTAAGACGACGAGCGAAGCGAGACTTTGCAGACAAAAAGTTTATAGAATATTTTGTCCTTGTATTCTTATTTAGAAAATTATTGTTTCAATGACTAAGTATTTACTTGAATGAAACATATTACACAGAAACACAATTCAATTAATTTTGTAATCTCATGGTTTCAGCTAACAAACTTATCAAACAAGATAACTACATTTCCTGTCTCCTAGTTTCGTAGACAGAAATTACATAGAATTTCGTGTTACAGAAACTGTTTCATATAACATTCGGTCTCTGTTTATTTTTATTTCGAATATTATTATATCAACGCTTTTTTACTTCAGTGAAACATATTTCACAGAAACTCAATTTAATGAATTTTAAAATCATATTATTTTCTTTAATCAACAGTAGAATTTTGTTTTAACAAACATTTTTTGTTCGGTGCTCGTTTAATAATTTCATATTAAAGATAAAAGATTTTTATAAACACATTAATCATCATAATTATTAGCGTTTCATTAAAATAGGTAGGTAACTTGAAAAAGGGGGAACGGGGGAGCAAAGCCCCCCACAAGGGGGGTAAATATAACAGTAATAAAAACAAACCACTGTAACAATTGACTTATTGGTACGTTAGGTTAGGGTCAACTTGTGTCCCTTAGAGCGGAAATAGGCACCCCGCGAAGATTATAAAACTGTTGTCTTGGACATAAACTAAATAATATCAGGATGCAGAATGACATGAATATTGAATGAATAAGTTTTACTTGTAACAACAATCAATAATTTAAGTTTCTACAATCTAAGTATTGTGCGAAATGAATATTCTACCAAATGATAATATGCGAATAATTTTATTAGAAACGAAATTCTACAAAACTGTACAGACCTAGCCTATACAAGAGTGTACAACCGATCTTAGACGTTGGGCGTTGTTTTAATTATTTATTTAATCGTTTTTAAGAATAGGAATTCGTAGTTCTGATGTTTCGGACTTTTGTTTAGTCGGGTTTATTATTGGTCGGTGTAATGGGGTGCGTAATGTTTCATATAATGTCAGAAAAACTAACATACACTTGATATACATTAAATTGACATAAAGTTATTTAGTATCTATAATGTAACGTTTGATATAACGGTTTTTTGTTATATTTTGCTTTACTCTAATTATCAATTGATATAATAGGCAAAATGACATAATTTGCAAGTGGCATAATTCTACTTTCGTATAACGCATATATGACATAAATATGTTTAACATACATATTATTTAAAATCATTGCGTTTTCGTATAACGCATATATGACATAAATATGTTTAACATTCAAATTATTTAAAATAATTGCACTTTCATATAAGAATGTCTGCCAAGAAGTTGACGGAGCCCCGCTTTCGTTTCTGGTATTCAATCTCCCGCCCTCCGCCGTAGACTTTTGTAAGTACTTACGCGATGTAATGTAAGTATTACTAAAAAAAAATCGGTTATGGCGCTTTGCCGGCCGCTGCCGCGGCACGCTCGCTTCGCTCGCTCGGCTTGCGCACTGTATGGTCGCAGTTCTACCTAACACTCCTCCTCGCTTCGCTCGTCGTCGTCGTACCTACCTGAGACCTGCCTTAAGGTGGATTATGCTATATGTTGAAAGTACAAAGGGACTTGAAAATATTCGGTACTTATCGTGAAATTGATGTCAGTATAAAATGGCAATAACTTTTCTCTGTGACCATCCGTTTAGGAAATTACAACGCAATGCCTGATAAGTGTTAGGCATTCCGACGGAGATTCAACGGGTCTCGCTTATTTATTTTATTATTCATTATATAATTATTTTTAATGGTATGTTTATATCAAAAGTTATTTATTGTAAAATCAACTTATATCTTCTGAAATTTATAGCATTGACGAATTATGTCAAGTAAGTCATTATAATAAACACGTTTTATACCGAGTGATAAATATAGTAAATGTCTTTTATACTAATTGTAATTATAGCCTTATATAATTATATCACTTTTTACACTAGATCAATTGAAAATTATCTGAAACAATATTATACCATCCGTTACATTATAATAAGCAATGGTATATCAAATCAAAATAGATTAAGTGAAATTATATAAAACGTTGTGCACCCGGTGTAATCATATTCGGATATTTGGAAAATCGGTATTTTAATAATCGGAATTCATATTTTTGATATTTTGGATTAATATTCAGTCGGACTTCTTATTACTCGGGGTATCGAAAGTCGGAATTTTGATTATCGGAATTGTAACCGTTAGACCTTTTGAAATATCGGATTTATAAAGATCGGATTTATGAAGAATCGGAATAGTTATATTAGGAGGTTTAAAACATTCGGAATTATAAAAAACCGGTATTTTGAATTTCGTGATTCCGACTTTCAGAATTTAGTTTTTCGTATTTATGTAGAGTGTACCCGTTGGGCGCCACAAATAAGAAGGTGGACTATTACATATTTGATATTACCATACAAAAACATTGTAATAATCTTGGTTTTGCTTAGTTCTATCAACAGTATCAACAAACTTATCGTCTAAATATTCCTTTAAAGAGTAGAAGGTTTTTCGAAAAAAACAACTGTTTTAATTTGTCTCTCAATTCTTGTCTTTCAATTCTTCCGGCGATTTATTATATATTTTTATCGACATTACAAAAGGTTCTGACGAATGTACCTTTAATCTGGAGGTGGTCGAATATATAAGAGGACTAAGAGGAGACTCCGTATATAAATGGGGATTAAGAACCAAAATTTTGGCTTTGTAGCCCTTAACTTTGACAATGGCCATTAGGAAAGACGCAAACCTAAATCAGCATGTATGACCAACCTACGCGGCCAATGGGCCGCTGCGTAGGTTCAGGCTTTAAGGGGATTCCTTGATTCGCGAAAACTGGGCGTGGTGTGACACACTTGTCTTCGATAAATACCTGAGTGAAGATTGATTAATATTTCATTAAGTGCAATTTTAGATGATGTAGAATACTATAATATAACCTGTTGTGATTGTGTCGTAAAATAATGTATTGTTTGAGTAGGCCGAGTTAAAAACGGAAAATAAAGACCCAACTTAGGCTTTTTTTTTCGATAGAGGAAATTTGAAGCAATCTTATATCGATATATGTAGATCATATACCTACCTGAAAAATCAGTCCTTATTGTTTCTTAATCTAGTCGAAACGGCGTTTCTAAGGATGCGATATTTTCCAATTGACGCCCTTAATGGGTTTTGGCAAAATGCTTGTACGCAGGACACCTGGGTTGCGGACGGATCAGAGACGTACGTTTCACATTCCAATTCAATATCAATGTGTTTCGCGCGCTAGTTCTTGTTCGTTAGCTTGTCAATTTCAATTTCAATTTATTTATTTGCAACCTTGTACAAGCCAAGCCTTGTTGTGGAAGCGAGCGTGTGTGAGGCCTATTGATATCAAGATTTCTTCAGACAGAGAAGACCGAACACTGGTCAGAAGCAGAATACGGGCTATAAATAAATCTTGGTAATTATAATTAGATTTTTTAACAGCTGATATTTGACAGCCGTCATGCCGGTAACAAACACAAGACAATACCTAATAAAAAGTAAATTCTGACACTGTGAATTACTTATAGCTATACTGATTTGACAGTGTCAGGATTGATTGATTGATCAAGATCGACTAACATTTCAAGCAATGAACATTTTGGATTAGAATAAAGATTTAACACCTTTGAAATGCTGCGATGATTTTTTTGAAGTGAAAACTTCTTTAGCGGCGCTGAGCACTTTTTGGGATGGGGAAAAATTGTTAAATACGCGACAGAGTTTTGTGACGTCAGATGTGAAGGAGGTCACTTTTTGCTGCTAGCCGATACGACTTCATTAAAAACTGAACGCTATTCGTAAGAGTATAAAGCCGTTAAACACTTTTTGCAATAGCATATTCTGCAAATAAATTTGTAATAATACCAACGCGTCCTTCACCGTTTTGCTATTGAGAAAATTCGAATAGTTCGAATTAGGGCGTTATTCCTAAAGAGATAAAGCTTAGAAAAATATTTACCAACGGCAAAAACAAATTGATATTTTGGTCGCCACCGTGCACCGCCATCTGCTGTTCTTGCAAATTCGAATAGTTCGAATTTAGACGTTATTACTAAAGAGATAGAGCTTTGAAAAATATTTGGCAATGGCAAAAACAAATTGGTATTGTGTTTGCCGCCGCCCGTCGGCGCGCCGGACCCCGGCACCGTTGCGCCGCGACGGCGCGTTGGGCGTTGGGCCCGTCGCACCCAACGCGCCCGCGGGCCGTCCGCCTAAATAACGGAGTGCAACCCGGTCTTTTTTTTTTCACCGAACAGCTTGTGGTAAATATCAATCAATTGATTCGTACATAAGTTCCGAAATAATCATTGGCTCAAGCCAGGATTTGAAACTCCGACCGCCGTTTGACAGCCGCATGCTTGATTCACTAGGCTCCCATAGCTTCTATTTTATTGATGTTGTTTAAATTCATAAATCAATAAATAAAAAGTGCACTTAGCGTCAATCACGACACACGTGCGTCAGAGCGCTACGGGCGGTTTATGCTCCATACGGAGTTTAAGGTGCTACGGACTCCGGCGTAGCGCTACGAGCGTAACGCGATTGAATGAGTTATCTACGCGTAATTACAAGGAACATACTGTAGTTTGTACAGTCGAGTGCTCCAACACACATGTGTCTTTATTGTTACCTACTGATATAAGTTGCATATGTAGATATTTTTGAAAGTTTGTCGGGACATATATTGGAGAACTCGACTGTACGACGAGTCTATGTATATTTATTTATTTAGGTATATATTTATTTATTAGGACCTTCAACAATAAGCATACCATTACATAATATTGCTTTTCCATGCACAATGTTAATTAAGTACCTTATTAATTACAGAGTGAAAATATAAAAGAAAAAATACTATAAAAACTGATCATAAAAAACTGATTACAATTAGTTTACTCCTAATGGCAAGTTACTGGACAAATATGTGTCATACTCAAGCGGCTGTACTGTAGGTTTAGAGTTGCGGCAGACATCTCTGACCTTGGCTTGTCTGACAACATTTAAAATGTATAGCAACCAACTTTCATCTGAATCGATCTTGAATTTATGGTTTGCGAGACCAAAATGCATGATTCATTTTGTGGATATAATAATAATAATAAATCATTTATTTTCAGATAAAACATCCATAGCGTTGTTAGTAACATTTGATCACTTACATGACTACGTTAATATTATACTACTTAATTATAAACCCGAATTATTAGTTGTGCTTATTTTGAAGAATTTCAGCTTCTGACAAAATTGTAGGTACCTACGTACCATTCAGGGGGTTCAGGTGATGGAGTTCTTAAGCCTGCTGTACACACTGGGCCAACGTTGGCGCGTGAGCAGAAGGCAGCTATGCGTTAGAGGGAGAGGGCTATAATTCGATCTCTTTCGTTTACATAGCTGCCTCCTGCTCACGCGCCAACGTTGGCCCAATGTGTACAGCCGGCATTAGATCTAGGATATTAGAACACGGTGGAAATCATAAATATATTTATAGAAAAGTACTTTGTCTTTAAAATTACGCCGTATGATCATTTTCTCAAAAATGGCCCGCAAAGGGAACGTAACTCGCTACATATTGGAAGGTAAAGTGTATATAGTTTAAGGTCAGATCTAAATTAAAAAATAAAAAAACATTGCAGGCCGCCTGGAATGTTATATATAAATTCCTTTATTTGTCGAGTACCAAATTTTTTATAAAGTAGAAACTGGCATATAAAAGACGGCACAGCTCGTATTCAGCCAATTCAACTCGTATTTTTCTGTTGCAAACATGACGTTTTTGTATCTGTCTCAAATAGTTTGCGTTTTTTTGGTGGAAAAATACAATTGAGATTCTATTTAAAAAAAAAACGGCGGGATATCGGAAATATTTTCAAGTTGTGCAACGATATTTAAAGTTTATATAAATTGAGTATTTTTTATTCCCTCATTTTTCAGAAAAGCTCTATATTAGCCTCAGCCGGAATGGCAATTGCAGGCTTCGTATTATAATTAAACGGACTCGCAAGCTCGTCCGTTTAAACAAATACTCAGTCTGCAATTGCCTCCTCCCCGGCCACGGCAATAATGTACTATTTCCTCGCGTAAAACTACATTCAAAGTTATTTATTTATTTACCTACTTACACACACGCGTGGCTGGTTCTCCGAAATTTTGTTAACTTGCTGTAGCTGCAATATTCTCATATTTATATGAATCATTATTCAATATTTCCTATTACTAGGTGATATGATAAAGTCGTTTTAATTTGGTCACTATTATAATATTGGTAGGTAGGTATGACATAAGTATTTCTTTTTTTTTCTAAATTAAAATAATATAAAAGAAATAAATTCGCTCTCTTTATTATCAGGTTCACTATTTCTATAATATAATAAATTGATATTTGATTCAACTCGACTTAAACATATTTACTATTATATTACGCACTTCATCATCACGATTTAATTTTAAATACTTAACTTTATTTTTCATATTTATATTTTTCATCACATTATTTCAAGACTTAGTTTAAGCAGTAATTAATATCAGGCTCTAGAAACTTGCGAAATTCAAAAATAAGCGGCACTCGAGCCAGAATAGCACTTCAAAACGTACGCATTGAAAAGTAACGACATGAAGGTAACTTCAGATAAACGTCGTTCCACTTTTTAAGTCCCTCGGTGCGTTATTTATACTAAAGTAAATAAGCAGACCTGGGCGCCGTTAATCAAATAGTTAACTTCGTGAACCGCTAATCCGTTAGGTAGGTACATTAAACTGGTTTAAAAATACCCCTAAAGCCGAAAATCCCTTGTAAAGAGTCAATTGGCAATATTTGAAAACCGTAGTCCACAAAAAAAAAGAATTTGGATGAAACAGAAAATAATCATCATTGAAACGCAACCCTGAAAACGTAAAACCGAAGAATAGACTACCCAGAAAGTTATGTACATTTTTAGCAAATTTCCTCTGAGAGGTAAATGACAACAACCATAAATGAGTTCGAGCACATGCTCATGTCTCTATGTATTTCGAATTGAACACAAGAACATAAAATAGTATTTTAGCTGTGAAGTGTAATACGTTGATGAAGATTTATTGAGATGACTTGTAATTGACACCATATTTTTTTCTTCTGTCTTTTTAAGTATTTAAAGCGGTTTGATTTACTTTTATTGAGATTGCAAACCTTCTTAGAGTAAAATGGTTTAATTATTATTAAACTAGGTACAAATGATCAGTCTTCTGTTCAAAGAATCTATGATCATTCAGTTTGAGTGACGTGACAGGTTATTAGGATTGGCACTTTATTTAGGTTATATAAATATTTTATTTTTCATGGGGAATTATGTAACACGTTGGATACGCGGTCCGCTTATGTGGACTGGCTTTTTTGGAAAGACAAACATTTTGCCTTCTTTGAAATAAAAATCTGATATGACATAACACATGATTCTATTCAAGAAATTATAGGCGGCTTCAGTTCCTAGAAACATCATTACTAATATTATAAATGCGAAAGTGTGTGTGTGTTTGTTTGTCCTTCTTTCACGTCACAGCGGAGCGTCGTATTAATGTGATTTTTTGTATGGAGATAGTTTAGAGGCTGGAGAGTGACATAGGCTACTTTTTTCCAGCGCGAAAACATACTAATTCCCACGGGAAAATTCAATATGTTTCATTTTCCTATAACCACGTGGGCGAAGCCGCGGGCATCAGCTAGTAATTTATAAAAACATAATTTTCTCTATAAATATCCGTTAAAGTGACTGACCGTTTTGGATACATGACAGTGGGTGTCTTACCTGGCTTGTAAATGGTAAGGTTTTGTAACTAGCATTTATAACCAACTCAGCCATTTTTTTTTTAAATATACCCAAATTCGAAGAACCACCCACCCACTGCAGAGCTTTCATTGCACTTGAAATTGAAACACTCGATTGACATTTAGGCTGACCTGACACGCGCGCGGAGTACGGCTGTGTTGCGGAGTAAGTAACTGGATGGATTTGTTGTCCGTTTTTCCGCTTTCTAGTTAGGTACATCTCCCGTACGTTGCACGCCTAATTGTTGATTTACACTATTTACAGACAATTGCTGGCTTATAAATATAAGGGAAAAGTCTATCTAGACATATGCACTACAAGCGACTAACTCCGTGGCGCAGCCGAATTTTGTCGTTTTGGTGAATTTTCAGCACGTTTCGTTACTTTATAAGAATACTCCCAGGGTATTGAAAAACGCCCTAAAAAAGGCGGGATCTCGGGATTGGAAGCCCTAGTGCGCGTCATACATTGATATCTTACCTATTGGCATGAGAAGTGTCCGACCAAATTGATATCCAGTTTTGGCTGCAAGATCCTTGTAGCCAATCATCATCAACCATCAATTAACGGTATCGACGACACGTGTAGCGGTACGAAAAGGTTGGCGTTGTTAAGTTATAGTTATAAAGGATAAGACAACTCACGGGGCAAGCGGCGGCGGCGGCGGCAGCGCGCCGACGGCGCAGAAGCGGGCGGGCCAGCGCGCCAGCGGCCGCGCACACCACCACCGCGGCGCCGGCGCATGCGCCCGCCCACCACCACTCTGGAAATTAACACGGGTTTGGTCAAACAAGTCGCCACCTAGGTTGAATTTAAAGAGTTAAAGGTTGAAGTTAAAGGTTTGATTGTGACAAGAAAACTTGTAGCACAGTACACACACACAGCAATTTTCAAGGGAGGTATTTTAAGATGCCTCGTTCCCCCAAAATGCCCAGCCCCAGCTACAACCCTGCCGTTTTATATAAACTTTGACGTATACGACAAAACAGTCACCTCCAATCGTATTCTAATCGCGGTTTGATAATACTACCAGTATTACGAACACGGCACGAATTAAATAAGCTGAAAGTAACAATTTGAAATACTTCGATATGGAAAATTTCAAAACTCACAGGCCCCAAGTGTATGTAAGTACTCGTATTATTAATGTCACTATCTTGACTGTACATGGTGGTGGCGACTGGCGAGGTGTCCTTAGAACTTGATTCCTGCTGACTTGCCTAATAAAATCTTCTCGACGTCTTGCGTCTTGCTCCAGAGAATCAGGAAAACTAAGATCGGATTTTAGTTAACACTACTTTTTGCTTCTCCACTGAATAGCATATTGCACACGGTGTAGGTATTGCCTTCACCTGAGGCGCTATTAAATATGTGTAGGTAAAACTACAAAACACGATATTTAAATTACCATGAATAAATAAGTAAATCAGAATGGCGTTGCAATTCGGACTACAGCATATGAGGTCAGGCAGGACCATAGATGCCAATTTTACCGTTTCCTAATTTTCAAGGCAGATAATCATAATTGGCGCAACGGGCGGATAGCAACGAGACGGCGCGCGCAGTGGGAGTTTGTAACCATCCATCCATACAGCAGAATTGGAATATTCGAACTAAGTAATACTATTTTAGCTTCGGCATTACTATTCCAAAATAGCTAAACTGAAACAGCTCCGAAGTCGGAACGTGCAACAGGTATTTTTCACCTCACCGGCTCGAAAAGGCTTGCTTTACCGCTCAAAATCTGCGCCCAAAAGCCCATTATATCCTCTAGCGTGGAAAGAGTTTTTGAATTTGGAACGTGACGGTCAATCGCCAGATCCAACTTTTTTCTATACATAATGAGAGGTCATTATCCTGCGTTCAGAAACTGATGGTGTTTGCCAATAATTAATTGTTATTATTTTGATAAAATTAAATTAATAATACTTATTCTTTCTTAATTACATACGAAATATCAATATTTAGTCATCATACTTATAAATACTTATAAGGATACAATACGAATAAATAATTTTAAAATGTAGTTTTATTTTTCAAAAATTTTCGCTTTTTCCAAATTTGGAACGCACCGTTTGAAAAGTTAATTTAAGAAAAAACTCATGTACCTACATTTAATTTTGTTTTGTTTTAAAGCCACAGCAAAACCAAAATAATGGTGGTTATTTATAGATTTTAGTGCAGAAGATATACATATATGAATTTTAATGCCTGCTGATTTAGCGGAAAAAGTGAAATAAGCGTATTTGAGCCTTAGTTTACCCGTGCGTGAACCCAACAATACTTTGACTTTTTTAGTGTAGGTAAGCGTGGAGTTATTTAAAGATGCAAAAACATTTGTGAGATCAGTATTGTTACACTGCATTAGTGAGATTTCCTAACTAGGGGTTACAAAATGTGGAAACTATATATATATATATATATATATATATATATATATATATATATATATATATGAATACGAGATGCATAAAAACATAAAACAGGTCAGTTAGGAACGGGGCGATTTAGGTTTACCCTACACAAAAATATCAATTGCGTAAACAAACAGATATGTATGTATAGGTGTGCTGCCACACGGTGGTATCAGAAGACAAAAAGAACTTGGCCTATTTTTACATTTATGTTTTGGTGGTTACTAAGCGCGGTCAAGTCAGCAGGTCTGGTATCATAGATATATCTGCGACATATGTTTAGTAGGCAACTGTGCTAGTCAATTGTATTTTTATTTAGATCGAATGCAGACTTTATGTAAAACGGGATAAAGGCAATAACAATGCCTACACGTGTTGGTGTCATTCACCTCCGCTGCATATATTGTGTGCGTTGGTTGGGAACGTAAAATTTGACGTTCTCGTACACCTATTGTCATTCACCTCCGCTGCATATATTGTGCGTTGGGAACGTAAGATTTGACGTTCTCGTACACCTATTGTCATTCACCTCCGCTGCATATATTGTGCGTTGGGAACGTCAGATTTGACGTTCTCGTACACCTATTGTCATTCACCTCCGCTGCATATATTGTGCGTTGGGAACGTAAGATTTGACGTTCTCGTACACCTATTGTCATTCACCTCCGCTGCATATATTGTGCGTTGGGAACGTAAGATTTGACACACACCTATTTGGATGTGTGGCATTGTAAAGAAGGCGTGTTAACAATGTTTATTCATTGGTTGTTTTGGTCTGGTCAAAGTTATACAACTTTGTATCAACGGACAGATTCCACAATTTTAAAGGAATTTGAATTTGCAATGTTGAAAAAATATCAATCCTCATGCACTGAAAAGGAACTCATATTGAATGATTTCAATATAGCCCCAGGATACATATCTTAACATATAACCAAACGTGTAGAGCAATGAGATTGATGAATAAGTAGAAACGTATTTTCGGTTTTAAAAAACTAAGAGCATGGAACAAGTCAGAGACTATATCACTGGGTTGGAGCAGTGTATTTTCAACATATTATGCCTAACAACGCGTAGTAGTTTATTCGAATTAAACATTCATTAGTTGGGTACTATTTGATTGAACGACAAATCTTTTACATTTTATAAACTTTCCTCCTTGACCGTATTTTTTAAGTAAGAATAAGCAACAACTTATAACTACTTAGTTGTTAAAGAAATAAAGTTTTTTTTTTTTTGAAGTGAAAACTTTTGTTTAGCGGCGCTGAGCACTTTTTGGGATGGGGAAAAATTGTTAAATACGCGACAGAGTTTTGTGACGTCAGATGTGAAGGAGGTCACTTTTTGCTGCTAGCCGATTCGACTTCATTCAAAACTGAACGCTATTCGTAAGAGTATAAAGCCGTTAAACACTTTTTGCAATAGTATATTCTGCAAATAAATTTGTAATAATACCAACGCGTCCTTCACCGTTTTGCTATTGAGAAAATTCGAATAGTTCGAATTTGGGCGTTATTCCAGAAGAGATAAAGCTTAGAAAAATATTTATCAACGGCAAAAACAAATTGATATTTTGGTCGCCACCGTGCACCGCCATCTGCTGTTCTTGCAAATTCGAATAGTTCGAATTTAGACGTTATTCCTAAAGAGATAAAGCTTTGAAAAATATTTGGCAATGGCAAAAACAAATTAGTATTGTGTTTGCCGCCGCCCGTCGGCGCGCCGGACCCCGGCACCGTTGCGCCGCGACGGCGCGTTGGGCCCGTCGCACCCAACGCGCCCGCGGGCCGTCCGCCTAAATAATTGATAATTGTTTATAAATTTATTCGGAGTGCAACCCGGTCTTTTTTTTTTTAACAAGGGGCGTGGTGTCAATAGTATAATTATGAAAGCCAGACCTGATTTGGGCTACGTTTTCCTCAAAATCTCTGAGATGAGGTGCTGAAATTTCTCAGACATGAAATATGGAGGGAATGTAATCTCTCGCCACTGCACTGATTAACTAGGCTATGTACCTACCCAATGTAAAATAATGTATTTTATGAATAAAAATCTGAATCTGAATCTGAATGATACGAAAGTATTTGACCAAACGTTAACCGTGATACGCTTAATAGAAATTCCTGCGTGCATATCTATTCATCTATGTTAGGTATGTCGCAGTGCGGATAACCTATGTGATGTATTGTATATTTTGGTCCAGAGTGCATTATTTCTATTTTTATAAAGGAGTTTGTTTGCGTGGTCGCGCTAATTTTAGCGAACCTTAATCAGAATATTTCAGTACACACGCCGGCAGCCCGGCCGCGACTCGCCGGATTATAGGAGCGATCTCTCGGGGATATCTTTCATTCCGCAGGGAAACTGAATTCTTGTTGCACATCCGTGTGATTATAATTTAGATAATGTAGGATCATTTATTGACATTGGGGTTCCTGTTTACATATAATAAATAAATAATAAATAAATATTAGGGGACAATCTTACACAAATTGACCTAGTCCAATAGTAAGCTCATTAAGGCTTGTGTTATGGGTACTAGACGACGATATATATATAATGGATATAAATACTTAAATACATAGAAAACTTCCATGACTCAGAAACAAATATTCATGCTCATCACACAAATATTTGCCCTTACCGGGATTCGAACCCACCTTCAGCTTCGTAGGCAGCGTCACTACCCACTAGGCTAACCGGTCGTCAAAGCATGTCATGCATACATACATTATAGAATAAATAAGTAAATAAGTATTAGGGGACAATCTTACACAAATCGACCTAATCCCAAACTAAGCAAAGCTTGTACTATGGGTACTACTTCTGTGATAACATATCTAGCAGCACACAGGCCAACAGAACAAGGAAGATACTAGGCAACCAACCTAATCAACTACTGCAGGGCACACTGAGGAGACCAGACAACACCAACACCAGCAATCCATCTGAGACTGAAAGTCTACTGGTGGAAACCCACTTCCCGAGGTGCAAAGTAGTTGACGTACAAACCTGGGCACAACAGGAGGAAAACTATCATCCAACAGATAATGAGTGGAATACAGCAGAACGAATAACAGAGAAGAACAAAACGGCATGGGCGATAAATAGTTTTGACGACTACAAATCACCGGGCCTGGACGGTATCTACCCCGCTTTATTAAAGTGGGGGGGGACATAAACTGATCAAGCATTTA
The DNA here is from genome assembly GCA_947578815.1 of Epinotia ramella. Classification (NCBI taxonomy): domain Eukaryota; kingdom Metazoa; phylum Arthropoda; class Insecta; order Lepidoptera; family Tortricidae; genus Epinotia; species Epinotia ramella. The sequence continues at coordinate 12,355,964 of OX388210.1, forward strand.
TCTAACCTACTATGCAGCTGCATTGCTTACAGATACATACCAACGAAATGGAGAGAGGTAAAAGTAATTTTCCTACCGAAACCAGGGAAGAGTGATTACTCGGACCCAAAATCATTTAGACCTATAAGCCTAAGCTCGTTCATGTTAAAGGGTCATTCTTGAGAATTGCATTATTCATCTCATTCCCTCGGCGTTTTTTATTTTAAGAAATTTCTACTAAGTTACAATAAAATCAAATCAAGTATTTAATAATAAACATATTTCTCGAATAGGCATCACTTTGGGTCAATTAGGTACGGAAATATACCAATTCAAAGTTTAGCTGTCGAGGGAATGAGAAAAAATGACGGGGAAATGATAAAAAGTACGAGGGAATGAGAAAAATAACGGGGGAATGATAAAAACTACGAGGGAATGATAAAATTGACGAGGGAATGATAATCTTTGGTATTAGATCAGATGTTTTATTAAATAATACAAAATATTAGTTTGAATAAAGAAAAAAATCACAGTTTTTTCTTAATAATCTTATAGACTAAGTACCATAATTTGAGACTTCAGTCTTAACCATTCATTGACATTAATTCTTCGCATTACTTGCAACAATCATCATTATCCTAGCGTTTTTCCCGGTAGTGCCCTACACGAGCCCGGGGTCCGCTTTACAAAAATACTTCTAAAAATATATATTTTTCTTTTGCTTATCACAATCTAACAGGGAAGTAATTTTAATAACATCTAACTCACTTAAATTCTCAAACTTCTGAAAATGATTATCATTAGGTATACGCTTCGTATCAAAGACTAAAATAGGTACTTTATGTTTTTTTCTCAAATACTTGATTTTATATTTGAGATCCCATAAAATTGCATGCATGATTAGAAACAAGTGAAACAACACACAATAATAGGTCCAGTTCAACAAAAATAACACAAAAATCGTTTTGCTGGACATTTGTTTTAAAGCAATTCTTTTTTTATAAGTTAGATTTGTTGATAAAAATCAGACTATTAGTTAGTTACCTAAGTATTAACATCTTTTTGGTTTGATTCCTAAAGAAACTAAAATTCACAACTTTACTTATAGCATTAATATAATATTTTTGTATTACTGGAATAATACCTTTTTTTACTCTAGTCGTAACATTTCTTTATTTACTACGTAATCATAAATATCACTTGAGATCACAAATAAAACATATTTGTAACATTTATATAAATATCAGACTCTTCATTCGTTATTAACGTTTTTTTAGTAACAATTTAATAATAAATGTATATTTTCTAAATTCTAAAGTAACCTAAATTGACAACCATGCTTATACTTAGTATTGATTTCAAGACCTTCTATTTAACAGAAAATGTAATGTTACGTTCATGATATTATAAATAAATTGTTGAATAAATGAGTCGACCATAATATGTTATAAGTACGGTATAAGGGTTTGGCCTGTAATAGGAGCAATAAATGAAACGGTGGATTACTAACCCAATCAGCAATCAGTTCTAAGTGGTTTAACAAAAATCAAACAAGAAAACACTATTAATCACTATGAAATATATATTCTATGGAGTCATCCTCTAAATTTATTGTTCCTATTACAGGCCACAGCCGGTACATATGATAAAATATTATAATTTTCAAGAAACTTCAGAAATCTATCATTACCCCGTTCAGAAAACCAGAAATCTATCATTACCCCGTTCAAAAAAAGGGAATGAGAAATCGAGGGAATGAGAGTCGAGGGAATGAGAGTCGGGGGAATAAGAAAAAGTATGTTTCTTGTCGATTATGCCGAAACTGTTATTAATATAAGAGTAACTATTAAATCAACACATGCAATCATTCATGTGTTATTCTCTACACTAAATATTGTATGCCAATTGCAGGAAATAGATTTTATACGTAAATATAGGGTAATGATAATCGTAGTGAACCAAAGTTAGGGGATGATATATCTACCTTCATTGCTCCGAGCTCCAGCGACGAGACGCGTCCTCTCTCCGCGGCGTCGGTAGCGCTACAGACGAGGGTGAGACACGGCCGAGATTACGCGTCACAAGACGTTGCAGTAAGGATGTACGCGTTGTTTAGTCAGGCATTAGGGAAATAATAGGTTAGCTCTGGACAAACCTTTGATATAGATTCCTATAAAAACTATGATAAATAGGGGAACCATATTTTTATTTTTAAATCATTAACTTATATTCTAACGATTTAACTCGATACAATATTTGATTTTGATCCATAACTAGTTGTTTTCAGAGTAGATTGTTCACAAAATGGCGAATGGACGCACCGGGGGAATGATAATTTAGGTGTTTGACATTTTTTTATGGCTAATTCTACTTACCTTTAACAAAAAGTTAATCCTGCCCCAGTTAGATTAAGTGTTGAACTACTGTACAAAAATGTGTAAAGTCAATTATTTTATTTTTTCGGGTACTTTTTCCCTCTGGACGCTGAAAATTGACCCTCTCAAGAATCACCCTAAAGACTCTGAAGAGATTCTGTGACAGGGAGTTGAAGGATACGGCCCTTAACTGAAGCCTACAATGCCATAAAGAGACGCCAAGTCGAGAACACAAACATACGGATACTCTCAGACAGTAAATCCGTACTACAAGCACTGAGCAATGACAGCATCACATCAAGCTTGATATACGAATGCCACCAAAACCTCACAGAGGTGTGCGCAGATAAAAACAACGTTACTATACAATGGCTCAAGGGGCACTGGCTCAAGAGGAAACGATGCAGCGGATGAACTGGCCAGGAAAGGCTCAGAAACAACGGCATACGGACCGGTGCCAATTTTACCCCTACCACAAAGCTACATATATAATCAACTGGACCTATACACCAAAGACCTACACCAAAGATAGTGGGAGGAGATAGACACGTGCAGACAGACTAAAGAGATTTTGTCGAAACGCGACAACAAACTCACAATCGCACTACTGAGGACACATAGAAACCAACTACGCAAGATAGTTGGAATAATAACAGGACACAACACTTTGAACAGACACCTATACAACTTGGGTATCACAGACAGCGCCATGTGCAGAGCGTGCATGGAAGCAGAAGAAACTACCAAACACATTGCATTGGACTGCAAGCAGGTAGAAGTATACAGGAAAAAGCACCTAGGGTATCCGGGCACACTACGGGACGCCTCAGCAACACCAAGGCACTCACCAACTATCTGGAGGAGCTGGGGTGGTTAGAGTAGCGCTACCTCACCGATTCACGCAAAATAGGCACACTGGATGTCGACTTGCGGAAAACGCCCAGTATAACTAACTAAGTAACTATGGGTACTAGACGACGGCGACTTAAATAGATAAATAAATACTTAAATACATAGAAAACATCCATGACTCAGGAACAAATATTCGTGCTCATCACACAAATAAATTCCCTTACCGGGATTCGAACCCGGGACCTCTTGCTTCGTAGGCATTCACTACCAACTAGGGTAAAGCGGTCGTCAAAGAAACAATAATTTGTCTTCAACAGATAATTAGTGTATGCTGTACGAGTATATGTTTTAATTGGTGAAAACAGAATCCACCTACATCTTGTAGTTCTGGTAAGGATCATCAAAATACTAAGTAGTTATTTATCATACAGGTAGTATTGTATGGTGCCACAGCTACAGCTGTTTTAGTGTTGTGCTGCTACGGAGCCTACGGAACAATAGAGACAGTAAAATTAAACCACTATATTCACAAAGAGTACAATGGGTACTATTGTGGAAATCAATAAATGTATATATTCAAATAATTGCTACGAGGTTACTTCGCTGTCCCAGATTCGATAAAGTTGTTGGTAGTGCCGATTGAGTTCGGTGTCAGTCATTCACGCAGGCGGATTCCGCAGTCGCAGCAGAGCGGTCCTTGTCGTACAGCGGGCGGCGCTGGGGCCCAAACAAACGGCATGTGGTCGCGCGTACTCGACAAAAATTCGACATCGTTCGCCCAAGAATGCACAGTGACGCTATTTATAGCCCATGCGAGGAGCGCGGGGGCGGCGGCGACGTCTGGTGTCGGTCTGCCGGGGCCTGCCGCCGATCACCGAAATAGCTTCTCCAGCTGGTAATACCTGGCCACGTGGCGTCCGCGCGAGCTGGCTTACCTGCCCTCGGCACCTTGCGAGGGCTAGCTGTCCTCAGGGCTCCCATTCACCATACCCACATTAACAGCTTCACACATGCAGTAAGACGTTTAGACAATGATCTAACTATAAAGCGCTCCGAGACCGATTGGCTTACTATAAGCTAGATCTGACGCGCCGCTCAGACACGAGTACGTGTGCGACAATATGCATCTGTCTCGAGGCGAGAATGTTTACAGGGACCTCCACTTGCCAGAGAGTCATGCCAATTGCGACAAGTGTGTCGTCAAATTAAGGCAGTTTATTCAGATATTTGCAATTACTTTACGAAACCTAAAGTTAAGTCCAGCGTCACTAAACATCACGCGAGGGATCCTAAATCCCAACATAATGTCTTTCAATGGGCGTTCCCGCTTAGTACAGCTATAAGTATTAGTCCGAATGTATCATCAGTTTTATTAAATACACTGGCTGTATCTGCGACTTCTTTTGCATGGTATTGTGGTGGGAATCAACGCATTTCTTCTCTTGGACATAGGAAACATGTAGTTCTAAATTAACATATCAAGTAAAACGTTGAACACACCTATTTTAGCTAAAACGCCGGGAAAATTCGTCTGTATGTATGTCACTCTGATATCTAAATCCTTAAGAAAGGAACAAAACACATTGTATTTATCATAAGAATTTTAATTTTTATGAATAAGAGGATAAAAGTTTAGTAGATGTTTGTGGCAATATGTAGAGCCAACAGGTAGGACATAGGCTGCAGGATTTAAGTTTATATTAGCTTCTTCTCTACACATTTTTAACACTGTTTTATACTAAATAAACAAAACACGTGATGACTGAAATGGACTAGTCACTCCTACTCTCAGGTACTCTCAGGTAGGTAGGTGTTTAGGAATTAATAATAGATAATACTTTCGAGTAGTTGACCGGTAAGTCTTTACGCGGAACATAAGATCTCTTTTTAATTAGATATCTGACGGCCAATTTATATCCCCTTTGTCATAATTACTCTGTTTTTTTTTCATTTATTGGAGAGTAAAGTGCATACAAAGGCATAATTATGATTTATGATATAGTATTTTCCTGTATGTTGGTCAATTTTTGTGTCTATATTGGCTGAATGTCAACTTAAAGGCGCGAAGTACGAAGTTATAATACCGCCTTAATACTGACGAGATTGATAATTAATGTTTATAAATGCCCCGTTCTATACCAATTGAATACATACTGTTTATTGCTGATAGTTAAAATAAATAAAAAAAACAGAAAGACAAGATAGTCAGACTTTTGACGTTATATGTTATTTTGTTGAAATTTGTTTAAGTATACATTTTTTGAAATTAGCTCATATAAGTTCCAATATTATATTCGTTTTGTGAAGGTCTATCACACACACCGTATCACCGTGAATCATTAATATTGGATAGTTAAGGGGGTGAATTGGAAATTATTGCGTGCTTTGAAACGCCGTTCTGGCTAGATTAAAAAACAATAAGGTCTGATTTTCATATATATGATTCTTGACTATATGATTGTTTATCTGGTTTAATCGATACATGATTGCATAAAGTTTCCCTGATAGAAAAAAAATCCAAGATGGGTCTTTAATTTTCTTTTTTTACTCAGCCTACTCAAACAATACATTATATTACGACAGAATCAAGTTAGCTATACTTAGTATTTTATCTCATCTAAAATCTCACAATGAAATATAAATAAAACTTCACAAGTTAGGTATTTATCGAAATTTGACTAAAAAACCATTCTCGAAGAGTGTTGCATCTCTTTTTCTCGTGCGCGGAAGTCATAAGCGTGTCTCTGTCAAGGGGGCGTGTTCGTCTCGAGTCAAGGCATCCCCTTAAGGCAAGCCCGCCATTTTGCTGTCACTGAAAGTTGACAGATATGGCAGCTAGGATTTCAAGTCTTCTTAGAAATGAAACATTTTATGAGGTCAAATGTCTCGGAAAATTCATTAATCCTCGCAGTCGGATAAAAACTATCCTAAGCCGAAGCAGCTAGAATAATAAGGTACTAATAAAAAAAGTTTCATGTTTTTCCGTTCATGGGAAGCTGAGATCATTCGTGACAAAACAATGCTTAGTTTGATACTCGCAGATTTTTTTTTTAAACAGATTATGTATGAATAATGTATGAAATGAATAGATTAGTCACTACTGTCACTATGCTGCTGGTCGATTGCATAACGTTTCGTTTAGGTCGATCTAAATCTAATTTTTCGAATGGGAATATGTCAGTTCAGTTATCTTAACGGTCGTTTAATAAGTTACGCAATTAACCCTGTGGTTTAGCGTTTTGGGATTAAACTTGTAAAAGTACTATTACGGCCTACTTGCAGAATAAACATTCATTCATTTATTTCATTAAAAGCTAGGTATCTTTTTGTCGGGATAAAGATATAGGTAGGATATATATCTTATTCTACGGCGTTTTTATTTTAAGTCACATTTAAATTCTGGGTCATGTTTATTAAATACGAATGGAAAAATACCTACTACTCTCGATTATAGGTATGACTATTTGCGGCTTTTGAACTCTACAATTTTACACATTGGTTGTCCTTGGCGCACTATACGTACGACAAATAGCATAATACCTACATAAATATTCATGTTGAAGATTGAGTGCAACCATTTTTCGCCTGGCAACATTATCTTCTATCGTGTTTTAAAAAGAAAAAAATCTCTATGGCCGGATGAACCGTTGATTTTCAGTTTTCATTCGTTTATTTCGGTGCCGGTTAATGTACGACCATGATAATGCACGGCCAAAATAATGTACCCTTTCTTCCTGTGGGTGACGTAAGAGTCGACTAAGGGAACAGGGTTGAAGTTTGTTGTGGGCGATGGGCTAGCAACCTGTCACTGCGATATATCACAATTTTTCGATCTTTTATACCCACATTTATATGCTGAAAGAGGTACTGGAACACAAGTTTCACGTGTTCTGCCTACCCCTTTTATGTATGTATTTATGTAAAATAATGTACAGCCCAATAATCCACATGCGATGTACATGGATTGGCTGTGCATTATTACCCTGAGCAATCTTGGTCCGGGGCAATAATTGAAAGCGACCTTTGTCCGGGCTGATAATGCACGACCAAATAATCTGAGTCCACAAAAAGTGGTCGCGGATTATCGGGCCGTACATTATTTGGCCGTGCATTATTGGCTCCCGTTGATTTCTGACAGCAACGGCCAAAAATACCACTAACTATTAGCAGTAGGTAAGCTTAAATCCTATAAAAAACATTCCATGTAAAAAAGAGCTCAAGTCTAGAAACTCTTCCACCGTAAAAAGTTGTGAGATATTTCGTAGAGCTAAGTCTCAGGCATTGTTATTCATCTGTAATGCTTGCTAAATACAATTCTGCAACTTGGCAACCACACAACTTTACTGCATCGAAATTGCAAAATATTTTGGTTTTTTCTTGATTTATACACTAAACACTAATTGTATTCTAAATTTTAAGCATCTATGTCTGCTAGAAGTGCCTTAGAGTTTTGATGATCGGTCAGTCAGTCAGTCAGTCAGTGAGTGACAAATTGAATGAAATTTGAAATATACCGTGTTTATACAATGCCTGCTTGGTTACTAAAAATTCAGGCTTCTAGTTTTATCCAAAGCGAAGTTAACTTCGCTGTGGATAAAATATAGGGGGGTCAAAAAGGGCCTGAACTGCCTCGAGAAAAGGATGGTACGGCCGTGCCGCTGTTTTGCTCGACTTGGCGGGGGCACTACGGTGCCTCCAGATCTCAGAGCATATAATACTATAGAGCGGACAAGCCGCCGGCGGCTGTCTCGCACATGTTAGCGCATTGGGCATACTCCGCCGATTGTAAACCGTCCGTTGTCCACCGAGAAAGTTCCGTTTTATTCCAAAATGCCGAGTTGTGCAATAATTACTTCTTACCGGGACTCGAACCCAGGACCTTCAGCTTCGTAGGCAGCGTCACTACCCACTAGGCTAACTGGCCGTCGACCAATGGGATCACTTTTCACAGGTAAATACTATAAATACTATTTATTTCAAATAAAACCACGAATTCAAGAACTTGCGACAGGCATATTCAATACAAATCGCGCGGCATGTCCGGTCTCCTTATTTCCTATTTCTGTGCTCCAGATGCAGTCTACTATTTAAAACAATTAATTTCTACCTAGTAACGGTAATGGTTACAGTATTAATAGGTACTTACTGGGGATATATTTTGAAGGAGAATATTTATCCAAATAATCAAGAAATTTCTTCTCTAAATATTTTTTTTCCGTGCGTGTGGGCGAGCAAACGTGGTTATTCATTTTAGTACAGGACTAGTATTTATGACGTGTGCCGTCCTGCACGTCTAGCACACGACGGCCGCGACATACTCTCGATTTTTATCGCACTATACCTCTTGTTCTAAGTGGTCTAATAAGTGAGAGACGGATAGTGCGAGAAAAATCGAGAGAGCTCGCGCGCCGTCGCGTGCTAGCCGTGCTGAGCACGGAGCAGACGGCCGCGACATACTCTCGATTTTTCTTGCACTATACCCTATACCTCTTGTTCTAAGTGTCCTAATATGAGAGAGACGGTTAGTGCGAAAAAAATCGAGAGAGCTCGCGCGCCGTCTTGTGATAGCCCTGCAGTATTGCAAAGATCTCCGATTGTGTATCGCATTTGTTAGAATCTCGCGATGAAGTTATACTAGAGACGACTGATGAGGTTGTGATTTTAAGATTTTTGCGAATACGTTGTTTCCAAACAGGTGTTTCACGAAAAGTTACACCGTCACGTTAATGATGAACCTATGTTGTATAACAACTAACAAGTAGGGAAAACTATTTGCTTTTGGTTCCTAGGGATAAAAGTGAACGGTTTATAGCTACATCTACACAGTCATTGTAAGATTTGTAAGGTGCAAGGTAATGCAGATGTCAAGGTTCAGTTTTAAATGCATACCCACCATACACAGTCACACACATTAAATGCATACACCTACACTCGTATGCACATAGTGTTGATTTTAGAAATTCCCAGACAGTGAATGGGTGTCACGACTTCTTGATCAACAATGCCATTCACGCGGTTTGACGTTTGACCAAACATCCATCCCATCTATCATTAAATATGCAGAGCCAAGACTGAATTAATCCATCCGTCTAAATCAATGCCGCAGTCCGGCTTCTTAAAAATGCGATAAGAACAACATAAGCGGCTTGTGATAAGGGGGGTTTGGGAGGGGTATGATGCTGGTAGAGGAGGGAGGGGAGCGTCGTCTGTCTAGACGGTGTGTAAACAGCGTAATTAGGAAGGTGGGCGCGTAGGCAGCGAGCGGCCGCTGGGCCTAGCCTTGCGAGATTACATTATTCTGTGCCTTGCATCACTGGCGCGGAAGTTGCCCAGCGACAATCAAACATACCTGAGTGATTCAACCTTTTAAAGTGGCCACTGACGAAACCGCCAGGAGGACTACTTCTTGTCGATTTACCCGAAATCAACATCATGTCCCTTGTGTAGGAATTTCATTAACATATTTGTTTTTGGTACTTATTCTTTCTTCAATACCTAATACACTGGCGATGGCGTCGAGGCATTAAGCTGGTTTTCCACTGGAGGGGCGAGACGAGACGAGATGATGCGAGAGTTGAAATAGTATTGGCCGCTGTACATTGGGCCAGCAACGTTGGCGCGTGAGCAGGATGCAGCTATGCAAACTAATGAGATCGAATTATAGCTTTCTCCTTCTAACGCATAGCTGCATCCTGCTCACGAGCCAACGTTGGCCCAATGTGTACAGCCGGCATATGGGACTTACTACATATTAGCACCGAGCGCGCGCGCGCGCGGTGGAAATACGTAGTACCTAAGTGCCATACGAATTTCAATTCTCGTCTCGCCTCGTCTCGTCTCGCCCCTCTGGTGGAAAACCAGCTTTAGTTCCCATAGCTACCTACATGCGTGCCATGTGCTACGAGTGCATAGTTGCCTACTTACGTGAGACAAGACAAGTGAATAAGTACTATAAGTAGTTAGTATAATTACAGAATCATCCTGCTGATAAGGCACAAAAGGGATTGTACATTGTACTTAAATACCGAGGAAAGTTAAAATAAAACTCTATTAGGTAAAATGTAAACATAGGTAAAAAAACATCTTAATCAATTTTCCGAGTTTGGAGTCTGATTGATAGATGTCATTATTATGTATTACGTTTTGGTTAATAGATTATTTTGTATTTTTTGTACTTATTTGTATTACTTACATAATTTACTTTAAAAAAAAGTTTTACCGACTTCAATTGAGTACCTACTCCGCCAAGCCACGAGAACATTTCCACATTTCTTTTCCAATTTACCACATGAACTGATTTCCGAGAGCAAATGCGTTGATTATTAGAGAGAAAAACCGAATCGCTGTATGTGGGCCGATAATATTTGAGAACTTCCGTCGATTCCACATGGATCACCTTTGGCAATTCATTAGTTGCTATTTGAACGGAACCTTATCAGAATCTGTGACGTACTTTTGTATTTTTAAGTAATAGTTGAGGAATTCCATAGGTCCAAGGTCTTCATCATCAATTCCACTCCACCAAATTTATGATTTCCGGATGTGAATATACGAGTTATAATGGAAAATACCAAAATCACTACACGCGTGCCTCATATAATTGAGGAGTTCCCTCAATTTCTCATTGATCCCATCGTGCAACTGGATTTTTGAAAAAAATGGTACCAACCTGGAAGCATCTACTTACAAACAAAAACAAAATTTACGAAACAGCCCATAAATAAAGGAGTTCTGAGGTAACAAACATTGAAAAAAAAATACATGTTAAATAAGACCGGGTTGCACTCCGGGAGTGCCGGCAGAAGTGAAAACTCAATAATATTGTAACAGTTTTTCGATCAGGTCACGTGACATCTTACGGTGTCACCCTAAAAATGAATTTGACGCAAATTTATAAACAATTATCAATTATTTAGGCGGACGGGCCGCGGGCGCGTTGGGTGCGAGGGGCCGCCGGCTCGCCCGTCGGCGCGCCGACGGGCGGCGGCAAACACAATACCAATTTGTTTTTGCCATTGCCAAATATTATTCAAAGCTTTATCTCTTTAGGAATAACGTCTAAATTCGAACTATTCGAATTTGCAAGAACAGCAGACGGCAGTGGCGACCAAAATATCAATTTGTTTTTGCCGTTGGTAAATATTTTAATAAGCTTTTTCTCTTTAGGAATAACGCCCAAATTCGAACTATTCGAATTTTCTCAATAGCAAAACGGTGAAGGACGCGTTGGTATTATTACAAATTTATTTGCAGAATATGCTATTGCAAAAAGTGTTTAACAGCTTTATACTCTTACGAATAGCGTTCAGTTTTGAATGAAGTCGAATCGGCTAGCAGCAAAAAGTGACCTCCTTCACATCTGACGTCACAAAACTCTGTCGCGTATTTAACAATTTTTCCCCATCCCAAAAAGTGCTCAGCGCCGCTAAAGAAGTTTTCACTTCAAAAAACAACGGAATTGAGAACCTCCTCCTATTTTTAAAGTCGGTTAAAATAAGTAACAATCTTCACTTGTATGTGTCCAGAAAATAAAAAAGGAACCGTTAAAAAAAAAAAAATGAATGATTTGATTACCTACCGTACCACCACGTCCCGAGATAAACTACAGAAATTAGCCGAGATTTGTATGAGCCTCCTTAACATTTGTACGAAACAATAGGTTTCCCTGTGCACAGCTGTGTTAGGAAGGATACTTATATAGCGTTGTAATAGAGTGCTTAATTTATCAAACTCTGTAAAAATCGTTATTGGCCATTCTCATTACGAAATCAATAGCATTTTACATACAAATAGTATACGCAAAACTCATAAGTAGGTATAACATATTGCACGTACAGTAGGAGCGAGCATCTTTGCCAACTCGCTCAGCGTGCGTTATTTTTTTGACGCAGGATAAAAATTCTGGCCAAGAGGCCGGCAATGACACATCATATTATTAATTTGGGTATCGGTATAATAAACGCATTTGTTGCGGTCGACGGTCGCCCTCAGCGGAGGATGCATTGAACGGTGACATAAACGCACACGACTTGCTTGATATTCGCTACGGGTTCTTCTTGAATTGAGCTAAATTAACCAATGTACAGAAGTTAAATGTGAAAATGTGGTGTAGGGTTTTATCCGCACAAACGCTTCTCGATCCACGAAACTTTTTCAATTAAAAGAGGATTTTAATTAAGTATTTATCACTATCAGGCTTCTTTGCCGATTGTCCTATGTTTATTTGCATTGCATCGGAAAATAAGACCCTTACAGACTTACAGACTTTCTGACATACATAAAAACGGCAACACAATACCTAACACGTTACGAAGGCTTCTTAGTCTTCTTACCAACTCGTAGGGAAGTAAATACTGTTTCTTTTGAATAAAGAAACACCGCTTTAATTTTTTTATTACTTTGTAGGTACATATACCTAGCGATTGTTTCACTTGGCGTAATTGAGGACTGTCAGCTGCGAAGGTCACCGCGAACTAGTACGGTCATCTCGCAGGATGTGCTCCCGGCAGCCGCGCGGCAAAGGCGCGGCCGCGCTATCCGAGTTGTTTGTCAACGTCGGAGTGGTGCCGATCTGCTACTATAAATAAAATACCTGAGTCGACGCGTACCGCCGCGCCGCGAGCGCGAACACGCCGCGACCACAATCGCCATTGTCTATGTGAATGCAACGCCACATTCAGGGCCGTTAATGCATTTGCTACGATGAAATGCGAGTATCGTAACGTATGATGTGATGACACGCCGTGTCAACACCATTCGTCCTCGAAAACAGGTACCTACCGCTTCTCGGTGGTCAGATTTCGCACTGTTGGGTAATCTTGTGCCGGCTTAATAAGACAGTCATTTCGAACGTTAAAATCGCAAGCTAACGGCTAGTTTTAATTTTTTTATCTCACTACCAGTACCGTATATCAAAGTTCGCAGCTTTGAAAGGCCTGTGCTAACTTTGCAGCACTCGGAAAACCACGAAGTTTTCGCACTTTTTTGGTATTGTCAATATGAATCCTAAACTAGGCGGTTTTTTTGCTGTTGTCCACGTTAATCCCCTAGCCTGATCCCCCAGGGAAAAAAACGGTTAGGTTGTTAGGTGAACTGCGACCCTACAGCGCGCGAGCCGAGCGAGCGAAGCGAGCGCGACGCGGTAGCGTCCGGCGAAGCGCCATAACCGAACATTATCATTTTTTCCTAGTTGCATATAAAATAATTGCCGCTAATTCCCCTGGGTGATTGGGGTCAGGTGATTAACGTGGATAACGTGGTTTTTTTAAATAAAATAATACAATAAAATAAAAAGATTTTTATTTAAAAACCCCATAGTTTAGAAATTTTAGGATTTATATTGACAATACCTTTTTCTGGTCAAATATATGACTGGCCTAAAATTAGAGGGAAACTTTCGCGAGATCGTCCTAGAGATAATGTACAGAGTGCGTTTAGAATCAGGAAACTACAACGAAAACACTAAACTGCCATTATTATGCCAATACACCAGTGTTTATTGGCATTGTGTTGGCTTATGCAATACACCAGTGTTTATTGGCATTGTGTTGGCATATGCAATACACCAGTGTTTATTGGCATTGTGTTGGCTTATGCAATACACCAGTGTTTATTGGCATTGTGTTGGCATATGCAATAATGTACGTACGTCATCGTCATACATGACGATGACGTACGTACAGTATAGTCGGGGCATTTCCCGACTATACATCAATATATATGTCAAACAAAGGCCATTTATGCCTAAAACACAGATTACAACTGTAACATAGTTTAGGCAATAAACTTGTATATTAGTCCCCTAAGTCCATTTCTTTTAGACGCAATGCGTATTAATATTGTATACGAATAATCCTGCTAGATATAAGTTTTGTTGTTAATAACTTGATTAGATTATATCCACTTATTGTACTATTATTTCTAAATAAATCATTTACAAAAAAAAAAAAAAAATTAAGTGCTACGCTTACGCTTTATGCGGTTTAAACAGTTTAAACTAGTTTAAAGCGTCAAGCTACCTCAGGGGCAAATAGCGGCTTGTCGGGCTATACATGTACCTATACTTAATATATTTAAGTAAATGCCTTTTAGGTAGGTACTTAATCCCTATTTCTTGTGAAATAAATAAATGAATTAATGAATCGTATCGTATGTACCTTCATATGTTTGCATATACAAATACAAAATACAAATACAAAATACAAATAAATTTATTGAATAACTTTTTGTACAAATGTTACAACTATAGACTAAAATTACAATTAGATATGTATAAAAAGGAGCCTGAGCTAGGGATACCCTGTGGTTCAGGCAAAAAAGGTAAAGATATGTCTATTATAATATTCATCTAAATATAAAAATACATTATTACTTGGTAACTAGTATACAAGTACAATTTTTATTTAAGTAAACCATGTAAATTAACTGACTAATAAAAACAGTAGGTAAAGATACAATTATGTAACATCAAGTTAATACAGTCAATAACTTCTCTGTATCATCATACGACATTTTTAATAGGGCATCTCGAAGCCTTTTCTTACAATTTGCGAAGCTTAGCGGATATAGCTCTAGTTTAGCATTCAGTCTGTTATAAATAAATGGGCCCAAGAAAACAAAAAATCTTGAGGAAAAGGCGTGTTTTTTCTTACCATATGGGGGGCAAACAATATCTTTACGTCTTTTGTTAGTATAATCTGTGCTGTAAGGAATTGCGGCGTGCTGTTTTAAAACTATACTCATTTTGAATAACTGCCGTACCGTAAGAACTTCACATACTTTATAAAGGTGGTCAGTGGGGTTGAGGTATGGTAGGAAATAAGAGACTTTCAGAATCGCTCTTTGTGCTCTTTCTAGTTTGATAAGTGTTGTTTTCGCCAAACCACCCCATGAAGAAATGCAGTAAGTTAATACAGACTGGCATAACGCAAAGTAAACTTGTTTTATAAGCATTGCATCCGCAAAAGAGCGAAGTTTTTTGAATACATATATTAACTTACGCACTTTACTGCACAAAGCCTCTACATGATATTTAAAAGAGAGCGACTCATCAATTCCTAGGTACTTAATTTGATTAGTTTTAGCTATAATGATATATAGTTTATATATCATTAAATCATTATGTAGGTATAGGTACAAAATATGGTTACAAATTACAATTTACCTAAAATTGTTTGTCATCCTGGGATTACTGGGGTCAATTTCAACAGTACACATTTTTTGCATCATTCCGGTGTGATCCTTTGTTTCGGTTTTTTTCGTGGATTTTTTAATGTCAACAGATAGTTCAGACAGTATTATGCAAATCCTCTAAAAGGGCACTTGATATCTTAAATAGTTTTTGTGATAATAGAGAGTGAAAAATGAAACTCACAACGGAATGATAAATGTACACCGGCATGATAAAAACAGTACACATCAACAATCAACTGTAAGAATAAAGGTGTGTTACGAAATATTTGGCTACTTTGGCTGCTACTAACTATATGACGCTGACTGTACCTAGGTAAAATAAGCACAAGTTAAACATAACGAATAACGATAACCGATAACTGGCCTTTACTTAGACATAACAATCCCGTAATAACTGTAATCAGTTAAATTATGATTTATGTAAAGTACATAGTTAAGTATAACAATTTTTTATCGCTTATGTGTGGATTTCGTAATGTCGTGATTTTATGAATGTCACGCTATGATGTGTGGATCGTTTTTAAAGATATCTAACGACGTGTCCTAGGGTGTACAGTACTTGATAAAGTGTGTACAATCATCAGAGGGGTGATCACGTAACGTTTTGAACGCACGTTATACAATAGGACAACTCAACTGTCTTTTTTTTGCTTTACAAAAAGTGACATTTAGATCTAAGTGACGCGCGTACAATGCGGTTACGTGATCGATATGCAGGTCGATTTGACCATTACCTTTTTTTTTGTAATGGGCCTTGACGAACTTCCGTGAACGCCCGCGACTTCATCTGCGTGGACCCGAGATAAAAACGGTTCTATATTTTTATCCAGGCTATAAAATATCGTCGTGCAAAATTTCATCCAAATCGGTTTATTTTAACGGTGTGCGATCAATGAAATTATGTTGTTACTACGTAAAACGGAACGTATATATAAAACGTCAATGTGTGCGATACGCTGTACGTACACAGCCCTAAAGCCCTTGCACCCCACAGACTAATACAGACCCGCAGTATAAAACAAGACGATGTTTCATATAGGTAGTTGTCTCTGTCACTTCTTATGGGCAGCTGAGCTGAGTTAGAATGAGACGAATAGTACGGTATTTTGAGTCTATCAAAGACTTGTCTCCATCTACTGCCCACCACAGTGTTAAAATAGTAAACAATACTGCCGAGACGTCAACGTCAAGTTGACACTTATAGTGTTGTAACTATTTTAAAGTTCATATTCAGCGACATTTTATCGGCGTGAATTATTTATGTAGGCGAGGCGTTTGGTAAGTTTGAGAGACAGAGACTGGAAATACAGATGTGAGTAAGCTGGAGGTTTATTTTACTACTGCCGTATACCTACCACATTAACTTTTGTATTGTTTATTTCAATAGATAACTGTAAATTATAGTTTTTAAATACTACTCAATTACATTTGAATATTTATTTAAAGTCCGAATCAAGTAGGTGTCTAAACCTCACGTAGGTTGAGTAATGGTTTTTGTTTTAATGTGGTAAATACCGTAAATTACATTTTGTAAAGTAAGTATAGAGATGCAATTTATTATGTCTGCGCCAAATTGACAGTGGATGAGTGGGATAGGAGGATAGGTACCTATTAGGAGGATTCGACGAAGTTTGTTGCGGATACCCATTCTGTGCTCATTTTTGACGAAACCTGCGCTGTGGATATTTAACTTTGTGGATGGGTTTGCTTAACACAAATGGTTAAAATTAAAAGTAAAAATAAAATTGACAATTGTGTCCTGCCAATTTGCCGTAGATTTCTGGGTCGACAAGGTCTTTACCTTTAGACATCGACGCTGGTCTGACCATAAATCCGTGGCTAATTTGCAAAATGCATGTATATTTTAATTTATAAATACAAGCGTAGCGTCTGTGCGCCCCACAAACAGCTCGGTTAGTAAGAGTACCTAGTCCACTGGTTATTTCCATCGCTACACAGACCGGCCCAACAAAACATCGCAGCGTACGACAACAATGTCGCCGCAAGTATTTTCACATGCGATCTATACAGATTTCAGGCTTACTCAGGAAATAAAACGTCGATTAAAAAAAAGAACATCGGAGCTGCGCTCTCGGGGAGCAGTTGAGTTATTAAAAAAAAAAAAAAATATTTCCGTAAGAAAAGTGATATACAGATTACAAGGTTGGGGCTTCCTATTAAGTATGTGTAGTAGTTATTGCTTTTTGAAAACAAATGTTGCGTGTTGCTCGTCGATATTTTATAGTTAGTGCCTTGCCTACGTCCTACGTTGATTAGTCAGGATTAATGTGGCATATATTTTGTGCCCAAATGCACCCTTATTAGCGATAATATGGCTCTTATAAGAACATTATTTTTGGCGTTATATTTATAAGGGCAATAACCTCATACCCCCCTTATAGTTGCTTAATTGTTAGCTTTTTTGGCTTGTATGTGCTTTATTATGACAAGCAACCAGGTAGTCAAACTTATAATGATAAGAACCATATTGAAAGCGTTAATAAGGGCGATCACCCTTATACGCGTTTTGTTAACTTAAACCTTTTTTTACTTTTCTCCTATAACCACCACTCCTCTTGAACTTCTTCCAGTCTTTTGAATTCATTTTTAGGGTTCCGTAGTAAACAAGAAACAAGGAAAGAATATATAAATCAACCACGCCGACAAAACAAAGAAAAAAAATCTTGAAAAAAATTTTTTTTGGGTCCCTCCCCTACACCTAAAGTGGGGATGTAATTTTTTTCTCGTTAAACCCATAGGGGGTATCGTTGGATAAATATTATTTCTTAAAACAATTTTTCAAATTAGTGTTTCATTTGCGAGATATTGGGCTTTAAAGCCCAAATTTTTGTTCGGGTCATGTGCCCCCTGCCGGCTAAATGGCTGCTACTGGGAATGTGAAAAAAATCGTGGCAGTAGTACATATCATGAATTTAAAAGGAAAACTATCACGCCTAAGTAGGCATAACTAGTTACCGAGTAATAGTCGACCAACTTAAAATGTACCTACTTAGAATGGCAACTTTCGTACAAATTCGGCCGACGCAACCATTTAGTTGGCGCGCGTGTGTCGATGTAACTAAGAAAGACAGGCAACTACGGAACCCTACCCGTGGCCCGACACAACTCTTTCTTCTTTCTCTTCAAAAACTCCGTAATCGATTCACATCTCCTGCACGTTAATATAAATGGCGAATCTAGTTATGTAAAACCTTTTTCAAACCACATGCTCGACAATGCCGAATTATAGGTCATGTAAACCCTACCGAAAGCAAGACATTAAATCCCTTGGTATTAGCCGGGTTATAATGTTGTACTGAATTTCATTATAACCCGCTGGTTAATAATATGATTTCACTTTTCATAATTCTTATTACTATATGCATAAAGTTTAATTTTGCTAAACACAATTTGTCCTAGGCCATGGCCTACTTGATTTGACAAAATAATAGTAGATTACTGCAGAGGCCGTGAAGTAAGGGATTGCTGGACGAGATTGGGGTAGACGGCCGAGTCGTAGACGAGGCCGAATACAACGAGTCCAGCAATCCCTGTTCCGGCCGAGGATTGTATAGTACTTTTCTCAAACGATGTGAGGAAATATTAAAATTAAAATAAATACCAGGTAATCAATTAAATAATAGGTAATTTGCGCCTTTTTATTTTTTAAACATGCCATTTGAACAAGCCGTTCGAGCACCATGTTTAACCGCACCTAAAGTATAATACCATAGATTATTTTTATTTTTTTTATGATCAAGTATGCTTACAGTGTCTAGCGGTGGTTGGCAGTATGTAAATTTTCCTTTGTCAGTTTAATATTAGTAAGCAAATTTAAAAAGTTAGAGTAGCGGACAATAATGGTTTTACTTAGGGTTTTCATACATTACTTCTTGGCGTAAGGCCAAGAAGTAATGTAGGGAGCCATAAACAAGAAACTTCACGTCTTCATTTCGTGATATTAACGCGTACATTTCCGAGCATGTTTGAGAAATAGTAGATTACTGCAGAGGCCGTGAAGTAAGGGATTGCTGGACGAGATTGGGGTAGACGGCCGAGTCGTAGACGAGGCCGAATACAACGAGTCCAGCAATCCCTGTTCCGGCCGAGGATTGTATAGTACTTTTCTCAAACGATGTGAGGAAATATTAAAATTAAAATAAATACTAGGTAATCAATTAAATAATAGGTCATTTGCGCCTTATTTATTTTTTAAACATGCCATTTGAACAAGCCGTTCGAGCACCATGTTTAACCGCACATAAAGTATAGTACCATAGATTATTTTTATTTTTTTTATGAAGCAAGTATGCTAACAGTGTCTAGTGGTGGTTGGCAGTATGTAAATTTTCCTTTGTCAGTTTAATATTAGTAAGCAAATTTAAAAAGTTAGAGTAGCGGACAATAATGGTTTTACTTAGGGTTTTCATACATTACTTCTTGGCCTAAGGCCAAGAAGTAATGTAGGGAGCCATAAACAAGAAACTTCACGTCTTCATTTCGTGATATTAACGCGTACATTTCCGAGCATGTTTGAGAAAATGAAGTTTGCCTCCGTGTGAACCCCGGTCCGGAGGAGCGCGGTGTTCGAAATTCGAATTTCGAATCTAGGACCACGGCTTGTGCTTTCGAATTTGGAACGTCGCGCGCCTTCATTTGTTCACGCGTGACGAATAAATCGAGTTCTTGTAGGTGCCTATAGAAGATTTAATTTCAAAAATAATATTGAAAATGTCGAGTGATGAAAGTGTTTTGACTCCTGAGTTTATCAAATTAGATGCCATAGGCATTGTCAACAATCTGCTGCCAGAGAAGTCAAAGGAAAAATACCTAAAAGCCTACAACGATTTTGACAAATTAAAACATTACCTTATCCATAGTTGGACTAACGTGTCTAATGTTACTATGTACTTTTAATTTGCTAAATAAACATTATTTATCTACTGAGCCTGTTTTTTTGTCTCGCATAAGGTGTGAAAAGTAGAGTATACACCTCGGGGATAAGACTGTTTTAGTCTTGGGCGGTTGAACCCCTCACTGCACTCAGGACTCAGTCTTAATTCCCTCGCTTCGCTCAGGAATTAACTTATAACTCCCTCGCTACGCTCAGGAGTTAAATTATGAGACCTTCGTTACGTTCGGGATTCAATTCGCTCCCGTGACATAAAACAGTGCTTTATCCCCTTAGTGTATAATCTACTATTAATATAGGTAACACTATAGATATTTAACGTAAACTTTGTCGTAGGCTAGATTTACATAGGTCGCCTACTGAAATAACGTAAATAGATACAAAAACTAAAATAGTCCTAGCCCCTTATTTCACCACCTTGACAATTGTCACCTGATAAAGACTGTTCTCCTTACATTGTTGGTTCCACAAGTAACACAACGACAACCTATACTAGTAGAACAAGCAATGTACGGCGAATTGTCACAGTCAGGTGACGCTTGTCAAGTTGGAGAAATAGAGGCCTGAGATTGACGGGTAAGGGCACGGAGGTCTATTTTTGTCCGTTGCTCCCGATTCCAATCACATCTCAACGTGTTTCGCATGCTTGTGTCACGCTAACGCGTCGGAAAGAAAGCGCAAAACATGTTACAGTGCGATTGGTGGTGTGAACAAGATGACATTGGTCCTATATTTTACCAAATGTGACTAATGTGTAAAAACACAAGCTAGATTGATCTATCGCCCTCTTGGCCATCGTCACTGTAAATTTAATCAAAACTGTTTTATAATGTTACATGAAATATGTACACCTACCTATTCCTGTGACTTGGCTTACCGGGGACGACGTACCTATTAGAATGCGTCCCTCAAGGAGGTGATTAGGTACAAATAATAATATGGTCGGTTGGAAGGCAAATAATCATCGATCGAATCGGCCAATTTTTAAAGAGTGATCAGGTCTAGAGTCAAGATTATGTCAATTCGACTAGTTTAAGTATTGATATTGTTATTATTGATAAAAGGATTCGTTTCAAATACATAACAAAACGACGTATTTACACAAAACCGGCTCTAGATCTGTGCCGTGCGGCAAGGTGCCCACAAGGCTGGCGGCATTGCCACGAGACCTGATGGTTCTTGAAAGGCCGGCACTCCGGCTGTAAAGAGGGCCCGGCGCAAAATATCGTTCAGGCTTGCATGTCGCGATGTCCGGCCGACTATTTTAGTACACGACAAGCAGTGTAGGCCTAAACGGGTGACTTTCACACAACGCTGGCTGATGTGGAACCACAGCAGCATAATGTAGACCCTACGCAGCGACACCGCAAACCTAAAAGCGTCTCTGATGAGGAGTGTGGCGAGGTTTTTCGAAGGCAAAGCCTGCAGCCATGCGCCGGATTCCCATTTCGTTCCAGTAAAGAGACGAGCTCGCTCTGTGGGGCTGGTAGCTGTTTCGTACAGATTAACCCGAACCAGCACATAGAACGGCTCGTCCCATTGATGTTGCGAATGGCGAATCGTCGGCAGGTCAGTATTCGGGCAAGCAGCCATCCAGCTACCGATGGCCTCCGGCAGAAAAGGTGAATCTAAATTGTTTGGGTTGCATTTTTGAATGCGTTGCGGTATTAAACTGAATAATGGAGCGAAAAGTGAATTGTCATGTGATGTTGAATAAAGTTTTTCTATTCTATTCTATTCTTCTAAAAGATATGTGTCAGTGCTTGTATGTAAGTAGGTACCAATGTAGGTTCTATGGGTTTCATAGGCTATTTTATGTCCCAGAATTTAGTTTCCCTTTAAGGTCTTGTGATAAAGATCATGAAAATTTTACAGTGTTCAAAGGAACATCATCGTATTTAGCATTAGGTCAGGTTTGTTTTATTTCAGAGGAAAATGATTTCTATATGTAACTCCAATTTGCGGGGAAGAGGGGGATTTAAGGATGATAACTTCTAATATTTATAATATTATTAATCACAATGAATTATGAAATAATACTTCTTCTGCGGCGTAAAACAGAGTTTGAAAAAGTCTTTAAAGAAATGTAAACCCGAGAAATTAAATGTAATTCAAAGAAATGAAATGAAATATTTTATTGATAATTTAGTCTTTTTTTGAACGCTGCGCTGGGGTTGTAGCTGCATTTCTAATTGTGACGGGCAATCGGTTAAAATAAATTGTTGGACCAAAATAATACACGGATCTTTCCGATTTAGCGAGTCTGTGTTTTTTGGCGACCAACCTGTTCTGGTTTTTGTTACTGCGGAGGTGGTATTTAGTGTTTGTACCTTTGCACTTGAATATACCGATGTTTTTCCGTGTAAACACTGCCACTTGTTACATAAATAGACAAGGCAAGGGTAGGACCTTAAGGTAGCGGAACAAGTCACGTGCTGGCGCATCCGAGGCCCTATTTGCCATCGCTCGAACAGCTCGCTTTTGCATAGAAAACGCTCGTTTCCAGTCGGAAGCGCTTCCAGCGTTTCCAGTCGAAGTAAGTAGGTACGTTTGAACTATGGGCCACGCGTTTAATATCTTCTCTTATTTCTTAACTCTAATGACGGGCTAGAGTAGCCAGTCAGTGGTGTACGCGTATGTGAAAAACAAATGACGCATTAGAAAGTAGAAAGTCAGTTCACGCTTCGCACAGCATACTATTTATTGGACAGTGTGCGTGCACGCATGTTTTCCCGTCATTTTTGCGCACGCGTAGGGCTAGCGCGGTCTCGATTGTTTTCGTCGTGTTATGCGGGTATTTCGGGAGCGCCGCAAGCGCGCACGAGTATAGGTACGGCTACCCGCAAACTGCTGTGTACGACTATAGTAAACCACAATGTTATGGCTGCTCTACATCCCATGAAAGTGATGTAGTGATGCTAATGATCACTGAGGTTGAGTAAGTCAGTTACTAAGAATTGTTATGAGTTTGTTTGACACGCGACACATACATTTGAATACATACATATGTATGTACGGCGAAACGGAGCCTAGCCGTTTTGACACCAAAATTTATTTTATTGATATAGTTATATGTTAGTCTTTTATTTTATTTTATTGATATATAATATGTTAGTGTTTAAGGCATACAATAAATGTGGACCTAGTTGCCTGATGCAAACAAATAAATACTTATGTTGCTTCATTTTGTATTTGTTGCTGAGCTAACTTTGGCGTTGGTTTTGGCTATGATTAAGAGGAAACACTATATAAGAGCGAGATAATTGAGAAATAGGTATTTGTAAAATGTATTGCTGTCGCGCCAACCTCATGCCTCCCCCCGCAGAGCGCGATAGAGACAACTGCAGCTTGGACCGAAAATACCTATTGAAAGTACATAAAATCAACGTTTCGTAGTCCCCTGATTCTGATCTTCTCCAAAACTTGACCTATTTAACTATTTTTTTTATTAAAAGTCAAAGAAAGGCTTTGTCCGTGTTTTTTCCGTTTTTGAAATAATCTAGTTAAAATTGTTTTCTGGATGTTTGAACACAGCGGAAAATCTGGCATTTTTCTTAGGTTTTAGAAGGTTAGTATCTCTTAAGAATAAATTTATGAAAAAAGGAAAACATGGGAACATGTCAATAGTAGCCATAGATTTATGGGAAAAAAAATTGCTCTACTGCCATTATCCAGGGAGAAAACAGAGGACTACGTTTCTATGGAAAAACGGCCGTTGTTTCCTCTTAAGTATAATCATATGATACTACATTAAGTTCGCTACATTATTTTGTATACATACTTACTAAAATACGCTTTACTTAACATTTAAATAATTGCATTTCGTTACTTACCATGTTTCATTATGACGCAGAGGAGAAAGCCCCCTTAATAACGAGACTATCACGACATAGATTACTTAAGCACTATCTTACTTATTTCGAGTTATTGCTACTTAATAAAGCCTCTCGAGTTATTGCTCTAACTTCCCAGCCACTTTAAAAGCTACTCGTTTTTCTAGAAAAGGTATCTTGGGCAATCAGTCAGTCAGCAATGGACAGCAGTGGCTATACTGACCCAAAGGCTTAGGTACTTTATTGGATAGAATTCAGCTTATGATCGTCATATTTTTACCCAATGGTGAGATTGTAAAGCTATAATCAAAAACAGTATATATACCATTCTTGTCAACCAAGTATTCAGGTTCAAGCACCTTGCAACTGTAGGTATATTTGCGGTAGTTAGTCATGTTGACTATATGGATTGTCAATGCAGGTGCGACTACAATGGACTTACATGTGTTTGCGTAGGTGAATTACATGCAGTTTATGGTTTAAATTAAACCAAACGAATTAAAAACTAAAAACTGCCTTTTTACTAAAATTTGTGACGTGGTGACATTGTTGTTAAAAATAAACTAAAAACCTAAACCCATAAAGTGTTCTCGGAGGACATGAAAGTATTGGTAGGATTTTATAAATTCTAATCTATTCAATCGTGCATTCAAGGTCATTTACATCAGGGAATCTTCCTGACAGAAATAATGTGAGTAACCGAACAAAACCGATTCCAATTCAAATCGAAAACTTCTACCAAAAAATCTAACGTTCCTTTTATGACAATAATAAATAGTTTATTTATTATCATTTATTTTTACATCGAGTATACCACTATTCCTAAGTCTAAAAGAATGGTCCAGACAAGTGTTTAAAGACAGTGCGCGGTAACAAGTAGTAACAACTCAAAAAGACCGAGTCTGCTAGGGCTAGTTACAAGTTTTACTTTACGTGAGGTAGGGCACTGCGAAATGTCATCCCGCTCGAATGTAGAGCAGCCCAACTGGGGAAGTACCTCCGCCTTGCAGAAGACCACAGCCATAATAACACTACTACTTGCTCTGTAGTAGTGTTGTGTTCCTGGAGGTGAGCAAGGTCGCCAGAGCTCCCGAGGATGCGTTGTGTTGAGAGCGAGGGAATTTGTTCCTTCAGCTGTCAACACGGCGAATCCTCAAACATATCAAGGGTCGGCAACGCCCATGTTACTCCTTTGGAGTTGCATGCGTATATAGGCTGCGGTGTCCACTTACCATCACTTACGCTTGTTTGCCACCGTCGTTGTATATAAAAAAAAAAGTTATACGACATAATGTTAAGATATTCTGACTGAATGATGTCCATTCGCATATTTATAATTACGTTTCTTTGATCAAATCCGTCATCAACCGATTACCTAGTCTACATGTCGTAATTGTATGAAATAGGAACTTAAGAGGAATGCCTACCTGCGATTTTCGCATACAAACGCTCTCGACTATTTCCTCTCTGGTTTTTGAACATAGAGCAATGAATTTTTCAAATAAGATCAATATCATCAATATCTATGCCGCTATGTTTTGCTTTTTTGGATATTTTTATTTTAAAGAAACTTACAGCGCCTTGAAAATCGCAAAAACGGCTTAATTGAATTGGCTGCCAAAAAAGGCGCAGTACCTATACAAATATGACAACAAATATCAAAGAAAAACAAAACATAGCGCCGTAGATTATTTCTTCTTCTTGCAGTTCCCAAAATTTTATAATGATTGGTTGCGTTTTGGAGGAGGAAACAGTCGAGAGCGAAACCTCGATTTTCGAGTTTTTTGCGTGGGAATTTTAGTCCGAGCTGCAGTTGTCCTTATCGCACTAATTGGAGCTCCCGCCCACAGCAGCGCGACAGAAACATTGCGTCAAAAATTCGAGATTTGAAAAGTTTCTCAGCTAGGCATTGCTCTTAAATACTATTGATTATGTTATGCTGTATGTTTGTGTTGTGATAAGATGACACATTGATTTTAAAAAATCTTTCGCAAACGTTTAGACATATTTTATACCGCGGCCTACGTCTGCGTTTTATGGCGTATTACACGCGGGCGGACCCGTACGGGCAGGCGTACATATGTAAGAAGCCGCTACTTAGTACTTCTATAAATGTATCATGTCTACCGACAGTGTATACGCTCTATGTAGACTATATAGTAGGCAAGGGTAGGCTTTCTGCAGAGGCCGGTTCGTCGCCCCTCGACCCATTTCCCCCAGGCCGCGCGTGCCGGCGGGCCTTATCTGGCCGATAACAAGAACGGCCCAGCCTACACTTATTTGCCTTTGTTGTCTGAGACTGAAGGAGTATAGAATCGGAATGTTTTCAATGAGTATCTCAAATATAGTCGTTGCGCAGTTGGAAAGCCTGAATACGCGTAGCAAAGTACCGTAGGATCACTGCTACGAGGGGCTACGCCATTGCTACGCCTTCACACCTCTATGCGGTTAGACAAACGTTCTTTGCTCAGTCGTTAAGGAGGGCCAAAATATGTTCGAAGAATATAAAATAATTTGCGGCAACATTTTTTTCCTTCTTACAATGAAACGATTGCCGAAAAGAGCATTCGATACTCTCGAATTTATTATGAATTCCAACGTTGTCTGATTCTTAAACTACATACAATTGATATTTTTTTGGTTAAAAATTACCAAGCGGAACAATAGGATATATAGGTATATATATATTGTTAACTATTCAAATAAACAGTATGTCAACCTAGAATTCCATGGAATCTAGACGAGTTGAGGTGAGTACCTACTGGAATAAACCCTGGAATATCTGTAAACGCATTTTCTAAGACGCTTTATATTCTGTATTCGTTCTATTAGGTGCTTGTTTAGGGCCGTCAGGCAATAAGCTGCGGACTACTCAGTTCTTAGGGTCTAATATCGAGAGGTAAATAAAATCAATATATTAAAAAAAAAAACCTTGTTTTATTGACCAGGCCCCGTAGCATGGATGGCGTTATCACGCGATAAGTGACAGGATAGAGCTTCCGTCCCTGGCTGACACCGTTCGATAGAACGAGACGACGCGCCTATCCTGTCACTTATCGCGTGATAACGCCATCCATGCTACGGGGCCAGGCGACGCGTGTAGCGGCGCGACACGCGTGCTGCCAGGCGGCTATGGAAACGCTCACGTCTTTATAGAACCCTTTGGATTGTTTTAACGTAATAGGACACTAATTGGGAACTTGACTCCAAAACAAATGAATTTGTTTACAGAAATAATATTCGGGGCAACTTTACACTAAAAGCATTGTTTTGAATAAAATAAAATATATAGACGCAAAGTTTCCTCATTTAAATGCTCACGAACGTAAATGTCGACGTTAATTATGTTCGGTAATTAAGGGTGATGAAGTGCTAGGTACTTTGCTGCGAATCATCCCAGCTTATATAATAGTTGCAGCGAGTTAACTTATGTAATAGTAATTTGTAATTAAATTGGTTTTTGGTTTGGTTTTCGCTGAAAAACATAATGCGTTTATCACAATATTACGTATTAATTACTTAAATTGATATCTTAGTTTTCGTTCCTTAGTTCTTCTGAAAATTAGCGTTGTTGCACTCCGTGCCCGAGTCCTGCTGAGCGGACTCCTTTTTAGATACAACATTGTTTTTCTTAATAGCACTGTGTAAATGTCGTTGTTTCAATATACATTTATTATATTCTATTCTAACACCGAATAGCAAGCGAGCCCTAAGGTTGCTGCGTTACCTACTTAACTCTAAGTTGCTATATGTTTTCGTAGCGAACCAAGAGCAAACATACTTCGCCATTTCTTGAAGTACTTACATCTTGCTCTTATTTGAGTTAGACCCACGTCTAGTTAATCCAAAACAACATTAAGAGTAGTGTAATAGGTTTTGGCCGTGTGTATGTGGGGTTTGTCAGCTCCGTTGTGTTGAAGCTACTTACTTACATAACGGGAGAAATGATTTGTGTGCGATATACAAATGTTTCGTATTGTAGGAAACTGCTTTGGCTGGAAATAAGAACAAATGTTTCGGTGATTTTCAGCTTTAAACAGTGTTTTATTGGGCGGTTTTTAGGGTTTCGTAGTCAACAAGGAACCCTTATAGTTTCGCCATTCCGTCTGTCCGTCCGTCCGTCTTCGGCATGGGTACATAAATCAATCACGCCAACAAAACAGGAAAATAAAATCTTGAAAAAAAATTTTTTTGGGGTAGTTCGCTACACCTAAAGTGGGGATGAAATTTATGTCCCATAGTGTAGGGTATTGTTGGATAGCTTGTTCAAAAATATTGTGGGATTCTTATAACGATTCTCAAATTGGTGATTTGTTTGCGAGATATTGGGCTTTAAAACCCAAATTTTTGTTTGAGTCATGTGTATTGCCCCCCCTGCCGGCTAAATGGCTGCTACTGGGAATGTGAAAAAAATCGTGGCAGTAGTACATATCATGAATTTAAAAGGAAAACTATCACGCCTAAGTAGGCATAACTAGTTACCGAGTAATAGTCGACCAACTTAAAATGTACTTAGAAAGGCCAACTTTCGTAGAAATTCGGCCGACGCAACCATTTAGTTGGCGCGCGCGTGTCGATGTAACTAAGAAAGACAGGCAAATACGGAACCCTACACTGCGCGTCCGACACGCACCTGGCCGATTTTTTTTGTTTGAATATTGGTACAGTGAAGTGCAATAATATGTATCGATTTAATCTTCTCATAAATAATTACCGAAACCTTAATCCGCTGACATAAGAGCGGTGGAACATTTATGAGTAATTTTAATGATCAGATCCGATGAGTCCAGGCATCTAAAGAGTATGTTTACTTGAGTATATAAGGCGCAAATTCGTGAATAGACAAGGTCAGACAGCACGTATGGAGCCAGCTTACGATAAGCGACAAAAGCGGCGACACGGGAGTCTGCGGCACCTCGTGACCTCGCGGGTCGCGGGTCGATGCTCCCGGGACTGTCTTGCGTAACTAACCCTCGCCTTTATAACATAAAAATGCGAAGTACTCCTGATGGGTCTGCAGCTACAGATCCTGCTGATAAATAATTTGGTCGTATGTATTGTTTGTGGTATGGTCGGATATAATTAGTAATTAATGAATTATTAAATCATATCAAATCAAATACTTAATTTCGACCAACAAGGATCATATATCAATACAATTATTAATACAAAATTATAATATTATATTATTTGATTAAATTAAAAATTAAGTATTATATTAAGGAAGGATATTGTATTAAGGAAGTACCTACATACTAATAGTGTTTAGATCATTATGTAGTATTTAAAGATATCAATTATTATTATTATTATAGTATAGTCGATCATCGACAATGAGGATTTTAGCCCTGGGGCCGGTTCATGATGATGATTGATGGATGAATACCCCACCCGGGCATGTCATGGGGATATGCCCAGTTTCAGGATTCTGTCTTAGAAAATCAGAAGGACCTGTTAAGCGAATTCTGGACATATGGAATCGCGGCCTTGAATTTTAAAGCGTTCACCAAAATACAGACTAAACAATTTTTTAACAAAATACAAAGTAATAAAAATCTTTGTTAGATTATGAGTTTACTAGCTTTCGCCCACGACTTCGTCTGCGCGTGGACCCAGAATAAAAACTATCCTTTATGTTAATCCAGGCTATAAACTATCTTCGTGCAAAGTTTTACCCAAATCGGTTGAGCCATTTAAGCGTGATTGAGTAACGAGCATCTAAACATCCAAACTTACGCATTTATAATATTAGTAGGATAAGTTGACTTTACCTACCTGCGACTTATTAGTTTGCAAAAATCTGCAAAACTCTGTGGCTTTCGGTACCTTATTGATTGACCAATAGTGGACAACGAAGGTACCTACCTATATGTAGATGAGTTACACGCGGCAAGCCGCGTAATCAATAGCATAAAGCCTCGCACCCCGCCTCTCTTTGTTTTTTATAAAAGTTACAGATTTTTCTGCTAGCAACCGTTGCGGATTGATTTGGTTGTCGTAGATAGGTAATTACATGTTCGGGAATGAGTTGGCATAGACACATGAGTGGCACGGGAGTCTGGCACGGCGGTTCGTCGACCGCTCAGGGCCGAGTTGCGTAACCAACCCCCGCCCCGCCCTATTTCCCATAAATACTACCTACTTTTAAATGCAATTATAATATGAAAATCTCACAGTGACAAATACCCAGTTTTGGTTACGTAAAAAAAAGTTTATAATATCCATCGTCATCTGACTAAAAACTAATCATTTGTAATCACGACGGAATGAATAGGTATTCATCTTGTTCAGTTTACGATACAACCTTGATAATATTAATGAACATGGATCAGATATTAGAGAGACTTGCCTGTTTCGATAACTCCAGAATATACTTAATGATGCTCAGCTCACTTCATCAACGACAATAGTTATTATTATTATATATGTCCATTAATTACGATACACTGTATATAGAAAGAAAGAAAGAAATGTGTTTATTTGGCGTGACAAATAAACTATAGATAAATGTGTTTATAGGTATAACTGAAACGCACCAAAATGCATACCACTCAGCATTTGCCAGCAGCAATATATGCTGCTAAAGGCGCTGGTTTTCAGGATTATCAACTTATATATTACTTATATAACTTTTATTATATAGCCAAGTGCAGAGTTAACTCAACCAGGTAATAGGTATATTTTTCTTGAGAGGTTATAAGTTTTAATAGTATTACCTACTGGATATTCGACAAATACAGTCTTCCCGTTTTTTATTATTCTTTAGGGTCATTATTTTTTCTTCTTTCCTTATTAGCTAGCTCGCAAAAAAATTTACAAATCAGCAGCATTTAGCTCGCACTAGGTAATTAATTGTCGAACATACTTAGTCGTCATGTCTAGGTTGTCTGAGATTTAGGTATAGGAGGATGACCGTGTTGATTGTTCAGGAATGCCTCCATGGATTTATATGCCTGTAAGGTAGGCATAACACGTCCAATTTCACTTCCGATAGTCGGTTCCGACTATTTGTCATCAGATTTCTCCTGAACTCTCTGTCATCGTGCGCGCCTATGTATTGACAAACTCGGAAGTCAAAATTGGAAGCCTATTTCAGCTCCCCGCAAGACTAGGTATGCAGAGTGCGCCTTTAAAAATGTAACTGTTTAATTATTTTTACATATAATTTAGTAAAATGGTGGGTTACATTTAGTACAATCTTTATTAATTAAGATTATTTACTAAACTTTTAATCTTAATAACTAATTATATTCATCTATATATTACAGTTGATCCTCTTGATCGCAAGATCCTGTGGATCCCGTCTTCACGATCTCTTGATGATTTATTCAATCCACTTATGGCTTTATGAAGTCTTAAAATTATATTGTTCTCAGTAAACCCATTGAAAAACTGGGTCCCAAAATGATACACTGCTTCATACACCAATACGATTTATTCAGCTAATGTACAAATTGAAATAATTACCACGCTGGGGTCATTATTCCAGGAAAAATCTCAACAGCGTGTTTCAGGATTCCCTATAAACGTAACAGCGACATCTAGTGGTCTACTTGACTAAACTATACAATCTTAGGTAAACAAACTGAGGTGACAGTTGGACATTCCGCCCACCAAGGACAATTAAAGCAAAAAGATGTCCTTAAATCCGCCCACCATGCCCTAATAATCTAGATGAACACTTTAACAATCTTAACATAGTGGAACGCAAACTAAAATATATTCTGACATCCAAAACAGAAACAAACCTAACTTTACATGACGTAACGTCTGGCGACTGGACACAACAAAATATACATACATTTTGGATATACATGCAAGAAAATTCATATCTACGCTAATTTACAATTATTATGTTTCTATTGGTAGAAAACACAATTTACCAACAGACCTTTTAATAATATTTCCTTTGCAACGTAAACTAACTACTCGCGTGATTCCATCCAGCCCTGGGTGCTCATCAGTGATGATACCGTACAACATTTTACTGGAGGCAAACCATCCTCCTTCACTTACACCACGCTACCTAAAGCTGGCTGAGGCGTCTGGTGAGCCCACTTATAACAATGCTAAAACTGAATCAAATATTCACACGACCAACGGTGACGTCTAGTCGAGAGTCTCATAGTTAGAATCTGGCACTAACACTAAGGACTCTCCAACGAGAAAATGTTCAAGAGTGAGCGGTATAGGATTGGCAATATTGTTGCTATTGATTCTAGACATTATTGGCCTTGAGTTCAGGCATGCTTCGATTTGCGCCACAACTGTAGCCATTTCCTAGAGCATCAAAGTCGTCAAGTGTGACCGTTGAGGAATAATGATTGGATGTTTCATTAGATCATTAATTCCTGCATGCTCCAATCTTCCACCAACTCTTAAGATGCCGTCTTCATCAAGCATCGGACATAGTGAGGTAAGTTGACTCTTCTTACTAATCATTTTATTTTCTTTCAGAGCTTTTAATTCCTCTTTGAAATGATTGGCTTGGACATCACATCTTTGGTAGCCACAAATTAATATTTTCCTTTCTAGCGCATTTGACAAATTGTTTGCAGAAAGCCAACACGCAAAGAAGTTTTCTAAGTTTAGAAAACCTTGAAATTAGCATTTCTTCTGCATCTTCAGTGACGCCGTAAGTATTTGTTAGACATACTTTATCCCTTTTTTCTTCTAAGTAAGTGTCCGTCATGTTTAACCTTTTGTAACTTATGTCTTTATTTTTAAGCCACAACGGACCTTCTCTCCAGAGCTCTTCTTTTTCCAGATGCTGTTTACCCCTGGACGCGAAATCTGCAGGATTGTCTTTTGATGAGACATGGGACCACTGGTGAGGCTCGACTGTAGTTATAATTTTTTTGAGATACGCGATTGGCAACGAAAGTTTTCCATCTGTTAGGACGACTATTGAGCCAAGAAAGCACCACTGTGAAATCATTCCAAGCATGGATGTTCGCGTTACCAATCCGCATGACGTCGGCTACTTTGACCAACAGCTTAGTGAGCAGCACAGCACCACATAACTCCAAAGCGGAATCGAAATTTGTTTTATAGGTGCCATCTTTGTTTTAGAAGTGATTAGTGACACATGTATGTTCCCATCCTTATCTTGAGTTCTCAGGTACACAACAGCAGCAAGTGCAGCACTGGAAGCGTCACAGAATCCCTGGAGCTCCGTAATCACGTCTGAGCTAGCGTGATTCCATCTGGGCAGCGTGAATTCCGTAAGTTGCTGTAGATTTTCTCTGTAATTAGGCCAATCTGTCAGTAATTGAGAGTGAACCTGATCATGCCACTCAATTCCTGAGAGCCATAATTTTTGGATGAAGATCTTGGGTACTATTATCACTGGTGCCAACCATCCCAGCGGATCAAATAACAGCCGTGATATTATGTCAGATATAACACTTCTCTTTGTTACAGGAACTTTGAGTGGAGGAAGCTGCACCGAATACTCAAACTCGTTATTTCTTCGGTTCCAGATTAGACCAAGGAATTTCATGACTGCATCTATATTGAGCTTTCCTTCCATTTCGTCCTTACTTTCTTTCATATGCCGTAGTAATTCTTCATTGTTACTACTCCATTTCTGTAATTCAAATCCACCCTTTTGCAACAGTTCACTCGTTTCTTTATAAACTGATTTGCCATCTTCAACAAAATCACAAGTCTCACAACCTGTAAACAAATCATCGACATAGAAATGTTTCAGAAGTCTATCAGCAGCTGTCGGGAACTGATCACCTTCATCGTAGGCTACTTGCAGAAGTGCACGCACTGCGAGATAGGATGCTGAGGCAGTACCTGCGCCTGGTTTACTTTGGTCTTCTAGAGGAAACGTTTCCATGTGTGCCAATTCAAGATGCTCATTGATCACGTCTGAGTAGTGTTTCTTCATTTCAGGATCCTTAGCGATTCTATTCTCCAACTGATTGAAGCGTCTGGTTGCGATGGCTTGAGAATTGCCGTTTTTACAGCTAGGATCTGAATTACAAAAAGGTAGCTTAACTACATATCTACCTGTGCTATCCCGTTCGGTGGTAGCAGTAAAAATATCTTCACATTTTTTCTCATTTTCAGTATAATGTTGCTTGGGATCTGTCGCAATAGTGTCAGCTTCGAGCTTCCAAAACTTCTTCAAAAGGTCGCTTTCATCTATGTGAACGTGGTTAACTCTAACACTGTTGCGTAATTCCGAATCATCTGTGTGAATCGGCCCTGAAAGGATCCAGCCTAAGGAAGTTCGCTGAGCGATGGGTGCTCCTTTTGAGGGCTTAATGATACCCTCTAAGAGTATTTGAGCATAAATATCAGCCCCAAGGAGCATGTCAATTTTACCCGGTACATTAAATGATGGATCTGCTAAATCCAAGGTTTGAAACTCTGACCACAACTCAACAATAACTCTCTGTTCTGGGAGTACCGATGTGAGTTTGCCCAACACAAAAGCATGAACATTTACCTTAAAATCAGGGTCTAGGCGTGATGCAATACTAACTTTCACTACCGACTTGGAGTTCACAGAGGAACTACCTTCACCACCTAATCCCGTGATTGTGCTTTTGTGGGGAATCTTCTTAAGTCCAAGCAGTTGGACTGCAGACTCCGTTATAAACGAAGCCTCTGAACCTTGGTCGAGCAGACATCTGAGGGTTGTGCCTGAACCTGTTTTCGACTGAGCTTGAACCAAAGCCGTTGCCAGTAAGACTTGACTACGACTGGTCGAAAAACAAGTTGTTATATTGGTGAGCTCACCATGCGATAATGATGCAGCTGATGTTGCGTTGGCAACATTGTCTCTTTCAACCGATTGAGTGGGTTTGACTTGAGAATCGGTTGAGTTAGTGACCATTTTGGGGTGCAGTAAAGAATGATGTTTGCGCTTACATATTCGGCATCTGGTGGATTGGCGACATGAGTAAACGTTGTGACCTAAATTTAAGCAATTGAAGCAGAAATTACCGGACTGGATGAAATCACGTCGAGCATCGACATCGACCTTTGCAAAGCTTTTACAATAACACAGTTTGTGATTTTCGGAACAGTAGGCACAAGAAACTTCAGTGACATGGTGCACTTTCAGGTTACTGTTGAAGTGTACATTGGGTTTCTT
Organism: Epinotia ramella; assembly: GCA_947578815.1. NCBI lineage: Eukaryota > Metazoa > Arthropoda > Insecta > Lepidoptera > Tortricidae > Epinotia > Epinotia ramella. The sequence goes on from OX388210.1 coordinate 12,391,220, forward strand.
GGGAACAAAGCTTGTCTTGGATGATTTGCCATCAAAACATTCTAATGCCCTAAAGCGGGTTTCTAAAAACTCCTGCAATTTGTTAAGGGTAGGCAAATCATCAGAAGACTCGCTTACTTTCAGTTCCCACTGTTTCCTAGTCTCATTGTCTAATTTGAGACAAACTATGTGAATGACAAGTATGTCCCATGTAGTTGTATCGATGCCTAAGTTCTGTAATCCATTTAGACACTCATTGGTAGTGTCCAGCAATTCTTTGAGCGCGTCCGCTGACTCCATCGTAATATTCTTTTGACTCATGAAGCGTTTGAGAATGCAGCTTGACAGGAACTTCTTATTATTATAACGTTTTTCTAATTTTTCCCAAGATGCGCTATAATTATCATGCGTGATCTGGACGTGACGCAGAAGCTGTTCAGCTTCACCGACTAGATAACCTTTCAGGTAGTGCAGTTTTTGGACGTCGTCAAGGTCTTTGTTTTTATGTATAAGCGACGTGAATAGATCTCGAAAGCTAGTCCATTCAGAATAATTTCCGGAAAACGTGGGAATCGAAATCTTCGGTAAACGAATCAGCTCTGACTTATTCTCGAGTGTGGTAGGCTCTTTGTTCGCTGAAGGACTCGCAACATTTAGTTTTCTTAAAGTGGCCCTTAATTCCGACTTGTGCATCATGAAGAACTCTTCAGCGTTGGTGTACGTGTCTTCAGTTACATAGACACTAGCATTTAAAGCTGCCGCGTCAGACTCGTGTACTATACGAGTGTGAGTTGAAGTAAACTGAACCCACAAGGCTTCCAAAGCTTCTAATCTGATGCTAACATAGTCTGAAGTAAGTCGCTCTTTTGGCAACTTTCTAAAGTTATATCTAGCCTTTTCAATTCGCAAATACAAGTCCTGTAGAACCTTTATCCGAGCCTCCATGACGATGAAATTACTTAGTGTTTTTAGGACTTAGCAACTTCTAGTCGAAAACAGTCGTGATTTTTCTAAGTGTTTAAACTACCAATTCTGGGCAGAATCGGGCGTGGATTCCCCGTCATTCCACTTTTATCGGAATTATTCTAAGTCGCTAAATTTTGAATCCAAATTATTCTAAGTCCAAATGTAATTAAATATTTCTAAGTCCAAATTCTTCATATGATTTTAATTCTTTGACAGTTGCACTACGTTATAATTAAATGTACTCACAGTTGTCACTTCCTACGTCACTTATATCCGCTTACGTCACACGCTGCTCCTTCTCTGCCGACGTCACGATGAGCCAGTGACGTCACACGTTGCTCCTCTCCGCAGTCGACGTCACGATGTGCCAGTGACGTCACACGTCGCTCCGGAACCAACGGCGACACTTTAGATAGCAATCCACTACCGTGCTCGCTCGTCGACCCGAAGTGTTCGCCGAATCCTCTTGACCGAATATATAATCCGGTTCGAAGGACCAATGAAAAACTGGGTCCCAAAATGATACACTGCTTCATACACCAATACGATTTATTCAGCTAATGTACAAATTGAAATAATTACCACGCTGGGGTCATTATTCCAGGAAAAATCTCAACAGCGTGTTTCAGGATTCCCTATAAACGTAACAGCGACATCTAGTGGTCTACTTGACTAAACTATACAATCTTAGGTAAACAAACTGAGGTGACAGTTGGACACCCATATACCTGCCTAAATTCATTGTATAGGCGAAACCATATTCTTATATGTGTTACATGGTAGGTACAGTCATATTTATCACGCGCCGATGCCGACATGATGAAATATTTAAATGTAACTGGCACTTTATTCACTCTCCAGTCTAGACGGTGCGTGTTGTCAGTTTTGTCAGTCTAGACGGTGCGCGTTGTCAGTTTTTGTTCCGTATTTTTTTGTTACAATAAGTGATACTGCGTCAATTATATCATTATAATTAATTAATAATAGCCTACCACTTGAATATCTTGTAGAAACTTAATTAAAAGTGGGTAATCTGAAATAGATAATTTTATCTCCGTGGCCACACTTGCAGGAAAGATCTGTGCTGTCATAGTTATGAGCTGCCCTAATTATCATTTGATCGTGAGACGTTCATTATAAATATAAATAATTATGCAAGTAATTTCTATTCGCTTATCGATGGTTCAACTGCTACTGTGACCTGTCTGTTTGATATACGGTGCACGGTTTAAATTCCAAGTATCATGATTCGTGACGCAATATTTTGTCTACCGCATGAATGCCTACTCACTCAGGTAGTGTTGAAATAGTGAAGGTTGCGAGTTGGGGTTGCAACGGTGCGTGAGGCGAAGTGCGTACGTACTGAGTGCCGCGGGTGGAGGGAAAGCGATGGAGGTGGCGACGGGTGTCTTCGGCGGGGAAGTGGCAAGGCGGGGGATGCCGCAAGTGGTGACGGAACCTTCGCTCTGATAACCCACATCCGCGCCGCCCGCCCCGCCGGCGCCGGGCCCTCCCATCTGCCCGCTCTACCAGGGTTGCTACATTCATCACTATACACAATACGAAAAGCTGATTTTTATACTCGTCGACTTAAATGTTTGAGTTAAGATTTCATACACCAAACTAAAATCACATACTTTTTACTATGGAGCTCCCAACTCAACATTATACAACTGTTTAGACAACTAAAATAAATTCGACCAATCACGTGGCGCCTTTACTGAACTATGAATTTGACCAATAGGACGCCGTCTTGGTTACAGACGAAAAGAAAAGGGCTTAGATTTTCAATAGATACCAAGTTTATTTAGTTAGTTCAGTTGACTCGTAGAAAAAGTATTGTATACAATAGTTAAATAATTAGCTTTTTAAGTCTCGTACCTTAATTAGGCGTGGTAATCGACTGAAAAAGCATACTAATGTATGTACAATAGTATTTTATGCAATCGTTATATAATTATAACGATTGCATAAAATACTATTGTTCTGCAGTAGAGCTCAACTGTAACCTCTAATTTAAAATAATGTAATGTGTGTTTATAGCGTATTATTCCACCGCCATGAGTTTGGGAATGGAATAGCTGTCAATTCATATACACTTTGACGTATTTATAAGGCAAACTGTCACCTCCAATCCCATTCTAACCACCACATCTCATGCCCATGCTACATTGAACTAACTTAAACAAATAAATTTGGAGTTAAATCTTACACAGTTCTCATTCGCTAACAAATGTTTGTCCTTACCGGGATTGAGACCGATACTAGGTATAAAAGGTATTTACCAAAGGAGTGTGACATTTTTGTTCCTAAGTTTTGCAATGAAATTGGCAACCCAGGCAAACGCTACAGCTTGCGTTATGCCAATTGGTACTTACCTATTCAAAAGAATATTGTCAACCACATTCATTCACTAGTAACATAAAGTCAAACTTTTTATCACATCCCGCCTTTTGAGGCATTTAAAATTGGAGACTTTTTCATTGTAAGGTGGCAACGACGGGCGTATTGATTTCTTAGAGCGAACTTTTTCAATTAGCCCTTTAACTGGTCGCATTTTTTATTTATAAATCGCTGAGGATAAATATCAATTACGTATAGGTATAAGTATCTTCCGCTTTTTGAGTCCTGGTCAGAACGTGGCGGATGTTTTATCCGCAGGTTATAACCGCCGATACATAAACACGACAATCATACTCTTACAAGCGGGCAAATTGAGTTTATTTCGATGTTCCAATTGTAAACATATTGAGTGATATCATAGAGTTAGGTCTCGATTATATGGTTGTCCATAGGTACCGTCGTTATCGGCTAGTGATATGCTGTACTAATGAGTTAATGTTGGAACACATCTCCATTATACTTGAGTTTCTGTTTACAGATAACTTTAGAGTCAGACATGACGTGTGAGTAGATACACGTCTACTTGTTTATCACTTTGCAAAACAGATTGTTACACTTTATTCTTTAACTCATAATTGGTTCAAAGCGAAAGATATTGTTATAAATGCCCCATTTTTTTAACCACGCTGGCAAAAGACATGAATAATCAATCAACCCACATGCTACTTCGAAATTGAGTTCGTGATCTGTCAGAATAGAAAATACGGTCGGTGGCAGCGAAGTGGCGCGGGCGAGATGAGAGCGGGGCCGAATCGGTGCGACATAGGCAACGGTAGTGCACTGACCGGTGTGTGGTGTGGGGTCGGGGTCGGGCGCCGGGGTCGGCGGGTGTCGGGACGGCGGAGGCGGCGCGCGGCCGGTGTCGTTGGAGGGCGCGCTGGCGCAGGCGGCCGCCGGCGGCGCATCTTCCGCGGCGCGGGCGGCGAGCGGCGGCGGCACGCCGGCGGACGGGCTGGGGGGAGGCGCGCAGAGCGCGACCAGCCGCAGCAGCGCCACGCACCACCACCAGAGCACGGCGGCCAGCGCGCGGGCAGCGCGCCCGACGCGGCCCGGGGTCCTCACGCGACCGAAATACGCGCACCCACGAGTTGTGCACCGGCGCACCTCGCACTCTTACCCGGGTACGGACGGCTCGGGGCTGAGACGACGCGGGAGCGCGCGCGCGGCCACACGGCGACTGGAGCGCCGCTTCCGACCGCGCACGACCGCGCCCGAACACTATTTCGGGAGCGACGCTCCGCGCCGCTGCCGCCGCCCGCCCGCCGCACGCTGCCAATTTTACGCAAAATTGCGGGCGGGCGGTGATGCGATTTGTACTGCACCGCGGTCACCTGCATCTGCACTATTCGTGCGCTAATTAAAGCATCTCCTTTTTTCATTGAGGAGGTCCAGCGGGCGAGGGTCCGAGCCGCGGGCCCTGCGCCGACGCCGCTGCGCGCACGACACGTGCGCTGCCTGTCCACTCAAAATAGTTTGCGGCGACGTGCTGCTGGCCCGTGTCAATAGATACAATGTCGTAGCTATTGGCAAGGAAACAGAGACGCGCACTATCTCACTGTCTCGCGCTCTCTGTGTTGTGAATTCTTATGCACGGTTTATATTTAGACGTAAAATTATTTCTGATATAGATAGGTGTTTGACATTACGTTGAACTCTCATACCAAGCCGAGCTCCACCTGGATAAATATTCTGTGCTAGATGACATTTTGGACAGTATTTTATATTCATGCCTCAATACAACATTATGTGACCGTGATTGTATTGATTTTTATATTGTGACAGGGAGAAACATATATAAATATAGATATATATATATATATATATATCTGTGGGATGGTTTAACTTTGAATAACAGATTCCTTGTAGCAAAAAATAATCTCTTGCTTTTTTCGAAGATGTAAGTCATGCTTTCTGTAGAGCTGAAAGGAGTATTTTTTTTTATACGTTTATGGTAAGTATTAGATGATGATATGATAGTATGCAATAAATGGCAACAAAAGTTTAATCTAACATTTACTAAGTATAAGAAATCCCATTCCTTTTTGTGGACTTCAAAATTAGTATCTTAAAATGTAGGGAACAAAGGTGAGTGCTCCCGAGTTGTTCGGCAGCACTAATGAACCTTATTATTATTTAGTACTTACATACGTGAAAATTCGCTACCATTTTAGGTCGTCTTGCCTTTTACGTAAGCATATTATTCCTTCGTTAGCTCGCTGCCGGATCTATATTATGAAATAAAATAAAGCGAATAGCAATTGCGAGTATTCATAATGATTAATGTCCTATTATTACTCACAACACCAATTATAAGTAGGTACAAGGTGTCTGTCTGTAGTAATCCGATGAAAGATTTACGATTTTAATGTTAATTTTTTTGCGAAGTGCGTAGGTGCACGCTTGGTTGTTTTGGTATTATGGACCTTCCGATATTTTTTGCCTCTACGTTAGGACCACGCTTTTACGGTATTAAAGATTGAAGTGATCTTCGTGAGTTATAGATTTTTTTTAATGGGAGTCTATTTATAAAAATGTAGCCTTTTTTGTTCGTTTCTATACTGATCCGGTAATAAAAATAAAAATAATCGATAAGGAGATTTTTATTATTATCTTAACTTAAGATCTTAAGTGCAAAAAAAAATCGTCTTGATTGAGATGCCATTGCGAATAAGTCCATAAAAGGACCTAACTGCAGCAAGCCCCCGTCGTTTATGAAAAAATGCTACACGTTTTTATTAGACAACTGTTTAAAGTTCCTAAATGGTTTTAGCAAGATGAAATTTCCCCCGCAATTTAGCATGCAATCTACTCATTTAGAGATCTCTTATCCTAAATATGGCGATGTTGCCGGGCCGAAAAGATATCCCATATGACGTTTTTTTATGGATTAATCTTTAGAAGTCTGAATAATTGGAGAGTTATCCGATCTGAAATACACATGTCTAACGAGCCATGCAGGCATTTTACGAAAAAAGCATAGGTTTGAGGAGTGCATACTAATCTTTATTCAATATTTAGAAAATGTAATTATAAAAAAATTACATCCACAATTGTTTACTTATAATCTTGATAAATAATTTTATTGCAAGTAAACTTTTTGTTTCCTTTTTTAGATCGTAATCGTATAAAAGTTTTGCTCACAACTCATTTACTACTCTAATTTCTTTAGAAATTATGTTTTATCCACCTTTTTTATATTTGATAATCTTAACTGTATATGCAACGACATAAGAGAGACATCCAAGCCTGCAAAACTTATGAAAGGCCGGTGTCTCTCACGGAAGCAAAGCTCAAAGGCTATATGCGAGACGACAGTTTGACAGCGGACAATTCAGGTTTGTGTGCAGACTGCAGACGCGAGCCGGTCGCGGGCGGTCACTGCACCGCGCGGCGCCGCAATGTTGCATTTTAAGCTACAAAGCAGGTAATAGCGTGAGCTTTTGGTGAAAAGCTTTCTTTAATTTACACTAGTATTAAACTTGGCATAGTTTTTCAATGTGTCATAATAAGCCGATTAATATCGGTAGTTCGCCGGACCGGTGTGAAGTTAGCGGCCAAAAGTTGGCGGCCAAATGTTGGAGCAAATCAGCCGCCAACATTTGGCCGCCAACTTCACACTAAAATTACCCTACCAACTTAGGAAGTCCGTATGAAATCTATCCATACATCACACTAATAGGGGAACGATAAGGCGATTCAAATCAGCTTGTAGTAGTGCTTTACCTTGTTTATTTTGGACTCAGCAGCCGAAATATTTCTAAAAGATTTGTAGACAACTATTAAATATATATTTTTTTTAGCTAATTTTTAGATGGAGGATTGGGGTCGCACTATAAGCATCTTATTACGAATCTAATAGGCTATACAAATCGACTTTAAGTAGAGCTGTACCTCGTTTTGTTTCGACGCTATGACTCAGCAGCCGAAATATTTGTAGAAGTATGGGGAGAACTATTTAAGATTTCCTTTTTTTTAGCTTACTTGTAGATCGATGATTGGGGTCGCACTATATGTATTTTATGAAGCATCTAATAAGCTATACAAAGCAGCTTTAAGTAGAGCTGTACCTCGTTTTGTTTCAACGCTGTGACTCAGCAGCCGAAATATTTGTAGAAGTATGGGGAGAACTATTTAAGATTTCTTTTTTTTCATCTTACTTCTAGATCGATGATTGGGGTCGCACTATATGTGTTTTATTAAACATCTAATAGGCTATACAAATCACCTTTAAGTAGAGCTGTACCTCGTTTTGTTTCGACGCTATGACTCAGCAACCGAAATATTTGTAGAAGTATGGGGAGAACTATTTAAGATTTTTTTTTCAGCTTACTTCTTGATCGATGATTGGGGTCGCACTATATGTATTTTATGAAGCATCTAATAAGCTATACAAAGCAGCTTTAAGTAGAGCTGTACCTCGTTTCGTTTCGACGCTGTGACCCAGCAGCCGAAATATTTGTAGAAGTATGGGGAGAACTATTTAAGATTTCTTTTTTTCATCTTATTTCTAGATCGATGATTGTGGTCACACTATATGCATTTTATTAGGCATCTAATAGGCTATACAAATCAGCTTTAAGTAGAGCTGTACCTCGTTTTGTTTCGACGCTATGACTCAGCAGCCGAAATAATTGTAGAAGTATGTGGAGAACTATTTAAGATTTCCTTTTTTTTGCTTACTTGAAGATCGATGATTGGGGTCGCACTATATGTGTGTTATTAAACATCTAATAGGCTATACAAATCGCCTTTAAGTAGAGCTGTACCTCGTTTTGTTTCGACGCTATGACTCAGCAGCCGAAATAATTGTAGAAGTATGGGGAGAACTATTGAAGATTTAATTTTTTTCAGCTTACTTCTAGATCGATGATTGTGGTCACACTATATGCGTTTTATTAGGCATCTAATACGCTATACAAATCAGCTTTAAATAGAGCTGTACCTCGTTTTGTTTCGACGCTATGACTCAGCAGCCTAAATATATGTAAAAGTATGGGGAGAACTATTTAAGATTTCTTTTTTTTTCAGCTTACTTCTAGATCGATGATTGGGGTCGCACTATATGTATATTATGAAGCATCTAATAAGCTATACAAAGCAGCTTTAAGTAGAGCTGTACCTCGTTTTGTTTCGACGCTGTGACTCAGCAGCCGAAATATTTGTAGAAGTATGGGGAGAACTATTTAAGATTTCTTTTTTTTCAGCTTACTTCTAGATCGATGATTGTGGTCACACTATATGCGTTTTATTAGGCATCTAATAGGCTATACAAATCAGCTTTAAGTAGAGCTGTACCTCGTTTTGTTTCGACGCTATGACTCAGCAGCCGAAATAATTGTAGAAGTATGGGGAGAACTATTTAAGATTTTTTTTTTTTTCAGCTTACTTCTAGAACGATGATTGGGGTCGCACTATATGTGTTTTATTAAACATCGAATAGGCTATACAAATCGCCTTTAAGTAGAGCTGTACCTCGTTTTGTTTCGACGCTATGACTCAGCAGCCGAAATATATGTAAAAGTATGGGGAGAACTATTTAAGATTTCTTTTTTTTCAGCTTACTTCTAGATCGATGATTGGGGTCGCACTATATGTATTTTATGAAGCATCTAATAAGCTATACAAATCAGCTTTAAGTAGAGCTTTACCTTGTTTTGTTTCGACGCTGTGACTCAGCAGCCGAAATATTTGTAGAAGTATGGGGAGAACTATTTAAGATTTCTTTTTTTCAGCTTACTTCTAGGTCGATGATTGTGGTCACACTATATGCGTTTTATTAGGCATCTAATGGGCTATACAAATCAGCTTTAAATAGAGCTGTACCTCGTTTTGTTTCGACGCTATGACTCAGCAGCCGAAATAATTGTAGAAGTATGGGGAGAACTATTTAAGATTTCTTTTTTTTTCAGCTTACTTCTAGATCGATGATTGTGGTCACACTATATGCGTTTTATTAGGCATCTAATAGGCTATACAAATCAGCTTTAAGTAGAGCTGTACCTCGTTTTGTTTCGACGCTATGACTCAGCAGCCGAAATAATTGTAGAAGTATGGGGAGAACTATTTAAGATTTCCTTTTTTTTTGCTTACTTGAAGATCGATGATTGGGGTTGCACTATATGTGTGTTATTAAACATCTAATAGGCTATACAAATCGCCTTTAAGTAGAGCTGTACCTCGTTTTGTTTCGACACTATGACTCAGCAACCGAAATATTTGTAGAAGTATGGGGAGAACTATTTAAGATTTTTTTTTCAGCTTACTTCTTGATCGATGATTGGGGTCGCACTATATGTATTTTATGAAGCATCTAATAGGCTATACAAATCAGCTTTAAGTAGAGCTGTACCTCGTTTTGTTTCGACGCTATGACTCAGCAGCCGAAATAATTGTAGAAGTATGGGGAGAACTATTTAAGTTTTTTTTTTTCAGCTTACTTCTAGAACGATGATTGGGGTCGCACTATATGTGTTTTATTAAACATCGAATAGGCTATACAAATCGCCTTTAAGTAGAGCTGTACCTCGTTTTGTTTCGACGCTATGACTCAGCAGCCGAAATATATGTAAAAGTATGGGGAGAACTATTTAAGGTTTCTTTTTTTTCAGCTTACTTCTAGATCGATGATTGGGGTCGCACTATATGTATTTTATGAAGCATCTAATAAGCTATACAAATCAGCTTTAAGTAGAGCTGTACCTCGTTTTGTTCCGACGCTGTGACTCAGCAGCCGAAATATTTGTAGAAGTATGGGGAGAACTATTTAAGATTTCTTTTTTTCAGCTTACTTCTAGGTCGATGATTGTGGTCACACTATATGCGTTTTATTAGGCATCTAATGGGCTATACAAATCAGCTTTAAGTAGAGCTGTACCTCGTTTTGTTTCGACGCTATGACTCAGCAGCCGAAATAATTGTAGAAGTATGGGGAGAACTATTTAAGATTTCTTTTTTTTTCAGCTTACTTCTAGATCGATGATTGTGGTCACACTATATGCGTTTTATTAGGCATCTAATAGGCTATACAAATCAGCTTTAAGTAGAGCTGTACCTCGTTTTGTTTCGACGCTATGACTCAGCAGCCGAAATAATTGTAGAAGTATGGGGAGAACTATTTAAGATTTCCTTTTTTTTTGCTTACTTGAAGATCGATGATTGGGGTCGCACTATATGTGTGTTATTAAACATCTAATAGGCTATACAAATCGCCTTTAAGAAGAGCTGTACCTCGTTTTGTTTCGACGCTATGACTCAGCAACCGAAATATTTGTAGAAGTATGGGGAGAACTATTTAAGATTTTTTTTTCAGCTTACTTCTTGATCGATGATTGGGGTCGCACTATATGTATTTTATGAAGCATCTAATAAGCTATACAAATCAGCTTTATGTAGAGCTGTACCTCGTTTTGTTTCGACGCTATGACTCAGCAGCCGAAATAATTGTAGAAGTATGGGGAGAACTATTTAAGATTTTTTTTTCAGCTTACTTCTAGATCGATGATTATGGTCACACAATATGCGTTTTATTAGGCATCTAATAGGCTATACAAATCAGCTTTAAGTAGAGCTACCTCGTTTTGTTTCGACGCTATGACTCAGCAGCCGAAATAATTGTAGAAGTATGGGGAGAACTATTTAAGATTTTTTTTTTCAGCTTACTTCTAGAACGATGATTGGGGTCGCACTATATGTGTTTTAGTAAACATCGAATAGGCTATATAAATCGCCTTTAAGTAGAGCTGTACCTCGTTTTGTTTCAACGCTATGACTCAGCAACCGAAATATTTGTAGAAGTATGGGGAGATCTATTTAAGATTTTTTTTTCAGCTTACTTCTTGATCGATGATTGGGGTCGCACTAAATGTATTTTATGAAGCATCTAATAAGCTACACAAAGCAGCTTTAAATAGAGCTGTACCTCGTTTTGTTTCGACGCTGTGACTCAGCAGCCGAAATATTTGTAGAAGTATGGGGAGAACTATTTAAGATTTCTTTTTTTTCATCTTATTTCTAGATCGATGATTGTGGTCACACTATATGCGTTTTATTAGGCATCTAATAGGCTATACAAATCAGCTTTATGTAGAGCTGTACCTCGTTTTGTTTCGACGCTATGACTCAGCAGCCGAAATAATTGTAGAAGTGTGGGGAGAACTATTTAAGATTTTTTTTTCAGCTTACTTCTAGATCGATGATTGTGGTCACACTATATGCATTTTATTAGGCATTTAATAGGCTATACAAATCAGCTTTAAGTAGAGCTGTACCTCGTTTTGTTTCGACGCTATGACTCAGCAGCCGAAATAATTGTAGGAGTATGGGGAGAACTATTTAAGATTTATTTTTTTTCAGCTTACTTCTAGAACGATGATGGGGGTCGCACTATATGTGTTTTATTAAACATCGAATAGGCTATACAAATCGCCTTTAAGTAGAGCTGTACCTCGTTTTGTTTCGACGCTATGACTCAGCAACCGAAATATTTGTAGAAGTATGGGGAGAACTATTTAAGATTTTTTTTTCAGCTTACTTCTTGATCGATGATTGGGGTCGCACTATATGTATTTTATGAAGCATCTAATAAGCTATACAAAGCAGCTTTAAGTAGAGCTGTACCTCGTTTTGTTTCGACGCTGTGACTCAGCAGCCGAAATTAAAAGCTTATTTTGACCTAAATAAATTTATTAAAAGTGTAGGTTTAACGCGAAATTCCATTCAGCTTAGTAGAAAAGACAAATCTATGTGTGCCAAATTATTGGCATTCAATATATTGGACCCAGTTATAAACAACTCTGCTGTTATCATCCCTACAAATGGGCCGGGCTCCACAGATGAAGAGATGTCCACAAACATAAGTGCTGAAGCACAGTCAGCTGTTTTAAACTGACATCATTGACGACGCCCTCGGCTGAGGCCGTGTGTGGCCGCAGTCGCGGTAGCCGAGACATTAGTAATATAAGTAACGATACTGTGATAAAATCATCTAGTCAAATTAATATTGTTCACCAAAATATCCAAGGATTTTCCGCTAAAGAACTAGAAATAGGATTATTTTTAGATTGTTTCGATATTCATGTACTTTGCATCACTGAGCATTGGCTTAAAGAACACGAATTTATGTTTAATTTTAAGAACCATAGCTTTATAAGCTCATGTAGTCGCATAACTTGTGCCCGCGGGGGCTTGTTGATAATAGTTAATAATTGTTTAAAAAGTAAAGAGCGTAAGGACATTGTAAAGCTATCTGTTGAACGGGTTATTGAGGTGTCATGCGCGGAGCTTGAACAGTTTATTATTATTAATGTTTACCGCCCACCGTCTGCAGACTTCAGTATCTTTGAGTCTGTCATGGAGGATGTGCTTAGAAAAGTCTGTAGCAGCTCTAAGTATATCATTGTATACGGAGACTTTAACGTAAATTTAATAGATTCAACAGCCATGTCAAATGGTGTAATTAATTTATTTAAGTCATTCAATCTGATCAATTTGTTCTCACAGCCAACTAAAATCACTACGACCAGCGCCACCTGTATTGACAACATTTTTAGCAGCCAAGTCCCTGTTCACAAGTGTATTTTAAATAAGTTGAGTTCTGATCACTGTGGTCAACTAGCATCCTTCTATGGGAAAGTAGCTAACACACAAAAAGATATCGTTTGTAGACCAATTACTGCAGACCGCTTAGCCCAATTTAATAACGGACTAAGTAGCTGTCTTAATGCATTGCCTTTTGCGCAGAATGACCCAAATGAAATGTATTCTTCTCTCTTTAATTGCATAGAGAATGAGTTTGCATCCATTTTTGAAATAAAAGTAATTAGGGGAAGAGAAAGGACAGTTTTTAATGACTGGGCAACACCCGGTATTTATAAAAGTAGGAACCATATGTACGAACTATATGGAATGAGAAGTGTTAATAAAGATCCTCAATTTTTAGATTATGTTCGCAACTACTCAAAAACATTTAAACAAGTTTGTAAAGTTGCAAAGTATATTTATTTCTAAGAAAATTAAAGGCTCTGTTGATAAGATAAAAACAGTATGGAAAATTATTAATAGTGAAACTGGAAGAATAAAAAAGAGAGAGCCTCATGAAACTCTTAAAATCGGAGCACTTTTAAGAAGCTGTTTAAATGAATGTGACAATATATTTAAATTTATTCATGTTACTCCTAGTCAAATAATTAAGTCTTTTAACTTACTTAATGTTAAAAAAACTGAAGATCTTTGGGGCCTTTCCGTTAAGGTCCTGAAATCAGTGATTGTCATAATTGCACCATATCTAGCTGTGATATTTAACGCTTGCGTTGATGATGGAATATTCCCAGACTGGATGAAACTCAGCAAAATTATACCATTATTCAAATCGGGGTCAAGAACTGACCCCACTAATTTTAGACCGATCTCCATACTTCCCGCACTAAGTATAATTTTTGAAAAAATATTATTGGAACAACTCTTGTCACATTTTAACTTAAATAAACTGCTGAAAATCTATTTGGCTTCATTAACGGCCGATCTACAACAGATGCTGGAGTAACACTATTACGAGCAATCTATAATGCATGGGAAATGTCAATGGATGCCTATGGCATTTTTTGCGATCTTTCAAAGGCATTCGATTGTGTACACCATGGTATATTAATCCGAAAGCTTAGTTTCTACGGCGTAAAGAACAATGCTCTATCTCTTATCACATCTTACTTATCTAATAGAAAGCAACAAGTGGAGGTAAACAGAGTACAATCATCTGGGTCTAACGTCACGATGGGAGTCCCTCAAGGCTCGATTCTTGGCCCGTTCCTGTTCCTAGTATATATTAATGATTTGCCCTATCATATAAGCAAAAAACATGACATCATACTATTTGCTGATGACACATCATTAATTTTTAAATTAAGCCGAACGCAAAACAATTTTGACGAGGTGAATGCAGTATTAAGCTCCATTGCTAACTGGTTCACAGCCAACAACCTACTTTTGAACGGCAAAAAAACGAAATGTATCAAGTTCACGCTTCCTAATGTTAAGGCTTGTTGCAGTGACCAGGTGAAGTTGAAGGACGAGACTCTTGAATTCTCCCATAGTACGGTTTTTCTAGGTAAAACCATAGATCATAAACTGCAATGGGGTCCACATATAGTCAAGTTGGCAAATAGGCTTAGTTCGGCAGCATACGCGGTCAAACGAATGAGGCAACTCACTGATGTTGAGACGGCCAGGCTCGTATACTTTTCCTACTTCCATAGTGTAATGTCATATGGCATACTACTCTGGGGAAAAGCCGCTGACATTGAATCTATATTTATCCTACAAAAGAGGGCAATAAGATCAATTTATCAGTTAGGATCTCGTGTCTCCCTAAGAGAAAAGTTCAAGCACATTAACATTCTCACAGTTGCTTCCCAGTACATTCTTGAAAATATCATGTATGTCAAAAGAAATCAGCACTTGTTTAAATTAAATCATGAAGTGCACTCTTTTAATACAAGAGGTAAGGACAAACTTGTTGTTCCTCGGTTCCGTCTCCATAAGGTGAATTCGTCTTTTATGGGAAATGGTGTACGCTTCTACAATAAAATCCCTAAAGATATTTTGATTCTATCGCTCACTAAATTTAAGAAAATTGTAAAAGACCGCTTAGTATGTAAGGCATATTATAGTGTTAAGGACTTTGTGGAAGACAGTGACTTCTTTTAAGCCAATTTATTCTACTTTTTAATTTTTATTATTTTTAAGTGACATTTTATTTATTTGACATAATCAATTTTGATGTGAACTGTGTTCTATAATTTTTTATGTGCTTGTCAGCTATACAATTTTAATGTGTATTTTAAATTTTCTGTGTAGATAATTTTAATTTTCTTTTGTTGCTTTGTATATATACATATATTATTTGTGACGTTTCTCAAGCACTCTTTGAGTCTATTTGAAATAAAACATCTTGATTTGATTTGATTTCATTTGATTTGAAATATTTGTAGAAGTATGGGGAGAACTATTTAAGATTTCTTTTTTTTCATCTTATTTCTAGATCGATGATTGTGGTCACACTATATGCGTTTTATTAGGCATCTAATAGGCTATACAAATCAGCTTTAAGTAGAGCTGTACCTCGTTTTGTTTCGACGCTATGACTCAGCAGCCGAAATAATTGTAGAAGTATGTCGAGAACTATTTAAGATTTCCTTTTTTTTTGCTTACTTGAAGATCGATGATTGGGGTCGCACTATATGTGTGTTGTATAGCGTATTAGATGCCTAATAAAACGCATATAGTGTGACCACAATCATCGATCTAGAAGTAAGCTGAAAAAAATTAAATCTTCAATAGTTCTCCCCATACTTCTACAATTCTTTCGGCTGCTGAGTCATAGCGTCGAAACAAAACTAGGTACAGCTCTACTTAAAGGTGATTTGTATAGCCTATTAGATGTTTAATAAAACACATATAGTGCGACCCCAATCATCGTTCTAGAAGTAAGCTGAAAAAAAAAAATCTAAAATAGTTCTCCCCATACTTCTACAATTATTTCGGCTGCTGAGTCATAGCGTCGAAACAAAACGAGGTACAGCTCTACATAAAGCTGATTTGTATAGCCTATTAGATGTTTAATAAAACACATATAGTGCGACCCCAATCATCGTTCTAGAAGTAAGCTGAAAAAAAAAAATCTTAAATAGTTCTCCCCATACTTCTACAATTATTTCGGCTGCTGAGTCATAGCGTCGAAACAAAACGAGGTACAGCTCTACTTAAAGCTGAGTTGTATAGCCTATTAGATGCCTAATAAAACGCATATAGTGTGACCACAATCATCGATCTAGAAGTAAGCTGAAAAAAAAGAAATCTTAAATAGTACTCCCCATACTTCTACAAATATTTCGGCTGCTGAGTCACAGCGTCGAAACAAAACGAGGTACAGCTCTACTTAAAGCTGCTTTGTATAGCTTATTAGATGCTTCATAAAATACATATAGTGCGACCCCAATCATCGATCTAGAAGTAAGCTGAAAAAAAAAGAAATCTTAAATAGTTCTCCCCATACTTCTACAAATATTTCGGCTGCTGAGTCACAGCGTCGAAACAAAACGAGGTACAGCACTACTTAAAGCTGATTTGTATAGCTTATTAGATGCTTCATAAAATACATATAGTGCGACCCCAATCATCGATCAAGAAGTAAGCTGAAAAAAAAATCTTAAATAGTTCTCCCCATACTTCTACAAATATTTCGGTTGCTTAGTCATAGCGTCGAAACAAAACGAGGTACAGCTCTACTTAAAGGCGATTTGTATAGCCTATTAGATGTTTAATAACACATATAGTGCGACCCCAATCATCGATCTTCAAGTAAGCAAAAAAAAAGGAAATCTTAAATAGTTCTCCCCATACTTCTACAATTATTTCGGCTGCTGAGTCATAGCGTCGAAACAAAACGAGGTACAGCTCTACTTAAAGCTGATTTGTATAGCCTATTAGATGCCTAATAAAACGCATATAGTGTGACCATAATCATCGATCTAGAAAAAAGCTGAAAAAAAAAGAAATCTTAAATAGTTCTCCCCATACTTCTACAATTATTTCGGCTGCTGAGTCATAGCGTCGAAACAAAACGAGGTACAGCTCTACTTAAAGCTGATTTGTATAGCCCATTAGATGCCTAATAAAACGCATATAAAGTGACCACAATCATCGACCTAGAAGTAAGCTGAAAAAAAGAAATCTTAAATAGTTCTCCCCATACTTCTACAAATATTTCGGCTGCTGAGTCACAGCGTCGAAACAAAACGAGTTACAGCTCTACTTAAAGCTGATTTGTATAGCTTATTAGATGCTACACAAAATACATATAGTGCGACCCCAATCATCGATCTAGAAGTAAGCTGAAAAAAAATAAATCTTAAATAGTTCTCCCCATACTTTTACATATATTTCGGCTGGTGAGTCATAGCGTCGAAACAAAACGAGGTACAGCTCTACTTAAAGCTGATTTGTATAGCTTATTAGATGCTTCACAAAATACATATAGTGCGACCCCAATCATCGATCTAGAAGTAAGCTGAAAAAAAAAAAAATCTTAAATAGTTCTCCACATACTTCTACAATCATTTCGGCTGCTGAGTCATAGCGTCGAAACAAAACGAGGTACAGCTCTACTTAAAGCTGATTTGTATAGCCTATTAGATGCCTAATAAAACGCATGTAGTGTGACCACAATCATCGATCTAGAAGTAAGCTGAAAAAAAAGAAATCTTAAATAGTTCTCCCCATACTTCTACAAATATTTCGGCTGCTGAGTCACAGCGTCGAAACAAAACGAGGTACAGCTCTACTTAAAGCTGATTTGTATAGCCCATTAGATGCCTAATAAAACGCATATAGTGTGACCACAATCATCGACCTAGAAGTAAGCTGAAAAAAAGAAATCTTAAATAGTTCTCCCCATACTTCTACAATTATTTCGGCTGCTGAGTCACAGCGTCGAAACAAAACGAGGTACAGCTCTACTTAAAGCTGATTTGTATAGCTTATTAGATGCTTCACAAAATACATATAGTGCGACCCCAATCATCGATCTAGAAGTAAGCTGAAAAAAAAAAAATCTTAAATAGTTCTCCCCATACTTTTACATATATTTCGGCTGGTGAGTCATAGCGTCGAAACAAAACGAGGTACAGCTCTACTTAAAGGCGATTTGTATAGCCTATTCGATGTTTAATAAAAAACATATAGTGCGACCCCAATCATCGTTCTAGAAGTAAGCTGAAAAAAAAAAAAAAACTTAAATAGTTCTCCCCATACTTCTACAATTATTTCGGCTGCTGAGTCATAGCGTCGAAACAAAACGAGGTACAGCTCTACTTAAAGCTGATTTGTATAGCCTATTAGATGCCTAATAAAACGCATATAGTGTGACCACAATCATCGATCTAGAAGTAAGCTGAAAAAAAAATCTTAAATAGTTCTCCCCATACTTTAACATATATTTCGGCTGGTGAGTCATAGCGTCGAATCAAAACGAGGTACAGCTCTACTTAAAGGCGATTTGTATAGCCTATTCAATGTTTAATAAAACACATATAGTGCGACCCCAATCATCGTTCTAGAAGTAAGCTGAAAAAAAAAAAACTTAAATAGTTCTCCCCATACTTCTACAATTATTTCGGCTGCTGAGTCATAGCGTCGAAACAAAACGAGGTACAGCTCTACTTAAAGCTGATTTGTATAGCCTATTAGATGCCTAATAAAACGCATATAGTGTGACCACAATCATCGATCTAGAAATAAGATGAAAAAAAAGAAATCTTAAATAGTTCTCCCCATACTTCTACAAATATTTCGGCTGCTGAGTCACAGCGTCGAAACAAAACGAGGTACAGCTCTACTTAAAGCTGATTTGTATAGCTTATTAGATGCTTCATAAAATACATATAGTGCGACCCCAATCATCGATCAAGAAGTAAGCTGAAAAAAAAATCTTTAATAGTTCTCCCCATACTTCTACAAATATTTCGGTTGCTGAGTCATAGCATCGAAACAAAACGAGGTACAGCTCTACTTAAAGGTGATTTGTATAGCCTATTAGATGTTTAATAAAACACATAGTGCGACCCCAATCATCGATCTAGAAGTAAGCTGAAAAAAAAATCTTAAATAGTTCTCCCCATTCTTCTACAAATATTTCGGCTGCTGAGTCATAGCGTCGAAACAAAACGAGGTACAGCTCTACTTAAAGGCGATTTGTATAGCCTATTAGATGTTTAATAACACACATATAGTGCGACCCCAATCATCGATCTTCAAGTAAGCAAAAAAAAAGGAAATCTTAAATAGTTCTCCACATACTTCTACAATTATTTCGGCTGCTGAGTCATAGCGTCGAAACAAAACGAGGTACAGCTCTACTTAAAGCTGATTTGTATAGCCTATTAGATGCCTAATAAAACGCATATAGTGTGACCACAATCATCGATCAAGAAATAAGCTGAAAAAAAAATCTTAAATAGTTTTCCCCATACTTCTACAAATATTTCGGTTGCTGAGTCATAGCGTCGAAACAAAACGAGGTACAGCTCTACTTAAAGGTGATTTGTATAGCCTATTAGATGTTTAATAAAACACATATAGTGCGACCCCAATCATCGATCTAGAAGTAAGATGAAAAAAAAGAAATCTTAAATAGTTCTCCCCATACTTCTACAAATATTTCGGCTGCTGAGTCACAGCGTCGAAACAAAATGAGGTACAGCTCTACTTAAAGCTGCTTTGTATAGCTTATTAGATGCTTCATAAAATACATATAGTGCGACCCCAATCATCGATCAAGAAGTAAGCTGAAAAAAAAATCTTAAATAGTTCTCCCCATACTTCTACAAATATTTCAGTTGCTGAGTCATAGCGTCGAAACAAAACGAGGTACAGCTCTACTTAAAGGCGATTTGTATAGCCTATTAGATGTTTAATAAAACACATATAGTGCGACCCCAATCATCGATCTACAAGTAAGCTAAAAAAAAGGAAATCTTAAATAGTTCTCCCCATACTTCTACTAATATTTCGGCTGCTGAGTCATAGCGTCGAAACAAAACGAGGTACAGCTCTACTTAAAGTCGATTTGTATAGCCTATTAGATTCGTAATAAGATGCTTATAGTGCGACCCCAATCCTCTATCTAAAAATTAGCTAAAAAATATATATATTTAATAGTTGTCTACAAATCTTTTAGAAATATTTCGGCTGCTGAGTCCAAAATAAACAAGGTAAAGCTCTACTACAAGCTGATTTGAATCGCCTTATCGTTCCCCTATTAGTGTGATGTATGGATAGATTTCATACGGACTTCCTAAGTTGGTAGGGTAATTTTAGTGTGAAGTTGGCGGCCAAATGTTGGCGGCTGATTTGCTCCAACATTTGGCCGCCAACTTTTGGCCGCTAACTTCACACCGGTGTTCGCCGGAGTCTCCCCAGTGGCGCCGAAGAGGTAACTAGGTTAAATGATCTATAAAAATAAATTCTAACGAAAGACTTATTCTAGCATGAAAGGTAAGAAAAATCACTTGAATCAACTTTCGTCACATTTGTCCACACACGTCAGTTGATATAATAGGAAAATACAAAAACCGGCCAAGTGCGTGTCGGGCCACGCGCAGTGTAGGGTTCCGTAGTTGCCTCTCTGGATTTGTTACATCGACACACACTCGCCGAGTAAATGATCCGGTTGCGTAGTAATTTGTACGAAAGTTGCCCTTTCCAAGTACATTTTTAGTTGGTCAACTATTACTCGGTATTAACTAGTAATGTCTTTATGAAGGCGTGACACTACACGATATCGCCTGGTTTGGCCTCTTGTCCCACAAACGAGTATTGAGACACCAGTACGCTGCTGCGCCTCAAACGGCGCTGTGTATGACATTTACATGTCATATATGCAAGCGTCACTGCCGCTCTCGTATTGTATTGACAAGCCACGTACGTAAGTGCCGCACTTTAATGGACGCTGCTTAAATCATCTATTATAGAGGCGGGTTCCCTCTATTCAGCATAACTTTGATTGTCCGAAACGTTTTTCGCATAACAGACTTGGCATATTCGGTTTTCGCCGAATGTTAATGTGGCAGAAACCTTACTTAATAGAATTGCCACATGGCGGCAAGGCGGCAAGTGGGGGGATTTTAGTGGATACACCGTGGGCCTCATAAGCTCATACGGGAGTCTAACATAACCACTCGGGTCACCCCCTGCGCCCGGGTGGTATGCGTAACGCATTTTCCCCCCTAAACAAAAAAAAAGGTTAGGTTAGGATTAGGTTAGGTTAAAATAATTGGGGTTTGTTTAAAAAAAAACAATTCAAACAACTAATACTTATATACCTATTTTTGCGAGGTGTTCGACAATAAAAAAATATGTTCAGATATTTTATGCGTGAACATGATTCGGAGCATCAAAATTATGCACAAATAATATTCGGACTATTGAAATTCGGCGTAATCGAACATCGAACTATGCGAATCTCGATTCTGCCAAAACAGTTTATGCGCAAAGTCAATTATGCCTACATAGATTTTGCCATATAAAATTCTTACTAAAAAAATATGCCAAAACAGGGGGAACCGCTAAAGGCCAATGATGATGATGATGAGTACTTAATGTCGTGTCGTTTCGTCGCCTAAATAGTATTATTGTTGTTTTTAGTTTCGTGACGCATTGGTTATTACTGTAATGTAATGTCACGTAAATGTATTTGTCAATAAATAAATAAATAAATGTCTACTTAGCCGTGATAGTTTACTTTTAAATTAATTATATGTACTACTTCCACGATTTTTTTCACATTCCCAGTAGCAGTCATTCAGCCAGTAGGGGGTGAGGAGGGATGGGGACACATGACGCTAACAAAAATTGGGCCTACACAAATCTCAAAGATGAAAGATGGTTTTTAAAAACTTATAATATTTTGAACAAGGTATCCAACGATACCCCACACGATAGGTTTAACGAGAAAGACAAATACATCCCCACTTTAGGTGTACCTCCCCTCCCCTACACCTACACAAACACCACACCTTAACAAAAAAAATCTTCTAAATAATATTCCACCATTTTGTCAGCGTGATTGATTTATACATATATAAATATACCCATGCCGAATTACAGCTTTCTAATAGTAAGGGTCACTGAGCTAAGCCGCAGACGGACAGACGGACATGGCGAAACTATAAGGGCTCCTTGTTGACTACGGAACCCTAAAACAAAACATTGATCGTTTTAAAATTCGATGTTTTTGAAGTGAAAACTTCTTTAGCGGCGCTGAGCACTTTTTGGGATGGAGAAAAATTGCTAAATATGCGACAGGTTTTTGTGACGTCAGATGTGAAGGTGGTGAGGAGATGAGAAGGAGGACAAACTTTTATATTTTGCTGCTAGCCGATTCGACTTCATTCAGAACGCTATTCGTAAGAGTATAAAGCCGTTAAACACTTTTTGCCATAGCATATTCTGCAAATGAATTTGTAATTTTGTCCACGCGTCCTTCACCGTTTTGCTATTGAGCAAATTCGAACAGTTCGAATTTGGACGTTATTCCTAAAGAGATAAAGTTTTGGAAAATATTTGGCAATGGCAAAAACAAATAGGTATTTTTTTCGCCGCCGCCGTCTGCTGTTTATTATATGTACCCTGGTTTTTATAATAGGTACCTAATTGATAATTGTTTATAAATTTGCGCCAAATTCATTTTTAGGGTGACAACGTAAGATGTCACGTGACCTGATTGAAAAACTGTTACAATGTTATTGAGTTTTCACTTCTGCCGGCACTCCCGGAGTGCAACCCGGTCTTTTTAGGGTTCCATAGTCAACAAGGAACCCTTATAGTTTCGCTTTGTCTGTCCGTCCGTCCGCGGATAATCTCAGTAACCGTTAGCACTAGAAAGCTGAAATTTGGTACTAAGTAATATGTATAGTTATCAATCACGCCGACAAAGTGGTAAAATAAAAAGTGTTTTTTTTTTTATTAGGGTATCTCCCCTATAAATACGTAACGTGGGGAGTGTTTTTTTTTTCATTTCAATCCTAACGTGTGATATATTGTTGGATAGGAATTTAAAAATGAATAGGGGTTTGCTAAAATCTTTTTTTGATAATGTTAATTTTTTTGGAGATAATCGCTCCAGAAGTTAAAAAAAATGTGTACCCCCCCCCTCTAACTTTTGAACCATAAGTTTTGAAAATATGAAAAAAATCTCAAAAGTAGAACTATAAAAACTTTCTAGGAAAATTATTTTGAACTTGATAGGTTGAATAGTTTTTTAAAAAAATTACAAAATAATTTCTGGACGAAAAACTACGGAACCCTACACTGAGCGTGGCCCGACACGCTCTTGGCCGGTTTTTTATTTATTACAACCCTTCTTTAAATGCGTTAATATTATAGAGTCTTTAACATAAGATATAAATAGTACATTTTATATGAACTGTTATTCTAAAAATGGTAGAATATTTATGAGCTATGCGACAGTTGCAATGCTAGGGTATGTTAATGCAAATAAAAAAGTATATAAATGTCAAAAGAAAAAAATATCCCGGGTGCGTTGAAATGTCAAGATGAATAAAACATTGGTCACCTCAGTATTATTGCTGCAGGGAGAAAAGTTAAGTAATACTTCCTATTGTTAAAAGAGTTATTTATTCTTTCTCTTATCTCCCCCACTTCCTCCTCATGCTTACTGAAATTATTGACTTTGAACTCTAGCGGACCCGAATGCCAATAATACTTAGATCCCTAGCTAGCTGACTAAGTATTATTTTCTTCTGGTCTAGATAATAAAAAATATAACTTCTCATTATAAGAAATCTCACAAACTCATATCTCGCGGCAGCGTGTCAAACCAAGTTCAAAACAAGAGACCTGCAGCGGCCTAAAGAAAGCCAAGAAAGGAGGTTTTAACACGATACATTGAAATGTAAACACATCAAAATTAAACATACCTCCATATATTTTAGCTGTCACTCATGCGTCAGTTTCAAAAGGCGGTGCTTGACAATCTATCTACGGACACATTGAAATGTAAATTAAACACTATACTATAGTAATTAATTAACTATTTGACAGAATATTAAAGTTAATATATTATCCTACTTCCTACTAATATTATAAATGCGAAAGTTGGGATGTTTGGATGTTTGTTACTCAATCAAGCTTAAACGACTCAACCGATTTGGATGAAATTTTGCAAGAAGATAGTTTATAGTCTGGATTAAATATAGAATAGTTTTTATCCCGGGTCCACGCAGACGAAGTCGCGGGCGGAAGCTAGTACTTAATATATTTCTAAAGATTTTTTAAAGATTAAAATTTATCTTCAGAGGACACTAGACCTAATAATTCTAAATTTTCACTTTCAGACTTTCAGTTTCACACATTCGCGTTTCCCTACTACCATTGGCTGGGTAGTAGGGAAACGCGCGCCGTCTGCGAAGTTAACTTTCTATAAAGTTTCAAATCTCTAGTTCAAAAAATAATGTTTCCCCCATACAAACATTGCACCCCTATTTAACCCTTTTAGGGTGGAATTTTCTAAAACGCTGAAATAACTATTTTTGTATTTTAATAAGTAATCTTGCTACAAAGTTTCAAGTCTCTAGTTCCAAAAATAATGTTTCTCCCATACAAACTTTGCACCCCCATTTAACCAGATGGAATTTCCAAAAATCCCGTCTTATCCCTTGCCTACGTCATAAAATGAAGTTCTGGTGTAAATTTCAAGTTTCTAGCTCCAGTAGTTTCGGCTGTACGGTGATGAATCAGTCAGGAAGTCTTCTTTTATATATATAGATAAATAAAGATTTGGGGACAATCTTACACAATTCGACCTAGTCCCAAACTAAGCAAAGCTTGTACTATGGGTACTAGACGACGATATACATACTTAAATAAATAGAAAACATCCATGACTCAGGAACAAATATTCGTGCTCATCACACAATTAAAGTCCCCTACCAGGATTCGAACCCGGGACTCTACAGCTCTAGCTTCGTAGGCAGGGTCACTACCAACTAGGCTAAACAGGTCGTCAAATTTTAAACAAATTCAACATTTATTAACCTACTTAAAGTTGAAAAGTTTCTCAATAGCTAACAACCTTACTATTTTTAGTAGAAACTAGATTATATTTATGGCTTTACTTTGAGTCATACAGGTCTTTCGCTTCAGCCAGGAGCTTGCAGCAAATTGTGGAATGTCAGGTCTGTTTGTGCGGGCCATATGTTGTCCAAATTTCAATGTGCATTACGAGAAATAGGAATAGCCTTATAATACGAGTAACGTGTCCTATTGCTGGCAGTAAAATATATACTGTAGGGTATTTCTGTTATAATTTGTACTAATGAGGCTTTTTAGAATAAAAATTATGTCGATGGGCAAAGTAATCTCGTAATGTTTAAGCCCACGAGTGTAAACATTGCCCACTTCCAAAAACCGCGTAGGGTTGTCGACTTTTGATAATTGAACCGATTGTGTAACCAACGGGTAAACGTATTATACTGAAGTAAATACACAAGTATAATGTTCTTTTCTGTTTTGTTATGCTTTTATATTTTGATGTAGGTCAAATACATTTGAAAAGTTTCTCAATAGCTAACGTCAATTTTATATTTTTAAACTAAATTGAAATACAATTTGAACCTTGGAAAATGTGTTCTATTAAAATATACTTTTAATATAAGTACTTGCATTAAAAATACTTCGTATGAGTTTAATAAACTAAACACCACTAATACATAAAATTGAAGCGACTTGTATGGAAGAGAGTTAAAATGCCACCTAGGTATATTGTGACAAAACTTTACGTAAAAACACCAAGATTTTCAAATGGAACGCCATTTTTAGCCAAAATCTTGGACTGAGTCTCAACATCATGCGAGCTATATATAGTTACGTCAATAATCGACATGGGCAATGTTGGCTAAAAGTCCAGATAACTTTACCCGCGCTCAAAAACGATCAAAATGTAAATTTGATGATGATTTATAATTATTTCTCCTTGTGAACACATGCGTGGAAGATTTCGGTAAGCAAAAAAACAATATCATCCAGTCATAATCAAGGATAGGACAAACGCCCGTCATTTTGAAAACTTAACCCTGTTCTGTACAGTAGAGACTTCCTAATGATATTTTTTTTTTTTTTTAGAAGGTACTCAAAATATTATAATTTAATGTACTTCAACACATTTATCAATAAATTACCTATTCTTCTATCATCGCATTAGACACTACTTGATTTCAATTACTTTGTTTACTACTGGCCATTTAGATAAAATAGGTAATATTCTAATCATCTTTGTCAAGCATTGACGTTGTCACTTTAGAAACGTGTAATTATTTTTAAACCAATGCGATTTTCATTAATTAATTATAAATTATGGTACTTAAAATAAATTTATTAAACATTACTTTTGTCCTTGGTTTTGTATTGTCACGAATAAACTATTCTTATTCTTATTTAGTACCTAATTTTTTTTATTAATATAAGGAAGTCTCTACTGTAGGTACAGAACAGGGTTAAGTTTTCAAAATGACGGGCGTTTGTCCTATCCTTGGTCATAATATAAACAATATGAGACATTTGTGTTTTTCTAAGTTGTTGGGCAAAGTAGCCGTATTTTAGGGTTTGAAACGGACGATAAACACAAATTCTGGTAATAAAGGCCGTAGTAGGGAGTCCGAATAGAAATCTCGATAGACTCTCGATCGTAAAATACCGACCTTGAAACACAATCTACTATCACAGCATTCAGTATAATGTATCTGGGCGATTCTCCGAGCCGGCTCGATTTGCTTGACTTCGGTGAACGTATTTTTTTTTCACTTTTTTGATTGGTGACCTGGGTATTAAAGAAAAGGCCTAAATTTAAAAAATATTGGTGGTAAAGGCCTTCATAGGAACCTTGTAGTTCATGGGATATTCAGGTTTTTGCGTACACCGAAATCAAACACACACACCGAAATCAATATTCATAAAATAGTATCACCGAATTCAAAAAATGCTTACACCGAAATCAAATTTGAAATTAAACAATGTTTTTTGCTACAAAATAACCTTTATTTCCAATTGGTACACTTACAAAATATATATGTATACAGTCGTGGCCAGATAATTAAGAACACGATTTTTTTTCCCATACAGTTGCATACAAATATGACTGTTCAAATTTGATGATAATTTATAATGTGTTTGATTACTTTTGTTTCTGATTATACGGATGTAACCGTGTTTAAATAGTATTTAATATATTATATTATATTTATATTATTATATGTATGTATTATATTTTGTATACGGCTTGTGTTCTTGGTGGTGAGTAAGGTCGCCAAAGCTCCCGAAGATGAGCTGTATTGAGAATAAGGTAACGCTGAGCCACATATAGACTTGTGCCCATTTTGGCTTAGAGCGGCAGTACGGCCGGCCGGCTAATAAAGTACAATAAGCATAGTAACTAAACCCTAATTATTTATATTATATTTACCTTCTTTTGTATAGCTCTTATAATACGTAAGCATCCTAAAAAGTAAATATGTTTAACTTAAATACTGCACGCTTTATTACTTATAAATTAATTATTAATAAATTTAAACTTAGACTGTCCCGGCGAAGAATGATTAGGAGAGCCGACCCCAACTGCAATGGGATTAGGCGAGAATAAAGAAGACAGGTCGGTTTATGCCGACGTAAGGAGTATATTATGGTGTTAGCCTAACGACTCCAGAATAACCAAGAGCGCATTGCCGACCCTTTAGTAATAGGAGGATTCGTTGTGTCGACACCTACAAACAAATTAAATACCCTTATTCTCAAATAGGAAGTTCAAGTGACCTTACACTCAGCACCAGGATCATAATCAAACCTACATACATAGTAAGCCGTGGGACATATCCTAGTTATATTATATATGCGAAAGTTTGGATGTTTGTTACTCGCTTAAACGGCTCAAGATAGTTTATAGCCTGGTACAGTCAAGGTTACTAACATACGTACATTAATAAGAACATAAATATGTGTACAGGACTCTATTGTCAATGTCATAAAAGCGTGTACAGATTTATGTCCTTATTTATGTACGTATGTTACTGTACCCTTGACTGAACTAATCATTTAGCCAGCACTAAACTTTAATGAGAATTAGAGTTTTAAAACCACATAGTTAACAGATCCCTGAATTGACAAATGGTTTTACTAAACAATTTTTTTTAGAACTACATATTTACCAATATCCTACACTACTTTTTAACAATTAAAATTACATTCCCACCTTACGTGTAAGACAAGTACCCAGTTTTTGTTAATTATTTTATTTTAACCGTTTTGTTGGCGTGATTGATTTACATACCCAAACCAATTTACACTTTTCCAGTAGTAATGGTCAC
The DNA here is from genome assembly GCA_947578815.1 of Epinotia ramella. NCBI lineage: Eukaryota > Metazoa > Arthropoda > Insecta > Lepidoptera > Tortricidae > Epinotia > Epinotia ramella. Next base: position 12,419,494 of record OX388210.1, read on the forward strand.
TGAGCTAAGCCTCGGGCGGACAGACATACGGACAATCTGAAAATATAAGGGTGTTGACTACGGAACCCTAAAAAGCAATCATTTATACATAAAGATTGATTTCGGTCCTCATTTTATTGAATTCGGTGACCAAAAAGTACACCGAATCCGCGGAAATCAATGTCACCGAATTCAATATTGATCGATATTTGCAAATTACACAAAAAGTATAGATAGTACAGGGAAAGAGTTATTCAATACGAAATCACATATCTCTGAGGATTGCTTATTCACTTTTATAATAATTAAAACACAAACACTACACAATTTAATAGCTTCACCGAATTCAAAAAAACACGTAACCAAACTCACCGAACGACGAACAAACCTTTGTAGTAGCTGCCTATATGACATCAGCCGGCGTCCGGTCTCGTCGGCAAACGTGGTGCGACTAAAGCTACCGGCGTGTGCGTCGCGAGATTCCTATGCCATTTCTTTGTTATGATGCCGACGCGTTTTCTAAATGTCACTGAGTTTACGTGTTACCCCCGGACGCTTCGAAAAAATGCTTTTATTGAGTAAGTTTAATAGATAAATTATCGTAATATGGATTATATATGGGGAAAGTAATGTTGATTACGTGAACCGATTTAAAACATGTACTATAATTCCAATCTTGGGTTATGATTTTTTGTTTAAACCAACTTGGGTAGTGGACGCTCCCACTGAACGTCAATTTGGGCGCTATTTTTTTTTTTCTTCAAACATATGTATATCTACAGAATATCTAAATAGCTGTCCAGGTATCAAAAAGCCTGAAGTATATGTGAGATTTTATTCAAAAATATCACGCACCTATTTGAAGAATTTTTGGCCCTGGATACTAAAAAATGCCACTCCGGAGAAATGCCCATCTGCTCGCGACCAAGGCTGTTGCAATGCAGTGACCAGACTCGAGTGACCAGAAAGAAGTATATTAATAAATTGAATTATACACGATAAGTCCCTTCTAGTATTTATTTAATCGTATGGCATACATTATTTTGGCCTTCAAAGTTTGTCACTCTTTAGTACCACCCAGGGGACACGTGCAGGGTTGTGGTAGGTAGCTCCTGCGGACGCGAGTGACAGTTGTCCCCCCCTTTGGCAAGTGAGTGGGCAACTCGACTGTTAGAAGTTCTTAAGCTGCCCGAAGGCCTTTAACTCAGCTTAACGACTACTGTCATAGACAGTAGCCGGGATCAACTGCTTAGCGTGCCTTCCAAAGCACGGAAGCGCTCATTTATATTAACCACTCAAACATCATAGTTAAAGCAATGACGCGTAATTTAATGTCGGAGAGGCAACCGAATGGCTCGCGGTATTTGAGCTCCCGAAGTGTTGTGGAACCGCCCTGTGCAACCCGAACTGAGCCAACTGTGACTGGTTCGGAAATAGGAGGGGGGTGGCAAAAAAAAAATTGTCGTGAGGCAACCGATTGAAACGCGGTAGTCTGAATGTACGCTGTTTACATAATTAAATTTTTATGCCATCCTAGTGCGACCGGAATTGGCTTGTTCTTCATCACATACAGACACTGTAAAAAAAATGCCATGCGTCCCGGCCGGTCGGTTATCGAGCCGTCAGAGTTAGAAGCCGGAAAAAAATGGTGGTGGACGAGAACTTAGGAAAAATGCACTTAAAATCATTGAAATCGGATGGCATTTGTTTTTCGAGTCTTGTATGATGTGATAAATGATATGCACAAATGCCATTCCTCTTCCATGAAATTTCATCCCGCTGTGGCCACCCTTACAAACGCGAAATTCGTCAAATTGGAATACGCGCAATAAAAGGTTTTGCAATCAATTGCCATGGACAATTTTCGCGTGGGAGGCACGGTGCGGAGTCTCTAGTTGCAGTACTATTAACCGGTATTTACGACTTCATACATATGTATACAGGATGTACCAAAACTTTGCCACAAGGAGAGAAAGTACCTTAAATGTTGAAGACTATGAATAGCAACATTTTGTATCTATGGTATTATCGTAATGGCTGAATGACCAAGTCACGTGGTTTTGATTGTTTACATTCTTTTAAATACAAAAACGTCCAGAGTACCTATAGGAAAGGGATATGAACTATAAATGTAGTCCAGTCATTATATCCAAAAAACCGACCCTACCCGTGAATAATCAGTTCTTGGATTTTTTTTTCGTAGGTCCCTCGGGGGGGTTACTGGGAATGTAAATTCAAAAAGTAGACTGAATCAGGCTCCTGTGTATGGTTTTTCTTGAATAACTCGGCCATTTTTTATTTTACAGTAAAAGCGTGAGGACAAAATTTTTGGAATACGCGCAATAAAAGGTTTTGCAATCAATTGCCAAGGATAGGACAAACGCCCGTCATTTTGAAAACTTAACCCTGTATGCCATACGATTAAATAAATACTAGAAGGGACTTATCGTGTATAATTCAATTTATTAATATACTTCTTTCTGGTCACTCGAGTCTGGTCACTGCATTGCAACAGCCTTGGTCGTAGAACTATTATATAATCTGTGGCCCCGGTCCGAATACGCGCGAACACAAACATATGGTGTTGTGCGAATGTGTCGGTACTATGTACCGGCGCGAGCGTTTCCATACTCCTTGACATCTCTCGAATTGTAGCTTTAAGGGTCCTTACGCCTAAAACGAGCGTATTTTGCAAAATGCTTGCTTTTTCATTCAAGATTACGACGAAACTATTAGTATTTATTCAAAAACTGATAACTTATTTAAATAATTATTAAGCAAAATACGCTTCCGCTTCTGCTTGTGGGCGTAAAGACTCTTAAAAATGGCCTTACCGTCTAATACAGACTATAAAAACAGTGTTAAACAACATCTTTTATAGCTATGTATATCTACAAGCCGATTCGGGATGACCGCAAGCCTGGCAAGTGAAACTTGCTCGCGGGGAACAAGTGCTTTGCCGGTGCCTCTTGGCTCGCTTATTCACGAACCTTCTAATTCGGTCTTCGTCATGATTTGTACCTTCGAACGTCAATTTACGTCATTTGCCCCCTGTTACCGGCAAGTTACTTCCAGTCACGCAAACGCATTGTATTACGTACGTTAGGTTAGGTTTACCCCTCACGAATTTCGGACTTGGATGTTGGACGCGTGCATGTCCCGCTTGGTAGGCCATTACACACTTAGCAATTGGTTACAAAACGTGCTATAGTTGAAATGCACCTTTCATTTTAACTAAGTATAGCAAGTTGGTGTGACAAAGAGCATCGTTTGTAGTGTGCTTTAAAATTTAATTAACGCCGCGCGCCCGCCGCCGTCTGCAGTCACAATCGCTATTTGCAAATTGTCTTTTTACACGACGTGTTCGATTTGTCTGTGCTGCTGATAGTACTAATTAAATGTGCGGTTTCATTTGCCATTTTTTTTGTTAAGGAGTTGGAAAGAATGACTATAGCTACTAGCCGATGCGGTACTAACGTAAAACGCGACCCTATTACTAAGATTTCGCTTGTCCGTCTGTCTGTCTGTCCGTCTGCCACCAGGCTGTATCTCAAGAACCGTGATATTTAGACAGTTGAAATTTTCACAGATGATATATTTCTGTTGCCGCTATAACAACAAATACTAAAAAACAGAATAAAATAAATATTTGAAAGAAAGAAAGAAGAAGAAGAAAGAAATAAATATTTAAGGGGGCTCCCATAAAACAAACGTGATGGTTTTTGGTTTTTATAGATAATGGTACGGAACCCTTCGTGCGCGACTCCGCCTCGCACTTGGTCGGTTTTTTAAAGTCAGGTGTTTATTCTTTATTGGCGTAGAACTCGTCGTTCGTCGCGTTACAATGAAATATGATGAAAAAGTGTAAACATCTTTGATGTCGACTGGACAAACTTCCCTTTCACTCTCTTAACACTTCAACTGCCAGGAACCAGCCTATAGCCGTAGATGCTTCCCGCTACAATACGGGTTTCGTAAGGGGAAAGCGTAGCGCGTAGCGAGCTCGGCAGCAAATGTGTTATTTACGTGAAAATTCATACTGTTTTATTACATTTTATTTACTTATTCGAGAAACAACAGAAACAAATGTATAACAATAGGTACTTAAGTAGCAAAGTACTTAATATATACATTTAGATATGCACTTACTTCCTAAATTACTCTGAGACATAGCGTTGAATTAACATCATAAAACTTACTACGAATTAAGCTGATGAGCGTAGGTAATGCAATAAAAGGTATCAGAAATAACATACAATTGAGGTTTCATAAAAATTACACTATGACATGACTTAAGTATTAGTTAGTTAGTTTTACTGGGCTTTTTTCCGCAAGTCGACACTGTGACACGATGACTTAAGTATTACCAGACATCGTAAATATTGTTGCAATTTCGGTGCAGCGTAGTGTTGTTAACAGAAATAATAAGTATATAATATTAACCGTATTAAACAAATTTCGGTTGATATACTACGCTGCACCGAAAATACTACAAAATGTACGATTTCTGCTTATTACATTAGAAAGTGAGGGGATAGAGTATGCATTAAGTCGTCGCCTAAAATGTATTTATGTTTCGATTTACACTACGAAGAACAATTGGATATTGTTAAAACCATCTCCAATTAAATCAGTTAACATTTATTGCTCTCGTAATTCAGTATCCTGAAACAAAAACATATTAATACTAGTACATTCTTTTTTTGCCTTTCTAATACACACAGCGCGTTGATGTCTTTTACACGAAATATAAAGTTGTGTTTAGACTGTTAAGCAGGCTAAGCATTACAAATTAAGTAAGGTTTGCATAATTAATGTGGAAAGTTACAATATCACTCTTATTTAACTGTAAATAAATTTTGCTGCCAAGAGAAACTATGTACTAGCAGTTACTTAGGTAATTATTATATTAAAAAGGATTGTGAAAGGTCACTCAATGCTCAGAGAATAGTAAGAGGTACGTTTACGCGTGCAACCTTGTTACTTTATTTTATTTTTTCACATTAATAAAATATCAAACAACATAAAAGTATAATAGTACATTACTGCAGAGACCAGTAAGTAAGCCATCCTGGACGAGTATGATTTAGCCGGCCGAGCCGAAGGCGAGGTCCGGCTATAATACGAGGCCAGGATGGCACTTATGGTCAAAGCGTGTATAGTGCTTTTCTCAAAAATAAAATAATGTTTGAATAAAAGTTAGATAAAAGTTTGAATAAAAAATATATAGGTACAGTCATTAGTATATTATTTATATTATTAGTACATGCCATAACAAAGGCAGTAGAAGTGTAAAAAAAAAGAAAAAAAAAAAAGTTCGTCTTACATCAAACTATTTCCCCCGCCCTCAAGCCTCGTCCCGAATCTCTCACCATCCTACGGTCACGTGACCTCCTACGCGTCTGACGTTACAAAAATCTTTCGCGAGTTTAACAGTTTTTCCCCATCCCAAAAAATGTAATTTCCCCAAACAAATTTGTCGATCGAGGTAATTTAGGAAGCAGTTAAGCTCATAATATAATGTATTGGCAACGCACTCACAACACCTCTGGTGTTGCAAGTGTCCATGGGCGGCGGTAATCGCTTACCATCAGGTGATCCGTCTGCTCGTTTGCCTCCTATATCATAAAAAAAAAATAATCCTTTAGTAGAACTAAATTTTCAAAATATGTTGTGAAAGTCTAAAGAAGCTTTCGAACAAACAACTCATTGGAATTATTTGGCATAGATATTGATAAAAAAAATATCTCGCATTGGTATTACAATGTATCAAACGACAAGGGCGTAAAGTTTTACTTAAACATTATTTGCAATTATACCTACTGTTTTTGAGCAAAGTAGTGCTAGTAGCTTATTTTTTCATGAAATTGTACCGGTATCAAATTCCGGTATCTCTTTTGTTATTTCGTATTATTACCGAAATACAAAATTTGGAATACCGAAACTTCATGAATATCGGTGTCATTCTTGGGGGTTTCCTGTTCCGTATTAGGTACAGTCGAGTTCTCCAATATCTATTATACAGACAACCTTGACCAGACCAACCTACTAGACACGAGTGTTTTCACTACGTACAGTCAGCAGCATATAGTTAGTAGAAGCCAAAGTAGCCAATAGTAATAATGACGTGTTCCGATATATTTGACTACTTTGGCTGCTGACTGTACGAAAGACCGATTGTATGAAGAAAATAGTACTTAGAGACGTTGACGCTAGATGGCGCTAATTCATTAATTTAAGTGGGTTCCACACCTTCCGATTCTATCGAATGGAAAGTGTAGGGCCCACTTTACTGTATTTATTTTTTCCCCTTGTATTATTCATTGATGCTGCTAGCTGGCATCACTGATATTTACTTTTCATTCTATGCATAAACTTTATTCCCAACATATAAAATTGTATGCGCTTATGTAAAAAATATCCTATTCAAAGTTATAAAAATAAAATACAATAACATGAGAAAAGTGTTGTTCTATGAAAATAAATAATTAAGGTCTTTTCAAAACACACTACTCATGCAAATTTTATAAAACGGAACGTAATACGGGTTTTTGTTTTAACTGTCAATGGCTGTACTGTACTGTCTCCCGCGTGTGAAGGTGTTTTTCTCTTTTCTGTGTTTTGATTATTGGTTACGACTTGGCTACTCTTGGACTGATATTCTCACATTTTACACGAGGACTTTGCTATCCTTGGACTCCGATTCCCTGCCCTTTTTGACTGACTGTTGCTATAGCCCCACTGGACTTGATCTTCATTACGATACGGATACCGTCGACAATGGTTAAAAGAAATGGTTTAATGGCGGTAAAACTCGTAAGTACTTATTTATTTTATCATCTGCTCAAATAAAAAAGAGTGCTCAGCGCAATTAGATCCCACTTTCTCCATTGCATGATCAAGGCCATTCTATCCAAACCCTGATTATTGTTGACAATAACATTACTTTATCAATCTTACTATATCTTATTTTGTATGAGTATTTCTTATTTCTCACTGCTTTCTCATTTGTTGCATATCACATAACTCATGCCTTGTGTACAGCGGATACGGGAATATGCAAAGAAACTTTCCTACGCAAAATTCTTGTATATTTTGTGTTGTTCTGTTTTGTTACTTTAATAAAAGTGTTTCTTTCTTTCTTTGTGTTTCTTTTCATTCAGAATGCAAAAAAAAAGAAAAATAAATACAAGTGAGAACAGAACCCGTGCGCCTATATGTACCTACTGTGCTCTACGTATAGTTTATGTTATGGATTGTTTTAGTTCAGGACGAAATAAATACAAGTGAGAACAGAACCCGTGCGCCTATATGTACCTACTGTGCTCTACGTATAGTTTATGTTATGGATTGTTTTAGTTCAGGACGAAATAAATACAAGTGAGAACAGAACCCGTGCGCCTATATGTACCTACTGTGCTCTACGTATAGTTTATGTTATGGATTGTTTTAGTTCAGGACGAAATAAATACAAGTGAGAACAGAACCCGTGCGCCTATATGTACCTACTGTGCTCTACGTATAGTTTATGTTATGGATTGTTTTAGTTCAGGACGAAATAAATACAAGTGAGAACAGAACCCGTGCGCCTATATGTACCTACTGTGCTCTACGTATAGTTTATGTTATGGATTGTTTTAGTTCAGGACGAAATAAATACAAGTGAGAACAGAACCCGTGCGCCTATATGTACCTACTGTGCTCTACGTATAGTTTATGTTATGGATTGTTTTAGTTCAGGACGAAATAAATACAAGTGAGAACAGAACCCGTGCGCCTATATGTACCTACTGTGCTCTACGTATAGTTTATGTTATGGATTGTTTTAGTTCAGGACGAAATAAATACAAGTGAGAACAGAACCCGTGCGCCTATATGTACCTACTGTGCTCTACGTATAGTTTATGTTATGGATTGTTTTAGTTCAGGACGAAATAAATACAAGTGAGAACAGAACCCGTGCGCCTATATGTACCTACTGTGCTCTACGTATAGTTTATGTTATGGATTGTTTTAGTTCAGGACGAAATAAATACAAGTGAGAACAGAACCCGTGCGCCTATATGTACCTACTGTGCTCTACGTATAGTTTATGTTATGGATTGTTTTAGTTCAGGACGAAATAAATACAAGTGAGAACAGAACCCGTGCGCCTATATGTACCTACTGTGCTCTACGTATAGTTTATGTTATGGATTGTTTTAGTTCAGGACGAAATAAATACAAGTGAGAACAGAACCCGTGCGCCTATATGTACCTACTGTGCTCTACGTATAGTTTATGTTATGGATTGTTTTAGTTCAGGACGAAATAAATACAAGTGAGAACAGAACCCGTGCGCCTATATGTACCTACTGTGCTCTACGTATAGTTTATGTTATGGATTGTTTTAGTTCAGGACGAAATAAATACAAGTGAGAACAGAACCCGTGCGCCTATATGTACCTACTGTGCTCTACGTATAGTTTATGTTATGGATTGTTTTAGTTCAGGACGAAATAAATACAAGTGAGAACAGAACCCGTGCGCCTATATGTACCTACTGTGCTCTACGTATAGTTTATGTTATGGATTGTTTTAGTTCAGGACGAAATAAATACAAGTGAGAACAGAACCCGTGCGCCTATATGTACCTACTGTGCTCTACGTATAGTTTATGTTATGGATTGTTTTAGTTCAGGACGAAATAAATACAAGTGAGAACAGAACCCGTGCGCCTATATGTACCTACTGTGCTCTACGTATAGTTTATGTTATGGATTGTTTTAGTTCAGGACGAAATAAATACAAGTGAGAACAGAACCCGTGCGCCTATATGTACCTACTGTGCTCTACGTATAGTTTATGTTATGGATTGTTTTAGTTCAGGACGAAATAAATACAAGTGAGAACAGAACCCGTGCGCCTATATGTACCTACTGTGCTCTACGTATAGTTTATGTTATGGATTGTTTTAGTTCAGGACGAAATAAATACAAGTGAGAACAGAACCCGTGCGCCTATATGTACCTACTGTGCTCTACGTATAGTTTATGTTATGGATTGTTTTAGTTCAGGACGAAATAAATACAAGTGAGAACAGAACCCGTGCGCCTATATGTACCTACTGTGCTCTACGTATAGTTTATGTTATGGATTGTTTTAGTTCAGGACGAAATAAATACAAGTGAGAACAGAACCCGTGCGCCTATATGTACCTACTGTGCTCTACGTATAGTTTATGTTATGGATTGTTTTAGTTCAGGACGAAATAAATACAAGTGAGAACAGAACCCGTGCGCCTATATGTACCTACTGTGCTCTACGTATAGTTTATGTTATGGATTGTTTTAGTTCAGGACGAAATAAATACAAGTGAGAACAGAACCCGTGCGCCTATATGTACCTACTGTGCTCTACGTATAGTTTATGTTATGGATTGTTTTAGTTCAGGACGAAATAAATACAAGTGAGAACAGAACCCGTGCGCCTATATGTACCTACTGTGCTCTACGTATAGTTTATGTTATGGATTGTTTTAGTTCAGGACGAAATAAATACAAGTGAGAACAGAACCCGTGCGCCTATATGTACCTACTGTGCTCTACGTATAGTTTATGTTATGGATTGTTTTAGTTCAGGACGAAATAAATACAAGTGAGAACAGAACCCGTGCGCCTATATGTACCTACTGTGCTCTACGTATAGTTTATGTTATGGATTGTTTTAGTTCAGGACGAAATAAATACAAGTGAGAACAGAACCCGTGCGCCTATATGTACCTACTGTGCTCTACGTATAGTTTATGTTATGGATTGTTTTAGTTCAGGACGAAATAAATACAAGTGAGAACAGAACCCGTGCGCCTATATGTACCTACTGTGCTCTACGTATAGTTTATGTTATGGATTGTTTTAGTTCAGGACGAAATAAATACAAGTGAGAACAGAACCCGTGCGCCTATATGTACCTACTGTGCTCTACGTATAGTTTATGTTATGGATTGTTTTAGTTCAGGACGAAATAAATACAAGTGAGAACAGAACCCGTGCGCCTATATGTACCTACTGTGCTCTACGTATAGTTTATGTTATGGATTGTTTTAGTTCAGGACGAAATAAATACAAGTGAGAACAGAACCCGTGCGCCTATATGTACCTACTGTGCTCTACGTATAGTTTATGTTATGGATTGTTTTAGTTCAGGACGAAATAAATACAAGTGAGAACAGAACCCGTGCGCCTATATGTACCTACTGTGCTCTACGTATAGTTTATGTTATGGATTGTTTTAGTTCAGGACGAAATAAATACAAGTGAGAACAGAACCCGTGCGCCTATATGTACCTACTGTGCTCTACGTATAGTTTATGTTATGGATTGTTTTAGTTCAGGACGAAATAAATACAAGTGAGAACAGAACCCGTGCGCCTATATGTACCTACTGTGCTCTACGTATAGTTTATGTTATGGATTGTTTTAGTTCAGGACGAAATAAATACAAGTGAGAACAGAACCCGTGCGCCTATATGTACCTACTGTGCTCTACGTATAGTTTATGTTATGGATTGTTTTAGTTCAGGACGAAATAAATACAAGTGAGAACAGAACCCGTGCGCCTATATGTACCTACTGTGCTCTACGTATAGTTTATGTTATGGATTGTTTTAGTTCAGGACGAAATAAATACAAGTGAGAACAGAACCCGTGCGCCTATATGTACCTACTGTGCTCTACGTATAGTTTATGTTATGGATTGTTTTAGTTCAGGACGAAATAAATACAAGTGAGAACAGAACCCGTGCGCCTATATGTACCTACTGTGCTCTACGTATAGTTTATGTTATGGATTGTTTTAGTTCAGGACGAAATAAATACAAGTGAGAACAGAACCCGTGCGCCTATATGTACCTACTGTGCTCTACGTATAGTTTATGTTATGGATTGTTTTAGTTCAGGACGAAATAAATACAAGTGAGAACAGAACCCGTGCGCCTATATGTACCTACTGTGCTCTACGTATAGTTTATGTTATGGATTGTTTTAGTTCAGGACGAAATAAATACAAGTGAGAACAGAACCCGTGCGCCTATATGTACCTACTGTGCTCTACGTATAGTTTATGTTATGGATTGTTTTAGTTCAGGACGAAATAAATACAAGTGAGAACAGAACCCGTGCGCCTATATGTACCTACTGTGCTCTACGTATAGTTTATGTTATGGATTGTTTTAGTTCAGGACGAAATAAATACAAGTGAGAACAGAACCCGTGCGCCTATATGTACCTACTGTGCTCTACGTATAGTTTATGTTATGGATTGTTTTAGTTCAGGACGAAATAAATACAAGTGAGAACAGAACCCGTGCGCCTATATGTACCTACTGTGCTCTACGTATAGTTTATGTTATGGATTGTTTTAGTTCAGGACGAAATAAATACAAGTGAGAACAGAACCCGTGCGCCTATATGTACCTACTGTGCTCTACGTATAGTTTATGTTATGGATTGTTTTAGTTCAGGACGAAATAAATACAAGTGAGAACAGAACCCGTGCGCCTATATGTACCTACTGTGCTCTACGTATAGTTTATGTTATGGATTGTTTTAGTTCAGGACGAAATAAATACAAGTGAGAACAGAACCCGTGCGCCTATATGTACCTACTGTGCTCTACGTATAGTTTATGTTATGGATTGTTTTAGTTCAGGACGAAATAAATACAAGTGAGAACAGAACCCGTGCGCCTATATGTACCTACTGTGCTCTACGTATAGTTTATGTTATGGATTGTTTTAGTTCAGGACGAAATAAATACAAGTGAGAACAGAACCCGTGCGCCTATATGTACCTACTGTGCTCTACGTATAGTTTATGTTATGGATTGTTTTAGTTCAGGACGAAATCGCTAGGCGCGCTGCAGTTGCTATCCTTGACTGTCAACTCTATTACAGGTTATTCATTATACTCTATGACTAGACACACACCGGCGAATTCCTTCTTTCCTGTCCTTTGTTGTGTAGGTATAGGTAGTACTATAATTTTTAATTCACGTACCCAGTTGTAGGTACTTCTGTTTATTTTGACTACATATATATATCCTATGTTGTATTCTAGCACTTTATTTTTTTTATCACACAACAAGCTTAGGGTAAGAGATCACCTTAGCCTATGGACGCGTGTATTTTCAGGAGTGTCACATAGGCAGTGCCGACCCTAACTTCTAGTAATATTGGTAAACTACTGGAAAAAAATACTTTCTTAATAATTATAATTCGGTATACTTTATCATTCTCGAAGAGCAGTTGTAGAAAACGCTTTAACAAACAGCTATTTAGTTTTTTTCATAATACAGGTTCGGAGTACTACATATTTTTTGTGTTTTTACGACTTAAAACGACATCAAGTAAAGTAAAAGGGGAAATTATTGCGTACAATATAAAAAGTTTAACGTACTAAATCTTACATAAAATTATGACATTTGCGTTTATTCTTCGACCAGTAAATCTTTTCATTAATACATTTTTCGCAGAACCATACCAATATTATAAATGCGAAAGTGTGTGTTGGCAGCGAAACTTGGACAGTGACACAAAAGGACCGAGAAATATTGGATGCGTTCGAAATGTGTTGTTGGAGACGGATGGAAGGCATAAGCTGGACTGAGAGGATCACGAATGAGGATGTGTTAAGAAGGGTAAAAGAGAAGAGAGATCTTGGACACATCAGCACTAGAAGGGGGAAAATGATTGGTCATTTGATACGGCACGACAACTTCTTTAATACATAAGTACAATGTGTAAAATAATAAAATATCAATTGTACATTTTTCATGTCACCTAGTGGCTAGTAATATGTTTAGCAAAACACATTCACCAAATGTCATGTACTGACACAAAATGTTATTGGATAAAAACGTCATTGTTTAAGGTGGTGTCAAAAGGTGTCAAAAGTGTAGTTGTAAAAAAAAAGATGTGCCAAAATATAATTTTGCCAGTAAGTAGTTGGTTGCCAAGTGTCAATTTGTTAAATATTTTTTGGCCAAACGACAGCCACCCCACAGACTACCTATTGGCTAAAGATAGCTACATTGGACATGTGCAATTAAGCTACATCCAGGCGGCTTACACTGCAATCCTGCAAGTATGCCTTGATTACTGGTTTAGCCTAATGGGTAAATGGGTAGTGAGTTGCCTGCGTAGCTGGCAGTCCTGGGTTCATACTCCGGTAAGGGCAAATATTTTTGAGATGAGCATGAATATTTATCTATGGGCCTGCTTCGATTTGTTCGAGATAGTCCGCTGATAATCTTTATTTATTTAAATGCAATATTCCATCATGGCAGTTCGCAGATTGTCAGATTTAAAAGGAAGCCATTAAAACATGAGAGACGTGTTCGGGTGCTTTGACCGAAATTGAAAGGAATTTGTTTGCTTTGTTTGCAGAAGCGAGCGGTGTCGAGGTAAGAGTGGGCAGCGTGGTGCGTAATCAATCGGACTTATCTGTTTACGCGGCGAGCGTCGACCTCGCCGCAGCGCACTCGGCGCAGCGCTTTTACTCCATACAAATTAAAAGATATGCGTGCATGACAAGCGGCTATAAAGTAACCATAATAGGGTAATAGATATGCTAGCAACCATCTTACCAGGCACGTAACCCGCATTCATCGGTTTGGAACGTTAATTCAAAATGTTGATTGAGTAAACAGGAATTTTATCATTGCTGAAAATTTCAGACTAACCAGTCTCGTCAACGCATATAATAATACCACTACCGAGAAAAATCGTCATATGCAAATCTGGATAGGTGAGTGAGTAGGTCAAATTAAGTAGGTTGTTTATGGTATCACGAACCATTTGAAACCATGTCTTTAATAAAATTTTGCTGCATAGCAGCCTTTCCGTCCCTAACGGTGGCACACACACACACACCGCTTTTCTATCCGATTCCTTCTCTATACTGAAGATGCATATTCCATGTCGATATAATGTGGATACTGTGAATAGGTTGCAGTTATTATATTCAATACAATAAAATAAAATCAGAGAGAGCGATAGGTCCTCAATAGGCTAGTTGCGTGATGTTAAAATTGATAAGGATAACTTAATGTAGCTAAATGGATAGTTAACCATCAAATTATTGTAATAAAGTATAAATTACAAAATATAATTAAAATCATAAAAAGATATTGTCCAAGACTAAATTGAATGCTACCAATAGAATCCTTACGCTTTTATAGCAACAAAATTGTGACAACTGTGGACTCTAAACGCAGTATTTCGCGACCGAAACAGCAATTTACTTGATATTCCATACAACGATTAGTACAAATAGCAAACTGTGACGTCATACTTTTCAATTAGTATGAAGCGACAGCGAGCGAGGCCTGTCTTTGTCTAAGTTTTTTGGGTATTTCTGTACTTTAATTGTAATTTCTTCCATACCAACATTTGTTCCTCTTCAAAAACTGGTTCAAATGGCGTCATAAAAATCTAAGGTCACAAGCCTATCGTGGGTAAATAGCGTCGTAAGTACTGAACTAATGTAATTAACAACAGTTCCCAATTCATGATCCCAAAAAAAACAACTTCGATATTTATCGCTCAGCTTGGGCCTAACTCAAGTTTTTTGACAACCAACTAGTCAGGACTAAACAGAGCCGCTGATGTCAACAGGGCTGTTATTCGGAACGCGCGCTAATGCACTTCACCTCACCCGTCACTCCTAACGAAACTCTACCTTAGGTACTACGAATCGCGGCGTCATGATATATTTGTGGATGGAGGCGAGCTTAAAACTAGTTACAGAATAGCGAGCTAGTACAGTCAAGTACGCGGTACGTAATGCTACAGCTGGTCATAGTTACGCTGTGCGCGCCAGCCGCCGCTATCGCCGCCTGCACCCGGTGTTCCGCTTTGTTCTCCCACTATCGTTGTTTACATAATACGGCTGACACACTACTGTGCTCAAGTATGTACAATCGGTAATTAATTAAGACGTGAAACCGTCGGCGAGTGATGCCGGGCTCGGTAGGAATCCTACTAATCGCACGAGGGAGCGAAGCGAATGAAGTTCTTCAGCTTGGGCCGAAAATCGTTTGTATGTTTTTGCTTTCCCGCGTAGGAGAACCAGAATCAGAATCAGAAAATTTTATCTGTCAGAATGCAGTTATAAAGTACCTAGTTTACAGTATAAAATGTCCTTTGTATGCAACATGCAAGCATGATGTGTACAAATACGAGGCGTGATCCAAAAGTTTTGATAATCGGTATTAAAAACAGAAGTTCTCCGTATCATATCATTTTTAATTATTAAATACACTCTTTATTAATTTACTTGCCTATATAATATATTAAAATGTTTTAATTATGCTTCATATAAAAAAAAAAACTATGGATAGACGAAATGAAGCTTAGTTTTTACATCGACGCAATTGCACCGATTTTGTTGAGGTGTTTTCCATATCTAGGAATAAGAAGTAATAGTAAAAGCGTAGGTCTAGATTACAAGGTAGGTAACTAGTTTTATAGAATTCACAAGCCTGAAAAACAGCCCTGGTAATCGGCAAGCTCAGCGAAAAAAACTCATAGAATTGGTTTTTTTTCTTTGGTTTTTTTCTGAGGCGGCCTCGCTTAATTGCTATAGAATTATGATTTATCACTCTCCCTTCGTATTTATATTCATACTTTTGTCACCTACGTCCACCCTATTTAAAGAAATTAAAAAATATGTATTGATGGGTACAAAAACCTACCTTGAACTTTGTTACGTGAGCCGTGCCTTAAAAAAATGATGACATGAGTTTGATTTATTAATTTCATGGCATCCAAATAAATAAAATTCTAATTTTATTAAATACTCTTTTTATTACCGCACCAGAATTTTGCCAACACAACCCCCTAACATGTAACAAAATATCGTCCAATTTTACAGACGTCAGAATATATTCTATACCATCATATTTATTAAGCTATTAAAGAAAAACAAATGAATGAAATCTTTTTTTTAAGTTTTTAGGTTATTATTGAATAGTGGCACAGTAGGAATGACAATCACAAATTATCATCACGATACCAAATCATGCTGATTATCAAAACTAAGAGGGGTGACCTCGTACTTGATAAATTACGCTAGAATACAATATTGGTAGATGTCATTGAATTAAAAATAATGATAATAATAAGAAAAGAGTCAGTAAGATGTCAGTAGATTTGTATAATTTAGATATTCCCTTACACTGTAAAAACATTTATCCATCGGCCATTTCGTCAATTTATGTCTAAATATATTCCCCGATAATTTTTTTTAATCATTTGGTAAAATATTATTAAAAATAGTTATAGTTGTATTAAATACATTTCTTTTGTATATGTCTTTGTAACTGGGAGGTTTCCTCTATAGGTCGCATTTCTCAACCGATTTTCGTGAAATTTTGTGAGCAGGTTCGTTAATAATATATTTTTTTTAACGTCACTTTTTCATATTTCAAAAAAGTATTTAAAAAAAAGAAAGGCTCGCGAGTTCCACAGCTCACAGAGCCACAACTAGGTATTATAATGCGAAAGTTTGGATGTTGGTTACTAAATCACGCCAAACGGCTGAACGGATTAAGATGAATTTTAATAGGTATACAATTATAGCGTATAGGCTGTATTAACAAATATAATACCTACTTTTTCACCTCAGCAGCTCGAACAAGCATATTTTGCTGCGTAAAAACAGCGTGCAAAATGCAATTATGCTCACTCCGTGAGACAAAGTAGCTTTTTAATGTTGATGCACCGAGCACATTTCATCATATGGGGTCTATTACAACTTCAGAATTCTGAAGTTTATTAGCTCTGTCCCATTCATTACATTACGAAAAAAGAAAATTGCAGACATAGGTCGGTCGATCCATAGTTCGACCATCGAATTTCAAAATAGACCCCCAAAAAAGCGCAAAACAAGTAACACGTCCGAAAACTATCAAATTAACAAGTGTAAATTACCGAAATAATTATACAAAGGACTTTTCAATTGAAGAATAGTTAATTAAAAACATCTCAGAATAAACTCCTTTTTTCATAATAAAAGAAAAAAAAATAGGTACTTAAACTTAAATTTTTAATTCATTCTAGTTTTAACAATCTTAAATTTTATGAACGTATACCACAGAATATGCAGTTTCCGAACGCACACGCGGCGCCCAGCCCCTTTTAAAAAATTGCACGCTGTTGAATTGTTACAGATTCAGATTTTATTAGGTTTAATTCTTCATACTTGATTGCGTTATTGATATTAGTTTTAAATATAAAAACTACTAGGATAAATGAATGCTCTATATAACTAGGAAATATTATAGTGAATTCAGTGACGAAGGCAGTATTTTAACAACAATACCGCTAGTTTTTGATGTGCACGCGAGATACACGTAATATTATGCTAATATATGCCTTTGTCTCTTTCTAGTGCAACAGACATAAATGATAAATATGAATGAAATCTGCGAATTTTAACAATAATACGGTTAGTTTTTGGTGACGTGTTAGTGTCACACGAGACTCGAATATATTGTAAAATATCCTTTGGTTTCTCGCGCCTTGTCTCGCCTTTCTAGTACTTACTAACGGCGCGGCGCTGAGGAGTTAGAACATGCAGTAAAGAACGCCTAATTAAGTTTTCTTCCGGAATAATCAAGAGACGAATAGGTACGTGATACTATGTTTTTTTTTTGTGAATATGTTCTCAAAGTAATATGTCTTACTCGAGAGCAAAGTATTTGCATCTCGTACTTTTGAGTCCCTCGCTGCGCTAAAGATTCAAACTTTTCAATCAATTTTAGAATCTTTTGCTTCCTCAGGACTCAAAATCAGCACTCGCTGCTAAAATAAACTTAGTTCTCTTGTTGCACAAATAACTAAGTTATGAATATTTTTAGGTATGTACCTACCTAGTACTTCTCCTTTTCTCTTGTCGGTAATCGAGCGTCGGCAAACAGTTTGATAAACAGACCGAGACGAAAAGGTAGATCTCTTTTGAACGTAATTAGTTGAATTTAAGGGAGCCCCGACTAACGACGGGATTCGTTTAGGTACCGCTAGGCTATGAGCGCTTTATTTCATAAACAATTCTTAAAAAGGAAACTATCATCTAGCATTTTTCGAAGTGAAAACTTCTTTAGCGGCGCTGTGCACTATTTGTGATGGGGAAAAAATGTTAAGCTCGCGACAGGTCACGTGACACACGTGACCTGATCGAAAAACTGTTACAATGTCATTGAGTTTTCACTTCTGCCGGCACTCCCGGAGTGCAACCCGGTCTTTTTGAAGTGAAAACTTCTTTAGCGGCGCTGAGCACTTTTTGGGATGGGGAAAAATTGTTAAATACGCGACAGATTTTTGTGACGTCAGATGTGAAGGAGGTCACAAACTTTTATATTTTGCTGCTAGCCGATTCGACTTCATTCAAAACTGAACGCTATTCGTAAGGGTATAAAGCCGTTAAACACTTTTTGCAATAGCATATATATTCTGCAAATCAATTTGTAATTTTGTCCAAGCGTCCTTCACCATTTTGCTATTGAGCAAATTCGAATAGTTCGAATTTGGACGTTATTCTTAAAGAGATAAAGCTTTGAAAAATATTTACCAATGGCAAAAACAAATTGATATTTTGTTCGCCGCCGCCGTCTGCTGTTCTTGCAAATTCGAATAGTACGAATTTGGACGTTATTCCTAAAGAGATAAAGCTTTGAAAAATATTTGGCAATGGCAAAAACAAATTGGTATTTTGTTTGCCGCCGCCGACGGGCGAGCCGGCCCGTCGCACCCAACGCGCCCGCGGCCCGTCCGCCTAAATAATTGATAATTGTTTATAAATTTGCGTCAAATTCATTTTTAGGGTGACACCGTAAGATGTCACGTGACCTGATCGAAAAACTGTTACAATGTTATTGAGTTTTCACTTCTGCCGGCACTCCCGGAGTGCAACCCGGTCATTTTTTACAAGCTTTTATTTAACTTGCCCTGTTAGTATGTTAGTATGGGACAAATCTTGCAAGTTAAAGACCCACTTCCCGGTGACCGATTGAGCTGAAATTTTGGGTTTAAGTATAGTTTGGATGACAATTCAATTTCATTCCATCGAGCTGATCTGGTGATGGAGACTGAAGGTGGCCATGGGAAGTCTAGTTAACCAACGTAACCCGTTGTTGAGTTGGTTCGTTAGAATCGTCGAATCGTCTCAATGAGTAGTTGATGATGGTATACAGAAAAGTACAGTCGGCAATAAAAGCTTGTACCAAAAATGTAATTTTTGACAGAAACTTATTTCTAGTTTTTTTCTCTTTTGAAAAAGTCGTCCTTAATTTTGTTATTCTTTAAACCTAAAAATTTACCTGCTTCCTTGTAGTAATATATCTATTGTACATACCTATGATCTATTGTATGGTATGCCATATATTTGCCGCCTGACCTGATACGTGGGTAAGATACCTACCACTCTCTGCTGAGGAGGCCAATTTAACTTATCGTATCTTCGACAATGTTCTTCTTCCTAGTTGATTCATCCCACGAACACTAAGACAACGTTCGAAAATCTCAATTTTTCCATACAAACATTTTTTGGACTACATTGCTTAATGACGTTACATTTTCATTGACTTTGTGTTTTATAGCCTTAAAACTTCCTTTAGCCTAAATATAGGATAAAATACAGCCAACGTCCATCTTAAAGGTTTTCCATTCTATATATGTATAGTAGGAGGATTTTTAAAAATCGGATGAGTTGTTTGGGAAATTACACCCACATACAAACTTACTCACAGACCTTTTCTCTTTTATAAAGTAAATAAGTGAATCAAATATGTCTATGTATTTAGGTATCACTAGCAAATAATTTTAAGTGGTATAGGTACTCCGTGTGGTGTCGGGTCAGAATTTCACCACCCCCTTTCTTCCTGTGGGTGCCGTACTAAGGGAGCAGGGTTGAAGTGTGTTGTGGGTTGAAGTGCATTTTGTCGACCTTTTATACCCACATTTCTGCTAAAAGTGGCGCTGGAACATAAGTTTCATATGCTCGGCCGTCCCCTCTTCAGGAAAAAAGGCGTGAATCTATATATGTATGTACATATGTAGGTATACAAGTTTAGATAAATACTATAAGTGCTTAGTATTACATACAATATAAAATATGTGCACAGTAATTACGAGGGCCGTTTTATAAGTTTCTAAAAAAGTCAAAAAACATATTTTTTTTTTAAACAAATTACATTTATTGGTCAACATAATCGCCTTGAAGGGCACTTACACCAGCTTACTTACAGCTTACAGCCACTTACAAACACGCCAGCGAGTTTTAAATTTTTTTATCCCCTCCAAAAAATACGATTGGTCGAGGTCTGCGATAATACAATCCTCATTGGTCATAATTTTTTGTCCTCCAAGCCATCTTTTCAAATTTGGAAATAGGTAATAATCACACGGAGCCAAGTCCGGTGAATACGGAGCATGAGGAACCAGCTCGAAGCCTAATTTGTGAACTTTTGCCATTGCAATAGTTGAGGTGTGCTCTGGGGCATTGTCTTGATGAAAGAGGACTTTGGTAATTTTGGTAGATTTCCAACAATTCAGCTTTAAAACGGTCCAATAAGTCCGCGTTATAACGGCCAGTGATAGTCCTTCCCTTTTCTAGGTAGTCAATCATGATAATTTCTTTGCCATCCTAGAATACTAATGCCATCACCTTCCCAGCCGACAAAACAGTCTGCTTTCTTTCACCAGCAGCCATCCATTGTTTGGACTGTTGTTTTGATTCTGGTGTATAATGGACTTCTTCAACAACATCCTCAATAGCATTAGATCTGCTTGACCGACCACGTTTAAAATCATTTAACCAGTTTTAAATAGTTGTCAAAGTTAAAGCGTTAGTGGGTTCCCCCTGTTTTGGCATATTTTTTTTAGTAAGAATTCTATTTGGCATAATCTATGTAGGCATAATTGACTTTGCGCATAAACTGTTTTGGCAGAATCGACATTCGCATAGTTCGATTACGCCGAATTTCAATAATCCGAATATTTTTTGTGCATAATTTTGATGCTCCGAATCATGTTTACGCATAAAATATATGAGCATATTTTTTTTTGTCGAACACTTCTCGCAGAAATATATATTGGTTGTATGAAATTATATTTTTTTTGAAAACAAACGCCAATTATTTTAACCTAACCTAACCGCCAGCGTGTCGACGTCACCCCGCTTCGCGGGGTGCCTATTTCCGCTCTAAGGGACACAAGCAGACCCTAACCTAACCTACTAACGATACCATTGTTACGATTATTTGGGTTTTTTTACTGTGTGCTAATCCTTAAAATTATTTGCTAGTGATATCGATTTCGATACCGATAGTCGATACCGTCGGTTGCACGATGCACCCGCTCGGACCATGATCGGACAGTGTAATCCAAAACCGTCCCAAAACCGCACAAAAATCGCTTGAAACTTGAGCCCAGATGTGGTGTAAAGTAAACCAACGTCATGTGGTTTTGCCGTACTTCTAGTGAATCGAAAAATGCCAATCCCAAGTTACATTTTTGTGTATATGAATTTATATATATAACTTTTATACGATTGTGAGATATCTTACATGATAATTTGGTAACATTATACTCGTAGGTATATATAGATAGTAGACGCTGTTTCAGACTATAGTCGAATTGAGGATATAATATATTTGACGATAATCCAATATCAATACATAATCATCGATAAGAACATATTCTTCATGCCTCGGTAGGTATTTCCGCTACCGCAAATAAGCCAGGGGTAGGTCCATTATACACTGGTGAAAGAATTTTAGAAATGGATGAGGATATTCGGAGATTACCCCCGTATTACTAACTTACACGGCGCTCATAAAGCTAATACACACTCACAATATCCTTATTATATTAGTATCGATTTACAGTTATACATTTATGTATATGTACCTATGTAAAAAAAATAGTTTCATTGAAATTACTCGATAATTCCACACGAATCGCCTTCAACTTCTTCCTCACTTTTCTGGCCCGCTATTCAATAACTTGTTTTTACCTCACCTCACCGTTACCCACACATATATCTTGATGCAGCGATTCGTAGTAATTTAGCATAATCAGAGGTCAAGTTGCGTTACAGGTGACGGGTGAGGTGAAGCGCATTAACGCGCTCCGAATAACAGCCCTGCCCACATTACCATGTGTATCCTGCATGAGTGAGGTCAAATGTCAGTCGGTGCAACTTGCAATCTGAGCCCCCAGACGCGGCTGCTTCGCATAGCATTCAATATAAAAGCATACCTAGAATTCTTGGTAAGTCCCACCAAGTCATGTACTCGTAAAGATAGTTTATCATATTCTGAAAGTCTGGTTATATTCTCTTCTATTATCTAAGTAGCGGGTTAAAAGTGATGCGTTTTGACGTTTAAAAATTGCAATTGCAGCAACCGGTACAGCCACACTGCTATCAAGCGGTATTGATCTTTGAAGCTTGTTTATAACATAAATACCTCTATTTTTATAAGTTTTTCTTCCTAAATTAATGTACCTATGAATGATTACGTGACCCATGGTAGTGAATAATACAGTACCTGGGAGACCGAGCTTTCCCCGGTGTTTCCGTGATTTTCCGGAAATCAGACCCCGTCCCCGCCCCGTAAACTCCTGTATAAGCCCGCGAGCTAGCAACAGATTTTCCCGTTCCAGATCCCCCGTGCGATAACTTGTGAGAAGCTTCAGCAAGTTGTATCATGAAGCCCCGTGGACGTCAGCTGCGGCTCCGTTGGTGAGTTAGACAAGCGGCAGCCTCCCAAACATTTAAAACAAATCGTCTTTCCCCCGATTGTGTTTATCATCAAATGGTACCTATAATCCAATATCTTAACGAAAATAAAATAATATAATATGATATGTAAAATGACATTTATAAATAAAGACTAATAAATTTTTAATTTTAATAAAAATTGGTCAGCTGACTGTACAGTGGTAGAAAATCAGTCACAAGGACATGGATCTAATAGTACATTGTGATACAAGTGAGGTATGATGATAATTACATAAAAGGCGGAATTGTTGACGCGAGCCGCAGGTGAGCGTGATAAGAGAGCCGAGGATGTAATTATCATAGCTCACGCGTTTCATACGACGGTTTTCAACACATTTTGCGACGAAAAAATCCTTTTCAGAAGATGAAAATTCTATAGGCCTGCCAAGTTATTTTCTTCACTTAATGATGGCAAGAGGTTTTTACTCACATACTCGTATTGTACTCGTACATCGCCAAGAATTTCCAGTGGCGTCCATTCTGTTTTTCACTTTTCTAGTCACCACGAGTCAACATTTTTGATAATAACCAAATAGTTAATGATAATAAACAAGCATTATAATGTTTACAAACATTTGTGAAATAACCTATTGGCGCGCAACAGTTTTTTTTCGTGAAGTTTGCGCAGTTGGCGCGCATGTGTTAAGCCAGACTTAGATGAAGTCTCTAAACAGCCAATACAAAATAAAATAAATATTTTCGTTTTTAAATGTTATCTTTATTAATTCATGTAAAATGTATCAAAAGTGAATAGTTTTACCAAATTAAACGTTTCTATATCATATCCAAAAAGAAATAGTCAATTAATTAACAAAAAGGATTTCATTTGTTTAGTCGAGTAAGAATCCATTTGCCGAGATTAAAAAAAAAACTGTACATTCTGTACAACCCGGTTAATTTAAGTATGCACCGTGTGCATGCATACATCTTGCTGCAAGTTGCCAACGTGACTTAATCGGGATATAACCTTAACACACGAGTGTCGTAATCTTATAAAACACGCGTGTTTAATATCCAGGATTATGAGCCTAAAAGCGACATAATAAGAGTTGCGTTACGAACAATTGTGTTGAAAAATGTTTATACGCTACTAAAGGAGGACTGGTTAGTAACGCCAGTCAGACGTGGAATGCATAATTCCGTTTATTCCGACATGATTCCGATTCTACTAATAGTATACTTTCCTAAAGAGTCAAATTACGAGTAGCTACACGAACAGAACCGGAAGTTAATTATCTAGTAAGATTTTGAAATGGCTGTCTATCGTTAGGGTTATTATGGTCATGTTTAAACAACAGTCGCTATGGTTATGTTATGTAGCAATTCAAACGACATGGTTCTATAGTGGCCTAGGCCATCAAATTGATGGACTCTACGTTAGGTAGATCTAAATGTCATGTTTTAAATGGAAAAATTACAGTTGAGTTGTCCTAACAATCGTTCGAAAAGTTATTCAATGGTGTATAACTTTTCGACCCCAGGGTGCTTTCCCTAAGGTGTATATTTGATTACAGCTAACGTCAACACTAACTAGCAGGTCCTAATGTACTAACTATTTATTTTGTGGTTATTATTATATTACACCATAATGACGAATTATTTCATTAAAAGTCGTCTGATGACGTAGCCGTATAAAAGCAAACTAATAAGTTCTTAGTCGTCACTATTAGTAATAACATTGTATAAGGAAACTAAATATATTAGTCTAAAATTATATACGAGACATAAGCTACACATTTGCATGAATTTGTTTAATGTAATTATAGCCTCGATTTAATGATGCATTATACCTACATATTATGACGAAGACAAAGAAAATTAGACACGGGGACTTCCATGTTGGTGAACAACGAATATATGCATTTGATACATTTCGAAGAAGGAAACAGCAGGGAGCCGGGGCTTGAAATGGAAATATTTGTATGGACAGCACGTCAGCTATCGTTTCTTGAATGTATACGTAAGTACATTTCATTTAGAATTACTCACAGTATGATATTTTCCTGGAGTTACTTTAGTGAGGCTTTGTTTGGGGTCATTCGTCTCAAATTGTATCTGTTTAAATATTCTAAAACATCACCTCTACCAATATATGTATACCTATTTTAGATATATATATAGACATCGTGCGAATGCACCTTATCTGAAGGTTATTTGAGTCACAAGACAGGTAGGTAACATGAACCTGGAACGCTTAAGTACAGTCAGCGTCATATCGTTAGTAGCAGCCAAGGTAGCCAAATATTTCGGTACACGTCTTTATTACTGTAAGACTAAGGGTGTGTTATGAGGCCGACCGTACCTACATATTGTTCTTTATATCATGAGTAATGATTACTAGTGTGAGAACAAAGAGTCCCATTAAAACCTTGCACATGCAGTCTACCGGCCCCTCTTACGAACCCTTAAGACTTGAGCCGTCCATAAATAGACACTTCATCATTAAAACTTTAAAAGTCGGCGACGCGTATGGTTTTTTTTATTTTAAAAATATAGATTAAATAAATAATTGCGCTGTAGGTAGGGTCAGATCAGATGGAGTGCAGCGCGCACTGGTGCCTCTGTGTGTGTTTGAGTGCTACACTCTGTGGCTGTGTGAGTGCGTATTGGTCCGGCCGCGCAGCCTCCCGCGTCTGCGGCCTGTCTAGACGACCCCCCTCCCGCGCCGCCCGCCGCCCGTCTTCACCCCTTGCCTCGCCGCAGCGGTGCAGCCCGCCCGTTGCTCCTTTCACTGTATCTGGCTGCAGCTACTGTCTTTTCTAACGGCTAACTTACAAAGTATCAAAACAAAAATCTACTAAATAGGAATTCCACTTTGAAATGTACATAGTAAAGTACTTAGTGGCCGTTGTGCAGACAGATTTTCTATGGTCAGTATTTACGTTGATTACTAACCCAATGATGTACGTTGCCGATATATATTTGACATTCAACGACATTGAAAAAAAAAATACAGGTAACTGGCTGCCGTTTTATAAATTGCATATTATGAATTCATTCTCTCTCAAATACGTACCTACTAGGTACAGATACCTATACGCTAATGTTTTTTTGTCCTTCGTGGAAAAGGAATAAGGTATGGTTCACCACCAAGGAAGGCCCGGCTCCTAATAAGGCCCCACCCTTAAAAATCGAAGTTATGGTTAAATACAAACTACTTCCAATTTCGTGAGCACATGCGTTAACGGTTACAAACAAAAGTACATTTCAGTTATTACCCAAACACGCTGCCATTTTGAAAAAGAAATACAGTTGCTGTGTCGTGTTAAATAAAATATGGCACATTTTTTAAATGTACATGCCTTTACACATCATTCGAAATTGGGTAAAATGAAGCAAATTCTGTCTGTATTTTTAGTGAAAATAGGTGTTTAATCTGTATAAACATCCAATTATAGGTTCCTGAATACTGTTATTTTATTTATGTATTTTTACGACATTTTAAGAAAGAGGAGAATAAAATAAAAATGGATGAATATCGAACTAATTTATGAATATAATGAAACAGGCTGATATAAAAAACCTCACTTACTTCTTAATGAAAGGTAATAAAGTAATGTTTTGATAATTAAAACATTCGCTTCTATTATATATCCGGTATTATTAATTTAGTAATAGAAAACACAAGTGAAATTGATAAAAGCCTCAAATAAAATATCAAGTTTAATAATATTACAGATTATAAATAATAATAAGTGAAAAATATTTCGTACTACTAAAGCAGGCATACCTGAAGATTCCAAAGTGATTTAAGTGCCTAGCCTAGCCTGCCTGCCTAGTCTTGGTACGTACAGCTTATGTCCAAGACTTTGTCTACGTGAAATTACTATAAAGGTTGTGAAACCACAACACTTACACAGTTAATTGTAGAGTGGTGGCGTAATTTATCCTGCAAATTGTAATCAACGAATGGGGAACTCGCCTCGTGCATTAATGTAGGTCCCTAATGCATTATTACTGCATTTATCCTGGTTCGCACTTACTAATTCCATATTATACTTACTTACCATAATCATTCACGTAAATAATAAAATATTGCAAATTGTTAACATCAAAGCACTGGTCCACGAAAAAAGAGTTCAGTACAGATATGGCAGGTATACGTATCAAAGTAATTAAGTGCACTTTTTACCGACGAATAATTATCAAGAAAAGACGTGAAATTTAGAAGATACGAGTAAATAAGTATGTATGCAAAGTTATTGCACGAGACATGTACCCCATCATCGATAGCTTTGAAGACACCTCAAATAAGTAGTTCGACACGAGCGTTTCGTAGGCAATTCAAAAAACTAAATTGCAAATATGGCTGGTATCTGGATATTATAATATTTAACATTTCCGTTAAGAAGCCATAGAGAGGTCACATTATCAAACATTTAAGGCCCCCACCCACCGATCGCGTGTCATATCTCTCTCACTACCAACACATTTAATATGTATCTCACCATCTCTATCACACTTAGCAGCGCGGGCCCGAGTTCGGCCCGCGTTCAATATGTGTTTGAAGTGTATTTTCAATGCTTTACAACTTGCGCGGGCCCGCGCAGCACACGCGCCGCGCACGACACGCGTTCGGTGGGTGGAGGCCTTAACAGTCGTCGTCAAAGATATGTTTACACTTTTGCACGTTATATCTTTGATAATAGGCGAAAATTGTAGGTATACATATCCTTGACGTTGACTGTACATTCTAGGAGCATGTACCTATCACATCTTTAACAAAAATGAACATTCAAACCGGATTTGCCAATTGGTAGAATCTTGGTAAAAATATTTTCTTGACTACACACAAATTAAGAAGTCTTAAGAAAAGTAAGGGAGAGAGTAAATTATTGGTCATCGAATCCGTCATCACATTTTTGCAATTAACACAGAAGGAAACAAGCATACCTAAACATTTCTAAAAACACTAACCCGACAGCGGAAAGTAATTAAAAAAAAATTTTTTTTTTCATTAATAAGGTAGCGTAATATCACCCAGTTTCGACTGACACTCTTTTATCAAAATCGGCTCAGTATCTTAAACGAACACACGTAAATACAAACATAGACAGCGGCTCTTCCGTAGTTGGGCAAAAATAAAAGCAAGCAAGGAAAAGAAATACCAAACACGCGCTGCATGAAACAAATAAGAAAAGGTAGCAGTTATAATATAACGTTATCAAGGACGTGGTTCTTTATATAGACAGGCTCATATGGAAAGAGCTACAAATTTCAACAGCTACATGACAAGAAAAATTAAAAACAAAGTTATGATGAACCTCCTCCTTTTTGAAGTAGTCTAATGAATGGAAGAGCAATTACGACACCCAGCTATGTTTTTTTCTAATATCAACTAACTACTAAGTTTTCCATAGTTTTACTTCATATAATAATGCAACGACAAAATAATATGCAAATAATTTACAAATGATCTGAAAGTTCATGTTTCACAATAATAAATATCCCGGTTCAAAATGGTAAACCGTCACTGCATACAAACTCCATAGTTATCTGCATGTCTGTGAAAGTATGTAAATATGAAATATCCTTACTAATATTATAAATGCGAAAGTGTGTGTGTGTGTGTGTTTGTTTGCCCTTCTTTCACGTCGCAACGGAGCGTCGTATGAATGTGATTTTTTGTATGGAGATAGTTTAGAGGCTGGAGAGTGACATCGGCTACCTTTTCCAGCGCGAAAACATCTAATTCCCACGGGAAAATTCAATATGTTACATTTTCCTGTAACCACGCGGGCGAAGCCGCGGGCATCAGCTAGTTACCTATAAACATACAAATAACAAGAAACGCGATCGCTTGATAAAATTTCGTTGCACACTAGTGTATAAGCACGAGTATACAGTAGCTGCACACTGCACAGTGCACATTAGTCGGACGGGACGAGGCTGCGCTGCACATCGCCGCAGACAGGCAAAAAGGCAGAGAATGTGAGAACCACAGGCCGCCCCGGGCGAACAACGTCATAAATAAGCCCGCCGATGCACCGGTTACAATGTTGCTCGGTAAAAAGAAGAGCGGTGACCACCTGCCGGCTGCCATGGCGATCTGCCACGCTGTTCACATGTGCCGACTCATCTCAACACTCACATCTAGTATATTTTGACGCCTAGATTTAACCAACCACTCGTAATCAGAGGTCAGACTTAAACCGGTTCACCTCCGGTGAGTTGTCGGTAAGCGTTTTGAACACTAGCCTGTACTCTACAGGCCAGCGGGATTAACAACCTAGGTGCTTTGTTGCACTCTTTTCTAGGAATGGTCTCTGGCTGTGGGACATTAATTTACAAGTACTGAACAACCTTGAACACTGATTAATTTGGCAGAAGTTTTCTTTGTTCCCTGCCATGTTAGATCTCATTGAGGCGGTGCTTCATCAAAGACTCGTAATAATTCTGTTTGAAAAAATAAACTATCGCTATTAACTACTTAAATATTTATCATCCGATTTCTATCTACACGAGAATTATGTGAGAGTTAGAGACAGTCACAAAATGCGCATGACAAATCCCACACATCCAATTCTGGTCAGGCTTTAACCATTTATATATTTACATAAGTAATGTAAATGGAAGCCTACGTGGCTGCTCCCTACTCTTATGGATTAACAAAACACTATGATTTTAATGAAATAGATAAACCACAGAATAAGTAATGCATAGTAGCTACTAAGGTACAGAAGGTCCACTTCTCTTAGTGGTGACATTATTTGTCAAATGTAACCGTACCATAAACAATATGAGAACATGATGACATTGATGACGTAAAGCCTGCTGTACACACTGGGCCAACGTTGGCGCGTGAACAGAAGGCAGCTATGCGTTAGAGGGAGAGGGCTATAATTCGATCTCTTTCGTTTACATAGCTGCCTCCTGCTCACGCACCAACGTTGGCCCAATGTGTACAGCCGGCTAAGTGAAGGCAAATGAAATAAACATCTAGTGAAATTATTTTAGTTCTTACATAATATTTGATAATATGAAAACTACGCATCCCCTCTATTGTGTAACTTGTTTTAAGTTCATCTCAACGCTCACTCACAAATATATGTTGACGCCGCTATGCGTAGTATATAGTACTTACCTAATTAAGCGAAGGTAGATGATATCTAGTTTCGTTTGGCGTGACTGGTAGGTGAGGGTGAGACGCATGAACGCGTTAGATTAGAATAAAGCCCAGCCACGTACAATCAAGAAAAGTTAATATTTAACATACAACGTTTAATATTCATAATAGATGTAGATATAGATTATAAGATTTATAAATAAGCTTTTCTGTTTAGCCCTGCGGTTGACTGGTAGAGAATGCCTTTTGTACTTTCTGTCTGTGCAATAAAGTTTAAATAAATAAAATAATGGCTTATTTTGCATAATTAAAATACCTACGGCGGTGTGCGTTATTCGGTGCAGCAATAGCTGGGATACAAGGGAAGGTTTTTAGACAAGCGTAATTTCCCGCCAAATCGTGAGTTTGATAGGCCTGCTGTGTTCTAACGGGGAACTTGATCTTTGATAATACTACGACGGCGGCAAACAAGCATACGGCATGCCTGATGAATCACAAGCTCGCTGCCGACCCTTTATTGATTTGAAGATTCGTTGGGTTGACAACTGAAGACATAGTTAAGTAGGTTCCATACTTTCAACACAACGCAGAAACCTCGGGAGCTTTACTCACCAGCAGGAACACAACACCAAAAATAAACCAAGTATTAGTGCTATTAGAGCTGCTGAGAATCTGTTTGATTGAGTTGTATAGTCGCATGCCGTACCAAATAACATAAGGTATATATAACATGCATAAGTCTAAAGTATATGTATAAAGCAATGAAGCTAAAAGCTAAAAGAAATCCCCTGTGATGCGCCAATCAAAAATAACGAGAAGTAAAGTCTGGTGCAAGGCAGCCAGTATCGAGTTCGGGGCAAGTTGCTTTTGCATACAAATATGAAATGTCTCTACCGACACGCCATGTTCTTACGGATATGAGAAATGTTTGTTGGATTATTGGGAATTATTTTTCCAGACAATAGCATAATCCTACGTCCCATTGTGTAATATTTAGCTCGACATAAGAAATTGTATTACATATTATTGTATTATATATTTTTAGCCAATATTTGGTGATTTTGTCTTTCCGAATATAATTTGCATTACATAAAGGATTAAGGTGGCGCAGGACCGGTCACTTTGGCACTCTTCGGGGGAGGCCTATGTCCAGCAGTGGACGTCTTTCGGCTGAAATGATGATGATGATGAAAGGTTTAAGGGATTTCATCCAGTTATTAACCTTTAATGATTGACGCTCGGTCACATCCAACTATGAAAACACATTACATTTTTCTGTCCGCGAACATACCTGACGCACTACGATATCGCGGCAGCCCCAACAGCATCCTAAACGAGTTATTATATTGAACCCTTAAGGTGTTCAGGGTTCGTTGCGTATACTTGACCCACAGGCTGCACGTGTAGAAGTTTTGGCAGAATGCCTTGAATAAAGATATTTTTACTTCTTTAGTACAGCGTGCAAACCTGCGAGCCAGCATATTGCACCTTACAGAAAGAGCTCTTCTCTCCCTCTCCAAATCAACTCCGTCTGACAAGTCATCTGTCAGCCAGTGGCCCAGGTATTTAAATCGAGTAACACGATTAATCTCGCTGGCGCACAGAGACACTGGCGGGACCTCCCCAACAGAACCACCCTGGTGGCCTGAACACCAACAGCTCTGTCTTCTTCATTTAACCTATTATTTAACCTAATTTTTATTTAACCTAACCTATTATTTAACCTAATTTAACCTATTATTTAACCTAACCTAAGTACCAACTTACAACCATTTATAGTAGATTATACACTAAGGGGATAAAGCACTGTTTTATGTCACGGGAGCGAATTGAATCCCGAACGTAACGAAGGACTCATAATTTAACTCCTGAGCGTAGCGAGGGAGTTATAAGTTAATTCCTGAGCGAAGCGAGGGAATTAAGACTGAGTCCTGAGTGCAGCGAGGGGTTCAACCGCCCAAGACTAAAACAGTCTTATCCCCGAGGTGTATACTCTACTTTTCACACCTTATGCGAGACAAAAAAACAGGCTCAGTAGATAAATATTCAAAATAGACCAGAAGCACTGATTCAGACACAGACTTTACGCCTTTTACAGCTTTCCATTTGTCAAAATCGTTGTAGGCTTTTAGGTATTTTTCCTTTGACTTCTCTGGCAGCAGATTGTTGACAATGCCTATGGCATCTAATTTGATAAACTCAGGAGTCAAAACACTTTCATCACTCGACATTTTCAATATTATTTTTGAAATTAAATCTTCTATAGGCACCTACAAGAACTCGATTTGTTCGTCACGCGTGAACAAATGAAGGCGCGCGACGTTCCAAATTCGAAAGCACAAGCCGTGGTCCTAGATTCGAAATTCGAATTTCGAACACCGCGCTCCTCCGGACCGGGGTTCACACGGAGGCAAACTTCATTTATTTTGTCAAATCAAGTAGGCCATGGCCTAGGACAAATTGTGTTTAGCAAAATTAAACTTTATGCATATAGTAATAAGAATTATGAAAAGTGAAATCATATTATTAACCAGCGGGTTATAATGAAATTCAGTACAACATTATAACCCGGCTAATACCAAGGGATTTAATGTCTTGCTTTCGGTAGGGTTTACATGACCTATAATTCGGCATTGTCGAGCATGTGGTTTGAAAAAATATATATGCGCTGTTCTGTTCGTATGTAACGTAGATATGAAAGTTGTTTTTCAAAATTTGCTAACGATTTTGCAGCCACTAGCCGGTGTCCATATTATGGTACCACTGAGCCGATGTTCCATTTCGTCGACGCAAGATCAACCCGTCGCGTTTCGGTTTATTGGAACCATCTCAATGTGTAGTTAATGACTAACGGCCGTATTCATAAACGTTCTACAAGCCTGTTTTTCTAAAATACCGATAAAACTCGTTTGTCCTTATCTGTCACTTTGACATTTGTGTTCGTAAGAAAGGGACAAAGCACATTTTATTTAGCAGAGGCATTTTAAGTTTTATGAATAAGGGGGTAAGTACGCAAGAAAAGTACTAAGAGGTGCTAACCTTATATTTACATAATTATCAATACTAATATTATAACGAGGAAGTATATGTGAGATTGTAGCTTTGTAAGTTTGTATGTAATGGGCAATCTCCGTACCTACTCATCTGATTTCAAAAATTATTTCACCTGCATATAGAATGGATTTTCTGGATGGACGCTCATAAGATATACGCGCGAGCAGTTAGTGGTATATCAAACATGAACATGTTTCAGCTATAGCTATTTATTTTCATTTCTTAATATAACTGCCTACTTAGGTCGTAGATGAGTATGCCAAAGCCACATGAGTGTGACCTTAGGTATAAAAACCGGCCAAGAGCGTGTCGGGCCACGCTCAGTGTAGGGTTCCGTAGTTTTTGTATTTTTTTTCAAAAACTATTCAACCTATCAAGTTCAAAATAATTTTCCTATAAAGTTCTACTTTTGAGATTTTTTTCATATTTTTAAAACTTATGGTTCAAAAGTTAGAAGGGGGACGACACATTTTTTTTTACTTCTGGAGAGATTATCTCCGAAAATATTAACATTATGAAAAAATGTTTTTAGCAAACCCCTATTCATTTTTAAATACCTATCCAACAATATATCACACGTTAGGGTAGAAATAAAAATAGAAAAACACTCCCCACGTTACGTATAGGTGAGAGGTACCCTAATAAAAAATAAAAAATCACTTTTTATTTTACCACTTTGTCGGCGTGATTGATATACGTATTAGTACCAAATTTCAGCTTTCTAGTGCTAACGGTTACTGAGATTATCCGCGGACGGACGGACAGACAAAGCGAAACTATAAGGGTTCCTAGTCAACTACGGAACCCTAAAAATCACAAAGCGCTACACACGGCTACAGGAATCTTCCATGTTCTTTTGTTCGTGCTGCCTTAATAACATGTAGTACCTCTACAAGGCGTGCGAGAGGCGCGGTCGGCTCGTGAAAGCAGTACTTTGGCCCGTCTGACCTCCTGGAGCCGACGTCTAGACACATAGACGTGGTCTAGATACTAGACTAGTAAATAGGCTGGCTTCACTCCAACCGCAACTGCCTACCGAAGGTGTAATTCGACGCTTTGATTTTGTATTCACGTTTAGGTCCTTTGTGTTTATTCCTACTTGGGTCGCTAATACTCGTAAGTATAAATCAAGGATACACGGAAAATTATTTTGAAATCTCAGAATTCTCAAAATCTGAGAGCTCGTTATAATCTTCAATGGATTGTGCAAGCGCTTGGTCGAGGTCGAGGCTTCACGTGACCAGAAGGCTGGCTTTTACCTCGCCCAGAGAATCAGCATTGCCATTCAACGTGGCAATGCTGCCAGCCTTCTGGGCACACTACCGCCTGGCAGCGACCCGGGGCAAATTTTTTACCTTTAGTTTTAGTTTTGTTAGTTATTTCTCTTTTTTTAATAAGTATAATACTGTTACGTATCATTAAAATCTCATTATCAAATTAAATGAAATGAAATCACTGTCAAGTTTTTTGATACTAATTAGTTTATTTTATAATACCTACCTTAGGAGAGCACATTTTAATCGTAAAATATTTGCAAACGCCCATTGGCTAAAAAAAAAGACAAAAATGATGTATAAGTAGTTGAGATTGTTGAATGTGTTCTGTAAATTTGTTGTTTTTACCTTGGCTTGGACGGTTAACTAATCAACTTAAATAATCTCAACTGTACACCTTTTCCTGATGTGTTAATGAGCGTAATACAGCTAGATATTTATACGGGGTCGGCAACGCGCAATGCGAGTTTCCTGGAATTCCAGACGTCCATAGGCCACGGTAACCATTACCACCAGGCGGGCTATGCGCTTATTTGTCACCAACTAACCACCATCTTCACAATTTTAAATTTGAATTTAAGATGTTATAGGTAATTAAATTTACTGTATTCTCTAAGACAAGGAGTTATCCAGTATATTGGTAACAGTTTTTTTCATGTAGTTATATTTATTGATTAGATTTTAAATTGGTAGCTGGTGGTGTATATAGAGTAAGTATCTAGCTTAAGACATAAGACATTTATTCAGCAGAATAGTTTACACGTAGTATATGACAAGTACCAGCCCCTGCACTAGACTTTGCTTTGCCTGTATCGCAGGAGACCGCATATTATTAAATTTTATTAAATTTTGATTGATTTTTATTGCTTACCTAAATATTACTTTAGTTTCTGTGGTGCGTGTAGATACTGTAGGTTTCTATGGACCTTATTACTATAGACTACTGATGTGCCGATGGAAAGTTTCCTATATTGCGAAATGTTTCTGCAATTTAACATAGGAAAATTTCGGAAATTTTCTTCATTTTTGTATGGGAATTGAAACTTTTCATTTCCAACATGGAAATTTCCTTAATTCCTTGTGAAACTTTCCGCAATTTGCACATCACTACTATACAGTATCTCATCACTACTGTAGACCCTTCGCTGAATAGGTCGATCTTGGGCTATAAGTATGTTAATGATTTCGATAAGTATCTTATGTCAAGTGTATCGTATAAATATTGGTCCTACTACGGTACACTTAATATAATCACAATCAATACAAATACAATATTTTGAACAACTCATAATAATATCACAGTACAGAACATAAAGCTTACAGTAGACAAAAAGCTTACGGTAACAGGCGGTCTTATGGCTAAGGAGTGATCTCAATCGCTCGTATCGTATCACTGATTTTTTTCATAATCATGTCACCAAAAAAATCAGCATCACACATACCTCCCTAGTGTCCTAGAAACATAAGATAAAACGCCTAAGTTTGTTGAACTTGCGAGAGCTTTAAGAGGGAATGCTATGGGTCATTTTTCCATACAAACGTTCTCGACTGTTTCCTCCCTGGTTTTTGATACTTTTATACAAAATTAATATCATCATTATCTATGTCGGTACGTTTTTATTTATTGGATATTTTTGATTATATAGAAGTTAGGCTACTTCAAACATCGCTTAAAACGCCAAAATAAATTGACCGCAAACAGACGCCTAGTATACAAATCGTATAATAATAAGCACAAAAATCAAAACGGTCCGACACAGAATGTCTCCTTCCCATTCAATTTCCAAAATTTCGTTAAGATTGGTTAAGTTTTGGAGGAGGAAACAGTCGAGAACGAAACCTCGATTTTGATGATTTCTGTATCGGATTTTTACTCTGAGCTGCAGTTGTCGCGTCGCGTAGTATTACCTCTTAATAGCTATTACGTAGTTGTACTTAATACACCCGCTTCTGACGCCATTTTCATGATTAAGTCAAATAAATTTTCGATCAAATCTTAGGTAGATATTCTGAGACGTCACCAATGTTCGCTTTAACATTGCTATAGAATGCGGTATCAACTTTTAGTGCTAGCGGTACACTCCGAAATGCAGTAAAAAGCTGCAAATGGTGTTAAAAGCATGAAAATCGGAACGATTGATCAATTTGACCCGTATAGCACGAAATAAAAAAAAAAAAAGCGGCCAAGTGCGTGTCGGACCACGCACAACGAGGAATCCGTGCCTATTAAAAAGGTCGTATCGTTACTGAAATCTTACGGCACTTACGTCCTTTTCTTTAAGGAAGGCAGTTTTTTAGAAATATCTCAAAAACCTGTGAACCAATCTTGTTCAAAACAATTTTCGCTGAGAGAATTTAATACGCCCTATATGAGCATGATTTTTTTAATATTTTTAAAATACACGGTTCAAAAATTAGACTTTCGAGGCGATTATCTCTGACTCTATTCACTTAATCAAAAAAATTGCTGAGAAACCTTATATTTATTTTGAAAGGCCTATCGATTGATGTGCCACACGTGGGCTTGCGATGAAAAAAAAAATTGACTTTCAGTTTTATGTATGGAGTGCACCCCTAAAAAATTTTTTATTTGTAGTTTGGTTACAAAACTATGTAGTGGTTAACAAAATACACCTATCCTCAAAATTTTATTCAAATACACCTTATAGTTTTCGAGTAAAATGCCTGTGACATACGGACGGACAGACAGACAGACAGACAGACATGACGAATCTATAAGATAAGAACCATAAAAAGGAGAGGAGTTATGAAATCTTTTTTTTGTATGGGAATAAAAATATTTTGTTCTGAAACATGACTGACAACAACTGATAGGTTTCAGAACAATTTTTTTTTCTCATACGGGTTAAACTGATCAATCGTTCCGACTTTCGTGCTTTCACCCTTTGCAGCTTTTTTTGCCCTACCGCTAGCATTATTTCTACATATTTGTCAATTTCGAAACTTAACCAATGATTAATATAATCGATGATTATCGTTTTTTTTTCGATTTCCTGCAACACAAAAGTCAACGAAGCAGAATGATAGAGATAATCTGCGACGATTGTAATAATCTGTCTGGCCTTGAATAGCCGACTACTGCGATTAGCTACATTGTGTTACCGCTATTAAACCCATTGAGAAATTATTTAAATTCAGTTACCCAATTTATGTCTGTCAAAACGTGACTATTATTATCGTACTTATGTCGTCTGGCCGACATCCTGGGACAGGCAAGCGGACGTTAATTTCTAATGTTTGGTTGTAATGTGGACAGCATAGTTACCAATTCAGATAAGTAGGTACATACCAATTTAATTTAAAACTTCGTTTGACAATCGACACTATTATGAGATGAATAAGACACCGAAGGTAATACAGTGATAAACAACGGCCTCTCTTTCAATTCATGATTTTCAAACTTGCGCTAATGGGCAGTCGTTGCATCCTGTAAGATTATCTTGGCTGTCACATGAGGCGCGAGGCGTGAGGTGACAGGTGAGGGGAGAGTTGAAGTGACCAGCTCCCCTATTCTGTAACTTGTTTTAAGCTCACCTCGCGCCCTGGGCTGTTATTCACTACGCGCTAATGCGGCCTACCCCGCCGGTCACCCGTCAAGAAACTAGACCTCTACTACACTTAGTTACTATACTACGCATCGCGGTCTCTACCTACGCTTATGGCCGAACGCGGGTCGTGCGAAGCGCGGGGCGGGCGCGGGTCGGGTCGTGCGCGGTGCGGTCGGTAGGTATCTCTCTCACTCACTACCATACCAACGCATTTAATATCTCTCTCACTATCTCAGTCACACAGTGGCGCGGGCCCGCGCTACTGTGCGATAGAAACGCCGCGCTACTGAGCGAAAGAGATAGTGATACCGCCCGACCCGCGCCGCGCACGATGCGTTCGGTGTGTGGAGGCCTTAATCCCAGCTTCAAGATATATTTGTGGGTGGGCGTTGAGGTGAGCTTAAAACAAGTACAGAATAGCGGGGCAGTGAGTTGAAGCCCTACCACGCCGTCACAAAAGATATTCCAAAATGTTTTTAAGAATTGCACTCCTCTGTATTAATTATTTGCCTCTCATCACGTTTTCCGGTTGTGCATATTTCGGCACCAAGGTATGGTACATATTAGAAGCGCGGGAAACAATCAAGCTCGCTCGAGTATGGGGTGCATTTTACTCTCAATATCGACTCCATGCACGGCGAACGCCTTATTATGCGATCAAATGTCCGACTCCGATCCGAATATATGTAGTTACCTGGTTATTGAACAGGTATTAATTACGTACGTTTCATCCTCCTAGCGATTTCCCGGTTGTACCCCAAAGGAGACCGGAGTCCGCTTTGATACCTAATCCCAAGATTTGGCGTAGGCACTAGTTTTACGTAAGCGACTGACATCTTTTACCTTCCAACCCAGAGGAAAACTAGACCTTATTGGGATTAGAGCGGTTTCCTCACGATGTTTTCCTTCACAGAAAAGCTAACGGTAAATATTCCGTATATGAATTCCGAAAAACTCATTGGTACGAGCCGGGATTCGAATCCACGACAGCCATATGTCTGAACCACTAGGCTACCGTAGCTTGTTACGTAAGTAATAGGTATAACGTAATGTAAAACAGGAAAAAAAAAAAGAAAAAGTTCGGCCAGTTCTCTGGTCAACTCGAAATAAATTTGTATAGGTTGTATCGTCAACGGGAAATCAGCGCCTATTTAATGCCGTCGTAATACGTACATATTTTATATGATATGATTGACAGCTATCACTAGCATAGCTCGTGCGTGGCAACAAGTCAATCTAGTGTGCAAGCTTTATCGAGTAGGTAGAGTTGCGGTCGTGACCGTATTAAAAATTCGTCTGTGGCCTGTCTAGACGCGGTCCGCTTACAATGTGACGTGATACCGCAAATATCTAGCTGTGTGCGTTATCCACATACAACACATACGTAATTAGTAACGCTTTATGTGCCTAACACAGCAACTTTTTCCTGTACAACAATTCAGAATCGCGGCTGATTCAGACCGAGGTGATGATTTAATAATTGTTGGTAATGGTGGCGGTTGTCGAATAAAGTCTTCATAATATTTGTATATTTTATGTCCAGGGCTAAACAACCATAACTTATTGCTTAATTGAGTATCTCTTAAAACTGTTAAACGTAGTTCGCATTAATAAAATGACTATGTGATTACTTTGGTTGGGATTAATGATCCTTTCCGTTATTATACTCGTAGTAAGTAATTGCTGTGAGCCAAGTTATATGTTATTTGTAATGTGTGTCACATACAGTTATTGATTAAAATTAAATTGAGTGTTCGCAGACTTATCAAATATTTCCAAAACTAGGATTGAAGTAATAACTCTAACTATAGGACATAAATTAAATTACTAGATAAAAAGATAAGTCTGAACTGGTAAAGAAAAATATTATTTATTTTTGAAATGCCAAGTGTGTGAGCGAATATATGTAGAAACAAAAAAAAACTAAGTTTTATATTAGGGTAACTTTTACTTATGCGACTGTGTGTATTCTCATTGGAAAATAAATGAGCTGCTTATACTCGTAAGACTAGGTACTCCACTTTACCATATAGGTACATAATTTAGCGCATGATATATAACTATGTAACTATACAATATGTGGACAGCTTTATAGCTATAACAGAAAGAGTTGCCCTGCTGAATCTCAATATTCATGGCTACAACCTAAGTATTATTCAAACCTATATAATGCACCCACAGAGTCAGCAAAAGAAGAATAAATTATGTCATTTTACGAAGATGTGGATCGAGCTATGGAGTCAGCATATAAAAATCCAATTGTAATGGGAGATTTTAATGCGAAAATTGGTCAACCATTGGCAGAAGAGTACATGAATTACAAAAAAAAATGGATATGGAGAAAGAAACAAGCGCGGGCAGATGCTAATACATTTTGCCTTTAAAAATAAGCTTTCAATCATCAATACTTACTTCAGGAAAAAATTAAGCCGTCGATGGACAGGGCGCTCACCCGATGGTAAATACAAAAATGAAATTGATTATGTACTGTCTAGCCAACCAAGACTATTTCAGAACATAGAAACTTTAAATCTAAACTTTTCAACTGATCATAAAATGGTCAGAGCAACAATAGCCTTAAAAAACCTAAAGAAGAACCGTACCAAATTTACTAATAATCAAACCACAAGCCTTAAAACGGAAGAAGAAATAGTAGCTTATAAAGAAAACCTCGAATTTCACACACCACGAATATCAGAGTGCCAATTATGGGAAGTACAGACCTATTATGACAAATTACTGCATGCTATCAAACGCTAAAGCAAAAGTTAAAGCAATGCAATGCAAAAGTTAGGTTAGGTACTATATTAATGTTACGTGGTGGAGGGAAACTGGGTTTTCTGCCGACAAACTGCTATGCAGTTTGGCAGATATTAATGATAGTTCCTAAATGTTATGTTGTTAAGTTAAATAAATAAAAAAAAAATAAAAAAAAACACAGCTCGACTGCAGAACATAAAATCCTGTCCGAGCGAACTATGACATTAGTTCAAAGAAGACAAGAGTTACAAAGAACTCCAGGTAAATCACTATCTGAAAAAAATGAACTTAGTGCCTTGTATAAATTAATAAGCAGGTACATAAGAATGACTACAAGAACCACAGAGTAAAAACTATAGAGAACTATCTTAGTGAAGGCAAGGGCCTCAAAAAGGCTTACAAGAAACTACAAAACCACAAAACTGGGATTGAAGGACTAAATAAATCAGAAAAAACAACATACAACCGCAGGGATATTATTAATATTGCCACAGATTTTTACAGAAACCTATACTCTGATGTACAACAGAGAGGAAACCACTTTGCTGAAGATGGTAATAAGTGTCAAAATCCTCAAAATGTGGTAGATCCAATCACTGAAATAGAAATTATGCAAGCAATAAAGAAACTGAAACCAGAAAAGAGCCCGGGCCTTGATAATATAACAAATGAAGCGATAAAGTTTGGATGTGAAATACTAGGGCGATTCTCCGAGCCGGCTCGATTTGCTTGACTTCGGTGAACGTATTTTTTTTTCACTTTTTCGATTGGTGACCTCGGTATTCAAGAAAAGGCCTAAATTTAAAAAATATTGGTGGTAAAGGCCTTCATAGGAACCTTGTAGTTCATGGGATATTCGGGTTTTTGCGTACACTGAAATCAAACACACACACCGAAATCAATATTCATAAAATAGTATCACCGAAT
Organism: Epinotia ramella; assembly: GCA_947578815.1. NCBI lineage: Eukaryota > Metazoa > Arthropoda > Insecta > Lepidoptera > Tortricidae > Epinotia > Epinotia ramella. The sequence continues at coordinate 12,460,943 of OX388210.1, forward strand.
TCAAAAAAATGCTTACACCGAAATCAAATTTGAAATTAAACAATGTTTTTTGCTACAAAATAACCTTTATTTCCAATTGGTACACTTACAAAATATATGGTGTTAGCCTAACGACTCCAGAATAACCAAGAGCGCATTGCCGACCCTTTAGTAATAGGAAGATTCGTTGTGTCGACACCTACAAACAAATTAAATACCCTTATTCTCAAAACAGCTTACCATAGGAAGTTCAAGTGACCTTACACTCAGCACCAGGATCATAATCAAACCTACATACATAGTAAGCCGTGGGACATATCCTAGTTATATTATATATGCGAAAGTTTGGATGTTTGTTACTCGATCACGCTTAAACGGCTCAAGATAGTTTATAGCCTGGTACAGTCAAGGTTAATAACATACGTACATTAATAAGGACATAAATATCTGTACAGGACTCTATTGTCAATGTCATAAAAGCGTGTACAGATTTATGTACGTATGTTACTGTACCCTTGACTGAACTAATCATTTAGCCAGCACTAAACTTTAATGAGAATTAGAGTTTTAAAACCACATAGTTAACAGATCCCTGAATTGACAAATGGTTTTACTAAACATTTTTTTTAGAACTACATATTTACCAATATCCTACACTACTTTTTAACAAAAAAAAATTACATTCCCACCTTACGTGTAAGACAAGTACCCAGTTTTTGTTAATTATTTTATTTTAACCGTTTTGTTGGCGTGATTGATTTACATACCCAAACCAATTTACACTTTTCCAGTAGTAATGGTCACTGAGCTAAGCCTCGGGCGGACAGACATACGGACATGCTGAAAATATAAGGGTGTTGACTACGGAACCCTAAAAAGCAATCATTTATACATAAAGATTGATTTCGGTCCTCATTTTATTGAATTCGGTGACCAAAAAGTACACCGAATCCGCGGAAATCAATGTCACCGAATTCAATATTGATCGATATTTGAAAATTACACAAAAAGTATAGATAGTACTTGGAAAGAGTTATTCAATACGAAATCACATACCTCTGAGGATTGCTTATTCACTTTTATAATAATTAAAACACAAACACTACACAATTTAATAGCTTCACCGAATTCAAAAAAACACGTAACCAAACTCACCGAACGACGAACAAACCTTTGTAGTAGCTGCCTATATGACATCAGCCGGCGTCCGCTCTCGTCGGCAAACGTGGTGCGACTAAAGCTACCGGCGTGTGCGTCGCGAGATTCCTACGCCATTTCTTTGTTATGATGCCGACGCGTTTTCTAAATGTCACTGAGTTTACGTGTTACCCCCGGATGCCGAAAAAATGCTTTTATTGAGTAAGTTTAATAGATAAATTATCGTAATATGGATTATATATGGGGGAAACTAATGTTGATTACGTGAACAGATGTAAAACATGTACTATAATTCCAATCTTGGGTTATGATTTTTTGTTTAAACCAACTTGGATAGTGGACGCTCCCACTGAACGTCAATTTGGGCGCTATTTTTTTTTTTCTTCAAACATATGTATATCTACAGAATATCTAAATAGCTGTCCAGGTATCAAAAAGCCTGAAGTATATGTGAGATTTTATTCAAAAATATCACGCACCTATTTGAAGAATTTTTGGCCCTGGACACTAAAAAATGCCACTCCGGAGAAATGCCCACTAGCGATACCACTCGCGTTTTTATTTAATTTAATACTCAAAACTACAAACACACCTTCACAGTGGTCGGAATCAAATATAATATTGCTCTATAAAAGGGTAATCCCAATGAGATAAGTAACTACAGGCCAATAAGTCCTACCAACCCTATACAAACTATTCTCCACCCTCTTAGACCGGAGACTAAGCAAAACGCTGGAAAAAACGCAGCCTATCGAGCAAGCGGGATTTAGAAAAGGTTTTGCAACCATTGACCATATATACACACTTTAGAATTAGTTATAGAAAAATATCAGGAAAAACAGATGCCACTTTATATAGCTTACATTGACTACCAGAAAGCCTTTGATACCATTTCCCATGAAAGCATCTTGGAGGCACTAAAAATCCAAGGAGTGGAAAACGTATACATACGAGTAATAATGAATATATACAGTAAAATAAAAGCATGAGCAAAGTGAAATTAGAATCAACTGGCTGTAGTTTCCCCATTAAAAGAGGGCTAAGACAAGGGGACCCACTCTCACCAAAAATATTTATTTCGGTACTGGCACTCGTGATTAGTAAATTGGATTGGAAAAAACATAGTTTATGCATTAAAAGTAAACGCCTGACCCATTTAAGATTTGATTTGAGAATATGTGAATGACTACATCTATCTCGGAAAGCAGATAAGTCTAGAAAACAACAATAATGAGCTAGAGATAGACCGAAGGACAAGAAACACATGGAAAAAGTTCTGGAGTTTCAAAGAGATACTGAAGAGTGATATGCCAGTAGAATTAAAAAAGAAAATTATGGATACTTGCATTCACCCATGCCTGACGTGTGGGTGTCAGACATGGAAATTCACAAAATGTATAAAAAATAAAATAGTCACGTGTCAGAGGGCCATGGAACGTAGCATATTAAAAATAAGAAAAATACATAAGGTTCGACATTAAAAAATAAGAAGTATCACCAATACCATAGACGCGCTCAGCTATGCCCAAAAACTAAAGTTCAGATGGGCAGGACATGTAGCCAGACTTCAAGACAACAGGTGGACATACGAAGTTACTACATGGAATGGCCCTCCAGGCAAACGGCGCATAGGCAGACCAAATAAGATAGATAAGAAAGTCACATACCTCTTAGGTTTAGAGCATTATTACAGTGAAAAGTACAAAGTAGTCATTAACAATAAATATAATACTAAGAGTGTAAGAGAAAAAAAGATAGTACAGCCGAAAATGAAAAATTATTATGGCAAAAGAAGTTCAAAGTACCTGGTACCTAAAATATTCAATAAAATTAGTTTACTAAGAGAAAGTCCTAAATTAAGTAAATCTACGATAAAAACTAGACTAAAGGAATGTCTTCTCAACTTGTCATGATTGTATGTATGTATGTGTGTGTGTGTGTGTGTGTGTGTGTGTGTGTGTGTGTGTATGTGTGTGTATATGCGCGTGCATGTGTGATGACTCCAGAAGCCATTCTCGATTCATCATATATGTATGTGTGTATATGTTTGCATATATATATGTATATATATAATTTCTTTGGTATGGGGCCCACGAAATTGTTAAATACCTAATTTATCTTATAAGATGAGTTTAATAGGCTAAGTAAGTTGTATTAAAATGTAGCGCGTCTCGCCATCAAACGTAACAGTTTGGCGAGAATATAAATGTATAGTATGTAAGTTTTCATTTGAATAAATAAATTAAAAAAAAAAAAAAAAAAAATACACAATGGGAGGAAGATATTAAAAAAATAGCTGGAACAAACTGGTTAGTAAGAGCGAGAGATAGAGAAAAATGGAAATCTTTGGAGGAGGCCTTTACCTGAGAGGGGTTCATGCTCAAGTACACTAATTATAAGAATAGATAAAGAGTATGTGATAAAATTAATATAAATGAAAATAGATTGTAAAGATGAAATAAGGCTTTTTTTATTTTTTTTTTATTTATATAACTGTACGCACGTAAAAAGTAACTCTGATGAAAACACTAATTTTCAACAACAACTTAGTACTTTATGGCTAAAATGAAATAAAGTTTGTCAGAATATTGTTTCTTTATAGTCGCGTTTTCGGAGACGACTGGAACGATTCGCTTTGTGGTAAGTACGGCCGTGAAATTCGGTCTAGTTAGTGGTATTTTTTTGGAAAAAGTGTTTTATCCTGTGCGGCAGAGCTCGGTCGCTCTAGGCTGCTGTTCCATTAAGTCTTCAGAAGGGGACGTCGATAAGTTAAAATATCCATTTGGTTCATTTATTATCAATTTTGAAAGACAGAGGCATGAAAGTTACAATTATAATAAAAGGTATGCGTTCATCATACACTCCAGTGCACCGGTAGACGGCTCATATGCCAACTATGTTTGTTGAAGACCTGAATTGGATTACGAGAGAATAGCGCTAATAGCCCATCGTTGAAAGTGGCAAATACAGATACGAGATCATAGTGCAGCGAGGGCCACAGAGAGAGCGACGACTTGCCGCGTCTAGAGAGTTTAAATTATCTCCAACTCGCAGTGCAGACGGGAAAATTTCATTACAACTACATTCTGTTCTGTAGTGTACATCAGAGCTCCAATACGAGTACCTACAGCCCGAGTGCATTTGCGAATAATTTTTACTGCGCACTCGGGACACCCTTAAACATTTGGTTAGCTTAAATATATCCTAATATTGAATGTACACTAAGTTTTATTAGGTACTAGCTGTACCTGCGACTTCGTTTGCATGGTAATGTGGTGGGAATCAATGCATTTATTCTCTTGCACATTGTTTCCTATAGCAGTTCTAAAATAACCTATCAAGTAAAACGTTGAACAAACATATTTTAGCTAAAATGCCGTTAAATTCGTCTTTATATGCCAGAGTGGAGCATATTTAAATCGGTAAGACAGGGACAATAGTAGATTACTGCAGAGGCCGTGAAGTAAGGGATTGCTGGACGAGATTGGGGTAGACGGCCGAGTCGTAGACGAGGCCGAATACAACGAGTCCAGCAATCCCTGTTCCGGCCGAGGATTGTATAGTACTTTTCTCAAACGATGTGAGGAAATATTAAAATTAAAATAAATACTAGGTAATCAATTAAATAATAGGTAATTTGCGCCTTTTTTATTTTAAACATGCCATTTGAACAAGCCGTTCGAGCACCATGTTTAACCGCACAATTAAAGTATAGTACCATAGATTATTTTTATTTTTTTTATGAAGCAAGTATGCTTACAGTGTCTAGTGGTGGTTGGCAGTATGTAAATTTTCCTTTGTCAGTTTAATATTAGTAAGCAAATTTAAAAAGTTAGAGTAGCGGACAATAATGGTTTTACTTAGGGTTTTCATACATTACTTCTTGGCGTAAGGCCAAGAAGTAATGTAGGGAGCCATAAACAAGAAACTTCACGTCTTCATTTCGTGATATTAACGCGTACATTTCCGAGCATGTTTGAGAAAAACACATTTTATTTATCAAAGGAATTTTAAGTTTTATGAATAAGAGGATTAAAGTTTAGTATATGTTTGTGGCAATAGATTCAACAGGTAGGACATAGGCTGCAGCATTAAAGTTTATATTGAGCTTCTTCTCTACATATTTTTAACATTGTTTTCTATTAAACTAGCTTCTACCCCCGACTTCGGCCGCGTGGAGCTCTTTTAATATCGTAGCTCCTTACAAACTTTCGCCCCCTTAGACGATGATTCCCGGAATAAAAATATTATTTACTCGTATGTTAATCCAGGATATACACTATATGTATACCAAAATTAATTTTAATCCGTTCAGCCGTTTTTGCGAGATGAGGTCCAAACTTTAGCATTCATACTCTTAGTAGGATTTGCAAAATTTCCATGGACACGACTCGCTTGACAGACTCACAACAGGCATTTTAAGTGAATGAGGTTTATTCATGATTTTCGCTACGGTGACAGAATTGTGCTGAAGTTTACCAACAAAGTGAAACTAATTGATAAAATATACAAATCAAAATCAAATCAAATCATTTATTTTTGCAAGAACATACACAGATGGTACAATAGTCATGTCGGAGGTATACCTACTTTCATGATATAATGAGTCACACAAATTCAATGAAAAAGAAACATTATTAATGCTTGAATTTTATAAATCTAGCGAGCACAATTTTGATACAATTTCAGTTTGATAGAGGTCGCTGATATTAGTTGTCAATTTGCGCCATCTATCGAGCTTAATTTTAGTCCAATTTCAGCTCGATAAATGCCGCTTATATTATGTTTTTGATTTTATTTAGACTAATAAAAGTAATATACCAAACAGTATTAAATGTGTTTTATTTAGGGGCTAAATGTACTACTTTAGCCTCGCTTACTAAGCCTAATATGACGCACGTTTTGAGCATGAGAAGTGAAAAAGTATTTTCCTGTATGTTGGTCAATTTCTGTCTCTATGTTGGCTGAATGTCAATTTAAAGGCGTGAAGTACGAAGTTATAATACCGCCTTAATACTGACGCGATTGATAATTAATGTTTATACTCGTAAATGGCCCGTTCTATACCGATTTATACCTTCTGTTTATTGTTGATACTTAAATATAAATACTGACAAACCAGTATCGTGACAAATACTCAGCGTGTGCAGCGTTGCAGAAATGAATATGGACTTTTATGCTGAACGCGTGAACAGCGCGATGCCATATGCCATTAAAAAAAAGACCGGGTTGCACTCCGGGAGTGCCGGCAGAAGTGAAAACTCAATAACATTATAACAGTTTTTCGATCAGGTCACGTGACATCTTACGGTGTCGCCCTAAAAATGAATTTGACGCAAATTTATAAACAATTATCAATTATTTAGGCGGACGGCCCGCGGGCGCGTTGGGTGCGACGGGCCCAACGCGCCGCCGCGGCGCAACGGTGCCGGGGTCCGGCGCGCCGACGGGCGGCGGCAAACACAATACCAATTTGTTTTTGCCATTGACAAATATTTTCAAAGCTTTATCTCTTTAGGAATAACGTCTAAATTCGAACTATTCGAATTTGCAAGAACAGCAGATGGCGGTGCACGGTGGCGACCAAAATATCAATTTGTTTTCGCCGTCGGTAAATATTTTTCTAAGCTTTATCTCTTTAGGAATAACGCCCAAATTCGAACTAATCGAATTTTCTCAATAGCAAAACGGTGAAGGACGCGTTGGTATTATTACAAATTTATTTGCAGAATATGCTATTGCAAAAAGTGTTTAACGGCTTTATACTCTTACGAATAGCGTTCAGTTTTGAATGAAGTCGAATCGGCTAGCAGCAAAAAGTGACCTCCTTCACATCTGACGTCACAATACTCTGTCGCGTATTTAACAATTTTTCCCCATCCCAAAAAGTGCTCAGCGCCGCTAAAGAAGTTTTCACTTCAAAAACAGAAAGAGAAGATAGACTTTTGACGTGTGACGTTATTTTGTTGAAATTTGTTGATACATTTATTGAAATTACACCTTAATACGAATTTAGCGCATATGAGTTCCCATATTAGAATCGATTATTTTTGTATGCTATGTCTTTTAGTATGCGTTTTGTGAAGGTCTATTACACAAACCGGATCGAAATTATTATATTGGATAGTTAAGGCAAGCACGCCATTTTGCCGTCACTGAAACTTGACGTCGCAGTCGGATAAAAACTATACTAATCGGAAGCTAGAATAAAAAGGTACTTAAAAAAAAGTTTCATGTTTTTCCGTTCATGAGAAGCTGAGATAGAACAAGGTTTCTAAAGCTTCCGATATTAAATAATTGGTGCCAGTTAAGTAGTTCTAAATAAAAGGTACAGTTTTTGATTATCTCTATATCTACATATATGAACTGAACTTTTTACTCTATCAAATTGTTACTATATCGAATTACATGATACCGCATTGCATATATGTACAATGATACTCGTAATGTACCATTTAATTCAGTAAGTATCTGTCTGAAAACATAAAAGATACAACAACATATTAGGTAGGTACATAACATTTTCATGGTAGACTGAGTGACAAACAATGCGCCACGTCGACGCAGTAGCGGGATTGATCGGATATTCGCAAAATATATATCTGCGTCTTAATACCGTGTCACTATGTAATTTCCGGGCAAGTTGTATGGCTACAAATATTCAAGGAATGACTGAAAATATTAACTCGATAGCGATACCTATCTGATTGCGATTCACCAGTAAGCCGAGCGACTTAAGCCGAGGTGTGGGTATCTTAGACATTTGTATGCTACAAGCAGGACTTAAAGTAGGGTCGTGAAAACGCCATTGTATATCATTATATTCAGTGCACGACAACAGTAGCGTAAGCCGCACGGGGGCATGGCATGAGGGCCTGGGTCGCCTGTTTAATACTAATGTGCCACCCGGCTGTCAGTTGTGAACATCGCATACTCGTATTTACCATATCAACTTATGCCATTTAGATAGAACTAAATTTTGCAAGATATAATCATAACTGTTTTATTGATCATTCCTCGAATTATTCGATGGTTTTCCAGACTGCGAGTTACATACGTGTAAGAAAGAATAACTTTTAAAAATTATCTTAAGCACGTTACTCGTTAGCATTTCATGAAATCAGTATTAGACTCCTTAACTCTATCCATGACTAGTCGAATCGCTACTAGTAGGTATAGCCACGAGTATACGTAGCAACACTAGCAACCAAGTAAAATAATATTGTTCCAAATTAAAAGAATAGCAACGCAAGAAGTCGCTCTTCGCGATGCATATAATGCGCAAAACAAAAATGGTAAAACCAGACTTTAATATGACTTTTGGGCCGTCTGGAGTCTAGACGCGTCATTCATACGCGTCTATCTGCGGGCCGATCTTCAACCGACAAAAAATAATAATTTTAAAAGAGCGTCAGAAAAACGTAGTCACCAATTAGGAGCAGCGAATTGGCCGGTAGCAGGCCAGAACTAGTGCCGGGCAGCTCAATGTTGTTGTGGGGTGAAAATGTGGCGTCACATCACATGGACCTCATTTACTTAATTGAATTTGTGCCATCGGTTGAAAATAATGAGAATTTAAGTACATTGTCCCGTTTCATAAATCTTAATAAAAAAACCTGTTGTGTAAGTGTAATGTGGCGTTAGGATCTGACGACATTTCTAGGAGTTAGCCGAATTGTTAGAACTCGTTACATTGTTGGATTTTTGCTACCTCAACTTCTTGCTGTCACCATCACTTTCACAAATAATTACATAGAGTTATCTGCGTTAGTTATAGTAATTTTTAGGGTTCCGTAGTCGACTAAGAAAGTAGGAACCCTTATCGATCGCTTTGTCTGTCCGTCCGTCCGCGGATAATCTCAGTAACAGTTAGCACTAGAAAACTGAAATTTGGTACTAATATGTATATCAATCACGCCGACAAAGTGGTAAAATAAAAAGTGTTTATTTTATTTTATTTGGGTACCTCCCCTATACGTAACGTGGGGAGTGTTTTTTTTTTCAGTTCAACCCTAAGGTGTGATATATTGTTGGATAGCTATTTAAAAATGAATAGGGGTTTGCTAAAATCATTTTTTGATAATGTTAATATTTTCGGAGATAATCGCTCCAGAAGTAAAAAAAAATGTGTCCCCCCCTCTAACTTTTGAACCATATGTTTTAAAAATATGAAAAAAATCTCAAAAGTAGAACTTTATAAAAACTTTCTAGGAAAATTATTTTGAACTTGATAGGTTGAATAGTTTTTGAAAAAAATTACAAAAACTACGGAACCCTACACTGAGCGTGGCCCGACACGCTCTTGGCCGGTTTTTTTAGCTAATTTGGTATTTCTTATTCATCATCATCATCATCATCATATCAGCCGAAAGACGTCCACTGCTGGACATAGGCCTCTCCCAGATCGAAATATGTACCTACTAAAAATAATGTCTCGTGTAATTGTACATACTTATACCTATTTTATGTGCAATTCATTATCAGACTATAAATAGCTTGATCAATTAATAATCGATTGTGGCTGGGTTAGGGTTTTGTGTTTTTCGTTTTATTCACACTCACACCAACATACCCGGCACACACACACACACACAAACATGCACGCGCGCACACACATCAATATATACTTATATAAAATATTGTAATCACTACTTAAAACATAATATATAAGCAAATCCGCAAGTCAGTATCAGTTAGGGAGACCTGTCATTGACTCGACAATAGGCATGATGCCTCATGTTCAAATTGATAACGTAGTGATGCTAAATGAATAGTAAACCTTCAAATTATGGTAATAAAATAAATTAAAAGCTACCAACAGAATCCTTACGCTTTTCTAGAAACAAAATTGTATGACAACTATGTACTTAAACGCAGTATTTCGCGACCGAAACAACAATTTACCTGATTTTCCATACTATGATTAGTACATATATACAAATGTGACGTCATACTTGTATAGACACACAGTATGAAGCGTTTTGCGCTGCCGCCATCGAGGTCAATCCCTGTTTCAAATTTGTAGGTATTTATGTTCTTTAATTGTAGTTGCTCCCATACAAACATTTGTTCCTCTCCAAAAACTGGTTCGAATGACGTCACAAAAAAATCTTAGTCATCATCCCTATTGTATTCTACCTGTAAGCCTATTATTATGAGAAGGCGTGTAATGTATCACTGTTGATTGTGACAAAGTGTCCCAGACCCACGCAACGATCCATCGATCGAAAATTGACTAAGATATAGGACAGCTCTCGATAAAACGCAGTAACATTTTTGTTTTCAAATGTACGGATGTTTGTACAGTACGTACTTATTAATGTACGTACCTCAAGCTTTGACAATTTTAAATCACTTATTGATTTCAACTCAAAAATCTTGTCCCACCCATCACTAGCTAGGTCTGTGAGCTATTATGGAAGTCATTGTAACGACTGGTTCCCGCAGGTAGTCTGCAACCCAGAACTCGCTCGCCTCGCAGCGCTATCGTGGTAATTATCTTACTTTACAATACCCTTGCTTTCAGACAGTAGCACTACTGCCTACTGCCTAGGTATATGCAGTTATTCGTACAAGGTGTTTGTCGAAGTAGCGGGTTTCCATCAAACTGTAACCAAATAATTAGCTTGGTTTCTATTGTACCCGAATGAGGAAAAGTTTGTGTCGAAATAACTCGCTGCTTAAAAATCTTCCACTTGTATCGATATTAGCATTTAGCGTTCTATCGAGTATCTACCTATGTAAAGTTACATATTATCCAGTTGGGTTTAATATTTAAACATATTTTTTGGCATTGTAACCAGCGGACCCGGGTAATTGTTTAACTTTTAAAACGGACGTCTGTGACATTAAGGTGTTCGTTTCAAACGTCATCCGATGACAGTTATGAAGCGTATGGACGACGGCTTCCATAGTTACGCAATTAATGTGCAGATTTGGCGCCTTATGTGGGTGCGTAACGATGCCTATAATTTTTTTTGATATAATATTAGTCGCAATAATGCTCATTTGATATAAGTATTGAGTCATAATACAACACTTAATATATTTACATATGGTATAATTATCATTTTATATAATGATCATTTGATGTAATAACATTGAATATAACATACTTTAAGTCTTATGCATATTTCCTATAACGTCCTAAAAAATATCATATGTACAGTTAGTATAATAGTTTTTGATAGACACATACCAAGGCAGTCGGTGTAGGTACGACGACGAGCGAAGCGAGGAGGAGTGTTAGATAGAACCACGACGCTACAGCGCGAGTGCCGAGCGAGCGAAGCGAGCGTGCCGCGGCAGCGGCCGGCAAAGCGCCAGAACCGAACATTTATTTACCGCCGAATACTGATACTATATGAGTAGGTACAATTTGCAAAGCGTAATGTTTGCTATACTTTATTTACTTTATTGGCGTTACCAAGTTGTTGTAATAGAAACAATATATTATACTAGGCACTTTGACAGTTATGTAACATGAGAATTATATACCATATTACGGTTATAACAAATAAGTGTTAAACCAAATGATAGTTTTACAAAATAAACATATATATTTTGAGATTATACCAAACGTTTATTATATAAAATTAGGCATTATATACTTTAAAATTATATCAAATGTTATTATATTGAATGAAATTATATCAAATGTTATTATATTGAATGAAATTATATCATTTATTTTTATACCCATCATTTTACACATCTAAGTCTAAATGGTTGAGCTACCATTCCTCGGGCCGTGTAGGTAGGCACCGACTTTTTCCCGTTCTTCTCAAAAGTCAAATGTCGAGTGTATCGAGTCGAGGTCGTATATGTACACACTTAGTGTCTGACAGGTGATAGCTATGTAGGGTTGGTCGGTCGCAGCGGCCGCTGCACCTTGTGGTGGAACAGGTCGCGAGGGTGGAGGGGCGCGGGGCGGGCGCTGGACGCGGGCGCATCGACCTCGCGTCTCCACCGCCGGCGCGAGCGCAGCGCAAAAAACCGCCTAACCCCAATTTCGGTAGCCGTCTGGCTCGATCTCTCCCGTCGCTGTCTGATCGCTGCGCCGATGTTATGAGTATATAACATCACGCGTGCGCACCAGCGACCCGACGCTCAATGGAGCGGCTAGTCCCGTCGTGCATATAACTATCGTGTGTGACGGACGGTCGCCCTAAACTATAAGTAGGCATCTGGCCCACTTTATAATCAACGGGCACACAAACACCTGTCGTATAACGGGAGGTTGATACAGACAAAAAGCGTTTGGTCGTACCTACTTGATGATACATTATCGCAGAGCTACAGCGCTGAATGGAAATTCGACTCTTCAATCTTGTTTATTTTTCAGGAAACAACAGATATTTCAGAAGTACACGCACGATTATGTAACCAAACATAATTATTACCGAAATCCCACGTAGGTATCTAGTTAATTAATGTGTTGTTAGTGTTATTGTAATAGTATAGAATTATTTAAAGTATAGAAAATGTATAGTAAGTATAGAATTATACTTAATTTTTTATTTATGGCTGGGAGTCCATCAAAGACTCAGTTTTTTGCATAAAGCGTTTGGTCGTACCTACTTGATGATACATTATCGCAGAGCTACAGCGCTGAATGGAAATTCGACTCTTCAATCTTGTTTATTTTTCAGGAAACAACAGATATTTCAGATGTACACGCACGATTATGTAACCAAACATAATTATTACCGAAATCCCACGTAGGTATCTAGTTAATTAATGTGTTGTTAGTGTTATTGTAATAGTATAGAATTATTTAAAGTATAGAAAATTTATAGTAAGTATAGAATTATACTTAATTTTTTATTTATGGCTGGGAGTCCATCAAAGACTTAGTTTTTTGCATAAAGCGTTTGGTCGTACCTACTTGATGATACATTATCGCAGAGCTACAGCGCTGAATGGAAATTCGACTCTTCAATCTTGTTTATTTTTCAGGAAACAACAGATATTTCAGAAGTACATGCACGATTATGTAACCAAACATAATTATTACCGAAATCCCACGTAGGTATCTAGTTAATTAATGTGTTGTTAGTGTTATTGTAATAGTATAGAATTATTTAAAGTATAGAAAATGTATAGTAAGTATAGAATTATATTTAATTTTTTATTTATGGCTGGGAGTCCATCAAAGACTTAGTTTTTTGCATAAAGCGTTTGGTCGTACCTACTTGATGATACATTATCGCAGAGCTACAGCGCTGAATGGAAATTCGACTCTTCAATCTTGTTTATTTTTCAGGAAACAACAGATATTTCAGAAGTACACGCACGATTATGTAACCAAACATAATTATTACCGAAATCCCATGTAGGTATCTAGTTAATTAATGTGTTGTTAGTGTTAATGTAATAGTATAGAATTATGTAATAGTATAGAAAATGTAGTAAGTATAGAATGATACTTAATTTTTTATTTATGGCTGGGAGTCCATCAAAGACTTAGTTTTTCGCATTTCAATTTGCTTCACGAGCTCGCTTACACGCTCGAGAAATACATTAGTATCTAATTGAGATCCCTGATTAAAAACACACGCTCGCATATTTTTGACATTGAGGTTAATGGCTTGCATTTCGGCTGAAAATAATAGATGTAGGTAGAAAGGCGTCCTTACAGTCTCTTGCTGAAACACTGGAGACTACGAGCTAGTATGGATCTGTGGCCTCACATCCTGACAATAATGAATTAGATATAGATAAAATATTTGCACGCTCGCTACGCGCTACGTAGCTTTACATTTCTTGATAATCTAGTCTAGTAGAGTCTGGCGCGTGTAGGAACCAATTTAGTAAGCATTTGGTCGTTCCTCTACCTAATGTTAAACATACAAGCTAGCAGCCTTGAACTCATGATGAACTGACCGACGAGACGCTCGCTTTTGAACCTCACAAAATGTACCTATACTCGTAATTTGTTAGCCGATTGTCCATTGTGTGGTGCATGGTCGGCTAGACGCTAGACGCGCCGCGTACCGCCGCTCTGTTTAATCAGGTGACATTACATACACCTTGTTTGAATAATACGCTGATTACGTAATCACACAGACAGGTTGACAGGTGCGTGTGCAACAGAAAGGACAAACCCATACGTAGTCTGACTACTCATTCGACCCAATATAACTATGTTGCAGACGTTTTGGCACTATTACATAGAGCATCGTTGACGCGTGAACGATGTCGTGTATTAAACGTAACTTTATCATTCTAGAATAGGTACCCAGTTTATACCTACCACTTGTTACTTTTGATAACAAAAAATATCTCCTATCAGTCTCAGAATCTATAAATGTTTTTTACATGCGTCGTGTTACATTACATTAACTGGGATGACATTGTCTCTTGAATTTGTATACACGTAATGATGTATTGTGATGATCTTTCGTAAATTTTGAATCCGTGCAATGTCTCGGGTAATTTACATGCAGGCTATTTATGACAAGGTATGTCGTTAGGAAGATTTCACTACATCTCAGTGGTGGCGCGTGGCGGAGCGACAAGCAAATTTCCATCGGCTTACCTCAATTTTTTTTATACATATACCTACTTTAGAGCCTTATCACACTTGCGATTTGCAAGCGTATTTTGTATGAAGGCGTTGACGCAGCGTGTACGCCGCGACTGATAATTGTATAGAAAATACGCTCGCAAATCGCAAGTGTGATAAGGCTCTTAAGCTCTTTCATAACTATGCTTGCTCCGGGTTGCCCATCGATTTTTTTTTACGCGCCGCCACTATACATCTTTTATTGTATATGTATCTATTTTAACTTAAAGTCCAAAAAGAACATTTTTAAAATCCAATACTCTCACTTACCATATTGATTATTACTACTGAACGCGTAATGAGGTGTATCACGATCGTAATTTAAAGTGACGAATACCTACATCGATAGGTATGTGATAGCCTACTAGACTCGACAACAGATATCGATTGGTGATACCACCTGTTATCAATATTGCTTTAATAAGCAGGTGCGTAGATAGGTACGTAGGTAATGTGTGTACTGTCTACGGCGAAGGTTGCAAACGTGGACACACCTACTGAGTACACGAATTCACGCATCCATTCAGTCGCCCACAATTTATGGGAAAAATGCCTATTCATAAAATGTATTTAATCGCTTCAGCACGTCTAGCATGGGACGGCCGCGACATACTCTCGATTTTTATCGCACTATACCTCTTGTTCTAAGTGTTCTAATAAGAGAGAGACGGATAGTGCGAGAAAAATCGAGAGAGCTCGCGCGCCGTCGCGTGCTAGCCGCGCAGGTCAGCGAACGAAAAAACCATAGAATGCGAGCTCCTTACAAATTTCTACCCAAACACGTGCCTAAAACCCGGTATGCGCATGTTCGAACTAAACGGCTGGCATCGTTTTGACACCCCGCCCCCCCAACCCCGCATAATGGCAATGGCACCCATTCTGTGGGGCCATTTTGCGGCGCTACTTAGACTTCTATGGTTTTCTCGTTCGCTGCTTCAGGTGATTTGAGTTGTATAGAGAGTGCCGGTTATCGGTCTTTTTGTTTATATCCAGAACTAGCATAATTAAGTAATAAAAGCAAAGCTTCTTTGTAAACTTTAACGATGGGCGGAAGTCGATGACCGATTCTTGATTGTATCGCCGTTGCCATGGAACCACGCAATAGTTGCGAGTATGTACATAGGAAAAGCGGAATTTGCTGAAACCACTAAGTAGATATGAAATTGTGAAAATTGACATATTAAATGTAATAGTTGTACATTTATGCTCTTTAAATAATATCTTGCTAGTGTGTAATGTCACGAATAATGTAGGTAGCACTTCTAATAAATTCTCGAGACCGTTGCATTTTGACACAGCATATATGCGCTTATCGGGTATGAGCTTATCTTCAATTACTCAGTATGTACTATAGCTTCAGTAAACGCAGAGAAACGAGAGCTAAAAACTAAAACAAGACTTACGTTTTATTTAACGCCATGGCCATAGGGATCCTACTATAGTACCTATATTGTGCCACAAGTACGGTAATAGATTCTTCGATCACATTTCCGAGGAAAAACAGTGATTATAAATAAAAATAATAATAATCGCTATAAAAAATACAAATTGTCAATTGTCCATTTTGTTGAACGTTACGTAATGTGCATAAGGGAAAGCCAACAAAGCCACGATTTAAAATCACTTTTAAAAATATTTTACATAGACACTAAAATAGCACCTTTAATTTTTTTATAATTTCAGTTAAGCATGTTTTATAAGTGTTTAGATGTTAAAATTTATTTATAAATAGGTTTTCAAACATGGTATTTGAGTTAAAACCTCCTTGATTTATAACTGACGATTTAAGAAAGAAAATATACAATTTAAGAAAAAACTGCGGCGTAATTTAGCCTATTGTAGCTCTTCATATGAAGCCCTTTACGAGCAAGCGGGATGAAAATATTATAAGCACAATAACATATAGTTATATATAGGTACGTATAGTATAGTAGGAGTTAAAATGTATACGTACGAAGAAGTATTCATATTACGTTTATGAATAGGCTACCAATGTATGTTCCGGTAATATAATTGACTTGGTACAAAGACAGGAGTGTAAATATGATTATAGTTTTGACTAGAACAGTCTCATTTTAAGTTTCTAACTAACTGCGGGTTGTAGGAGCATGTTTAATTGCCTGCCTAGCCGACAATTACGCGGCGCGCCAGACGTGATAACTTGCTGTCTATCGGACGACCACACTCCCGCAAGAACAATGCCATATGTGCGTGGACCAGTTATTGTCATTTGCGACGTTATTCTCCGAGTTACTAAGCAAATATGAGGTGTTAGGTGTGTAAACGTTGATGCTTGTTTGCTTTTTCTTTATCGTATATTAGTCACGGTCACGGCGCAGTGATCTTTTACTTTTCAACAACCGATTGGAGAACGGTAGCAGAACGAAGCAGGCTGTCACAAATCCAAGTTTTTTTTTTAAATTAAGCATATTTACTTGCGTCTTAGGGAGAGCTAAGTCGTCAGGAAAGCTCAGAGGCATGCTTAGATTGCTTAGTGTATATGTGTTCTTAGCTTAGGTATAGGTACAGTACTGTTACTACTTTTGTATAGTATAGTACAGTTGTCTTGTAGGTATATACACTTGTTTCTATTTGTTCTCCAATAAAGAATCAGAAATTAAACTGTCTAAGTGCGTTGGAAATCCCAATTATTAGTTAGTGTTCATCTTCACCAGCATTACGGGGACGAAACACTTGCAACTTATTTCATGTAAATTCTGTTCCATGAAAATTCTAGTAAACTTAAAGAAATTACCTTAAAATATAATTAGGTTTGTGTGCTCTACTAAACCAACTCCCATCTCTAATGTAAACTCGTTACGGGATGATTTCCGGGACAAAAAAGTATTCTAGGTACCTATGTTTTAATCCTAGTTAGGTAATAAACCATATTTTATAACATTTCAGCGTGATTGACTATAGCAAACGTACAAACTTTCACATTTCTGTAGTAGAATTCTTATCTAGGAGGATATCACATTGATCGAATGTTAAGTGAATATTCAAGTATCTACTTATAAATTAACTAATTACATACGCTTACTTTTGCCGCTGTCTTCTAAAGTTCCGAGGGGCACACCGAAATTATCGCGAATAACTAACTATTAACTTAGGAGTCTTAGTACTAAGTTACCTGGAAATCTTCTTTTATGACGTTATCATTGGACTTTTGAAACCATATTGGCATTCAAATAATTATTATGAAAAATTGTTTAATTTTTACTAAAATTCTGTTTAAGTGTTTAAAGTCTGCAATGATCGAGAGCTTGCACGGAAAAATCACTGAGTCAATATTTTTTTCAAAACTATTACAAGGGTTATTTCAAAATTTTGCCTGGGCAAGATTTTTTTTGATGATTTTTACTTCAATGCTATTTAATCTAATCCAGACCAACGGCAATATCTCGCTAGCTCCTCAGTATTTCCAAACCTAGCTCTATCTTCTATAGGTCGACTAAAAACATTGGTAACTCCTGAATACATCTTGGTAGTGGAAAAAAAAATTGCATAATCTACATGTGGTATACCACGACATTTCGTTATTTATAAGTATTCGAATGACTCTAAAAATAACATTATATAAAATAATATGGTGTTTAAAAGCTAGTTCCCTAATGTTTTATACGAAGAAGAGATGCGACTTGTGATGATTTTTGCTTTGCTGACAAACTCTACAAAAGTCTTGGTGAGAAACGTCATAAGCCATTAATAATACATTTTTCCCCTCACTGCTCCGGAAAGCCGTCTTTTATCCTTTAAAACCAGTGGGCAAAAACGCATTTTATCCACTAGTGCACGGGGAAAGTAATTTGACCTTGGAGCGTGTTTAAGTAGCTTTTGACAGATAACAAAACGTAAAACGCTCATAATACAAAATTTTCACAGATGATGTATTTCTGTTGGCGCTATGACAACAAATACTAAACACAGAATTAAATATATTATAATATTATTTAAGAACTTTTAAAAAATTGCTTATTGCCTTCATCAGGCGCTGGGTCTCAAAATGTATGGGAAAACTAAAATCCGACTCGCACTTGACCAAAATTCTACTTGATATTACTTACGTTATTATTACTGTTAAAAAAATAACAAAATATTATTATGTAAATAAATTAAACTTGTTTTGCATGTTGCACTGAGGTGAAATGTTTTTTGTATCTTAGTTGCAAATTAAGAAACTATTACTATTCGCCTGAAATATCACGTTATCCGGGACTGATTGTGGTTTGAACTTTGTAATACGGCAGAAAAGCACGAAAATTTGCCATAATTTCCGTATCAACCTAGCCTTGAATCATTGTCATAATAAAATGTTTTATGTTAGGCAAAAGTGATCATATCATCATAATGGATAGGTACTTAAAAATAAAAAAATATCATAATTAGGCTACATCTTCGATCGGTTGTTTTCTATTCCCGATCATTTCAGTGGGCCCCTCGTAGCATTTATCTACCTACTTATTTACCTATTGAGGTTAGTAGCCGACAAATTCGCCAATACTTTGGGGAGTGCCGGATATGGGCATAGGGCATGTACATTTTCTATATTATGAAAATAAGCTATATGAAGCAAGTAATCGTGCTGGTAGGTATTTGTGAAGTACCTAACTATCAGTAAAAAACAAAATAAACAATTTCATGGACGTGTCCGCGGGTGGAAAATCTAGCTTATTATTTTTTTTATTTATTTCAAAAAAACATCTCAGCGGTAAGTATATATTTCAAGATCGCCAAACTGAGGGCAGTTTGTCGGCGAATGTGCGCTTTTTTCTTAACTTTAAACAGAGTTGTGTTATACCTAACTACCTATTTACTACTAAATGATCTATTTTAATGACATGAACTTAGTGTACCATCGATAGCAAACTCAACCGTTCAGTGTGTTGCCGCTAGTAATTGTCGTACGTGCAAGTACAAAATATTAATATTAATATTTTTATATAGATACTACTACTTTTATATACCTATTTTTATATCTAAATTGATCTTATCTTATACGTAGGTGGGTACCAAGAACACGTACCGAGCACTCGCAACATAGTAGTGCACCGCTAGGTATATTGCAGTATTACCGTTTAAAAAGATAAACCGGTGATCGAAACAGTGCATGGCTGGGCGGCGGCGCGGTGCGCGGGGCCGTCTAGACGCTACGTCACGCGGCCTCGCTATACCGCGGTAAACAACAGTGTGCACTGACCGAATATGGCATCCAGCTCGCCAAGGCGGTCACCCTGCGTACAGATCCCATGGGACAGAGGCCAACGTGATTACTATCACCATATCTACATTACATTTGGTATAGATCAAGACTTACTATAATCTCACGTACTTATACGCCAATAGAATTTGCCGAAGATTTTTTATGAGGAATACCAAATCGCTTATTTTTGATTCGTCGTAATGAGTACCAACGTACCATTTTTTTAGCTGCCACTGCTGACAGCTGTCTGTGACAGAAATATAGATGCTATGCGTGATACTTTTAACAATCGTTCCGTTGTTCTATTGAGGTAGGTGTAAAATCATACAACATATTGGCGTGATGTGAAAACAATTCCCAGTGCAGATTTTTGTTGTTTATTTATTACTCACTAGCTTTCGTCCGCGACTTAGGCTGCGTGGTTAAAAACTATCCTGTATTTTAATCAAAGCCATAAACTATCTTCATGTAATTCTAATTTCATTCAAATCGATTGAACCGTTTAAGCGTGATTGAGTCACAAACATCCAAACATCTAAACATCCAAACTTTCGCATTTATAATATTATACTAGCTGATGCCCGCGGCTTCGCCCGCGTGGTTATAGGAAAATGTAACATATTGAATTTTCCCGTGGGAATTAGACGTTTTCCCGCTGGAAAAAGTAGCCTATGTCACTCTCCAGCTTCTAAACTATCTCCATACAAAACATCACATCAATACGACTTTCCGTTGCGACGTGAAAGAAGGACAAACAAACACACACACTATCGCATTTATATTAGTAAGGATGGGATAGTACCTAGGACCTAGGATCTACCTGTGCTAAAAGCTCTTGTAGAAGAGCGAATGATTGTACCAGCAGTAGATCACTTCTTTAACTTACTATAGTGGGTCTGAGAGATGTACAACTCGCGAACCTGTCTTTTTTCTTTTCTTGTTTTTTTTTTAATAAAAAAAACTTAATGGCTAACGGACCAGCTCCCAAAATTTCACCAGTATCGGTTGAGAAATGTGACCTGTAGAGGAGAACAGCGGACAGAGACAGACCACCGAACAAACGATTAACGGCCTAAACTGGAGCATAGAACTTCGCTTCGCTCGCTCGTTCGAAAAGAAGACATTGGTTTATTGGATGTGCTAATTTACAATGGCACAACCTTGTTTTCTATGCGTGTGTCATCTCAAATTCTACGTACTCTTCAATTGAAAGGCCAGAAGTTAAATTTAATATGGTAAGTCTATTTATGACTTACCTACCATATTTAATATCCTTATGCGCCACAAACATGGTTTTGATAGGATTGTGTCTGCTCAAGATAACAAAGATAAGATATCTACAAACGCTAAGAATCGACCGCTGACGTCATTGGAACGCATGACCAGATGGAGTTTTCGGAATGCTGAATGTTAGTTTTATAATTCAGTTTGGCGGATGTGAGCTGGGGAAGCCCTGCTGCCGGCGGACGCATGCCGCTTATCTACCGCAGACTTTCCTGGTATTATATTATGGGGGTCACGCTCATATGCATATATCCACCAACATTAACACTTGTCCACTCGTGAAGGTAGTTACACGCATAAATTGAAAAATGGAAGTGTGGTGGTGGAATTATTTGGTGGTGGAACGCTCAGTGTAGGGGTTCCGTAGATTTCGTACAGAAATTATTTTGTAATTTTTTTCAAAAACTATTCAACCTATTAAGTTTAAAATAATTTTCCCAGAAAGTTTTAATAAAGTTCTACTTTTGAGATTTTTTCATATTTTTAAAACTTATGGTTCAAAAGTTAGAGGGGCGGGGAAACATTTTTTTTTACTTCTGGAGCGATTATCTCCGAAAATATGAGCATTATCAAAAATGAGTTTAGCAAACCCCTATTAATTTTTAAATACCTATCCAACAATATATCACACCACGTTGTGTAGGGTTGAAATAAAAAAAAAAAACACCCCACGTTACGTATAGGGGCGGTACCCTAATAAAATAAAATAAATCACTATTCATTTTACCACTTTGTCGGCGTGATTGATAACATATTAGTACCAAATTTCAGCTTTCTAGTGCTAACGGTTACTGAGACAGCGGACGGACGGACAGACAAAGCGAAACTATAAGGGTTCCTAGCGACTACGGAACCCTAAAAATGCTCCAATCATATTTTGGAACCATATACAACGTGTTAATAAAATAACGCAAAACCTGAAAACGGTTTGTTCAGAATCGAGCATAGAATGCGAAAAAATAAAAAAAAATTTTTTGACAAGATTTATTTTTTACATTTGTATGGAGTGTTGGCCGACTGAGGCGACCTGCTCCATACAAATGTAAAAAAAAAATCGCGTCAAAAAATTATTTTTTTATTTTTTTCGCATTCTACTCTCGATTCTGAACAAACTGTTTTCAGGTTTTGAGTTATTTTATTAACACGTTGTATATCGTTCAGCGACACGCACGCGAGTCGGCAACAATGCGTCCCCACTCTTAAGAATAATGTCTAAATAAGTACTTTGACCCAGACACTATGTAATCATGCTTTATACTAGGCCACGAACGCGGACTCTATACAAATGATTTCAGGGTTCCTGCAGCGTAAAGACTTTCAATATTACGACTACGTTGCTCCAAGGTATTTTTGAACCAACTCAGCACTATTCATTACAAATGTCTTTTACCAACAAGTTTTCGGCAAAGTTATGTTTAGAATAAATGTATTATAATATGCTGACTGACTATTACTATTACTTATAGCAGATCAAATGTGATATGGCAAAATGTTGGAACCCACAATCTTCTTTAGGCTATTGAGCCCGGGTTCTAGGTTGTAGGTTCTAAATTATGATGCTCGTGTTAGTCATCGACGCTCGTCTAGGTCGACACTGTTTATTAAGAACATGGGCATCATTTGGATGTTTCGCAATTACTAATATTAGTGCGCGTGTAGTACCGTCGGCGACGAGACCGGGAATACCAGGATGAATGGGCCAATAAACACACATCGAATAGTTTGTCCGTTTCCTGAAGTGCTGCGTATTTTGGATATCTTTTATTCATGATTTAGCCATTATAGTTAGTTCTGAATACATATGTATAGTTTCGCTTATTAACTCTTTGAACGAACATCAAGTTGCCTTAACTATATATAATACTAGCTGTTGCCCGCGACTTCTTCCCCGTAGAACTTGTTATTCGTCTTATAAAAATTATTGATGAAGCTTAATTATCGCAAACAAACTTTTACCATATTAAAGGATGATTTCCGAGATAAAAACTATCCTATATCCTTCCAAGGGTCTCAAATTATCTCTACGCCAAATCTCATCTAAATCCGTGCTAATAAATCTAAATTGAAGTCCGCTTTACATAAGTATATATACTATATATTCATACGTTACAATTTTTTTTTTAATGTATAAGGGTTTTTTTATGTATACTAAGTTACATTACTGGATTTTTTTGCCTAAAATCACGTTATACCCTTCTTTTCGCGTCTGTGAGCATCGCAGTTCTAACCTAACCTACATTTCTAGTAGCTGTTCGGTTCTAAAAGGGCCTTAGTTCTAACTTAACCTAACCTACTTTTCTGCTAGCAGTTGGATTATGTACTATGTTGTATAATACTCGTATGTATGTATGACCGAAGAACACCCTTACTTCAAAAATTACTTGTTCCCCATACATACTTTCAACCCCTTTTAACCTCCAACCTTAGAGGAAGAATAAAAAAAACGCTGTAATTTGTTTTCTAGTCCTTAACCGAAGTGACAGTTCCCTTACTTTAAAATTGTCTTGTTCCCCGTATAAACTTCCAACTCCTTTTAGCCCCTATAGGCGATGAACGTCTTTTAACCCCGGATTTTTTTTTTTAACGCGGAATTTATTTTTTAGTCTTCTAAGACTAAACAAAGACAAGTCTAAAACCGAAGTTACAAATCTCTCACTTAAAAAGTTTCTTGCTCTTCATATGGACTTTAAACCACCTTCTAACCCCCTTAAGGGATGGATTTCAAAAAACACTGAAGTTAGTTACAAGTTAAAAAAAAACAGTGTAAACCAAAGTTACAAATCTCTTACTTTAAATTTTTTTTGCTCTCCATATAAACTTTGAACCCCCTTTTAACCCTCTTAGGGGTAGAGAATTTTCAAAAACGCTGTAAGTACTTTCTTTTGTATTTTAATAAGTAATCTTTCTACATAGTTTCAAGTCTCTACCTCAAAAAACTATTCCCCATAATAAACCTTGCACCCCTTTTTACCCCCTTAGGTGAGGAATTTTCTAAAACACCGAAAGCATTTTTTTGTTTTCTAATGAGTAATCTTTCTACAAAGTTTCAAGTCTCTAGCTCAAAAAAAAGTGTTCCCCATACGAACCTTGCACCCCCTTTTGACCCCCTTACAGGCGTAGAATTTTCCAAAACGCTGAAAGCACTTTATTTGTATTTTAAAAGTAATGTTTCCACAAAATGTTGTCTAACTCAAAAAAAAAGTTTCCCTTATACAAACTTTGCAACCCTATTTAACCCCCTTAGGCCCTTAGGGATGGAATTTCCAAAAATCCCCTCATATCCCTTGCCTACGTAATAAAAGGAAGTTCTGGTGTAAATTTCAAGTTTGTAGTTTCAGTAGTTACGGCTGTGCGTTGATGATCCTGTCAGGAAGTCTTCTTTTATATACATATATACGAGGGCTGATTGGAAAGTTCGCGACCTGACCATTTAAAAAAAAACTTTTAGTTTTTTTTCTGACGCCATTTTGAACTGTCATTATTTAGTAGTCGTCCCGCGAAATTTTAATTGGAAAACATTATTTAAAATAGAAGTTACGTTTGATTTAAAATTACGTGTATACGGATTTTTCATAATGGACAGTTTGGAGCATCGTATCTTCATAAAAAAGGATTGAGTTCGAAACAAATTTACGAAGATATGCAGTGTACATTGGGGCAATCCTGTCCATCATATACCATGATAAAAAAGTGGGCAGCTGAATTCAAGCGGGGACGAGTCAGTATCGCAGATGACCCTCGTCCTGGGAGGCCAACCACTGCAACCAATCCACATAATGTGGCAATTATATGCGAAATGATAATGAAAGACCGACGATTAAAGGTAAGAGAAATAGCTGACATCGTAGGCATCTCCTATGAAAGAACCCAAAACATTATAGTCAACGGATTAGGTTTTTCGAAGGTGTCGGCGAGATGGGTTCCAAAGCTCCTTTCAGTGGAACAAAAAATCACTCGTCTAACAATTTCACGCGACTGTCTAGACCTGTATGAAGCTGATCCTCAAGACTTTTTGGACAGATATGTTACTATGGATGAGACATGGGTCCATCACTACACGCCCGAGACTAAACAGCAATCGAAGCAGTGGGTTCGTGCTGGATCTCCGCCTCCCAAAAAGGCAAAGGCCATTTTGTCGGCGAATAAAGTCATGGCATCAGTCTTCTGGGACGCAAAGGGAGTAATATTGGTTGACTATCTCCAGAAAGGTAACACTATAAATTCGGACTATTATTGCGAACTTTTACGCCGATTACGAGAGGTTCTGAAAGTAAAAAGACCTGGATTATTGACAAAAAAAGTTATCTTTCACCAGGACAATGCACGTGTGCACACGTCACTAAAATCGATGGCAGAAATTCGTAACTGTGGGTTTGAATTATTGCCCCACCCGCCTTATTCGCCCGATTTGGCACCGTCGGAGATTCACCTATTTCCAAATTTAAAAAAACACATGGGCGGTAAGAAATTTTCGACCAACGACGAGGTCCAAGCTGAAGTGGACACATATTTTGAAGGCCTGGAGGAAAGTTTCTTCAAAAGTGGTGTAACGGCTTTGGAATCCAGATGGATCAAGTGCAAAGATCTCGGCGGGGACTACGTAGAGAAATAAAAATATTTAAAAAAATCTTTGGATTTGATTTCATACTTAGGCCGTGAACTTTCCAATCACCCCTCGTATATATATATATATATATATATATATATATATATAGGTAGATGACTACTTTACACTTTTACTTATTCTACCTAGCCTAGGGAGTTTTTGACAATAATTTGACGTAAGTTCAATTACGCACTCTTGCAAGAAATCTGGTGACATTATGTTTTTAACGAAAAGGTTAAACAGCCTACCACTAGTAGGTAAGAGTTGTCTACCTGTCGGATTTAATCATACATAAATTACCGTGACTCAACAATTGTATTGATCCCTATTGCAGCGGAATCATCTTGCTATGTTATCATTTATCGCTGACAGCCACGAGTTGGTCGCGTGCAATGCAGCGGCATTAACCATGCGAGATAGTGAAAACAGACTCTTTTTTAGTGCTCGCAACTGAATGAAAGTATTTTAGTTCAGTTCATTGATCACAGTTGCAGCGGTGTCGGGAAACGCTATGGTCAGACGGAATTCTCTGTCGCGTGTTGCACACTTAATGTGATGTAAATTCAATGAACAATTTCAGTTTCAAATCGTTGAGCCTGGTTGAGCTGTGGACATTAAACGATGCGGCTTCTGTTCGTGCCACTAGACAAGGAATTTACGAACTAACTGAATATTGATATATTGTGTATACTTAGATACCTGCATATTAGTTTCTAGGTCCTTTCACATTTAATCATAAATTTTTATTATTTTTGATGTTATATTGGTAGTTACAGTAATATTCAGCTAATATTTCATTTTTTATCTATAGGTACGGTAAGAAAATTATGGTGAAATTACAAAAAATTAGGTTTTTCAATATTAGCTCAAAGTAGGTATAATTATATATGTACAAAGTATATACAAAAGTAACAAAAATCTGTCAGAAATCGTGTCACTTTCATCAGACGAAGACGGCTCTGTCGATATTTCATCAGACACCATTTCATCTGTATGAGGCTCCATGGGAAGCAGCATCTCGAGAGTTTCTGTTGCGAATGGCTTTGTCTTTTTACGCGGTGTTGGTCTCATACCTGTTATTAGAGGATTCGAAGTCACGAGTAATTATCTGTTAAGTACATCCCTATTGCATGAAACCCTCGAAAACTTTCGGCAAACTCATTTTCAATAAAGTCCAGTTTACTTTTTAAATTTGGCAATTTCGTTTGCTGCATCAACTTGAATAACTTAGATCGAGTTATTAATTTAACATTAGATGGCCCTAGAAACAATAAAAAATCAAAATTACCAAAAAATAACAAATTCATACAATCATACATTTTGACCATATAACGTTTGGATGCCTAATTTTCCATTTCCCGGAGTGTTTCCGTGGAAAATCAAAGCTAAATCGTAAACTAGAATAAATGAAGTATGTGCTAGTGTGCTACATGTCCTATTTCTGCCGGGACACCTCGGGAACTACAACTAAATGTTTCCGATAAGTCAAAATACAAGCAAAACGAGAACGTTAAAAGGGTGTACTTTTGAATGACTACAATATCGTCATAACATAATCAATCCTATTAAAAACATATACAAACGAAACATTCTTACCTGCCATCATAACATTTAAGGTAACTTATTATATATTATACTTACCGCAAAACATACAAATTCACAATTATAAGTCACCCCGATTTGATATGTGCCGTTTGGGAAAATAAGTGCACTTCAAATATTTAATATTGCATCCAGCTATACGAGCATAGTTTAGCGATAAGGTCGAATACATTGACAGATTATAGTGCGTCTATAAGTAGACTTTCTGAACCTACCTCATTATTCTACACACAATCAGTTTTTAAAAATTGCCTTTTGGCCGCCCAGATCAGTAATATACCATTCTGTGGGGCGGTTCACTCTGCGATTTCGTCGTGTCGCTACAAGTGCATCGGCCGGCCGTCTTTAGACGGTCGCGCGCTGCTACGGAGGGCACACGTTCGCGCTTTGCATCGTAATGCGCCTCGCAAATATGCCTAAACCAAAAATAGCTCAAACATACCTCCAAGAGGATGTCAACCGTATTTATCAATGGAGTATTGCAAATGGCCTTCTTTTCCACCCTGAGAAGTGCTCTGTAATGTCTTTTACCCGTACTCGTAGTCCCATAACAATAAATTACCTGCTTGGAGCGGAATCTTTAAAACGCGTTGACTCCATCAAAGACTTAGGAGTTACATTTGATGCACGTCTTGATTTTCATGAGCATATGAAAACCCTAGCTACTGACTGCTACCGGAGATTGGGTTTTGTTATCCGGATTGCTCGCGAATTTGATAACACCGTAGCCATTAGGATTGCTTACACCGCATTAGTTAGGAGCAAACTGGAGGCAGCGTGTATTGTATGGAACCCCCACGAAGTTACCTACGCCTTGCTTCTGGAGAAGATCCAAAAAGCGTTTCTGCGTTTTTTGTATAAAAAAAACTATGGATACTATCCTTTCCTTTACCCGACGAAGTTTTTGCTTGGCACTCTAGGATTCAATTCTTTAGAAGTGAGGCGTAACTATGCACTCGTGACTGGGGCATGCCGAATATTACGTGGGGATTCGGATTGTCCCCAGCTGGTCTCTCAACTGGTTCGACTTCTCGTGCCTTCTGTGTCTCAATTGAATTTTAATTTTAGACCACGTAATCGCGACTTGCTAGCAGTCCCTAAAGCGCGCACTGTGGCGCATAGGAAATCACCATTACTTCGTGCTTTGCAGTATCTGAACGCGCTTCTCAAGTCAACACCTGACTGCGATGTTTTTGCAAGTAGTTGGAAGATGATATGTGATGAGTGTAAGAAGTTATGTGAGGCGATGGATGATCGTCCATCTTCAGTGAAGTATTGATATAGTTTATTTTTTAAATATGTATATGCAATTATTAGTTTTCATTGTTAAATATAATTATTGTACTTATGCATTTCACAGTGCCTTGGTGTCTCACTGTCATACTGTGTAATCTGTTTGGAATAAATAAATAAATAAAAAATAAATAAATAAATACTGTATCGCAGCGGGTTGAAAGAATAACGATAAAAATTCGGAACATTTGTTCGCTGCCGTCGGGATGGTCGGA
Organism: Epinotia ramella; assembly: GCA_947578815.1. Lineage (NCBI taxonomy): Eukaryota > Metazoa > Arthropoda > Insecta > Lepidoptera > Tortricidae > Epinotia > Epinotia ramella. The sequence continues at coordinate 12,489,850 of OX388210.1, forward strand.
GATGGTTACCGAAAGGTAAGCAAATGTGTGATCCTGTACTGTTGGTATTGCAGGTACATACCTACTCGATACTAATATATCTTATATACCCAAGGTAGCTAGGTGAATCACTAACTACTCAAAGAAGAAGGGCGGAACGTTTCTATGTTCTTAACATACTTACCAAGATGTATTCTTATTCAAATGTATTCTTTTATATTGGTATTGGTAGGTGGTGGCTGTTTTCAACTCTTCTTGAAAATTTCCTGCTACCCAAAGGTTGTCTGCAAGAGATCGCTCTAAAGCGATAAGACCGCCTGTTGTTACCTTTATTTATTGACTATACTTTTGTAACATGTTTTTCTTATGTTGTGGTGCAATAAAGAATATATTATTATTATTATTATGTATGTTTTTTCCATATCTCAGGACCATGGGGTCCCGGACTTTTGGAAGGCATGCGTGGGGCCGAAGCCAACAGCGCAGAGGCCCTTTAAAACAAATATAATATGAAGCGAGGGATACACATGGCAGATACCATCTCCGAGCGCACAACGTGATACACCCGGTGATGGTCCCCGCCAGGTGCAAAGACTATTGCAGTGCAACACTGTGCTGCGATGGAAATTAAGGTCATGGGTTATTGGGTTGAATGGTGGGTGGTCTGGACAATGGGTTATGGGAGGAGACTAGCGGACACCTGCCGTGACAATAAGTCTCAAAGTTGTGAAAAGGCAAGCGGTGACTCGCCAACTCGTTAAGTGGGCCCCACAAACAGTCGCACGCACAGTGCGACAATGGAGCAACACGTCTGAGCGGCTGCGAGGTTGTCGAGAGGTGAGTCTGCGGTGCGCCAGATCCCGGTAATCCGTTCAAGGGCCGCATTGTACACTTCCAACCTGGAGCATAGGTTCTGCTCTTGCGACTCCACTCTGGCCGGCCGGTTAAGGCAAGCACAGAGGCGAGGGCCAGATCACTCGGGCCCTCTGGAGGTTAGGGGTCCGCGGTGTCGCCACTCACCGTCAGCTCGCCACAAGCTGCCCCCGCGGGCTTATTATTATTATTACTCATTTACGTAACCTATCTAATTAATCGCGAAGCAAACTTTATAGGTAAAGACTTCAGATGAACATTAAAGTTTATTTTTGCATAGGTACCCGTAGATTTTGTTTGAATTAAAACATAACACATTGTTCACGCTCAATCTAAATGAATGAAGAGCAGCATGAAGAGCCATAATTGTAAAAAATTGCATAGTATCTACTAGCCACGCGAATAATTTAATAAGGTTGAGCTGGCGGCAACCCTAGCTCTAAGGCTCCGCCTCCAAAAGAGCGCGTTGCATGCGATAGAAAGAGATGACCACATTTAGGCACGTTTGGCGTACCTAAACAGGGAATTTGTTAACATTAATGTCCTCGCAAACTTTTAACAATATAAGTTGGATTTCATATATTAAGTTTGTCTATTTAAATCAAGGAATTGCTACAAAACGATAATAAGTCTCTAATCTATAATCACAATTACGCCATCGAATTCCACAAGAAAATTGCGCAAGAAAAGGCTTTAGATACTTTTTGTAACATGTCACGGTTCCTTGCCTTCAGGTAATGTACGCAGTAAATTTGTAGCAGTTGTAATAAATTGTTGCACAATCAGGGAACAAACGAGGTGCGCGTCGTTAATGTGACGCGCTCAATTTAACCGCCACAGCGTTGCTTGACAAGCCAGAGACTTTGTCTAGACGGACGGTAACTAGGTACCCACTCACTTTAGTAACGCCTGGGCACACTTAACCCTTAATTTGGCAGAGATACATACATTAATAAAATTGCTTTTTTTTGTTGAAAACTGTTTTTGTGGGTCATAAGCAGCGCCGAAAAAAGTATGAAAAAAATCACGTGCTTTCAGTTTTTCAGGAAAATTATGTTCGCTGTACCGAACACTGCCAATGAACCGGATACCAAAGGGGTGAAATAATTTTGTAAAAAAAATATTGAAAAACATGCAATTTTATTAAATAAATAAATACATAAATTAATTAATTAATAAGAATGAATAAAAAGAGGATTATTATAATTTTTCAGTATGAAAAGATAAGAAACAATTTCTGGGATTCTACTCAGTCACAAAACACATTCGTAAATCACATTTTATGCAGAATACTGCTGTAGTATTTTTCATGCAAAGACAGCATCGTCTTCGTTGAAGGGAAGTGCCCAACTTCATCATATCACACAGAATTAACTGGTCTTGGTTTGGTGGTATTTTTCACTTCATGGCATTCAATTTCGTCTCGTTTGACCGATCGGTTGGCTTCAAGGAGCTCGTGATATAGCTCGAGACGGAATTGTTTTAAGGGGACTGCTCCTGAAGAAGCGTTTTTGTGACGACCTAAAAGTGATTCTTCCGAACTTTTTATAGTTTTGTCAATTATATCTGAAAGTTTTTCTTTTATCGGATTAACATTTTCTTTGACATTGTACTTATTCACTGCGTAGTTGGTAATGTTCGTCACCCCGAACATGCACGAGACTTACTATTTCACCGCGATCATGGCTGTGTTCGGCACATCGAACATCACACTGTAAGTGTCACTGTCACTGAATTATGGCATATACTAAACTAAAAACTCTTTAGTTGGGTTTATTACCTCCTTAATAATAGACGAATGTAATTTTTATGAATGTAATACCAGAAAAAACAGATATAATGTCATAAATACCTTGACAATACTCCGTGTTTGCCGTCTCGGCGCCATTTATCGTACACAACTGACAAATGAATGTTGCCACAGTTATGATTTTATTTTCTACCGTATAATAGAAAACAATGCTACTATTTTAGTTGAAAATTTAATATAAAAATATAAAAATGTGTCCTTTAGATTTTTTTGATATGTGTGTTCGCTACACCGAACACTGTCAAATTAAGGGTTAAACATAGAAACTAAAGTAGTTAAATAATAGAGAGATTTTAATGCTGTCACTTTACAATGAGATGTGCTCAATTTAACTCTTGTACGAAGACGTGTAGACCATCATGTAGTCTTCTACCACCTGTAACCTGGCATTTTGTGAAGAGAGCCACAGAAGCCATACCTGATAAGGTCATACAGACAGACTAGTTTAATTGATTTGGTAGCAGTAATTAAGAAGTATGCAGCCAGGATTATGTGTAATGCCTTAGCAAACGTTTACAACTGGAGCGTTCATGTTTAACCATTGATTAGATTCCACGATATTCATTACGATGCGTAAATTTTCCGTCTGACTACCATAACTCGGGAGAAGCAATGAATAGAAGGTAATAAATAACGACCCTTGGGCCGCGTTTATGGACAATGGGGCTTTCGGCGGCGCGGACCCTGCGTCGAAAGTCGCCCAAACATAAACATATGGCGTTGCTTAGGAGTCAATATCTATGTGAGCATTTCCATAGTCGCTTCACAGCACGCGTCTTGCACCGCCGCACGCTTCGCTTGTAAATAACTAAGTCATTAAAGACCAACCAACCTAACAATGTATCTGGTTGTTAGGTAATTCAAACTAAAAACCCTTTTTTTATACGTCCAAAAATAGGATTGACGAAAAATTATCACATGTTCTCACAAAATTTCACGAGAATCGGTAGAGAAATGCGACCCGTAGAGGAAAACAGCCGGACAGCCCGCTGTCGGGCTGTTGTCCTCTACAGATGTCCGGCTGTCGGGCTGTTGTCCTCTACAGATGTCCGGCTGTCGGGCTGTTGTTTTTACAGATGTCCGACTGTCGGGCTGTTGTCCTCTACAGATGTCCGGCTGTCGGGCTGTTGTCCTCTACAGATGTCCGGCTGTCGGGCTGTTGTCCTCTACAGATGTCCGGCTGTCGGGCTGTTGTCCTCTACAGATGTCCGGCTGTCGGGCTGTTGTCCTCTACAGATGTCCGGCTGTCGGGCTGTTGTCCTCTACAGATGTCCGGCTGTCGGGCTGTTGTCCTCTACAGATGTCCAGCTGTCGGGCTGTTGTCCTATACAGATGTCCGGCTGTCGGGCTGTTGTCCTCTACAGATGTCCGCTGTCGGGCTGTTGGCCTCTACAGATGTCCGGCTGTCGGGCTGTTGTCCTCTACATATGTCCGGCTGTCGGGCTGTTGTCCTCTACAGATGGCCGCTGTCGGGCTGTTGTCCTCTACAGATGTCCGCTGTCGGGCTGTTGTCCTCTACAGATGTCCGGCTGTCGGGCTGTTGTCCTCTACAGATGTCCGGCTGTCGGGCTGTTGTCCTCTACAGATGTCCGCTGTCGGGCTGTACTCCTCTACAGATGTCTGGCTGTCGGGTTGTTGTCCTCTACAGATGTCCTGCTGTCGGGCTGTTGTCCTCTACAGATGTCCGCTGTCGGGCTGTTGTCCTCTACAGATGTCCGGCTGTCGGGCTGTTGTCCTCTACAGATGTCCGCTGTCGGGCTGTTCTCGTCTACAGATGTCCGGCTGTCGGGCTATTGTCCTCTACAGATGTCCGGCTGTCGGGCTGTTGTCCTCTACAGATGTCCGCTGTCGGGCTGTTGTCCTCTACAGATGTCCGCTGTCGGGCTGTTGTCCTCTATAGATGTCCGGCTGTCGGGCTGTTGTCCTCTACAGATGTCCGGCTGTCGGGCTGTTGTCCTCTACAGATGTCCGCTGTCGGGCTGTTGTCCTCTACAGATGTCCGGCTGTCGGGCTGTTGTCCTCTACAGATGTCCGGCTGTCGGGCTGTCGTCCTCTACAGATGTCCGGCTGTCGGGCTGTTGTCCTCTACAGATGTCCGCTGTCGGGCTGTTCTCGTCTACAGGTGTCCGGCTGTCGGGCTATTGTCCTCTACAGATGTCCGGCTGTCGGGCTGTTGTCCTCTACAGATGTCCGCTGTCGGGCTGTTGTCCTCTACAGATGTCCGCTGTCGGGCTGTTGTCCTCTACAGATGTCCGGCTGTCGGGTTGTTGTCCTCTACAGATGTCCGGCTGTCGGGCTGTTGTCCTCTACAGATGTCCGCTGTCGGGCTGTTGTCCTCTACAGATGTCCGGCTGTCGGGCTGTTGTCCTCTACAGATGTCCGGCTGTCGGGCTGTCGTCCTCTTCTCATGTCCGGCTGTCGGGCTGTTGTCCTCTACAGATGTCCGCTGTCGGGCTGTTCTCGTCTACAGATGTCCGGCTGTCGGGCTATTGTCCTCTACAGATGTCCGGCTGTCGGGCTGTTGTCCTCTACAGATGTCCGCTGTCGGGCTGTTGTCCTCTACAGATGTCCGCTGTCGGGCTGTTGTCCTCTACAGATGTCCGGCTGTCGGGCTGTTGTCCTCTACAGATGTCCGCTGTCGGGCTGTTGTCCTCTACAGATGACTGCTGTCGGGCTGTTGTCCTCTACAGATGTCCGGCTGTCGGGCTGTTGTCTTTTACAGATGTCCAGCTGTCGGGCTGTTGTCCTCTACAGATGACTGCTGTCGGACTGTTGTCCTCTACAGATGTCCGGCTGTCGGGCTGTTGTCCTCTACAGATGTCCGCTGTCGGGCTGTTGTCCTCTACAGATGTCCGGCTGTCGGGCTGTTGTCCTCTACAGATGTCCGCTGTCGGGCTGTTGTCCTCTACAGATGTCCGGCTGTCGGGCTGTCGTCCTCTTCTGATGTCCGGCTGTCGGGCTGTTGTCCTCTACAGATGTCCGGCTGTCGGGCTGTTGTCCTCTACAGATGTCCGCTGTCGGGCTGTTGTCCTCTACAGATGTCCGGCTGTCGGGCTGTTGTCCTCTACAGATGTCCGCTGTCGGGCTGTTGTCCTCTACAGATGTCCGGCTGTCGGGCTGTCGTCCTCTTCTGATGTCCGGCTGTCGGGCTGTTGTCCTCTACAGATGTCCGCTGTCGGGCTGTTCTCGTCTACAGATGTCCGGCTGTCGGGCTATTGTCCTCTACAGATGTCCGGCTGTCGGGCTGTTGTCCTCTACAGATGTCCGCTGTCGGGCTGTTGTCCTCTACAGATGTCCGCTGTCGGGCTGTTGTCCTCTACAGATGTCCGGCTGTCGGGCTGTTGTCCTCTACAGATGTCCGCTGTCGGGCTGTTGTCCTCTACAGATGACTGCTGTCGGGCTGTTGTCCTCTACAGATGTCCGGCTGTCGGGCTGTTGTCTTTTACAGATGTCCAGCTGTCGGGCTGTTGTCCTCTACAGATGACTGCTGTCGGACTGTTGTCCTCTACAGATGTCCGGCTGTCGGGCTGTTGTCCTCTACAGATGTCCGCAGTCGGGCTGTTGTCCTCTACAGATGTCCGCTGTCGGGCTGTTGTCCTTTACAGATGTCCGGCTGTCGGGCTGTTGTCCTCTACAGATGTCCAGCTGTCGGGCTGTTGTCCTCTACAGATGTCCGCTGTCGGGCTGTTGTCCTCTACAGATGTCCGCTGTCGGGCTGTTGTCCTCTACAGATGGCCGCTGTCGGGCTGTTGTCCTCTACAGATGTCCGCTGTCGGGCTGTTGTCCTCTACAGATGTCCGCTGTCGGGCTGTTGTCCTCTACAGATGACCAGATGGACATACGAAGGAATTTCGGCCCAAACTGAAACATAGAACTTCGTTCGCTTCGCTTGCTCGTTCAATTATTAGATAGCTTATATCTAATATCCTCACAGTTTAGTTTAGTTTTTTAAATCTCATTATATAAATTTCACATAAGTACAGTTATTTTATATTACTTTTCATATAGCAATCGTTTACAAAATTTCGCAATTTACTATTTGATTATACATAATAATGATGAAAAATAACAATATGGTCATACCTACATAGATACCTACAGGTAGGTACTATTCATTTCAATAACTTTAATAAATAAAATAAAAATTAATTTCGTAAAAAATAATAATGAATAATACAATTAGTAATTGCAATACCAGCGGTACCTACCTATCAATAACCTTAAAAGATTTAATAATATCAACTCTTAATACCTACTACTAATACCAAATAAATAAATAATCAAAACTAAATATGTCAAATAACAAAAATTGCATATTCACAATTAACTTATAGTCTATTTCTTAATTTCTATGAATTCTTTTACGGAGTAGAATGACTTCTTCAATAAGTGGTTTTTAAGTTTGCGTCTAAATGTTTCGTCGCAGCTCTCGGGCTTTATATCATCGGGCAGGTGCTCATAATACGTTGGTCCAATGATACGCGGATTTCTTTCGTGCAGAACTGTGCGACGCGGCACCGTCCGAGGCTTTCCCGTGCTGCGGAGGCACTTGCCCATAACTTCCACTCGCTTAAACTCAGCCAGTACGTCTAGCACAACTTGCTGACAAGTCGCTTCGCGCGCGACTGAGCGTCTCCTGTCTCACTCGCACCGTGCAAATTAGAAAGATGAGGGTATATCTTTCTCGACTCGCGTCGCGGCGCGGTGTCAGTTGTACTAGCCCCCCAGATGTCCCCGCAGATCGATCATTTCACGTGGAAACGTCACACTCCTTCTCATTGCGTACTGGTTTTATCATGGGCGTAGTCAAAGGGACCTCTTCATGGATTGGACGACCAATAACTTTCGGGTGTCTCGGTTTTCTTGCAAAGAGCTATTTCAGTTTGAAGTATTGTAATAAAGTAAATACCAAGTAAAAATTAATTTACTTGATGTTGGTAAAAATCCGACTAAGAGAAATACTTGTACGTTGTGTATCCGCTACAGTCCCCGCCCCCGCTGCCTCTCCGCTTCGCTGGTCTTCGAATTGAAGTACACGCATCGGCGCCTGAGAAAAATGTCTACCGCCTGCTGCCTACAACAGTGAATTATCAATAGAAATTATAGCACTACGAGCGATACCCGTGGTAACTATTCGTCAGTCAGGTCATTCACTGCCGCCTGCCTATTTGCTACATTGTTTATCGCTATAAATACTCACAGTATTGTGGCACAACCATTATTCTTGGCTCCCATTTCAACTAATACACTATTATGCGAGACATGTGCACATTTAACACTGCGTTAGGTTGTTTTGAGAACATTTCCTAGAAACTCGTTTAGTGGTTAATTATCTATTTAATTTTTTCTTTTGATCTCTGCAAACATCAGATTTACATAGCTCATGCATGATACAATGATATACTATGAATGCTTTTCAGACTTAGTATGCAGTAACAAATTCATTATACATACAGAACTAAAGGAGGAGACTGAGGAAAGCGGCACAATTGCATATGGCCTAAGGAGCCCCCCGACTAATACTTAGCCAACATTCCATTTTCATTACATTATCTATTAGTTGAGCGATAAAATAACAACTTAAGAATGTTGGTATATTTCAGCAGGTTGTTGTCTGGGCAAATGTTTGTGTACCTTATCGCAACACAAACATTTGCCCAGACAGTCAACCTAATAACCTGATGTTGTGTAATAGCTGTGCGCTATCAAGGTGTCATCATTACATTAGTACCTACTCGTAACGACAATGCAATGTTCATGGCTTTGTATTGTCTTGGAACATTTGTAAACATACTAATACCGACTAACCGTTTGAACGCCACATGTTTTAAATACAAACAGCAACACGTTTCACTGACCAATAAATTGTACTTATGCACTATCTCGTTGGAACAAGGTTTACTAATGTCCACCCAGAAAGTCAGTTAAGTATATACACAAGTGAAATATTTTTTGAAATCGGTACCGTGGTTCCGAAGATTACCCTTTACACACAAACCACAAACAAAATTACAAAGCTACAATCTCACAGACTTTTCCTCTTTATAATATTAGTATAGATCACATCTGTTTCATTTAAGATATTCGCGGTCTTCCTAATTTATTTCTTGATGCATTTGTTTTTTCAGTGTACCTATGCAGTATGCATAACGTAAGTTTTGTGTCCCACATCCCTATATTAATAATGGATTTTAGTGCATTTAAATGGTTTTATTTATTTTATGTGCGAAGGCTGCCTATAAATGCTGCATTTCTAGTAATTTAATAAATCCACTTCGCCCAGTAGTAAAACCAACCAATAAGTCTCGGGCCTGTCGACTGGTAATGAAATTACAATCACGTAAATGGTTATCTAGGTCTCGATACGAAAGTTAGGTATGCCGTCGTCTCGTCGGCATATTTTATGAAGATCCTAACTTCTATAAAAATAACCTCGTTCCTGAAACAGAATCTTCGATTGATGTGTCTCACACGCCTGACTCATATTTTATTACAAGACTATGATATTTAGATCCCATTTCATCAGCTCTTAAAGATCAAGTGTGCTAGGTCGGTAAAATGCTTAAAAGGGGTATTTCCTATTTGCGTAGGTATAGTCGAGTTCGAAAATATGTACACGGAGAAAGTGATTAAAAATATGTGAACGCGACTTTATTGTGAGATATTTTTGAACCTATGGGATGGAGCTTACATATTTATGAGCTCGACTGTACTATAATCATACCCTTTGCACTACTTTTTTTCATGGCACCACAATTCGGCATGTATAAGTATACCTAGGTAGCATGTTGTTTCCATGTGACCCCTATAGATAGTCTCTCCACATTTTATTGAAATCGTTAGAGCCGTTTCCGAGAACGTGATTACAAATCCTACTAAAATTATAAATGTGAAAGGTTGGATGGTTAGATGTATGGATGTTTGTTACTCAATCACGGCTCAACCGATTTGGATAAAAATTTGCACTAAGATAGTTTATAGCCTGGATTAAAATATAGAAGAGTTTTTATCTAGGACACACAAAGTCGCGTATACAAATATCGCTCGTTTAATAGTATAGGATATATGGTCCCTGCTGGGCGACCGAGGTCTGGTCGGGTGAAAACAGAGGAAATACGGAGAAAACGAATTTTCCCAGGTCGATTTTTCACCCCCGTAAACCCCTATACTTACTCCACATTTCATTGAAATCGTTAGAGCCGTTTTCGAGAACGTGACTACAAATATCTATGTATACAAATATCGATTGTTTAATAATATATTAAAGTATGTAATAATAACTCGTTTAATAGTATATAGGACTTCTACATTTTCATGTAAGGGCATGTAAAAACTGAGCGTTCCATTAACCATCTCAGCATCATCCTCACCCTCCTAGCGTTATTCCCGGTTGTGCCCTAAAGGAGCCCGGGGTCCGCTTTGGCAACTAATCCCATGATTTGGCATAGGCACTAGTTTTACGAAAGCGACTGCCATCTGACCTTCCTTTCCGTTAACAATCTCATCGTGGAATGATAATTTAACCGCAGCTACTGTCGATAGCCTGCGAGCATAATCAAGGGTACATAGTGAAAGTTAAACATATTTGATAAATTAAGGTAATATTCCATGAAAATGTTCCTTTTTGATTTATGACGAAGTTGAGTTCTCCGATCCAGTAATCAGGGTACTCAAAGGCGCCCTGAGGTGAATCAGGTCCAACTAGAAGTTCGCAGCAGGTGGCCCAATAGGGGTGTAGACTCGAAAATTATTATTACTTCAAAAGAAAGAAGGCAAAAAAATATGCCTAGTGACGAAAATCCCATTCAGATATCTCAAAGAATTACAAAGCTACAACCGTTTTAATATTGCTTGTTAGAGAGAGAAAAAGCAAACGGTGTGTGACGTCACATTATCCGAGGCTGCCGGGGGGCTGCGTCGACGGCGGCGCCGAACACGACGGGGCGCGGCACGTAGCCGTCTTCTAGTGACGTCACAATCTACAAGCGTCATATTTTTATATGAAGTTGCGTTTTGCGAAAAAGGGACAGAGTACCCCTTCTTAAAACTTTGGACACTTATAACTTCGTGATTATTTAACCTTGTGCGTTGATTTCTTTTCCATTTGACTACATTTTTAATCCTTTTTCGAGAAAATATGACATTATTTAGTATTTTATTTAATGTGTACATAGTAACTAAGCGTAATCGGCGGTGCATTAGCGCGTTCCGAATAACAGCCCTGTCGTCAGCAAAATAAGTTTATCAAAATCTAGATCACGAGGCGGTTCACACTGTGATTTCGTCGCGCCGCTACGAGTACTCGTACAGTCGCTAAAGCTTAGGGATAAGGTCCTAGAACCACCAAAAGTGACATGTTTATGATGTTTATGATGCTGACTGTACATGCCGGCCGGCCGTCTTTAGACGGTCTATTGGTTGCCGCGCGCTGCTACGGAGCGCATGCGTTCACGCTTTGCATCGTCATTCGCCTTGTAAATATGCTTAAACCAAAAATAGCTAAAACGTACGTATCGTAGCGGGTTGTAAGAATAACAACAAAAATTCGGAACATTCGTTTTTCTCGCTCCCATCGGGACGGTCGGAGAAGGTTACCGAAAGATAATGAAATGTGGCGTTCTGTACTGTTGGTATTGCAGGTACCTACTTGATACCTATTTAGCTCATATACTCAAGGTAGCTATGTAAATTACAAGAAAAAGGGCGGAAAGTTTCTATATTCTTAACATACGTACAAAGATTTAAACAGCTAAGATATTACAATTTATGATTATTTTATATAGGTACTTATTTTCGTAACCTATCAAATTCATCGCACGTTTGGCGTACCTAAACAGGGAATTACAGAGAGCCCTCTGTACGAAGTACTACTGTTACTTATTCTGTGTCACGGTCAGTACCTTTTTTAAATGAACTTATACTGTAAGTACACACTTACACAACACACACAACACAAATAAAACATTTGGTATACAATGATATGCATTTTTTTTACCCTATTCTTTTTTATCTCTATTCGTAGCTCTACGCCGTAGCCCGTAGCGGATATTTTCCGGTTTGTGGAAAAAAAATGTGTAGCATTTTGCCCCGATATCGCGTTATGCTATGTGCACAGTAAAAAAGTTATCGAAGCGAGAAAAATACATGGTGTTCATACTATTCCATAGCCCCTCAATCAAGGTTGAAAACATTTAAAGGGGAATTCAGAAAAGTGTTTGAAGTATTATTCTTTACATTTGAAATATAATAAAAATCGCAGTGTAAGGTTCCGTAGTTGCCCGTCTACCTTAGTGACATCGACACGCGCACTCCAACGAAATGGTTGCGTCGGCCGAATTTGTAGGAAAGTTGACCTTTCTAAGTACATTTTAAGTTGGTCGACTATTACTAGGTAACTAGTTATGGCTACTTAGCCGTGATAGTTTTCCTTTTAAATTAATTATATACATATGTTGTAACAGCCACGATTTTTTTCTGGCTTAGCTGGCGGATACCCATGCCGAATTACAGTTTTCTAGTAGTAATGGTTATTGAGCTAAGCCGAAGACGGACGGACGGACAGACGGAGATGGCGAAACTATAAGGGTTCCTTGTTGACTACAGAACCCTAAAAATTGGCACTCAATTAAATGCGAACTTTTCAGACGGACAAAAATAGGACAGTTTGTAGGGCTTGAAGGTGGATGAGAATGTCAGATTAATCTTTTATCGCATTTCAATTTGATTTTATTGTGTTTCGGTTATCGCTTGACGCGCCAAAGTTTTGTGAGACCCTGATACCTTTATGCACTAGCTATTAAATAAATATAGTCGGTGAGTTTCAGGTGTATCCTAATCTAATTTAGGAAAGTAGTTTAGTTGCTGAGTGGTGCGTGAGGCAGACTTGCGGCCAGTGGTGGTTGCCGCTGAGTCACGCGCCTGTCTACCATTGTTTGGCGCAGGCGGCGCTGGGAACTAGGCCCGCGCCCTCGCGCCGACCTTGTCTCGCTCGACACGGATTTATTGATGCGTCACCACGAGCCGCGCCAACTCGACAGCCACGGCTGGGCCGAGTCGCGTGCGAGTTACCTAATACACTTTTAAATGTCAATAGTTCTGTGTTTTTAAAGATATAATTTGATGAAAACATTTGTTTACCGATAGTTTTACATAATGCTAGGATAAGCCAAATTTAAGACGTAGAATATAATGACAAACTCTGATCAAAATATGTAAAATATACAAATATAAATTATTATATTTGTATATTTTACATATTGTAATACGGCCATAATAGTTTTAAATAGAAAGGATTCTTAGCGAATAGGGAGACATCCAGATTTGTAATCGTCACCTAAAAGTATACAGGAAATGTACTCGTATCTATACATTGTACCTACCCATTATCGGCGCTATCAAATTTACATTTAAATATGATTATATTTTCCTTGGTTTGTCTTTTTTGGCTACCTAAGTATATAATTTTATTTAGGTACCTTATAATTTAAAAACCCGTAATGAAACAATTAAATTGCAATAAAACTTCGAGGTCTGTACTTTCAAAACTCCAACGATATAAACGCAATAATATCGCCGTTAAAAACTTCTGCGTGCACATTGAACGGCGAACACCTTTAAGCACATCCAAACTGGCTTGCATAAACAAAAACTTGTTTGGAATTGAAGTTATAGTGCGGGGACACATGGTAGGCGCCAGACGTCTAGACGGTCGGTCGCGTCAGCCTGAAGGCTCTTCAGGAAGGCCGCCGAAATTCCGCCTCCCCCCGCCGCCATTCCGCCTCCCCCCGCCGCCGTCACGACCTGCGTCGATTACGTGACTCGGCAGTCGACGTGGACGCACTACCTATACACACGCGTAGGTACCTAGGTAGTCGCGGTGGTGTGCTGAGGAATTTGGCGCTACATGTTCGGTAGGTTTATGTGAATGAATTGGATATGCTCATAGGTTTTCGAAGTGTACCAATAAATTATTAAAATATTTTTAGTAACTCGGGATCAATTCGAGAAGAAAAATATAAAATTGGTTTTGTTTTTTTAATTTAATAAGCTCTCCTATCTATTTTTCTCATGCGTGACGCTGAGCGGTCTTTATAAATTAATCTAGTTTATGTTTAAAATGTCTAAAATTTATGAAATAAATATCGTTCTTACCCGCTTTTTAATATCTACTTATTAAGAAAGCTTATGCCGCAATATAATGAATTTGTTTCTACGAAAATTTCAAGATTACAAATACGTAAACTGCCAAAACATCTACAGTCGTTATTGGCGTTCTATGCCCGACTTTCAGTCCTTGTTGTTGAAAGGGTTAATAATATTCGAAAATGTGGGACACATTGTCTTGAGGGCAGCCGCGGTGTGAACCTACGGAATTAATTTACAAACAGTTCCCAAATCTTTAGCTACAGCACAAAGTAATGTTCGTGGAATCGCAGGTAATCTAAATGAAAAAATACTAAAAGGCGATTAAAACATTTTCATCACTAGCAAGTTTTTATTTTTGCTCAAATTAAAAGATTCTACAATCTTAATTTTGTACTAAGCACTAACGCGTTATTTTCCTTTAATTTAAATGTATTCTAGAATCTACTTATAATTCATTGAAAAATGTTATAAATAGTTTAATGTTTGGATGCTAAGATGTTGAAATGTTTGTTGCTCAAACATGTAAAAATTGTAGTTTAGTGTCGGATAAGGCACCAGATTTTTTTAATAACTGGGATAAAACCCTTACTTTTTATCACGAAAATAAACCTTTAAAAGATTGAATTGAGGATGAAGCCGCAGGCATAGCTAGTAGTTACAAGGGTGAGTACCCTGCACCAGCGGAGCGGCGAGCTAGGAAGAAGTCCACCTCGCAGCCTCCAGCCTCGATCAGGCATTCTCATCAGATCAGCCTAGATCTCAGATTCTTCCTCATACTGCTCTGATGAATACTCACCCTAAAACAAGACAAATCTTTGTTGTAAGCGGCTGGGAAAAATCTGAGTGGCCTAGCCGAAATCCAGGAGAAACCTTTGCGATCATCCACATTTTTTACCGACGTACACTGGAATACTCGTATTCTGTGTCGCGCTCCTGCTGGGGTGATTGCGCGAAGAAACCCTAATCTTAATTTGACAGAGAAGATCCCATCAAGAAAGAACTTGAAGAAGCTCGAAGACATTTAGATTGTGGTTCGGTTTCAGCTCGGGTTCGGTACCCGTGAGTTACTGCATCATGAAAATAAAATGAAAAAATGTTCATCATCATGGTTTTTTTTACCCATTTAGACGTTATTAGAAGTCAGCAATGATGGCTCAGCCTCTAACACGCCATACGCATATAACATCCAATATACACTTAATTAAAGTATTGGTGCGAGCAGAAACCTACAGGTACTTCAGTTACTTATATTATAATCAATCCCGAGCCGAGGAGCCAGCCGCCTTAAAATAAATGATTAAGCATTTTTGGCACGGGTCCTTAATTATTAACCAACCTAAAGCTACGGGTGCGGTGCGTAACGATCGATATAAAATTTTTGATATATTTTCACTGGATATAACGATTGAAGGATATAATGCACTTTTGATATAACAACATTTGATATATTCTCATGTAATATAATTATCAACAGATATAATGATCTTGTAATATAACAACTATTAATCTAACAGTCACAACGTATAACATACATGGGATATAACTTTGTTCGATATAAAACTCAGTTGGTATAATGTACTATTGGCATAATCTGGAATACTTACTTCTATTATTTCTTGCCTATTTTACTCTAAGGCAGGTTGGTGTACGACGACGAGTAACCACGACGTACGACACACAACAGTATAATAGCCACTGATAAACTGGTAACACATAATATATTTTCGTATAAGGATTATAATATAGAAAATTAGGTTAGGGCAAATTATTTGTAGGTTAGGTTAGGGTTAGCTTGTGTCCCTTAGAGCGGAAATAGGCACCCCGCGAAGCGGGGTGACGTCGGCCCGCTGGTGGTTAGGTTAAAATAATTAACGTGTGTGTGAAAAAGAAAATTATATCTTACAAAACATTATACCACTAATACTTATATCCAATATACATTATATCCATTCAACGTTATATCAACAATGTATTATACTATTTGAACATTATACGCCATGAAATTATACTGATTGTTGTTATACCAAAAGTTTATTATATCCCTTGAGTGATTATATCCAATGAAATTATATTAAATGTTGTTATATCCAGTGAAAATATATCAAAAGTTGTTATACCAATCATTATACACCCTAAAGCTACGATAGAACTGAATATTCATCAAGAGCCTTAATATTCATAACAAGCCAGGTGATTAACTAGTGATTTAAATTGTTAAGTTAAGTTTGGAAAACAAATATCTACATATTTGTTTTCCAAACTTAATCAAAGGCACCTTACTTGATTAAGGTAAGAGCAAATTAACCATGTTAGTCCTTTGAGACCAGAATAATAATGATGAGGCAGGGTGAAACTGAAGCGTCAATAATTTTGACTTTACTTATCTTAATCGAATTTAAACTTTCTTGACACATGTCTAAAATACATCGGGAGTTCATCCTGAATAAGAACTCTCGAAGAGTTCGTAACATGTCGCCTGTCGTAACCATTTAATACGTGAGTTTAACCGTGGATTTAGGTATAGGAGTAAGTATACTTTATTTATCTTTACTGGATATCTTTATCTTTATAGATAAGTACTTAATCAAAACTTTAGAACCGATGAAATCAATATATAAGTATTTTTAACCAACTTCAAAAAAAAGGAAGAGGTTCTAAATTCGGTTGCTTTTTTGTTTTTGTTTTTTTTTTAATGTTTGTTACCTCAGAATTCCGTCATTTATGAGCCAATTCGTAAATTTCTTTTTGTATTTGTTGGATGATGGGATCCATGAGGAATTGAGGGAACTCCTATATAGGCATGCGGCCTCATGTTCAATTTGATAACGTAGTGATGCTAAATGGATAGTAAACCATCAAATTATCGTAATAAAGTATAAATTATAAAATGTAATTCAAATCATAAAAAGATATGAACCTTGAAAGTTTAGAAAAATGATGCATTTTTTTTTATTGTCCAAGAGTAAATTTAAAGCTGCCAATATAATCCTTACGCTTTTATAGAAACAAAATTGTATGACAACTATGTACTTAAACGCAGTATTTCGCGACCGAAACCACAATTTACCGGATTTTCCATACAACGTTACACCTATTTGTACAAGTGACGTCATACGTGGGTGTCTATCAGTATGAAGCGTTTTGCGCTGCCGCCAGCTACGTCAATCTTTGTCTAAAATTTTTGGGTTTTCATGTTCTTTAATTGTAGTTGCTCCCATATTTTATTTAATCGTATGGCATATATTATTTTTGGCCTTTAAAGTTTGTCACTCTTTAGTACCACCCAGGGGACACGTGCAAGGTTGTGGTAGGTAGCTCCTGCGGACGCGAGTAACAGTTTGTCCCCCCTTTGTCAAGTGAGTGGGCAACTCGACTGTTAGAAGTTCTTATAAGCCGCCCGAAGGCCTCTAACTCGGCTTAACGACTACTGTCATAGACAGCAGCCGGGATCAACTGCTTAGCGTGCCTTCCAAAGCACGGAAACGCTCATTTATATTAACCACTCAAACATCAGGCGGTCACCCATCCAAAGACTGACCGCTGCCATCTTTGCTTAACCTGCGTTATCGTTTCCGACTCGCAGGCGCCGCTAGGCTACGAGCGTTGCTCCCATACAAACACTTGTTCCTCTCCAAAAACTGGTTCGAATGGCATCGTAAAAAAATCTTAGTCCGCATCCCTATTATATTAGGCAGGCGTGTAGTGATTTTGGTATTTTCTATTATAACTCGTGTATTTACACCCGAAAATCATAAATTTGGTGGAGTGGAATTGATGATGAAGACCACAGATGACTTATGGAATTCCTCAATTATGTACTTAAAAGTACAAAAGTACGTCACAGATTCTGATAAGGTTCCGTTGAAATAGCAACTAGTGAAGTGCCAAAGGTGATCCTTGTGGAATCGACGGAAGTCCTCAAATATTATCGGGCCACATACAGGGTTTTTTTCTCTAATAATCAACGCATTTGCGCTCGGAAATCAGTTCATGTGGTAAATTGGAAAATACATGTGGCAATGTTCTCGTGGCTTGGCGGAGTACTAAATTGAAGTCGGTCAAAACTTTGTTTTTAAAGTAAATTATGTACTTGTTAATTTCCAAAAACCCCTGTCAGCTTTCGCGAAATATACCTACCTGCCTGCATCCGAGTATAAAGGTTCCTCGGCTGAGTACGGTAACGGTACACTATGACGCGACGGCATAAACTGATTATAAAAATATAAAAAATAGCTGTGCTTCGAGCATAAAAGGGTGTAGTTCTATTTGCGTGCCCAGTAGGTACCGGACGGTTAACTACGTATACGTAGGTATGGTTGAGATGTCATTGGATTTGGTATCTTCTACCTTGAACGGTAGGTATAGAGTTTTCGGCCAATTTCAATAATTTCAAGTGGGTAGACTAGACGGCCTAGACGCCCATGTGTGCCATGGTGGATTTAGACCAAAAGGACGAAAAAGCGTTTTTGTACATACTTACGGTTGATTCTAAGAAGATAAGTTGACTGATCATGTCAGAATTTGTGTTCGATCGCTTGGTCTAACTAAACAAAAAAAAAATCATCGTCAGCCTTCATCGCCTGTTTATGATTAAGGTGACGTAGGAAACCCAAATATGTAGGTATTTCTGATAAAAAATAAAATAAAACCGGTCCTCGCCACGACTTTAAATAACAAGTCCAATTTGCATGCATACGCAATGATCATCGGTTGCTGTGCGACATTCTCATACATACTGCATATGAGTGCAAAGTTCCGAAGTACCTACAGGCGTCGTCCAGATTATGTGCATTCGCGACGTCAATGTACGGATTATTTGAGAAGAGTGAATTGATGTCGGTGCCGGGTCACAGTGGTGTTAAGAAAATCAGTAACTTGCTTCATGCAAATGGTCCCTTTATGTATGCAATAAGTAATGTCGTGCATGTATATGTACTTAACCACAAAATAATAAATGAACTAAACGAAAAACGAAGTCGGTGACTGAATGCTTGCTCACACAGATGGCATCGGTAAGGGGAGGGGAAGGGGTATAAGGATGTGTTTTTAATGAATAACAAACATAAATACCAGAAAGTGATATCTAAACACTAAGACCAAGGCCTATAGCAAGTCGTCTTAGGATATTTCCCGTGGAAGGAATTAAGAAAGAGGAGGAAACAATGTGTCCCACACACAAATCGATAAGAATGAAACGAAAATGTCCCAAATACTCTTACGAGGGACTCCTTAATGTCCCTACCAGGGTGCAAGTTAGCCCTTTTGTATGATAACTACCTAACGTTTCATTTGGTAGAATTATTTTAAAGTCGAATATTATAATGACATAAAAAATTTGGGATACCTTTCATTTGGCAAATCTTTCGGATCAAAAACTATTAAACGAATAACATTTCGTCAGTGCAACAGTTCCCTTTTCTTACGTTAGGCAACTTTAGGCTTACTTTTGTGAAAAATCTAGGTAAATTGACTGAGAAGGGCATCAGTTTTTAGGACTAAAAAAAAATCGATTAACACAGTGTCATTATGATGTCATATATTTATTTACCTCTGCTTAGCGTGTGTTATTCGAAAACTTTTCTCTAAAATCAAAAATGCCCGTATTTTTTATTTTAGTTCTAAACGTAATTTACTTATGCGGCGGGTGCAGCGGGCAGTGTCGGGTACCTTTTCTATTTTAAGGCAGGTCTCCGTGGTACGACGACGAGCGAAGCGACCTGAAGTGTTAGGTAGAACTGCGAGCCTACAGCGCGCGAGCTGAGCGTGCCGCGGGAGCGGCCGGTGAAGCGCCAGAACCGAACATATCTGGGACCCCCTTTGGTACACGCCAACCGCCAATCGATCCACTTTTTTTAATATTTATAAAACAAAATCCCAAAATAGGAGCCCAAATAAAAAAAATATATAACAATAATAAAAAATACCCGTATATCTGGGGGCATGGCAGTGTTCCTGCCAAGTCGAGCAAAACAGCGCCACGGCCGTATTATCCTTTTCTCGAAACAGTTCAGAGGCTCTAGTATAAGTTTTACCGAAACAAAACTTTACGATCGCGTTTGCGTTTTACCGTCAATTTGCATGGGATTTGACAGCTAAACGCGAACGCGGTCGTAACGTTTTGTTTCGGTAAAACTTATACTAGAGCCTCTGGCCATTTTACATACGGTGGATAGTAATTTGCCCAAAGTGAAAATGGCATCCTAGTACCTATCCTAAAACAATTGAGCGGTTGAGCTTTAAAAATATATAATGTTACAGAAGTAAGTAGCAACTAAATGAAACCTTATTCAATAAAACATTTGGTAAGCATTAAACCACGAAATGTATATTACTTAAACTAAACCATTCTGCTACTCGAAAGGTGGCATTTTGAAAAGTGACTTTATAAAAAAGACCCAGCATACAGTTGGTAACCGTGAGGTTGGGAAATAAAACCAAATCATTTGATAATTTGACACATGATCATTCGGCGAAATGAAGTTTTGCGAAAAATTGGTTGCGAACATTATTCGCAAAGGTCAGATTATCAAATCAGGAATACAATTTTCGGCAATAGATTAGAGAACCTTACTTATGTCTACCAGGCAGGAGTAAGTTAGCAATAATAGCAATAGATGGAAATATCGGGTGCGTAACGGTCGCAAATAACAACTTTTGATATATTATTGATCGATATAACGGTTAAGGGATATAATATAATGCACTTTTGGTATATATACCAATATACCAAATGTTGATATATCAACATTTGGTATATTCTGATATGATCTAACTATCATCAGGTATAATGAACTTGTAATATAACAACTATTAATCTAACAGTAATATGGTATAAAGTAGATGTGATATACCTATGTTCGATATAATGTTCTGTGGGTATATTGAAATAATGGTATGATCAGGAATACGTACCTACTACTATTATAATAATGTATATTTGGCAAAAAATAGGTTATTTTGGGTTAGAACTGTGACTCTAACAGACACGAAACTGTGTCAGAAAAGTAGGCCATATACATATCTTTATAATACATATACAGTACAATACAAATATTCTTCATTGCTCACCAGAAGTAGAAGATAAAAGATAAATAGAGGTAAATTAAACATAAACGCGCCAGAACCGATTTTTTTTATAATTCTATACTTTTAAATATTTTTATATCTTACATTACAACACATTATACCACTAATACTTATTGCATATACTTATTATATTAGGTAAACGTTATATCTAATATCTGTTATACTTATTGAACATTATACACCATGAAATTATCTATCTATCTTGTTATATCAAAAGTTTAAATATTATTAGTAAGTGATTATATCCTATGAAATTATATAAAATGTTGTTATATCCAGTGAAAATACATCTAAAGTTGTTATACGGACGACCGGATAGTCTAGTGGGTATTGACGCTGCCTACGAAGCTGAAGGTCCTGGGTTCGAATCCCGGTAAGGGCAAATATTTGTGTGATGAGCATGAATATTTGATTCTGAGTCATGGATGTTTGCTATGTATTTAAGTATTTATATCTATTAAATATATCGTCGTCTAGTACCCATAACACAAGCCTTATTGAGCTTACTATGGGACCAGGTCGATTTTGTGTAAGATTGTCCCCTAATATTTATTATTTATTTATTTATACCGATCATTACGCACCCGTAAATATCCACCTGCTGTAGGTTCGAAGACAGAAGCCAGTTACAAGAAATAATTTTCTTGTGCAACTAACTACTTACCTGTGCATTTCTACTGTGGTATTATGTGCAGCGGGGTGTGCGGCGCGGCGAGGGCCGGGGGCGCGGTCGGGTGCTGCACTCGCTGCACTGCAACTGCACAATGCACCGCCACCCGCCGCCCCCGCCGGACATTGCCACCAATTCCATTTAAAGCTTTCCAAATAACTGTTATGCAAACTTTACGTATACCGGGGATGAGGCAATGAAGAAATTTCCATTATGTAACTGTTGCATAAAAATTTCATTTTCAAACAAATATACTGAAAACATTGAGCTCCACTGTCGAAAGGGCATCCTGCTCTAATTCTTCCAAAGGAATGTCGAAGGTTCCAATTAGTAACTAGGTGGTTTACATTAAGGCGCCGTAGGTTCATGGTCTTCTCTCCCTCTCACTGAGCATAAGCGTGAGCGAGATGGAAGTGCGTGCTCGGAAGCGCGGATATCATGCTTTTAGCTTTAATTTTTTGGCCGTTTAAATAAATAAGAATGTAAACACTGATTTCCCTTAAACATGATATTGTCGATTTTTAGAAGCAATTTTAATATTTATAGCTTTTGTGCATAATTTGTTACGAATATTTTAAGTGTATTTTTGTGTCTTTTAGACCTATGTTCGTGATTTTTTTCTATATAGCGAAATTTGCTTAATCATGTTTCTAAGCACTGATTTCCCTGCAGAAAAGCCTCAAGATTGCTATTCGTATTTTTTTGAAACCATATTATTATAAACAGACGCATTATATTGTTTCAAAAACTCTGTTCGCTTAACTTCGCTGAACCTACGGCGCCTTAATACTCCCCTTGGACGCAGCCTTAGCTTCACTCGAAATGCTTGAAAACACGAGACTATGATTGTTGCGAAGGAGACAGATCTATATTTTATTTTCATTTGTACTCAGGTACAACATGTAAGTAGGTATTAGAAATTAGAGGGAAAATACAACAAAAGGTTTATTTTCCAAGACAAAAGAATAACAAAACTCATCAATCCTGCGAGAACGATCTCTTGGACCCAAGAAACAAAACAAAAACAACGCGGCTGTCGACCCAAAGGATGTTGGCGATAAAAAAATGTGCGCGGAAGTGCGTCGGCGAGGCGGTAAGATGGAATTCCTGTTGGGGCACAGAGCCGTGAAAACGCGGAGTGCCCGGATGCACGCTAAAACACCGCGCGTGTAGCGGCCGCGCGCTCCGGCGCCCACGCCGCGAACTGCCTTAATTCACAATACCTTTGTCTCGTCTGTGAACTCACTAGCATAACTAGACACCTAGACAACTAGATATATACATAACAATAACTCGTCCACAGAGGTCAGAATACTGGTTCGCCTGGACCGATGTGTTCGGTAAGTGTTGTGTTGTAAACAACAGCCCTGCTGCGAGACGATGGAGCGAAACTGACCAATCGACATCGACTGCCTATATGTATTACCTACCCAAGCTTTATTTTTGAGGGTAATAAAAAAGTCTACGAGTCCATCTGAGTTAGAGTTCTGGTATGGATGGAGCAGGTAGACGAACACGAAAAACCTAGTGTCACCCGTATACGATATATTTCTTCAGATTCGACACTAATAAAGTTGTATTGCAATTTACGATAACAACGACCAGAATTTTGCTCATTTGTTGTTAGGACTTTTTTCACTTTCTCCCCATCCATTAATTAGCAGTAAGTGAGTTTATTTCCAAAAATAAAGTAGATTAGATACTCTTATACAGATATCAACTCTGCTTAAAGAAAGGGTACTTTTTGTAACCAAGATACGCCCAAACTTACGCGCTTTAGGTTTATTACTGGGATCAAATAGAGCTTCACAGTTTACATACATATTACTTATTAAACCAAATATCACTTAAAAGTACATCCCTAATTTGATGGGTAGCTGTGTTACATAAAACAACAAAATTGCTATATAAAACAAACAAAATGTATGACCTTAAAAAGGTCTGCAAAAAGCAATAACGTTTTAATGTTGAAAACTGACAAACTTTATAACATGTTTAATATGTTTTTAATGTTTATAAATATAACCTGACTGTTATTTTTATTATTTAAGTAGGTATAATAAAAAGTATTTTTGGACAACATTATATTGTGACCACCTCCCACCTACCTAAATACATGACCGTCTGGACTTGTCTATCGCCTCGCATCTAGCGCCGCGTTTATTGTATATAGGTATCTAGAAATGGTAGAACCATGTAGAACTATTATATATTCAGTGGAAGAATATAGCTGATTTTATTATAAATTATGATGCAATGCTGTCTAAAAGTTAAGAATAACTTTAATTTCGGATTTAACGCCTAGTAGTTGTAGTAGGTGTTCTCGACCAAATGGGTAATTTTATCCGCAGCGTTTTAAATGACTTAGCACCAAATGCCCGCTGGTTATGTACAAAAACAACTAGCCCTGTGAAAAATCTGCAAGACAATACGCCAAGTTGACAATGAGTAATTAAATGCATTGTTCAAGCGGTTTCACGTGCATCCACGCGCTGGTGAGTGTCGATGTCGTTGTTCTTTGCTTTGTGGTGTTCCCAACTCCGACACCTGCCACCTTGGTTCGTCCTCCAACACCTTCGGTATGATTCAGCCTTATTTACGGCGGACATTTTGCTCGGTAATGCACAATGGAATGCCCACTAAAACTCGAAACAAAGCCCTGGCATACTGATCGTGACTAACGATGCTTCTTTATCATTTTATGGTCGGTACTCGCGGAATTTTGATGCGTTAATGCACCGGAAAATAAAACACAAAGTAAAAAAGTCAACGATATTTTGTGTGCTTGAATTTGCTCTCTTGTTCTCTGGCACCAAGTTCAGCATAAGAACTTAAAATTACTGGACTCCATCCAGTAAGTCTCTTCAACACTATGCTATCACTAAACAACAATGTGGTTTCTGTGGCTGACCATTGAAAACTTTAAGAGTCATCGAACAGATCATAATTACTCAAACTTTGAAAAGTTTTTTTGTTGTAAAAATGGAATGAAGTTGCAACAATTTACTAAACTTATATAGGTACCTATATCAAATTTATTTTATAGTTTTTTTTTTACTACGCACTAATGTAATTTGGTTTTATTGGAGTCCCAAATCATCGACATCGGATTCCTAAGTGCCGATCGCAGTCATACAAAAGGTACCCACTGATTGCTGTCTTTCAAAGTGACCGAGGTTTTATAGCATTAACCTTGCTGACACGTAAGCCTGTCTGCGAAGAAGTCGAATGAAAATATAACCCGTCGGGTATTGCTCAGCCGAAATCTGATGTGACGGACAAGGTATTTATGCAACATTTTGTTGCAGTAATAAGTAATCTAGTCCCTAGTAGCAAGTGAACGTCATAAAATGAAACGATTATATAGGCAGTTGGCATAAAGCTCGCTAAATATGCTAAGCCTTGTCTTTAATGTGAGTAGACTCGACACCGTAGAAACGTATAATTATAATTACCAACAGTTTAGAACCTCAGCAATACTCGTATGATCTACTTAAGGGTCCAAAAGAAGTCTAGATATCAGCTGAAATAGGAAAGTACAAGAGGCTGTTGCATGAAAGATACCCATCTTAAAGACGATACCGTCTATTTCCTGCCGTGTGTTAGTATCTTTTGGCTTAATTTTTCTGTGTTGATTTTTGGTAAGCAATAGAGAAGAGTATAAGAATGTATCTTATTACATTTTCTTCCTAAATAACGTGGTGATGCATTTTACACCACTATGTACTCACGTATTTATAAATACGTAAGTATTTATCATGTCGGTTACACTTTGTAGAGTGCCATAAAGTTGAAGAAATACCTACTTAAATAAACAGCTTATTGCGTCATTACGAACTGGTACTCGAGCTTAACACTTTAACACTCCCGCCATTTATACTATGTTATGGCATTGCCATTTCCTTTACAGCCGTCTTTTTTCATCGCAAATACGGCCGGTTTGGAAACACCGTCACGCGGTGAAAAAGGTCATAAGTCCTGTTAAAATGGTGATGTAGTTATGTTGTTTCAGAAAGAGCGGCTGCTCAGCGGTCGCCGCGGGCGGCGCAAGGGCGTCGCGTCGCATGCAGCGCCCTCGTGCCCTTGCGGAGTCGCCAGACGGTGCATGCACCCTGCACCCGCCTGCACCCAGACACCCCGCCTCCCACCTCCCACCTCACCCTCGCACCCACACCGTGATGCTGCATTTTAATAACCCTTATGACTTTCCGTCCCAATCGCTGGAACTGATATGTACTTAAACTTGTAAAATTACAAAATGTAAGTATTTTAGGTATCTATATATTTGGCCTGCGCAAATACGACCACATCTCCAAATTTCGTTCTCAGCTCGGTTGGTTACCGATCCGTCGGCGCAGAGATGTGCACATCCTGTCCTTACTTTTTAACGTTCTCTTCAATCCTGCTTCCCCTCCGTATTTATATCTGAAAATTTCACTTATATGGCTGACGGCAGCAGTCACCGTTTGAGGTCGAGCGCTAACCTCACCCTTGCAATACCGTCTAATAAGACACTAGCGACTTTGAAAATCGTGCACATTTTCTAAGTCATTCGCGGTGCATGCTGTGAAGTTTTGAAACAGTTTGCCGTTGTCCTTTAGACAGTCTGTGGCATCACTCAAGGAAAAGCTGAAAAAGTTGTGGCTCTCCAATGACTCGTGATTTAATTGCATACTTGTAGGTATGTATATTTAGTAGATATTTATTTATTTATATATATAGATATATATTTATTGATACTTGTGTATAATATTTTATTTTATTTGTGTAGCTTTTAGTATATGTATTAAGATTAATTTAATATAGCATAGAAGTAAATACGTCTCTGTACCGTGTTAGTTTGTCTATATTGTAGTTCCTGATCTCGTCTCAAAGGTTAACTGGAACCCTTAAACGGATAAGTTCGCCTTTGTACCTACTTAACCAATTTTGTTTGTATTTTTACCAATGTCTTATGTACAATAATGTATTTACATACATACATACTTGTCTGCTTTTTAGGGTTCCGTAGCCAAATGGCAAAAAACGGAACCCTTATGGATTCGTCATGTCTGTCTATCTGTCTGTCTGTCCGTCCGTATGTCACAGGCATTTTACTCGAAAACTATTAGGTGTATTTGAATAAAATTTTGAGGATAGGTGTATTTTGTTAGCCGCTACATACTTTTGTAATTAAATTACTAAAAAAAAATGTTTTTAGGGGTGCACTCCATACATAAAACTGAAATTCAACAAAAAAAAAATCATTGCAAGCCCACGTGTGGCACATCAATCGATAGGCCTTTCAAAAGTAGATTGTTAACCGAGGGTTTAAAGAGACCCTGACGAGATATTTTAGCCAATAGTTCGAGGCTGAAATGGGTGGCTTTCCCCGAGTTAAACACTACTTTTCATTTCGAATACGAGGAAATGAATTGAAAGCCAAGAACTTAAATATTTTCTAAATAAGTCAAATCCTATAGAATCCATTTTAAAAGCGTTTGTGTATGGACAATTTGGGCGGGAACTGTTAACAGATTTTAATAATGTTAGCGTGTGGACAAGGAAATTCTTTTAAAGTGGTGATATCAAAAAAAATATTTTAATTGTTGTTTGGATGAAAAATTACATTATTAATTGTATTTATGTAACATACCATATAGTAATAAAGAATGAAAACCATCATGATTATCAACAAGCTTCAAAAATCATCAATTTTATGGAAGTGTGCCGGTACATACAGGTTTTTGCCACTGTTATTTTTGAAGTGAAAACTTCTTTAGCGGCGCTGAGCACTTTTTGGGCTAGGGAAAAATTGTTAAATACGCGACAGAGTTTTGTGACGTCAGAAGTGAAGGAGGTCACTTTTTGCTGCTAGCCGATTCGACTTCATTCAAAACTGAACGCTATTCGTAAGAGTATAAAGCCGTTAAATACTTTTTGCAATAGCATATTCTGCAAAAACAATTGTAATTTTAACCAACGCGTCCTTCACCGTTTTGCTATTGAGAAAATTCGAATAGTTCGAATTTGGGCGTTATTCCTAAAGAGATAGGGCTTAGAAAAACCAACGGCAAAAAAAAAATGATATTTTGGTCGCCACCGCCGCGCCGTCTGCTGTTCTTGCAAATTAGAATAGTTCGAATTTAGACGTTATGCCTAAAAAGATAAAGCTTTGAAAAATATTTGGCAATGGCAAAAACAAATTGGTATGGCACCCAACGCGCCCGTGGCCCGTCCGCCTAAATAATGATAATTGTTTATAAATTTGCATCCAATTCATTTTTAGGGTGACCTGATCGAAAAACTGTTACAATGTTATTGAGTTTTCACTTCTGCCGGCACTCCCGGAGTGCAACCCGGTCTTTTTTTTATGACTTTAGGACGCTGTTCTGAAGCGGGTACATTGAACTACGAACACTTAAAAAATATTCAATAGTCTTCAAATAGCACTAATAAGGTAACGGGCCATAAGTTCGTGCTAGTACGTCATTTCGTTAGTTTTGTTTCTGAGGCTTATAATAAGCAACTGAAATTTTTTTTTTTTAATTTATACATTTGTAAAAAAACTTTATCATTAAACCTTTCCAAAAAATCAAATTAAAAAATTTTAACGACTAAACTAATAGCAACACAACGCTCGAAACTGTCAGTCGGCCGAAAACAGCTGTACGGTGTGCGCGAACTGCTTGTTGACGTAAGGTGCTCGCTCCGACTTCTTAAGGGAATTGAAAGAGAAAGGGAAGTCCATTTGAAAAAAAACTTTTAACAGTGCTTTGTCTAGTTCCTTAACAATGGATTTAATAAGAAATAAGTGTATATTTTGGTATAGGTGTCCCTTAAAATTGCAATAAATGGACTCACGAACTAACGGTCATTATATTTTTCGTCTGGCTCCTATTTCGTGTTACTACCGAATCAAGGACTTTCTTTATACATCCTTGTATCTTTGGTATTTAAATAATACTTAAGAAATTGTAAATGTTAATTTAAAAAACAGATATTGTATTTAATGACGTTTTCATTGACCTAAATTCGGTATATGTTTTATTCACTTGAATTCTCGTAAAACGAGGTTGAACGTGACCTAAATTTACAATTTGAAGGTGAATTCGCATATTTACTTGCAGCATAATTTTGTTTATTGCTCGATTCCTGTAATGTATTTTTATGTTTATTTATTACATATAGGATACTTAATGGTTATTGAACATAATTTAAAGGTGATGTACATTATTGATTGCGGGAATATCCAAGAAATAGTAACACGAAACAAGGGACTACTACTTTTAATACTTTTCCCCAAGTTCGTGACAGAGAAATCTATAGTGGTAGGCAAACACACAGATCAAATGTGTACCCTCGTCTGTTATTTGATATTCTTCTTGAAGAGGTAACATGTGCATCGATATAATGGAATAGTGTTGCCTGGGTAAATTCCGGGAACCTTTTATTTTTGCGGGATAATTTTTATTAAATGAAAGTTTACTTTCTACCCTATTAAACAGTATAGAATTGCTCTTTCAAAAGGGTGTCGTGTGTCCCATACAACATTGTCTAGATTTTAATCTTAGGTTACCTAATCAATCGTAGATAATCAATACATACTTATATATAACTAGGTAAATACGTTTAAGGAATATTGACGAAAATGATTGAAGATATTTATTATTTTTAACATTAGATATCCCGGGACTTGCTATCCCCGGGACTTTCTTTATTTTTAAGGGTTTTTTTTTTAAGAAGTGAAAGGTATCTTTATACCCTATTAAACAGAATATCGTTTACAGATACCTACATGTCACGTCCAAAAGGTTTTGCCTAGATATTTATCTTACGTTAAACAGTTTTGGTTAATATACTCGTAGATAGGTAACCTATGTGAGACACATTTTTGAAAAGGTGACCCTGTACTAATGGATAAGTTATTTAACCTTACATTTCATAAAAAACATCCTGGAGAAAGAAAAAATGTCCCGGGATTTTAAATACCGATTTTTATCCAGACCCCCTATTGGATTTTTCCAATAATCATGTTAATTACCTTTTCAATAATCTTGTTCAATATCAAATAACAAATGAGGGTTCACAAACAAAATGTTTCTCTTACTACCTGGCACTCGAAAACTTTATGCCGAAACAGGGGCCAAGAACTCACAAACTTAGGAGCAGAGCCAAATTTTATCACGAAATGGGGTTCAAATACGAGGTCTACAAATAAATTATAAAAAAATAGTTATTGAAACTAATACTATATAATTCTTGCATTAAATAATAGGCAAGATATCAATGTTCATCACACAAAAAAATTCAATGCGATATCATGTTCTGTATTGTCTTAAAAAAAATACTAATTCGTAAGAGGCTTAACATGCCGAAACAGTGGACGTTTACCTTAGTCATACAATAATTAATTTATTATCATTAGTTAAAAAAATAACGCATGTTTGTCAACAAGTTTCAAAATCAGTACAATTTTCTGAAACTGTGGCTGTACAGGTTTCTGCCATTGCTTTTTTATTTTTTAATACTTTTCAGCCCTAGGGGCGACATGCCTCACTTTCAACCCGCTGTTTAGATAAATAATGACCTACTTTCAGTATATGAGAGATGAAAAATAAACATAAGGTTTCTCAGCAATTTTTTTTGTAAGTAAGAATAGTCGGAGATAATCGCCCCCAAAAGTCACTAAAATTGTGTGTCCCCCCCTCTAATTTTTGAACTGTGTATTTTAAAAATATGAAGAAAATCATGGAGATAGGGCTTATTAAATTCTTTCAGCGAAAATTGTTTTGAACAAGATCGGTTTAAAGGTTTTTGAGGTATTTCTAAAAAACTGCCTTTCTTAAAGAAAAGGACGTAAGTGTCATAAGATTTCAGTAACGATACAACCTTTTTAATAGGCACGGAACCCTTCGTTGTGCGTAGTCCGACACGCACTTGGCCGCTTTTTTTATTTGCTCACGAACTCACGACAGGATGGTAAAGGGCTTCAAGTTTCAAGTTTTTTTTTTTGAAGTAGGTACCTAAAGTATTTGCATAAAATGACAAAGCATTTTTGCGATGCTGCATTTTTACGAGTTCCTATTTAATTAAATTGCAAGTCATCAGTCTGTAGGAATTGCAATATGATCGTAAAACTAATATTTTTTCCATTGGAAATACAGAACACACTAAATCATTATTTTATCTCTAGGTCTATGTACTTATCTATGTAATATTTTTGAAACACTACTAAAAAAAGATGACGTTATAACTCCTCTCCTTTTTTGTTTTTTTTTCGTGCTACGGGTCAAATTGATTCGTATAGCCTAAAGATCAATCGTTCCGATTTTCATGCTTTTAACACCATTTGCAGCTTTTTACTGGATTTCGGGGTGCACCGCTAGGACTATTATTGAAACCTACGTACGCAGTAAAGGGAAAGCTATGTATTTACTTACGCAGGCATGAGATGTTACAAATTCGCTTTTTTCAAACTGTTGATCCAAGTGATATAAAAAAAAATAAAGTAGAGTATTAAATTATTTATAAAATATAAAATATTGGTGTCGCCACCTTGCAAGTAAATTTTTTTTTTGTACAAAGTCCGTCATTATCTACATAATGTATACAAATTAAAAAAAAAAACGGCCCACTACTTTAGCAGATACCTATTAAATAAAAACGATTTTCCTTTTTTTTTAATTATCTCAATAGTCACGAGGATTTTGGGGCTGATATTTGGTGAAATTAAAACGTATATAAAGATAATTATCCGAGCAAAAGGCAAACCATTTTCTCGTCAAAGGCGGTTTCGCCATCCAAACACGGCTATACCTTTTAGCAGTAGGTAGGTACTCGTAGTAACCATCTGATACATATGCCGATGAAATAACTTTAACATGCCTCGGTGCTCTGTTAAATGAACGACTCCCGAATTACAGATGTTATACATTAAACATAACCGTTGCCTAATGCCTTGATATCTTCAACCTGAGTTAAGGTGAAGAGGTCAGGTTGCAACTAACCTTGCAAAGTCACCATGGTGTCTGGAGGGCGTTCGGACTCAGACGTCTCTCGCACCATTACCATTAATCCTTGTCACCAAGACACCTCAAAAGATCAGAAGACCAGATCAATTACCAGAGACATCGCTGATCCCAAAATGAGAATTAATGGTTTTTAATTAATTTCGAAACGTGCACGGCAAGAAACGTGCCATGTTTTTGTTTAAGCACAGTAGACATAGACATTATCAAAATTAAAGCAAAACTTTGTATTTTAGGCCAGCAGATGATTCGTGTTCGAATTTACAAGATTGGGGAAAATTTATCCTCGTGTTTCGCAGTCGGTCACGTAACCTTTGTTTGCAAATACCTTCGTAGTTGTTTCAAAAGGGAGGAGTGTTTTCGCAATGTAATTGCCTAAATTACAGTGTTGGGCGTAATGCATTACATTTGTAATCGCATTACAAATTGCATTACATTTAATACGATTACGAGTAATGCATTACACGAGTAATTGCATTTAAAAAAATACTTTTTTTTAGCATTTTACCTTTTACGAACTACAGCGGTTCAAAGTTCAGAGCAATCAGAGGGACATTGCAGCACTTAGTAAAGTTTTTACCATTATAACACCTATTTTAAATTATTGTTACGTATAGAACACGTTAAAATAAGCATCTTTTACTTGAAAACTTTTCTCTAAATTTAAAAATGCCCGAAGTATAGCGTTCCAAAATTTTTCTAAGTGGTGTCATTATAACACCTATTTTGAATGATTGTTACGTACAGAAGACGTGAAAATAAGCATCTTTTACTTGAAAAACTTTTCTAACTTGACTTTTGAAAATGACTAACTTATCCGCCATCCGAGTCGGTTTTGCCACCTTTAAATGACTGACCTTTGAACCCAAATATCTCGGTAAATAGGTATCGATCTGAGAAAAAGTTTTAATAATACAACATTCTTATTTTACGCATTTTGTACGATAGGAAAAGATAATTAAAAAGTCCATTAAGCAAGGCCCCCCTTTTCTGTACCGCAACCAATGTCTGTTTTTTTTTCAACTTATATTTGCTCCATTTTTTTTGTAAACTTACTACAAACATATTTTATATAATTAACGAAACGCTCACAAAATTTTACGAGAATTGGTTGAGAAATGCGACCTGTGGTCGAGAATAGCCGGAAATCTGGACAAACGGACATACGAAAGCATTTTTCCCCGAGCTGAAACGGAGACACTGCTCGCTTCTTTCAATCGGTTGATAATTAAAAATGTTTTATTAAATCAAAGTAATTTGTAATTTTACAAAGCCATTACAAATTAAAATTACAAGTTACAATACAATACAATACAATACAAATACTCTTTATTGCACACCTCACACAAACAAAGCAGTTAAAAAGAGAAACAATACAATAACATGTAGGTAGAGGTAGACAACAGGCGGTCTTATCGCTGAAGAGCGATCTCTTCCAGACAACCACAAGTTACATTTTGTAATGTGTAATGCAATAATTGAAATTAGGTAGGTACATTTTGTAATTTGTATTGCAATTACTTTTTGCCCCACACTGCTAAATTAAAATGTTATTTCTGCGATTACAAGATAAATAATGATTAAAAACGAAAAAAATAGAATTATTGAAACTCATTTAAAACGCAGTCTAGTATTTTGTTTCTTTGTGTAAACACTAGAGGTAAACATATTTATTAAGAAATATAGATGACAACCTGGCATGTAAAGTCGAGTTCTTAAATATATACCTACTTTTACGTTCCCTAAGGTCCAGAAATATCTGCACGGCTAGCACGCGACGGCGCGCGAGCTCTCTCGATTTTTCTCGCACTATCCGTCTCCCACTTATTAGACCACTTAGAACAAGAGGTATAGTGCGAGAAAAATCGAGAGTATGTCGCGGCCGTCGTGTGCAAGACGTGCTGAGCAACCTTATGGCAATGTTTTTAATAATTAAGTCGTGTTCACATATTTTTGATCAGCTTGTCCGTCCACATATTTTCGAACTCGACTTACTCGTACCTTTAGTTACAAGTTTTCATACATACATTTAACGTATAGGTATTCCAGATAAACTAAAAACATCTAATCCTGAGATGCGGTAATCAGGCTACACTCCTCGCATAATTCAAACAGGGAAAACCAGAATTCTGTCTCACGTTTAGATAATTTATACCTTATACTCACGTCGGACCGGTACTAGAATTTGGAATTGTAGCTGGAACAAGGTGCAGGAAGGGATAGTAGGGGGGCGACGGAGCGGGTGGGGGCGGTGTGCCGGGGTCAGACGGCGGCGTTCAAGGTGAAGGGCAGGCGGAAGTACTACCGGTGACGTATCCCCGCGGCGACCCTAATGTTCCTGGAACGCTTTACCAACCCTCTAAGAACATAACCCAATATTGATCTTTTATCTACGCACCTATTATTAGTGCTCTAAGAGTTCAGAAACCGTAGGAAATGACCAGCATTATTACAACCAATTTTACTATGAGAACTTTCTTGTCTGTGGTAGTAGGTAAATTCTGTACTGTAATGTTATATTAGCGAGTTAAAATTTGGAACAGCTGTCAAAACTCAAGTGGGTCTCTGTTCTAGTATCCATAGATATTAAAACAGTTATCGATGCGAAACGTCAATTCAGTATGTTTTTAGGGTTCCGTACCCAAAGGGTAAAAACGGGACCCAATTTCTAAGACATCGCTGTCCGTCCGTCTGTCTATCACCAGGCTGTATCTCAAGAACCGCGATAGCTAGACAGTTGAAATTTTCACAAATGATGTATTTCTGTTGCCGTTATAACAAATACTAAAAACAAAATAAAATAAATATTTAAGGGGGGGCTCCCATACAACAAACGGTTTTTTTTAAAGATAATGGTACGGAACCCTTCGTGCGCGAGTCTGACTCGCACTTGGCCGGTTTTTTTTATATAAACCGCACGACATATTTGATCTCGAGTGACAAGAGAATAGGGACTTCATTCGTTTGTCTATGATTAAAAAAAACATTCGTCTTTCCGTAGGATCGAATTGCCGCCATTACATTACTGCTGTCATTTGTTTGTTGGTTTTTTGCTGTTACTAAAGTAGAATTCTGAAAAGTTGTTTGTAATTCACATTTTAGTTGAAAATATGAGTAGTAGTGACTAGTGACTCCGAGAACGATATGAACACTCCGCCGGATATCGTAAATGCATCCATAATTGCAACAAAGATATTTTACAGGTAGCACTATAGTAGCAATGCAGGTTATTTCCCTACGGCTTCTGAACCCATCTTAGTATGCAACTGTATATAATTTAGCCTCAAAACACAAAACCGCACTCGTGTTTTAAGGTCGCTGATTATGTATCAGTTGCATAAACTACTATTATTAAATCGACAACAGAAGAAATATAATGTAATGCTACTTTTGGCAGTGCCCCCCCCCGTCGATTATGGTCTTAATCTTATTATATTGAATTATCAATGAAATTAAATATTATATTGACTATCGGCTGTTGTCCTATATTGGAACAATTTTATATTTCTATACGTCTAAGGTTTTATTAAAATAGCTTTTACCGTCTACTTATGGTTAGGTACTAAACTTTACAATGTAACTGTTTTTTTATAGAGGTAATATATTCTGCGAACATTATTAGTCATGATTTATTTCACGAGATGAGTAACAATAGAGTGAATTTATAATGTGCCGCCGCCGCCGGTCCTGACTTTATAATGCTGCGGTCGTAAATGTTACAAGCACCGTGAAGGGCGGGCGGCGAGAAACGAGTTCCTACGTGATTATGTAATCCGCAACGTTTTCCAACCATCTCGACTAGACGCATCTCCTTTCCTCCCGTACGGTGTGAAACGTTGAGAAAAACTGTTTTCGAGCTGCGAACGCCAATCGCAGCTAATTTAGCCCTTTGTAACGCTCCTTTGCCATTTGATTTTGCACCGTACTGATCCCTAGCTCGAGTAGAATTTAGCGTGTGTTTGTTGTGCAGAATTTGATCTAAACGCGCAGTCGAGACTATAACAACGGGTGTAGATACGTACGAAGCTCGGGCAGACTGTTCGACGTCGAGCTATTGCCATTAAGTGACGTCACGGATGCCACGTGTACATGCTCACCAACTTATCTGTCCTGTATGTCAGGCGATTATAAACTCTATGGCGATGGGGAAAGAACTTTTGACGTGACAGATGAGTTGGTGGAGGTGTAGGGGACGGGTAAGCCAGACTGGCCGATGATAGCGTGCGCCCCGGTTTCTAATCAGACTGTACAAATTAGTTTTTACGCATAAGCACTTCCAATATAATCTAGCAACGGGATCAGAAAATCGAATGAGTTTTACTTGCCTCTATTAAAAGTTACATTGGACTCCGAGTCATGCATGAGCACCCATCACGAAGGTTATAAGTATCAAACTATTTAAAAGCTGAAGTCGACCGCCTGCACCGTATCTACATTGTAACATAAGTATAAGTATTTTTGAA
Source organism: Epinotia ramella (assembly GCA_947578815.1). Taxonomy (NCBI): domain Eukaryota; kingdom Metazoa; phylum Arthropoda; class Insecta; order Lepidoptera; family Tortricidae; genus Epinotia; species Epinotia ramella. The sequence continues at coordinate 12,525,886 of OX388210.1, forward strand.
AATTACATATTTTCTCAACATGTTAGTTTCATTTATGCAAATATAATATGTTATAGTAGGTATATGTTTATGTATCAAGTAATCAACGTTGAAGATGAACACGTATTTTTTAATTTAGTAAATAGTCGGTACTTTATTCCTGCATGTATATTTTTTAAATTTTCCAGCACCGAGTTGAGCACCATAGGTATTTTTCATTTCCGATGGCCTATGATATTGTAATAAAAAAAACCCGAGTGCGAGTCGGACTCGCGCACGAAGGGTTCCGTACCATTATCTATAAAAACGACAAAAAAAAACACGTTTGTTGTATACTTACACCATCTTTGAAAATTTCGACGGACGGACGGACAGGGGAGAGGATCCCTTTTTACCCTTTGGGTACGGAACCCTAACGAAGCGCTTTCAATTCTAACCTTCTTAGAATCCAATGATAATCGACTTGTTCAGGATTAATATTGTTACGAGGGTTTGCTTACATGGATTCCCTCCATCTTTATAATTTCTAGTATAATATCAAAATAGCTTTTACGTCACTCTGGACGGTAAGTGAGATTTACCGCCCACGGGCGCAGCGGCAAATCTCACTTCACACCCAGGAGAAGACGTAAAATTGTGTACGCACCACAAGCGGTAATTCGTAAAGCCCCAGATCGCATATTTATGGCCCTGCCCTTCGGTTCGGGTCACAAACACCTGCGATCTGGGACATTCGCGAATTCACCGCCCTAAGGTACGTAATGTATTATTCATTTTCCATAAAATTGTAATATTAGACGAATCCTTTGATTACCAACTCGAATCTAAATATCGATTCTATTCTCTTTTGATTACCAATATGTAAACTACATTTTGAACCTAGTTTTATTATTTATACCACCTTGGTGGCAAACAAGCTGCTGATGGTAAGTGGTTACCGTAGACAATGGCCGCTTGCAACCCAGGGGTGTTGTTGGAGGAGTTGTCTGACGTTTTGATATATATGTCGCAGGTGTACCTATTGTGTAGTCCGAACACATTCCAGCGGATTTTCATTCAGCGGTATTCAATTCGCCAGATCGTCAACCCGCCGTATTACAAAACAGCGCCGTTTTGTATAACAGCTAGCTGTAATGTTCAACGGCGGATTATACTATTCCACTGCGACGTATATATACAGGATGTTAACGGGGTCATGATCCGGAATGACAAAAAGCGAATAAGATGATCATACTGAACAACCTTTCCCATGGGACCAACCACGAAATCGCAAAAAGAAAAGAGCCAATGTTCGGGCCGACCGTCTGCCCGCCCCCTTAAACTCCTCACGTGTGTACGCCTCTTTTGAGTCTGTGGTTTTGACAGTGACACTTCTTGTCAACGCGGACAGAAAAAGGATAACCTCGTTGTTGCGGACCCGACAGGGAACGAGTGTTTTTGGATAATTTGGAAACGCATTTTCCTTGTTTTGTGTAATATCGCTCGCTTTGAAGACACACGGGTGTCCGAGTGTTTTGTGTGGATATTTCGGTGACATCGGAAGAGTTGGTGATTTGACGCCGCGGATTGTTGGCGATACTGCCCCGGAACGCCACGGCTGCTTCTTCAGCCCGGAGACCTTCTTGATTGAACTTGACTTGACCTGACAGTTGACTGAACCTTGACAGATACCAACCGGGCCGAGGAGCGAACATCGCGCCTCCCGGAATCAGGTGAGTTGAACAAGTTTTGTAGCCAATCCACTGGCTTATATGACCCGCGAAACGCGTGGCAGTTCACTCCACTCGCACTAGGCGAGGAGTTGAACAATTTTTGGTACCCAGAGCGTGGTTACTCACAAAGAAAAAACGCGAATTTTGATAGTTTTTTCCTTTTGGGTAAAAAAGGGCATTTTGAGGTTATTTGTTAAAACCAAATTTAGCTACAATTATTTAAAACCTCTATTTTGTGGCACTGCAAGTGTTTTGTACTGTAGATTTCACGAAATTATTGTACTTGCAGTGCAAATTAGTGAGATTACAACCTCCGGAAGGTGATTACCAGTGTTTGGTACAATTTAATTTGGAGAATAGTTGAAGGCAAATTAAAGCCACATATTTGATTGATTGTAATTTGGAAAGCCTTTCATAGCTTGTTGTTTGGTAATAAGGCATTTGTTTTATTCAGTTTGCTATAAGCGGCCAAGGTTGCTAAAAATATAAGGCTAACATAAATATTAGTTGTAAGCTAGATTATTAGAAGTGATGTAACTAGCCAATTATAGATTATAATTTGAGCTTCCACTGCGTTTTGAGAATCTATATTGGTTGTTATTGTAAGGCATTTCTGTAATTGAGTTGATATTTGGTTTTGATTCACTAGGGTGACCAAGAGATTGGAATTTCCACATTAATTAAATTAATTTTAATTTTCTCTGGTATTGTTGGAAATTAATTTAAAATGGGATCTACACCTAAGGCTAAGATCCAGTCTGCACTGCGTTGGTTTTCATCTGCAGCAGCTTTGGTTGACAGAAGTGACCGGGAGGAGGCTTTGTTGACCCGGTACGAGGAGGTGTCAGACCGTCTTAAGGCTGTGGAGTTCCAGGTTGAACTCTACCTAGCGGAGCCCGGCCGGACGACCCCGGAGACCGAGCAGGTGGAGCGGGACTTTGAGCAATGTATGGATTTTGGGGACAGGATTGTCGAGAGGGCTTCTAAGATACTGCGGGTTCGGAATGGTGCGGCCCGGGACGTTCCGAAACACGCAGTTATCTATAACCCAGGGTTGGCAGCGCGCTTGCCAGCCATACAGATGCCGGTCTTCCGAGGAGACCTGGACGAGTGGACCAGCTTCATCGACCTCTTTGATAGCTTGGTGCATGCCCGGACGGACCTGCCAGCGGCGTTGAAGTTGGCGCAGCTGATGTCTGCTCTCGTCGGGGAGCCGCGCGACTTGATCGCGCATTTGTCGGTCACCGACGACAATTATGAAATCGCGCGCACGTTGCTGAGGGACCGATACCAGAACGTGCGGCGACTTGCGGATACTCTTATGACTAAGATCTGGAATATCCCTCGGATCGCTCAGGCTTCAGACATCCGGCTGAAAATGCTGAATCCTGTTTTGACAGCGACCAAAGGGTTAGAGAACCTTGGTTTGCCGGTGGACCAGTGGTCCTACATACTGTTGAATTTTTTGTTGAACCGGCTGCCGGCTGATGTACGGGCCAGGTTTGAGCACCGGTATGGTGGTGAAAGTGCTCAGCATCTGCCGACCTTCACCAATCTTATCGACCAATTGGAACTTGAGTGTCGACGGGCCGACACCTCGGATCTACCTCCACCCCCGAGGCCTCCTGGGGCCCAGCGGGCCCAGGGGAGAGTTGCACCTCAAAGGGGAGGGTGGGGCAAATCGGCCCCACAACCAGCGGGTCCTCACCAATATAATACCAGTGCATTGGACCCTGAAGTCTGCCTATGCTGCAAGAACCCTGGCCATCGGGTGCCAGCGTGTCCGAAGTTTCTTGCGCAGCGGGTTGTGGGACGCCGCAACATTGCTAAGCAGCGGCAATGGTGCTTTGTTTGCTTGGGCCCACATTTTGTGCGAGATTGTGCCCACCCGCAGGCGTGTAAGTCCTGTGGTGGGAAGCACCACCCCATTTTATGCATGAACCGCAGTGGGGATACACCTCGCCCCCCCCCTGCGCAGGGGTCATGCTCCCCTGTTCGGAGTCAGCAGCGGGCTGACCAGGGGCCCATGGCCGAGGAGAAGTGGGGACGTCGGGTAACACCCCCCTCCCCCCCCCCCTCCAAAACTACGCGACTACTTCGCACGCACCCGTGCCCCAACGGGGGGTCCTTACGGGCGGGTGCCCGCAAACGCCTCCACCCCGGCAGGCGCCACGGATGTCGCCGCCGCTTGTGGAGCGACCCCGCTGGGCGTCGGGACCTCCGGCGTACGGCCGGAGTAGGACATACCAGGGGCCGCAGGCGGCACGCATGGCGCGACGGCAGTACCAGCCGGAGTGGGACCCGCTCGAGCGGTACGAGCGGCCCGCCCATGCGGAACAGGATGCAACGCGTTATCCCTGCTAGGGATACGCCGCCCACGCACCAGCCACCGCCACGCCCTTGGAGACCGTGTTATTGCCCACGGCTTCGGTTTGTGTTTGGGGCCCTGGCGGAGGATCAGCCTGCGTGCGCTCTCTCCTTGACACGGGAGCGCAAGGCTGCATGGTATCCAGTAGGTTGGTGCGACAGTTGGGCTTGGTTGTGAAACCCCACCCGGAAAGTATACGTGGGGTAGGCAATGTGACAGTGTCAAATCTGGTAGGGCAGACCTTACTCACCTTTGGACCGGGTCCCACTTCACGCGCGAGGATTAATGTTCCCGCGTTAGTATTGGATGAAGTGGTGGGGAGACTCCCCCAGGTGAAGCTGCCTCCAGAGGTTCGGAGTTTGACAGCTGGATTAGTTCTGGCGGATGCTGGATTTGACAGACCTGGTCCGATTGACGTGTTGCTGGGTGCAGACGTTCTTGGGCGGGTGCTGTTGAGCGGCAACCGTACCTTACAGCCTGGCGGATTGGTTACACTGGAAACGGTGTTTGGCTATGCTGTAATGGGTTTGGTTTTAGCGGCTCCACCGCCTCCTACTGAGGAGGGCTGTCTGGTTGGAACTGCTCTTTCAGAAGCCGTGCAACGGTTCTGGGAGATTGAGGAACCACCTACCGCGTCGCGTATGAGCCCCGAGCAGGAAGAGTGCGAACGGTTTTACCAAAATAATACTGGGCGCCTCTGCTCTGGTCGGTTCATAACACGACTTCCTCTGCTCATCCACCGACCTCCTCTTGGAGCGTCACGTGAGATGGCTGAGAAGCGGCTGGTTTCGATGGAACGCCGAATGAGAAGAGATGCGCTCTTCCGGCAGAAGTATGTGGACTTCATGAGGGAGTACGAGGGTTTGGGACACATGTCGGTGGCTCGGACGGACTGGAGTACAGTGGAGCACTGCTTCCTGCCGCACCACGCGGTCCTAAAATCCCCGGAGTCCAAGATTCGTGTGGTCTTTGATGGGTCCGCGTCCACCTCGACTGGGGTGTCATTGAACCAGTGTTTGCATGCAGGTCCTAAGCTGCACAAGGATATCACGGATATCCTCACAAATTTTAGGAAACATCAGGTGGTGTTCGTCGCCTACATCCGGATGATGTTTCGGCAGACAGTGATCCATCCTGATGATCGTCGGTATCAGCTGATCTTGTGGCGTGAGAGCCCTGATGAACCGATGTTGGTGTACGAGCTGAATACGAATACATACGGCTTGAAGAGCAGTCCGTACATTTCAATTCGAACTTTGTTAGAATTGGCGTCTCGAGAGAGACTGAGGTTCCCTCGAGCGTCCGCCATTTTGGAACGGGACTTATTTGTCGATGACGTGTGCACCGGGGCAAACAGTGTCGAAGAGGCTTTGGTTTTGCGGGATGAGCTGGTGGAACTCTTGCGGACGGGTGGATATGAATTGCGCAAATGGATGTCCAACTCACCGGCCGTGGTGGCCGGCCTCCCCGAGGATCACCAGCAGGATCCGCACCTGTTCGAAAATGTTGAGAGCCCGCACATGTTATCAGTCCTAGGCGTGCAATATCGACCAGTCCAAGATGTGTTCACCTATCGGGTGGAACTGGATTCCCCGAGGGTCTGGACGAAGCGGCTTGTGCTGTCCACGGTGGCCAGGACGTACGATCCGAATGGATGGATCGCGCCGGTCATCTTCACGGCGAAGGCATTTATGCAGCGCCTGTGGATGGTCCAACTGGGTTGGGATGATCCACTATCCGGAAATTTGTTGAGCGATTGGGAGGTTTTCTTCTCCACGCTCCCGGAGATAAATCAGGTCGAACTGCCGCGTAAGCTGTTGCCGGCAGGGAAATGCCGAGTAACCCTACACGGGTTTTGCGACGCCTCCGAGCGAGGGTATGCAGCTGCCGTTTACTTGCGGACGGTCAGCTCCGCCGGATCGGTCGATTTGCACTTGGTAATGGCGAAGAGCAAGGTGGCTCCCCTTCGCACGCGTTTGACAATCCCAAAAATGGAATTATCTGGAGCGGCTCTTCTTGTACGCCTACTGAACCACGTGGCCTCTACCTTGAAGGACACCGTGAACCTTGAGGAGAGTGTCTACGCATGGACTGATAGCCAAATTGTATTGTGTTGGCTGCAGTCGTCATTCCATACTTTGGAGGTCTTTGTGGCCAACCGGGTCTCGCAAATCCAGAATTCGGAGACTGCCTTGGTTTGGAGACACGTGCCAGGTGAACTGAACCCAGCGGACGTGGCGTCCAGGGGTTGCACGGCACCTGAGCTTGTTGCCCACTCACTGTGGTGGAGACCAGATTGGTTGTTGGAACCGGAGACACTCTGGCCTGCCAGTTGTGTGATTGGGACCCCATCCTCTGGCTTGGGTGTCCACCTTGTCGAGACCGCTCCAGTGTCAGACACTGCTTGGTTGCTAGAACGGTATAGCTCTCTCGACAAGCTTGTTGGAGTGACCGCCTGGGTCAAGCGATTTATACACAATTGTCGCCACCCTGACAACCGGTCACGCGTTAGAGTTCTCGCCACAGAAGAGCGGAATGCCGCCCTACATCATTGGATTAGGGTTGTGCAGGAAGAACACTTTGCGGACGTATTGAAGCCCCTGCGGCAGGGACGTCCTAAGCTACCGAAGGCGATAGCACGCCTCAACCCGTTCATTGACGAGTCGGGTACCCTCCGGGTTGGAGGACGGCTCCGCAACGCTAGCTTGCCGTACTCGGTGCGCCACCCCATTTTGCTGCCTAAGAAGGGGCATCTGGTGGAATTGTTGGTGATTGACCGCCACATAAAGAACTCGCATGCCAGCTGCAATGCACTCTTGGGCATTTTGCAGCGAGACTTTTGGATATTGAACAGCCGACGGGTTATTCGGAGCATCGTGTTTCGGTGCTTGCCTTGCTTTCGGCTCAAGGCAGCCACGATGCAGCCCCAGATGGGGGACCTTCCTCCTGATCGGGTCAACGAGGCTAGGACCTTCTCTAGGGTTGGGACCGATTTTGCGGGACCTTTTTTAGTGAAAACGTCGCGACTTCGAAATGCGAAGGTTGTAAAAGCGTATTTGTGCGTTTTCGTATGCCTGTCGACCAAGGCTGCTCATCTTGAACTTGTTGGTGATCTTACGACGGAGGCTTTTATTGCGGCATTGGATAGATTTGTATCCCGTAGGGGACTCCCATCTCTGATCCGGTCAGATTGTGGAACCAATTACAAGGGTGCCGACCGTTATTTACAAGATGTTGTAAAATTTTTATTTGAAAATAAGATTGATATTGGAACAGACCTCTCCCGTCGGGGTATCACCTGGACGTTCGATCCGCCAGGCTGCCCCCACTGGGGTGGAATCTGGGAGGCTTGCGTGAAGCAAGCAAAAGCCCATATGTATCGGGTAGTCGGTCAAACTGTATTGACTTTTGAGGAACTCGCGACGTTGTTTTGTAGAATTGAGGCCGTCCTCAATTCCCGTCCGTTGTGTCCGCTCAGCTCCGACCCAAATGACCTGGAAGCGCTCTCTCCAGGCCATTTCTTGATTGGTCAGCCACTTGCAGCGTTGCCGGAGCACCCCCTCCGGGACGTACCCTCCAGTCTTTTGTCGCGCTACCAGATGCTGCAACAAATGGCTCAGAACTTTTGGACCAGATGGTCATTAGAGTATTTGCATGTTTTGCAGCAGCGCCTCAAGTGGACTGACAAAACCAGTCCCCCCAGAGTTGGAGACCTTGTGCTAGTTAAGGATGCTAACCTTCCGCCACTGCGATGGCGCCGGGGGCGCATCGTTAATTTGTTTCCCGGTAAGGACGGGACCCCTCGGTTTGCCGAGGTCATGGTTGGGGACTCGGTTCTGAAGCGAGCGGTAGCAACCCTATCGCGACTTCCCCTAGTATAGCGGACCGGCTTAGAGGCCGTTCCGAGGCGGGTGATTGTTCGGGCCGACCGTCTGCCCGCCCCCTTAAACTCCTCACGTGTGTACGCCTCTTTTGAGTCTGTGGTTTTGACAGTGACACTTCTTGTCAACGCGGACAGAAAAAGGATAACCTCGTTGTTGCGGACCCGACAGGGAACGAGTGTTTTTGGATAATTTGGAAACGCATTTTCCTTGTTTTGTGTAATATCGCTCGCTTTGAAGACACACGGGTGTCCGAGTGTTTTGTGTGGATATTTCGGTGACATCGGAAGAGTTGGTGATTTGACGCCGCGGATTGTTGGCGATACTGCCCCGGAACGCCACGGCTGCTTCTTCAGCCCGGAGACCTTCTTGATTGAACTTGACTTGACCTGACAGTTGACTGAACCTTGACAGATACCAACCGGGCCGAGGAGCGAACATCGCGCCTCCCGGAATCAGGTGAGTTGAACAAGTTTTGTAGCCAATCCACTGGCTTATATGACCCGCGAAACGCGTGGCAGTTCACTCCACTCGCACTAGGCGAGGAGTTGAACAGCCAATTAAGAGTTAACTGTGAGTTAACTGCGATTTAATTGAGAGTTAATGTATGGAATACCTGGTTTTTTTTTGCGATTTCGTGGTTGGTCCCATGGGAAAGGTTGTTCAGTATGATCATCTTATTCGCTTTTTGTCATTCCGGATCATGACCCCGTTAACATCCTGTATAATTAGCTACATGTTTAAACTAGTAACTGATTTTACTCTAAGCATAAAACCTCAAGTAGAGTCAACAGCAAAATAAACTCATGAAAAGGGTCCCAAAATAATAATTATATTACTTATTATTTTAAGCGGATGAGAAGATATATAGTAAAGCCTCTCGTAGCCATTTGAGCTGTCGGTCGAATGTGAGTAATTTGCGTATTATTTTATTTGATATGCCGATATGTGATGGCGCATAATTCGTTGATGCGCCTGGATATCGGCGTAACAGGATCGGTCGTAATCCTTAATCAGCGGGAGCCAGGGCTCGGGGGAGCGCGACCCCACGCATCGTCCTATTTCGTGCGCGACAACCGCGCACAGATTGTGGTAATCGTGCAGACGACGCGCCAACCGTTAGTTACGGCCGCTCCACTTTAAACCTCATCCATTTTAATTCAACAAAAGTGCCGGCCGATAGCGTGGAGGAAGGACTCATATCCGTCGGCGACACTAGACGCCGAGTGCCGGCTCACTTGCACGTTGCAGTGCCGATGCGGATGTGATTGTATGTTTAAATACCTAGTGCACTTTCTCAGTTAAGGTCTATCTCTTGCGATATCTGTAAATATGACATAAGTAAGTAGGTACTTCGTACGAGCGCGTTAAAAAAAAATCTTTAATACGTACAGTTAGCGTCAAAAGTATGTGATAAAAACCGGCCAAGTGCGTGTCGAGCCACGCGCAGTGAAGGGTTCCGTAGTTGCCTGCGTCTTAGTTACATCGACGTGCGGTGCGGTTGCGTCGGCCGAATTTGTACGAAAATTGGTCTTTCCAAGTACACATTAAGTTGGTCGACTATTACTCGGTAACTACTTATGCCTACTTGTCCGTGAGTTTTCCTTTTAAATCCATTATATGTACTACTACCACGAATTTTTTCATATCCCCAGTAGTAGCCATTTAGCCGGCAGGGGGAGGGGACACATGCCTCGAACAAAAATTAGGGCTTTGACGCTCAATATCTCGCAAACGAATCACTGATTTGAAAAATGGATTTGGGAAACCCGTAATAGTTTTTAACGAGCTATTCAACGATACCCCACACTATGGGTTTAACGAGAAAAAAAAATTGCATCCCCGCTTTAGGTGTAGGGGAGATACCCTAAAAAAATTTTTTTTCCAAGATTTTATTGTACTGTTCTGTCGGCGTGATTGATTTATATACCCATGCCGAATTACAGTTTTCTAGTAGTAATGGTTACTGAGCTAAGCCGAAGACGGACGGACAGACAGACGGACGGACATGGCGAAACTATAAGAGTTCCTTGTTGACTTCGGAACCCTAAAAATCAATATTTCACATGAAGCCCCGGATATAACAAATTATACCAAAGTGACATTTTTAACTGAACATTTAATTAGTCCATAGAAAATTATGAGAATAACACCGGGACACAAAAAAGAAGTAACAAATCAATATGTCATAGCGAAATAATAATACACGATGTCATAACATAACCATGTCTGTCGGTACTGGAAACTTCAATAAATTACATATTTTTACCTAAGTGTCAAGTAACGAAGAAAAGAAAGTAAAAATTTCAAAAAACTCGGCATTCAAGAGGGATTAATTTAAAATAATGGGAAGTTATTTCAAGCCTTGACAGGCAGGAGAGTTGTTATAGAGTTGCTTCGCGTGTTTGTCTGACGAATATAACCGAGACTAACCGAACATCCGACTTGTATTCCGCGGTGATCTAGCGAGCTCATGCAGCACCAAAAACCCGTATTTTATAGATAGACAGCTTGACACACTCTATGAATGACTTGAACTGTTTGAATGGCATGCCACTTACTTATGACAAATTTAGAGTTAATTTACTTCGGATAAACTACAATAGTCAGTAACATCTGACTTAATTTATCGTACCTATCTCCCTCAAAGAAGTACTTTTCGACGGCATTTCCAGCTGTATAGGTACACGGAGGTTCAAGTCTCCTTAAGTCGGATAATGAATTGCTTAACCCTATGTACGTCTGCGTCGCATTCAAAGTAGACAAACTTGTTATATATCAGTAGTAGATTTTTCTTATTACTTAGTGGTTATGGATCCACGGATCTAGTTGATGCTATCCGAGGTAGCTCTTAAAAAAACCTAAGTTAACAACTTAGGGACGCAGTAACAGCAGTATATAACTGCTCCCAATGGTTTGGCAGTTTTTTTCAGTAGCTTTATATTCTTTATTGAAACCTAACTTTGGATCATGGAGAAAACTTGTTTGAATGTCGTTAATTTGGTGTCGCTGAAAATACTGAAATATGAGTAATATGACACTTTGAGATATGGAGATTGGGATGGGAATAACCCAGAAGTGCCCGCGCAGAATGGGACTATACGAACGCCGGAATAATAAAACAGACGTAATTTTTACGATACACGCGCCGGCACTAGACTACATTTTAGTGCATAGTGGGTTCTTATGTAACAAAAAGCTGTCAGTAAAACAACTTAAACGCAACAGTACTGTATTGTCATGATTGACAATTCCATGTTATTGCTGTCGCGTCTGGCACGCGATAGTAGAAAGGCTTCAATCATAATAAAACAAATTTACTTACATGTATTATGGATGTTAGTACATACCTAATCTTTTATCACATTGAATTACGCGTATAGGGTCAATAATAACATACATATATAGTAACTACCTAATCTCAACCAGAATTATAAAAAACAAAAACAGAAAGTTTGACACTTTACAGGTTTGTATGTAACTACCTATGCCTATGCTAACTATTTTACGGGTACCTAGACCTACCTACCTAATGTCGGAAAATAGGTGCCTATGCTACTTACAAAAAAAAAAGACCGGGTTGCACTCCGGGAGTGCCGGCAGAAGTGAAAACTCAATCGATCAGGTCACGTGACCTGTCTCGAATCTCACGTCTTACTAATCTTACGGTCACGTGACCTGCGGCGAGTTTAACAATTTTGCCCCGTCACAAAAAGTGCACGGCGCCGCTAAAGAAGTTTTTACTTCAAAAACAATCTTCCACAAGGATTTAGACTAGACTTTATCTATCCTCGTAGAGGCTGTTGTGTGTCCTGCTGTGGGTAGACATTTGTGAGAACGTACCTCTACCTATAAATTAACATGCGCATTAGATCAAATCAAAAAATCGGACACCGAAATTCGTATTGGTCGAATTGTTAATTTACAGAATGATACCTACCTATTATGATTTATGATTCGATGAACTTGACAAAAAAAGGTTTAGACCAAACGAGGATATTTCATTTGATTAACCATTTCAAGTCGGAGGTGGGTGAGAATACTAATCGAATGACAATATTTATAAGGTACTCAAACCTGCAAATTATACGTAGGTATCGCGGTGAATCTTGATCCCTATGACAGCTGTCATCTCAGTACAATATTCCATTTTAAGAGGAAACACAAGGGCCGTGGATAATGGCAGTAGAGCAATTTTTTTTAAGTGAAATTTCTTTAGCGGCGCTGACCACTTTTTGGGATGGGGAAAAATTGTTAAATACGCGACAGAGTTTTGTGACGTCAGATGTGAGGTCACTTTTTGCTGCTAGCCGATTCGACTTCATTCAAAACTGAACGCTATTCGTAAGAGTATAAAGCCGTTAAACACTTTTTGCAATAGCATATTCTGCAAATAAATATGTAATAATACCAACGCGTCCTTCACCGTTTTGCTATTGAGAAAATTCGAATACTTAGTTCGAATTTGGGCGTTATTCCTAAAGAGATAAAGCTTAGAAAAATATTTATCAACGGCAAAAACAAATTGATATTTTGGTCGCCACCGTGCACCGCCATCTGCTGTTCTTGCAAATTCGAATAGTTCGAATTTAGACGTTATTCCTAAAGAGATAAAGCTTTGAAAAATATTTGGCAATGGCAAAAACAAATTGGTATTGTGTTTGCCGCCGCCCGTCGGCGCGCCGGACCCCGGCACCGTTGCGCCGCGGCGGCGCGTTGGGCCCGTCGCACCCAACGCGCCCGCGGGCCGTCCGCCTAAATAATTGATAATTGTTTATAAATTTGCGTCAAATTCATTTTTAGGGTGACACCGTAAGATGTCACGTGACCTGATCGAAAAACTGTTACAATGTTATTGAGTTTTCACTTCTGCCGGCACTCCCGGAGTGCAAACCGGTCTTTTTTTTCCATAAATCTATGGCTACTATTGACATGTTCCTATGTTTTCCTTTTTTTCATAAATTTATTCTTAAAAGAGATCTTAAACTTCAAAAACCTCAAAAAAATGCCAGATTTTCCGCTGTGTTCAACATTCAGAAAACAATTTTGACTAGATTATTTAAAAAAAAGAAAACATAGGAACACGGCCAAAGCCTTTGATTTTTAATAAAAAAATAGTTAAATAGGTCAAGTTTTGGAGAAGAAATCAGGGGACTACGAAACGTTGATTTTATGTACTTTTAATAGGTATTTTCGGTCCAAGCTGCAGTTGTCTCTATCGCGCTCTGCGGGACCGGCTTGAGGTTATCGCGACAGCAATATCTACATTTTACAAATACCTACCTATTTCTCAATTATCTCGCCCTTAGTGTTTCCTCTACGGAGTTGACAGCTGTCATAGGGATCAAGATTCACCGCGATACGGAAGCATAAGAATCATCTTTGGCAGGCAGTAAGTAAATGGTCGACGTTAGTCTCTGCCTGAAAAAGATCCACGCCGCATGGTAACTTTATGGCTGCACTTTAAAATGTTGTTCACCTCTTCCAACCTGGACCGAAACCCAAACGGTTAAAAAAAGACGTCTTCTATATTGTCCTATCATGCTTACAAATGTAAATGAAAAAAATCGGTAAACAACGTGATATCTTTTCATCAAACGAAATACAGACGAAATGTGGCGATTTATTAACAAAGGTGAAATAACAGATAACAGTACTCAGTTGCTATAAAATCCTTCACAGTAAGCTTTCAGTTGATATAAATGGCTGACTAGGTTTAGGTACGTATATAAATTTCCATAATGCAATTCGTCTAGACTAGACACAAGTGCCGAGTGCGCTCACAGTCTGGAGGTGAACCGAGTCACAGCGCCTGCCTCGAGCTAAAGGCAATGCTGCACAAACACCTCGCACTCAATTGCTAAAAAACCTATGAGTCTATTTTATGGTTTATAATTTACTAGCTTCCGCCCGCGACTTCGTCTGCGTGGACCAGGGATAAAAACTATCCTATATTTTAATCCAGGCTATAAACTATCTTCGTGCAAAATTTCAGTCGAATCGATTAAGCCGTTTAAGCGTGATTCAGTAACAAACATCCAGAATCCAGACATCTAAACATCCAAACTTTCGCATTTATAATATTAGTAGGATAGTAGGATATTACAATTTTCGCAACTATTGGGTTACAGAACTTCGGGTAATTAGAGCAATCCTTCTCTTAGACGTCCGGTATCGGGTAGCCTAGTGGGTACTTAGTGACTCTGCCTATATACGAGCTGACGATCTTGGGCTCGAATCCCGGTAAGGATAAATGTGTGTGATGAGCACGAGTATTTGTTTTTGAGTCTTGGATGTTTCCTATGTTTATATTTATTGAATATATCGTCGTCATACTCATTACACAAGCCTCATTAGGTTACAATACTTACAATGGAGCTAAGTAGTTCGATTTGTGTAAGAATGTCCTCTAATATTTATTTATTACCTACTAGTTATCTAATCATACCTGACGGGCTCTAACGACTCTATGACACCAGTACTCTTAGATAACTACTTATTAAAGATACAGGTGTCTGTGGATTTGTATCTGGGTACCCAGACAGACTTCTAAGTAAACGTAAAAAAAAGACCCGGCCGTTTAAGCCGCAAAAAACTACTTTCCATTGACCTAGAACTATCTAGAACTTCTATACTATACTACAAGTACAGGGAAAAATCGGAAAACTATACATTTGTAATTAAGTACGGAACCCTCGGCGGACGAGTCCGACTCTTACTTGTCCGGTTGTTTCATTTTCATACTCCTAAGAAGGCCCACTCCCATAATTTTGGGATATGTTCAATAGTTAATCGAAGTAGAGATTTCAATAATTAAAAAGTAACGATAAGTTCTGGACTGTAGCAATGTTTAAGCATCGATTAAACGAATATTTTAATTAAAATAATAACGGGCCTTATTAGGCGAACGGCGGGTGCCTAATAAGGTACAGTCAGGGGTATTCATATACGTACATAAATAAGGACATAAATATCTGTTCAGGACTCTATTGTCAATGTCATAAAGGTGTGTACAGATATATATGGACTTGTTTATGTACGGTCAAGGAAGGTTTGGTTTGGCACATGTCAACTCTATTTGAATTACGTTAAGTTCCAAAAGTGCTAAACATTCAATTTCCTCGATTGTACGTATACTAAGTAATACCTACCCCTGACATATCAGCAACATATAAAAAAAAAAAGTTTTAATAGCGCAAAGAACATTGGAGTTTTTTTGATAGTTTGTTTGTTAAATAAATCATTAGCAGTCCTATAAATTGGCGTTTGTTTATTAATCAAATTCGTAACTATGACATTGCTGCGAGAGCGACAGGTTTCCCTGACGCAATATCGTTAAAATTTGGAAAATCCGGTCATTAAACGTACAAACAAAAGACAAATAAAGGTCACACAAAACAAAATAAAACGGCATCGTCACCGGCACCCGCCTGCAGGTTGCAATGGTGCATGACGACCTCGCTGGTTACCTCATGCATCGGCCATGTGACACTGGATTGAAACCTAATCGACATTGACCAGCGAGCTAGCACATGGAATGTCTGCGTCGCATCACGATTGTTTGTTGGAGTCTAGACAGGCGGTGAGAGGAGGACAAGAAACGAGCCGTGTGGAACGTCTGAAGGTGAGATGCGCCGGCCTTTTAAATGCATCGTAATTGGTTTGCGACCGTCTAGACTGCACGCGTCTCGCTCGCTCTATGACCAAAGAAAGAATAATTACTGCGACACGTCTAGCCTGCACAGTTAGCTAAAGACCTGGCTTATCTCAATTTATATTATATACCGCATTAAAAGGAATAACTATTGCATTTGTCGGGGCTAACGCAGCTGCTTCAAGGTCTACTTAAGCGTATCTATTGAATTATCAGAATAATTCAAATCCAACTTACCTTAAGCAGATGGTATTCAAAGTGGATATTAGTGGGATCCAGATCGTTGCATATATAGATATACCTGTGAGTTCCTATAATTGGCTCTTTGTATACACTGTCAATGTTTATTGTGTGAATATAGCTGTTGGTTCTCCTAATAAATATAAATACATCTGATTGATTACACGCAGTAAGCAGGTTAAATAAACCGTGTGTATTCAAATAGTTTAGGATTGTTAGCTTCTAAAAATATACCGGAAAACTGCTTAGAATCGAGAATAGAGCATCAAAGTCCGGTATTTGTCGGCATTTTGGAGCTGTCGTGGTGACTTCTCATTCATCGATTTCGTAACATCAATATTCACGTTATAAAATCTTATTATTTTTACACATATTATTCCATCATCATCATCTTATCAGCCCAATGAGAGTCCTGCGCCCCCCGCATCCAGCGGACTCCCGTGAACTTTACCAGGTCATCAGTCCACTTTTTGGGACACTACCCACGCTGTGCCTTCCGGTACGTGGTAGCTACTCGAGAACCATTCCGCCCCAACGGCCATCGGTTTTACGTGCAATGTGCCCCGCCCACTGCCACTTAAGTTTAGCAATCCGGAGAGCTATACCAGATTTGCAAATAGCAGTTTTTTCATGTGTTAGTGATTCTTCAGATCGCCAGGTGCCAAAGCGGACCCCGGGCTCCTTTAGGATTCAACCGTGACAAACTTGTGGAAGACGATGAAGATTCTTCAATTATGTCTAATGGAAGGTAAATACAATGTATGGCCTGCAAATACATAGCACAATAAGTTTGTTTTAAATTTTGTAATTATGAACGTATATCGCAATCGATACCTATACCTATACATTAAAATTCGATAAATGGGACCAGGACAGCTCAAAAATGCCACGAAAGTACCGGTATCTGGTCAGAGTTTACTAAAACCATAATCTTTGTAACTTTGAACGTTGTAGATGTTTTTATCAAAGTACTGGTGGTTTATGGAAAACGAGAAGTTATTTAATTTAGATTAGACACAATGATACAAGGAAGTCCTCCATTATAGAATTATTGACGTCAGTTACTCGTAGAGCTCGAGTCTTGAAGGCTTCAACCGCCAAGTCAGGAATGTCAGGATAGACTTCCTAGAACTAGTACACAATGTCCTATACTGCTGGCTAGTGGCGACGCCGACGGGGTGAGTTCACTACACTAGCTCCGACGCTTGTCGACAATTGCTCTCCTCACTATTATTTTATGTTACTCGGCGATGCCATTAAAGCTTCCTTTCTGGCCTTTACATAGCGCAACGAAATAACCTGCTGGTTAGCATTTTACGGCCTATTGTTAAACTGGTTTACGAGACACTATTAACGGTGTCTATGAAACGCAATAATGTCACACATAAATTTGGTAATAAGCGCATTAATGGCCACTTACTTCAGGATAAAGTAATATAAGAGTAGGTACAAACGCGAACACAGTTAATGACCATCCTGTATTTATATAGAACCTTATTACAATGCACATAATGTACGGATTAGCTGTGTATGTGTATCGGGAATGGATAACTTAGGACTAAATTACCTGAAAATCTTCTTTTTCAACACAATTGCTCGTAACGTACCTCTTATTGTGTCGCTTTTAGGCTCATAATCCTGGATATTAAACACGCGTGTTTTATAGCATTACGACACTTGTGTGTTTTGGTTATATCCCGATTAAGTCACCTTGGCACCTTGCAGCGAGATGTATGCATGCACACAGTGCATTCTTAAATTAACCGGGTTGTACAGAATGTACAGGTTTTTTTTAATTCTCGGCAAATGGATTCTTACTCGACTAAACAAATTAATTTTTTTTTGATAATTGACTATTTATTTTTGGATATGATATAGAAACGTTTAATTTAGTAAAACTATTCACTTTTGATAATATTTTACATGAATTAATAATGATAACGTTTTAAAACGAAAATATTAATATTATTTTGTATTGGCTGTTTAGAGATTTCATCAAATGCGCGCGCACTGCGCAAACTTCACGAAAAAAAACGGTTGCGCGCCATTATACGGTTTATCACAGATATTTTTAAACATTGTTAATGCGTTGAAAAAATGATGACTCGTGGTGACTAGAAAAGTGATAAAAAAAATTGACGCCACTGGAAATTCTTGGCGATCTATACAACATGTGAGTAAAAACCTGTTGCCATGAATAAGTAAAGAAAATAACTTGGCAGGCCTATAAAATCTTATGAAAAGGATTTTCTCCTCGCAAAATCTGTTGAAAAACGTCGAATGAAACGCGTGAGCTTTGATAATTACATCCTCGGCTCTCGTATCACGGCTCTCATTGAAACCCTCTGATGTAATTATCAACATACCTCAATTGTATCACAATGTACTATTATGAAGTAAACATTGGACTTTTTAAACCATAATGGCATTCAAATAATTATGTTTTTTTTTGCAATGATCGAGAGCTTGCACGGAAAAATCAGTAAGTCAATATTTTTTTCAAAACTATCACACGGATATTTCAAACTTTTGCCTGGGAAAGCTTATTTTTTTGATGATTTTTACTTCAAGGCTATTTAATCTAATCCAGCCCAACGACAATATCTCGCTAGCTCCTCAGTATTTCCAGACATAGCTCTATCTACTATAGGTCGACTAAAAATAGTGGTAACTCCTGAATACACCCCGGTGTGGAAAAAAAATATATAGCATAATCTATGTGCATGTGGTATACCACGACATTTCGTTATCTATAAGTATTCGAATGACTCTAAAAAGAACAACGTTATCTAAAAAAAATGGTGTTTGAAAGCAGAGTTGTGACATATTTGAAATACTTGTATTTAAAATACAAATACAAAATACGTATTTTGGATTTAGTACTTAAGTACTTTTTTTAAAAAGTATTTTGTATTTTATTTGAAATACTATTCGAGACGTATTTTGTATTTGTAAAATGGTTTGTAAAATACAAAATACTTTTTTATTCTTAGCTTCATTTTTCTAAAGCATTCCGCGATTCAGTAAAAACAAAAAATGGCCACTAGTGGCGCAGCAGCTTTGAAAGTCTATGCGCAAAATGACAGATGAAACAAAACGCATATAAAACCTGACCAATAATATATGAGGGACCCCTCTTGACAATCCTCAAAGTCACTGTTACGTTTTGCAGTGTTGGCACCTATTTCATTATTTCTGTGTTGTTCGCTCGAAATGTCTTTAAAAAATGCCAAAACAAATTGTATTTAAACAATATGCCGTGTAGGCAATAAATAATACGTTATTTTAACGATTCGTATTTAAGTGATTATGAATGTATAAATGACAAATAAAAATACAGGAATAGAAAAATATATTTATAAAAAACCGGTACATAAACAGCACTACAAAAAAGATGTCATTGTGGGCATTGTGGCAAGTATGTAATATAAATATAAGCTTCGATCATATCATAAGTTAATCTCAGAGTTGTGACTTATTTGACATACTTGTATTTAGAATGCAAATACAAAATACAAAATAACGTATTTTATATGTATTTTTTTTAAGTATTTTGTATTTTATTTGAAATACTTTTCGAAATGTATTTCATATTTGTCAAATATAAATACTTTATTACTGATAAGTTTCGAAAGTATTACCTTTACCACTGAAATTCTCAAGTGAATGGGTCAGCGAATCGGCAAATGGCCACTAGAGCCGCTGCAACTTTGACAGTATATGTGCAAAATGACAGTTAAAACAATATTAACGTTATAATCTGTGCAACATGACGTTACGCTTCGCTTTTTAACGATATTGACTTCGATTTTGTTTCGATTACTTTTTGAAAGTATTTTATTTGAATAAAGTATTTTGAAAATACGTATTTTGTATTTAGTATTTAAATACAAAAAGCAAAAGTATTTTGAATTTTCATTTGAAATACTAAATTAGAAAAGTATTTCTATTTTGTATTTAAATACTTTTTTAAAAGTATTTTGTACATCTCTGTTTGAAAGCTAGTTTCCTTTTGCGTTCCCTTCATCTATACAAGGTGTAAATCATATAACTGAAAACCTGAAAGTAGTTTGTTCAGAATCGAAAGCTGAATCGATTGCACCATCTTTTAAGGTAGGTTGTATTTTTTTTGAAAAATATTTTTTTATTGTGCCGGGTCTAAAAGTTACGAAGGCAACATACGCGAATCAGAGAAATGTTGGAGGATGTTGTTGTGAGGTGAACGTCAGGATCTACGTCACTGACAAGTACTGATTAGTGATTACAAGTGTAGAGTTACGAATCAAGTAGATCTGCTTGATAAAGAAAACCAACGAAGATCTTTTGAAATAATTAACGTATTTGTAAATGGACGTATTAATCTTATTAAGGATTAAAAAACTCAGTTGGGGTGTCTGAGGTTTTCAGTATAATAAAATACACCTTGTATACACTCGGCGTCAAAAAAATCGCACCTTTCCTAAAATTCATGTCAAGCTATTATAACTCCTAAGATCTTTACTTTACTCTATCGATATTAGTATAATTTTAAAGCCCAATTAAAAAGCTTTCAAAAAAAATATCATTTGTTTACGGAAAATCAAAAAACCACAAATCGCCAGCACTTTGATTAAAAAGTGGCGATGTACGCGTTTGGAGGCTCACTAATTGTACCACCCTGGACGCATATAAAAGGGGGGGTAAAAATCAATTATGGGTTTCAAAAAAACAATTATGGGTCATTCGCTATCCAGACGTCACAGAGGTCACAACTGAAGAGCTCCGACAAGAAAAAACCCAGTGAAAATGGATACCACGGCAGAAGAAGCAGCTCAAGTGGTGGCCCTACTGCAAACTGGACTACGGCAGGTTGAAGTTGCTCGGCAACTGAACATCAGCCGATTTCGAGTGCAACGGGTATACAGACGGTTCCAAGAGACTGGAGGTTACATCAGGGGACATGGATCCGGGAGACGTCGCTGCACTACCGTCAGAGATGATCGCTACATTGTGTCGACGTCTTTGCGCAACCGCTTCTCCAACGCTGTGGAGCTGCAGCAGCAGCTTCGAGCTACTCGAAGTACAGCAGTCAGCGTCTCCGCTATTAGAAGAAGGCTGCGAGAAAAGAATTTGCTGCCCCGGAGAGCTGCTACAGGCCCCCAATTGACTGCCATCCACCGGACGACCAGGAAGCGATTTTCCGAAACGCACGTGCCGTGGACATTCGACCAGTGGAGGAATGTCCTGTTCTCCGACGAAACCCGAGTGTGCCTGTACACTAACGACAGGCGTAGGAGAGTCTACAGGCGACCAGGGGAGCGTTTCACACCAGCCTGCACCGTGGAAACCGTCGGCTATGGAGGAGGATCCTGCATGTTCTGGGGCGGCATCTCTATCGACGGCAAGACAGACCTCGTGTGCGTCTCCAGAGCTGCAGGTGGTCGCGGCCAGGGGTCTCTGACTGCTACCGGTACATCACCGAGATTTTGGAAGGTTTTGTCGGCGCCAACTTCGAGTTCATGCACGACAACGCCCGGTGCCACACAGCCTTGATTGTCAAGGACTACCTACGTCGAGTTGGCATCAAGGTTATGGACTGGCCAGCAAGAAGCAGCTCGTCCCAGAGGTGCTCGATAGGATTGAGGTCGGAATCCTATCGAGCACCTCTGGGACGAGCTGAAACGCCGAGTTCGGGCCCGTGATCCAGCTCCTACCACTCTCGATGAGCTTCGAGATGCCGTCATCGAGGAGTGGGACAGCATTCCCCAGGAACACGTCGTGACGCTCATCAGGTCCATGACTGACCGCATGGAAGCTGCTCGGAGGGCTAGAGGAGGCAACACTAGGTTTTAAGACTAATTTTTAAGGATTGTTATTGTTGATTTTGAATTTTTGTATTGTTCCTTTTCTTTGTAATTTTGATCAGAATACACATTGTTTCACATTTTCCCAGAATTTTTTTTTTTTATGGGGTTGGTGGCCAATTTCCTACCGTTTTCAAATAGGGGATTTCCAATAGATTTCCATACTAATAATGATAGGGTACAGGAAGGATCTTAGGAGTTATAATCGCTTGACACAAATTTTAGGAAAGGTGCGATTTTTTTGACGCCGAGTGTATACAAGAAGACATTCATCACCGCACAGCCGAAACTGCTGGGACTAGAAACTTGAAATTTACACCAGCTTCCTTTTATGACGTAAGCAAGGGATAAGACGGGATTTTTGGAAATTCTACCCCTAAGGGGGTTAAATGGGGGTACAAAGTTTGTATTGGGGAAATATTATTTTTTGAACTAGAGACTTAAAACTTTGTAGGAAGATTACTTATTAAGATACAAAAAAATCTTTCAGCGTTTTAGAAAATTCCACCCCTAAGGGGGTAACATAGGGGTGCAATATTTGTATGGGAGAAACATAATTTTTTGAACTAGAGACTTGAAACTTTGTAGAAAGATAACTTATTAGAATACAAAAAAGTACTTTCTGCGTTTTAGAAAATTCCAACCTTAAGGGGGTTAAATAGGGGTGCAAAGTTTTATGGAGGAAACTTTATTTTTAGATCTAGAAACTTGAAACTTTGTAGAAAGATTACCTTTTAGAATACAATAAAATTACTGTCAGCGTTTTAGAAAATTCCACCCCTAAGGGCGTTAAATAGGGATGCAAAATTTGTATGAGGGAAACTTTTCCTTTTGAGGTAGAAACTTGAAAATTTGTAGACAGATTACTTATTTGATACAAGAAAATAATCTTAAGCGTTTTGGAAAAGTCCACCCCGAAGGGGGTTAAAAAGGGGAGAATAGTTTGTATGGGGGAAACTTTGTTTTTTAGCTAGAGACATACAATTTTGTAGAAAGATTACTAATTAAAATATAAACGAGTACCTACTTCCAGCGTTTTAGAAACGTCTATCCCAAAGGGGATTAAAAAGGGGTGCAAGGTTTGGATGAGAAACACTATTTTTTGAGATTGAGACTTAAAACGTTAATTGTATCTACTTATAAAGATTTCTTATCAGAATAAAAAAAAAGTGCCTTCAGTATTTTGGAAAAGTTCCACCCCTAGGGGGTTAAAGCGGGATTCAAGGTTTATATGCAGACCAAGAAAATGTTATAGTAATAGATTTGTAGCTTTGGTCTTAGCCTGTATGTTAAAAGACTACAAAACTGATTTCAGAGTTTTTTGAAATTCATCCCCTATAGGGTTTAAAGTTTGTATGGAGAGCAAGACATTACTAAAGTAAGAGATTTGTAACTTCTGTTTTAGACTGTTTGAAATTGATTCCATAAGGGGTTAAAAACGTTCATCCTCTAAATGGGCTAAAAGGAGTTGGATGTTTGTACGGGGAACAAGACAATTTTAAAGTTAGGGATCTGTAACTTCGGTTAACCCCTATATCCATAAACTTAAAATGCCTCTGTAAAAAAAATGTGATTTGTCCCTTTCTTACGAACACAAATGTCAAAGTGACATCTGTCACTAAGGACAAACGAATTTTAACGCCATTTTAGTTAAAACAGGCTTATAGGACATTTATGAATACGGCAGTAGGAAACTAATTACAGCGTTACTTAAAATTCATCCTCTAAGGAGGTAAGAAAGGGTTGGAACACAGACCATATAACCTAAAGACCCCGCTTAGCCTAATTTTTACTTCCAAACAAAGCTGCCAAACTTGCGGAGCGCGGGGGACGTCTAGTGCGATCTGATTGGTGCATTCAAGGTCGCGCGTAACTCGTGCCTGCCTGTTAGTGATGGGACACATGCGATACTTTCACGATAGTATCGAATTTTATAAAGTAATAATAATTAGAATTGATTATAATTCATCAGTCGTGTTACCACGCCTTAAAATACAATGATAATTATATTGCGAGAAAAAATGTAAAGCAATCATAATTGGATGTAGTTAAAGGAAAAAGATCCAATCCACAGAAAGTTGAGCAAAAGTTATGGCGATTTAAAGTTTCAACCGTGATTCCTCCAAACCAATACATTTTTTTAATAATATATGTGAATGAAAATTTAGTTGAGTCCTGTACTGTACATTCTTACACACATAATTCAGTTAAATGCTACATTTTTCAAGATTTTGACCTATCTTTTTTGCGAAAATGCACTTTTCATAGACCCTTCCTTTTGTTTAATTTTGTAATAAGGATTCACGTAATAAAATTGGCATAATAATCGTGTAAAACCATCTATACATACAAACAAAGTATACACATTTTAGTTACCATTCTTTAAATGCTTTATAATGTAATACTCCACTTTGAGAAGACCATTCACTACAATAAATTATATAAATAAAGAAAGAAATGGTACACAAATACGTTGCCAATATACTAGGTATTATTTATAAATTACTTGCAATGTATTGCATCTTCCGTGAATTATCTTATCGATAGTAAACGAACACATACTATGGACATCACTAGTATGATAGACAAGGAAGGAGCGAATATTCCGTGCAGCGTGACAGAAAGATACTTTCTTAAAAGACATCTAACGAGTGCTCAAACACCGTCTACAATTAACTAATTTGTAATTTTACTAATATGTCTAAAAATCTGCTTATCTGTGAAATGAAATACCATCCTTTTGCACACCAGATGTTTTAGCGTTCTTGCCACACAATTTCACGCAACAATAATACATTTTGCATACCTAAAACCACGTCTAAACTTGTTTGTCTACCGATGTTACTCGCGCGAACGGCGTGCTCAGACTGAAGTTAGCAATGGGGGCGTGTCTCAAATATACATTGAATTCACTGTATGAGAGGCAGAGGGGTTCGCTCGACTATGCTACGTCTTTAGGTTATATGGTCTGTGGGTTGGAAGTATGTATGAGGAACAAGTAAATGTTGAAGTGAGGGAATTCTTAGGTCATACATACTATATTTATCTTCGTGCAAAATTTCATCCAAATCGGTTGACCTGTTTAAGCGTGATTGAGTAACAAACATCTAAACATCCAAACTTTCGCATTTATAATACATATTAGTAGGATGGTCAGCCATTTATTAGTCAAAATACGTAATCCGACTGTTAGCAGAAAAGTAGGTTATAGGTTCAGTTAGATCCACGACCTTTACAGAACCGAACAGCTACCAGAAATGTAGCTTAGGTTAGGTTCGAACTGCGATGCTCCTAGAACCGAAAAGAAGGTAATTTAACTTGCGGATAATTTTGTTAATTTAAAAAGTTTTTTGGATATGGATGTGGATTTTGGATAATCAAATAATTTATACTCTAACACCGTCAAATGGGGACGGCCGGATGGATGGGACGGAGATAAGTTTGCTTTCAAAAGTATACAGGTAGCCCGGACTAAAATGAGAAAAAACTGCTGGACGGAGATAAGCAAAAACTTCCAGTAATGTAGCTTTCTTTAATACATTATGAAAAAATATACAATTTAAGCAGAAACGTCTGTGGAGATATTTATAATTGTAAAAACGGAGTTCTTAATTTAAATTGAGCAATTTAAACTAATGAACTCATCGCACTGTTGCCTTTTACGCTTAATCAACGGATTTAGATGAAATTTTTCGTACAGATAATTTGAGACCCTTGAAAGGATATAGGATAGTTTTATCTCGGAAATCTTCCCTTTAAATGGTAGAGCTTTGTTTGGGTAACAAGTTCTACGCGGACGAAGTCGCGGGCAACAGCTAGTATTTTATATAGGAAGAAGAAATGCGACTTGTATTGATTTTTGCTCACCTACTCTACAAAACTTCTGGTGAAACGTCAAAAACCATTAATAATATTTGTATTTTTAGTTGCAAATGATGAAACTATTACTATAAGCTTGAAATATCACGTAATCCGGGACTGATCGATGTTTGAACTTTGTAATACCGTCGAAAAGCACAAAAATTTGCCATCATTTCTATGTCATCTTCTTGGCAAAAGCGCTCATATCAACATAATGTATACTTAAAAATCTAAAAAAAAACCATGGTTACATCTTCGATCGGTTTTTTTTATTCCCGATCGTTTCAGTGTGCCTTCGTAGTATCTATCCTATCCTACGTAATAAATTCGTACTCAAATACTTACTTAGTCTTACAAAATAGTTTCCTTATTTTTGCTACGTGTCCGTACAGAGGGGAAAATATTTTAGAATAATTTTCCTTGTTATTGAAAGCAGTAGGTAGCAGTTCGTTCATTTTGAAAGCTAAGAAATTAAGATCGTCGGGACGATGATTGCATTATTAAAATTAACTTTCCTTATTTTCATTTATTTTAGCTAGAAGCTCTCTATTAACATTAAAGATGAAATTGAACGTTGAATGGAATGCGAATGTTATTAAGAATATAGGGGTGTTCATTTATTAGGCAAGCATTTGTCAGGATGAATAAAACATTAGGCAACGCCTGTTGTGCCGATAGAAATTATCTTCTTGGGCAATATGGGATCTGTCAGAGCTAGACTTGAATGGCAAATAAAATATTCTTACATTGTAAGTGAATTTATTATTTTGAGAAGTCCCTTTAACGGATAGTTACGGGCGTTATTGTGTCTATACTTTTTTATGACCAATTTCTTTCTTGCTCAAAAAGTATCTAGCCCACATAGATTTTGTCTAGAATGAAAAAGGATCATATTTACAAACGTGCAAAGTGATGTTGTCTAATTAAAATTATTATAAAAATCGATTATTTTGTACAAAATTCATAAATGACGTACTTAATTCCGATTGGTCATATTTTTGGAGTGTAGGTACCCGTACCTATGTAATTTTATTCCATATGCACATATTTCTTTCGATCTATATCAAGTAGGTATGTCAATTTTACTTTCAGGACGTAATTCAATTTAAGCATTAAACAGGCTGGACAATTTTCTATGTCGATGATTTTCAAATTGACATTATTCAGATTCAACTAATAATTTCAAGTTGTGAATTTTCCATTTGTGCTATGCTCAATGACAGTTTTATTTATTCACCGTACTTTCTGATTTTTCTGTGTTGTTAAAATCTGCGTGCAATATGATCTGATTTGATTCCCAATCCCAATTGACTCCCAATGACGTCGACAGATAAAAACAAAAGCGAACAAAATAATATTTAAGAAGAATATAATTTAGGATGTTTTCAACCCTATGCAGAAATTGTAGGTACTTACATAGGTATATTGCCCAATGCTGACGGGTGAAGGGGGCATGTGACGTGCGGGCGTTACAGACAGGAAACTAGGTCAAGTGCCAAGTGCGTCTAAATCACTAAATTGATATTTCAAAATTGTTACAAGGTATTGTTTACATGTGATAGTTTCCAAGTAAAAAAGTTAATGCTTATAATTTTATAAGTAAGTAATAGAAACAATAATAGACATCACATTAATTCAAGAAATTATCTGTTGTCGGTAAACTAAACACCATTTCACCAACCTACTTTAGTTTATTTTTCATTTTTATTATACAAATCATCATCATCATCATCAATACATATAATCGTCATCATCATCAATACATATAATCGTCATCATCATCATCAATACATATAATAAAATCGTAACTGATCGCTGTCTGTACATGGCAAATTTATTAAAAAAACTTTTTTGGGGGCCTTCATAAACGCAATAGAGCCCAAAAAATGTTTTTTGAATTTCCTGTCTGTTTGTCTGTTTGTCTGTGCGTTTGTGCACACTAATCTCAAAAGCGGCTGAACCGATTTGGATGCGGTTTTCAGTAATATATTATGCTAGACTTCCCTTAACATTTAGTATTTATTTTATTCAAATCGGTTAATAAATAAAAAAGTTATGTCAATTTAAGTCACGTAGTATATAAGTAACGCATAAACTGGTAGTAATACTCCTACTGATCTATACATATAATATTGAATAATAGGTAAAACAAATACTGAGCTGAATTATATGAAATTTAGGTAAAATAAATATAGCTTCTGCCCGCGACTTTATACTACGCGAAATTATAGTCAGTTCGCTGCGGTAACGATAGCTAATTTCGTCGAGTTACGTAACTGACCGGGTGGGTGTAACTGCAAGCTTACAGTACTTGTTGATTATCTTTATAAAAATAGGTACCTAGTTCAGACTAATTCTATAAAAAACGTTTCTCACGCCCAGCTTTCCTTGAAATCGATCTTATGTCAACACTGTGTAACGATCCCAACGTCGTACCTCAAACTACTACCTACAATACCTAAAGAACTACCTAAAACTAAGAAGCTTCTCGCCGACGCTTGAGAACGCGGGATAAATTGTAATAAGCTCTATTGTGATGTAAAAACCCTATTCCTTCGTTAAGCTCTAACGCGACTACTGTAATTTGCATTCCATTTACTTATTTATTAAACCTACTTTTAATGCGTGCTTTTATTACTAATACCTGTAGTTTGGCCAGTACGTGATCGAATAGCGGTAGGACCCCTAAGTATTGTGCAACGTAATAATCCAGGTCCTTTTATGAAAGCTAGGCAGGTTTTGGACTCTTCATTAACATAATTAAAGCTAGCCTATCAGTACATAAATTGTCCTATCTATACCCTAGTTTCAACTACTAATCTCCTAGTCTAATTATAATAAAGTCAGCCGCAGCGCGCGCGGTTGTGCGGCAGCCGATAACAAAAACAGTTCATGGGCTTAGATCCGAAAGGACTTATATTAGTTGCAATATATAACACATGTCTTTTGACTAATCTATAGTAGGACTATTAATTATTGTAAACCAAAATGACGTATGTTAATATGGCATGTAAAATAATTACACCTTTTTAATATTGCACAAGAATCCACGTACAGATTCAGTCTTTACAATAGGCGCAGCCGGGATTGGACCTCGCGACAAGTTGGAATTATTCCATTCGGATTCCCTTATACCTAATTAATTATAAATAAAATTTGATATTAGATTTCCGCGCGCGTTTCGCGTTTTATTTGCATGAAATAGTGTTCAATTACTAGAGATTTTATAGTGATATTTATAACAGACAATTTAGGACATTTTTAGAGACGAATAAGTGAATTTAGTGTAGGCACGTATTTTTTAAGACAATTGACAATACTGCGAGTTTGAAACATTAAGTGTTTGATTTGTTTTTATATGAATACTTAATAATTATAGAGTCAGTGTTCACATTAAGTATTTATAGTAATGTACCTATGTAGTAATTTAAGAGTTAAGTGTTTACCTTTCCTTTGGTTTTTAAGATGTAGGTCGTCGCTACGGGAGATTAGCTGGGAATATAGTTCTGCGTGCTAATTGCTGTGATAGTCATTTCCAAGGCTTCATAAATTATAGGTATAGTTAGTTCTTTTATGCAATTCAACGGGTCCGCTGAGACGTTTAATCGAAGTTTAATAGGGGCCATAGGGCCAGATATTATTCTAAATTTCAATATTATGTATATATACTATCTCTGGTATGAGAGTGGATTTAAAGATATACTACTATTGTCTTGAAATACAACTCTAATTTAAATAAGGACGCATGAATAGGTATAATGAATGATAGCATTGCAATGTGATTGAACTTTGGAAGAGCATACATACACATCTCAATTTTATAGCTGGCTCTTTTTAACGTTTCTAAAGCATTGTAGTGTTATGCATTTAATGGCTTTTTGATTCTATTATTTGTAACAAGATAGTGAACTTACAATAAAAAACTCTTATACACACCCATTGTATTTCGTGGCTTTAGCCTGATTTCAATGGACATACACTCATACACATATCACATTTACACGACATACATTAGCTGACACACCACGAGCTTAGATTTCATTTGAATACACGCACTTAGGTACATTCGACGCAAAGCTTTTTGGCTGATACTAGATCCTGGATTGCTGGAGTCGACTCGAGTTTACACCTAAGGAATCTGACGTGTCAATTCCTTAGAAGCTGTGAACTTTACATTACACAATAGGAAAACATCCAAGGCCTGAGTTATGTATATGTCTGTAACGTATTCTCTGTTTTCCCTGGGGCGCATCCTTTCGATAAAGCTGACCCCTGACGTCTGATGTCGTGTGTGAAGGCAGAGACCTCTCCGTCCAATTTAAGGGGTCTACAGTACAGACTATGTTATAGCGTATACGTAGTATTCAGAGCACCTTGTACATAATCGACAACAATCACTATATCTGTTACAAATACCGTGGCTGCACGAACGTTTAGGGTATGCGTAAATTCTGCCGCGCGTTATGCTTTTGCGTAATTATTAAAATTAATCTTGGCAATCTGCGTAAAGTACATTTAAATGTACTTAAGTACTTAAGATTCGTGTATGATGATGAATGTGTAGGAGAGATGGTTTGAATCAAATAGATAGTAAGGGTTGATAGGTTGCATCATGACGGATTTGTTGGTTTGGCGAGGGTGTAGGAGCGTTGGGAGCCCTCGAAAGATTCAAGATATAACAATAGGTATAGGCCCCATTTTTCAAGACCTAAGGTCTAGAATCCCAAGGTCCCCTTGTAGTCTGTTTTTTTTACAGGTCATCGTTGTCGTTCGTCGTGATGAAGCATTTTTATAGTATAATTTTAGTTAGTTCTAAGTTAGAAATATATGTATGTAATTAGTATTAGATAATTATAATTCGCATATGGTAACTAATTGAATCAATTATCTTTGTTCGAGTTGTTGCTGATCGGGTGAGTTGCATGTTCACTTATGTAGATGGACTATTTGTTGGTCTCAATTTAAACGTTCATTTTTTTATTTGCGGATTTAATTAATTATAGCGGATTTTTTACGGCTTGTTTTACCGTGCGATTTGACTTGCGGACGATAAAATTTATTGACGGATTATAATTTACAGTAATGTTTACGATTACTGAAATTACCTTTCACGTGTTTAGATTCGGTTTTTTTTTTGCGGCTTATGATCATACATTTACGTATGATTTTTGACGTTTATTTTATTTAAACGCATTATTGCGTCGATTAAACTACATTTACGTTCTGATTCATTTTGAAATTTTAGATACATTCGTTTTATTTATTACGAATGTTATTTATTCACATTTATTTGTTGCGTTTGTTGCGGTTTCATTTGGAACATAATTTTGACATTATTATTTTATACGATGCGTTTTATGACGAGATTTTAACACAACGAAGAGTCCTATTCGTACTTCTTGAACTAGACGATCACAAGTATTTTATTTATGGCCAGTATTTAAGTTAACTTATTAAATTGTATTTTATTTAAAGGAGGCTAGTTTAGTATTTCTACATGGGGTACAACTTGGGTTCGATGCCCAGCGAGGCGATAATTTATGCGTTAACTTTTTTCTTGCCTGGTTATTTTTAAATTTAATTTGTATTTTTTTTTTGAAATGAAAACTTCTTCAGCGGCGCTGAGCACTTTTTGGGATGGGGAAAAATTGTTAAACACGCGACAGATTTTTGAGACGTAAAGGTAGCGGTTCGCGCCGCGACAGAGACAGGAGACCGAGACAGGAGGCCGCGACCGGAGACAGCGACCGTCACTTGACGTAATGCCGGCTGTACACATTGGGCCAACGTTGGCGCGTGAGCAGGATGCAGCTGTAAAAACGCATGAGAACAGTATAAAGCCCTCTTCCTCTAACGCATAGTTGCATCTGCTCACGCGCCAACGTTGGCCCAATGTGTACAGCCAGCTTTAGGCAATGTATTTAAGCGACAGTTCGCGAGCGAGACAGAGACAGGAGACAGAGACGCGAGATTTCTTTGTCTTTGTCTTGTGGCGGTCTCCGGTCGCGGCCTCCTGTCTCGGTCTCCTGTCTCTGTCGCGACGCGAACCGCCACCTTTAGATGTGAAGGAGGTCATGTGATCGTAGGATGGTGATACTTTCGAGAGACATTTGGGACGAGGCTTTCACCGTGAGAGATTCGGGACGAGGCTTGGGGGCGGAGGAGAAAATTGTTTGATGTAAGGCGTACGGGGCTTGGGGGTGGGGGCGGCCCGGGGGTGGGGATGTGAGGGGAGGGGGGATTGGAGGGGGGGTTTGTGGGGGGCAATTTTTTTTTGCAAAATTAAAATTATTCAAGATTTCACTTC
Source organism: Epinotia ramella (assembly GCA_947578815.1). NCBI lineage: Eukaryota > Metazoa > Arthropoda > Insecta > Lepidoptera > Tortricidae > Epinotia > Epinotia ramella. The sequence continues at coordinate 12,557,731 of OX388210.1, forward strand.
TACCGTCACCTCCAGAGTGCAACCCGGTCTTTTTTTTTATAAACAACTGGTTTCTTTTTTTCTCTGATCGATTAATGTTTTTTTGGTTGTTTATAAAGGAACTGCAAACAACAATGCCTACAAACTACACACACACACACACACATACACACACACACACACACACACACACACACACACACACACACACACACACACACACACACACACACACACACACACACACCACGTGGCCGTCAATAGAATTTGCTAACTATGTAAACAAACAATGTATTGAAATTGACATTTAATGTCAATTTCAATACAATACATTCAGGCCTTTGGCCTCGTTTGCTTGCCACTCACCTAAGGGACTTACCTCGCCTCGCAACTCACCTACACGGGATAGTATGTGTCCGTGAGGGCTCGCTTGCCTCGCCGCTCATCTTCGGTACTTTGGCCACAGGTTTCGCTTGCAAGATACCTAGGGATTGTAAGTATTCGTGGGGGCTTGCCGTTGGGTCTTCGGCCCTCGAGCTCGCCTAGGGAGCGCTCTCTAAAAGCATGTTATAGTAAATGTATGTGGCTCCTTCGGCTTCACTTACCTCCCCTTTTACCTTCGGGAATTTGGGCCCCAGGTTTCGCTTGCAAGACACCCGAAGATAATGAGTGTCCGTAGGGGCTCGCATTAAGAGCGCTCTCTAAAAGGATGATTTAGGCCTTTAGGCTTTTCATACCAACGTAAAGCTCGGCCTTTGGCCTCGCTGCCACCTGGGGATAGTAAGTGGCGTTCAGCCCCGAGCGCTTAAGAGAGCTTGATTTGGACCTTTGATTGTTACGAAAAGCTCGACCTTCGGCCTCGCTTGCCTGGCCACTCACCTTCGGGACTTGGTCTCCAGTTTCGCGGGACAGTGTCCGTGGGGGCTCACCCACCGGCCTTCAGCCCCCGAGCTCGCATTGCGACCGATCTCTAAAAGCGAACTGTGAAAGGCCCTATCATTCCTACGAAAAGCTCAGCTTTCGGCTTCGCTTGCCTCCCCGTATACCTTCAGGAATTCAGCCCTCATCAGGTTTCGCTTGCAAGTTACTCGGAGATAACGCGTATCCGTGGGGGGTCGGCCTCGGGCCTTAGGCCCTCGGGCTCGCATTGAGACCGCTCTCTGAAGGATTGCTTTAGGCCTTTAATTCCAATGAAAAGCTCGGTCTTCGGCCTCGCTTGCCCCGCCGCACACCTTCGGGACTTTGGCCTCAGGTCTCGCTTGCAAGACACCTGAGGATAGTGAGTGTCCGTCGGGCTCGCCCTAGGGCCTTCGGACCTGAGGCTCGCATAGGGAGCCCTCTCTAAAATGATACTTTGGGCATCTATATAATATTAGTGACGAACAAGTTTATGAGGGTGTTTATTTAGATTCGAAGGGAACTGGTAACTGATTCAATGAAATCATTATTTTCAAATTTGTCAGATGTATGGTTAAACGTAAGATAAACATAAAAATATCATGTACTTAAATCATAATTTATACGCGTACGAAGTCGCGGGCAGATGCTAGTACAGAATATAATATACTGGCAATATTTTCTTTACGTTGGTAGTAGACACAAGAGAATCGTAAAACAATGTTTGAAGTTCCGCCTCTTAAAACGTAGTGGTTATATACTCTTTAGTTAGATCTAAATGTCACTTTTAGTATCGAAAAGTGACAATTGAGTTGTCCTAGCGTAGGTACGTTCGAAACGTTGTGGTCACCCCTCCGGAGGTCGATGACGTAACGCATTGTACGCGCGTCAATAAGATCTAAATGTTAAATTTTATATGGAAAAATGTCAGTTGTATTGTCCGAACAATGCGTTACGTGATCGACCAGCTGGGAACAGGGCCGTACCAAACGTTCCAACCATTTATTTTGTGTTATTTATTTATTTATTTATTTATTGACAAATACATTTACGTGACATTACAGTAAAAACTGATGCGTCACGAAACTAAAAACAACAAATAATACTATTTAGGCGACGAAACAGCGTGGCCCCGTTGCATCGTCATCTCCGGTGTAGGATTCGGCAGGTTGCCCCGGAACCGTCGAAACACGACACCCTTCGGCCAGAAGTCAGCCCATGCGATGGTCTCCTGCAGCGGCCGCGGCACGCGCACCACAAACGAGCTGAAGTGCACATAGTGGCGCGAACGCAGCTGGAACACCCTCAGCGCGAAGCCGGTCTTCTGACGAACGTACTCCACCACATCATCAGCCGTGGCGGTGTAATGTAGGCGCGATACATATAGCGCCTTGCTCGGTGTGGCAACCCGCAGACCGGAACCAACCAGTTCTGCAGTACCACACTGACTCTTGCGCGGCTTGCGCTTCCTCGACACCGTTGTAAAACCCTCCTTATCCACATCGGTGCGCGGGGGCTTCTCCTTTGGAGGAACCCGAACTTCACGCGCTCTCTCCGGTCGGCTGCGACAGACCGACCAGCTACGGCATCAGCATAGCGATGACGTGATTTAGAGGATGGGGCGGGGGGAGGCCCGGCGCGGAGGGGGCACGCGGGCAGTGGAACGGCATGCGCAGTGTCAGCAACATGCTTATGTCTATAAGACATTTTTCATCAAATAGGTACCTATATACCAAGAGTTTTCAGTACTTATTACAGCATTTTTTAATCTTGGGCATCTTTTAATTTAAATGAAATCCACATATTGAAAAAAATCTTCGGTACATAGCTCTAAGTCATCCAATTTGAGAAGCACATTAAGTTTAATTCTCTCCCCGGTGAGATCTTCGGTCTTACTGATGGCCTGTTTACAGTAACATGTTTACTACTCTAATAACGTTTTACGTATTTAAATCTGCCTCTTATCTGCCTATATTTCACCTCGACCCTGTGTCCCTATATCAACACTGTGAAGATTAAGGGCGGGTTGCATTAAATTACGATTACGATCAACGTTAAAGATAACGCCGGTGGCTGTAGTTCCATAAAAACTTGTTATACTTAGCATACATTCAGATTTGAATGAACACCGCTTACGATTTGATGCAACCCACACTAATAGTTTAATCTTAAGAGGGGGCGCTCCGCGAAATCGGGGTTCTTAGATTGAATATTTACCTATGACAAACTAAAGCGAATGCCAGGAAAAAGAACATACCAAAACTACATCATATTTGCAATTGAATCGTCTGAACAAAACCATACAAAACCAAAATTGCCTCGATAGAAAAGAACCGCCAAAACATGTCTTATTTTTACTCAATTTCAATAGTGTGAGGTTCCCGTGCATATAAATTAAGTAAAAGTTGAGTGTATAATAGCTTTTCACATTACCTAATGAAAGTACTAGCGGGGTATTTTTATGTAGTCCCTTTTCAGACTTATTGAGGTGAAACGTATTTGGCGTATAGGCCTTTTTTATTTAGCGCGATACCCTTTCTCCCGTCGCGTGTTTCGTGCGGTTCTGTATATCTTTTGTTGCCGTTCGCGGGCGGAGTCAGTCGTAATCGCTCCGCTGAGACGAGAGGACTACGTTCTGTGCTCTCACGACAGCACGATGAACATAATTATTTCAATAATATTGTGACCCAGTATATTCGTCCAGTGAATGAACGTATCATTACATTCCAGTAGATATTTTGCTACATTTTGAAATAATATATTTAAAAGTCGACCTTAACATATAGATCTTAAAGTTCAAAATACAACTATAAGATTACGCAGCGATCTGCGGGTGACCGGCTTCTTAGAATAATTTGTGCAGTACATGCAAAACTAGACGAACATTTTTCTGTCGATCGTGTATTTACTTTATGAAAGATTATCACTATGACTATCACTACATAGTATAAAACAAAGTCGCTTCCCGCTGTCTGTCCCTATGTATGCTTAGATCTTTAAAACTACGCAACGGATTTTGATGCGGTTTTTTTTAATAGATAGAGTGATTCAAGAAGAAGGTTTATATGTATAATATAGTATCCGTGCGAAGCCGGAGCGGATCGCTAGTTGAGAATAAATCCGGTTATGTTCAAAATCGATGTCTGAGAGGTCTAAATACGAATTCATAGTCAGAAATATTTCAAAAAGTAGTCGCATTATTTAAAATTTTTGAAACATTCGTTGTAAATGAATATGCGCGTTTTTTTAAAGAACAACATACATTGGCAGGCTTCTCGAGGGTGAAGATTCTAGAAATGATGTCCATTTTGAATTCTAAGATGGCTGACATTGCTTTTCGAATTTAAACTTTCGTGAGACGTGTTGAAACAGTACTAATAATTACACGGTTCAACTCACGTATTAAATGTCACTACGGGCGACATGTTTCGAACTCTTCGGGAATTCTTCTTAAGGACGAGTGTTTTCGCGGCGGTGTCGCTTGAATCTTGTCGTGATTCAAGCGACACCGCCGCGAAAACACTCATCCTGAAGAAGAACTTCCGAAGAGTTCGGAACATGTCGCCTGTAGTGACATTATTGACATTGTTTTTCTTTAAAGTCATCGCGGGTGTCGCTTTTAGGGTTATCGAGAGTGCAGATTCCAACAATTATTGCCTGCGAACTTGGACATTTTGATATTAAAAAAGTGAACATAATTATGCACTTTTTCTTTAATATGTTCAAAATTGATAACTAAAGGGCCAAAGCGTCTCCATTGTCTCCAAGTACGAATCCGAGATCAGAATTGAAAAATTTGGCCGCCACACAGTAGTGGCCTGAAAATCTGACTTTCATAGACATGATCGAAGTTTTCATAATATATTATAGTTTTTTTTTAATGCTACTAATAAATTCACGGTTAAATTCACGTATTAAACGACACGACAGGCGACATGTTTTGAACACTTCGGGAGTTCTTCTTCAGGATGAGTGTTTTCGATGTTTGTTTTGAAGAAGAACTCCCGAAAAGTTCGAAACATGTCGCCTGTTGTGACATTTAAAGCGTGAATTTAACCGTGGATTTATTAGTAGTATTTTAGACATGTCTCACAAAAGTTTAAATTCGATTATAGCTTTTTTTTGCTTTAGGCTTTTACTAGCCATTATTATGCTAGCTCACAACCCTTACGTGATTTAGTAAAAAAACGGAAGGCCATATTTCAGTTATAGCTCCGGTGGTTTTTTAGGCAACAAAATGTAGGTAGTGGTATTCCTTGGGTAATTAAAGTAATTTGTACTCTATAAAGTGAGTGTTTTCGCGGCGGTGTCGCTTGAATCTTGTCGTGATTCAAGCGACACCGCCGCGAAAACACTCAATCCTGAATAAGAATTCCCGAAGAGTTCGAAACATGTCGCCCGTAGTGACGTTTAATACGTGGGTGAACCGTGTAATTATTGACATTTGTTTTCTTTAAAGTCATCACGGGTGACGCTTTTAGATTCCAACAATAGGGGCGTAGACACTAAATAAAATAATGTGATATTTTCTCGAAGAAGGATAAAAAAATTTGTTAAATGGAGAAAAAATCAACGCAAAAGGTTAAATAATCACGACGTTATATATAAGTGTCCAAAGTTTTAAGAAGGGATGTGTTCTGTCCCTTTTTCGCAAAACGCAAGTTCATATGAAACGATGACGCTGGAAGAATGTGACGTCACAGAAGACGGCAACGTGCCGCGCGCATCGTGGTCGGTGACGCCGTCGACGCGGCCTGCCGGCAGCATCCTGTAATGTGACGTCACACACCGTTTGCGTTTTCTCTTTCTAACAAGCAATATTAAAACGGTTGTAGCTTCGTAATTCTTTGAGATATCTGAATGGGATTTTCATCACTATGCATATTTTTTTGCCTTCTTTCTTTTGGAGTAATAATAATTTTCGAGTCTGCACCCGAATTATTGCCTGCGAAGTTGGACATTTTTATATTAAAAAAAGTGAACACAATTTTGCAGTTTTTCTTTAATACGAGTATGTTCAAAATTGATAACTAAAGGGCCAAAGCGTCTCCATTGTCTCCAAGTACGAATCCGAGATCAGACCCCGTATCATGGTCGGCCTTATCACTCGATAAGTGACAAGATAGGGGCATCGTCTCGTTCTATCAAACGGTGTCAGCCAGTGACGGACGCTCTATCCTGTCACTTATCGCGTGATAAGGCCGACCATGACACGGGGTCAGAATTGAAAAATTTGGCCGCCACACAGTGGCCTGAAAATCTGGCTTTCATAAACATGATCGAAGTTTTCATAATAAATTACAGTTTTTTTTTAATGCTACTAATAAATTCACGTATTAAATGACGCGACAGGCGACATGTTTCGAACTCTTCGGGAGTTCTTCTTCAGGATTAGTGTTTTTGATGTTTGTTTTGAAGAAGAACTCCCGAAGAGTTCGAAACATGTCGCCTGCCGTGACATATACGTTAATTTTTTAACCGTGGATTTATTAGTAGTATTTTAGATATGTCTCACAAAAGTTTAAATTCGATGATAGCTGTTTTTTTGCCTTAGCCTTTTACGAGACATTATTATGCTAAATTACAACCCTTACGTGATTTAGTAAAAAAACGGAAGGTCATATTTCAGTTATAGCTCTCGAAACTGACTTAGCTACTAGCGAAAATTATATCTTCAAATATAGGTACTTACAGATTTTGTCTTTCTTTCCACTTATTATAATTATCTATAGGTATTCATCATGTTTCATCTGACTGTCGGGGCATATACTATGCGAGAAGGAGCGGGGCAGCAATAGACGCATCAGCGCGGCAGGTACGGGGCGCGCGGGTGATTTCTGATTTTTCCCTGGCGATACGCCCCCTCTTAAGCGTAAGATTACGTATTACACCACCCTACTTAAACGTCACTTTAACGTACTTTGTGCTTTGTTATTACACTTTCACTGCCAAGGATCGCTACGCGCTACGCTCGTAGCCGATCCCGTGATTTCCTTGTATGTAGCGGAAAGCGACTACCGCGTAGGCGCCCGCTAGGCGGGTTCCTGGCAGTGTACGTGTTAAGTACTAAGTACGCTTACGAAAACTCAAGGAAAATATGATCATAACCGTTTGTGATTACATAAACCAATATTTTTCCAAGAGTATGATTATACTTAGCTAGAACATGAAATAAAAACTAAATGCTGATCAACAACAACCTCAAAGGGTATTTTCTAAGGCTGCTTGTTTACGGAAACTTGAGTTTACTTGCCGCATTCAACTATTATGTTGAACTTTAACATTATTGAGAAATTACTAAGTGTACTGGTAACGAGTAATATTTTTAATTTTTTATACGTACCCCCGCCACCACGTTTCATTCGCATAGATTTTTTTGTAACTTCATCTTTAATTAAATTACAAATTATAACTCGAGCTGATTTTTTAAAATCTGTGCTGCGGAAAACGACGCTATGCTAAATACATGCCACTGTCTAGTTCATTCAGAGTAGGTATTTTTACCCAATTGCGTCAGAAGGAGGGTTATGTTTTTCAAGTGTATGTATGTGTATGTTACCGTAAAATTGTGAACTTCGTCTGTTTATGTTGTTAACGCGTTAAATTAAACTAATCTAACCTACCCGTCAGTTTATAATCTCACTAGGCTAGGGGTAGCTAGATTTTAAACTAACGGTACTTCAAAATTAACGTCTGTCTGTCTGTCTGTTACCTCTTCACGCTTAAACCGCTAAACCGATTTGGATGAAATTTGGTATAGATATACAGGGTGGAATTTCATAAACTGTACATAATAAAAGGAGAAAAATTTCAGCCAATTTCATCGGTGAAACGGTGTTTTTTTTTTTTTTCTAGTCATTAGTTTTTTTTTTACAGAATTTTGAAAATTTTTGTAAAAACTCGGGTAATACACCTAATTCAGACGGTATAACTTTTGATCCAATGGTCCTAAAATGAAAATAAAAAATGCAGAGTATTACCAAGGGACAGGTTAATAATTCTTAATAACAATAGAAAACCAAATAGAAGAGAAAATCCGCAAAAAAAATTATTGTTTTTGAAAAATGGCTACAAAAATTACGAATTTTAAAAGAAAAACACAATTTTCTGAAAAAAACGCAGATTTAGTTACCATTTTTTTTGCTTAGTATTAAACCTCACTTAATGCCGATTCTAAAACCGTTTTTAAACTGTCTCAGACTTTGAAAAATACCACGCAAATAGGTACGTAAATCAAACCATAATTTTATTAATTTTAATCCTCTTAAAATCCTTAATGACCGTTTGTTCACAGGTAGTTGAAGGGTGTTATTGGGTTTTAGGTGGAAATAACAAATTACGTACTTAGTATTAATCCTCACTTAATGCCGATTCTAAAACCGTTTTTAAACTGTCTCAGACTTTGAAAAATACCACGCAAATGGGTACGTAAATCAAACCATAATTTTATTAATTTTAATCCTCTTAAAATCCTTAATGACCGTTTGTTCACAGGTAGTTGAAGGGTGTTATCGGGTTTTAGGTGGAGATAACAAATTACGTACTTAGTATTAATCCTCACTTAATGCCGATTCTAAAACCGTTTTTAAACTGTCTCAGACTTTGAAAAATACCACGCAAATGGGTACGTAAATAAAACCATAATTTTATTAATTTTAATCCTCTTAAAATCCTTAATGACCGCTTGTTCCCAGGTAGTTGAAGGGTGTTATCGGGTTTTAGGTAGAGAAAACAATAGGAAGAAAAGTAGTCCTAAAAATTGCGTAAATAAAATCATGTATTTTAATTAAAAGTCATAAATTCGATTGATAAACCTTTATTAAAGAAAAAACTTATTCTAGTGTTGCAAAGGGCGTTCCCTGTATGGTATTAATTGTTCAAAATGACCTCCTCTTTCTTGAAGGCACAATGTGGCCCGAGCTTGAATTTGTTGCGTAGCCCGTCGAATCATTCCCGGATTATTTTTTATTTCTTGTGCTGCATTTAAAATTCTGTCGTGCAATTCTGCTTCGGTATTGACGATTCTGTGATATACCCGTTGCTTCATATCACCCCAAAGAAAATAATCCAACGGCGTCATATCAGGCGATCTTGCAGGCCATCCAACGGGGCCGTCTCGGCCGATCCACCTATTGGGATATTGCTCATTTAAAAAATGTCGAACTCTTAATGCCCAATGAGCTGGGCATCCATCCATTTGGAGAAACAGGCGTTGTCTCACATCTAACATCACATCTTCCAAAAGCTCTGGGAGCTCGTCTCTCAGTAACAGTAAAAATCTGTCGGCGTTCAAAGTATTCGGTAAGAAGACTGGTCCAATCAATTGATCGTCGAGTACCGCAGCCCAAACGTTTATGGAGAATTGGTCTTGAAAATTAGATGGTCTTACTAGGTTTGGATTATCGTGAGCCCATGTGTGTAAATTTCTGAAGTTAGTTATTCCCGTATGAGTAAATCTTGCTGCGTCCATCCATAAAATTCTTCTAGTAAATTCCGGATCCCTTCTGATATTGCCAAGTATCCAAGTCGACATAACACACCTAACGCGGGCATCGCCAATTTGCAAATTTTGTACCCGTTGATAATGAAATGGATGCAGTCCTTCCTTCTTCAAAATTTTCCAGACAGAGAATTTTGAGATTCCGTGCCTCAATGCCAAGCGTCTTAGACTCGTGGTTGGGTCCGCGTACAAGTCTCTGAGAACTGCTTCTTCTATGGCAACATCAATTATGTTTCCTGGCTCTCGGCGATCTCGGTCACCGTATCCCAGGCCAATATTGCACAACCGGCGATGAACTTCTTGAAAGTGGCGAGCAGCAGGTCTTGGAACGTCATTAGGATACTGCTCACGCAGCTCTTGCAGATCCATGGCACAATCCATAATAATAGTGCATGTTGGCTATTTGTAACGGCGAAAACTCTCGTAAGCGGGGCATGATGATTCAAACTGAACAAGTACTGGAGTAATCAAAGAAGTGGCGAGCAAAGACAAGCAATTGCGATTTGCGAGCGACTGAATAGTTGACCTATTGCCCAATGCCTTTATACCCCTCATGTTATCTCCACCTTCAACCCAAAAACACCCTTCAACTACCTGGGAACAAGCGGTCATTAAGGATTTTAAGAGGATTAAAATTAATAAAATTATGGTTTGATTTACGTACCCATTTGCGTGGTATTTTTCAAAGTCTGAGACAGTTTAAAAACGGTTTTAGAATCGGCATTAAGTGAGGTTTAATACTAAGCAAAAAAAATGGTAACTAAATCTGCGTTTTTTTCAGAAAATTGTGTTTTTCTTTTAAAATTCGTAATTTTTGTAGCCATTTTTCAAAAACAATAATTTTTTTTGCGGATTTTCTCTTCTAGTTGGTTTTCTATTGTTATTAAGAATTATTAACCTGTCCTTTGGTAATACTCTGCATTTTTTATTTTCATTTTAGGACCATTGGATCAAAAGTTATACCGTCTGAATTAGGTGTATTACCCGAGTTTTTACAAAAATTTTCAAAATTCTGTAAAAAAAAAACTAATGACTAGAAAAAAAAAAAAAACACCGTTTCACCGATGAAATTGGCTGAAATTTTTCTCCTTTTATTATGTACAGTTTATGAAATTCCACCCTGTAGTTTGAGTCCTGGGGAAGGACAAGAATAGTTTTTTATCCCGGAAATCATCCCCCAAGGGGATGAATTGGGAGGTGACAGTTTGTATGGAGCTACGATATAAACGAGTTCCACGCGGACGGAGTCGCGGGCAGAAGCTAGTTATAATAATATAGTTAGTTACCCATTTTCTGATTCGCTTAGTTTTACGTTAAGATATATTATTTAATTATAGAATCTTCATTTGCTTTTTCCCTGGTGTGTGTACCTACACCGTGGAATCACCTGACTGTCCCATTAGATCCCAGATTAGTGCTGAGATGGAACCGTTTCGTGGCACTGATATAGGTACTTAACTACTGATTTTTATTTGCTGATATCTGTCCATCACTACATAGTATAAAACAAAGTCACTTCCCGCTGTCTGTCCCTATGTATGCTTAGATCTTTAAAACTACGCAACGGATTTTGATGCGGTTTTTTTGCTTTGGGCTTAAAATCACAAAATCTCACTTCACCTCATTATCAATACTCCCAGATCTCAAAACTCCATGGTCTCAAAATACCTAAATTGCAGAATGCCTAAATTTTTTTCTCAATCAACCGAAACCTTAATATCGCCGATGTTCAAAATAACTTAGGCTAATAATACCTAAACTTCAAAACAGCATTATGGCAAAACAACATATGCTTAAAATAACCGAACCTCAAAATACCTAAATTTATACTACATGTCCCATCCCATCCCATCTCGTAGCCAGCTTCGAAATGGGAATGAATTTCACCAAGTGGGAAAAATATTCCCATTTGGTAGCTGGCTACCAAATTTGGCTACCAAATGGGAATAAAGGGAAAATGTAGGGTAGAGCGGGGCACATTGAACAGGAACTAGAAATTACCACGTTTGTGGACAATTTTTTTACTCGTGATACACGCATGTATAAGTCAACCATCACATCTCTCGTCAAAATCTCTGTGGACACTCGACTTTAGAAGAGCGGCAGATTGATGGAGGTAAAAGATCGGTAGATAATATCAAATAAACACTCGTAAAAAAAATTTGGGAAAAATGCCTAAATTTAGGTATTTTGAGGTTGAGTTGTTTTGATATTTTGTCATTTCTGCCATTCGGTAATTGAAGCATTGTGCATTTCAATCTTCAGGCATTTAGAGAACATGCCGTTTTAAGTCAAAGTCATAATGAATTTCGTTCATTTTAAGAATGTTACAATTTGACATTTAGGTTTTATGAGCTCATGGTAATTTGAAAATAGGGAGTATTGGCAAATAAGGCATTATGAGATTTAGTGATTTTAAGCCCAAAGCGTTTTTTTTAATAGATAGAGTGACTACAACATAGTATAAAACAAAGTCGCTTACCGCTGTCTGTCCCTATGTATGCTTAGCTCTTTAAAACTACGCAACGGATTTTGATGCGGTTTTTTTTAAAGATAGAGTGATTCAAGAGGAAGGTTTATGTGTACAATATAGTACCAGTGCGAAGCCGGGGCGGGTCGCTAGTGTTTTATATTATTGTCTCTATTAAATTACAATTTCTAGTCAGCAGGTAGGTGTTAATGCAATGTCCTGTCTCTAACGATTCACCACCGAACCCTTTGTGTCGCAAAGCTTATTATTCTAGGTAACACGCGACTCAGCAAATACTTCCATAAATATTAAATCGGAAGGCTTATCGTACGAATGGCTGTCAGTCGCGCTCGCACAGGGGTCGTTATATTAATTAGTTGTAGGCCCACCCGCCCGTCGTCTAGACCAGCGTGCCTATTCAAAATCTACGGTCTGGACTGCTAAGTACAACTTGAACCTTATAGCCATAAAAAGTATGTGTATCTGGAGATCAGATTTATACTGGTCTGCTTGGTGTCGGTAAGCGTTGTGAATACCACTTAAGCTCCTCACGCACACCGGGACAAGGCACACAATGGATTTTTATAGGTAAGTACACATTTGCTGATTACCCGTAGCAGACATGAAGTTATATCATTTTGTTTTTCCTAGTCCTTTTTCCTTGTAGAATGAATAAATGCCTTTTAAATTAATTATATGTACTACTACCACGAATTTTTTCACATCCCCAGTAGTAGCCGTTTAGCCGGCAGGGAGGGGGGGGGGGTTAGGGCTTTAAATCCCAATATCTCGCAAACTAATCACTGATTTTTTAGGAAACCTATAATCAAACAAATACTCTTTATTGCACCACGACAGGAGAGAAACATCTTACAAAGGAATTGCTTAATAAATAATGGTAACAACAGGCGGTCTTATCGCTTTAAAGCGATGTCTTCCAGACAACCTTATAATAATTTAATTTTCCAACGATACCACCATGGGTTTGACGAGAAAAAAAAATTACATACCCGCTTTAGGTGTAGGGGTCAGGTAAGTACCTTAAAAAAATGTTTTTTCAAGATTTTATTGTATCGCCTACTGTTTTGTCTGCGTGATTGATTTTTATACCCATGCCGAATTACAGTTTTCCAGTATTAATGGGTACTGAGCTACGCCGAGGACGGACAGAGGGACAGGGCGAAACTATAAGGGTTCCTTGTTGACTACGGAACCCTAAAAATGTAGAAGTGACAATTTCCTAAGACTATTTTGCCTTATCAGTAGAACATTAAACTTACTAGACTCACTGATTTGAAGCTGTAAAGATCTTAATTTTTGCGCCAAAATAGCAGCAACCATTTGTTTTTATTTTTATTTAATCGTTTTTATGAATAATTTTATTGGCAACGTTTAGTTCTCCTTATTTAAATATATCTAAAGTTCTACTTATTTAAATCCTAGGTCAGTTCTCTTAGGTATATAAATAAAGTACGCGACGCGAGTATGGTCTCCGAATATGGACCCATTAGCAATTTAGGAAAATATAATTATTATACCTATTAATTTCCAATTTGAAAATGGTCGTAAGTAATTTAGTTTTTTTGTCTTGCTGATATTGCTATCAAAATCGATATCTGAGGATCCGCATGGACCTTAAATAGGACTTTGACATCAAATCTGACACAAATTGCATCAACACAGCACTGTGTTGATGCAATCCTCGGGAAATATAAAGATATCCAGTATAAAAAAAATACAAATAGGTACCAAATGTCGGTGATTAAATCAATAATTCGTTTTTTTTTTATATACGAGTGTATTAAATTACGCTATAGCCATAACTGAATCCGAACTCAGAAAATTGTCGCATCTACTGCACGTTTACATACTCTTTGATGTGTGTATTCTCCAAGATGGCGGCCTGATTGGAAGACGTCAAGAAATATGTTCTGGGTTGCCAGTCTAATAGTCGTAGTAGTAATAGTAAGTTAATGTTCCTAAGTATACAATTTTCATCTCATGAAAAGGATTTTTTCCTCGCAAATATGTAGAAACACGTCGTATGAAACACGTGAGCTTTGATAATTATATCCTCGGCTCTCTTATCACGCTCATCTGCGGCTCGCGTGAACAATACCGCCTTTAATGTATTCCTACATCGGTCGCCTCATTTGATGCCCGTAAGACCTTACTCCCTGTATGTACCTACCTACGTACATTTATATAACATGAATTAATAGTAAGTACTCAAGTTCGTGAGAGCGTCTAGTCTAGACACGCAGGCGTAGGCGGAAAGGTTAGGGCGCCGGGAAACAGCAAATCTCTCCGGCCCGCGGGGCCGCCGGTCGAGGCGACAGACTTCTCGTGAAATGTAATATGCACGATCTTGTCACGAGTCAAGTTAAAGCTCGATAGACGGCGATATTCAATTTACTCAAGCAATGTCTTTATTATGAAGTACTTCATTTTCAATCAATTAGAGAAAATTATGGATTATATACTCGTATTATGCTGTGACACTATTTCGCTAAAATCTTGTTCGAGTGGGTGTATATTTAAGATACAGGGTGGAATTTCATAAACTGTACATAATAAAAGGAGAAAAATTTCAGCCAATTTCATCGGTGAAACGGTGTTTTTTTTTTTTCTAGTCATTAGTTTTTTTTTTACAGAATTTTGAAAATTTTTATAAAAACTCGGGTAATACACCTAATTCAGACGGTATAACTTTTGATCCAATGGTCCTAAAATAAAAATAAAAATGCAGAGTATTACCAAGGGACAGGTTAATAATTCTTAATAACAATAAAAAACCAACTAGAAGAGAAAATCCGCAAAAAAAAATATTGTCTTTGAAAAATGGCTACAAAAATTACGAATTTTAAAAGAAAAACACAATTTTCTAAAAAAAACGCAGATTTAGTTACCATTTTTTTTGCTTAGTATTAATCCTCACTTAATGCCGATTCTAAAACCGTTTTTAAACTGTCTCGGACTTTGAAAAATACCACGCTAATGGGTACGTAAATCAAACCATAATTTTATTAATTTTAATCCTCTTAAAATCCTTAATGACCGCTTGTTCCCAGGTAGTTGAAGGGTGTTTTTGGGTTGAAGGTGGAGATAACATGAGGGGTATAAAGGCATTGGGCAATAGGTCAACTATTCAGTCGCTCGCAAATCGCAATTGCTTGTCTTTGCTCGCCACTTCTTTGATTACTCCAGTACTTGTTCAGTTTGAATCATCATGCCCCGCTTACGAGAGTTTTCGCCGTTACAAATAGCCAACATGCACTATTATTATGGATTGTGCCATGGATCTGCAAGAGCTGCGTGTATCGCCTATTTGGAGCAGCATCCTAATGACGTTCCAAGACCTGCTGCTCGCCACTTTCAAGAAGTTCATCGCCGGTTGTACAATATTGGCCTGGGATACGGTGACCGAGATCGCCGAGAGCCAGGAAACATAATTGATGTTGCCATAGAAGAAGCAGTTCTCAGAGACTTGTACGCGGACCCAACCACGAGTCTAAGACGCTTGGCATTGAGGCACGGAATCTCAAAATTCTCTGTCTGGAAAATTTTGAAGAAGGAAGGACTGCATCCATTTCATTATCAACGGGTACAAAATTTGCAAATTGGCGATGCCCGCGTTAGGTGTGTTATGTCGACTTGGATACTTGGCAATATCAGAAGGGATCCGGAATTTACTAGAAGAATTTTATGGATGGACGAAGCAAGATTTACTCATACGGGAATAACTAACTTCAGAAATTTACACACATGGGCTCACGATAATCCAAACCTAGTAAGACCATCTAATTTTCAAGACCAATTCTCCATAAACGTTTGGGCAGCGGTACTCGACGATCAATTGATTGGACCAGTCTTCTTACCGAATACTTTGAACGCCGACAGATTTTTACTGTTACTGAGAGACGAGCTCCCAGAGCTTTTTTTTTTTTTTTTTTTTTTTTTTTTTTTATGATATAGGAGGCAAACGAGCAGACGGATCACCTGATGGTAAGCGATTACCGCCGCCCATGGACACTTGCAACACCAGAGGTGTTGTGAGTGCGTTGCCGGCCTTTAAGATGGGAGTACGCTCTTTTCTTGAAGGTTTGAAGGTCGTATCGGTCCGGAAATACCGCAGGCGACAATCCATTCCACAGTTTAGCTGGAAGCAGTTTAGCTGGTGGGCTGGAGTAGCTTTTGGAAGATGTGATGTTAGATGTGAGACAACGCCTGTTTCTCCAAATGGATGGATGCCCAGCTCATTGGGCATTAAGAGTTCGACATTTTTTAAATGAGCAATATCCCAATAGGTGGATCGGCCGAGACGGCCCCGTTGGATGGCCTGCAAGATCGCCTGATATGACGCCGTTGGATTATTTTCTTTGGGGTGATATGAAGCAACGGGTATATCACAGAATCGTCAATACCGAAGCAGAATTGCACGACAGAATTTTAAATGCAGCACAAGAAATAAAAAATAATCCGGGAATGATTCGACGGGCTACGCAACAAATTCAAGCTCGGGCCACATTGTGCCTTCAAGAAAGAGGAGGTCATTTTGAACAATTAATACCATACAGGGAACGCCCTTTGCAACACTAGAATAAGTTTTTTCTTTAATAAAGGTTTATCAATCGAATTTATGACTTTTAATTAAAATACATGATTTTATTTACGCAATTTTTAGGACTACTTTTCTTCCTATTGTTTTCTCTACCTAAAACCCGATAACACCCTTCAACTACCTGGGAACAAGCGGTCATTAAGGATTTTAAGAGGATTAAAATTAATAAAATTATGGTTTGATTTACGTACCCATTAGCGTGGTATTTTTCAAAGTCTGAGACAGTTTAAAAACGGTTTTAGAATCGGCATTAAGTGAGGATTAATACTAAGTACGTAATTTGTTATCTCCACCTAAAACCCGATAACACCCTTCAACTACCTGTGAACAAACGGTCATTAAGGATTTTAAGAGGATTAAAATTAATAAAATTATGGTTTGATTTACGTACCCATTTGCGTGGTATTTTTCAAAGTCTGAGACAGTTTAAAACGGTTTTAGAATCGGCATTAAGTGAGGATTAATACTAAGCAAAAAAAATGGTAACTAAATCTGCGTTTTTTTTAGAAAATTGTGTTTTTCTTTTAAAATTCGTAATTTTTGTAGCCATTTTTCAAAGACAATAATTTTTTTTGCGGATTTTCTCTTCTAGTTGGTTTTTTATTGTTATTAAGAATTATTAACCTGTCCCTTGGTAATACTCTGCATTTTTTATTTTCATTTTAGGACCATTGGATCAAAAGTTATACCGTCTGAATTAGGTGTATTACCCGAGTTTTTACAAAAATTTTCAAAATTCTGTAAAAAAAAAAACTAATGACTAGAAAAAAAAAAAACACCGTTTCACCGATGAAATTGGCTGAAATTTTTCTCCTTTTATTATGTACAGTTTATGAAATTCCACCCTGTATAAATACATTATCAGTTTATAAGTTCCACTTTAAAAATTATTTCGCAGGCATGTGGCTGCCAAATGGCGGTCGTGGGTTCGAATCCCGGCTCGTACCAATGAGTTTTTCGGAACTTTTATACGGAATATCATTTGATATTTACCGTTAACTTTTCGGTGAAGGAAAAACATCGAGAGGAAACCTGCAAAGAAATTCAAAGGTGCAAGTGAAGTCCCCAACCCGCACTGGGGCAACGTGAGGAGTACACAGTGCCCAGCAGTGGAACGTATATAGGCTGATTTATTAATGTTATTTACTATTGGGAAAAAGGGCAGCATCATGCTTCCTAAAAGAGAAACCGATACCTACATTTATCGTAATCGAAGCGGCTAACGCTCTTGTTGACGGTAATTAGTAACTACCGGCTTCAAAAATGCAACTGAATTCTAATTCAGCCGGTAAGGTTGAAGCCGGTAGTTACTAATTACCGAATGAATAGCGGGAAGCAAAGAAATTAACAATGTTTGGAGCAATTTGCGGCTGACAGCTCTGTCGGGCGTCCGAACCGTGATTGGCTTTCATTTAGTTAGTCAACCCTTCCCCCTACAGTCGTGTATTAACATCCATTAGAATACAAAGTTGATTGCGGCCTTTAATCAAATCGACAATTCGATCAAATTGTACTAAATAATAAGGGCGTGATTACAGTTAAATACGATCCTGATACACATTATCTATTCTGTTAGCTCATGAATGAAATAGTAAATAAGTGCGTGCAAACAAAACAATTGATTTTGCACCTTGCCAGTGTTTATACCGTTTAAGCAACTGAAGCAAGGTCGTGAAGGTCGACCGATTTGAAGTTGTAGAGTCGCTTTCCAATAAGTAAACACTGTTACGTGCAAAATAATAATGATGCCTATTACTCAGTTGCTAAGTGTAATTTAGCTATTTATGTCTGTGAAATGACGAGATGGATTTAATATCTAAATAAAGTAAGCTCTGTATTAGGTACCATTGTAGCCATTTGACCCTACTTAAAACCTTACTACTAAGTAGAGAGAGGTGTTAGATTTGACACCTATCTATTACGTATCATGGGTAACATGAGTAGCTAACAACAGCTGTAACTCGACGAACTAGAGCTCTGAGAGGGCATGTTCCTTATCAGCGCTTTTAGGCATGTGCAAAATTAGCTGATAAAACAGCTGCGGCAGCAGGAAAGCAGGCCAAACTATAAGGTACTGGTACACATGCTGTTTAGTAGCATGCTTGTTTGAGCATGCTCAATTATTATATAGGTATGCAAATAGCATGCTACATACTAGCAACATTACATTTACATATGCTATTTGCTCGAAACTAGCATGCTTTCGTGCTACTAAAGAGCATGTGTAACACTACCTATAATTAAAAAAAACTGTAGTACCTACTTAGATCAAGGCGCGTGTGAGAGGCAGTCAGCAGCCGACGGGCCGGTTGCGCAGTGCAGGCCGTCTGCCCTTCCGTTGCCCTCTACTGCGTCTAGTCTAGACGTACGCCCTATTGCCCCTTTGTGAGGGCCGCATCATACTGTATAAAATTATTCGAGTTTGCTTAGCACTGAACGGACTTATTATAAAGGTCTTGGGAACTTAAGTAGGTCTCAAACGCGGTGGCATTACAATACATGAAAAGGACAACCTTAATTAGAAAGCCGCTAGGTCTACCTAAGATAGCGGTTCGATTCCCGCTCTATTATTAAGGCTCGTCATTCAATTTAAAGTAACTCAATTATGTGAATGGATCCTTTTCATTATTAGAAGGAACCTTTTATATGCGTTTCGTTTAGCTTGAATCGAATTAAGTAGGTAAATGGTCAATCGCATAGCATATAGTCAAGATAATTATCTTCCAGAATTTATATTGAGATAGTATGCTTTTTTTTAATTTCGAACAAGTGACTTGACATTACAAATCTATATAATTATAATTAACGAACCTGATCACAAAATTTCAAATAAGAAATGCGCGCGTCCTGTAGAGGAGAACAGCGGGACAGCGAGACATTCAGACATACAAAAGATTTTCGGTCCAAGCTGAAGCATAGAACTTCGTTCGCTTCGCTGGCTCGTTTTATTATGACTCTGTGAGCTGTTAAACTGGCGAGCCTGCCTTTCCAAAAAAACATTTTTTTTATTTCGAAAAAGTGATTTAAAAGTAAGTTTTATATTATTTATACTAAACGGGACTTAATCGCGTCTATTTAACTTATTTATTTACCTCACTGAGGTCTCCCGACGTTTAGGATGTGTTGCAACTAGGTTGCAAATGGGTTATAACCGAAATCGAAATATTCGGTTATAACCGATTATTCTGGCCAAATCGCATAACCGATTATTGCAATTTTATAATAACCGATTTCGGTTATTTTTTGTATACATAATTACATATATGATATTTGGCCAATAACTTATAATGTGGACACTGATTCAATATTATTAAGTTTCTGGGTGCCGATATTATAACCATTGCATTAATTTGAAGAAAAATGGCGTAATAATTAGTTTCATACTTGACTTGACTTGCGTAATAGTATTTCATTTTTGGTACAAGCTTTTATTGCCGACTGTACTTTTCTGTATACCATCATCAACTACTCATTGAGACGATTCTAACGAACCCAAACTCAACGGGGTTGCGTCGGTTAAGTACTGAATTCCCATGGCCACCTTCTGTCTCCATCATCAGATCAACTCGATGGTACCATAATATTGAATTGTCATCCAAACTATACTTTTACCCAAAATTTCAGCGCATTCGGTCACCGGGAAGTGGGTCAAATTTAACTTGCAAGATTTGTCCCATACATACATACTAACATACGAGGGCTGCTCCGAAAGTTGTTAGCTGCGCCGGCTCTACTCATGCGATTACAATATTATTTATACCATTGTGAGGGATATTTCAATGCTAATTATGGCCAGCTAACAACTTTCGGAGCAGAGCCTAGTTAAATAAAAGCTTGTAAAAAAACTATATAATTAACGAGCCTGCACACAAAAAATCACAAGAATTTATTTATTTAGGTTAGCCAACAGGTGTAATACTAAATACTTAATTAAAAACAGAATACAAGATTAGATTGCTTGAGTATTCACCTAATTACAGGCAAACACGGCATGCTCATAAAAGCTAATGGTTACAAAATATACTTAATCTAAGTAGTACAAGCTCACGCTGCGTTTAGAAAAACAAGGTAGAGTGAAAAGTAAAAAATTGTCGGCGGCTTCTCAAAGTCATTGTATTCTACATGACAAAATCTCTACAAAATAAATCAACGATAAAATCTCTATAGTATGAGAAATGCGACCTGTAGACTTGTACTATTATCTATTCTGTGCCTGTAGAGAACAGCGGGAAACCGTGAGATCCGGACATACAAACAATTTTCGGCCCAAGCTGAAGCATAAAACTTCGTTCGCTTCGCTCCCGCGCTCGATAAAGTTCTACCTAAGTAGATAGACCTATAGTTAATAATGTGCTGTAGCTTAAAATCCACCCCAGCCGTTGCTTGATCGATTGCAAGCGCTAAGTAACCGACGATTCTCTCAGCAAACTGGTAGGGACGTCGCGTCTCTCGGAGATAAATGTTAGTGTAAAAGTTTAGCGGGAAATAAATGGAGAACTCCGCACCTGCGCCGGGCCGTCGCGAGCCATCTATAGATCCAGTAAAGGCGCAAGGAATCCTGTACGTCTGTTGTAACTACCTATTTACCTACTATGTTGGGCAATGTAAATGTTGAGCGTACTTAGAACCTTGTTTCAAATTGGGAACTTCTCTTTAGGAACTGCCATCAAAAAAAAAAATCAAAAAAATCAAAAATATTTTATTGGTATCATACTAAAGTAGGTAAAAGTACATTCGTGGCTGGCGTCTCCCAGTAAGTATAGCAATACTTGTGTTGGGAGGCTCCGCTCTTCCTCTACATGGTTGTAATACAGTTTAGTAGATACAATTTCATTGATTGATTAAATTACTTTTTAGTACTTACAAACTAAAATAATTAATTAATATTAATTTAGTTTAGTGCATGCTCATGTGTGTGTGTGTGTGTGAGTGTGTGTGTGTGTGTGTGTGTGTGAGTGTGTGTGTGTGTGTGTGTGTGTGTGTGTGTGTGTGTGTGTGTGTGTGTGTATGTGTTTGTGTGTGTGTGTATGCGCGTTTGCGTGTGTGCGTGTGTTTTCTGCTTACATACTTAAGATAATAGAGATTCAGTGTATTCATAGGTGAGTGTGATCAACCATTCCGTTATTTTTTCCTTACAGTTTCGTAATAGCATCGGGTAAATATTGATAGTTTTATTTAATTTATTGTATAAGAGAGATGATACTGTATTGTATTGCCTTTTGGCAAAGGCCGATTTTGCACCACATATAGGAGCACAAGGAGGATTTATGCGTTTTGGTTTAAGAGGTTGTACATAGTTCAAAGTCTTGTGTACTTTTAATACAGTTAATAAAATATATAATTTTCGCATGCTAAGAATGTAATTATCTATATAGAGGTCATGTGTGGAGTGTCTAAAGGGTAACTTATACATTACTTTAAGAAGGCATCTTTGCCCTCTTTCTAACTGAAGAAATTTTGTTTTTGTAGCACCACCCCAGACTACAATACAGTAACTAATTACTGATTGTGCTAGTGATTTGTACAGTTGATTGAGTAATGTTTTATCAGCGATGTGTCTAAGAATTTTGAAGATCCATATTAATTTTCTAACTCGATTGTTAACGTAATCTATGTGTGAGTGCCATGATAGCCGCTGGTCCAGAATGACTCCGAGGTACTTAACGGTGGATACTTTTTTAAGCTGAGTGCAATTACAGTGTCTGAAGTCACTCAGATCACAGCAATGCATTTTTAATTGTAGCATAGACTCTGGTTGGGTGTTATTGTATTTGGTAAAGCACATGTAATTTGTTTTGTCTAGATTTAGGGTGAGGAGATTTGACTTAAGCCAGGAAGATATTAATTTTAAACCAACTTCAGCGCAGCTATAGACATCCTGCCAGGTTTTCGCTATGAAAACTACAGCTGTGTCGTCGGCGTATGAGTAAATATGCCCTTTGTTAAGAACTAGGTTGGTCAGATCGTTGATATAGATCAGGAAGAGAGTAGGGCCGAGTACGCTCCCCTGGGGGACCCCAAAAGTGATTTCTTCCTCCTGACTTAAGTGGTCTCCGATCTTCACCCTCTGTGTGCGACCACTCAAATAATCCTTGAACAGCATCAACGACGTATCCCTGATTCCTATTCGTTCAAGTTTTTCAGCTAGGATGGAGGGAGAGACAGTGTCAAACGCTTTTTTTAGGTCTAAGAACACCGCAAGACACCTATCACCTTTATCACTATGTTTAGTAATTAAAGATGTAAGTGCCAGGACGGCATCTTCCGTGGATCTGCCATTTCTAAACCCAAATTGCGCGTTCGAAAGGATATTAAATTTATCAAGGTAGGATTTTAGTCGAGTGTTTAGAAGTTTCTCTATTATTTTAGAAATGGCAGGTAGGACTGAGATGGGTCTGTAGTTATTTACATTGTCTCTCGCACCACCCTTGTATACTGGAGTTACTACGGATTGTTTTAATGGACCAGGAAAGACGCCTCTACTGAAACAAAGGTTAGCTAAGTGGGTTATAATAGGGACAACAAATGGTCTGGCAAGTTTCAGGAACCCTGTTGTTATACTATCCCATCCAGGAGCACTCTTAGATTTCAGGCTCATAATAATGTTGTCTACCTCTGCCGGGTCAGTGTTAAATAGAACAAAAGATGAAGAAACTGGTTTTAAGGAGTACCCTTTGTGAAGTTCCTCAGGAGATATCATACGAATCTCGTCCGCAAGGTTCCTGCCTATACTCGAAAAAAACTCATTTACATGATTTACTGAGTCCGTTGGAGATGGTTTTGAATTCAACAACTGTGTGTTTTGCGATTTAGTGGATCTATAATGAGTTACTTGTTTTATAGCAGTCCATAAGGCCTTAGGGTTGTTCGCCGATTTAGCGAGCAGCTCTCTATCAAACTTTTGTTTTAGTTTTCTAGTTAATTTAGTACAGAAGTTGCGATATCTTCTGTATGTGACGCGCAGAACTTCATTGTAGGGGTCGGAGCGAAGGTCTTTTTGCATCTTGTTCCTGTTTCTGATACACCGCAAAACTCCTGGCGTAATCCATGGCTTAATTGTTCTCAGTTTGTTTGGTACATTCGTTATTACTTTGCTCTCGTTTATTGAAGTTAAAAGCTTATAAATCAATTGTTGAGTTACGAAGTGGGGGTCATCACTAAAGAGAAGATATTCCAAATTTTTATTGAGTAGTATATTCAAGGCCTTATTATAGTCAACTTTTGTCACTGTTTTGGGGGACGCTTCTTTTAAATTAGTATGCTTAAAAGCCAAAATTACGGTTAGGTGATCTGTTATTGATGTATTCAATATAGCAATATAGGTAGCTGTCGCGCAGTGATTACCTTTTAGAATGAAGTGATCAAGACAACTTTTTTCTCGAGTTGGGTGTGTATGACCTGGTAACAAACCATGAGTGGACAGCATGTCAAGGTAGTTCTGTCTGTTTAACTTTTCTTGTTGAGGTTCTTGTGAACGAGGGATTAGGTTTATGTTTATATCTCCTGTGATTGTTATGTTACTACACGATTTTATTGTTTCAAGGTAGTTACTTAAAGAATCTATGAATTTGGATGCGTTGTGATTTGATGGTGACCTGTAAATGCCCAATATTATTTTATTACTAAGTTTAATTTGTATGCACGAAGCGTGGTCAATTCTAATTTCGCTGACATTAGGTTTTAAATCATTTTTGTAATACATAACTACGCCATCATTTTGGTTCAAATTATATTCTGACGCTAAGAAAAAGTAATCTTTCATATGTGGAATGGGTTTATGAGGAGTTAGGCGGCACTCTGTCAAAAATGCCATGTATTGCAAAATGTTGTAATTTTCTATGACAAAGTACTTATGCTCTCAAGTTGACAGTCTCAACATTTTCTTGTATACATACTTGAATCAATTTAATCTGCTTCTAAACTGACTTATTTCTTTATTAACTATTTAATAAAAGCACCATTACGCCCATGTGTGTAATCTAAGCTGTTATAGCTCTGTTTGCCTGCACGTTATAAAGCCCTTTACGAGCAACTGTGATGAAATTGTATCTAGTCACCTAGGGTGATAGAACAAAGAATGTCTCAGATCTCAGATATTTAACGCCCGGCCAGAAATCAGGGGCAATAAATATGCGATGAGGATTTCTTAATTACCGCCCCTGGTTAACTTTTTAATTTCAAGCTAATAGTAACGGGGAACTTCACTTATGTACCTAATATTTTTACAACATTATGGCTCACATTTCCGAGCATATTGGAGACATTTTTACAAGCTTTTATTTAACTTGACCTTTTCGTTAGTTAGTTTGTGAGTTTGTTAGTGAGTGAGGGACAACCCTTGGAACTGAATTTTGAACCAGTTGTCGTTAATTTCGGGTAAAAGTATAGTTTGGATACCAATTCCATATACTGGCACCATCGAGCTGATCTGATGATGGAGACAGAAGGTGGCCATGGGAATTCATACTAAACCGACGTAGCCCCGTTGAGTTCGGGCTCGTTAGAATCGTCTCAATGAGTAGTTGATTACGGTATACAATCGGCATAAAATCGGTAATAAATATAATCGGTATCGGCATAAAAACCTTGTACAGTCGACTACAAAGAGATATATACGGCCAATGTTACAAAAATATGTATACACGACCTTAATGTCAAGGCAATACAGTCGTGTATACATATTTTTGTAACTATGGCCGTATAGATCTCTTTGTAGTCGACTGTACCTACCAAAAATTAAATTTATGTCAGTAACTAATCTGCTTATTCATAGGTCGTCTTTAACCCGCAAGGAGAGACACGCAGCCCGACTGTGGGAGCAGAGATGGTCGTTCTATACCCAACAGCGACAAATCCAGGAGGAAGAAGCGGTAAAATTGGGTAAATAGAGGAATTTCATATGTTACTGGTTAAAATCGCGTAAACATCGCTAAGCTAGAGCGCTATCGTTTACTTGTTCTTAGCTACTTTCGTATACTAGCTGCTATCGTTTACTTGATGCTAGCTTCTGCCCACGACTCCGTCCGCGGTGGAACTCGTTTATAATATCGTATATAGCTCCGTACAAACTATAACCCCCCATTACACCCTCTTAGGGGAGGATTTCCGGGATAAAAACTATCCTATGTCCTTCCCCGGGACTCAAACTATCTCTATACCAAATTTCATTTGAATCGGTTAAGCGGTTTAAGCGTTAAGAGGTAAGGTAAACCTTACACTTTCCTATTGATCTATTCAATAAGTATAACAAATAAGTATGTTTAAGGCGCCCATTTCTCTAAAATAATGGGACACTTATCTGTAAAAATATTGTTGATAGCGTTTTTCAAAATAACGGTAGGTAAATGAAGTTATTTTTGCAGACTTACATTTTTTAGTTTTGTTTTTACTGAGTATCGTTGATAGTATCGATTCTTTACAAGAGAAAAAATGACGGAATATTTCGGATACTTTTTTTCTTATATGGGGAACTTTCAATATTACCAATTCAATATTACTATCAAGAAACGAAAAAACTGATACTTACCTACCTACCATTTTTTTTTTGGAAATGCCCTGATGCAATCTGATGATAGAAACCTTTATAAAGTAGGTACTTAAGCTGCTTTTGAAATACTCTCGTGTCGAATTTTTGACCGTAATTCTTTAGAATGAAGGATTCATTTGAACCTTATATTATTACCAGTTCGTATTAAAAGAAAAAAAAAAATAACACGTCCCAACGG
Source organism: Epinotia ramella (assembly GCA_947578815.1). Taxonomy (NCBI): domain Eukaryota; kingdom Metazoa; phylum Arthropoda; class Insecta; order Lepidoptera; family Tortricidae; genus Epinotia; species Epinotia ramella. Next base: position 12,583,923 of record OX388210.1, read on the forward strand.
ATTTTCAGTTCAAACGAATAAATAGGTAAGTACTTATTGATTTCATTCTATGTTATTAAATTATTACCCACGCATGCATTAACAATTGCTTAGGGATTGCAAGTAGGTACATACCGCCGAGATGGAGTTACCCACAGGGACCTTGTCTAGACGTTTTACATTCAAGTAGGCATTATATGCGAGGCCTTCTATGGTCACTATGGTCGCGGTTTATGGAAGCCTGCTAATAATAATAAGTGGCGAGCTAACGGTAAGTGGCGATACCGCGGACCCCTAACCTCCAGAGGGCCCGAGTGATCTGGCCCTCGCCTCTGTGCTTGCCTTAACCGGCCGGCCAGAGTGGAGTCGCAAGAGCAGAACCTATGCTCCAGGTTGGAACTTTCATATAACATACCCGTCTTGCCCCGCCCATTAATTCTGGAAAAATCGTAATGGGGCATAGTGTAGTTATCCAGCGCCATTTATCGGTGTATTTTGGCACTAATTTGCGCGACCAGGGAACTCTTCTTGGTCACATAAACCGATTTCCACATATTTTTATTGTATTTGATCGAAATCTTTCAGAAAAATGTGTTAGGTATTTGAAGAAAAATATTACATTACCTACAAATTGTGGTTAAATTACTTACTTTATTCAGAAATGATTTTTGATGGTTTAAAGAAAAAACCTGTTAATATTATGAAATAATTTCAAAATAATTGCTTGTTAAACTTCGGAGATAAGGGAATGATATTTTCCTTCACAAATCTAAATTCAATCACTGTAATAAGAAAAACTGTTTCAGAATAGAATGTGCATCTGAAGCCCTTAATTGATAGGTACCCCACTTGACCTTTATTGACTGAAGCTATTAGTAAAAAAATTATAGTAAGTTCATAGTTGCCATAAAAAAAAAAATTATTAGTGTTCGAATTCTATTGTACCTACCTTTACATTTGCTGTTGCCCGATAAAAAATACACTTTTTTTTTAACTTTCAAGTCTCACAATCTTATTATGATTTAATTTAATACTTATTTTGTAATAGTTTGATGGTTTACTCAATATACTCGTAGCAATACTACGTTATACATTTCTACACGAGGAAAGTACCTATTTGACTTGCATTTGTCCACGTCTCTGTGAGCAGGTATGACGATAGAGGAATACCGGGCCGGGGTCCGTTCGATGAACTGCCAGTCGGAGCCGCGGCAGTACCCTGTTCAGGTGGACCCCTCGCCGGCCCCGCTGCCGCCAACCTCCTCAGGTAACGACGAAGCTAACCAGTGACTATCCACCAGCACGTCTATCATGGGACGGCCGCGACATACTCTCGATTTTTCTCGATACCTCTTGTTCTAAGTGTTCTAATAAGAGAGAGACGGATAGTGCGAGAAAAATCGAGAGCTCGCGCGCCGTCTTGTGATAGCCGTGCTGAGACGTGTACAGCTGTGAGTATATTTGACACCTATCTGTCAAGTATGTGAGGTGGCACATAAGTATATGACAAACACATCTTCAAGCATATCGGATATATTCATCCATGTTTATGATTCACTCTAAGAAAAGTATATTGAGCAACATTTTAAATAGTCGTATTCGGCTTTTGTACCTACGAGTATGTATCTCTTCTTCACCACAGTCACTTGAAAATTACAATTGGCAATAAATGTATTTCTTACTCAGTCTACAAGTAAAATTGGTTGCTGGGTATCATTACATATCGACCCAGAAATGTCTTTTGAATTGTCATTGCCTGGTGACAATAGGGATGATGAATAAGATTTTTTTATGATGTCATTCGAACCAGGTTTTGGAGTGGAACAAATGTTTGTATGGGAGCAACTACAATTAAAGAACATAAATACCTAAAAATTTGAGATAAAGATTGACCTCGCTGGCGGCAGCTGAAAACGCTTCATACTGAGTGTCTTCATGCTATACAAGTGTGACGTCACATTTGTACATTTGTACTAATCATAGTATGGAAAATCAGGTAAATTGTTGTTTCGGTCGCGAAATACTGCGTTTAAGTACATAGTTGTCGCACAATTTTGTTTCTAGAAAAGCGTAAGGATTCTATTGGTAGCTTTTAATGTACTCTTGGACAATAAAAAAAACGCATATTTTTTCTAAACTTTCAAGGTTTATATCTTTTTATGATTTTAATTATATTTTATAATTTACACTTAATTACGATAATTTGATGGTTTACTATCCATTTAGCATCACTACGTTATCAATTTGAACAAGAGGCATCATGCCTATTGTCGTGTTTGTGAAATGGAACGACGAGCCGCTTTGAATATAATATAATCCATCACATATGGATTTTCGCATGTTATCGGCCACGAGCGTTGCGTTTCGAAATAGGCCCTGATTGCGTTTTTAGATAGTGCCACTGGTAATAAGCTGGTAAATTTAATTGTAACTTAGTAAATTTTGTTTTTTGACAGCTGCCCGGCAGGTATAAATTATCATTATTCAAACCATTGTCACTTTCACTACTAGGGTAAAATGTTCAGCTAAGGTCAACCGGGGCAAAAGCGTCGATGGGGTAAATGCGTATCTTGACGATATCTCCGAAACTGAACATTTTAGAACGATTACAATCGTCTAAATTGAAAGTTTGGTAACCATACTTTGAAGGTCGAGGGATGTAATAGTTCTAAAATGATGCGTTACGAAGATATCTTCAAAAGACGCATTAACCTTAGACTACTTTAAACTAGGTGTAGGTTAAATAGGCCAGGTTAGCTGAGGTTTCCTTGTGCGTGGTGATTCAGACTGTCCCGAATTAGTACCTCAGTTAGTGCGCCTGTACGTTCCCTCGTCCCCTAGTCCCCGCTTATACGAGCTTTGCACTTTATGCACTCGTTGCTTGAATCAGCACCACACACAGTGTGTTATGAATGTTTGACGTTCTGCACGACCTTCTTCTGTGTGTGTGTGTTACCTTTTTGTTTCACAGTGCTTTGGAATTGAAATGCTGTGAAATTGTATGGAATAAAAATAAATAAAAAATAAGTAGTAGGTACAGTACTTAAATGTAAATAAAATACTGAAGGATATTTAATGAAGTTTATATAGAGTATGTAAGGCTTAATGATATAACGTATTTAGGGCGGTCGGTCGAGTGGAAAACGTCCGGTGGGTCGCCCTACATAAAGTGGAAGCCCTGAAAGACTTTATCGCCCTAGAGGCATTAATTATCGTGAAGCGGCGCAGAATACTTAGAGAAGCACGGCGTTGTCTAGTGTATTTATGGGTCAAAACCTTCTTAGGGTCACTAAGACAAGGGTAAAGTGTAAAACAACGTATTTGTTTATATTAAAATATTTGAACAACGTAGGTATTCCAGATAATTGTCAAAATCCATTCTATGAATTATACTCACTTTCTATTTATTTAGGTACATGTCATACGAGGCGTTGTTTTTAGGTATGTAAGTAGGTATCGGGTTACCGTTCACAGCAGGGACAGGCAGCACCTGAATTAGCGTTATTTTTATTATCTACCCATGTACTAATACATATGTGACACTAGTAAATACAACTCGGTTACAATATCTGTGGAACTCGCTGGAATGTGAAGCCCCTCCCCCTTGCGCACCGTACCAGAGCGCCGACGTCATCGACGCCAGGTCAACAGATATTGTAACCGGGTCGGGTCGAAATCTATCTAGCCGTTTGGACCTTTCTCTCAAGAGTCAATCGGTCAAAAAAGAACGGTTACTCACCCATTTCAGGAATGGTGGGGCGGCGCGCGCAGTGTCCGCTGGAGCGCTACGGGCGCCTAGTGCGCACCGCGCGCGACCACCCCGCGCGCCCGCCGCTGCCGCCCGGACAGATCTACGACCCGTACAAGCAGACCATCATTTTCTTAGGGTGAGTAGGTCAGCTATCTGATATCCGTGTGACTACTCATAACGCTACAACTCGGTTACAATATCTGTGGACCTCGCTGGAATGTGAAGCCCCTCCCCCTTCTCTTTTACCTACCCGCGCGCCATGCGCACCGTACCACAGCGCCGACGTGACGTCAGGTCCACAGATATTGTAACCGGGTTGTACGTGTGATGTGGTTCAATCAACTATCTCATGTTGTTATCATGTCCTACGAGCCAGGAGACAGTTACAGTTTCTTTGGAAATTGTTACAATACGGACTTTCAACGTGCCTAGAAGATGGTCTATACAGGGGGTCGAACTTGACAAGAAAACCCCATGTGTGGTGATTTAACTCATAAATCGCAGTTTTAAAAAGTAACTCGGGAGACGTAAACATGGCAACTAGTGACAGAAAATAGTTGATCCACCCATGTATGTAGGTATGTACGAGAAGTGGGAAAACCCAACTTCCTAAGATGAACAGATGGCGCTATACTCAACGTCCATGCCAGAATAATAGTTAAATTCAACAAGTTTATTTCTTCTCGTTGTAGTAAAGTAATTCTATGTAATCAAGGTATAGGAAAATTAAACAAATGTATATAGTTTTCAAACCTGTGTGGCGTGATACATCTCTAAATCTAGGTGTACTGTTTAAAATTCACCATTCCCCCCCCCCCCCCCCCCCCCCCTCTCCACACCTGGAGAGCCCCTTTCCAACAGGATAAACACTGGTAAGACCGCGGTCGGAGTCCTTTTAGACCAAGTTTACACCTTGCACCTTAGAGCGGTTACACAAGGCGACTTATTGCAACGGGTGTGTGGGCAAGGTGATCTATGGCTAGTTCTTGAAACTCGCGTTAGTATCGCTGCGAAACGTCGCCGTGCGTAATAGCACTAATAGCTCTTAAGCTCAAACAAATCCGCCTTGACCCATAGACACATGAGCGAACTCTCGCACCCATACAGTGGGGTCCACCGTTCGTCCGCGATCCGCGAGCCGTTCGCGAACCGATGGCGTGGCGCATAGATAGACACGCGTATTTATCCATGGACCCTTTGACAGATCCGTGGGCAAATCCGCATTCTGAATGTTATAGACTTTAGTTTTCTCCTTGTCTACTTCCGCTAAACATAATCCTAGAGCCCATCGAAGGGTTCCTAATAATTTGACCGCATTTACACTTCCAGTGCTATGAACCCGCTAGGTGGACGTTCTGCCCGTGGGCGCTTTCCTCTACAACAGTTTTTCGCATTTTATGCGTTAGCGTAGCGCTACGAAACCTAAATGATCGTCAACTCTGTTCCAGGATCGACGTCGGGGACCCCATATCGTATAAGCTGCCGCCGGCGCGGTGCGAGGTCACGGACGAGATGTGGGCGCGTCCGCGGGTCGTCTGTGTGGACGCACTCGCGGATACATTGGCCAAAATTTAGTGACACATTGATCTTAAGGGGCTCCACGCGCTTTTTGGCTAGTTTTGACGAGTTTTGAGTTGATATTCCTCCGTCAAAACTATAGATATATTTACGGCACAAACACTTATCGGTTCTTCAATCCTTTATCTACATTTGCACCAGAGTTTTTTTGAAAATAATTAATATTTATTTTTTATGATTTAATCAACCATGGTCCAAAAAAGCTCTGTATCTTATTAGTATGTTGTTTATGCACTTTTATATATGAAATCTACATAAAACTGTTTCTTACTGACTGACGTCTATAACAACCCACAAGAGATTTTTATTTTTAACTCATTTCCACAAAAGTTACGTCCAAAAAACTGGTTTATTGGCCTGAAATTGCCAAAGTTTGGTGCCATATATCCCGAAAACTGTGAGTTTTGAAGTAAATATGGAATACTATTTCGGTAACCCTCGTTGTTGTTAACACGATAAGCCATAAAAAACACGAAAAGACCGACAGTTACAGATCGAAGGTCATTATGAGCTAGGAGCCCCTTAAAGCTTGGACTATATTTTAAAGATACCCATAATACAAATACTTTTAAAATGATTCTAACGTAGCGTTATCAGCATACATCGGGGTTTTCGGAGCGGGAACGTTTGACATTAGCCAAAGAGTAGGTATTTACTTAAAAACAGATCGTACCCTAGTAGGTTTCTACCGAATGAATAATTGATTGAAAAATAAATAAAGATTAATCATACATATAGGTACATATTTCATATTGGTCATTCATTATCAACCTCTTCAGTTAAGTCTATTCATTTATAAGAAAATGCTTCATAGATATCGAGCGTCAAGATTGACATTGTATTAGACACCTATTGTCAACCGTTACCATTGCTTGTCTAGTAGATAAACTTATATGCAATTGTATTTTAAAAAACTGTAAATAATCAGTCAACACAAATATGCCTCCGAGAAAAAAAACTCGTTACGAGTTTATGCGTTCGTGGATAGAAAATAATCCAGAGATAGAGGTTCGAGATTCTTTATTATTTTGCACCAAGTGCAATGTGAGCTTCGCTCAAACGAAATCTAGTGTAACGCGACATGTCGCATCTAATAAACATACAGGTATGAAATATGATTTCAATAGTGAGCTCTTGAAATTTGTTGTGGGCTGTAATATACCATGGACGCAGGTAAACAATCCGATATTTAAAGATTTTATCGAAAATTGTGTTACCGGTAAATTTGGAAAAACTGCAAAAGTTCCTTCGGAATGTCAACTGCGACGGGAATATTTAAATAAAGCTTACGATGAAAAAATGAATAAAATACGGAGCGAGCTAAAAAATGAATATATATATGTGAGTGTTGACGAAACCACGGATGATTATGGTCGTCAAATAGCTAACGTAATAGTGGGAGCATTACGTGATGATCACATTGGCACTCAACACTTGATATCCAGTAAACGGTTAGACAGCACGAACAATGTATCAATATCCAATACGGTCACAAGTGCTCTTGATGAATTATGGGGTGCTAACCATAATAATCACAATAAAGTACTTTTACTTTTAACTGACGGTGTGGGCTACATGCTAAAGGCTGGAAGAAATTTAAAATGTATTTTTCCCAATCCTTTGCACGTCACATGTTTGGCTCATGGTTTAAATAGAGTGGCTGAACTAGTAAGAAAACTTTATCCAGATGTGAATGATTTAATCGCAAATGTTAAGAAGACATTTTTGAAATCTCCTAAAAGAATACAAAAGTTTAAAGAAATGCTCCCCGGAGTGCCTTTACCACCTCGACCAACAATTATTCGGTGGGGAACCTAACGTATTACAGCAAACATTACGATGAAGTGAAACGTGTTCTAAATACATTCAGTCCCACCGAAGCCCAGAGTATTAGAAAGGCAAAAAGAGCGTTTGGAAATGCAAATATAAAAAGCGACTTAAATTTCATAGCAAATCATTTGATGACTATCCCAAATGCTATTAAAAACTACAGGATGCGAAGCTGTCCATCAGCGATAGTTTAAAAATAGTTCATGAAACCTATAGAGATGTTTCCAAATTAAACATGAGCGTAAAAGGAAAACAGATTTATGATAAACTGAAGTTGGTGTTAAAGAAGAATTCTGGCTATAGCACACTAAAAATTATAAATGAGTTGGTACAAGGCAAAGAAATAGAACTTCAATTTCAAACTTCTCGTGCATCAATTGATTCCTACAAAAAATTTAAATATGCACCTATTACAACTGTCGACGTGGAAAGATCATTTAGCTCCTTGAAATGGATATTTACAGCAAGACGCCGTAGATTAACTGTCCCAAATATAGAAAAAATATTAATAGTTTATTCTGAAAATCGTGTCAACTATTCAATTTACAGCAGGTAATTAATTAAAGTTATTTTAATTGTTACCTTATAAGTTATAAGACTTTTACGGAAATTAAAATAAAACTTTGTCACAGATTGTATACAACTCACAGAGAGGTAGTTATTCATTAGGCATAATAAGATATTTTCTTAGACTACCATTAGAAATAGAACTTCAATTTCAAACTTCTCGTGCATCAATTGATTCCTACAAAAAATTTAAATATGCACCTATTACAACTGTCGACGTGGAAAGATCATTTAGCTCCTTGAAATGGATATTTACAGCAAGACGCCGTAGATTAACTGTCCCAAATATAGAAAAAATATTAATAGTTTATTCTGAAAATCGTGTCAACTATTCAATTTACAGCAGGTAATTAATTAAAGTTATTTTAATTGTTACCTTATAAGTTATAAGACTTTTACGGAAATTAAAATAAAACTTTGTCACAGATTGTATACAACTCACAGAGAGGTAGTTATTCATTAGGCATAATAAGATATTTTCTTAGACTACCATATCTGTTTATCTCTACTCTTTCTCAAATCATTCCCGCTCCGAAAACCCCGATGTATGGTTATCAGTCAATCGTGCCTGACTGAAGCATGTTGGTTTACCACCTCATTTTGTTCTTGAACCTATAGAAACGTTTACATTGATTTCATAGATGGCGCTATTCTGTTAAATAGAAGTCTAACGGGCCGGCCACGACCTTGCGCGGCGGCGGCAGCGGTTTTTCCAATTCATTGCGTGTGATCCCAACTAACCACAGTGCGTTGCGCGTCTCGACCGCGCAATGAACTGATAAAATGCTTGCCGCGCCGCAATTAGCGCAATGTCGTGGCCGCCGTAAGTGAAGGAAACGCACAGACTAGGTCCAAAGGTCACTCTATAGTCTAATTAGCTACAGTATTATATAGTAGGGTTTGACACCCTCTAAATAAGACTAAAACTATTACAATGGATTGCTACGTACTTATTAATAACAGGATACCTAAATAATATGTGTGGTGATTGAATAAATGAAATTGAACTATTTTATAGGAACGCGGCATTGGTTGATCTATTATTTTACTAGCAATCCGCGTGGCTTTGCCCGCGTTTTGTAAATAAAGCAAGCAAACCAACGAGATAAAATATATCCGATGTCCATTCAGAAACTCCATTCCGTACACAGGTGAAATAATTTTTGAAATCGGATAAGTACAGTAGATTACCACCTACATACTTAGATTACGATACCTACTACAAACTTACAATCTCACAGATTTTTCTTCTTATTATATTATTGTAGATGAACATAGTAAGTACGATATCTTCATGAACATAAATAACTCATACATTGTCCACTTAACGTAATATGCCATATAGTATGAAATAAAATTATACTTTATATCGTTTTACTGCAGTTTCCTTACTTTGTTGCGTTAATTAAACTTCACCCCTAAAGAACAGCGACGCGCTCAAGACTCACGTTTCGATAACATAGGTAGGGTAAATCGCCAATTAAAAACATAATTCAAATTAGTATAACGTGGCCAGTTATTGAAGGGTGGCCAGTAATAAACAGCTCATTCCAAAAATTAATTCTATTATAGGTGAATAGAGTTCATCTATTTATTGAAAAGGTGACTTGTTTTTTTTTTAATATATGATAACAAACATTTTTGATAATAATGTACTAGTCTTATATGTTTATTGTATTCTCACTAGGTATATTTAAATAACAGAGGCACAGATTACCCCTTTCAAGAAACTTAAATATAGGTCATGACTCTAAGAACGATTTTCGCTACTCAGCTGAAAAATGCTGCTACACGCCTAGCTTTGCTTGGCCTCGAATGGGTTATAGAAATAGTTAGTTGTGTCACAAGGGAGCAAAATATTATATTTAAGGCGAGGGCGGTGTATTGAATCCTGAGCGTAGTGAGGGATACAAGTGTTAATGCCTGAGACGAAGATAATTTTGCTAACTATTTTTCACATCGACTATGAAGAAATTTAAAAAAGATGCTGTTAAAATTACTTAACAAGTTTTAACAAAAATTCTAAATTTTTATTACTTATTTTTAAATATTACGAAAAATTCAGAAATTTTCATATACTTGAGATATGTTCGTTTTTAATCGATTACGATGAAATCACAGTCGATTATTTATTAAGATCTGTGTTCAATTGGCACATTGCGTAAATTCTACATGCCAATGAATAAATTAAAAAAGTAGCTTTAACAGAAAAGTAGCATTTTGATCCCTCTCGTCGTGGTTTGCCTTACTTTTCCGAATGAAAGGTGTGAAAACTGTTTTGTTTGAAACCTCGAATGTAAACGCATGACTAAGACGATGAGAATGACTATACTACTGGTAACTCAACAGGTTCCTCTAAAAAAATACACTAAATACAATCTGACATTTATTTAAACTGATGTCTTATAATAAAGTGTTTACTAACTAGTTGTATTCGAATCAGCCGACATTGAAGTTCCTGGTTTTGACGGCTGTAGCTGGTAACTGTGCGACGATGTTCTCCGGGAGAAGCTCCACCGACACCGCTTCGGAGGAGTTGAGCCAGTGGAAACCAGCCAGGTACTGTCAAAGAGAAACATTATTTTAAAAGAAATAGCAAATTATTTTTATTTTTATTCATGTCAATAAAATACAATAAAATAATGACAATAAACTTAAGACTAGCTTCAGCCTAATCAAAAAGGCCATCTCGAGTTGTCCCTGGCGCACAGGTACCCAACACACTAGCGGCTAGCCACGTTACAGTAGTACCGCAAATATAAGTTACAACGATATACCTGTGCAAAAAGCATTTTTTTAAAACATTTTAACAAATCATAAGGCAGCGCGTTTGCGCGGCCAAAATTTTGCGCGCGACGCCGGCAGCTCCGGCGCCCGCCATTTTGTTTGGCGCCATGAGCGGGAAAGCACGAGTTCACCTGTCTTTGCATATTGTACCTTACGCATAGTGCAACAAAGTCTTTATGGAAATGGTCATACATTCGATTTCATTCGGTACTTGTCAGCACTCGTCGGCGTGGACGAAGATTGCCGATGTAACTTATATTTGTGGTACTACTTACCACGTTGAATCCCGTCCGAACCCATTGAATGTTGGTGACCTTTGCACCAGGGACGACCCCGCGCGGGCGCCAAATAACAAGCATATATAATGGCTATAATAGTAGACTGTATCTCAAGGGAGCAAAATATGTATTTACGGCGAGGGCGGTATATTGAATCCTGAGTGAAACGATAAATTATACACTAGAATTCCGTGCGTAACGGGGCATTCTAAAGTAGAATCTTGAGCGTAACGAAGAACTCAAGTGTTTTCGCCTAATACAGATTTTGTGAGTGGCACATAATGCATTTCTGATCTTTAATGAGGAAATTTAAATTAAACAGGGAACATCAGGGAAGAAATGCAACACACAACTTTGATCCCTCTTTTCCGGGAACAATTACTCGTATCTGAATAGCAGCACGGTTAGTACAAGATGGCCAAAGAGAATATAACCACTACGTTTTAAGAGCCGGAACTTCATACATTGTTTTAAGATTCTCTTGTATACGTATACCAACGTAAAGAATATATTGCCAATATATTATATTCTGTATTAGAGTATATAATTATTAGGTCCATGTATTCTGTGTTTTGTTAGGTTGGCTGCAATGGGACTTCGTCCCCGTATATTTTTTTATTCTATGAGAGTTTCCAAAGGCTGAAGATGGCGCGCGAGCTCTCTCGCACTATCCGTCTCTTTCTAAGTTTTCTAATAAGAGAGAGATGGATGGTGCGAGAGAGTACGCGTGCCGCCTTTTGCTAACCGTGCAGCACGTTTATCATGGGACGGCCGCGACATATACTGTCGATTTTTCTCGCACTATACCTCTTGTTCTAAGTGCTCTAATAAGAGAGAGACGGATAGTGCCAGAAAAATCGAGAGAGCTCGCGCGCCGTGGCGTGATAGCCGTGCTGGTGTGAGAAAGAATATAAGTGTATGACCTGAGTGCTCCTCCGCCTGAACCAAAGCGTACAGCGCGGGGGCCAACGTCTTGCATACGTTTAACCAAAGCGTAAAGCGCGGCGCGTCGACGTCTTGCATACGTTTAACCAAAGCGTACAGCGCGGCGGCCGACGTCTTGCATACGTTTAACCAAAGCGTACAGCGCGGCGGCCGACGTCTTGAATACGTTTAACCAAAGCGTACAGCGCGGCGGCCGACGTCTTGAATACGTTTAACCAAAGCGTACAGCGTGGCGGCCGACGTCTTGCATACGTTTAACCAAAGCGTACAGCGCGGCGGCCAACGTCCTGCATACGTTTAACCAAAGCGTACAGCGCGGCGGCCGACGTCTTGCATACGTTAAACCAAAGCGTACAGCGCGGCGGCCGACGTCTTGCATACGTTTAACCAAAGCGTACAGCGCGGCGGCCAACGTCTTGCATACGTTTAACCAAAGCGTACAGCGCGGCGGCCAACGTCTTGCATACGTTTAACCAAAGCGTACAGCGCGGCGGCCGACGTCTTGCATACGTTTAACCAAAGCGTACAGCGCTGCGGCCAACGTCTTGCATACGTTTAACCAAAGCGTACAGCGCGGCGGCCGACGTCTTGCATTCGTTTAACCAAAGCGTACAGCGCGGCGGCAAAAGTCTTGCATACGTTTAGCTAGAGACGCTCGTAGGATCGCGACAATCCCGCGCAAAAGCAACGGGTTAACAACTTAAGTATTTACTAAATGAGCGCTTCCGTGCTTTGGAAGGGACGTTAAGCTGTTGATCCCCGTTGTTGTCTGCGATTAAAACAATGTTTACTTAGAATGTAAATCCAACATAAGTTCTTGTGAAAACGGTGGCCCTTTTTGAGGGATATCGCCTACATATGTGAGGAGTTCATATTTTAGTAGGTTTTAAAGAAATGCAGTCCCTCGTTTATGGGATAGAATAACAAGAAAAAAAGTTAATCCACCCAATTAAACCAGTCATTTTCATACACACCTTAATTGGAATAACTTTAATGTCCGCTTCTCGAACCCTCTGTTCTTTGCGGTCTCTTTTCGCCCCAGGCCCGTTGAGGTTCTGCGTCTGTTAAACAAGATTTACAATTCAGATGAGAAAAGAGAAAAGAATAGAGAGACCAATTTATAAATAAATAAATCAGCCAATATACGTCCCACTGCTGGGCACAGGCCTCCTCTCACAGATGAGAGGGAACGGGCAGAAGTTCCCACGCTGGCCCAGTGCGGGTTGGGGACTTCACATACACCTTCGAAATTCTTCGCAGATGTATGCAGGTTTCCTCACGATGTTTTTCCTTCACCGTACATTTATAAAACTATTGCTATATAGGTACATACTTAGGCACAGAATTAATAACAGTACACGGCCCTGTATCTAACATAACCAATGTTAGACAGTTAGCAAATAACGAATCATGACATCCCGCTGCATGGGACATGCTCTTTTGTTCCTAGCGCAAACGGAATAACGACAGACTTGCTCTCGTACAACTGACTATTAGTAGACTCTATCTCATTGCAATAAGGTTTACGAATGGTCAGATACTACACTGACAACGATTGTAATACGTCATCTGTATCCGTAGTCTTGAAGTGTGGTTGAAGGGATGGAATACTCCTTCACTAGCACGGTTACCGCAGCGTCCGACGGGCTCTCCACGACCCACAGCGAGCTCTCGGCATTATGGCCTGTACGGCCTACTCGCGCTCGTACCACGACGCCGGCGACCTGTAGCGAGGCCACTCCTCGAACCTTTGTATCTATACTGGCATGGTTACCTCAGCGCCCGACGGTCTCTCCACGACCCACAGCGAGCTCTCGTCCTGGAAGACGAGCGCGTTCCTCGCGGGGTGCGGCATTATGGCCTGGACGGCCGACTCGCGCTCGTACCACGACGCCGGCAACCCGTAGCGAGGCCACTCCTCGAACCTTTGTATCTATACTGGCATGGTTGCCTCAGCGCCCGACGGTCTCTCCACGACCCACAGCGAGCTCTCGTCCTGGAAGACGAGCGCGTTCCTCGCGGGGTGCGGCATTATGACCTGGACGGCCGACTCGCGCTCGTACCACGACGCCGGCAACCCGTAGCGAGGCCACTCCTCGAACCTTTGTATCTATACTGGCATGGTTACTGTTATGTATAATGCACGGTATCTATACAATACAGTCAGTCTATATCCGATCGTCTTGTTTCATTGCCGCGCCTACCCACCTAACACTGGCGTACGAGAATAATATTACTTACTAAATTCGAACGACGCGTGCGTGATTTAATTTTAAAAATGCCGTTTGGGCGTATTGAGTGTTTTAATATCACTAGTGATAATTGGGACGCGTATGTGAGACGTGTTGAACAATATATAAAAGTGAATTCTATAGACAATACTTTAAAAGTCGCTACGTTAGTGACTGTCATCGGCCCAGAATGTTACGAGTTAATGTGCGACCTGTGTGCACCGGCTAATCCGGAAACGAGAACATTTGAGGAGCTTGTGAGACTGGTTAAGGAACATCTTGAACCTCAGAGGTCCGAGATAGCGGAGAGGCACGTGTTTCGTCAGAGAACACAGCGACAAGGAGAAAGTGTTCGAGACTACCTACAAGCACTTAAACATTTAGCAAAAACGTGCAATTTTAACACTTGTCTCGAGGTAAATCTTCGCGACCAGTTTGTGTCGGGCCTGTTTAATGAAGACATGAGATCCAGGATATTTGCTGAGCAAAATATAGACTACAAGCGCGCTGTGGAACTGGCGCTGGCGCTGGAGGCGGCGGAGCGACACGCGGCGACCGCGTGCGCGCCGCGGGCCGCGGGCGCAGCGCGGACGGCCACACAGCCCGCCCTAGGGGACGACGGCTTGCATCGGTTCGGCTCGGGCCGGGGCGCCGGCGCTGCCGCCGCGCGCGCCGACTATCGGCAGCGCGCGTGCGGGCGCTGCGGCAAGGCGGGGCATGCTGATGGCAGGTGTCGGTTCAAGAATTATACGTGTGACAATTGCGGACAAAAAGGTAATGTGTAAAGTAAAAAGTGCAGTTGGTAGTACGAGCGGAAAGAAGATGTCGAGAGGTCAGTTATATTTCAATAATCCCGACGATAGCGATGCCAGCGACGACTGTCCGTTTTACAATTTAGCAGTTAGCAGTGAGGGTGACGGCCCATATTATGCATCTTTGAAGGTTGAAAATGTAACTTGTAATTTCGAGGTTGACACGGGAAGCAAAATTTCAGCTATATCAAAGTATTTTTATGACCAATATTTTCAAGATTTACCTATTCAAAGTAAGCAGCTTACCCTTAGATCGTATACTGGTGACGTCATCCAAACATTAGGCTACATAAGCGTCAGCGTTGCTTGTGGCAACAGATCGGAAATACTTAATTTGTATGTTATTAAAAACGGGGGACCGCCATTGATGGGTCGAACATGGATTAAAAAGTTAAATATGACCGTCGATTGTCATAATATTGTCGAAGACGATTCAATGGCGAGATCCTTAAAAAATGAGTTCCCGGAGGTTTTTGCAGATGGGTTGGGAACATTTAAATCGGAACTGCGTTTGCACTTAAAAGATAAGACGCCGGTGTTTGTGAAAGCGCGCTCGCTGCCGCTGGCGCTGCGCGAGCCCGTGGAGCGCGAGCTTGACCGGCTGCAGCGGGAGGGGGTCATCTATAAAGTGGAACGGTCCGACTACGGCACGCCTATCGTACCAGTGGTCAAACCAAATGGTTCTATAAGATTGTGTGGTGATTACAAAATCACTATAAATCCATTGTTAAAAGATTACCACTACCCGATGCCGCGGATCGAGGACCTGTTCACGGTACTAGGTGGCGGCGAGCAGTTCACCAAATTAGACTTGTCCAATGCCTTCCAACAATGTTTATTAGATAAACAATCACAGCCGATGACAGCAGTGACCACACATATAGGTACTTTCATATATAACCGAGTCCCATTCGGAATAAAATGTATTCCAGAAAATTTTCAGAAAATAATGGAAGAGACCTTGAGTGGTCTGCCGTCAACGGCAGTTTTTGCCGACGATATTTGTGTCACTGGCAAGGACCAACCCACCCATCTGGCAAATTTAAGGGCGGTGCTACAACGGCTGAAAGATAACGGGTTAAGAATCAATTTCAGTAAATGTGAGTTCTTTCAAAATAGCGTTACATACCTGGGATATAAAATAGATAAATTCGGTTTGCACACAGACGAAAGAAAAATTGATGCCATTGTAGCAGCACCCGCCCCCAGTAACGTAACACAATTGAGAAGTTTTATTGGACTTATAAATTTCTATGCAAAATTTTGCGTAAATATGAGTGATACCTTGAAACCGCTATACAATCTATTAAAGAAAAATTCTAAATGGGAATGGAGCAACGACTGCGAAAGGGCATTCCGTGAAATAAAAAAGGTTTTAGGCAGCGCTCCTGTTTTAGCGCACTACGATCCGTCGCGCCCTCTGATCTTGTCAGTGGACAGCAGCAGCTACGGCCTGGGCGCGGCGCTCACTCAGCGTGGCGCGGACGGCTGCGAGCGCCCCGTGTGCTGCGCCTCGCGCACGCTCAGCCCCGCCGAACTCAACTATTCACAGTTGGATAAAGAGGCGCTGGCTATTTTGTTTGGAGTAACCAGACATCACCATTATTTGTATGGTAAGCATTTTGTATTGCGCAGCGATCATCACCCTTTGAGTTATATATTTGGCAAACATAAAGGTATCCCGGTGACGGCCGCTAGTCGTTTGCAACGTTACGCTGTAAAATTAGCCGCTTACGATTTCGAAATACAGTTTGTAAGGTCTACTCAAAATTGTTTCGCGGATGCACTTTCTCGGCTTCCTCTAGGATTGACGGAAGATCGATTTAGAGTGAAGCATCGGGAAGAGTTTAGTTACCTTCATTTTATACAGGACAACTTTCCACTCAGTTTCAAGGATGTGAAAACTGAGACGTCGAAAGACCCTTTACTGTCTAAAATGTATGGTTACGTCATGTTTGGTTGGCCCTCCAATGCTTGTGACGAAATTGAAAAACAATATTTCAACCGGAAAGAAAGCTTTCACATCGACCAAGGGTGCCTGATATGGGGATACCGAATTGTAATTCCTAAATCTTTAAGAGAAAGGGTTTTAAAGGAGATACACGAGGGGCACCCGGGTATCGTGAAAATGAAGCAAATTTCCCGAAACTATATATGGTGGGAGAATTTGGACACAGATATTGAGCGCGTGGCACACGAGTGTCTGGCGTGCCGCTCGCAGCGGCCCGTCGCGCCAGTGGCGCCGCTGCACTCGTGGTCGTGGCCGCCTCAGGTCTGGTCCCGCCTGCATGTGGATTTTTTAGGTCCCTTTTGTAATGAATACTATTTAGTGGTCATCGACGCGCACTCCAAGTGGATTGAAGCCGGAAAGGTAAAAACCACTTCGGCGCAAGTTGTTATTGGTAATTTGCGACAAATGTTTGCGCGTTTTGGTTTGCCCCAAAGAATAGTTAGCGACAATGGACCTCCGTTTTCGTCATCTGAATTTGCTTCATATTTGATTCAGAATGGTATTAAACACACCTTGATAGCGCCGTACCACCCGGCCAGCAATGGGGCCGCAGAAAATGCTGTGCGCTCAATTAAACGTGTCTTAAAAAAGGCTCAGTTCGAAAACGAAGACCCAAATACGGCACTCTGCCGGTTTCTCTTCACCTACCGAAATACAGAGCAAGCTACGACCGGCCGGGAACCAGCAGTCATGATGATGGGCCGACGGCTGCGCGGGCGGCTGGACTTGTTGCGTCCGGACGCCGCGGACGCCGTGCGCGACGCGCAGCTCTCGAACGAGCAGCGCCGCGCGGGCGCCCTACGCCAAGCGCATCCCGGGGATGAAGTTTTATTATTTATTATTCAAAGACGGGGCATAAATGGCAGGAGGGCGTCGTAACAAAAAGGTCAAGTCTCGTATCATACGAGGTCAAAACGAGTGATGGGCGCACTCATAAACGTCATGTTGACCAGATTTTAACGAGTAAAGCAAATGTTCGTAATCAAACGAAATCGCGTCATTCGCTTAGCCAGGTACTTAATGAGTCATCGAAGTCTCCTCAGCCGTCGCGGTCATCAC
Organism: Epinotia ramella; assembly: GCA_947578815.1. Taxonomy (NCBI): domain Eukaryota; kingdom Metazoa; phylum Arthropoda; class Insecta; order Lepidoptera; family Tortricidae; genus Epinotia; species Epinotia ramella. The sequence continues at coordinate 12,601,751 of OX388210.1, forward strand.
CCGTAAACAAGGCAGATGATACAGACAATGACGAGTTTTATGACAGCATGGCGGGCCACACGGCGGAGCCCGCATCGCCGAGACCCTCTCCGGGGACCCCGGGCTCGCCGGGACAAAGGTCACCAGCGCTGGATCGTAGTCTGCGTTTACGCAGGAAAGCGGCTTTAAAATGCCTAGAAAGGTTGCATAATGCCTAGCCCAACCGTCTTTACTCTATTTTTTTTTTTATGTACTCCTTAGTTATAAGATAAGATAGTTACTTACAATCGAAATGATTGTACATAAAGTATGCTATGTGAATACCTAACCTATGTTGTTAAAAATAAAATAAAAACAAACCTTAAATGATCATAAACATTGTAAACACGATAGAAAAGACTTATTTGTACCTACCCGTGTATAATGTTATATATAGTTGTAATTAGAAAATATAGCATGTCACAAATATACATTTGTAGATTTAAACTTTATACATAGTGCACATATGGTAGTGGGGTATGCAGATGACCTGGCTCTATTGGGTAGAAGTAGAACAGAGGTCCAGGTGGCGACTAAGACCCTTGAGACTGAAGCCTTGAGAGTAGGCCTACGTATAAACCACGACAAGACTGAGTATCTCCACATGCGACGGTATAACACTGGTCGAGGCAAACCTGCAGATCTACAGGTTGGAGATACTGTATACAAAGGGGTGGCCAAATTTAAATACCTAGGTTTTACTGTCAATGACAACAATACCCGTGACGAGGAAATCGACATTCGCATTCAAAATGCCTTGCGGTGCGGTGCAGCTTTACATAAAGTCCTGGTGTCCAGGCTTCTCAGTAGAAAAACTAAGATCCGAATCTACAAGACCGTAGTACGACCTATCTTAACGTACGGATGTGAAGCCTGGACACTCACTTTAAGGGAAGAGAATAAGCTTTTGGTGGCTGAGAGAAAGATTCTCCGAAAAATCCTTGGCCCAACGCAGAGACCCGATGGCAGCTGGAGGATCCGCAAAAACGCCGAAATTGAGGAAATGGTAGCTGAACCAAATATCATTGGCGTGACGAAGGCGCAAAGGCTTCGGTGGCTCGGTCATCTTGAGCGGATGGGAGGCGAACGGGCGGGGAAAAGAGCTTACGAGGGAAAACCGACAGGACGCCGCCCGGTCGGTCGGCCTAGGTATCGATGGGCGGATGTGGTGAATGCGGATCTGCGCGAGCTCCAGGCTGGCGACTGGCGGGAAACTGCACAGGACCGGGATCAGTGGCGTGCTGTCGTGTTGGAGGCCAAGACCCACTTTGGGTCGCTGCGCCAGAGGAGTAAGTAAGTAAGTACATAGTGCACATTGGGTCGTAATTGGAATAATTTGACTCGGCAACCCGATTTAGTTGTATTTAACTTATTCACTCATTTTCATTACTCAATATCATATGAAACACGACCTTTCACTAATTGTTCTAAGGTGGATAATAGTTTTACCTATATAGGTCTAAATGTGTTCCGCTTAATTCATAACCTCAATACAACAGCTGTTGACCCAATGATATAGAATTATATAAAGAAATAACTATTTCAGGTAAAAGTTTAAGTCCTAAATATTCTAGCAAATATATGTAATTAGCTAGTGATTGTTTGGAGTTTGTACATACATTTCTACCACATATTTACCAGTAACCAGCTGTTTAGCTATGCAGATAAGTTATTGTTAATTGCTGTAAAACAATTAAGGGGGAAAAGTGTTATGTATAATGCACGGTATCAGCGCCCGACGGTCTCTCCACGACCCACAGCGAGCTCTCGTCCTGGAAGACGAGCGCGTTCCTCGCGGGGTGCGGCATTATGGCCTGGACGGCCGACTCGCGCTCGTACCACGACGCCGGCAACCCGTAGCGAGGCCACTCCTCGAACCTTTGTATCTATACTGGCATGGTTACCTCAGCGCCCGACGGTCTCTCCACGGCCCACAGCGAGCTCTCGTCCTGGAAGACGAGCGCGTTCCTCGCGGGGTGCGGCATTATGGCCTGGACGGCCGACTCGCGCTCGTACCACGACGCCGGCAACCCGTAGCGAGGCCACTCCTCGAACCTTTGTATCTATACTGGCATGGTTACCTCAGCGCCCGACGGTCTCTCCACGACCCACAGCGAGCTCTCGTCCTGGAAGACGAGCGCGTTCCTCGCGGGGTGCGGCATTATGGCCTGGACGGCCGACTCGCGCTCGTACCACGACGCCGGCAACCCGTAGCGAGGCCACTCCTCGAACCTTTGTATCTATACTGGCATGGTTACCTCAGCGCCCGACGGTCTCTCCACGACCCACAGCGAGCTCTCGTCCTGGAAGACGAGCGCGTTCCTCGCGGGGTGCGGCATTATGGCCTGGACGGCCGACTCGCGCTCGTACCACGACGCCGGCAACCCGTAGCGAAGCCACTCCTCGAACCTTTTCTCTGCGAGCTTGTATTCCATTAACTGTAATAGAGAAATAAATGTTTTTTATCAGTTTCTTATCAGCCTAATCTTAGGGTCAGTTTTATTTAAGAATTTCGGGTAGGTACATGCTCGAAGAAGACGGACCCGACCGCGGGAGTCACTCGCTCACAAATTGTTTTGGCAAAATCTATTCATAGACCTCTTTTAAAAAATGAGATAAAGCTAGAATAATTCGGAAACAAATAATTAATTGAAGGATATTATTACGCTGGATATTATGTATGTTAATTAGTGCTCGAATACCATTCGTAAATATTACTGCAACGAAATCTCCCAGCACATATATGAAAGAAAAATAACTTTCGAATCTAAGGTCGGTAAACTGTACCTTTTGATCCACGTAAGTGATGACCAAGCTCTCTTTATCTGTGTCGACGGCTATAGCCGACGGCACGCTCTTATACGTCGGCAGTGTCGCGTAATGCTCGTATTTATGCCCAGTGTGGCTCCACACCGCGATCGCGCCCTCTGTGTCCGCTACCACCAGGTATACCCGCTTCGATAGAGTTGCTTTAGACGCGAGCAAGTGTAGGATGGAACTCGTTTTGAGGTCTGCAATGATAATGTGGATAAAGTGAGAAAACAATGTATACCCACGATAACGTAGCGGCTGTATCCTCTTTGTACAAATCTACATGATTATAATATTCCCCATGTGGTCTCGGGTTAGAATTTCACCACCCCCTTTCTTCCAGTGGGTGTCCTAAAAGTCTAGCAACCTATCACATCGATATTACATTTTGTCGATCTTTTATGTCCTCATTTACATATGCTAAAAGTGGTTTAATGTGCTCTGCCTACCCCTTTTGGGAATAAAAGCGTGGTCCTATTTCTTTTATACAACGACGGTGGCAAACAAGCGTACGGCCCGCCTGATGGTAAGCGGACACCGCAGCCTATAGACGCATGCAACTCCAAAGGAGTAACATGGGTGTTGCCGACCCTTGATATGTTTGAGGATTCGCCGTGTTGACAGCTGAAGGGAGAAATTCCTTCGCTCTCAACACAACGCATCCTCGGGAGCTCTGGCGACCTTGCTTACCACCAGGAACACAACACTAATACAGAGCAAGTAGTAGTGTTATTATGGCTGTGGTCTTCTGCAAGGCGGAGGTACTTCCCCAGTTGGGCTGCTCCAAATTCGAGCGGAATGACATTTCGCTGTGCCCTACCTCACCTGGTATGCTATGTATGTATGGTATGTATAAAATTCACCTCCTATGTATGTATGGTATGTATAATATTCGATAAGGGCCCTGTTCATTGAATGGTGAATGGTAAAGATGATATCCATCCATATGTATAGATGTGAATGATGTGGCGTTCAATACAGCCTTAGACAAGCTGAGGCCGATTGGGATTATTTTTTCCAGAACTGTAAAATCCGTTTTGTTTCAAATAGGCAAGCTGAGGACATTGACAATGAAATTGTTTCTATGCTGCCTCGTCACAGGTACCTGCAGGGTGGTAGATAAGTGACAAAACATCCGTTAATACCACCCTGTCACATGGCAGTGATACAGTGATGATTAATTACCCTTCATGGAAAGAGACTTGTTTAAATGAGAAATGTGTGACGTGTTTGACTCGTCTTCAATGGGTAAGTGCGCGACCATCGACCTCGTCGTTAGAGCTGTTTCCCACTGACGTCCAGTTTTTTGCGGGATACGGTTTTCTGCAGGATTCCGTTTTAGTAGCATACGTGCTAATATAGTAACGTTCACACGAGCATTCTGTTTGCGGGGTACTCCACGCATACTACAGAATACTGGATCCTGCAGAAAACCGTACCCGCAATAATTTACTTTAAAAACAAAGTTTTAACCAACTTCAATTTAGTACTCCGCCAAGCCACAAGAACATTTCCACATTTATTTTCCAATTTACCACATGAACTGATTTCCGAGAGCAAATGCGTTGATTATTAGAGAAAAAAACCCAATCGCTGTATGTGGCCCGATAATATTTGAGGACTTCCGTCGATTCCACAAGGATCAAAGGAAGGAGGAGGAGGATGTTAGTTTGTCTATCTTGTTGTTCCTGATCTCAACTCAATTGCTCAAAGGTTAACTGGAAGAGATCCCTTACAGGGATAAGTTCGCCTATGTACCGAATTAACTTTTTTTTGTCTGTATTTTTACCTGTGTCTTGTGTACAATAAAGTATTTACATACATACATACATCGCCTTTGGTACTTCATTAGCTGCTATTTCAACGGAATCTGTGACGTGCTTTTGTACTTTTAAGTACATAATTGAGGAATTCCATAAGTCATCTGTGGTCTTCATCATCAATTCCACTTCACCAAATTTATGATTTCATCCAACTGAATTTAAAAAAAAAATGGGACCCACCTGGATGCATGTACTTACAAACAAAAAAAAAAATTTCGAATCGGCTCATCAATGACGGAGTTCTAAGGTTGAAAAAAAAAAAAAAAATTACAACCGAATTGAGAACCTCCTCCTTTTTTTTAAGTCGGTTAAAAAACTGGACATCAATGGGAAACAGCTCTTACACGGTCGTGGTACGCCGGTAATCACCATTTTAGAAAATGACGTGTTCGACTCGTGACATCTAAGTGCACTCACGTTTGTCAGTTTTGATGGTCTGCACGACAGTGGCGCCCGCGCCCGAGTCCACTTTGAGCACGTGCAGCGCGCCCGCGGTGTGCGCGACCATCGTGCTGGAGTCCTCCGTGAACGCCACCCGGTTACACGGCAGCGGTACGCCGGTAACCACCAATTTCGTAAGTGACGTGTTCGACTCGTCATCATCCTGTTGACAAGCGATCATAAATATTAGAATATAAGACGCCTCTCTTCTGTTTAGAAATGTGGATATTGTGGAAGTGATGTATGTGCAGACATATTAAAAGTTTGTGATGTGTTTTTATAATTGAAATCAATATTTTTTTGTACATTAATAATTGGCATTTTCAGTTCTGCACGGCTATCACAAGAGAGCGCACAAGCACTCTCGCATTATCCGTCTCTTTCTCGTCTAATAAGAGAGAGACAGATAGTGTGAGAGCGCTCGAGAGAGCTCGCGCGCCGTCGCACTAGACGGTAAAAATTACTCACAGTCTCCAGTTTCAACATTCTCAAGTCGCTGTCTGTGCCATACACTATAAATTCGCCCGACGGAGATATTTCACAGCATCTTATGGGTTTCTCCTTCTTGGTGTGAAGGGCTACCAGTTTGACAGGATTTTTACCGACTTTTAAAATTTTCCTGTTGCTGTTTGCGAACAGCATTGCTTTGTTTATTGCCTCAGAGGAATCTAATTCCAGCTGGGTTTCACCATTTTTAACATACTTTTGTTCTTCATTATTATGTGAAAATAACACCTGGCCTTGATCGTTGACTACGGGACAACCTAGCCTCCAAACTTCCAAGTGTTTGCTGTACCTGTGGAATGGTAAAGCTAATTAAAATCGTTTAGTACAACAGAGTGACATATGTTTTATACACAGTGATTTATTTAATCGTATGGCATACATTATTTTGGCCTTTAAAGTTTGTCACTCTTTAGTACCACCCAGGGGACACGTGCAGGGTTGTGGTAGGTAGCTCCTGCGGACGCGAGAGACAGTTGTCCCCCTTTTGTCAAGTGAGTGGGCAACTCGACTGTTAGAAGTTCTTAAGCCGCCCGAAGGCCTCTAACTCGGCTTAACGACTACTGTCATAGACAGAGCAGCCAGGATCAACTGCTTAACGTGCCTTCCAAAGCACGGAAGCGCTCATTTACATTAACCACTCAAACATCAGGCGGTCACCCATCCAAAGACTGACCGCTGCCATCTTCGCTTAACCTGCGTTATCGTTTCCGCCTCGCAGGCGCCGCTGGGCTATGAGCGCATCCACAGTGATAAGCTTCCTTAACGTGCTCATCATAGTCATAGGCATAATATAAATTCTACTTAAAATCATCTTATTGGGTGGTTTGGTAGCATTACATCATACATATCTAAATACCTCATCTATGTATATGAAATACAACTAATATAATATCTAAATATCACTACATAGTATAAAACAAAGTCGCTTCCCGCTGTCTGTCCCTACGTATGCTTAGATCTTTAAAACTATGCAACGGATTTGGATGCGGTTTTTTTTAAGAGGAAGGTTTATATGTATAATATAGTACCCGTGCGAAGCCGGGGCGGGTCGCTAGTCTATACTAATATTATAAATAGGAAAAGTCTGTGAGATTGTAGCTTTGAGTATGTATGGCTCTGTGTACCGTAGGGTAAGTTAATAAACCAGTGTGCAACTAACCACGGTGCGTTTCACTTGCGTCTCCCAAGACATACTACTTTGTAAGTTTTTATGGAAGGGGTAATATCCGGAACCCCTTATCTGATTTCAAAAATTCTTTCAGTTTTCACCTGCATGTAGAGTGGACTTTCTGAATTCTTATAGGCTTTAGTTTATCCCGCGGGATTTCCTGCGGTCTTTGCAATACGCGGACTAAGCCGCGCGGGCAGCTAGTCTACATATATACTAATGCATATATAATATATTAGGTATTATTTAATTTTACCTTAGGAGTAACAATTTCTTGTGAACAGAGAGTGATGTCCTCGGGCCTGGTATCATGGGAGGCACTCTCTTGACCCATTTTGGAGGATAACTTGACAATGACAGGTATCCATCATTTCCAACAGAAATCAATTTCTGATCATTCATTACTAAAGCTCTGAAATAAAAAAGTTATTTTATCCTATTAAAAAAAATGTACAGAGTTTGAACAGATCTTCGGGACAAGCTTCATCATCTCTACTGGCGCCTAAGGTTATTTTTATTTTATTTATTTATTTATTTAAATCAGGCAAGAAGCCATATTACAAATACCTTAAAGACTAACATAAATATCAATATAAACTTATTAATAACTACTAAACACACAATTGCTGCGTGCTCTATTATATAATCTGTGGTGTTGCGCAATTTCGTGGTGTCAGGTAACCGACCGCGAAAACATGGACTGTTGGAACTCTGACCACAAACGAATTAATGAAAATCCACGTTATGGCGAGACTCCAACCTCATGACCCTCGGGATGAATCCGGTCTTCACGCGCACATACTCCACTATTATGGTTATGACAGCAGGCGTAGCATTGTTGACATTTAACCAATTATCACTGTCAATAAGATGTCCGTCTCCTTAAGTGATAAAATGGCAACTGTCTTAGGCCCCCAGTGATGATTATGATATTGATAACCTTGCACTTCAAGCAGCGTCAGACAAAGCATAATGCAGCCCATTATTCAATCTCTACCCACCTACTCATCATCTAATGGAATAAAACTGAAAATAATCCTTGCTTAATTCAAGCCTTCTTGAAACGACTTGTATTTGATAAATGAATGTTTTACATATGTAAATTCGAAATTGCCAAGACCATACTCAATTGCATTATTTTGTGAATATGTAAAGTTTATGAGTTTGTAACTTTACAAGTTTGTAGTTAGGGGGTCATCCAACTCATCCAATTTCAGAAACTATGTCACTACTACATATACATTATGGATATATTTTATCCTGACCCGTTTCCTCTCTTTGTACATTATATATTTGTAGAACTTTATCCCTTACCTCACATCATGTACATGTATGTGGCGGGACACATTTTTCATCCACTGCAGAGCGGGTCCCCCTGAGCTCTTTGCAACCTTTTGGTAAGACATGATCACGGGATCTACTCCGCTGCAGTAAATTTGCTCCTCATCATCAGACACAGTGATTGCCAATATATCAGCATTGTGCGTTTTGTAAGATTCAATCTGGAAATATAGTAAAATTGTTAAAACTTATAGCATCAATTAATTTACACCTTAGAAAATATTTGTATTGGTGACTAGTATTGTAGTAGGGATTGAAATAGTATTCATACAGATTAACATCATCAATCTTACTTATTTTAAAAAACGCACATTTTAACACCAAAGAAAAGGCACAGAATTGACAAATGTTTCATTTTATAATTTGTATTTCAATAGAATATTTAAAATAGACAAAGAATTTAATTAACAAAATGCCCTATTTTACAGAATGTATGTTTTTGAGAGATGAACACATACCTGATCACCAAGAGCACTGTCCCAGAAGGTAAGTCTGCCGTCGCTGTCACCTGATACTACAATGTTGTCCGACAAAACTGCCAGGCACCAAACAATAATATCCTGTTTTTTATTTGTTCCCGACAAAGACATTCTGGTAATCGCATGACCAGTCTGTGTGTTCCATACCCTAATGGAATTTAAAGAACCTGTAAATTAACACATCCGTCTGACACATTGTTAACAGATATCAAATATTGGAGAATGTAGTAAATCAGAGTAAGCTAAAAGAGAAAGGCAGGCCCCAAAAAAGGGTACAATGATTTGTATCAAGTAGGTGGACTAACATGGAACGGAGCAGATGGAATGGGGATGAAAGGGTACAAATGATTTGTATCAAGTAGGTGGACTAATATGGAACGGAGCAGATGCAATGGGGATGAAAGGGTACAAATGATTTGTATCAAGTAGGTGGACTAACATGGAACGGAGCAGATGGAATGGGGATGAAAGGGTACAAATGATTTGTACCAAGTAGGTGGACTAACATGGAACGGAGCAGATGGAATGGGGATGAAAGGGTACAAATGATTTGTATCAAGTAGGTGGACTAACATGGAATGGAGCAGATGGAATGGGGATGAAAGGGTACAAATGATTTGTATCAAGTAGGTGGACGAACATGGAACGGAGCAGATGGAATGGGGATGGGTATTAGGTTTTTGCCATGAATACATCTCAAATTTTGGACAATCAAAGCTACAAATAATATTATACCATTACCTGTGATAAGAACATTTCCAGTTTTATCAAATTTACAGCACATGATCCTTCCCTCTTGCTTGTCAAAGAGCTTGGCGTAAACTATATCACCATGCTCTACATTGAATAAGTTGATATACCCTTGCTCTGTCCCCACAGCAATCATGGTGTTGTCACACTTTACATCCAGGCACCAGGCTGCATAACCAGTCAGAAGAACTGTGTTCTTTACAGTTAGTTTGTCCAAGTCCCACTCGACTAGCGAACCGACCAAGCCTGTTGATAACAGCCGGTTTTCGACCCAACACAATGCTTCAATTGATCCATTTTCAGCTCCAGGAATGAACTTTACAATATATGGTGCAAACTGCAAGTCCCAAACCTCGATAGATGCATCCACCCTGCACAAAATATCATCTGTATTAGTGGAATAATTTACTATTATCTTCGGATTGACTTCATTGTATTCATTGAACGGAAAACTTACCTTGCAAGAGCAAGTAGTTTCTTGGTTTTGTTAAAAGAAACGCAACTTATTGGTTCTGGCTTTGGGTTATAATACCGAACCCTATGTACTTGGCTGGCCATTATTTTATTTTATCAAATTGAATTAAACTGTTTATAACCACAACAAAAATCGTTCACATGCTTTCTTGGAATTCTTGGTGCATGGATTTGACATTTCGTTGACAGATCAAACGCACATGTATAGCACTACATGATTTACGAAGTCTGTTGTATATTCGCAACCTTATTTAATACTTTTATGCATATTATTTATTTATCAAACATTGTGAAACTTAAAACTATTTTAGGTATCACTAAAGAAAAAAAACTGGTTTCGTGTTTCATGTGTTGTAATAATTTATTCGTGACTAATACGTACACACAAAGCAAACACGATTTGTTAGAATGAGAGATGTATATTACCATCTCATTCTAGCAAATAGCTGCTTCGCCCTTGTCCGGCTTTGGTTGGTGTCAAAGAGTCAAGTAATAAGTATATAGGTTGGTGTGTACTGGGGCCCGTTGCATGAAGCAACAAGTTACAAATTACAAGCGGAAGTCTCTTTCTATCAAAAGGTATTGAAAAGAGACTTCCGCTTGTAATTTGTAACTTGTTGCTTCATGAAACGGGCCCGTGTATGCACCACTTCTATCAATGAATGTTGCCTTTAGAAATAAAACCGTTTGAGAAAAACAAGTTTTGCAATGCGTTATTTTTTATATGGCAGCCCTAGTCACCAATAAAAAAATTGATTTCTCCATTGTTAAATGTAATAGGTGTTTCATCAAAAAATTAGAAATATCCTTGTTATTTAAGTCCAATTGGTTTTGTTAAATTTGCAGCTTATAAAATGGGTGACGGACAAAGTGAAAATCAACCCCTCTTAGGGGATGGTAAGCAGATAAATGATTATTTTGTTTTGACAGCTGATGATTCAACTAAAACCTATTTGTATTTTTTGTGTTGCTAAACAATGCAATCGTCGTATTTTGGGTCGATAACATCGCGTAAATGAATAACTGATGTGTGAAGATTGTGAAACGATGATTCCTGTTATTGGTGGAGCCGGTAATAATGTGGTTACGTATTTGTTATTCTTGACGTAAGTTTGGTATTGCTTGACAGAGGAGGAGGTAAATGTCGTGAGTACGATATCGCCGATCGGTCCCGACGAGCTGCCTCCGCCTTACCAGCAAGCGGGAATGCCGCTGGTGACGTGCCGCGTGTGCCAGGCGTTGATCGATATATCCGGGAAGAGGGAACAACACGTCGTGAAATGCGTCACGTGCAATGAAGCCACGGTACTGAACTATTATCTTTACCTACTACTTCACCTCACACACAACACTCAACCATATGAACCATATCTCTTCAAACTTGGCTATGGCAAATCATCTTCAATTAACTAAACTTCTCTCATCCATATACAAGTAGCAGAATAATGTAATTTGAACATGAAAAGCCTGCAACCCAAAATAACAATTTTATTTAGCTTCCTTTCATTTAGTGTAGGTCTTCATTATCTTAATCTTGTTAGACAGTGAGTAAACAACACCGTCTGTGTCCTGTGTCCCACATTCCCCCTGCTACTGAACCAGTGCTCTGTTGATATTATATCATCATGGATTATGTGTACAGCTGTAATTTGTGCTGTATAACTTACTAGGTGAAACATTTATTGTACTAAAATTACATGGTTTATTGATTTACACGAATTTTTAGCTTTTTTTATGTAATATGTGGTTTTCCTACTTTTGATCAAGTCAAATATTGAAACTGAAGAAAGGCCAAGCCAGTGGTGTGCCAGTTCTGTAGTATAAGAATAAGAAAAGCTATGTTATTTTGAAAATCCAGATCGCCTGACACTTATTACTTGAATAAACAAATTTGGTATCTAAAAGTGCAGGGCAGAACCATTTATTTAATGGAAAAAAGATTTTTACTGTCAAGCAAGGCACTACAACAACCTTCCAATTATAGTGTAAAAAATCAAAAGGGGACAAATTGTTGCATGTAAAAAACTGTTCTCTAAATTAAATGCATTCTTGCTGCTGAGGTCATTAACCACAAATTACAATGAATAGTCCAGTTATTAGTGATATTATAATTATCTGGACATACCAACATTGTTGCTTACATTAATTGTTGCATTAATTGTATTTGTACTGATAATGAAATTATTGATAATAAGAACTAATTTTGTAAAAAAAAACAGCATTCATGTGATGTCACAATAATGTCTAGTAGTGTATTGATACTAGCTGCCTTGTAACTGGCCTAACTAGATATGATAAGTTGTTATTATAAATATCTGACTTCACGACTGTGCCTAGTATAATATAAGTACACATGAACGAACAGCCCAACCAATCATGATTTAATGCTGAATATTAATGAACTGACTAATATATATTCCTTATAATAGCTACTTGGGAGTGAGTCAGTGGAGTCAGTACATTCACCTGAATGGCCATTGAATAATAAAATGGATCAACTAGGAAAGCTTTTATTAATCTTGGACAATGTTGTCCCTAAAAACGTGGTTTAACTAGTCATGCAGTCTCGTAAAAATACCTACCAATTAGGTGACTAATAAAATGGCTACCAGTCATCAGGAACTCTGACGATTTAACTAATCTGACATCAAATTTTGAGTAGTGTCAATATCTTCATCTTATTTAAGAGCTAAGCTCTTGTCGGTGTAGTCTCAATATATGTACCCCAATATTATCTTCGGTTACTTTGTGATTACCATTAAATCAATATTGCTTTGATGTTGATAATGCTCAGTCAGTATGCCTTTGCTATGGGTCTACCTATGATTAAGATGCATTCAAAAAAATCAGGTATGTTTTATTTTGTCACAAGTAGAACAGAGCATAACTTTTAAGCTACTAAAAATATCATTACATTAATTTCATCAATTGGTTACGTTTAGACAGTCCTAGCCATTACAATACAACACATTGGTCATAATTCATTGGACCAGATTGTAGTCTTGATGAAATTTACAACAGTAACAGGTATTAACTATACTTGTCCTTTGCGGCAATATTCGTGGACAATAACGAAATTTAATCCGCGAGGTCATGAATGTCATAACCAGACCTCGGACAGAGTGAGCCATTTTTACGTCATTAATGTCAAGTGTAGATGTTAGTATAGATATGCCTCAAGATGAAATATTAAAAAGAATTCATGAATAATAATTAAACAAAAATGACAGTGCATTATGTACAAAACGAGTAAGTATTATTTATTTATTCAAATTTTTCTTTGTTATTGGTTATTGTAATAAAGAACTATATTTTTTTCTAGATTTTCAATTTTCAACGCACTTCTTCTTGAGTTTAATATCCACTTATAGATGGAAAAAGACCTAAGAGGTATGATATCATATCAGTTATATTACTTTCATATGGATATATGTAATAATATGCTTATCATTTAAAGAGGCTTGCTATACAATTAATTTGTTTTGCTAGTTATGTAAAGATCTAAATAGAATAATTTAATTCGTTATTCAATTACATCACATCTGCCATTGAATGACTACGTAGGTATGTCCATATTATGCAAACTCTTAAAACAGCTCACCCTGTCCGAGGTCTGGTCATAACGCTCGGATATTGACCCACATCGTAACCAAATCATCTTATCGTTGGCTTTGGAGTCTCACTCAGCTTTAAGCAGTAAGTCTTTAAAAAGTGGAACACCTCTCTGTATAAAAGAATAAACACACACTTAGATAACTTATTATTATACATTATCTCCGAAGCTTTTTACCAGCACACTGGAATACGTCTTCCGGAGACTTGTGCCGAGTTGGGAGGGAAGGGGCTTGGTCGTTGGTGACAAAAGATTGACCAATCTTCGTTTTGCCGACGACATAGTTCTGTTCTCGTCAACAGCCTCCAAGCTACGACTTATGCTCCAAGGCCTGAGCAACGCAAGCCTCGAGGTTGGACTGGAGATGAACTTGACTAAGACTAAGCTTATAACTAATAGCAACGCACGTAGGATTGAGATAAACGGAGAATCAATTGCATATGTCCATGAGTACTTTTACTTGGGCCAACTAGTTTCCTTCCAGGCGCGACAGGAGAAGGAGGTCGAAAGACGGACTGAAAACGCCTGGAGGAGCTATTGGTCCATGAAACATCTGATGAAACATGGACATGTGCATTCTTCCAATTCTCACTTACGGTGCACAAACTTGGTCTCTGACGTCATCTCAAAAGTCCAAACTCGGGGTTTGCTAACGAGCCATGGAGCGCAGCATATTAGGTATCGAATTAGTGGATCACATCCGGAACACCACGCAATATCTAGTCGATGTAGCTCGGAAGTCGGCCAAGTTGAAGTGGGACTGGGCTGGTCATGTCTGCCGCATGCCGAGTGAACTGTGGGCCAAGATCGCCACTGAATGGCAGCCCGACAGCTCGAAACGGAGACGTGACAGACCTCGTCGGCGATGGAGAGACGAGCTAGACTCCTTTTTAAAAAAATGGCCGGAGACTGCTCAGAATCAGGAGCAATGGAAAAAGTGGGGGGAGGCCTTTGTCCAATAGTGGGGCACTACAGCCTCACAATAATAATAATAAATAATATAAGTTATATATGCATTTTATTTTAATACCACGTCCGTGGCAAACAATCGCACGGCCCGCCTGATTGTAAGGGGTCACCATAGCCTGTGGACGCTTGCTACTTCAGGGGTGTCACATATGTGCTGCTATATCATTCCTCTATTCCCAAAAGGGCAGGCTCATGGAATATATTTTGTGCCACTTTAAGCAAATGTTAGTTTAATGATGCAAAACGATGTGATATTGCGGTCACATGTTCCTAGCATATCGTCCACAACACACTTCAACCCTTTCCCATAACCAGTCGTAGTCAGTAGAAATCATTGAGTTTATCAGGTTATATGCTGGCATAAGGGCCAAATCTTACAGCGTCACACTAACGTCCTTCCACCACTCATTTATTTTCGCTATCTTTAAACACGCTATGTATTATCTACTAAAGTAAAGTGCTAACACAATTGGCCGCGACTGCGCTTGTCGCGCAATATGCTATCTCGCTGAATCAGCGACGAGGCCCCCCTAGATTGCTATTGGAACAACCTCTCGGTTATAAAATGTAGTATGAAACATCCATACCCCGCCACTGCATCATAATAAAAAGAGAAAAATTAAATATATATGTGTAGTCTAATACGCGCGACCAGTGACCAGAGGCTCTAGTATAAGTTTTACCGAAACAAAACTTTACGATCGCGTTTGCGTTTTACCCTCAATTTGTATGGGATTTGACAGCTAAACGTTAACGCGGTCGTAACGTTTTGTTTCGGTAAAACTTATACTAGAGCCACTGTTTAACGAAACTACAGTTGTAATGACGAGTGAGTCATTAGCACAACCTGTAGTTTCGAAAAACGGGTCATATTCAAATATTTCTGTAATGTACATAAATATTAGTTTTTCTATTTTGACCGCGATTTTACGATTTTCTGATACACAGGGATATGCTAACTCCAATGTCTTTTTTGGAGGTTTCGGCATGATATTGCAATCGTTTTGCAACGAAACTGCAAAAATAATCAAACATCGGTGACTATTTGAATGACATAATAGATACTAGACGAGACTCGAGAGATATCTATATCCCAATAGAGAAACCAAGACAAATACCGACCAAATACGATTTTAAAACATTATTCACACATTTGAACTAGTTAATGCTATGTCCAGCATAACATACGTACATAGGTACAAACGGAGTGCTTTTTCGTGGATTGAACTGTCTATGTCTAAGATTACACATGGCGACTCTTTGCAGTGATACAAACTTGCGTTTCACGAACGCGTGACTGCCGCGCGACACTAGCCATAGATCACCTGCACGGCTATCACAGAACGGCCCTCGAGCTGTTTTAGAAAGAGACGGATAGTCTATGCCGCAGCGACACGCAGCTGTGTTTGTGAGCACGCGTTATGTGATAGCCGCGCTGTACCTATCGCATTTGTGGCGCTGCAAAACTGTGTATGTGTAACCATCACTCTTAAGTTTCTGCCTTATATTTATTGATATATTTGCGCATTGCAGCCTATAAGGAACGCGCCACCTGGCAAGAAATACGTGCGATGCCCGTGCAACTGCTTGCTGATATGCAAGTCGTCATCGCAGCGCATCGCGTGCCCACGCGCCGACTGCAAGCGCATCATCAACCTGGCGCCGTCGCCCGTCACGCCGCCCGTGCCCACGCTGCCCGGCATGTGTAGGGTGGTGTGCGCGCACTGCCAGGACACTTTCTTGGTAAGGGAACAGCTAAATTGTAGACTATAAGTAACGCTCCACCAGGCAAGAAGGACGTGCGATGCCATACTTTCTTGGTAAGGGAACAGGCAAACTGCGGCCTATAAGGAACGCGCCACAGGCAAGAAGTACTTGCGATGTAATACTTTCTTGGTAAGGGAACAGGAAAACTGCGGCCTATAAGGAACGCGCCACAGGCAAGAAGTACGTGCGATGTAATACTTTCTTGGTAAGGGAACAGGAAAACTGCGGCCTATAAGGAACGCGCCACGGGCAAGAAGTACGTGCGATGTCATACTTTCTTGGTAAGGGAACAGGAAAACTGCGGCCTACAAGGAACGCGCCGCAGGCAAGAAGGACGTGCGATGCCATACTAAATGAGTGGGCGTAAATGAGTTAAAAGGAACCAAGAAAAAACAGCAACATCGAAACTTTATCTCAAACAAAGTTATTATAGCGACATGGATTTGTCATTTCACATAACGACTTGGCGCACTAAAATGTAATTTCACAATCTCACATCAGTCACACTCAATGGTCATTAAATAATATTACCAGTCCCTACAGTTGTTTAGTACCTACAGTACTATGCGCTCATTATATATTTAAAATCATTTGCGGTGAACATTTGTGGCTAGTAAGTGGCAATAATACTGCAGACAATATATCGAGTCACCTTAAAAAGTGTGGTCTATGATATGTACATGTTTGTTA
The DNA here is from genome assembly GCA_947578815.1 of Epinotia ramella. Classification (NCBI taxonomy): domain Eukaryota; kingdom Metazoa; phylum Arthropoda; class Insecta; order Lepidoptera; family Tortricidae; genus Epinotia; species Epinotia ramella. The sequence continues at coordinate 12,618,602 of OX388210.1, forward strand.
ATAAAAAACTTATTAATAGTAAATGTAATTATATGTATATGCAATATTGTCTTCCATTTATTTATAATATTTAATACAGTCCCCCGTCGCTAAGAAATTCGATCCAAATCGGTTCGACTTTTGTACAATAAAAACTTTCACTTTATATAAAAACAAGTAACATATTTGCGAGTTTTTGTTGACTAAAATAGACTATTCACCTAGGATAGAGCCGAAACCAGCTTTTCCAGATTTTTTCTCTTAGTTTGGTTTTTATTTGCATAGTCTGCAGAAGAAAAGTAACCTGCTTTACATAAAATTATAAGGCCTCTGCATTCCGCACTCCTGAGGCCCTGGCGCGATAGGGTTTTCTGTTACTGAGACGTCACGTAAAACATAGCGATAATAACTGTTCAATGTTCATGCAACTGATAACTTACAGGTACGAGTATAGTGAACAAACCTTTTCCAGAGGCCAGATGAAATTCAATCTTATTACAGTGTTATAAAGACTTTGACAAGGAAAAACTTTTCTCACTTTTCCCCCTTATTCATAAAACTTCAAATGCCTCAGATAAATAAACAAGTGTTTGGTCTCTTTCACGAACACTAATGCCAAAGTGACAGATAAGACAAAATTATTTTAACGGCATTTTAGCTAAAATTGGTTTCTTGAACGTTTATGACTACGGCCATAAATGTTTACCAAGTGAAGTGCAAAAATATGTATCGATAACATCCTCTCATAAATAAGTACCAAAACCTTAATCCGCTGACATAAGAGTTAAGGGACATATTTATGAGTAACTTGTATGCACCCATATTTATACAAGCTTTTATTTACTTTCACCTGTCCGTTGTCTGTAATCAAATCTTGCAAGTTTTGATCCACTTCCCGGTTTCCGATTTAGCTAAAATTTTGCATGAATATGCAAATCGCGTGACAATGCAATATTATAATGACGTGGAGCTGATCTGATGATGGAGCTGGAAGGTGACCATAGGAACTTCGTAATAAAACCACATAATCCCATCGAGTTTGGGCTCGTTTGAATCGTCTCAACGAGTAGTGATGATGGTATCCAGAAAAGTACAGTCGGCAATAAAAGCTTGTACCAACAATGAAATTTGTGTCAGAAAGTTTACAGTTGAGTGTACATTTCCAGTACCAGTTGCTGAAGAACGCGCCGGTGCGGTGTCCGCACTGCCGCAAGGTGTCGTCGGTGGGCGCGCGCATGGCGCGGCTGCGCGGCGGCGTGTTCGCCGTGCTCGCGCTCGTCGTGCTCGCCGTGGCGCTCGGCGTCACGCTCGGCACGCTCGCCGCCGCCAAGTCGCACGGGACCGGCGTCTACGTCGCCTACGTCGGGGCATTCCTCCTCGCCTTCATACTCTTCAGTCGAGCCGTCTACTACTTCGCCATGAAGGTCAGCACGATCGAGGGCCCCATGTAGACTCGCGTTAACGTGCAATTGAATATGTGATAACCTATGACTAGGAATCTTTTATAAGAATTTGTTAATTCCATATAGCATTCTTATTAGTTTTGTGACGAGTTTCAAGTCTTATATATACGTGAGTCTTCAAACTTTGTTATCGTCTAAAATGCCGTTTGTACCGATCGCTTGCGCGTGTTTATTAAGGTAATCGCTAGGCAGGAGGGTAATTGGCTATTGAACTCACTTGATAAATTATTGAGATTACCTATTTAAAATATTGGTTGACGTTTTGTTGGTGACGAAAATTTAGTTTTAGGCAGGGTTGTTGTGTAAATTAATAGTATAATCTCGATTTTGATACATAGGTTACTAATAATGCATATAATAATGCTAAATATATACACACAATCTTTGTGTTGGTCGACGACTCATGTATTTAATGGGCCTGCAAAGTTTTTCATTTATTTTCTAGGTCTGTAGTAACTTGTATCTAAAACATAAAAGAACGCCATCGCTTATGTTTGTTATATAAATGTTTATTTAGATTGAGTTTCGGTGTAAAATTAGTACGAGTATATCCTCAAATATTTAACAATTAATATAAATGGAGACAAGGTGCTTTTCAATCAATAGCTAACCCATTGTATACCAACTTATGCGTGCAATACAAGCAGACATTGTGCATTTCATAATCCACTTGTAAAAAATATGAAGTCACAGTATAATCTCAAAATGAAATTGTATAGTTGTAATATTTGAGTTTAACATTGTATATATGTAACTTATAGACTGAATCATCATGTTTTTATTTACATTGCGGATATTGATATGAACTGTTTTGTAACCGGACTATAGCCTTATTATACTCGACATTCGTGGATGATGTGTCAGACTATAATACTGTATTGTAAGATAATGCCCGTGATTGATTCACGGATTATAATATTAACTGTTATTATATCAAAAGTTTTTATCCTAAATATAAGCGCTCCTTCGCCATCTTATTGCTAAACAAATTAGGTAGACAGAAGCCTTGTCTTCCCACGAAACTGCAAGGAATTGGTATTTTCAGTGTACCTACTGTTGTCTATAAATACTTGTTGCAGAAGTATTCACCATGTCATATTATTGGCTTAATAAAGCTAGTGAAACTGTAATATGTCCAAGTATTTATTTTCTCTGAGATAAGTGCACTTCTTTACTTCCATTGACACATTGCCTAGCTCGAAACTTCACGGAGGACTTCACAAAAGAGAACTATCGTAGAGATAATACATGCCTGGATAATCTTAAAAGATAACAGTGGATACGGAAATGACGTCACTGCTGAATGCCTGTTTGAATATGGCTAGAACATCGTAGCTAGTATAGATTGCTAATAGCAACTAAGGCATTGACTTTCGATTCTAATCCTTAACAAACATATTTTACGGTGCTTAACCATTAGTTAACGGTAAGTAAGTAAAGTTAGTTGGTTTCTAATTAATAGCAGTCAACTTATCATTTTAAAGTAACGCCCAATTACGAATGATTAACCAAATTGTTTAATTTGAATAGTTGTAAAGAACTGCGAGCCTATGGTAGAACGGTACGGTAGGTACGAAAAGCTACGGTAGTTACGGTTTAGGCATGCGGCTGTCAAGCGGCGGTCGTGGGTTCGAAGCCCGGCTCGTACCAATGAGTTTTCCGGAACTTATGTACGGAATATTTACCGTTAGCTTTTCGGTGAAGGAAAACATCGTGAGGAAAAACCGGTTTAATCCCAATAAGGTCTAGTTTTCCCTCTGGGTTGGAAGGTCAGATGGCAGTCGCTTTCGTACAACTAGTGCCTATGCCAAATCTTGGGATTAGGTGTCAAAGCGGACCCCGGGCTCCTTTAGGGCACAACCGGGAATATCGCTAGGAGGATGATGAGTTGTAAATAACTAGGGTCGCCGCAGAAATCGTCGCCAATTAAAAGACAACTTTATACTCTATGAAAAAACCGCATTTTCCATAAATACCTTGAACGTATAGTTTAATGTCGTGGGAAAGACCTGGAACTTATAAATAATAATGTCTGAATGTGATAGCCTCCTAAGACCCATAGGCTTAATCAATTATATTATGCGAATTTAAATCGTTCTCCATTCATTGGAGCAGATTTGCATTTGTCCTGTTTCGGTCGTTTTTTGAAGCAAGATAATTGAAACTCCATTTTCTAAACTAGTTGATCCATATTTCAGAGTCTTTTTGTATTGTATAGTGGGCGTCAGAAGCATAGAGAAGTTTTGATTTAAAGGTCCTCATCATGATCATCTAATATTTTATATAAAACGGAACCCTGGTATGCGTTATACGACTAGAAACGCTTCGAACAAATGTTTGCAGTACATTTCGCTGCGCTACCTATGCAAAACAGGAATACCAACCAGTAAGTAAATAATTCATTGTTTCTGGCAACGCCTCAAAACGCAAAGTGCTATTATAGAAAGGCTAGCGGTTTTTATAATCAGTATGTTATTGATAATTGGTCGAAGTTGTATGTCCACATTTAGCATTCTGTACAATTTATTTAAAGCTGCATAGATGTTACCTGTATTCAACATTTAACATTATTTTAGGAACGTAATATAATACGACCTAAGTTCAGTGATCAATTTGCCACAGTGAGTGCTTAGTATGTGCATAACAGTATGGAAAGTGTTATTAAAAGAGCGTTAATTATAGAATCGATGACATGACGACCTAAAATGTCACTAGTCATATCTACATTTGAATCGTCGTAACTTCTAGGTCGCCAGTGCTACCGAGGATGCATCTGTTGCTGTCAACAGCGAATCCTCAGATGAATAAATGGTTAGTAATGCGCATATGACTTCTTTGGCTACGATGCCGGTGTCTGCTTACTATTAGGCTGCATGCTCTCTGCCACTATCGTTAAAATTGTGTACCTATTATATTATTCCACCATGACTGATGCTTGAGGTAAAATACTTAGTAACTTTCAACTTTTGTACAATCGAGTTCTCCAATATCTTTACAGACAACCAATTCAAAATATATATACACAGTTTTTATTGTTACTGACCAACGACGCATGTGTAGATATTTTTGAAAGGTTGACTGAGTAGATATTGGAGAACTCGACTGTACTACACTTCACTAGCAAAAATTGCATGGAGATACCTGTAAGATACTCGGAAAATACTCAAGATTATATTATTTAATTGCGTTATCAAGCGGGAAGCTAGTTATGAAGTATTTTCCCAGAGCTAATTTCGCTTTCCACTGACAATGTAAATACTTTACTATGAAGTTTTTTGTAAAGAAATGAATGCGCTCTTGGAGTGGTGTCCTTTTGTGTGAATTCGGTTACTGAACTTATAATACATATAATATATTAGAATTATTATTTTCATAAAACGCTAGGGCTATACATGTATTTGTAGTTATAAGCCAAATAAATGGTATCGATGGAAATCAATCCCTCTATTTATTTTTGATCTTTAGTATAATATACTTAGTGAAGCTAGAGTTATACAAAATATATAAGGAGTTGACGTTTGGTGATCACAGAGGCATATGGAATTCAATTTGTAAAAATGCATTTTCTCCTAGGTGGATGTCAAAATTTTCCAAAAAGAATATGACGAAGATGTAAAACAATAGGGTCAAATTCATGGCACGGATCCGTGCCTACGCACACGATGAGTTAACAGGCCGGCAGGTCAGTAATGAGTGTAATGACACCCAAATATCTTTCTTACTCGTAAACGTTAAGAGCTCCGAGGACACTCGACACAAGTATTGGCTCCCAATACAAACGTATTTTGGCTCTCATCTTAAAACGGTGTGAGAAAATGAATAGAGACAAAATAATTTTCCTAAACTTCTTTTCCCTCCATTTTTGAGATCCGTAGTCAACAAGGAACCCTTACAGTTTGTAGCTTAGCTCAGCGACCCTTACTACAATTTTTTTATTATAATTTCTAGCACCAGAAACTAGTGTCCGACCGACGAAGAGTAGATATGGCGGATCCCATTACGTATACAAAGGTTCATGTTATTCCAGGCTTCCAGCATGCCGTTTTAAAATGGGAACCAAAGTACATTTAAGTATGGATAGTCGAGCTTCCTCCGGACCCTTAAGATTCATGTTTGACATACATACAGAAAGCCCTAGAACGGACCCTGCACTCGGCTGCTAAAAGAGTAAGAACACGAGAAGGACTGGAACTTGCGGTGTGGAAGTGGTCTCAAAGGACGCCTGGGGATCTTTACCTGAAATGTGGAACAAGATTAAAATCATATTCCAAAGGCGGGTAAGAACGACTACGCCTAGGCTAAGTCTTTCAGACCCATTAGCCTTTCATGGTTCTTGTTGAAGACCATGGAAAAGGTTCTGGACAAGTACATGAGGGAGCTGCCTCGGGAACAATGTTATCCATGACAGTCAGCACGCCTGCGGTAGCGGCAGATCTACAGAGACCGCCCTACTTGAGCTAGTTGACAGGGTGGAAAAACTATTCTGTGGACTGGTTAAACGGCCTCATAGTTTGGAAAGCAGGTAGCCTAAAGTGATACACTGATGGCTCCAAATCCGGATCGGAGGTAGGCTGCGGAATATATGAAGAAGCACCGAGGACAGCGATCAGCCTGAACATGGGAAAGGACACTTCTATATTCCAGGCAGAGGTGTAAGCAATTCTAGGATATGCGGCAACGAACCTGCAAAGCACCCACTGTCAAGGGCACCAATATGTATTCACTCAAAGTTTCATAAACATGTATACTACAACCTTATTTGCAGAAATAAGGTCTGTGTACATATTTTTGAGACTTTGTGGTGTATACATATTGGTGCCCTTGACTGTACCTCAATCGTAGGTAGTTTTCTTATAGCCAGGCGGCTCTCTTGGTCCTAACCTAACCTCTAACGTCATACGGCGAGGCTGGTATAGAGAACTGCCGGGAATTATTGAATGAACGGGCGCTAAAAACAAGGTAATTTTACGTCAGATCCCAGAGCATGCAGGTATCATGAGCTTGCACGAGCGGGGGCGAAGGGGACACACTGCGGATCAGACCCGTTCTGTGGCATCCCCAAAAGTCTGACCAAGCTCACTCTAAAGACCTATTGTTTCTACAAGATAGCATTTAAGCCTGGAGAGCTATCCCAGGACTGAAACATTCCAAGGCGCTTATTATAGAGCCTTTAGCAAAAATACGTCTTCTGATGCCTTGGCGCTAAGCAGGAACCGTATACGCATGCTGGTAAGGGTGTTTACAGGGCATTGTTGCCTAAACAAGCAAATGCAAACGTTAGGACTGTGTGACACATCCTAACCGATTTCCCTTGCCTTATGCGCAGCCGTAACTCCTTTCTGGGCAAACACTTAGGGCTCACATCTTATGCCCGGAGATCAAATTTCTTGAGGTCAACAGAATCCTGCAATTCTTCGAGCTCGCAGGTCTTGACCAAGAATAATTGGCGATCACAATAGATCAGCGATGGGCGCAGTGATGTAAGTGGTCTCACAGCTCGGAAGCCACTACCAGAATAATAATAATAATAATACAGGACTTATGTAGTCGACATAGCGCCTCTGCCTGAAAAAGCGTTAACGTTGAGCACACTATTAAGTACCTACCTACTCATAACTCGCTACTGTCTATAGCTAAATAGAGTGAAAGAAAACAATGAATAAAAATTAAATAATTTGTATTTTAATTTAATATGGTAAGTAGGTAGTTACAATTCATATCGTCTGTATTTTATTATTATTTAAAAAACCAATTAGATAAAATTATATAGGTACATAGGTAAAATGCTGAATGTACAAAACTGTTAGTAAAATAAAAAAAATGAACCTTCGTAAAATCACCTGATTGTAAATATTGCTCATTTTTATAATGCAGCCTTTATTGATGTTGTTCGGTAATCGGTACAGTAATAATTACGTAGTTAATACAATAAATTAGAACGTAAATACTCAATTAAACGCAGAAACTAAATAACATATTATTGTGGTAATTCAATTAAATATTTGAGCTACCATTATTTAATTTCCAGTTATCGTTGGAGGCTTTTTGCAGTTAGGCCCAGAGTGTTTGAGATCCGAACAAAACGATACAAACACTTAAAACGACATTATGAATAACATATGAATTTTTGCGTAGATTGAATCTAAATTCTACTTACGACTAGACATCAAAGGTTACATTCAAATCATACATTAAATCATAACAATTACACAACTGGTCACATACAAAATAGTATCTTAATCTTAAGAATTGTATTCTCATCGAATATTATAAATCTAGACAGATTTGAAAGGAATGTCTTTGCTACAGGTCTACTACACACAAAGCGCCATCGATGAATGCGTTAATAGTCAAACTTACAGCGGAAATTTACAACATGTTATGTGAGATATTATTGTTACAATCTTTACCAAATTTAAAATAACCTTATTGAATTTACAGGGTCTGATGTGGAGTTCTTTAGACCCCTAGAGGCTGCGGCAGGGCTTTAAGCGGCTTGCTCCTTCGCTGAGGTCGATCGCGTGAGATTACTTATTTTGGTGTTACCTATTTGTCTTCCTTTCCCGCTCCTTGTTGAAAATTCAGAACACGGGTATTCCCCCACAATTTTGATAGGCGATATCGGGAGCGACTTACACGTATAAGTAGTACATATACTTTCCATCCAGAAATTCATCTGTAGGTAGTGATCTTAATTTTCGGGAACAATACAGACTAGCTACTTTTATTTTCTGGCGTCTGTATGGCCGATATTCTGATAGTAGCGGTCTAGCGCCTTAAATAATTGTTTGATGCTATAGGCAGTGTAGATAATTCGCGTCTTGGGTACAATGCGGAGCGAATTTGTTAGACGCGTGTACAAAGGGCTTAATAACTATAATTCCAACTTCAGATCTCGCAAGTCTCCTATTCGACTGTAAGCTACCAACAGCGTAGGAGGAAGACCTAACGAGGTGTGTACCTACGCCCGCCGGAGTGTAGTGCAACTTGTTAGAGCTAATGCGATTTGTCGTAAGTGTCTTTGTGCTGGTAGCCGCTGACGTACCCGGCGCCGTCGACGACCTCCTTGCGCCCGGAGATACCCTTGCCTTTGCCGGTATCGTCGAAGCGCTGTTTGTGCGAGCCCGTGTATTTGCTGGTGTCCGTGAGCCGGTCCACTGCAGCTGCGGCTGCGGGGGACTTTGTCACCTGTAAGCAGGCACGATTATTTAATGTTAAACGTAAACATTCCTTAGTAAGTAGATAAATTAAAGGGATAGGAAATCGCGCCAGTAGCCGAGCGGTAAGGCACGCGACTTTCAATCTGGAGGTTGTGGGTTCGAACTAGCGTTGCCAACTTTTTAATAATAGAAAAGGCACGATAATTCTAACAGATTGTCGCTAGTAGTCACATAATTTAATAAAACGTAACGAGGCCTGTTTGGACTATTAATGAACGCTAGGACCATAGTAGCCTGATTTTACGGCACCTACTTAATCATCGACGTTTTGCATCATCATATTTTAAACCGACGTTTTGCATCATTTTTTTGCAGACTTCTGTCTTTTTTCCACACAAACTTTTTGTCACAAAATCTAGAATGCACCCCTTGCTCACTAACTTCTATCAGAGGGCATATGCAGAGGCGTAATTTTGCGCGATACGACATGCGAGCTGTTGCGCAATATTTGTGTTTAAAAGTGGCCTTAATTTTCTGTGTGTCCCAATCCCAATCCATACTAATATTATAAATGCGAAAGTGTGTCTGCCTGTCCGTCTGTTACCTCTTCACGCTTAAACCGCTGAACCGATTGAGATGATATTTGGCATGCAGATAGTTTGAATCTCGGGGAAGGAAATAGGGTAGTTCTTATCCCGAAAATATCCTCTAAGGGGGTAAAATGGGGGGCGAGTGTTTGCATGGAGCTACGATATAAACGAGTTCAGAGGCGTATCTAGCCCTTGTGGCGCCCGTGTGCAAATATTACTCTAGCGCCCCCTAGTAAGCGCGCGGTCAAAATGGAATGGTTACAAAGTACTGCTCGGCGCCCCCTAGAACCGCTGCGCCCGTGTGCAAACATTACTCTAGCGCCCCCTAGTAAGCGCGCGGTCAAAATGGAATGGTTACAAAGTACGGCTCGGCGCCCCCTAGAACCGCTGCGCCCGTGTGCAAACATTACTCTAGCGCCCCCTAGTAAGCGCGCGGTCAAAATGGAATGGTTACAAAGTACGGCTCGGCGCCCCCTAGAACCGCTGCGCCCGTGTGCAAACATTACTCTAGCGCCCCCTAGTAAGCGCGCGGTCAAAATGGAATGGTTACAAAGTACGGCTCGGCGCCCCCTAGAACCGCTGCGCCCGTGTGCAAACATTACTCTAGCGCCCCCTAGTAAGCGCGCGGTCAAAATGGAATGGTTACAAAGTACGGCTCGGCGCCCCCTAGGACTGCTGCGCCCGTGTGCAACGCACACCCTGCACCATAGGTAAAGACGCCTCTATTGTCCACGCGGACAAAGTCGCGGGCAGAAACTAGTAGGTACCTAAATTAGATAAAACTCAGTAAAATACACAGTAGTTAAGTAGGGTCAGTTCGGGTATGTGCGCCACAGGGGAAAGTGCGCCCCCGGGGTAGGTAAGTGCTGATATTGATATATATGACTGAATGATGATGCTCAATACCAATCAGGTTATTTTATTGCGTTGATCACGAGAATTTAATCAGAAAGTTGAGACATTATGGGATTAAAAACGGTGCTCTTGATCTTGTTTCATCGTATCTCTCGGAGAGAACACAACGAGTAGTCATCAATGGGACCCAATCAGCAGGGACAACTGTTGCTCTTGGTGTTCCTCAAGGCTCGATTCTGGGTCCGTTTCTGTTTCTGATTTACATCAATGATTTACCAAATGTGTTGCAAGATAAACATGATATAGTGTTATTTACACGTCGCTTATCTTCAAGGTAGACAGGAAAGAGAAAAGCTTCGATGGTATTAATGATGCTCTCAACACTGTTGTGAAATGGTTTACAGCAAATAATTTACTGCTAAATTCTAAGAAAACAAAGTGTATCAGATTCACTTTACCTAATGTCAAGCAGGTAAATAATACCAAGATCCAATTAAAGGGCGATGAGCTGGAATTTGAAGATGTAACAGTGTTTTTAGGTATCACCTTGGACTCAAAACTGCAATGGCATGCGCATATCGCCGCCCTGGCCGGAAAACTTAGTTCGGCAGCCTATGCAGTAAGACGCATAAGGCAGTTAACAAACGTTGAGACGGCTAGGCTGGTGTACTACAGTTACTTCCACAGTGTTATGTCCTACGGAATCCTGTTGTGGGGGAAGGCGGCTGATATCCAGACTATATTCGTGCTACAGAAACGAGCTGTACGCTCCATATACGAACTAAAAGCTCGAGATTCTCTCAGGGACAAATTTAAGGAGGCAAACATTCTTACTGTAGCATGCCAATACATTCTTGAGAATATCATGTATGTGCGGAAAAACCTTCATGAGTTCAAACTCAACAGTGATATCCACGACTACAACACCAGAAGTAAAAACAAGATCGCAGTGAAGGCCAGTCGTCTCCGCAAGGCTAGCACGTCGTTCGTGGGGAACTGCATACGTTTTTACAATAAAATACCTACTGAAATTGTTAATTTACCGTACAGTAAATTTAAGTCTCATGTTAAGAGTAATTTGCTAAGCAAGGCGTATTATACTGTCAACGATTTCTTAAACGACAAAAATGCCTTTAAGCCAGTAGTAGTCTGATTCTATTAGGAATATACCTAAATACATGTAATCATTATAAGTAGGTACATACCTACCTGAAATAACTGTACCGTTTTATGTAAGAAGAGAGCACGTAATGCTGTTTCTCGCCGAACAAGTCGCTTAATCTTTGCTATTATCAATGTCCGGTGGCTTGAATATGTCATGCTCGCTTAAAGGGCTTTGCTTACGGTGGCGTCGTTGATCGGGTCGCCACCTTCCCTAACATATGGTTGAGGGAGGCGATGGCTGAGATATGCGTCATACTCGTGATCGGGTGCTGTTTGTGGAGTCCGGACTGTTCATGCTTGCAAGGGCATAGTACCTAATTAACTACTTAAATACTAGTGTTATTATTATTATTATCGTATTGACGAGAGACATCATTCTGATCTTGACACGTTTTATTGTTATTGACCCTGTACATCTCTGACAATATAACATTAATGATCCTTTTTTGTTTTGACGCTTAGAGACCGTATACATCTCTTAGAATATTAGAATAATTATTAATTGTATTTGGACGCTCAGAGACCTTATACATCTCTGGAATACTGAATAATATCATTAACTTCTGTTAATGCTGGATACAGATCTTATATCGAATGTAATGGTCATATTTTGCAATTTTCTTTTGTTTACATTAACTTAGTGACATTTAGTTTGTTAACCTTTTATATATCATTTTAAATGATTATTGTGTAAGATTACTATTTTATTGTAAATTACCGTTTGACATGTAAAAGTGCCCTTGTGGCCTATTTGCAGAATAAATAATTGATTGATTGATGAATGAGGCGCACTTTCCCTGGTGGCGCACATACCCGAACTGACCTCACCTATGCGTAGAAGCAATTAAACTTACATGTGAAGTCAACCCCGGCTGTCCACAACTGGTCAACTTCTTTTTGATTTCGTCCAGCTCAACCTTCTTGCTCTTAGCCAGGTCGTCGAGGAACTTCAGGTAGTCCGCCTCCGTCAGCTTCATGATCTTGAGTTTCTTGAAGTGTATGCCGGTGTCTGTGGTGGTGATCTTCTTGCCGTCTATGACCTTGGCCTGCTTCATCCATTTGTCGCTCTGTGACAGGGTGATGTGCTTGCCGTCTGACTTCGAATCGCCGAATTTTGAGAAGGCTTTGAAGGCGTCCTGGAGCAGAGAGGAACTTTCGTTTCAAGTTTTGTAATTTATATCTTATATCACAAATTCAGGATAAGAAGTGCCGGTTTTAGCACTACCAGCGCCCTGGGCGAGATTTCTAGGGCGCCGGTGCCCCTTTATGTCCGGCGCTTGGGCGGTCGCCCCACCGCGCCCTACCCTAACGCCGCTACTGGCTACTAGTGGATGGAGCGGGCAAGGTGCTCACAAATATCTGAACACGACTCCATTGTCGATGCATTATACATATTTATAATATATATATATATAGTGTATGTTCAGATATTTTTAACACCCTGGAACATCTACGTATTTGATGGCGACTCTACCAACGTAGGTAGGCATTTCAGTAGGTAACCAGAGAGCAAAAGTGACCTACACTTAATAGTAGATTCTATGACAAGGGGCTAAAATAAGCCACATCACCATGAGATGGTTACTTTCCCGAGCGAAGTGAGGGAAAATTGTTCGAGTGGTAATATGGCTTTTAGACCAGAGTTATACACTCTACTTTTCACTTAGACTGCGAGGAAATAGTGAAAACACAATCAATAACTATCCAATCCACAGCCAAAAGATTGTTCAATTTGGCGGCATGAGATTTTTAATAAACTTTTTGACACAGATACCAAATATTGACACCACGAATAAGGCTGGCCACACATACACGGTTTCCTGATAAGGTTTCCGAATACGGAATTCAGATTCGGAAACCTGAAAGCGAAGCGCACACGTTCGTTTTTTAGTATTAGGTTTTTTTTCTGCCAGTTCTAGAGCGACGGTTCATGAAAGAGCACGTATAGACATGGACGATGAGTTATTGCTTTTAATTGCGCTCTTACTGTCTTTTATATCTCTATTGTGGTAGGGATATTTTTCGAAAGTCATTATTAAATTTTGTCGTCACCCATGTTGATTACAGTCTATAACAAAAATGACGTATACGTCCACTTCGTACGGCGCTTGCGCATTTCTGACTTGAAATTTCCGTTCGTGTGCGGCTAGTGAAACAAAATGTATGCAGGGACTGCGTTCGGGATGTCATTCGGTTTTTTCCCGTTCTTACTACCCGAACGCACGGCTGTGGCACGGAACGAACGTCGGGTTTTTTTCCCGTTCGGAAATTTTAAGAACGTGTGCGCCTTCATCTAACATTACTATGAAAAAGGCGCATTCAGGTTTCCGAATCTGAATTCCGTATTCGGAAACCTTATCAGGAAACCGTGTATGTGCGGCCAGCCTAAACACTACTTACCGTATATAGCCGGGTCCAAACGGCCGAGCGCGGCGGACAGCATACGCTGCATAAGATAAATCGAGATAGACAGCCAGTCTACGCTTATGACATGTTTGCAGGCCACCCCGCTTGAACGTCTGGACGAGGGTATAGACGGCCAAAGGCGTTTATTTTTTTTAATGATTGTGATTGCGGGAATTAAAAACGCCTAATACTTGATATTTATTCTGTTTCCTGATTGGTTGATTTTAATATATAGCTGTATTTTGATTAGTTGATAACAAATACAAATTGTTTTTTAAACAGTTGTGATTGGTGGATTTAATACGTTGAAGTGTTTTGATTGGTCACATTAAAATGTTTTAAAATCATAAATATGTTTACATATTTTCCCTAGGGGCTAAATGTACTACTTTAGCCCTGCTATCTAAGCCTAATATGACACACTTTTCGAGCATGAGAAGTGAGAAGTGAAATAGTTATTTGTGCAACAAGAGAGCAAAGTTTGTTTTTGCTGCGAGTGCTGATTTTGAGTCCTGAGGAAGCGAAAGATTCTAAGTGAATCACGAGCGTAGCGAGAGATTCAAAGTTTGAATCTTGAGCGCAGCGAAGGATTCAAAAGCACGAGATGCAAATACTTTGCTCTCCAGTAACACATACAACTTTTCACCTCAGCAGTGAGAACATATTCACATTTAAAATATATCATAGTAGGTATCACCGTAGGTACCTATTCGTCTCAAGATTATTCAGGAAGAAAACTTAATTATGCGTTCGTTACTGCTTGTTTTAACTACTCAGCGCCGGCCGCGCCGTTAGTAAATACTAGAAAGGCGAGACAAGGCGCGAGAAACCAAAGGATATTTCAGTATCTATACGAGTATAGCGTGACACTAACACATCACTAAAAACTAACCGTATTATTTTATTATTAAATTCACAGATTTTACTAATAACTTCGAGATATTTTTGAAATATTTATCATTATCACAAGGGAACACATTAGCATTTACGTGTAGGTACTATCTCGCGTGCACACCAAAAACTAGCCGTACCTACTGTTGTTAAAATAGGTACTGCCTTCGTCACTGACTTCACTATATTTCCTAGTTAGATAGAGAATGGATTTATCCTAGTAGTATTTATATTTAAAACCGATATCAATAACGCAAGAATTAAGAATAGTATACCTAATAAAATCTGAAACAAAATAACAGCGCGCAATTTTTAAAAGGGGCGGGGCACCGCGCTTGCGTTCGGAAACTGCATCTGTGGTATACGTCCATAAAATGTAAGATTGTTTAAACTAGAAGTATTAATTAGCTAGCGTAATAAAATTCATGTTTACCTATTTATGAAAACGGTGTTTATGCTGAGATCTTTTATTTAAATATTCTTCAATTGATAATCCCTTTGAATAATTATTTTGGTAATTTAAACTTGTTAATTTTATAGCTTTCGAACGTGTTACTCGTTTCGCGCTTTTTGGGGGTCTACTTTGAAATTCGATGGTCGAACTATGGATCGACCTATGTCTGTGACATATGTTATACACTCTGTGGCAGCGGTCGCAAGACGGCCCAGGGGCTGGAAACTTAGAAAAGAGGCGACACGCCGATTTATTGTATGGAAAGTAGTGACATCTCTGGCGAAGCGGATCGCTGTATTTAATGTTGTTGACAGAAAATGGAAATAGATGTCAGTACAATAGACCCACGACAATAAATTTTAAGATTTTGAAATGAAATAAAATATATTTGTATGTTTTGAGATAGAACTTATTAAGTATCCATTTTATTTAACTGATCATGAACAAATATCTCATTAATATGGAATTGTGTTTGTTGTTCGGCCTTTGTGGTTTTAGATGAAGTATACATACCTACGTGTCAGTCAGTAAATAAATGTCAATGTATTGTCTATAAAAACATTGAATGAAAACACATTTAAATCATATTTAAATAAAATCAAGAATAGTTTTAGCCACAGTATCTATTTATAAAAATAATATCTAGGTATTATGTGTGCAGACAATAGTTTGAGGTTGTGTAATATGCAGTGTAGATCGGCTGTACGTGGATTTGTTAAATCTGGTCTAGGAGATTTAATCTCATGCTTTGAAGCTAAATCTCGTCCTTGTCTCGTGTTTTTTGTTAAAAAGGTTGTGCTTTGTTAAGTTCTTGTTACGTAATTTGTTATTTGTTAAGTTGAATAAATACTTTTATGAATGTTGCATGTTTCACTTTTCAGATCCATTTCATACTTAGTTGTGGGATTATTTTGAAACCTACAATGTGACTAGCAAAGTAGGTATGAAAGGAAGCGTACTTAGGTAACTAAAATGTGATTTATATCATGTTTTAGAAACGTTTTCTTCCTAACTTTGGTAGTCGCATTGTAGGCTTCACAATCAAAACAGAGAATAAAACTTGTTTACGTGTGTGCGTGGTGCGTGAATATGTGTGTGTGCGTTAGTGTGTATGTGAAGCGTGCACGCTGCACGCATGCGTGCGTCAGAGTAGTTCGACCACTTCCTACTAGGCGGCTGTGGGACCAGTAATTTCTTGGTGTTGCCACTCTTTACATAAATATACTTATTATACTCTTTGAGACGGCCATTGCACATGGCGTCCAAGGAATACATAACATCACCTTAAGAGAGTCTTTTATTTATATTACTAATAAGTCCTGTTCCAAGTCCCATTGCATATAAACATTATATGCAACATGGTGTCAGGTGAAAAGAAGATAAAACCTTAAGTGGCAGCCTAGTTTCAGTCAAGAAAATACCTTTGTGGATTGAGTTGAGGACATTGAGGAATTAAATATAAAATGTCAGACAAAAGTAACTTGGGGTTACAGCCACCTAAGGGCTTTAAAATAGAAGACGCAGAGGCGTGGAGAAAATATAAGCAACTATTCAATTTGTATGTACAGGCGACGGATCTAGAAGAAGAAAAGGATGAGAAAAAGGTGGCCATTTTCTTAACGTGCGCGGGAGAAGAGATTTTAGACATTTATAATGGAATGAACGACAGTTCTACATTAAAATGGTCAGAGTTGTTGGAAAAGATTGATGGCCATTTTAGTAACCAAACAAACACGGTAGTAAATAGTTACAGATTTTACAGTATAAAACAGGAACACGATGAACCAGTAGAACGGTTCGTATTGAGATTGAAAAATGCAGCTAAAGTGTGCAGTTTTAAGGAGGAAGACCGGATGGTACGAGACATGCTGGTAATTGGGTTGAGAGACGGAGGCATAAAAGAGAGGTTGTTAAGAGAACGTGATTTGACCTTAGACATAGCAGTGGACTTATGCAAAGCTGCTGAGTATAGTAAGAAAAAGCTGTGGGAATTGTTAAAAATATGATGAAAAAATGTAAAGAAAGTGGTGAAAACTTTGACTTAGCGATGTTACATTACAGAACAACTCCGGTAGCAAATTTGGAGTATAGTCCTTCAGAGTTGTTAATGAGTAGATTATTAAGAACAAATTTACCTTGTTCAAAAGAAATGTTGAAACCCAAGTTATGTGTAAATGTCAAGGAACAAATGTCAATTAACAATGAAAAATCTAGGATCAATTATAATAAAACTTCCAAACTTAAAAAGTCATTTCAGAAAGGGGAGGAGGTAATTATTCAAGATGTAAATAAGAGCAAATGTTGGTATTCCGGTAAAATTGTGGAAGAGGCCAGGGGACCTAGATCATTCATTGTTAAAAATGATAAAGGTAATTTAGTTAGAAGAAATGAAAGACATATTAGACCTAGTAAAAATAAGTTTATGATTCAAAGAGATAATATGCTGGACTCCTCTGAGTCGAACCAAACCAGGGATAGAATAGGGAATTATTTAAGGCAGGATGCACCAGTATGTCTAGCACCAAGCTCTCCTGCACCTGTAACTAATCCAGAGCCAGTTGATGTACCCATGGTAACCAGGACAGGGAGGTTGGTGAGGAAACCTGCCTATTTAAGAGATTTTGATTTAAGCTAGAATATAAATAAATAAATAATAATAACTTTAATATGTTATAATAATTTTATTTCTTAAGCGGGGGATGTGACATATGTTATACACTCTGTGGCAGCGGTCGCAAGACGGCCATTGCACATGGCGTCCAAGGAATACATAACATCACCTTAAGAGAGTCTTTTATTTATATTACTAATAAGTCCTGTTCCAAGTCCCATTGCATATAAACATTATATGCAACAATGTCTGCCATTTTCTTTTTTCGTAATGGAATGAAAGGGACAGCGCTAATAAAGTTCAAATATTCTGAACTTGTAATAGACCCCATGCAACGAAATGTCAGTGCTCGGCATCAAAATTGAAAAGCTACGCATTTTGCACACTGTTTTCACGCAGCAAAATAATAATATGCTTGTTCGAGCTGCTGAGGTCAATATGTTTTTTTTTATCAGTTGGCAGTAGGTAAGTATGTGTAATTAGTTAATTACGGATAAAACAAAATGGGCTCCACTCTGGCACCAGTCGCATGTAGGGCAGATGCCCCAGTTCTGGCCACTTTAAGACTGATTGTCTATTCAGACGTCCGTAATTTTGTGTCAATATGGAACTATGACACTCTTTATGTTCTAGGTCATTGAGAATATATTACTATAGTCATACATATCTTAGCTTTTTTTTTTTTTTTATGATATAGGAGGCAAACGAGCAGACGGATCACCTGATGGTAAGCGATTACCGCCGCCCATGGACACTTGCAACACCAGAGGTGTTGTGAGTGCGTTACCGGCCTTTAAGATGGGAGTACGCTCTTTTCTTGAAGGTTTGAAGGTCGTATCGGTCCGGAAATACCGCAGGCGACAATCCATAGCTATTAATATTCTGGCTTTCGTTTTTTTTATATATAATTAAATGTCAGAAAAGAGCTCGGGAGCCACTTTTGGCCACTTTTTACCCATTTGTGGCCACTCGTATGCGCCAGTTATGGCCACATTAAAATTGACCAAAAAAAAAACATTAGTTATAATCATACAGTTTTATTGACATATTTATTTGTAGGTACATTTTGAACATTGAAACTAATCTCTGCCATGATATGATATATAATTTGTCTTTGGCTAGTTAGAATCTTAATCAATCTATGATCCATACAAGGAGATCAATTTCAATTTGCTCGCCAAGAACTGCTTGAGGACACGTCCAGAAGTTTCAGGTGCATAACCAGAAACCTTGTGTCTCAAGGTTGTTCGAGGCATTTGATAGTTTTTGCTGGCAGTAGCAACCTTCATTCAATTTCTAATTGCGTCTAACGCAAAGTTGACTTTGTGGGGTGAGGTAGGTACTGAAATATTTATTTTTCTAAATAAATATTTTTTTTTACTTCGTTCTTCCTGCTTGACCTCTTCTCACTTATTTTTCTAGTCTCTGCATGAAAAACATTCAATTTTGTACGATTCAATTTGGGACAGATACCCAAGTGGCCAGAACTAGGTTAGTATGTGTGCCAGTTATGGCCATTTACATGGCCACAAAAGGAGAAATCCCAAAATCAAGTCGCCAGTTTTGGCCACTAGTCATAATTCATAAAGCAATTTCTCATATGCACGTCAAGAAAATAACCTAAAATATCCTTAAACAATACTTTTGACATGTATGTTAAACAATAAACACAAAGAATATAGAAGGATTTCAAAAATGATAACGGATTACTCATCTTCCAACCTTATTGCTTTAATTAACAATTTAGCAATATACACGTGTCGCGACACAACATGGCTCCTGTCAACTGAATGACAAGGAACACATCACAGATTACAGCGTCATCTGTATTGCCATGGTTTACTCTTGTATCTACTATAAGCCATAGACTTGTAAAGTTTTCCGTTCCTTAGTAAACTCAATTTAAAGTTGAAAATGGCCAAAACCGGCGCAGTGGCCAGAACCGGGGCATCTGCCCTAGCATCCATGTCAAAGGGTCAATTAAAACTTAACATGAGTCGGTGAGATTGCCAAATCCGTTATGTACATAATTTACGTCAAAGAAAATAATGCTCTAGTAATTACACATATGGTATTATGTCTCTTAATTCAAACCGTGCACATAACGGATTTGGCAATCTCACCGAATACGTTGCGTAATGAGTATAAGTAATGTAATGTAAGGAAAAACCGCATCCAAATTACTCCGGGACTTTGACTTTTTCATTAATAGACAGCCAGATGGTGATTTTACTTTCTGATATGTACGAGTATATAAATTAACTAGGTATTACCTATGTAGCTATTTAGGTAGGGCCCTACCTAGATGATCTATTGTTCCCGTAACGCATACAAATACAATTGTACAGTCGTGGAATGAAATGCTTCGCCACGTCCACCTTAACAGGATAGAAACAAAGTCTAAAACAGTTTTCACATGAGGACGATGGTACCTTAAAGGAGACGGCATTGTCCTCCGGCTTGGTTCCGTTGGTCGCGCCCGGCGCGGCTCCGTTCTCGAGCTTGACGGCCTTCACCTCCTGCGTCACCTGCTCCACGGAGTCCTGGGGCTTCGCTTCTGACATGCTGGCTGTAAACACCGTATTACAAATTAATTTACGTCACACCTGGCCATAAAGTGGTAATTACCGCCTGCTACGTGTGCGGAAAATTCCACTTCCTTGTGCGTACTCTTTTGAACTCACCACGGGCGGTAATGAAGATACTCGGATCGCATATTTCGGTTTCGCCCGTGCCTTTTGCTCGGGTGTCAAATACCAGCGACCTGAGACATTCCTTGTTTTACCGCACTAGGTGAGCAATGTAATATTAGGTAGGTAAGTATATTATGATACGGCACGGTATACCAATAACATGGGATTAGAGATCCGACCCCGGTCGAAGAAATGAGATAGGCTAGGCAGATAATGATCCTATATAGATAACGCAAATACAACTAATGTACCTAAAATAGTTTAAAACTATCCAGTAGTACCTAATACCTAATATGATTAGCGTCAACGATAATAAGGTCCCTTTTCTCTGGACTCAATTTAGTTTGAAATTTGGAATCGAAATCTGCACCAAAATATTTAGTAGTAGGCATGATACGTATTATCACGAGGGGTAATCACGTAACGTGTCGAACGCGCGTCGTTTTTCTATATAAAAATTGTTAGTTAGATATAGGTGCCTATACGTACGTCCAATGCGTTATACTGGTCTTATTTATTTACCCGTTTCAATACGCATGACGCACATTGCGCACTCGCTCGATGTTGTTACGACGCGCTATGGCGATGCAGACAGCTCTACGCTTGTACCTTGCGTTTCAAAAATATCGCCAGCACCGGCATCGGCATCATCAGAGGCTCTAGTATAAGTTTTACCGAAACAAAACTTTACGATCGCGTTTGCGTTTTACCCTCAATTTGTATGGGATTTGACAGCTAAACGCAAACGCGGTCGTAACGTTTTGTTTCGGTAAAACTTATACTAGAGCCTCTGACATAATGTATAGTCACACTGCTCGGCACAAGCCTCCTCTCATGGGTGACAGGGAACCGGCAGTACCTATTTCCCACACTGATGGTCCACAGGTAAAGTGATGTGACTATGCTATACAAAGACTAGGTAGGTAACTACATGTTGTATGTACACTACTAGGGTAGGTATGCTACGATCGTATAGCGAGTAGGTCTAATAATTTTACACAAAAGGTTTCAACTGTCTTAATTGGTATGAGATAACGTCACTCAAACTCAATTAAAAGACCACACAAAACGGTATTTTCTAAGTTGGTATTGTAGATGTAGAATACCTACTCCGGTTTCTTAAGTACTTAGTTAAAACATAAATTTAAAAACTCGTTAACGAATTCTCTCGATCTCGTTAGCGTCGATTATCTGTCTCGCTACTTTATTGATCACACTTACACACCAGACAATAGAAAGAAATAGACTAAGTAGGTAAATGAAACCAGATCGATGCGCCAAAACATAACCTTGTTTACAAAATGATTTGTTTTTATTTAAGAATGGAGGGATTGATAAGAATGATAAGATTTCCGCTATCGTTGCAGACACGATAGGTAGCGCTTTGTTTACCAATTTAAAGTGCAAGGATAGGATGTATTACAAAAACATACGAACCATTACCAACGTCAAGGTGATAATGTATTAAAAACCGCGGGTCGGGAGTGATGTCATTCAAAATAACCAAATGCGAACGGTTTTGCTTCTATCTACCCATCGCAATAGGAACCAGAGTCGTGGAACAGTGCAAAGCCGCTAAAAGCGGCAATTACATCACCGGCCTTCAGCCTTGCCGTCGAAATGTTTTGCAAACTTGTTGATAATGCTCACGTTAGCTGAGATTCCCGACTCACACTATTCTTTTGCATACACGGAACGACATTTAAGTTCCACAGTACGTATCTACGTACGTAGTACCTACCTACTATTACCTACATAATTATTTAGTGTTAAGGTGTTAAACCCTTTAGAACTATGTCATTGTCACAGGTCATAAAAATAACATAAGTACCTACCGTAAAACCTATTATTAACCGATATGATACAGAGAAAATAACACGAAAAACAAAATATTTAATAAAAAATAATTTGTTTCGTGATAAGGGTATTTAAACCTATTATTCTTCTATTTTTATAAAAGTTGAAATTCCCGCCTAGTTTTTAGGGCAGGTTCCACACAAAACTACTAAATAGAGAGTGTTTTTTATGCATGACAATATTCTGCATCTGTGGTTAACTTAACGCCGTTTGTGCCGTTTTTAGGGTTCCGTACCAAAGGGTAAAAACCGGCCAAAAGCGTGTCGGGCCACGCTCAGTGTAGGGTTCCATAGTTTTTGTAATTTTTTTCAAAAACTATTCAACCTATCAAGTTCAAAATAATTTTCCTAGAAAGTTTTTATAAAGTTCTACTTTTGAGATTTTTTTCATATTTTTAAAACTTATGGTTCAAAAGTTAGAGGGAGGGGGACACATTTTTTTTTACTTCTGGAGCAATTATCTCCAAAAATATTAACATTATCAAAAAAATATTTTAGCAAACATTTATTCATTTTTAAATACCTATCCAGCAATATATCACACGTTAGGGTTGAAATGAAAAAAAAAACACTCGCCCCGCTACGTATAGGGGAAGGTACCCTAATAAAATAAAATAAATCACTTTTTATTTTACCACTTTGTCGGCCTGATTGATATACATATTACTACCAAATTTCAGCTTTCTAGTGCTAACGGTTACTGAGATTATCCGCGGACGGACGGACAGACAAAGCGAAACTATAAGGGTTCCTAGTCGACTACGGAACCCTAAAAACGGGACCCTATGACTAAGACTCCGCTGTCCGTCCGTCTGTCACCAGGCTGTCTCATGAACCGTAACCGATGTATAGTGGCCATGGGAATTCAGTACTTAACGTACGTAACCCCGTTGAGTTTGGGTTCGTTAGAATCGTGTCAATGAGTAGTTACTGACGGTATACAGAAAAGTACAGTCGGCAATAAAAGCTTCAACCAAAAACGATTTTTTTGACAGAAACTTGTTTTTATCATTTGTTTTTAATGTTGGCTACCAGAACTCCATCATTTATCAGCCGATTAGTACAGTCAGCGTCATATAGTCAGTAGCAGCCAAGGTAGCCAAATATTTCGGTACACTTCTTTATTACTGTAAGAATAAAGGTGTGTTACGAAATATTTGGCAAGGTACTCTGGCTGCTACTAACTGTATGACGCTGACTGTACTTCGACAAGACCGATTAGGAACAAAGCAGTGCTTTAGCTGAGTAGGGCAGATAACAATATCAGTGCGTTAAATAGAGCACAGAGTATAATACACTTCTGAGATCAACATGGCGCTCGTAGTGTTGACTCCGTGACTCATGAAGTCATGATATTTGCAGTGTATGAGGTCCTCATGACATGAACAAAATACGTACTTAGGTACTAAGTATAAGTACCTAGGTACCTATTGTTTTTACGCAGGCACTATGTACAGTCAGCATCTGAAATAGCTAGGTAAAATAACACGCTTAAAATCACCTACACAGATCAGACAGATCACAGTTCGTGTGATCATTTTGAGTACCTACTAGAAACGCTTAGCAACTTTTGCTGCTGACCGTACCTACTAGACGGTGACGATATAAGTACATACTTACCTAGCTACTTAAAAAACACTTAAAAATAAATATTAGATAAAATACCTATGACGACTGGAGAACGAATATTCGTCCTCATTAAGGTACATTAGGTATCTACCTTTTTAGCTTCGTAAGCAGCTGTTCACTATCAAATCAACATTGGCTAAGTAAGTAGATTAAACAGCCGTCCTCCAAGACGCTAACATACCCAAACCTATCATAAAACTAGAGGTATATGTAGGTACCTAGTCCTAATAATTAGTCAAAGAAAGTAACTCACTTCTGTTGCTGACTGTACCTATGTGTGCTTCTTTGTTTTGACCTACAAACTGTGTCTTTACTTACCTACCTGCAAAATGCAATACGAAAACACCAAATCCATACCATAAACATGCCAATATAGGCTGTAATAAAAGTGCGAGACGTTAAAATTGACGTTGAACCGAACTGTAACACGTTCACTATGTTGTAGTTAGACGTTGTGCACGTGAACCAGTTAAGATTAGAACATAATAAAAATCAATTGCTTCGCATGGGAACGACTGCCGACTGCTGACCCAATTTTCAGGTGCAGTAGGTACATGAAAGATTAAAATAGTGATGAAATACCCACTAGGTACCTACTTGAAAGAGAATGAAGTCACAGTTTGAAAAGAACGAAAATGACGTGCACTTTACTCATAAAACAGGAAAACTGAAATCAACGCATGTATTTCGGCGTCATGCAAAATAAACTCGCAATTTAAATGGACATGACAAACAGGCGGGGGCCGTAACAATATGCTATTACACCTCCACAGGATTGTGGGTGCCCTGCCTATTAATACCTATAAAATCTAGACTAAATGATCTGACCTTAGAGATCAAGGTAGCATATGTCCCTCCACATAGGTAGCGTACAGTTCGTGTTCAAAATACCATACACACGACTCCAATGTCACTTGTCAGGAAGATAAGGATTGTCTAGATCATTTTGAGCGTGTTATTTTGCGTAGCTACTTCTGCTGCTGCCTGCGTAAAAACAATAGGTACTTATACCTACGTATTTGTTCATTAGGACCTCATACACTGCAAATATCATGAGTCACGGAGTCAACACTACGAGCGCCATGTTGATCTCAGAAGTGTAACACTCTGTGCTCTATTTAACGCACTGATATTGTTATCTTCCCTACTCAGCTAAAGCACTGCTTTGTTCCTAATCGGTCTTGAAAATCAGATGTTATCCACGTTCTGCGCGTCTTTATTACTACTAGGTATTAAGGGTCATTTCGCCGGTTAGCGACCACCTAATTTCATGTGCCGGTGGGCGACCACTTAAGCTGAGTTGGTGAACTGAAAGGATATTTTCTCGGTTTTTTAGTAGTATTCTATTCTAAAACAACAAAAAAATGCATGTACAAGTAATTGTCTCAATAAGGGTGTGTAGAATTGTTATTTAATGTTATCTTCAATAGAAAAAACCTTCTCCTTCAGGTGGTCTCTAACCGAAGGAAGTCGCGTAACCAGCGAAATGACCTACTTACTTTACGTAGGCGAAGCACAAATTCGGTAGCTATTCGAAATTTATTTTTCCATATGAACAACACAAGTAGCTTTAAAGGTTTCCTGTAAGCAAATTTATTGAATGAACATATTTTGTTTTGTTAAATGTGAAGGCTGTTTCTTGCACCACCAAGGCTTCAGACGTTTATAAATGTCTTTGTTCAAAAGTTTTGAAAGAAATGTCGCAATGCGTACCCTATTCTACCACAAAGTACTTAAGGTCAAGCAGGTGTATAAACCAATGGGGTTTTAAGCGTCAGTCTATTATTTTTTTTTTACATTTAGCACAGGGAATTTAGCATACACTGGTAGTATATACTTAGTTTAAATGTTACAAGTACCTACACTACGTAGCTTGCGTGACGGTGGTTGATTAGTGGCACCTTCTCCGACCTACTTCGACTCGGCCCATATTTATGCAATTCCGGCCATCGCTCTCGGCGGGGTCGCACTACGTCATTCACAATCCGCCTCGACTCAGTTACAAGTCAGTCGTATAACTTTAACCTGAGATTATTAACAAATATGGGTCTCTCGGGGTCGCCATATACTGGTTAGCCTGTATGTGGTCGGTGATCGCTGTGAACAACAGCCCAGTGCCGCGCTGGTTCCCACGTGCCTGACGAATTATTAATTGCTGAGCCTCAGCAAACACTGCACCTATGATCATTGAAAAGTGGGCGCATGTAGTATACTGTAAGCTACCGTTTTTAATTATCGACTTATTATACAAGAAGTAATTTATACCCATCATGTATGACCTGCCCACAAGGCTTTAACATAAGTAGGTCCTAAGTCATTTGATAGATATATTTGTATGGATTGGCAAAGAGCAACAACAGCTAGAACAACAATCTACTTAGGAATAGAAGGAGTTAAGAGACTACTACACAGAAACCCTGCCATGTGCACGACCGAACGATTACATTCCTGGTTAAATAAAATATTTTTTGCCTAATTTAATTATCGCCGCGATAACAGGCAAGGCAAGTAGGTATTATTCCTGCCGATTATTGGTCGCGACATAGGACACGATACTAAACATTTACTAAATCTGTATCTATACGTACCATACTAATATTATAAATGCGAAAGTGTGTCTACTGTCTGTTTGTTACCTCTTCACGCTTAAACCGCTGAACCGATTTAGATGAAATTTGGTAATAGTTTGATTCCCGAGGAACGACATAGTTTTTATCCCGGAAATCATCCCTCAAAGCCTCTCTTTAACCTGTTATTGTGTACAATAAAGTGCTTACATACATACATACATACATAGGGGTGAGATTGGGGGCGAAAGTTTGTATGGAGCTACGATATAAACGAGTTCCACGCGGACGGAGTCGCGGGCAGAAGCTATAGTTACTCTATAATGCTGTTCTGCTTGGTTCCGAACACCCAATCTATTAAAATTATATAATTTCCACGCGTGACCCATTCGACGAGTCTGACGTCACCCCAGTAACGATTCGCTATTTTTCGACCATGACTCATGGTGCCGAATGGGCCCGCGAAGGGACTGCCATAGGGGTGCAAAAATAGCCGCCCTTTCTTTACTAAATCTTCATCTGCAATCGATAGGTACTAAAAAGTTTAAACTGATCACGGCAAATAAACTCGTAGGTAACAACTCGGGCGTGTGACTTATCGCTGAAGTCATTCAAGGTTACAAACATAACTGGTTGTTTATTTTGTGTACGAGGATAAACATACACAGTGAAGCCGTAGAATTTGAATACAAACATAATTGGTAAAATAGAAAACCTCGCTGAGAAGGTAGAGTCGGAGTCACCTTAGATAAGCGTTATTTCAAATGTAACATGCCAGACACCTTTATTATAATAATTCCATAAATTCTAATTACAATTCCAATTGATATTTGTTAATATTTTGTTAGGCAGTCATGTTACATCATATTTTATATTATAACTATGATAACAATCCTAACTGTATGAGTAATATTTATCGTTACATGGTGTTTTTAACAACATTATCGAACGAGCGAACGAAGCGAACGAAGTTCTAATTTTGTGTCCCACTGTTCACCTCTACAGGTCGCAATTTCTTAACCAATTCTCGTGAAATTTTGTGAGCAATTAGTTAACATTAGCTATATAGGTAAGTACTTACTTAGATTTTTTTGTCGAGGCTCATTTTCATTTTTTTTTTAAGACACGTCGCAGAACGGCTATTGTAGGTATATACCTATATCTCTAGTGGTACCTATTAATGAAATCACTCCCGCACATTGACTTCTAAATTCATTAAAAATAGACATACCCTGTAATGAATCAAGCAACCACATATCAATGATTAATTAAAGAATTGTGTCCTAATCCTAACATATCGCTAAGGACAATAGCATAATAAGTAGTCACCTTCAACGTGAGTAGCGTTACAAATTTCTAGTGTATTTGTTGTTATTGGTATAAATTAAATAAAAGCGAGCATTTAGAGCTCAACCTGTTTGAACCTCGGTAGTTAAGAGGGAATTGTGATGTAGCGATTAAATTGACTAAAGCCGAATCCTAACAATTCAAATATGATTTAAACTAAAAGAACAATCCTTAACAATAATAATAGTTAAAGCCAGCTATATCAACTACCTACCTATCTAATGTGGCCACATTTTATGCAGCTTTCCGATAAGTACTTAGTGTTTAAATTATTCTAAATATATCTAAGCGTTTTCACTAAAATATGTGGCTAGGTATATCTACCTAAGCTATCTGGTCTGCGCACTTTACCGCTTGCTACAAATGGAGGGAAAACTGGAAAGTGAAAATATCGTGCGAAAAAGCAGACAGAATGTAAACGGCCTTGCAAGTTTCTATATCGGAGTTTATTATAGGTGGCTTTGCAGCTGTAGTACGCTACGTTACTTTCTCTGCCCGTATCATTAATATAATCCTGCTATTTCTAAAACCTGTACAACGTCAAGACCGCTATCATTCGAAAAAACTACGTATTTAGAAGGCTAATAAGGATTAACTTCACGTTTTACGAGTTGTTTAAACAAAAGCGTTACATACCGAGAACATTTTACTAAGCATTAACATCAACATTTACTTGAATGATTCCCGACTTCTCATAAATCTTCAACTCTTTACGAGGCTCGTGGTCCCGGCAGTTCTATTTCTCAGGCACGTACCTAGGTAGCGTACATTTGAAATAAAAACGCGTTATGCTTTCGAGACAACTCAAGTTGCACTTGATCGTGAAAATGGATTCAATGGTGAACTTTATATGCATTTTACGAGTAAAGAATCATAAACACGTATCTACGACTAGGTATGTAGTCACTAAATGACATCATAGCATCGTATAAGAAGATAGTTGTCTTGTATTATCAAGGATTTCTACAAGATTTTTGTCTTTAACGGTGGTTATATATTTTTTGTAAGTTGTGGTACCTATACCTAAACTCTAAACATGGCTTAATATATTACGACCTATCAAACTACGATAATTGTGGATTTCGTTGAATATTCCCAATTTAGAATAGTTAAGAATATTAATAAAAATATTAGTTACATTTTCAAAGTAAAACGTAATAAAATAAATCCCTTCGTAGCCCTAATAACTGTAATTAACAACATAAACTGCAACCCACTGGGCAGGTAGTTACTTAGCATAAACCCATTAGCTTCTGTATGTTGTAGATGTATACCACCTAGGTACCTACTTATTTGTACCATTGTTTGTACTTAAAAGATACCTACACATATATTTAGCAACTAAAGTGTTACGTTATCCTGAGTGCATCCATCGTGACAGTGTACTCTAGCGTTAAACTTATCAATAAATTGCAAGATTAATCACGATTTGGTAAAGCTGATAATGATAACGATTATCGTAAGGAAAATTAATAATTCACCAGAAACACTGGCGCCCATCATGGAATCGTACCACGGTTCAAACCTTCGAATTATAGAGGTCCATGTTTTTGTTGCTCAAGTTAGTGATACCCTAATAGCTCTACAGTCATTAAATATAGTAAAGGTCGATTCACGGGAGCTGGCGCGGCAAATATATGAAACTGTCATTAATTTCAGACAATACGCGCCAGCAATACCATTC
Organism: Epinotia ramella; assembly: GCA_947578815.1. Taxonomy (NCBI): domain Eukaryota; kingdom Metazoa; phylum Arthropoda; class Insecta; order Lepidoptera; family Tortricidae; genus Epinotia; species Epinotia ramella. Next base: position 12,647,951 of record OX388210.1, read on the forward strand.
ACATATATTATCACAGGATTTTTATAAAAATGTAGCAAAGGAAGATTGTTTAACCCAAAAATGGGCACAATGTTTGGCGTTGTTGTCCCATCACCGGGCGCCCTTCATCCCCTAGCACCTCCTTTGTTTTTGTTACCCCTTTGTCAAGGAGGAAGTAAAAGCTATTTTTGGTAGCAAATCATGAATACGATTATAAAATAAATAATACCCAAATATTCCTAATTTTAATAAAGATTTTCGCACCCCCCGGTTTAAATGAAAAATAATCAAATACGGGAGCCGCAAATTGCACCGCGATCGTATTCCAGAAAATTCAATCATAACCGTTAGCGTGCGTTAGAAATACACAAATCATAAAGCATGCACGCACACAATAAGTACATCAATATATAAATAGACTCACATAAATCTGTCTGGATATGAGATAGGAAATGAGATCACATAGACCGTGAGCGGCGGGTGGGGACGGCGCGGCGTGTACCGCGGCTGCACTGATACTGAAGCTATGCTATAGCTGGCATTGTTGACAAGCGCGGGAGATGGGCGCGGCGAAAACCACGCATGCGCCCTCCACATGCGTCGCAAATTAACAACGACTTATGTGGTTATGGGCACTATGAATACATACGACGTTCTGGAAGTAATTCGATAAGGGTGCGTGTTATATATATCTGTTTCGTATCCCGGATACATCCTATAGAAGTGTATACTATACTAGATTTTCACACTCCCTGGTGCGTGACAAGTGCCCTATTTAATATTCTACTGTCAAACACGTACTTACGAATTATAGCAATTATATCCACATGGGATGATTACACACACCTTGCTTAATGGGTGTGTTGTGAAGGTTAACTTAATAAACACTACCTACTATTACAATACAATGTACGTAATCGATGTTCAAAAATACCTATATAATTCATAGGAAATTTTCTATTGAACCCTCGATGCACAAATACAAAATATAAAAGTTTAAATCTCTAAGTCCCCATTTACCTATTGGACCGATTTCGCTAAGATTTTTTTGTAGATTTATTGCTAGCTATATCAGGTACAGGGTACAGGTTGATTAAATTAAAACACGAGTGCCAGAGAAAACAACAGGTAGTACGAGTCCTTATTAAACTGTTGCTAAGATAAGATACGAGTACCTACTATTCATAGGTAGGTAATATACTAATATCTGAGCTACCGTGGACTGGGAGATACCAACATGACCATCATTTTACCCCGAGTCTTCATTTCCTTTCTTCAATATCGTTTGGAAAGGTAATTTGCGTCTCACTTTTGATTTTGCGTGAACGAGACGGGAGCGAGACCGCCGTAAACATTGTCTACTCTTTTTCAATGTAAGCATTATTAATGCTATAGAAAAGCTTTGGCCTGTCTGTATGAGCAACTACCAAGGAGCTGGTGAGATAGGGCACAACGAAATGTCTTCCCGCTCGAATGTAGAGCAGCCCAACTGGGGAAGTACCTCCGCCTTGCAGAAGACCACAGCCATAATAACACTACTACTTGCTCTGTAGTAGTGTTGTGTTTCTGGAGGTGAGCAAGGTCGCCAGAGCTCCCGAGGATGCATTGTGTTGAGAGCGAGGGAATTTGTTCCTTCAGCTGTCAATACGGCGAATCCTCAAACATATCAAGGGTCGGCAACGCCCATGTTACTCCTTTGGAGTTGCATGCGTCTATATGCTGCGGTGTCCGCTTACCATCGGGCGGGCCGTACACATGTTTGCCACTGTCGTTGTATTAAAAAAAATAAGTAAAATAAATCTGAGAAGGTATTATTCAGTATTTTATGAAATTATGAATTTATTTTCCAATTTTAAAAGTTCCATGAGTTAATCTCTCTAGTAAACCTCTTGCAGTTACCACCTTTTCATTCTCAGGTCACCAATGGTTTAAGTGCCTATTGTCGTACGTAACTACTTGTCGTTTCCACGCAACTCGATTTAAATACAAACACTGCCAATTTATTAAAAGCAATTTCACTATTACAATAGTAACACAGTATATAATACGTAACAATGTTATGTGCGTGTTCCATATACCTATAACAGCCATGTTTATAGCTAATCTCTTAAACATTGAATTGACAAATGGACTCGGCCAATTAATTTGTGGGTCACCATGAAACCTTGTCATTTTAAATATTATTTGAGTATTTTGTTTGTTCTCGTACTTGTACGTAAGTCGCAATGTGGTATAATATTGCAGTATAAATCGTAATCGTAGCGAAAACTCGTCATTTCTTTTACTATATTTTTATGGAGCTTTGATTAGACAATCAAAATCCTCACCTTATCAACAACTCACTGCAATAATGCAAGAATTAATAAGAATTATGTTTGTTAAAGTAATATGTAATAGAAACTAGAACAACAACGTATTATCAGAATAATGCTAGCATAGTCTCGCAACTCCTTAACTTAAAAAATCTTTTGTTATTTTAGATTAATAGTGAAGTAATTGTCATCGAAATTTATTTTTTTACTGAAATAAACAGCTTAATTTTTTTTTTTTTCAAGTATAACTTATGATTTTGCGAAATGATGTCATACTGCGACGTGTTTTCATAATGGCTTACAAATAAATTGTCTACGCTGCCATTCGTTTTTAAAGCGTTATCTCAAACTCGATCACGTTTTGGGGCAATATAAAACCGAACTATATTACGTGGACAATGGATCATTAATAAACTGGAACGTATATAAAATGTAAATCATTATAACACGAGTCTAAATAAAATATGGTAATTGTAATATACATAATAGAATCGAAATAAATTAACGGCTATCATACAGTGAAATATCTAACAATAACATTAATAACATATAAAGTATGTATGTAACACAACGAAAGCCAGGTAATAATAGTACATTACGTACCTAGGGCGGTGAATTCGTGAATGGCCCAGATCGCAGGTGTTTGTGGCCCGAACCGAAGGTGATGGCCATAAATATGCGATCTGTGGCTTTACGAATTACCGCCCGTGGTGAGTACACAATTTTACGTCTTCATCTGGCCACAATGCGAGTTTTACCGTACGCGCGTAAATATACCAACCCGTTAAACGCAGTCGTATTGTGTCGTACTCGTATCGTCCGAATAGTATTGTCTGTAACGATTAACTTATGAAATCCGGCTCGAAGGACCATGTGCAAGAACTTGTGCGTTTAATACCAGTGGCCCGTTCCAGGTGTACACAGAACATGCTATTACTTTATTCTGGTTCATGCGATCATGCGTTAAGTCACTTGTCATTCGTTGAATTACATACTGCGTACATATATTGATACGCAACACTGGAAATAATGATCTACTTAGGTTTAGGGCTTGGATTGGTAATACTGCGGGTGGGGCTGGGCAAAGGGAATGGGACCTTATTATTTGTATACAATTATTTTGAACACATTACTTGTCGTCGTACAACCTACAAACTGCATTATGTTAAGTTTCATTCTAAAGCGACATCTAAATAATATATATATCATAGGCCATCGGTTAGCAAAATCCAACCACAACAGTTGACATTCGTTACATCCCTAACGGACAGAATGTGAAATTATTATTTCGTAATTCTACGTATTCAGGCAAATTTTCACTAACGATACTTTTTGGTTGGAGAATTCTGCGATACGAGACTGGGCGGTGTGAACAGCGAACGAAAAAACCATAGAATGCGAGCTCCTTACAAATTTATACCCAAACACGTATGCGCATGTTCGAACTAAACGGCTACCTGGCATCGTTTTGACACCCCGCCCCCATCCCCGCATAATGGCAATGGCACCCATTCTGTGGGGCCATTTTGCGGCGCTACTTAGACTTCTATGGTTTTCTCGTTCGCTGGGTGTGAACAGTAAGCATGTTTTTCATGCTTTACTTGCCATGCTATCTCCCTCTCTGTAGCTCGAACTAGCAAGTGCGACAGACATGGAGATACACGAAGTTCGTTTTCACTTCGCGGTAGCCCCTCTGTTATCGTTACTGGATCCGACACCGACAGTTACGGATTGGTGTGAACGGGCTCTTAGAAAAAAAGGTTTTATTTTTCACAATTACCATCGTCACGCGCCAATTGGTACAAAAATGAGCCAGCATTCTGCATTATTGGTTCCTGGCAATTGGTTCCTCTTAGTTTAAAACGACCGACAATATATTACAAGCATATCATTGTCTATGGAAAACGAAATTCCAATAACAAATCCATAGTTGTAAATTTCTTGGCTTCGGATCCGTAAAAATATTAACCGAGGATCGAACGGTCCGGCGGACAGACAGACACACTGTTATTTGAAAGGATGTGAGGGATATACAGATTCTCAGATACAAGATTTCTCATTCTAAGCGTCCCTCTTAGCCTAGTTCCGTTCGGTCGTCTGTAAGCACTCACTGCACAGACACAACACTCTAAACGCGGTAGTCTGGCCATTTGAAACTTAATTACGTTGCCTCGGGATCACCTTAGAAGTAGTTCTTATTGTTATTGCACATGAAGTTAAGACCACGATAAAACAAAGGCTCTGTATTAATACAACGGCATTGGTCACCTATTGTAGCCCATTGAGCAAAGCTACTACTGACAAAAAGATCTAGCACGACATTAAATGTTCAATTAATTATCGCCCTTAAATTTAATTATCTTATAGCTTCACTTAGCTTAGATTTCACATCAACTAAAATCTTTGTTTTACTCACTTCAGCGACTATACCTTATCTCTTTGAAATAAGGTTCTTTATTACTGCAGATCCCTTTAGGGATACCTAATCATTATTATTGCTATTTTATTAAGTACACCAATTGTGGCATTACCATATGATGAACCAAGACTTTTACAAACAGAAATGATTGAATACGCGAACACAATATTAGATACATAATTAACGCTTACCAAGTTATCACAACGTAACAAAAATTGACCTATATTTTGCACTAATATTCGACTAAGATTGTTGACACTGGTCTCTGAGTATACCATAGGCTAGTTTCATTATCATAATGGGTTAAATTAGTTCCATGAACCTATAATACTCAGGACAAGCTATGGTAATAATAATACCACGTGCGAGCGCGCTGGTAGCATACAAATCTCGATAAGTGTGACAGAAAAAGAAATATCATGGTCCTTGTCATAGTTCCATTTTTTTTTTATTTGCCACAACTGATTTAGTATGAAGTTGTGGCACATAAACTATTACCCGTCCAAATTAAGTAGGTTGTTTATGGCAAGTCATCAGCCATTTTAAGACCAGTGCTTAATTTAGCTGCATAGGAGCCTTTCCGTCCCTCACTGTGGCAACGCGTATAGCCTGTCCTGAGTATTATAGGTCCATGATTAGTAGGTACATATTTATAAAATGTCATATGAATTTGCCGTTTTGAATTTTGTAAAAAAAAAACCTGTAATGGAGACACCTAATTTAAACAAGTTTTTGCTAATTAATATAAGCTTGAGTTGACTTTTTCGTGTAACATCTGTATCTACTGGAAACTAGCCTTTTGGACTTTTAGTGGTCGCTTTTACTGCTATAGCTCAAACACCCGTAATGCTTTAAAACGTTCTGATATGCACATAAAATAAGAGCAAGAGTGGTGACATGCCGATTCTCGGGAATATTCTCCATACAAATCCCGAATGGCCTATCACTTCACTACACAAGAACGAAGGATGCTTCACCCATAGCAACGAATGCGACCATCACAAGGTCGCAGTGTCTACAACCAGCGGGTCTAGCACAACTGACGCCGCCCTGCGACGCGAGTCGAGAAAGATCTACCCTCCTCTTTCTAATTTGCACGGTGCGAGTGAGAAAGAAGACGCTCAGTCGCGCGCAAAGCGACTTGTCAGCAAGTTGTGCTAGACGTACTGAGAGTATAGTTTATAGAGTGCTAATCCCGTGTCACACACCGATTTCATTGACTTTAGCACTTAACTATTACAACTACTCTGTGCCACACTAGAGAGTAAGGTGTTATGACGGCAGCAGAGACAACAGATCTCCTAGTTTCGGCAAGACGACGTCGGGTAGCGGCGGCTTCTTCTCATTACGGATCTTGTCCAGATCTTTCTGGGATGTCACACCGGAGAGCACCAACAGGGTCTGGAAACCGCAACGGACGCCTAGCTCTATATCGGTGTTGCACCTGGAAGGGAAACACTATTCATAGTAAGAGGACATTTTAGTAACCGAGCACGTGTCAACTAGGGTCATTTCGCCGGTTAGCGACCACCTAATTTAATGTGCCGGTGGGCGACCACTTAAGCTGAGTTGGTGAACTGAAAGGATATTTTCTCGGTTTTTTAGTAGATTTCTATTCTAAAACAACAAAAAAATGCATGTACAAGTAATTGTCTCAATAAGGTGTGTAGAATTGATGTTATCTTCAATAAAAAAAACCTTGTCCTTCAGGTGGTCGCTAACCGAAGGTGGTCGCGTAACCAGCGAAATGACCCTATAAAGTGCATCAATAACACCGAGACATACCTGTCGCCGATCATGAGTGTCCGCGCCGGGTGCAGGCCGCAGGACTCCAGGAACTTCCTGACGTAGGCGTGCGGCTTGCCCAGCACGAGCGCCTTGCGCTCCGAGCACGTCTCGACGGCGCGCACGATCGTGCCCGTGCCCGGCACCACGATGGAACCACCTAAAACCGAGCGAAAGAGTGGTTATATATGTTCGCCTATTTTGCGTGTCAAAGAGTGTTGAAGTTACACTGTAAAGGTGGGTTTAGACCAAATGAGCGAATGCTCATTCTATCCCCACTCTGCCAAACTTGTTGTGTGTAAACAGAGACAGAGCATTATTTCGTTGTTCGTCCTTATTTTGCGAATATTCTAAGAATGCTCGCACGCTTGGTGTAAACGACGGACGAGCGTGCGAACAGCCCCCGTTCCAGCCAGCGTTCTTTCGTGTTCGGACGTGCTCGCTACGGGAAGCGGTTTCTTCAAAGCGTTCTAGTGCTCGAGGGACTTGACACTGATCTATCGTAGTATTCGTAGTAATCACAGAAATATTATAGACGTAATTATGGATTGGTCACAAGATAAATGTCTTTTAATGATAGAAGCCTACCGAAATGCCAGGTGTCTGTGGGATCCGACTTATGAAAACTATAAAAATACTATTCATAAACAAGATGCCTGGCAAGAAATAGCAGTCTCTTCCTTTTTTTCTTTTTGATCAATTGAGTTAGAATGATAAATGAAACACTTGCAATTACAATATCAGTCTCAGAGTCCGACATAGTGCACACAGTCCACAGACACCCGACGAATGAGCATCGGGCACTCGTTCGGCTGATCTAAACATCTCTAGAGCATATGCTCTAGAATCCTAGTTCTTGGGTTGCATTCTTGCTCGTTGATATTCGTGTGGTGTAAACGCTGAAAACGAACTTGTGTTTACACTAAAAGATCAAGAATGAAAGCTCTGCTCTGGTTCTAGCTCTTTGTTTGTTTGGTCTAAACCCACCTTTTCAGGCTGGCGATTCAGTTTTTCAAGAATAGGCTAGTAGCTTTTGCCCGGGCTATCATCCACGTTTACTTGATAATCGCCTTGAGAGATTAATACTATAAGCTTCTACAAAATGTAATAACAAGTATGCTACTACACTACACACTACACACATAAAAACTTTCACTCCCCTTTTCACGTTAAGGGATGACTTTCGGGATAAAAACTATCTTATGTCCTTTGCAGGGTGTCAAGCTATCTCCATACTAAATTTGTGAAAAGTGAAAAGGTAACAGACAGTTACTTTCGGATTTATAATATTAGTATGGGTGGTATTGGATATATTATTTGTAAATTATACAGGAATAGGGCTCATTTACAATAGGGGTGTAGAATCAAAATTGATTATTACTTCAAAAGAAAGAAGGCAAAAAAATATGCCTAATGAAGAAATTCCCATTCAAATATCTCAAAAAATTACGAAGCTCGAGCCTTATAGTAAATGACAATCGTTAAGAAGGTGCGTTTTGCGGAAAAGGGACAGAACATACCTCCGTCTTAAAACTTGAAACCTTGTGATTATTTAACCTCTTGCGTTGCTTTTTTCTCAATTTGACTACATTTTTAATCCTTTTTCGCGAAAATACATCATTAAACGATATGATACCATTCGATATGGTATCATATCATTTATAAAATGATCTTCCTTGTTAAAAGTAACAGGAAAACAAAAATATTTCATTAAATAATTTGTTTCATGATAAGGGTATTTGAAATACAACATTATTGATTACTTTATATAGTGTATACACCCCTATTGTTATATTGACTTAACAATACATGCATCAAAGTCAAGCCATTTATTGCAGAACCACAATATTGAACCCACCTTTTGGAAATCTCTCATCAGTATTTGTAGCAATGAACAGACAATCTTCTGATGCCAGATAGGAGGCTGCCTTCATGAACTTCGGGTAGCTTACATGTTCATCAAACCCAACCACCACAGCTCCCACTTCAGGGTCCAAGTCCGACGGCTTCATTGATTTAAAATCTGGTTTTACTTGATCAGGCTATAGATAAATAATTATATTTTATGAACAGATTTTCAAATCTTACTTTGGGTTGTATAAATTATGTTTTCACTATTTTTGTTAGTTACGAGACATGATCATGGTGATTTAATGTTTTCATTCTTGACTTAACATAATCAATAATCATGCTAGCAATTTAGTTCCCAGACTTAGCAGTTTCTAGTACTAGTAATGTTCAATATTGTGCAGTGCACTTGAAATAGCAATTTCAATTGCCATGGGAAAATAGAATGGTGTTGTGACATGGCCCTCTAGTAAAACATGGTTTAAGAATTAATTATAATTAATAATTCCCAGAACTGCAGATAGAAAAGTACATAATTATAGATAAGCAGTGTGTAAGTTATTGTATGAATACTAAGCAACTTAAGTGAGTTATCTTCACAGCAATGTTTCTTATTTGATTGTACATTGACAATAAATTTTGTATACTATTGTCACTGAAATAAAGCAGAATTTTCCTTGCTCTGACACCCACTTTATATACACAAAAATCACCATATTCAGTTCAGTGGAATTTGTATATACTCCAGGCAAAATACGGTTTTGAAAAACATTAATTTATAATAGCGTTTTTTTTTGTTGATTTCATTTGAAAATGTTATTCTAAGATGATTTAGTCAAGAATCCGACAACCTTTCCACCCGGAAGTAATTATGTAGATTTAAATGAAGCATGCATTATCTTTTTTTGTACCATTTATCTTGAATATTATAGAGCAAATGTAAATGAACCAAAATAAAGACAAAAACATTTATTAATATTTTTACTGACTTTTCAGAAGCCAGTTAACTTATTATTTTTTCAATGTCTGAAATTTTGTCCGATTTTGTCGCTGGGTAACTATTTAATTGAAAATATATCCGTTACACATAAGAAATAAGCTATCATAAATTATTTCCAAAATTGACATTTTTTCCATACAAGTTGTCAGTTCATTGCCTGGACTAATAGTATTCCAGTAGGAACAGCATACAATATATTTTATCCACTCAACTTTTCTCATGCTTGCTTAGTATTAAAATAAACTTACTCCAATTCCTGTGTGCCTTATTCCAACTGCCTTCAACTCTTCTCCAATACCATTTGAGCCCACTAGATATACTTTCTTAGTAAATCCTATACCTTTCAGGTAATGTGCTGCTAAGTATGCAGTAGAAAGTATTTCATCCTGCAAGTAATGTTTTGTCATTTTATTTATAATATTATAAATCATACATGATATATAAGAAAACTTACAATTTAACAGAAACAAAGTATTGATTATGAATGAATGAATGAATGAAACTGAACCTGATTGTTGGCTATGAGGTGAGATCTATATTTCTGTATAGTGAACACCCAACATAATTCTATCCAGGAAGTGCCAGAATTCTAAAACTATGCTCAAAATCCCAATTCTCTAACTATCAGGCACAGGAAAAATAAACTAAACCCAATTGCATAAAGGTGGAAATAAATTTATCACAATATTTAAGTATACAGGTACAGTTGACAAATTACCTGACTAGCAATAAAGCCCAACTGCTGTGCTTTTGCTGCAAAATCACTGCGAATCTTTGTAGAATTGTTTGTCACATAAAATATTTTTTTCCCAATTTTCCGAAAGTAATTCATGGCATCTGCTGATCCTTGTATTGCATTGTTATCGATCCAAAGAACACCTGGAAACATTAATAAATAGCAATTAGAATTGCAACTTAGGAGCAACAAATGGTCAATTACTCAGCATTTTATAAGCTCCTTATCTTACCATCACAGTCAGTCAGAACTGTATCAAAAGAATTTAAAAACTCCTGCACTTGATCTTTAGTTCCTTCATGAAGATTAAAAACTGCCGATTTAAACATCTTTTTGGAGGTGCTAATGTTTTTGAACTGAACCGAGGGAAGGGTAGATGCAAGGAGTGACAAATGTTTGTTTATAAAAAATGCATTTGGTTTTATAAAGTGTAAAATTTTAACCATTACTAGTGCAGTAGCACCAGCACCACGCGAATTCAAGGGCTCACCGCTCAAGGACAAGGCTGTCAGTAATGACAATGGTGACATTAAAATGACATTCCGATAAACCTACTGTTTAAAACACATTTTTTTAAGCTAATGATCCTCCAATATGGCAGTTATACAAAGCAGCTCGATCCGCTTCATTTGGTTTTGACACTGACGTTTCATGCCAAAATAAATAAAAACAGGAATCTGGAATTCTGGCATACAATTTAGCTAAGTTAGTTTTACAAAACAATTATTTAGGGATGTTGTCCTCACAGTATTCTAACAATCGAATAATGAGTCGATTATTTTGTTGTCATACATAACATAACGTAATATACGCAGGTAAGTACCTACTTTTTGATCTCTACCTAAAATGTAAACTTGTGGAATTTGATTAAAGTGCCGTCCAAAGTCCAAAACAATTACAGATTACGATAGTACTAAGGATGTCTCATTCGAAAGTCAGTTTGTAGGTTCAAATAATTTAAGTTATTTTTATAAATTATTACTTACAGAAGCAGTGGCATTTACTAAAACTAAGGTATCCCAAAGTTTGTGCAATGGCTAATTTTGATACTGTCATTGAAACTGTACAGGGGACCATTAAAATAGTAACATATAACAAGCCTAAAAGGAAAAATGCTATAGACATTGACATGTACAAGAGAGTGACTAGGATCCTCAATGATGGTGCAAAAGACAGCAATGTGTCCATGATGGTGTTGACTGGGGCAGGGGAATACTTCAGCAGCGGGAATGACCTAGTTGCGTTGCGTACAGCTGACCCTCCGAGTTTTCTTACAGTATTACATGATTTTATTGAAGCCTTCATTACATTCCCAAAGTTACTAGTTGCCATTGTAAACGGACCAGCTGTGGGCATTGCTGTCACAACTCTGCCACTTTATGACTTGGTGTTTGCTGCAGAGAATGTAAGTGATTATTTATAGAAATGAGCGCTTCTTTTGTAACAGTGTTTATTTTGCAAATACATTGGTCAATAATAATGTTTGATAACCATATTAAAAGCAAATAAGAGGTCAATGGTCAATAATAAGTCGTTTTTTATTAATGGTTCTCTTGGGTGTTAAAATGTTTCCTCTATCCATTTCAGGCCTTTTTCTACACTCCATTTGGGAAATTGGGTATCACAGCAGAAGGATGTTCAAGTTACACTTTTCCAAGAATTATTGGACATGGGAAGGTAATTTTATTTTTCATGGATGATATAATAGAATATTATTTAGGCTGACCTGGCACAGCTGAATGTATTGCTGACATTATATTTTAGTTGAATGCATCTTGAATGTGAATTTCCACTTTGGCACCTTATTCCATTGTAATAAGGCAGGAAATGTCTACACATGTCTTTGATATACACCTTTCAATTTAGCACGAAGATAGTGTATAGCCCGGATTAAAATATAGGTTAGTGGTTATCCCGGGTCCACGCAGACGAAGTTGCGCGTGGAAACTAGTTATTACATAAAATCTTACAAAGTCACAAACTTTACCTGTTTATAATATTAGTATAGGCATATACAATGTCATCATTCAACATAGATTAAGCTAGCTTTAATTTATATTGTGAAATAAATAAATCTAAATGTAAATCATTGTTTTCTTTTTAGGCCCTAGAAATGCTGCTGTTCAACCAAAAGATGAATGCAAAGGAAGCATTGGATTATGGGTTAGTTAACTGTGTTTACAAACCAGAAGAAATTCAGACCAAAGTATGGAATAAGCTCAATGAAATGTGCAATGTGTCAAGAGACCTAGTGACAACAACTAAAAGGTTGATGAAGAGTTCCATTCAAGAAAAGTTGTTAAAAGTAAATGATGAAGAAATTCGTTTGCTTAATGAGGCTTGGACTTCTAGAGAACCAAATCAAAAAAATAATACAGTCAAAAGTAAAATGTAAATTAAGAAAAACTGCAATGTGTGCAACAACACACTAAAAACATGATCTGATGAGATCATGAGAAGAGGGTGCCTAGAAGGAAAGTCCAAACACCAAGTTTTTTAGTCCTTATCAACATTATGCACCTGCTTTGTTACCTGATTGGTCAACACTATTCAATGTTTTATTCAAGCAAGATAGTTATGGTCTAAGTGCACAGATTCTATGTCTATGGAATATTTTAAAAATAAACTGCCGAACACTTAATAGCTAGACTGGGCCCATAATTATATTTTTTCACAATTCAAAAACGTGATGTTTGATTGATTATTGTATACTTATTTTGTTTTACTACCTACATCTGGTCTACATGTGCATATTATTGATTGAATTTGACAGTGTCAGTATATACATATGTTATTACAGTGTGGCTGTGCTAAAGAGTGACACACTTTAAATAAGAATAATAATAGTTCTTTATTGACAGGCCCATAAAACAAAAATTACATAAAAAGTAGACATTAAAAGTAAAAAGTAAAATTGTATAACCTAAGTGTATAAATAGAATTTAATAAAACCTTAAAATGTAATAATAACCAAATTCAGTTAAAAGGCGAAATAATGTATGCACTTGCCATACAATTAAATAAATAAATAGATAAATGTGTACACTGTCGAAATTAAATGTTACTTGAACCTGCGTCATAACTGGTGAAATCCATCTAGGGGATATTTTTAGAATATCATCCATATTTGCTGATATTCTATACTTGACCATGTATAACATTTTTTATGAGCTATTAAAATAAAATAAATGGTAATGTGATATATTTATGGTAATCTGGTGTGCAATAAAATATAAATACCTATGTTCGATTTTATTATACCTAAGGTAATCTAAATTTTTTTAATATGCTTAAGACTATTTGTTAAGGGAGTATTTTCCCTTATGTGACTCGTGGTAAAATCACTGTGTATGTGCAACTACACAGAAATAAACTTTTTAAATATACTTGTAGAAATTTCATTTATACGACTAAAATAATTATAATAACTGAGCCAACTAGATTTGACATTTATCTCTAGCAATCCAGGCTCAGTGATTGTCAATATTTATTAAGAGTTATAGCGGTTCTTAGTCATGCATGCTAGATCATCAAGCTACGCGTCGATCACCGACCTCTTTCGTCCCGGTAGACCGATAGGGCTGAGGTCCCGCGACCTGAACACGACTCGGCTAAAACTGCTCAAGCAGGAGATACAAACTGATGCACATCTTGTTACGCTCAGTAAGTGCTCAATGCTCAACAAGAGCTAGATCTCAACATTTGTTCCTTTGCTCACTCATATCAATTTCCGCCCTTCAACTGTATATTGTATTAACTATAAATGGGCCTAAATTCTGAGAAAAAAGTAAGTTGCACATTTGAGTGAAAACGCCCAAATACTGTACATATAGTTTATGCTAGTATCAATTGTAGACAGGGTATCTATTTAGCCCGAAACTTGTGTGTTTATTCAATTCGAAATCAACTATGGTCACTTCAAGCTTTACAGTAAAGGAAAAGACTAATCGTTAGATATCATAAAATGTGTATGTAGGTATGTGTCGTTATCAGGGAAAAGGGATCGTAGTGCAGTTGGAATTTAAATCGAAACTGATGTTGTGGGAGGCACCTTACTCCCAATATTAAATTCCTTGTTGAAACCACCATAAATAGCTAGCCATTGACTTTAAAGATAAGGAGGTAGATTAGCTATAACTATATATGAATTTCAGAGGAATTTTACAAGCGATTCTCGACTGATCCTGTGAATGGACTGACCAGTGAAAAGGCTGCAGAATTGTTAATGTTCTACGGCCATAACGCATTGACACCCGCAACACAAAACGGCTGGCCCAAAGTACTTTTCAAATCGTTGTGTACAGGTAAATCGCCCTTATCACTGTGTTAAAAACTGAATTACCATACGTAGCGCTCTGACGCGCTATTGCAACTTCAAACGGTCATAAATGAATCCTCCAGTGTACAGTCGAGTTCTTCAATATCTCACACATGCGTCTTATGTCGGTAACAATAAAGACTGTGTATAGATATTTTTGAAAGGTTGTCTGTATAGATATTGGAGAACTCGACTGTACAAGGGGTCGGCTACGCGTTTGTGATTGTTCGGAATTCGCAAGCGAACCGCTACGGTGTTTACTTACCATAGACAGGCAGCATGCTTGTTTGTAACTGTATTCGCAAGCGAACCGCTACGGTGTTTACTTACCATAGACAGGCAGCATGCTTGTTTGTAACTGTATTCGCAAGCGAACCGCTACGGTGTTTACTTACCATAGACAGGCAGCATGCTTGTTTGTAACTGTATTCGCAAGCGAACCGCTACGGTGTTTACTTACCATAGACAGGCAGCATGCTTGTTTGTAACTGTATTCGCAAGCGAACCGCTACGGTGTTTACTTACCATAGACAGGCAGCATGCTTGTTTGTAACTGTATTCTATATTCTTACTCTTCATAATAGGATTCTCCATGTTGATATGGCTCGGAGCTTTACTATGCTTGAGCGCGTACCTCATCGAGGCTGCAGCGAAGCCGAACCCGAGCCGTGACAACTTGTACCTGGGATGCGTCCTCATAGCTGTCGACGTGATATGCGGACTTTTTAGCTTCTTTCAAAACTACAAGAGTTCACAGGTAAAGTTACCAACAGGGTTGTAACTCCAAATTTATTAGTAATTTAGTACTTCAAAAGAAAGAAGGCAAAAAAATATGCCTCGTGAAGAAAGTCTCATTTAGATATGTCAAAAAATTACGAAGCTACAACCATTTAATATGTATTGCTTGTTAGAGAGAGAAAACGCTCGGGGATCGTGACGTCACGGCACTCGAGCGTAATGAGTAAATGATAATCGTTTCATATGAAGGTGCGTTTAGCGGAACAGGGACAGAATATAAATAATAATAATTATTATTATTATTGCACCACAACACAAGAAAAACATGTTACAAGAATACATTTAATAAATAAAGGTAACAACAGGCGCTCTTATCGCTTTAGAGCGATCTCTTCCAGACAACCTTTGGGTAGCAGGAAATTTTCAAAAAGAGTTGTAAACAGGCATATTGCAGGAATAAATTAAGAAAAGCTTACTAACACATACCCCCTCTTAAAACTTTGGACACTTATAACTAGACTCGTTTATTATTTTTAATCCCCTGCTTTATTTTTTTCTCCGTTTGACAATATTTTTTAAACCTCTTTCGAGAAAATTCAGTAATTCAGCATTTTCAGTACCACTTCATTAGGTAATAAAGTCCGGTTCAAAGGACCATATGTTTCAGTCACTCGTGGGTGCCAATATATTGTTTCATCGGGTAAGCCTATTATTAGGCACGACTGGTTAAATGGTTGGCCTTTCGTTGTGTTAGGCAGGTGTTTTTTATGTACGGTCACGATTCTCAGCGGCTGACTATATGGAGACTTCTGGAGGAAACCAATAAGCCAGCCCGGTGACTGCTGAAAGGAATAAGATATTGGGAGTAAATTCTATAGCTGCTACACGGCAGTCCACCGTCATTGCTAGAGCATTCGCCCAAGCAAGATACGGTCGCGCTATCAAAAAACAACAATATATAAGTATATAGATAGGTATCCTTTGTATCTATCACAGCAAAAATTAAGTATGGTAATTAGACTATATAAGTATTCTTGAATAATCCACCTAAATTTAATACCGCAACGGTAAAAACGAATGAAAAGTAATCTATAGGTATAAATTCCGTAATAATGAGGCGAAAATTGTGCCTATAAACTTTTTTTTACTTGGATTAAGTTCTTTGGGATACGCGCATAATCCACTTAGTTTTGTTAATTAAATAAACTTTTTCCATAGGCCAGATGAAATCCAATATTATGTCAAGGTCGTAAATATTTCATTAAAATGCCGTCATTTCCTGATGCATATATTTTTGGATTCAGGTCGTATAAGTCTCAAAATTTGACATGTTTTCATCATAAAAATATTGATACCATTTTTGCTTGGGAGTATTTTTTTCCCTTATGTCCGGTCCATAGATTTAGTAATTTCAATAATAATAGTACATTATACACTAAGGGAATAAAGCACTGTTTTATGTCACGGGAGCGAATTGAATCCCGAACGTAACGAAGGACTCATAATTTAACTCCTGAGCGTAGCGAGGGAGTTATAAGTTAATTCCTGAGCGAACCGAGGGAATTAAGACTGAGTCCTGAGTGCAGTGAGGGGTTCAACCGCCCAAGACTAAAACAGTCTTATCCCCGAGGTGTATACTCTACTTTTCACACCTTATGCGAGACAAAAAAACAGGCTCAGTAGATAAATATTCAAAATAGACCAGAAGCACTGATTCAGACACAGACTTTACGCCTTTTACAGCTTTCCATTTGTCAAAATCGTTGTAGGCTTTTAGGTTTTTTTTTCCTTTGACTTCTCTGGCAGCAGATTGTTGACAATGCCTATGGCATCTAATTTGATAAACTCAGGAGTCAAAACACTGTCATCACTCGACATTTTCAATATTATTTTTGAAATTAAATCTTCTATAGGCACCTACAAGAACTCGATTTGTTCGTCACGCGTGAACAAATGAAGGCGCGCGACGTTCCAAATTCGAAAGCACAAGCCGTGGTCCTAGATTCGAAATTCGAATTTCGAACACCGCGCTCCTCCGGACCGGGGTTCACACGGAGGCAAACTTCATTTATTTTGTCAAATCAAGTAGGCCATGGCCTAGGACAAATTGTGTTTAGCAAAATTAAACTTTATGCATATAGTAATAAGAATTATGAAAAGTGAAATCATATTATTAACCAGCGGGTTATAATGAAATTCAGTACAACATTATAACCCGGCTAATACCAAGGGATTTAATGTCTTGCTTTCGGTAGGGTTTACATGACCTATAATTCGGCATTGTCGAGCATGTGGTTTGAAAAAGCTTTTAAATTAACATTAAAGCCGTGTAGGTACTTATAGTATTACTTCAGTAAATTATTTTTGGAAATACGTTCTTATTAATTCGAGTCATCCTCCTAGCGTTATTCCCGGTAATGCCCCTAAAGGAGCCCGGGGTCCGCTGTGACACGGTTCTTATTAATTCCAGTAAAAAAAAAAAAAAGTAATTATAACAGTGATATAATATAGCTGTGCATAGTTTTAAGATGGGTTATCCTTTGCCCCTTTTCCACAATGAGCATACAGTATTTAGTGACTGTCAGTTGCGGCGTTACTTGCATGTGACGTCACATTTCGGTAGCGCAACTGAAGCTACCTAACAAACCTAACCTTTTGCGATCGCAACGAGTTTCCTAGGAAGAAAATTTCTTCGTTCGTAACTTGTTTCGTACGAAGCAAAAAAAAAACGATCTCAATTGGCGGTACCAGTGAGTCAATAGCAAGATTTCTCAGATAATGAAAACATTTAACGATATGATTCCGACGTATGCCCACTGCACAAGAGATGGGGTACTCAATGCCGAGACCGACGTCAGAGACCTGGTGAGGGGCGATCTCGTCCGCGTGCAGGCTGGGAACATAGTGCCGGCCGATATTCGGATCATTGACAGTAAGGGATTCAAAGTAAGTTGAAAACCAGAGGCGTCTTTACCTATGGTGCAGGGTGTGCGTTGCACACGGGCGCAGCGGTTCTAGGGGGCGCCGAGCCGTACTTTGTAACCATTCCATTTTGACCGCGCGCTTACTAGGGGGCGCTAGAGTAATGTTTGCACACGGGCGCAGCGGTTCTAGGGGGCGCCGAGCCGTACTTTGTAACCATTCCATTTTGACCGCGCGCTTACTAGGGGGCGCTAGAGTAATGTTTGCACACGGGCGCAGCGGTTCTAGGGGGCGCCGAGCCGTACTTTGTAACCATTCCATTTTGACCGCGCGCTTACTAGGGGGCGCTAGAGTAATGTTTGCACACGGGCGCAGCGGTTCTAGGGGGCGCCGAGCCGTACTTTGTAATCATTCCGTTTTGACCGCGCGCTTACTAGGGGGCGCTAGAGTAATGTTTGCACACGGGCGCAGCGGTTCTAGGGGGCGCCGAGCCGTACTTTGTAATCATTCCATTTTGACCGCGCGCTTACTAGGGGGCGCTAGAGTAATGTTTGCACACGGGCGCGACATGGGCTAGAGACGCCTCTGTTGAAAACGATTTCATGTAGGTATGGGTAGCTTCTGCAAAAGAGGGTTTTTTGAGGTAGGTTAGTTTGGCATTATTATGAGCCAAAGAAATTAAAAAATTAGGTACCTACCTTCGACTTCATAGCTTCATACCTAGGTTTGTAGAATCAAAAGGTTGTGCCTAGTCTATATAAGTATTCGATAACGCAGTTGAATTTATTGTAAACTAGCTTCCGCCCGCGACTTCGCCTGCGTGGACCCGGGATAAACACTATTCTATATTTGTGAACTATCTTCGGGCAAAATTTCATCCAAATCGGTTGAGTCGTTTAAGCGTGATTGAGTAACAAACATCCAAACTTTCGCATTTATAATATTAGCAGGATATACTCGTATATTATGTAGTACCGTAAAATGGGGTGAGTTGGATCAAAATAGACAATCAAACCACAATACAAAAGTATTTTTACATGTTGCCACATGTTGATTTTTATACATGAAAAGTGTTCCGGCGGTATGAATTTTAGTTTTATAATGATTATCTGTTGTTTAATTTCATAATTTTAACGATAAACACAAACATTGTGAGATATCTCACCTCACCCCTTAGTGGTGTCAGAGGGAATAGCAATGGGGTGAGCTGGGAAAATGTATGGGCAAAACCTTCCGGATTAGTTTCCATCGATCCGCGTTCCGTCCCACTCTTCACTCATATTTATCGCTCCTCTTCCACATGATTTTTTTAATGTTATCCTCTTAATTTGGCTAACTCCGTGTTGCCGCAAGATAAGGAAATATGTCTAAAAGTATAATCAAATTAATTTTAGAGCAACCTGAGCCAGGAAATCAAAGTAGCAACTGAAATTTTTCGCGTGCCATCTGCCTCCTCAATCCCTTAGTAGGTACCCCATTTTACGGTACTTATAGTAGGTACAAAAAAAATAAGAATAAAAAATACTACTGGCCTAGGCGGAGCTCAGAATGCATAGGTACTAGATATACATAGAGCAATTTGTCTCCCGTGTCGTACAAGCATGCCACAAGACTTCAAACAAACCTACAACAACAACCAAAGTATTTAGAGGTAGTACGGTAGGTCCCTACCTACCATTTGACCTGTTTGATGTTTATTCCAGGTAGATAATTCATCTCTCACTGGCGAGTCTGTTTCTGTGTTTCGAAGCCATTCCGAAGGCACCGCCAACGTATTAGAGTCACCGAATGTGGCCTTCTTTTCTACGCAATGTGTCGAAGGTTGGGCTGTAGGTACGAGCTAAAAATCAAATTGTTTACCGACTTCAAAAAAGGAGGAGGGACTATGTTCCACAATATGTTTTTTTTTAAATTGTGGACCGATTTTCAAAATTCTTTATTCAAAAGAGTAGGTATACTCCTGAGATGGTCCCATTGTCAGTCATTGAGGGCAACTCTCAAATTTTATAAACACGCGTGTAGTGATTTTGGTATTTTCTATTATAACTCGTGTATTTCACCCTCGGAAGTCACAGTTAGGAACCACATATGACTTATAGAAATTCCTCAAGGATGTAAAGTAGGTACGTTAAAGATTCTGACATGATTCCGGTCAAGTAGCAACTAATGAAGTGTTAATTCTGAGATCCTTGAGGAATGGATGGAACTCCTCAAATAATAGATTTTTATCTAGAAGTCGTTTTAATTTAAACTTTGTTTTTACAGTACCTACATTATAACATAATTTGAACTTGTATTTTCCATAATTGTTAAATGCATATGGTCTTTGGTTAAATGGTCCTTCGAGTCAGATATACGATTAATCACCCGGTTTGGTTACTTAAATTTTCTTCTCTTTAGGTATTGTGATATGTACTGGTGATCTAACGGCTTTGGGCCGCGTAGCTGGGCTGGCTACCAGAATCCAGCCGAAGCCGTCGCCTCTATCGCGGGAAATATCTCGCTTTATGCGCTACATGTGTATCTGGGCGATGTCTTTAGGTCTGTTTGTGGCGTGCTCTTCGCTGGTGTTGGGATACCCATTCATACAAACTACGATATTTGTCATTGGAATCATTGTTGCGAACATTCCTGAAGGTGAGAATTATTTACTGTCTAATTACTTATTATTAAGACACGACTTTCGACACGTCTCGTCAACATTTATATCTGAGGCAGCGACAAAGTTGTAATCGTCGAAATTAAGTCGTTTGAAAAGAAAAATAATCTGCCATGCGCGTGTCGATCCGCGCGCAGTGTTCCTAGGGTTAAACTTACCTATTTAGATAGGTACAGTCAACAAAGTGAACTAGGTATATCGTATGGAAAAGGTAATGGTATCTAAATACTTACTCATGTCATCAATTCACTTCAGGACTGCAACCAACAGTGACAGCGTCACTAACCTTAACCGCGCAACGCATGGTGCGGAAGAACTGCCTAATAAAAAACCTTGATGCCATCGAAGCCTTAGGCGCATGCACAACCATATGTTCAGACAAAACCGGGACACTCACTGAGAACAAGATGTGCGTGTACGATGTGTGGACGTGGAACAAGATACAGAAAGTGTCTGCACCGTCCTTTCAAGGTATTGCCAGTAACAGAAAATACAGATACTTTCGTTTGATAATACAGCACATCTATCTTGACACGGCCGCGACATACTTCCTCTCGATTTTTCTCGCACTATACCTCTTGTACTAAGTGTTGAGACGATAGTGCGAGAAAAATCGAGAGCTCGCGCACCGTCTCATGATAGGCAATTAATGCCCACTTAACTTTAAATGTTTTCTTTTCTATAAATACAAATTACATTAATAAAATAATGCTATAAACAAATAAACCATACTTTTCTGAACCGAAGCATATTGATTGAAAATATAATTCTTTAAAATTTCCGTACTAGATAGGCTATACTTTACATAAACCAAAAAATAGACTTTCTACCAAGCTGGAGGTCTATCTAACCCGACGTGTGGATGATATCAAACTGCATTTGTTGCTCACACTCTTTCTGATATGAGAGGCTTGGCGCGCGATAAATGTAATTTCGACGTAAAATCAATGTTTCGAGCCAGACCGAGCGAGTTTTAACCGACTTCAAAAAAAAGGAGCTTCTCAATTCGGTTGTATTTTTTTTTCAATGTTTGTTACCTCAAAACTCCGTCATTGATGAGCCGATTCGATTTTTTTTTTAGTTTGTAAGTATATGCTTCCAGGTGGGTCCCATTTAAAAAAAAAATCAGTTGGATGATGGGATCCATGAGGAATTGAGGGAACTCCTCAATTATATTAAGCACGCGTGTAGTGATTTTGGTATTTTCTATTATAACTCGTGTATTTACACCCGGAAATCATAAATTTGGTGGAGTGGAATTGATGATGAAGACCAGGTGTGACTTATGGAATTCCTCAATTATGTACTTATAATTACAAAAGTATATCACAGATTCTGATTAGATTCCGTTGAAATAGCAACTAATGAAGTGCCTGTCAAGTGTAATGAAGTGTGTGGTAGTGAAGTGATCCTTGTGGATTCGACGGAAGTCCTCAAATATTGTCGGCCCACACAGTACAGTACAGTGATTGGGTTTTTTTCTCTA
This sequence comes from Epinotia ramella, assembly GCA_947578815.1. Taxonomy (NCBI): domain Eukaryota; kingdom Metazoa; phylum Arthropoda; class Insecta; order Lepidoptera; family Tortricidae; genus Epinotia; species Epinotia ramella. The sequence goes on from OX388210.1 coordinate 12,670,153, forward strand.
ATAATCAACGCATTTGCCCTCGGAAATCAGTTCATGTGGTAAATTGGAAAAGAAATGTGGAAATGTTCTCGTGGCTTGACGGAGTAAATTGAAGTCGGTTAAAACTTTGTTTTAAAAGTAAATTATTTTTAGTTCTGTACCTACATTTTATTTCGGCAAACTTAATAATAAGTAGCCTGTTTTCAGATGGTTTGCGCAATAACCAAGGTAAATATAATAACGTATATTCGTAACGTAGGTATATCCCTAGTACCTAACACCCTAGATCGCGCTATCATAGTTTACATAAGTAGATTACATAGTGCGTAGTCTCCACAAACTATTTATACCATCTTATTATACTTACTTAGTATTACTCGTACTTCAGTAAGTTATTTTTGGAAATACGTTCTTATTAATTCCAGTAAGAACGTTTAAAGGAATTTCCTACGTGTTTTAAATAGAGCAATATATTTTATAGTCATTTTTGCCTGCGTTTTCACTTTATTGAAATTTTAGCTTATGCCGGTTTAATAAGATGTGGAGCTCTGTGCAGCACAGCCACCCTGCGTCCTGACGGCACCATTCGCGGCGATGCCTCCGAGGCCGCCATTTTGAACTTTGTTAACAAACACGACGACGCGGTCGTCATAAGAAGACAGTACCCTAAAGTCGCGGAAATACCTTTCAACTCTACCAATAAATATCAAGTTAGTATGAACTTCCATAGGTTTAACTCCCCAGCCCCCTGTTGAAGCTAAGTCTACGAAGTGAAGGAAGGTAAGTCTTTAAAATAATTATAAACTACCTAAGTAGGTACTTATCGTATCTATGCGAATGTAATTTTTTTACAGAAATGTATACTCGTAATTAACAATAGCTGTATTTTGTTGCAGGTAAGCGTACATTTGGATAAGAATACCTCGAGATACCTTGTTCTGATGAAGGGAGCCCCAGAAATAATTGTTTCTCGCTGTGAAACAGTTGCTTTGGATAAAGATTCCAGGACACTCACACGTGGAATGAAGGAAGCTGTTGACTCTGCTGGAGTCAATATGGCCAAAACTGGTAAGGAATTCGGAATTTAAGTACCTATTATATAGGTACCTTCCGTTTTAAAAATATCGTAAAGTTTATCTATGATCGTTGTCTTATATTCCCTGAGTTGTTTAATGTTTTGTTTAACCGATATTTACAATAACAATTTGTTTAAGGTGAAAGAATTCTCGCATTAGCCGACCTCATTTTGGATTCTAGTAAATTTCCGCTGAACTATAAGTTCGATGCAGAGGAAATTAATTTTCCTGTAGACAAGTTACGTTTACTCGGGATCGTGGGGTTAGTCGATCCACCGAGAAGAGAGGTATGTGCTATTTCAGAATATTTTATTGGAAACGACTCCAATATTTTCCATGGGCTCTGAACTAGGGTATGCATACCGGTTAACCGGTAAATTGGCCGAATATGGGGGCGGTAAATTACCGGTAAATTAAAATAATTTACCGGTAATTTACCGAAACACGAATTATCGATAAATTAATACATTTTAACGATTATTAATACTTTATCGTTATGGTTATACCTCAATAACGGTGTAAAATGACAATTGAATAAACTTGTTAGTGTTATTTTACCTTATGTGCCTATAGGACCTGAATAATACAATCGTTTGTAGAAGCTTCTTAAAATTCAAACAAGTTTCCGGTTCCGTTCTATGAAAAAAATAATGATCCGTTTGAATAAGTACAATAGACACGCCTTATTTAACAAACTTTAGAGGTATACTCATCATTACAATCCAAAGAAATACCTCTATTCGTCTCACTGGGAGGGAGAACGCCAGTAAGGTTGTTATTTTCTTCAAAAAGGGTTACAACGACAGCACCCTGCTGAAGAACCCCCAAGCCATGTGTCACTTCTGAGCCATAGAAGTAGGTATAAGCTGTTTTTGAGAGTCATTACAAGCCGTCTCGTACGGCAGGCTAGATGACTTCCAGCCTCCCGAAGAAGCCGGTTTCCAAAGAGGCTTTAGCATCGTAGACCACATCCATACGCTCCATCAGGTTATACAGAAGCCTGAGGAATATAACCTGCTCCTCTGCTTGGCGTTCTTGGACTACGAGAAATCTTTCGATACGATCGAAACCTGAGCTGTACTGCATTGATGTCCACTTGATGCCAAGCATTTTCCGCCAGCACCACATCTCGAATGCATCAATCCTTTCCGAAGTCCTGGCCTTTAAAGTCCACGTTTCAGCCACGTATAAATAGATAGAAAAGATTAGGGTCCGCATCAAGTTAATCTTTGTTTTGAACCGTATGCCGCAGTTTGTACATATCTTCTCTAATCTTTTGACCGCTGGCTTGGCCATCGGACCTCTTCGAACTATTTCCACCTCGCATCCATATATAAAATCCTCTACCGTGTCCAGATCTTGGACGTCGTGTGATGAGTGGTGATCGACCTGTCTACGAACATCAGCTTGATCTTGTTTCTGTTGATCCTCAGGCCGTATTCGAAGCTGCTTGTCTCAAAAGGTCCTCAACATTTCACTATTCAGTTTGTGTTGTATTATTTTGATTTTGTTCTTTTATTCAGTTTTTTTTATTAGTATAGGAAATCCGTAGGATTACATATCTGTAGACTTGGGAGTCAAGACAATGACCGCAGGCACTGTGTGAACCGAACCACAAACGCCAATGATTGCCTTTTCCCGTCCACCCGGAAAAGGCAACCTTTAACCGCCGTGACTCCATTACCACTAGTGGTACTGTATTGTATTGTACTGATATTGTAATGGAAATCTGTAGAACTAAGAACAATTCCAACCTTTCTGCTCATTCCCAAGGGACGTTTTCAGTTGAGTTTTTGGCCTTCCTACCACGAGCAAGTTTAAAATATTAAAGAAGCTGATTATTACGGCATTTACGGCACATTGATAACTCGTTATACTAAATCCTAGCTTATTTTACGATAAATAATCGTCAAATAACGCTATTTATGAACCAAATTCAAATTACCGGTAATTTACCGGTTAACCGGTTTTGCCTCACTCAAGTCGGTAATTTACCGGTAATTAAATTTTCCCGGTAATTGCACACCCTACTCTGAACCCGTAAATGTTACGGAGGCCACTGAAAGGTTGAAATTTTCAGCAATTTAAGACCAGCAGTCTTTATCTTTACCTGCCAACCGAGTCAAAGATGAATTACCGTCAATTTTCCGGGCTTTTTCCCTGGTCCGGTAGATCCTCCTCTTTGCATATTTTTTGGGCTGGACCTCTCAACGGCACAGTAGAGATATCGCATAAAGCATTCAAATAAATCCGTAAATACGTCCGATGGGACTCACTTACACAGCCACTCGTCGCTACAATAAACTTAAGAGCAAGTCGGGGTAGCCAGCGGTACATTCAGTCCCTGCATGGAGTGCCTGCATGTGGTCAGCGTCATATAGTTAGTAGCAGTCCGAGTAGCCAAATATTTCGTAACACACCCTTATTCCTACAGTAATAAAGACGTGTACCGAAATATTTCGCTACCTTGGCTGCTACTAACTATATGACGCTGACTGTACATAGAACTGATTGTAAATGGCGCGCAGGTCTAAAAAGATCCTAAGTGACTCTAGTTGACTGCTAACCTAGCTAAAATATTTACTGTGTCTACGGTGGGACAACGGCTGCCGCGACAACTTACCATAGTTTATATGTACGGATTTCTTCACGCCCTCTACATTTTTGAATGCAAGGTGCTGTCAGCGATCCAGCGCGTGCGCGCAGCGGGCGTGCGCGTCATGATGGTGACGGGCGACCACCCGGAGACGGCGCGGGCGGTGGCTGGCGACGTCGGCATCGCCACGACGCAGTGCCACGTGCTAACGGGCGCGGAGCTGCGTGGCATGACACCTGACCTGCTCGACTGGACCATCGACAAGTACTATGAGATTGGTAAGTTCTCGAATCAGACACATAGCACTGCTGGGCAGTGGGCACAGGCCTCCGATGAACAACAGTGTTCGCATAAATATTAACTAGTGTGACGGAACTCGTCGGCTACACTCCCATAAACAGGAAGACTGACTGGAAAACTATTTGCATAAAGGTAAACCAGAACTTTGGGAGTATTGTCAAGAGGGCGCTCGTTTTGAATTTTATATAGCAACATATTTGTATAGTGGGGACAATGGAAATTGGCAGATGATTTTTGTTTTATTCCGACAACTTTAATAAGTGCGAAGTTTGATGTTTGGATATTTCTTCAGTTTTTACGCTATAAAATTCGTGAATTTTACGACGTATGACACATAAATCAAAGTCATCCAAATCTATTTTCTTTTTTTGTTTTCTTTTTTTAGGTTTGGTCGTTTAATTCCGCCCTTACGCCCTTCGCTAGCAATTCGTGATACCGATGCATGCGATACACCTAATACACAAATCAAATTATTACAAGACATCAACCAAATCGTGACGACCTGACTATAGTGACATTAATCCACAAGTTTGAAACTTACCCGTCAATTCAGATGCTAATTTCGTTATGTTTTCTAATGGAAGAAATTTCTCTCCCGCACGTTTTTTTTCCAATAAATAACTATATACACTATTTACAACTTTTTTCTCTGTAAAATCTAAAACTTTCGGCATGATTATTGCAGTCTAATAATAATTCACACTAAACTAGACAAAGCAATGTTTACATTGTCAATATTGACAACTATCATAGAGGGTAGATTTTGTCTATTATTAAAATTGTTGCCATTGCTAGAAATTAGTACCAACAAATTTCCGTAACATGGCGCACCCTCAATAGATCCTGGTTCACCTATACATGGCCAGTGTTGGTTGGTATTCGAACAAAACGATACATGGGTCGAGTACTATTAGGGTACCTACTGTAAAGGACTTTCTCAAGTCGAATCTAATATCAACATTCCAAGATTCGTAAACGTGTACTAGGTGGTATAAATTAGTGATTTTCATGGAAAGTTTCTAGAATAAACTATATGCTGAATGCTGGTAAGTAATTGCTAAGCTAATATGTATCATCCGCAGTATTCGCACGAACCTCGCCCACCCAGAAGCTGCAGATAGTAGAGGCGTGCCAGCGGCGCGGCGGCATCGTCGCGGTGACGGGTGACGGAGTCAACGACGCCCCTGCGCTGCGTCGCGCCGATATCGGCATCTCCATGGGCATAACAGGCTCACAAGTAAGGCAATAACAGCTTTTGTACTAAATATGAACAATAGTCACGCGATTCGCACACGAGCAGAAGCACAGATATTGGAGGTGGGTCAGTGCCGCTGCACGCTGTGGCATCGTGGCGGTGACGTCGCGCCCCGATATCGGCATCTCCATGGGCTTGACAAAAATCAACTCAATCTTACCTAGGTACGTCAATGTCGTAAAGACTTTGATGGGAAAAACTTATCTCTACTTAACCTGTAAGAATTTTCTGTAGCTTTTCTCACATTATCTGTCTAATATTAAGGTTATCTAGCGGCGGACTGCTTTAGTCGGATCAGTTATACACACTTAGGTACACATATGTTACACACTTAATAAATGTACATATATATGTATACTATATATGGGCTTAACTAACCCTTTCGTATGTAGTTTTTAATAATAATATAGACTTATACGACATCGGACACATAGGTACTTACACGTTTCATAATATGTACCCGCAATAGGTTACGGGCCCAGTTTTGAGATATTCAATATTTTTAGGGTTCCGTACCAAAAAAGGTAAAAAAGGAGCCCTTATCTGATGGTGCGACTCCGTCCGTTTATCTGTCTGTCCGTCACGAAGTGAAATATCTCACGAACAACTTGATCTATCAATTTGAAATTTGGAATGGTTTTGAGACTGCGCCGAGCATAATCGACAAAAACGGCAGTCACCGTTCCGACGGTGGAGTTCACAATTCTTTACAATAAAATATAAATTATATGTAATTATAGTCACAAAGAGTGTGTTTACAATAGACTGCTATAAATATTCTCAAATCATCTACAGCTTAATAAATACAATTCCGTAAAATTGCACAAAAAATTGAATAAAAAAAATTGATACTTTAGTTTCAAATTCCTACTCAAACGAATCTCCAATGTATTAACTACAAGACACTGCAATTGTAACATTTCAAAGTGCTTTGGTTATTTACTTATGATTTTTCAAAAACGCCCTCCAAATCCGCCATACAAAATTACTATGGAACAAAATGATGAAATATAATGCGCGAGCAACGCATGACATTGACATATTCAGTATTCAGTCACCCACGAAAGCTCAGAGAGAGAGCACGTCTCAATGCGGCGCGGTGACACTTAGAAATACTTCGATGTCAATTGTGTATGAATACAGCAGTAATACGCAGCAAAACTGGGTAAGTGTTTTTTTTGATATTATAACCCTTCAGCTGTGACGAAAAAACATGGCCGCTTACCCACGTCTGTGGCACCCTCTGAGGGACGCTCCACCTCCAAGGTTTGTGGGGTGAAGTGATTTGGTAAAATTAAATTTTCTTTCGTTTTTTACATAATCACAGCCAGGATTTTGGACGAAACTCGATCTATATTAAATTATCTAACTGCGACGATACATCATCGTTACATTAAAGTCGTATTAAGGCTATCTAGCTGACCTCGTCACCAGGTCACCGAAGTTTACAACATATTTTGGTCATTTTAAATATAATAAATTGGATATTTGGGGTGTTTAATGGGCTTAATTTGAAGAAATTAGTGTTATACTTATTCGAAAAACATAAAATGGGAGGCTCATGAGTATTTTTTTTACCCTAGACCATTTGAAATATTCTACCAATATAATGCCTACACTCAGAAGTTGCTCGTGTGGGCTTCGATTTACATGTTTATATCTGAAGTGTTTTATACTGTATGTAATCAAATTCATGCCTAAACAATACATTTGGGCCATCAACTAGGTGTAACCGAAGCTTATTTTATTGTAGGTGCAGCAGGTTTTATGTGAGAGTTAAATGAAAAAAGTATGTCTACTTTGACACAAAATAACCTCTTCCAAACGACTGCAATTATCACAGCAACCATGGGCTTTAAACCAAACAAGTTTGGTTGGAAGCATCTTGATTAAATATCCTTTCAATTAAAATTACAACATTAATACCAGTTAAACAAAAAACACGTAAAACATGAACATTAAAACAATGAAAATCAAGACCATTTCGAAAAAAAATGGTTTGCTTAGTATGGATATACCCTTACACACACCATGAGTTTGTAGTAGCGGTACAACCTGATAAACATGAAGGAATAGTGGTGATTTCTGAGTGGTCTCTCGTCTGTGTAGAAATTAGTTATTACTTACGATGGTTCTTCGTAGATTGTACAAGCACCTAAATAACACAGCACACAGCTCAGTTAACACTTATTGAAACGATGATAGCACATGAACCATCGTATTCGTTACAATCGAAAGCGCCACTCACTCACTTGATTAGTCCGAAGAGTCCGAACGAGCACTAAAGACACACCTGAATATTTATTAATATTAATATTGATAAGCACATTAGGCACAAACACAAGCACTAAGTATTTATCTAATGTTAGTTCACCGACATAAAGCTAGACAATAGCAACAAATCGCGAGCACAACACAAGATCCAACTTTTCCGTTAATAGATACGAATTACGAACGTTGCAAGACAATCAATCCATGGCGTATCCATATTATGAAATCACGCTGGTGCGCTGAGTAAGTGACGTCACGAGGTCTCATGTGACCATCCCTCGGAGGGAAGTTCCTTGACGGTTCCCATCCCTCTGAGGGCTCTGTTACGACCGTTACCAATTTCGATCTATTTATCTACTTTCGGGCGATTGTTAGTCCATTTCCTACATTTTAAATAAATTTACGATAAATAGCCGTAATATTAATAGCTGTTAGTAATTCTAAATTAGTAGAAAAGCGCTAAAAAACCTGTAGGCAAATTTTGACCATGAGTAGGTATGGTGTGTTAGCCACAAGTTTATTATCGTTAATCAACTAAAAACTATATTTTTTTAACAGAAAACGAAGGATTATTTACATTTCTCCAAGATATCTCCTTCTGGCAACGAAAATTCGCACTAAAACCATTAAAACTCACTCGCGAAACTCGACCGTGGTTAACGCGCCAGTGGCAGTTTTAGACTACCGATCAAATTGAAAATTTTCCTCCAATGGCCATTGAAATTGTCGCTTGTTAGCTGTCTCGCTTCATTGGCTATACGTTTCAATGGATTAAAACGAGATCAATACACGAATGGCGGTTTTATTTCTAAGAAAGTAAGCACAGCCAATGCGCCCCTCCGAGGGGGGCTCCACCAACCTGCACGAAAAAATATGAAGCCCACAGAGGGATGACCACAGCTGAAGGGATAAGTTTCTAGGGCCCAAGAATAAAACATTCATCATATCATATCATATCATATATTTCATTGTAAAATTAAACAGATACAATTCGTAGTTCAGCAGGTCGATCACGTAACGCATTGTACGCGTGTCAGTTAGATCTAAATGTCATTTTTTATATGGAAAAATGGCAGTTGGATCTACCTAACGCGCGTTCGAAACGTTACGTGGTTGCCCCTCAGGAGCAACGGGAACTGATGGCGAGGGTTTCATGACGGAACCGGAAGATGGCTAGTGGAACTCTATGATGGAAGGGACTAAGATAGTCGAGTTTGGGCTCGTTTGCTTTGTTATCTTCAGTACTTACCATTACGTTTTTTGTCTTGTACTTGTTCTTAGAGATTATTAGCTTATTCCTGTATAGTCAGTTATATTAAAAAAAAGTATATTAGACACGTACCTATTTTTTATTTTTTCTATTTAAAAAAAAGTTATGAAGATATATAGCCCGTTAAAGTTCCGCGTGAGGTCACGCCGTGCCACACTTCTGAACTTTGACGCGCTTTTTCTTTGTCATTTTTTTTTCCTTGACAAAATAAAACATACGAGTCCAATATTTTGTGATGATGTAACCGACGGGATAATAACAATAATATTTTTTTAACCAGGAAACATTTAACCTATTGACGATGCACCAAGGTAGGGTAGGTATGTACTATGTACACGTAAAAATGGCCCTATTTCAACAAACGGCTTCTTGCTTCTATTGCACGAACAAAGAGACAAAATAACGCCTTAGGAATTTCCAATGTAAGCATTTTTTTTTTACCTTTGCATTATGAATGAAATATAATGATCAGATAATAATAAGTTTCTTATTTTCAATGGACTTATTACTAATTATGTTTTTAGACATCATCGAATAATCCGATTGGAGTATTGGAAACAAAAAATGAGAATGGAAAAAGTGCAGCGTCCAATGTTACGGCACGCAATGAATCTATGGTAAAGTTTTGTTTTCAAATAATAAAGAGGTTACAATATATTTAACACTAAAGAAACTGGCTAATATCAACATTATCAACATTACTATGTATTGTCACTGTTTTTAGGAATCGTCATGCGAGGAAAAAGTCCAGAACGAACATTCCGTGTCAACTAAAGACAATAAGTTTAGTTGTTTAAAATTTTTAGTGTTGATTTTTCAATCCGTAGTCGAGTTTACATTTGCAACTTACAAAAAAAATGACTGTGACATACGGACGGATAGACAGACAGACGGACATGACATGAAATGACGAATCCATGGCCAAAATGGCAAAAATTGAAACTCACCATTTTAAATGCCCTACTTCAATTTATATGTAGCACTTGATTCGCAAATTCATACTTTTTATTCTTATTTCAGGAATCTTTTGAAACTGCCTCAATGGCAAAAGAAAATAAAAATGTCGAGGAGATTAAGATAGACGGAAATATAATAGTCGATTATAAATACATTTTTAAACAACTGCAGGAGATTTCGCACCACAACTCTGCATTTGGCTGCAACTTGAGTTTTTAAAACTTACTTAAAGAAACAAGAAAAGGATTTCTAATTAACGAACAAATTTCAATAAAAATAATAATTGCAAGTTGTATTTTATTCCTTATCTAAATCTCAACTCCGCGTATAAAACCATGGATGGTGGTTTTATACGCGGAGTTGAGATTTATTATTAGAGAATAATGAGCTACTAAGTTTTAGCTTGTGACCGACCGTGCCGAGCGAGCGAGCCGGCAGCGGCAGTAGTGTGCGTGATGACGCACACACAGGTGCAAATTATTATTAGAGAATAATGAGCTACTAAGTTTTAGCTTGTGACCGACCGTGCCGAGCGAGCGAGCCGGCAGCGGCAGTAGTGTGCGTGATGACGCACACACAGGTGCAAATTATTATTAGAGAATAATGAGCTACTAAGTTTTAGCTTGTGACCGACCGTGCCGAGCGAGCGAGCCGGCAGCGGCAGTAGTGTGCGTGATGACGCACACACAGGTGCAAATTATTATTAGAGAATAATGAGCTACTAAGTTTTAGCTTGTGAGGGACCGTGCCGAGCGAGCGAGCCGGCAGCGGCAGTAGTGTGCGTGATGACGCACACACAGGTGCAAATTATTATTAGAGAATAATGAGCTACTAAGTTTTAGCTTGTGAGGGACCGTGCCGAGCGAGCGAGCCGGCAGCGGCAGTAGTGTGCGTGATGACGCACACACAGGTGCAAATTATTATTAGAGAATAATGAGCTACTAAGTTTTAGCTTGTGAGGGACCGTGCCGAGCGAGCGAGCCGGCAGCGGCAGTAGTGTGCGTGATGACGCACACACAGGTGCAAATTATTATTAGAGAATAATGAGCTACTAAGTTTTAGCTTGTGAGGGACCGTGCCGAGCGAGCGAGCCGGCAGCGGCAGTAGTGTGCGTGATGACGCACACACAGGTGCAAATTATTATTAGAGAATAATGAGCTACTAAGTTTTAGCTTGTGAGGGACCGTGCCGAGCGAGCGAGCCGGCAGCGGCAGTAGTGTGCGTGATGACGCACACACAGGTGCAAATTATTATTAGAGAATAATGAGCTACTAAGTTTTAGCTTGTGACCGACCGTGCCGAGCGAGCGAGCCGGCAGCGGCAGTAGTGTGCGTGATGACCTGATGACGCACACACAGGTGCAAATGCCTAATCGGTGCCCGCGTCAAAAGCTCGGTGCAGTCTTAAATGAGGGTTATCCACGTGCATAAAAAATGAGAAATTTAAATATACATTTTAATTTTCTATGAAAAATTACGAATACGAGCTGCAAAAAAAAAACAACTATTAGGTCAAGTGGGGTGTTATATGAAAGGGCTTGAGTTGCACTTTTTGAAACAGTTTTTCTTTTTTTTCTACATTGGTAAAATTTCGATCTATGAAGAAAATGTGAAAATAAACATAAATATTACTGGAAAAGTACAACTTTTTCTGTATCTAGCGTATTTTTTGTTTTATTTTCAAACATCATTTTCCTAGTTAAGTTTGCAATTTAATCAACTTTGAAATTCCTATATGACAATATGACTATAATAGAAGTACTCTCTTTCAAATAAAATTAAAAAAATCGAGATCGGTTCACGTGATAAACAATAATCGCAAAAACACCAACATACATACTAAGCTGATTGCCCTTGCACGTTAGTACCAAATGGGGCCGATAGATGGCGCTGACCCCATTCCTACTTCGCGCTGTTAAGATTTTTCTAGAATTAATGGGGTTGGGACGGGTAATATTTCAGTAGCAGGTCAAAAAAAATCGCGATTCAATCGTCTTGGTGTTAAAGTTATTCGCTGTTTGAAATTGAATTCTATTCTGTTGTGTTGGTTTAAAATAAGTAATTTAACAAATATTGGGACATTTACTTTACCTTGAGTTAATTGATAATGTGTACGGAACCCTCGGTGCGCGAGTCAGACTCGGACTTGACCGGTTTTTTTTTAGTATCGGACGGAACTTACCGCTAAAATATTTTCCAGGTATCAAAACAGACGGCTGATATAATTTTGATGGATGACAACTTCGCAACCATCGTCACGGGAATAGAGGAGGGGCGGAAAATATTCGATAATCTAAAGAAATCTATTTGCTACATACTGATATCGAACGTACCCGAAATCTTCCCGGTACTGATGTTCATTTTGTTCTCAATACCTTTGCCGCTGGGTAAGTAATACATTTACGCGAAAAAAAACGGAATTTTTAAGTTTATTTATTTATATTTCATATTTAAAGTAGGTAGGTAAGAGCACAGAATAATGTAATAGTACCTATAAAGAGTATTATTACATTTTATTAGTAAGTTAAGAGGTAATTAATGTTATATATGCCATGAATTTATATTGAATAAAATTTTCACTTACTTATATTATAGACCCACGTTGGCCTAAAGTGCATGTCGCGAACTTTACAGTAGGTATAGGTACCAACATATATAAAAAAAATCGCTTATATATATATCATATTGTATACAATTCGTACACCGGTTTCCGGTAGAATATGTTAGATAATTACTAAGCATTATTTATATACCAGATAATGTAACCATATTCAGCGAATCAATTATCATTCATTCATTCAAAAACCTAAATCGGGGTTACGATTTTTTTAAGCTGCGTTTAATAGCCTTAACATTTTCGTACAATAATTTCAGGAGTGATGACAATACTCTGCGTAGACCTAGGCACCGACATGTGGCCCGCCGTGTCGCTAGCTTACGAGCGCGCGGAGTCGGACGTGATGGCGCGCCCGCCGCGCCGCGGGAAGCAACTAGTCACCAGCCGCATGATATACCTCGCCTACGGACACGTCGGCCTGATCGAGGTCGCCGCCGGCATGTTCGCGTACTTCGTGGTCATGGCCGAGCATGGGTTCTACCCCGATGTGTTGTTTGGTAATTTAAACCATATTACAACGAGATAAGGTCCACGAATGGCAGCATGGTATACCTACTAATACTGGGACGAAAAGAAGTCAATTTTGTCCTACGAGACGGTGCTAGGCTAGATTGCCATGTATAATTTACTTCACTTCCCTTTTCTGCCACGATGGTTCACGCACACTACTCCTGTACAGTCAGCTTCATATATAGTTAGTAGCAGCCAAAGTAGCCAAATTTATCGGAACACGTCTTTATTACTATAGGAATGAGGAAGTGTTACGATATATTTGGCTACTTTGGCTGCTACTAACTATGTGATGCTGACTGTAGGTACATCTACTACTTTTTAATACTTAGAGATTTTTAATAATTTGCAAGAACGGCAGACGGCGGTGGCGACCAAAATATCAATTTGTTTTTGGCGTTGGTAAATATTTTTCTAAGTTTTATCTCTAGAAATAACGCCCAAATTCGAACTATTCGATTTTTCTCAATAACAAAACGGTGAAGGACGCGTTGGTATTATTACAAATTTATTTGCAGAATATGCTATTGCAAAAAGTGTTTAACGGTTTTATACTCTTACGAATAGCGTTCAGTTTTGAGTGAAGTCGAATCGGCTAGCAGCAAAAAGTGACCTCCTTCACATCTGACGTCACAAAACTCTGTCGCGTATTTAACAATTTTTTTCCCATCCCAAGAAGTGCTCAGCGCCGCTAAAGAAGTTTTCACTTCAAAAACTTCGATAAGATGAAAATTCGATGAAACAAAGAATTCGGTGAAACGTTTGTCGGTAAAATGAGGGGAACCCGTTGTTCTGTTATCTAACACGCCATTGTCGATCGGTAGGAATACGAGCAGATTGGGACAATGAAGCCGTGAGCGACCTGGAGGACTCTTTAGGACAGGAGTGGACCTACGCGGAGCGCATGCAGGTGCAGCACGCCAGCCAGGCCGCCTACTTCGTGGCCATCGTCATGACGCAGATCATGAACGGCATCATCTGCAAGACGAGATACAACTCCATAACACACGTCGGTAAGACTAACTAATTTGCCAGGCCGTTGCACGTACAATCGTCGGGGTCACCACTTTGCCTGGATGATAGACTTTGACTTTGATGATGGTGTCAACTTGCCTGGCAATTTTGGATGTTGATGGGGAAGCAAAGAGGGAGTGTGGCCTACACCCCACCAGAGGGGTCTATGGGCCACCGCAACGAGAGCACCTTTATTATCCTGATCCCCGATGGTTCCTGCTAATTGCCGGCTTGGAGCTGGCAGGCTCACTGCCTTGGCTACACAGTGTGTCTCCAGCGATACCTAGACGGTCCGTCTGGGCAGCGACCACGCTCACTTGACCGCTGGATCTTCTTGGGTTGAATCGATCCGTTGGCAGGTAAGTCGAAGTTTAAAAGTTTAAAAAAAATATCTCTTATACCTACTTATAGTCCGTAAGCCCACTCCCAATACACCTTCGTCTCATGACAACATGATAAAATGCATGGCGACAGGAAGAGAAAGTTGTGCAGAGCAAGAAAAAAAATGCCCGAAAGTTTGAAAATCCTTCACTTTCGGTCAATGTTGGCAACTTTGACGCTGTCTGTAAGCCAAGTACCTACTTCCGGCCATTAGGCACAGGACTGACAGGACAGACTAGGTTTACTCTTTCTAATATTGAATAGCTAAATGATGCCACGTCTCGAACTGTTGTCACATGACATGTCACAAATATACTCATACCTACTTTTGACCGGAAGGGAAGGATTTTCAAACTTTCGGTAAATGTTTTATTTTATTTTTTTCTTGCTAAGCACAAGTTTCTCGATCTGCTGCCATGCATTTTATCATGTTGTCATGAGACGTAGGTGTATTGGGAGTGGGCTTACGATCTCTTAGGGAATAATCGCCTGATTACACTTAACAAAGTCGTTACACCCTGTATAGGGACCTATATGCTTTAACGTCGTTTTATTATAGTCATCGTCTCGATAACCTCAGTAGAGTTTAATCATGTAGGTAAGTGCGCATTAAGTTCGGTGTTCACATTCTTAGACACGTGACTGATGCTATCTGTATCTACTATTAATCAATGCTTACAAACGTCTTACGTTAATTGCACGTTTGTTCATATTTTATGTGCTGTTTTCAATATCTAATGTTATTAACAATCGGGAAAGCCCCGTAAGATTTTTATTTCAATTATGACATTTATGAGCCTTATATATTAACTTCATTTGTAATTCTAACAAACAATGTAGTAACCATATTATGTAGATTGGATGACAATCCTACTAATATTATGAATGCGAAAGTTTAGATGTTTGGATGTTTGTTACTCAATCACGCTTAAACGGCTTAACCGATTTGGATGAAATTTTGCACGAAGATAGTTTATAGCCTGGATTAAAATATAGGACAGTTTTTATTCCAGGTCCACGCAGACGAAGTCGCGGGCGGAAGCTAGTACAATCATAAACTACCGTGCTAAGGCGGTTACACACTGCACCGCATCTCGGAATGGAGGTGCGGAGACGCGGACATATTTCGCCGGAATGTACTTATATACATACAAACGGAGCTACTTACACACTCACATACTTACCTTTACAACGAAAAAACCTTCGCTCCGCAGCTCCATCCGAAGATGCGGTGCAGCTAATGTAAATGAACCTATAAGTTTTTATAAAAAGCATTTTTTCCATTTGGTCTCCTGCGATACCTACATAGGCAAAGCCTAGCGCAGGGACCGGTACTTATACGACGTGAAAATGATATGTTAAATAAATGTCTTGTCTTAAATATACACCATTTCAGTCTAGGTATGTCTCAAGCTATTTTACAGGAATGAAAAACAGGGTGCTGAACATGGGATTGGTGGTCGAGGTGCTGGTGGCCGGCCTGGTGTGCTACTGTCCAGGCGTCAATACCTTCTTCAAGGCATACCCGATACGAATTGAGTGGTAAGGACAGGACTAGGTGCAGTAACGACGTCTAAGAAAGGAAATTAGATACCGATCCATGAGCATGGATAGATTGATCGGCTTTCTTAACAAAATCTGACGATATTACCTATGATTAAGCCATCCAGAGAACGAAACAAGAATTTAGAGTCATTTCGTCCAAACGAAAATAAGTTTTATTCCTAGATTAGTGCACACTATTTTGACATTCAACCTCAGATTAAAACCTTATTCCTGTACCTACGGTTAAATCCGGCCTTAGTTGATATCATCACAGGGCCCCACGTACTAAAAATGAACTCTGTTCCGCTATAAACAGAATTCAATTTAGTATAACGTGGCCAGTTACTGGCGATTTACCCTATGATAATCTCGTCTCAAACTGATCACTCATAATCAAAATAGATTTTACTATCTCATTACAGGTGGTTCTTGGCGTTCCCGTTTGCTCTATTTATGTTTGTGTTTGACGAATTCAGAAAGTATTGCATAAGAAGAGAACTATTCGGAGGCTGGTTCAATAGGCTTACGTATTACTAGACGGGTTGGAGATGGTCGACTAAGAGTTACATTACGGTTCCGTCTAGCAGGAAGTATACAAAACTAAATAGGTACTTAATAGAATAAATAAAACGAAAAATTCAAGACATGAGCTATTTTATTTACCACGTTTTGATCCCACGTTGATACTCCTTTTACCTTTAGTCACAATTTTGTAAACTAATTAAATGAGCAATAATAAACACTAACATCACTCAGGTCACTGATAACAGAGTCAAGGTATACAATGATAATGCTACAGCAGATCATGATCATCTGCGTACCAATTTAAGTAAGGCACAAATAAGATTGAAGTAAAGACCTTCTCTCGTATAAATACATGCCATCATCCCTTATATTAAGTGGCATAAATATATTAGTATCAGAAAATAGTATAAGATTGAAGATTTGAAATTGGATACGTAAATAAATATATTAAAATTTAGTATAGCTATAAATAAACATTACATTTTGTTCTATATTTACACTTTCTACTAATATTTGTTCTTAAGTAACCATTTGACTGTACCTTCCTCTTAGTTTAACTATATATAGGAAAACTAAACTGACTCAAAATTTACTGTAACCATAAACCTAGTGAGCGTGATAACAGCTAAGGAGCAATTTCTTCAGCTTAGTGTGTAAATCCATTTAAATTTTAATATAAAGACACTTAAATTGATGATAACCAATTATTATTTCGCGAAAAATTCAGGCAGTTTGCAGAATTACATTCTGAGCCAACAATTTCAATCACAATCATATTGCACATAACATGTATTAATTTACTAGTCAAAACCGGAATACAAGTT
The DNA here is from genome assembly GCA_947578815.1 of Epinotia ramella. Classification (NCBI taxonomy): domain Eukaryota; kingdom Metazoa; phylum Arthropoda; class Insecta; order Lepidoptera; family Tortricidae; genus Epinotia; species Epinotia ramella. Next base: position 12,687,272 of record OX388210.1, read on the forward strand.
TATACACAGCCAAAGATATACATGACAAACATATAGGTATACTTCTTTCTCCATGTGATATGATAGTTTACAGATACAGGCTGGAAAGTGCGCACGCGAAACATGGAGCCTGTCTAATAAAATAAAAAAATGACGTTGGATCTTTCCGCCAATTATAACTTGTAAGAGCGCCTACGCATCGTTCTCGATCCGCACCCGGCGTCTTTTATTTCCGATCCATCGAGATCGGGTGCGGCGCGGAAACGGAAATATTGAGACATTGTTCACAGAATAGTGTTACGCGTACACGCCATACCCTAACTAAACAAACATCTCACTATCTAAGTATCTAGGTACACTAAAACAATAGGTAATTGAATACAACAACACGGGCAGTAGTTGCACAGTATTAAATTGTGTTAAATATTTAAGAAACATCATTAGGAGAGTAAAGAAATAAGAGTAACATTTAATCCTGTCTTTCGAGTAGTACAATGATATAAGATCCGATTACAAAACAAAAAAAACTCAAATCTTAAAATAACAGTGTTTCTATTGACATAATTAAACAAAAACATAATTTCTTTATCATCATGTTTACAATAATATTACATAGTATGATTTAATAAATTAATATTACGTCTAATCATTATAACAAATAAGATCTAGAATAACTGAGAAACCTATTTAATACACGATTATTATTTATTGAGACAGATACATTTTAAGTAGCCTGAGACAAAAGTCTACTGTAACGCTGTATATCCACCGGCGATGTGCTAAGCCGTAGTTTCATAGCTTAACACATTACTGATGGACCCGCCGCCTACTATGGCTATATTCCTGACCCAAGTCCAGGCGTTATAGGATATTTTGTATACTTATTTACATTATCACTACTGGCTTATTATACCGATTTACCGAGGCAAGTATTATGCGAAATATATTTTAACATTTTTAAGTAAATAGTTTAAAGTAGCAAGTTGAATTTAAGTTTAAATTCCGATACTATAAGTACTACACTGAGAAATATCAGTCTGTTAAGTTTCAGATTTCATAAATTAATTTAAGCTCACATAATTTAATTTCCTCCTTTTCCTAGTTTCAATCCAATTACCATTCTGTCTCAATATCCTGCCGATATACATACCTACTCGAATAACCTAAATATGAAAACCCGATTTAAATTACCGTGATTGATAAAAGCTGCTATAAAAGAGCGTACGACATGCTAGACAAGTACTGCTACCACTACCTAATGAGACGAAAACGAGCGACAAACAAATAAAGATTATAGATAAGTGTGCATAAAAGTACACGCTAAGGTAACGGGCCATAAGTTCGTGCTAGTACGTCATTTCGTTAGTTTTGTTTCTGAGGCTTATAATAAGCAACTGAAATATTTTTTATTTAATTTATACATTTGTAAAAAAACTTTATCATTAAACCTTTCCAAAAAATCAAATTCAACAATTTTAACGACTAAACTAATAGCAACACAACGGTCGAAAACTGTCAGTCGGCCGAAAACAGCTGTACGGTGTGCGCGAACTGCTTGTTGACGTAAGGTGCTCGCTCCGACTTCTTAAGGGAATTGAAAGAGAAAGGGAAGTCCATTTGAAAAAAAAACTTTTAACAGTGCTTTGTCTAGTTCCTTAACAATGGATTTAATAAGAAATAAGTGTATATTTTGGTATAGGTGTCCCTTAAAATTGCAATAAATGGACTCACGAACTAACGGTCATTATATTTTTCGTCTGGCTCCTATTTCGTGTTACTACCGAATCAAGGGCTTTCTTTATACATCCTTGTATCTTTTGTATTTAAATGATACTTAAGAAATTGTAAATGTTAATTTAAAAAACAGATATTGTATTTAATGACGTTTTCATTGACCTAAATTCGGTATATGTTTTATTCACTTGAATTCTCGTAAAACGAGGTTGAACGTGACCTAAATTTACAATTTGAAGGTGAATTCGCATATTTACGTGCAGCATAATTTAGTTTATTGCTCGATTCCTGTAATGTATTTTTATGTTTATTTATTACATATAGGATACTTAATGGTTATTGAACATAATTTAAAGGTGATCTACATTATTGATTGCGGGAATATCCAAGAAATAGTAACACGAAACAAGGGACTACTACTTTTAATACTTTTCCCCAAGTTCGTGACAGAGAAATCTATAGTGGTAGGACTGGTAGGCAAACACACAGATCAAATGTGTACCCTCGTCTGTTATTTGATATTCTTCTTGAAGAGGTAACATGTGCATTGATATAATGCAATAGTGTTGCCTGGGTAAATCCCGGGAACCTATTATTTTTGCGGGATTATTATTATTAAATGAAAGTTTACTTTGTACCCTATTAAACAGTATAGAATTGCTCTTTCAAAAGTGTGTCGTGTGTCCCATACAACATTGTCTAGATTTTAATCTTAGGTTACCTAATCAATCGTAGAAATAGATAATCAATACATACTTATATCTAACTATACGTTTAAGGAATATTGACGAAAATGATTGAAGATATTTATTATTTTTAAGATTTGATATCCCGGGACTTGCTATTCCCGGGACTTTCTTTATTTTTAAGGGTTTTTTTTAAAGAAGCGAAAGGTATCTTTATACCCTATTAAACAGAATATCGTTTACAGATACCTACATGTCACGTCCAAAAGGTTTTGCCTAGATATTTATCTTATGTTAAACAGTTTTGGTTAATATACTCGTAGATAGGTAACCTATGTGAGACACATTTTTGAAAAGGTGACCCTGTACTAATGGATAAGTTATTTAACCTTACATTTCATAAAAAAATCCTGGAAAAAGAAAAAATGTCCCGGGATTTTAAATACCGAGTTTTATCCAGACCCCCTATTGGATTTTTCCAATAATCATGTTAATTACCTCGTCAATAATCTTGTTCAATATCAAATAACAAATGAGGGTTCACAAACAAAACGTTTCTCTTACTACCTGGCACTCGAAAACTTTATGCCGAAACAGGGGCCAAGAACTCACAAACTTAGGAGCAGAGCCAAATTTTATCACGAAATGGGGTTCAAATACGAGGTCTACAAATAAATTATAAAAAAATAGTTATTGAAACTAAAACTATATAATTCTTGCATTACATAATAGGCAAGATATCAATGTTCATCACACAAAAAAATTCAAACCGATGTCATGTTCTGTATTGTCTTAAAAAAAATACTAATTCGTAAGAGGCTTAACATGCCGAAACAGTGGACGTTTACCTTATAACAAATGCATAAGTTTTAGAGCAAGTTACAGCCCAATTAGAAGCTGAACGCATCGGCATGTTTGAGATATTTGAACCGGCTTTTAGAAATCCCTATAAAATTCATCGATCTAATAGGATTCTGCTCCAGCTCCTCAGGCATCACAGTTATTAGTATAAATATATATATTCTGTCATTTATAAACTATAAATAAGTTACATCCCAAATATTACATAATTTGATTATCACACAAACTATGTTACGTGATTGGCAATTCGAGAAACAAATGTCATTATGAAATAGTAGGTAACTTAGGTAAGTACAGTCGCCATCAGATACGTCGGAGCGAGCGGCCAAAGTGCTCACCAATATCTGAACACGTCTCTAATGGCGACTGTACATTGAAAAGTTCAAGTTATTTTATTATTCGCGAAAACTCGGTTATGACTTATATTATGTCGCGGTAAATTTACGAGCGTATGAGCTGACGTCCTACTCGTGTAATATTGAGAATGCTATCTTTTCATTTCTGTCAATCGGCTTTTTTTGTATTAGTACCGGATTGATAATACCTATAAGTTGGAAGTTATCAACAATAGTTCCCCAGCTTACCCCTTTCGCAGTCATAGAAAAAAAAACGAGGTGGCACCCTCACGCCTCACGCAGTCTTAAGTCTATTGTTTTTGGACGTCCAATAACAAAGAACAAAAAGAAAATGCAGATTTTGTTTCTTGCTTAGTCAAGATTGGCCGTTTCCATAAGATGGATGACAGTTGAAACGCTCATAATATAACAGTCTCTGGTTTCCAAACGGAATCTTCCCTCTAATCGTTAAACAAAAGCTTTGTACTAATACAATAGTTTTGTACAACTATAGTAGCCTAACCACAATTCATACAAAGTACGAGAATCATATTAAATTATCAACTCATCATCCTAGGCCTGTATTTTATTATTTTATTTTGAATCTATCGAATTCTATATCTGTAGAATTTTGATTAGTGCCAAACAAGTCATTTATATCTGGTTATATTGTGAGTCAACTTCCTAGGACAATAGTTGATAATAAAATAAAATAAAATATTGAGATTCTCCCTTATTTTGTACAGCTACAAATGCTTGCAATATTATTATTGCGTAAGTACAGAGCTATAGTATGTGGGGTGACAACCAAAACTCACTCAAATGAATTGAATTAAACCTTTACTCACACATTGATTAGAAATAGACACATTACAAAAGGAAGAAAGTAGACAAAGAAAAGAGGTAAATAAATAAGTTAATGATACGCGATTAAATCCAATTTAGTAAAAAAAATAAACGTAATAAGTAAAGAAAATGTCAGCCTTATTACTACTTGAACACATTTGATATTTCTATAATATTTTTTCTGCGTTTAGTGAGTTTTGGTAGTCACCCGACGATTTCCACAAGTATACAGACCGTCTGCTCAGTAGACACAGGTATGTCTACAAGCAGTCAAATGAATCCGTAGAAACTTCCGATGCGAAGCACTCACACAAACACGCGTCGATACGATACAGTAAACCTAAGTGCAAGTCGGGGTAGTCGGCGGTACTTCTGTGCCGCCCGTGCGCCTCATAGAACTGGTTTTAAAGGAGCGCAGGCGTAGAAAGGTCTTAAGCGGCTCTAATTGAGGTGCCGCTTCTGCTAATATATTCACCGTGCCGTGAGTCTATTGGTGTGAGCGGGAGAAGCGCGCGGCCACGAGGTGCGCGGCGAGCGGGCTGCGCATGTCGGCGATGGAGTGGCGCGCCTTTAGCAGCGCCTCCTCGCGGCACACGTCGTCGTGCAGGATACACTCCATTATCTTAGCTACAATTGTCGACGGTGGTACATGGGGATTCCCTGGAATATCAACAATTGCTGTACAAATATGGCCAATACAATACTTTTTTTTTGTACGATATACAACGTCAGCCCTTAACCTGCGGCTGCGTATATCCAATCCACCAGAGATGTGCTATAATGTGTTTCCATACGTAAGTGACATTTAGCTGTCCCGTGAAGTAGGAGTCACGTGTATGGCAACTCAGCTTACCACATCTCTCAAAATAAATGACATAGTCAGTATACTTAATAGGCTTAGAGCGGTTACACACGGCGACTTTTGCAGCGCTACAAACGCGATACAGTACGGCTACCACAGGGGGGCCCGCGAGCGGTGTCGCGGCGACATAGACTAGCCGCCCCTTTCCAAGTGCTCTAATTAGAAACAGACGGACAGTGTATCTCGCCGCGACACAGCTCGCGGGCCGTCCTAGAGCGGCGCGACAATCACGCGTTGGAGAAGCGCGCGTTAGTATCGGTGCAAAAAGTCGCCCTGTGTAACCGTTCTTTAAGATACATGTAGATATCTACAATAAGTTAATATATAGGTAATAGACTATGATACTTACTGTACAGCTATTTCTGGTACTGAAATATGACTTGTGGAGGGCATAACTTTCATGAAACGGCAGACCGGAGTGCAGTGCTCTGTTAGTAAGGTTGTTATTTTGCAGTTAGTAGCATTAGTCACATTGTTATTTCCGCCTTAACCAAAACATAATTAGTAGTCATATAACTTTATTTATTCTTGCTATCATTCACATACGTGGTTGTTGTTATAAAACTTATAAATATACAATTACTTGATCTGATATGTTTGGCAGGTTCAAGGTGAAATACACATGTATGAAAATAATTAAATTATCGTACTTGTACATACTACATATGTATTTGACCTTGACTGAATTTAGAGGCAGCGAGTTGTATGTTGCTGTATGCTGTGTAATATATTATATATTTGAAATGGAATGTGTAGGTATTTTATGCAACATTATGATTTTCCCTTTAATAATTACCTGGTAAAACTCATTATACCTTTAAACCCTAAAAGCACAAGCAAGTATTAATAATCTAATTTTTGCTCCCCAACAGCATGTTACACCACTGGAATGTTACAATCCAAATCTAGAATTAGCCAGGTTAATATTTTAATACACCTTAATATATGAAGATACTAAGTAGAGTAACTCACCAGTCAATCCTCGGTACCCAAACACTCCGCAGTCGTGCATGCGCATGGAATGTTGCTCATCTTTGATGAATTTATCAGTACTTATGCCTTTTAGCTGAAAATAAATATGTTGATGAGTGTTACATGACTAATTTAAGTATTCGGAGATATTCCTAATTATATACACAAAAGTAAATCCTTAATTATACTGAAGTACTAGCATTGGAATATCATTAATTTTTACATTGGTAAGGATTTGAATGTACATAAACTGTTTGTATGTGGTTATATTGTAGCTCAATATTTTTACTGGATTGAACATGTTATTTGGAAATATAATATACTAGCTTCCGCCCGCGACTTCGTCTGCATGGACCAGGGATAAAAACTATCCTATATTTTAATCCAGGCTATAAACTATCTTCATGCAATGTTTCATCCTAATCGGGTGAGCCATTTAATGAGTAACAAGCGCGTGATTGAGTAACAAACATCCAAACATCTAAACTTTCGCTTTTATAATACTAGTAGGATAGTAGGATTCAATTCAGTAATTCATCTGCTGGATTCGGGTGGCACAGGACTGGTCATTGTGGCACTCTTTGGGGAGGCTATTGTCCAGCAGGGGCCGTCATTCGGCTGAAATGATTTGAAAAAAAAAATTGAAACCATTCCCTTACAAAGATATAATATTATTACAAAATTATCCACAGGGCCATTGAATCAATTTTTTCTCTGTACAGCTAAAAAAATTGTTTAAACTTACTTTAGATGGAACTAAAAATCTATCAGGTATCCTTTGTAATTTTTGCTGTTTCTCACTTGGTCCAAAACCCAATGCTAGCAGGACTGACTCAGCATCCACCTTCCTTGCTCCCAGCACATTTAGGACTGAACTTCCACTAGATCCACTTCCATCAGACTGGAATAAAACAAAACATTAATACTTTATTCATTATGTGTAAGAAATTAATGAAGTTTTATATTTAGCACTATAATTTCACAAGAGGACTGCCTCCCTGAAGTCCCTGATGCGGCATGTGTGTGAAAGTCCCAACAGTATCCTGAAGTTAGTGGTGCAGTACCAGGCAGTGCAATATGGAAACACTGGGACACTATCCACATGGAGTCCAGAGTGAGTGTGTACCATGTATTATAATTTATGTATTTATGAGTGATGTTCTAACATGGTCAAAGTCAAATATTTATTGCAAATGACATTTTACATGAGATGGAACAGAAGGTAAGTAAAGTACATGTGATGTGTGTGTAGTGAGGCTTAGTATATTTTTACTAACATATTTTATGGACTCAGTCTGAAATAAATGAATTAAATTGAATAATCATTACTATAATGGCAGGATAGGAGGTGCCACTAGGAGGCCACTACATGATAAAACATAAAATATCTCTGTTTATATAGAACTTGTGTAAAAGTTTTGAAATTGCAGGCTGTCCCTGGTGCAATAGTGTGCAATAGATTTCTGACCCTCCTGCCATCACATTATGAAACAAAGAAATGCATTTTGTCTCACCTGAAGGGAATAATCTCTTAGAAGTGGATTTTTCAGCTTAGGAGAATAACCCTCCGACTGAACAGAATGGTCCCTTTGTAATCTTTTCCTAACGTTGCCCGGAGGTGCAGTAGAAAGCACTCCACTTTCTAGAGATTTCCTCTTCCATTCTTTAGGGCTAGGGACACCTAAATTTTGGTCTTCTTGTGCTTCATCAGTGGCCTCCACTACCGTGTTTTCAGTGGCTGACTCTGCTTTGCTGTCATCGGATTTGACTTGTTTGAGTGTTTCCTCATCAGGTTGATCAGAGTGATTGTCTGCAGCGTCGGCGGGCAGGGAGTCCAGCCACTGCTGTACCGGGCTGCTGCGCCGCATGTCCTCTATCACTCCACTCAACCACCCTCTAACTTTCCGCTCTAATATTGAATGCACTGACTCATTAAATGTGTCTGAAAAGCATTATTATATATGTATATCAAGATGATAATGAACATGTTGTTATAATGTTTGATTTGAATAAATAATCCTAGTTTAATAACATTTGAGAAACAGCTGCACAATACCACATTAGCGTTAATAATCGAGAATTACATAGCTAAACAAATGGAATGAACCATCACGAGACAACACAAGGAGTTTATTGTTTCGGTAGGAGTTGACAAGGACGATTATCATACGTTCGCTGGCGAGACCAACCTTGCTTGGGATCCATCCTTAGCAGTCAAGGTAACGCAGCATGCAATATGAGAGGATACTGATATGAAACATACGTGCAAGATGTTTACACAGCTCACAATACTTGTTTACTTACTTTTTATTAGAAACTAGACTGGCTTACCTTCAAACAAATTTCAAGTTATATTAACATTACTGCTTGTCCCCGATGCCGAACCGAGTTGACGTGCTTAATAAATTCACAATGAACACTTGAGATTTATGATAAATAATAATAATCGTACACAACACACAGGAGGAAACCATAAACTAATAAAATAAAACTTATTGGAAATTATGAGTTTTGTGAGCGATGACTGACTGATGCGAAAAAAAAGTGTTTTTTTCTTTATTTTTATGGCCTGGATCCTAGTCTTTTGAGCCACTTGGCTCTTGGCCGGGCTTTGGCTTGGTCGTTTCTCGAGAGAACGAGACGCAATACTTCTCGCGAGAGTCTGTAGCCGGCATTAGGAGTTATTTGGCACAACATGCAATAAAACCAAAGAGTAATTCATTAATTCTAATTTCTAGTTACTATTAAGACTAGTAATTAATTAAATTAATTCTAGTAACCAAATAGAATATAAATGAACCTATAATACTCAGAGCTATAACCACGAACTTCGAAACTCGAAGTTCGGGTATCTCCATCTCTATCGCGCTTATATAACTCGAGTGACAGGGATGCATGTATACGAACTTCGAGTTTCGATTATCGTGGTAGCGCCGCTGGACAGGCTGTACGTGATGCCACAGTGAGGGACGGAAAGCCTCCATGCAGCTAAATTAAGAACTGGTCTTAAAATGGCTGATGACTTACCATAAACAACCTACTTAATTTGGACGGGTAATGGTTTATGTGCCACAACTTTATACTAAATCAGTTGTGGCAAATAAAAAAAAGTGTAACTATGACAAGGATAATGAATGATATTTCCCTTTCTGTCACACTTATCGAGATTTGTATGCTACCAGCTCGCTCGCACGTGGTATTATTATTACCATAGCCTGTCCAGAGTATTATAGGTTCATGGAATATAATAAAGTGGTTATATTCTCTTTGGGTACAATACAATACAATACAAATACTCTTTATTGCACACCTCACACAAACAAAGCAGTTAAAAAGAGAAACAATACAATAACATGTAGGTAGAGGTAGACAACAGGCGGTCTTATAGCTGAAGAGCGATCTCTTCCAGACAACCTTACTACTTACTTACTACTTACTTGGGTACTAGTAGAACGCAAAGAGAATATAACCACTACGTTCTAAGAGACGGGACTTCGAACTAAGTTTTGGTACCTGCCCTTCCTGCCGCCGGATAAGTCTATCCTGCGGTCCGACCTTGAGGCTGTTTTGTCGTTGGATGAGTCGGTCATTTTGGCCGGCGACCTCAACGCAAAGCATCCTCAATGGAACTGCGGGGTGGCTAATCCAAACGGTAGGGCACTCCTTAGACTTGTGGAGGGCGCGCGGGACGATGACCTGTTGCGGGTCGACATTCTGGCTCCCTTTGAGCCTACTCATTTTCCATTTACTGTTGCTCACACTCCGGACATTTTGGACATTTTCTTACTCAAACAAATCGCGCTTAACGTGCGCGGCATTGAGGTCGTGCACGTTATGTCGTCCGATCACAGGCCTGTGGTACTGAGGCTGGGCCTTGTTGGACCCCGCTGGCACCAAGTCGGTTATTAACTGGCTTGGTGTTAGTAATGAACTGGCAAGGGAGGACTCCCCCTTGGTACATAACCTTCCCTCCCCTGCTGTCTTGGTCTCTCGCGAGGGGACTGACCTCGCGGTTGATTATATTACGGGTGGCTTGCGCGACATTATTTCGGCCAACACCAGGGAGGTTCCAGTGGACTCTGGTCGCTGGGAGCTCCCTGCGTACATCAATGATGTCAAAAGGCTTAAGAATGCAGCCACCCGCGAGTACGACCTGTTCCCCTCGCCGGAGAATAAGACTTACCTCAACAGGCTGCATAAAAGGTTGCGGAAATGCATAAAGGAATATAGGAACGCGAGGTGGAGCAATCTCCTCGAGGAGATTGTTCCATCTCACTTGGCATTCTGGCAGCTGGTCCGCCCTGGAGCAGAAGGCTGAGCATGATTTTGACGTCGAGTTCCGCGCCCGCGAGCGGCAGCAGCGGCGCCGAGGAGCGGCGCGCGCGGACGGGCTCACGGGTGTATCCTTTACAGACCTTAATACTGACGATGACGTGGTGGGTGAATTTGCTCGTAGCTTCACCCACCAACCCGACAATTACCCAAGTACAAATGCACGCTCTCCCTCTTCTTCATCTCCATCTTTCCCCTACAGGCCCTCCCTGACGAGGCGATATTTTGGCGTTAATAGCGTCAGTCATTTTACCCGTCCTCCGTCTGTCCCTAATGTAAATAATTCAATTTGTTAGTTTCTACTCTTGCTTACTCTTAGGCGGCCCTTACACCTGTAAGTTACTTACGTAAGTTCAGTACAAATATTGCTTACAGACGACTTACGTGAGCAGTATTTGTACTGAACTTACGTAAGAACTTACAAGTGTACAACAGGCCTTAAGTTGCACGTGACCTTGTTTACTTTCTTATCGCGCTTGTCGCTTCATTGTATATTTTTCTCCATTTATTTTGTTCATTATTATTTGTACATTTTATTGGTAGGTCCCTTCGCTTTTATTTATATTTTGGTATTAGGTTTCAATGTTTTTGTTTATTTTATGTGACTGTATACATTCCTTTATACAACGTGTTAATAAAATAACGCAAAACCTGAAAACCGTTTGTTCAGAATCGAGCATAGAATGCGAAAAAAATAAAAAATAAAAATTTTGACAAGATTTATTTTTTACATTTGTATGGAGTGTTGGCCGACTGGGGCGACCTGCTCCATACAAAAGTAAAAAATAAATCGCGTCAAAAATTTATTTTTTTATTTTTTTCGCATTCTACTCTCGATTCTGAACAAACGGTTTTCAGGTTTTGCGTTATTTTATTAACACGTTGTATACTTGTTATTTATTGGTTGTCTTAAGTTCTGCATGTTTGTGTTTTTCTGTATAAATCGGTTTCATTTCGCATATGTGCATGCTTGCTTTTCTGTTTGTTTATATTTTTGCACGTTAAAATTTTAGGTTTTTGTACATTTGATTGTTGTATTTAGGTTTACTGCATGGTTTGCACACTAGTTTTAAGTTTGTATATTTCTGATTGCATGTATAAGTCGGGCGGCTATATGCCGACTCGCCTGCGGCTCGCTTTTCGCCTCATGCTGCCGCAATGACGGGCGGCCGGGGCGGGGCGAGGGGCATGGCCTGCGTGCCGCAGGGCGCGTTGTTGGTTCATCACCGCACGAAAAGTGTGGTGCCGATCGCGCGCCCGGCGGCATGTTTTGATTGTTGTTAATTTTAAGGTAGTAGTTAGTTTTTGTGTATATTTTTGTAGTTTTAGGTTTCCTTTTATGTTTGTATGTTTGTATTAGGTTCTTTTTATTAATGTTTTTTTTATAGTTTGTGTGTTTTATACCACAATGTTGTTAGAGGCAATTAGTTGAGGGCCCCTTCGGGGCCCAACTTGAGAAGAAATGTCAGAAAAAAAAAAACTAAGTTTTGGATGACAGTGACATTGACATTTGATTTTGACATGATAACTCAATTGAGTTTTAGCTATTTTGCCATACCTACCACATTAAAAGTCCAATACGGAAGTAAACCGTACCAACATAATGGCACGAAAGGGATTAGGGATGTAGTACTTAACATTATCGATGTCGATAATATTAGTACGCAACGTTATCGATATCGATAAATGATGATGGTCAGGTCTACTGCACGAAGAGCAAATTATTGCACTAAGTAACAAAGTAATAAAATGATAAATGTTTTATGTCAGTTTATTTATTTCACAGTACCTACCTTAAGTGCGGTGATAACAATAACGCACCCTGCGGCGCACAGGCCACGCCCCCCGCCCCGCCCCAGCCAGCCGCCATGCGGCAGCACAAGGCGAAGCGAGAGAGCGACCGTACTAAGTGTATTGGTCGCCTTTAACGGAACGAAACTGTCAACATTTTTGAGAATGAAGGTGGAAACACACTATTGAAACGCCACGCGACCCGACGAAACGCGACGCGTGTTGGGTCGAATCAAATCGTACTATTTTCTATGACTAGAATCCCATTATGAACACCCGACGCGACGAAACGCGCCCACACGCCACCCGATCCCTACCTGCCAGATCGACGTGTTGCCGGTGGTGGGAGTAAACATGCCACCCGACGCACCACACGCAGTGTGTTTCTAGTCAACACCCGACGCAACGCATTATATAATCTGTGGCCGCGCGTCAGTTGTGACAGTTGTTGAAACACGACCATACACATTCACTGCTGTCAGCAAACTGTATTCAGAAATTGCAAGCGTGTTGTGGCGTCGCGTGTTGATAATGTACACGATGCACATGGGGTGTCGACAGGCTGCGTCGCGTGGCGTTTCAAAAGTGTGTTTCGACCTTGACATTTAGGCGGCGGGGATCATCATTTTGAAAAAAAAAAAAATGAGACAGACTAATACAGACCCGCAGTATAAAGCAAGACGATGTTCATATAGTTGTCTCTGTCACTTCTTATGGGCAGCTGAGCCGAGTTAGAATGAGACGAATAGTACAGTATTTTGAGTCTATTATTAACGACTTGTCTCCATCTACTGCCCACCACAGTGTTAAAATAGTACTGAGTACACAATACTGCCGAGACGTCAACGTCAACTTGACACTTATAGTGTTGTTAATATTTTAAAGTTCATATTCATCGACATTTTATAGGCGTGAATTATTGATGTAGGCGAGGCGTTTGGTAAGTTTGTGAGACGAGACTGGAAATACAGTCAATACTGGAATACTGGTGAAAGTGAGTGAGCTGGAGGTTTATTTTACTACTTCCGTATACCTACCACATTAACTTTTGTATTGTTTATTTTAATAATAACTGAAACTACAGATTATTTTTATTGTTGTTAAATACGGCATAATTACATTTTAATATTTATTTCAAGTCCGAATCAAGTAGCTGTCTACACCTCCCGTAGGTGGTTATGTCTCAGGTCGGTAGGTGTTAGAGACAATGACGTATGAAGACGGCAGATAATATAAATAAAATAAATATAAAATAAATTATTTACAAAAATACATATAAATGATCATGTATTGTGTGTTAATATACATATTTTATCAATAGGGGTGTAGACTCGAAAATTAGTATTACTCCAAAAGAAACAAGGCCTAGTGACGAAAATCCCATTCAGAAATCTCAAAAAATTACGAAGCTACAACCGTTTTAATATTGCTTGTTAGAGAGCGAAAATGCAAACGGTGTGACGTCACATTACAGGATGCTGCCGGGGGGCCGCGTCGACGGCGGCGTCGACCACGATGCGGCGCGGCACGTTGCCGTCTTCTGTGACGTCACATTCTTCCAGCGTCATCGTTACATATGAAGTTGCGTTTTGCAAAAAACGGACAGAACATAGTCCCTTCTTAAAACTTTTTGTTGGAATATAAACCAAACTGTTTTCATTCTGAAAGCGTTGCTAGGTTTTCATTGTTGATGGCGTCTGCTTGTCTTAGAAGAAATATGTAAACAATATGTTTTATTTTACAGTCCGATTATATTTACTATTGCTTTCAATCCTGGTTGAAATCCACTCTAAACCTTCGTGATTATTTAACCTTTTTTCTCCATTTGACTACCTACATTTTTATACTACGAGAAAATATGACATTATTGATTATTTTATTTAGTGTCGACGCCCACATGATTGGTATTATTTATAAATACAAACAGATCCGATTCGGTTCCGATCCGGATTCAGTTTGGTTCAGATGGCAAAGTGCAAGGAAATTAAAAAAAAAACCGGTCAAGTGCGAGTCTGACTCGCGCACCGAGGGTTCCGTACAAACTATGAATTAATTCAAGGTAAAGTAAATGTCCCAATATTTGTTAAATTACTTATTTTAACACTTTGACTGTCCCTCGGTTTCGCCACTGTCATGGGTCGTACGTCCGTGTATTACATGTAATGCACAAATGTATAGAATCATCTATTTCTGACGTCACTTAGACGTGGCAGACCTAGTTTGACGGTGCATTACATACATGGATCTAGAATACTCAGGACAGGCTGTACTTGTTGCCACAGTGAGGGACGGAAAGGCTCCTATGCAGCTAAATTAAGAACTGGTCTTAAAATGGCTGATGAGTTGCCATAAACAACCTACCTACTTAATTTGGACGGGTAATGGTTTATACTGCCACAACTTCATGCTAAATCAGTTTTGCTGTTTTGGCCCTCTGGCCATCTCACGCTCTGTCCGAACCGAGCAAAAGGGTCCTGTGTAGGCCCGGCTCGCAGAACTCCACAAAAAAAAAAAAAAGTGGAACTGACAATGATATTTCCCTTTCTGTCATACTTATCGAGATTTGTATGCTACCAGCTCGCTCGCACGTGGTATTATTATTACCATAGCCCGCTCGCACGTGGTATTATTATTACCATAGCCCGCTCGCACGTGGTATTTCTATTACCATAGCCTGCCCAGAGTATTTCATGATTACATATAATGCACGGACAATCAAAGTGTTAACCCAACACAACAGAATTAAAATTTAAACAACGAATAACTTACACCAAGACCATCGAACTACCAAGACAATGGAATCGCGATTTTTTTTTACCTGCTATTGAAATCCATATCCATCCATACTAATATTATAAATGCGAAAGTGTGTCTGTCTGTCTGTCTGTCTGTTACCTCTTCACGCTTAAACCGCTGAACCGATTGCGATGAAATTTGGTATCGAGATAGTTTGAGTCTCGGGAAAGGACATAGGATAGTTTTTATCCCCGAAATCATCCCCTAAGGGGGTGAAATGGGGGGGTAAAAGTTTGTATGGAGCTGCGATATAAACGAGTTCCACGCGGACGGAGTCGCGGGCAGAAGCTAGTATATATATATAATCCCAACCCCATTCATTCAAGAAAAATCTTAACAGCGCGTAGTAGAGATGGGGTCAGCGCCATCTATCGGCACCATTTGGAACTAACGTGCAAGGGCAATCAGCTTAGTATGTATGTTGGTGTTTTAGCGATTATTGTTTATCACGTGAACCGATCTCGATTTTTTTTTATTTGAAAGAGAGTACTTCTATTATAGTGTTATAAAAATTTCAAAACAAAAAAAAAACTTATAAAGTTGATAAAATTGCAAACTTAACTTGGAAATTATTTTTGTAAATAAAACAAATAATACGCAAGATACAGAAAAAGTTATACTTTTCCAGTAATATTGATGTTTATCTTAATCACAAGTAATTATTTCAAATTTTTCGCTTGGATAACTTCGGAGATAAGGGGGGGGGAATGGTATTTTTTTTTACATTTTCCTACATAGATCGAAATTTTTCCAATGTAGAACAAAATAAAAACTGTTTCAAAAAGTGCAACTCCAAGCCCTTTCATATGACCTAATAGTTGAATTTTTTTTTGCCCCCTCCTCATATTCGTAATTTTTTATAGAAATTAAAGTGTATATTTAAATTTCTCATTTTCCATGCACGTGGATAACTCTCATTTAAAACCATTCCAGCTTAAGTAGTTCGTGAGATATTTCACTTTGTGACAGACAGACAGACAGACGGACGGAGTCGCACCATAAGGGTTCCTTTTTTACCTTTTTTGTACGGAATCCTAACAAAACAGACCATAAATAAGAGGTGCCAGGGTGTCATATTTCTAATTTCCCACCAAACCAAAATTCCAGTTTTAAATTAAAAGACGAAATATGATAACTATTAGTTATTAATAACTTATTTGGATGTTATTCGTGATTGTGAAGTGAAGAAATATGTGAACGTTCCTTTTAAAATGGACGAAGAAGAAAATAACTGCACTCCTGAAGAAATTGCGTGAGTAGTAATAGAACTAACGGAAAACTTACTGCCAGTCTTAAAAATGCTAATTATTTATAATAGGGATGCAGACTAAGTTTTTTTATGATGTCATTCGAACCAGTTTTTGCAGAGGAACAAATCTTTGTATGGGAGCAACTACAATTAAAGAACATAAATACCCAAAAATTAGAGACAAAAATTGACCTCGCTGGCGGCAGCACAAAACGCTTCATGCTGATAGACACCCACGTATGACGTCACAAGTGGCATTTGTACTAATCGTCGTATGGAAAATCAGGTAAATTGTTGTTTCGGTCGCGAAATACTGCGTTTAAGTACATAGTTGTCATACAATTTTGTTTCTATAAAAGCGTAAGGATTCTATTGATAGCTAAAATTTACTATTGGACAATTAAAAAAAAAACATATTTTTTCCAAATTTTCAAGGTTCATATATCTTTTTATGATTTTAATTATATTTTATAATTTATACTTTATTGCGATAATTTGATGGTTTACTATCCATTTAGCATCACTACGTTATCAATTTGAACATGAGGCCTATTGCCTATTAGTCGTAGAAAAAGTATTGTATGCAAAGGTGTTTAATTTGGTCTTAAAACGCTCGTGGCTTGCTTAAAATACTATTAAGTAATAGTTACACAATTAGCTCTGCGTTTATTTTTAACCGACTTGTAAAAAAAGGAGGAGGTTCTCAATTCGGTTGTATTTTTTTTTCTGTTTTCATAATGGAAAGTTTACATGTCTATAAAAATACACTTAGTCAAATAACCCGCCCGTGTCATTCCGGGCGCAAATGACCCAACTGACTCGCCGCATTGCCGCGTTCAATTGCGATCGACAACCTTTGCACCGGACGGGAGTCATGCCCTCTCAGTCGCAAACGGCGCCCCATTTCCGCCAAGAATGTTCTGGCCTCTGAGCACCAGGAACCCATCGTCTCCATCCGCAAGAGGGACAAAGGAATAATTCGCCAATGTGGAATTTGTCCCGCTTTCTGAGCGCAGCCCTCTCGGCAGCAGCTCCTGCTGCCCTGCCCCGATGGTGCGACCAAGTTGGGGGACAGCGAAAGTGCTCAGATAAGCTCCTCCCTCCTGCCACGGCACCAGGTGAAACCATCCGGCCTCTTACCATCCGACCGGCTTAGGCCTGAGGGCTCAAGAACACATGGAATATTGGCCGAGACTAACGCCCTCCGGATGATGATGAGCTGGGTATAAGTACAGTTTGGATGACAATTCAATATTATTTCATCGAGCTGATCTGATAATGGAGACAGAAGGTGGCCATGGGAATTCATTACTTAACCGACGTAACCCCGTTGAGTTTGGCCTCGTTAGAATCGTCTCAATGAGTAGTTGATAATGGTACACAGAAAAGTACAACAGTCGGCAATAAAAGCTTGTACCAGAAATTAAATTTTTGACAGAAGCTTGTTTATGATGCCAATCGAAATAATAATTATTTTAAGTAACATAGTAAGTATCTTAAAAGAAATAAATAACGTAAAATTAATCATATTAATCTAGCTAGAGTCTGGCTAGCTAACAATTATGCGAGTTCGGTATAGAACCCTCGTGGGCGAGCACGCCTCGCACTTGGCCATTTTTTTTACGTATACCTACCCTGAGGATCATTATTTTGCTTATTTGATTCCGCTATCCATCGCTGATGCTTTACGGGGAAATGCGGGTTGGCGCCCTGCCCGCCCCACAAAAAAACTTTCAACCCGCCGTAGTCCCCTATGTAAATATTTTTTCTAACATAGATAACGAAATGTTGTACCTACTAAATATGTGTATATGTTTAGTTTTAAAAAAAAATCGTACATTTGACGTTCGTAGGCCATGGTAAAGTTAGTATATTTTAGCGTTTTACAAGTGGCTCTAATTCATTAACAAAATCAGTTTTCAAATAAATCATAACATAGGGACATAATGGAACTCTTAGTCCATCTATGTTACAAAGCGATATGCATATTCATTTGGTGGAGGAAATAGGGGACACTACGGCGGCTCGGAATTCAAGCTTTTGTATGGGCCGCGCGCTAGACCGCTCATGGTGTTAAGTAGGCGACTTTTTGGTTAGGACTGTTATGTGTATCTTAGGCAATATCGTTTGAATATAATTTAAATAAATATAGCCACAATTATAAATAAAGAATATTTATTTTTCTATAAACACATTATTCCTTTTATATCTTCATTGGCTCACATCATATAAATCGCGGATCGCATTGGGCTTTCGTCAACGAAGTCGTGTGCGTGGATGGAAAAGAGTTCAGCGGAGAACCGCGGGGCGACGCGAGACGAAGCGCCCAGCGCGCGCGGGTCCTTAGCTAAACAATTTGTGCATTAGGTTTTTGGTAGTATTATTTTAATCTCTAAATCACATTTGGACACTAATATACATGTATAACTACGTTCAACAAGTGTCAATATTGAGCAGTACGAGGGGGGCCGCGGATGGACGCGGCGCGCAGCCTGCGTCACGCGGGCCCGTAGACGCAGTCGCCGCGGCGGGCCACGGCGGGCGTCTCCTCGCCGGGCAGCACGGCGGCGCGCCGCCACTGGTCACGCACGCGCTCCACGTGCCGCAGCACGCGCACCACGTTCATGCCGGCCAGCTTGCGCACGTCCTCCTCGCTCCACGCCGGGTCGCGCAGCAGCTCGGCCAGCAGGTGTGGATAGCGCGACACGTCCTCCAGCCCCTCGGGCGGCGCGTCGATGCCATCGTACCCGGCACCCAGCCCCACGTGCTCCACGCCCGCTACGTTGCGCACGTGGTTTATGTGCGCCACGACGTCTTCCACCGTCGCTCGCTCGCCGCACGTCACCAGTTTTGCGTAGAAATTAATCATTACCACTCCACCGTTCTCTGCGATCTTTCGCAGCAGGTCATCCGGGACGTTTCTTGTCGAATTACAAAGCGCCGCTGCTCCCGAATGCGAAAAGACGACTGGTGCTTGAGACGTCTCTAAAGCGTCTCGGGCGGTTTCTTCACCCGCATGAGATAAATCGACGATCATACCCAGTCTATTCATTTCGCGTACTACGGCGCGCCCGAATTCGGTGAGCCCTCCTGATGTACCAGCGGCCCGTGCCCATCGCGTGTCGCAGGTGTGAGTGACGGTTAGATAGCGAGCTCCCAGTTGATAGAAAGCACGGAGAACTGCTAAAGAATCACCAAGCGCGTGTCCGCCTTCGACGCCTATTAAAGAGGCTATTCGCCCTTCTCGATGAGCTTCCATCAATTCCGTAGCATCGGTGACGAGAGCCAGATGAGCGGCGTTCATTTCTACAATGCGTTTGATAACATCCATCTGCTCGAGAGCGAGTTGCACGGCATCTCGGTCTCGCGCGCCACACGGCACGTACGCCGACCAGAACTGAGCGCCGACCTGCCCGAGCCTCAGACGCGGAATGTCAGTGTGCGACCAGCGCGACCGCGCCCACGGCTCGAGACCCTCGAGACCAGCGCTCAAGTTGAAATCACCAATTTTGTTATGTAAAAATTTCCGGACATTCCAAGCTAAATCGTTATGACCGTCAACGAGTGGCGAGTCTCGGAGCATGCGACGGATGGTGGTCATTCTCTGCTCGGGGGTCGCGCGGCCGCCGCCGCCCAGCGCGAGCGGCAGCGCCAGCGCGGCGCCCAGCGCGGCCAGCACGACAAGCGCCGCCAGCGCGATGCGCCAGCGCGGCCGCCGCGGCGTGGGCTTCTCGTCGGAGCTGCCCGAGGCGGACGCCGACAGCGAGTCCGGAGCCCAGCGCCCGCACCGCTCCGCCACGTCCGGCAAGGGCCCCGAGAACGTCATGCCCTCCGGAACTGCCGCCTGTAACAAGCCAACACGTAATCGTATCATATTATGTCACAAGAAAACGCGACATTTCATCAATTTAATTTACGTGAATTAAGCAGACAGGCGGGCTGTTAATATCTAACCTCGTATCATTTATCTTCATCAAGTCCTACAAATTGCTTAATTTCGTAGGCAGCTTTGTTAACATATTATTATTTTACATACACGACTCATTATGGTTCTTGTGCCTTCATTTTGCGACGTGTTTCCTGATTAAATACTGTAATCCCGCTCGCGCGTCTTAACAATGGCTTCGAAGACTGGCATAAGTGATGATATATGGAAAATACAACAAAGTACGAATATATGTATGTACAGTTAAGTTTACGCACCTAAACCTTATTGTTTGTGTACATAGGTAATATTAATATATATATATATTATACAGCGTGGAACGAAACCATGTACTTTCCCGCGAGAGGAGGATAGCTTAGCGTTAATGCTTACATTTTTCTAAATAAACTATGTTCATATTTCTGACCGTTTCCAAGTAAGAGTTCATCAAACTTTTGTGCAAAAATCTGCATATTGCTACTCTAACGGAGAATAAGGTCCATGTCATCACTGGTAAACATTTTTTTAAGGGATGACAGGAATTACTGTCACCGGAAAGTCGAATTTTGCATGAACCCTTAATAAGTAACAGTGAAATTGACAAATTATCGAGAAGCAAGTCTGTCATGGTAAGCATTAACAGTTACAAAGATGAATAAGGGTTAACGCTGTTATTCAAAACGTATTTTTTTATTATATATTTTTTTTTGCAATATTTGTGTAATCATTACTATTCGATTCTTCTGCCCTTATATGACAATATATGTTCTTTAAGGTTCATGGAAAACATCCAACCTGTATATTATATTAGCTATGTACACAAAAAAATAAGGTTTGGTTAGTATACAGAAAGACGAGATGCAAGGCGACCGAATTTAGTCTTTAAAAAAAAAATTTATAAACGGGCGTAGCGGCCTGTGCTACGACGTAGCTCCTACCTGCTAGGTATCGAATTATGAAGCAAACATTTGGCGTAGCACCTTGACGCTGTTACGCTACGCGTTATAGGGATTACAAGCCGGAACCCGAATACCCTCCTTCATAAATGTATTGGCAAGTTCTACCTAAGGTTGTTAGAGTTTAGTTCGACATCAAAAACTTTCTAAACACAATGAAAAACTAAGTCTGTCAAAAGCTCCAAGTTACTATAATACGTTACTGTTAAAAAAAATAGTTTAATAAAAGTTTTGTTCCCGAATGGTTGTAGTCCTCAACGTTGCACTAGTGTATGACGTGGGCAGATTATGTCAAAGTGACTTGGCTTAAATTTGAATGAAGAAAAATGCTTCTAGTTATTTTATTGCCGTGTTTACATATTTTTTCATCATACTTGCTCGTAAAT
Source organism: Epinotia ramella (assembly GCA_947578815.1). NCBI lineage: Eukaryota > Metazoa > Arthropoda > Insecta > Lepidoptera > Tortricidae > Epinotia > Epinotia ramella. The sequence goes on from OX388210.1 coordinate 12,708,982, forward strand.
GGCTTCATAGCGCGTAGGCATACAGAGCTACAATAGCCTATACTAGGCCCACGGGCGTAATGGTTTTTTTCATAAATTGTATCTGTCGCTAATCGCTTTATAGCATGGTAGTTTTAACTCAAATTTCATAGTTGAAAACCCATTTATAAATAAATCTAAACGTAATAAAAAATATGTTACACTGATTTATTTAATCATTTTAAAATGAATATGTATAATTTAGTGTCCGTAATCCGAAGGGTCTTCAAACTCATTTGGGGGACGCGAAGTTCAATCAACATGCCATTGTTTGGCCAAATATAACGTGTTCATGTCGAAGTTTCGGCAGGTTTAAAACCGGAACCGAAACCCCAATCCCCGAAAATATGCCGAAACCGAAACTAAAAGTTCGGTCAGCCATAGTGTTCTATCCTTAACTGAAGCACCTATCTAATTACCTTCGTACATAAGCCGGCTTTATCACCGGACCCACGAGAAAAAATATCTACTTACCCCCCAAAAAGCAATATCCCTCCACCCACGTTACAAAGCCAGTGTAAAAGGATCTCTATGCTACTATACAAAACATTGGCTACGTAATTTTCTGGCTTAACTCCATGCTTGAACATAAAAGGTATTGGAAAGGCTTGCAACTCTTATCAAGCGTGACAATAATTTACCGCATGTTCAATTATGCAGGAGGTACAGCACAACGGGGTAGCGCAAGGTGGCGAGAGGGGGGCCGGGGGCAGCGGCCCGAATAGCCTCTGACCCATTTACAGGGAACTGGCTCAGTCACTGGGGCTTCGGTATCCTATTAGGCCCTCATTACACTGCTCATATTTTGTACTTAGTGACTATTAAATTATTCCGGGCAGGAGTGTCACGTAAAAAGCTCTACGACTGTGATAATGACGCACTTTGAATTTGTAGCATTTAAATGAGATCTTGCTTAATTACCGCACCTATCATGATTACGAGATCTTACCTAAAGGTCCCACTAGGAAAAAACATAAAATATTATTCTCAGTCTCAGACTCAAACTTTGAAAGCACCGCCGCGTTGTTTTTTTGTCACGTTTGGCACGGCTAATAGAGACGTATTCCGGTGTATTATAAATACTTATTATACCCTATCTTAAAATTTATATTTTTTCCGATCTAAGTGTATTTTATAAACAGAGTTAATTTTGCGCCTTAAAGTTCAATTTGAATGTTAGTCAAATCTAATCTTGGCAATAAGTCCCTTTCGAGTTTGATAAGACGCAGTAGTATTTAAAATGTAGCGAGTCACCGAGGCAATATTGACACGAAGGAAGTGTAAACGGACCTAAGTTGATTGCGCTCGCGCTCGCCCGCCAGCATAGCAATGCCTTGACCTATATCGTGGCGCTGCAGGGAAAATTGTTATCAGGCACATATTGTATGAAAAATTGTCGATGAAACGCAGGGTGAATAGTACTAGTTACAGACGCGTACAGTCAAGGGCACCAATATGTATACACCACAAAGTCTGAGAAATATGTAGGCAGACCTTACTTCTGCTACAATAAGGTTGTAGTATATGTATTTTCTCAAACATGCAATGAAATATTGACGTTGTGTTCTTCATAATGGGCTTCAAAGTGTCACGTTTCGGGCGCAACGAGACGAGGGACCCGTAATGGCATTTCATACAAAATTGGAGGCCTAGGCCTGCAAGATGGCCTTTTTTAATTTCCATTCCACAATTTGTGGCACAGCATCACGGCGTTCAGCCATGAAAATTAAAGTTTGATTTCTTGGAGTTTTATTCATTTAGTTGCCAGCCTCGTAACTATCCGGCCTCGATACGCTCGGCCGGCAACCCCTTACTTTGAGTGAATACATATTGGTGTCCCAAAAGTAATTTTTAATGAAATATATCACCTTTATGTTAAACTCTGCTCTAGTTTTTTCTGCACGTCTATCATGCGACGGCCGCGGCATATACTCTCGATTTTTCTCGCACTATATCTCTTGTTCTAAGTGTTTTAATAAGAACGAGACGGATAGTGCGAGAAAAATCGAGAGAGCTCGCGCGCTGTCGCATGATAGCCGTGCTGAATGTGGAAGGCATTTAAGTAAACTCCACATTAACTTGTGGCAAGTAATGTATACGTATGACTTCTACGTTCGTAGTGCAACTTCGTAGCTCGTGTAGCATCAATCTCTGCGTGTAGTCAAACTTTTGTAGGCGTTGTAGCGCCTCCACGCAGTAAGTTTTTTCGTAGCAACAAAAAAAAGCGTAGCTTCGTATAGATACCAAACAATTACGTACCTAAGTAGTAGGTATATTTAGTAAGACATCTTCTGTCTAAAGGAACGACTTGGGTGCCTTCTAATTGACCGCATGTTTTCGCTAAATAACTATTTATAGACGCTAGAAGCCGCACATGTTCACGGTATACGAGTATCACTCCTAATAATATAAAAAGCCGAGAAGACATTGGGTCGAGTATAATAGCAGTAAACTTAGAAGTTAAGTACTGTATAGCGATATAGACGAGGCAGGGACGTGCCGCGGGTACGGCGCGCCACTAACTTTTGATTTGGATTCCCTCAGGGCTTGCCGGACGTTTGAAGTTAATAACTGGGCTAACATAGGAACTTGCCCGTACATACGAGATGAACAAAAAATAAATTACAGAGTAGCCATATTCCCGTCACGTTTGGCACGTATCCTATACTATTAAACGAGCAATATTTGTATATATAATTGCAATCACATTCTCGGAAACGGCTCTAACGATTTCGATGAAATTTGGAATATAGGGGTTTACGGGGTCGAGGAATCGATCTAGCTAGGTCTCATGTCTGGGAAAATTTGTGTTCTCCGTATTTTCACCCGAGCAGAGCTCGGTCAACCAGGGACTATTACCTAATACTCCCTTAGACATAATGTTTAATTTATGTGTTATTTAAGTAGAAGGTATTTATTTACAGAGCCGGAATAAAACAATTTAAAACTTGACTCACGGCATTGAAATATAATTGACAACAAAAAAAAACTGACTGTAATTTAGTACTTTGCCATACCACGAAGATACATACCTACATGCACATTTACTTTCCACTTGGAACTGCTATCCGAGAGCACACGCGTTGGTTACACCCAAATCCATTTTTTGTCTGTATTTTACCTGCGACTTGTGTACAATAAAGTATTTACATACATACATACAAATCACTAGTTATATGTGCGGCCAATAGTATTTGAGACGTCCAATCGATTCCTCAAGGATCCCATAATTACCTTTCGTACTTAATTTGTTGCAACGTCAACTATTTACTTACATAATTCCATAAGTCATCACTGATACAATTGAATAGAAAGAAAGAAAAGCAAAGAAAAGCATTTATTTATGACAAACACAGAGAGAAATAGTAAATAAAAAATAAAAATAGGACGAACACTGTTTGTCACAAAAGGGCCACAGCTCAGCACGAAGCTGGCAAAGCCAGCGCTGTTCTTCCGTTGTGAATAGATAATTTTCTCCTTTTTTTGAGACTAATATATATAATGAATTAGTAGGTACTATCTTTACAGATGGACGTGTACATGCTAACTCTTGGAATAATCCACCCCGATATTACCTGCGACCTATGCAACTCTATCTGATCTCTATCCAAAACATAGGTCGTGTCGTGGTGAGTAATTTCATTTGCGATTGGTAATTAAAAAAAATCGTCATATGTAATTCTATCAAAGGCAGATTGATATTTAAATACACATGATTAATCTACGGTAGCAGACCTCCACCAGGGCCGCTGCATCCAGATCAGTTTGAAAGTCCATGGAAGAGGCATATGTTCAGCAGTGGACGAAATTATGCTAAAGAAGAAAAAGAAGACAAGAGAAGAACCCTCAAATTTAATTCCCATCTACGCTAGTTTTACAACCCATCCCGTACTACAATCTCTTAAATATTTTCAGTGTATACCGTCCCTAACCGCGCTTGCCACAAGTGAACACGAACATGCGGCATTCCGGCACATAACCAATATGTAGAGTGTAAGCACATAGTCGACAGAACTAGTGCACGATGTCCGTACGTTCACGTCGAGTCGACAGAAACGTCGATGCCTGTCAGAATTAACCACGTGACGGTGGTTACATCGTTACATTACATCATTAGTGGGTATGTACGGCTGAACTAAAAAGCCCGGTACAGGGCAGGACCAAACTTATCGCAAGTAGCAAGGGTAAGTTGCACGGCCGAACAAGCTAGATCTGAAACGATGACTACTTATCTGAGAAAGCAACTCTGAAATGACTCGATGCATAAATCGACTCACAAGGAAAGGTACCCAACTGTCCGGCTCCGATTTGATTTAAACTGTGCTTTAAGACTGTTGTTCACATTTTATATCAGGTAAAAATAATTTATAATATTAAATGGGCAACATTTAAAAGATTAAAACAATGCAAGTGGCTTGTGCCGTCTGTGAGTGTCTGTGTTCTTTTCTTTTAAGTTTGTTTAATAAAAAGTTTTTGACGGCAAAAGCACTTGGTGGGCCACAATAAAAAAAGAAATAGTATCATCCTCCTAGCGTTATTCCCGGTTGTGCCCATAAAGGAGCCCGGGGTCCGCTTTGACACCTAGTCCCATGATTTGGCATAGGCACTAGTTTTAGGAAAGCGACTACCATCTCACCTTACAACCCAGAGGGAAAACTAGACCTTATTGGGATTAGACGATGTTTATCACGACGTTTTCTTTCACCGAAAAACTAACGGTAAATATTCCGTACATAAGTTCCGAAAAACTCATTGGTACAAGCCGGGGTTCGAACCCACGACCGTTGCTTGACAGCCTGCATGCCTGAACCACTAGGCTACCGTAGCTTAAAAAAAAAGAAATGTATAAAAATATAAAAATCGGATCGGTCGAATGGGTTGGATGCATCACGCAACCCCTTTTAATAGTTTTTCAGCCTCACCATGCTCCCTCTCGTCGGCCAAAATGTTCAAAATGTAATATCTAATAAAAAAAAGAACCGGGTGTCACTCCGGGAGTGCCGGCAGAAGTGAAAACTCAATGACATTGTAACAGTTTTTCGATCAGGTCACGTGTCCGTCTTACGAATTTTCAATCTGTCTAATCTTACGGTCACGTGACATCTCTACGGTCACGAGACATCTGTGGCGAGTTTAACAATTCTTCCCCATCACAAAAAGTGCACAGACTTCACGTAAACAAATTATAAACGGGACTATTATATGTATTCGCCGCTAAAATAAGTCGATTAAGTTTGACGTTTCTGTGTTTTCGCGTAAAAACGACATGTCTAGAATAGCATTTTGGCAGCTAAACTAAATTGAATACCGCCTAAAATAAGAAATGTCACATTCAAATTAGCGCTGCCATTTGATTATGACAGCTGCTCTGCTCATAGAATAGCAAAGTGTTTTAGCGACACTTAAATAAAATTAGGAATTTTAGAGGCCACTGTAGAACGGTCCATTGACGTGATATGGCTTATAAATCGATGAACGTCCCGTCCCGTTGTCCCGTTCCGAACGCCGGCTGCGCGCACGAAATATCAACGCACAGCCCATACCGCTAGTTCTAGAGATTCCAAATTTGGCACGTAGGTGTCTTATAAGATTTAGGGGTGCAAGATTTGGGGTTTCTTAGGAAAGGATTTTTCAAAATTCACCATCTAAGGGGGTGTTCAAAGTTTGTATGGGGAAACAAGATTAGATCGACTATTTTATTCGAAACGTCACAGGAGTATCCTAACGATAAATGAGTAAATACGTATTTCAAGTTTTTTGAGAATTCAACCCCTAAAAGGGGGAAATGTCTGAAATCAATCTAAAAATCAACATAGGTATTGTTTCTATGGTTTTTCGGGTCGCTGATTACGAAAAAAACAACAATTTTAAAATCGAACGCGGCGGACGTGAAATACCATCTCCCCTGTTGAGGTGCGATGGGTTGAAATGTCTAAATATCAATATTGGTGTCGTTTTTATGGCTTTTTGTGATGTACAACAGAAAAATGATAATTCTGTGATAATAATTCAATTCAATTTATAAACGCATGCAATTTTTCATCAATGTTTTCTTATGACGTTATCACGTAAAATTATCGTCCGTCAACTGACTTCACAGACAACCAATTGTTTTTTAGCTGCCCAAGCTCAACCTGTTGGAAGAAATTGTCCTTTAAACTACTGAAAAGTGACCAAACCCTCTAACTTCTGTAGAGAGAGCTCTGCTCTGAGCACGGCGTACGGGCATGATCACGATGTTAATTGCCATCACGATGATTCACGGTCATATGAAAGTTTGATAATCATTATGAGTATATGTACTCAGTAAACTTTCAGAATTGTGCATACAACATTGTAGATTTTCTTATGTTACTAGACCATACTATGATCATTATGGTTTCAACATTTTTGAATTAAGCTTTCCAAATGAGTTCATATATATTTTTCGCGAATCTTCATTCAAAGATAATGTACCTACCAAACATATTTATTCAGAACAATAACAAACTTGTGCTAACTTCTGTTAACGAAATAATAAAAAGGGCCAAGTGCGTGTCGGACTACGCACAACGAGGGTTCCGTGCCTATTAAAAAGGTCGTATCGATACTAAAATCTTATGGCACTTACGTCCTTTTCTTTAAGGAAGGCAGCTTTTTAGGAATATCTCAAAAACTTTTGAACCGATCTTGTTCCAAACAATTTTCGCTGAAAGAATTTAATAAGGCCTATGAGCATGAATTTTTTCATATTTTTAAAATACACGGTTCAAAAATTAGAGGAGGGGGGACACAATTTTAGTGACTTTCGAGGCGATTATCTCCGACTCTATTCACTTAACCAAAAAAATTGCTGAGAAACCTTATATTTGAAAGGCCTATCGATTGATGTGCCACACGTGGGCTTGCAATGAAAAATCATTTTTAGACTTTCAGTTTTATGTATGGAGTGCACCCCTAAAAAAACTAAGTGAATTATAAAACTATGTAGCGGTTAACAAAATACACCTATCCTCAAAATTTTATTCAAATACACCTTATAGTTTTCGAGTAAAATGCCTGTGACATACGGACGGACAGACAGACAGACAGACATGACGAATCTATAAGGGTTCCGTTTTTTGCCATTTGGCTACGGAACCCTAAAAAGTAGGTTAGCAACATCAGGATAGTCTGATTTGGCACGCGTAAAGTAGAACAATTGATGTTGATGCGTCGTGCCCGATCGATGTTAATGTTGTTGTTTATGTTCGCTGAGACAGCTGCCTCCTGGAGCAGTGCGGTGACATAAATTCATGGCCTGTTATCACCCTCGGGAAACATCTGTCAAATTCGCTCAATAATAGTTCTGGGACTTATGAGATTATCTCGGTCGCTAACAATCACGTAAATACACAAACTTCTAACGGGAATGCCGCTGCCGTAACTAGGTAAACGGTTATTAATATTTCTACGAGGTACTTAATGCAAGTAGTACAATATCCTAATAGCCGGGTCCTTAAACAAAGCGAACGCCGTATTATGGCGTTCACAATAGCCATACCGGCCCCATAAAGAGAGAGTTAAAGTGGTGAGCGAGCAGGTCCCGGGCGCTACCAGAACGGGCGAGGAAAGTTGTGAAAACATTGCGGCTCGCCGGGCGGTGGCAGCGGAGCGCAGGGGCGGGGCTGCATCGATTCGCTGCATGCCAGACACCGGGCTCAGCTCACGGCTGCTGCTGCCCCCACGGCCGGCATAATGTTGCGTGAAATTTGCGCCCCCATTGTTACCTTACTACTAGCCATCCGACCGCAGACGAGCGCTTTTATAGAACGCGGACCCCGATGCTCCATGGAGCGGACTCCTATTGATGTTGTGAATCACGCGCCACGTGAAGGGAACCGTGTTTACGGTATTTTGTACAATATTAACGCGTGGACAGCCTTTTATTATCTGCACATGTACATTTTTCAGCGGGGGTTTATATAAGTTAATAACTTCAGAGGCGCGCAATGAAGCAATAAATCACATTAAATACCACCACTCATACTTAAATGCGGCGGCTCAAAGAGGCCAGCGGTACTGATACTAAACGGAAACAACAACAAAGTTCCGGCGCTCGGACCCGAATTAAAAGTTATCAAAGTATTCGATACGATTGACTACCTGTGCCTGTGGCTTTGCCCGTGTGGAAGTTATTAAATTTATAACCTACAGCCCATGTCCATTGTGATGGTCTATTCTGAATACTGTTAATCGATAGAGCAGTTTCGGAGATTACCCCTACAATACATCCCAAACCAACTACTTACCGTTTTTTTTCATCAGCAGTGTTTGCCGTTTGTTTATGAAGCCCGAAATCTCCACCGTGCTTTGAAATCTATAATTGGTTTTTCTTATCAACATATACACCCGTACGATATAGACATACTGTATTTGAAAATAGAAAATTGGTTAGAATTTGGGTTTTGTAGTAATAAATGTCATGCATAATCGTGCCGGGAGTTCTATATTAAACTAGCTGTTCCTGCGACTTCGTTCGCATGGTAATGTGGTGGGAGTTCTCATTCATTGCCCAGAATCGCTACGCGCTACGCACAAGCGTACGCTACGCGCGCGCGCGGCTACGAAGCCGATCCCGCGGTTTCCTCGTATGTAGCGGAAAGCGACTACGGCGGTCTGATGCATATGTGTCGTCATGGGCCCTGAATGGGTTAACCTATCAAGTAAAACGTTGAACAAACCTATTTTAGATAAAATGCCGTTCAAATTCGTTGTTCTTTATCTGTCACTCTGATATTTAAATTAGTAAGAAAGGGACAAAACTCGTTTTATTTAACAGAGGTATTTTAAGTTTTAAGAATAAGGGGGTAAAAGTTTAGTAGATGTTTGTGGCCATAGATCCAGCAGGTAGGACACAGGCTGCAGCATTAAATGTTTATTGATCTTCTTCTCTACCTACATATTTTTAACACTGTTTTATATGAAATAAATAAAAACGTGATAACTGAAATGATCTTGAGTCACTCTGAATCTCAGGTAAAGATGTTTCTAGGAATTAATAATAAATAATCCTTTCGAGTACCCATTGACCGGTAAGTGTTTACGCGGAACAAAAGATCTTTTTATAATTAGACAACCATTTTTAATAAGACTGGCAATCCAGAACATTTTTCTAGGCGTCTTTCTTCCAATCAGGCCGCCATCTTGGAAAATCAAAGAGTATGTAAACGTGCAGTAGATGCGACAATTTTCTGAGTTCGGATTCAGTTATGGCCATAGCGTGATTTAATACACACCTTTAAAAAAAAACTACCGACATTTGGTTTTTGTAAATTTTTGATACTGGATATCTTTATAGTTCCCGAGGAGGCACTGTGTTGATTCAATTTCTCTCAGCGATTTGGGTCAGATTTGATGACAAAGTCCTATTTAAGGTCCAAGCGGATCGTCAGATATCGATTTTGATAGCAATCGCAGCAAGACAAAAAAAACGAAATTACGACCATTTTCAGTTTCAGTCAGATCCATACACGTTACATTTAAGGTCCCACAGGATCCTCAGATATATATTTTGAAAGCAATTAGAAATTAATATAATAATTATAGTCGCCTAAATTGCTAATGGGTTCATATTCGGAGACCATACTCGCGTCGCGTACATTATTTATTTATATAAGAGATTAGGATTTAAATAAGTAGAACTTAAGATCTAAATAGCAACTAAACGTTGCCAATAAAATTATTCATAATAACGATTAAATAAATAAAAAGCAAATAGATGCTGCTATTTTGGCGCAAAAATTAAGATCTTTAAAGCTTCAAATCAGTAAGTCTAGTAACTTTAATGTTCTACTAATAAGGCAAAACTTTCTACTTCCTTCTCTCTTACTTCTACATTTTTAATCTTTGAAACAATGGCCGCCATCGGCGCGTGTCTTATAAATTACAGTAAAAAATAGTGTTATTAAAAAAAATTGTGATTTGCCGATGAAAAGTGATCCCCGTACTTTTACTAATGCAAAAGAAGGCATTTTTTAAAGTTTTGAGTCAAAATTGCACTCAAACCGACCGCCATCACTGCCCGCCACAGACTAAACCAAGATACTCTCATGAGAGTATGTTGACATGCGCAAACTTATGCTAGGTGATGTCTACTCTAGTAACATAATTAAATGTAGACAACAGGCGGCCAATGAATATTTTCCAAACTATACCTAAGCACTTGGTAAGTTCTACAACCATAACGCGAGTCCGAGTCCCTTTCTATTAAAGGTAATTATTAAAAATATTAATGTAATATGTTTATTTTTTTCATATTGCAATGTCAGATCGCACTATCACATTCTGCCAAATCTTGTGTTTGTTCCCACCATTGCCAACTTAATGAATGTGTGTGCAGGCTTTATGATAAAAGTATTTTCCTGTATGTTGGCCAATTTCTGTGTCTCTATATTGGCTGAATGTCAACTTGAATTTCTATACTGGTTTAATACATACTGTTTATTGCTGATAAATACAAATACGGACAAACAAGCACGGCTATCACAAGACGGCGCGAGCTCTCTCGATTTTTCTCGAACTATCCGTCCCTCTCTTATTAGACAACTTAGAAAGTCTTGCGATAGGCGTGCAGTATCGTGACAAAACTGACAAATACTCAGCGTGTAATCTTGCAGAAACTCATATAGACTTTATGGCTGAACGCGAGTACAGCGCTATGCCATGCCATTAAAAAAACCGGCCAAGTGCGTGTCGGGCCACGCGCAGTGTAGGGTTCCGTAGTTGCTTGTCTTAGTTACATCGACGTGCGGTGCGGTGCTGTTGCGTCGGCCGAATTTTTACTATTGGCCTTTCCAAGTACATAGTAAGTTCGTCGACTATTACTCGGTAACTACTTATGCCTTCTTGTCCGTGATAGTTTTCCTTTTAAATTCATTATATGTACTACTAGTACGATTTTTTTCACAACCCCAGTAGTAGCAATTTAGCCGGCAGGGGTGCCCCCCCCCCCCCCACATCCCCCCCCGGACACATGACTCGAACAAAAATTAGGGCTTTAGAGCCCAATATCTCGCAAACGAATCACTGATTTGAAAAATGGTTCTAGAAAAATAAAAGTTTTGAACGAACTATCCAACGATACCCCACACCATGGGTTTATCGAGAAAAAAAATTACATCCTCGCTTTACGTGTAGGGGAGGAACCCTAAAAAAATTTTTTTTCTAGATTTTTATTGTACTTTTTTGTCGGCGTGATTGATTTATATACCCATGCCGAATTACAGTTTTCTAGTTATAATGGTTACTGAGCTACGCTGACGACGGACAGACAGACAGACAGACGGACGGACATGGTGAAACTATAAGGGTTCCTTGTTGTCTACGGAACCCTAAAGAAAGGACGAGTCAGACTTTTGACGTTTCACGGTATATTGTTGAAATTAGTTGATACATTTATTCAAATTACGCCTCAATACGAATTTAGCGCATGTTTCCATATCAGAATCGATTATTTTTTTATGCTTTAGAATTTAATATGCGTTTTGTGAAGATCTATCACAACACCGGATCGAAATCATTAGGTACTGTTGGATAGATATGGCATGCCCGCCATTTTAACGTCACTGACAGTTGACAGATATGGCGGCTACGATTTCAAGCAGAAGAAATAAATAATTGAATGAGGTCAACTGTTTCCGAAAATTAATTAACCGTCGCAGTCGGATAAAAACTATCCTAAACGGAAGCTAGAATAATAATCCATATCCATACTAATATTATAAATGCGAAAGTGTGTCTGTCTGTCTGTCTATTACCTATTCACGCTTAAACCGCCGAACCGATTTGGATGGGTATAGAGATAATTTGAGTCCTGGGGAAGGACATAGGATAGTTTTTATCCCGGAAATCATCTCCCAAGGGGACGAAGTGGGGGATGAAAGTTTGTATGGAGCTACGATATAAACGAGTTCCACGCGGACGGAGTCGCGGGCAGAAGCTATGTACTTATAAAAAAAGTTACATGTTTTTTCGTTCATGGGAAGCTGATATCACGCGGGACACACCAATGCTTAGTTTGATACTGTACTGGCGGATTCTTTTTTTAATTTAGAGATTTATTATAAGATGAAGAGAGCGAAAAAAATCCTTATAAGATTTCGCTCGCGTCAATAGGAAACTTAAGAATTAACCAAAGGTACGACATAGTGAACGCACAACATACCAAAGTTGTAAATACAGTCGCCTGCATAATAAGCGCGTAAAAAAATCTGGTGTCAGATATTTTGAACGCTGCTTATGTTCTGGCATATATTATTGCAGGTGCCGGTAGTGTCACGCAACTAGGAACAAAAAGAAGAATGACATCCATTTGCTCACATTCAGATCAAATCTGACAAGTGTCAGAACAAGTGACAAGTTTTCAATCTGTGCTTCTACCATGGCGGACACATGCTATCTCTTACTTCCGTTCTTTCTCTTTCTGTCATTCTGTCATGGATGGTAACCATGGATATTGTAACTTCAGGAGAAAACATGTGTGTCAAACAACCAATGCTTTTGACGAATACAACACGATCTTATTTATTTTCAAAATTATAAACATTTGTATGAGATTCTCGTCATGAACCAGTTTAAAGCCAGCATAATAGATACTAAGAACTTTAGGTACAGTCGAGTTCATAAATATGTACACTTTTTTACCTAATCGAACGCGTTTGCATACTAATTGTTAGCGGCCGCATTCGAGTTGGTAAAAAAGTGTACATATATTGGGGAACTCGACTGTACCTACCCAAGTACATACAAGTTTGTTTAACCTATAATGTTATAACGAAATATGTAAGTAGATACCTATAACGAAAATAACGAAATATCGAGCGTAAACATTGATTTACTTTTGAAAATTTACGGCACTTGGATAATACAAGCGGGAGCTGTCTTATAACGAGAAGAATTATTGAAATACATTGGACTGTTTGCGAACGAAAAAGAGACAGTATGGACAAATTGGTGAATTTTTTTAAAAATAAATATACCTACTCCTAAATAATTTTTATAATTAATAAATTGGTGTGAAATAAATAAACTGACAAAACATTTGTTATCCTTTTATTACTTTGTTAGTGTCGATATACTTAATGCAATAATTTGCTCTTCATGCAGTAGACCTGACCATCATAATTTATCGATATCGATAACGTTGCGTACTAACATTATCGACATCGATAATGTTAAGTACTACATCCCTAATCCCTTTCGTGCCATTATGTTGGTACGACTTACTTCCGTATTGGACTTTTTAATGTGGTATGGCAAAGTAGCTAAACTCAATTGAGTTATCATGTCAAAATCAAATGACAATGTCACTGTCATCCAAAACTTAGTTCGAAGTCCCGTCTCTTAGAACGTAGTGGTTATATTCTCTTTGGGTGCCGGTACCATGTTTCCATTTAAACACGGTTTACATGCCGCTGCCGTTATGAATCAAGACGTCTCCAATACTCTGTAGAATTTGAATCGCTGAGATAATCCTGTTGGCGTCGCAGTTAGGGCGAGCGGGCGAGCTTTACTTGCAGTCTTATTGCCTTATTGCCGTCGTCTTAATATTGCGGAAATTGGCAGCACTATAAAACGGTTTATTTTCAAATTGAAAATCTATTTGAGCCAGTAAAATCCGTGATGCCTATTGATGGTTGAGTGAGACATATTTACACTACCTACAGATAATTATGTTACAGTTCTTCTCAATAAAAACGATAGTGTTTCGCGTAACTGTATAAAATGTAAGTTCATAGTTTGTTTGTGGCCTCTTTTATATCATTGTATTAATTTATATGATACGTACTAGGTGCCGGGCCCGTCTTCGCACGGATTACCCGTTTTCCCGTAGGAATGAAGCATTTTTCCGCGGTAAAAAGTAGCCTATGTCCATCAGGGATAATGTCGGCTTCTAGTGTTAAAAGAATCGGTCCAGTAGTTTCGGAGCCTATTCAATACAAACACATATTATTATAAGTATTAGTGTAGATTTATCAACCTTATCTTTCAGATAAAACGTACGCTTCAGACTAATGAAGACGTGCTCATACAGACTAGAATTCCCCAAAGTAGTATACCGCTTAAGGTTGCGGCGCGGAGTCCCTCGGGCCTGTTTCATAAAGAATGTATTGTAATAGTAGTCCCTTTGTGGAGAACGCACCTTAACATTGATATATTGCGGACGGCTAAGGATTAGATTACCTTTGTTTTTCTGGCATAAGTAAGGTACTGTTACGAGTTGTATTAAGATAAGCGCTGTTAAACGATGATGAAATTATAGCGTTAAGTAAATACTTAAATGCCTTCCCGGTTCCAGTAGGTACTTAATTAATAATACGGATTTGTAATTCGTAAGTAGGTATCTTATTAGGTACTTATTGTAGACATATATTTCATATATTGTGGCTGTACTAACAGCGAAACCACAATTTTTATAGTTCAGTTCCGTACCAAAAAGAAACCCTTCTTACGGTTACTCTGTCCGTCTGTGCCATCGGCGATTTGCTGAGATAAACACTTAGCGATGAATTTATCTCAGCAAATACATAAGCTATCGATAAGAAATTGGGAACAGTTATAAACAAACCTGTGATAACTCGGGGCACATTCTAGGGATTTGATATCGATAAAAAAGATGTCGATACATAATAATACATGTGCTTATTGAAAATTCTCGATGACTATAAAAAGGTTAGATATCACACCTGATATCAAGTCTAGATCAAGATAATAAATATATGCGGATGTCATTTCAAACAAAATTACAATTTACTGTCAATGCCATTCATATTATGCTATAGAGAAAGAATAATATATGAGGTAATATTCCGCTACGACTGTTACGAAGTCCAAAATAATCATGCCGCCCAAGAAAAAGTCACGCCCAAGTGAATATTCTATTAACTCATGGATGTACTACTATTTATGTACTTTTAGTAATAAATGAAGATGTTTAAGAAAGATAAGATATAAAATGATGAGAATAAAACATTTAAGTGCCAAAGTGGAAATACTGACCTAAATTCTACTAAATTCTTCGAAAAACCACCTTTTTAGAATTTAAGAAGTAGTATACAAAGCGATTTTGTATAAATATATTTATTTTGTAGAACATTTAGATCGATATATTTAATTGTCGATACTAGTACATTGTGATACAAGTGAGGTATGTTGATAACTAGGTACATCAGCACGTCTATCATGCGACGGCGCGCGAGCTCTCTCGATTTTTCTCGCACTATCAGTCTCTTTCTTATTAGAACACTTCAAAGAACAAGAGATATAGTGCGAGAAAAATCGAGAGTAAGTCGCGGCTGTCGCATGATAGACGTGCTGAGGCGGAATTATTACGCGAGCCGCAGGTAAAGGAGCCGAGGATGTAATTATCAAAACTCACGCGTTTCATACGACGTTTTTCAGCACATTTTGCGAGGAAAAAATCCTTTTCATTAGATGAGAATTGTATAGGCCTGCCAAGTTATTTTCTTTACTTATTAATGGCAACAGGTTTTTACTCACATATTGTATATGTCGCAGGGAAATGGCCAAAACAGAGATTTGAACAAATCTCTAAGGGATATGATCAAACCACGCAGGATGTTAAAATGGCGAATCCATTTTATCATTTGCCTAGAAAAAATCTGTCATTTGATCAAATCTCTGAATCTGTTTAGTGAAATGACGAAATCGGCCAAAAAAGGCAACTCGTTTTTTCATTTCTTTAGATTTGTTTAGTGATTTGATAAAATCCCTAAATCGCGTCAGTGAGTTGACGAAACTAACTCGCAGAGTCAACTCGTTTTATCATTTCACTAGACACGTTTAGTAAAATGATAAAATGGATTCGCCATTTTAACATCCTGCGTGGTTTGATCATATCCCTTAGAGATTTGTTCAAATCTCTGTTTTGGCCATTTCCCTGCGACATATACATCGCCTAGAAATTCCAGTGGCGTCCATTATATTTATCACTTTTCTAGTCACCACGAGTCAACATTTTTGTTAATAACCAAAACACGCATTAACAATGTTAACAAATATCTGTGAAATAACCTATAATGGCGCGCAACAGTTTTTTTTCGTGAAGATTGCGCAGTGCGCGCGCATGTCTTAAGCCAGACTTAGATGAAATCTCTAAAGGCGAATGCTACACGCTCGATATGAATCGCGATATTTGGATCGTAATCTAGGATCACGATGTTTATCGAGTGTGTAGTATAAGTATATCACGTATCGTGATACGGATCGCTGTATTTCTAGAAATCCAAAAATCCACGATCTGTATGCAGTATCGTCGATAAATATAGTCTAGTCTCTAATCGATATTTATCGCGTCAGTATTCATTCTGTCAGCAACGAAACGTACGAGTGTACTCAATGAAATTTACCGTCGTACTGACGCGATTCGTATCGTATGTGTAGTATATCAAAATATTACTAGATAAATATTGCCTTATTATCGCGTTAAATATCACGATTCATATCGAGCGTGTAGCATTCGCCAAACAGCCAATACAAAATAAAATAAATATTTTCGTTTTAAAATGTTTTCTTTATTATTTCATGTAAAATGTTATCATTTATCAAAAATGAATAGTTTTACTAAATTAAACGTTTCTATATCATATCCAAAAAGAAATAGTCAATTAATTAACAACAAGGATTTCATTTGTTTAATCGAGTAAGAATCCATTTGCCGAGTATTAAAAAAAAGCTGTACATTCTGTACAACCCGGTTAGTTAAAGAATGCACTCTGTTCATGCATACATCTTGCTGCAAGGTGCCAACGTGACTGAATCGGGATATAACCATAATACACAAGTGTCGTAATGCTGTAAAACACGCGTGTTTAATATCCAGGATTATGAGCCTAAAAGCGACACAATAAGAGGTACGTTACGAGCAAATGTGTTGAAAAATATTTTGCCACGTCACTTTACTATAAGTGCCCCGAGTTATTATCCCAGGCCCCGTATCATGGTCGGCCTTATCACGCGATAAGTGACAATATAGAGCGTCTGTCACTTACTGACACCGTTCGATAGAACGAGACTGACGTCTATCTTGTCACATATCGCGTGATAAGGCCGACCATGATACGGGGCCAGGTATGGTTATAAATAAGATAAAACCACATGTACTGAAAATTTATTATTTTAATTTACATATTTATTTTCTGTAAACAATTACCGATATAAGAGGGAGAAATAATTTACTTTAAAAACAAAGTTTAAACCACCTTCAATTTAGTAGGTACTTTCCTTTCCACTTGAGCACATGAACTGCTTTCCGAGAGCTAATGCGTTGATTAAGTATTACGAGAAAAACCCAAGTCACTATCACTATATATGAGGCTGTACTAACCGCATGGAAGCTGGAAACATTGAATTTTCGGATAGATCCAGTTTATTCTGTAAGCTATTATTGATACAGTTTGATAGAGCTCGTGAAGCACTTTTATGATCAGTACCTAACCAGTTTTTCGATATCTTGTATTGTTTAGAAATAATCGAGTGAGATCACTTATCGTTTCCACCCTGTAAGTATATCTATTATATATATATATATATATCGTCGTCTAGTACCCATAACACAAGCCTTACTGAGCTTACTCTGGGACTATGTAGGTCGATTTGTGTAAGATTGTCCCTTAATATTTTTATCATTATTATTATTAAATATAATAAATAAGTCGCCAAAACGCTAGTTCACATTAATGCGGTTAAAATAATCCACCAAATTAGCTATTGAAAGTAATGTTCAGGATCCATTGACCTAATAATAATAAGTGTGTGCGATTAGCTATTTTAATATGGACACGGTACCAAAGCGGCTTTTTGGCAAACCTTTTTAGATGACCGATTTTTTCAACTAGGTCATCCCTTTAAATTAGATGGTCCACACTGTACCCGCTGATGAGCACACGGTTGCTTTAATGTTGAACAAAGATAGCTCAGATCGATATCTCGACAAGGCCAGGCGACATCTGAAAATGGCAGGCTGAGAACAAAACGAGAAAATCCCCATGTCAAGGACCGCTCGCCCAGTGCACAAACAGACACGACGATATTTTGGCATCAAGTTTGCCCTAATACCTAAGTGCCCACATTGAAAGAAACTCATAAAAAGCTCCGAGGAAAATATTAGTTAAAGAAGGCGAACTGCGAGCGCCGTTTACCCGCCATGATTAAGGAAGAGATATCTAATGTTTTCCTTCCTCGCGTACCTACGAGAGTGCTTAAACTTTCCTCTACACTAACTTAATAGATTGGACTCGTAAAAAACCTCCTGACGCTCTGTCATTATCTCGTAGTTTTCCGCGTAATTTATATTAGGTACGGTACTTTAGGAGGTAGTCTTAACTAAATAAGCAATCCTACTAATATTATAAATGCGAAAGTTTGGATGTTTGGATGTTTAGATGTTTGGATGTTTGTTACTCAATCACGCTTAAAGTCTACCGATTTGGATGAAATTTTGCACGAAGATAGTTTATAGGCTGGATTGAAATATAGAATAGTTTTTATCCCGGGTCCACGCAGACGAAGTCGCGGGTGGAAGCTAGTAATAATATAAGTATTCAATAAAATTAGTTTACTAAGAGAAAGTCCTAAATTAAGTAAATCTATGATAAAAACTAGACTAAAGGAATGTCTTCTCAACTTGTCATGATTGTATGTGTGTGTGTGTGTGTATGTGTGTGTGTATGTATATATGCGCGTGCATGTGTGATGACCATACATCGGGGTTTTCGGAGCGGGAACGTTTGACATTAGCCAAAGAGTAGGTATTTACTTAAAAACAGATCGTACCCTAGTAGGTTTCTACCGAATGAATAATTGATTGAAAAATAAATAAAGATTAATCATACATATAGGTACATATTTTATATTGGTCATTCATTATCAACCTCTTCAGTTAAGTCTATTCATTTATAAGAAAATGCTTCATAGATATCGAGCGTCAAGATTGACATTGTATTAGACACCTATTGTCAACCGTTACCCTTGCTTGTCTAGTAGATAAACACTGATGACTCCAGAAGCCATTCTCGATTCATCATATATGTATGTGTGTATATGTATGCATATATATATATATATATATATATATATATATATATAATTTCTTTGGTATGGGGCCCACGCAATTGTTACCTAATTTATCTTATAAGATGAGTTTAATAGGCTAAGTTGTATTAAAATGTAGCGCGTCTCGCCATTAAACGTAACAGTTTGGCGAGAATATAAATGTATAGTATTTAAGTTTTCATTTGAATAAATAAATAAATAAAAATAAAAAATACAGTTAATTTTAAATTGCAAACTGTGAGCATACATCACTCATATGTTTGTTTCCGTTAATTTAATTATTTCAGTTACTCTAGTTATACTTACTTCTATTTTTTGGATTTTTCCGATGTTTCCAAGGTTGTCAATTCGTCACGACTATTTGTTCAGTAACGATGCTTAAACCTTGTGCATTAAGAAAATCTCTGTAAAAGCAAACCAAGCCGAGAATTTATAATTATGGAA
The DNA here is from genome assembly GCA_947578815.1 of Epinotia ramella. Lineage (NCBI taxonomy): Eukaryota > Metazoa > Arthropoda > Insecta > Lepidoptera > Tortricidae > Epinotia > Epinotia ramella. Next base: position 12,728,536 of record OX388210.1, read on the forward strand.
GGTGACGTCGGATGCATACACAAGTAAACGCTATTTTATCAAGCTCCACAGAATGTATTAAAAACTACTATCTATGTGCCAAAGTAGGGTTAATTAAGGATGCGTGTACCTACGTAAGTTAACAACGGTGTGCGAACACACCTAGGGACTCCCACCAACGCTGACCCCGGGTAGGAGCGACTTTAATTTTTATCAGTTTGCCTCGAGTCCCGTCACACGAAAACTCGATTTATTTAACTGTTATCCCGAAACTTTTATCTTACCATAAGGTAGATTACGAAATGTCTTATGCCTAAACTTGGAGATAAAGTATAAGTAGGTTGCAGAACAAAAACAACTTCAAATGTTCGCACTTTAATACAGCGTGTATTTTTTATATACCTCAAATTGTAACCAGAGCTACGGTAGCCTAGTGGTTCAGGCATGCGGCTGTTAAGCGGCGGTCGTGGGTTCGAATCCCGGCTCGTGTACCAATGAGTTTTTCGGAACTTATGTACGGAACATTTACCGTTAGCTTTTCGGTGAAGGAAAACATCGTGAGGAAACCGGTCTAATCCCAATAAGGTCTAGTTTTCCCTCTGGGTTGGAAGGTCAGATGGCAGTCGCTTTCGTAAAACCAGTGCCTATGCCAAATCTTGGGATTCGGTGTCAAAGCGGACCCCAGGCTCCTTTAGGGGCACAACCGGGAATAACGCTAGGAGGATGATGATGACCTCAAATTGTAACCAGAGGAAGGCTATGAACCGATTTTTTTTTCATATAAAATAATTCAGCGCGCAATGTATCACTACTTTGTCTTACTGACGTGACGCAACTGTCACAAGTGACCCGCTTTTTCCATGTGTCAAATTATTTACTTTAAAAACAAAGTTTTAACCGAATTCAATTTAGTACTCCGCCAAGCCACGAGAACATTTCCACATTTATTTTCCAATTTACCGCATGAACTGATTTCCAAGAGCAAATGCGTTGATTATTAGAGAAAAAACCCAATCGCTGTATGTGGCCCAATAATATTTGAGGACTTCCGTCGATTCCACAAGGATCACCCTTGGTACTTCATTAGCTGTTATTTCAACGGAATCTTATCAGAATCTGTGACGTGCTTTTGTACTTTAAGTACATAATTGAGGAATTCCATAAGTCATCTGTGGTCTTCATCATCAATTCCACTCCACCAAATTTATGATTTCCGGATGTAAATACACGAGACATTATAGAAAATACCAAAATCACTACACGCGTGCCTAATATAATTGAGGAGTTCTCTCAATTCCTCATGGATCCCATCATCCAACTGATTTGTTTTTAAAAATGGCACCCACCTGGATGCATATATACTTACTAACAAAAAAAAAAAATTCGAATCGGCTCATCAATGACGGAGTTCTGAGGTAACAAACATTAAAAAAAAAAAAAAAAAAACTGAATTGAGAACCTCCTCTTTTTTTTTGAAGTCGGTTAATAAGTGTACGCACTAACGGCTTATCATGGCTATGTGTCCTCGATTCTCTGTTATGGCTTGATTTGTGGGGTAACTCTGTAGAGTCTGGTAGAATCTTTATAATTAAAAGAAATGTATCAGGATGATGAGTAATGCCTGGATGAATGATAGTTGTGTCCATCTAATAAAAAAATATAACTTTGACACTGACCATGTTTGCACATAAGGGATATATATGTTTTTGTCAAAGAACATTTCATTTCATTTCATTTATTTATTGCTTTGTGTGTACAATTTAAGGTCTTAAAAAATAGCAACAAGTTCTAACATAACCCTGTGAGGGCATTGCAATATCATAACATTCATAACATACTACTACACTACTACTAGGACAAGTATCTATCATAATTCAGTACATTACAAACAATAGATAATAAATTATAATAAAATTTTATTTGACAGGAAAAAAAAAATTCAAAATAATAATTCAAACAATAATAAAAATTAAATGTAATTAAAAATTAAAAACTTGAGATCATAATATAATAAGAATTAATTAATAATAACAATAATTCATTTTTAGCAATTACTTGGTACCGTAATATCACTGTATAATAATAATGCCCAGCCACTTAACGCGCTACGCCGCCGATGGCCCCCCAGAAGACCTGATCGCCCTTATAGTGATTATGTATCCCTAGTAGCATTTTCGTTGGCATTTCGTTGGGCCAACTCGGTGATCAATGGCCCAACGTGGGGCCAACTTAAAATCCTACTAGGGATGTTACTTTGTGTAAATTTGTCATCCTGTTTGCCATACGATTAAATAAATAAATAATAATAATAATTTATTTGAATTATCATTTCTTAATAACCATTATTTTTGCGATGTAAATAGTCATTTATTGTGTAAAAAGCATTTGCAACTAGAAATTGTTTTAGGATATTGATACATTTATTGTTGTTAGGCTCATTCGTTATATGATCATGGCATCAGGTAACTTATTATAGATCTTAACTGTCATGGAATAAGGTCCATGTTTGTGTAACGCTAGATTTGATGTTGTTTGTAATACTTAAGTTATTTTTTGAACAAGATTCATAACGACGGGGTACGTTGCCAATTTTAGAATAGAAGTCTGGGTGAGCTTTAACAAACTTACACGATTCTAATATATATATATGCCAGGTAAGGTTAATATTTTAAGGTCTCTAAAGTAATTCGTTATTCGTAAGCTATCAGTCTGTTTTATGTTTGTTATTATGCGGATACATTTTTTCTGTAATATGAGTAGGTCTCGCGCCGAAGTACTGTTCCCCCGTAGTATTACGCCATAACTAAGCCACGCGTCCCGAACACTTCAAGTTACGGGGTGAAGTCATAGAGAGACGAACAAGACCACATCTTATGTCCCTTCTGTACACACCTCCCAGTCACAAGGACATACCACAACCCTGCACGTGTCCCCTGGGCAGTGCTAAAGAGTGACAAACTTTAAAGGCGAAATAATGTATGCCTTACGATTAAAAAAAAAACAAGGACATATACAAAAGTAGTATTTTTAATACAACTGTAACTATTTTTAATAATTTACCAAATGATTTAAAAGCATTATCGGGGAATATATTTAAAAGACTATGACTATGATTTAGAAGAAAGAAAGAAGATACTCGTAAATTGACGAAATGGCTGATGGATAAATGTTTTTACAGTGTAAGGGAATATCTAAATTATACAAATCTACTGATATCTTACTGACTTGTCTTATTAGTCATTATTTTTAATTCAGTGACATCTATCAATATTGTATTCTAGCGTAATTTATCAAGTACTAGCTTTTGCCCGCGACTCCGTCCGCGTGGTACTCCTTTATATCGTTCCTCCATACAAACTTCCGCCCCCCATTTCACCCTTTTAAGGGATGATTTCCGGCATAAAAACTATTCTATGGCCTTCCCCGGGACTTGAACTACGTCTATACCAAATTTCGTCGAAATCGGTTCAGTGGTATAAGCGTGAAATGGTAGCAGACATACAGAGTTACTTCCGCATACATAATACCTACTTATTACTTATTAATTATTGTGAGATCGCGATCATTTTAGGAATCGAAAAGCTTACAATTAAGTAGCACTTTAACGAAAGTATAGGGTAATAAATCATAAGTAAAAATCCTCTTATGTGTCTACTACACATAAGAGGATTTTTACTTATGATTTTTAGGTAGTAACCAGCTTGAATAAATATTACCCTCGTAGGTTTGATGGACAATTATGAATAAGGGGGTACATATTTAAAATGTTGATTCCATCTTAAAAAAATCCTATAAGAGATGAAAACGGCATTACGGATTCAAAATATCTCTAGACCAAATTTTATTTGATGTTTATAGGGAATGATGATTTCCCGGATAAAGACTGCCTTATCATCTTCCATGGGCCACAAACTATCTCTATACCAAATTTCATGAAAGTAAATCGGAAAAAGTAGACCATAAAAAAATATTTAACCCCCCCCTGAGACTTATCACTCATTAGTAAGGGGATGATGTTCGGGATAAAAATTATCGTATGCCCCTCCTCGGAACTACATATACTCGTAAATATCCCTATATCAAATTTCATCTGAATCGGCTCAGCGGTTTTAATAGCTCCATGCAAATTTTAACCCTCCATTTCAACCCATTAGGGGATTAATATCGGAAAAAAACTATCCTTTATCCTTTCCCGGGATTCAAACTATCTTTGCACCAAATTTCATCTAAATCGGTTCAGCGGTTTAAGTAGCTCCATACAAATTTTAACCCCCCATTTTACCCCTTAGAGGATTCAAACTATTTATTTATTTAAACTTTATTGCACAAAAGAAAACTTATCGTACAAAAGGCGGACTTAATGCCATATGGCACTAACCCCTTAGGGGATGAATTTCGGGAAAAAGCTATCCTATGTCTTGTCCCAGGATTCAAACTATCTTTGCACCAAATTTCACTTAAATCGGTTCAGCGGTTTAAGTAGCTCCATACAAATTTTAATTCCTATGTCCTTTCCCAGAATTCAAACTATCTGCACCAAATTTCATCTCAATCGGTTCAGCGGTTTAAGTATCTCCATGCTAAAATTTTAATCCCCTATTTTACCCCCTTAGGGGACGAATTTCAGGAAAAAACTATCCTTATGTCCTTTCCAGAATTCAAACTAACTTTGCACCAAATTTCATCTCAATCGGTTCAGCGGTTTAAGTATCTCCATACAAATTTGAACTAACTATATTACGAGAACAATATTTCTTTGCTATTCCGCTAAAAAGTTAAGTTAAGTTTTTAGCGGAATAGCAAAGAAATATTGTTCTCGTAATATAGTTAGTAAGTATAAATAATAATTATAAATCCATTAAAACAAGAGGTCGCATCTGTAGCTGTCATGTTGCTCGCGTCTTGATTTATTCATATAATTTATATTATCGGGGTTTCAGAGCTTATCTATGTGGTATCGCCCCATATTTGTGTGATTCGCCAGCACAAGCGTTGGCAACCCGTGAAAAGTGCCCTGTCAGCCGTTATTTCATGCAGTTTTTGTTCGTCACGGTTTTTACATGGGACGCCATAATCAGCTGTTTTGGTAACCCGGGACAACCAGCCGGCCGTCGTACCACTCGCCATGCCAGTGGTCGTGCATTGGCCCGCTATCCTTTGTCTCCCTGGCGACGCCGAAACATCGCCTGCGCCCAGCGAGCAGAACAATTCTGTCAATCGTTGTCAGTGTCAGTTTATTTATTTTGATATTACGTTTTTATTGTTTTTCATTTAAGCAAGTATCGTTTATGCAATATGGACTATAAAGTGTCTGTGAAATGATAGAACACTTATACCTTGGTCTTTATCGGAGGTATGTCACTGCCAGTTCTTACCTGACTTTCTAGTTTTTAGTTCTGTTTTTCCAAATGTTTTGTATTGTATTTGTTTCACCCTGAATGCCGTCACAGCCTTGCCTGACTTTCTAGTTTTTAGTTTTGTATTGTATAAATTTGTTTCACCCTGAATGCCGTCACAGCCTTGCCTGACCTCTGTGGAACTATTGGAGTGCCGTATCTGCGGAGACAATAAACAGTTCAAGGGGCGGCGGGGACTCGCAATCCATACTGCTCGTCAACATGGCACCCGTATGGATGTCGATCCCCCGCTGCCCAGCACTTCTCAACCTGCGCCTCCTTCTCTCGTCATAGTCCCAACTCCGACCTCAAATAGTTCCACCACTCTTACTCAAAAATTGGGGCTACTAAAGCCAAATACTTCAATTATAAAAAGAATACCGCGAGGCGCGCGCATATCTGTGGCCAGCTGCCTCACTGACTGCATCGCTAAGGTCGTCGCTGAGAACTCCCCTTCTGCCTGGGAGCGTTTACTCACATTCTCCTACACTGTTCTGCACATAGACAAAAATAACAAAGATTCTCTTACCAATCAAATCAAATTAAAAACTCTATCTCTGCCCGAACCGCTCTCTAACTTGGTATTACACCGTAGTAATTGTAATACTCATCATTATAATAAAATAAAATCTATTGAGAGTAAACTGTCTGAGGGGAATGTGAGTGGTGCGGCCAAGCTTTTATTCTCTAACGACGACCTGGCGTCGCACTCCGCCGAGACCTATGCGGCCTTACGAGCAAAACACCCAGTCCCCCCGGCTTCGTCTCAACTCCCAGACCCACCCGGTCCAGATGACTCTGTCGCATCTGTGTCCGTAGACGCTGTACATCAAGCGTTACTTTCATTCCCGAACGGATCTGCCGGTGGTATAGATGGGTTATCTCCGCAACACCTAAAAGACCTGATCTCTGTACCATCGGGGGACACCGGAGCGGCTCTGCTAATTCAGATAACTGCTCTAATAAATTTAATGCTCTCGGGCCGCGTTAACGCCGAAGTCGTGCCGCTCCTTTATGGTGCCAACCTCATTGCCCTTGCCAAGAAAGACGGTGGCATCCGCCCAATTGCGGTCGGCTGCACTTTCAGGCGATTGGCATCGAAGCTCTGCTGCCGCAAATTCCACCAAACACTGACCAATATTTTCAAGCCCCGTCAGCTGGGTTTCGGAGTTAGAGGCGGCTGCGAGGCAGCGGTTCATGCCGCCCGCACCTTCCTCAGTCGTCCGGACTATGAGGTATTTATTAAAATTGATGTGCAAAATGCTTTTAATTCGGTTGATCGAGGGGCCCTCTTATCAGTGGTGAAAAAAGAATTACCAGACATATACAAATATTTATGGCAATGCTACGGGGCTCCTACAAAATTACTCTTTGGCGACAATATTATTTTTTCTAGCATGGGTTGCCAACAAGGAGATCCGCTTGGGCCCGCTATTTTTAGTTTGGCATTACATCCCATCATTTCAAATTTAAAATCATCTTTCAATCTTTGGTACCTGGATGACGGCTCCCTTGGTGGAGACGCCGAAACAGTTCTACAGGACCTGCATCTAATAATAGATCGTTTTTCAGACATCGGCCTCACTCTAAATTTTACTAAATGCGAGATTTTTTTACCTAGTCAACTTCCACCTGAAAAAAAAATTGAGATACTGACAAATTTTAACGCAGTTTTGCCCAACATTTCAGTTCATTCAAACTCATCGCTATCTCTCTTAGGTGCACCCATTTTTGACGATGCTATAAACCCCATCATCACTTGTAAATTAAACCTTTTTAACAGTACTTCCGAATTACTATTCCAAATCAACCCCCACATGGCTCTTTTTATTATTCGGTTCTGCCTTTTCACCCCGAAATTCATGTATTTACTTCGCAGCTGTCCAATCTGGAAATTTCCATCCATCTTATCTGCCATCGACAACTCGCTGCAAACCACTCTGTCTAAAGTTTTAAACATAAGTTTCGATTTTAGTTCTTGGTCCCAAGCGGTTCTCCCAATAAGATTCGGTGGTCTGGGCGTCCGTTCCTCATCCAGCGTGGCATTACCGGCTTTCCTGTCCTCCGCCTACGGCTCGCTGTCTCTTGTCAGTATTATCTTAAATCATCCACAGATACTTGACACGGAGATTGCGAGCCTGGTGGAGGCCAGGAGAGCCTGGTGTGACTCGTGCCCTGGAGCAGACGTCCCCGACTCAATGCATGTTCAGAAAGCTTGGGATACTCCACGTCTCAAGCTAACCCATGCTTCACTTCTTGCCAATAGTCCGGACGACGCAGATCGTGCTCGTATTTTGGCTGTTTCGGCGAGCGAGTCGGGCCACTGGCTGCATGCCCTCCCGTCGCGGAACATAGGCACAGTTCTGGATCCAAGCTGCCTGAGAATATCCGTATGCCTCAGACTTGGAGCCAGAATTTGTGTCGCTCATACGTGTAACTGTGGGAGGGCCGTGGACCAGCTGGGTAGACATGGTCTTTCTTGTCATAGAAGCGCCGGCCGCCTGTACCGCCATGGCACTTTAAATGATTTGATCCGTCGTTCGCTTGCCACCGCCTCCGTACCAGCAATTCTAGAACCTGTTGGTTTGGCGCGTGACGATGGCAAGCGTCCAGATGGGGCTACATTGGTGCCTTGGAAACTAGGCAGAGCCCTGGTGTGGGATGTAACTTGCGTTGACACCTTCGCCCAGTCCCACATCCAGGGCACCCGTTCACAGGCCGGCGCTGCTGCCGACCAGGCCCAAGTGAACAAGCGCCGCAAATACTCATCCTTGTTACAGGATTACGATTTTGCGGCGCTTGCTGTGGAAACCTTGGGTCCCTGGTCGTCAGATATGTGTATATTTTTCAAGGCGTTGTCTTCGCGGCTGGTCCAAGCAACTGGTGACCCCAGAGCTGGCGCTTACCTCTCGCAACGAATTTCCATTGCGATTCAGAGAGGTAATGCTGCCAGCGTAATGGGGTCCATGCCGCAGTCTGACCTCCTAGAGGCGGTGTTCTTTTTATAACTTCTTTTTTTTTTGCTTTCATTTTTAGTTATAGCCAATTTAGTTTTTTTTTATTTATGTTTAAGTTAGCTTTAATTATGTATTTATAAATAAGACATATTATATTTTGTTTTTATACATACTTATTATTATTATATGACAAGTATTGCTATTTGAAAAAAAAAAAAAAAAAGATTTTGCTTCCCTATATATCATGGCATAAATGGATAATTACATTGCTACATACCCCTTAAGTAATTTCTGGTACTGGCATTCACTGAATACCACTTTCCTTGTTTATTTGTTGATGATTCTATTAATAAATAATGGTTATGGTTAATTTTCCAATTGGAAATAGTAATGTATGTCTAAGTGATACTTGTCACTTTATAATTACGGTTTTTACAGAAAATTACGTGTAATGTTACTCAAAATCATTAAAGTTAACAAAATATAATTAAATTAAGAATTAACTACAAAACCCCATCAACGTAATTACTACTCCTAAGTATTAAGTCTTTCTTAATCGTCTCAAACACCTAATTCTGCCACCAATTGAAAATATTGCCGGATTCTAAAAGATTACGAATATTAGGATAAATAGTTATTCACACCGACCGACTCTAAATTATTTTTTTACTGAAATACTAATTTTAAACCTTACTTCACATTTTAGGACATAATTAACGCTGAAACGATTTCTGTGTTTACATTTCATAACTAAAAACTTACGTCAAATTCATATACATGTATTTAGTCTTTGTCTGTACAGCTTTCAAGCTCTTTTCTCTAGCCCCAATGGGTTGATTTTCATTAAGTACATCTGTGTTTCTAAGTAACTATACAACTCTACCTATTTGCTTACTTACCTATTTCAATTCGTAGCTACCGCTTAACTTTTACCCACCCCTACAAGTAAAATCAAATATCCGTAAGAGATAAAGTGGAAGCGATCAAATGAAACGGCAGTCAGAATAAATAGTGAATAGGTATCGGAGGCAGGCGTCTAAGAAGGTATCAATTTTTGACGAAAGTCACGTGTCGACAGCAGGATATGGGATCGGCGGGCCGACGCGAGCGGGAGCGTCGCGGAGAAATAAGAAAACTGCACGATACCATCTTGACGTGAAAGAAATGCGGTTTCAATGCTCGTAGTTCTGACAACTGAATCACTTGATATGTTGTTCAAATGCTATATTATATTTTGGAGATGCTTTTCACAGGTTAAGAAATAACTGTGCAGCGTGTTAGTATATATTTTAATTACACATCATTTTTCATTGCAGAAACCTTTATAGGTAGAAACAATTTTCCCCACAGGCTTGGTAATAATAATAATAATAAATCAGTCAATATACGTCCCACTGCTGGGCACAGGCCTCCTCTCACGGATGAGAGGGGACAGGCAGTAGTCCCCATGCTGGCCCAGTGCGGTTGGTAATAAAGATTGCAAAAAATAAATAATGTAAATATGACTTTGGAGCAGTCATATGTATTCTCATAATTAGCCGTAAAAAGAAGTTAAATTATCAGGACCCTTTCGCAGTTAAAATATACGCTTGTACCAATGAGACTCATGGTCTACGTAAAAGAAAGTTTAATTTATGTATGTAGAATAGAATAGAATAGAATAGCCATTTATTGATTATATAACATTATTACATAAAAAAATAGTTTTTGACAGAGTTTTATAATATGTTAAAACTTAAATAATTGCATTTTACACTTATGTTTATTTTATTTTAATTAACTACAAATGGCCTCTCCTTCGGTCAATAGGGAGGGATGGTAATAAGATGTGCCACCCCAAACTTAACCTGCCTAATAAGTAAACCCAATATTTATAAAGAGTTTTAAATAATGTTGTAATCTGAATTAAAAAAAGTGAAAAAAAAATATTATACATGGTGACTATATAAAAATTAATGAAATTAAGTAAAAACTTGTTACTCCTTAGTTATCTGAAATAAAGGAATAATAATAATAAATAAATATATTCTCCTAGCAGGGCTGGTAACCCATGGAGTCTTATTACCATCCCTTCCCTCCCCTCCCTCCATATATGTATGTACAGAGATATAATTAATGCTCGTCAACATTAAATACCATTAATGTAATCTTTCTTGAAATTATAGAACTAAATTCATAGAATCAGAACTCAAGAATAATTCGAAAAGGTAATCTGTTATTCTATTCAGGCTCGTTGACGAATATCAGGTCTTTGAACAGTAATTGTAAACGAACGTAATTTTCCTTAAACTCGTTCCTCGGCCTGGTGATACATTAGCCTATGCGCATGGTAAATTGTCACAAAGCACCGGGAGTATCGCCGTGCTGCAACCGTTTATGCACAACGTTTTATCACCTTGTCGCATAAGTTCCGCAGCTCGCATTATATCACTCGGGAATTTCCAACATATCCCGAAAATGTGTCGAAAATGCTTTTAGTGCTATAAAATTGAGTGCCAGCTGAATTGAGATGTAAAGACGCGCGTGTCCCGGAATGATCTCGCATGTGAGAAATTTTATTACTCGATCTAACAGCCAGGAACAAATTGCCGGCTAACAGATTTTCTGGCTTTGTTTTCGTAAAGGACTCCTACAATACGAAGCAGCCTGTTATTAAATTTTGCTCCAACGTGATTTCTTTTATTGCAAAAGAAATATTACTTTTACCCTCTAGTGAATTTGGGTCAAATGAACGGTTTCTATTTGTGCATTTAGTGAGTCAGTCATGGGGGGGCACGGGGGGGGGGGGGGGGGGGGACGTGACACAGAGGTTGATTGATTAATGTTCATACGTCTACATTACTACGGATGGAGGCCGCACACGGGCGATCTTTTTGGAATGACATATTGATTGGTTGTTTATTGGATTATTATTAATTATTATGCTTCATATTTATGGGTAATATTAAGTTATTATTTTTATAAAGAAAACTCTCATAGTACAGGTTAGATATTATGAATATACCTACCAGAGGGCCGACTCAAATAGCTTGCCTTAATGTTTTGAATGAATGTTTGAAAAATGTCGGTCGACTGTGTTTCATTTTGTTTTAGAAATATGGAAGGCCAAGCTAAAACAACCAATAAACCAGAAAAGAAACCGAAAATTCCAATAAACCTGTTTACAACGTCCCGTCAACGTCGTCAACGTCGTCGTATATCGCCCTGATCAATAAAATATAAATTGTGGTAAACAATATTTAAAACTGACAGTAAATGACTAATTTTAAAGTAATTCCAAAAATAATGCAGTCTAAAACATATTTATTCAATAAAAACAAAATACAGATCATACTCAGAATTTGCACTGAAATTAAAGTAAACCTAAACAAGGACAGAAGGCCATCGCATCACTCGGTGCGAAGGTGCACATTACACTGGGTGCGAAGGTGCACATTACACTGGCCCCTTTGCCACGCAGACTTAACGAAAGCGGGTGTCAAATGCAGTCAATTGTTGATACCTACTGGTGGTTTTAGCTCGGGCTAATAATTAGGTTTACATCAAGGATTATGGACTTCGGCAGAAGTAAAATACGTAGTAACGTTTCAATAATAGATAATATCGTATATTAAATGTTTTATATGAGCACTAGGAAGCCATAACGTCTGGCACCTGGCACATAATAAACAGCTCTGAAGAAGACAACAACCTAGGTTAAGTTTAAGTTTGAATAGAACTAAGGTTAGATACCTCAATGTATTGGATTAATGTTTGCATTACAAATTCAATAATTCAACATTACAAACTGTCATTAACTTGAAAGCTCCTTATTTGAAACTGTCGACAGTCTTACTTTGAAAATGATGTTCTTGGATGAAATACTAGCCATTGTTACTTATAATTATATACTATAAAATAATACTTATAAAATTATAGAATACCCAAAAGCAAACAACGTATGAGTTCTAAGCCGTAGCAATAGCGTAGCACTTTCACGACAACAGACGGAAGTTCGTAGCACTTCGTAGCACTCTGTCTAGGGCCAACTCGGAATGTGGTTTACACGCTTTTAGCACTTGCGAAACTGAGATGTAGGGCGTTAGCCAATGAGCTATTTTAATGGCTGTGCTACATTTCACATCATACGGCATGCTAAGTAGGTAGTATGTAGTAGTATTTTTACTCGTACAAATTGTAATTGGCTCGGAGGTCTCGCTTACAGACTGAAGAGTCAGTCTATCTACGTTCAATTCCAGCCATCGCCATGGAGTTTTTGTAAGATATTTTTGAAATTGTGATATGGGACTATGGGATGCAAACTACCTTTTTAGATTTAACTTAGTATTAATTTAATTTAATTTATGTTTATTATCATCTTGTATGTACTTATAAAATAAGATAAATGATATTCTTTGGGACATATCGGGTACTAAGCATATTTGCTAAATTTGACAAAAGTTAGAACTAAGTTATCCTGCCTACGTCGGCGAGACAGATTCACTGATTGAGAATTCTTGAACCTGAACAAGGGCTCAGCTGATGTATCATCTCAAGTGTGACATTAACATGTTTAATTTTGATGAAAACATAATAATACTACCCCAACAACAATTTCACAGTTACGATTTTTATCTACTGAGAAATACATTATTATTAAATGATAAAAATAAATGTTTAATTTTTGTCTTATATGACTAAAAAGATGCAATATATCTAAAACAGACACAAACAACATACTTACCATTTTGGCTTACCGAGATATTGAGATCTGTGAAAAATTCGAAATAAAACGTGCATGCAAATTTGATTTCAGTTTAATTTTGCTATTAAGTGATCGCATTCGAATGCACCTCAAAATTATACTAACAAGGTTTGGTTACCTTTTATGCTTTTAGGAAAAAGTTAGGTAGTGTACGATATCTCATGATTTTTATAAAATATAGTTATCTAATTAATATTGATATTATTATCTGAATAATATTTAGTATAATTATATAAAAATATTAATATTTGATATTTAATATTATTATCCGATAAAATAATAAAAACAACGGGTTATCGAGTTATGTCCAGGTTTTCCTAATTTGATTGGTCTATAGGGTGACACTTTGAATATAGCACATGTATATACCAATATTTAGAAGACATAATCAAAACCAATGGGTTCTACTATATTTTATTTGGGACCCTGGGATCGGTGAGCCTTCCAAACGGCCACAGGCATTTACAAAAAAACGCGCACAAGTAGGGAGTGATATATAAGTAGAATTGTATGTTTAAAACAACCTGGTCGACATTTTGGTATTCCAATAAACCTGTTTACAACGTAGAAAACAGCCAAACGACGTACAACTAATGTTCATGTCCTAATAGCTATTAACTGCTTAAATTATTAACAAGACAGCCTTAAGCAAGCTCGCTAATTTTAAGTGAGTATCCCTCTTTATTTAATTACACACGAGACAGACAAGTTGAAATGAGTAACGGCCTACCGGGAGAACGTTCTCGGTTCATTTATTATGCGGTGTCATTAACTCGGCCGCGCCGAGGCGGACAGGGAAAAAGCCGAGACACTAATCGGAAAATTAATATAAGTAGCTACAGTTGGTACTTAGTAAGTGAAAATGTTACCAAATAAAATACATGATGTAATCAGCATCTGTTTACGCTAATATTAAAAGTGATAAAGCGATATGAATAAATTTGAGTTAAGGCGAGGTGCGAAATTAGTATAAACACGGGCGGTGTATTATTCACCACACCGCGCGAATCAGAGTTTTAACGTAGTCCCGTTTACCTGTCGACGACAATTGTAACGCAGTCTGCGTTTTCGCGAGCTTTATGGGTTTAATAGAATATTTGTCAAATAAATTGGACTCCATGGTACCGTCACAGAATATAGAATAGTAATTACGTACAGCAATTCGATGTTTAACAGCTAGATAACTGAAATTATGGCATTCCGCTGCCCCGCGTTTGGTGCATAGCACGTGCTCATTTGTTCCTAGCGAGATCAAGTGTATCGACGACTCGGGGGTGTGCGAGAGCCGAGTTTAGCCGAAGCGGCATGAGGAACAGGCCTGATGGTACTGAGTAAAGCGACACTCTTCGTTTAGTCACATCAGTGCAACATACGAATAATTCATTCATTCAGTCAGTCAATTCAACTAACAGAATGTGACATTGTCCCTTTCACATCCTCAGTTTCATGGAATGTACCAATTTGACCAAATGTGGTGCCTATTCGATAAACATGCTTATAATTAAATAAATTTTCCTATTTTATTGTAACAAGGACCAAAATTTGTTACATTAAAAACGCCAGGGGAATGAGATGAATAATCCAATTCTCAAGAAAGACCCCTTTACACTTTCAATTACGTCCGTCAGATTCATAATAGATCTATCAATTCAATTTGAGTACAAATTTCTCTCAAACAGGTCAATTGAAGTATGTGGGTATAGTCAACATCAAAATTAGATGACCATTTAAGTACCTTCCCAATTGTCGCAGTATTGTTACGTTCAGTGTGACAAAGTACTATAATGATAATCCATATTTGCTGTTGACTGTACTAAGTATGAAAGTTTTAATACGTAAATATTGTATTTTTTTATAATTTGAGTGAATTTGGGTATAGTTTGGACTTTAATCAACCTAAGGATTTTTTCCTATATTAAAAAATATACAGTGTACCAAAAATGGGGTGTGGGCCGATCAAGGGCATAACAGGTATTGTTCTGATAAGAAAAAACTAAATATTTATTTTTTGACTCGTTTTTTTTTACATTTGTATGGAGCAGGTCGCTCCAGTCGGCCAACGCTCCATACATCATCATCCTCCTAGCGTTATTCCCGGTTCTGCCCTTAAAGGAGCTCGGGGTCCGCTTTGACACCTAATCCCAAGATTTGGCATAGGCACTAGTTTTACGAAAGCGACTGCCATCGGACCTTACAACCCAGAGGGAAAACTAGACCTTATTGGGATTAGACCGGTTTCCTCACGATGTTTTCCTTCACCGAGAAGCTAACGGTAAATATTCCGTACATAAGTTCCGAAAAACTCATTGGTACGAGCCGGGATTCGAACCCACGGCCACCGCTTGTCAGCCGCATGCCCCTAGGCTACCGTAGCTTACCAACCAACGCTCCATATAAATGTTTAAAAAAAAAACCGCCTAATTTTTTTTTTCTCTTACTTTTTTCTGCTTATTATCACTATTATCAGGCATACGGCCATGCTTGCCACCGCCGTAGTAAAAAAAGACCTTACGGTGACATTTACATATAACTAAAAGAAAACCGCTTAAATTTTCTCTAGTATTTAACAATGGGGTACACAACCGTCCATCCTACTAGGACCTCTATTGCGTGAGTGAGCCGCAAAGCCGCGCAACTCTACTAATACTGGCCCATTACGGACAGGTGCGAACGTCGTAACGCATATCGGCAACCCTTATTTTTCAAGAGTTTTTATGTTTACAGACCTGTTCTATACGAAAGCCTCAAAGAGTTCTTACTCTTAGTAAATTTGAAAATATGATACCTACAGTATTAGGAAATTAATATTACAGTTATAAGTTCTTGAAATAACAAGCCAATGATTTTCTACTTATACTAATCTTATGTAGAGGAAAAGTTTGTGATTTTGTGAGTTTGTATGCAGGGTCTAATCTCCGGAACTACTAATTTGTTTAAAAAGCGCCAATATGTAGAATTGACCTGCGTTTTTTTATAATACTCGCTAAACGCAGGGTGACGCGCAAACGCACGTGGGGAGCTATACTATATTATACATTAAACTATCTACTAATTGTAATACGTAACGCAACCCTTTTTTTGTAAGATAAACCAATACACACATACATACTTGCCCAAATTAAGTAGGTTTGTGTACGTTTAAATAGGTAGAGGTTAGAGGTTTTAAAAATATATATAAGCTCCAACGCTTTGTGGTACTTGCTTACAACAGGCAACCCGATGTTCAGAAAACGATCAAGTACAACGACAATTGAAGGGTTATATAGTTACATAAACAGGTCGTGGAATTATCAATTTAAGATAGGTACTTTTAAAACACCCTCGCCGATAAGTGTATTCATAACGTGCATAAAACCGAACTCTGGATTATTCGTGTTAGTTCCTTAGGAAGCAACTACTGCGAATAAATCATCTTCGCAATTCATAGGATTATTCGCAATTGTTTCTTTAAAGTTAGTGTCAAAAGGTACTACTGCGAATAATCCATCACTTTGACCAAATGTAAATGAATGCAATATCAAAACTCTATAATCTTACAATCTTTTCTTATATATCGGTGAACGTCCACCTTAATGCCTAATGATATCTATTGTTCACCACTGTTGTTATGAATTAAGATTGAAGGGGCCAAGTATTGGGCCCGTACAGTTGAGTGCCAACGCATGTCGTTTACTTTAATTACACCAAACTCACTTTTGGTTTAAAGTTATTTGTTATGGATTTTCCATGGTCGATACAATAATAAACATGACAGAGTAATTGTTAGACGTTTCGATATAATAAATATAAAGAATTGAGGTTCCTCACTCAACAACTAGCTACTGAGGATATAGTACCGCCTACTTAGTTATTCAAGTTATTATTGACCTACCCATTCGTATGCAGTAAAGTAGGTACAAGACAGCCAGCATCTATGCACTCGAGGTCATTGACGTGTAGTTATTGAGCATTCGAGCATTGAGAGCTCGACATGTTTATTAAATAACTAAGTTATAAAATAAATTTTGTATTAAGCAGTAACGCTGCTAACGAAATTATAAATTCTTATTCCTATTATTAGTATTTTTCCTTGAACTAAGTTATAATTTATAAAGCAGTAACAAAATTAAGCGAAACTTTCACGAATATGGGAAAATGTATTGGTTTCAGTAATTCTCGATAAAAAGGACTATTTACATTTCTTCAGACTAACTGGTTTGGTTGAAAATTAGGGATGAGGTGAAGAATGAATGAAGAGAAAGAGATAATTTGGACCTATAATCTACAGGTTTATTCAAACTACTAAGTGGGTATATTTACAGGACGATCGGGTCATGCCAAATCACAAAGAAACATTTTATAGTTAGTGAGTGACATGGATGCGTACACTAAAAACAAGACAGCGTGGAGGGTCCCTATCGGACCGGGGCAGGTGGCATGCGGGCGGGGTGACATCGAGCATCGAGCACACACGTACGTGGGCGTGCGGCGAGGTAATCGCGCGGCATAGACAGGCGTGCGCCGCCGGCGCCACCTGGTAGTCCATGTAGTTTCCGTAGCCCATGTGGTCGCAGGTGCACGAGCAGTTCTCGATGTGGTGCCGCAGCTCGAGCTCCACCTCCCAGGGAGGCTCCATGAGCGCGGCTCGGCCTCCGCGCGCCGCGAATGCGGACCCGGGCCGGGCGCGGGCCGCACCTGCGCGCCGGCACCGGCACCTGCCCTCCCGCCCGCCGCCCGGCGCCACACACCATACAACCCGACCACTAGCGGAGGTCTTCGCGGGCCAAGGAGCGCCGGGCCCAGCTCGCGGCTGATGAGCGCGGAGGCGCGGCGCGCGCGGCGCGTCGGGGGGCGGCGCGCATAGCGGAGCGGCCGGCTGTCGGCAGGGGAATGCCGCGAGCCCGGCCGAGCGGGTCCGCGCGCCCGGGCGGCCCGGCCGCGCCGGCGCGCCTAGCTCCACGTGACAGCCCCGCGCCGCGGCCCCGGGCCCTCCGCAATACCTCGGCCTGCGACCTGCGGCTGCGGCCAACACACCGCTGTCGCACTCGATGTTGTCGCCCACACAAACACCGCACCTTCACTTCACCAACACATCATTCAAGACATTCAAACGGGTTATAAACTATAGCGAGCGGAAATAATTGATTGATTCCTGAATGGAATCTTAATAATGTTTCGTCAACATGATCGTGAAACATACTTATGAAACTTTCTTCTGTAAACAAGTGAAATAAATTAAATACACTAGCCGTCTCTTGACGCAACAAACTGAATAAGTAGATGTTGCTTGTAAGGTCGTAAATTTCCATTTCTCTTATGAAAATACACCGATTGATATCTCTCGAGTATTAAACTTCCGGGTTGGTAAGATATCATTCATTTATCCTTTCGGAGATTTATGTGAATGGGTTTGTAATACCATAACGACATTATTTCCCAGTTTATGTTAGATGTTGAGAATCCGCATCGGGAGTTTTCCAGAGTTTATAGTTCATATCCTGGATTAAAATATAAGATAGTTCTTATCCCGGGTCCACGCAGTCGAAGTCGCGGGCGGAAGCTAGTTATGAAATATTTAGGGATATTTTAGGTATGTAATCATTCCAGCTAAAACACCTGCTGCTAAAGTTATTTCTTCTGTTAGGTATCAGTTTATAAATAAATGTGAAATTATACAAAATGTTCCAAAAGCAGTTCTGAACAGCACTTTTGACGTATTGAAATTTCAGTGAACCGCCTTCATGCACTCTCTCTTGCTTTAGCGAATGCCCAAGTGTGATTTCGCGCAACGAATTGAAAACCATTTCATTTTTTGTAGGTATTTTATTTTAATCACGTTTAATTTTAATGGTTAAACTGAGGCCAAGATTTTTTGCCATAATAAATAATAATAATAAATCAGCCTATATACGTCCCACTGCTGGGCACAGGCCTCTTCTCACGGATGAGAGGGAACGGGCAGTATATTATATTTTTTGCCATGCTTAGTAAAAATTTAGCGCTTCAACCACGCTATAGAAAAATATGATCCTCCCATCATCGGGTAAGAAACAGCTCCAACATAAATGAACCCTCAATTTTGAAAAAATATTGTGAATATATTTTCACGTCGTACCTACTATCTCACCCTTCGAGTTCACATGATTCACGTGCGCCTACAAGCGAACTGGGTGAGCCAGCGTGGGTCCTGGCACTGACACTTGTTAACCAAAACCGATGACTACATAAAGATTATGCCTTCCGAAATTTCCTAAATGGACGCTGGTACTCACGAATTATTATATCACACTAAAACGTTTTTTTTTAAAGTGAAAACTTCTTTAGCGGCGCTGAGCACTTGTTGGGGTGAGGAAAAATTGTTAAACACGCGACAGATTTTTGTGATGTGAAGGAGGACACAAACTTTTATATTTTTCTGCTAGCCGATTCGACTTCATTCAAAACTGAACGCTAGTCGTAAGAGTATAAAGCCGTTAAATACTTTTTGCAATAGCATATTCTGCAAATGAATTTGTAATTTTGTCCACGCGTCCTTCACCGTTTTGCTATTGAGAAAATTCGAATAGTTCGAATTTGGACGTTATTCCTAAGAACATAAAGCTTTGAAAAATATTTGGCAATGGCAAAAACAAATTGGTTGGCGAGCTGCGACGCGTCCCACTACCAGATCAAACCACACACAGCAATGACGCGTCCGTGATTTTTATATTATTAACATTTTTGAAGTAAAAAAAAAAAAAGAAGAGAGAGGATGGTCGCCCTGCCGTCGGCGAGCGGTGCGATGATAGAATGTGGCCGTGGGGATCATGTCAAACGGTTTTTCGAAGCACAGAGCGTTATACAGGCGGTAGAGCACCCATATGGAGGTAAGGTCACGATTCGCACAGCAATTTTGCATTACGTTCATTATTACCGCAGCTATATATAATAGGTAGTATTCCAAATTGGGTGTCTATCATTTCATCGAAATTTTTTACGGCAGCTGTTTATCCCTATAACTTTGGTACATACCAAAAGTCGATGTAACCACAGTCCAAAGTTAAATGTAAATGCCGTGTTGCGGTTTAGTTGGCAAGCCGTGGCGATTTACGGCAGCTTAACCAGCCCGGAGACCTGACGCAAGTTTCGGATACCTAGCAACTTGGCTCGAGTACCCCGGTATTACGTTGGTAATAACGCATGGCAAACATTGAGCTGAGCTTCACGTAACAGAGCCAACGTATACATACACACAGATATACTTAAAACAAAATGAGGGATATGTAACAGAAAATTGGAAAAACACTTAATTAAAACAAAGTTTTGACTGTTATCGTATCTTATAATTACTTACAATACACGTTACTTATAATTATTCTGCTGTACCTGCGACTTGGTTTGCATGGGAATGTGGTGGGAATAAACGTATTTTTTGTAGAACTTTTAGTACGGCATATGTCCTCTTACGCCCAAGGGCATAGGAGGACACATGCAGTTCCTATTTAAACTATGAAGTCCTAGTTAAATGTTTCTGGCAATCAATCAAATAGGCAAGATGTTTCAAATAGGCAATCTCTTCTCTACATAGAATAAATGTGAAATTCGTTGAGGTTGTCAGTGAGACATAATAAGTAGAGCTTGAAGGAAATTGTATTTATACAACATACATTAAAAACTTCAATAGCGCGATGCAGAACTTCACAATTTCCACGCATTTAGAAGGTCATTCTCCAGATTTTTGTCGGCGACTGAACTCCAACAAACCATATTAAACGTATAAAAAAGTTTGATTGAGTTACGGTGACCCACAGGCCAAATTTGAGAATATTTGGATAAAGTCGTCTTTACTTTACGCAACAGCGGCGCCATCTATCTGTTTATTAATACGACAGCCCAACGAAAAGGATATTTGTCTGGGTATCATGGGAAAACTATCGAATGGATTAATATGCAACTTTCACTTAAACGTTCGATGGATCTTCGGCCACGCAATAAGCTGTAAAAATTATAAAGATAAGGGTGCAAAAGGGTTAAAAAATGGGGTTGAAGTTTGTATGGGAACCGCTTGAATCTATGAGTTAAAGACTTGAAAATTGGCAAGCTCTTTTACGTGATACAAAATAGCAAAATGTAAATCTATCCATGATTCTGAGCAACTTTTATTATGGGACCAACTTTGTGTTATGCCAAAAAAAACACACCTGTTCATACATTCTGGTCAGTCTAAAATGAGCAGAGTTAATGAAATAGTTGGATTTTTTTGGCATAACACAAAGTTGGTCCCATAATAAAAGTTGCTCAGAATCATGGATAGATTCACATTTTGCTATTTTGTATCACGTAAAAGATTGCACCCTGTATATTGATAAGCATTGACTAGAAATTAAAAAGAACCCTATTCAAACTTTCAGCAAAATATAGATAAAACGTGAAAAAACACGGGATGTAAAATTGTTTATATATATTTGTAATCATGTTCTGATAAAATTAGCGATTTTTGAGATAATTAGTTTTTTCCGTATTTTCTCGAAAAAGGCAGGCTTACTCTTCAATAACGACCAATGGTTACCCAATGGTTGGTTTGTGAGTTGGAACCCCAGCGATGAGGTTTTTTTGTTTTCTTTCTATCAGTTTATTTCGTTTTTTTTTTGGTAAACGATCAGTTTTGGTTTTTTTATTTAATTTTGAATAGAAATCAATTTTTCGTAGTATTACAGCCGAGAAAAACTCAGTCCCCGGAAAAAACAAAGCTTTATTAATAACAATATCGACGGTTGTGGATTTGAATGCATTCATGCAGTCTTAGCGTTTTAAATTTATGCCGAGTTTCTCCAACATGGCCCCAACATTGGCCAAACTTAATTAAAATATGAACTGATGACATGATCTGTTTGCGAAGTTACGGAAATATTGTATGGCATTATACTTAGAAACATTTACAGTTTTACATTAGTTTTCCTTTCATAATTTTAGAATCAAATAAAACTCATTTAATACGGTTTGGTATGTTATTTTTATTAGTTCAAATAAAATCAAAAACATAATATAAGCGGCATCTATCGAGCTGAAATTGGACTAAACTTAAGCTCGGTAGATGGCGCCAATCGACAACTAACATCAACGACCTCTATCAAAGTGAAATTGTATCAAAATCATGCTCGCTAGATGGTGCTATCATTATATACATCAAGCATTAATAATATTTATTTTTCATTGAATTTGCGACTCATAATCATGAATATATTATTGTTAATATCCGTTGTAACAAAGATCTGAAATTACGTTAGTTTTAAGACTTTTAACACGTTCAACGGCACCCAGCGCGTTTTACCGCTGCGAAAGTCCGACTCCATCTCGGCCCGTTTTATCCCTTATTTAATAATAGCTTCCGCCCGCGACTTCGTTTGCGTGAACACGGGATAAAGCTATCTTATATTTTAATCCAGGCTATACACTATCTTCGTGTAAAATTTCATCTAAATCGGTTGAGCCGTTTAAGCGTCATTGAGTAACAAACATCCAAATATCTAAACATCTAAACATCCAACCATCCAAACTTTCGCATTTATAATATTAGTAGGATTATCCTTGACTTTATACTTATTTTATCAATTAAATTTTTACTTTGTTCGTAAATTTCAGCACAATTCTAACACCGTAGCGAAAATCGTGACTAAACCTAATTCATAAACTATTTAATCGTATGACATACATTATTTTTGGCCTTTAAAGTTTATCACTCTTTAATACCACCCAGGGGACACGTGCAGGGTTGTGGTAGGTAGCTCCTCCGGACGCGAGCAACAGTTGTCACCCCTTTGTCAAGTGAGTGGGCAACTCGACTGTTAGGAGCTCTTAAGCCGCCCGAAGGCCTCTAACTCGGCTTAACGACTACTGTCATAGACAGCAGCCGGGATCAACTGCTTAGCGTGCCTTCCAAAGCACGGAAGCGCTCATTTATATTAAATATTAACCACCCACTCAAACATCAGGCGGTCACCCATCCAAAGACTGACCGCTGCCATCTTTGCTTAACCTGCGTTATCGTTTCCGACTCGCAGCCGCCGCTAGCCTATGATGCTAAAGTTTGGACCTCAATCACGCAAAAATGGATTAAAATTAATTTTGGTATACATAATAGTGTTTATTCCGAGAATCATCGTCTAAGGGGGCGAAATAGAGATATATAAAAGAGTTCCACGCGGACGTAGTCTGCAGCATTGCCGCAGTCCTTCTTATCTATACATTTTTAACACAGTTTGATATTAAATTAATACAACACATGATGATTACAATAGTGAAAATGGATAACGGAGTTTTAAGACAAGGTATGGTAATAATAATACCACGGCCGAGCGAGAGGGCAGTATACAAATCTCAATAAGTGTGAAAGGAAGGGATATATCATTCGTTGTCCTTGTCATAATGTAGGTCAAATATTAACCCATTCAGCACTAATACCACACATCGTCAGAGCGCTAAAGGCGCTTTTCGCTACATACATAGTGTACCAAAAATGGGGTGTGAACCGATCAAGGGTAAAACAGGTATCGTGTTCTGATAAAAAAAAACTAAAATATTTTTTTTTGACGCGATTGTTTTTTACATTTGTACGTTGTACGGAGCAGGTCGCCCCAGTCGGCCAACGCTCCATACAAAAAAAATCGCGTATTTTTTTTCTCTTAGTTTTTTTTTATCAGAACACGATAGGTACCTGTTTTGCTCTTGATCGGTTCACACCCAATTGTTGGTACAGTCTGTACTGTACATTGTGGAGTTTAAATCATTCAAAGCACATATGAGTCATGATTTTATGAACGATTTCCACTTCCGAGCGGAAAAATGCTGCAACGCGCTACGGCGTAGCACAAGTTGCGTTGCTTGGCCCGAAAGGCCGTTTTTTTTGACGGAGTGGAAATGCACTAACGCATCCCCCAGCCAGGGGAAGCTATAATGGGGGGTATGTGGGACTCTCACCCTCCAGTCAACTGTATTTAAACAGAAGGGAGTGGGAGTCTAATACCCACTAAAACAACTCCTACCGGCGTTTCCGTCCCTGCCGTTAATGGGGGCGCAGTTGGATCGCGAGCATTCCACCACGACACCCCCCGGCGGCTCCGCAAATTGAAATGCGGGCACCCTCGCCAAAGGAGAGGAGGGTTTGAAACGCATGTCACCCTCCTCTCAGACATGTGAGGCCGTGGAAAGTGGGTCCCCAACCCACTAAGACCCTACTGGGGGGTGGAAGGTCACCGCTTACGGCTGCGAACTGCGAGGGTCCATGTAAGGTTACCATGGAACCTCTCCAGCGGCCCGAAAGGCCTAACATAATCACCTGTACATTTAACTTCAAAGCCAATGATTCACCTACGAGCCATGCTTCTACGGCGTAGCATACGTAGCGATTCGTAGCCTCGAATGGGTTGCCAAGAATCGCTATGCGCTACACTCGTAGCCGATCCCTTGGTTTTCCCGATGATGTCAATAGTGGACTTATTAATCATATACAATTTCAGTTATATAGCTCTTATAGTTGGAATTTTATTGATATCTAAAAAACGCCGATTTCATCACTGACTCACTCACGTTGATCATCAAAACCTTTAGCGATCTGGGGCGCTACTAAGAAGTTCGAAACTCGAAACTCGAAAGTACGTCCTTCGTTTTGGCCGTTTCTTACCACCAACAATTTCGAATTTCGTTTGCGGATCAATTTTCGTGACGAACGAATGATCTTTCGAAAATGCCTAAGTACTCTGAAATCCGAAATTCGTCGTCAAATATGACAAGACGAAGCTAGTGATGAAATGTCAAAATCTCACGACAGCTAAACGGACGTGGCGAAACTATAAGGGTTCCTTGTCGACTACGGAACTCTAAAAAAAGACTTTCCGAGCTAGTGAGGTGAAATAGTTATTTATGCTAAGTGTGGAAAGTAGGTGATTTCCGACGAGTGAAAGATATGCGTTCAGCCAAACACATTAAGTGAATATTTAAAAATAATTAATTGATTGACCAAATTCAAAATTCAATAATATTAATAAATCATTTTGTACATTTATTAGTATTTATGGGTCAAAATCAGAGAGGTGAGCATTATGCTTCTGTTCTGACAAAGTTTTTCTGAATAAAATAACATGATATTACTAAAATATTTATTTTAAAATAAAGGTTCTGTGCATAATTACACGGCACTTAGCTTATTTATCTTTCTATACTAATGATTTATTTGATTTTCAAAATAAAAAAGGTCTAAATAGTCATTCCGGGAATGCGTCCTTATGCCATGTTTCATAGTTCAAACAAGTCAAAAATGTTTATAATTAAGACTTAAAATTGTCATATTTTAATATTAGCTTTGAAAATCATCAAATTAAGAATATACGTATAAAATACATTAATAGCAGGTTAATTTCTTCATATTTTGACTATTCAAATGCTGTCTGACGTTTATTAAATCATTCCGTGAACGCGGTGGATATCGATTGATGGAAATAAAAGAACACACGCTAGGTGGCGTTAGCAAGCAACAGCGTGAAGTTCACTAGTCAAAGCAAAAGGCGTGTTTATTGTTTACGGAAAAAAAAAATGATTTAGTTGGTAAGTACCTTTTAAATTCATATGTGTGAAGCGTACTTTAATTCCCTGTCACTACGGGAACGCAGTTTGATGGATAGTTTTTCGAAAATTTGCATATATTTTGCAAAAATCTTATAAATATTAGAGCTCACTTGTTCATAACCCCTAAAACCAATATCTTACATGGCGGCGTCAAGCGCGACATGAAAATATTTATCAAATAGTCATTTCGGGAACGGTAATTTCGGGAACGTTCTCGTATATGACGGACGTTCCCGAAATGATGCGGGCGTTCCCGAGATGACAATAAAGTGAACAAAAATAAATGTTTTCAATATAACAAATATACAAAATAACAACATTATCCGATTTAGGGACAGGTTAA
The DNA here is from genome assembly GCA_947578815.1 of Epinotia ramella. Classification (NCBI taxonomy): domain Eukaryota; kingdom Metazoa; phylum Arthropoda; class Insecta; order Lepidoptera; family Tortricidae; genus Epinotia; species Epinotia ramella. Next base: position 12,754,534 of record OX388210.1, read on the forward strand.
TTACAATTTCTTGAAGGTGATTCTTAAATGCGTTAGTTATATAATTATTAAAAAATCTTTAAAAGTGTTCCCGAAATGACTTGTGCCTGGCATTATTCTTATTAACTGGTAGAATTTCTAAAATATATTTTTGTGCGTGCCTCTTCACAGGAACGGTTCATGACAAATGACACAACATACTCCACTTGTTGGTTTTCTTAAAAAAAAAACTTTATATCTCAGATATTTGAAAACCTAAAATGCTCATCTCTTTGATTTTGACCCTTATATACTTTTTATATGAAAGAAAAAGTGTAATTGAAATATTTGTAAAACTTTTCTCAAGTTATAAAAACACTGCGTCGGGCTGACGACGGACATAAAAATTAAAAAAAAAAAAAAAAAAAGTAAAAAGCACTAGTGCGCACAAGTGCACTTTCCGCACAATTAGGGTGCTTGGAAAACGCTCTTTTCGAGCACATGCATTGTAATAGTTATTTACGATACAAGTGCCGAAAATAGGAAATTCGCAACGAGTGGTGATAAATTAAAACACGACCGAAGGGAGTGTTTTAAATCGACACGAGTTGCGAATTACCTATTCGCACGTGAATCGTTCAACGTTTTACTGTACATATGGCTCTTTAAAGTTTCGACATATGCACAGAAAGTGCTCTTTCCGCACTAGTGCGGGAAAGTAGCACCATATGTACTGTAAAGTACTTTTTCTCAAAAATAGTACGAAATGTTCTCATAACTTCTGTGCAGATAGTATCCGAAAGTGATTCATCCTGAACAATTTTTAGAAGTGTCCAGTAAGTAAGTATGAAATCCCATTACATATCATAATATTGAAATAGTATAGAACAAGAGTGTCCAGTAAGTATGTATGAAATCCCATTAAATATTATCATAATATTTAAATATAGAACATTTATGAAGTGAATTATTTTTGAGAAAAGCACTATACACGCTTCGACCATAAGTGCCATCCTGGCCTCGTATTATAGCCGGACCTCGCCTTCGGCTCGGCCGGCTAAATCATACTCATCCAGGATGGCTTACTTACTGGTCTCTGCATTAATGTACTATTACATACACTTTCTGCACACTTTTTAGAACAACAACGACCCACTTTCAGAGCATGAGATATGAAATAGTTATTTACGATACAATTGCCGAAAATAGGTAATTCGCAACTCGTGTCGATTTAAAACACTCCCTACGGTCGTGTTTTAATTTATCACCACTCGTTGCGAATTTCCTATTTTCGGCACTTGCATCGTAAATAACTATTTTCCCGAGTACGGCAGAACCGAAAGGAAGGGATATGATTTTAGCAGTCTATGTTTGTATTTACGTGTGTTTCACCGATTTTGATGAATGAGGCATCAATCGATTCTAATTTATGCTCCAGGTGACATAGCCTACCATTTGCGTACCTTTTGTATGTAAATATAACAGTTTTTTTGTCAGTTAGTCCCTACTCAAGTCGGGATAAAAACAAATTACATTTGATGCTTGTTTACGTACTTTAATGTCAGTTTAAATATCACTATGTTACCGAGATACAGTGCCAAAGCTTTGCATTTACATTAAACTGGTGCAAGTGATTGAATCAGGCGTTGCTTTGCGGAGGTCCAGGATAAGTTACGCGAGGTTTGTCATTAAGTATTGGTGGTGGTTTTCTGTAATTATTTGCATGTTTGCACGTGTGGTGGGCGCATTAACCACATGCAAAAATACGCAAATGGGTGTATCTCATCATCGCTAATAGACGTTCACGTTTTTTTAGCGGAATAGTAAAATAAGTATATTGTTCTCGTAATTACATTCGTGTTCAATATTATTTTGTGTGAAGAAGAGAGGAGAAGAAAACCTAGAAAGCCTACGTCACGTGTAGAATACCGGCCCAATTTGTACAAAACTGGACTTCGTAATTCACCCATTGTAGCTGTTGGTAGGGCGCTTTTCACGTGTGTTAACAATAGTGAATAGATTGCAGAGCATCCCGGGAGGTACAAACAATCATAGTGATGCATGTGTGTGTGACAGAGAGAGGGAGAAAGGGACCCACATGTGAAGTAAAGTCACACGGTATACATAATTAAATTACATAGCGACGTGATAGTGTGAATGCTTACTGCAGCAAAGTATTTGAAAAAAAAACGGTCAGAATGCATTGAATAGTAGTTAGATACATTGTGATACAAGTGAGCTATATTAATCATTACACTCGAGGCGGAATTATTCTGATGAGCGGGATGAGCCGCAGGCGAACCTTATAGGAGACCGAGAATGTAATTAACAAAGCTCACGCTTTCATACGACGTTTTTCAACACATTAATAGAAATAGAAAAAAATATTATATAAAACCGTGTAGGTACAAAGGTATACAGATGCATGTTATGGGTTCCAACAGTTTTTGCCCTTTTTGGGCATACAATTTTATAAATCTTAACCTAGGCACAATTTATAAAAATGACTACATTATTAATAACTAATTTAGCTAAATATGCTATAACTATTAAAGCTGTGGGCCTATAGTTACCCGTGATGTTAGTTTTTTGTCCCTTTTTGAATAATGTTGTCAACACATTCTTAGATTACTTGTATAGGAATATTATCGTACCCTGATTTTTTTTTACTCTTTAGAGAAGTCACAATCTTTTTAGGGTTCCGGAGCCAAAACGGCGAAAAATACAAAAAACAATAAAACCCTTATAGTTTCGCCAAGTCCCTCTGTCCGTCTGTCCGCCTTCGGCTTAGCTCATTGACTACTTAGAAAGCTGTAATTCGTGGAACTCGTTTATATCGTAGCTCTATATAAATTTTTGCCCCCGATTTTGCCCCCTTAGACAATGATTCCCGGGATAAAAACTATTATATCTGTTAATCTAGGCTATACAACATATTATGAATTTAATATATAGACATTACTACTTAGTTACCGAATAATAGTCGACCAATTTAAAATGTACTTGAATTTGTGCAACTGACGCAACCGCACCATTTACTTAGCGCGAGTCGATGTAACAAATACAGACAGGCAACTACGGAACCCTATACTGCGCGTGGCCCAACACGCACTTGGCCGGTATTTTTTTTATTTCGTGGCTATCTACGGGAGCTAGAAAAATACTGTATGGAGTACCTACTTTGTGTCTCCATTTTATATTCTTTCTGATTAAAAGAAGGTATTAATAATGGGATACGTAAAATTTATTAAGTATTTCGGCTATGACATATTATGGATTTATCATATGATAAATCTGAGCGCCATGAGCGGAAACTTCAATGTTCACGACTCGAGTGTATCTTTGACATTAACAATTAATTATTGTAACAATGCTAGAAACAACATTATAACCTCAGTAAATGCTGCTGAGCATCCTCGGTACAATGCCTCGAGGGCCTTTTTTAGATTTAACTTAGTTTAAATTTAATTTAATTTAGTTAATATTAGTTATCATCTTGTACAGTCAGCGTCATATAGTTAGTAGCAGCCAAGGTAGCCAAATATTTCGGTACACGTCTTTAATACTGTAAGAATAAGGGTGTGTTACGAAATATTTGGCTACCTTGGCTGCTACTAACTATATGACGCTGACTGTATCTACTCTCAGTATAATTTTAAAAATATATTGCATTACCTACATTAAATTGTCAATAGGGCCTCTACGTGTTGACTCAGTTGGTACTTTGTAGTTTTGTAGGTATGTACCTGGCTGCACGCACATCTCCCAAGACTCCGGGACACCATTGTCTCGTGAGCGGGAAAGACAATACTATAAATATTTAATATACACGGTGGAATTTAATCGGTGAACAGGAACCCATTTTTCTAATTCAGTAATCGATGGCGGTCACGTTTATGTAGTACTTAAGTGGAACCAAGTTTTTTTTTATCATAACTAATTTTTAAGTTGAAATTAAATTTTAATTAAAATTTATTGTCACCCGACTAATGGTTTAGTCTGAAAAGTTTAATACCTCTTTTCAAACTATCAGCCATAGAAACTTAAAACATAAATGAGCAATAAGCTGTCAATTTGTCATTGTCAAATTCATAACAAATGACGGCAATCATTTATTGACGTCTGATCTGTCTAGTTTCCCGCCAAAGCCAGCAAGCACTTGACGTATGTACACTTACGAGTAATTTCCCTTCAATAAAAGTAGGGTGTCCATTTATTCAGTCAGTGTACATTTTACCGATGTTAATTAAGTGTGGTTAGTTAGATTGTGAGCTATATTGCACGAGATCTCACGTATTGGTTTCTGTGTAGATTGATAATTAAGATTTTTGGATTCCTGATCACCGGTTAAATTCCACCGTGTAATTTTAAAATAAAACCTTTCGTGTAAGAACTGATAAAATAAGCCGTTAATAAAATAGATATACCTACTTATAATTTAACATTGCAATTTTTGTATATGTGAACATTTAAACCAGTTATAAACAAATTAAGAAAATAAGGAATTTGTTTAACTTAATGTATTCTTAGTTCATTACGTCCCCTGCAGTTACTGTTCGCTAACTGTCGCCAACTTAAAGCTTCGGTTAGATCAGAGGTCACCAATCCGCCTAATAACAAAGGCATGCCAAACAAATACGAGATCGATAGCTATATAATTGCCAAATATATATCAAGTTTGAGTGGCCGACCTACTCTCGACGACGCAACGGTCGTGAGCCATGTTCGATGTACATTGCGCGGCGACGCGCACTCTCCCCCATGATCTTCGAGGCCGCCTGAAACGTATGCGAAATTCCAAAATAAGCGATGTAGAACGCTGGCTGTGATATTTTAATAAAAACGTGCAGAGTAGGTCTAAGAGGAGGGCTGGAGCAATGAGGCTGGATGCGTGCGCATGCAGAGACGCGGAGCGCGCGGCAGTCGACATGCGTCGAGCGCGGAGCGTGACGGGGCCCTTGCGGAGGGCCCACCCTGCCTCCGGGGCCACCTGGAACGTCCAGGTACATAAACACCGTTTCATGCCCTAACTATCTGTCAAAACCACACTGAAAACCCAAAATCCCAACTAAACAAACCCACAGTTGCCTAATGCCGCGAATGCAAACCTAGCTTCCTTTGTTGTCAATTTAATTTTCGTAAGTGAAATAGGTAAGTACCTACATTTTAAAAACAATGTTTAGCTTTTGTATAGGTAAATAGTTTAGGAGTGGATTATTTATATGTATCATTCGAAACATGATAAACTATTGATCAAATAAAAGCCCTCTGCCTGTCCTGCCTGTTAAATTGATATATTTAACCTAGGTACTTAGGTCTGAGTTTTGTCATTTAAGTAGGTAACCGTAAATATATTTTTATTAGTTAGGGAAGTAATCCTTATTTAAAATTGTAATGCAATAATACCTAAAGCGATATAACAAATGACATGCAACACACAATTCTAAAGGGTAGTTCAGTGAATCCTTTGATACGGAAACCCTTACGAACTTTATAGCTCATTAAGTTATTTGAGTGGCTTATTATGAAACCCAGACCGACTCAACAGTTGTCCTAAACTTGTTGCGCACGCAGTTCTTGAATACGTTAAGATATTATCATCGACTGTAAGGATGAATAGAAATGCTGACAATGGTCTACGTTATCGAAATATTTGCACCTTTGAACAGTAAAAGCATTAACTATTCTCGGTACGAGTACGTTCGTATCCAAGATTAAATTGTTAAGTAAACTACAGGTTAAGGAATTTAACTATTCATTTTGATTAAAACAATAATTCTCATATTTATAAGTATTATGTTGACCAATAGTCTAACAAATTACCATAAGTTATCATTCTCTTCAATTCAGTTCTCCGCCAAGTCACATGAACATTTCCACATTTCCTTTCCACTTTACCACCAGAACTCTGTTGCTGTAGGTAAGTATTGGGCCGATTATAATTGAGGAGTTCCGTCGATTCATCAACAAAGGTGATTCTGAGCCCTTTGGCACTTCATTAGTTGCTATTTCAACGGAATCATATTAGAATATGTGACGTACTTTCATAGCTTTAAATACATCATTGGGGAGGTGCAGGACTTGCAGGAGGCATCTGTGGTCTTCATTATCAGTTCCACTTCACCACATTTGTGATTTCCGGGTGTAACTACACGAGTTATAATAGAAAATACCTAAATTAATACTACATGCGTGCCTAATATATTTGAGGAGTTCCTTCAATTCCTCATGGATCCCATTATCCAAATGGATTTTTGAAAAGAATGGGTCCAATCTGGAATCATATGTATACTTACAAAAAAATAAAATTGTACGAATCGGTTCATTTATTCGGTGACGGAGTTCTTAGGTAACAAATATAAAAAATGATAAAAATAAAAAAATACCGAATTGGGAACCTCCTCCTTTTTTGAAGTTGGTTAAAAAGGGCTGAAATCTGTCTTTTTTATGTAATGTTATTATTATTGTTTTGTTACGTTTGAAAACGATTCGAATGTGATTTTCCCATCCCTATTATCGTTAACGTACTTCCATTCCATAGGTCACATACGGAATGCTTACAAACTCCAATTTCACACTGCCCCATATATGTACCTACTGATCATTTACTTTGATTTGCTCACTCTGTAATAACGGATCGATCACTAGTGGCATCCCCGTTTCATAACAGGACCCTCTTAGGCTCAGTAAAATTAACTATTTAGAAAGATGCATAATGATGGTAACTAGATGAACTAAGATTAATTATTTCATGATAAACTAAATATTTTTTTAAGGGTTTTCTTACAGTTTAAAGTATGGCGTATAACCCTGTTCTGAAGCAAATGACTAGTTTTTCCCGGCCAACGCCTATATACATTTTTTATTAACATCCAAAACGTTTTCATTCGAATTTACAATCAATTTTCAATAAGCGCCGGAAACTCGGTTATATTATTGCGAATGTTAGAACAATATTACACATTATAGTGCTCAGGCCGGGAAAATAGGGATTACTAGTAGATATATATACGAGGCTCTTCACCAAGAGTTATGTAGTGCTTTTGCCAAACATGCAATGAAATAAATTAAAAACTCCGAACATTTTTTTCTAAATGGTCCTAACGCCATGAGTGCATGACGTCTTGTCACAAATTGATCCATCAAATTTGTATGAATTTAATTAAATTTTGTATGAAAGTCCACTAAGGATATTTATTGCACAATACAAGAAATAACAAATTACCGATTAGGGTTACGAATTCCAATTTTTTATTATGTATTGATTTTTCAGGTGGTCCGCGGTAAAATGAGCTCGCAATGTCTCTGGCACGCGTGCCGCGCGCTGTCCGCGGGTCTGCTGCTGATGCTGCTAGGGGCTGCCATGGCCGTCATAGGTGAGATCAGATTGATAAGCAAAAAACTAGTCGTGTCTATAACAACATGGCAAAATTTTGTTTATCAATTGTGCAGGTCCTGGCATAAGCCAGGGACTCAAGGTTTAATTTCGCCTGGTCTGCTAGGCTAGTAAGATAAGTGGCGGCCCTGTCGCACGCACGGCACGCGCGAATGAGATAGACTATCCGCCCCTTTCTAGTTAGAACGCTTAGAAAGAGTCGGGTAGTCTATGTCGCCGCAACACACCGGGCCGCCCTGTGATAGCCGTGCTGTTCGAATTAGGAAGAGAAGACTTATTTTTTTCCCTCGACATATGTTCCATGGCTCTTATGTCGACGAAAAAAGGTTTCGATACATATTTTTACTTACATGTTTTTAGTTTCCGTACCAAAATTGGATCAACAGAACACATATTTTTACTTTTGACGCGTCGTGCATTTCACTTGAAGCACTGCCATGTTATTACTAATAAGAATCTTCATTCCACTTCGCACGTACATACTTAGGTTAGGTAGGGTGGTGGGCGGTTCACGCAGGGTTTGCAGTTCTCTAATCGGCGCGGCTCAGCCCTTGCTCAATTTTGCAACTAAAATGCAATTTAAATTTCATAGTAATTCATGTTCTCAAAACCGCGAAGGAGGCATGAATAAGACGATACACATACAATTGGAATTCGTCAAAAGAAAATTATTCTTGTAGAGTGATTGTTTTTAATTGCGAATGTTATGTTGTCTATGAAAATTGTGTGTGTTGAAACTGTTGAATAATCAAATATTTTACCTAAATCCTACCTACCTATTATCTTGGTGCGGGTAAGGCCGTTATTTCTTGTTCCTGATTAAGCAGCTTAAATCGTCTACATTTTAATCAATTCCAGTGTGTTACGAATATTAGTAATCCATTTATATGGCTAATTGGCGTAACACACTGGAAGTGATTAAAATGTAGACGATTTAAACTGCTTAATCAGGAACAAGAAATAACGGCCTCACCCGTATGGTTTACTTAAATAATGAACTACTTGCTAAATCAGCACCGGACCGACCCGTCCCGCATGAATCCCAGATCCACGGAAACATTGACAATAAATATATATAAAACAATAATATGTATAAAACCTCCTTACATTCTGGCCATTAACTGCGTCATATTCACAAATTAACCGGAATGGTAATGAACACGCCGTCCCTCGGGTGACGAGGCGGGACATCCTCCCGTGAGCGTCCGGCGCTGACACTTCCGGCTTGCAGCTTCCGGCCTGCATGATGGCGGCACACAGCTGCACGTGGGCGCAGCGTGTTAATTAGTAATGTGTCGTGGAACGAGGCCGATGTGGTATGTTCGCGAGTGCGAATGAAGGTTGTTTTACAGTTTTATAAATGAAGACTCGATTAGGTCAGTAAACGGACTGTTGTATACATTCATAAGAAGTTCACAGAGTGAAAACCAAATACAAAAACTCATCATGGATTGATTGTTGTCAAACATTTTTTCAACACACTCACATACTTGCTCGTAATGTGGCGGTTATCACGTTGCTATTAGACTCATAATCCAGGATATAAAACACGCGTGTTTTATAACATTACCGCGCACGTGTTGTATAATTTTTTATCCCGATTAAAATACGATGTTTATGTTTATACCCGGCAGCAAGATATAAGCTCAATAAAGATTGTGCTTAAATGGTGCTCGTGATTATCGATAATGACGATGGACATCATTACCTTTTCGATGCAAACTAAAATGTATACATTTACGTATCGTTTAAGTATTTATGAATGTACAAAATAAAGAACAGGCTAATCTTGTGCTTACCGATCGTGATATAGCATAAATGTTGACAACAACTTTCGTTTAGTGGTCCTTTCGTGTTTTGCGTATTATATTATTTAATACGAGGAGGTACAAGCCAATCTCAATCAAATCCAGGGCTTCAAATAACGCTAAAAAGTTGGTATCGTTACCACTGTGAGACAGATTTAACGTTAAGTTGTTTGCTAACGTTAAACCATGTACCGTTACCTATACTACTTTTTACCGTTAAAAAAAGGTAACGTTAAGTCAAAAGTATCGTTACATGTTTTTAACGTTCGTAGGTAACGTTAATAGCAGCTATAGCCTATAGCTCGCATCTCTCAACAGATCCTCGTGAAATTTTGTGAGCGAGTTCGATATTTAACTAAAGGGCAAAAATGCTCTCGTATGTCCGGCTGTCCGACTGTACCCTCTATAGGTCGGATCTCTAACTAACCTAACCTACCCTAACTCGCTCACAAAATTTCACGAGAATCTGTTGAGCGCATCTCTCAACAGATTCTCGTACCTACTGAAGAGACAGCCGGACAACCAGACATATGAAATCATTTGTGCCATATAGTTAAATATCGAACCCACTAACAAAATTTCACGTGAATCTGTTGAGAGATGCGACCAATAGAGGGGACAGCCGGACAGCCGGATATACGAAAGCGTTTTTGCCCTATAGTTAAATATCGAACCCACTAACAAAATTTCACGAGAATCTGTTGAAACTTGAGAGATGCGACCTATAGAGGGGACAGCCGGACAACCGGACATACGAAATCATTTTTGCCCCATAGTTAAACATCGAACTCGCTCACAAAATTTCACGAGAATCTGTTGAGAGATGTGACCTACAGAGGAGACAGCCGGACAACCTCTTTGGTCATTCTGCTTTTTGTTCCTAGTTGCGTGACACTGCTTACAACTATGAAACTCATCCTTTGGAAAGTCTTTTCTCTTCGCGAGGATATGAAAAAACGTGGAATCCAACTCGAGAGCTTTAATCATTAGACTCTCCGGTCTCTTATGATTATAAGTTGTGACGCTCGCCTTCGCCTCGCTCTTTCTCTCTGCTCCACTTCGGGTCATCAACAACATATCATACTTTAATCATTAGACTCTCCGGTCTCTTATGATTATAAGTTGTGACGCTCGCCTTCGCCTCGCTCTTTCTCTCTGCTCCACTTCGGGTCATCAACAACATATCATACTTTAATCATTAGACTCTCCGGTCTCTTATGATTATAAGTTGTGACGCTCGCCTTCGCCTCGCTCTTTCTCTCTGCTCCACTTCGGGTCATCAACAACATATCATACTTTAATCATTAGACTCTCCGGTCTCTTATGATTATAAGTTGTGACGCTCGCCTTCGCCTCGCTCTTTCTCTCTGCTCCACTTCGGGTCATCAACAACATATCATACTTTAATCATTAGACTCTCCGGTCTCTTATGATTATAAGTTGTGACGCCTTCGCCTCGCTCTTTCTCTCTGCTCCACTTCGGGTCATCAACAACATATCATACTTTAATCACATTTTACTATTTATGAATACAGTATAAACCCGTGTGGTGTCGGGTTAGAATAGCACCACCCCCTTTCTTCCTGTGGGTGTCGTAAGAGTCTACTAAGGGAACAGGGTTGAAGTGTGTTGTGGGCGATGGGCTAGCAACCTGTCACTGCGATATCACATGTTGTCGATCTTTTATACCCACATTTATGCTAAAAGTGCTACTGGAACACAAGTTTCATGTGCTCTGCCTACCCCTTTTAGGGATAAAGGCGTGAATGTATGTATGTATAAAATAATGTATTGCAGGGTACTACGCCGACACGTTGTCTGTAGACCAGGAGATACGCGGCAATGCCACCATCTCCGTGAAGGACGAGGCGCGCGGCTTCCACCTCAACAACCTCTCGTACGCCGGGCCCATCGTCATGGGCTTTGGAGGTCAGTATTAAGTTATATTCTGCATACCGTAAAACGGGGTGAGTAGGGACAAAACTGACATTCAAACCTCGATAACATTTTATTTTTACATATGCAAACTGAATGATGGTGTATATAATAAGTGTTCCGGACGTTTGTACTTTAGTTTTTTTTATGATTTTGGGTAGTTCCGTTTCATAACTTTAACGATAAACACGAAATCCCACCTCACACCGTAGTCTCTCGTAGTTGGGGTGAGATGGGTTTTCATACAAAGGTGATTTTGGAAGATTGTTGGATCGATTTTTTTTATTATGAATATTTCATATAAATTAGAATACATTATTTAGGTAGCAGTGGCCTTAAAATCCCATCTGACCCCCCTTTCATCCCTTCTCTCCCCATTCATAACCCAACGCTCCTCGCGATCCCCACTCACCCCATTTTACGGTGCATGTATTGTGTTTGCATAAACAGTTAAAAAAACAACGGAAAAATAAGAAATAGAAGCTCCCTCTATTAATGTGGTGGAATATTAGGAAGAAATGGCTTGTTTATCGTATGTAAATAGGCACACATTTTTATAAATGGCGATTGTATCACTAGGAGGAGGTTGGAGTCCGCCTCGGGCACTTTCTGCTACTTAGCTCTAAAACTAGGGGCTCAGCTACGAGCGTAGCGATTCTTGGCAGTGAATATGTTAATAAAAGTGTCAGTAAAAAAACCAGCATTGTCAAATTCTTGACCTGTAAATTAAAAGTCATGGTCATGATGGTGACATTGATTGCTGTCAAGCATTTTTAAAACCGTAGCCCGAAAGAGACGATGGTAAATTAAATTTTACTAAATTAAGTAGTATCAGAATACTAATAGATTCTTGACGTCTAATGTCATTTATAATTTAGCCGTTTTATATCGGTGACGCCAGTACAATATTTTAACAGGTGGTGAGGGTGACAAACAAAAAAAGCCTATACGCGCTTAGAGATAATAGGAGATTTGACATGGTAGGTATCTCGTTCCCGGTAACCTATCGATGTTTCGAAAATTAATTGTCCGATTTTCACTTGTCCGAAAACGGTTATCCGAATTTTTATAAGCCATATACTTTGTTTACCATACTTTTAAAATACCGCTGGTTTGTTTTGCCGCATTAAAGTTATCCCGAAACTCAATAAACAGAAGAACGATTACCAACTTTATCACTTGACAACCAATTTGTTAACCACCTTTTCATAATTCTGACGCTACGTTTAATCGAAATCTCATTATCCATAATATTGTTTCGGTGAAAAAAAAAACTTCTGCAAAAAAAACCTATCTACAAATATACCCAAGATAAAAGTGGAATCGCGGAAGGCTTTCCTTTGACAGAGTCCAGTTAGGTGCGACGACGAGCGAAGCGAGGAGGAGCGTGTTAGGTGAACTGCGACCAAACAGCGCGCGAAGCCGAGCGAGCGAAGCGAGCGTGCCGCGGTAATGGCCGGCGAGCGCCAGATCCGATTTATTTTATTGTAGTACTTCCTATTAAGCTACACAATAAAAATAGCAAATGCTTGCAATGATGATTTGCTTTTACATGTTACAATTTCGATCTATTGATATAGCGGGATAATAATATTTCGGACTTATTATTATTCGACCTCACAAATTAGTTGGCAAACGTAACTACGGAATTTTAACAAGTGTCGATTTGAACCATATGCGAAATAAAACTGCGACAAATTGAGAATCGGGCAAAAGATATTACGGGAAACGTAAATTCGGGCAAATAAAAATTCGGCCTAATAAAAAAAAACGAATCGTTTTCGGGATTTTAATATTCGGTATTACATTTTTCTAGGTTAAGATAGGTAACCCTCGTTCCCACTTGTGTTATTGTCTATGCATACACCCTTGCGACTCATGTGTGTATTATTCTGTATTCAACATACACACCTACACCGGCTAATGGTAAAACGGCAACCTATATGTATATCACATAGATTACTACGCGTAGCGATGGCGCTACTAGAATGTGGGCATTGGCATTGGATGTGTTAACAATGCTACAAGTCGTAGTCGTAGCCCTTAGCGCGTGCTACGCCATAACTTCGAAGTGGTTCCCTACCATAAGCTCGAAAATTGTAATTCCGAACATTAAAATCCCGAAAACGTTTCCCTTTTTAGGGTTCCGTAGCCAAATGGCAAAAAACGGAACCCTTATGGATTCGTCATGTCTGTCTGTCTGTCTGTCTGTTTGTCTGTCTGTCCGTCCGTATGTCACAGGCATTTTACTCGTAAACCATAAGGTGTATTTGAATACAATTTTGAGGATAGGTGATTTTGTTAGCCGCTACATAGTTTTGTAATTAAATTACTAAAAAAACATTTTTTTAGGGGTGCACTCCATACATAAAATTGAAAGCGCACATCAATCGATAGGCCTTTCAAAATAAATAAAAGGTTTCTCAGCATTTTTTTTTATTTAGTGAATAGTCGGAGATAATCGCCGCGAAAGTCACTAAAATTGGGTCCCCCCCCTCTAATTTATGAACCGTGTATTTTAAAAATATGAAAAAAATCATGAACATAGGGCTTATTAAATTCTTTCAGCGAAAATTTGTTTTAAACAAGATCAGTTCAAAGGTTTTCGAGTTATTTCTAAAAAACTACCTTCCTTAAAGAAAAGGACGTAAGTGCCATAAGATTTTAGTAACGATACGAACTTTTTAATAGGCACGGAACCCTTCGTTGTGCGTGGTCCGACACGCACTTGACCGCTTTTTTTTTAGTTGGACGAATTTTTGTTTGCCCGAAATTACATTTCCCATATTATTATTTTCCCAATTCTCAGTTCGTTGCAATTTTATTTCGCTTATGATTCGTATAGACACTTATTAAAATTCCGAAGGATCATTTGTCAACTAGTTTTTGGTGCCGAAAAGTATTCAGTCCGAAATATTATTATCCCGCTATATCAAAAGATCATGTAACCTAACCTAACCGCCAGCGTATCGACGTCACCCCGCTTCGCGGGGTGCCTATTTCCGCTCTAAGAGACACAAGCTAACCCTAACCTAACATACAAATAATACCATTGTTACGATCATTTGTTGTTTTTTTACTGCCCCCTTTTTAAGAACTGGTGCTTAAATGTTTTGACCTTAACTAAGCCTCTTTTCCATCAATAGTAAGCTTAAATCAATGTTGATTGAAGCGTAAACAGTAAGTTCACAGTTTTAAATCTAACCTAACCCACTTATAATTAGCAAAAGTTTATTTTCGCATCGCAATTTTAAAGTGCATTTCTGTTGGGTTTTTATCATATCTGAAAGTTTTCTTTATCGTGGCGGTAAAATGTAATATTCATTTAATATTCGGGAGAATGAGATTTAGATTTTACGTAGCAGCAGGAATTAACAAATCGGTTGCCAAATAATGAAGTTGGCAATCGTTCTTCTGGTTATTGAGTTTCGGGAAAACGATAATGTGGGAAAACAAACCAGCGACATTTCAAAAGTATGGTAAACAAAGTATATGGATTATAAGAATTCGGTTAGCCGTTTTCGGACAAGTGAAAATCGAGCAAGTGTTTTTCGAAACTTCGATAGGTTACCCTTCGAAGTTCATAGTGAACTGGACTGCAGAATTATTTGAATTAACATTGGCCGCTGGATTCATGGTAAATACATAATTAAATAAAATCAATGCGTTCAAATTCAGTGCCAAAAGTTTCGTAGTGCTACGCTCGTATCCGATAACGTGCGAAAAAACACTTGTAGAGGAAAGCGTTCTCCTGGCATTGAAAGTTAATGTTGGTGGCAGGTTTCATAGTAGTAGCAGCATGCGTGATGACCTTCGAAGCGCGCGACAGCGCAGCGAAAGTGACGCCAGCGCGACCGCAAGCGCTGCCACGGCCCGCGCCGCGCCGCGGACCGTGCGCGCCCGCGCGGCTCGACCAGCTCGGCGTGTACCGCTTGCCGCACGTGCTTCCGCTGCCACACTCGCTGCCACTCGCGCCGGTCTTCAGGCACCGCCCGCCGCATGTACCTAGGTACCGAGCGTTGAATAAAGCACGGTATGATTGAAATTATTTGCAAGCTTCATTTAGAACCTCTGAGCATAGAGGCTATCGATTTTTATCGGAGAAAGCGGGATAATGTTGTTTTATTGCAATATTATTTCCCACCAAATAATTTCTACTATACTACGTATTAAGTTTGTAGAACTTGAACCTTTTTCACTTTTTTTAATTATATTGGTAAGGATTACTCAGTTCTATGGAACAAGGTAAGGACCTCTCATATCAAAGTTTTCCGTTTAATTTCTAAATGGCTGTGGGGAAACTACGAAGAACATATTTGTATTGAATAAGACCTGATTCGTTAAAGAAACGTAGTTCAAAATTTCAAATAGTCAAATGCAATGTTCATATGAATTACTCATAAACGTGTACCTACGTAATTAACAAACAGCCCTGCCTACAAGTAAAATTGCTACAGAAATCATGAAGAAACCCAACTTTTTGTTACTCATCCTATTGATGCTGGCCAGTAATCATTCCCGTCCAATAACCTCAATGTATTCTTAATCAAACAATAAGTAACTAGTACTTGATGTGAGCAGAGAGATTTAAATGAGCCTGTGAACTAGTACACAGACATATAAGCTAGGGTCATATCGCCGGTTAGCGACCACCTAATTTCATGTGCCGGTTGGCGACCACTTAGCTGAGTTGGTGAACTGAAAGGATATTTTCTCGGTTTTTTAGTAGATGTCTATTCTAAAACACCAAAAAAAAAATGCATATACCTACAACTAATTGTCTCAATAGGGTCTGTAGAATTGATGTTATCTTCAATAGAAAAAACCTTCTCCTTCAGGTGGTCGCTAACCGAAGGTGGTCGCGTAACCAGCGTAATGACCCTATTTTAGTCTCGCTCAACCAAGCGTTTTTTCAACGTGAGCGTTAAACAGTGATAGAGGCGGAGCTGTCTCAATAATGAGCGATAGTTAACACGCATTAAAAAACATCTCACATCAGGGCTCAGTAAAGCTCTTGAAGATTTCCCGATGAGTATACATAGAGGTCGTAGTCCCTCTTTCGCCCGTACAGCGTAGAGCATTGTGACCCATCATAGTAGGGTAGAGTGTATGTGGCACAGAACCGCTGAGAAAAAAGGGCGGACCCGGTTTGGGTCGGCGCCGGACTTGCGTAGCGGCGGCGCGCGCGCCGTGCTCCCGGCGGCGCTGCGCCGGCCGCTGCGCCGCTACGCGCTGTCCGTCGACGAGCCCCCACACTCCGCTGTCAGGTACGTTTAGGCTACGTTCACACGGCGCAATTGTAGTGTCAACCAAATTTGTATGGCAACTTTGAAAATCGTTCACACGGCGTCTATGCGGACCTTGCATCCCTTTTAAACATCCCAAACGTTTCTTA
This sequence comes from Epinotia ramella, assembly GCA_947578815.1. Taxonomy (NCBI): domain Eukaryota; kingdom Metazoa; phylum Arthropoda; class Insecta; order Lepidoptera; family Tortricidae; genus Epinotia; species Epinotia ramella. The sequence continues at coordinate 12,771,026 of OX388210.1, forward strand.
AAGGCTGGAAGTACATTTTTATATTTTATTAAGTAATCTTTCTGTAACGTTTCAAGACTCTAGCTAAAAAACAAAGTTTCCCACAATCGAACTTTTCACCCCTTTTAACGCCCTAAAACGTCTAAAGTTCTTTTTTTGTATTCAAGTAAGTAATCTGTCTACAAAGTTTCAAGTTTTTAGCTCAAAAAATGTATCTCCCTCCATACAATCTTTGTACCCCTATTTAAACCCCTTAGGGGAGGAATTTTCCAAAACTCGTATTCGAGACATATTTTTTACCGTATACCGTAGGGTCTTGCCACCGGGATGCGAGAATCTCGAAACGATTTTATCGAATGCGATGCTCAGTGGCAGTTGTGTTTACGTTGTTTCGTTCACACGGACAAACTGGTTTCTCGTATATGAATTACCTATGCATTACGTTTTTTGTGTCAACCAGAGCATTTGAGCTCCTTCTAGGGGTGTTTGTATTGACGAGATAACGGTGCCTTTAAATTAATACAACTATACTGAAAGTATTCTTACCGTACTATCTATATACATAAATTCAGCTTGTTATATGTAACATACAATACGTAGGTAATACAGTGTAACTTTCATTAGTTCGATCCAGAAATATTATCTAGTCTGTTGCAATGCATGAACATATATTCTCCTATCCTATGCATACCTACATTTATACTTGAGCTTCATTCATTTTAATCTCATTGACCTATTTTTCATGTATGTATTCTGTTGCTATACTTATACCTACAGTTTTCATATTTTTAAGTAGGTAGCAACTTTTAAATGGACCCCATACAATAGAAGTAAGATGCAGGTATAGGTACTTATTTAAATAATGGTTTTAAAATCCTGGGATCGAACCTTGCAACAACCCTGAGGGAGTAGAATTATTTAAAAGCTAATGAAAGAATCTAAGTATAACGCAGCACACGTGTATTTATGTTCTTTCATATAGGCATTACTAAGCGACATATTGATATGTTCCTCAGTGCGAGTGCTGCCGAGTCAGAGTGCGGGTCGCAGTCGTCGCTGGCGTTGGACCTGCACGCGAGCGGCGCGTGCGCCGGCGTGACGCTGCGCGTGCGCGACAACACGCGCCGCCGCCCGCTCGCGCGCCAGCAGCGCCTGCGGGACGACTCCGCGCACAGTGAGTACACACAGGACCCTGCTCTCCAGTGATGTTACTTCGTTTTTAGGGTTCTGGACCAATAAGGTAAAAACGGAACCCTTATGGTGCGACTCTGTCCGTCTGTCTGTCTGTCACAAAGTTAAATATCTCAGGAATTACTAATGCTATCCATTTGAAATTTGGAATAATTAAAAAAAATGTTAATCCACGTGTATGGAACATGAAAAATTTTAATATACACGGTGGAATTTAATCGGTGAACAGGAACCCATTTTTCTTATTCAGTAATCGATGGCGGTCACGTTTATGTAGTACTTAACTGGAACCAAGTTTTTTTTTATCATAACTAATTTTTAAGTTAAAATTAAATTTTAATTAAAATTTATTGTCACCCTACTAATGGTTTAGTCTGAAAAGTTTAATACCTCTTTTCAAACTATCAGCCATAGAAACTTAACATAAATGAGCAATAAGCTGTCAATTTGTCATTGTCAAATTCATAACAAACGTCTGATCTGTCTACTTTCCCGCCAAAGCCAGCAAGCACTTGACGTATGTACACTTACGAGTAACTTCCCTTCAATAAAAGTAGGGTGTCCATTTATTCAGTCAGTGTACATTTTACCGATGTTAATTAAGTGTGATTAATTAGATTGTGAGCTATATTGCACGAGATCTCACGTATTGGTTTCTGTGTAGATTGATAATTAAGATTTTTGGATTCCTGATCACCGATTAAATTCCACCGTGTATATTTTTAATATCTATCTAAAATTACGGATAAGAGGGGGGGGGGATTTAAAGTTTAGCTGCTGGGTCAAGTGGGGTATCATATGAAAGGGCTTGAGTTGGACATTTTAAAACAATTTTTTTTTTCTACATTGGTAAAATTTCGATCTATGAAGGAAAATGTAAAAAAAATACCATTCCCCCCTTATCTCCGAAGTTATCCAAGCGAATTTGAAATAATTACTTGTGATTAAGATAAACATAAATATTACTGGAAAAGTATAACTTTTTCTGTATCTAGTGTATTTTGTTTTATTTTCAAAAATCATTTCCTAGTTAAATTTGCAATTTAATCAACTATGTAAGTATTTTTGTGTTTTGAAATTCCTATAAGACTATATTAGAAGTACCTACTCCCTTTCAAATAAAAAATAATAATCGAGATCGGTTCACGTGATAAACAATAATCGCTAAAACACCAACATACATACTAAGCTGATTGCCCTTGCACGTTAGTACCAAATGGGGCCGATAGATGGCGCTGACCCCATTCCTACATCGCGCTTTTAAGATTTTTATATTTCAGGGGGTATATTCAAAAAGAAAACAAAAAAAAGAAAAAAAAGAAGGAGAAAAAGGAAGGAAGGAAAGGAAGGGTCTAAAAAAAAGATAGCGATTCAATTGTCTTTGTCTTGGTAGTTTGATGGTCTTGGTGTAAAAGTTATTCGTTGTTTGAAATTGAATTCTGTTGTGTTGGGTTAAAATAAGTAATTTAATTTAACAAATGTATAATAGGTAAATATTGATTCAATTTATAGTTTGTACGGAACCCTCGGTGCGCGAGTCAGACTCGCACTTGACCGGTTTTTTTTGCTTGTTTGGCCTGCATGCAGCCAGTAACAAAAAAGTTGCGGGGCAACCTTCCATTTTCAACTCTTTAATTTTTTTCTTGTTACAGCTCCAGGGGAAAGCGCTCTAAACGTCAATGAGTTAGACGAACCAATAACAACGTAAGATATTTTTTATCTTCCGTTCAACAGATAAATGGTATAATTCCAATAAACGATTCATTTTTTACTTGCAATCCAAAATATTTCAGAACTAATGAGACGGAGGAAGCAATTAAAAACTCAGAAGACGTGCACCTATCGGTGGAAGGGGAGACTCGGGCTCGCAGCGCGCCGCTGCCGGCGCAGGAGCAACTATCGCCTCCGCCGTCGCCGCGGCTCGTGGTGACGCCGTGCCCGCTGTCGCCCGACGACACGCGCATCACCATCGAGCCCGATGCCGAGCCGTCGCCCGACCAATGGGACCGATCCCCGTCTCGGACCTCCGAGACATGCGCGACATCAGAAACCATCGCGCCCCACGACCCTTGTTGATATTTTTTTAAGAGTTAAGTATACAATTGATTTAAGCTTTATTGTAACTACTTACTTATTTACACGGTTTTCGATAAGCCCTCAAGATGTGAAGGCAGATTTTCTAATGTATAGATTCACTATTGTATAGTGAGGTGTGTTCGTGGTTTACGACTGTTGAATGTTGGTAGTAGTGGGAGGAGCGACTCTATAGCGCTTCGCCGCTGCATGTCGTAGTGTGTATTAGTAGACACCTACAATAGAAACTGTGGTAGAAACCCTTACTTTGGCTGTTTTATAACGTTAAGAGAACTTTATGATATTGAAAAAAACAAGACCTTGGGTAATTAACTTTACCTTTTATATATACTTAATATAATATAACTCATAAATCATGATTACTTCGAACGCTAATCGTCCTTCATTCCATTAATGTTTTACGTTAACTACTGACTTTGCCCAAACGCATCTGTTTTCCAAGCAAGTTTGTTTTCAAACCACATTCATTACGAGATTGTAAAATCAAATATGTAAGGCTCATTGCGACTATCTAATGAATGTATTTATTGATTTTAATTTCACTAAAATAAAATATTGTTAAATGTATATTGTAAAAGACTGATAAGCGAATTTCATAAATATCAAAGCGAATCATAATAATTAAAATGATAAACCGTATAAATTTATTCGTACTAAATAACTTAATAATATTATAATTTACTTTAAAAACAAAGTTTTAACCGACTTCAATTTAGTACTCTGCCAAGCCACGAACAAATTCCAATTTACCACATGAACTGATTTCCGAGAGCAAATGCGTTGATTATTAGAGAAAAAAACCGGCCAAGTGCGTGTCGGGCCACGCACAGTGTAGGGTTCCGTAGTTGCCTGTTTTAGTGACATCGACGTGCGGTGCGGTTGCGTCGGCCGAATATATACAATTGGCCTTTCCAAGTACACATTAAGTTCGTCGACTATTACTCGGTAACTACTTATGCCTTCTTGTCAGTGATAGTTTTCCTTTTAAATTCATTATATGTACTTCTACCACGATTTTTACATCCCCAGAAGTAGCCATTTAGCCGGCAGGGGGGGGGGACACATGACTCAAACAAAAATTAAGGCTTTAAAGCCCAATATCTCGCAAACGAATCACTGATTTGAAAAATGATTTCGGAAAACCCATAACAGTTTTGAACGAGCTATCCAACGATACCCGATGCCATGGGTTTAACGAGAAAAAAAAATACATTCCCGCTTTAGGTGTAGAGGACGTACCCCAATTTTTTTTTTTTTATCAAGATTTTATTGTGCTGTTTTATCGGCGTGATTGATTTATATACTCGTACCCATGCCGAATTACAGTTTTCTAGTAGTGATGGTTACTGAGCTAAGCTGAAGACGGACAGAAAGACAGACAGACAGACAGACGGACATGGCGAAACTATAAGGGTTCCTTGTTGTCTACGGAACCCTAAAAACGTAAAAAGTCCTCAAATAATCCTCAGCGAATCTCTGTATGTGGTCCGATAATATTTGAGGACTTCCGTCGATTCCACAGGGATCACCTTTGGCACTTCATTAGTTGCTATTTCAACGGAATCTTATCAGAATCTGTGACGTACTTTTGTAGTTTTAAGTACATAATTGAGGAATTCCATAAGTTATCAATTCCACTCCACCAAATTTATGATTTCCGGGTGTGAATACACGAGTTATAATAGAAAATACCAAAATCACTAGACGCGTGCCTTATATAAATGAGGAGTTCCCTCAATTCCTCATGGATCCCGTCATCCAACTGAATTTTTGAAAAAAATGGGACCCACCTGGAAGCATAACCTGGAAATATACGAATCGGCTCATCAATGACGGAGTTCCGAGGTAACAAACATTGAAAAATAAATGATGAAAATAAATATTTGCGCGTTGGGTGCGACGGGTCGGATCGCCCGCCGCCGGCGACGAACAAAATACCAATTTCTTTTTGCCATTGCCAAATATTTTTCAAAGCTTTATCTCTTTAGGAATAACGTCCAAATTCGAACTATTCGAATTTGCTCAATAGCAAAACGGTGAAGGACGCGTGAACAAAAAAAATTTTTTTTTGCTGAATACGCTATTGCAAAAAGTGTTTAACGGCTTTATACTCTTACGAATAGCGTTCAGTTTTGAATGAAGTCGAATCGGCTAGCAGCAAAATATAAAAGTTTGTGACCTCCTTCTTCACATCTGACGTCACAAAAATCTGTCGCGTATTTAACAATTTTTCCCCATCCCAAAAAGTGCTCAGCGCCGCTAAAGAAGTTTTCACTTAAAAAAAAAACAGCTGAATTGAGAACCTCTCTCCTCTTTTTTTTGAAGTCGGTTAAAAATAAACCATGTCACGATAAAATTACTAATAAATAATGATTCGCGCTATCATGTTAAAAACGTATATTTTTTTCTTATATTTAATGACCTAAATTTGGTCTACTGCTTTAATTTTTCTAAAAGCAACTTATTAAAATGTGATATAGATGGGTGTGGATAATGTAACTTGAATTGAGGTTTTTTTTATAAAATGTAGTGTAATATTTACACGTAGAAGTGGTCAATTGTCTTTCATGATGAGGTATACTGCGTATACCTATGTATTGGCTGGCAGCAGTAAACTAATGTTAGTGTAGTCTCACTATCGGTTAGTATCTTCCGTTTCGTTTGGTCTAATGTTCATTCGGCACGTCGTACCTATATTCATTTATTTTATTTTATTTATTTAAGGAGAAAACTTATTAAAACTAAACTTATTAATCACATGAATATTAATAAAAAAGCCGTTTAATTCTGCTCAATATAATATTTACTACTCAATGTAACCTATGTACGAGTATACTTTATTAGTAAAATTCTTGACGTTTATTTTCGTGACGATCAGTGAACGATACATTAAACGTCTTGCTTAATTCACATAAAAACAACGACAATTACAATATATTGATCTATTTTTGAAAAAATATAATATATATACTTATTCAAAATACGTACCTAATGACATCAGATTAACGTTTGGCTCAGATGCTTATATTTTTTTCTCTAATCGTGTACTTTACACGTTGGTGTAACAGATACATTTATCAGAGTCGTACTCAACTTTATACCTACTCGTACGAGTATGTCACTAGCTCTTTCACCCCCTTCAGTACACACAATTTACATAACATCCTAAGGCGAAGTGGCCGTAAATTTTGTGTAGCAAATTCTCGTAGATCCGAGTGCGCTGAAAGGGAAAACCAACTATTACCGATGTCCTTTTTAAAATCTGTCGTCCAGTATTTCTAAACTAGGCTAGATAAATGTATAATCCGTGTGGTAGTTATTAACAAAACAATATTTATTCAACTGAAAGTGGAATTGGACTCACGAGTTCGCATATGGCCTATGAAATTGATGTTAAGGGATTGATGTCTGGGGCGATGTTATTTTGTAAGCCAAGTACATAAAATAAGTAAATCCTTGATCTTCGGAGTTTTTACATAGTAAGGGATGATACCGGTTAGTAAGCTAGTAATTAAAGACGTAATTAGAGTAGTTAAATATTTCTATGTGTTAATTAAATGTTGTCTCCCCTAACGACGGAGTCGTTATATGACTGATCAGCCAATTCGTATATTGGTCACTTTTATACAACTTAGTATGTTTTGTATCGATGGCAATTGTACAAAATTCTTACGTATAGGAAAGTAAAATATGTAATCGATCCAAATGGTTGTTGTGATGTCTATTAAAATTGTTGATTATATAACCTGGTTTTTATAGTACTTAATTGAGAATTGTTTATAAAGCGCGGTTCCGTAGTCAACAAGGAACCCTTATTTTTGTCATGTCCGTCTGTCCGTCTGCGGCTAAGCTCAGTGACCCATACTACTAGAGAGCTGTAATTCGGCATGGGTATATAAAATCAATCACACCGACAAAATGGTAGTATGTAGGGATGTAACTTTTTCAACACTCCCGGTGTTGCAGATACACCACGTGACAGCTTTCAAACTGCAGAAATGTTAAACAATCAAATTCAATCGATACTTAATTTACTTTAAAAACAAAGTTTTAACCGACTTCAATTTAGTACCTACTCCGCCAACCCACGAGCACATTTCCTCATTTCTTTTCCAATTTACCACATGAACTGATTTCCGAGAGCAAACCATTATAGTTGCTATTTCAACGGAATCTTATCAGAATCTGTGACGTAGGTACTTTTAATTGTAATTTTAAGTACATAAGTAATTGAGGAATTCCATAAGTCATCTGTGGTCTTTATCATCAATTCCACGCCACCAAATTTATGATTTTCGGATGTTACGTGTTATATTGGAAAATACCAAATTCACTACACGCGTGCCTAATATAATTGAGGAGTCACCTCAATTACTCATGAATCCTATCATCCAACTGGATTTTTGAAAAAAATTGGATCAAACTGGAAGCATATACTTACAAAAAAAATATTGTACGAATCGGCTCATAAATGACGGAGTTTTTAAGTAACAAACATTGAAATAAAAACATAATAAAAAAAAAAACAAAAAAATACAACCGAATTGAGAACCTCCTCCTTTTTTTGAAGTCGGTTAAAAAAGGCCAGTATAAAGTGGCATAGCGGGCTCAAGGTCCTGACGAATCTGTCATCGGTCCATACTTGTGCATGATTCACATTTCTGGTTTTCACTATTATGGTTTCAGTTCACGGCAGCTCTAATCTTTGATTTCGTGCAAATCGCCGCCTATTCAGTACAAATCTGTGTCAGTGTCGAGTAAAACCTCAGTTAATCCTATCAAAGGCGTTTGCGTGGATAATCTGTGAATCCACGGCAATCCAGTTAGTTGTTGATATAAAGGTGTAATACGTGTTGGATCGGCAGCAGTCAGTCGGTGGGGAAACGCTCGAGGGCTGCTCGCAGTATGTATCCAACACAAGTCATGGATAATCAGACGGAGAGAAGTGACTATGGCGCGTACTTCGCGCCGCTCAGGTAAACGACATCAGCCAGGGGACCGATTTTTGACTTTGGGGCGCTCGACTTTTTCACTCGAAAACGGTCAAAAACGATACGAGTATATGAAATGCTATTTTTGAAATACGAGCGATAGAAAATTTAAAAACGAGTGGTGTTGACCACTATAGTATTCAATTCTATCGGTAGAACATTTTTACACTTAGTAATAGTAAAAAAAAAATACAACCGAATTGAGAAACTCCTCCTTTTTTTGAAGTCGGTTAAAAATTAATCAATTTACTATATTATAGATACACAATTTCCCAATAAAGTACTATTATCTATATTAGGCATGTTGAAAATTCAAATTTGAAAAACCGGTAATTTTCAACTTTTTGCATACAACGAAACGCAAAAGTATCGATAGCCAATCACTAGCTTTCGAGTGATGATTTCAAAAAGCTATTATTGCGTTCATGCGAAAATAATAGTGACAAATTTTCGTGTGCGAATATTTTCTACCGCTCGCTTTTGAATTCGAGCGCTCGAAAGTCAAAAATCGGTCCCGCTGCTCTTGATTTGATGGACTCAAACACTCCCGAGTCACATTTTTTATGGAAAATGCAGGGCAAAAAGGCTTACGTCTCACCTGATAGTAAGCGGACAAGGAAATTAATGGACGCTCTATAAAGAATGTGCCTGTTACCTATAGGTGTATAAGTAGGTATATTGAGAATTTGCCGTGATACATACCAATTATACAATTTATAACTACCTACTCACTTGTATTATATCTGACCATATTTGCCCGTTTTACATTTAAAAATCGGCCAAGTGCGTGTCGGGCAACGCGCAGAGTAGGGTTCCGTAGTTGCCTGTCTGTCTTAGTTACATCGACGTGCGGTGCGGTTGCGTCAGCCGAATTTGTACGAAAATTGGCCTTTCCAAGTACACATCAAGTTGGTAGACTATTACTCAGTAACTACTTATGCCTACTTGTCCGTGATAGTTTTCCTTTTAAATTAATTATATGTACTACTACCACGATTTTTTTCACATCCCGAGTAGTAGCCATTTAGCCGGCAGGGGTGGGGGGGGGGGCACAGGACTCGAACAAAAATTAGGGCTTTAAAGCCCAATATCTCGCAAACTGATCACTGATTTGAAAAATGGTTTTGGGGAAACCTATAATATTTTTGAACGAGCTATCCAACGATAACCCACACTATGGCCTTATCAAGAAAAAAAAATTACATACCCACATTTTTTTTCAAGATTTTATTGTACTGTTTTGTCGGCGTGATTGATTTATATACCCATGCCGAATTACAGTTTTCTAGTAGTAATGGTTACTGAGCTAAGCCGAGGACGGACAGACGGACATGGCGAAACTATAAGGGTTCCTTGTTGTCTACGGAACCCTAAAAACCGTATTGAGAGCGGCGCTTTTGAGCTTTGAAGGCGTATGTGTCAAAATAAGCTAAAACGCTTTAATTTGCTACCTTGGAAAATCGTATATAACCCACCCATAGTAACCCGCACACAACTTATTCCTTCATCTGACTCAGCTTTCCCACTTACCTCGTTCCACGCGAACATTGTAAGGCGTTTCTGTCGCTAAACCCTTTCTCAGCAGAAGATTACGACAGGACTATCCCAAATATCCCAATCTATTTTTTCCTCGCACTCCGCTCCGCTTCCTCGTGCAACTTTGGTGGATCCCTTAAGGCGGTGCATTGGAAATTATCGCGTGCTTTGAAACGCCCTTCTGACCAGATTAAAATACAATAAGGTCTGATTTTCAGATATATGATTCTTGACTATATGATTGTTTATCTGATTTGATCGATACATGATTGCTTAAAATTTTCTCGATAGGAAAAAATTCCAAAGTTGGGTCTGTATTTAAATTTTTTTACTCAAACGATACATTATTTTACGACACAATCAAGTTAATACTATAGTATTTTATCTCATCTAAAATCTCATTTAATGAAATTTAAATAAAACTTCACTAAGTTAGGTATTTATCGATATTTGTCCAAAAAAGCCATTCCCGAAGAGTGTCTCTTTTTCTCGTGCGCGGAAGGCATAAGCGTATCTCTGTGTAGGCGCCCCCTAGACAGAGATACGCTTATGCCGACTGCTATGTTCGACTCAAATCGAGGCATCAATCTTATCGCAAATTAGCTACTTTAGGACGAAGTAATTCAGCCACATGTTTGGCCAGGTCGAATGGCATCGACGGCGTTGAGATGCTGGGCGCGGGGCTGACGGGCGCCGACCTCGCCGCGGTGCCGGAGCACTGGCTGGCGTACCCCGCGCCGCCCGCCGCCGCGCACACCGCGCTCGCCCTCCTCTACGTCTTCTTCACGGCCGCGGCGCTCATCGGGAATGGACTCGTCGTCTTCATATTTTCCACGTTAGTATTCTTATTTGGGAAGGTCAGATGGCAGTCGCTTTCGCTAAGTCTTATGACCTAGCGCCCTAACGGGTTGTTATCACCGGTTGCCTTTAATCCCAGTTGCTGTCTATAGCGCTGTCCGAAAACCAAACGTCGGGTTCGATTCACAGTCTGTTCCGCTAGTTGTAATTGGGATCGAAAGCGACGAACAAAAATAGTACTAGGTGATGTGGTGTGTGAATAGAACCAGAAATAAAAAAAGTGTACTGTTAAATACTCTGTTTTGCGAGCTAAAACTAAAGGCCTAACTAATTAGTTCAGGTTAAGTGTCTAATTCTTGTTTACAGAACAAAAAGTCTTCGAACTCCGAGCAATCTCCTAATATTGCAACTGGCGATATTCGACTTTATCATGATGGCGAAAGCGCCGATTTTCATTTACAACAGCGCCATGAGAGGCTTCGCTGTCGGCGATATCGGGTGCCAGATATTTTCACTCATGGGTGCCTATAGTGGCATTGGGGCCTCCATGACCAACGCCTGCATCGCTTTCGACAGGTTAGCGAAACATTATATATATATATACTGCCGACCACTTTAGTCTAGTTGGTAGGGACCCTGTCTACGAAGCTGTGGAGGTCCTGGGTTCGAATCCCGGTAAGGGAATTATATGGTGTGATGAGCACGAATAAAAAAAAAGCGCTAGCGCTCGCTCCGAGACGGACGTGGACCCGGTTCTAGTAAAAATATTTATCATTACGTTAAATAAAGTGCACTCTATTTGGTAACTAAACTCACAGTAATAAGATTGAATTTTGCTTGTGACGGTGACACCACCTTACGCTTCCTCGACCCTGTGCGCGGTAAGCGATAACGATAACCACATCCAGTGCAGCCCGGCGTTTGGGGTTCCTCGCGATAGTCGCGATGCATTCAGTGTAGAGGTCTCCCGACAGCAAAAAGAAAAATTGTGGAGGGTCACATCCCGACCTATCTAAAGTAACCGACACACATATTACTTTTAGAAAGCGTAAAGAACGCTTTAATTTTTTTAGAGTTCCGTAGTGAAATTAATGCAAGCTATTACAGACATGAATAAAATTAGCAGCCAAACGCTGATTCAAATACGCGAAAGCGTGAATGAAATCGAATCGATTTAACTCAACTAAAAACTAATAATTCACTAACAAACGAAAAAAATACCACATTAGAAGCGAATGTTAGTGCGTTAAAAAATACGCCCTGCTCGCCTTCCACTGTTCATCAACCATCTTATGCCAGTCAAGAGCAATTCATCTCTGAATACAAAGAACGGCGCTTGCGAGAGAAAAATATTATTATAACGGGAATAGCTGAATCAGAGGTCAGTACCTATACCGAAAGACGGGCATATGACGAGGGTGAAGTCGATAAAATCTTAAAATCTATAGATCCTGAATGTCCAAGTCCCACCAATATAATATGCATTGGGAAGTACAATGCAGCCAGAATACGCCACGTCAAGGTATCATTTGAATCTTCTCTATCAGCGCTAACCAGTCTTCGCAAAAAACCGAAAAACACTGTAAACTACATCAAATTTTCGGCCAAGAACAAAAAATCAGACAATCGTAGACCTTTGACTATAGATGGACAGACAATACATGAATCTAAACAAGAAAAATACTTGGGACTAATACTTGACAGTAATTTAACTTGGCAACGAACGAGCTATCCAACAATACCCCAGACCATGGGTTTAACGAGAAAAAAAAATACACCCCTGCTTTAGGTGTAAAGGAGGTACCCTCAAAAAAAATTTTTTTCAAGATGTTACTGTACCGTTTTGTCGGCGTGATTGATTTATAATATTTATATACCCATGCTGAATTACAGTTTTCTAGTCGTAATGGTTACTGAGCTAAGCCGAAGACGGACAGACAGACAGACAGACAGACAGACAGACAGACAGACAGACGGACGGACGAACATGGCGAAACTATAAGGGTTCCTTGTTGATTACGGAACCCTAAGAATATACAGCGATACTAAAATAATGACAATAAAACAAAACTATAATTATAATACCTGTATATTAATTAATAAAATAAGAAGTAAACGCGTTGACTCTCATTATCGTTCGAAACAAATATTGAAAAGGGTCTACGGAACACCCATCGTGCAAGCGATCTATCTTTACCGAAGGTGCGCACCGTCAACCAGTTTGGAAAAAGAAATATTACTTACGAGGGAGTTTTTTACTTTTGCCTTTCTAAAGAAATTCGAAACGCGATGTCATTAAATGTATTTAAGAAAAACCGGCCAAGTGCGTGTCGACTGTCGGGCCACGCGCAGTGTAGGGTTCCGTAGTTGCTTGTCTTAGTTACATCGACGTGCGGTGCGGTTGCGTCGGCCGAATTTGTATAATTGGCCTTTCCAAGTACACATCAAGTTCGTCGACTATAACTCGGTAACTACTTATGCCTTCTTGTCCGTGATAGTTTTCCTTTTAAATTCATTATATGTACTACTACCACGATTTTTTTCACATCCCCAGTAGTAGTCATTTAGCCGGCAGGGGGGGGGGGGGGGGGAATTAGCCCAATATCTCGCAAACGAATCACTGATTTCAAAAATGGTTTTCCCATAATAGTTTTGAACGAGCTATCCAACATTCACAATTTTAGGTGTAGGGGAGATACCCTAAAAAAATGTTTTTTTCAAGATTTTATTGTACAGTTTTGTCGGCTTAATTGATTTATATACCCATGCCAAATTACAGTTTTCTAGTTGTAATGGTTACTGAGCTAAGCCGAAGACGGACAGACAGACAGACAGACCGACAGACGGACAGACATGGCGAAACTATAAGGGTTCCTTGTTGTCTACGGAACCCTACAATACTGAAATCTCACGTAATTAAATGATTAATGAATTATAGGCCGTTTGGCCCCAAAATCTCGTTTTAAACAATACTGGCTTTCGCCTGCGCCATCGTATGCGTGGACTGTATTTGAATATACTTATCAACTATCTTCGTAAAAAAAACATCCAATTTTTTTAATTATTAAGATTGATTGAGTAACAAACCTCTAAACATTTATTAAACTTTCACATTTATAATATTAGTAGGACTAGCGATCCGCCCTAACTTCGCACAGTTGACTAGAAATAAATAATATCCGTTACGAACAAAACAAATGGTAATCATTACATAAATTATTTGACTGTAGGTACAGTCGACTACAAAGAGATCTATACGGCCAATGTTACAAAAATATGTATACACGACCTTAATGTCAAGGCAATACAGTCGTGTATACATATTTTTGTACCTTTGGCCGTATCGATCTCTTTGTAGTCGACTGTACAGTCAAATTTGTTAGGAAAACAATATTTCAATAAGTACGTAAATTCTAGTATCATAATAAAAATAAAAAAAAGACCGGGTTGCACTCCGGGAGTGCCGGCAGAAGTAAAACTCAATAACATTGTAACAGTTTTTCGATCAGGTCACGTGACATCTTACGGTGTCACCCTAAAAATGAATTTGACGCAAATTTATAAACAATTATCAATTATTTAGGCGGACGGCCCGGGGGCGCGTTGGGTGCGACGGGCCCAACGCGCCGCCGCGGCGCAACGGTGCCGGGGTCCGGCGCGCCGACGGGCGGGCGGCGGCAAACACAATACCAATTTGTTTTTGCCATTGCCAAATATTTTTCTAAGCTTTATCTCTTTAGGAATAACGCCCAAATTCGAAGTATTCGAATTTTCTCAATAGCAAAACGGTGAAGGACGCGTTGGTATTATTACAAAATTATTTGCAGAATATGCTATTGCAAAAAGTGTTTAACGGCTTTATACTCTTACGAATAGCGTTCAGTTTTGAATAAAGTCGAATCGGCTAGCAGCAAAAAGTGACCTCCTTCACATCTGACGTCACAAAACTGTCGCGTATTTAACAATTTTTCCCCATCCCAAAAAGTGCTCAGCGCCGCTAAAGAAGTTTTCACTTCAAAAAAAAAAACCATGTTAGTGACAAACCTCTCTGTGCTCTTAAAAAACCATTAAAATCCGCTACGTCGTTATTTAGATTATTACAAACATACATACAGACAGACCTGCAGACGTGGCCGGATATTCGTTATATAATATCTACTTAGCGATAGTGCCAAGATAGTGATATAGTAGTACAACTTAAGACAACATTAGTTAAATAAATAAATAAAGTGAACAATCTTACACAAATCGACCTAGTCCCAAACTAAGCAAAGCTTGTACTATGGGTACTAGACGACGATAAACATACTTAAATAGATAAATAAATACTTAAATACATAGAAAACACCATGACTCAGGAACAATTATTCCTGCTCATCACACAAATAAAGCCCTTACCGGGATTCGAACCTCTTGCTTCGTAGGCAGGGTCACTACCAACTAGCCTAAAGCGGTCGTTCAAACCGAAACAGTAATTATTTAAATTCTGCCCACATTTACATGTTCGTCAACCTGTTTTATCTAATATGTTAAGTCTTTGCAATTTAAGTTATCATAATCTGCTGCTAATGCTCGCCGACGCGTCGCGACAAGGCGCGTAATCGAAATCTACCCTCCCGTGGGCGCACGCGATATTATGTAATAGTACATTACGTACCTAGGGCGGTGCATTCGTGAATGCCCCAAATCGCATATTTATGGCCCTCACCTTCGGTTCGGGCCACAAACACCTGCGGTCTGGGGCTTTACGAATTACCGCCCGTGTGCGTACACAATTTTACGTCTTCTCCTGGGTGTGAAGGGAGATTTGCCGCTGCGCCCGTGGGCGGTAAATCTCGCTTACCGCCCGGAATGACGTAAACATATTTTTATTCAATTTTTATGTTCCTACATATATACATTTTGCATATCTGCGATATTAGGTGTGCATTAGCAGCCTAGACTAAGTTAAATTAGTGACAGATAGTTATACTCGTGTAACCACAAATTTAATTCTCATATAAGTGAACATGTAAATAACTTCTTTTGAGAATAAAATGATCTTAAACCTGAATATTTGTTTCTGAGTCATGGATGTTGTATTTATTTATCTATATAAGTATATGGCTATGGCCACCAAAAATTGTACATTAGGAAAAAAGCTAATGTCCCTCTTACTTAAATAATTATAAAATATTAAATTAAAATTTAAATTACAAACAAATTTTTTTTTATTATTATTTGGGGACTATCTTACACAAATCGACCTAGTCCCCAAACTAAGCAAAGCTTGTACGATGGGTACTAGACGACGATATACATACGTATATACATAATTAAATTATAACTTTCATGTATTTCTGTTTTATAATAATTTGTAAAGACATCTGATCCGCAGAATGGTTTATACATATATAAATTTAATTTAAGTAAGTAAGTTAACGTTTGCTGTATTTTATTGTTTTTTTTTTGAAGAGGTTAATTTTTGCGTTCATACAAAAATGATGTGTCCCACAACGACATCTAGCAGATTGAAGTTAGATAAAATATAAAATTTGTTTCTTACCCTCTATGGGATCGGAATGGCTAAACGTTGTTCACTAAATTTGCTGCTTTTCTATTGATTTATTTTAATAAAATAACGCAATAAAGTTTATCAAAAGTAATTTCAAACATGTGTCTCACTTTTCGTTCTTGAATGATACTTCACGTATGTTATCATGTTACTATTAAACTAATAAGAATCCAGGGCTGCAAAAACCTTTATTGAGTCATGGCAACATCACACTACAGGTTGTCCTACCTACGGAATCACATCCGCCATTTAACATTTTGTTCACGACAGAATGTCAACAACACGTGGCCGGTGTGTTTGTCTCGTTAGTATTTTACGTTTTGTAAAGTGAATATCCCGGTAAAGAACACAAGTTTATGCATAATTATAAATTGTGGATGTAGGTAGACTATTCGTTTAACGAATAAATGTATAATTTTTAAGGTCATGCCTACAGCATTTTAAATTCACGAATGATACCGTGTGTTACTTACCTATATGTGTTACGTAACATTCGTGATATGTTGTTAAGCTGAGTGTGCACTAGTCTTAGTGTCTACGTAGGGATTCGCTACTAATTCGTATTTGTTAAATAATTTCGTATATTTCAAACTGTTTAGTTGATTATCAGTTTTTATTATTTACATTATTATAAGGTTTCCACGAGCTACAATTAGCGACATCTTGTGATTCTACGTGACACCGAAAAACATAACCCTCCTTTCCGCGGCAATCGGGTAAAATAGAAAAATCCCTCATGTAATCTAGGCTTTACATATTTCACGAGTGAAGTTACCGTGCGTTACCAGCTCACGACCGTTATTGTACCTACAATTGTTGGTGGCCATAGCCATATATGTCGTGGGCCGTGGCTTAGTTTGGGACTAGGTCGATTTGTGTAAGATTGTCCCCACATATTTATTTATTTTATTCTGTACGTTGCCGTTTGGAATCTCATAGTTTTTACCTACAAGGCTACAATATAAGGGTGACCGCGATATAAGAAAATTATGACAACCAGATAGACATTGCTGTTTGTTAGGTACGACTCCCTTTACATGGTGGATATACATTTCAAAAGTCTAAGTACTTTTAAGAAATCAGAACATCCCGCGAATATTGACACCATGACATAACCACGACAAGTTTGTCAAAAACTATTTTAGGTAGGTATTAAAATTATGATGTTTTTGGCAGACATTCTACCATCACTCGGCCGTTAGACGGCCGCCTGTCACGAGGGAAGGTGTTACTGCTGATGGCATTAGTCTGGGCGTACACCACGCCATGGGCCCTACTACCGCTGTTCAAAATTTGGGGTCGATACGTACCAGGTATCAATCAAATGTTAACTCCTACTAATTGTGCTATTTGTGGACAAAGATTTTTCGTCAAGGAACAGTAGCTGAATCTAGCTAGACATAAATATGAACAGGCACAGCGATACATTTCTACAACTTGTTTGCAGAGGGTTACCTAACATCGTGCACTTTCGACTACCTGACCAACACTTTTGACACAAAACTGTTCGTGGCGTGCATCTTCACGTGCAGCTACGTGTTCCCCATGTCCATGATCGTCTACTTCTACAGCGGCATCGTCAAGCAGGTGTTCGCACACGAGGCCGCTCTGAGGTAAATCTTCAACATCTCCAATATGTCTCGTTGATGGGCAAATAATAGAGTCGAAAGCAGGAAACTACGTGGTCAGTCATCAATGGACAGATACTATAAGATTCCTATTACAAAAAATAATAGTGAACGTCTAAAAAAGAGAGATGTGCATAGGCTTTTTTTCAGGGATGAGAAGGAGTGGGCGGTAGTCCACACGATAATCCAATGTGGGTGGGAACTTTACATAAGTGCACCTTTGAATTTCTTTAAAAATCACCATGTATTTTTTCGTATTGTGTGCCTTATTTGGTCTTTATTGAATAAATGATTTTTTTTATTAGTTCCTCTTCAAACCGAATATTTATTTGTCAGAGAACAAGCCAAGAAGATGAACGTAGAGTCCCTACGATCCAATCAGCAGGCTAACGCCCAGTCAGCCGAAATACGGATAGCCAAAGCCGCACTAACAGTGTGCTTCCTCTTCGTGGCGTCATGGACCCCGTACGGCATTATGTCGCTCATCGGTGCATTCGGCAACCAAGAGCTGCTGACACCGGGGGTAAGTTAATCTACAGGTTATTGATCTTTCAGTCGAGACCAGGCCAGCCAAAGCCAAACTAACTGCGTGCTTACTCTTTCGTGACCTCCTGGACCCTGTACGGCGTCATATCGCTAATTGGGGCCTTCGACAACAAAGAGCTGTTAACGGCTTCCGCAAGTGAATCAACAGAATGAAAACTAGGTAAGTACCTATTCTCGGTGTCAAGTTATACTGGGTACCGTGGTAAGGTAGGTAACTTGAGACATGTTGTAAATAGGTAGTACCTATACCTAAAGCTGAGGTTCGTGTTTAAAGGTTTAGCGATTATTGGTATGAATCGAGTACGATACGAGTCCTTTCAATAGTAGAACGAGTCTACTGCAAGTTATATTGTATCTATACGCACACCGTTCAAAATGGGTATACTACGAACGATAAGGTACCTAAACCACCTTGATCAATTTTAAGGTTTGACACAATATTTTGGCGACGCTAATTCACGAAAAAATATTAAATTAAATATAATAATCGCTTTTTACCGTTCAGTCTGCTTACCAAATGAAAAAATCAGACTTATACTTAGTTTCTTCATAAAAAAAAATAACAACTCCATCGCTTAGCAAAAACGTCTTGATACGGAACAATTTTTTTCGACCCTGCACGGCTATTACAAGACGGCGCGCGAGCTCTCAATTTTTCTCTCACTATACCTCTCTTTCTAAGTGTGCTAATAAGAGAGAGACGGATAGTCCGAGAAAACTCGAGAGAACTCGCGCGCCGTCTTGTGATAGCCGTGCAGCACGTCTATCATTAGATAGCCGCGACATACCCTCGATTTTTCTCGCACTATCCGTCTTCGTCGCTCGAACTAGCAAGTGCGACAGAGATGGGAGATACACGAACTAGGCCCTCTGCACGTCTATCATGCGACGGCCGCGACATACTCTCGATTTTTCTCTCACTATATCTTAATAAAGTATAGCTTACCAAGCAGCAGCAGTAGAATCGGAAGCACCACAATCCACAATAGATTATTTTATTATAGAGTCAATGTTACACGCGATACTTATTATTTAATTTTATTTACACTTTATTTTCTTCATTAATTATTTAGACACGACACTTGACAGCTTGACAGTTTATTTTTCATTTAGTCTATCAAAAAATGTTCCAAATAGTGATATGCAACCTTTAACACTTTCCCTCACTAGCAGGAAAAGTTTTGTAGCCCCAAGTCGGCTCTAATCTTGATGAGCCTAGGCTTTGGGACTGCCTTGGTAAGCAAGTCAGCCAACTGTTCAGCAGAGCTCGTCTTCTTGATATCAACAAGACCCTCTTGCACGGATTCACGAACAAAAAAGTGCCTCACTCGGATGTCTTTTGTCCGTTTATGAAACTCAGGATTATTGGCAAGGAGTATGGCTGCTTCATTGTCCACTCTTAACGTTGGTATCCCTTCCAAACTCGTTAGCTGGCAAAAGATTCTTTGGAGCTAACTAGCTCACGCGCGCCTTCGCTTGCTGCTACAATCTCTGCTTCAGTTGTTGAGATTGCGATTGACGGTTGACGCTGGCTTAGCCAAGAAACAACTCCTTCAGCAAAAATAACAAGTGACTCCTGTCGTAGAGCGTCCAGTCAGATCGTCACAAGCGTGATCCGCGTCACTATATAGCCTCTGGCACATGATGGCCTGATGGGGTTTTCTAGCTTTCTAGATACGACCCCAACAGCGTACGCTGTATCAGGGCGTGTGCCTGTCATCAGGTACGCTAGTGCACCTACTGCCTCTCGGTAAGGAAATGTCTTCCCAGAGTTCCCGTTTGTAACTTTCCCTGTTTCAGTAGTCGAATTTTTCTCGATAGGTGTCGACACTGGATTGCACTCGGACATTCCAAAGCGGTTTAAGATTTTTCTTGTGTAAACTTCTTGCTTAATACATACAGAACCGTCTTTAGCTCTCTGGTAGTACCCTGAATCCCTATACCTACCAACCAGTTTCGTCTGGATTTTTACAGTTCTACCTAACTCCTCCAGGAATTGATGTGCTAAAGTTTTATCTGTAGATGCCAGAAGCCCATCGTCCACATAAATTGTTATAAGAATTTTCATGTCCATCACATTCTTTGTGAATCGGCAGCTGTCAGCAGTACTTTGTACAAAACCTTTCGCTAACAAGATCTCCTTAAAGCAAGAATTAATAACGAGGCTCCGCTTCAACCACGGGCTCACCTAAAACCATTAGGTTCTAATAGGGCCTCTAATATTTCCAATTGCCCGTGATCAGAATCAGCGTCGGCAAAATCTTCATCACCATCGTTATTAGAGCTTTCCCTCGATTCGTAGCGTGGACTGTGAATCATAGCTCCTTCGTCATAGCTTTCGGGCCCGTGAGTTTCGCCTTCTTGATCTTGGTCTTCTCTGACACTTGGTCTATCTCCCTCTAGAACATGATCAAGATCTTCCCCATTGATAGGCTCTTGCTCGGGAATATCTTCGTTATTTCCGTCATCTGTTAAGCATCCGTCCCTCTGAAGCAATAGGAATGTTGATGGTAGTCTTTAATTCTATATCAGACTCAAACGTTATGTCCCGCGACTTCTTGACTCCGTCCCAGATTCAACAGCCGTCATCATTCTCGTAGCCTATTAACATGCCTTTAATAAAATTTACCCAACGGTACCGCCGGTCACACTCAACGGAAAGCCACTTGTTAGGGTGAATAAATTTAAATACTTGGGTCACTGGGTCACGGATGATCTCACGGATGACCTAGACATGGATAGGGAGCGGAGAGTCCTGGCCGTCCGCTGCAATATGCTGGCTCGCAGGTTCGCACAGTGTACCAGAGAGGTCAAAGTGACGTTGTTCAGAGCTTACTGCCAGTCCATGTACACGTGTGGCCTGTGGACCAGACACACGCGGAGGTCGTACGGGGCTCTCCGTGTCCAATACAACAATGCTTTCAGGGTGCTGTAGGGGCTGCGGAAGCATTGCTCAGCATCGGGCATGTTTGCGGAGGCTCGAAAGGATTGCTTCTATTCGATAATCCGTAAACGAGTCGCATCCCTGATGCGCAGGGTGTGGGACAGCACCAACAGCTTCTTGAAAGTGATTTCCGAAAGGTGGGACAATCCTATTTTGGTTTTCTGGGTGAAAATGCACACAATTGACCCGATTCTACGTGCACATGGCTTAACTAGCCTAAAACTAAATTGTCTCATTTTTAGACATAATTTAGGCGGCAGATTAAAAATGACATATTTAGAATAGCATTTAGGCAGCGAAGTAAGTTTTATAGACCGCCTAAAATAAGACACGTCAGATTCAAATTAGCGCTGTCATTTGATTATGACAGCTGCTCATAGAATAGCAAAGTGTTTTAGCGACACCTAAATAAAATTAGGAAGTTTAGAGGCCACTGTAGAATCGGGTCCACTGTCGAACTGCTTAACTCCGAAAATTATGTTGTAATTATGTAATATTCTGTTCTGTATTCGTTTTATTTGTTAGTAAAATTTTTACTAACAAATGCTATTGACACTCAATGTACAAACAAATTATGGATTGTAATATCTGAAATAAATAGTTTTCATTCATTCATTCATCAATAGCTTTCTTGCTATTTTTTTACCGTATTTGCTTTGGAACATGTACATACTACGTTACTTCCAATAATCTTTAGATGGGATATCTTCGGCTTTTTCCCATACCACAGTTCGTATGGTACTTAAGTGTCCACTCTTGTGGGACCTGTCCTATTTAGCACACATGCAACTGTATTAATCAATTCAGCCCATAGTATTGGTGGCAGCTCTCCTCTCGCATGCATAACGGACCTTGCAGCTTCTACTAAAGTACGGTTTTCGCGCTCACTGCAACCGTTTTGTTCAGGCGTGTAAGGCATAGTTAGCCGATGCTGACTACCGTGACTTCTTAATATTCGTCGAACTGCTCCATTATCGAACTCACCGCCATTGTCACTCAGTATAGTTTTGACAGTATGCCCAGCGTTATTTACTTCTTGAAGCATTTTTTTTTCCTTTACTTCTGACTTCTGCCGAATGAAGCAAACCATGCGATAGCTCGAATAATATGTAGTATTGGTACTTCGAGATCTTTTTGTAAAGGGGCCACAAACGTCTGTGCAAATCAGCTCTCCAACTGCGTTAGCTCTTTCTCTGATCCCAAACGGCTTCCGATGAGACTTTCCATAAATGCAGCCTTCACATGTCACTTTGGACTAAGCTGAATGCCTAAGTCGGGCTTTACTACGCGAATGACGTGCCTTTTGTCCTGGTGTACTAGCCGCTCATGATATAGCTGTAGCATGTTCGAGCCAGTTAAAACGTTGACCTCAATCGTCGAATGCTGTGGTGCAAATCCAACTTATATAGTCCGCCATGATAGACTCTGCTTCCAACAACTCTAGTTGTGCCTTCTATCTCTATATAACTTGCACTCTCTAGTCGTAAAAGTGAAGACTCTGTTCTGCATGTTATCTTGCGCCGCAAGCGTCGCGAACAGGTTTTTCGTTAAAGATGGTACTAGCCACACATCATTAGGGGTTATCTTCTCATTTTGTCCATTAACACTTGATTCCACCACTACGGAACCCATTCCAGAAGCATATATGGTAGTTCCATCTGCCGTAGTCACGGTGTGATCCGAATCGAATTCATGAAAATCGGTGAATAAGGTTCAAAGGCTTAAAAGCTTTCAATCACAAATAATAAAGAAAGGTTTTTAGGTCTACCATATATGCGAGGGATTATTCAAGGTATTTTTATAATTCATAACGAATTCCCAGAGCTTAATCGTTTGATCATTTCACCACATGTGGAACCACCCACCTTATGTGTGTTCAAAGACACCCCGACCCATGGATTCCCCGGCTAAAGGTGCATTTTTAGGTTGTAGGATTAAGGTTTTTTTTTCAGACTCACTACTAACCAGAGACAAAGAGAATATAACCACTACGTTCTAAGAGACGGGATTACGAACTAAGTTTTGGATGACAGTGACATGATGATGATGTTTGGATATTTTGCCATACCATATTAAAAGTCCAATACGGAAGTAAGTCGTACCAACATAATGGCACGAAAGGGATTAGGGATGTAGTACTTAATATTCTCGATGTCGATAATATTAGTACGCAACGTTATCGATATCGATAAATTTTGATGGTCAGGTCCACTGCACTTAGAGCAAATTATTGTACTATAATCGACACTAACAAAATAATAAAAGGATAACAAAGGTTTTATGTCAGTTTATTTTATTTCACACCCATTTAGAACTTTTAAGTATTATTTAGGAGTAGGTAGGTATATTTAGGTTTACAAAATTTCCCCAATTTGTCCATACTGTCTCTTTTCCGTTCGCAAGCAGTCCCAATTTATTTCCATAATTCTTCTTGTTATTAAGACAGCTCCCGCTTGATTATCCAAGTGCCGTTGATTTTCAAAAACAAATCAATGTTTACGCTCGACATTTCGTACTTACATATTTCGTTATATTATAACATTATAGGCTTAGAGCATACATACCTGGAGTAGCCTTTCAGTAACTTACCCCTCTGTTGAAAACCTTGCACAATGTGCAAAAAATTATACAAACACAGTTTCACAATCGATTCATGGTCATTCAGGGGTCCCAGCATATTTGCTGAGTAGACTTGTATGGCCTAAGAGTGCGCGTAGGTGTAAGGCGATGATTCTGGTGCCAAAGCATCGGACCGCGGCGTTTCGAGGTAGCTTCAGGTTCGCGGCGTCCAAGTGTTGGAATGATCTCCCCCCACCTATCCAAGGAGCGTCTAGCAGGTATACCTTTAGGCGCCAGCTTAAGGGCTATTTGTTGACGCTCCAAAAATCCCAACCCTAACCCATCCAGCACTTTATTTAATTTGTATCCATTTTGTTTTATTAAACATCCCAACCGTTTCGCGTTTTTCACATGTCTCTCATCCCATTGTGCTTGTGTTACTTATTTTACTAGTATATTAATTATTTATGTATTTTGTGTATACGTTTGTATCCGCGGTATGTTGTGTTGCGTTCCGTGGGTCACGTACGGTGCTGTCTGAAAATCAGCGCTGTAGGTGTCTGTCTGACACCTCGGCATAATGCTGAGACAGCGACCGATTCACTGCCGCGAAGACACAAACATTATTGTATTTGTACTCCCTTTGTCTCTGTGTGTCTTTTGCGTAGTGAATAAATGTCTTCTTTCTTTCTTTCTTTCTATTCACACAATCGCATCGCAAGAGACAACACGTATGATAAAAATGGACGCATGTGCTGTAAGCACGTGTAATAAACGTTCAACCACTTCAAGCTTAGAAAATATGGTATAACATTCCATTTGTAAGTAATTTTTGTATTGCTTTAATATTATTTTTATGAAAATATTTCTTGACACGTCAAATTAAACGATTATGTAATCGATTTACAATTCTTTCTTGGATACGTCATGACACTCCCCACGAGACTTCGTTTTCATGATTTGTAAGAAATAACTTAATGGCATTTGAAAAAGAGTCTATAATAACATCAACATTGATTAATCAAAATTAGTTAAATTTACACACTCCCCACGAGACTCCGTTTTCAAGCTTTGTAAAAATTAACCTAATTGCGATTGCAATAGAGTTAATAATAATATTTGCAAGGATTATCTAAAATGACAGATCAGTGTCACGAGACTCGTAAGTAGAGATGAGGGTAGTGCCGATAGTCAATAATTATCGATAAAAAGTATGATTTACTAAGAACCTGTACAAATTGCCGAGTGAACACAATTTATTTGAAATGTATACTTTGCAGTTTTCCGAGACCCAGAATTAAAAAAAAAATAAACCGCCACATGCAGCGGGCAAGCAAATTAGGTGCCTGCGCGTACAAGTTCCATATGTTCGAGACATTTTGATGCATTTCAGTATCAAATTCAGCCAAGTAAAAGGCGAAAATTAATAGATTTTGCCGTACCTACTTTATATTTATGTGAAATTTATTTTGGCGCAGCGGCCTGCGCTTATATCCTGACTGACGCCTTTAGACAACAACGGTGCAGCAGTGGAAAATGCCGAAAATCTAAAACGCATTAAATACTCGTATATGTAGAGGCCTCGGCAGAGAGTACAACTTTTTACCATTTGGCGTCAGGACACTCGGTCCGTGGGGTCCCAGTTCGCAAAAGTTATTTGCGGAAATTGCGAAATGTCTGGTCGACGTAACTGGTGACCGAAGAGCTGGCCGCTTTCTCTCGCAATGCATCAGCATTGCAATTCAGCGAGGAAATCCCGCCAGAATCCTCGGTACAATACCTCGAGGGCCTTTTTTAGATTTAACTTAGTTTTTATTTAATTTAGTTAATGTTAGTTATCATCTTGTATATACCTACTTTAGAAAATAAATGAAAAACTTTTCGGAATTAATTGAATGACAAACGTTTATATGTCGGGTCCACCTAATTTCCTGTAACCCGGGCAAGCTCGCTTTTAACGGTCCAGGCAAAAAACCAGTCTTAAGCGGGAAACCGTCTTGTAATATAATACTACTCGCTACTTTATATGTAAGTAGTTAATTGAAATGTAATTTCTTTAATAAAGATCGACACGTCATTTTTTTTTTTGCGTTACTGTATTTTATAGCCTAACAATTATTTCAGTAACCAATTGAGTCTCAGTATACATTTGTGTAAATATCGATAGAATTATCGAAATTAGTTAACGAATAAAACCTCGCCCTATAGGTTTAGCCGATCGCATTGGCATTTTCGTATTCTTAACCCGTGTTTCCACGAAGTCTTTCCATGTGTGATATCTGATATGTTTGTGTGCATCAAAATGAGAATGTGTTTTCCTTTTTCATAATGTGTGCGAGTGTAAATATACAGATCGTTTTTGCATTAGTGAGTAACCTTTTGCATGTGTTATTTCTTCACCCCCCCGCAAAATTCGGCAGACTTTTTTGTACTCAAATACGACATAAAGGGTACTCCAGCCAGGCTAGTACACTAGCACTTTGACAGCTTCTATCGTCATGTTTTACGTCCAGGACAGACGTAAAAAAATTTAACGTCATGGGCTAATATGGTAGACCGTCAGCTACGTAAAATCACAGATTAAAGAATACAAGTACAGATACTCAATCTCATAGAGCAAAAGCGTACCGTCCTAATGTAGGCAATTCTGTATACAATTTTAGTCCCGTAGCTACACCAGTAGATGTAGTATCCGAGCTACCACGGCTATGACGCTGTCAGCCTTTAGTAATACATTGAGATATCACCAGATGGCGTTGACTTCCCGGGCAACAAATAGAGTATTTTTGATTTTTTCTATATAAAAGTAGTATTTTAGAGACAATATTACACATCACACAAAAATATACATAACCAAATGCTTAGAGCCTGTGGTTCCATAGAACTTTCGCGACCCGTGATGGCGCCATCTAGTGACAGTACCCAATAATACGTAGCAAGCTTGAAAGCTCACTCGTATAGTACGAGTTACATGGATTTAGTATCAATGTTATTGCATTTATTAAACTTATAAAATATACATTTATTGTATGTGCGGAAGTATGTTTGTGATATAATTAAGGTACGTTGAATTTATTAAGGTGTAAAAATCATTCTATCTTATCTTCACGATTACTGGTTCAAATGTTTCGCTCGGTACCTGTGTCGCCATCTATGAGTTCTTTTTAGTATCAATTATACGTTGTTCTAGCTGGGAGGCCATGGTAAAATGTAACGATTCATACGTCTAGCACATAAAACGAAAATTTAAACGTCAAGTGCTAATATGCTCTTGATTTAGACATATAAAATTGCCGGTATAAACCGATGACGGGCGTAAATTTATGTAGGTCGCTCGAGACCCCCGGTAAAATTTAACACTATGAAAACATCTTCTGTCACAAGTTCACAATACATACGGCTCAGTTTCAAAACTAAGTTCGTTTGTTGTTTTGTCTATCTACATGCTCGGATTGATTTAGTTTTTTACGACATTTCGCTTGATCATTGGACTTCGATATTACCGCAATATCACGACGACCCTCGCTTACGTATATTGGACAAGGTTTCCCACCGGGACTTACAAGGTGATTTACTATTATTTATCATCATCGTCATATGCCTTTACGTCTATTACAGACGATTTAAGCATTGCTGTGTAGACATCGTTTTTGGTGACTGTAAAGACCGATACGAGACCGGCATTACAATATTATGATAAATGGACTCATCAAAAACTTACATTTGCTCTGCATTCATCAGTATTCAGTCAAAACTCGCGCAAGGAGAAAAGTAAATAGATACACTAGCTTTCACAATAATCTAGAGACACAGCTATAAGACGGAAAGAGACAGAAAACACAGGCTTTTATCCATAGACTATAATTGAACGAATGAAATGAATGTAATACTTGGTAGAATTACAGTTGTACACATTGGCAACACCATAGTTTTTTGGGTACATATATTTTATGCTAGGGCATAAATATACGTCAAGTCATTAGTGTGGTAGCTAAGTAACGTAAAAATTGACACATACATAAGTTTATACGGCGGAAGGTAAATATATGGCCGATTAGTGTACTAGACGGGCTGCCCCCCTAGCACACTAGGTTTTATGTCCGACATAAAGCATTTGTCCCTCTTGCACTCGCATATTGGCCAGAATGGGACGAATGCTTTATGTCCCACATAAAACTTAGCGTATACTAGCCCAGCAGGTATGTATGCTCTAAGATTATAGGTTAAACAAACTTGTATGTAGGTAGGTACTCGTACCTAAAGTTCTTGGTATCTATTATGCTGGCTTTAATCTGGTTGATGACGAGAATCTTATACATATACATTTGAAAATAATTAAATACGTGTTTTAAATGTATTCGGCAAAAGCATTGGTTGTTTGACACACATGTTTTCTCCTGAAGTTACAATATCCATGGTAACCATCCAAATGCCACAATGACAGAATGACAGAAAGAGAAAGAACGGAAGTAAGAGATAGCACTTGTCCGCCGTTGGTCCGCCATGATAGAAGCACAGATAGAAAACTTGTAGTGACAAGTGTGTCAGATTTGATCTGAATTTGAGCAAATGGATGTCATTCTTCTTTTTAAGTGGATACTTCTTTGCTTGCGTTCTTGTACAGTTCAAAATGTATCACGTGACTTCCGGAATAACTTTTTGTAGAGAAGCCTAATCTAAATTAATGTTGTATTAAGCAGTTACGCTGCTAACGAAACTGCTGCTGAAAACGTCTCCCTAAGGCGTTGTAGGAAGGAACTGATTGAAAAATTTGGTAGCCGAACCGGATTGTTCCGATAGCTCAGTTGGTTAGTAGCGACGGGCCATGAATGCCTGTGGTCGCCGGTTCGAATCCGGCTCGGAGCATTAAATTTTTCAATTTTTCCTTTATTTCAAAATATCTAAAAGCCTAATCAAATTTTAAATAATTGTTTGTGACATGTTTTAATCCTTCTTTATTTGCCATTAGTTGTTAATCACAAAATGTTATTTAGTTTATGTGACGGACATGAAAATAATGCTGAAATTACCGCCATTTTCAATGTATCGCGAGTCAAATGAGCTACGTTAGTCATTGTTGCCATATATACCGATTTATCTGTACTTATACAGATTTTAGTGAATTAATTCAGATATATATTTTACGGGTACACCATAATAGCAGGCTTGGCCGGTTTTTTTTATTAGGGTTCCATAGCCAACAAAGAAGTATCCACTTAAACTTAATTAACGGTTGTATCTCCGACACAACCCGCTTCTTTTTGTTCCTAGTTGCGTGACACTGACCAGAGATACACTGTTTTTTTCTTGACATACGAGTACATGTATAGTCAAAGATTTTTAGCCATGATAATCAAGAGGAAACATGCACTACACACGAACCAGTTCACTACGTGACCTAGTAACTACCAGTATTTCCAAAAATGCGAAAATAACTTCAAAAGTACTTTTAAACTTTTTAATACAAGTATTTTAGTACTGAATGGAAGTTCTTATCAAAGTCGACCCTCAAATCAGAGTAACCCCGGTTGACGATACACCACGTGTATCTAGTTTTTGAGTAGGTATTCGGTTTTTAAATAAGTTTTTGTAAATGTAATATAATAACCTATCCAATTCTTGAGCATTTATCTGGCTTTGTCTACAGGTGACAATGATTCCCGCTGTGGCGTGCAAAGCGGTAGCGTGCATAGATCCCTGGGTTTACGCCATCAGCCATCCAAAATACAGGTGAGTATCGTGCTCGAACTTGAAAATAACCACTTAAATCAGTTTCACAATATTATTAATAATATATTTACATGCATATCAAAATTAGTTTTAGTCAATCAAGATTAGTTCATATCTTGCGAGACCAAATTATCAACTTCCCCGAGTCCGATTGACTAAAACTTTTTTATTGAACAATACAATACAATATATTGCACACCTCACACAAACAAAGCAGTTAGAAAGAGAAACAATTCCATAACATGTAGGTAGAGGTAACCCAGCAAACATTTTAAGTGTTTTTTCCTAGGCTAAAGAATATATTACTAATTTAAGTAAAAATTACATCATACGCACTACTTATTTTCGCTTATTGTACATTTTTACTCCTTGGTTAAAATATAGAGACATTACAACGTAGATTTCACTTATCAATACACCATAAAGTAGGAGACTTAATGGTAAATATTAGGTAGAATTAACTTCGAAATCCGACCAATAGCTCATATATACTTTAATGTACATATTAGGTGTTTTTGTGACGTAATTATTTCT
Source organism: Epinotia ramella (assembly GCA_947578815.1). NCBI lineage: Eukaryota > Metazoa > Arthropoda > Insecta > Lepidoptera > Tortricidae > Epinotia > Epinotia ramella. Next base: position 12,801,110 of record OX388210.1, read on the forward strand.
TATCTTGGGTACCTTTAGGACGGCGATTTATGTCACTTTTGCTACCATTTTTTGAGTAAATTTTACTTTCAATGGATACCAAATTGTGACCATTAAGTCTCCTACTTAATGGTTGATAACAAGGCGAAATATTAGGTAGTACTAACTTCCAAATACGACCAATATTTCATATATACTTTTATGTACATATTAGGTGTTATTGCGACGTAATTATTTCTTATACTGGGTACCTTTTGGTCATCGATTTATGTCACTTTTGCTACCAATTATTGAGTAAATGTAGATACCAAATTGAGACCATAAAGGTAAAGACACTTGTCACAGAGTACTTAATCACTACGTTTTATTTAAGAGTCGGCACTCTCAAAGAAGCCTTGTACCGAATTATGAACGTACTTTGTGCCAACCCACCAATACGTGCCAAAACCTACCAACATATAAAAAAGAACGCTAGGGCTTGACACTTCCAATACCAACGTTTATCGATATCGATAAATGTGCGATACGTGCTGCTGTACTATACCTATACCAGTAAACTTGAGTATTTCTGGTATTAATAAAATAAAACTAAGCTATAAAATATTTTTATTTCTCATTTTCACCGCATTAACATTTCGTCCCATAGTGGCGCATTAAGATTCAAAAGTGGTATGGCATTCCTTTGTAATCTGTATCCCTTTTTATTAAAGGCACTGGGTGGAAAATGATTTCCACAAATGAACTTGTTTTCATTCAGCCTTTGTATAGGTAAATACGCCAAATGCTCATCTCTTGTTTGTTTTACCCATAATCGACATCTGAAATAAGAGGTTTATCGATAAGTTGTTCGCACACTATTCGTGTTTTAGGTTACCTGTTTGTATTTTAGACAAGAAGTACTTTACTTATATAATATTTGTACAATCAATGACTAAATCTACTTCGGACTAATTAATTTAGTAACTTTTAAAGCTTTAGTTAGTTAGAATGATTGAAAATATCACATAAAAACATCAATTTACCGACGTCCGGTTCAAGTTGAAATCTGGCCAAAAATACGTCAGAAGTTAACCGTCTCACACGCCTGATACCACAAACTTCACATTTTCTCAAAGATTTGCCCCCCATTTAAATAACATCTAAGGTAATTTTAACTAAAACAATAAATGACAAATACGCGGCAAACCACATTCACGACTAATAATCTGACATTAATCAATCATACCAACCTAAAGAAAAGTATAATACGTCTATGTTTGATTAGCAAGTATGGTATTTGCTACCAAAATGCATCAGCAGTCATTTTAATTCGATAAGATTATTTCTATGCCTCAACGTTGGTACAAAGTACGTTCATAATTTATAATACTATGAGGTGTCGATGGGCTGACACTTGTAGGATATTAACATTACCATAAGGTTGTATTCTGATAACTTAACGGTCAAACTAACATAAAAATTGAACTTATATAGCATATATACTTATATAGCATTATAGCGACTTCAGGTTAATTTGTTTTAGTCACAAGTTACTCATTATTCGGTGAAGTAGTACGTATTTACGTAATAGTTCGTGTTTTTCTAAATTAGTTTGTGATCTACAATGGCCAAAGACAAAAAAAATACAGACATTCAAGCGGTTTCTATAGGAAGTGTAAAAGTAAAATGTAAAATAAAATCATACAAACTAAGCATTCATTGTCACGTATAGGTAACTATCTAGGCGGTGTGCTATCTCCTCCCTTATTTTCTAGCTTCATCAATTCCATCACACACAATATTATCCTCTCATTAACACCTTTATGCCGATGATCTTCAGATTTATAGGTACACAGCCCGTGCTTGGTGATCTCCCTTCTGCCATAGAAAAAACTAATGATGACTCGGTACGCATTCTGAAATGGAGTCAACGATATGGTCTGAGTGTGAACCCAGCGAAGACCCAAGTCATTGTTATTGGCAGCAACAATCTGATTTCTAGAGTTGATTTTGTAAATCTCCCTCCAATACTTTTTGATGGGATTCAGATTGATTACTCGATGCAAGTGAAAAATGTTAGGCTCATTATGGATCGCTCCTTGTCTTGGGTGCCTCAAGTGAGTGAAGTGAGCAGGAAGGTATTTGCTGCAGTGGGGTATCTCAAGCGGCTTCGTAATTTTCTACCTACTCCTACTGCAACTAAAATTGCGCTCGCTCAAACTTTACTTCTTCCTATTCTTGATTATCCTCCTTCTAGGGATATATCCTTTCTGCTGAGGAGCAGCTTAATAAGCTTGAGCGTCTCCAAAATGTCTGCATTCGGTTCATATTTGGGTTACGCAAATATGACCACGTTTCTAGTTTCCGTTCCAAACTCAAGTGGCTCCCTATCCGTTACCGCCGTAACTCTCACATTATTTCGCTTCTGTTTAATGTCCTTTTCAACCCTGCAACTCCCCGCTATCTCAAAGAGCGTTAGTTATTTTCATTCTGTTAGATCTTCTAACAATTTGCTATTAACGTCGTTCACTTTTAAGGCTATTCAACTGTGGAACTCTCTCCCTCTAGATATAAGACAAGCTAAATCTATCGGCAACTTCAAATCTCTTCTTAAAGAACATTATTTGTCTCTCCCCTAATGCCCCCCCTACTATGATGACTCCCCTATGATCCCGATGATGTCTTACTATTTATTATTATTGGCTGACTGTTTATGTATTATATATTTTTATTTCTGATATTTGTATATAAGTATGTATGATTGTGTATGTATGTTTATATATAGAGCTATTTATGTACGAGTAGTTATATAATTATTTTGATTTTTAGCTGATTATAATCTCTGCACCACCTTACTACTACATAATCTAGTTTTATCTCTTTCTCCATTACCCAAAGGTTGTCTGGAAGAGATCGCTCTTCAGCGATAAGACCGCCTGTTGTCTACCTCTACCTACATGCTATTGTATTGTTTCTCTTTCTAACTGCTTTTTTTGTGTGAGGTGTGCAATAAAGAGTATATATATTGTATTGTATTGTATTGTATAGGTAACTTACCGATTGTTGACTGTCTGGGCGTAATTTTTACTTAATCTTCAAGACGGCCACGGTAGACCACTCTTTCAAACAAATACTGAATGCGATTGCGTTCGCGCTGCGCGGTGGAAGCGACGTCGCGAAGCCATCGCTTCGACCTATTGGTCCCTGATACAACCTCAAACAGTAAATCTATACCATTAGGTAACAGAAATATGTATATTTACCATCTAATCTACTTAAATACCAATAGGTCGTATTTTTAAGTAAAATGTAACATGTTAGTCGAGCCGACATTTTGTTTGGTTATAATTAAGACGCATTATTTCAAATTGCATAATTTAGGTATGTTGTAATCACCTGAATAATAACTCCCAACGGTACTTCTATTATCTTATACTAAAAAAACATAAAATGTATCTCAATTACAATTACATCTTGAATTTACAAAAAAAATAATACTTGATTATTTCAATAGCCCATCGGTAGTTTTGAGTCCTAAACCTAAGATAATGCACGTAAAAAAATCTTGCGCACTAGATTTCATCGTAATCTCATCTGCGTAATCGACCTAAATTATTTTGTATGAAGTAGTGGCCGCCATTACTATCATCGCAAAACTTTAGATTGGTTTTTAGTTAGACATTTTGTTTCTGAGCGAAATAAAAACATATCTGTAGTATTTTTGTCTCCTTTTCTCTTCATCACTTGTCATAAAAAAAAACCTTATCGAGTAATTAAATGGTAAATAAATACGTTGAGATCATGATTAAAAGTGGTAAAGTTTACCAAAGTAATACATTGCAACTTCACGGGCGCTGCACGGCTAGCACGCGACGGCGCGCGAGCTCTCGATTTTTCTCGCACTATCCGTCTCTCTCTTATTAGAACACTTAGAACAAGAGGTATAGTGCGAGAAAAATCGGAAGTATGTCGCGGCCGTCCCATGTTAGACGTGCTGTCTTGCCCTATCTCATCGGTTAGTAACAATCTTGCAGCCCGCTTCGCAGGACCGTTTGAATGGGGCAATTTTCGCCTTCTTACTATTAACTGGCCACACTGAATGAAATTGTAGTTGCAGTTGTTACGTCTGTACGCTACGTCCAATTATGACTTCGACATGTTGGGCTGACAAATTGGGGTAAAATCACATAATCTGGATGCCCCATGAGGCACAACTACCTACGTTGAGGTGTAGACAGCTACTTGATTTGGATTTTAAATAAATATTAAAATGTAATTTAGTAGTATTTAATAACTAAAAATAAGCTATAGTTTCAGTTATCTACTGAAGAACAATACAAAAGTTAATGTGGTAGGTATACGGAAGTAGCCAAATAAACCTCCAGCTCACTCACATCTGTATCTCCAGTCTCTCAAACTTACCAAACGCCTCGCATACATAAAATTCACGCCGATAAAATGTCGATGAATATAAACTTTAAAAGAATTACAACACCATAAGTGTCAACTTGACGTTGACGTTTCGGCGAAATTGTTTACTATTTTAACACTGCGGTGAATAGTAGATGGAGACGAGTCGTCAATAGACTCAAAATACCATACTATTCGTCTCATTCTAACTCACGTCAGCTGACCATAAGAAGTGATAGAGACAACTATATGAAACATCGACTTGCTTTATACTGCGCGTCTGTATTAGTCTGTGACTCACTTCGACTGCGAGAAAATAGTAAAAACAAACAAAGATTATACGCAATCAATAATAAATCCGACGGCGAAAAGATTGTTTAATTTGGCGGCATGTTTTTTGAAGTGAAAACTTTTTTAGCGGCGCTGAGCACTTTTTGGGATGGGGAAAAATTGTTAAATACGCGACAGATTTTTGTGACGTCAGATGCGAAGGAGGTCACAAACTTTTTATATTTTGCTGCTAGCCGATTCGACTTCATTCAAAACTTAACGCTATTCTTAAGAGTATAAAGCCGTTAAACACTTTTTGCAATGGCATATTCTGCAAATAAATTTGTAATTTTGTTTACGCGTCCTTCACCGTTTTGCTATTGAGCAAATTCGAATAGTTCGAATTTGGACGTTATTCCTAAAGAGATAAAGCTTTGAAAAATAATTACCAACGGCAAAAACAAATTGATATTTTGTTCACCGGCGCCGTCCGCTGTTATTGCAAATTCGAATAGAAACAAAGCAAAAACAATTTTTTATTTTGTTCGCCGTCGGCGGCGGATTGAGCCGGCCCGTCGCACCCAACGCGCCCGAGGCCCGTCCGCCTAAATAATTGATAATTGTTTATAAATTTGCGCCAAATTCATTTTTAGGGTGACACCGTAAGATGTCACGTGACCTGATCGAAAAACTGTTACAATGTTATTGAGTTTTCACTTCTGCCGGCACTCCCGGAGTGCAACCCGGTCTTTTTTTTTAATAAACTGCTTTGACACAAAATATTAACACCACGAATAAACGCCTCAGACCGTCTATCCGCGTCCGAACGGCCGAGCGCGGTGGACAGCATACGGGGCATAGGATAAAGCGAGATAGCCGATAGCCTATCCCGCTCAATCTCATAGCTTACGCCATGCATGCACTCAATCACGCTTAAACGTTTGGACGCGGCTATTGACGGTCACAGGTGTTTATTTTTTTAAATGAAATATTGTGATTTAGTGACACCTAATGTTTGACCTGAATTCTGTTTCCTGATTGGTCGATTTGAATACAAATGTTTTTGAAAGAGTTGTGATTGGTGGATTTCTTACGGTGAAGTGTTTAGATTGGTCAAATGAAATGTTTTAAAAATCATAAATATGTACACATATTTTCCCTAGAGGCTCAATGTACTACTTTAGCCCCGCTTGTTTAGCCTAATATGACATACTTTACGAGCATGAGCAGTGAAAAATATTTGTTTCATACTCAGCTTGTCTGAGTTTCCTGATTGGTCGATTTTAATACAAATGATTTTTGAAAGAGTTGTGATTGGTGGATTTAATACGGTGAAGTGTTTTGATTGGTCAAATTAAATGTTTTAAAATTCATAAATATGTACACATATTTTCCCTAGAGGCTCAATTTACTACTTTAGCCCCGCTTGTTTAATACTTGTTTAAAAATATTTGTTTCATACTCAGGCAAGAACTTCAGCGTCGCATGCCGTGGCTACAAATTGATGAGCCAGATGACACCGTGTCCACGGCCACCACGAACTCTTCGGCACCGCCTCCTGCCTCCGCTTAGTCCTAATAATGTTAGGCCGTAAAGACGGACACACATGGCCCAAGGTGCCGATACAGATCAGCTCGTATAGTAGTAACGTTGGTGCGGTTCGGGCCATGTTCGCGAACCAAGTACCTAATAATAATAATAATGGTTCGCGGACCGCGTTACGCAAGGTCGGGGTTCGGAGCGAACATGTCTGCTCGTCTATAATAAATGGTTACTATTACGATCACATTGCTCAAGCTCAACTTGTGATCCTGTATGAATAATCTGACTCCTGTTACCATTATACATACCTAGGTACATCAAACATTTTCACTCTACGGAATTGATTTTTGAATCCAGATATTTACCTACTCATTTCCTTTACAATTAAGTCGAGGAATTGTAGATCAGTGATATTATTAGTTTTCGAAAATAATATTAATATTGCTATTATTGAAATGAATACGATAATACTTATGACGACTATAGCGATTGAAACGGACTTCGAGGAGAAATGTATACATGTACAGTCACCATTCCGAGCGAACATGGTGCTCACAAACATCTCAAGTTTTTAAAAGGATTCTGATATTTTTCAGAACCTTTTTTGATGTGTTTGATGGCTACTGTACTTACCCTAGATAATTTACAGTATTATAGAATTTGCAAACTTGCCACAAAACGTGCCAGTATCTAATCTTAGTTTATAAATTAATAAATATACTCATGGTACGATGTGGTAAGAGAAAATGTTGTTTTTTATTTTATATCACCTCCAGCCCCCCTAGCACACTAGGTTTTATGTCCGACATAAAGCATTTGTCCCTCTTGCACTCGCATATTGGTCAGAATGGGACGAATGCTTTATGTTCGACATAAAACTTAGCGTACTAGCCCAGCGTACCTTCCTATTCATTCCTTGCTTTGGGCTACTTAGGTCCAGAGATTACCTATAACACAAAAACCGTAGAGTCGATGTTTTAATGCTGCGGATTATCAATACGATGGATCAGCGAGGCGAAATCAAAAACTATAAAATTGGGAATTCGTATTCATGCAGCACGATAAAGAAACGATATAAGAAAAAAACTACATATTATGGCCGCTCCACACAATGGGCAATCCTAGTACAGGACGCGGATATGCATGCGGTAGAACGAGACATAAATATTGTCTTACTCCCTTTAACGCACAGTTGCGTCCTGTATGATGGGTCAGGATGGCCCATTGTGTGGAGCGGCCATAAGAGATGCGATTCTTCCACGTAGAACTGTTTGGATGCGAGTATAAAGGGAATTCCCGGTCGTAAGGTAAAGAACGGTTTGCCAAGTGTCACCGTTTGAAAGCAATAATAATTTGGATTGGTTAAGGCTCGCCACATACAGGCTAAATTCGGCGGCGGAATAAGGGTAGACACTAAATAAAATAATCCAATAAATAGCATATGCTCGGAACTAGTCCGTAGCGACGCAGCAATAAGGCCGAAAATACATTTTGTATATATGTATTTGTTTTTTTAATTTTTTTTTTTTTTTTTAGTTGTTTTTTGTTTTTCTCGTTTCTTTTTATAACACGGTTTTCTATTGTTTTTTTGTATTAATCTACAACATGGGGGTCCGAAATAACCGAAAGTTTAATTACACCCCCACCCCGAGCACTAACAATAAGTAGATAGGAAGAGGAGAATAGGAAAGGGGCAACAAATGAATAGGAGGGCAAGAAAGAAAGCCTAACCTATCAATAATACCATTACCACAGAACTAACGGTGATTTTTCACAGGTAAAAATCTCCAAAACGGGGAAGGAAGTGTGACGTACACAATCACGCCACAACGGCCGCGACAGAGCGGCGCCGACGCGGGGGACAGACGAGCGGGGAAGAGCGGCAACCGACGCGACGCGCCCCACCACAGCGCAGCCCGGCCGCCTGCATATAAGCGCTGCGCGACCGTCAGAACGCCAGCCAGTGTATAAACTTTCCCGCGTGGTCGTGCCGGAGGCTTCCCCTGGATTTTCCCCAGGCTACCCTCCAACCATGCAATTCGACCGCTATATTGGGTCCGTCCTATTATAGCAACAGTCAGGTTCAAAAAAAAAAAAAAAAATCAGAACGCCAGAGTTTGGTTAGCGGCTCGCCTTGTGCCCCATTCTCTCCCCTCGCCCTCCTCACCTCCCCGCCACTGGCCGCTTGGTTACCGAGTGTACTGCCGTGGGGTTGGGGGGGGGGGGGGGGGTATCCTGACTTTTCGGCCGCTTGGTTTCCGAGTGCACTGCCGAAGTCTTCCGCTCCCCTCACCCCTTCCAGGCCGCTTGGTTTCCGAGTGCTATGCCTGAGGAGTGAGTCGATAGGACATCCGCGTTATTCCCGGCCGCTTGGATCCCGAGTGCCCTGCCGGAGTAACGAACCCGTGCCCGTGATACTACCTGGCCGCTTGGATTCCGAGTGCACTGCCGGAGTACCACAATCCCGCCTGTTCCTGCCTCTTACCGACCCGAAGCGTATCAGTTCGGCAACCGTGCCCCGTACCGCGAGTGATAGAGACCGTGTAGGATATAAGTGCTAGTATTTAAATAAAAGGGCGACAAGACCCAGTTTAGAACATTAAACGACCGCTGTTATCATTTGCCCCTGTTTCCGCTAGGCTCCTTCCCGTCTGAGTTGTCTAGGAAACCCTCGATAGCCCTTCAGGCTGAGGGATATGTGTGTGTGGCTAAACCCGCACATCACAAAGTTTATGCTCTATGGACAATCGAAATAATTATTTCGATACGCTCTAGACAACCGAAAGAAATTTGAAAATAGAACTTCGTATTTCAATAATGTTTTAACTTTACCTCTCAATAACAGCTCTGTATTTTGCGCATCACGTTTGGATTAATTCTTCTGGAAACCTTACAGTCCTCACGACACAGGTTCGACCTAGTGTGAGGACAATTGCATAAGTCTAATGTAAATACTCTTAGGCTATGCTCTTTGTAATTCTTACTGTTTATAAATCACTATAGGTAAATAAATAAATTTTGTATTTGTAAATTTTGTATTTGTATGTGTCCTTGTTTAAGGAGACTCGATCCGATACAAGATTTCCAATCTATGGCGTTTCAGAACGTAGCAGCGTCGCGTCATCTGTCAAAAATCTACTTGAACTTGCTGCTGTATAAATAAAAATAAAAACTACGCTTTGTGATTGGCTAGTATTTAGACAATCACAGTACTGCAACATTACGGGCATAGTACGGCATTAGTATTACAAGTGAAAATACATTGGACTGTTTGCGAACGAAAAAGAGACAGCATGGACAAATTGGTGAAATTTTGTAAACATAAATATACCTACTCTTAAATATTTTTTATAATTAATAAATTGGTGTGAAATAAATAACCTGACAAAACATTTATTATCCTTTTATTACTTTGTTAGTGTCGATATACTTAGTGCAATAATTTGCTCTTCATGCAGTATACCTGACCATCATAATTTATCGATATCGATAACGTTGCATACTAATATTATCGACATCGATAATGTTAAGTACTATATCCCTAATCCCTTTCGTGCCATGTTGGTACGACTTACATCCGTGTTGGACTTTTTAATGTGGTATGGCAAAGTAGCTAAACTCAATTGTCAAAATCAAATGACAATGTCACTGTCATCCAAAACTTAGTTCGAAGTCCCGTCTCTTAGAACGTAGTGGTTATATTCTCTTTGGTTGGAATGACAGCAGTACATAGCTTTCATCCTAACTATTGCAAGTTGGTGTAACAAATTGCATCGTTTGTAGGGTGATACATATGTGTGTAAATCTCCAGAACTACTGATCCGATTACTAAATGTATTTCACTGGATACCTAGGATTCAGGATGGACATAAATACATTTTTATCCCGCGGTTCCGCCTGGGTTCTCTGTAATACGCGGGCGTAGCAGCGCGGGCAGCTAGTTCATTATAATATGGAAAGCGTAGTAATAGTCCTTAAACTGTATTGTTAACTGGTTGTCACTAGGGGTGAACTGAAAACCAGCGCTGTGTGCTTCTAAATGTATTTCGCTGGGTACCTAGTATATAGAATGGGGCTTCAGGATGGACATAAAAACATTTTATCCCGCGGTTCCGCCTGGATTCTCTGTAATACGCGGGCGTAGCAGCGCGGGCAGCTAGTTCATTATAGCATGGAAAGCGTAGTAAGTCCTTAAACTGTAAACTGTGTAGGAATTGTTAACTGGTTGTCACTAGGGGTGAACTGAAAACCAGCGCTGTGTGCAGCTAGTCTGTGCCGCAGCAAATGCTGAGTTCACTCCAGCACGTCTAGCACAGGACGGCCGCGACATACTCTCGATTTTTCTCGCACTATACCTCTTGATCTAAGTGTTCTAATAAGAGAGAGACGAATTGTGCGAGAAAAATCGAGAGAGCTCGCGCGCCGTCGCTATATACTAGATTTTGTTTTTATTTTTCTGTTTACTATGTTGATATTTTTTGTTTCTGTATCTGGCACCTATGTTGTGTGGCAATAAACTACTATTCTATTATTAACTACACTTGAAAACGTAATTAGAGACCAAAAAAATTACCTTAAAATTGAAATAACCTACACTGGCTAACTTACACTCTTCCAAATAATGGACATAGCCAGTTTTTAGCTACGTCCATCATTTGGAAGAGTGTAAGTTAGAGCCAGTGTCGGTTCTTTTTTCATTTTAATGGCAATTTTAAGGTTATTTTTTTGGTCTCTAATTACGTTTTCAAGTATTATGCGCCGGAAATACTGAACGAACTTTCAACTGTCACTGTCATGTCATTTTAGTCATTTATGACAATACAAACGTCAAACATATACTTATCTAGGTGTCAGTCAATAGTACTTGGTATTGGTATTATTGGTATTGTGACGATTCTTCGGGTTGAGAACATAATAATATCAATTATTGTTATTATTGCCAGACATGAGATAAATTGTTATATAAAACAATCACTCGAAATCACTATCTCAATATGGATAAACTGACAGTAATATCTGGAACCCTATTTATGGCAGCTGATGTGTTTGCCATTGTTAGCCTTGCAATGCCAGACTGGATAATTACCGATGTTGGAGGTAAAAATTATGAATCTCAGTGTATTTTGCATCCACAATTACATGCTACTAAAATAACCTTGAAATGTATTGTCGTTTCGTAGTAGACGTGACATTATAAACCCGTTTTCATATTCTAATTGTCAATGTAAATAAGAGTTGTATCACAATATATCATTTCGATTTTAACAGGTGATACTCGACTGGGGCTAATGTGGTCCTGTATTACACTGTACAATAGACCCCAAGTATGCTTCACCCCAGATCTGCAACCTGAATGGCTACTGGCCCTTATTTGCATCTTCATAGGATGTATTTGCATTACAACAACAGTGATTCTCTTGGCATCAAGCCACTTTGACCGTAATGTAATTCCATATGCAAGATGGGTAGGCTTTGCTGCAAGTAAGTATATAATTTGTTTTGAGATTTATTTATTTGTTTATAATTTTTCTTGACAATTGTTTGCCATATATGAATTGTTATAATATGCTTCAAAATATCTGATGACAAGGAATTAGACTGGCTCCCTGCCGACACCAGCTTACCGAGTAGCTCCTCCTCCTCCTCCCTTAATTATTTTGGAGATAATACAGCTGCAGAATAATTAAGTACAGAGACCTTTTCCTATTAGTAACCATGGTGTGTCTAATATACCTATTTAATATAATATGCCAGTACCAATTACCAGTCAGTATTTTACTCACTCACCATACTTTTACTACTAAACTAGCAATATTTCTAATACCGTTCTTGATAATGGCTCTTAACACTTGATGAAATTTGCAACATAAAGATTTACGGTGATGAAAAATCTATGTAGCGAGGTCTCATGTCTGGGAAAATTTGGTCATCCAGGTACTAAATGGTAATATTTAAATGTTATAAAACCTTAATTTCCCTACTTTCAGTGGTGGTGTTCTGCTTGGCAGCAGTTATATTCCCAATGGGATTCCATGTGGACGAAATTGGGGGCCAGCCTTACCAGCTGCCCAACAGCCATCAAGTGGGAATATCTTACATACTATTTGTTCTCTCACTATGGATTACAGTAATTTCAGAGCTCTTTGCTGGCAAAGTGTGTTTGCCCCATTTTTAAACAAAATTAATTGCTAGTGCTCCAGTGCTTGCTACGCAGTGTGTATACAAATGTGGGCAACCAAAGGCAAATGCCCAATAATAGGTAAGAAACTATTTGGCAGCCATTTGTTAGAGTAAGACCATTCATTGGAATTTATTAGCCTTAGTGTGTACATTCCAAACAATACAAATACAAATGTTCTATGATACCTGTGTAGGGTTTAAAGTTCATTGCATTTTGCAGACTGGTAAACTCCCACATGGCCTTGATACAATAGTTGCAATAATACAATACTCCTGATATATCAGAATCTATCAATATTGCATTCCCAAAATGCCACGCGATATATCAGAATCTATCAATATACTGCATTCCCAAAATACCACGTTTTCTATGTACCGGTTTCCCTTTAAGACCAGATTCCCAAAATACCATATTCTTAGTAGATCATGTTTTCGTTAATATTACATTTTATTTAAACATCAAATTCTGAGAATACCAGATGTGCAATAAAAAAGAATACTTCATAAAATAACAATAATTTTTAAACTTGTGAACTTCACCTAGTCCCGGAACTGACTTTGTAATTCCCGTTACTTTCGGCCCTTCGGGACCAGGATTTCCCGGGAATATACCCTGTGTCTATAGGTTCTTACGAAAGAATGTGGCGGACGAGTAACTTCGGAACCCTACATTGCACATGTCTGTCTGCGTGGCTTCGCCCGCATATTGCAAAAAAACGAGGCAAACCCGTGGAAAAAACTCTAGTTTATAACGATTCATGAAGTCCATTCTATACACAAGTGAAAGATTTTTTTCAAATCGGTCAAGTAGTTCCAAAGATTACTGCTTACATAAAAAACTTACAAAGCCACAATCTCACAGACTTCCTCTTTATAACATTAGTATGTTTGCTTGCTTCTGACCGTACATATAATATTTTGCGAAGTTGGTGTTTTGAATAAGGTGAGTTGGGGCAAGAGTAACATAGGGGGAAGAGGGTCAAAAGCTTCTCCAGCTAATTCTTTTGAATTTAGCGCCTTTTTGTACCGTCGGTAAAACAAACAGGCGTGTATTAGTTCCATCGTCAAATCATAGATGTCTCTTTCACACGCCATATTGAAACAAAACGTGGTTTATTTTGACTGTTTACGATTTGTGATAAGTGGAAGTGCACATGTATAATTCAAAAGCGGTTTTGTGTGATTTATGGCTGTTAATTCGGATTTGTTTGTTGGTGAGTCGTATATTTATAGTTTATTTCTTATGTTACATCGTTATTTTGTTATTCCTATCGATTATAAGTTGTTATCAAGCCAATAAATTTTTGACCTCAAATTATTTAAGTGGGGCAAGAGTGCCAGTTGAGTCCGGGGGAAGGGAGTCATATGCTACTCTTACCCCATGTCAGGGCTGTCAAACCTTTTATAAATTGTCATGTTTATTACAAATTGGCACTGCTTAATTCAGGGATGTGAGTATGCGATTTTTCGACATTTAAGGATGCGGATGTTGGGTTCAAGCACTCAAAAACATAAATAATCAACCATATCGTGACACAATTCGAACAAAACAAAAAAATCGCCTCAGTTCTTGTCACCTGATAAAATGCGGCAAATTGGTATATGTATAACAAAAACAAAATAAAGATTTTTATTGGTTAAAGACGAAAGTAATCACGAGTGGCATTCATACTAAATACTACTACTGTAATACCTACGAGTATAAGGTACTCGTAAAAAGTAAAGTTTTCCAAGTGAATTAAAAAATTCAAAGCATTTTTTTTTATTTAAGTGTTAAGTGGTTTGTCACCCCTGATAACACCTACTATGACACTTGCCCCAGAATATGTTTAAACGCAGTTTCTCAGAATTTTGAAGTTTTTCAACTTATTAAGGTATTTATTTTCTTGACAGCGTCTACCAACTGTGTTACTAAATACGTAAGTCCACTGGAGCTAACCTAGTTCAAGTTAGGTACGTACGATACTCTTACCCCAGTCGTGGGGCAAGAGGAACAGTCGTGCCGATTTTTATTTTTTACAAATTATGCATGTTTTAATAGTTTCTTTGCTTGATAAGTAGTTTCAATTAAAAATATATTAAATTGACTTATATTTTATCGCTTTAGTATACGAATTAATGCAATAATAAGATCACAAACACTATTTGAATCTAACTTTCAAAAAAGTATGATACTCTTACCCCGACTCACCTTACTTGGTTTATTCATAATAAGAGGTACTGAAATTATGGTTTATTCATAATGAGAAATCAAGTATAATGTGATCATGGTAATAAGAGATTACGTTTTATCGAGAATATTGTATAAATATGGTTTTTCCGATTACTAGATAATCTGTTTCGGGAATCTGCTGTTTTCAAAAGATGTGATATTGAAAGTGTGATGTCAAATCATCATGTTTCGAATTTAGAATATGGTTCTTTAAAAATCCGATTTTAACAGAAACCCGGTATATAAAAATTGTGGTATTTAGGGAATGCGATGTTTTGAGAATTTGTTATTTAACCCAATCTAGTATTTTGCAACAATTGTATTAAGGCCACGAGGGGGTAAATTTGTGTGTATCCAAAAATATTAGGGACAGATGTATGATTGCTCAATTTATTTGTATTATTGAGATCTGATAATGGGTTTTATTTATGTTTACAATATTATTCTTAGTTACTACTTTCTTAAGAAGAAACACTAATTGATATTCCATCCAAGTAACAACTTTTAATTTAACTCTAAAAGTATACGTGCCTACAGGTGGTGGAGATACTAATTTAAATACTGTTTGAAATTAAAAATAATCGAGCACCAAAGTTCAAGTTTTTTTTTCTATTATTGGAATGCCAACTAGTGTTTTCTCTTAATTTATGGTCCTTGACTTTTTTCGAGCACGGTTAGCGCAAGACGGCGCGCGAGCCGTGTCGTGGCGAGATAGTCTATCCGTCTCTTTCTAATTAGAATACTTTATAATCGCGTCGTCGCGTTGTATTAGGACGATCCCTTGGAGAGACGGATATAGTATATCTCGCGACGAGACGCTCGCGTGCAGTCTTGTGCTAACCGTGCAGAGGTAAGGCAATATATTTTCTCAAACATGCAATTAAATATTGATGTTACGTTCCCCATAATAGGTTGCGAAGTGTCACGTTTCAGATGCCGCACGACGAAAGACCCGTAACGAAATTAGTCTGGCAAACGAAAGCGTGACCTGAGAAAACGCGGCAAATTAAAAAAAAATACATATGGTATTACTAATTTATTTATTTTTTAAATACAAGGACGGTGGCAAACAAGCATACGGCCCGCCTGATGGTAAGCGGACACCGTAGCCTATAGACGCATGTAACTCCAAAGGTGTAACATGTGCGTTGCCGACCCTTGATATGTTTGAGGATTCGCCGTGTTGACAGCTGAAGGAACAAATTCCCTCGCTCTCAGACACAACGCATCCTCGGGAGCTCTGGCGACCTTGCTCACCTCCAGGAACACAACACTACTACAGAGCAAGTAGTAGTGTTATTATGGTTACTAATTATACTAGGAATATTTTTTTTTACAGATTCCTTGAATATTTTCAAGATTATCTGTAAACATAAGAAACAGTATCATCATTATCCTCAATATTATTATATCAAATAATCAGCCAACAAGGATTAAGATTACTAACCTAAAAAATCCGACATCGCATCTAAACATTGTTGTTTTTCTTGGTAAACAACTTCTTTCTCCTCTTGTTTTTGCTTGAACTTACTGATCATAGTATGTAGCAGCTTTCGCACATTAATTTTTATTGTTTTACCCATATTACGGCAATTATAAATGCAAAATATAATTGAGTTCACAAAATACTAACTAGACTGACGTGCCTTTGACAGATGATTAATTGCAACTTAAAGTCTAGGTCACGCTATCATTTGCCAGACTACGTATAAAATTGGAGGTGCAAAGTGATATTTTGTTTTATCTTCAATTGGTGACACAACATCGTGGCATTCAGCCATAAAAAAATAATCTTAAGGCTTTTTTTAAATTTATTTGCATTTTTAAGAAATGCACTGTAGTTTGCCTGAACTAGGGATTACCTGTCTTGTACTATTATCCGGTCCCGCTATGCTCGACCGTCTATATGACACTCGGCAGGCAATCCCTTATAGTAATCATATAAATAAGTTCTTATTATCTCTCAAAAGCAAGTTTATTGTACTTGTGTGAGGAAGATATAGATAAGTACTGCAGTTGTTTTAAGATGGATCTGTTAATAACAAGTCAACCTTAAGGGCCCCCCCACATTACGGCGTCTTGCGAACGTTTTTCATACAAAATTGTGCGTTGCGTCGACGCGGCGTCGACGCAACGCACAATTTTGTATGAAAAACGTTCGCAAGACGCCGTAATGTGGGGGGGCCCTAAGTTGTAGTCATAGTTTTACTAAAATGTTGGTAGGTACCTAATTTGTAAGTAAGGGAAAGTCGGCCAATTCAGAAATCCGCCTTTTATAGCATCTGCCATTTAAAGAACCAATTTGTAGAATAAAGGGGTTTCAGGCCATGGCATGAATGGTTGTTAACATATTAGTGTTCTGCACTTGAAATAGTTAGCAAGTACTTTGTACTAGAACAATATTTTCTCTATTTCGTAAAAGAATAGTTACTTACCAGTATTATTGTCCTCTCCGACCACGCACGGACGCACGTTCCTCACGAAGTGTCTCTTGCAGCACGTCTAGCACACGACGGCCGTGACATACTCTCGATTTTTTATCGCACTATACCTCTTGTTCTAAGTGGTCTAATAAGTGAGAGACGCATAGTGCGAGAAAAATCGAGAGCTCGCGCGCCGTCGCGTGCTAGCCGTGCTGATGTAAGATAATATACCTATCTCACTTTGTTATTTAGCTGCCCGCGAGGCTTCACCCGCGTATTATACAGGGTGTTCGGCACATGACCCGTCAAATTTTTTTGGCGCAATAGAACGCATGCAAATCCGCGGTATAAAACATAGCGTATGTCCATCCAGAAGTCGTAGGTATATAATATTCTAGATCATTTTTGAAATCGGATTAATAAGTTGTTCCGGAGTGCAGGGGGTGTGCAATTGTGCATATAGCAATTTCAACCTTGTGACTTATAGGAGATGTAGCTATTTATATGAGTTTTATTGTTACTTGCTTAATTTTATCTGCTCGGAGGATTTGCGGTGGGCTTATACAATAGGAAACAGCCCATTGTTCACAAGATAAGCTTTCAAGTGCTAAACGGACAGCTTATATCATCTTAACTATACCAAAATACAATCTCACATACTCTCGCGAGCAAAAGTATCGAATCACTGCATTTTTTCATGTGCGTCCAATATCTTTGTCTCACGTAAACTCGCGAGCAAAAGTATCGAATCACTGCATTTTTTCATGTGCATCCAGTACTGAGCATATAGTTCTTCTGGTCTCCTGTAGACTCTTCCCCTTCGGTCGCAGCCATTCAGATACATTCTGCACTCGTCCGAGAAGAGAATTGGGGGTTCATTACTCAATGGTTCAATTCTTATGAATTTCTGCAAATTCTCTTCGGGCTGTACGGTGCCCCGCACCAGCAACCTGGGCCCCGTCGCAGGTCTCCTAGGTGTCAAGGCGCTGCCTTGAGTCTTATTCTCACTTTCCACTCACTGACAGCCACTCCTCGCACCTCACGCAGACGCTGCTAGATGGTAACTCTTGTCTAGTGACGATCTCGGAGAGATTTTGGGACATTGAAGCGGTCTTTCCTCTCTGATGTGCACCTTCTGCGGCCGCTTCTTGGTGTTGAAGTAAAAGCTCCAGTTTGCGGGAACCTCTGGTAAAGTTTACTGTAGATTGGCTTAGATTCACCTGGGCAGCTACTGAACGTTGACTACCCTTCTTGCAGGGGCTTGACGGCTTCCATGTTTTCCAGGTGTTCTTCACAGGATAATATGCGAACATGTGTAACGGTCGACTTCTGATAAGGGACTGATAGAAACACTCGAGTCTTCTCACACACCATAATGGGTGTGGAGGTTGCCATTTCAGGGCATTGGCCCTATGTGGCGGTTTTCTTCTCAGCCCGTAATTACGGGCCTGTTTAGGCGGCGTCGTCTAACTAAACACGTAGTCGGCTGCAAAGAACCGTGAATACACAGTTTAGGGCTTTCGGGTCACGTTTCTATCGCCGGATCCCTCAAACTTCGCGTGGCGCGTGGCATTAACACACAGCGCGCGGTAGTCGTAATGTGCGCGTCTTTGTAGGTAATCATAATGGTATTGCATTGTTAAATGCAGTGAAAGACAATTTTAAAACGAATCATGTATTATAAACACATAAATATGACGACAATCAGAATCCATGCATTGTATTATTTTTACAAAAAATTAAAAGTGGAATGGAGAATAAAAATTTACATTATTTACAAAAAACTTGAGGACAAAACAATACAACACATAATAGTCCTTTAATCATTAACATGAAAGTCTTTGCTTTTAAAAGTCACTCAACAGCACTGTATTGTTTGTATTCAGACACCAAAACTTCCCTTTTGCATATCACTTTCTTGAAACTTCATAGCTATGTAGTACTGGTCCTTCTCTATCTCTGCCGCAATCTTGAATGTATCTCTCTCTTCTGCTGAATAACTTAAAGTAGTTGTGAGTTGTTTTGCCGCCTCATCCTAGTAAAGCTGATCAAAATTAAGGTGAATATAACATGATTCAGGATTACATCCGCCTTGCTGCACTCCTCGACCAGGTGGGTATTACATAACCACGCAGGAGCACGCTATCAATACAGGACGGCTATCAAAAACAAAATGTTATATACTCGCTACAGTTTGGAAGCTGGATTTGCAATCTATTTGAGTCTGATCGCAGTCAGCGTATGAGAGAGGAAATTGATTCAAGAACTCAAAGGCCTTAGAACTCGACTCAAACGCCAGCTCCCGAACGACGAAATCCACAGGAACGTTTTGTCTGTAGCTGCACACATAAGAAAATATTAATTTAACACAACCAGCTTTGCTGGCAAGTTCCAAATAATCAGCGTCATCACGAACTCGAACCGAGGTCGATGTCGACCCGCAAGCCATTAAATGATAGAGTGAAGTATAATAGACTTACAATAATTTAAAAGCTTAGGTACAGTCAGCATCATATAGTTAGTAGTTGCCAAATATTTCGGTACACGTCTTTATTACTGTAAGAACAAGGGTGTGTTACGATATATTTGGCTACTCTGGCTCCTACTAACTATATGATGCTGATGGTACTAGTTTTGCTTTTAGATTATTAAATCTCGATCTTTATACTGCAGATTATCAAAATGAATAATTGAAAAGGAATTGTTTATCCTATTGTAGTGTTTCCGGAGTCCACAAACGGTTCCACCCTTTCTATTTAATAGTTTTTCGCTCGTTCCTTGTTAAATTAATTTTAATGTTTGGAACATGGCCGTTTTTATTTAATTTTGTCATTAGAGATGGATCTCGATTTAGCTTTAAATAAGTGCAGCTTTAAAATTTTACCATCATAAAAAATCCCATATTCTTGACAAAATTTAATTTGAATCCATTAAAATATTTGTGTCTAGCCCAGAATATTGAGAATGCTTACGAGCATGATATAATATAATTCAGTATTATAGTTTTCTTGGATTTCTTTATTGTGTAAGGGTTTTTACAAAGTGAGTGTATTTCCTAAATAAAAAGTTTATCCTGTTTTTCTTTTTGTTGCTTCTTAATATTATTCGATGTTCGTCAAGCCTTTTTAGTACTTTCAAGCGAAAATTAATCAGAACACACACACACACACACACAAACACACTACACATGTATTTTCATCATTATACCTAGTTAGTAAAACGACAGTGAAAATTCTATTCATAAGTCATAACATAACCCATGTCGTTAATAGTTTGATACAGCAAGCTGCGAAAGTTTCCCTTCCTACTACTAATTTATTAAAAATATTGACGTGCGCATTAGGTAAGTAGTGCAGTTAAATAATAAAATCCCTATTAAATGGCATATTACATATGAAATAAATCGAGAAGTCAAAGTATATTTACCATAAAGAGATTATGATCAAGTTTTTGAGACTGCATGCTCGTCTCAACCAAAGAGATGATTATTCCTTAGCGACCACGACCCTTGAACTATATAACAGTTCAAATTGTCTGTGACGTGACAAACTCGTAATGCATGTAGCATTGGAGCTATTTTTTTTGTTAAGAACTGAATCTGATTACGCAATCACGTGAGTATAAGTATATAACCGAGTTCCTCCAAAGCTCCCATTTACCGAGCGCTGTGTGACGATAAATATGTGTTATAATTTATAATAGTCTTTCTATAGGCACGCTCGAACTTTGCCAGCGTATAGCAGCGATTTTGGAGAAACAATAGCTGTCAAATCTGGCGGGAATATATAAAAAATCGTGACATTCTATCATGGAGCGCTATAAGCTTCAACAACAACGTAGAAATTGTTAACGGGATACATTAAATTTATGAGGGTTTCGTCATATCGCGTGGTGGCGACATCAACTGAATGTCGCCCAAAATTGGTCCACCAGGATACACCACCTATAGGGCCATTTGGCTGAGTTTATATTTCATAAATAATGTCATCAAATGTACTTTAAAATAATATAAAAAATGTTGCAAATCAGCTACACAGGTTATTTTATTACATTTCAAAGTTCGAGCGCTCTTAATGAAAGACCCTTTATAAATTATAATGCCAGATTTCAAAATTTAACGCTGTTTGTAAGAACTCATCGTCAGTAGAATGTATCCAAATAGGCAAAAGCAACATTAACAGCGTCATCAGCCACGGAGTTATAATACTACGCTATAATGTTAGGGTACTTGTGTAAAACAGCAGCCCGCCCATCTTCGCGAAGATGGTTTACTCAAGCGCGCTCCGACCTCCGTACAAACGAAGTTTGCAATGCCATAGGTATTTATGAAGTTGGAATGAAAACCGTGAATTACATTTAACTATTACTCGCAAATGTATCGGAGACTTGATTATTCGTTAATTGATAAAAATAAGTTACAATTTAAATATCCTGTATCATGTACTGAGTCACAATTTAAATATCCTGTATCATATCATATACTATTAAACGAGCAAAATTTGTAATCAAATCACGTTCTTGAATCGGCTCTAGCGGTTTCGATCAAATAGTTGTTTACGGGGGCGAAAAATCGTTCTAACTAGGTATCTTCATTCGTCTTCTCTATTTGGACTCAAGCATAGCTCGGCCGCCCAGGTACTATGGATGAAATAACATTAGTATGGAGCGCGCTATAGAGTTATTTTTGATTCAGACAAAACACAAACAATGACTAGATTAAGATTATAACAATGAAATGTATGAGATAAAAGTGAGATGTAAGTAAAACGATGATATAATACTCAAAAGAAAATAGGGGGCCACAAGTAGGTATGGTGATTGTTTCGTGAAAATTATATTAAACAGTTTTTTTTCCATCTAAGTATAAAAACACCAGAATGAAAGAGGTCGGTGGTAGGCGGGACATCATTCATTAATTAGCCACTTATCAATTACATAGTTTATGTCCAATAAATAACAATAAATTGAAAAATGTAAGTGGCCCTTGTTTTGCTTTGAGCAGTATGCATATATAAACAAAAATAGCAAAAAATAAAGGGACCAAGCAAGAATAAAATAAATAATATAATGAGAATGATACCGCATCGAAATATGAGTAATAAAGAAAAAGACATACGACTTGATGATGTATTTGAGATACTGCTTCCTTTCTCTCTCCACAAACCAGTCCATGAGGTACCCAGCCATCAGAGGTGCTGTTTTGTAGAGCAAGAAGAATTTGTGCAAGTTGCCAGTGGCCCATGCACATCTGGTTTCTAAAGCATGTTTAATACATTCATTTAATCTGTCCTCTTTCGAGAGAAACTGAAATATTGTAGTTAAATCTGCAACAAATTGGAAAGTTAAACACATACATATATAAAATCAGGGTCCCATAAACTTATTGTTACGAATTTCGATGGTCAGGTATTATAATCACAAAAGTCAGAAAATGTATGTACATAACGATCAAAGGTCTATCGATAAGGCATATGTTTAACGGATCACCAGATATAGTAAAATATAACGCCAAATAATTTACTTTAAAAACAAAGTTTTAACCGACTTCAATTTAGTACTCCGCCAAGCCACGAAAACTTTGCCACATTTCTTTTCCAATTTACCACATGAACTGATTTCCGAAAGCAAATGCGTTGATTATTAGAGAAAAACACCGAATCGCTGTATTGTGGGCTGATAAATATTTGAGGACTTCCGTCTTCCACAAGGATCACCTTCGGCACTTCATTAATTGCTATTTCAACGAAATCTTATCAGAATCTGTGATATACTTTTGTACTTTTAAGTACATAATTGAGGAATTCCATAAGTCATCTGTGGTCTTCATCATCAATTCCACTCCACCAAATTTATGATTTCCGGTTGTAAATAACACGAAGCAAACACGAGTTATAATAGAAAATACCAAAATCACTACACGCGTGCCTAATATAATTGAGGAGTTCCCTCAATTCCTCATGGATCCCATCAACCAAATAAAAAAAAAAAAATGGGACCCACCTGGAAGCATATACTTACCAACAAAAAAAAATTACAAATCGATCCATCAATGACGGAGTTCTGAGGTAACAAACATTGAAAAAAAAAATGATAAAGAAAATAAAATAAAAAAATACAACCGAATTGAGAACCTCCTCCTTTTTTTTGAAGTCGGTTAAAAAACACTTTTTACTGCCAAAAATAGTAAATGATCACTAATCATTTACTATTTTTGGGTTAGCAATGATTTAACATTAAATGTTTTATTAAGCAGAAACGTCCGCTAACGCAATGATTTAGTAGCATAGCATATTCTTTAAGGGGGCTACCCGAGGTTTCCATTGATTTTTGACATGTTTTGAATCGTATCTCCTACTTTTGCACTACAGATAGAATTAGAAATCAAACGGCTATAGGTTCTTCAATCTTTTATCTCCATTTTCGTTCACCGGATTTTGAAACAAATGAATACTTAATTTTGTATAATCTTTTTAAACATTGTCTAAAAAAACACTTATTTCGTATCTCTATTGACGTGAAAGATCTAAAATGAACGAAATCTACATATTTGGGTTCGTCTGTGAGGTCTCTAAAAACTAGTTCAGGGTTTTCATTTTAAACCAATTAACACAAAAGTTATGGCCAGAAAACCAGTTTAAGCCTAAAATTGTTCAACTTTGATGCCAAATATCTCGAAAACAATGAACTTTGAAGTAAATATGGGATACTACATTGCTTTAAGTCGTTGTTGTTAATATAATAAGCTACAAAAAAGATTAGAAAACTAAGGGATTCAGATCGAAGGTCATTAGCGTATGGGAGCCTCTTAATAGGATGGTAAGATGTTATAATTTGGGTTATTATTTCACATTCAACTGGAGATAACATTTTGGTGATCAATGATCACCAATGATCACCAAAATTTTATCTCCATTTGAATGTGAAATAATAACCCAAATTATAACATCTTACTATCCTATTAATGAAAATGCTATCCTACTAAATTATTGCTAACCCAAAAATAGTAAAATAATTTCCTAAATTCGACGGAGCCCCGCTTTCGTTTCTGGGACTCAGTCTCCCGCTCTCCGCCCGGGCTCCCGCCAGAAACTCTCTTCGTCGGCCCTTCGTTTCACGTGCGCACTCTACCTACGCTCCGCTCGGGAGGTCCATGGCTCGCTTCGCTCGCCACCTTCCTCCACTCGCTTCGCTTCGGCTTCATGCACCCCGTTCAACTCAGGACCTCCTTCGCGAGCTTCTGGCTCCGCGGGCTTTTATATACACTCTAGGGGTAGGACAGACAAGACCACGTGGAAGTGGGGTGCGCTGATTCGGGTGTTGGTAGCACTTGTAAATTTGGCATCATTAATATCATTATACTTTATTTTGTAATATGCATACATTTTATGGCAATTATAGTGGGTTATTTAGGTAGAAATATTGTATTAATTTGCTCGCTAAGATTTGGTGATCATTTACTAGGTCTTTGAGAGAGAGAGCTTAGGGTATCAAAGCATTTTTTGGTGGTCATTATATTTAACCCCATTGATAATTATTCATAAATATTCTAAGGCATATATTTCAACGTACTAATGGTTGTTATTTGTATCGTTTAAGGCCTAAAGTGAATTACGTCTAAGAGACCAAATCTATAACATCCGTAGTCATATACATTTCCAGACATACATTTGAAAGGGGTACTAGGTACTACTGTGCGGTGTCATTATGGCATGTCCTTTTTATATTTTTTATGACTGTTTCGTAAAGAATACGTTTAAATAAGCATGTTTTGTCAGAAACTTCACTCTGAAATTAAAAATGGCCAAAATATTGGACCTCTAAGGCAGGTCGGTGTAGATACGACGACAAGTGAAGATAGGTGGAGTGTTAGGTGTACCGCGACCCTAAGCGCGTGAGCCGAGCGAGCGAAGTGAGCGTGCCGCGGCAGCGGCCGGCGAAACGCCAGAACCAATAATGACACAACATCCAACGAAATTTTTACAAGTACAGATTTTTCGAATCTTTCGGGTCAAATATCTCGGCCATTTTTGATTTTAGAGAAAAAAGTTTCAAGCGTGCATTTGAGGAGTGTGTTTATAGGCTTTAACATTATGAATTATGACACCACCATGACATTGAATGATATGACTAACTAATCAGATGAATACCAACCATTATGACTTGCGAAAAAAAAGACCTTGCAACAATTATTATAAACTAGATTATTGCTTTTAAGGGGCTCCCATACGCCAATGACCTTCGATCTGAATCCCTGAGTTTTCAAATGATTTTTGTAGCTTATTATATTAACAACAACGGCTTTAAGCAATATAGTATCCCATATTTACTTCAAAGTTCATTGTATTCGAGATATTTGGCATCAAAGTTGAACAATTTTAGATCAAAAAACTGGTTTTCTGGCCATAACTTTTGTGTTAATTAGTTTAAAATGTCAAAGAGGAATCCAAATATGTAGTTTTCGTATATGTTTGATCTTTCACGTCAATAGAGATACGAAATAAGTGTTTTTTTAGACAAGTTTAAAAAAATCATACAAAATTAAGTACCTATTCATTTCTTTCAAAATCTGGTAGACGAAAATGGAGATAAAAGATTGAAGAACCGATAGCCGTTTGAATCATAATTCTATCTGTAGTGCAAAAGTTGGAGATACGATTCAAAACTTGTCAAAAATCGATGAAAGCCTCGGGTTTAAGGGACTACCCGAGGCTTTCATCGATTTTTCGCATCATGTAATTGCATACCACCGGGACATTGAATGTTATGGCTAACCAATTTTATGACTAACAATAATGATGACCTGCAAAAATCGGAACTCTAATTTATATTGTTAAATTTTATGACTCGACAATATGAGTAGAATAAATTATGGTGGAAAACGTTATGGACTGAAATAATCGGATCTTAAATTTTATGGGAAACAATAGAGACCCAAAACCAGGCATTATTCTATTAAGATCAATAACATTTGCATGCATTACTTACCTAATGTATTTTTAGTGAAGATGTAATATAATATCCGGTAAGCTGTGAATTCAGCAGCATTATTTCTACAGTCTGGTAATTCACTGTAAAGCATTTTGAGTTGTGTCTGACACTGATTAAACTCTTCATGATCACCCTTTTCTAATGCTATTCTCGCATGTGTCTCATAAACTTCCACTGTAAAACCATCTCGCACTCCTTGTACCTAAAAATAAATACATTTAAATGACAAACTTAAAAAATAAAAAAGATTTATGAATTATCCTCAGAACTAAAAACTTACTGTTAAGTCCTGTCGTATAGATTTCAACTGATCACAAGCATATCTGTAGTCCTGCTTATCAATCCATCTTTCTTTCACATTTCGTAATGAAGTCCTTAACACTGACACCGGTCTCACTTCACATGCCTCGGGGGCTTTAGTTAATCTCAGGAATGACTTCTCAATATCCATGCAAGTGCCCACAATGTGCATGTTGTTAACTTCATAGTCTCCTTCATTGTCCTGGATAATGGGTCTGTTGACACACGGCTCAGCTTTCCTAGAACTTACCTGTACAGAGCTAGCAATAGACGGCACACTTGTGTTTCCAAACCTTTCTGCCCTTTTAAGAAGTTTCTCAGCATTGCCTTGAACATCTTCAACAACAAACTGAGTACAAGCAGCTTTCTTTTTTTGGTTTTTATTATTTTTTTCTGGCTTCTTATGATCAAATGACAGCCTATCTTTAATTTTTTGACGAGATTTACCCTTAAAGTTTCTTTTTTCTTCTACCTCATCTCCTGATGCAGAAGATGTGCTGAAATTCAATGAATTGTAAGAAACAATAATATGTATTGGCAATTTGACATAACCTCGTGGCGCCCAGCACGCAAAAACGAACAGTGAAATTTGAGTTTCTCTTAAATGGAATTGATTTGAATTTTCATCAACTGGCACGGCCTTTTAAAAGGCGCATGGGCGCCACGAGGATAGTGCAACAAATAGTTAATTTTGTACCTGTGTCTTTTCCTAGATGGGCTCCTGGATCTAGACCTACTCCTAGAATGTTGTCGACGCCTTCTTTGAGGTGAATTTTTATGACTGGAAAAACGACCCCCCAAGCTTGATCTTCCCTTAGTCGGTTCGGGTACATTTTCAAGTTTCTGATACAATGATAATGTACCACGAACAGGCTTAATAGGTAAGATATCACGATCACTGTGCACACTGGGAATAGGCTCTTCATCCCAATTCCTAAACCAAATCTCCTCCTTATTGGCTGCAGCAGTGATGCGGCCCTTCAAGCAAATATCAATTTGATCACGATCAAAAGTAGTCCTGCATTTTTCATAACACCTCTTAATATATCTTTCAAGGCTTTCCGGCCATGATCCTGCAGAAGACTGATAAATGGAAGTTGACTTTAATAGATCTGATGTTGCAGATACTTCCATCTGATCAAGTTCCTGATGCGTAATTGATTCACCTTGTTGTTGAGGTTCACCCATTGGCTCAGGGATGTCGTCAGTGAGAAGAAGAGCAGGCATAGGGATATCTAATGGTGGAGGAGGGGGTGGTTTAGGAGAATCCGGTGGAGGACATGGTGGCAGTGGAGGAGGATGGTCTGGCAGAGGAGGTAGCATAGAATTTGGAAAACCATCAAAAGCATCATATGGTCTATTATCGTTCTTGCGTTTTTTCTTTGTGGCTCCATTGTTACCCAGAAGAGGGTTTTCATTTGAAGGGATGGGCGCAGTTTTTCGATTGCCATTTAGGTTAAATCTGATGGGAGATTGATTGAAGTAAGGACGACTTGTATCAAGAGGCGACATGCCCAACAAAGGTGCTGGGTGGGCAGGTGATTTCACCGGAAACTGCTGACGGCCGAAATCAGGTTTCACTTCGTTATTTTGTTGAAATTGATGGAGTCCATTATTAGCGAGCCCAGGATTTTGGCCCATTTGGTTGAAGTACTGGTTATAGTAAGGCGGGTACATACCACCATGATAGCCGTTATATTGCTGATATATACCATACATCCAAGGATTGTGATTTGGCGGCATACCATTCATCGTTTGTAAAGGAGGATCTTTTGAAGTATTTTCAGCCATCATTTGGAGATTATCTAATTCATGTCGTGAAATTGACACAAGACAATGATAAAATAGTCCGTAAGCACTCACATAACAAAATGGCGACAGATCACTAAAGACGTAAGAACAAAGACGCAAGCTAATTTACTAGGTATTCCAACTACGTACTAACCAACCTTCAAAAATACAGTTGTAAAACAATTATATTCCTATCGATTATAGGTCACTGTTTCAATTTATATTTGTATGAAAAGCTGAAATAATTCGCACTAAGAGAACATTCCACATTTGGAGACAGTTGGAATTGCAAAGCAAAGCAAATGAACAAACGAATGATTTAAAGTGAAGTGAACTCAAGTGAACTGAACGAATGAATCGCATGGGTTGTATACATGTCATGATTTGTCATGGGCTCTACAAACCATACAATGATCACTTCTGATTTGTAGCATCCAATTTCTGACAAATTGTGGCAATTTATGGGGCATATACATTACATGATTAGTCAGCCCCAATTCATCAGAATCTGACTAATGGGGCATATACATTACATGATTAGTCAGCCACAATTCATCAGAATCTGACTAATTGCTATCGTGTGGATGCATGTTGCGCTGCAATCCAACCGTCAAACGAGTTTTCCTGACTAATTGCATGAAAATCACAATTTGGACCATGGAATTGGCATGATCTGCCAAGTGTTTTTTTTCTCACAATATTCATTCAAATAAAATTAAACGAAAATTAAAAAATATATACTAAAGAATATTGTTTTAATATTTTACACTGTCATTTTGTCAATTTTTTTAAACCGGTGTTTCGTTACTACAATTTCATTCAGTGTGGCCAGTTAATAGTAAGAAAGTGAAAATTGCCGCATTCAAACGGTCCTGCGAAGCGGACTGCAAGATTGTTACTAACCGATGAGATAGGGCGAGACAGCACGTCTATCATGAGACGGCCGTTACATACTCTCGATTTTTGTGTACTGCACAGCTATCACGCGACGGCGCGCGAGCTCTCTCGATTTTTCTCGCACTATCCGTCTCTCTCTTATTAAAACACTTAGAACAAGAGGTATAGTGCGAGAAAAATCGAGAGTATGTCGCGGCCGTCCCATGTTAGACGTGCTGTCTTGTCTTGCCCTATCTCATCGGTTAGTAACAATCTTGCAGCCCGCTTCGCAGGACCGTTTGAATGCGGCAATTATCGCTTTCTTACTATTAACTGGCCACACTGAATGAAATTGTAGTTGCAGTTGTTACGTCTGTACGCTACGTCCAATTATGACTTCGACATGTTGGGCTGACAAATTGGGGTAAAATCACATAATCTGGATGCCCCATAATTGCTATCGTGTGGATGCATGTTGCGCTGCAATCCAACCGTCAAACGAGTTTTCCTGACTAATTGCATGAAAATCACAATTTGGACCATGGAATTGGCATGATCTGCCAAGTGTTTTTTTTCTCACAATATTCATTCAAATAAATGTAAACGAAAATTAAAAAATATATACTAAAGAATATTGTTTTAATATTTTACACTGTAATTTTGACATTTTTTTTAAACCGGTGTTTTGTTACTACAATTTCATTCAGTGTGACCAGTTAACAGTAAGAAAGCGAAAATTGCCGCATTCAATTCAAACGGTCCTGCGAAGTGGACTGCAAGATTAATACTTACCGATGACATAGGGCGAGACAGCACGTCTATCATGAGTCGGCCGCGTCATACTCTCGGTTTTTGTGTGCTGCACTGCTATCACGCGACGGCGCGCGAGCTCTCTCGATTTATCTCGCACTATCCGTCTCTCTTATTAGAACACTTAGATCAAGAGGTATAAGTGCGAGAAAAATTGAGAGAGCTCGCTCGCCGTCGCGTGATAGCAGTGCAGCACACAATAACCGAGAGTATGTCGCGGCCGTCCCATGATACACGTGCTGTCTTGCCCTATCTCATCGGTTAGTAACAATCTTGCAGTCTGCTTCGCAGGACCGTTTGAATGCGGCAATTTTCGCTTTCTTACTGTTAACTGGCCACACTGAATGAAATTTTAGTTGCAGTTGTTACGTCTGTACGACACACCCAATTCTGACTTCGACATGTTGGGCTGACAAATTGGGGTAAAATCACTTAATCTGTATACCCCATGGGGCATATACATTACATGATTAGTCAGCCCCAATTCATCAGAATCTGACTAATTGCTATCGTGTGGATGCATGTTGCGCTGCAATCCAACCGTCGAACGAGTTTTCCTGACTAATTGCATGAAAATCACAATTTGGACCATGGAATTGGCATGATCTGCCAAGTGTTTTTTTTCTCACAATATTCATTCAAATAAAATTAAACGAAAATTAAAAAATATATACTAAAGAATATTGTTTTAATATTTTACACTGTCACTTTGTCAATTTTTTTAAACCGGTGTTTCGTTACTACAATTTCATTCAGTGTGGCCAGTTAATAGTAAGAAAGTGAAAATTGCCGCATTCAAACGGTCCTGCGAAGCGGACTGCAAGATTGTTACTAACCGACGAGATAGGGCGAGACAGCACGTCTATCATGAGACGGCCGTTACATACTCTCGATTTTTGTGTGCTGCACGGCTATCACGCGACGGCGCGCGAGCTCTCTCGATTTTTCTCGCACTATCCGTCTCTCTCTTATTAGAACACTCAGAACAAGAGGTATAATGCGAGAAAAATCGAGAGTATGTCGCGGCCGTCCCATGTTAGACGTGCTGTCTTGCCCTATCTCATCGGTTAGTAACAATCTTGCAGCCCGCTTCGCAGGACCGTTTGAATGCGGCAATTTTCGCTTTCTTACTATTAACTGGCCACACTGAATGAAATTGTAGTTGCAGTTGTTACGTCTGTACGCTACGTCCAATTATGACTTCGACATGTTGGGCTGACAAATTGGGATAAAATCACATAATCTGGATGCCCCAGTCAAACGTCACTGTCAAATTGTCAATGCAAAGGGGGTGTCTGCTGTATAGAGTGAAACGATCTACTTTGTCGTTCTTGAAATACAAAAACTTAAGAGTAAACTTAAACAACACATTTGAATAGTTTTTCGATATAGTCTCTCAAAATTGAGCGAAACAAATTTTAAGTGTCCTTAAAATGTTGCCAAACGGTGGAAAAAATATAATACTCGGTTTGCGTGAATATTATTCCGAATCTTAAATTCAGACTACCCGGTGGTGTAAACAAAGTGAAGTTTTGGGATTCTTAATAAAATGGATTTATTAAAAACTCCTTCTGTACAATCTTTGTTGGACTCCGATTTGGAATCAGTTGGAAGTTTACAATATATGGACTTTGAAGAGGTATGATTATGTACTATGCTTGTTGTATTATTATGAAATGAATCAGACCGATCCTTCTTATAAAATGTTTGTACTGGTAATATGCAGAATTACATGGTCATTCAATTTTGAAAATATTTTTAAAATAATAATGTAATTGTATTTAGCCCACGACCACTTTAGCCTAGTTGGTAGTGACCCTGCCTACGAAGCAAGAGGTCCTGGGTTCGAATCCCGGTAAGGGCATTTATTTGTGTGATGAGCACGAATATTTGTTCCTGAGTCATGGATGTTTTTCTATGTATTTAAGTATTTATTTATCTATATAAGTATGTTTATCGTCGTCTAGTACCCATAGTACAAGCTTTGCTTAGTTTGGGGCTAGGTCGATTTGTGTAAGATTGTCCCTTAATATTTATTTATTTTATTTATTTATTTATTTTTAGTCAGGGTGTGGGTGTACGCTAAAAAGGACTTTGAAACATTTTTGTAACTCAAGAGTATTTCTAAGTATTTTGCTCTTCAGGCATACTACCTGACGAATCAAACCTACCTAGTGATTCCGGAACGCGATGGGTCCAATATCTGAACAATTCTAGAATTTAGAGAAAAGTTTTTCAAATAAAACATGCTTCTTTTTGTTGCAATATTGTAACAAAACTTGTCGTCATTGTCTATGGTAGGGTTCTTAGAAAGGAAAATATACTGTCTATCTATGCCTGTTATCTGATGCACCACCAACGAAAAATGTATAATTTTGTTTTGTGTGGTAAGTGGGAATGGGGTAAATAAGTGGGAGTGTTGAAATATTGTAACAAAACTTGTTGTCATGGTATATGGTAGAGTTCATGGGCAGGACATATCACATGGTATAAAGACAATAGATGGACAATATTGCCAACGAAATGGAGAGGCCCTATTGGCAAAAGGAAAGTGGGAAAGCCATATAAACAATGGCTAGATGATATAAAAGAAACTGCAGGGAAAGACTGGCTAAACCAAGCGGAAGACAGGGAAAAATGGAGAGAGTTGTAGGAGGCCTACACTCAAAGAGGGGTCCAAATTAAATAAATAAATAGTAAATAACATACATAAACATAACATTAACTACTAACTATAAGTAACTTACTAACCCATACGGAAAAACTTCTAATGTAATAATGGGAAATTTGGAAATAAAAGGCTTTTTATTTATTTACTAGCTTCTGCCCGCGACTCCGTCCGCGTGGAAATCATTTATATCATAGCTCCATACAAACTTTAACCCCCCATTTCATTCCCTTAGGGGGTGATTTCCGGGATGAAAACTATCCTATGTCCTTCCACAGGATTCAAACTATCTCCATAGCAAATTTCATCGCAATCGGTTCAGCGGTTTAAGCGTGAAGAGGTAACAGACATACAGACACACTTTCGCATTTATAATATTACTAGCTTCTGCCCGTGACTCCATCCGCGTGGAACTCGTTTATATCGTAGCTCCATACAAACTATCACTGCCCACGTCATCCCTTTGGGGGATGATTTCCGGGATAAAAACTATCCTATGTCCTTCCCCAGGACTCAAACTATCTCTATACCAAATTTCATCAAAATCGGTTCAGCGGTTTAAGCGTGAAGAGGTAACAGACAGACAGACAGACACACTTTCGCATTTATAATATTAGTAAGGATACAGTAAATATATAGTAATATATAATAAAAATAAAAATAAATATTGGGGGACAATCTTACACAAATTGACCTAGTCACATAGTAAGCTCAATAAGGCCTGTGTTATGGGTACTAGACGACGATATATTTAATAGATAGAAATACATAAATACATAGAAAACATTCATGACTCAGAAACAAATATTCATGCTCATCACACAAATATTTGCCCTTGCCGGGATATAGTAATATAGTATAGTATAGTATGGATGGTAGAGTTCTTAAAAAGGAAAATATACTGTCTCTCAATGCGCGTCATCCGGTTGTATTATTTTTATTACTTTTGGCGTATTCTAAACAATAGAACCACAATAGATATGTGTTGAAATGATACACCACCAATGAAAAATGTATAATTCCTGCATACCCTTTGCTACAACCTAACCATATTTTATTATTTCAATGTTTAGAGCAACTGTTCATGGTCTTCTTCGTCTTTTGGCCGTTTAAATAAATAAAAATGTAAACACTGATTTCCCTCAAACATGATATTGCCGATTTTTAGAAGCAATTTTAATATTTATAGCTTTTGTGCATAATTTGTTACGAATATTTTAAGTGTATTTTTGTGTCTTTTAGACCTATGTTCGTGATTTTTTTCTATAGAGCGAAATTTGCTTAATCATGTTTCGAAGCACTGATTTCCCTGCAGAAAAGCCTCAAGATTACTATTCGTATTTTTTTGAAACCATTATGATAATAAACAGACGCATTATATTGTTTCAAAAACTCTGTTCGCCTAACTTCGCTGAACCTACGGCGCCTTAAACATGTCTGTTTAGTAATAATGTGAAAATTTTAAAGCAAATTTTGTAATGGGAGCTCGTTTAAATTAATGAACTGCTCTTTAATAGCTGTCAATTACTGTATTAATTTCAATATGTCAATAACAACATGTTCAGAAGGATATGGACGAATTAACAATAACTTATTGTTATTCTTTCATATAAGATCAGAGACAACATGACTTAGTTAAAAATGTTTCACCAGTCTTATAAAAAAGGGGTTAAAATGTCAATAAACCTTACATTTAAGTCCATAAATTACCCATTTTAAAAAGAGCCCAGATGTTAAAATGGCAACTAGTGACAGAAAAATAAAGTTTTTTGGCCCATATTCATATCCAGTATTTGGCCCATCTTTCCTGTAGCCATTATTTGTTGACAGTTAGATGAAGTAGAATATGCACTTCCGACAAGTGAGGCACCTACTCTGGCCGAGGTTTTATCTGCAGAAGATGAAGGTGAAGAGAAGATACCATTCAAACCAGTGGAGGAGCCTACTAGCTGTTCTGCTGTGCAAATAGATTTCTTACAGGCAGTGTCTCAACAAATAATACAAGCTCAGGTATAGAATATTTTAATTTATTATTATGAGGTTACTACTTATAATTAAGTATACACGGTGATTATTAATTCGTGATAAGGAGTAATATTTCTAATTCTGTAATTGATGCCAAACACGATTAACTTGAAGGTACCTAAAACAAACGTTCTTCTTTTCTGAATAAAACAGCATAAGGAATTACTTTACAATTCAAAATCATGTTCACCCTAACGTTAGTCTAAATCTATAAAACTAAAACCTCCTTAAAAATAGTTTCATAAACCACCCTAAAAACCTGGTGTCCAATAATTAATTTAAGAGTAATAAACTGTCAATTTTCACGCGCATATGACAAGTGAACGTTAGAGTTAATTGACGCAAGGCGTATCAAATTTATCGTTATCACTCGAATTCTTAAAGTAACTTCCTTCATGAACAATAATATAAGAAATCCAAATGTATGGTTTAATACATTTCAGGAAAGGTCGTCAGCAGGTGCAGCCACAGCTCTCAGTGTTGGTACAAACGGAAAACTAACTGTGGGCACGGCCCACGGGCACCTGCTATCGTTCTTCGATCAAACATTGCGATGGGTGTGCGACTCCAACACAGACCGCGGTGCGGTCTCGTGTTTAGCTTACAACCAAGATAGCACTCGCCTTCTCGTGGGATACGCGAGAGGTCTCATTTGTCAGTATGACAGCATGCAAGGAGTCGTTTTAAGACGCGTGACCTTGGGGGGTGAAATTTGGGGGACTCTACGGGTCACATGGGCTGGTATGTCCGGGCTTGCGCTAGATACTGGTGGGTCCGTGTGGTTGATCAAGTTCTCGCGGCCGCTTGGCGTGCGGTCGGCTCGCTCGTCTTGTTTGTTCTCTGGCGCCCGGGGCGAAGTAGTAGCGATGGCTGCTCGTGATGCGCGTATACTGGCGTTAGCAACGCTGTCTCGGGTGATCATCGTGGCTGGCGGCCGCGCGGCCGGCGTCCGCCTCGGCGGCCCGCCCGACACACTGCCGGTACTCGCCTGGAGCGACACTGACGAACGCATTCTAGTTTGTGGACGGGCGAAAACCTTGCAATGGCTCGCTGTAAATGTGACCGGATCATCCATAATGCTTCGACCTGTGCATCGTGTGGAGCTAAAGAGTGCCCCTCTGTGGCTCGGCTGGCTTGGTGGAAATCTCGCGATCTTTGACACGGACGAAAACCTGCGACTCTGGGGGGACGACTATGAGAAGCCATTGGATCTGTCTCAAATTGAGCCGGTCTACGCGTCAGCATTCTTTAAGGTTTGAATACTGCATCATTCTGATCTTATAAAGAGTTAATGACTATTCCGCACTTGAAACACCATCCTAATTTCAGGGTCTCTGGACAGACGGGCGCGTTTCTCGCGCCATGTGCATGGCTGGAGGCAGCGCCCTGGGCGGCGCTTGTGTTTCGGAAGGCGCGCTGTCCTTGCTCGGTAGAAGAGGCGTAGTGCGGGTCCGGCCGCGTGACCTCCTGGCCCGCGCGCAAGCCTCTATGTCCTCCGGCCGGCACGCGCAGGCCTTGAGGCTGCTGTGCTCCGCGCAAGGACCCGACGCCACAGCGCTGGCCAATTCCTTCATTATCAACATTTCTGAAAGACCGCATTTATTGAGTAATAAGTTTCTAGCAGATTTGGCCATCAAATTGTGTATGAAATTAAACTTAGGGTAAGTACCTGCCTTAGCATTTCGTACGGGGTTTAGATATAGGTTTTTTTTTGAGTTTGAATTTATTTATTTTAATTTAATTTATTTAGGGTCACAAAACAAGTTAAAGTCTATAGAATAATACAAATTATGCAATATGATCTGGACTATGACTCAAAATATTATATGTGCACAGAAAGAATAATTGTACATAAATAGTTATTTACGATACAAGTGCCGAAAATAGGAAATTCGCAACGAGTGGTGATAAATTAAAACACGACCAAACCAACATTTGGACATTTCTTTTCCAATTTACCACATGAACTGATTTCCGTGAGCAAATGCGTTGATTATTGGAGGAAAAAAAAACCCAATCGCTGTATGTGGGCCGATAATATTTGAGGACTTCCGTCG
The DNA here is from genome assembly GCA_947578815.1 of Epinotia ramella. Lineage (NCBI taxonomy): Eukaryota > Metazoa > Arthropoda > Insecta > Lepidoptera > Tortricidae > Epinotia > Epinotia ramella. The sequence goes on from OX388210.1 coordinate 12,837,620, forward strand.
ATTCCACAAGGATCACCTTTGGCACTTCATTAGTTGCTATTTCAACCGAATTTTATCAGAATCTGTGTCGTACTTTTAAGTACATTATTGAGGAATTTCATAAGTCATTTGTGGTCTTCATCATCAATTCCACTCCACCAAATTTATGATTTCCGGATGTAAATACACAAGTTATAGTAGAAGATACCAAAATCACTACACGCGTGCCTAATATAATTAAGGAGGTCCCTCAATTCCTCATGGATCCCATCATCCAACTGAATTTTTGAAAAAAATGGGACCTACCTGGAAGCATATACTTACAAACAAAAAAAAAATTACGAATCGGCTCATCAATGACGGAGTTCTGAGGTAACAAACATTAAATATTTTTTTTATAAAAATGATTAAAAAAAATACAACGAATTGAGAACCTCCTCCTTTTTTTTGAAGTCGGTTAAAAAGAGACATTGTCATTGTCATGCTAACAAGAGAGCAAACAGACAAACCTTATAATAAAGGTTGCTTTGATTGCGGACGCCGTTACACCTATGAGTAGCTCTTGGCTCTGCGGGTACAACACACGACACGTTTAGGTGTTCTTTCTTGTCATTCTTCGAATCAGTCGAATTTAGTCTTTATACAGTTTCCGCTTTTGTATTTTTAGAGAAGAGCTATGGTCTTGTCTGTGGGAACAATGTTCAGGCGAGAAGATATTTGTGGAGGCACTAGGGGAAGCGGCGGTGCGGGGCGAGCTTTACGAAGCAGCGCCTTCGCCTGATTGCTCGCAGGTACTTTTGCGAACTTAGCTTACACATTACTATTTATGTATGTCGGAAGTAGTTAAATAGTACGTTATTAGTAAGGGGCGAATTCATGCATTATCCCAGACATAACCGCGATAATACTAGACAGTATTTAACTTTTTTCAAAAATCTTTTTGAAGTGAAAACTTCTTTAGCGGCGCTGAGCACTTTTTGGGATGGGGAAAAATTGTTAAATACGCGACAGAGTTTTGTGACGTCAGATGTGAAGGAGGTCACTTTTTGCTGCTAGCCGATTCGACTTCATTCAAAACTGAACGCTATTCGTAAGAGTATAAAGCCGTTAAACACTTTTTGCAATAGCATATTCTGCAAATAAATTTGTAATAATACCAACGCATCCTTCACCGTTTTGCTATTGAGAAAATTCGAATAGTTCGAATTTGGGCGTTATTCCTAAAGAGATAAAGCTTTGAAAAATATTTACCAACGGCAAAAACAAATTGATATTTTGTTCGCCGCCGCCGTCTGCTGTTCTTGCAAATTCGAATAGTTCGAATTTGGACGTTATTCCTAAAGAGATAAAGCTTTGAAAAATATTTGGCAATGGCAAAAACAAATTGGTATTTTGTTTGCCGCCGCCGACGGGCGAGCCGGCCCGTCGCACCCAACGCGCCCGCGGCCCGTCCGCCTAAATAATTGATAATTGTTTATAAATTTGCGTCAAATTAATTTTTAGGGTGACACCGTAAGATGTCACGTGACCTGATCGAAAAACTGTTACAATGTTATTGAGTTTTCACTTCTGCCGGCACTCCCGGAGTGCTACCCGGTCTTTTTTTTTTATTGTCGGATTAGTTTAATAATGGACAAATTCCTGATTGATTTTAACCATTCCCAGGAACTGATAGAGCGGCTGGCCGACTGCGACCCGGGACTGGTGGAGCGAGTCGTGGCATCCTTACCACTGACGTCGCTCGACCCGCACCGGGCAAGCGTCTTCACCCGGGACAAGGGCCTTTGGCGCGGCGTTGGTGCGATCGCTGCAGCTTTAGGTAGAGTTGCTATACCGGGGCCGATGTTGTAGCTCGACCCGCACCGGGCCAGCGTGGGTCCGGTTAATACACGGCCCAATAATCCGCGTCCACGTATCTATTGCTCTCTATTTATGGTTTGGTTAAAAAGAGACAGAGATATAGTGGAAGCGGTAATTATTGGGCCGCCCATTAACCGGACCCGCCGGCGTCTTCACTCTTGGCACCATTGCGGCTGATTTAGGTACCTACGGTAATTATCCCGGGGTAGGAGTAAGACGTGGCCTTTATTTATTTATTTATATATGCATGGAGAGCTAACAGCGTGAAATAATACTATAAACTACAATATAATTACAGAGCCAGTTACAGGTTCTGACTTATAGGACTTAACTATCTTACGAGAACAAGCTTAGCCCAATTAAATTACGCACACAAGTACCTACAGCATAAGGATATGCTGTACAAGATTAAAAATAAATAAATTGCAGAAAACCATTTTTTAGTTCGAAAATAGATCAAAAACATAGTGAGTACAGCAAGACCCAAGTAATAAGGCGCGCCAGTTAAGCAATAATAGCGCGCCATATTAATTGTGTTTACCTGTACGAGGGCTGCCTTTTAAGTTGTGTCGTTTGGAAAATCTAAAGACAATTTAAGTGTTAAATGGTATTTATTGTTTTTCAAAGTAATCACCGTGATATGTAATACACTTTTTCATTCGATCGAACCAGTTTTCGAAACACTTATTCCAGTCCGAAGTCGGGGTCTCCAAAATGGCCGTTTTGTATGCCTCAACCGCTTCTTCAGGCGTCTGGTACCGTTGACCACGAAGTCGTTGCTTGATTTTTGGAAAAGTAAAAAAATCGTTAGGGCTTAAGTCTGGACTGTACGGCGGGTGTTCCAGAATTTCGACGTTTTGCTCTTTTAAAAACGCAATAGTTTGCCGGGCGGTGTGCGAGCTCGCATTATCGTGGTACAGTCTTATACGACGTCTTGGGTTATTTTTTCGAAACTCGCCGATGACTTCTGGTAAACAGACAGTGGTATACCAGTCAGCATTAACCGTTTTACGATCCTCGAGCACGATGGTGGCAACGTGGCCACTTTTCGCCACAAACGTGGCGACCATTTTTTTCGAAGTGCTCCGTGAGCGTATTACTTTGGTCGGGTTTGGCTCATCTTGGAACACCCAAACAGTCGACTGCTGTTTAGAATCGGGATCGTAGGCATATATCCAAGATTCGTCACCACTGATAATGTCGTAAACATGTTTCGAGTTTCCTCGGTTGAATTGCCGCAGGGTTTTGCGACACCATCGAACGCGAGCCGTTTTTTGGTCTTCACTGAGTAAATGTGGTATCCAGCGTGAGATCAACTTTTTTACGCCTAAGTGATCATGCAAAATACTGTGAACACTGGTCCCTGAAATACTTAAGGAAGCTTCTATCTCACGGTATGTCGCATGGCGATCTTCGATGATCAGTTGCCGTACAGCATCAATGTTCTCCTGGGTTACGGCTGTTTTTGGTCGACCTTCACGATGTCTATCACCAAGACTAGAGCAACCACGTTGAAATTCTAAATACCAGCGTTCCACAGTCCGAAGGCATGGTGCTTTATCATTGAAAACCGTAGTCAACTCTTCGAAGCACTGAAGTCGCGTTAAGCCCCTTTTGAAGTTGTAAAAAATTATCGCACGTAAATTTTCCTTCGAAATTTCCATTTTCACAACTGACTTGTCAACTTTGAACGAACGCTGTACTAAAACGGTTGGGCCGATTTCGAGTCATTCTTTTGTTTTCGAATTCTAAATTCAAATATTTTAACGTGACACTAGTTCTTTTTTATGCAATCACGGGAGGGTTGCAAACGACAGAACTTAAAAGGCAGCCCTCGTACCTACCTATAGCCCGACAAGTCCCTATTTAACCCTAAGGTAGTGGTGTCGCTGTAAACCACATAATATATGGCAATTGAACAGTGGCACAGTGTGCATTGGCATTGTGTGTTTTGTTGAATGTAAAAATCGGCCAAGTGCGAGTCGGAACTCAGCAATTAGTGTTCCGTACATTCAGTTATTTTAAATGATTCATACTTTATCTCCTGATTTTGAAGCTAACTACTACTAACTAAACTGCTTGATTTATTGAATGGAGTTCAGCAAAAAATATTTTTCTAATACTTCGATTCTCATACAAATTTGTTTGTGATGGCTAAAAAAATCTTCTACGACGTGTTTGAAGAATTTAGGAAATTGCTAAAAACGCTGTCAGTTCTGTCTCTAGTAGTATTTGTGTCATTTAACATCTGTGTAAAACCTATACTCTTAAAATATGTGGTTATACTATTTTATTCTTTTTAGAACTAAAGTTGACGTTAAAATCACAATACAATACAATACAAATACTCTTTATTGCACACCTCACACAAACAAAGCAGTTAAAAAGAGAAACAATACAATAACATGTAGGTAGAGGTAGACAACAGGCGGTCTTATCGCTGAAGAGCGATCTCTTCCAGACAACCTTTGGGTATCGGAGAAAGAGATAAAACTAGATTATGTAGTAGGTGGTGCAGAGATTATAATAAGCCAAAAATCAAAATAATTATATTAATACACGTACATAAATAGCTCTATATATAAACATACATACACAATCATACATATATACAAATAACACAAATAAAAATATATAAATATAATACATAAACAGTCAGCCAACAATAATAATAGTAAGACAATCAGGGTTAGGGGAGAGACAAATAAAGTTCTTTAAGAAGAGATTTGAAGTTACCGATAGATTTAGCTTGTCTTATATCAAGAGGGAGAGAGTTCCACAGTCGAATAGCCTTAAAAGTGAACGAACTACTGTAAAATTTCGAAGATGACGAAGGCACAGTTAATAGCAAATTGTTAGAAGATCTAACAGAATTAAAATAACTAAAACGCTCTTTGAGATAGCGGGGAGTTGCAGGGTTAAAAAGGACACTAAACAGAAGCGAAATAATGTGAGAGTTACGACGATAACGGATAGGGAGCCACTTGAGGTTGGAACGGAAACTAGAAACGTGGTCATATTTGCGTAACCCAAATATGAACCGAATGCAGACATTTTGGAGACGCTCAAGCTTATTAAGCTGCTCCTCAGAAAGGTCGAGATAGGATCCATCAGCGTAATCAAGAATAGGAAGAAGTAAAGTTTGAGCAAGCGCAATTTTAGTTACAGTAGGCAGAAAATTACGAAGCCGCCTGAGAGACCCCACTGCAGCAAATGGGTAAGGCCGTTATATCTTGTTCCTGATTAAGCAGTTTAAATCGTCTACATTTTAATCACTTCCAGTGTGTTACGCCCAATTAGCCATATAAATGGATTACTAATATTCGTAACACACTGGAAGTGATTAAAATGTAGACGATTTAAACTACTTAATCAGGAACAAGAAATAACGGCCTTACCCAAATATCTTCCTGCTCACTTCACTCACTTGAGGCACCCAAGACAAGGAGCGATCCATAATGATCCCAAGATTTTTCACTTGCATCGAATAATCAATCTGAATCCCATCAAAAAGTATTGGAGGGAGATTTACAAAATCGACTCTAGAAATCAGATTGCTGCTGACAATAATAATGACTTGGGTCTTCGCTGGGTTCACACTCAGACCATATCGTTGACTCCATTTCAGAATGCGTACCAAGTCATCATTAGGTCTTTCTATGGCAGAAGGGAGATCACCAAGCACGGACTGTGTATAAATCTGAAGATCATCGGCATAAAGGTGATAATGAGAGGAGATATTATGTGTGATGGAATTGATGAAGATAGAAAATAAGAGAGGAGATAGCACACCGCCCTGCGGAACGCCCGCCAGAGTACTACACCAAGAAGTACAAGAAGAATCCACCTTTATTCTTTGCCGACGACCATTTAAATAACTACGAAACCAGTCAATTACTGCAGGAGTAAGTTAAGAAAGCGTAAAATAGCGAGCATAATGTCAAAATCGACAGTGTTGAAAGCATTGCTGAAATCCAACAGAGTTAAAACTGTAAGCTTTCTGTCGTTATCCCCAATCGGAATCACCTACAATTATTACACGTGATCCATGCGGTATGTCACTATTAGTAAAAGTATTACTAATAAAACTTATAAATGCTTCCATTGAGAACAATGGGACTTATAAACTTGAATTTTCTGAAAGTATCCTGTGAAATGCAGTTACGCATTCGTCTTCAATATATTAATTTCCCAGTACCACAGATTAAAGAATACAAGTACAGATACCCAATCTCATAGAGCAAAAGCGTACCGTCCTAATGTAGGCAATTCTGTATACAATTTTAGTCCTGTAGCTACACCAGTAGATGCAGTATCCGAGCTACCACGGCTATGACGCTGTCAGCCTACCTGATAGTTTTAGTAATACATTGAGATATCACCAGATGGCATTGACTTCCCGGGCAACAAATAGAGTATTTTTGATTTTTTTGATATAAAAGTAGTATTTTCGAGACAATATTACACATCACACAACATTATACATAACCAAACGCTTGGAGCCTGTGGTTCCATAGAACTTTCGCGACCAGTGATGGCGCCATCTAGTGACAGTACCCAATAATACGTGTAGCAAACTTAGCAAACTTACTTAACTCACACGTATAGTACGAGTTACATGGATTTAGTACCAATTTCATTGCATTTACTAAACTTATACAATTTACCTTTATTTTATGTACGGAAGGATGTTTGCGATATAATTAAGGTACGTTGAATTTATTAAGGTGTACAAATCATTATATCTTCACGATTACTGGTTCAAATGTTTCGCTCGGTACCTGTGTCGCCATCTATGAGTTCTTTTTTGTAATAATTATACGTTGTTCGAGTTGGGAGGCCATGCCAGTACATACGAAAAACGAGTCATTTTAATGTTTTAGGTCCTAGCCTTTTTTTAGGTGTCGGGTTCAAAATCTTCGCAGCAGGCTCTCAAGCTTGAATGGTATAAGGCAAATACGATTCACAACTACAGCTCGGTATTCCAATTTTATATCAAATAAAGAACCTCGTACTTTGAAGCTATTTTGTTTCTAGATTTTAACCAAATAGAGTCAACAATATGTAGAACTTAAAATATATAGAACACCAAAAGCTGCTTGCAGTGTTGAATCTGAAGCCATTATTAAGCATAGTATTAATTGTGTTTTTTAGTAACCCAAACAAAACCGCATGATATAAGAAGATTCAATAGGAGTTTTTGAAGTGAAAACTTCTTTAGCGGCGCTGAGCACTTTTTGGGATGGGGAAAAATTGTTAAATACGCGACAGATTTTTGTGACGTCAGATGTGAAGGAGGTCACAAACTTTTATATTTTGCTGCTAGCCGATTCGACTTCATTCAAAACTGAACGCTATTCGTAAGAGTATAAATCCGTTAAACACTTTTTGCAATAGCATATTCTGCAAATAAATTTGTAATTTTGTTCACGCGTCCTTCACCGTTTTGCTATTGAGCAAATTAGAATAAACCGAATTTGGACGTTATTCCTAAAGAGATAAAGCTTTGAAAAATATTTACCAACGGCAAAAACAAATTGATATTTTGTTCACCGCCGCCGTCCGCTGTTCTTGCAAATTCGAATAGTTCGAATTTGAACGTTATTCCTAAAGAGATAAAGCTTTGAAAAATATTTGGCAATGGCAAAAACAAATGGGTATTTTGTTCGCCGCCGGCGGCGGGCGAGCCGGCCCGTCGCACCCAACGCGCCCCCGGCCCGTCCGCCTAAATAATTGTGTTTATTGCGCCAAATTCATTTTTAGGGTGACACCGTAAGATGTCACGTGACCTGATCGAAAAACTGTTACAATGTTATTGAGTTTTCACTTCTGCCGGCACTCCTGGAGTGCAACCCGGTCTTTTTTTTTTAGTTCTGAACTGAATCGTTTAATTACAAAATCCGAAATATTCATCGATATTGATGCGTCATCATTATATCAGCCGAATTTCAGTTTGATAGAGGTCGTTGATGTTAGTTGTCGATTGGCGCCATCTACCGAGCTTAAGTTTAGTCCAATTTCAACAGGGGTTCCAACTCGCAGCCATCAAAAAACCAACCATTGGGTAACCATTGGTCGTCGTCGAAGAGTAAGCCTGCCTTTTGTGAGAAAATACGGAAAAAACTAATTTTCTCGAAAATAAGACGAAGCTAGATCGGTCTCTCGGCCCCGTAAACCCCTATACTGCAAATTTTACAAATATATATAAACAATTTTACATCCCGTGTTTTTTCACGTTTTATCTATATTTTGCTGAAAGTTTGAATAGGGTTCTTTTTAATTTCTAGTCAAGTATATGCTTGCCAATTTTCAAGTCTTTAGCTCATAGATTCAAGGGGTTCCCATACAATCTTCAACCCCATTTTTGAACCCTTTTGCACCCTTATCTTTATATTTTTTATAGCCTTTTGCGTGGCCGAAGATCCATTGAACGTTTTAATAATAAAATAATAAAACATTTATTTCAGGCAACTAAGGCCCATAGTTACAAATACCTTACAGACTAACATACATAAAATATAATATTAAAAAACACGAATTATTATTTAGGCGACGAAACAGTGTGGCTCCGTTGCGTTGCGTTGCGTTGCGTTTTAGTGAAAGTTGCATATTAATCCATTCGATAGTTTTCCCACTCCTTTTCGTTGGGCTGTCGTATTAATAAACAGATAAATGGCGCTGTTACGTAAAGTAAAGACGACTTTATCCAAATATTCTCAAATTTGGTCTTTAGGTCACCGTACATCCATCAAACTTTTTTATGCGTTTAATATGGTTTGTTGGAGTTCAGACGCCGACAAAAATCTGGAGAATGACCTTCTAAATGCGAGGAAGTTCTGCATCGCGCTATGGAAGTTTTTAATGTATGTTGTATGAATACAATTTCCTTCAAGCCCTACTTATTATGTCTCACTGACAACCTCAACGAACCTTCACATTTATTATATGTAGAGATACCTATTCATCCATATCTGATTCCACTAAAGGACCTACAGGACCTTTTTCTATATTCGTCTTCAATTTTTATAACAATATTTTAATAAGAAAAGAAATTTCTAGTTAAATCCAACCAAATGAGTCAAAATAAGCTTTCTGACATCACTATGGATTGATTTCGACATATTTACTGTAATTTATTTTACAATCGCGAAGTATTTCGTCTTCCTTGCTGTTTGTTTACATTGGTGACATTCGATGACTTCTAGTAAAATAAATTAGTTCCATTAAAAATCCGCAACATGGCTAGGATCAAAAAGAACCTTGTCAGGCTATACATGATTTTAATAAACTAAACCCGAACCCAAACCTGTGCTATGGACACATGACTCAAACAAAAATTAGGGCTTTAAAGCCCATGCCGAATTACAGTTTTCTAGTCATAATGGTTACTGAGCTAAGCCGAAGACGGACAGACAGACAGACGGACGGACATGGCGAAACTATAACGCCTTGGCCACGACTTTGGTCTTAAGCGACCTGCGGTGCGTCCGGCGGTGCGGAATTTAGAGCGGGGCGGCGAGCAGGCCACGTACTCCGCAGTAGCCGCGGCGACTTCGAGCGGATGGGACGTACATACTCGGGTGACTCAAAATGTCTTTGTCGAAAGTGGCCTCGAAAGCAGCTCCTATTTCATGGGAGACATTTTAAATGTGAGAGAAGGTGTGCACGTGACAAATAGACGACGTTATACGTTGGGCGAATTCCGGACATTGTATGAAGAATAACTTTTTACTAAATGCCGCAACTTATGCTGAGGATGCTTCGGCATCCATATTGCAGGCCTGTTTAATATTTCTGAAATGAACTTTTCTGTGTCTATGGACATCGCGCGCGGATAATACAATAAATTTTGTTCTTATAATCACCGCCCGATCCGTGCCGCCGCTAAGACCAGTCGCACCGCTCTGAGTCGTGGCCGCGCGTTCGCGCGTCTTGTCTTTGTTCGTTCCACTCGCCACCCCGCTGCCCGCAGTCGCCGGTCGCTCGAGTAAATCCGCGCGCTTGGTCGCCGGTGCGGAAGTTCGTGGCATCTCTTCTTTTCCGCGCTGTTTTTGTATTATGCGCGATCCGCTAGTCGCCGCCGCCGAAGCAGGTCGCGCAAAGTGTGGCCAGGCGGTAAGGGTTCCTTGTTGACTGCGGAACCCTAAAAAATGTATGAACGCAGATTTGTTTGGCAGTTCGCTAGTAAGGTTCAAAATACAAGTTCTCTATTAAAATAGTGTGTAAACTTTTTAAAAATGTATTTTACTTTACTTAACTTTGTTGTAATACCTACCATGTAAGAATATACCTGTAAGGTAAGTATGTAGGTATTGATAAGGGTTATACAGTGATTTAGCTGTGTAATATAACTTTTTTTTTTAATAGGAAACTGTAGGTGTAGTTATATTATTAATGTATAGCTTCTAGCTAATTACTTTGTATACAGGGTGTGAACCGATCAAGGGCATGATCGTTAGCGTATTGCGATTCCAAAAATGGATTTGTTTACTTTGAAATGTTTGTTTTGTTTAAATTACAGTCTGTGTTTTTGGTAAAAGTTGCCACCTGCGTCTCAAACAAAAACATACACAAAACATTTGTTTTCATAACACAGCTGTGCGCGCGGCGTTTGAAAATGAAATAAACCCTCCCACCTTTCACCCTCGCGGGGGAATGTTGTCATATACAAGCAACGTCAACAAAAACAAAGACTGTAATGTAAACAAAAACAAAAATATCAATGTAAACAAACAAAATAAAAACACATAAACAAATGCATATTTGGAATCGCAATGCACTAGCAACTGCCCTGCCCTTGCTCGGTTCTCATCCCATTTTTGTTACAGCCTGTATCACTTATTCATTTAAGACTGTTTCTAAAAATAAATATGAGTCACTTGACCCGCACGGGCTCAGGACAAGAGACTAAGGCCGGGGCCGCACTGGTAGAGCGATTAGCGACGCGACGGCGATCTTCATACATCAAGTCGCCTCAAGTCGCCCAAGTTGTACTGAAATCGCCGTCGCGTCGCCAATCGCCTTAACCAGTGCGGCCCCGGCCTTAGGTCTGGCTCTGGCGCAGTGTTGACGCGATCGTGGCAGCTTTAGGAATGGTAGTGACATCGAGGCCGAGCGATCGTGGCATCTCTGCCGCTGTGATAATCGGCGCGATAGGGGTGTAATCTAAAATTATTATTACTCAGGCAATAAATATGCGTAGTGTCGAAAATCCCATTCAATATCTCGAAGAATTACGAAGCTACAACCGTTTTAATATTGCTTGATAGATAGAGAAAACGCAAACGGTGTGTGAAGTCACGTTACACGAGGCTGCCGCGTCGACGGCGCCGAACACGACGGGGCGCTGCACGTTGCCGTCTATTGGTGACGTCACAATCTTCAAGCGTCATCGTTTTATATGAAGTTGCGTTTTGCGAAAAAGGATCAGAACATACCCCTTCTTAAAAATTTGGACACTTATAACTTCGTGATTCTTTAACTTTTGCGTTGACTTTTTCTCCATTTGACTACATTTTTAATCCTTTTTCGAGAAAATATGACATTATTGATTATTTTTAACCGACTTCAAAAATAAGGAGGAGGTTCTCAATTCGGTTGTATTTTTTTCAATGTTTGTTACCTCAGAACTCCGTCATTGATGAGCCGATTCGTTATTTTTTTTTTGTTTGTAGGTATATGCTTTCAGGTGGGTCCAATTTTTTTCAAAAATTCAGTTGGATGATGGGATCTTTGAGGAATTGTGGGAACTCCTCAATTATATTAGGCACGCGTGTAGTGATTTTGGTATTTTCTATTATAACTCGTGTATTTTCACCCGGAAATCATAAATTTGGTGGAGTGGAATTGATGATGAAGACCACAGACGACTAATGGAATTCCTCAATTATGTACTTAAAAGTACAAAAGTACCTACGTCACAGATTCTAAGAAGATTCCGTTGTAATAGCAACTAATGAAGTGCCAAAGGTGATCCTTGTGGAAACTACTTTAAGGTGATCCTTGTGGGTACTCAAATATTATCGGCCCACATACAGCGATTGGGTTTTTTTCTCTAATAATCAACGCATTTGCTCTCGGAAATCAGTTCATGTGGTAAATTGGAAAATAATTGTGGAAATGTTCTCGTGGCTTGGCGCGAGTACTAAATTGAAGTCGGTTAAAACTTTGTTTTTAAAGTAAATTATATTTAGTGTCTACACCCCTATTGCGCTTGCAGCTTTAATTACGGTAGCTGACCCGGACTGGGTAGCAGTCGTCCAGGGTGTCAGAAAATATTAAGATAGTTTCGTGGTTTACCTTTTTAAGCGATGAATGGATTTTTAATTTATAAACCCATGGCGTCATTTGTAATTTTAAAAGATTTTTTGAAACATTCCTGCTGGGTGTGTTGGAGTTGCATTCTATGAATAAAGGTTGCAAAAAAAGTTGACACCTTGTTTTCCTGAAGGTGGTTCGACCGGCGCGATGAAGGAGCTGGTGAGCTACGTGGACGCGACGTGCCCCGGCGACGCCGACTGTCGCTGCGCGGGCGGCGCGCTGCTGCTCGCGGCCGCCGACGCGCTCGCCGGCCGCGGCGCCGGCGGCCGCCCGCTGCCCGACCACGCGCAGCCCTCGGCGCGGCACGACGCGCTGCACGCGCTGCTAGACGTGAGTCACCCGGTACACAACTGTTGACGGCCGCCGACGCGCTCGCCGGCCGCGGCGCCGGCGGCCGCCCGCTGCCCGACCACGCGCAGCCCACGGCGCGGCACGATGACGCGCTGCTAGACGTGAGTAGTGACACACACACACACACAACTGTGGGCCGCGGTAAACGCGGTCGCCAATGCAGAACGCTGACCATTCAAAGTCCGTATCACAGGCACTCAATCCGTCGTCGTCCTTTCTCCCTCTTTCTACTATGTGCCATTGCACAGGAAATGTACGTTTAGTAGACCCATTGGTCAGCATCATCATCATCTTCATATCAGCCAAATAATAGACCTGCCCCAAAATGGCACAATTAATGATCTCTCTCCGATCTGCGCCACCCCCATCCCGCGACCTTTACTTTATCGCGTCATTAGTCCACCTTGGGGATCCCCAAATGCGCTACATGGCACATAGACGCTAGTCGAGAACACGCCCCAACAGCCATCGGTTGTGCAATGTGTACTACTTCTTACATTGACTTACTTGATACTACGTATAGACTGCAGGCCATCTTGATCATTTTTCTTGACGACCACCACCACCTCAGAATTCAGTAGCATTTAGCGACAGCGACCGCCAACCCCCGTCTATGCAAAGGTAATCCCATGAGAGTAGTCTACCATCCATAAATTTACGTATGCAAGGAGTTGTCTCCTCTGTAATATGTAACTCATGAGTTATATGTTCCAGGCGGGGCGCGACAGGTCACCGCTGCACGTGCTGTGCGCGCACGACGCTCGCGCGTGCGTGCGCCTGTTGGAGCAGAGCGCGCGCGAGCCGCCGTTCGCGGGGCCGCTCGGCAAGCAGAACCGGCTGCGCGTCGCGAGGGCGCTTCTCTCTGTCGCCCACGGGATACAGGTGGGTTGCGGGGCAGTACGAATGTATTTATTTATTAACTAGCCTCTGCCCGCGACTTCGTCCGCGTGGAACACGTTTATATCGTTGATCCTTACAAACGTACGCCCCCTTAGACGATGGTTCCCGGAATAAAAAGTATTATTTATTTATTTATTTATTTATTTATTTATTTATTCAAATAATATTTACATAGCATTACAGTTGAACCAATACGCTATGAAACTAAATTAACTAAAACATAATTTGAAACAACATGAATCACGTACAAACACTCGATTGCCTAACATCCATCACTTCGCAAAATCTTAAACATTCACAGCACACAGCCGCCCAACTCCATGCAAACAGATCGCATTCCGGTGCTGATGCCAGAAGCGCATTGAGCGCCACAAGCGCGCGCAACAGCGGCGAGTTTTTGCGCGACACGGTGCGCGCTGCCGGCACCGCCAGCAGGTCGCGGCGCCGCGGCCGCAGGGTTACCCGAGGGATGTCCGGGACGAACAGTCTCAAGAGTTGTCCGACCAGATCCGGACAGTCCATCTGCCCACGCAGAACCCGACACGCAAAAATTAACAGCCCGTAGTTACGCCTTACTTCTAAGGAGTTGTAACTCAGAGTACCTAACAGATATTTCGTGGGGTACAAAAACGGGTAGTACCCGTACATTTTGCGAAACAAAAACCTAAGAAAGGCTTTCTGTACCTTCTCCAGAAGCAAGACGTACGTGGACTCGTGTGGACTCCACACTAGTGACGATGACTCCAGCTTGCTTCTTACCAACGCGTTATAGACCATTTTTATGGCCCCCGGGTCGTAAAAGTCACGGGCGTTGCGGATTACAAAACCTAGCCTCCGATAACAATTGGCAGCGGTCACATTAACGTGTTCGTGAAAACTTAAATGTGTATCGAAAATTACTCCGAGATCCTTCACTGAGGTAACACGATTAATAGGTTCCGGCCCAAGCATATAGTTCGCATGTAGCGGTGCACGTGCGCGACTAAAAGAGCACACACAACACTTAGCAGCGTTAAAAAGAAGTTTGTTTTCCAAACTCCACCGGAAAACCAAGTCTACGTCATTCTGCATGGAATCACAATCCTCCTGCTGCATCACGCCATAGACCAGTTTCAAGTCATCGGCGTAGAGAAGACATTTAGCAGACTTGGGGACTAATGGCAAGTCATTTATCATTATCCCAAATAAGAATGGTCCCAATATAGAGCCCTGACTCACGCCAGATCGAGTGTGATATGGAGGAGATACAAAACAACCGTGCTGAACATACTGCTGCCGATCACGTAGATAACTAGCCAGTAATTTGAGTAATCTGGGAGAGAATCCAATGTAACTCAATTTTTCCAATAGAATGTCGTTATCTACGCGATCGAAAGCCTTACTAAAATCGAAATAGAGGACGTCAACTTGGACTCCCTTATCCAGATGCTAAGAAACAATATCCACCAGAGCCAAAAGATTTGTGTTGACAGAGCGATTTGGTCTAAACCCATGCTGAGCGTCACTTAAAAATGGCCTAACTTGTGTTGAAAGGGTCCGGTGAAGTATAAGTTCGAACAGCTTTGCTAGGGTGGAAAGAACTGCTATTGGCCTGTAATTTTCTACAGCCGAAGTGTCATTTGATTTTGGAATAGGACTAACTCTTGACACCTTCCAAATATGGGGATATGTTCCTGAATTCAATGCCAAATTAAAAATGCATTGCAGAGGGGCTTTAAAATGTTCTATGCACCCCTTGACAATAAAAGCTGGCAACCTGTCCGGTCCTATAGCACAATTGGGCTTCAGACGCTTTACACCCGCCTCCACCTGCTCCAGCGATAAAGGGGGTACATTAATACAGTTCGCATCACAATACCGAACATCTCTCTCTCCAATGTTAGGGTCAAGAATGGGAACATCGGGCAAAAACACCCCCGAGAAATATTTTGCGAACACATCAGCCACATCACTTCCGGCATATTGTTTACCCCCGAAAGTCACACGAGGGACAAACCCTCCTTTCGACTTAAGACACTGAAGATGCTGCCAAAAAGCGCGAGGATCGTCTTTCACCCTAGCCTGGATCCGTTCCAGATAAAACCCGTAAGCCTCTGAGATTTTTCTTTTCACCTCGGTTCTTAATTTTGCGAATCTATCGTAGACGGTTCTATCCTTCGAAGCTTTCCATTCACGATGCAGGTCACTTTTGTGCTTTAAGTCTTTTTATGTTAATCCAGGTTATACACTACATGTATACCAAAACTCATTTTAATCCATTTAGATAAGGTTTTGTGCTGAAGTTTACTAACAAAGTGAAACATTAATTGATAAAATATAAAGTAAAGGATAATCCTACTAATATTATAAATGCGAAAGTTTGGATGGTTTGATTTGATGTTTGGATCTTTAGATGTTTGGATGCTTGTTATTTTCAATGACGCTTAAATGGCTCAACCGATATGGATGAAATTTGACACGAAGATACTTTATAGCCTGGATTAGAATATAGGATGGCTTTATCTCGAGTCCACGCACGAAGTCGCGGGCGGAAGCTAGTTATTAAATAAGAAATAAAGTTAATTAAACATAATTAGGTCTATGATGTCTAATAGTTACTATCGGTGGAGGTATCAACCAGTTTTGGTTAATATGTAGTGTTTAGCCGCCTACCATCCCGGGTTTTTTCACGTTTTATCTATATTTTGCTAAAAGTTTGAATGGGGTTCTCTTTACTTTCTAGTCACAAGTATATGCTTGTCAATTTTCAAGTCTTTAGCTCATAGATTTAAGGAGTTCCCATACAAAGTTCAACCCCCTTTTTTAACCCCTTTGCACCCTTATCTTTATAATTTTTATAGCCTATATTTTGGCCGGGAATTTTCTCGACAGATTAGTAAAGTTTACATCAGAATCCGTCCAGCCGTTTTCACGCGCGTACAAATAAACAGACAAACAGACAAAAATTCGTAAAACTTTTGGATCGTGTTCTGTTATCGATTCAAGTATCCCCAGCAAACTTTTTTCGAATATCTTCCATGTACAGACTTTCGACTGTCTTCAGCTTTATTATATGTATAGATAGATAGATACATGGAAAACCAACAGCACCATATATTTATATACAAATTAACTTCTGCCCGCGACTGCGTCCACGTGGGACTCATATTGTAGCTCCATACAAACTTTCACCCGCCATTTCACTCCCTTAGGGACTTATTTCCGGGATAAAAACTATTATTTGGCCTTCCCCGGGACTCGAACTATATATATACCAAATTTTATACCATTATGGTGATATTTTTTAATAATTTTTGAAGTGAAAACTTCTTTAGCGGCGCTGAGCACTTTTTGGGATGGGGAAAAATTGTTAAATACGCGACAGAGTTTTGTGACGTCAGATGTGAAGGAGGTCACTTTTTGCTGCTAGCCGATTCGACTTCATTCAAAACTGAACGCTATTCGTAAGAGTATAAAGCCGTTAAACACTTTTTGCAATAGCATATTCTGCAAATAAATTTGTAATAATACCAACGCGTCCTTCACCGTTTTGCTATTGAGAAAATTCGAATAGTTCGAATTTGGGCGTTATTCCTAAAGAGATAAAGCTTAGAAAAATATTTATCAATGGCAAAAACAAATTGATATTTTGGTCGCCACCGTGCATCGCCATCTGCTGTTCTTGCAAATTCGAATAGTTCTAATTTAGACGTTATTCCTAAAGAGATAAAGCTTTGAAAAATATTTGGCAATGGCAAAAACAAATTGGTATTGTGTTTGCCGCCGCCCGCCGGCGCGCCGGACCCCGGCACCGTTGCGCCGCGGTTGGGCCCGCGCACCCAACGCGCCCGCGGGCCGTCCGCCTAAATAATTGATAATTGTTTATAAATTTGCGTCAAATTCATTTTTAGGATGACACCGTAAGATGTCACGTGACCTGAAAAACTCGAAAAACTGTTACAATGTTATTGAGTTTTCACTTCTGCCGGCACTCCCGGAGTGCAACCCGGTCTTTTTTTTCGCTCTTTATTGTTTATGGTTAGAAGAAAATTAAATTAAAAAGTATTAAACCGTAAGTAAATTCATTTTTTTGAGATAAATTAAACATTAAATTAATTAAATGTGTTATACATAATTACTAATAAGTAATAACACCGCATTGAGTGTAAGGCGATTCTCCCACTACACCGCGTCCCGCCGCGGTGCGGGCCATTTTTAACACGCGCATTGCCGCGTCGGCAGTGTGAAGTACTAGGCGTGTTTTCTATATAAATTAAGATTCTTGCATACGACGGTAAAATCTGCCGCTCCGCGCACCGCAGCGGGACGCGGTGTAGTGGGAGAATCGCCTTAAATATAGCGTGAAGTGAATACCGCCATTGAAAGAATTCGTAGAAAGAATGCTTACAGCTAAATCATAGTACAAGTAACACCGCGTTATTAGGTATGTCACAATATGTCTTTTGTAATGTCTTTGCATTATTTCCTCACATGTTTGAGAAAAGCACTATATTTACCTTGGTGAAAACCGGGGTGGCCTGACTCGTCTCTTGGCCCCTTTAATTTTATAAAGAGGCATCAACTGTTATTTGAAAAGTGTAACAATTGTGGATTAATAAATATTTTTATTACTGTTATTATCTTTATTTATATTTGGTCGTAGGCTAGGTTTTTACAATAATTATATAAAAAGTGATAACTTTAATGTAATAAAATAATTGTTTTAGAACACGCCATTTTATTAACACGAAAGAGTTGAGATGACAGCTTTACTTTTTTATATAACAGTGCTGTACCAGCAAAATAGTGTTGTCACAACCCAACTTAAAATTTATATTACAACAAAAAGTAAAACATAAAACTATACATACTAAACATAAAATTATGATAAAAACCTAACCTAGGGTACCGCTGGCAGCAAGGCGGGGCCTAAGCTACCGGCGGTCAGGGCGGCAGAGAGAGGAACCTCCTGACTATCCGCGCAGTGTCCAAGAGTACCGCCTTCTGTATCTGACCCTTGATCCAGCCATCTAGCAAGAGTCTCTTGAGGTGTTGGTCGAGACTCTTCGCTATTAGACCGTTCGCAGAAACGATTATCGGGACAATGATTGTCGAATCAAACCTCGTGAGCTAGTTCAAGGTACTTGCTGCATTTGTCCTTCTCAGCCTTCACGAGGTCCTCATCATCAGGTGAAGTCGGCGAGCACTACCTGGCGTTTCTATCGATCTGTCGGCACGATATCAGGCCTATTGGCTAGAATAGTCCTGTCCGTGATGACAGATCGATCCCAATAATAATAGAGCGTGGCAGGACCATTTTCGAGAACTGGCACAGGTGTGTACAGTCAGCATCATATAGTTAGTAGCAGCCAAAGTAGTCAAATATATCGGAACACGTCTTTATTACTATAGGAGTAAGGAAGTGTTACGATATATTTGGCTACTTTGGCTGCTACTAACTATGTGACGCTGACTGTACTTATAGTAAGGAACTTTGAAGTCCACAAAACCGTATAGCAGAGCAAGTTGCAGGTGAATAATCCTGGCTACAAGGTTATACCTATGCAAGTACCTACTCTCCGTTTGCTAGATGACCACAACCGGAGATAATATGCCAGAATGACTCTCCGGGACGGCGGCATGCCCGACAAATGTCGACCGTACCGTCCCTCAGGCAGGATATACCTTCGGTAGTTATTCGTTATAATGACTTCATCCGCAATTGCACAGACAAAACCTTCGGTTTCCCCGAAGAGATCCCCGAAACGTAGCCAGTTCACCGACGCGAGCAGATCTACATCTGGCCCCGTGAGCCCCACGTTTTGCAGGTCTTTGGCATTTAATAAGCCGCTACCTCCACACTTCCCCGAGATATACAGTTTCATAACAGACGAGCGCGGATGAATCAAATCAAATCAAATCAATTATTTATTCTGCAAATAGGCCACAAGGCAAATACATTTGTAATAATACCAACGCGTCCTTCACCGTTTTGCTATTGAGATAATTCGAATAGTTCGAATTTGGGCGTTATTCCTAAAGAGATAAAGCTTGGAAAAATATTTACCAACGTCAAAAACAAATTGATATTTTGGTCGCCACCGCCGTCTGCCGTCCTTCAAATTCGAATAGTTCGAATTTAGACGTTATTCCTAAAGAGATAAAGCTTTGAAAAATATTTGGAATGGCAAAAACAAATTGGTATTGTGTTTGCCGCCGCCCGTCGGCGAGCCAGCGGCCCCTCGCGCCCAACGCGCCCGCGGCCCGTCCGCCTAAATAATTGATAATTGTTTATAAATTTGCGTCAAATTCATTTTTAGGGTGACACCGTAAGATGTCACGTGACCTGATCGAAAAATTTTCATAAATTTATTCTTAAGAGATATTCCCCTTCAAAAACAAAAAAAAAAAGACCGGGTTGCACTCCGGGAGTGCCGGCAGAAGTGAAAACTCAATAACATTGTAACAGTTTTTCGATCAGATCACGTGACATCTTGCGGTGTCACCCTACAAAAGAAATTGGCGCAAATTTATAAACAATTATCAGATATTTAGGCGACGGGCCGCGGGCGCGTTGGGTGCGACGGGCCGGCTCGCCCGCCGCCGGCGGCGAACAAAATACCAATTTGTTTTTGCCATTACCAAATATTTTTCAAAGCTTTATCTCTTTAGGAATAACGTCCAAATTCGAACTATTCGAATTTACAAGAACAGCGGACGGCGGCGGTGAGCAAAATATCAATTTGTTTTTGCCGTTGGTAAATATTTTTCAAAGCTTTATCTCTTTAGGAATAACGTCCAAATTCGAACTATTCGAATTTGCTCAATAGCAAAACTGTGAAGGACGCGTCAACAAAATTACAAATTTATTTGCAGAATATGCTATTGCAAAAAGTGTTTAACGGCTTTATACTCTTACGAATAGCGTTCAGTTTTGAATGAAGTCGAATCGGCTAGCAGCAAAATATTATTAATATAAAGTTGGTGACCTCCTTCCTCCACATCTGACGTCACAAAAATCTATCGCGTATTTAACAATTTTTCCCCATCCCAAAAAGTGCTCAGCGCCGCTAAAGAAGTTTTCACTTCAAAAATTAAAGAATTACAATACTCGATTCATTAAAGTCTTCGATATATTCGTTTGAATCTTAGGTTTATATATTAAATTTTAGGAAGCAGAGGAGCGAACCGAAATTCTTGAATTCATCACCGGGCAGCTGAGCACGGGCGCGCTGCCGGGCGACCGCGAGGTGCTGGCGGGCGCCAAGGAGCTCGCGGCCGCCACGCCCGGCGAGCGCGCCGACCGCGCCTGGCTCGCGCTGTTACTGCGCGCGCCCGCCACGCCCGCCGTGTCGCTGCCCGGCGCGCCCGCCACGCCCGCCGGGTCGCAACCCGGCGCGCCCGCCTCGCCCGCGCCGCGCCTGCAGGTTGTCGCGCACCGCGCCGCCGCCGCCGCCGCCACACGCCCGCGCGTGCTCTGGCGCCTCGACGTGCTCCTTGACAACCACGCCGAAGCCCTGCCGAGGTTCTTCGAGGTAGACGCCCCCTCGACCGCCGATAAGGACGAGCTCTTCGAGTACCTCGCCTCGCGGACGGAGGCCGACGCCGCTGGCGCGCGGAAGCAGATGGAGGAGCATCTGCCGGCGCTGATCGAGCTCCGCCCGCGGGCGACGGCTGCACTGATGACCGACCAGTTCGCGGACCTGCTCCCGACGACGCTGCGCACTATTGATAGTGATTCGGCGCTCGAGTTTACGGCCTGCCTGCTCGAGACGGGCCGGCTCCTGGGAGAAGCGGCCGCGGCCCACTTTCGCAACCTCTGCGCCCGGCGACCTGAGGAGGCGAGCGCGTTCCTGGAGAAGAACCCGGGCCTGTTGAGGCCGGAGGAGGCGCTAGCGATCGTCCGCGAGACGGGCGCCCGGGCCGCGGAGCCGGCGTGCCTCGAGGCGACGGGCGACCCCGAGGCCGCGCTGGCCGCCATCTTGGATCTCGTCGCCTCGGCCTCGGGGGAGGCGGAGGCGAGCCTGCTGCGGCGGGCGTGCGAGCTGTGCACGCGGGTGGCGCCGAGCGTGCCCGCGGCGACGGCGGCCGGCATGTGGGCGCGGCTGCTGAAGCGCGCGGAGAGCATGCCGCCGGCGCTGCTGCTGGAGGCGGCGGCGTACCTGCCCGCGGAGCAGCTAGCGGCGCGTGTGTGGTCGGCGCCGCGCGTCGCGCAGGCGGCGCTAGGGGCGGCGCGCGGGGAGCGGGGCGCGTGGGAGTGCGCGGCGCGCGTGACGGCGCGCGAGGCGCACGAGGCGCTGGCGCGGGCGCTGGGCGCGGCGCGCAAGGGGCTCGCGGTGCGCGGGCGCTGCGCGCGGTGCGGGCGCGCGCTGGGGGAGGAGGCGTGCCGCACGACGCACTGTGCGCGCGCGTGGCACGCGGCGTGCGCGGCGGGCGCGGGCTGCGACGTGTGCGGCGCGCGCGTTCCCGAAGCGGTGGTCTCCTCACCGCCGATGACGCGCGCGCCGGCGCACCCGCCGCAGGACCACTCCCTGCAACTGGTCGCGCCGCCTAGACCCGACCTAGAAGGCTTAGTGTAAGTATACCGTTAGAGCCTACGGAGATCAGTGAAACCGTCATAGTTATTAAATATACACGTTTCTAATTTATACTAAAAATACGTAGATGGCACAACGTGGCATTGGGCATGTGTTTTTCTAGAAGTCAATGGAACAATACCAATACGCGTGTCTGTCTTAGCACCAGAGATTATGTCGTTGAAATTGCAATGTAATCATATTCAAGTTAATCATTCGGTAATTATTTGATGTTTGTAATTTGTTTGTAAAATACTGACAAAAAAGGATTCCTTCAGCTATACTCTTCGTCGCTTACTTTGCATGTACATACATAGATTATTTATAAATCATGAATAATTGTTAAGTTTTTATATAATAAGTAGGTAGGTATTCTACATTTATTATTCATAATTTATGAATGTTAACCAAATACACGTCTGTATTGATTAAAATGGATTTTTTTTATATACACATTTTTTATATGATATTACATTCTAGATATCATAAAAGTTACCTTATGACTGGTTTGCCACCAGCCTAGCAATGATCGCGTTCTTGTCGGACATACACGATTCGCCGCTCACTAGCAAGTATTGAAGTGCGAGAAGGACGGATACTTTATGTCCGATGTAAAGGCGATCGAAAGGGAAGCTTAAAAACGCGCCTAGGCACGGATTCCTATTTATAATGTAGGTAAGCCAATAATCGGTGCCCATTATATCCGTCTCGTTTTAACCCACGGAATAAAGAATCCATTGGAAGTGGTGAGTGGGCGTTCCCGTGTCGCCGAACATGAGCAATAATAAGCATACTTCTTGCACAGATTATTGTCACTCACCTAGCGACCGCACGCGGCGTATGACATGAATGAATATTTGTTTTTTTTATGAAAATGCCGTATTGCGTTATTGAAAGCTGCTCCAATAACAGCACATAAAAAACTTGTCTCATGGAGATATTTCCTATCATCGTTAAGTAATATATTAGAATACGTATAAAAAAATACTTAATTTTCAATTTCTTTGGGTCTGCAGTCAAGGAAATATCAATTCTATTTCTCTAACAATAAAGTACATAATCCTTTGTAATTATTTCGGTACTCAGAACGTGAATGCACGGCAAATTTCCCGAAGGTTCGCTACTCAAATGCTGTGGCTAAGGTCGATACTTGTTATCGATAAACCAAAATGAAAAAGATTATTATATTTTTATGTGTAATATGCAGAGCCCGGAATTCTCGTAGCACTTTTGAGCTGTCATAGGGACTGCTCGTTTATCGACTTCCGTTTACATTTGTATTATTGTACAATCGGAAGTATTGGAGTGTTATAAACAGAGGTCGGAATTTTCATGGCACTTTTGAGCTGTCATAGCGACTGCTCGTTTATCGACTTCCGATTATACATATGTATATCGATAAATACAGAATACAATATATGTAAAATATGATTAGTTGATTACGAGTAATGGGTAAACAACATGCAGTCTTATCGCGATTGGGCGATCTCATTTCTAGGAAATTATAAATAGAAGTTAAAATAATCATATTTTATGGTTGAACATGAAATTAATAAATGTTAAAACATTGAACTGAACTGATTCATTTTTAAAATTGTTAACTATTAACTTTTCATTGTTTTCATTGCAAATCTCTATTTAACAATTTCAACCGCTCAAAAGTTATCTAAAAGAGATCGCTCTTTAGCGGTAAGACTGCCTGTTGTTTACCTCTACTTTTAATCTTGTTTCATATGTTGTGTTCTATAATTTATCGATATAATTATGAATATCGGTAGTCGATAAACGAGGAGTCCCTATGACAGCTCAAAAGTGCCACGAAAATTCCGACCTCTGGTTATAAATAGAAATTAAATTAATAATATTTTATTGTTTATTGCTTATTCCTTTTATTGCTTTTTATAATTTATGGATTGCTTACCTATGCCTTTTAATCAGGACAAAGACCCTCCTTATTATTTGTAAGAAAGAATAAAATATTATTATTTTAATTTCCATTTATAATTACCTAAAATTGGGATCCAAAGGTTATCTCGAAGAGATCGCTCATTCGCAATAAGACTGCGTGTTGTTACTTCTACTCGTAATCATATTTTACATATTGTATTCTGTATTTATCAATATACTAGCTTTTGCCCGCGACTCCGTCCGCGTGGAACACCTTTATATTGTACCTCCATACAAACTTCCGCCCCCCATTTCACCCTTTTAAGGGATGATTTCCGGCATAAAAAATGTCCTTCCCCGGGACTCGAACTACGTCTATACCAAATTTCGTCGAAATCGTTTCAGTGGTATGAGCGTGAAATGGTAGCAAACAGACAGAGTTACTTCCGCATATATAATACTTATTACTTATTATTATTATGAGATCGGGATCATTCTGGGAATCGAAAAGCTGACAATTAAGTAGCACTTTAACGAAAGTATAAGGTAAAAAAACATCAGTAAAAATCCTTTTCTGTGTAGTAGTAGCCAGCTTGAATAAATATTACCCTCGTAGGTTATTTGATGGACATTTATGAATAAGGGGGGTACATATTTAAAATGTTGATTTAATTTTAAAAACTTCCTTTAAGGGATGAAAACGGCATTAAGGATTCAAAATATGTCTAGACCTAATTTTATTCGAATTTTATAGGGTATGATGATTTCCCGGATATCATCTTCCATGGGCCACAAACTATCTCTATATACCAAATTTCATGAAAGTAAATCGGAAGTAGACCAAAAAATTAATAACCCCCCCTCCCCCCACCCATCACTCACCAGTAAGGGGATGAAATTCGGGATAAAAATTATCGTATGCCCCTCCTCGGAACTACATATAAATATCCCTATATCAAATTTAATATAAATCGGCTCAGCGGTTTTAATAGCTCCATGCAAATTTTAACCCTACATTTCAACCTCTTAGAGGATTAATATCGGAAAAAAACTATCCTTAACTATCTTTTATCCTTTCCCGGGACTCAAACTATCTCTATACCAAATTTCATCCAAATCGGTTCAGCGGTTTAAGCGTGAAGAGGTAACAGACAGACAGACAGACACACTTCCGCATTTATAATATTAGTATGGATGTACATATGTATAATCGGAAGTCGATGAACGAGAAGTCCCTATGACAGCTCAAAAGTCGCTCGTCACTCGCACAACGTCGGCAGTGTATATTGCTGGTAAAATAATTCTATATAGTATTTGAGATGTCATCATCATCATCATCATCATCATCATATCAGCCGAAAGACGTCCACTGCTGGACATAGGCCTCCCCCAAAGAGTGCCAAAGTGACCGGTCCTGCGCCACCCGCATCCAGCGGACTCCAGCAACCTTTACCAGGTCATCAGTCCACCTTGCGGGGGGCCTACCCACGCCGCGCCTTCCGGTACGTGGTCGCCACTCGAGAACCTTTCCGCCCCAACGGCCATCGGTTCTACGTGCTATGTGCCCCGCCCACTGCCACTTAAGTTTAGCGATTCGGAGATTTGAGATGTGCTTGTATTCAATTAAACACATGATATTCTTTGTTTATAAGAAATCTGTGTTTAATTGCTACTACATTTATAACAAAAGTAATTTAGTATAAATGTTACCTACTACTTATTATTAAACAAGATTTTATTAGAAACAATTTGTAACTAAGTCTTAGCTTAATATTTACCGTATGAATATCATAAATTCATAAAAATATCGATAGTCAAACCCATACCATACCCACATCCCTATTCCGTTATAGCCAAATAGTCGTATCATCATACACATTTTGCAGTACTTGCGACTTTTTGGTTTCAAGCGGTCGCATCTCCATTGTTTTGAAAACACCGCCATCTTGCTGCGAGTAGCCGAACGGACACGTCTCTTGCAAGTCTTGCAACGCATATGGTAACGGACGTGAGAAATATTTACTAGACACTCTAAATGAGACCGTAAATAGTACTTCTTAAAGTATATTTTGCATATAAAATTTGCTACCGTTAACAACATATTGTCACAGTACGTTTTTGCTCTTTGACACGACACTATTTTAGCTTTTACCTTCTCTGTGAACACCCATGTCTGACTCGCGTAAGTAAGAGTTGGTAGAATACAGGTGTCCAGTACGATTTTCTTCAGGGGTAATGGGTAGGTACCTTTAAGGACTTCTTTTTGAGACCAGAATGAATTCCAACTCTTTGTTATTCTTCGATCTACCTTTTCTTCGTTACTGGTTTCGTTAAAGGACACCTGTTTTCCTAGATATATGTAGTTGTTGACGTACTCTAATCTCTTACCATTTAATGCGATTGGGTCTTTAACAAATCGAAAGCGTATTGCAATTGTGTGTTCGTGTATTATTGAAGTGTGGTTGTGTACATGCGGCGACAGTGGTTCTCTATGAAAATCGGTTGAATGCCACTTCCAATGGATTCTTTATTCCGTGTTTTTACCCAAGGTTGAAGAGAAAGATAAAGATACGTGGACGCGGATTATTGGGCCGTAGGCAGGGAATGCAATTACCGGGCAAATTTCACTACCGGTAAATTACCGACTTCAGTCAGGCAAAACCGGTTAACCGGTAAATTACCGGTAAATTGAATTTGGTTAATAATTAGCGTTATTTGACGATTATTATCGTAAAAATAAGCTAGGATTTAGTATAAAGAGTTACGTGCCGTAAATGCCCTAATACTTAATCAGTTTCTTTAATATTTAAAACTTGCTCAGAGGTAGGAAGGCCAAAAACTCAACTGAAACCGTTCCGTGGGAATTAGCAGGTAGGTAGGAATTGTTCTTAGTCCTACATATTTCCATTACAAATGGTACTGTACTTAGTAGCGAGCCACATGTCATCACTGGCTGTGGCACTGGTCAAAGACTCTCTTCTCTTCTGCGGAATATTAGACGAAAAATTGTGCCGTAGCTTCCCGAACGCTGTCCAGTCGAGTCGACAGGACTGGAACTGGACAGACTGTCCTAGGTATATATAATCGGGTGTACTGCCTTTTTGCCGAATTATGTTTCGTCAAATTTCATTTGGCAACCAACTTTTCGCCGAAGTTTTATTTGGCAAACCAATCCTTGGCATAATTTTACTTCGTTTTTTTTTATTTCGCTACATTTTTATATTGCTAAATTTTACTACGTCAAATTTTACGTGGTAAATAATTGTGTAGCAAATGATTTGCTAAGGCAAATAACATTGTTAAATTTTGTGTGGTAAATAATTGTTTAGCAAATGATTTGCTAAGGCAAATAACATATTGCCAACTAATTATGAAGGAAATGATTTCTTTCATTTTTTATTCTTTTCATAATTCCGATGCTACGTAAGATCGAAATCTCATTTTCCCTAATATCATTTTACCGTCATAACATCTCATAATACCAAATAAAGTGCTGCAAGAGTTCTTAAAAAGCCCAAAAAAGCGGGCACGAGGGGCGAAGCCCGCGGCAGTAAACAAAACCAATCGTAACAATTGTATTTTTGTTGGGTTAGGTTATGGTTATCTTGTGTCCCTTAGAGCAGAAATAGGCATCCCGCGAAGCGGGGTGACGTCGACACGTTGGCAGTTAGGTTTAGGTAAGGTTAAAATAATTGCCGTGCGTTTGTATACCCGCACGCCTACGCAAATAAAATGACCAATGCATTGCTTAGTTTGGGACTAGGTCAATTTGTGTAAGATTGTCCGCAAATATTATTATTATTATTTATACATGAATACTATTTTGAGCCGCAAAGTATATAAACAAAAGTATCCTCTTAATTTAGCTGAATGGTGCATCACCCTACCCGCTTAAGGGGCTCCCGTCAAAAATCAACGAAATTTAGTAGTTTTCATTTCGACACTCGTCCTCGGTTTATTGAAGCTAGCTTTCCAGGTGCAGATATGGGAAAGTTTGATTCCTGTTTAACATTTTTGATATTGAATAACTTGATTTTTTTTAATACAGAATTAATTATCCATTTTTAAAGAGGTCTGTAATAATACAAAACCCGACACTTCATCCTCATTAAAACTTTTATACACCCGAAACTCATACCTACTCATACATACTGAACTTACCTATAAATTTGATATGCGTTTTTATAATCTTACTAATTAACACAAAAGCTATGGCCAGAAAACCAGTTTTTTGGCCTAAAATTGTTCAACTTTGATGCCAAATATCTCGAAAATAATGGACTTTGAAGTAAATATGGGATACTATATTGCTTAAAGCCGTTGTTGTTAATATAATAAGCTACAAAAAACATTAGAAAACTGAGGGATTCAGATCGAAGGTCATTGGCGGTATGGGAGCCCCTTAATGCAATAAAATCATACTGTAATTCCTTGCAGTTTAAAACCTTGGATTCTAAAAAACTAGGTTAGATTTCATAATGCCATTCAATATGTTGCCAAATCAAGGTATGCCAATCAATACATTTGACGAAAACATAATTGACATCTTAAAAAAATCCCAGGTAATAATTTGTCTAACAATATTTTATCAAATCGTTAGTTGGGAAATGATATCAGTGCGAAACGTTGAGTTGGGTAATAAAAATTTGACCAAATAAAAATATGGGAAACGTAGTTTGGGCAGTTAAGAATTTGCTTAATAATTTTTGGCGAAACATTAGTAAACCATATAATCGTCTACAACTTCAAGCGTAAAGCGACCGATTGTTATGGGAGGTGGTACTACATGGACATTCGACATGATCTTCATCCTTAGACCAACTCGCTCGGAGACTTTACTGAGGTCGTACTCAAGTCCTCCATGGTCTCAGCCAAGACTAGTAAATCGTCAGGAATTCGAAGGTGTGATATAGCCGTCGTTGATGTTGATGCCTAGCCTTCTCCAGTTCAATCTCTTGAAAAAATCCTCCAGTGCAGCGGTGAACAGTGTTGGTGAAATAACAGCTCCTTGACTGACTTACCGCAGCAGCGGAATAGGTTTCGATGTCCAATCCTGGAGTCGGACTGACACAGTGGCGTTCTCGTATAAACATTTAGTACTTCGATATAGCGGTAGTCTACTTGACAACGCTCGACTCGCTCGAGGTAATGCAGTACTCGTACAGATCAGGTTTCGATCGTATCGGAAGATTTCTCTAAGTCCAAGAACGCTAAGCAGAGAGGCAAGTTATACTCCTCAGTCTTCTGTATAACCTGACGGAGCGAATGGATGTGGTCTACGGGGGGTCCCTTTGTTTCCCATAAACTTATTGTTCCGAATTTCGATAGTCAGAAATTGATATCCATATAATTTATAGACATAAACATCAATAGTCATAATTTTTGTTAAGTATAACGTTTTATAGTTCCAACATTAATGACCTATAATATGAAGTATTATAATCACAAAAGTCAGAAAATTGATATCCATAACGATCAAAGGTCTTTCGATAATTATTCATAAATATTCTAAGGCATATAATTTCAACGTACTAATGGTTGTTATTCATATCGTTTTAATGCCTAAAGTGAATTACGTCTAAGAGACCAAATCTATCCATAGTCATATAGATAATTACTCAGAAACATTTCCAGACATACTGTACGGGTCGTACACCTGAGATGATTTGATTCTTGATGGTTGATTGTAGACTTGATAGAAACACTGATATCGTTGTATGATTTTATTGATAACCAAGGTAAATGTATGAGTACTAGCTAGGAGCACGTATAAACGTAAACTAATTCATAAGTGATTAAAACGCCGATACATCGATTTTATTATAGCGTCATTATAATTATATTTAATGCTGACGCGAGAAGTGTACGATGCTTGGATTGTACATATTCCCGGCCAGGAGATGAGAATTGATGGGAGATGCTGCAAATTATTATTACACACACTAAATAGCAATTAATAGTGATTACAAAACAAATGACATTGAATTAAGAAAATTATTTGATGGTGGTAAATCCCTTGAACATTGCGGAAGTAGTTGCGTTAAGAGCAGTTGCCGCGGCGCGGTGATCTTGTCTCTCCAGTTGTTGTCCGACGTTGCTCCGCTCTGCTGCCGATGGAAGAGAGCTTCGCGATGTGATTGACATCGAGGTAGGTCTACGTTCGCCCTCCGAAGAGGCCGCGAACGGAGGGGTGAGTCGCGCTATGAGTCGTCGCCGCCGGATGAATCGGCGGATATACAGCGCTGCTATCACGGCTACTATGCCCATGACCGCATAGATGGCCGTGTAATGATGAACGTCGTGATAGTTGATTCCATCTGATAAGGATCCCTCGTTTTTCATGTGTTCGATCTGGTCCTTGATGACCTTCAAATATTTGTTGTTCACTTCTTGGTCTCTCGACTCTCCTTGAAGGACTGGTATCGTGAGATTGATGACATTATTTATAGATGGTATGTTGAACCTAACGACGTCTGCTTGAGTCTTGATCTCGCTGGAAAGCTTCTTTTGAGGAAATATAGTAAAATCACCTCCGTTTAGTACGCAGTCTGTTTGTAACGTTATGACCCCGGCCTTGCTAATATACTCTGCCGTTACGTCTTGTCCGCATATGATTCTCGCGGTACATACGTCACAACAAAAATAAAGGTATGTATTCATAGCGCTTAATTCTGTCCATATGTTCCGACACGAGTCAGAGTCAGCTGAGCACTTATTTGTAACTTGATCCGCTATGCAAAGGTGAGTGTCCGACTTCAATTGATAAATTGGACCTTGTAGCGTACAAATAAGGGTGTTAGCGTCGTAGTGATTACATTTATGAACTGTTTCATCCAGCATAGGTATAAATGATTCCTTTTTGATATTTATAGCCACCTGATTTGCTATGGGTCGTATTTTGATCATATTTTTTCCATTTTGTACTGGGATTGATATCAATCTGAAGAGCTCGTAGACGTCTCGAAATACTAAAGGTATTCTGATCTCAAATAGTAGATACTGACGGGTCATTCTGGTTCGCACCTTCATTAATTGATACAACTTGGGTATATCGTTGTTTATATTTTCGCATGGAAGGGTCAAGTCCTTTGGCACTTGCCCGGATATGATATTCAGGTCATCTTTCAATTGTTGTGGTGTCAATAAATGCACGTTGAACTTGCCGTAAATGACGTTAGTGATGGTGTCCAATAAAGTATCTTGGATTCCTTTCAGGTTGACTAGTATACTGTTTGCGATAATCGATGACACAGTAAATTCATTTATCTGAGCTATATCTTGAATTTGATTACCTTGTTTGTTTATACTTTTCTCGATGTTGTTTATGTGTTGATTGAAGGTTTTATGTTGATATTGTACTGAATTCTCGACTCTTTTGAGCAGGTTATACTCAGCCTCAATAACCGATGTTTGATTTCTCCATAATTGAGCCAAGTGTTTCTCATTGGTTCTGTTCAAGTCAATATCCCTTTGATATTGTTCCGCGAAATTTTCGTCGAGTACGCCGAATAGGCTGTGAGCAATGCTGCCGATGCCATTGATAAGGCCTCTTTTTTTTCTAAGTTGTTCGGAGCGTTGACCGAGTAACATGCTGTCGTAGTATTTTAATTCCGAGAAGGCGTGACGTAGCTGTGTTAATATGATATTACATTGTTGCTGGTTTTCTATGGCGTAACATGTTTTTTCCAAGTGATTGATGTATTTTGAAAATAGCTCAGAGCCTTCCCAGTAGGGATTGATGTCGTAGTAAACCACGAGTTTCCATTCATCCCGGGCCAGCTTTATGTTTGTTATTTTGTCGAAGTAAATGCCTTGCCCATCTTTGAAACGTGATACGTTATGAGTGCATTCTGCCGGTGATATAAATAACATTAATAGCATGAAGGCCATAGTTATAAAATTAATGATTTGGCCCTTTGAGGGTTTTTTCTGATTTGTTGACTGTGCCGTAACCTTCGAATTCTTCTTCTGCTTTTCTGCTTGATTGGTTGAGGTTTCGTTGTTTTCTGTTACAGGAAGAACTGACAATTTGATAATGGGTCTTTTGATGACTCCGTTTTTTGTCTTAACTGATGCGACGCGTACAACGCCGTCCTTCCCCGGGTGAACTTCTGATATTCGACCTAGGGCCCACTTGCCGGCAGGCAAGTTTGTGTCATGAATAATCACAACGTCGTCGACCTTGATGTTTGTCTGATTGTCTGGTGGGATAACTCGACAGTAAATGGCGCATGCGTACGCTTTCGTGTACGAGTCACAGTACCCATGAAGTTCGATGTTTTGATTTTGGCTACTATTTAGCCATCGTGGTACCTTGATATCTTTGATATGTTGTTGATCCTGATAGATTATTTCCCATTCTTTTTTGATGTTATCGGGTACTTGATCGTTCCATCCGATGTCATTTGATACGACGTTTTGAAAGAGTAGCTTTAGCTTTGTTGTTACAGGTGAAAGCCAACCTAGTGGGTCGAATACCTTCGCTATATTCGACAGCAGCTCCCTTTTTGTCATTATTTTACTTGTGTCTGGAGGTTTAATCTTAAGTTCGAAAGTAAAATGATCTTCTAATGGGTGCCAGCGCAGTCCCAGCGTTTTCGTAGATTCCTGATCTTTGAACTCGAAAGTTTGATGTACGTTTTCAGACTTGCTGACTTCTTGCAGTAGCTCCGGCCTATTTGATGCCCATTTACGAAGATTGAAGCCCCCTGATTTGAGTAAGTTGATAAGATCTGTCTGCAATTTCTTAGCTGATTCGATGTCGTGACTGCCGTGTAAGAGGTCGTCCATGTAAAAACTCTCTTCTACGACTCTAGCAGCTTCGGGATAGTTTTTTCGTTCGTCACTTGCTAGCTGCTTTAGCGTCATCATGGCCAGAAATGCAGCGGCCCTTGTACCATAACTTGTTGTAGTTAGTGCGTATTCACGTAGCGGTTGATGCGAGTCATGTCTCCAAATGATTTTCTGATATTTTTGGTCTTGAATGTTTACCATGATTTGTCTAAACATTTTTTCGATATCTGAGATCATCCCGACCTTATACTGTCTCCATTTGATAATGAGTGATAACAAGTCCTTTTGTAGATTAGGTTCGCTGTACATAGTGTCGTTAAGACTGATTCCATTTGATGTCTTACTAGATCCGTTGAAAACGACACGAAGAGAAGTGGTTGCTGAGTCTGGTCGCTGGACACAATGATGTGGCAAAAAGCATTCTTGCGTTGAATTGGGCAGACCACCTGATTCGTCTGTACATTCACGCATGTGTCCCAAGTCGATGTACTCCTGTATGAACTTTTTGTAATTATTTTCGATGCTTTGGTTCTTTTTAAACTTATTTTCGAGTTGTTTGAATTGCGCTATGGCAGGCTTGAACGGTATACGAACGACATATCTTCCATCGTTCTGGCGGAATGTAGTCTCGCGATAAAAGTCAAGGCAGTATTGATCTTCCGAGGATATGGTCGAAGATTCATTGATATCTTCTATGGTCCAGAAACGCGTCAGGTCGTCTATGTTGTTGACGACTATGTTGCATTGATATGATGGCACATTTCCACAAAGTATCCACCCGAGGTGTGTCTTCTGTGCAAGAGGCAGGGCTTCGCTTACATTGATAATACCATCTTGTATGATTTTGGCGTAAACGTCGGCTCCTAGTAAAAGGTCGACAGGGCGGCTAACATGGAATTCGGGATCTGCAAGTTGAACTCCTTCCAAGTGAGACCATTCAGGCTTAGAGAACGTCCTGTTCGGCAGGTGATTTATAAGTGTGTTCATGACATACAGGTTGGCGTCAAATTGAAAATCGTCACTCAGTGATGAAGCGGTGACGTTGATTGCACCTTTGCAGGTTATTCCTTTAGCGCCAATGCCGTACACAATATCCTTGCATCGTTGTCGCGGCAGTTGTAAAAGTTGAGCCGCATTTTGAGAAATCAAGCTCATTTGTGATCCCTGATCTATAATTGCTCTCATGATATGATAATTTCCGTCTGCTGCTTTTATTTTGATAAGAGCGGTTGCTAATAAAACTTCCGTGATATTATTACATTCTTGCGTAACATTTGCAATATTTTTCCGCTTGCTAAATAAATCGGAAGTGTCTTGTTGCATAGTGTAGGCATCATGCAATAATGTATTGTGTTTCTCGTTACACGTGCGGCAGCGAGTTGTAGAAAAACATTCTTTATCGTAGTGATTGTAGAGGCAATTTTTGCATAAATTCAATTTTGCAATAATGCTCCGTTTGCCTTCTGGCCTTGTCCTTTGAAATGTTTCGCAACGAAATATTCCGTGGCTTTGATTACACACAGGGCAATGATTTTTTTGATAATGACTTGATTTGAAATCGTTTGATTTAGTTGGTGATATGGCTGAATCCTTTGTGCCTCCGAACGACTTGTAGAACGGTTTTTTTGATGTTTCAGGTTGAAGATATTGCTTCGGTGTGTCCAACTTTCGCCGGCTCGCTTCAAATGAAGTGAACTTCATTTCCAAGAAATCTAGAAATTCTTTTAGGGTCGGCAAGTCTCGAGGGTTTTTTAGCGATTCAACATATTCAGTATGACTTTCGGCATCCATTTTCTGTGATAAGATATGGACAATGAGTGGGTCCCATGACGTAATGTCCACGCCGAGGTTCCTGATTGCATTCAAACACTCGTTGGTGGTATCATGTAGACGCTTGATCTGTGGGTATGATTGCTGTTGCATTGATGGTAGCGACAAGAGGTTATTAAGGTGGGCCGTGAAAATCAGTTTCATGTTATTGTACCTGTGGTTTAAAATTTCCCAACAGGTTTCATAGTTTTCCGAACTGATGTTGAGATGTTGAATTAGCTTCTCAGCTTCACCTCTGACCTTGTTCTTCAAAAATTGCATCTTCTGTGCGTTTGACATAGAGTGGTTATAATGGATGGCTTCGTTAAATAAGTCTTTGAAGGAAACCCATTGTTGATAGTTTCCACTGAACGGCGGTATATCCATGACTGGGGTTGATTTTTCCCGATGATTCATGGACCATATCTTGGTGTTGATCAACTTTTTGATATCCTGGAATTTCTTCTCATATTTGTAGAAAGTTTGATTATAAACTTCATCGTCTTCAAGGAGCTCACTGTCGATGTCCCAGTGGAGAGAGTCGATAGTTGCCCAACGACATTGAACTGATTTGAGTAAATCTTCCAATTCCCATTTCTCATTAATGAATGAGAGATCTATGTAATATATGGTGCGCGCAAAGGCCTTGAAGTTACTTTGTTGTTTTCTCATTTTTTCTGATAATTTGTTGGTATCCACGCTGTGTTTATCTATATTGTTGAAGATTGGTGGAATTGCAAACCCGGGATTGATTGGAGAAAGCGGGCTGCTCCTTTCCTGAGCGTCTTGAGATGCGGCTTTAGAGTCACCTTCTTTTTCGTGATGGATTGGAAAACTCGGGTTACTGACCTCTATATTACGAGGAGCTGAAGGTTGATCCTCTTGATTTTTGGAGTCTTTATTCGTTTCTGATGCCCAATCTGGCACCAGAGCTGATGTTGAAGGGTTTGTCAAACGCTCGGCAGGCTTCGGTGATACTGTCCTGGGTGATAAAGGAACCTGCTTTGCTATCTCCAAATGAGTCTCTAAAACGGACCGAGCTGATTCGTAAAAGGCTTTGGTCTTGCTATAGCTTTCTTCGGCAAAGGAAGTGTAATCCTTATTTTCGTATGCCATTAACTTTTCATGGTTGATCTGAAATTCCTGCCAGAATCCATCGATGCCTCTCAGCTTGTTATTGATATTAGACACCGTCCGGCGACTTGGTCCATCTTTTCTGTAATTCTCATATAGCCTGTTCATGTTTGACATAAGCTGATTCTGGTCATTGATAACCATCTCTATTTCCTTGCTCGTACTCATCTTGAGTTATTGATGGGCAAGTAGATAGTTTTATTAATAAAATTGATTGATAAGCTTGTGGCCACTGATATTGATATTCGATTTTGATGAAATTACCCTTGGTTTTTTGATTTTTAAACTGATTATAATTATCCCTGCAGCGGATGATATTGAAGAGTCCCAAGATTTAGGCGGCTC
Organism: Epinotia ramella; assembly: GCA_947578815.1. Classification (NCBI taxonomy): domain Eukaryota; kingdom Metazoa; phylum Arthropoda; class Insecta; order Lepidoptera; family Tortricidae; genus Epinotia; species Epinotia ramella. The sequence continues at coordinate 12,873,553 of OX388210.1, forward strand.
CCCTGATTTGATTTGGTATTAGACGTCTCTTGATTTTTTGATGGCGAACTGATAATGCTCTCTTGATATCGTTAATGATGTACCCGGATTCTGTGTGACTTACTGCGCTTTTTCAATCCGCACGGTGAGACCCGCTTGTGGGAGGCCGATTGGACGAAAATTTCCGTTATACTGTCACTGGTTCACAATCCGGTTCGAAGGACCATAAGATGTACGGGTCGTACACCTGAGATGATTTGATTCTTGATGGTTGATTGTAGACTTGATAGAAACACTGATATCGTTGTATGATTTTATTGATAACCAAGGTAAATGTATGAGTACTAGCTAGGAGCACGTATAAACGTAAACTAATTCATAAGTGATTAAAACGCCGATACATCGATTTTATTATAGCGTCATTATAATTATATTTAATGCTGACGCGAGAAGTGTACGATGCTTGGATTGTACACATACATTTGAAAGGGGTACTAGGTAGGTACTACTGTGTGGTGTCATTATGGCATGTACTCGTTTTTTTTTTTTTTTAATTTATTTATTTCCAAAAACAAGTTACATGATAAATTACAAATATACACTCGCCAAACTATTAAGTTTGATGGCGACACACATTCGTACATTTTATATTTGTATCGCACAGAATTTTCTTTGAAATTAAAAAAGGCCACGATATTGGACCTCTAGGTCGGTGTAGGTACAACGACGAGCGAAGCGAGGAGGAGTGTTAGTTGTACCGTGACCCCCCAGAACCAATAATGACACACACACACACACATTATACATTGAAATTATTTATACTAAACGGGACTTAATCGCGTATAATTAACTTATTTTATTTACCTCACTGAGGTCTCCCAACCGACCGTCCGTTATATCACCGGATATTATTAGTGGTGTGTGTCGGCCGGGTGACAGACAATTCTTTATTAACCACTTGTACACTAGGGGTACAAGTGGTTAATAAAGACCAAATGCGGGTAGTTCGGAAAACCCGCGCAACAAGAAGATGTTGATACCCGCTCAAGCCAGTTGTCCCGTGACCATGGATGTTGCAACACATCCGAAACGTCGGGAGACCTCAGTGAGGTAAATAAAATAAGTTAATTATACCCGATTAAGTCCGTGAAAGTTTAAATCAATGTATACATTGAAATTTTGACAAGTACAGATTTTTCTGTTTTTTTTTTGAAATCACAGCACAAGGTGTACAAGTACAGATTTTTCTGTTTTTTTTTGTTGAAATCGCAGTACACCTTATCACATTCACCTTCGTCAGACATATTTGCCATCACTAAACAAAACAGTGAGCGGCATCACGCTATACCTACCCTCTTTATTTTTGTCTGGAAGTCTGGAAGAACGCGTTCAGTATTATACAGTCGGTAGTTAAAATTTTATGTATTTTATATTTTTCTGGAAGTGTGTTTATAGGCTTTAACATTATGAAGTGTGACACCACCATGACATTGAATGATATGAGATATGACTAACTAATCAGATGACTACCAATCATTATGACTTGCGAAAAAAGACCTTACAACAATTACTAATAGACTAGATTATTGCCTTTAAGATTATGTAATTGCATACCACCGGGATATTGAATGTTATGGCTAACCAATTTTATGACTAACATTAATGATGATTGATGACCTGCAAAAATCGGAACTCCAATTTATATTGATAAATTTTATGACTTTCGATAATATGACTAGAATAAATTAGGTTCTCTATTGGATCGCATAAAATCATTTGGAATAATATAATAACGCATAATTTTTTATAGCCGAATTAGCGTTAAGCCTAATTATGTTATGGCATAAATTTTTAGGCATAAAATTAAAAAGAATAAACGAAAATAGCATAATCATCACAAAGACTAACATCAGATAGCATAAATACAAAAAGACATAATAATTACTTGGCATCATTACAAAACGCATAAAATTGTGTCCTAAAAAATAAAATCATGCATTACACAAAGCAATGAAAGCATAATGCACGGCCCAATAATGTACAGCCTGATAATCCATGTACATTGGGACGGTCATCTGTGCGGACTAATAATCTCCAGCGAGTCGACGCCACCCCGCTGCGCGGGGTGTCTATTTCTGGTCTGAGGAACACAAGTGAACCCTAACCTAACCGACCTAAGACAGAGTTCGCTTATGACAAGCCATTTTTATCCGCCCTGATAATGCACGACCCAATAATCTGCGTCCACGAAAAGTGTAAATGCATGCTAACAACGAAACTGTGTTTTATTTATTTATAAAACAGAAATTATGCTTCAAAACAGATATGATAAATAATTATTAGCCCATACAATAGTATGCATAATGGGTATTAGTCGAATACAAATTAGTCCAAGTAAAATTATTCTAAAACCATAGTATGCCAAACAAAGTAGTAGGCCAAAGTATTATTATGCGACAGTATTATTATGCCAATAGAAATTATGCCAAATCAATTATGCGAAGCTATATTAGTCTAAAAAAAATTATGCCAATGAAGGGGATCCCAATAAATTATGGTGGAAAACGTTATGGACTGGAAAAATCGGATCTTAAATTTTATGGGAAACAATAGAGACCCCTCTGTTCCTTGCCTTTGGCGTTCTCCCTCCCAGTAACACGAAGAGAGCTATTTATTTCTTTGGTTTGTGATGATGAGTATACCTCTGAAGTTTGTTAAGGCGTCTCTATTGCACTTATTCAAATAGATTATTATTCACATTTCTGGTTAAAGACATTTATTACTCAAAAGAAATTATTTTACATTTCACTTAATGAGTAGGTACTTAATTTAAGATACTAAGATAATTTTATGTCTATTCGTAAGCGACTACAAAGAAAACAGTTAAAAAAAAATCATTTGATTACTAAAAATCTAACAGACAATAAACATCGTTTTCAATAAACATTTCATAGAACGGAACCGAAAACGTGTTTGCATTTTAAGAAGCTTCTATAAACGATTGTATTATTTAGGTCCTCTAGGCACATAAGGTAGGATAACGCTAACAAGTTTATTCAGTTGTCATTTTTAAATGATAAAAGGAGGATTATTGAGATACTAGCTTCCGCCCGCGACTTCGTCTGCGTGGACCCGGGATAAGAACTATCCTATATTTTAATCCAGGCTATAAACTATCTTCTTGCAAAATTTCTTCCAAATCGGTTAAGCCGTTTAAGCGTGATTGAGTAACAGACATCCAAACATCTAAACTTTCGCATTTATAATATTAGTAGGATAATCATGACGATAAAATATTAATAATCGTTAAAATGTATTAATTTATCGATAATTAGTGTTTCGGTAAATTACCGGTAAATTATTTTAATTTACCGCCCTTATATTCGGCCAATTTACCGGTTAACCGGTATGCATTCACTAGCCGCAGGTTCAATACAGACCCCCTAGCACTCTAAGTTTTATGTCGGACATAAAGCATTCGTCCTATTCTGGCCAATATGCGAGTGCAAGAGGGACAAATGCTTTATGTCGGACATAAAACCTAGTGTGCTAGGGGGGCAGGTGGCTTCAGGAGACGTGATGTCACCTCTTGTATACCGATCCATTCCGGCGCCCCACCCGCCAAGCTAGTACGATCACGTTTATGTCGTACATAAAGATTATAAGATATGCGAGGTAGACAAAAGCTGTCTTGCGTAGCGGGATATGAATGACGCTCTATCTTATAGCTTAGCAATCCGCCACGCCGGACTGTCTGGTTGCGCCTTAAGCGCAGTCAATGCTCAGCTGCGAAATGAGCTTAAAACACATTTAACGAGCGCCAGGTGCAAAGTTAACTCGACCGGGTAATATACAGGGTGTATTATTCAATTGGGGCAGTGAGGAAATATCTGAAACTATAAGAAGATCCGAAAATTTGTTCTCCTAGGAGCTACGAGACCGATTTTAGAAAAAATTAAAACCACGTTCAAAGATAAAAATACCTCTTGTTTGCCACCGATGTATTGTCATCATCCTTCTAGCGTTATTCCCGGTAGTGCCCCTAAAGGAGCCCAGGGTCCGCTTTGACACCTATAATCCCAAGATTTGGCATAGGCACTAGTTTTACGAAAGCGACTGCCATCTGACCTTCCAACCCAGAGGGAAAACTAGACCTTATTGGGATTAGACCGGTTTCCTCACGATGATTTCCTTCACCGAAAAGCTAACGGTAAACATTCCGTACATAAGTTCCGAAAAACTCATTGGTGCGAGCCGTGCTTCCAACCCACGGCCGCCGATTGACAGCCGCATGCCTGAACCACTAGGCTACCGTAGCCCACCGAGGGTTCCGTACTTAATTACAAATGTATAGTTTTGAGATTTTCCCCTGTATTTCATAGTTCTAGTTCAACGGAAAGTACCCTATAAATTGTGATTCCCTTGCGTGTCGAAATATACGTTTTTTGTGGCATAAACGACCGTATCTTTTTTGTTACGAGTACTACTTACTTAGAAGTTGCATTTTACTAGATTGTAGACTCGGGTATATGGTTTTTCAAGTCGATACCAGCAGGCGGTCCCGAGATAATAGTACGATCAACGAAGGAAAAATAAAAATATTAAATTGTGTAGTCTGGGTTATTGAAGTGAAAACTTCTTTAGCGGCGCTGAGCACTTTTTGGGATGGGGAAAAATTGTTAAATACGCGACAGTTTTGTGACGTCAGATGTGAAGGTCACATTTTGCTGCTAGCCGTTTCGACTTCATTCAAAACTGAACGCTATTCGTAAGAATATAAAGCCGTTAAACACTTTTTGCAATAGCATATTCTGCAAATAAATTTGTAATTTTAACCAACGCGTCCTTGACCGTTTTGCTATTGAGAAAATTCGAATAGTTCGAATTAGGGCGTTATTCCTAAAGAGATAAAGCTTAGAAAAATATTTACCAACGGAAAAAACAAATTGATATTTTGGTCGCCACCGCCGTCTGCCGTTCTTGCAAATTCGAATAGTTCGAATTTAGACGTTATTCCCAAAGAGATAAAGCTTTGAAAAATATTTGGCAATGGCAAAAACAAATTGGTATTGTGTTTGCTGCCGCCCGTCGCACCCAACGCGCCCGCGGCCCGTCCGCCTAAATAATTGATAATTGTTTATAAATTTGCGTCAAATTCATTTTTAGGGTGACACCGTAAGATGTCACGTGACCTGATCGAAAAACTGTTACAATGTTATTGAGTTTTCAGTTCTTCCGGCACTCCCGGAGTGCAACCCGGTCTTTTTTATTTCAATTGGTAGGGGTAATAAATAACAAGGTACAACATATTAAAAGTCTCCAGCGGGGGGGCACTTGCTTTGGGCGAGGGGGGGGGGGGGGGAGCAAATAGGTCCCATTTTTTTTTTTTATGATTCTCTCAAAAACCATGCGTTTTAGAAAAAGAACCTTTTCCAATTATTAAAGATTAAATTTTCTACAAAATGCCGTATATATATATTTTTAAAGATTTATTAATAAGGGAGAGGGTGAAAATGTCAAAAAAAAATTGGTAATTCCCAATTTATCTAGAAAGAAAGGAAAAGGTTATTTAATAGTGACTACGGTAGCCTAGTGGTTCAGGCATGCGGCCGTCAAGCGGCCGTCGTGGGTTCGAATCCCGGCTCGTACCAATGTGGTTTTCGGAACTTATGTACGGAATATTTACCGTTAGCTTTTCAGTGAAGGAAACCATCGTGAGGAAACCGGTCTAATCCCAATAAGGTCTAGTTTTCCCTCTGGGTTGGAAGGTCACATGGCAGTCGCTTTCTTAAAACTAGTGCCTATGCCAAATCTTGGAATTAGGTGTCAAGGTTGGTACAACATGGAGGTATGACATGATCTTTGTCTTATCCATGTTCATCCTTAGACCAACTCGCTCTAGTACGGGAAGTAGTGTCATCCAATCTATGGAACGTGCAAATTTTGGTATAGGATGAATTCACTTGGCACAGATGTACGATAGGTAAAGCTAAGCTAATTTAGCCCGGTAGCCATCCGCCACCCCCTGGGGGGTAGGCAGGGGGGGCATTCAAAGTTACACGCCGCCGCGCTTTAGGAAAAAAATCACATCGGCTTATATTTATCTACCTACCACCTCGAGTTTGGTGTCATTTTCGGATAAATCGGACATGAGGAATTCATTTGTGACATTTAATCCCCTAGTGGCGGACACCTAAGGTTTTCAGAAAAAATAAAACTAAGTTTTTATAAAAAAATAACTTTATTTATGAATTACTTACTTCACTAATCAAAACGTAAAATCGAAATAAAAGAACAAAAACACAACTTCTTTATAAAAAATATTAAAATACCCTGAATTAAATTTTGGTGAAAAAAAAGCAGCCTCTGCAAGTGGCACCTAGTACCGGACGGGCTTTATTTCGAACCCCTAGCACCGGACAGTTTTAAATCATTTGACACCGACCACATATATGTATAAGCTTCTGAACATTCTGGAATGTCAGCACAGGCTTCATGCGCCCACCCATTGCAACTGGAGCATTGTATCCAGTCTTCGTCATGGTCCTCTAAGCACACTACACAAGTTGTTTTTCCTGCTTGAGATGCTTCAACTAATGGCTGTTTTTTCTTTGTTTTCGTTCCTGTTTTTTCTTTTCTTCCATTTTCTTTTGTCTTTTCTTCTGTGTTCTGAAATATCGTACAACAATTATTATAATAAACGTAAATACTAATGAAAAAAAAGAACATGTTCACTGTCCGGCGTTACGGGACTACTTGGTGTCCGGTACTAAGGGACAGGGAATCGTTACATTTATTTATTGCGTACCAAAAATCATTCCGAATACGTATCAAAACTTTCGTAGAATACGAAATGCAAGTGAATGCTACGTATATTAAAAATAAACACAAACACCTGAACACAAAAACTAGCTCGTAACACTCACTCGAATCTTAAGTAGACGCAGCGTGTTCCCGCCAAAAACTGCAACGACCGTTCCCGGCGTTACTGCGCGCGTCACTGGCGATAGTGGCGATGCGCCTTCCGTAACGTAACGTAACGCGGCATCGGTACGTCCCCCCGCGCCCCCTTCACTTGTCCTTGAGTCACTCGCGATGTTCGTTGCCGAGTTAGTAGGGTCAGGGAGGGTACAGTTGCTCGGAGGGAACAGTCGCTCGAATGCACTGTGCTGGAAAGGGAAAGAGCATTATATCTGTCCTCTACCTCAATGAGAAGCGCTCGATAAACGATCGTGTATGAACTAGTCCGTAGGCCGCTCTGGCGCCGTGCGGTTGTGTAATGACGTGTTCTGTTTTTTACCCGGCCGAATTTACATTTTCACGTAATTTTCACTTCGTTTTTTAACTAAACTTGTGTGAGATTCTTAATTACTGTTGCTTTTGTCGAAAAGTATGTCTAATATACTTAGTATTGACTGATAATTCAATGCTCTAGGTCTATGCGTTTGTTTCTAGTTTGATCTTGATTCCAAAATGGCGACAGGGTCAATAGTAGCTCGTTTCGGAGAAGTACACACTGGCTCACGAGCCACTGTATACGTATGAACTTATAAAAATAATACCGACAAAGTTTAATTCAATAAAAGTCCAATAAAAAATTGTTGTTAATTGTTCTTAGAACTTCAAATTGAAAACCAAATGACTGCTATTAAAATAAAAGTTAAAACTTGTATCTACCTGTATACATAATGCCGCGACGAAATTTATCACCCTGCGGCGGAGGAGATCAAAACAGGGTTGAACCTGATACGAAGTGGTACATCCATGAAGCAAGCTGCTAAAACTACTGGAATTTCATTTACAACATTAAAATCGTATTCCATCCGTAGCCACTGTGTACTGTTAGAACCACTACATACAGTTAGTGCAACTGTGTACTAGGGGATACTAGTCACTGTGTACCTATAGTAGTACACAGTGGCTAGATTCCCATTTTTTAAAAAAAGGTCTTTATATCTTTTTTGGTGAAAGCAATTGGAAATCTATTTACTGCGTATAAAATTAAATAATGAACGCTGCTGTGTGCCTACAAAAAATATTTCAGTCACTTATACTTTTCATGCTATAGCCCGTTGAAAAAATCCTAGCGATTGTACCCTCCGGACGGCACCTAGTGCCGGACACATGTAGGGTCAACGTGTGTCCGGCACTAGGTGCCGTCCGGCGTTAGGGGACTTCCCCCTAAAGTTTAATGCAATAAAAGGAAAATATTGACGAACATATAAAAATCGGATTGCCATTTTTTTTATTCAACTATCAGAAAATCCTGAATTTTGTGCAAAAGAAAAAATACTATTTTTAAGCATATTTATCTAGCTTTTAAAAAAAAAAATATTTTTTTATATATAGTTATCACCCATCTATCTAAAAAAAATCGGACAAGGTACGCGGCGGTGCCTAGGAACTTTTCCAATCCTCTAGTCTCACATATTTGTTGCAAGTATTAAGTAGGTTTTTTATGCAAAATTTATAGAATACAAACTTAACTTAGTTATTGACTATCGCTTATGGTCTGATGCATCTATAATAGTATTTTTATATTTTTATTCTTTTTTTTCTATCACACGTTCCACCACAGTGGCATAATTCGCTACATTTTAATATGTTTTTTAGACAGCACCTAACACCGGACCGTGACTTGCACTTGCACCGACTCAGTTCACGACAAGCGGTAGCAGCAACTGGTGCAGTAGTCCACTTTGGTTTCCAATTATTAGATTCTATTTCCCATCCACAATCCGCCGGACTGGGAAGATTTTGAATCGGCACCATCGCTTGGCCCCCATACGTGCACACCCTGGTAAACAGCTCTTCTCAGGAAATGCTGCTGAAAAATGGCTCTTGTGCTCATAGGTCAGCAATACCAGAATGCTGACTAACGGTCTGCCTCAAGTATCCGTGTTGGCGCCCATCCTGTTCAACCTGTTTATCCATGACCTCCCTGATACTGCTGCCAGGAAATTTATCTACGCCGACGATATTTGTCTCGTTACTCAGGGCAACGACTTCAAAAACCTGGAAGCTACATTATCAGGCGATATGGAGCTACTGGCCAGGTACTTTCGAATATGGTGACTTACACCCAGCGCAAGTAAGACAAAGGCGTGCTCTTTCCACCTGCATAACCAGTGCGCCACGCAGGAGCTAAAGGTCACAATCTACAGGCAACTACAATGAGACACAACTTCTTCCCAAAATACCTCGGCGTCGCTCTAGACCGCTCTCTGACCTACATCCTCCATGGTCTCAGCCAAAACTTCTATATCATCACCACCTTCCCTAAAATATGGTTGAGGGAGGCGATGGCTGAGATATGCGTCATACTCGTGATCGGGTGCTGTTTGTGGAGTCCGGACTGTTCATGCTTGCAAGAGCATAGTACCTAATTAACTACTTAAATACTAGTGTTATTATTATTATTATCGTATTGACGAGAGACATAATTCTGATCTTGACACGTTTTATTGTTATTGACCCTGTACATCTCTGACAATATAACATTAATGATCCTTTTTTGTTTTGACGCTTAGAGACCGTATACATCTCTTAGAATATTAGAATAATTATTAATTGTATTTGGACGCTCAGAGACCTTATACATCTCTGGAATACTGAATTAATATCATTAACTTCTGTTAATGCTGATACAGATCTTATATCGAATGTAATGGTCATATTTTGCAATTTTCTTTTGTTTACATTAACTTAGTGACATTTAGTTTGTTAACCTTTTATATATAATTTTAAATTATTATTGTGTAAGATTATTATTATTTTATTGTAAATTACCGTTTGACATGTAAAAGTGCCCTTGTGGCCTAAGTATTTGCAGAATAAATAATTGATCTGATTTGATTTGATCAGCAAACCGAAGGTGAGTGATTTACTCGCCGTTGATGTTGATGCCTAGCCTTCTCTAGACCAGAATCTTGAGTGCAGCGGTGAACAGTTTTGGGGAAATAACATCCCCTTGCCTGACACCCCGCTGCAGCGGAATAGGCTTCGAGCTCCAATCCTGGAGTCGGACTGACATAGTGGCGTTCTCGTACAAACACTTCAGTACTTCGATATAGCGGCAGTCTACTTGGCACTGTTGGAGAGACTGTAGTACAGCCCAGGTTTCGATCGAATCGAAGGCTTTCTCGTAGTCCACGAACGCTAAGCAGAGACGCAGGTAAATACTCCTCAGTCTTCTGTATAACCTGGCGGAGCGTATGAATGTGGTCTACGGTACTAAAACCTCTTCGGAAACCGGCTTGTTCGGGAGACTGGAAGCCATCAAGCTTGCGTGCGAGACGATTCGTAATGACCCTTGAAACCAGCTTATATAGACATGGCTCAGAAGTAAGATGGGTCGGTAGTTCTTCAGCAGGGTGTTGTCACCCTTTTTGAAGAACAGCACAACCTCACCTCTGTTCCTGTTGTATCAAGTTTAAATCCCTTGCATTTCCTTTTGTATTTGTCAAATAAATACAATTAATATATCATTTTGTAAGGAATTTAATAAGCTTCATTACGTTTTAAGATTTTTTTTCCTACGACGCTTAGTTTTTGAAATATTTAAGAAAAACTAAAATATGGGACATATCCCCCCCCACCTCTCCTAAACCAACAGGCCCTTAGCTGGGGACTTTTAGTATGTATACAATGTGTATTGCTTATACTTGATCAAACGAAATGTGCGGATACTAGACAAAAAAATATCGATAAAAAAAAAAAAAAAAAAAGCCTACCAAAAAAAAAAAAAAAAAGCCAAAAAAGTGCAAAAAAGTCTACCTCAAACTGCTAGTTTTAAAGTTACAGACACTAATTTAAAAAAAGAATGTTCTTTTTCACAAATTTCTACTAATTACCTTTTTTTTTGTAGGTTTATGTTTTATATTGTTATTATTTTTTGGTTGGTCGATTAGCTGCATTTTGTAGCTTTAAAACAAGACTACTTTTGAGAAACTACACCGTTTAGACGCAAAGATATGAATTAAAAACCAAACTCGGAAATATTCATCAGAAAAAAATTTAAAACGCCTTAATTTTTTAAATATAATTTTTATTTTTATTTTTTTATCGATATTTTTTTGTCTAGTATCCGCACATTTCGTTTGATCAAGTATAAGCAATACACATTGTATACCGGGGGGTCAACCCTATTGTAAAAAATAATAATCCAGACCACGATTTTTTGCATTTATTTGCCAATATCGGATCTTCGTTGACCGTACTATAAAGGGTCTTGGCAGACAGAAGACGGCCGTATTTTTTTTCTACGTTAAATGTGAACTTTGATTTTTAGGGTTCCGTACCAAAAAAGGAAAAAAAGGAACCCTTATGGTGCGATGGTGGTCCGTCCGTCTGTCTGTCTGTCTGTCTGTCACAAAGTGTAATATCTCACGAACTACTTCAGCTATCAATTTGAAATTTGGAATGGTTTTAAATGAGTTATCCACGTGCATGGAAAATGAGAAATTTAAATATACATTTTAATTTTCTATGAAAAATTAGGAACATGAGGGGGCAAAAAAAAAACAACTATTAGGTCAACTGGGGTATCATATGAAAGAGCGGGAGTTGCACTTTTTTAAACAGTTTTGTTTTTTCTACACGTAAAATTTCGATCTATGAAGGAAAATGTAAAAAAAAATACCATTCCCCCCCTTATCTCCGAAGTTATCCAAGCGAAAAAAATTAAATTATTGCTTGTGATTAAAGATAAACATAAATATTACTGGAAAACTTTTTCTGTATCTAGCGTATTTTTTGTTGTTTGTTTTTGAGGGGGCAAAAAAAAAACCACTATTAGGTCAAGTGGGGTATCATATGAAAGGGCTCGAGTTGCACTTTTTGAAACAGTTTTGCCTTTTTTTCTACATTGGTAAAACTTCGATCTATGAAGGAAAATGTAAAAAAAATACCACCCCCCCCCCCCCCCCCCAACTTTTTCTGTATCGAGCGTATTTCTTGTTTTGTTTTCAAAAATATTTTTTTAGTTAAGTTTGCAATTTAATCAACTTTATACGTATTTATCTATTTTGGAATTCCTATACGACTATAATAAAAGTACTCTTTCAAATAAAATAAAAAAAAAATCGAGATTGGTTCACATGATAAACAATAATCGTTAAAACTCCAACATACATACAAAGCTGATTGCCCTTGCTCGTTAGTGCCAAATGGGGCCGATAGATGGCGCTGACCCCATTCCTACTTCGCGCTGTTAAGATTTTTCTAGAATTAATGGGGTTGGGCCGTGTATATTTCAATAGCAGGTCAAAAAAAAATCGCGATCGTCTTGGTAGTTCGATGGTCTTGGTGTAAAAGTTATTCGTTGTTTGAAATTGAATTCTGTTGTTGGGTTAAAATAAGTAATTTAACAAATATTGGGACAATGACTTTACCTTGAGTTAATTGATAGTTTGTACGGAACCCTCGGTGCGCGAGTCAGTTTCGCACTTGACCGGTTTTTTTTCACAGTGTCGAGGTATTGTAGACCTGAGTATATGGTTTTCATTTTAACTCAATACCTCCAGGCGTTCCCGAGATAAAGGGTCTTGACAGACGGACAACAAAGTAATCGTATAAGTGTTCCTTTTGAGGTACGGAACCCTAAAAAAGATCCTGGACACTTCATGATAAGGTATATGTGATGTGAGGTTGTCAAATAAACTAAAAATACCTACATGTATATTGAACTATTTATATTTAGAAATAAACATAGTGAAAACATCAATACATCGGTCACGTCACAAGCGAGAAAATAGCACTCGGGATACAGTTACACATTCATAATCAATAATCCTAGTTATTTTTTAAGAAATTGCTAATTGCATAAACCCAACTGTAAAAAAATCTGCAAGTGCATTGTGGTACTAAAAGCATTGTGGGGCCAAAAGGAGGCCACAGGAACTCCGTATATTTAGCAATAATGCCTGCCTCCAAAACGACATCTTTGACAGAAACTTATATGTTACAGTCATTGTAAAATTAATTTAAAACTTAATACAAATAAACGGGTGAGGACCAAATTCTTGGCCAGTAGTTAGCCTGGTTAGTCGGTAGTTAGCCTGAACCAAGTTCCGTTGTGACACACAAAAATGTCGTGTCACAACGGCACTTTCATAGAAATAATAATTGAGTGAGTTAAGCTGGCAAAAAATTTGGTCCTTACCCAAATATATGAACATAATGAAGCCGCAATGCATTTAATATTCATCATTTTCCAATAGAATTTCTACACACTCGCTAATCCCGACAACTTCCGATGTATTTGTAAATTATAACACAAGTTGCACTACACATACTTGACTAACTGTTAGAAAATTTCGACAATATACCGAAATATCAATAGAACAAACACACAATACATACCATTGCCTATGTTTATGCTATGATACATAGTTTCTTTGTTTTATAAACGTGACAGTCAATACAATCAATCCACAAATTAAGAAGAAGCAAAAACAATTTATTCAGTATATGCTCTTGTAAGACATGTACTTTTATAGAGGATTGTACAGATTTTTTTTCATTTTAATTTACTAAGTAAGGCTGGATTTAGTTGTAGTTAAGATACAAATCGTGATATAATGGAGCTTCTTAAATAAACATACTAAAAAATGTTATAGGATGTTTATTTAAAATGGTGATTTTGGGTGAATAATCCATCAGAGACGTGTGAAGAAGTGTTTTCATATACATATTTATCAAAACAAGGTTTCACACATGTCTGGTTGATATTTACTATTCACTCTTTTAAACTAGTCTTGTGTGAACATGCATGCAATAACATATTGTGGTGATATTCATTGCACATGATATTACGTCTAATCTGAATTAATTTTAAACAACAGTTTTCAAAGCAATTATGTTAAACCCTTATACAATAAAATATCCTTATATGTATAAAATAAAACTACTAATAAAATTTATATTTACCTCTTTCTTGTAAGCCTAGCCTTCCAGCCCCATGACCAGATAAGACAGACTATAGTCGAGTGTTATATATTTATTGCAGCTCCTTGACTTTTATAAGCAGCACAGCATTGACATAAGATATTGAATAAACTTAAAGCATCATTTTTTTAAGTTGAAATTTTCTACAGTGGTACAGAGGAAATATATTATGGAACACCGACGCGACTAGTGCGTACTGCAAGAAAAGACTGCGACACACATACTAAAATGTTTTTCTGTCGCATCTTATCTTATCTGTTGGATCTTCTCGCGTCGCGCGCGTTTTATTAGTTGTGCAGTTTTACTTTTTATGTTATTTTGCGTTGGTGAGTTTAACATCAACTTCAATGAATGCAACTAAAATAAAGTATATATTTCGTTCAAGATAACTTGCATGTCTAAAAATATTGAAATAAATAAAAGTTAATTACTCACTGTTTATCAACTATTTCTTGTTATTTGATTCTATAAGTGTGGCGTCAAAACTTACAGAGTTTCTTAAGAAAAGTGATTATGAAATGGACTCCTAGCATACCTTAGATTAGGATGTTATTCCTACAAGTAAGTGTTAACTCGTAAAAATGGGTTTACACTTGTCAGAAAAACATGTGTCGGGTATGTACAATGTGACAGAGGAGACAATCATTTCAATGAGCAAGAAGAAAAAGTTGATTGGGCCATAATACATAATATATATTAGAAACAGCAAATAGTAGCTGTAGACGCTAGGCGTATCATTTGCTACAACAGTTTTACGCCTATGATCTAAGTTGTATAGTCCACAATCCATACTATTTAATATTAATTAAATCAATCTGTGCTTGGACTTCAAACTTTTTAATTATGTTTCACATTTGGTGCATATTATTTATACATATTCGGATGTTTCACACTCATAACTGTGGTCCCATCTCCACGCTGGTGGCGGGACAGGCCGGAAATTAAACTTTCACGAAAATCAATATAAAAAGAACGAACAAAATATGTTCCACCCCAATAATGTTACGAACATCTCACCAATAAGTAACTACTTTCCCTTCCAACTTATTATGAGTGTTCATAAAAAGCTGTCATTATTCCGCGTCATCATAGCGAACTCTGAAAACAACAATAAAATAAAAATGTTACTGGGGATATAATCACTTTTCAAATAAGAGGGTGAACTGGACATTTTGAGTGATTTGGCAATACACAAATTGTACACTTATTTTATAATGCTCGTAACTAGTCGTAACTACTCAGTACATCACATTAGGAGACAATTTAACAACAAGTTGAGTTATGGGGTCTGTACATGTCATGATTTGTCAGCCCCAATTTATCAGAAGCTGACTAGTTGGCATGTTGCGCTGCTGATCCTTTGATCACCCGCCCCTGCCATTTGCCTGGAGGCTCTTTAGCCTTATCACACTTGCGATTTGCGAGCGTGTTTTCTATACAATTATCAGTCGCGGCGAACACGCTGCGTGATCGCCTTCATACAAAATACGCTTGGAAATCGCAAGTGTGATAAGGCTCAAACTGTCAAACGAGTTGTACTGAGTAAACTTATGGGGTATACAGATTACGTGATTTTACCCCAATTTGTCAGACCAACATGTCGAAGTCATAATTGGGTGTAGCGTACAGACGTAACAATTGCAACTACAATTTCATTCCGTGTGGCCAGTTTACAGTAAGAAAGCAAAATTGCCGCATTCAAACGGTCCTGCGAAGCGGACTGCAAGATTGTTACTAACCGATGAGATAGAGCAAGACAGTACGTCGATCATGGGACGGCCGCGACATACTCTCGATTTTTCTCGCACTATACCTCATGTTCTAATAAGAGAGACGGATAGTGCGAGAAAAATCGAGAGCTCGCGCGCCGTCGCGTGATAGCCATGCAGCACATAAAAATCGAGAGTATGTCACGGCCGTCTTATGATAGACGTGCTGTCTCGCCCTATATCAACACACAGTAGTTGGTTAGTAACAATCTTGCAGTCCGCTTCATAGGACCGTTTGAATCTTTGGCCACACTGAATGAAATTGTAGTTGTAAAACACCGGAAAAAAAAAAGGACAATATTACAGTGTAAAATATTAAAACAATATTCTTTAGTATATATTTTTTAATTTTCGTTTAAATTTATTTGAATAAAATTTGTAAGAAAAAAAACATTTGGCAGATCATGCCAATTCCATGGTCACAATTGTGATTTTCATGCAATTAGTTGGACAACTCGTTTGACGGTTGGATTGCAGCGCAACATGCATCCACATGATAGCAATTAGTCAGATCCTGATGAATTGGGGCTGACCAATCATGTAATGTATATGGCCCATTACCATGTTAAGTTAAGTTATAAGTTGTACTGAGTTGCTTGCACATGTGATCGGATTGTTACATCTGATCCATTATGACTTTGACATGTTGTACTGACAAATCGTGGTAAAAACACGTAATCTGTAGAACATATTAGTCCCAAACAAAGCAAAACATGTATAGATAATATAACTTAATGAAGTCCCTCTTGGAGTTTGAATATACATACAAAACCATTTTTTTTTTATTTGTAACAAAATTGTCTTCGATCAATCCAAATCTATGCAAGAGGGGTTTTACCTAAGTTTTTCACCTATAGTGTATACTGTGTGTGGTTACTACCTTTACAGGGTGTCCCAAAAGTCTACACCAAGCCGAAAACGGGTGACTGAGCAGGCCACACTGTGGGCTGAAAATCGGTTTTCATAGAAATAGAAACCAGTTGAAAATATTCTTTTTTTTTTTTCTTGAAATCGCATTAGGTAGTCATGATCATACTACAAAATGAGCCTGAGGTAATTTGGACTTGTCGTTTTTTTTTAAAGATTTTTAGCCCACAGTGGGCCAGACCAAGTCGTAACAATTATCAAAAAAAAAAATGCATGTCATGTATGTATTTCAAAAAAAAAAGGTTTCTCTTATTTTATTTATAGCTTCCCGCTGTAAAATAATGTGCTTTTGTTTATGAATATAAACACCCAAAATTGCTATATTCTATGTTGATTTGGTACGCCGCGTCAACCGTAGACCCAGACCTAGGTTATTCAGACAGGAGTTTGGCATTGGAAAAAGGTAAATTACCTCTGCTTCTGACCACCTCTCTTGCTCAGTCTGCGACCGGAAGAAGGGGCCTGCAGGGTGAAGCGGTTAGTAGAGCCGGGGGCAACTCGTAAATTGCGGGCGTCAGTCGATTTTGCTGCATCAACCTGTAAATAACACGTTTATTCAATTACTCTGAAGATGTCTTATCAATATTAAATTAAATAACGTTTTTTCTAGTCTTGCAGTATAATGATTTGAATAAAAAATACTAGAACAATTCTGAAAAACTCAATTATAAATATATGTATACTCGCTTTTCTGTCCAGAACTTAAATTATCTCCGTACCCAATTTAATTGCAATCTATTCAGCGGTTTAAAGGATAACAGACAAACACACTTTGAAATTGATGGAAAGTGAATATTTTGAGAGTAATGTAAAAACCTAAAGAATGAGAAATAAAAGGCAGAGAGTTTGAACAAATTAAATAAGTCAATACACTTATGGCCGGTTCCAATAATCAATCCACCGATAGTTTTCCTTACTAACAGTTACATTTTGACACATTTTCTACAGGTAATCTGTCAAAATGTAACTGCCGGTAAGGAAAACTATTTGTGGATTGATTATTGGAACCGGCCATTAGTAATTAGTAAAATGAGTCAATACTATCAGTAATTAGTTAATTTAGTCACCCAATTTACCTTTTCCATAAATTTCTTTATCAAGTCGGAACAATTGAGATTGTTTTCTGGCTCCCAAGAATCAAATTTGTTGGACCATCCTTTCCAATGAATGAGGAACTCTCTTTTACCATTCTTGCCATGGTGCACCTCCAAGATACGATCAACCTGGAAACAATGTCATAAATTAACTTCTCGTTTATACATTCAAACACTGGTGGAACTGGGTATGCACGAACATGGCCTCCCAATTAGAACAACGTATAATTGATACTAAAAAGAACTCATAGATGGCGACACAGGTACCGAGCGAAACATTTGAACCAGTAATCGTGAAGATAGAATGATTTTTACACCTTAATAAATTCAACGTACCTTAATTATATCACAAACATACTTCCGCACATACAATAAAGGTATATTTTATAAGTTTAGTAAATGCAATAAAATTGATACTAAATCCATGTAACTCGTACTATACGAGTGAGCTTTCAAGCTTGCTACGTATTATTGGGTACTGTCACTAGATGGCGCCATCACGGGTCGCGAAAGTTCTATGGAACCACAGGTTCCAAGCATTTGGTTATGTATATTTTTGTGGGATGTGTAATATTGTCTCTAAAATACTACTTTTATATCGAAAAAATCAAAAATACTCTATTTGTTGCCCGGGAAGTCAGCGCCATCTGGTGATATCTCAATGTATTACTAAAGGCTGATAGCGTCTTAGCCGTGGTAGCTCGGATACTGCATCTACTGGTGTAGCTACGGGACTAAAATTGTATACAGAATTGCCTACATTAGGACGGTACGCTTTTGCTCTATGAGATTGGGTATCTGTACTTGTATTCTTTAATCTGTGGCACGAATAACAGTAATGCCAATAACCCATACGCAAAATAGGCGCTATTATGACGTCGAGTTGCGGAAACCAAGCCCGAATACACCTATAACCTATATACATTCAAACACAACAAAGTACCATTTCATATTTGCTGTGTGCTTGCTTATTACACAGAACACAACCAAAGCTGCTGTATACATACATGTATGTCCATCTCGAAGGTCCATTCTATTACAGCTTTTTTTTTAATGTGATGAGTAGTTCCGGAGTTTATCCCCTATTGTAAAGTCATGGTCACAAACGTTGCCTCTTTATTATATTAGCATAGATAATTAATATTTATCTTACTGTTTTTTTGGATGTAAATAATGAAATGAATCTTCTATCTTACCTCATATTCTGCATTTTCATCAGCATTCTCACCATCCCAGTCAGTTTTGGCTCTCTTAGACTTCTTAGGTGATTTTTCTTTCTTGGCTCCCCTCTTCTTGCCTTTCTTTGGAGAAGCTGATTCTTTCTTTTTATTTGAACTTTCTTTCTGTTGATAAAAAACTTTATGCCATAAAAAAAAGTATGTATATTACGTAATAAAATTATATACATTTAATACAAAATAGTGATTAGTAATCATACTTAGTAGTAGAGGAATTGATTTTATTAATTGAGTCCATTAGGGTTGTCATTCTTGGAATGGATTTTGTCTGTTAAATTCACCTAATTTGGTGTTAGGCACTTAGCCAGTAGCATGGCTCAGTCAACCATCAATTTCTCCAGATGGAATAATGTAAACTAAAACAACCCATTATACTGAAACCAACCTGTCAACAGGAGGATATAAGGAGCTATAAGGATCTCTAGCTCTTTCACTCAATAAATAATGACCTTTAGACAATGTTCTGCAAAAAAAGTCTAGGTTTTCAGTAAGAAGTCTTGAATATCAATTGGATTCACTTGGAATATAAATAAAAATCGATCAAGTGCGTGCCGAACCACGCGCAGTGTAGGGTTCCGTAGTTGCCTGTCTTTCTTAGTTACATCGACACACGCGCGCGCCAACTAAATGGTTGCGTCGGCCGAATTTGTACGAAAGTTGGCCTTTCTAAGTACATTTAAAGTGGGTACTATTACTCGGTAACTAGTTATGCCTACTTAGCCATGATAGTTTTCTTTTTAAATTCATTATAAGTACTAGAGCCACGATTTTTTTCACATTCCCAGTAGCAGCCATTTAGCCAGCAGCGGGGGGACACACACATGACTCGAACAAAAATTTGGGCTTTAAAGCCCAATATCTCGCCAACGTATCAGTAATCTGAAATAGGTACCCAACGATTCCCCACACTATGGGTTTAATGAGAAAAAAATGTTTTATCCCCAAATATGTTTCAAGATTTTATTCTTCTGTTTTGTCGGCACGTTTGATTTATATAACCATGCCGAAATACAGTTTTCTAGTAGTAATGGTTACTGTGCTAAGCCAAAGACGGACAGACAGATCGACGGACGGATAGATGGATGGACAGCCAGATGGACATGGCGAAACTATAAAGGTTCCTTGTTGACTACGGAACCCTAAAAATGGGAGGCTCATAAGATCCAATAGGTAATAATCCAATAAGTATAAATGAGTACAATGTTTTAACACAACAAAAGGCAAAACCCATTTATAGATCATTTCATTTTCCTGGTTGAACCCTAAAGGAACCCAGGGTCCGCTAGGCACTAGTTTTACAAAAGCAACAATCTTACCCACAAAAGGATGGAAGAAATATTATGACACATAATCTTGCTAATAAGAGATACATTTTCTCTATCACTTTGCTGATAAAGCTGGTATTTATAGTGTGGTGTCAATACCAATGTCATTTCATTACATTATTTCTCATCCATAATTCATCAGGTAAAATATTTGCTTACATACTGCATATAAATAAGGCAAATTAACCATAAGGCAAATTAACCATAAACCAAAAACAATCATGTAACTACTATGACTAAACTACACTATTTCAAAATACTCTTAATAAAAGTCGCAAAGTGCAATTGCAAGCAAACTACTAATAGTATGTATGTACTAACTTCATCATGATATTTGCTGATCAGCTCAGGGCAAGAAAGAGTATTTTCAGGTTCCCAAGTGTCACTGTCAGCAGCATATCCCTTCCAGCGGATTAAATAATGTAACTTCCCTTTGATCTTCTTGGAGTCAATCACTTTGTCAACCTTAAAACAAAAATTATAATAATTAATAACAGCCCAGATTAATCATGCGTTTCTTTCTAACAAGTGAAAGAAGAAAGAGAGGAGTACTTTCATATTAGGTAAATACGGTAAATAAGTGTCTCAGCTCTAAATCGTTCTAATACAATGGTTAGGACTTAGGATTAGGAGGTCCAAGCTCCTGTTCAGTACCTCATATTCCTCTTCTTCTTTTTTGCCGTCCTCTTTCTCAGATTTTCTTTTCTTAGCTTTACTCTTAGACGCCTTTCCTTTTTTACCCACTTCTTTTTCTTCAGATTCATCTTTGGTTGGGTCGGCTTCAGAGTCAGACAATTTATCATTATGATCGGACTGTTGTGTATCAGACCGATCATCATTTATTACCGACCCGTTGGCAGATGAAATACCATCATCGTCCGCACGACTTTTCGACACTTTACGCATGGTGAATTTCTTGAAATAAACAATTATGACCAAGATCCTAAAATTAGTTAGTAAACACTGAGGAACAACGGAACTTTTAGCGAAATTCGAAGACGCCGAAAATACACGCTGAATACGCAGTAGGAGGGAAATGAAACTTGGCTTGGCTTGCTTAACTTTCTTAAATTCTTGTCTAAATTCTAGGTTTTTAGTCATTTAATATTTTCAGTACAACATACTAAATACAGGACTGATAACAAGTAGAATTTATATAGTCACCTTAAAAACGAGTTATTACATTTCATATGAAGAATTTCTTCCTTCATCTCGGGTTAAACTGCTTTTCTCCACAAGTGAGCTGAAATTTGTATGCACTTAAATAATGAGTATCCAAACATACAAGCATCCCGTTTTAGTTTATGCTTCAAGGGTAGTCTACACCACCGACATGAATTTTGGCGCCGATTATTATATTCGAAAATAATATTTATCAGATATAGAACCACTATTTAATTTCCCGTAATACGTTTATGACATTATTACTTTTTGAAAACAAAAACAAAGTGTGTGTGGGAACGCCGTATAGAACTCAGCCTCAGCGTAGAGCAATAATGTATGTGTCTCTTTATTAAATATACGGGCAACACCGTATAGACAAGTGTAAACATATAAAAAAACCATGTAAAAAAGAGGCCAAGTCTCGAAACACTGCCACCGTAAAAGTTGTAAGATATTTCGTAGTACCGAGATGGTACCAAGTCTCAGGCATTCTTTGTTGAGGTGAAACATCTTTTATTTCGATATAAAATCTAGCGGTATTATTAAGAAGTAGGTTTGTTTTTGTCTGTCAAGTTGCCTTGTCTTAAAAAGATGTCAGAAAATATACCGTTGTTATAATCTTGATAAGAAACGTATTTTCATAAGTGCTCCTATGAATAATTGGTTCGTTACCATACTTCAACACTGCGCACTCTGCTCGCATGGTAAATTCCTACTAATTTAACAGGTAAACCGCACGTTCGAAGTAAAGTAGCAACTAACTATGGAACTAAGTAAAATCCGAATCTTGTTTTTGTGGTATCTTATGTATGGATGGCGATACAGAATGACTGCACTGATACACGGGATGGATGGACTAATAGATATTGTTCAAGGAAAAATAAGTAAGCTTGGGAAGCCAGCGGTGAGTGGTGGCACTGGAGGTGCGGCTGCTAAGAGGCTAGGGGAGTACTTAAAGCGGGAAAGTACTACTTTCTTACTGATTACGAACAATATTACGGATGACGCACTAGACAGATACTCAGGATCACAAGTCCAAGTGACGTCGAAAAGAATTGCATCGAGTATTCAGATTCAGATTCAGATTTTATTCATAAAACACATTATTTTACATGTCAAATAGAGTATACATAAGTTTTAAACATGTCCAATGTGTATATGATGGCGTTGACGACGACCGCCTATATCATGCATGCATGGAATTGTTTCAACTCAAATGGAGATCAATGGCAACATGGCAACTCACATTTCAAAAGCAAATAATTTGTGGCATAAAAAGAGGTCATTAAAGTAAACGAAGGGAAAGAACTACCCGAGTTACTTTCGATATGCAAGATTTTGGATACCATGACGGAAGAATACTTTTCTTTTAAATCGAGTTGGCCTATGATGTCAAAGAAAGATAGAACGGTAGATAATTTGGCTGTTCAGATGTGTGCAACGAAAGGGCCTTGACGACAACCTCGAAGGAAGATAATGGATGCGTGTCAAGATCTTCGGGTGAAGCACTGGTGGGTGCTGTTTAAGCAATAAAAAGACCACCAAAAATTGAACTAAAACCTTCAAATGCTATGGGTGCGGAGAAGTGGGTCACTTCAAGAAGGACTGCCCTATGAAGGAACGAAATGGAAAACCATGCATCACCAACATGATGGGTTATTAGTAAATGTCACAGATTTTAATACGTATCGGAACGAGTGGTACGTTGATAATGTAGCCACGCACCACGTTACAATGAGAAGTGACTGGTACCAGGACTTTGAGCGTTTTCAAGAACCACACATGGTGACAACTGCTGATGGGAAAATAATTGAAGCGTTAGGAAAAGGTTCGATTCTGATGAAGACGAAGAAAAGGACATTCATGTTGAAAGATGCGTGGCATGTTCCAAAGGTCACTAAGAATTTTTTTTCTGTGCTATCAGCACATGACGTCAATACAGAAAGCTTGTTCGAGTCACGAGGCTCTGTACGTGACCGGAAGCAGGAAAGAACACGGCGGTATTTACAAGCTGAACTGTAGACCGGTTCAGCCCAAGGAAAGCATGATGGTAAATGCAGTTGACACCTTACAGCTTTACTATGAACGCATGGGTCATCAAGACAAATGCCACGTGAAGCGAGTAATAAAACGAGAACTTGATGTGAAGTCGAAGGACAACGGAAGTCTATGCGATTCGTCACGTTCTGAAGAATAAATCAGAAGTACCTGAGCTATTGCGTGTAATGTTGGAAGAAGCGAAGGTAGCAGGCACCGAATTAAGGAATTTGTAAGCGATAACGGCGGTGAATTCGACAACGAAAAAGTACGCAGAGAATTGGACTTATATGGAATAAACCAACGCTTAGTTATGCCCTATACGCCAGAGCAGAATGGCACTAGCGAAATGAAAACCGTACAATCGTTGAAAAGGTCAGAGCTATGATTTTGTGGCAAAAAACAAAATTGCTTTTTATTTTATTATCTGTGTTGTGTTTGTCACGAATAAATGTTTTGATTTGATTTGATGTATTCACACGAAGAGCATCCTCACGTTTTATGGGCAGAGCTGGTGAAGACTGCAGCTTATATATGAAACAGAAAAGGGCCAACCTCTGTGGATGGAAAGTCTCCATTCGAGTTGTGATTTGGAAAGAAACCGCAAATTAAACATTTGCTCTGCGTGCTCTATGTATATTCCGAAACAGGAAAGGAAGAAAATGCAGAAGGCACAGAAGTGCATCCTAATAGGCTACGATAATGACGAAGGATACAGGCTTTGGAACAAGCAATCAAGCAATCGAACTCTCTAGTAAGATCTCGGGATGTCACATTCGACGAAAGACCTATAGAATCAAGGATTGATGTCGAGGATTCTGAAGTCAGGAAAGAAATGACTGAGATGGAAGTTCCTTTATATGTCAGAAAGGAGACCCTCCGGAGTGAGTGAGAAAATTCCGATGGAAAGGCGCAGCCGGTCATGAATTGGAAGAGAACCAAGATGCTGCTGGGGGTTTTTTCACTAGCGATGAGGTAGAGTTCGAGGATGTATTGCCAGAATTGCCAGAACAAGGCGAATCTATATTAGAGGGGGAAAATGAGGAGAACTGCGATGAATGATTCGTACTTGGAGCCGACCACTTATAGTATAAGGAAGCAATAGCCTGCCCTGATAAGGAATTGTGGAACAAAGCTATGAATAGCGAGGTTGGATCCTTGAAGGAGAATAAAACTTGGATTTTGGAGAAGCTACCTAAGAACCGGAAAGAAATTCCTTACAAATGGGTTTATAAGGAAGCTGAAGTTCAATCCCGATGGAGAAGTCAGTAAATATAACGCTCGGTTGGTAGTAAAAGGCTTACGACAAAGGAAGGGAGAAGGCAATGACCAGACTTTTAGCTCTGTAGCCAAGATGGCAACAGTCAGAGCTGTGTTGAGTGTATCAGCTTGTGAAGGGATGAAACTAATTTGCCTTATGATGCATTTATGGATTTTTGCATACCTAAAACTATGTGTATTGTGTTATTGCCAATTCACAAAATTTTATTTAGCTAGCAAATAAAGAATAATAAGAATGTTAAATTGGTAGGAATTTACCATGCGAGCAGAGTGGGCAGTGTTGAAGTATGGTAACAAACCAATAATTCATAGGAGCACTAATCAAAATACTTTGAGTACGACATATCTCACAACTTTTTACAGTGGAAGAGTTTCTAGACTTAGCCTCTTTTTTACATGGAATGTTTTTTATGGGATCCCACTTCTTTTTATAGGTTATTGCGCAATTGTGCTATCAATAAGAATAGAATAAGAATAATTGTATTGACATAAAAACCTTAGTTGGTAAATACATGATGGTTGAGTCCTCCTATTAGGTATGGTGAACCTGTGTCTGAGGGGCTACCGCGATACTAAAACGAACTTCGTTCGTGTATATCCGTCTTTGTCGCTCGAACTAGCAAGTACGACAGAGAGGGAGATACACGAACGAAGTTCATTTTCGGGTCGCGGTAGGCCCTCAGGAGGCCTCGCTCTTCCAAACATAGTATATGACAATGCTAAAGTTAGTATGAAATTCCGATATTTGACGTTATGGTTTTACCTTATCAACTAACTTTCGTGTGTGTGTATGTGTGCGTGCGTGTGTGAGTGTGTGCGTGTATATGTGTTCGTGCGTGTGTGTGAGCATGTGTATGCTTGTGTCCGATGATATTATTATCATACTATAATTTATTTCCATTTAAGTACTAATTACTCTTACACTTTAACATAATCAATATTATGAATGCAGTCCCATTCTTGCTTTTTAATTTTTTTGTCCCATTCACTGCAAATGTAACTTAGTAATCCTATATATTTATATGGGATTACAAAGTTATTTATGTTGTGTTGTAATATTTTGCATTTCGGTTTTCTAGATACATCTAATGCAAAATATTTTAGTTTTCCCTTGATTTATACACTAAACACTAATTATATTCTAAATTTAAAGCTTCTATGTAATATATGTCTGCTAGAAGTGCCTTATGTTGCAAACACATTATTAAAACGCGACGCGACCCGATGAAACGCGATGCGTGTTAAGTCGAATCAAATTGTATTATTTTCTATAACCAAATCACACTATGAAATGAACATCCGACGCGACGACATGCGCATGTTCATAGTGTGATGCTTGCCATAGAAAATAATACAATTTGATACGACTCAACACGCGTCGCGTTTCATTGGGTCGCGTCGTGTTTTAATAATGTGTTTGCACCATTAGAGTTTTGATGATCGGTCAGTCAGTCAGTCAGTGCGTGACAAAATTAATAAACTTACTAGTTATAATTATTAAACTACTGGTTCAAATTGAATTAAATTTGAAATATACCGTGTTTATACAATGCTTGCTTGGGTAATGAAAATTCAGGCTTCTTGTTTTATCCACAACGAAGTTATTGGGAGGTCGAAAATGGTCTGAACTGCTTGGAAAAAAGGATGGTACGGCCGTGCCGCTGTTTTGCTCGACTTGGCGGGGGCACTACCGTGCCCCCAGATTGTCTAATTAAATGTCTATGGTTAACCTACAGAAACAGAATACAGACAGATTGACTTTGACAGCGAGTGACGGACGGAGATGAGAGTGAAATTAAATAAAGTTTTCACGAAATCTAAACCATGACTAGTAGAAGTAATACTTTTAAAAATACCCGAATGAATTATAATACTCAAAATGAATCTTTTGAAAGTAAAGGTAAACCTACTCGAGAAGCATCATCTGTTTTGGAAGTTCTCGTCCTAATGATAGTGCACATTTGCAAGAAGATACTGTTCTTCGACACCAATTTAAAAATAGCAGTTTATTTAGGAGCTCTTTTCTTGCTTTCACTTATGGCGGACGGTCTAACGTTTCCGAAAACATATTTCTCAAGGAGTGATAATGTGTTCAACCAATATTTTGTGAAAATTGGATGGTTTTGGACACTATTTATGACGGTGCCTTATGTTTTATTGACATCCTTTACCACTTGTTGTGGAAATAGAAGCCTCATAGCCACGGCACACTTATCGAGATTGGCGATTGCTACATTTTTTTGGTACACATGGACAATTATTTTTAATGTTATTGAAACAAAGTATGGACGATGTAATATGAAGAACATGGACAACAAAGTATCGTGTTTAAAAAATGGGGGCTTTTGGAATGGCTTTGATATATCTGGACATTGTTTCATTCTCATCTATTCAAGTTTAGTAATGATTGAAGAGGCCAGAGCTATAAATGGATGGGAAAGAATAAAAGATTACATAAGAGATGAAAATTACGCTAGAAGTGTAGAGGATAAATCTGTGAGCATGAATCCTCTAAGGAAAATTTCTGCTGAAGACTTGAAAGTTGTACAGACTTCATATGAAAAGTGTACACCATATGTGAGAGGGTTTTTAATTGCAACTGCACTGCTCCAAATCTTGTGGGATATCATGCTTGTGTCTACAATTCTTTATTATCATATAATGGTGGAGAAATTCATTAGTGGTGTTATAGCCATATTCACATGGTTTGTGACCTATAGAGTTTGGTATACAATACCAAATATTTTTCCTAATTTACCAGGAGAAGGCACATTTAAATACAACAAACCTAAATTGACCTCTACTCCAACATTCAGAAAAAGAAGCACAACAAATGGTAAACATTTTATGGGAATGCCTATCAACAAGGGTCAAGATACCACGGAGACTGCTTCAGAGGAAAAAAGATGATCTAAGGGAGACAAGCTAATAATGAGGTGACCAGGCAAATGCATTACTTAATTTTTATCAGGAGTAGTTAGTATGGTTGTAGCATTTTATGGGGTTTAAATCTATTTCAAGGGTACCTGGATACAAGTAAAATGTTGATATTAGTAACGGTAACTGGGTGAAGTAGCTAGGGGAAAATAACATTTACTACAAGGAATCAACTTTTCTAAATTTGCACAATTTCTACATTAAATCAAAGAAAGTTGTTATTTCACTACTATTTATTGTTTTTTGAATAAATTATTTAAGAAATAAAGTTCTTAACAAACTACTAATACTGTTTTTTTTAAATTCAATATACATTCCTATTCATTTCTTTACTGAAGAATCTTTCTGAAAACATACAACACTGCAATGACAATGCCAAGTGAAGCTGCCCCAGCAGCACCAACATAGGCAGGGGGTTGGGAAGTAATTATCATCTTTATTTGGTAAGGCAGAGTAGGCACAGTCTTCTTGAATGAATCCCTTTGTTGGACACGGTGATAATAATTTTCTATGAGGGGTCGTTTGCCTCGAGTCCAGTACCTGCCTTCAAGGCCTAGCTCCCACAAGCGATGCAAAAGTATTGCCAAATCCACATCAGCTATGCTGAAGTTTTCACAACACAACCAGGCATCTAAAATAGCAACATCAAATGTTAAATGCTTTCCTATCACCAAAATTTTGAATAATTGTATACAAATTACCTTCATTTTGTTCTTTCAATTGTTCCTCAACTTGTGTTAAGACTTGACCAACTATGTTCAATATTTTTAAATATTCTTCTTCATTAGTAAGTATTTCATGCTTCCTGTCCTGAATTTCTGCTTTGTAAAGCAAAATGCCTCTTGCTTTTGGATTTTCTTCAGCTAATTTTCTTAGATTTTTGGAACTACCTAAGTCTCCACCTGAAATCACAAGTGGTATCATTAAATTATTTCAAATATATATAAATACAAACATTACATAAACCCATTCTTGTAGATACTCACTTTTTAATAGTTCACGGACAGGCAATATAAAAGGCATCTTGGGCCTGCCACATAGCTGAGGATGGAAAAAAGACCCCACAGTGATAACACCTGCTGGCAGTGCATCTATTAGGTCACGGAATTTGTTTATATTATTTAAAACCTTTCTATCCGTGGACACGTTAATTAGTGGAGTAAGTTCTAAAATAAAACCAAAAAAATAATCGATCATTATAAAATAGTAATAAATGATAAAAGTGTTGTGTTATTAAATACATACTAGGATCTAAATAGTCCTCCAAGTAATCAAGAATTCTGGTTGAGTCTGGAATTATCTCATTGTTCACTTTAAGTACAGGGATTTCTCCACGAGGATTAATATCCAGGAACCAGGAAGAATATTGTTCTCCTTTGGTAATATCCACAAACAGTGGTTCAAACTCCACATTTTTTTCGTATAATGCCATTAATACCTGGAAAAAAAATCAAATTCCCTGTAGACATCCATAATTTATTTACATTTGCAGGGTCACTTCGAGGTCATGATAAGATACTATATTTATGTGTAAAGGTGATAAACGAATGCTTACCTTTTGAGAATAAAAACTGTAGTAGTTACAGTATAGGAAGATGTTGGTTCCATTATTAACGGATTTGGTACTTCCTTTTGGTATTGGCAATTTTTCGATATACTTTTGGACATAATGCATGATTAGATATATTTATTGTTTAAAAACGCACTAGACAGTTCTAACTTATTTTCCTACAAAAAGCAATAAAAAGTTAAGAAACTCATGAGTATTAAGTTTTGTTAGGCGGCTTTTTCAGATCAAATAAGAAGTACCAACCTACAGAAACCAAAATCAGGTGACAGTCAACCACCATTGATCATCGACCATAAACATTTATTTTATTCATTTTGATCAATACTTTTATGGGGCATATACATGTCGTGATTTGTCAGCCCCAATTTATCAGAATCTGACTAATTACTATCGTGTGGATGCATGTTGCGCTCAAAGAGAATATAACCACTACGTTCTAAGAGACGGGACTTCGAACTAAGTTTTGGATGACAGTGACAATGACATTGTCATTTGATTTTGACATGTTAACTCAATTGAATTTAGCTACTTTGCCATACCACATTAAACAGTCCAATACGGAAGTAAGCCGTACCAACATAATGGCACGAAAGGGATTAGGGATTTAGTACTTAACATTATCGATGTCGATAATATTAGTACTCAGCGTTATCGATATCGATAAATTATGACGGTCAGGTCTACTGCATCAAGAGCAAATTATTGCACTAAGTATATCGACACTAACAAAGTAATAAAAGGATACTAAATGTTTTGTCAGTTTATATATTTCACACCAATTTATTAATTATCAAAAATATTTAGGAGTAGGTATATTTATGTTTACAAAATTTCACCAATTTGTCCATACTCTCTCTTTTTCGTTCGCAAACAGTCCAATGTATTTCCATAATTCTTCTTGTTATAAGACAGCTCCCGCTTGTATCATCCAAGTGCCGTAAATTTTCAAAAGTAAATCAATGTTTACGCTCGATATTTCGTTATTTTCGTTATATATATGTAAGTAGATACCCATCTACTTACATATTTCGTTATAACATTATAGGTTAAACAAACTTGTATGTACTATGTAGGTACCTAAAGTTCTTGGTATCTATTATGCTGGC
This sequence comes from Epinotia ramella, assembly GCA_947578815.1. Classification (NCBI taxonomy): domain Eukaryota; kingdom Metazoa; phylum Arthropoda; class Insecta; order Lepidoptera; family Tortricidae; genus Epinotia; species Epinotia ramella. Next base: position 12,903,927 of record OX388210.1, read on the forward strand.
TTTAAACTGGTTGATGACGAGAATCTTATACATTATATTTATCTTTCTTGTTATTTTAGCGTGTAAGTGATTTGGTGTCCACACTGTAAGCTTGCATTGTATTAAATAAATAAATATATTTATAAATTTGAAAATAATAAAGATCGTGTTGTATTCGTCAAAAGCATTGGTTGTTCACGTTATCCACGTTAATCCCCTAGCCTGATCCCCCAGGGGAATTAGCGGCAATTATTTTATATTCAACTAGGAAAAAATGATAATGTTCGGTTATGGCGCTTCGCCGGACGCTACCGCGTCACGCTCGCTTCGCTCGCTCGGCTCGCGCGCTGTAGGGTCGCAGTTCAACTAACAACCTAACCGTTTTTTTCCCCTGGGGGATCAGGCTAGGGGATTAACGTGGACAACACCTGGTTGTTTGACACACATGTTTTCTCCTGAAGTTACAATATCCATGGTTACCATCCAAATGCCACAATGACAGAATGACAGAAAGAGAAAGAACGGAAGTAAGACATAGCATGTGTCCGCCATGGTAGAAGCACAGTCAAAAAGGCCCCCGGCTCGGACGGCATTTCGAACCGGGCCTTGAAGGCACTTTCGGAAGCATTGATCCACTTTCTGGTAGACCTGTTCAACGCGGCGCTGGCCAACTGTCACTTCCCGGCGGCCTGGAAGGTGGCCCATATCATTGGCATCCCGAAACCTGGCAAGCCAAGGACAGCGCCGGTCAGTTACAGGCCCATTAGCCTATTGTGCACGCTGGGGAAGTTATACGAGCGGGTTGTTCAAGCCCGCTTGTGGGACTTCATCAGTGAGCACAATATTTATATTGACGAGCAGTTTGGGTTTAGGCCTGGACACTCCTGCACCCATCAGGTGCACCGGCTGGTGGAGCATGTCTTGCGCTGGTTCGCTGCCACACGGAGGTCGGTCGCCACTAGCGCTGTGTTCTTTGACATCGCCAAGGCATTTGACAAAGTGTGGCATTGCGGGCTGGTGCATAAGCTGTTCGACATGCAGATGCCGGACAGGCTGGTGCACCTGATTGGGGACTTTCTGGCAAACAGGGCATTCCAATATCGCGTGGAGGGCACCCTCTCGGCGCGTCATCCCATTCGGGCGGGCGTGCCGCAGGGTGCAGTACTATCTCCCTTCTTGTTTGCCCTGTATATCAACGACCTGCCAAGGATAAACCGTGTCCACTACGCGCTTTTCGCGGATGACACGGCTATATACACGTCTTCGACCCATCCAGATAGGCGAGCTCTCCTCCAGCGCGCGATCGACTCTCTCGGGAGTTGGTGCCGCGCCTGGAGAGTGGAGTTAAATCCGGAGAAGAGTGCCGCGGTGGTCTTCTCTCAGAGGTTAGGATACGATGCTCTGACCGCGCGGCATGGGGTGCTGTCCCTGTCCGGGAGGGTCATACCGTGGGTTACCCACGTGCGGTACCTCGGGGTTCTCCTGGACAGGCGACTGACTTTCGCCAAACACCTTAGTGTCATGCGGGACAGGGCGTCTTTTTATCTAAGCAGATTGTGCCACCTCCTTAGGCCGTCCAGCAGCTTGTCTGTAAGGAACAAATTACTGATTTATAAGGCGTGTATCAGGCCAGTTTTCTGCTACGCGAGTGTAGCGTTCGCGCATTGCGCTAATACGCACTTGGGACGTTTGCAGACCCTGCAAACAAAAATCGAGAGTATGTAACGGCCGTCTCATGATAGACGTGCTGTCTCGCCCTATCTCATCGGTTAGTAACAATCTTGCAGTCCGCTTCGCAGGACCGTTTGAATGCGGCAATTTTCACTTTCTTACTATTAACTGGCCACACTGAATAAAATTGTAGTAACGAAACACCGGTTTAAAAAAATTACATAATTACAGTGTAAAATATTAAAACAATATTCTTTAGTTTACATTTTTTAATTTTCATTTAATTTTATTTGAATGAATATTGTGAGAAAAAAAACACTTGGCAGATCATGCCAATTCAAATTGTGATTTTCATGCAATTAGTCAGGAAAACTCGTTTGACGGTTGGATTGCAGCGCAACATGCATCCACACGATAGCAATTAGTCAGATTCTGATGAATTGGGGCTGACTAATCATGTAATGTATATGCCCCATCACACTGCCCACTAGGCTAACTGGTCGTCAAACGTCATGCATTCAAACGGTCCTGCGAAGCGGACTGCAAGATGTTGTGTTGCGATGAGATAGGACAAGACAGCACGTCTATCATGGGACACTATCATACTCTCGATTTTTTTCGCACTATACCTCATGTTCTAAGTGTTCTAATAAGAGAGAGACGGATAGTGCGAGAAAAATCGAGAGAGCTCGCGCGCCGTCGCGTGATAGCCATGCAGCACACAAAAATCGAGAGTATGTCACGGCCGTCTCATGATAGACGTTGTCGCGAAGCCACTTCTGTTCACTCTCATGGCCGCGAATGAGTACCTATAGCACTCTAGCTTAGGTATCTGTATTAGCATATATTATGCATCTATGGACCTACACATACAGCTTCCGGAAACCTTTATATATCTGACATATGAGCTGCCGCCTTATGCGTACCAGCTCCATCTGAGATGTGGGGACCTTCGTCCCCGAGAATGTCCTCCACCTCCCCTTACAGACATCCCTTACCACACAAATGATACTGTACCAATTCACACACTATATTGTTCCAGTTATAATTACCCGGGAGCACCCTTGATTGATGACGACATGGCCTGAGGCTGAGACTACCGAACCTGAGACCCTGTTGTTACACTTGTTACTAATCCTCTCACACTAAATAACTCCACGACTAAGAACTGTGTTATCGCATGTACGTGACATGTAGGAAAACCTTATTCATAAACATAATATACCGTCACGCCTCCCAAATAGAATAAGACCTGTGGACGCACATAAATACATCACATCATGAACAATCATCGTCCGAGCTGTGTAAGCACATGAACACACGTGTAAATGAACCAAATCGTTACAATGTCATAGGATGCATTGAAAGTGATTATGGAAAGAGCTCACCCTGGTTTTCCTCCAAATCTAACACTACAAATCTGCACTTAACTGTTCGTACGCAATATAGCCGTTAGGAACTCTGACTACTCGCCTACCCGTCAACATTGTTATAAAAAGATTGTGGGTTGCTACATGAAATAAATCGGCTGTTTGAGACATGATTATTAACATCAATGTAAATACTATCGTGAATCATGACTATTCACGACAGACGTGCTGTCTCTCCTCTCATCGGTTACTAACAATCTTGCAGTCTGCTTTGCAGGACCGTTTGAATGCGGCAATTTTCGCTTTCTTACTGTTAACTGGCCACACTGAATGAAAAAGTAGTTGCAAAACACTAAAAAAAAATGACAAAATTACAGTGTAAAATATTAAAACAATATTCTTTAGGATATATTTTCTAATTTTCGATTAAATGCACGTAGTAACTTCTTGTAGTGGTTTTATTCTCTTTGGTAGTCTGTGTAGTGTGTCTATCTATGTATCTATGTGTAATGTGTTTATGGTCAGCGAAACGAGATGGAGGGTGGTGTTTTTATGGATTTATTTCTTTTATAAACAGTTATTGTGCGTAAATATCAAAATATCACACCACTCTTACATTCCATTCAATTTATCTAGAGACGTTTTCGTCTGAATGTATCAAAATATGTCAATGTAAGCTTTCAATTCATAGTTACATGATTGGCTTGTGATACAGCTAATCGAAAATGGAGGCATCCAATAACACTGATGCCGTGAATCTCGGCGTTGGTGAAGTCGAAGCTGAAATAGGAGAGGAGTTGAAGCAGCTAGAGGAAGGAAAGGATTATGATACCCGAAGCGAGGTATCCAGTTCGTCTTCAAGTGAATCAAGCTCTCCCAGCATAAGTACCGCCAGTTCTAAATCTAAAGAAAGACGCGCAAATCGTAAACGTACGAAATCAGAAAGCCATTCTTCAATACAAACTAAAAGAACCCGAATTACGGCTAGCAACAACAAAACAAAGACTTATGATTATATGACGAAACTGAATTACTTATTCAGAGATACAAGATTTTTTTTAATTAAATCAAATAATGCTGAAAATATTACCCTGTCCAAAGCTAAAGGTGTGTGGTCTACTTTGCCACAAAATGAAGCAAATTTGAATCAGGCTTATAGAGAGTCCAGAAATGTCCTATTGATATTTTCAGTGAAAGAAAGTGGCAAGTTTGCTGGATTTGCTCGACTGAGCAGTGAGTCGAGGCGAGACGTGCCGCCCGTATCCTGGGTGCTGCCACCAGGGTTGTCGGCTAAAGTATTGGACGGTGTGTTCAAAGTTGATTGGATTTGCCGTAAAGAGTTGCCGTTCAGTAGCACTCTTCATTTGTATAATCCTTGGAATGAAGGTAAACCTGTAAAAATTGGTAGAGATGGGCAAGAAATTGAGCCCAAGGTTGCTGAAGAATTATGTAGATTGTTTCCAGAAGATGAAGGTATTGAGATGACACCCATTCTCCGCAAATCTAAAGAGGCATCTAAGAAAGCATACTTAAAGAGTGGTGGAAATTATAGAACATATAGAGCTCCACTGCTAACTAGAGGCTCTAATTTCAGAGCAAGGCTAAACACATCATCCAGGAGCAGGCGTAAAAATTTTATGCCTCCTAGGAGCCGAATATCATCTGCCCCATACAAGAGAAGGTCCCCGTCGCCATACATGCGTGATAGACTGCCTCTGTGGTTCACACGTGGACGGGACAGCTACAGCAGCAGCAGTTCAGCAGCAGCGGAGGCCTATGTGGCAGAGTATATGAGATCCATGCATCATCAGCTCCCACCATTACCATATGTGCCCCCACCAGGATTCAGTGGTGCACTGGCATCTTACGATGGGTTGCCTCCCCCACCTCCGCCGCCCCCGCCGCGGTACTACGACGCGCCGCTGGCGGACTACCCCCGATCAGTGCTTGTGTATGATAAGAGGTCCTATGAACGATCAGTGGACGAATTTCTGTGGCGTACTTCAGACCGTTCTCGTGGTCGGAGCCGCGAGCGTGATTCGCACAGATCTTACCGTGAGCGACGGTAAAACCTGTATCACCACCGATGTATTGAATAATTGATTATCACTAATAAATAGAAATTGTGTTCAAACTTTGAACTTTATTGGTTTGAAAAAAAAATGGTGTGTGTTATGATGAACCTTATGATGGACAACTGTTAAAGTTTTGGACTATTTTGTTTTTTTTTAAGCCCGTGTTTTTAATGGGACATTGGGAGTTACAAGAAACAAACTCATGTTGAAGAGCTGTTAACCTTATTGAAGGGCAATAAGGGAAATGAATTATGTTTTGATTTAGTGGATAAGAATAGGTATGACTCCAACCTAAATGTTTGTGTAACATACAAAGGGCTGCAAACAATGTAATGTTGATATTTAAGAAAAACGTAAGACTTAAAAAAATTGTCTAGTGCAATATTAATTTTTCAAGTACTTATGGTTTCATGCTTGTCTGCACCAAGCAAGTTGTATCATCTGCAATCAAGCAGGGAATCATATCCAAACTGCATCTCAATCCTAATAGCCGGGCCCTCAGTGGACGCATGCTTACGCCTCACTCGAAGCATACATACCTTCTATATTATACTCAATGAGCCGGGTCCACACTGAACGCATGCCTCGGGCGAGGCGTGCGGCCGAGCATGCGAACCGTTCGCCGTTCTGCTTGCCGAAATATTCGCGGACGCGGACTTTTCGGTCGAATTTTAGGTTGTAGCTACCACCCGCGGCAAGCCTGATCAAGTTGGAATTTACCTACGCGCCATTACAAGCCCGCGACCGCCATGCAGCCGCACGTTCGCTGTCGCCGCTCCTACCTTAATTTTACTTCTTCTGCTTACACAGAAGAGCAAAACTGTACGAAAACCTAAAGGCATGTGGATGAGAAAGATTTTTGATAATAGATTACAAGCCGGCAACTTATTGAAGTGAAAACTTCTTTAGCGGCGCTGAGCACTTTTTGGGATGGGGAAAAATTGTTAAACTCGCGACAGATTTTTGTGACGTCGCGTGCCGGGGCGGCCGGGCGCGGTGCCCTCCGTCAGTTTTCACTTCTACCGGTACTCCCGGAGTGCAAACCGGTCTCTTTTATTTCAAGAGTTCTGCTTTAATCACAAAGTTCACTAATTCATATGAATGAATGAAAGTGAGTTTGAGAATCTCTTTAAGCGTATAAAAGCAAAAATATTGATGAAAGACACTTATCTTCTGTTTGCCGAACGGCGTGGCTCTCCGAGGCACGTTTACCTACACTGAGCGCGCACGCTCGGCCGAGGCATGCGTCCAGTGAGGACCCGGGTATTGCAATATTGCTATTTTCAAGTCAAATGAAATAGCCAGCCAGAATTGTTTATGATTTTCAGGATTAAAAATCGTTACTTATCTCACTCCAGCACGGCTATCACGCGACCGCGCGAGCTCTCGATTTTTCTTGCACTATCCGTTTCTTTCTAATTAGAACAAGAGGTATAGTGCGAGAAAAACCGAGAGTATGTCGCGGCCGTCCCATGATAGACGAGCTAGAGACTTCCTATGCTTACCCTTCATATAGGCACAAAGTACAACGAATGAGGCCTAACTTTATATACTTTCTTCAATAATTAAATAAGACATCACTGTCTAAGAACTGCCTCAGATAGGGATGAGTATTGCAGCCGATTCTCTTGAATTTGAAGCTTTCTTTAAAGTCTACATTACATTGTTCAAGAATTGTGCTGATTCATATCCAGGTTATGAAGTCCAAAAATTCAGTTACATATCAATTAGGAGTTTATTTTTATTAGAAAAACTTTAACACAATTTTAAAGCTTTTTGCTACTGCTTTTTTGGGAATCCGAAATGTTACGATATGCTTCGCTACAATTGCCCACCATAATATCATTCTCTAAAGCAGGCCAAATTTTGCATGCGCTTTCGTAGAATCTGGGATGTGAGAAAACAATATTCAATATCCAGTTGCATACACAACTGGGCATTTGCCGCGTGAGGCAGCCTTGTGAAGTTGGTCGTCTAGTGAGGACAGGCCTCGGTGCGTGTGGTTGGGCCGAGGCACGTCCATACAGAGCGAGTGTCGAGTGTCTCGCCGAGACTGCCTCGCACAGCGAACACTCGCCCAGTCTGTACAGTCGCCATCAGATACTTCGGAGCGGCCGAGGTGCTCACAAATATCGGAACACGCCTCTATTGTCGAGGCATTAATAGTCCAAAACTTTATCCGCTCCGATTTATCTGATGGCGACTGTACCCGACTAAAAGAGTTTCGGATCTGCGCTGTATGTTCATACTATTTATTCACGCGGCTCAAATCAGTACGAAAAAGCGTCCAAAGTATGGCCAGCCAAAAGGTTGGATGTTTGCATTCTTATCTGCAAAAGAGGGTAGTGATTCTACGCAGGATTGTTGTAAGACTGGTATTTATGCAACTTTAGGTTGTGTGTTGATCTGTGATATATTTCCACCTATTTATCGACATAAATTATACATTAATCATTTTATTAATAATTCTCTATAGAAATGAAACCCATCGTATGTAGGTAGTTATGCATATACCCTTTTCCTTCTACCAGAAAAAATAAAAAGTACAACGTAATCATTAATGGCCGGTTCCAATAATCAATCCACCGATAGTTTTCCTTAGGAAATGCGCGCACGAGCAACTTGTCTCCGCGACTATTTTGTCTCGTACATCAAGTCTATGGGTTAGTATGGAAGTGCGCACACGTAGCGACGCGACTCCGTGTCCGCACTTCCATACTAACCCATAGACTGGATGTGAGAGACAAAATAGTCCCGGAGACAAAAGTGGCTCGTGCGCGCATACCCTTACCGGCAGTTACATTTTGACAGATTACCCGTAGAAAATGTGTCAAAATGTAACTGTTGGTAAGGAAAACTATCGGTGGATTGATTATTGGAACCGGCCATAAATACATACCTAAATGATGGTTAACTTGACCCTAGGCCGACGAGTAAACCTATTCTACCAAGGCCTTGTCCATATTTTACGTCACCGTTTTTTGACTCCCGACCAGCGCCTATTTTATTAGGCGCTGGTCGGGGGTGAAAACTACCTAATAAGGACTACTAATGTGTTTTCGTCGGCGAAAGAAATGGTGGAGGTGCTGGGATCCGGGTATGTAGTACCTACTAGCTTGTACCCAACAAGCGTTGTCAGCCGGTCCACCGCGGTAGGTTGAGGTGGTTGGGGATATTATCATGGATGGTGCACAAATCTCTTTATTTCCGTAAGATAAAGGCATTGGAGCTTAGCACTTTGATTACGAAATATACACCCTGGTAATTAATTGCCCCGGTTACGCTAACAGCTTCAGTTAGCGACCATCTGAGGAACAAACCTTCAAATAAAGATGATAAATAGCATTTCTATATAGATCCTTAATGGACAGTAAGCCGTACCTATGGAATTATTTTAATACCTAATTACATAATAGGAATCTACTAAAAGAAGGATATAATATCCTTGTAGTTCTCCAACTCGTCTGAGTGGTCGCGAACCGGCGCAATGACGTTTTACCCGCCTGCCTCAGGAGGGTTATGTTTTTCGAGCGTATATAATATTTCACGGGCTACAGTCCAAACAGGTTGATCGATGTTACATACATGTAAGGTATCGGATTCCTCATAATCGTGTTAGTGTCAGGCTATTTGAAAGAACCGGCCAAGTGCGTGTCGGGCCACACGCAGTGAAGAGTCCATAGTTGCCTGTCGTTACATCGACACGCGCGCGCCAACTAAACGGTTCGGCTGCGTCGGCAGAATTTGTAAGGAATTTGCCTGTCCAAGTACATTTTATACAGCTTTGTGGTAGTAAGGGTCAATGAGCTAAGCCGTAGACGGACATGGTGAAACTAAAAGGGTTCCTTGTTGACTACGGAACCCTAAAAAGCAGTTGAGTTTTTGGAAAAAACAGACGAAGCATACCTTTGTGTAGTAGTTCCTCACCGTGGCTCACATACGTTTGTGAGATAATACAAATGCTAGGTGAGTACAGGTACTCGTAGGGAAAGGCGGCAGAGGTATATACCGGATAGTGTCAACCTCAAAAATTACTTTTATGTTCAACAGGAGAACAACGGGATTGGAAGAGGGATGCTGCTTAACTGGAACATCTGCTACAAAATATTACAGACGGATGTGTGCGGATTGAAGCACAGCTGCCTGATCGACTAAAATAATATTCACAGAACACAATTATAACTTGACGCTGATTCCGGATTTGTAACAACTAACGCGTCATTCATTAGACGTCAGACTTATATTGGCGAGCTTGTGACGAAATGGTGTGACTGCTTGTCTTGTAGTGCAGACTTGTGTAGATTGTTTTGACCTCTTCGTGCGCGTAGCTACTTCTGCTGAATTGCTGCACCCGAATATAATCTCATTATTACAGGTAGGTACAGTTTTCGTTACTCTTAATGATCTCGTTCTCATAACAGTCGTAGCCGTAAGTTTTGTAGAACATACCTACATAAATGTACCAATTGTGTCAGGTTATATGCGGAAAAAAGGAGCTCATAAACGCTCGTGCGTGTCCGTAAATGTCGGGTTTATGGGCCAAAATGAAAGTTTTCTTATACCTATACAAAGTAGCTTCTGCCCGTGACTTCGTCCGCGTGGAACTCTTATATACCGTAGCTCCTTACAAACTTTCGGCCCCTTAGACGATGATTCCCATTCCCGGAATAAAAAATATTAGGTATCTACTTATATACTCGTATGTTAATCCAGGTTATACACTAAACTTCAGCATTTAACCATTGGTCGTCATATAAGAGTAATCCTGCCTTTTGCGAGAAAAATACGGAAAAAACTAAATTTTCTCGAAAATCAGACCAAGCTAGATCGTTAAGTAGGTACATCTAGTGACTAATATATATATATTACATTTGGCAACGCTCATTTCACGCTGTTTCTTGGTCTCCATGCAAAGTTTCATCCTCTTTTTCGTCCCTAAAAGAGATGAAATTTGACATAAATTGTAGCCTATGTCCTATTCTGATATATAAGGTACAAAACTGGAAAGTTTCATAAAAAAAACGTCCAGTAGTTTTTGAGATTAATTGGAACGTACGTGCGAAAGTTTGGATGTCCATCCATACATCTAAACTTTCGCATTTATAATATTAGTAGGATATTAGTCATAAAGAAAATTATATATTAATAACTTAAGAATTTAAACACCTTTTTACTTTAAATTATGTTTATTTTGTTATTGAGGTAATAGCTTTTAAGTTACATTTCCAAAATTGGAAAAAGATTGAAGCTTTACAGTAGTTTTTAGTAGTAAATATAATATTGACTATAGTACCTAACTTACAACTATCTAACATTCAAATCAGCCGAACGCATTAAGGTGTTAATTGCCATAAGAACATTTCCACATTTATTTTCTAATTTACCACATGAACTGATTTCCGAGAGCAAATGCGTTGATCATTAGAGAAAAAAACCCAATCGCTGTATGTGGCCCGATAATATTTGAGGACTTCCGTCGATTCCACAAGGATCACCCTTGGTACTTCATTAGCTGCTATTTCAACGGAATCTTATCAGAATCTGTGACGTGCTTTGGTACTTTAAGTACATAATTGAGGAATTCCATAAGTCATCTGTGGTCTTCATCATCAGTTCCACTCCACCAAATTTATGATTTCCGGATGAAGGTAGATAAATGAGCTACTTATAATAGACACGAGATATAATAGAAAATACCAAAATCACTACACGCGTGCCTAATATAATTGAGGAGTTCTCTCAATTCCTCATGGATCCCATCATCCAACTAAATTAAAAAAAAAATGGGACCCACCTAGATGCATATACTTACAAACAAAAAATAAATTTTCGAATCGGCTCATCAATGACGGAGTTCTGAGGTAGCAAACATTGTAAAAAAAAAAAAAAAAGACCGCGTTGCACTGCGGGAGTGCCGGCAGAAGTGAAAACTCAATAACATTGTAACAGTTTTTCGATCAGGTCACGTGACATCTTACGGTGTCACCCTAAAAATGAATTTGACGCAAATTTATAAACAATTATCAATTATTTAGGCGGACGGCCCGCGGGCGCGTTGGATGCGACGGGCCCAACGCGCCGCCGCGGCGCAACGGTTCCGGGTTCCGGCGCGCCGGCGGGCGGCGGCAAACACAATACCAATTTGTTTTTGCCATTGCCAAATATTTTTCAAAGCTTTATCTCTTAAGGAATAACGTCTAAATTCGAACTATTCGATTTTGCAAGAACAGCAGATGGCGGTGGCAACCAAAATATCAATTTGTTTTTGCCGTTGATAAATATTTTTCTAAGCTTTATCGCTTTAGGAATAACGCCAAATTCGAACTATTCGAATTTTCTTAATAGCAAAACGGTGAAGGACGCGTTGGTATTATTACAAATTTATTTGCAGAATATGCTATTGCAAAAAGTGTTTAACGGCTTTATACTCTTACGAATTGCGTTCAGTTTTGAATGAAGTCGAATCGGCTAGCAGCAAAAAGTGACCTCCTTCACATCTGACTTCACAAAACTCTGTCGCGTATTTAACTATTTTTCCCCATCCCAAAAAGTGCTCAGCGCCGCTAAAGAAGTTTTCACTTCAAAAAAAGACCGTGTTGCACTCTGCATGGGAGTGCCGGCAGAAGTGAAAACTCAATAACATTGTAACAGTTTTTCGATCAGGTCACGTGACATCTTACGGTGTTACCCTAAAAATTAATTTGACGCAAATTGATCGTGAAGAGGTAACAGACAGACAGACACACTTTCGCATTTATAATATCAGTATATAGTATACTAGCTTCTGCCCGCGACTCCGTCCGCGTGGAAATCGTTTATATCGCAGCTCCATACAAACTTCAACCCCCCATTTCATCCCCTTAGGGGGTTATTTTCAGGATGAAAACTATCCTATGTCCTTCCCCGGGTTTCAAACTATCTCCATACCAAATTTCATCGCAATCGGTTCAGCGGTTTAAGCGTGAAGAGGTAACAGACAGACAGACAGACACACTTTCGCATTTATAATATTAGTATGGATGGATGAATCTTAACGTAATCCGCACTGTTTGGCCGACAGCATCTTCACTTTTTCTATGTTAGGAACTAAGTACGCGACCTTACCACGGCGCTTATTCACCATAAACTTAAACGGCCGTGTCGACTGGATTTATAAAACACTTCACTTCAGACAGTTAAATATCATATGGCAAATTACAATCTTGTTTTCTGGACTTCCGTTAGCAACAACAAACTGGGCCTTCGTTTGTGTGGAATGATAGGTTTTCCGTTTAAATATTTTTTTCTTCGTAGTTAGGTCATTGTCACAACTACACTGCGCGGTATCAATGAGACCTGACCCCGTAGCATGGACGGCTTTATCACACGATAAGTGACAAGATAGAGCGTCCGTCACTGGCTGACACCGTTCAATAGAACGAGACGGACGCTCTATCTTGTCACTTATCACGTGATAAGTCCGACCATGATACGGGGCCTGACCCCGTAATGCGATGACAACACGATCTCGACGACCAGATTCCGTGCATACGAATTCACTTCAGCGTGAAGGCTTCACAGCGTGGGTTCTCGTGCCCTCGTAAAGACGAACTCCGGCCTCAAATCCCGTACCAGAAAGCCAGATCGCTATCCACGACTGCCCTTAAGAGTTGAATAATCAAATGAACCTTCTACCTGCGTTCCTCAATAAAAATTGCGGTGACTTTTGCGACTTCTTTAGCCTGGAAGTGAGCTGCGCAGCTTGCAGCCAGAAATGCTCTCAACGCCTCCGAAAATATCGTAACACGACTTGCACTCACAACTTCAGCACTTCCTATTATTAGTATTATTCCACGGCTGTACTATAGCAACAGCAAATAAGCGCCACATCCAAAACTGAACTTCGACACAAGAAAATACGTGTTTCCTTGGAAAGTAAACTAGAATGAATGACTAATTTTTCATGTGTCCACTGAAAGGCAGCCCAGATGGCGCAGACGTCAATGGAATCTGCGACCTACGACAGCAACATGGTTGGCACTGTAATTAAAACCCTACAGAACATAACCGACGGCATAAAATGGACCCCTTTTTTGCTGCACTAGGTACGTTATAATATTATTTAATTCAAGAAACAGCACAATAACGACTCTAACTTAAATTAGGCATTAAATTGAAATGCACTATTTGAATTCATAACTACATCTCTAGTAGCATTTTAAGTTGGCCCCACGTTGGGCCATTGATCACCGAGTTGGCCCAACGAAATGCCAACGAAAATGCTACTAGGGATATATATACTTACTACTTGAATATGTCATATCTACCTACTTGAAAATGGGCCTTGTTACCTGACACAAATAAATAAATATCTCCGAATCACAATGAAACTCTGCCTGAATACAGGATCAAATAGCGAAGCTGCTAAAAGCTCCAAATCGTAGATAAAGCACCAGCATACCATGAGCCCTACGCGGGGCTATTGTCAGGGATCAGAGAGGCTTCGCCGTAGTTTATTCTTATTATGTAACAGGAGGCGTGGACCATGGAGGTTGTAAGATTGGTGGCGCATGCGCGGTGTCCGGCGGCGCAAGGCAAGGGGTGAATCTGGAGAGGAGCGTCAGTCGGCGCTCGGCGACTGGAGGTGCTACGCGCTTCGCGCCGCGCCCCATACCGCCGGAGCGTGGCTCGGGGCGTGGCGCTTACGTAAACACGCGCGGAACTTGGACCGCCGTGCTGGCGGCGCGGCGCTGCGGCCTCCGTCCCTCCGCCACAACCTCATGGCCCGCGCCGCCTCCTGAGTATATGCGGATAGTTAGCACGCCGCGCCGCCGCCACCACCACCGCCACCGCCGGATAACGCGCTTATAGGTTCGTATCTATAGCTACTCATCTAAATATTCCTGACTTCAAATATATATGGAAATTTAGTGCATTGTGACTGTCAACAAACAGCTATCTCATAAAAGAAATAAGTGCTTGGAAATAATTGGATTGTTCAACATATACCTATCAGCAGTTGTGTATTTGAGATAGGTACGTCTATATACGACTTGTGAATAAGATGACATAAAGAATATTTCCAATGTTATATATTATGTTCATCAGATACCTACAAACAATTTGTACTGTTTTTCATCCAAAATGCATTCACCTTAAGATATATATATCTAGGTATATAATAGTCGCGTGTTAATATAACATGTCGTGAGTATAGTTAGGTATACCTAAATCGCTCCTTAACTAAGAAGATTCGGTTGATCTTGTGATTTGGGTGGAGCTCGAGGAAGGCGAGGTCACTGATGGTCAGCGCTATAGTGTGGCAAAAACCAAGAGACCGATTTAATAGTACCTACTATATGCTATATTTTTATCACATGGATTGACAAATGCTACTTTAAAAAAATCAAACAAGTAGGGTCATTTCGCTGAATACGCGACCACCTTCGGTTAGCGACCACCTGAAGGAGAAGGTTTTTAGGGTTCCGTACCAAAAAAGGTAAAAAGGGAACCCTTATGGTGCGACTCCGTCCGTCTGTCTGTCTGTCACAAAGTGAAATATCTCACGAACTACTTGAGCTATCAATTTGAAATTTAAAATCGTTTTAAATGAGAGCTATCCACGTGCATGGAATATGAGAAATTTAAATATACGTTTTAATTTCCTATAAAAAAATACGAATATGAGGGGGCGGCAAAAAAAATAATTCAATTATTAGGTCAAGTGGGGTATCATATGAAAGGGCTTGAGTTGCACTTTTTGAAACAGTTTTTCTTTTTTTTCTACATTGGTAAAATTGTGATCTATGAAAAAAAAGTAAAAAAAATACCATCCCCCCCCTTATCTCCGAAGTTATCCAAGCGAAAAATTGGAAATAATTACTTGTGATTAAGATAAACATAAATATTACTGGAAAAGTAAAAAAAAATCTGTATCTCGTATTTTTTGTTTTATTTTCAAAAATCATTTCCTAGTTAATTTTGCAATTTAATCAACTTTATAAGTATTTTTTTGTTTTGATATTCCTATAGGACTATAATAGAAGTACTGTTTCAAATTAAATAAAAAATCGAGATCGGTTCACGTGATAAACAATAATCGCTAAAACACCAACATACATACTAACTAATACTAAGCTCATTGCCCTTGCACGTTAGTACCAAATGTGGCCGATAGATGGCGCTGACCCCATTCCTACTTCGCGCTGTTAAGATTTTTCTAGAATTAACGGGGTTGGGACGGGTATATTTCAATAGCTGGTTAAAATAAAACCAGCCAAGAGCGTGTCGGGCCACGCTCAGTGTAGGGTTCCGTAGATTTTGTAATTTTTTTCAAAAACTATTTAACCTATCAATTTCAAAATAATTTTCCTAGAAAGTTTTTATAGTTCTACTTTTGAGATTTGTTTTCATATTTTTAAAACTTATGGTTCAAAAGTTAGAGGTGGGGTACACATTTTTTTTACTTCTGGAGCGATTATCTCCGAAAATATTAACATTATCAAAAAAATAATTTTAGCAAACCCCTATTGATTTTTAAATACCTATCCAACAATATATCACACGTTAGGGTTGAAATGAAAAAAAAAACACCCGTTACATATAGGGGAGGTACCCTAATAATAATTAAAAAAAAAGACCGGGTTGCACTCTGGGAGTGCCAGCAGAAGTGAAAACTCAATAACATAGTAACAGTTTTTCGATCAGGTCACGTGACATCTTACGGTGTCACCCTAAAAATGAATTTGACGCAAATTTATAAACAATTATCAATTATTTAGGCGGACGGCCCGCGGGCGCTTTGGGTGTGACGGGCCGCCGGCTTCCCGCCGACGGGCGGCGGCAAACACAATACCAATTTGTTTTTGCCATTGCCAAATATTTTTCAAAGCTTTATCTCTTTAGGAATAACGTCTAAATTCGAACTATTCGAATTTGCAAGAACAGCACAACAGCAGACGGCGGCGGTGGCGACCAAGATATCAATTTGTTTTTGCCGTTGGTAAATATTTTTCTAAGCTTTATCGCTTTAGGAATAACGCCCAAATTCGAACTATTCGAATTAGCAAGAACAGCACAACAGCAGACGGCGGTGGCGACCAAGATATCAATTTGTTTTTGCCGTTGGTAAATATTTTTATAAGCTTTATCTCTTTAGGAATAACGCCCAAATTCGAACTATTCGAATTTTCTCAATAGCAAAACGGTGAAGGATGCGTTGGTATTATTACAAATTTATTTGCAGAATATGCTATTGCAAAAAGTGTTTAACGGCTTTATACTCTTACGAATAGCGTTCAGTTTTGAATGAAGTCGAATCGGCTAGCAGCAAAAAGTGACCTCCTTCACATCTGACGTCACAAAACTCTGTCGCGTATTTAACAATTTTTCCCCATCCCAAAAAGTGCTCAGCGCCGCTAAAGAAGCCCGACGCCGAAGGCGGAGGGCTTTTGATGACTCGAGTTTGCAATATTTTTACGCCCGTGTTATACACAATGTTTTTCATCACCTTTGCGAGGAAACAAATACATTTTAGATGAAATGAATACAAATCGTAATAAAAACTGCAACATGTCAGTCGTCCATTTTGTTGAATTTGACGTGAGGCGCGTATGGCAAAGACCCTTCGGTATACAGCCACGATTTGAAAACACTTTAAAAAAATTACATAGACACTAAATAACTACATATTAAATCTGTAAATAATTCAGTTAAACATGTTTAAGTAGTTTTTTAAGTTTAAATTTATTTAGAAATACGTTTTCAGACATCGTATTTGATATAAAACCTCTTTGCTTTGTAACTGCCGCATGAGTGACAGATACAATTTAAGAAAAAAACCATTACGCCTGTGGGCTTAACACAGGCTATTACAGCTCTGTATGTCTGCGCATTATGAAGCCCTTTTCTAGCAAGTGTGATGAAAAAATGTTTATTATATTTTGTAGCATCAAGAGTGGCGATGCAGGCGCAAACATTTATAATCGCGCTTGCGGCGCTGGGTGCGCTCGCGACGGCGGCGGCGGCGGCGGAGCGCGGCGGCGGCATCAAGGTCGGCGGCGGCGCAGCGGGCGGCGGCGGCGGCCGCGACGGCGCGCGCGGCGGCGGCGTGCGCATCGGCGATGCCACCCGCCGCCCGCGCACCTCCCCCGCGCCGCCGCCGCCCCGCGCGCCCTCCTCCATCACCGCCGCGCTCGTCGTACCGCACAAGGCCTTCGGCGCACGAGACTACACCAAGGCGGAGAAAGCTGCGCTCGCGAGTTTACGCCGCAGAAAAGTCTTCTCGCAAGTGCGGCTGAACGTTACGCTTTCTATGCAAGGCCTTACGCCTAGTCCTATGTGTAAGTGTAGCAATCACAGACATAATCTTTAGCTATCCTAGTTGTATAGAAGGAAAAGGGACCTTAGTGCGACCGACGTTTCGCCGTAACGAGTAGGTACTAACGATGTTCCCAATAAAACTCCCTACTGTGCGAGTCAAGCCTTTTCCGCAGTACGGATGACAAGGTCCTTTTTCCCTGAAAACAATACATAAGTACCTATATTAAGTACATATATAAATTAGTTAATAGGTCATCGAATCTCATTTAACATGTTTCAATATTATATTTTAACATCTTTCAGCTATCCTGGACTCGCTATGTAAAGAATTCCTAGCAGTGAACGTGTCTGCTATCCTTTATCTTATGAATCATGAACAATACGGGCGTTCTACTGCCTCTGCACAGTATTTTCTACAACTCGCCGGATATCTTGGCATACCGGTAATGCTTTTTACTGTTCCGTTGCATATCTATCTTAGTAACTCGCACTGTATTAGATGAGCTTATAGAAAAAATACTTCTTTTTGAAATGGGAATGAAATTAATTGGTTTTTGTTGGTTTTGATAGGTAATTGCATGGAATGCAGATAATAGCGGCCTAGAGAAGAGGGCGTCTCACGCGGCACTCCGCCTTCAACTGGCCCCGTCCATAGAACATCAAACTGCCGCCATGCTATCGATATTAGAGCGATACAAGTGGCACCAATTCAGCGTAGTCACTTCAGCTATTGCTGGACATGACGATTTTATTCAAGCCGTCCGCGAGAGAGTCACTGCATTACAAGTAAGTTTTTACTTTGCAAAATAAGAAGTGTTGTTGTTCCAGGACGTCAGTGATAGGGCAGCTCCCTCTAACGATAGTATAGGAGGAGGAGGCGCGCGCTATTGCAGTATCGATGTGATTTGTATTGCCTCGATCTACTTAATTTACTTGCTGTCCCATCGGGACGCCCTAAAGGAGGTCCCACGGACAGTAATGACATAGTAAATATATTAGCTAAAGCAGTAGCTCAACTAGTTTTAAGACCTTTTTCGACCTAGCACATTATAAACCAAATCTACGTGGCACATGTGACTGGTGCATCGCTGAGTCCGCCGAAGTCCGCTTAATTTTAATGTTAAGAGCTCCAGCCATAGTCTCCAGGTTGCTGTTAAGAATCTGACTCGGTAAATGGACATAGAGAAGCAGTTTGTTTTTAAAATAATTACATTATATATATAGATTCGTATAAGTGTGTATTTATCCAAAGACTGTAAGTAGGTAACTACTAGTAGTACATACATACATACATATAATCACGCCTCTTTCCCAGAGGGGTAGGCAGAGATCACGGATCTCCATTTGCTACGATCCTGACAAACCACTTTCGCTTCACTCAGTTTCATAACATTTCTCATACATGCTCGTCGGTTTAGGGTACTTTTGACCTGGCCTTTTAGTAAGATTTCTCCAATTTGATCGGAGAAAGTTCGCCTAGGTCTTCCCCTTCCAACTTGCCCTCCCACTCTTTTTATATACAATCTCTTCGTTAATCTTCTTTCATCCATCCTCTCTACATGCCCAAACCACCTTAACATACCCTTCTCAATTTTCGTGACTAGGTATATCTCCATCCATTCCACACTTATCTCTTATAACACTGTTTCTGACTCTATCGCTCAATTTCACTCCACACATACTTCTCAACGCTCTCATTTCTACTGCGTTCACTCGACTTCGATGTCTTTTCTGCCACACCAAACTTTCACTACCATACATAAGTGTGGGTACCAACACTCCTCTGCCACGCGTGCATTTTGTGATATTTTCTGGCTGCCCATAAAGGCGTTCACCCCATTCAGTCGGTTCCCTGCATTCACTCTCCTTTCAATATCGTTCTCATGCTTTCCGTCTCCAGTAAACAACGTCCCCAAATACACAAACTCTTTTACTTGTTCCAGTCTTTCTTCACCCATCATTATTTCACAGTCTGTCATATTCATATTTTTCAAATACCATAACTTTCGTCTTACTTACATTCCTCTTCATCCCTTTCCATTCAAAGATTCATTCATCTTCGTTACCATCAATTGTAACTCCTTAGCGGACGATGCAAGTAATACAAGGTCGTCAGCATATAGGAGACATTTGACACGTAACCCTTCCATTCTCAAACCACATTCATGACCTTTTAGATCCTGCAGACAGCTGTCCATGAATAGATTAAACGGCCACGGAGACGCTACACATACCTGTCTAACACCCTTTTCGATGTTAAACCAGTCAGTATATGACCCGTTTATTCTCACGCAAGCACTGGAATCCTTATATAAAGATTTCAGTGCTTGAACGAGGCGGCTGTCTACTCCATACGTGCACAACACCGACCATAGTTCATTCCTCGTCACTCTATCATAACGATAAGCCTTTTTCAAGTCCACGAAAGTGCAATAGACCTTTTGACCTTTGGCCAAATACTTTTCGGCTATGCATCGTACGGAAAAGACTTGATCCGTACAACCCATACCCTTTCTAAATCCTGCTTGTGCATCCCATACTTTCTCATCGGTCTCTTTCACTACTCTATTAATTAACACTTTTGCATACAATTTGCCGACGATGCTGAGTAAGCTTAGGCTAATGCCCCTGTAGTTTTTGCAGTTAAGTTGTGAGCCTCCCTTTGTAAAGAGGAATGATTACGACCTTGCACCAGTCCCTAGGTACACGGCCGGTGCTGTAGCACAAATTGAAGAGGCGATACAACTGACTCGCTACGACGCCCTGTCCTGCCTTCAGCATCTCGGCGGAAACTCTGTCATACCCTGCCGCCTTATTATTCATTCCTCTCAAGGCTTTCACAATTTCGTCCATGCTAATATTACTTTCATCCTCGGTTGCGCTACCATTCAGACTTGAGGTTGGACCATTTTCTTCCTCCCTATCAAACAAACTTTCAAAATATTCCTTCCATCTCCCTAATATGCATTCTATCTCATTAAGCAAACTTCCATTCCTGTCTTTGCCTGACTTCAGCTCAGAGTTCTGGCTCTTACCTCTGGCTAGTCGAACAGATTTCCAGAAATATTTTATGTTCATCTGGAAATCCCGCGACAGCTTCTTTTCATCTTTCTTTCTTTTTACTACTTCTTTCACTCGCACTTTCATTATTCTATATGCCTTTTTTCGCTTCATTCACTTCGTCAAAGGAGGCTTTATTGACTCTTTGGTTAGCTCTTGCAGTTGACCAATCCCGCCACAACTTTTTCTTCTCACATACAGCTTCTTGTACTTCCTTATCCAACCACACATTCTTCTCCTTTCTTCCTTTGCTCCTTTGACTGACACCACACACTTCCTGAGCCACTCTAACAACTTTATTTTTAAAGTTGTGCCACAAATCATCCATCTCGCTTAAACCACCCATTCCTTCGAATTCGTTCTTCAGCTTACTGACAAACTCATCACTTATTTCTTTTTCTTGCAAATTTTCTACTTTTATTCTCTCTAACACGCTAGTAGTAATACGGGGTCGGTGTCGCCATCCCTTGAACAGACCACTTATTCGGCACATTACCAGGAAGTGGCCGGTGTGGACACCGGATCCGCGATATACTCTAGCGTCTAGAACATTATTTCTCATTCTTTCGTCAACTATTATAAAATCAATCATACTTTTTCTTAAATTCTCTGCCGCTCGAGTGTACAAATGGATCCATTTATGGGCGAACATTGTGTTTGCCACACAAAGATTCCACTCGAGGCAAATTTCTAACAGACTTCTTCCATTCTCGTTAACTCTCTCGTCACCATGCATCCCTAACCTAACACCTTTTCAAATCCATCTCTCTTCACTCCTACCCAGCTATTAAAATCACCTAACATTATTAACCTTTCGTTGTCATCGCATAGCCCTAACACGTCCCTCAATTCATCCCAAAACATCTGTCTTTCATCCTGTGTACGCTGTGAACTTCCCGCACCCTGATCTGCAGGTGCGTAAACCCCAACGACAAAAATCCGCACCAATCCCACTTTCATCCTTACCCATATCAGTCTGGGACTCACGCAGTCGAACTCATTCACGCACTTAGCCATCCTAGCGGAGAGTATAACACCACCTCCCTTACAGGCCCGTTCTGAGCTTGGCACCCCTGACCAATAAGCCGTGTAGGGTCCGTGTGTGGTGGTGTCACATCCCTTCCGCTTTGTCTCATTCACGCATAGCACAACAATCTTTCTTTCATCCATCATCTGTAACACCTCATCAAATTTCTCACTTATACCTCCTCCAACATTCAACGTAGCAAAACGGCTTTCCGTGAGCCGCTTCTCGCCCCCGTGAGAAACGAGACGTGACGGGTGGCGTACCACGTCACCGCCATTCGGATGATTTTTAAGTATAGTCTCCATAGCGTTCCCACGAGTAATAGGGATTTACGAGTCCACCCCAGCAGAGCCCTGATACTGAGGTAAGACGTATGAGAGTAGTGCCTTGTGACCGCCAACACAGACACCCTCCGTTATCGACCAGACTCCCTCTGGTCATGCATCCCTTAGCACGGGTCGGTTAACACCTTGGATTGGGGGTTTAGATTCGAAGTTTTCCGTCTCCTAGACAGGTTGCAGCACAATGCTAACGAGGCCCATCTCCCCGGCACTACTACTAGTAGTAGTACTTGCCTATTTACCCTGCTCCAACAAGAAGTTTGTAAGTATAATATAATGTAATGAGGGTATACGTGTTTCCAGGACCGCTTCAAATTTACAATATTAAACGCGGTAGTGGTCAAAAAGCCAGCAGACCTGAACGAGCTGGTGACGAGCGAGGCGCGCGTGATGCTGCTTTACGCGACGCGTGAGGAGGCCGCCGACATCCTGTCCACTGCTGGCGACCTCCACCTCACCAGCGAGAACTTTGTATGGATAGTCACGCAAAGTGTGCTCGGCTCAATGCAGCAACCAAATAAGTTTCCTGTAGGTATGCTAGGTAAGTCTCTTCAAAACACACTTGTTCAATTCAATTCAATTCAATTATTTACTTGTTATTTAATTGAGCCGAGGCAAAAGCACATGACTCG
The DNA here is from genome assembly GCA_947578815.1 of Epinotia ramella. Taxonomy (NCBI): domain Eukaryota; kingdom Metazoa; phylum Arthropoda; class Insecta; order Lepidoptera; family Tortricidae; genus Epinotia; species Epinotia ramella. The sequence goes on from OX388210.1 coordinate 12,926,382, forward strand.
AACAAAAATTAGGGCTTTAAAGCCCAATATCTCGCAAACGGATCACTAAATTGAGAAATGGTTGTAGAAAACCCATAATATTACAACCATTAATATTTTTATCCCCACTTTAGGTGTAGGGGAGGTACCCCAAAAAAGATTTTTTTTCAAGATTTGATTGTACTCTTTTGTCGGCGGGATTGATATACCCATGCCAACGAGTTATAGTTTTCTAGTAGTAATGGTTACTGAGCGAAGCCGAAGACAGACGGACGGACGGACGGCCAGACGGACATGGTGAAACTATAAGGGTTCCTTGTTCCGTAGTCAAAAAGGAACCGTTTTTGTGCGACTCTATACGTCTGTCCGTACAATGTTAAATATCTCTAACTACTTATGTTATCAATGTGAAATTTGGAATAGTTGTAAACAAGCCTAACGCACGTGTATCTATGGAAAATTTAAAAGATTTCATAAATTTGACTGCATGCAGTCCGCTGATTTCGTTCGTCTGACGACTGCTAATGATAATTACTGTTTGCAATAACCAACGTACAAATTTACAAATTCAGGTATACACTTCGACACATCAAGCTCATCGCTGATTGCTGAAATAGCTACCGCGGTGAAAGTGTTCGCATACGGCGTGGAGTCGTACATTCAAGCGCCGGAGAACGTCCGGCACCCGCTGGGCACCAGGCTGTCGTGCAGCGGCGCGGGCGCCGGCGAGGCGCGCTGGCCCACCGGGGAGCGGTTCTACCAACATCTCAGGAACGTCAGCGTGGAGGATGAACCGGGCAGGCCTAACATAGAGTTCACGCCGGATGGGGAGTTGCGAGCGGCTGAACTTAAGATAATGAATCTTAGACCTGCTATGGGTGAACAGGTATGTACCTAGTTAAGTACTATACTTTTTGTTAAACATACACCTACTATTGAATGGAAACCGTCTTTCACACGTTTACTAGATATTTTTCTGTAAATGGACGCTGGACAATTTCTCCAGGAATTATGTAATTTATTGTACACTACTTTAAATTAAGCTTTTTTCGTGAACACACAATTTAAATGAATGCGGTAGCTTTGAATAACCAATAAATGTAATAAAATATTGTTTGATTGGAGACAAATAGATTTATTTTTGTTTAAGACGATTTAGCTTTTGTGGACCGATAGATGGCGCTGTCACTAGTATAAACTAGATCACGGTTGTTCCTTTCGAATTACTTAGGAAGCCGTCTTGTCGTATAAATTGATTGGTAACTATGTATAAGTGAGTGCATAGTAAATAGTAACACCGTAAACAATTTTTCATTCCAAGTACCTACTTATGTTTTAACAGTTGGTATGGGAAGAAATTGGAACATGGAGTTCATATCCAAAGGAACGCCTTGACATCAAAGATATAGTGTGGCCTGGTGGCTTACATACTCCGCCACAAGGAGTGCCAGAGAAGTTTCACATGCGAATTACGTTCCTAGAAGAGCCCCCGTACATAAATCTCGCTCCACCAGACCCTGTAAGTGGTCGCTGTAGTTTGGATCGCGGCGTTATCTGCAGAGTTGCTCCGGAGGCTGAAGTAGCAGGGTACGTCTTTTTTCCTTTTAAGCTCTATTGATTCAAAGCGGGTGTCTATCATTTTATCGAAATTTCTTACACCGATTTTCATGTCGCCGAAAACTGTTCCTCGATACATAATTCAATGCTTTTTTTATACTCGAACAACTTTTCATGGTTAATCGTTTCGAATTTGTCTCAAATCGTAGCGTAACCATTCATCGAATTTACCTTTCATAGAATTATTAATTATTCATAGTATTCATTCATCGAAACATGATTCACAGATGATATATTGTTATTGCGACGAGCATTGCTTCATCGCAATAATTAGGTAATTTTGTAAACTTAATTCTATTTCTACAGTTATATATTATTTAAAAAATCATTGTTAAAAATATTGTTTCTGGCGCTTCGCCGGCCGCTGCCGCGGCACGCTCGCTTCGTTTCGCTCGCTCGGCTCGCGCGCTGAAAGGTCGCAGTTCTATACCTAACACTCCTTCTCGCTTCGCTCGTCGTCGTACCTAACGGATACCTGCCTAAGTTAAAGCTACCAATGTTTCGAATAATAGAATTATGATTAACAAAATTGGACCAAAACTTGTATTATACTATTTAAAATTTGTACATTCGGATGATAGAGTCTGGCAAACAAAAGCGTGACCTGAGAAAACGCGGCAAATTCAAAAAATATACATGTGGTATTACTAATTATAGTAGGAAAAAAAAGTTTAGATACTTGTATTTTTTTTTTGTATTTATTTCAATCAATTTGTATGATAGTTGTTTGCGAACTTCTTTTTTTGAGGAACACACCACCACGTCTTTAGAAATATTAAGCTGTGATTAAAAACACACTTCAAAAAGTCATTTATTTTTAAAGGCTCCGTTTGGTGCCTAAGGTGTGACGAAGCCTTGACTGTCATAGATACATACATACATTCACGCCTTTATCCCTAAAGGGGGTAGACAGAGCACATGAAACTTGTGTTCCAGTACCACTTTTAGCATAAACGTGGGTATAAAAGATCGACAAAAATGTGATATCGCAGTGACAGGTTGCTAGCCCATCGCCCACAACACACTTCAACCATATTACATACATATTGTTGAAGAAAGTAAATGTTAAGTAGGTAAATATTATGTACATTAAGGGAGCCTCCTTAGTCGACTCTTACGACGCCCACAGGAAGAAAGGGGGTGGTGCTATTCTAACCCGACACCACACGGGCAACTGTCATGGATGTGAGTAAAAAAACGAGTGTTGATTTATTTATTAGAATGTACATAATATTTACCTACTTAACATTTACTTTCTTCAACAATATGTTTAATCTAGTACAGTACAGCTTCCTTTATCTTCAAGATTATCCGTAAAATAAGAAACAGTATCATCATTATCGTCAATATTATTATATCAAATAATCAGCCGACAAGGATTAAGATTACAAAGTCATACTAACCTAATAAATCCGACATCGCAGCTACACATTGTTGTTTCTCCTGTAAAACAACTTATTTCTTCTCTTGTTTTTGTTTGAACTTACTTATCATAAGTAGTGTGTAGCAGCTTTCGCACATTACTTTTTATTGTTTTACCCATATCAGAGAGATAAATAATTGAGTTTACTAAATACGAACAACTAACCAAAGACTTTGACGTGCATCTGACAGATTAATAATGTTACCATACTAAAACTTTAAAAAAAGTCCAGGTCACACTTTCGTTTGCCAGACTCTACAGATTTTGCTAAGATGTACCGTCGTTGAAATGAAACTTATTATCAAGTATAGTATAGTAACACTGGTGAAACGATTTTCTATGTAAGTAATAAGAATTTTGGGAACTGAAACTTACGTTAAACCAAAATTACAGTAAAGGTGATTCGATGAACGACTATGTCGATGGACAAATAAAATAATGAAGTAAAATTCGATGAGTTGATCCTTGTGTAAACGGTAATTCGAGAAATGTATGAGTGATCTAACGAAGTTCGATGAATGACTCCTAAGTGATGATAAAATTCTGCGAAACGTGTTATAGGAAACGATTTTCGGTAAAATGATGGATTCCCATTCAACGTATTATTTCGCGACTGAAAAGAATCTTTACCAAGGACTACATTTTTTTTTAGTTTGGAAGCTGGGACTGCACACAGAAACAGCTCTCTGTACCAATGCTGTAGTGGTTTCTGCATCGATTTACTTCAGCAGCTGGCGGAGCAACTTGGCTTCACGTACGAGCTCTCGCGCGTCGAGGACGGCCGCTGGGGGACGCTGCACCATGGAAAGTGGAACGGCCTCATTGCAGACCTCGTTAACAAGAGGACTGACATGGTAATCATTTAAGAATATGTACCTCCATTAAGTTAAGGATCGTCTACTGCATGATTACTTAACTATAGAAGCTTTTCTTTACAGGTTCTAACATCTTTAATCATCAACTCTGACCGTGAAGCTGTAGTAGACTTCAGCGTACCTTTCATGGAGACAGGATTGGCAATATTAGTGGCGAAAAGAACAGGCATCATTTCCCCCACGGCCTTCCTGGAGCCGTTTGACACGGCATCCTGGATGCTCGTGGGGGCTGTTGCCATACAGGCAGCCACTTTCTCTATTTTCTTCTTTGAATGGTTGTCGCCGAGTGGATTTGATTGCTCCACGGGGCAGGATTCAAATCGAGCGCCTCAGAACCGCTTTTCGCTCTGCCGAACTTATTGGATTGTTTGGGCGGTACTTTTCCAGGCAAGTATTTTCTAGCATTATATGCTGCTCGGTAAATATTTACCGGCATTATGTTACTTTTATGTACAGTAAAGGAAACTGAAACACTTACCTTTTTATGCCTTATTGTCAGTGACAAGAGCGAAAAATATAAAAAGCGGCCAAGTGCGTGTCGGACCACGCACAACGAGGGTTCCGTGCCTATTAAAAAGGTCGTATCGTTACTGAAATCTTATGGCACTTACGTCCTTTTCTTTAAGGAATGCAGTTTTTTAGAAATAGCTCAAAAACCTTTGAACCGATCTTGTTCAAAATAATTTTCGCTGAGAGAATTTAATAAGCCTTATGAGCATGATTTTTTTCATATTTTTAAAATACACGGTTCAAAAATTAGAGGGGGGGGGCACAATTTTAGACTTTCGAGGAGATTATCTCCGACTCTATTATATATTTATTTTGAAAGGCCTATCGATTGATGTGCCACACGTGAGCTTGCAATGAAAAAAAATGTTGACTTTCATTTTTATGTATGTAGTGCACCACTAAAAAAAAATTTTTAGTAATTTAGTTACAAAACTATGTAGCGGTTAACAAAATACACCTATCCTGAAAATTTTATTCAAATACACCTTATAGTTTTCGAGTAAAATGCCTGTGACATACGCACGGACAGACAGACAGACAGACATGACGAATCTATAAGGGTTCCGTTTTTTGCCATTTGGCTACGGAACCCTAAAAAGGTACGTGTTTCAATTTCCTTGACTGTACCTATACATGATGGTATTGTAGTTAAAGTTAATCTTCCCTGTAATATTTTTTTTCTCCAACAGGCTTCTGTGCATGTTGATTCTCCGCGTGGATTCACCGCCCGTTTCATGACAAATATGTGGGCCATGTTTGCGGTGGTATTCCTTGCTATATACACTGCTAACTTGGCAGCGTTCATGATAACTCGCGAAGAGTTTCATGAACTAAGTGGGCTGGATGACCCCCGAATATCGAGGCCTTTAACAATACGGCCTCCGCTGAAGTTTGGGACCGTGCCATGGTCTCATACGGATGCTACACTAGCGAAATATTTTCAAGAGCCACATGCTTATATGGCGCAGTAAGTATCATCCTACCAAAAACATTACATGTAAAGTGATGCCAAGACTTCCTAGCTCATACAGCTTTCAGCGTGAAAAAGATATCAGATCGCAATTAGCGCCAAGCTTCCTACTCCACATGGCGTAACTCTACCACTACCAGCCACGCTCTACAAATTCTACATCTTGGCTAAAAAGTATAGCTTTGTTGGGCACATCCCGGTCACCGCATAGACTTTAACGCCGAATGAATTTATGATGATATTAATAAGTGACGGGCCTATACTTTTTAGCCAAGATATAGAATTTGTAGAGCGTGGCTGGTAGTGGTAGAGTTACGCCGTGTGGAGTAGGAAGCTTGGCGCTAATTGCGATCTGATATCTTTTTCACACTGAAAGCTGTATGAGCTATGAAGTCTTGGCATCACTTTACATGTAATGTTTTTGGTGGGATCTCTTTCCTTTTTGTAAGGTAATTTCTAAAGAAGTGAATGGAAAAACCCATACAAACTTCCATCCCCTAATTTAAAGAGTGGGGGGTGATTTACTAAAAATCCTGAAATACCTATTTTATTATTTATAACAAGGAGTCCCTATATAAATTTACAGACCCCTAGCATCAAAATTTGAGGAAGTGTCATACAAAGTTCCAACCCCTTCTATAAGGGTGTTGATTGTGTACTAATACTAGCTTACATACCAAATTTCAGCTTTCTAGGACTTCAGGAAGTACCCTAGAGGTTTTGATGATCAACATCTGTGAGTCAGTGAGTCAGTGACGAAATCGGCGTTTTTTAGATATCAGTAAAATCTCAAGTATAAGAGCTATGTTACTCAAACTTTATATGTTTAATAAGTTCACTATTGACACCATATCCCGAGAATTTTGTTTATCTGGTATAATCCAAACCCAAGTTACGAGAGTTCAAAAAAACGACGAACCGCTTCGAGAAAAGGTAGGTAGTGCCCTTGCGTTGCGCTTCGCTTGGCTCGTCTTGGCGGGGGCACTGCCGTGCCCCCAGATATCATAAGTATCGTGTATAATTGAAAGAGACAACAGCACGGATTTCATTGAATAACAATGTGTGTACACAGGTATAATCGCAGTACAGTGAGTTCGGGCGTAACAGGCGTCCTCACTGGAGAACTTGATGCTTTCATTTACGATGGCACAGTGCTCGACTACTTAGTATCTCAAGTGAGTTGTTTTAAACACTTTAGCTTAGTTAGTTAGGAAATATATATTTGCTACCGAGGGTAACCACAGGTGTAGATACTACAATATAAATTGCTATATTTCAGGATGAGGACTGCCGGCTATTGACGGTGGGTGCATGGTACGCCATGTCTGGCTACGGGCTAGCATTTGCACGAAACTCGAAATATCTCAGTATGTTCAACAAGCGATTACTTGATTTGCGTGCTAATGGAGACCTCGAAAGATTAAGAAGGTAATTGAATCATGCGCTCGAAAAATACAGTGTTAAAATAATATTTTCCCGCCATTGCTTGGAAATGTGGCAAAAGATGGTCAGAATTCAGGCTTCAAAGCTGGGGTTAGTTGGACATCGCACGAACAGGCCAACTATGAGTTTAAACTGTCCAACAATGTTATTGTTGGACAGTTTGAACAGCGATTCGCTCAATCTCAGGCCCCCCGGCACTTAATTTTGACTTATAATAATAATTATTTGCAATTTCCTCGCAGTAGGCGTCAAAAGCACTGTGTAATGTCTCGGCCCCTTCGAGGTCCTCACCTTTGGCTCGGACCTCGAACCCACTCGTTCATCTATTGCCTACTTTCTAGCCTTTGCAAAAATGTACTATTAAACAACACCAATACCTTATACCGTTGTATCAAATCCCAAACCTGTCCATTCAGATACTGGATGACGGGCACATGCAAGCCCAACAAGCAGGAGCACAAGTCGTCGGACCCGCTTGCGCTGGAGCAGTTCCTGTCGGCGTTCCTGCTGCTGATGGCCGGCATCCTGCTGGCGGCGCTGCTGCTGGTGCTCGAGCATGTCTACTTCCGCTACATGCGCGGCCACCTCGCCGCCTCCACCGTGGGCCCTTGTTGCGCCCTTGTCTCCTTGTCTATGGGTAAGGCTCTGCTTAGGTGAAGAGGCCAATCGCAGCGGATCTCTTCTCTACTTCACTTCAATTGAAATTCAATTATAAAATTCGTTCGCTCAACTCTGCTTCCGAGGACGCTGTGCTGTGACACGAACACTGTAGAATTTTCTCGATTTTAGGCACATCTATGACTCGGGAACTAATATCCGTGCTTATCACAAATAATGGGGGGCAGCTAGAGTTAATAACGTTATGTTACCTATATATTAAATATTATAGCGTCGTCTAGTACTCATAACACAGGCCCTATCGAAGTTATTATTGGGCAAGTAGGTACTAATATTATATTAATTAATTAATGTGTCTATGTTTTTGCGCAGGACAATCCCTATCGTTTCACGGGGCCGTGGTGGAGGCGGCATCGCGAGGTTTCGGAGCGGGAGGACGTGGCCACTGTCGCTCTGCTGTCTGTGCAGCACAGGTCTGTACCTACCTATCCGGCTCGATGGACCATTTCTAAGACTTTATAACCCCTCCTTTTACGCAATCTAACCCTCTGAGGGTATATTAAAACAACACATTCCTTCAAGATATGTGTTTATTGTTTATGTCATTGTAGTTAGTGTATATTGCTATCTCAAACTAGCGTGGCGCGGCAGCGGTCACTGCGCTGTAAACTACACGCCGCCGCCGAGTTTGAAAATCCAACTTATTAAAGTGGCTCCGGGTTCACGTTACCTTGGCCTCCTGAAATCCTAACCAAAAGCTTGGTATTCAGTATGACTTGACGCGGTTTGGGATTTCCGGGTGTAAATAGATTTAGAGTTATTTATTTCGAGAGTTTTAATACATGAAGTTATAATAGAAAATACCGGAATTACTACGCGCGTGCCTATAATACCTATTTGAGGAGTTCCTTCAATTCCTCATGGTTTTAACCATCCAACTGTAGTTTTGATAACAATGAGACCAACCTGAAAGCATATACTTTCAAGTAAATAAAGAATTGACAGGTAACACATTTAAAATTATTATTATTAAAAAAAAACGGAATTAGGAACCTCGTTTTATTGAATTATGCATTTACAGGATGAAGTGCAGGACAATGCCGTGTGAACCCAGTCTCACTGTAGAGCAAAAGCACGTAAAGCGAGGTTTAGACTAGCAATAAAAATGCATAAGTAGTAAACTCATAAAAGTATTGATTTTCAATTAAAACTGCCGCACATGCCGCGCCGAATGGTATCTATATAGCGCGGCGCGCGGCCTTGGTCAATGGTAGGTATGTCCTAGTTATATGACGACACATTCTAGGGGATATCTGCTCTATCGTATATAACTGAATGTGTGTAGGTATGGCGAGCGCGGCACGAGCGCGACGCGGCGATGGCCCGCGCGCGTCAGCTCGCCGCCGCGCTGGCGGCGCACGGGCTGGCGCCGCCGCCGCGCCGGCTGGCGAGCGCGGCCGCGCTGCTGGGCGCCGCCACCGACGCCACGCGCCCGCGCACGCTGCGGGCGCCCGCCGACCTGCTGCCCGACCTCGACCGCCCGCTCTCCTGCGGTGACTTGCGCGCTAAGTATGTCTATACTTAACATACCAGAGTCTCTAGTATAAGTTTTACCGAAACAAAACTACGATCGCGATTGCGTTTTACCTTTTACCCTCAATTTGTTTGGGAACTGACAGCTAAACGCAAACGCGGTCATGACGTTTTGTTTCGGTAAAACTTATACTAGAGCCTCTGACTTCTTTGTCTTAGCATTAGCATAGCCTTATCATGGAGGTATATTGTTGAGTTGTTAGTAGAGTAATCGCCGCTCTTCCACAGTTCTCATATTGTTTCCTTTATTATACCAATTTGTACAGTCGACATACAAGATATGGTACCTATACCAACAATTTTCGCCTTAACCACACCTTAACAGAATGTATGTAATGGGCTGTTTACACGTCGATTAGTGATTAATGCGAGTTCATACATTTGCTGCAAGTGCGAGTAGCTTTTGTATGGACTCGCAATCTCATAATCTCTAACCACTAATCAATGTGTAAACAGGCCCTAATATTGGGTCATTTCGCCGGTTATCGATCACGTAATTTAGTGTGCCGGTTTGCGACCACTTCTGACACAGATTGGTTGGTGTGTTGGTGATCTGAAAGGATAGTTTCTTGTTCTTTTTAAGTAGATTCCTGATAAATAAGTACCTATCTACTTACAAAATTGCATACAGCTCCCAGTTTTTTTTGAGTCAGTTGAAATGTAATTACTTATCTTTACTTGAAAAAACTTGTCCGTCACGTGGTCGCTAACCAAAGCTGGTCGCGTAACCGGCATAATAACCTTTTAAATAAACTAAAACTTCGTTTCAGAGAGCAGACCCGAGTCGAAATGGAAACAGTGCTTAGTTTCTTGTTCTTTTTAAGTAGATTCCTGATAAATAAGTACCTATCTACTTTCAAAATTGCATATAGCTCCCAGTTTTTTTAGAGTCAGTTGAAATGTAATTACTTATCTTTACTTGAAAAAACCTTGTCCGTCACGTGGTCGCTAACCAAACCTGGTCGCGTAACCGGCATAATAACCTTTTAAATAAACTAAAACTTTGTTTCAGAGAGCAGACGCGAGTCGAAATGGAAACAGTGCTGTGAGGCGCTTATTGCGCCACCCTATTTCAATTCCTGAAGGCTGTTCTTACACCAAGTTATACAAGACGAAGTTAGTTATACCTAATGTTAAAAATACGGACAGATAAAAAAAGCGTTGTAATTATTAAATAAATTATTCCAATTATTAAAACAGAGAGCTGGACGTAGATAGCGAAGCGTTGTTGTGGGACGCGCGCGCGGGGCGGGCTGGGCGCCGGGCGCGCGCCCTCGTGTTGTCTACTACAATAAAATATATTTTTTGGACAATATTATTTTGTTTTGTATTCCCTAAGTCTCTTCCAATCCTCCTAAGCACTAGATATCGAGGACTGCATGCAGGCTGCCGGCCGATTTCGCTCATGTAGCGTCTCCTTATAGAGTGAGGTAGGGATAGAATTTGTCAGGACGCCGTGTCTCCAGCACTTATCCACATGAGCCGAAATCACGCGACGGATTGCATTTAGTCCTTCAGCCGGGTAGGCACCGTTCAATTTGTACCACCAAGTTGTTATCATACCAGCTTCTCCCTCTGGATCGCATCCAACGACGAGCAACTCGAATTGTCGACAGCGAGCATATTTCGGATCGGCTTGACCCCTTGGCGCTGCGTAGAGATGTGGCCTCTCTCTGCATTTTCTATCGCATGTATAACGGGGAGTGCTCCGAGGAATTGTTCGGATTAATCCCTGCCGCTTCTTTTCGCCATCGTCCAACGCGACAACATTACCATCCTCACCACTTAGATGGTTGGCAGTCCTCAACTGTGCGCTTCTCCAGAAACTTCCTGCCTCGCACAGCTAAACTGTGGAATGGATTGTCGCCTGCGGTATTTCCGGACCGATACGACCTTCAAACCTTCAAGAAAAGAGCGTACTCCCATCTTAAAGGCCGGCAACGCACTCACAACACCTCTGGTGTTGCAAGTGTCCATGGGCGGCGGTAATCGCTTACCATCAGGTGATCCGTCTGCTCGTTTGCCTCCTATATCATAAAAAAAAAAAAAAAAATGACAAATTGCTAGGTGTATAATAGCCTTATTTCGGCATCTGGTAACACTGGAGCCTAGCCGGTTGTCAACTGTCAAGCAAGACGGTAGTCAGTCATTGTCAAGTGACAGGTGCTCCGATGATAATCAGTTTTGCAATTTATATTTAATTTATTATCTATCTAGTACATATTCGATTCTCCACTGTAAATTTAGAAAGATGTCTAAAGAACTTGTTGTCCTAGCCCCAAATGGTAGAAGACAGAAAGTCCATTGTACTCCAAACACAAGCTTTTTACAGGTTATAGTTTTGCCGAATTTTCAATGGGAAATTAGTAATGTAAGTACTAAATAAACAAATTCATTATTAAATGTGTCATATTTTAAGGTTCTAGAAGATGTTTGCGAGAAGCAAGGCTTTCAGCCCGACGAGTACGCATTAAAGCACTATAACCAGGTTGTTGACCTGACAAGTACAATTCGATGGTCCAACATACCAAACAAAGCTACTTTAGAGATGGTGGAAGCTGAACGTTCGCGGCTGGAAACGAATGTTACTATTGGATTACAGTTGGCCGATGGTAATGTATTCTAAGTATTACTTCAGTTATATCACATGTATGTATTTGATAAAGTTGGTAACTAACATTTTAATATCAATAGGTGAGAGAAGAACAGCAGAATTTGCGCCTAATACATCATTATTCGACTTATTAACTTCTATGGCACCAAAAGAGTTGAATGCTTTGACCCATCCAACTATTTTGTACATGAGAAATGAAATTACTGGAGTACCTGCACTTAAAGAAAAGACATTGCGTCAGTTGGGCCTACTAGGGGGAAGAGCTATTCTGAGGCTGATAAATAAAGTAGAGAATGCTACGTAAGTATGAGTAATGCTACATAAATATAAGTATGCTACGTAAGTAGAGAATGCTACGTAAGTATGGCCATTTATGACATGTTTTCTACAATACACAAGTAAAATAACTGATCATGAATAAGTAGTATACTAAGTGGTGGGTTGTAGACAGTTTAATCTTACAAAACAAACTATTAAAACTGATTGAAAAGTAAAATACAATACAATCCTCTTTATTGAACACCTCAATATATGAATCTGAAAAGTAGTTGATTTTATCACCAAGTATTTTACACATCAGACATTATGCCTGATTGTTTCTCATTTTAAATACAGAGACAAAATTTATTTAAAACCACCAATTGATGGGATGGGAACCCTTTAGGATTTTAGATAATATTTTTATTTATTAATTAGGATTATTTATAAGTTTAACATAAACAGTTGCAATTCATTTATTTAGAGATATCAGCATCAGGTAGCTGATTTTTTTGAGCATCAATTGTTTGAATTGTTGTGTAACAAAATGGTATAATTAAAACCCAAACATGATTGAAAACTATGTTACAGGCAAGCAAATGTCTCAAGTGTCTACCGGAAACCACTGCCTCCAAAAGAACAAAAGAAGCAATCGGTTCCGGCAAGTGATGACAACACTGCTGCTGGCCCATCTACACAGCCCTCCAGCGACCAAAAACCAACTTTCACAAAGAGTGTCAATCCTATAGATTTGATTAAAAAAGAAAAGGAGAAAGTACAAGTAGTTGAAGCTAAAGAACCAGTTACAAAAGACAATGAGCCAATGGAGGTGGACAATATGGAAACTAATACCTGTAGTTCGACATCTATCTCTTCACAAGAGAATTTAGAAAGAAGACTGATGATAGAAGAAGAAGTTACATTTGTAAGTACATACTTTTAATATAAACAATAAATATAGTTTGTTCTAAATGTAGTATGTAAACATTTATAAAAGGCTTATACACCTTTGTTCTTTCTTAATATGAAAAGAAATAGTAACAAACAGACGTTATAAACTAACCGTGGTGGCACACATGTACTTAATTAGCTCAACCAGCCTTGATCTTGAAATATATATTTTTTACCGTTTTTAGGATTCCGTAGTCAACAAGGAACCCCTATCTATAGTTTCGCCATCTTAGTATAGAAATCAATCACGCCGACAAAACAGTAGAATAAAATGTTCAAAACATTTTTTTAAGGTTTTTAAGGCACCATACCCTATACCTAAAGCGGGAATGTATTTTTTTTTCCTCGTCAAAACCATCGTGTGGGATATCGTTGGATAGCTTGTTCAAAAATATTATGAATTTTTACAAGCCATTTTTAAACTTGGTGATTTGGTTGCGAGATATTTGGCTATAAAGCCCTAATTTTTGTTCGAGTCATGTGTGTGTTTTGTCGTTTACTACGACGCTCGCAGATTGTGACATCACTATCTGCAAGCGTTTTCTCCCTCTAACTAGCAATATTAAAACGGTTGAAGCTTCGTTATTCTTTGAGATAACTGAATGGGATTTTCGTCACTAGGCATATTTTTTTTGCCTTGTTTCTTTTGGAGTAATAGTACATTTTGAGTCTACACCCGTATTATAGGCTTCATTCACAATTCCGATTTAATTACTACGGGCCGCGGGCGCGTTGGGTGCGACGGGCCGGCTCGCCCGCCGCCGGCGGCGAACAAAATACCAATTTGTTTTTGCCATTGCCAAATATTTTTCAAAGCTTTATCTCTTTAGGAATAAGGTCCAAATTCGAACTATTCGAACTTGCAAGAACAGCGGACGGCGGCGGTGAACAAAATATCAATTTGTTTTTGCCCTTGGTAAATATTTTTCAAAGCTTTATCTCTTTAGGAATAACGTCCAAATTCGAACTATTCGAATTTGCTCAATAGCAAAATGGTGAAAGACGCGTGAACAAAATTACAAATTTATTTGCAGAATATGCTATTGCAAAATGTGTTTAACGGCTTTATACTCTTACGAATAGCGTTCAGTTTTGAATGAAGTCGAATCGGCTAGCAGCAAAATATAAAAGTTTGTGACCTCCTTCCCATCTGACGTTACGTATTTAACAATTTTTCCCCATCCCAAAAAGTGCTCAGCTTCGCTAAAGAAGTTTTCACTTCAAAAACTTTTTCATTGGAATTAAGTATAATATCATTGTAATTTATGTGATATCTATCGCATGATTTCAGGTGGGGTCACAAAAGGCTATTGTTTTCACACCAAAGGAGGAACACCAAGAATTGGATGACCTTCCAGATGATTTTTATGAATTGTCTGTTGAAGAAGTGCGCAGACTGTTCAGAGATCTACAGCAAAGCCGATTGCAGTTAGAAAACACGCCCTTACTTACAACTACTAAAAAAGAAGAGATAGCGAAACAGGTTGTTTTTTTTTAACTTATTATTTATTATAATTTCCCAATTATTCGGAATAGGGGATGCAGTACCATTCCAAGAACCGGGACTGAGATTTCCGGTACTGAGCCAGTACCGGCAATTCCCGGTTCTTCTGAGTAGAGTATTTGTTTGTAATTAAATGAGAAATTCTTGAAGTAAAACGCCAAATTCAATTTGTTTATATATTTCTGATTAAGTACAACCGGGAAAAATAGTCAAACAAACAAAATACTACAACATAATTTTATAAATATCATATCAGGTGCAAAATGTTGCTGATTAAGATAACTGCTTGTTGTTAGTTGTTACAAAATCGTGTAGTAAAATGTGGAGTGTAATATGCTCACTATAATAAATAATAAATAAAAAAGCCTTTACTTCATTTCAAGTTACACAGTTAATAGGATTAAAATCTATAAAGATCATTAGTATCAGAGTATCATGTAGGTATATAAAAAGAAATCTGCAAACTTAGTTTATGATTTTTTTATATTTATTGTATTGCTTGTTAGTTTATTTATTTATTTTATTTCTGAAGCCCTAATAGCAAGGAGTAAAAAATTACCTATAAAGTATCAAGTGGTCAAGCAACAAATTGCTATGTATAGTATATTAATAATAAAAAAAACAGTTTTTACATTCGCGTGAAATAGTTAAATTAAATAGAAGAAGAACCCTATCGATCATGTTGGGTAAGCCCAAACATAATAAAATAAAAATATTATCTCAATTAAACCCAAACTAGTAATGAAAGAGCAATACCTATTAATAAATAATAATAATAAATCAGTCTATACACACGTCCCACTGCTGGGCACAGGTCTCCTCTCATGGATGTCTCCACGCTGGCCCAGTGCGGGTTGGGGACTTCACATACACCTTCGAATTTCTTTGCAGTCGTATGCAGGTTTCCTCACGATGATTTTCCTTCACCGAAAAGCTAATGCACGCAATACCTATTACCTACGTAAAATTATTTTACTACTTTAAAGATGATTATAAAATTACAAGTTACCATACTCAGCAAATATGTCTTAAACAATTATCTTGTGGTGTTTTGTTAAGGGGATGCCTTGATTCGAGTAGACCACGCCTCCTTGACAGAGACATGCTTATGCCTTCCACGCGCGAGAAAAAGAGATGTAACACTTCGGGAATGACTTTTTTGAACAAATTTCGATAAATGGGTGAAAATCAAAAACATGGGTAATTATCGTTACTAAACTGAGAAAACTTAAAGCGTAGATTAGATTAAGGCCCTTAACTATGTACAATTTTTTTGATTTTCACCCAAATACCTAACTTAGTGAAGTTTTATTTATATTTCACTAAGTGAGATTTTAGATGAGATAAAGGTTATATATTTATACTTAATATAAACTTAGGCAATCATGTATCGATAAAATCAGATAAACAATGATGTAGTCAAGAATCATATATCTGAAAATCAGACCTTATTGTTTCTTAATCTAGTCAGAACGGCGTTTCAAAGCAAGCGACAATTTCCAATGCACCCCCTTAATTCGATTACTCTTCCCAATTGTGATTATTTAGAATAATGATGAATGATGATGGGTCAAGCTGCCTCGTCGTAAGCCAGTACTGTCTAGCTGGTCTAAATAGACAGACTGAAGAAGATATTAATATACACTGCGTTTTATTTAAAAAAATGTCATTTAAATACAAAAAATACTCAGTACCGAAGAACCGGGATTTTCTCTCGCCAGAACCCGTACTGGGTTTATTGAAAAATCCCGGAAATTCCCGGTACTTTAATAATTTAGAAGGTTGAGAGCGGCTATACAATAAAAAAAAATTGTTTACAGAGTTCAGAGCAGACACTGGCCAAATATAAAAGTGCAGTGGTCCGAATACAATTCCCAGACCATATCATACTTCAAGGTATCTTCTCGCCTGACGACACTATAGGAGATATCTTTAAATTCATCAAAGAATACCTGGTAACTCCAGATAAACCTTTTATTACATGTAAGTTATAAAGTAGCACTAATGACCCATAGGACTTAATGTTTTTACAATGAGTCTCAACATTTTGAACTTGCTTTTGCACAAAAGGATAGAGGAAACTGAATTTGTCAACAAATAATGTTCACAATTATCATAAGGTTTAATTTCAATGCCCTCAAAAATGCTCCGCCGCATATTGTGAGCATTGAAAATTAAATCTTATGACAATGGTTTTAGTATGCAATATACAATGTGAAAATTGGGAATCCTCTGCACTGCGTGACCAGCCTTTACACATGTGTTGATGACTGTGGTTGATGATGATGAATTGATGAACAATAAAAATAGGAACCTAAGTAAATGCATTAAATGTTTCAGTTGTTACACCATTAAAAGAAACTTTGGATCCAAACATGACATTGCTTGAAGCAAAATTCGTGCCATGTGTCCACATGCATTTCAAGTGGCTGGAAGAGGAATCAAATCCAAAGTATCTCAAGCAAGAACTGTATTTAAAGACGACTGCCAGTGATGCTGCTAGCATATTAGCTTCTAAGTACCGGTAAAATTCATCCTATTTTCTTATTACAACTATTATTACCCCAGCCCCTTAGATGCGTGTTTTACTGTGGACGCAAATGCTTAAATCAATTAAGGACCGGCAACGCGTTTATGACTCTTCTGGCCCCGTATCATGGTCGGTCTTATCACGCGATAAGTGACAAGATAGAGCGTCCGTCACTGGCTGCCACCGTTCGATAGAACGAGACTGACGCTCTATCTTGTCACTTATCGCGTGATAAGGCCGACCATGATACGGGGCCTGGTGTCACAAGCGCCCATAGGAGTAGCGGCTCCCCGATGCTAAATGTGGATTTACTCGAGCGTCGTGGGGACCTGGGGATTTTAAAGATTAGGTAGTAGAAAGAAAAGAAGATTATACGATGTGTGCCCTTTTCACTGGTGAGGGGACACATACAGGTTTTCAAAAATGTAAAATAAACATAAACATAGCCGAGCGTCTGAGTGTGATAGTATACCTATGTGCTACACGTGTAACGGAGGTATGTTATCATCACCTGAGGCTCTAGTATAAGTTTTACCGAAACAAAACTTTACGATCGCGTTTGCGTTTTACCCTAATATCATTAACTTCTGTTAATGCTGGATACAGATCTTATATCGAATGTAATGGTCATATTTTGCAATTTTGTTTTGTTTACATTAACTTAGTGACATTTAGTTTGTTAACCGTTTATATATCATTTTAAATGATTATTGTGTAAGATTACTATTTTATTGTAAATTACCGTTTGACATGTAAAAGTGCCCTTGTGGCCTATTTGCAGAATAAATAATTGATTGATTGATTGATTGACCCTCAATTTGTATGGGATTTGACAGCTAAACGCAAACGCGGTCGTAACGTTTTGTTTCGGTAAAACGTATACTAGAGCCTCTGGTAACGATGGTATGTTATCCATCGGTTTGCATGGTATAGATAGTACGGAACCGTAGGAAATGGTGGAATAAAATATCGAGCGCGCCAGATGTTCAGAGGGGATGTTAATGGTAACAGGAAGAAGACAGCCTCCCATTCAAAAGACTGACGATCTGTGACGTGACGCATGCTAAATGCTAATGGCGGCTTTTTGAAAATGTAAAATAAAGACGCCATATTGAAATACTAGAGAAAGATATAATTATGGATTACTAAAAACTGATTCTGGGATCCGCTTGTGTAATATTAAGCATTGATGTGCTTATTTTTGGTGTGGAGTTAACAAAACCGGCTCTAAGATCGTCCAATGTGATAAAGAATTATCGCAGAACATACAAAAAACTCCGGACAAGTGCGAGTCGGACTCGCCCACAGAGGGCTCCGTATAAAGACTTACGGCCGTATTCACGAACGTTTCTTTGTCACTTACATTTGTGTTCGTCAGAAAGGGACAAAGCACATTTCATTTAGCAGAGGCATTTTAAGTTTTATGAATAAGGGAGTATATTTTTTAGGATAAAATTACAAATGTATAGTCTTCAGATTTTTCCCCGTACTTGTAGTATAAGACGATATTACTTGCCAAATTTTATAGTTCTAGGTTAACGGAAAGTACCCTATAAATTTTGATCCCTTGAGAGTGTCGAAATATAGGTTTTTTCCGGCATCTTTTTTTACGTTAACATCTGGACTGTAGACGAAGAAGAAGGGAGAGTATGGTTTTAATTTGAACTCGATACCTCCAGCTCCACGCGTTTCCGAGATAAAGGGTCTCTTGACAGACAGAGAGACAACAAAGTGATCCTTGAAACCATAAATAAAGTACAAGATATTATATTTTCTCTACGACGAAACTGAGAATCTCCTTCCTTCTATTAATCTAATTGTTTGTCTACAGAGCCCCCAATAGAAGAAAACAATCTACCTCCAACCCACGGATATGTAACGCTGGAGCCTCGTCGTCGAAAAATAGCAAAGTGCCTAAGTGGTTCAAATAGCAATCTGCTGCACACCACAGCGCTTCTATTCCAGTTGAGGCGTTTTCACTAAAGTTTACTTTCAACTTTTTCAGATCTGGAAGTTATGTTTTTGTTTTCTATTCATAATCATGAGGAATATAGGAGGAAAGTGTATTTATTGAGAAAATGACGATTTTAAATTATTATATATGTAATCATAAATGGGGGCAAAGCATTACCTGTTTTATATTAACAATAAATAAGATGCATTTTGGTATTTAAGTTTATTTAAAAAAAACATTTTGTAAAATATTCTACCCTGTTTCCACAGTATTCTCTTTACGTAGGTAACTCATGTTGCTCATGGCCCCAAAAACGATCAAGTTTAGCAAGTCAAAGAAAAAATCATGCAGTTAACATATCAATTCCAAACAGCTTGAACGTTGGGATGGCTGGACCACGGGAGATTTTGCAAGTTTGAGCTAACCCTCTGTAGCTATTTGTGTTGTCTACTACAATAAAATATATTTTTTGGACAATATTATTTTGTTTTGTATTCCCTAAGTCTCTTCCAATCCTCCTAAGCACTAGATATCGAGGACTGCATGCAGGCTGCCGGCCGATTTCGCTCATGTAGCGTCTCCTTATAGAGTGAGGTAGGGATAGAATTTGTCAGGACGCCGTGTCTCCAGCACTTATCCACATGAGCCGAAATCACGCGACGGATTGCATTTAGTCCTTCAGCCGGGTAGGCACCGTTCAATTTGTACCACCAACTTGCTACTGCAAGTTGTTATCATACCAGCTTCTCCCTCTGGATCGCATCCAACGACGAGCAACTCGAATTGTCGACAGCGAGCATATTTCGGATCGGCTTGACCCCTTGGCGCTGCGTAGAGATGTGGCCTCTCTCTGCATTTTCTATCGCATGTATAACGGGGAGTGCTCCGAGGAATTGTTCGGATTAATCCCTGCCGCTTCTTTTCGCCATCGTCCAACGCGACAACATTACCATCCTCACCACTTAGATGGTTGGCAGTCCTCAACTGTGCGCTTCTCCAGAAACTTCCTGCCTCGCACAGCTAAACTGTGGAATGGATTGTCGCCTGCGGTATTTCCGGACCGATACGACCTTCAAACCTTCAAGAAAAGAGCGTACTCCCATCTTAAAGGCCGGCAACGCACTCACAACACCTCTGGTGTTGCAAGTGTCCATGGGCGGCGGTAATCGCTTACCATCAGGTGATCCGTCTGCTCGTTTGCCTCCTATATCATAAAAAAAAAAAAAAAAATGACAAATTGCTAGGTGTATAATAGCCTTATTTCGGCATCTGGTAACACTGGAGCCTAGCCGGTTGTCAACTGTCAAGCAAGACGGTAGTCAGTCATTGTCAAGTGACAGGTGCTCCGATGATAATCAGTTTTGCAATTTATATTTAATTTATTATCTATCTAGTACATATTCGATTCTCCACTGTAAATTTAGAAAGATGTCTAAAGAAGGGATGTTAAGAGGGGATGTTAATGGTAACAGGAAGAAGACAGCCTCCCATTCAAAAGACTGACGATCTGTGACGTGACGCATGCTAAATGCTAATGGCGGCTTTTTGAAAATGTAAAATAAAGACGCCATATTGAAATACTAGAGAAAGATATAATTATGGATTACTAAAAACTGATTCTGGGATCCGCTTGTGTAATATTAAGCATTGATGTGCTTATTTTTGGTGTGGAGTTAACAAAACCGGCTCTAAGATCGTCCAATGTGATAAAGAATTATCGCAGAACATACAAAAAACTCCGGACAAGTGCGAGTCGGACTCGCCCACAGAGGGCTCCGTATAAAGACTTACGGCCGTATTCACGAACGTTTCTTTGTCACTTACATTTGTGTTCGTCAGAAAGGGACAAAGCACATTTCATTTAGCAGAGGCATTTTAAGTTTTATGAATAAGGGAGTATATTTTTTAGGATAAAATTACAAATGTATAGTCTTCAGATTTTTCCCCGTACTTGTAGTATAAGACGATATTACTTGCCAAATTTTATAGTTCTAGGTTAACGGAAAGTACCCTATAAATTTTGATCCCTTGAGAGTGTCGAAATATAGGTTTTTTCCGGCATCTTTTTTTACGTTAACATCTGGACTGTAGACGAAGAAGAAGGGAGAGTATGGTTTTAATTTGAACTCGATACCTCCAGCTCCACGCGTTTCCGAGATAAAGGGTCTCTTGACAGACAGAGAGACAACAAAGTGATCCTTGAAACCATAAATAAAGTACAAGATATTATATTTTCTCTACGACGAAACTGAGAATCTCCTTCCTTCTATTAATCTAATTGTTTGTCTACAGAGCCCCCAATAGAAGAAAACAATCTACCTCCAACCCACGGATATGTAACGCTGGAGCCTCGTCGTCGAAAAATAGCAAAGTGCCTAAGTGGTTCAAATAGCAATCTGCTGCACACCACAGCGCTTCTATTCCAGTTGAGGCGTTTTCACTAAAGTTTACTTTCAACTTTTTCAGATCTGGAAGTTATGTTTTTGTTTTCTATTCATAATCATGAGGAATATAGGAGGAAAGTGTATTTATTGAGAAAATGACGATTTTAAATTATTATATATGTAATCATAAATGGGGGCAAAGCATTACCTGTTTTATATTAACAATAAATAAGATGCATTTTGGTATTTAAGTTTATTTAAAAAAAACATTTTGTAAAATATTCTACCCTGTTTCCACAGTATTCTCTTTACGTAGGTAACTCATGTTGCTCATGGCCCCAAAAACGATCAAGTTTAGCAAGTCAAAGAAAAAATCATGCAGTTAACATATCAATTCCAAACAGCTTGAACGTTGGGATGGCTGGACCACGGGAGATTTTGCAAGTTTGAGCTAACCCTCTGTAGCTATTTCAGTACCAAGCATACAATCATTTGTACCTTGCTATACATTGAGAAATGTGACAAATAGGCCAGCCATTCCGACATCAGAATGGCTGGACACCTGGGTTTACTTGGGCATTATACATTGCGGATTTTTTTCATCAAGATTAAGTACCTAATTTGTACCTCAACATGTATTATTTAAGTATTTTTTTATAACAGAGTCCAAAACATCTCAGAATCCAGTCGTCCAGCCATCCTGACGTTCACCAAACTGCGACAACGTCATGGTAAACCTGCTATTTTCACGGTACGGATTTTCTTTAGCTGTCGCCACACGTACGAAATCGGCGGACGGCCGAGGACGATCAAAGAAAATTTAGTACATAGTGATCTTGGTTTTGCCGGATGCCGTGGTTCCGGCACTTATCCACACTGGCCAATGCTCCGCAGTTTTCGTCCGTCTGGCGGCTGCTTTTGACATAAATAGTAGTAACAGACGGTTCAGTGTGCTGTTCGCACGTCTGCTGCTCAAAGCGCGCCTAACCATAAAATGGTTCGGAGCAAACATGTCCGATCATCTCTTACTACTATAAAATTCTTATTTGAAACTAAGTACTCTCTAAATATTATAAACAGAGGCACTCCGTAGTCGCGTATTGTTCAAAAATACGGCCAGAAACACTCGTACAATATTCGTCGATCAGAACAGGGTTATACAATACATAGAACTTAATAAAATAACAAGTAGGTTTCAATTGCCATGATTTCGATAGTTATAAAAACTGAGCGTGCTAATACCTATTATAACATGTTCGATAAAAATTTTGCTTCACTTTGGCCAACATTTCAGTGTTTTTTTTTACTCTTGTGTAATTCAGACGACAATGCAATATGATGGTACCATCAAGCTGGCCTGATGATGGAAATATGTGGCAGTTCAATTTAACTCCGGGTAGCAATTCCCACACTACTGTCGTGTTTAGACTCATTGGAATCATCTCGAAGAGCAGTTGTGCAAAAAGTCAGCAACTTAATCTTGTATCAAAATAGTGCATTGTTGTAAAGGCTAGAAAGTAGGCTATAGATGGACGAGTGGGTTCTAGGAGGAAATTGCAAATAATTATAATTATGAGTCAATATTAAGTACCTAATTTAAGATCTTAATATGAAACACTTTAGCGCCGCCCCGCGCGGTGCCGGGGGGCCCTGTGATTGAGCGAATCGCTGTTCAAACTGTCCAACAATAACATTGTTGGACAGTTTTAACTCATAGTTGGCTTGTTCGTGCGATGTCCAACTAACCCCAGCTATGAAGCTTGTTTTCTGACCATCTTTAGCCACATTTCCGAGCAGTGGCGTGAAAATGAAATTATTGTCAGAAACTTTTTTTTTTACATTACAAGAGAATACTACTCCAAGAGAGTAGGATCCGGCTAAACTAAAGAAACAGAAATCTAGTGAGATCATGCTAATGACATAGTGTATTATTGGATTGTAAATACACTGAAAGTGACGAAAGTTTTTATCACAATAATATTGATTTAAGTCGGCCTGTGGAAAACTTTTTTCACTGCCTGCACCAGTAAGGAAGCAGTTAGTTTTTGCAGGGTTGTCACCATTGATTGCGAGGTTGAACATAGGTATCCATCATTGGAGTGGTGCTTACGATTACGATAGCTACTGACTGAGCTAGGTTTACGTTACACATTTATTATGTACTTGACCATTCTGCAAACTTAAAATGAAATATTACAATTGTATAAAAGATGGTAAAGTGCCCAATTTGCACCTCGATGGTTTGATCTCCAGGCTTTCACTAGAGGTGGATTCTTGTACTGACTCTTTGTAATATCTACTAGCAGAGTCGTTATCGGGTACAGGTTGTTGGTTCAATTGCATTTTACTTTTTCGTTTTTGCATGCCACTTGTATTACTTTTAATTTTATCCTTTTCAAGTGTATATTTCATTAACTTCTGCTGTGACAGCTTTTTCATACTGTGCCTTCGCTTCAGATCAGCATCTAAACTTTTAGCAACATGTTTATTCAAGCACTTATCACCTTTTTCACAGTAGCCTTTCATAAAATCTAAGCAAATTTTAGCTTTTTCATTTAATTTAACATGAAGATACGGACATCCTTCTTTGGTGCACATTCCTTTCAGATAGAAGTAGCAAGTAGGCATATTCTTATCAGAAAGTTCATGTGATAGTAGGCACTTATCATTATGGCACACACCATTGAGAAACTTTCGACATATTGACACATGCTTTTTGTCATGCAAGTACTCACAGTTCGAATATGATTTTCGTAGGCATTTTCCATATTTGCGGTATTGTGGACATGGAATATTGTTTTTCTTGTACATACCAACAGCTTTGATTCTAGTTCGATTGCATACTACTTTCCTGGGAGTATTGGATGTCTGCCTCTTAAACTGAGGCTTGCCAACTGTGTGTTTGACAAATTTGTATCTATTGCTATGATTGGTGGGGAGTTTGGAACTTTTGTGATTATTACTAGTACTTATAAAAGATTTATTACTGTTAGACGCTTTGAAAGGCACTGCTTTTGCGATGGGTTCCACAGAGTCAAGATTCTTTTTGATATCAGTAATTTTTATTGACTTGTACTTGCTTATTTTTATCGTATTTGTTACTGGTTTGACAATATTAGTTGATGGTTCCTCAGGTTTCTTTTGTCTAACCAAAGAATAACGAGAGTTGGTCTGCAAGGGTTGCGGAGCAGAGTTGGTGAGCAGAGAGCTCGGACTGCCATGTCCAGTGGGAGAAACAACAGCTATAGTCAATGTATTACTGCTATCCATCAGTGGGCTTGGCTTTACATAAGGTGGTGTAGTACTAGAGTCATTTCGATACGGAAAATGGTTGTTCACTCTATTTGGTCTCACAAAATTAGGATTTATATAAATTTTTGTCTTAGGCATTGGTTGTACATTTTGTGAGTGTTGACAAAAGTTTGGATTGACATGCATTACACTTGTTTGCCTCAGTGTGGTATCAGAAACATTATTAATTATCTTTTTATTGAAATTCGGGTTTATAAACACTCTGTTCCTTCCATGCTCCATTGTACTCTCTTCACTGTAATGCAAACTGGTAAAATTTGTTGCCTATTTTGCAATTTACTTTGTCCACAGTTATAGTTTTAAAAGACTTTTCAATTTGTTGATACAGAATATTATTAAAATTTTCCAAGACACTCTTCAACTCTGACTTCTTATCACCATTAGTCCACAATATGCTCATGTGAAGGGATGGATTCTGTAAATAAAAAGAAACAAATGTACAATATCCATAAATGCAAAAGTGTGTCCGTCTGTCTCTTACCTCTTCATGCTTAAACCACTGAACCGATTTCGATGAAATTTGGTACAGAGATAATTTGAGTCCCAGGGAAGGACATAGGATAGTTTTTATCCCAGAAATCATTCCATAAGGGGGTAAAACGGGGATGAAAGTTTGTATGGAGCTACAATATAAACAAGTTCCATGCGGGCGGAGTTGAGGGCAGAAGCTACTACTGGCCCTGTAGCATGGATGGCGTTATCACGCGATAGGTGACAGGATAGGCGCGTCGTCTCGTTCTATCGAACGGTGTCAGCCAGGGACGGAAGCTCTATCCTGTCACTTATCGCGTGATAACGCCATCCGTGCTACGGGGCCTGCATAATCTAAATTAGAGAACTTTTTCATGTTTATACTCACATCATAAAACACAGGTAATTTGTAATCAGCAAGAATCTCATCAACCTTTTCCACAATTTTCAGTAAAAACTTGTTACTAAAGTGATCAACTGATAAAGATACAAATGTTCTGCTCTTATCCTCATTGCAATATATCTTAACACTTTCAAATCCCAAATCAAAACTGAAATACAAAATAATGAATTGTTTCAAAATATTGTAGTATCCTATACTATTACACAATACACAAATATTGCTATTTGTGTATATGTATATATACATGTATATTTGCAATCACGTTCTCGAAAACAGCTCTAACAATTTCAATGAGATTTTGAATGTAGGATAATTTGGTATGGTAGTAGTAATTTAATTTAAAATCATATGATGTTAGATTAAATTACTGAATTGCATTTTCTTAAATATATTAAAAAGCATTTGTCTAAATGTATCAGGGAGGATAGACATGTTATGCGGAGGGATGATAGTCATGTTACTAGAAGGGCATTAAGAATGAATGTAAGAGAATAGGCAGACCAAGAAAAAGATGGATGGACTGTGTGAGAAACAATATAAATGGGAAGGAAGTGTGTGATGAGTTGAACGGCAATAGAGAGATATGGAAGAAAAAAAATGCTGCACCAACCCCAAGTAAATGGGATAAGGACAAGCGAATGATGATATCAGGGAGAATATTCAATATCTTGATAGTACAGAATACAGAATTAGATTTTTTATGAGTCATATAGCTACACCAACAAGAGCTTAGCTCTTAAATAAGCAGAAGCAGATATAGCTAGTTATTATTTAATGTACAATACCTGTCTATACCATCAACGGCATTCTGCAATGAATTTGTAAAAGGTGTTATCAAGTGATACCTCAAAGTAACAGTCTTTGATAAACTTATGTGGAAATCATCACACACATCCAAACTAGTGTTGGGACATTCAGCTATAAACTGGCCTATTAACTTTGTTAAAATTTCTTCTTCAGGGTCTGAAAATTAAAAATAAAGAACACATCTTGCAAAACAATAACGACCCATAAAAAAAAATTGACGGGTTTCTGAGAACCCACATTAATTTAATCTTAACATAAATCCAACCAAAAACTAATTTTTGATTTTAAATTGAATTATAGGTATTCATATTACATACATCTTATATATACATATGATGCCCAAATGCCCCTCTCATGCGGAAAGGACCGAGTGCGACCTTTATGTAGGTCGAGATCATCTACATGACCCTCTGTCCCGACTACTGGGATATTCCTCAAGTTTGGCACAGGTAACTTGACCCTGTAATGTAGAATTCAGTATTATGCTATGCTATGTCGCTTCTGAACATACAACCTTTCTAGAACGGGCGATATATTTTACGTACTTCTTAACGCTTACGATTTTATCCTCCAAATGTGCGTCACTATCTTCTGAACTGGATCCGTAGTCACCAATATAAGACAAACCAGACATCAGAGCTTTACTAATGGAAATATATTTCAAGCCAAGTCAAAATATACGGCAGGCAGACAGATAGAAATATTTTTCTAGAAAATCTAGAATTAAGTAACCCTAGACATGTTATTCAACTAATCTGACAAGATATATAGCACGCCACTCTTTGAAGAGTGACAACTACTGACAAGTGACATTATCTCATTGTCAATTTGAACACAGATAATAAAATAATAGACACAATGGCGAACAAAAATGAAAAGAAATGTGCCCCAAAATGACAACCCTCTAAACGTTAAATCAATGGTGGACCTCGTGATTTCGGCCCGTGTTGGTAGGTGCCGGAAGCACGGTGTTCTGCAAAATTCTATCCCTTTCTCGCTCTATCTTATAACTTGGCGCCGTCAGCGGCGCTACCACGAACTTCGAAAGTCGAAGTTCGTAATACAGGCATCCCTGTCACTCGAGTATGGGAGTGCGATAGAGATGGAAATACCCGAACTTCTACTTTCGAAGTTCGTGGTAGCGCCGCAGGTAAGCTCGGACTTCTTACATCCGCTGAGGACAGGCGAAACCACGGCGGACTGCCACTGCATACGGAACTGCCGTTCTCGCACGTCTGAACGCGCCTTTAACGGGAGTCGGGTACGATGAGTGAAAACGAGCGCTAAGTGCGTTCGGATATTACCCTACCTCAATGATTAGCGAAATTGACAGTCCATCAAAATTCAGAGGTTATGTTTTGCTCTGGCTGAAGCTGAGTTCAACAATTCTACAAATAAATTTATGATTTGAATAGATTTTAGTAAGCTAAAATAATGACACAGACCAATGGTGCTAAAGTCGTACCCGTACTTGAAGATTCCGTTGAGTGTTTAATATTTTCGACAAGTGCAACAGATATAGATTGGGATGATTTGTGCGTGCAGTTGAACACAACCTTACAAAAGTTATCCGCCAATTACATTTGGCACAGAGATGAATTTAAAGTGCATAGACCGATTGTGCTTGACAGTCAAAATGGTAAATATTAAGTACTGAAAAATAACACGTATTTTTGCCTTTGATTAAATGCATTTGAAACTGTCAACTCACTCCCGACTTCCAAGGATCCATATAAACGTCCTTTAAAAATCACCGAAGTTTAAAGTGATGAACTGATGACCTTTCAGACATGCATAATCATATTAATATATAATGGAGGCGGCTCGCACTGTGGCGCACGAGCACTCACCGGTTGTCCATGCCCAAGTGCTACTAAATAAATTGATTTATTTCGCACCAGATTGCGACCTGTTTGCCGGTAAATGGAACAAACTTCGCCCTACTCTTTTACAGTTTTGTGAAAACAATTTTTAATTGTAACTACTCTCAATCTTTATGATTTAATTTTACTAATTCTGCGATGTATATGTACTTAGAACTTACTTAATATGTTACTTTAAGTTTACCAACGCCATGGTATAAGCTGTTATGTTGATAAATTGTATTTGCAAAAAATAAATAAATAAAATAAATAAATAAATAAATAATTTATTGCATAACATGCATTGAAGTCAAATATTGATTGATTGATATTTATTCAGATAATTCCTTAAATTATTTTAATTTATTTTTCTCAGATTTACCCAATCACCTCGCAAGTATCACAAGTTTCGGTGACAATATTGAGGATGAGTGGTTCATTGTATACATAGCACTGGAACTCAGTAAAATATACATGGACCTAATTCTACAAATCAGAGATGATGATGGAGATTTCTTGCTTATTGAAGCAGCAGATTATTTGCCCTCATGGGCTAATCCAGAGAGTACAGATAACAGGGTAAGTTTTCTATTATTTATATTTTAAATACTTCTTAGGATCAAGTTACCTTCTGACCAAGCCAGTTCTGTGTAGACGGTGTCTTGGTTCAGAGAGTTTCAAATCTACTCTTTGAGTAATTATTGCAATGATACAAGTTATATACTGAATCTGTTTTATTTGAGAAACAGGGGAATTGGTTAAGAGTAATATGTATGGGGGTTTCCCCCACTCATAATAGTGCCTATTTTGCATATTAGAGAGGAATATGTAATTGGGGTTCACCTCCCGTACGCCGCGCGCGCCACGTTTTCTTCATAAACCTACAACCGCGCGCCGCGTAGGCGAGGACTGAGTTAAACGGTCTACTTATAGTATTTGTCCTGTATACTGGATATTTAAGTGAATGCATATTTTTCCAGGTATATATCCATCAAGGCCATGTTCACATAATACCACCTAATCTTCATAGAGATACTGAGTTAAAATTAGAAGATGCAATCAAAATCATAGCAGGTACACCAGAAAAAACAAAGGCTTCTAAAAATATTCAGCTTTCAATCTTGCAAAGGATTGGAAATTATCCTGAGAAAATACACGAGAGTTTCCACAGAACTGTGGTTAAGCTACCCGTGGAGCTTGCTGCATTACTAGTCCTTAAACCTGGTCTCATAGCCCCACTGGTCAATGCATATTGCAATCATGATGTCATAGAGGCAAGAGCATGTAGAAACATTGCTTATGATGGCTGTGTTACTGTTGGAATTCAATTTACTAAGTGTTTGTATGCCATGCTAACGCATGCTAAGCCACTCAAAAATTTTAAATTTATAGAAATCAATGACAAGAAAAGTATTATTGGACATAAATTGACTGCTGGATATCAAATTCTGATGGACAAATCAACTGTAGACATTTTCTCCTCAAAACAATTTAAAAACTTTATGTGTAAATTGAATGCTAGTGGATATTTCAAAAGTAATATTGAAGGATCAAAAGATTACAAGGAGCCTTTAAAAAATGCTAAAGAATTTTATTCTGTTATGGAATGTCCTATAAATGCACAAGTATCAAATGACATTTGTAAACTGAAAATATCAACAGAGTTTGCACAAACTAAAGAAGCATTGCTGCAAAATGTTTCCATTGAAGAAGAACTGGTAGAAGACAATGAAGATTGGCTCAATGTGAATCCTCATCAGTTGAATGAAATTCTCAATTCAAGATATGGTAAAAAAGCCAAATTTAATGATAATGATGTTCTTACTGCAAATAATGTAACATCCAAATTGTCATCATTTCTAATGAGAACATCAGATTTTGAAGGTATTGAGACCGCTAAAGATGATTCAACAGGGAATGTTGAATTTGATCCAGATGACTTTGTAAATTCTGTTCAGAAATTGTTAGACATGGTTACTGTAGGTACAGAGGAGGCCCATGATAGTGATGATGATTATTTCGATAGCGGCGATGATGTGGAAGAGGATGAAGAATTGAATGGCATCAAACAAGAACATGATGACAAGACAATTTTAAAAAATATTATTCAAAGTATGAAAGAAGAAGGATTGTCTGGACCTTCCAGTAATTTAATGAAATCGGTTGGATTTCAGAAAACAGAGTTTTTGGACTCTGATGATGATGAGTAAACCCTAATGATTAAGTCTATTTTACGTACCTGTATTCAATACAAAGTATGATACAATAAATGCAGTTTATTTTTATAAGTTTTATTTTATTACTTACACCCATAATTTATTGCCACAGCCCAATGTACATAATTAAATTATTTGTCTTTATATATTTTCATCTTAAGTTAGTATATTTACATTATGTACATAACAAACAATAATAATAATTTTTAAAGCACCAAGGTTTCGTTTAAGAATGCAATAGTAACTAACAGAGATAGTGCTAGTATTAAGAATTCAAACCCTAACAATTGAATGCAAAGTATACAATGTTGATATGAGTACTTTTCAAAGATGTCTTACTTTCCAAGTAATCAGTTACAAAACGTACATATACTAAGAAGTTAAGAACTGCCTTTCAGCCAAATATTAACAATGTCTTTATAGGTATTACAAGTGGGCATGTGCCCCTCCCGCCACCACCACGGTCTCCCCGGTTACGTAGCTGGCGTCGCTGGACGCTAGGAACGCCACGGCCGCAGCAATTTCTGATGGCTTCCCGAATCGTTTCATCGGCACGATCGATAAGCTTTCCTCCTTACCCGCTTCAGAACTGGTAATCTGTAATTTTTGACATATTTACCGGACGAGCGGCTCGGCCGAACACGGCTCGCCCTCGTGCGCGCTCAGTGTAGGCGTGGTTCGGCGAGCCACTGCTCGCCTGAGCCGAGCGCGCCGCAGCCTATGTATTAGTTTGGCCCACGCCTCACCCAGCGTTGTCGGCTTTTTGACAGAGATCAAAGGGCCGGACATACGAAAGCATTTTGCCCTATAAATATCATACAAAAGCATTTTTGCCCTATAAATATCAAACTCGCTCACAAAATTTCAAGAGAATCTGTTTAGAGATGCGACCTGTAGATACTTCATCATAATCATCATACAAAATACCGATGAAACTAACTAACAAAATACGGTAAGTAAATTCGGCCGAGCCAATTGGCTCGGACTTGCCGGGCGCGTTTGCCCAAGGCGTGTCCACATCACACCTACCAAATTCGATCGAGCGCATGCGGCCGAGCGTTCGGACGGCTCGCCCGAGCCGTTCAGGCGAGCGTTTGCACTGGCTCGGGCGTGCTGCGCGGCCGAGCCGCTCGTCCGGTGTGGATCCGCCTATTTGTTATATGGGTAAGATAAAAATAAAAGTTCACTTACAGCTGCCGCAAACTTTGTGGCCACAATGCCAGGTGCCACACAGTTCACTCTTATGTTGTCAGACACAACTTCTTTTGCAATAGCCTTGGTCAGTCCCAACAACGTTGTCTTACTCACACTGTATGGTCCTAAAGGCTAAAAGCGTAACAATATTTTAATAAACTAAATGTCTTTAATTGAACTGCATTAAGATTGAAAATCGAATACCCACAGACATAGGTTGATATCCGGCTATAGATGAGACAAATACAATGCTGCCTCCACCTCGCTGAACAAGTTTCGGATATGCCTCCTTAGCTAACAACCAAGAGCTTTTCACGTTGATTTCAAATATTTTGTCCCATACGTTTTCCTCTGTCTGAAGTGAAATGTGTATAAGTACATCATCATATTATTCACATTCTTAATATTCGGATTTATTAACTGATGGTGACAATGGTAAGTGCAATCACCTGCACATAATTATACTTATATTGTAAAGATGTAAAGTTGCAGCTTAATGAGTTTGTGTGTAGGGGTAATCACTGGAACACCTACTCCTAATTTTATAAATTCATTTGATAGTATTTTTTATAATTTGCGGGAGGAGCCGTGTGGGCAGCTAGTTTTTACAAGCTTTTATTTAACTCATAATGTGTAACTACATGTTTGTTCGGGTAGAATCTTGCAACTCTATTTTGAAGCAGATATCTTCAGCCGATTGAGCTGACATTTTGTGTAAAGGTATAGTTTGGATGACAATTCAATATTATAGTAACATCGAGCTGATCTGATGATTGAGACAGAAGGTGGCCATGGGAATTTAGGTCTTAACAGATGTAACCGTTGAGTTTGGGCTCATTAGAATCTTCTCAACTAGTAGTTACACACTAGTATACAGAAAAGTACAGCTGGCAATAAAAGCTTTTACCAAAAAGTCTGCAAGGTTTTTTGGAAGCTATGTTTACCTCTAAAATTGGGGACACTGCTGGATTAACTGCAGCATTTGATATTAATATATCTAAACCCCCAAATGTGTCATTGGCCTGGAATAAAAAGGAAATTAATTGTTTTGAGATAGAGCTTATGGTAATTGTGAAGTATTATCAAACTTATTTCATTAAGGATAAGGCTCAACTTACAGTATCAAATAATTTCTTCCTTTGTTCAGCATTCCCAACATGGCAAACAACACCCTCTACAGTAATTCCTTCTCGACGAAGCTCATTAACTGCTCTCTGGACATTAGCCTCTTTCCTACTACATATTACCACAGATGCACCTTCATCTCCAAGTCTCTTCGCTATAGCATACCCTATCCTAGAATACATAAAATTAACATTGATACAGTCTGGCCAACCATTTGTGGGTAAGGCCATCAAAATGTATGTTTTTTTAAATGGTAGTTGGCTTTTGTGTTACTTTTTTGTTATTTTTGTGTTATCCAAAATTTGTGTTACACGCAATACAAAATGTAACACAAAAGCATGATATGAACTTCAAAAAAAAACCTTATTTTTGGCGGCCTTACCCTTGTATTTTCAAGTGTAGCTTAGAACCTTAACCTTGTCTCTTTCTAAAGCTAACACTTACCCCAACAAAATAGGTGAGTATCTACATTAATGGAAGGAGGCCTATTGGCCTAAAATAATAATGTTTGTAAAAATAATAATGTATTCATTGAATTATTTTTACAAACATTATTATTTTGTTTCAAAGATGTGTGTGAATTCTCCAATCCGCACTGGGCCAGCATTTGGACTACTGCCCGGAACTCTTATTCATGAGAAGAGGCCTGTGCCCAGCAGCGGAGCGTTTATAGGCTGATGATGATTATTTTCTCTACTTATCACAAAATAGGTGAGTATATAAATGTTAAAGACTTACCCTTCAGTAGACGCCGTGACTATAGCAACTTTGCCCTTTAGCCGGTTGTTAATTTCAGCACTAACACTATACGGCTTTACTGAAATGAGACTTTTACTTCCCATTGTTAACATTCCTATGGCACGAAACATTTATGTGATTTCAGTTTAATCAAACCAAATCATTTATGTTAATTAAATAATGAAAGTATTTCTATAGCAGCCTTGTACGAGTATCCAATATAGAAGACGTAATAGCCGATGACAGGTATTGACCGCCCCTGGCTTATTGATAATATAATATGATAAGACTGACATAAAATTTAATGTAGTAAAAGTAATGATAAAAATCTTGAGTTCAAAGTTCATCAAAACATAAACAACGTCATATAAGTCACTTTACTAAAGTAAAGGCCACTCCACAATCGCGCGCGATTCGCAGGCGTGAATCGCGCGTGAACTCTTCCTTGGCTCCACATTCGCAGTGTTCACAATTGTCACAATGTTCGCGTTCGCAGGCCCTTTGACGCGGGCCAAAAACCTACAAAAAGTGGTAACAAGGCGCGAAGCTGTGAAAAATAAGCGAATCGGCTACGCGTTCGCGCATAGTTTTCGCGCGAATGTGGAGCGGCCTTGAGGCCCTAACGCGAAACGAAAATAAACTTCGTTCATGTATCTCCCTCTCTGTCGCACTTGCATGTTTGAGCGACAAAGTCAGAGATACACGAACGAACTTCGTTTTCGTTTCGCGGTAGCCCCTGCGGCGCTACCACGAACTTCGAAAGTCGAAGTTCGTAATACATGCATCCCTGTCACTCGATTCAGGGAAATTCGAATTTCGTGGTAGCGCCTCTGCGGCGCTACCACGAACTTCGAAAGTCGAAGTTCGTAATACATGCATCCCTGTCACTCGATTAAGGGAGTGCGATAGAGATGGAAATACCCGAACTTCGACTTTCGAAGTTCGTGGTAGCGCCGCAGAGGGGCTACCGCGAAACGAAAACGAACTTCGTTCGAGTATATCCGTCTCTGACGCTCGAACTAGCAAGTGCGACAGAGAGGGAGATACACGCACTCCCTTAATCGAGTGACAGGGATGCATGTATTACGAACTTCGACTTTCGAAGTTCGTGGTAGCGCCGCTGAGCTATAACTTCGAATGTCGAAGTTCGGGTATCCTTATCGCACTTACACAACTCGAGTGACAGGGATGCAATTTTCGATTCGATTTTCTGCTTTCTTAGTTTCTTCGTTTCCGTAATTATATATGATGAATATGGGTTTTGTTTTCCATCACGGATTTGCAAAAATTTCTAAACGTTAGCTATATGTCACACACATCTGTCAAATTTACTAGACTTGGTGATTGACGACGAACCATCGTCGAACTCAAAGGAAAATGTTTTATATATTAAAAGTATATATATTTATCGAATCGTAACACAATAAAACATATTATTAGTATTTTAAGAATCCCACTCATAGTTACGTTTAAAATGAAAGTGTATTACAGTGGCAATGGCTATTTTTTGTCGAAGATTTTATTACAAGTATGGAAAGTGCGTATTGATAACAATTTTGATAGCATTTTTTGCCCAGATTCTAGTCGCAATTAATTATTTTCCTTCTACAAATGATAACTTATTGTACAATGCTCACAAATCGTCAGCAAAGCATGATCTGGGAGACGTTTCGGCTCGAAAAATTGCTCCTGGTTTTGACGATGACGAAGATTTCCCGGCAAAAGCCAAGAATCAAAATAAACCTGTCGCACACCTGCGAATAGAAGAGTTAGATTTTAATCCAATCTGTGACATAAGAAGCCGTGAAGCGATATCTGCTATTCACCGGGCCAAGACACAATCTTGTAAGGAACAGATAGTTAATAAAACTTGCTTAATCCAAGGTGGAAGTTTCTATCCTAGAATATTGCCTAATAATTGTCAAGGTAAAGGAATGACTTATGGGAAACACTTGGGATGTTACCAGGATGAGAAAAAGTTAAGAATTCTATCAAGTTTTTATGGGAATTATGCAAACACAAATTCCAGGGTAACTTGTTTGGATATATGTGTTCAAGCTGGATTTCCCTATGCAGGCGTCCAATACGCGTAAGTTTTATACAATAATACTGTTTGTAGCCGTAATGGGTTTAATCCTGT
The DNA here is from genome assembly GCA_947578815.1 of Epinotia ramella. Lineage (NCBI taxonomy): Eukaryota > Metazoa > Arthropoda > Insecta > Lepidoptera > Tortricidae > Epinotia > Epinotia ramella. The sequence goes on from OX388210.1 coordinate 12,961,873, forward strand.
ATTTTAATGTATTTTGCCCACATAATATACATTAAAAGGGTTAATAATGTTACACCTTATTTTATAATATAATTTATCTTTCTTATTGCAGTTCTGAGTGTTTTTGCGGAGAAAATGTACCTTCTGCATCAGTCAAAATTTCCGAAGCGGCATGTGACATGAAATGTCCAGCTGACCCTTCTACTACCTGTGGAGGCTATTTTACAATGAATGTGTTTGAGACAGGACTTGCAAGTAAGTATAAAATGTTGATGTTGATTTTATATTTCACTTAAAGTAACAGCCTTATGGCTTGATTAATATCTGTAAGGATGATTTGCTTGATTAGATAAAAATATTAATTCTATAATAAATATTCATTTTTTGGACTTTATTAGTCTAGGTTCAAAAAAGGTACTGTTCCACCATCCACTGCAGTGCCCCCTCATGAAGCTATAAGCACAGAATAAAAAATATAAGTCTAAACTGACAAAATTGAGACAATGACCAATGATGAGTGGCCTTTTTGACCAATGTTATTAGTTTAGTAAAATTGTGGTGGCATACTGCAACTGCAGGTTAGGTTCTATGATTCAAAGAAAGCTATACTGACTGGTCAAGTTTTGAATAATAATTTATAAGTGCTTATATCTTTTGAAAATTCACAGGATGTATATACATTTAAATGAAACAATACTTGTATCTAGTTCTAGTATATGTCTCTCCAAAATTCAGTTTATATCTTTTTGAAATTCACAGGATATAAGTTTAAATGAACTGTATCTGAGCTGGTCATCATTTTTATGCAATATTTTTCAGAATTCAGTTCAGTTACACCAGCAACTTCAAGTAGCACCAATGAGTCAGTTAGAATTATATTTCTCTTGACTTTAAATGGACGCGCGTTACGACAAGTACATCGTTTAGTCAATGCTCTCTACAGAACAAATCATTATTTCTACATTCATATTGATGCTGTGAGTATTTGTTACTTATTAACCTAATTTACTCGTAATATGTTACATGAAACTTTTAAGTTGTATTTATTTTTCTAAATATTAATGATAAATACTGATTTGTTTCAGCGACAAGATTACCTGTTCAGGAAACTGTTGTTACTAGAAAAACAATTTCCAAATATCAAGCTGGCCAGAGAAAGATTTTCCACAATATGGGGTGGTGCATCTTTACTTACTATGTTGTTGACATCAATGAAAGACATCACAAAACTTGGTTGGAAATGGGATTTCGTAATCAATTTAAGTGAGAGTGATTTCCCAATCAAATCTTTGGAAAATATAGAAAGTTTCCTTGCTGCAAATAAAGGTCTCAACTTTGTCAAGTCTCATGGAAGAGAAGTTCAGAGATTTATTAAGAAACAGGGGTTGGACAAAACTTTCATTGAATGCGAAACTCACATGTGGCGAGTAGGCGAAAGGAAGCTACCTAGGGGAATAATCATTGACGGTGGAAGTGATTGGATAGCATTATCACCAAAATTTGTCTCTTACATACTAGGAGAGCATGATGAATTACTAACTGGGTTGCACATCGTCTTCAAACATACTCTCCTTCCAGCAGAATCATTCTTCCACACTGTTTTAAGGAATTCTCATTTTTGCAATACTTACGTCGACAACAATTTGCATGTCACTAACTGGAAAAGGAAGTTAGGTTGCAAATGTCAATACAAACATGTTGTAGACTGGTGTGGATGCTCCCCAAACGATTTCAAAACTGAAGACTGGCCAAGAATTCAGAACACACAAGATAGACAGTTATTTTTTGCAAGGAAATTTGAGCCTATAATTAATCAGGAAATAATCACTAGAGTTGAAACTTTTATTGGACTTAATGACCATCACTTGATACCCAATTTGGCAGCTTACTGGCAAAGTATTTACAACACGGAGGATTTAACCGCTAGTACGGACGACACCTTATTGACCCACGCAGAAAGCATTATACGGCAGAATGCAAACATTTTACTTGACAAGGGGTGCTCGCTTGATACTGCTGAAGTTATTGAAATAAATTCATACAATTATGCAGACGTATACAAAGGAAATATCATATTACATAAAGTTTTTGTAAATAACGGTGAAAGTTTATTAATGGAGACATGGTATAAGCCACAAAAGCATTTGGAACTAAATTTTGAAAGTAGTTACGTGGACAATGTTAAGATATTTAAAGTAAGCTCGCAGTATGACCAAAAAGAAATGATTTTCAGAAATGTAGGTTCTATTTTAGGACCCCTATCTGAACCAAATTTGCTGTATCGGTTTGCACCACACTTTGGTAAGGAATTTGAGAATTTAACTATTCTCTGGATGGATCCCGCAGGCTTAATAGCGGACATTAATTATATTCACCTAGAAGAGAATAATCTAACCAACTTTATCAAACCCAACCTGAAGGTGCCACTATTGCCTGGAGTTTGGAAAGTGGGTCTATTTGATAGTAAGTCGAACCTAATCACATTAACAAAATTCCTTATCACACCACTACAGTATTTCTCAGGGAAGGAACTGTCTCACCAAGAAGCAAATATAATCCACAGTGGATCACAAAGTGCATACAAAAACTTTTCCTACATTAAACCAATCAACTTTTTACCTAGGCCTGACGATGGTTTACTATTGCAAAAGATTTCTTATTCCAATACCAAGAGAATTCAGCAAGACTTGAGGGAGTGGATAGATGGATTAAGTGCAGAGTTCTATAATGTTTTGGGTTCATGTATAGCTTCTACTAGTAGCAATACGGACAAGAAGGTCACTTGCGGCAAGCATTTATTTGAATACTGTAAGCACACAGAATGGAGCTCCTTGTCTCCAGATCCTAAAGGATCTATAGGTAAAATAAATTCTAAGACTGGTCGCCTCGAAAGGGTATGACGAATACTCTATCAATACTGATATAATGTTGTGTATGACGAAAGTATTTTGTGAGTTGTGAACTAAATCATGAACATATATACCTAATCAATTCTATTATTTATTTAAAATGTTTTCCCGGTTATGTATATAACATATTTAAAGCAGTCAAGGTCGGGCGCGTATGTGATGTGATTACTGCGATAAGGAATGATTTGGCATAATCCTTTTTATCAAAAGTTAACCTCGTTGAGTAGGTACTTTATAATTTACGAAATAATGTTTGTATACACATTGATATCGATCAAGTTATTCTAGCATGTTAAAAATATAACTTTAGGCCCGATTTGAGCATACTGGAATAAGGACTTGGGATAGTTGGAATAAGGACTACAAACCGTTCACCCAAATTTATTTTGCGGTTTTTAGGTTCATGATTTTAGACTTCTTTACAATATTCTTTATTTTTTAAGTATTTTCTTAATTGTATTATAAATTATTTAAGTAGTTAATACTTATACAAAGAAAACTTTTTGAATTTTTATAGGTAAAATCTTGTTTTTACCAGCTTATTGAGTCATACGATCAACTAATCTTTGATGATATCAATAATACATTTTCCTATGTATATTGTAGATTCTGTTGGTAATTATAATAACCAATCACTCTACTTCTTCCCTTAGTTTAAAAATGCCACTTTACATAAATACTGGCTATCCTGCTGATCTGCAAATAAAATGCAATAGCCTCTCGCACTTAAAACACTTGCTAGTAAGGGACGAATGTCTAACATAAACGTGATCATGCTAGCGAGGCTGATATAAATAAATAAGTAGGTATAGTCTCCGCATGCTACCGGCGGCGACCGCAACAGTGCAAAGACGACGGTAAGCGCCTATGTACAGTCAGCAGCAAAAGTAGCTAACCGGGCCAAGTGTTCAGAATTAGCTACACACGACTATAATGTCAAGAGGATAAGGACTGCCTAGATCATTTTGAGCGTGTTATTTTTTATTTACTTCTGCTGCTGACTGTATGTGACCGCAGCAGGCGGGCAGACTGATGTCCAGGTGATAGTCGTTGGCCGAAGTAGTCTGAAACAAGTTCGGCGATCGCATTAGGCGACCAACGGCCAAAGTGCTTAATCTCATTTGCTCCTCCAATACCTACTCTCATTGAACAGAGCAGAAAATTGTAGTCTAAACTGTTAAGTAGGTTACCTATATTTTGTACAATATTGATATGTTAATTTGACTGATTGGTCACACTTTTAAGGTACTATTCCACGCCCCCACGAAACTGCAGGATTTGGGTACAACCCGGTCGAGTTCGAGTACATTTCAATGGCCGCCAAGTGCAGAGTTCCTTCGAGCGGGATGTAAGTGTGAGGGGTTTCTATCATTGACTTATATACTAGAAACCACAAACCGATCGAATTAATTCTGCCCCTGGAGCTCATTAATATACGAGCGCCAGTTAACTCGACCAGGATGTAGTGTCGTCAAAAGCAGCAATCTCGGGTGAGGAAGGACTACCCATGACTACCTACCTTTTTAGGCATATTAAACTGATTAAAACCCATTTTTATGTGAGGCAAATGTGTTGTTTACAATGATCAAGTTGAACAATGCAATATGGATAGGTATTGTATCAAGGTGCGATCAAATAGTAGTTTGTTAAGCAATGCATGTATTTGTATGCCCTTCTAGTCTAATAGTAAGAGATTCTACATGTAACCTACATATCACCGTGAACGTACGAACCGGGTTAACCAACGCTACTTCAATCTAACGAACGGAAGCCATATAGAAGCTTCGCATTGAATGCTTGGTCACACAGCTGCGGGACGTGTTGAGGGCGCGGGACGTGTTGAGGGCGCGAGCGGTGCGCGGTGCGGTCACATCGCGCACTCAAAAAGCTAGCATTTTCCCGAACGCGTAATGCGTACGTTGCGCGGACGCAATGCCCTGTCTTCTGTACCCAGTGTGGGATGCGTCGCGCACTGTCTGACCAAGCTTTAATTGACCCGATATGAAAGTACTCGGTATCATACGGGACAACTTGGAACGTGCTACCCAATGGTCCATGTTGTCTCATATGATACCGAGTACAAGTAGTAGATCAGATATTTTAATGATTTTTTCCTATTATTATTATTGTGTACCAATTATTTGGAGGATATCTTCTAAGGATTTTGTATGGGGCATATACTTAGTGATAGCATGTTCGTTGCCGACCCTTTAGTCATTGAAGATTCACTGTGTTGACAGCAAGAGACATTGTATTTTGCATTGTTTGAAGTTACGCTGAAACAATGGTCCAAACTAGAAAAGGATTTACAAAAGAATAAGCCCTAACCTAAATCTAACTCAAAGTTCAGTAATGGACTGGGTAGGTATGTTAACTGAATAAAACCAATATTATTTTATAACATTGTTTATTATTTCAAATTGTCAAGCTTTAAATATCATTTCATTTGAATTAACTGTTGTGTAGCTAATCTGATGATTCCATAAAAATCTTCATGAATATGTGCTCTCCAAAATTTACATCTACCCCAAACAATAGCCGGAAAGTTTGGTGAGGATATACCTTGAAATATTCTTGCTATACTGCGTCCATTAAAGCTACAATCTTTGTATGAGGCAATCAAAGCTCTTACGTCACTTATTACTCTTTCCGTATCTATTGGTCGTTCCTGGCATTGGATATCGCTGGAAAAGTGCTCCTCCCTTTGAAAATAGTTTCGTATCGTTGACTTCAGTTCGTTAGATTTCGAGACGAGAATATCTTGGGCTAAATCATTGTTTTCCAAAGAGTTACTTCCAAGTTTACTAAATGCTGCATGGCTTTCTTCTAACTGATATAACATAGCCTTTTCCTGGGTCATGACTGAGTTGTGAAGGTCATCTAACATGCAGTCGAGCTCAGCTGGTGCGAGGTCACCTGGAGCTTTAATCCTAAATCCGAGGGTGTTGAATTCTATCTTCAGTTGCGATCGTCGAGACGAAACGCCGTCCGTTATCCACTCCAAATTTTTCAAATGGTATTTTGTCATGCCACTCTCCCAGCCTATTGCGGCAGCTGCCTCAATAACATCAAATTCCAAAACATTTATTTTTGTTATATCAGTTTGCTTCTTTGATTCCATCAAAACAGCCATTGCTAGAGGAGGACAAGTATTAGCAGATTCAATAATTTTTTGTGGTCCTCCATAAGACGAAATTTTACAGATTGTATAGGCATTATTGAGAACTTTTATATATTTCTTTGGATGTAACTCTATATAACATAGTAAAGTTGCAATATTCTCTGAAGGTAAGTCTAATTCTTCCACTGTGACATCAATGGGAATTCCAACTTCATGTCCTTTACATCTTGGCATGGAAGGCGACGATTTTGATGTTGATTCTTCAGTGCGTTTGATACAGCCGCAAGGAATAAACACCTTTTGTAGTAATTTCCTCACTGTTGATCTATCTATTGTGTTTGCATGGATGTGTTTTAGCAATTCATTCTTGTCACTGCTGCTACTGCTCATAAACACATGACAATAGGCAGTTTGTCCATCCCTGCCGGCTCTGCCGACCTCTTGCACATAAGATTCAAAACTGCTTGGCATATTATAGTGTATGATGCATCTGATGTCAGACTTGTTTATTCCCATACCAAAAGCAACTGTTGCCACTATTATTCTTAATGTGCCATCCATGAACTGCTTTTGGATTTTTTTCCTCTGAGCTCCAGACATGCCAGCATGATATGCTTCAGATATATAAGACATTCTCTTTCGTTTTTTGTTCTTCGCTTCCATACTAATTTTTCCTGGTTCTTGGAGGCATGATCTTAGTACTGCAGCCACTCTTTCACATTCATCTCGTCTAATACAATAAACTATAATTGAATTAAAAGAACTTATACGGTCTGAAGTCAGGTACGAAACCAAAGCCCTATCTTTATCTTTCTCAAATGATACAGTCAGATACAGATTGTCAGGAAGGGCAGGGTTCGTTATGACGCCAGTCAGTCCATCAGGAATGTCAATATGACTAATCACACTCTGTATTGTTGATTGACTTGCTGTTGCGGTTAAGCCAAGGATACATTTAACATTTAGCTTTTCTCGTAGCACCCTACAAATCATTAGATAACTTGGCCTGAAGTTGTGGCTCCATTGTGAAACGCAATGAGCTTCGTCAATGCATGCAAATGCAATGGGTGGCAATGATTTGAACAACCCTGCAAAACCATTTGAAGAGTCCCCCGAAATTAATGCTTCTGGTGATATAAGGAGAATATTTATCTCGCCATCCTTCAAACATTGAACAATTTTTTGACGTTGAGTTGGTGGCTGATTAGTGTGCAAGCATCCTGCTTTGAGGAAATCTGGCATGCTCAGCACTTGGTCTTCCATTAGAGAAACCAATGGCGATATCACTAATGTGATACATTTGTAGTGTTGGCTGTAAATATATGCTGGGAGCTGATAGCAGAGTGATTTTCCTCCACCTGTTGATAATATTAGCAATGTGGACATACCAGCCAGTATTCGTTTTATTGCCTGTTCTTGTCCAGGTCGAAATGACTTATGTCCAAACATAGCAAGTGCTTCATGTATATTACTTGAAGCTTCTTCATCAATATTGGAGTATATTGGCCTTATTTCTCCACTGTAATTTGAAGGTGTATTAGCAAGCAATTTCAAGAATGATTCTGGAACAGCACTAGCTTCAAATACTGATGTACTAAGTTGTTCAGGGAGTGATAATTTATTAGTTTCTTTATTAACAACATTCTCTATATCTTCTAATGAGGGAATATTATTTTCGTCATAGCTTTCCAATGGCAAAAGAGTTTCTCCTTTGTGAGCAGTGCAGTATCTCGCCATGTGGCCTGACTTACCACACTTAAAACATAACATTTTTCCAGCTTCTGGAAACTCCATGCCAGCATGTAGAGCTTTCTTATCTTTCCATTGCTGTTTCTTGTATTTTGAAAAATTTATACTCTTTTTACCTCTGACAAATACTTTTTTTTCTATATTAATTTTTACAAAGTTCTCATTCAGTGTGCCATTTCTTATTTTATTTTCTAATTTTCCTACAGCTCCAGGATCGGCTTCACTGTTATCATGCCTAACAGAGTTTTCTACAGCTTTCAGCATATCAGTGACATTAGAATGTCGAGGTTTTAAATTTTCAATTGCAAAGGGAACATATTCTGCAATGTCTGGTGGTTGTTGTTCTTTAGTGTTGTTATCTATATTTTTGGGCACTTTTTTCGCTATTCTCTTTTTTCTTTTATTTTTTGCAGGTTTATCAGGACTTTGACTTTTATCCAGGTCCGCTTTGCTAGTTTTTGCGATATCATGTAGCGGTTGTTCTTTTGTCATGTTAATTGCCATTTCTAGTTTCCTCTTTTTAAGGGCTGGCTTCAATTTAGAAAAAGATATATCTTCCCCTTCAGATTCACTATTTTCTACAAAGTCTTCACCTTTGTCTTCATCAGTCTCAGCGATTATCCTCTCTTCTGTTCTCTGCTTGTCAACTGGTGCAACAATAGGCACATTAATGTTTCTTAAACCGAATGCTTTAGGAGTTTCACCTGGTGTTGAAGTCACCATATCATGTAATGACAGTCCTGTTGCCCTTTCTAGCCATCCCTGATTTAGTTTTCTAACACTTGAAGTTTTCATAATATCTGGAGTACTAAAAAATCCGGGTCTTTCATTTTTATCCAACATGTTGTTCTCAATGGCTGAAAAGGTCCCATTAGGATTGTCAACGTATGCAAGTGTAGTTGACAAACTTTCAGGCTTCTCTGATTCATTATCATTCTCAATTTTGTTTTCAATCATAGACTGTGACCTGTGCAATGATAATTTCCTAGGATTTCTTAAGGAAAATTGCTTATTCTGAAACAGTTTTTTCGATAGCTTGTCTGTGAATGGGCTTAGTGGTTGAACATCCTTCAAAGGCTCTTTTTTAAATGATGGTACATTAGATAGCAACTTATTGAGTTCAGGCCCAGTTGGCAGGGTGGCAACTAGTTGCTCAGTTGGAGGGCTCAATGTTTCAAAGGCACTTTCGAAGTGAGACTGATCAGGAGATCCAAGAGGCTCATCATCATCAATCCATATAGACAAAGAGTTTTCAAGTGCTGAGCTTTTCAATTGGAAATATTTCTTGTATGCATATTTTATTTTTGATGGGGCTTCTTTGATATCAAACTTGGAAGGTGTCCGAGCATGACTGGTTTTAAATTCGTTTTCCCAATTTTTAACGACCAATTTGTATTTAATATAGGCTTTGTTCTTTTTGATTGATTCAATAAGATCCATTCTTGACGTTACGATATAAACGTTACAATTATTGGCAGGATGAAACTATCGAGCACATTGGTGATCAATTCTTAAACCAGATTACGTGCCTTTTCAATAACAAAATAAAGTTAATTTATAACCTGTTGTCCGGTGTCCATGATTACATTTCAGTCTTCTATAAATCCATTCTAGTTAATATCGTATTAAAATGTTTTGTTATGCACTATTTGCCGTTGCGTCTCTATTTACTCCAAAATTTGTAAAATCCAGTCTTGTAAATATTCCACACTTTTTGGCGCGCAATGATATGATAGATAGTAGGAAGAGTATAATTTGTTGCTGTCCTGTCAGTGTCAACTGTCATCAACACAGACTAATCTTTTTCTGTAATCTGTGGTCATCAAGAATATAAATGTGTATGGTGGCAGCTCTGATATAAAGCGCCGCCACACGTACAAAATCGGCGGGCTACATGCCGGATGTCCTGCTAAATTCTAACACTATGGAAAGGATTCTTTGGACATATCATGCGTTCATCAAGCCATGATCTAGAGAAATAAATAATTCTTGGTTCAGTAGAAGGCAAACGCGCTAGAGGAAGGATTCCCAGTGCGCTGGACTGATGCAATGAAGAGGGCTGCAAAAACAAGTCTTTCGTTAGTGAGCAACTTCAGCACGGCTAGCACGCGACGGCGCGCGAGCTCTCTCGATTTTTCTCGCACTATCCGTCTCTCTCTTATTAGAACACTTAGAAGAAGAGGTATAGCGCGATAAAAATCGAGAGTATGTCGCGGCCGTCATGTGCTATATAGACGTGCCGTTAGAAGTTCTCAAGTCATGCTGTGTACACACCAAGCCAACGAACGCCAACGAATGGATTTCGCCGGCCTTCGTTGGCGCTGTCTGAACGACTTAACAAACGCCAACGACCGTTCGATGATCATTCGTTAGCGTGTGCCGGAAATCCGCTGCGTGGCGGTATCATTGACGCAGGCAAAGCCTGCGTACACACCAGAGAGGCTACCGCGAAGTGAAAACGAACTTCGTTCGAATATCTCCCTCTCTGTCGCTCGAACTAGCAAGTGCGACAGAGATGGAGATACACAAACGAAGTTCGTATTCGTTTCGCGGTAGCCCCTCAGACCAACGAACGTCAACGAAAGATATTCGGCGTTGGCTACCGCACGTTCGTTGGTTCTTGAAGATGAGTGCAACGAACGTGCTGTAGCCAACGTTAATAGTCGAACATGTTTAATAAGCGCATATTGATCATGGACGACGACACAGTGATTATAATATAATTCCTAGTTTTCTGTATCCTAACGAGATAACAAAAATAAAAAAAACAGAAGCGAAGGCGGAGATAGTGGACAAAGACATATTTTATAAGCAGAAATGTTTATTCTTTGTTTTTCTCCATTGTTTATGTGTTTTGCTTTGAATCTAATATTGTTATAGGTCACTACATTACACACTTCAACAGCTTCAACTGAGCTTTCGTTTGTTGGCCTTCGGCATCCAATCCACACCACGTTGGGACGATTGCTTAAAATCCTTTGATGTTGCCGCCTCGCTGCGGATCGCCGGCACACGCCAACAAACAATCGTTGGCGTTTGTTAATCCGTCCAGACACAGCCAACTAAGGCCAGCGAAGGCCAACGAAACCCATTCGCTAGCGTTCGTTGGCCTGCCCCCCTAGCACACTAGGTTTTATGTCCGACATAAAGCATTTGTCCCTCTTGCACTCGCATATTGGCCAGAATGGGACGAATGCTTTATGTCCGACATAAAACTTAGCGTACTAGCCCCTCTGGTGTGTACACACCTGAACGAGAACCAACGAACGTGCGACAGCCAATACTGAAAATCGTTCGTTGGCGTTCCTTGGCTTGGTGTGTACAAAGCATCACCCGAAGGGTGCCGGTTAATGTACAGCCATGAACACGGCCAAAATAATGTACAGCCATGAACATGGCCAAAATAATGTACAGCCCGATAATCCGCGTCCATACTGAACATGGATTATCAGGTTGTACATTATTGGGCCGTGCATTATCACCCTGATAGGGTATATGCATTACATGATTTGTCATCCCCAATTCATCAGAATCTGACCAATTGCTACCGTGTGCATGCATGTTGCGCTGCTGATCCAACCGTCAAACGAGTTTTCCTGACTAATTGCATGAAAATCACTATTTGGACCATGGTATTGGCATGATCTGCCAAGTGTTTTTTTTTTCACCATATTCATTCAAATAAATTTAAACGAAAATTAAAAAATATATACTAAAGAATATTCTTTTAATATTTTACACTGTAATTTTGTCCATTTTTTTAAACCGGTGTTTTGCAACTACAATTTCATTCAGTGTGGCCAGTTAATAGTAAGAAAGCGAAAATTGCCGCATTGAAACGGTCCTGCGAAGCGGACTGCAAGATTGTTACTAACCGATGAGATAGGGCGAGACAGCACGTCTATCATGAGACGGCCGTGACATACTATCGATTTTTGTGAGCTGCACGGCTATCACGCGACGGCGCGCGAGCTCTCTCAATTTTTCTCGCACTTTCCGTCGCTCTCTTATTAGAACACTAGGTATAGTGCGAGAAAAATAGAGTGAGTCGCGGCCGCCCGTGTTAGACGTGCTGTCTTGCCCTACCTCATCGGTTAGTAACAATCTTGCAGTCCGCTTCGCAGGACCGTTTGAATGCGGCAATTTTCGCTTTCTTACTGTTAACTGGTCACACTGAATGAAATTGTAGTTGCATTTGTTACGTCTGTACGCTAAACCCAATTATGACTTCGACATGTTGTACTGACAAATTGGGGTAAACTCACATAATGTGGATACCCCAGAGCAAACTTGGTCCGGGGCAATAATTGGAAGCCAATTTTGTACGAGCTGATAATGCACCGCCCAATAATCCGACTCCCTGTGGCTTTGGATTATCGGGCTGTATAGTCGCGGAATGAAAAGGTTGACCACTTTTGGACCTTAATGGCTTTGAAATAAGGCCGAAAAGTGGTCAACCTTTCCATTCCTCGACTGTACATTATCTGTGCGGACTGATAATCTCTAGAAGACCTACCGCGAAATGAAAACGAACTTCGTTCGTGTATCTCCGTCTCCGTCGCTCGAACTGGCAAGTGCGACAGAGATGGAGATACACGAACGAAGTTCGTTTTCGTTTCGCGGTAGGCCCTCAGCTCCAGGGAGTCCACGCCACCCCGCTGCGCGGGGTGTCTATTTCTGGTCTGAGGGACACAAGTGAACCATAACCTAACCGACCTAAGACACGAGTTCGCGTATAACAAGCCATTTTTGTCCGCCCTGATAATGCACGACCCAATAATCCGCGTCCACAAAAACTGGACGCGGATTAACAGGCTGTACATTATTGGGCCCTGAGCAAACTTGGTCCGGGACAATAATTGGAAGCCACTTTTGTCCGGGCTGATAATGCACGACCCAATAATCCGAGTCCACAAAAAGTGGACGCGGATTATTGGCTTCCGCACGAAGGCCTCTATTACGGCTTTACTATCGGAACTGACGGATAAAATGTTAGATGCAAGTTAGATGTTTAATATCATCGAAAACATTGGCGCAGCGGACCCAACCTAAGGATACTGCAATTGTTTGGAGCGGTCCGGTTAATGTACGGCCCAATAATCCGCTTCCACGTCTATATCTCCCTTCATCCGTCAATAAGAGGCAGATATATAGTGGACGCGGATTATTGGGTGGTATATTGACTGATGGGGTATCCCTATGTCATGATTTGTCAGCCCCAATTCATCAGAATCTGACTAATTGCTATCGTGTGGATGCATGTTGCGCTGCTGATCCAACCGTCAAATGAGTTGTCCGACTAATTGCATGAAAATCACAATTTGGACCATGGAATTGGCATGATCTGCCAAATGTTTTTTTCTTGCAAATTTTATTCAAATAAATTTAAACGAAAATTAAAAAATATATACTAAAGAATATTGTTTTAATATTTTACACTGTAATTTTGTAATTTTTTTAAACCGGTGTTTTGCAACTACAATTTCATTCAGTGTGGCCAGTTAACAGTAAGAAAGCGAAAATTGCCGCATTCAAACGGTCCTGCGAAGCGGACTGCAAGATTGTTACTAACCGATGACCTTGATGGTCGTCTCGCTAGCCCCGCAGGGGGCCCGGAGGAGCCGGACGCGGCTGTGCCGCTTTTGGCGGGATCGGGCGCCGTCCGCGACAACGGACGGGTGGCTGGGGGCGGGCGTTATGCCCTTCTGGTCCGGTGGGGTGGGTTCATCCGCTGTGTCCGTCGGCGAGGTCAAGCCCTGCCGGGTGAGACTCCATTTGGAGAGGCCCGGCGAGCGACCTGCGAGCCGACGGCGCTGCGGGAACGTCCAGTCAGGTCCGGGTGCCTAATGGGGCTAGCCCTCCTTGTACAGGTCGGCCAGCCCCCTGAGGATGATGGGTGCGGGGTTAGCTCCTGTCTGCAGAGCGCCGAGCACGTTCTGCAGGATGCTCACGCACTGCGCTATCACCCTCTCCCTAGTGCCATCTTGGCTTGCCGGTAGGGGTGGGGGGGCAGTGTCATGCGGAGGTCTGGTCAGCGCTGCTGCAGGAGGAGCGAGCGCAGGGGCGGCGTTTGTGTGGGCGGCGGCGGTCTGGGCGGCGGCGTTGGTCGTCTGGGTGTTGGTTTCGGCGGCGGTGGCGGCGGGGTGACCCTTGCCGCGTCTGCCCCTCCCTCGGCGGCGGCGGCGCAATGGCGCCGCGTCGTTCGCCCTCGCCATGAGGGAGTTGGGGGCGTTCTCGGCGGCCTCCACCGGACGTTGCTGGGGCACGAGTTGCCCGCGGCGGTTTGTGAGGGGAGCTGTACCGGCCCTCTTGGCTCGTGCCTCCCGCTGGTAGGTGTGGCACGTGAGACTGTTTGCTGGGTGGGGGCCGCCGCAGTTGGCGCAGGTCCCCTCCTGGTCGCGCGGCCGCTCGCACTGGCCCGCAAAGTGTGGCCCCGCGCAGCGGACACACTTGACTGGGCGGCGGCAGCCGTGTGAGGAGTGACGGAACGCCTGACAGCGGTGGCATTGCGCCGGCCCCTTCTTGCCGCGCCACGCCTCCACTGTCACTCCCGTCATCCCGAGCAGCTCCCGGACACCGTAGATTTCCGGGATGAGGCCGTCGGTCTTCGTCAGCTGCGTATAAAATACGCAGCCGGGTCGTCCTGCACGCGCGTCGACGTGGCGCGTGTAAATTGGAGCGAATCCCTTCGCCGCCAGGTCGTCGGAGATGAGTGCCGGGTCCGTGTTTGCGGGGAGCCCCCTGATGCACACCTTCAGGGGGATCTCTTCTTTTGGCTGGAGCGCCGACCATGATACGCTGTCGCCGAGGGCCTCGAGGTAGGCCTGCACCACCCTGTACTCCTCGTGGTCCTCAGGGAGGAAGCGAATTCCGCTTCCATATGGCCGGGACTTGGGGTAGCGGCCCAGTAGCTCTCGGATCTTCCGGAAGTGCGCGCTCCAATCCGGGAGGTTGTCGACCGTGATTGGTCGCGGCTTCTTCCGGGGCGGCTGGGTCGTGGCTGGTCCTGGTGTTGCTGCTGGTGGAGTCGGGTTGGGGGCCGGCGCGGTAGCGGCCTCTTCCCGGCTCTCGTCGTCGCCGTCGCTAGCCTCGTCGCTCTCGCCCTGGACGTCCATCGGGGACAAGTCCAGGCGGGGGAGGCTGGATGGGTAGGCCCCCTCGGGTGGGGACCCCAGACTGCGCTTGGCCCCGGTGTACGGGGGGAGCGCGGCTTTCACTGGCAGCGCCTGCGCTGGAGTTTGCACCAGCGGCGGCGACATGGTGGCGGGCGTCCGGTGGACTATGAGTCCTCCGTGTGGCGGCGTTTTGTTCAGCGGGAAGGTCTGCTGAGGCGTGGACTGAGGCGGTGTTGGCGTCGGTGTGGGCCGCGCCGCGCGGGGCGCGGCGTGCTTCGGCGCGGGTACTGAGCGGGGCGCTGGGCTCGCTCTGCCCGCTCCGAGGGCGGGCGGCGATCGCGGTGCGGGTTTAGGTGCCGCGGCTTGGCGCTGCGGTGCGGGTGCGCGCTGCGGCTGGGGCGCGGGCGCGGGGACCTTTTTGAGGGCGGACGCGGTGGTGGCGGCCGCATAGGTCGGCGTCTTCGGGCGGGCGCCCGAGGGGTTGTCGGCTCGGGTGAGCGGGGTGAGGTGGCCGACTATTTCACGGACCACGTCGGCGGGCGTCCTGGGGAAGAAGGCTTCCCCGGCGCTCTCGCTCGTGGGTGTTCCCGGCGTGCTGGGTGTTGACGCTGCCTTGTGGGCTGCCGCGGATGCGCGCAGGGCGTTAGCGAACGCCCGTTGTACGCGCGGGTCGCGGGCGGCGCTGGCTGCGTCACCTAGGCCGCGGGTGCGGCGGAATGTCCGGTGTCTGCTCGGTGAGGCTCCCGCGGGGCGCGGGGTTGGCGGCGGCATTTTCTATTTTTTGTGTGGGTATTTCACCCACACGGTTTCTCGCTCTACCCCCACCTTTGCTTGTCAAAGGCGAGGGGTGAGGAGTGATTGGGGGGCCCTCTCTAGGGCTTCCTGTGACGCTTGGAGCGCGATCGCGGCGGCGCGGCTGCCCTTACCCGTTTCGTACGCGGCCAGACCCCGGTGAGACCCGCTTGTGGGAGGCCGGGGCTGGTCGGAACTAGGCAGGCGGTACAGCGGCGCGGGTAGTGGCGGTTGACGTCGGGTGGCGATCCGGGCGCGGGGGGAGAGATGGTGGCTCCGTCCAGGCGTAGCGAATCCACTAACCGATGAGATAGGACGAGACAGCACGTCTATCATGAGACGGCCGTGACATAGTACCAGTTGTTACGTCTGTACGCTACACCCAATTATGACTTCGACATGTTGGTCTGACAAATTGGGGTAAAATCACGTAATCTGTATACCCCATGAGCCCGCGTTGAGCGTGAGTAGGTCGATTTGTGTAGACTTGTAGAGCGCTTTTGATTTTATTAAGAATAACAACACTAACAATTACACGGTTCAACTCACGTATTCAATGTCACTACGGGCGACATGTTTCGAACTCTGTTATGTGCCACGCAAGATTCGCGAGGCGATTGAGATTGGGCGCCGCCCAAATTTTAATCGTGATGGTGGCTGGATGTTACCGCCAGCATGGAAAACTATCATTCCTAAATTAAAGTGGACATTGTGTTGTGACAATCCCGTGGACACAGTGAGTTCAGTGTGCGTGTCGTCTCTCGGAGGAGATGACCTCCTGCCGCAATCTCACACAACTACTCCAGCGCTAGACTGCCCCCCTCCCCCCGCCCTGTCGGCGCGTGCGTCACGCGCCGCTCGGCGTTCGGAGCGAGCGCGGGCAGTGATACAAGCGACACCGCCGCGAAAACACTCATCCAGAAGAAGAACTCCCGAAGAGTTCGAAACATGTCGCCCGTAGTGACATTGAATACGTGAGTTGAACCGTGTAATTGTTAGTATTATTTCAACATGTCTCACGAAAGTTTAAATTCGAAGAATAACAACGGTTTTTATAGCTTTATTGGTTTAATAAAATACAGAATAAAACAACACTTATCCTTCATTGTAATTGACTTACGATTACGATGAATACATTATTAAAGTATTACAATGTAAAACACACAGACCTCCAGGCAAATGTTACATTACTTCTTTCCCTTCCAAAATATAAGTATTAAACTTGGTTATCATATATTTTACAATGACTGGACAACACATAAACTTGGCATCAATTGAAATTATTACATTAGGTACACATATTTTTGAAACGAAATATTCTGCTACGTTTTAAACATCATTAGGATATAAGGTATTTTAGGAAATAAATATATTATAGTTAACATTATCACCCCTCACTTATCTGTAGTGTTTTCTGTCTTCTTTCTGTTTTCGTATAAAAAGTTTCATTCAAACCTATTACGGTTTCAGTCTAATATTACTATGTTATGGACTAATTTTGAAGTTCACTGAACACTTTTTACACGGACAGAGACACGAAACTATTGTACTGTGCGATGTTGCGTTTCAAGATGTCGGCACACAGCCCCAACACGCGCTCGAACCTGCAACAGAAATAACAACACTGCATGAAGCTCGGGACTATCTAGCATCTACTGACTGGTAATTGCTGAGGACCAAAGAGACAAAACAAATGGTTCTTCTTTGCAAGCTTTATATGGACTTGCCTTGTTAGTTCGGCAGAATGCACATATTGAATCTTTCCGAAGTCCAATCGAGTTTAAATTTTGTACAATTAAGTAAGTGAATGCAAGTGACAATGCAATACTATGGTACCATTAAGCTTTTCCGATGAAGGAGACGGAAGGAGTATTTTCTTAATAGTACATTATTGCCGTGGCCGGGAAGGAGGCAATTGCAGGCTGAGTGCGTAGAATACGAAGCCTGCAATTGCCATTCCGGCTGAGGCTAATATAGTGCTTTTCTCAAAAATGGGGGAATAAAAAATACTAAATACATATAAACATTAAATATCGTTGCACAACGTGAAAATATTTACGATTTCCCGCCGTTTTTGAAGTGAAAACTTCTTTAGCGGCGCTGAGCACTTTTTGGGATGGGGAAAAATTGTTAAATACGTGACAGATTTTTGTGACGTCAGATGTGAAGGAGGTCACGAACTTTTATATTTTGCTGCTAGCCGATTCGACTTCATTCAAAACTGAACGCTATTCGTAAGAGTATAAAGCCGTTAAACACTTTTTGCAATAGCATATTCTGCAAATAAATTTGTAATTTTGTTCACGCGTCCTTCACCGTTTTGCTATTGAGCAAATTCGAATAGTTCGAATTTGGACGCTATTCCTAAAGAGATAAAGCTTTGAAAAATATTTATCAACGGCAAAAACAAATTGATATTTTGTTCACCGCCGCCGTCCGCAATTCTTGCAAATTCGAATAGTTCGAATTTGGACGTTATTCCTAAAGAGATAAGGCTTTGAAAAATATTTGGCAATGGCAAAAACAAATTGGTATTTTGTTTGCCGCCGGCGGCGGGCGTGCCGGCCCGTCGCACCCAACGCGCCCGCGGCCCGTCCGCCTAAATAATTGATAATTGTTTATAAATTTGCGCCCAATTCATTTTTAGGGTGACACCATAAGATGTCACGTGACCTGATCGAAAAACTGTTACAATGTTATTGAGTTTTCACTTCCTGCCGGCACTCCCGGAGTGCAACCCAGTGTTTTTTTTTTTAAACATAATCGCAAGTGTATTTTTCTACTATATATATTCAATATTCTCTTTGTATTTTTCCACCAAAAAAACGCAAACTATTTGAGACACATACAAAAACGTCGTGTTTGCAACAGAAAAATACGAGTTGAATTGGCTGAATACGAGCTGTGTCGTCTTTTATATGCCAGTTTCTACTTAAAAAAAAAATTGGTACTCGTAAATAATTACGATGACTCGTGATTATTAGAACCTTCACAACGAGCATTAGAAGATTGAACAAAAAAAAGTACAAAACAACAAAAGCATGTACAAAAATATATATTCGTCCAGAAAGGTGTATTTCAGTTTTTTGCGTGCTCGTGAGATACTGCCATACTTATTTCTACATTTGCATCAAAATTGAGTATGAACCATGAATTAAGTGGGAATCTTTATTACAAACTTTTTAAAAATATTAAGACAATAATTTTTCGGTATAATGTTTCTTACAATGATTTTTAACTCAACTTTGGTCGCACAGCTAAGAGTATCATAGAATGCGTGTGCAACTAATAACTCTAAGATAAAGGCTCGGCCTCGTTTGGTATTCACCGGATATCGCTTTTATATTATGTGATAGTGTCGTTTGTCTAAAAGCTTCAAGCGTTGAGTGCGCGCTGCGTCCGGGGCGCGCGGTCACACGGAGCGCGCGCATCGCACAGTCTGTGCGGCGTCGCTAACCTGCGCGTTGGTCGCGTCGAACTGACATCCCGCTTGCGGCGCGCACTGTGTGGCCAAGTTATTCGTATTGTTATAGATAGGGTGTGGCGTGTGGTGTATACCTGGCACGGTCGAGTTTGACGCACTTGAGCGGGCCGGCGGCGCGCACGGTGGCGGCGCGCGGGCGGTCCAGCAGCAGGGCGATCTCGCCGAAGTAGTCCGACGGGCCGAGCCGCCCCACCTCCACCGCCGCGCCCTCCGCCTGCCCGCTGCGCTGCTGGAGCACCACTGCTGTTCCTGGGGATGATCGATTCAAACACACGCTCATTATTCCAAGTTTAGGCGAGCCACATTCAGGCTAAATTCGGCCAGGCTGATTCGGCACGTTTTATGGCGAAAATGTACTGACGCGTCACGTAAAACGTGATGATAAAATCTTTCGTGTTACAAACAGGGGCGGGCTGCGGACGGAATC
Organism: Epinotia ramella; assembly: GCA_947578815.1. NCBI lineage: Eukaryota > Metazoa > Arthropoda > Insecta > Lepidoptera > Tortricidae > Epinotia > Epinotia ramella. The sequence continues at coordinate 12,981,449 of OX388210.1, forward strand.
AGCCCGTCGAATTCGGTAGAGTAATTTAGTGGCGGGCCTTAAAAGCGGGTAAACGGCGCTGGCTGCGCAACAGCGATGACCTCGAGAGTGTACCCGCGACCGTTAACCGGTGCGCCACCGTCCCGCATGCAAAACGCAATATTTACCTCCTTGGACAACTGTTCTTAAAATTCTTTAGCATTCGCACATGCGGTACAAAAATGTACGAGGCGCGACTGCTTTTTTCAGCAAAAAGAGATGCATATAATTCTTTTTTTTGATAACCGAATATTGTAGCTCGGAACCAGTTCTCGATTGTCGGTAGGCGATTAATTTTGGCGCACAGAGTCTATTTGGTGTCCTGCGGCAACTCATGGCATGTGAACACTCTTTATCCTATGAAAATATTAAATTAGATACAAGTTTACCACCTCGTAGTGTTGGGCGTAATGTATTACATTTGTAATCGCATTACAAATTACATTACATGTAATGCGATTACGGCATTACATTGGTAATCTCATGCAGGGACATTTCAGCACTTAGTCATTTTTTTGCCAAAGTGGTGTCATTATTACACCTATTTAAAATGATTGTTACGTATAGAACCCTTAAATAAGCATATTTTACTCGAAAAACTTTTCTCTAAATTTAAAAATGACCGAAGTATAGCGTTCCAAAGTTTTCTAACTTCAGCACTTGGTAATTTTTTTGCCAAAGTGGTGTCATTATAACACCTATTTGAATTGTTTTTACGTACAGAACACGTCAAAATCAGCATATTTTGATAAAAAAAATAACACCTATCCGTCATCCGAGTCGGTTTGCCACTTTTAAAGGACTGACCTTTGAACCAGAATATCTCGGTAAATATTGATCTGAGAGAACAAGTTTAAAGAATAAAACATGTCCAAAGTCCAATAACCTTTCCTATACCCCCCAAGCTAAGGTTAGTAATGAAAAATGTTTTATCGAATAATATAAATTTGTCATTTTACGAAGTATTGCATTACAAATTAAAATTACAAAATGTAATCTACATGTAATGCGATTACAAATTACATTTTGTAATGTGTAATGCAATAATTGCATTACAAATTGCATTTTGTAATATGATCTGGAAATGGAAGAAGAGCCAAATCTATGATTAGCTCCACCCAACTACATATACTACATTTTATGTCCGAGTAAAAAGGTTATAATAATAATAATAATCTGTAATGCGATTATAAATTACATTTTGTAATTTGTAAAATGTAATTTGTGAAAACCGGCTTCCCGTGCTTGACTCAATAACTTTGTGCAAGTATACATATAATTGCTTAAATACCTTCATAACTCCAAATTCAAAAATTCAAAATTCAAAAATTTATTCTGTAAGTAGGCCTCAAGGGCTCTTTCACATGTCCGAGCTTACAATCTCTAACATTTTACATTACATGACATTAATACAAAACAATGAAAACAGACAATACCTGGGCACACATTTCCCGAGAGATGTATAGAGTCTCCGGGTTCATTATATCACAATAATCTTATTCTCTAATAATAAGGAGATGTAAAGTCTCCAACGTCAAAAAGAAATACAATAACAATAACAATGTCAAATAAAATAAAATAACTGAGATGTAAAGAGTCCCTGGTCAAATAATTATTGTTTTGGAATAAACTAATGCTATGTATACACATAACTTGCATGTAACCAATATGTCAAATCAAAATAAACATTACAATAAAATAAAATAAAAAAACAAAACAAAATAGACATGAATTAAGACAGCCAGTAACAGCGGCGTCCCAAGCAGCACGCGAGTCTCTCCAGGACACGACTAACAAACTCACGACGGCTTTTGAGACCGAAGGATTTTCCATATTTCTTTGTCTTCCATATATTCTTCGATCTTGTAGTATCCTCTCTTCAAAAGAGCATTTTTTATATATTTTTTAAATGAATAATATGGAAGATCCCATGCATCTTTGGGTACTTTGTTGTAGAACCTTATACAGTTAGCCAAAAACGATTTATTAACTTTCTGCAAACGAAATTTTGGGACAGCTAATTTATGTCTGTTTCGTGTATTTCTACTATGGACATCAGACTGCTTCTTGAAGGACTTTATATTTCTGTGTGTATACATAATCACGTCCAGTATGTACTGTGAAGCTACTGTGAGGATACCTATGTCCTTAAAGCGTTCTCTCAGCGAGTCTCGAGAGCCAAGATTATAAATCGATCGGATCGCTCTCTTTTGAAGGACAAAGATAGTTTCTATATCAGCTGCTTTCCCCCAGATCAATAAGCCATATGACATGATACTGTGGAAATAACTGAAGTATACTAGGCGAGCCGTCTCCACGTCTGTCAATTGCCTGATTCTTCTTACAGCATACGCGGCAGAGCTGAGCCTATTTGCCAAAGCAGAAATGTGGGTCGCCCATTGTAAGTTACAGTCTAAGGTGAGCCCCAGAAAAAGCGTGTTTTCGACAAGGTCCAGCTTCTCTCCGTTTAATATAATAGCTGTCTCAACCTGCCTTACATTTGGCAACGTAAACTTCACACATTTCGTTCTCCAAACTGCAAACCTATTTTTTATTTTTTATTTACATGATTTCTATTTATTCAATTTATCATTTTTTTAATCACCGCGTATTTTTTATTTATTTGCGATAACTAGTTAGTTCTTACCTTCAACAATAATATAAAAGTCGTCGCCGGGCTCGCCCTGTCGCACGATGGTCTCGCCGTCGGTGAACGAAACGGGCTCCAGCGCGTCTGCGACCGTCAGCCGCTCCCATTTCTCTAAACTTTCTGAAAATGAAAATTTAGTTATGAGAAATATGAGCTCTGCGAAAGAGATAATTAAATTGATCTCACCCCCTAGCCACAGAATTCATAATAGTACTACGTACAGAAGGTTCTCTGTTAAGAAATCCCCTGTTTAGGTATGCCGAACGAGCCTAAACGTAGTTATCCCTTTCTATCCGCCAGCAAGAACCCATTAAATTATACATTAGTATAATAGTGTGGCGTACTCGAAGAAACGCTTATGCTCAGCAGTGGGCAATCACGGGCTGAAAATGATGATGATGATGATAATAGTGTAATTTGCAGTATTACAAATTGTCTTTGGTTTATTTAAGACACACTACACAAAAGCTATGTAATTTACACATAATGAATGCCAGTTTCTGTAAAATGTATAATGAAGACACAATTTGGGTACCTACTATACAACGTGTCCCAAAAGTCAACGTCAAGCCGAAAACGGGTGATAGGGGCCAAGTCATGACAGTTATCAAAATAATAGAAACAAAAACCCAAGTCATGTATAAAAAAAATCCTAGCTACTACTACTACTAGTCGTGCAGAACGCTTTATCGCCCATGTCTTCGGCTCGACATTATTTGTTTCGCACCTACACTCGTTTGTAAATATTTGTAGATATGGCCAACATTTTCAATATCCAAAAAGTTACATTTAACAATCGGGAATATGCATTTTTTAAAAGTAAATGTTTTTGTACCTAATATCGTTCAAAAACATTAAAATATCTCAAACCAAAAAATATTTGTTAAACATATTATAATTGTTTTCAAATATAGTGTGTTAAGTCATTTGCGTAGACTCGTTGATACGTATAATAAGCAATTCTGTCAAGTTGACATTTTTAGCAATAGCATAACTGTTTATAAAAAACTAATTGTCAAACTCTCAACACATACAGACTAATATTTTTGTACTGCATGGATAGGTTTAAAGCAAATTATAAAAAAAAAAAAAAAAAAAATACATATAAAAGTTGTACCCTTAGCATAAACCGCACCACTAATTAAGACTATTATGTTATTTCCGCTAAATTATTCCTATGGATGTGCTAACGAAAGCTGGTAACTGGAAATAAGTAGATTTAAATTAGCATATGTCTTATTAATAACTTACATTATAAGTATTATCAGTAACATCTTATTGTAATGGATTTACTATTTTACTGCGCTGGTAACATACGTGTGCTTTGTATCGTATAAGTATACCTTCGCTTTCTTTATTGTTGTTAATGGGTACCGCCCGTTCTTAAAACTGACGGTGCCCACTCTCTGAATGATAAATATCGTAATATTAACCAGTGGTAAACGGTGTGGGCCACACATACTGTAAACATTTTATTTAAAACTTATTTTAAGTATTCATTGTAGTGGCTGTTTGTTTACCCAAATAAACTAAAAAAAAAAAAAAAAAAGACTGCACCGAGCTTTTGACGCGGGCACCGATTAGGCATTTGCACCTGTGTGTGCGTCATCACGCACACTACTGCCGCTGCCGGCTCGCTCGCTCGGCACGGTCGGTCACAAGCTAAAACTTAGTAGCTCATTATTCTCTAATAATAATTTGCACCTGTGTGTGCGTCATCACGCACACTACTGCCGCTGCCGGCTCGCTCGCTCGGCACGGTCGGTCACAAGCTAAAACTTAGTAGCTCATTATTCTCTAATAATAATTTGCACCTGTGTGTGCGTCATCACGCACACTACTGCCGCTGCCGGCTCGCTCGCTCGGCACGGTCGGTCACAAGCTAAAACTTAGTAGCTCATTATTCTCTAATAATAATTTGCACCTGTGTGTGCGTCATCACGCACACTACTGCCGCTGCCGGCTCGCTCGCTCGGCACGGTCGGTCACAAGCTAAAACTTAGTAGCTCATTATTCTCTAATAATAATTTGCACCTGTGTGTGCGTCATCACGCACACTACTGCCGCTGCCGGCTCGCTCGCTCGGCACGGTCGGTCACAAGCTAAAACTTAGTAGCTCATTATTCTCTAATAATAATTTGCACCTGTGTGTGCGTCATCACGCACACTACTGCCGCTGCCGGCTCGCTCGCTCGGCACGGTCGGTCACAAGCTAAAACTTAGTAGCTCATTATTCTCTAATAATAATTTGCACCTGTGTGTGCGTCATCACGCACACTACTGCCGCTGCCGGCTCGCTCGCTCGGCACGGTCGGTCACAAGCTAAAACTTAGTAGCTCATTATTCTCTAATAATAAATCTCAACTCCGCGTATAAAACCATGGATGGTAGGGCAGGTATAAGGAATAAAATACAAAATGCAATTACTTATTATTTTTATTGAAATTTGTCCGTTAACTAAGGAAAATAAAAAATAAAGCAAAGTAATAATAACGCAGTGTTACCGGTGGACTAGTGTTGGAATTGAATTAGCAATCAGCAGTGCACAGAGTTTTTAGACAGGGTAGACAAAAAAAAATTATAGCCAAGTCCACGAAATGCGAGCTCTTGTTTCGCCAAAAAACCAACAATGTGAGTCTCTGAAAATATTGTCGATTTCGGCCATTGAGTCCGTTTCAAAAGATTCCTGAAATAAGATGAAATAGTATGGATTTGCGAATCAAGTGCTACATATAAATTTAAGTACTTAGGTCATTTAAAATGGTAAGTTTCCATTTTTGCCATTTTAATTTTCAACATGGATTCGTCATTTCCGTCTGTCTGTCTATCCGTCCGTATGTCACAGAATTTTTTTGTAAGTGAAAACAAAACCTTGCCATAGATTCATTGCGTGCCGTAACATTTGACGCTGCACTTTTTCCATTCTCATATTTGTTCCCAATAAGTACTCCAATCGGATTATTCGATGATGTCTAAAAACATAATTCGTAATTAGTACATTGAAAATAAGAAATTTCTTATTATCTGATCATATTATGAAGCGAAGCTGAAGGTCCTGGGTTCGAATCCCGGTAAGGGCAAATATTTGTGTGATGAGCTTGAATATTTGTTTCCGAGTCATGGCAGTTTTCTATGTATTTAAGTATTTATATCCATTATATATATCGTCGTCTAGTACCCACAACACAAGCCTTACTGAGCTTACTATGGGACTAGGTCGATTTGTGTAAGATTGTCTCCTAATATTTATTTATTTATTATATTTCATTCATAATGCCAAAAGTAAAAAAAAAAAATGCTTACATTGGAAATTCCTAAGGCGTCATTTTGTCTCTTTGTTCGTGCAATAGAAGCAAGAAGCCGTTGGTTGAAATACTTAGGGCCATTTTTACGTGTATTATATATTTCCTTGCGTCTTCCCATTTTAACTAAAACAATAAATAGTTGCTGCATCATCAATAAGTTAAATGTTTCCTGGGTAAAAAAATATCATCGTAACTATCCCGTCGGTTACATTAACACAAAATGTTGGACACACGTATGTTATTCTTTTGTCAAGGAAAAAAAATAACAAAGAAAAAGCACGTCAAAGTTCAGAGGTGGGGACTCATGACGTCAGTTGTAGTAACAAGTGTGGCACGGCGTGCCGTCACGCGGAAGTTTAACGGGCTATATCTTCATTAAATACTTTTTTTTTAAATGAAAAAATAAAAAATACTTGTCTAGTATTTTTTTGATAATATAACTGACTATACAGGAATAAGCTATATAATAATCTCTAAGTACAAGTACAAGACAAAAAACGTAATGGTAAGTACTGAAGATAACAAAGCAAACGAGCCCAAACTCGACTATTTAGCCCCTTCCATCATAGAGTTCCACCAGCCATCTTCCGGCTCCGTCATGAGACCCTCGCCATCATGTTTAATGGAATGTACTGAAGATTACAAAGCAAACGAGCCCAAACTCGACTATTTAGCCCCTTTCATCATAGAGTTCCACCAGCCATCTTCCGGCTCCGTCATGAGACCCTCGCCATCATGTTTAATGGAATGTACTGAAGATTACAAAGCAAACGAGCCCAAACTCGACTATTTAGCCCCTTTCATCATAGAGTTGCACCAGCCATCTTCCGGCTTCGTCATGAGACCCTCGCCATCATGTTTAATGGTAAGTACTGAAGATTAGAAAGCGAACGAGCCCAAACTCGACTATTTAGCCCCTTTCATCATAGAGTTCCACCAGCCATCTTCCGGCTTCGTCATGAGACCCTCGCCATCATGTTTAATGGTAAGTACTGAAGATTAGAAAGCAAACGAGCCCAAACTCGACTATTTAGCCCCTTCCATCATAGAGTTCCACCAGCCATCTTCCGGCTTCGTCATGAGACCCTCGCCATCATGTTTAATGGTAAGTACTGAAGATTAGAAAGCAAACGAGCCCAAACTCGACTATTTAGCCCCTTTCATCATAGAGTTCCACCAGCCATCTTCCGGCTTCGTCATGAGACCCTCGCCATCATGTTTAATGGTAAGTACTGAAGATTAGAAAGCAAACGAGCCCAAACTCGACTATTTAGCCCCTTCCATCATAGAGTTCCACCAGCCATCTTCCGGCTTCGTCATGAGACCCTCGCCATCATGTTTAATGGAATGTACTGAAGATTACAAAGCAAACGAGCCCAAACTCGACTATTTAGCCCCTTTCATCATAGAGTTCCACCAGCCATCTTCCGGCTTCGTCATGAGACCCTCGCCATCATGTTTAATGGTAAGTACTGAAGATTAGAAAGCAAACGAGCCCAAACTCGACTATTTAGCCCCTTCCATCATAGAGTTCCACCAGCCATCTTCCGGCTTCGTCATGAGACCCTCGCCATCAGTTCTCGTTGCTCCTGAAGGGCAACCACGTAACGTTTCGAACGCGCGTCAAGTAGATCCAACTGTCATTTTTCCATATAAACATTGTCATTTAGATCTAACTGACGCGCATACAATGCGTTACGTGATCGACCTGCTTAGAAGCTTATATATAATATCAAAAAAAAATACTTACCCTGTTTTGCTGCGTATTACTGCTAAGTGTCACCGCGCCGCAGTGAGACGTGCTCTCTCTCTGAGCTCTCGTGGGTGACTGAATATGTCATGTCATGCGTTTGCTCGCGTATTATATTTCATCATTTTGTTCCATAGTAATTTTGTATGGCGGATTAGGAGGGCGTTTAAAAAAAATCATAAGTAAATAACCAAAGCACTTTGAAATGTTAGGATTGCTTTTGCTTGTAGTTAATACATTGGGGATTCGTTTGAGTAGGATTTTGAAACTAAAATATACATTTTTATATTCAATTTTACCTAAACGCCGACACAGGTTCTTCTCATTTTTTGTGCAACTTTACGGAATTGTATTTATTAAACTGTAGATGATTTGAGAATATGAATAGCATTCTATTGTAAATACACTTTTTGTGATTATATTTTATTGTAATGAATTGTGAACTCCACCGTCGGAACGGTGACTGCCGTTTTTGCCGAGCATAATTGCTCGGCGCAGTCTTAAACGGCGTGTGTGTGTTAAATGGCGATTATTTTTTATCACCTAACGTTGGATTCCTTACACTTAATTAAAAAGATAAATGTATGACAACAATATACCTAAACGCGGTTTCTCGACGAAAATTTGTAGACATATAGTCATAAAACCTCATCTTAAAGTGTCTATGTCGCTCGTGTCATGTGTTGTTCAAACTGTGTAAAAACCTGACAATCGTCCCGTTTTATTGTGACAGTTTCTCCTAAAATAAACTAGGATATTTACTAATATAAAATTGCTGTTTCCTTCAGGTTATGGGCATATGAACCGATAAATAATTAGTTATAAAGTCAACCGTAAACGTAATTCCGTTATTAGTAAGTTTGGTCTAGTTCCGCGAGTGATATTTGATTTTTAGGTTTGCCGTTGAGACACCGCACCGTACCGGCTACGTATTTCTTCACCAGGGTGGAGCAATTACGTGAAACTCACGCCGACAACAGACCGTTGCGCTCTCCACGACCGAGGCTGAATATATGTAGCTTTCTAGCTGCACACAGGAAGCCATGTGGCTAAAGCAGCTACCGGAAGAATTTTGGCCGCACTTGGTAACTGTACCAATGACAATTTTGTGCGATAATAAAAGTGCGATTATACTTTCAGGTACCGAGAATTATCATTCCAGGACCAAGCACATTGACATACGTCACCTCTTTGTTTGTGATAAGGTGCGCCTGAAGAAGATTGTCATCGATTACATCCAGACAAACGAGATGGTGGCTGACTGGCAGCTGAAGCTGGAGTACTGCTCGTCCAAGATGGGTTTATGCCCAAGGGAGGATGTAGAAATATAGTCATCAAACCTCATCTTAACGTGTCTATGTCGCTCGTGTCATGTGTCGTTCCAACTGTGTAAAAACCTGACTATCGTCCCGTTTGTTATTGTGACAGTTTCTCCTAAAATAAACTAGGATACTTACTAATATAAAATTGCTGTTTCCTTCAAAATTACAAAAAATCTTTTTCTGCATACATTTTAGTACTAGCCACATAGCTGGCGACGGGCATGTTATTTTGTCGAATAGCTAAACGCATGTACTTAATATTTAAATTGCATCTAACGTTGTTCAAATGTTATGGATACCTGAAGTATTACAAGTGCACAACTCACATACACATGACTTGAACAAAAATTAAAGGCCAATATCTCGCAAACGCATCTCAGAGATGAAAAATCTGCGAAACATAAATGGGTAAGGCCGCGGAGCGTTTCAACCGCCACAATTTTGTGTAACGATGTATTGCCGAATAAAACCTTATGACGGCATCTAGTTTTAAAATATATTGCAAGTAGAAATGCAAACTTATTTGTTTTCATTCTAACTTGGTGATTTTGTCATATTAAGCCGGGTCCAGACGCGTGAAACGTTATTTTTCAGAAGCAGTGATCTTTTGGGAATTATTGTAACACGAACCTAACCTACTGGGTTCTACACTATGACCTTTTACCTAAAAAGCGTCTGAAAAAAATAAAAACTGAAATGAAAATTCTCCGAAACAATACATTCGATGAAACGTTTGTCGATGAAATAATTGACGCGATACTATGAAATGATCAAGTTACCTAGTATGGAGACGCGCGACAGGAACTCGTCGTACATCCTGCGCTTGCGGATTGTGGAGCCCATGAGGATGCGGCGGTAGGAGTCGCGGTCGAGCCCCCACAGCTTGAGCGCGGTGCGCGCGCGGACCGTGGCGGCGCGCGGGGTGCCGTAGATCAGGGCTAGTTCGCCGAAGCTGCCGCCCTCGCTGATGCCCGTCACTGGCTCGCCGTTCACCAACACCTGTTACAACCAACATCTTTACCAAGTGTTTATAAACAAATCATCTTGTCACTAGTGGCTCATGATCACAGTGACGAATTTAATAAATACTGGCGCCAACTGCACATGGAATGGCCAAGTATAGTGTAGTACTATGTGTGAGTGTTTTATTTCAGTGTTTTAGTAATTAGGTTTTAATCATATTTTTACTGTATTTAATTTTCATATTTTTTGCATTTTTGTTGTAAGTTTTATGGGTGTGTCTGTCTTGCCTGTCCAATAAAGAATGATTATTATTATTTTTCTTTTGTACAGGGTGTATTTGTAAAGCGGGTCACAAACGACACGAAACACTTTTCCCGTTCACGGTTTTGTCCAATTTTATTTCGGTAATTTCCAAAATTATACTATTTTCGCCTCCTACGTTTTTTTACATGTGCTGGCAATATAGTATTATTTATATTTTTATCTTGAATGTATGCTTTAAATGAGCCGGCCAAGTAAGTTTACCAAAAATTCAAATCGACAAGGTCAACTTCATGGCACATTTAATAATTTACTTTAAAAACAAAGTTTTAACCGACTTCAATTTAGTACTCCGCCAAGCCACGAAAACATTTCCACAGCCCAACGCTGAGTTGGAACCGTTTCGTGGCAATGTGCTTCTATTTTGTATTTTGATTTATGTGCATGTACGTGTTGTTGTCATGAATAAATGTTATTATATTCTATTTCTTTTCCAATTTACCACATGAACTGATTTTCGAGAGCAAATGCGTTGATTATTATAGAAAAAAGCCGAATCGCTGTATATGGGCTGATAATATTTCAGGACTTCGTCCGTCGATTCCACAAGGATCACCTTTGGCACTTCATTAGTAGCTATTTCAACGGAATCTTATCAGAATCTGAATCTGTGTCGTGACGTCTATACATTGTACATATCTCTAACCTCAGACATTGCCCGAGTTCTATAAAGACATAACGACAAGAGTTCTGACATGTACACTTTACATTGTAAAGTGTACCTGCAATATATACGATACACGAGTGAGAGGTGAAGTGATTTCTCTATATTCTCATTCTAATCACGATACTGATTCTATTCTGATTTCTTTCTATTCTTACGTATTGGCAGGAATTCTTTTCCCGCCGCGGGTCTCCACAACTCCCCTTATAACCCGGCCCTTTCCTCTCATAACCATTTGGCATATTCTTGGCTATTTCTATTCTGTATATTCCACTTACTGGAATATCCCTTCATCTCTCAACTCATCTTTCTAATAATACACATAAGACACTCACCGGGATCCCCGGCGGTCTTCTTTTCGATTCTATTCTCGTACTTACTCCGTCCTTGCAGTTTTCCTGCTAGGCTACTTATTGGATTCTGGAAATTCTGGAGTCTCCCGCCACGCGAACATTGTTCCGTTGGGAAATTAAAACTTCTCCTCCTACCGTTAAGACAAGATTCGTTAAACCTTCAAATGTTCTTTTTGAGTTGCCAGTTGAATAAATCAAGGCTGTTTGAGTCAAGCATTTACCTGTTTTGTGTGAGGATCGCGTTCGTCGCGACACTCCCGACGGCAAAGAAATTCTTACAGGATCGCTGCCAGCTGGCTGGGCCACAAGGCAATCTTCTCCCTTGCCCTAAGAGCCGCCGTTCTTCTAATTCTTTCTTCCTTCGCATTTTCACTGCCAATTACTTTCATATCTTGTTTGACCACCCTATTTCTGTCATCGATGCCAGTATCCATTTTTTCTATGGGATCGGGGCTATGTGAACCCATCAAGCGATGCCTCTCCTTTTCTTTCTACAACGCTTTCTTCCATCTGTTCTATGGGTTCTTCAACAGGACACACTGGTTCTTCTTCGAGATCCGTAGTTCCTCTGAGTAGGGACGATTCTTCTAGTCTCTGCAATCCTCCATGTTGATAGTTCTCATCCTCTACTTCTAAGGGATATGAATGCGCTATAGAGCGGATGAACTCTTTTCCTTTAACACATACTTTCGCAACTTTGTATCTCCCATCCCGTCCCTGTTCCAAGCTGATGAATTTCCTTACTTTCCAATTCTCTCGGTTCTTAGAGTCTCCTTTGATCTGGACTAGGTCTCCTACACTTGGACTCCGGCTCGCCCGGACTCGAGGTTCTCTATGTGAATCCTGGTACCTTTCTCTTAGGCTGCAAAGGTACTGGACCATGAACATTCTTTTAAATTCGTCAATTGGCCTTTCTATGGATGTTTCGATAGAGATGCATTTTCCATATCTCAGAAAATCTGATGGTTTCGAACCATATTCTATATCCGAACCAACACAGGTCGGACGCGAAGTAGCCACGGCTTCGATTGATCCTTGACGACCGTACATAGTTTTGTATCGGTTAAGAGTCGCTTTTGTAGGGTTCTTTTCATACAGTTTTTTACCAAACCGACCAACCGCTCGTAGAACCCTCTATGCCATGGACTAAGCTGTGGAATGAATTTCCACCGTATCTTATTGTCCGCAAAGTACGTGTCCGACAACAACTTTGCCGTTAGTTTAAATTGCAAGTCGTTATCAGAGACGATGAGTTCAGGTCTCCCCCGCGCTGCCGCTGACCCGAATCTTCTCATAGCGAGTAAACATTCTTCTGCCGTGAGGTCCTTCACTACTTCCAAGTGTACAGCGCGTACAGCCAGGCTAGTATACAGGCTTATCCATCTCTTCTTCCTTTCTCCGTTGTTATCTGTAAACCCTGAATCATTTGGTATAAGATTTGGATGCTTGGCGTCATATGAACACATTGTGTTAATTAACCGCCCTTTGCATCGTAAGATTCCATCCATGTCCATGAAGAGACCCAAGTTCCTGGATATACTGGTTTCCTTTCATAATAACACATACAGGAGGGTGAAGTACGTTTTCTGTAATTTCTTCAATTCAGTGATGTTCTTATCCTCGCTGATGATCAAATCAAATGATTCTCTATCATCTATTTCCATTGTAGCTTCTTGCGTATCTATCTTTTCCGTTTGCGTGGCAATATAGGCAACTCCTCGGTTGACCTGTCTTTTTCTACACCAAACAGTTCCGTTTCTAGGCTTGTTAAGAGCGCTGACTGGCCATGCTCTTGTAGCCTTGGCCAGCCCTCCTCACCAAGCAAAAGGAATTGCGGTCCATTGAACCACAGTTCCCCTTTCAAGTGCCACAGCTCAGGTCGTGTCATCAGCCGGATTAATTTCTGTGTGGACATATCTAGCTTCTATTTCTTTGTTTTGTTGGATTTCACTTATCCGCTTGCACACAAATGGAGGTAGTAGTTTTCCTAACTTCATCCAATACAGAACCACTTCACTGTCAGACCAGAGACGTAACCGCTTTATCTGTAATCCTAGGCTGTCTCGTACATACATTAAGAGACGTTTGCCTATAACAAATCCAAGAAGTTCTAGTTTTGGTGTCTTGAGATCTTCTTTATGGGCGATCGGGGTCATACGTGACTTGGCCATAAGGAACACCATTTTAGTGCTATTGTCATTCTTATTTCGTATCCGTAGGTACACTACTGCTGTAAATGCTCGTTATGAGGCGTCTGTAAAACAATGAAGTTTACATTCTGTTTCATTATTTGATGTTTGGCCTCTTGCCATTCCTTTTCTAGCTCTTCTGACAGAGGAGTGTCCCACTTTAGCTTTCTTTTCCACATCTCTTGTAAAATAAATTTTGCAGGCAGAACCAGCGGTGCTGCAAAACCACACGGGTCATACTCCTTCATGGTGTCTTCTGGGAGTCATTGGACTAGGCTTGACAGTCTGCCATGGGTGAGGCCGTAGTTAGAGGGTAGATCGGGAAGGTATGTTATCCAAGGCCACTTCACTTGGTATCTGTTGTCTTCATACTTGACCGTTTCATTTAAATATTTGACCGCTTCTTCTTCCCTAGTGACTTTCGGAGAGTCTGTTATACCAATGCCTTCTAGAGCCCAGAGAAATTTAATATCTGGTTCTCGAAGAGGCAGATCCGGTGTTGCAAAGTATGGGGTATCAGAATTCGGACACTGACAATAAGTACTCACGAATAAACTGTTTCTATTTTCTTCCTCTTTCAAGATCTTCCCGGCGATCATCCATCCGAATTCTGTATTAATTAAAAATAAAAATTCTTCTTATAATCTCATATCATTTTTAAGAAATGAGAAGTAATAATCACTTCCTATCAACATGTATATTTGATCCCCCGCCGAACCATCATCAGCCACGACGTCTACATCATTTATCTCCATGGGAGGAGGTATTCTATTAGTGATATGGTATACAAAATTTGCTCCAATACTTCTCTTAATACCCTCTCCTCGTGATGATCTCTACGTCAGTAGCCGGACTTGCGATTTCTACTAGTTTGTCAGCACCAAGTACAAATATCATTAAAAGATCTTCCTGATCCGAGGCTAGCTGCAGTTCTCTAGCGAGTCCCTGCGCGATATAGCTGCGCCGAGAACCCGAATCAAGAAGAATCCTGATTGTTCTACTTCTTTTAGTGTTCAACTGCCCCGCCTCCGCTACTGCCGTCTGCAGATAAGACTGAGAATTAATTTCTGTGTTACTGTCACTATTTCTGGGAAGTGAATTTGGTGTCATGGCTAAACTACCTGGTTTATTCTGCGGGCACAGAGCTTGGTTATGTCCCCCTTTGCAGGACTAGCACAACTTCTTCTTTGTGCATCAACTATCTTGTGTTCATTTCCATATCTTTCTTTCAGTACATCCACAGCTACTTGATAATTAAAATTTGTAATACTTAAACCCTCGACCGCTTGGAGGGCTTCTTCTTCTAGGCAGCCTACTTAATATGCCATCTTCTCCAACTCAGATATAAGCTTCTGATCCACATTTGTCTTGAACCGGTCCCAAAACTCCGACCAGTGCAACACTTCACCCTTAAATTTCGGCAAGCAGAGCTTTGGCAGCTCGGCTGTGCTGCTCCCGACGTCAGGAGGCTGTCGTGGTGTTCCATCTTTCAGCAACGCCTTCATATCAACCATCCACTCTTCTGCCTTAAATTGTGTTTCAGTTAATTACGTTTAAGTATAGTTTGTAATCTGACGTTCTTTATGTGATATTATCTTAGTCATTTATTTACTTTTGCCTATTAATTAATTGTGACTATAATTTAAACCAAATGCAACTTGACATTTAACTACAATTCTTATTCTCTTTGACGATCATAATATAAATTCATATAGATTAAGCTAGCTTTAATTTATATTGTAAATATTGTAATTGTATATTGTGAAATAAATAAATCTAAAAATCTAAATCTAAATCTACTGCAGTTTCTCATGCGAGATTTGACTGGCCTTTTCCAAATAAAAGTGTATCTAACTGGTCAATCTAGCGCCGCATTCATCTACCAACTAAACTAGTTTCCTTAAATCTTCTTTAATCGTCGTTATAGCACCTGTACGTTCTAAAAGATTCAGAAGCCGCCGTTATAGTTGGTCTAAACGAACCACTATTGCCTCATCCATTTTGAAAGCAACTGAAATCAAATAATTTCCGTCCTATACTCGCAATTTCTCATTTACTGATCATAATACTGCTAGGCATACAAATACAATTTTCCACATGATTACTTCTACGCGGCTTCTACAACTGTACCAACGCCAACCGTCAACCCTCACCCTCTATTGCATTGCAACAAAGGTCAAGAATGGACAACCGACAGTACCGGCGTCTAAACTTTAAGTTAAGTAAAAACACTCGAAAGTGCTGTACATTAACGTCGTAATTACTTTTCTTTCGACACAAACTTACAAGTTCGCCGGTTTTCTTCTAGCAATAATATTGCTTTGTACAAAATCAACGGGAAATTTACTTCAAAAATGGCGTAACAAAAGTTTTATAGAATGCAAATTGTACATAAAACTTACTTGATTCTTTCACAATATTGATTTACCCACTAAATGAAACTTTCACTGATGGTCACTTTTACACTACTTAATAATTTAAAGGATAAATCCGTCCATTTAAGTAAACACAAGCACATCGAAAATATCGAAATAACGCTTAGTAAATTTAAAATAGAAAATTCCGCTGTCTCGTTTGCCTATGTATATTGTCAACATTGTCTTTCGTTTCTAAGTTCTCTAACTTCCACTCGTTCTATCTTTATCCTACTTGTAGTATCTTATATATTCGAGCGACAGAGAGAAGAGAGAAAACACTAAACAGCACTAAACTTTGATCTTCAAGTTCATATCAAAACATAATATTATATTACCACTGCTCGCGCTTTATTAGGTTCACGCTTACCGCAATCATCTTCTATTTCTTAAGTATCCTTTCAACAAATAGGAAAAAGTCCACTCAGTAAACTGACCAATGAGATACAACCCTGTTCGCGCCATGAAAATTTTGTTGTAACGAGAACAGACTTACCAGAGATAATGCACTGATGCCAGCCTACCCAGTCTGAGGCGTTTTTCTATCAGCTAACTGTAAACCTTAAAAACCCCTACACACTATCCGATTGCCGCGACACTAGCGCCACTACCGCGATACAGCAACAACATTCTACTGAAAGGAACGTGATTATGTTATAATGTTACAGCTTTATTTACGGCCCCAGAACCTTAATATAATATTATGCGAATACTTATCGACTTCTTAATTAGTAATAACCAGATTTCCTTTTAATAACTGTAACAATTAAAATTAAAAAATACTTTTATATCTATTCTATTCACACAAGCCCAACCTAGGATTCCTAGCCTGGGCCTACTTCTTTCTCATACCTGCAATGACAACATCTCAATGAAATGTCGTCTGTTCTAGTAATATTTTGCGAGTTTCTAGGTCTCCACCGAACTGTGAGTTTCTAGGTTTCCACCGAACTGTGAGTTTCTAGGTCTCCACCGAACTGTGAGTTTCTTGGTCTCCACCGAACTGTGAGTTTCTAGGTCTCCACCGAACTGTGAGTTTATTGGTCTCCACCGAACTGTGAGTTTCTAGGTCTCCACCGAACTGTGAGTTTCTTGGTCTCCACCGAACTGAGTTTCTTACCGTACTGTGAGTTTCTAGATTTCTACCGAACTGTGAGTTTCTAGGTCTCCACCGAACTGTGAGTTTCTAGGTCTCCACCGAACTGTGACTTTCTTGGTCTCCACCGAACTGTGAGTTTCTAGGTCTCCACCGAACTGTGAGTTTCTTGGTCTCCACCGTACTGTGAGTTTCTAGGTCTCCACCGAACTGTGAGTTTCTAGGTCTCCACCGAACTGTGAGTTTCTTGGTCTCCACCGTACTGTGAGTTTCTAGGTCTCCACCGAACTGTGAGTTTCTTGGTCTCCACCGAACTGTGAGTTTCTAGGTCTCCACCGAACTGTGAGTTTCTTGGTCTCCACCGAACTGTGAGTTTCTAGGTCTCCACCGTACTGTGAGTTTCTAGGTCTCCACCGAACTGTGAGTTTCTTGGTCTCCACCGTACTGTGAGTTTCTAGGTCTCCACCGTACTGTGAGTTTCTAGGTCTCCACCGAACTGTGAGTTTCTAGGTCTCCACCGTCTGTGAGTTTCTAGGTCTCCACCGTACTGTGAGTTTCTAGGTCTCCACCGAACTGTGAGTTTCTAGGTCTCCACCGAACTGTGAGTTTCTAGGTCTCCACCGTACTGTGAGTTTCTAGGTCTCCACCGTACTGTGAGTTTCTAGGTCTCCACCGAACTGTGAGTTTCTAGGTCTCCACCGTACTGTGAGTTTCTAGGTCTCCACCGTACTGTGAGTTTCTAGGTCTCCACCGTACTGTGAGTTTCTAGGTCTCCACCGAACTGTGAGTTTCTAGGTCTCCACCGTACTGTGAGTTTCCTTACCGTTCTACTACGGAGCCTCCCGAGCAAAGAAAAAGTTGCATATTGCCGAGCACGCTTCGCCTACTTATTCTTAAGGTGTTCACTCAGCTCCTCCACCAATTTGTCGTGACGTCTATACATTGTACATATCTCTAACCTCAGACATTGCCCGAGTTCTATAAAGACATAACGACAAGAGTTCTGACATGTACACTTTACATTGTAAAGTGTACCTGCAATATATACGATACACGAGTGAGAGGTGAAGTGATTTCTCTATATTCTCATTCTAATCACGATACTGATTCTATTCTGATTTCTTTCTATTCTTACGTATTGGCAGGAATTCTTTTCCCGCCGCGGGTCTCCACAACTCCCCTTATAACCCGGCCCTTTCCTCTCATAACCATTTGGCATATTCTTGGCTATTTCTATTCTGTATATTCCACTTACTGGAATATCCCTTCATCTCTCAACTCATCTTTCTAATAATACACATAAGACACTCACCGGGATCCCCGGCGGTCTTCTTTTCGATTCTATTCTCGTACTTACTCCGTCCTTGCAGTTTTCCTGCTAGGCTACTTATTGGATTCTGGAAATTCTGGAGTCTCCCGCCACGCGAACATTGTTCCGTTGGGAAATTAAAACTTCTCCTCCTACCGTTAAGACAAGATTCGTTAAACCTTCAAATGTTCTTTTTGAGTTGCCAGTTGAATAAATCAAGGCTGTTTGAGTCAAGCATTTACCTGTTTTGTGTGAGGATCGCGTTCGTCGCGACAATCTGTGCTTTTGTACTTTTAAGTACATAATTAAGTAATTCCATAAGTTCCAAGAAATCGGATCGGACGGATCTACCGGACGAACGTACATATCTTTCGCTCTGTAAAATTTTACCAAAATAAATTCGTAAAACCAATATAGAAACTCACTTGCATTCAAATTAACGAGATAATACGAGTGGCTACTAAAATACAGTGTTGACCGTGACTAAAACCTACTGTTGTGAATGTAATTTCAGTTTTAATATCGATCGCTTAGTGCCTCAACAAATCCGTTGCTGCGGGTCAGCTGACCGGCTGTCAACGAATCAGCTGTTAGCAACGGCGCGCGCGCACAAGCGGCGCATTTGTTAAATTTTCGACCTTATTCCTAACGAGTGTAAATATAATTCACAATGCCAACTTGTGCTGGGTGTTTCCACAGAATTGCCGACCGCAGATATTTGAATTGCTGCAACTGTCAAAAATCATATGACTTGCTTTGTGCAAATGTGTCTACCGAAGTATATATTGCAATGGGGCCCGCGCATAAAAGCTCCTGGATGTGTGTGCAGTGCAAAAGTGTCGAACCTAGGTCAGACAACACCAACACGCCGGTGCGGGGTGGTAGCGACAATGTTAACGTACACCGTGGGGCGCCCAGCCTCGTACGGAAATGAGTCCAGAAAACCCAGGAGATAGTTCCGTCACGGAAGTATCATATACGGACAGCCAGCACCAGCACAACAACAACACCAGACTAGATGCTACACTTGACACGGCCCGCGTCTCTGAGGTGCAGCTGCTGGTCACGGAGCTCAGACTATTTCGAGAAGAGATGTGGACTATGAGTCTGCAGATACACGCTCTCCGTAGGGCTATATCGAGTTTGACATCGAGAATCGATAGCTGTGATGGACGCATCGACATGCTCTGTGCTCGCGTCGAAGCCTTGGAGAGCAAGCCTGACACTCGTAATGAAAATGTCCCTGAGACTGCTCTATTGGAAACCATCGCACAGTTAAGGATGGAGTTAAATGATCGCGATCAAGATTTACTGTTAAACGATAAAGAAATATCAGGTGTCCCGGAACAGAACGGCGAAAATACGGTACACACGAGGGCTGCTCCGAAAGTTGTTAGCTGCTCCGGCTCTACTCATGCGATTACAATATTATTTATACCATTGTGAGGTATATTTCAGTACTTATTGAAGTGGTGTAAATACATTTTTAGAAAACGCTTAGTTTTTTTTAAATAGCCTAGCCATCAGTCATGAAAATCAGTAGTTGAGATTCCATATGTGCTGTCATTTAATAAACGGTATTTGGTAAAAAAAGCAATAGGTTTTTTTAGGTGCTGCTAATTACGAATCTCGACGGTTTTTTTACGTATAAAACGTGTTGATTGAGTAAACATTATTATGATTTAATAGGTGTCAAGAATGAGTCTTTAGTTAAAAGTAAAAAATTCTGATACTTATATAAAAAAAATATATATACACTTATAACATTATTTATTGATTTATACATTGGAAATAGCAAAAGAAACAGAATAATTAGTCCCGGGTAAATTTAAGTTCGATTTTCTAAGATTTCAATACAAAATTCATTTAATTGTGCCTAAAATTGCTTATTCGAATCAATCTTAATCACTGCCAATAACTTCCGTACAATGCATGAATGTTTCGTAAGCGCACATAGGGACCGCTGTTTCATAATACGTTCCAATCTACCCGCTTTCATTATAAATAGTGCATGTTTTTATCCATGAATCCTAAAACTAAGATTTTTAGCCTTATATAATGCGGGCTCACTGGAAACTGGTCATGACGATTTTCTAGTGGCAATGGATAAGTTTGATGCGGATGTAGTGGCAATTAATGAAACATGGTTACGAAATGGAGAGGAACAGCGGGCACCCGTCGTTCCCGGGTACAAGTTTTTGAGTAGCCCAAGACACAGCGGTATGCGCGCAGGCCGTGGGGGAGGCCGAAGGGCTGTGTACGAGCTCGTCGCGTTACTCACCCGGCCGCCCAAATCGAACAAATGTGGCTTTCGGTTGTAGTAAATTGTCACAGATTTATTATAGGCACTGCATATCGTCCGGCTTGGATTAATGTTGACAGTTTCTTAGATGCTTTAACTGAATCAGTAACTTATTTTTGGAACTAAGATAAAGTGGTTCTGATGGGTGACTTTAACATTAACTGGTTGCACACTAATAATTATATGACAAAAAAGCTGAAATCGTTCCTACATTGTTTAAGTCTGGAGCAGGTGGTTCACGAACCTACCCACTATTCCATAGAAAACGAAAGCCTTATCGATGTTGTATGCACCAATGCACCTGTACAGGATGTCTGCGTCTCAAACATTACTGGGTCACAGGGTCATGCTATGGTACTGTTTACCATTCCGATTAATCGTGCCAAATTGCCACGCAAAACCATATCTTTTAGACCCTATTAAGACATGGATATGGACCATTTTAATCGGGATTTACACTCTATCGACTGGGACTCTGTGGTCAAAATGGACTCCGTTCATAATATGACGATATCTTTTAATTCTATTAATTTATCTCTCTTTGATAAGCATGCACCAGTAAAAAATGTTCAAATACAACAAAATAACTCTTAACCCGGGATCACCGATACGATTAAAATTATTATTGATAAGCGTAATGAGGCTCATGCTAGGTACCGAAAATCCAAAACAGATTGTCATAAGCAATATTATACAGATTTTAAAAAACTCGTAGTAAGTAGTATATTTAATGAAAAACGTGCATATTACAATTATCACATTAATTCACATCACAATGATTCAAAGTCGCTGTGGAAAAACTTAAAAAAAACTGTTTTGACTGACTCTCAGAAACGTGAATCTCTTCCTGATCATTTCAGTGATCCAAATGTTATAAATGACAGTTTTTTAGCTGTGCCTGGTGCTATTTGGTTGCAGATTTCGTTGTATGACTGTGCACCCAAAACCACGTAGACTCTCCTTTCTTCCTCTTTTCCTTCTTTACACCGGTCGGTATACATTTTTTATTTTATTTTCTTCTTTTTTATCGTACCGCTTTTTGTTGTCTTTGTTATATAAGTAAAATTACTATTTGTTTATGTATGTTTGTCCTTCCATATATATTTTCTACTCATATATTTTTCTGGGTTCCAACAGAATACCAGTGTTTTTGTTCAATTGCGAGCAAAGCTACGCACTGAGTTGAAGCCTTTTTGTCTTGCTGTAGTGCACACAGTTTATTTCTGTGCATAAAAACTGATTGTTTTATGTTCTTTTAAGTTTTGTGTTTTCTGTAAAAAAAAATCTCTTATTGTAATGTGTGTGTATTTTAGCAAAACAAATAAATGATATATCTATCTATCTATCTAAGTCATCTGTGGTCTTCATCATCAATTCCACTCCACAAAATTTATGATTTCCGGGTGTAAATACACGAGTTATAATAGAAAATACCAAAATCACTACACGCGTGCCTAATATAATGGAGGAGTTCCCTCAATTCCTCATGGATCCCATCATCCAACTGTTTTTTTGAAAAATATGGGACCCACCTGGAAGCATATACTTACCAACAAAAAAAATGTACAAATCGGCTCATCAATGACGGAGTTCTGGGGTAACAAACATTGAAAAAAAAAAAAATTATAAAAATTATTTTAAAAAAAAGACCGGGTTGCACTCCGGGAGTGCCGGCAGAAGTGAAAACTCAATAACATTGTAACAGTTTTTCGATCAGGTCACGTGACATCTTACGGTGTCACCCTAAAAATGAATTTGACGCAAATTTATAAACAATTATCAATTATTTAGGCGGACGGCCCGCGGGCGCGTTGGGTGCGACGGGCCCAACGCGCCGCCGCGGCGTAACGGTGCCGGGGTCCGGCGCGCCGACGGGCGGCGGCAAACACAATACCAATTTGTTTTTGCCATTGCCAAATATTTTTCAAAGCTTTATCTCTTTAGGAATAACGTCTAAATTCGAACTATTCGATTTTGCAAGAACAGCAGATGGCCGTGCACGGTGGCGACCAAAATATCAATTTGTTTTTGCCGTTGATAAATATTTTTCTAAGCTTTATCTCTTTAGGAATAACGCCCAAATTCGAACTATTCGAATTTTCTCAATAGCAAAACGGTGAAGGACGCGTTGGTATTATTACAAATTTATTTGCAGAATATGCTATTGCAAAAAGTGTTTAATCTGACGTCACAAAACTCTGTCGCGTATTTAGCAATTTTTCCCCATCCCAAAAAGTGCTCAGCGCCGCTAAAGAAGTTTTCACTTCAAAAAAATACAACCGAATTGAGAACCTCCTCCTTTTTTTTGAAGTCGGTTAAAAATAGTACGAGATCCTCAGATCTTCGGATCCCATCATACATCCTACAGTTTGTAGTGCAGTATGTATTTGCATGCGGTTAGTGTTAGATACACAGTGTTAGATGCACTAGTGACTAGACAGCTATACAAATGTTATTTGCGGTTGGTAAAATAACATTTCCATACAAAGCCTATGCAAAAATATTACGCATAAATTTATCAGATGCATTCATAATTTGTATGTATTGATAACACAATAAACTACAAAAAGAAGTGCGATCCCATAGAAAACATTCCATGTAAAAAGTTGTGAGATATTTCGTACAGCCAAGTCAGGCATTGTTATTAATCTTTTTTGGCAATCACACAATACTACATAGTTTTAGGTATGCCACGTAACTACATAGAATACCCACCTCGACTTCCCCCGAGTGTATGATGTAGAAGTTGTCCCCCTCGTCCCCCTGCCGTATGACGGTCTCGCCGGGCAGGAACTGCACGGGGAACATGGCGTCGAACATATCCGCCCGCTCCGACTCGTCCAGGTGCGTAAACAACACGTTGGGCGCCATGGCGCCGGGCCAGAGCACCTATTGTTTACAACGTAACTACATAGAATACGCACCTCGACTTCCCCGAGTGTATGATTTGATGTAGAAGTTGTCCCCCTTGTCCCCCTGCCGTATGACGGTCTCGCCGGCCAGGAACTGCACGGGGAACATGGCGTCGAACATATCCACCCGCTCCGACTCGTCCAGGTGAGTAAACAACACGTTGGGCGCCATGGCGCCGGGCCAGGGCACCCATTGTTTACAACGTAACTACATAGAATACGCACCTCGACTTCCCCCGAGTGTATGATGTAGAAGTTGTCCCCCTCGTCGCCCTGCCGTATGACGGTCTCGCCGGGCAGGAACTGCACGGGGAATATGGCGTCGAACATATCCGCCCGCTCCGACTCGTCCAGGTGCGTAAACAACACGTTGGGCGCCATGGCGCCGGGCCAGGGCACCTATTGTTTACAACGTAACTACATAGAATACGCACCTCGACTTCCCCCGAGTGTATGATGTAGAAGTTGTCCCCCTCGTCCCCCTGCCGTATGACGGTCTCGCAGGGCAGGAACTGCACGGGGAACATGGCGTCGAACATATCCGCCCGCTCCGACTCGTCCAGGTGCGTAAACAACACGTTCGGCGCCATGGCGCCGAGCCAGGGCACCCATTGTTTACAACGTAACTACATAGAATACGCACCTCGACTTCCCCCGAGTGTATGATGTAGAAGTTGTCCCCCTCGTCGCCCTGCCGTATGACGGTCTCGCCGGGCAGGAACTGCACGGGGAACATGGCGTCGAACATATCCGCCCGCTCCGACTCGTCCAGGTGCGTAAACAACACGTTGGGCGCCATGGCGCCGGGCCAGAGCACCTATTGTTTACAACGTAACTACATAGAATACGCACCTCGACTTCCCCCGAGTGTATGATGTAGAAGTTGTCCCCCACGTTGCCCTGCCGTATGACGGTCTCGCCGGGCAGGAACTGCACGGGGAACATGGCGTCGAACATATCCGCCCGCTCCGACTCGTCCAGGTGCGTAAACAACACGTTGGGCGCCATGGCGCCGGGCCAGAGCACCTATTGTTTACAACGTAACTACATAGAATACGCACCTCGACTTCCCCCGAGTGTATGATGTAGAAGTTGTCCCCCTCGTCCCCCTGCCGTATGACGGTCTCGCAGGGCAGGAACTGCACGGGGAACATGGCGTCGAACATATCCGCCCGCTCCGACTCGTCCAGGTGCGTAAACAACACGTTGGGCGCCATGGCACCGGGCCAGGGCACCCATTGTTTACAACGTAACTACATAGAATACGCACCTCGACTTCCCCCGAGTGTATGATGTAGAAGTTGTCCCCCTCGTCCCCCCTGCCGTATGACGGTCTCGCCGGGCAGGAACTGCACGGGGAACACGGCGTCGAACATATCCGCCCGCTCCGACTCGTCCAGGTGCGTAAACAACACGTTGGGCGCCATGGCGCCGGGCCAGAGCACCTACTGTTTACAACGTAACTACATAGAATACGCACCTCGACTTCCCCCGAGTGTATGATGTAGAAGTTGTCCCCCTCGTCGCCCTGCCGTATGACGGTCTCGCCGGGCAGGAACTGCACGGGGAACATGGCGTCGAACATATCCGCCCGCTCCGACTCGTCCAGGTGCGTAAACAACACGTTGGACGCGATGGCGCGGGACAAGGCACCCATTGTTTTGTAGTCTTTTGGCACTACCTGAATATTATAATTTAATTAATAACAGTTATGACGCACTATACGCTGCTCCGCAAGTATACACTCGATAGAGATTGGTCAATTATAAAGACTGCCGATGTCTGTATATGCAATGCCGCGTTCCTTTAAAATAACGACTATAATGAGTCTGCTGTAGCTAGTTTTTACTATAGATGTCTTTGATATAGATTTTTCATTTTATTTTTATATTTCCCGTGCGGTGTCGGGTAAGAATAGCACCACCCCCTTTCTTCCCGTGGGTGTCGTAAGAGTCGACTAAGGGAACAGGGTTGAAGTGTGTTATGGGCGATGGGCTAGCAACCTATCACTGCGATATCACATTTTGTCGATCTTTTATACCCACATTTATGCTAACAGTGGCACTGGACACAGGTTTCATGTGCTCTGCCTACCCCTTAAGGCGTGTATGTATGTATTTTCATATTACGACGGTGGTAAACAAGCACACGGTCTCTCGATGGTAAGCAGCCACCGTAGGTCCAAATATGAGCGAGATGACATTCCGCCGTGCTCTCTCTCACGCGTATCGTATGTCATTTAGACTTCCGCTTGACACATTGCGTTAACTATTAGGAACTTTTCAAAACAGTTCATAGGTGGCGCTATTGTGTTTAGCAGAGGTCAAAGTGCCATAAGAAAACTAGCTATAGCAGACTCATTATTTTAAAGGGATGCTACATTGCATATACATATATTAAAACTGCCAATATAATGAGTAATGACACCATGGGGTTTCATCGAAAATGTTAGAATGGGCAGCCATTCAATTTGAATATGTAGACATTTCCGTATTTTAGAGACATGTCTCAAGAGCTAGGTCTATCTGCCATTGTCAGGCCGATTGCCATGTCACTAACATTTTCAAAAATAACTTCATCCAATTCTTATGCCAGCACAGCCCAAAGGCAGGGATGAGTCAATATGTTTTCAGCTACTTATCACTTTTGCTACCATGCACTATCTTGACGGACGGTAAATAAGAGATGAATCCTAGAGAAAATCGGCTTTCTTTAAATGCCGTTAAGGTCCGAAATTGACGAACCTTTTCATTCTGCGACTATACATTCAAACGATGATTCCATGCTGTAGCTTTATGCGGTTTCAAAACAAAGGATGTAATGCCAGCACCACACTGCGCTATGCGCTATTCGTTATTCGGCTTATGCGCATGTATTCGACGCAGTGTGGACGGTTTATGCGTCTATGTTTGCTGCATTCGCAAGCATAATGGGGTATCCAGATTAAGTGATTTTTCCCCAATTTGTCAGCCCAATTCATCAGAATCTGACTAATTGCTATCGTGTGGATGCATGTTGCGCTGCCGATCCAACCGTCAAACGAGTTGTCCGACTAATTGCATGAAAATCACAATTTGGACCATGGAATTGGCATGATCTACCAAATATTTTTTTTCTCACATAGCCTCGCGGCGCCTGTGAGTCGGAAACGATAACGCAGGTTAAGCAAAGATGGCAGCGGTCAGTCTTTGGATGGGTGACCGCCTGATGTTTGAGTGGTTAATATAAATGAGCGCTTCCGTGCTTTGGAAGGCACGCTAAGCAGTTGATCCCGGCTGCTGTCTATGACAGTAGTCGTTAAACCGAGTTAGAGGCCTTCGGGCGGCTTAAGAACTTCTAACAGTCGAGTTGCCCACTCACTTGACAAAGGGGGGACAACTGTTACTCGCGTCCGCAGGAGCTACCTACCACAACCCTGCACGTGTCCCCTGGGTGGTACTAAAGAGTGACAAAATTAAAGGCCAAAATAATGTATGCCATACGATTAAATAAATAAACACTGTAATTTTGTAATTTTTTATAAACAGGTGTTTTGCAACTACTTTTTAATTCAGTGTGGCCAGTAACAGTAAGAAAGCGAAAATTGCCGCATTCAAACGGTCCTGCAAAGCGGACTGCAATATTGTTAGTAACCGATGAGATAGGGCGAGACAGCACGTCTATCATGAGACGGCCGTGACATACTCTCGATTTTTGTGTGCTGCATGGCTATCACACGACGACGGCGCGCGAGCTCTCGATTTTTCTCGCACTATCCGTCTCTCTCTTATTAGAACACTTAGAACATGAGGTATAGTGCGAGAAAAATCGAGAGTATGTCGCGGCCGTCCCAGGATAGACGTGCTGTCTTGCCCTACCTCATCGGTTAGTAACAATCTTGCAGTCCGTTTCGCAGGACTGTTTGAATGCGGCCATTTTCACTTTCTTACTGTTAACTGGCCACACTGAATGAAATTGTAGTTGCAGTTGTTACGTCTGTACGCTACACCCAATTATGACTTCGACATGTTGGTCTGACAAATTGGGGTAAAATCACTTAATCTGGATACCCCATAACGCGTAAGCGCGAATAGCGAATACGCGTATCCGTCGACTTGTCGGTTTTTTGGTACACATCAAAGGAGGCAAATAAGCCGAATAGCGCATCGACTGCCCACACTTCGTTCACTCACTCATTTGCTCGCTAGCGGCGGTCGCGTCTCGACGTGTTCGGTATGAAAAATGGAGTGGACCAACGAAAACGTTAAGCTGCTGTTGCCAACACGTCCATCGCCGCCGCCGCCTTTGTGATTGACATGTGATTACGCAAACAACACATATTTGTCATGTTCGGCGCACCGGCACGAAGTGTGGATGGGCACGTTTTTGTTGTTCGCGCACATAACATAACAAATAATTATAAATGCGAAAGTGTGTCTGTCTGTTACCTCTTCACGCTTAAACCGCTGAACCGATTGCGATGAAATTTGGTATCGAGATAGTTTGAGTCCCGGAGAAGGACATAGGATAGTTTTTATCCCCGAAATCATCCCCTAAAGGGGTGAAATGGGGGGGTGAAAGTTTGTATGGAGCTGCGATATAAGTGAGTTCCACGCGGACGGAGTCGCGGGCAGAAGCTAGTAACAAATATTTTCGCAAATACGGCGCGCACATAACGAACAGCGCAGTGTGGTGCCGGCATAAGAGAAACAATCTAGTTGATCTAATATTGATAACTAAAATAGATGTTTCTTTTTTTATTCATGTATTGATATAAAAAAGATGACTTCGTACAATGTAACTACAATTGAATGTTCTAGACAATGGGATGGGCTGTAAGCAGTAAATGTTTAGGTAACAATACGCACTACGTCACAAGCCAATCATACATCATGATAAAACAACTAATGGACACTAACAACTTGTCATAAAAGAGTACACAATGTGCTCAGGTTTGCGCAAAATTGTTCGAAGGATAACAACTTAACTTAGTAGTCAAAAAGCATTGGACGCTTTTTGACTACTTACGTATTTATTTATTTGATTTACTTATTTATTTTTAACCAATATGGTCTGATTTAATTTAAACGATGTCTACACATCAATCAACATTGAAAGGGAAGTTATGTAAGTTTTTAGGTTTCCGTAGCCAAATGGCAAAAAACGGAACCCTTCGGATTCGTCATGTCGTCTGTCTGTCCGTCCGTATGTCACAGGCATTTTACTCGAAAATTATAAGGTGTATTTGAATAAAATTTTGAGGATAGGTGTATTTTGTTAGCCGCTACATAGTTTTGTAATCAAACTACAAAAAAAAAAAAATTTTTTGGGGTGCTCTCCAAACATAAAACTGAAAGTCAACATTTTTATTTTCTTTGCAAGCCCACGTGTGGCACATCAATCGATAGGCCTTTTAAAATAAATATAAGGTTTCTGAGCAATTTTTTTGATTAAGTGAATAGAGTCGGAGATAATCGCCCCGAAGGTCACTAAAATTGTGTCCCCCCCCTCTAATTTTTGAACCGTGTATTTTAAAAATATGAAAAAAATCATGGACGTAGGGCTTATTCAATTCTTACAGCGAAAATTGTTTTGAACAAGATCGGTTCCAAGGTTTTTGAGATATTTCTATAAAACTGCCTTCCTTAAAGAAAAGGATGTAAGTGCCATACGATTTCCGTAACGATACGACCTTTTTAATAGGCACGGAACCCTCGTTGTGCGTGGTCCGACTCGCACTTGGCCGCTTTTTTTTTACAATTAAATTATTACAGTCAATATGTAGGCATACCTTATTTATGCAACAATAAGGTTGTAGTATACTCATACATATTTATGAAACTTTGAGTGAATACATATTGGTGCCCTTGACTGTACCTATTACGTACAATATCTTCTGCCGCGTAGTTAGTAGGATTGAGAATCAAGAGTTAAAATTTGAGAGATACTATTTGAATAATTATAGGGTTAACAATGTACTTTAAAATGCAGTGTCGAATTAAATGGGATTTTGTATGTTAACAGCACCAATTTAGTGTGACACCATTTAAAGGGACATTTGACGACCGGTTAGCCTAGTGGGTAGTGATGCTGCCTACGAAGCTGAAGGTCCTGGGTTCGAATCCCGGTAAGGGCAAATATTTGTGTGATGAGCATGAATATTTGTTTCTGAGTCATGGAAGTCTTCTATGTATTTAAGTATTTATATCTATTATATATATCGTCGTCTAGTACCCATAACACAAGCCTTAATGAGCTTACTATGGGACTAGGTCGATTTGTGTAAGATTGTCCCCTAATATTTATTTATTTATTTAAAGGGAGAAGAAGGAAAATTAATGGATGTTACGTTACTGATCACATTCCATTATTGAATACACAAACAAATAATTGTTACAAGGAAAAAAAATACAATATTAATCCACCTAATTCAAAACTCTGTTAGTTCAATTTTATTATTACAGACGTTATTAAAGAGAAATGAGTGTGTGTGAGGAGTCAACAATTATTTGTGTGTTACACAGTCCACTCCATCTTCACAGATGAATCTTACTTGAAAGCACATTGAAACAATTGAGTAACAATAAACTCTAACCTTTTTAACGTAACTAGTAGCATCTTCCTCTGTGACGGGTTCTGCGCTGATGCCCCCGCGTCGCCGCGGTGGCTGGCCCCCTGGCACGGGCAGTGGTGACAGCTCGCCATCTGCCTCACCTTCAGACGCTGCCGCTGCGGCCGCTGCAGCTTTAACTTGTTCCTATTAAAATAGTACATTATAGCCGTGGCCGGGAAGCCTGCAATTGCCATTCCGGCTGAGGCTAATATAGTGCTTTTCTCGAAAATGGGGGAATAAAAAATACTACATTTATATAAACTTTAAACGTGAATATATTTACGATTTCCCGCCGTTTTATTTAAAACAGAATCGCAAGTGTATTTTTCCACCAAAAAACGCAAACTGTTTGAGACACATACAAAAACGTCGTGTTTGCAACAGAAAAATACGAGTTGAATTGGCTGAACCGTCTTTTATATGCCAGTTTCTACTATTTAAAAAACTTGGTACTCAACAAATAAAGGAATTTATATACAACATTCCAGGCGGCCTGCAATTTTGTTTATTTTTTAATTTAGATCTGACCTTAAACTATACACTTTACCTTCCAATATGTAGCGAATTATGTTCACTTTGCGGGCCATTTTTGAGAAATGTAAATTTACACTTTTGATATCTATTAAGAGTACAGGAAACTAGATGACTTATAAGACAAGGTACGCCGAGGCTGATCGGTTGTTGTTGCTACATAAAGTTTTCTTGATAGAAATCAAATCACACTGACCACTAATCAGTTTAGGCTTACCTCACCTTAAAAATCATAAATAAATAAGCTCTATATTGAGGCAGATGGAGTACAGCTTTATCAAATCACCTGATACACTATGAATTTAAAGATATACTCAATGCAATGAATGTACTACATAATTTTTAATATAATGAACCAAATTTCATACGTACAGCCATGGCACACAGGTTTGAACTAATTAATAATAGTTCCAATTTAATATTTGAGATACATTTTCCTCAACTTCAGCGACAATGTAGAGCACAGTACATGATTCACATGTTTGGTTTGGCTTGTTGGTTTTCATGCAAGCCTCTAACTTAATTAACACATTCGCAACCAAGAACCTGCCTGGTAGGCACTCGTAATGTTTGCTCAGATGCCGGCTGAGCCCGCTAGGCGGGCAGTAGTATGAACCTACACGCCTAGCGAGTTCTGTCGGTTTCTGGTTTATTGTTCTATTTTTAGTCCAGTTGCGAAAGTGTTAACACATTTGCCCGCCAATATCACTAACATACCTCCACTTAACTGTTAATTGGAACATCATCAAACTCTACTAATATAATATGTGATAGATAACTTAAAAATATTAATAATTTTATAAATGTGAAAATTTTAATGTTTGGATATATTTTACTCAATCATGCATAAACGGTTGAATACATTAAGGTGAATATTGGTATAGATTATATTATATTTATTATAACCTGGTATACAACATAGGAAGACTTTTATCCCTAAAATCATCCCCTAGAAAAATTATATGAGGGAAAAATTATATGAGGTAGATCTTTTGATCATGATCATGCAGACAGACTCATAAAAAATATTCTTATGCTGTAGGTACTTGTGTGCGTAATTTAATTGCTATATTTGTTCTTGTAAGTTCTAGTGAGAACCTGTAATGGGCTCTGTAATTCTATTGCAGTGTATAGTAAAATTTCACACTATTGGCTCGCCATGCATGTATAAATAAATAAATTGTCATTACAACATTATCATAATAGCCTCTTAAAACATGTAAGATCTACTTAATGTAGATTAGAATTTATCATAATTTTTCTCTTTTATCCTAATCTTGTCTGACTATCTGACATTCCCTGATAAGATAATCATGGATAATCTAGATATAAACAATCCACAAATGTATACATGCAGAAAAGATTGATAGATACATTTACTTATTAATGTTATTTTTAACAGTGATTCCATTAATAGAATATAGGGAAATTAATCCATTCATAAAATTTATCGAATATAACCTCAGCAAGGTAAAATTTTAAAAAAGTTGCAAAAATTGGAATCTTCAAAAGTAAGTTTTAATATGGCCTTGCTAAAAACAAAGTTAACTTACCCGTTCCAACCTTTGGAAATATTGCCTGAGAAATGTAACAGGATTTTCTGGCTTATTAACACAAAGCTGTACAATACAGTCTTTTAATAACAATTGGATATTATGGCTTTGGATGTAACTTTCACATTCGTGTAAACAGTGTTCTTCCTCCATTTCTGAAATGCTCTATCCATAAAATATGATTAATATAGTAAACAAATATCATAACATAGTAAACAGGATTCTAATGTTTTAAACACAACAAGGGTTCTTCATTCTTCGATCGAAAATCGAAATAAGAAAGTGAAAAGCAGAAGTGTCATTTTGGCAGCAGCGCAGCGGATCCACAGATTAAAGAAAAAGGCAGATGGGCTCTAATAAATTGAACATATTCTATATACTCGATCTCTTCTTACTTAAGTACTTACCAGCGAGTAGGAAAGGGATAGAACGTTATGTTATCTGCCAGGTCTTCATACGTCATTGTCTCCGCTCTCTCGCTCGCTCCTGTTTTAGTGCATGAAAGAAATTTTATTTACAAGTTGTCGACATCGATATTAACCGTTCATATATTCTTCATCTGCGCCATTCGTAGATAAATTGTATATCCATACTATACAAAATGTCATTTACGGTATTTACCACATTAAAACAAAAACCATTAACCCTTATAACTACATAAGTCCTGTTTCTGAGACACAACTGCCTACGTGAGGTTTAGTGATTTAGTCACCTACTTGATTCGGACTTTCGATAAATATTAAAATGTAATTGAGTTGTATTTAACAACTATAATAATCCATACTATCCATATCCATACTAATCCATATCCATAGTTTCATACTCCACACTATACTCCATACTAATATTATAAATGTGAAAGTGTGTCTGTCTGTCTGTCTGTCTGTTACCTCTTCACGCTTAAACTGTTATTGTAATAAAAACAGACGGGCTGTGGCAGTAACTATTTATTTGGGAGAACACACAAGTAAAAAACATTAAATATTATTTAGTACAAAACCATCTTGTAGAAAGCTATCAACCGGAAAAGGCTTATCTGACGTTAGCAGATATGTCATTAACTCTTACATTCTGCCCGTCATGCGCAGACGATTGGAAGTCAAAATGTCACCTAATCTCTCTTACTTATTATAACCCTGGACCAGCGTAGCGTCTTTAATTCTTAGAAACCCTTTGGCGGAATATCTTGAATCCGATTTAAAGTTATGGATTCCCAATTGATTAACTAATTCATTATCGTTAGTAACTCTGAATGCCACGCAAAACAAAATTCTCTGTTCACATAAACCCTCCGTGATCGCTCAATTCGCTAGAAAATAAAGATTTACCAACTCAATACTTGCAATTTTGGAGCGCAAATGAAACATCAACCATTACAAGTTTAGGAATCATCATATTTGCTAAATAAAAATATTGATTAATAAACCGCTGACTTTCAAAGGTATAAATACCAGTCAACACAACTGACATAATCATACTCGAATCGATTTGTACGGTAGTGTAGGTATATTTATATCAAAAGTGCCCAAAGTAGGTAGCTAACTATATCAAAACTTATTGCACCAACTTATCATTAAGTTGCCTGTCCCTCGCAAGATCACGACTGTGCCAAATTACCATTTAATTAGGTATGTTCTTCCACTTTATGAAAGTCAATAGGAGTAGCTATACAATAGAACGCAAAGTGAAAAAAAAAAATCCTGGCCGAGTAAAACAAATATAGAGAAACTGACGACTATGGTATGATTTTTTCTGATGAAAACGTACTCGTCTAAGACCGACAATAACAAATTTAAATTGCATTAACTTATTTTGCGTAGTTAAAGTAGGTATACAGTAACGCGTATTCTTGCTCTCATGAAATGTCCACATATAAGTACAATTAAATAAGCCAAACTCAGCTCTCGCACAACTCCGAGGTGTAAATTGACACGAACGCGGCTCACACCGCCGGACAGTGACTCGTTCGGGCATAATCGCATGGCCGGCATTCCACTATCATTGTTACACAAAACGCACCAACGGCCTTAACTAAATGAAAAAGCACGTGCTAGGCTGCCGAACAGGGCGGCACTATTTGAGTTTTCTAGCTGACAAACATCGGTTCCTTTAATTAGAGGATTCTCCGTACATTCTTTGTTCGGTCCCGGGGGTCATATGAGATATTCGTACCGCTACTAAGACAAACCACCGTCACCAAACAGTTTAAACGTGAAAATGACTTTTTCTTTAGAAATTTGACTTGTCTAGCGTAAGTTACTGCAGTTTTGTTTCGGAGGCGTTAGACCAACCATATACAACGTGTTTCATAATTCCCCATGAAAAAGAAACCCGTTATTTAACCGAAAAAAAAGTACCAACTCCAACCACCTGTACGTCGATCAAACCAAATTTTCATAGATTACTTCAACAAAAGACCAATTGCTTATCATATGTACCCAGTTTAAAAGCAAATAAACCACTATACCTATTACAAAAATAGGTTTGCAATCTCAATAAAAGGAAATCAAACCGCTTTAAGTACTTATAACATAAGAAAAAAAAAAGGCATCAATTACAAGCCATCTCACTAAATCTTCATCAACTTTTACATTTCACAACTAAAAGACTACTTCGTGTTCATGTTGCCGATTCGTCATAAATTGAGAAACATGAACATATACCCTAATTCGGTCATGGTTGTTGTCATGTACCTCTCTGATGACAGTAGGCAAAAAATGCAAACCACTTTACTAGCTACATACTCTTCTATGATTCATCCAAATTGCCTCCTTTTGTCAATCACTTTATGTGGACTACGGTTCTCAAATACTGCTAACAGACTCCCCACAAGGGACCCCTCAACCCCCTTGCGGCTTTAGGGGTATTTTGTAGCAGCCTGTATAAACTGTAGATCTATACACTATTCTTTATAATGTGTAATGAAAAGACTTCACCAATCATACATACGTCATAAATAGACTACTGAAAAGGCTCGTGTTTACTCTTAAATGATCATGTTCCAAAATCATACTTATTTTCCGACAAACGTTTTAGGTAGACACACATAGTTAATGTGTTCACTTGCTCAGGCACTAGGATCACTAGGTAAGACTAATCGTACAATTTCTGAACGGGTAAAATACTCTTGGCACGTACACAATTTTGTTAAATATTCAGATTGTACTTAGTCCCAATTTTTTGTTTACATTACTAGACAGGTTGTCACGTTTCTTGAAACACTTACACGAAAACCCTGGCAAGTATGTACTTTCCTAGGCAATGTTATTTTTACTACGCTTAATATTTTTCTATACCCAAAAGAACAGGCGAATAGTAAACAATTTACTTACGAAAAATGTTACAATATGGAATATATTTTCCATCGGCTGAAATCTCAAGCCGTCGATTACACGTAAAATACCTCAACTGAACATTTAACTAATTTACCATTATTATTTGCATTTATTTATCGCATTCTTGTATTTTATTCGGTAAATATTTTGATATTCGACTTAACACTTTTGTCATATGCCACAGATATTGACGTTGCTTATTCGTCTAATCAGCTGACGTTTAAAAATAGGTTTTAATAATAAGGGTGAAACGATAATCTTTGAAAACTTATTGAATGCGCAATTTTCGACTACAATTATTTCAAAAATACACCTTATAAACAACATTGCGAGCATTTACTGCGAACTCGACAGAGAACATAGATACGGATCTCAAGCTCTGTTTATGATTCTACACCTTAAAATCTTACTATTCCAATTTAATTGAATAACTCACTCAGGAAATATAACACTTATTTCCAAATTGAAACTGGCTCAAATAAAATGAGTGTCGAAGTCATCTTAAACTGTGGATAATGTTATAAAAGCTTCTAAGGGACACAAAGAAAAAAAACATCAGTTACTCAACGGAGATTGGCTTATAGGCAGTATATTTTACTGTAAATTGTCAGATATTATCTGATGGCAAGTCTAATGTCTAAGTCACTCATTGATCAAAGCAGCTCACGACCAGTATAGGTATAATTGTCCCTCTGGACAGGAGCCATTAATACAAAAATCGATCGACCTGTATAGGTGTCGTTGGCATTCAAACTGTCACGCGTATGTTGTATTTGACACAATAAATTATTTTTTGTTGTTCGTTGCCATGGTTACGTCTCCTGGGTGTTTTAATTAGTGAATTAAAACTATGATTTCATTGAGTTTTAATCACAAACACGTGTTTTGTTATATTCTGTTATATCTCTTCAGCATAGAAACTCTGTCACTGCTGTCTCCCGGCTCACTGGCCCAGAACAAGAACAAGAAAAAGCTGATTGACCCATTTCATTTCTATATCCCATAATGAAAAAATAAAAAAAATATCTGGCCAAAGCGTACGTCATTCCCACATTTTTTACCAAAATAGCAACAGAACTGTGCTGTGTTAGTTAGCATTAGATTTTACTTCATC
This sequence comes from Epinotia ramella, assembly GCA_947578815.1. Classification (NCBI taxonomy): domain Eukaryota; kingdom Metazoa; phylum Arthropoda; class Insecta; order Lepidoptera; family Tortricidae; genus Epinotia; species Epinotia ramella. The sequence goes on from OX388210.1 coordinate 13,018,142, forward strand.
GTATCACGGACGAATTAATCATTCTTACGCTTATGGTGTGGTATTTTAGAGACATACCAGCATCAACTTGAAGTTTTCATATGCAAATTGAATTAAGTTACTTATCAGTCAACTATGATATAAATGACTTCGATAACTGCACATCTTATATTAGAATTGTACCCAACTTTAAAATTTACTTGTGGTCTTTCTTAACTCTCTATAGATTTGCCTGTACATTTTCCTCAACAACGTTATTTTCAAAAGACTCAGAACCAACAAAATGAAAACGACTCACTCGATTAACGACAGACTCTCGCCCAAGGGAACCTCATGTCCTCTCGACGCTCCAAAATAGCTCGCCTTTCAACCGCGTCACGAACTATGATCTTGTGGGCCTGGTGGTTCCTGCCTCGGCAGTAGGTAAATGCCGCTTTATTCCAATAGTTCCCAGCAGACATGTAGACAAATTATTTCCAGTTGTTCCTTCAAATCTTTTCTGACATCTGTCAACATTTCCATGGATCAAATTACAATTTCTTCAAAGATATTTTCTCTCAAGTTTCTTCCTTAGCCCGATTTGGCACCACTTCTGATGTCGGGGTGTGGGCGTATCCTGGGTTCTCGGGCATTGATAGGAAACAATGTTACTATGATTACAAACTTTACTAAGGACTTCTCCACAGCATAATTACAAAATTCATGTGAAATACAGTGAACTGGCAATTTCGGTTCTCGTATTCCGTCACACCATTCTCTCTAAACGATTAATTCTCCATCCAAGAGAGCAACCACCTCCTGTCAGGCTTTTTCCTCCATGACAGCGAACACAACCGTCCGTTGTTCTGTTTCTAATTCAAAATAATACTCGTCATAGCCCTCTGTTGGCGCGCGGCGGAACTAATGAGCTCCCGAGTTTGCCCAGACAAATATGTCCTCGTTCGCATGTATTTCAATGATGACATTTGTAGATTGACAGTGGAGCACATTACGACCGAAGTCACGATGAATGTAATAGAGGGCGCTGCATGAAACTTCTCCTCTCCGACATATAGAACTCCGTACGGCCAGTGTGTGCCATCACCAGTGTACACACACCTCATTACAACACACCCCCTCAATCGACTGCTCATGACAGACCTTGAAACACTGATGTCTATTTTAGAAAACCCAATTTTATATTTTCAATTAAATAAACCATAAACCATCAAAGGTATACAAATAAAATATCACGTTAACCATTTATCTAAAACTCTAAATACATAGGTATAAAGCTAACATACTTTAGCATACTCCTTCTCATACATATAGCATATAAAAACCCCTTTATAATATACCAACCTCTACATTTATCATAAATACTCCCCACTCAACTTCATAATACTTCAACATATTCAACTCCTTTATAACATTATACACTATTCCTCTACTCGACTCATCAATATACTAACCTCCACATTTATCATAAATACTCCCACTCGACTTCATAATACTTCATTATATTCAACTTCTATATAACATTATACACTATTCCTCTACTCGACTCATCATTATACACTATTCCTCTACTCGACTCATCAATATACTAACTTCCACATCATAATAAATTCTCCCACTCGACTTCACAACAGCTACAACATATTCAACTACTTTATCATATAATAGCTACATCAAAATTATTCACCTACTCGACTCGACAACTGCTACAATATAAAACCACAAAATATAAACACTAAACCTGATATAAAACTTAAGGTATTACCAAACCTCAGACTAATTTACATTTATTATTCCCAATATTAACTATTAAAATATAAACCACAAAATAAACATTCACAAAACCTAAATTTGATATAAAACCATTCTCAGTATTAATTTACTTTTCACCTACTCGACTCGACAACTGCTACAATATAAAACCACAAAATATAAACACTAAACCTGATATAAAACTTAAGGTATTACCAAACCTCAGACTAATTTACATTTATTATTCCCAATATTAACTATTAAAATATAAACCACAAAATAAACATTCACAAAACCTAAATTTGATATAAAACCATTCTCAGTATTAATTTACTTTTAACATTCCCCATTACAACAAAATCTAACAATGGATTCATTTACATATTATTCCCCATTACACCCCCTTAAATGAATCATTATAAAAAGTTTATTTGCTTTATCATCCACACTTCTTCCATTATTTTCATCTGTTTCATTTTCATTTCTTTCAACTTCAGTTATTTCACCTCCATTTCCTTCGGTTTCATTTGTTTCATCTTCATTTCTTGCGGCTTCATTTGTTTCACCTTCATTTCTTTCGATTTTAATTGTCTCACTGTTATTTGTTTCATCTTCATTTGTTTTTCTAAATTTTCCGCCTTCTCGATCTTTTTGTATTGTTCTCAATTATTTCTTTTCTAAATTCTGTTTCCTCATTTTCGTCTAATTGCCACATCCCATTGATTCTATCATTATTTTCATTACTATAAATATAGATTCCTTATTCGTCTTCATTTATATTCCGAAACAAACGAATCAATCGATCGTTCGACGGCAATCCGTCACCGTTGGTTGCTAGGCTTATAAAATCAACAACTTTCTTGTTGCTATCCTTACAAAGCTTCTTGTTTTGATACGATAATGCCGTTTATTTGAAAACCACTAAACACAACCTTTATTCTGTACCTATACTGGGCCCATAAACTGTTATTGTAATAAAAACAGACGGGCTGTGGCAGTAACTATTTATTTGGGAGAACACACAAGTAAAAAACATTAAATATTATTTAGTACAAAACCATCTTGTAGAAAGCTATCAACCGGAAAAGGCATATCTGACGTTAGCAGATATGTCATTAACTCTTACATTCTGCCCGTCATGCGCAGACGATTGGAAGTCAAATATGTTAAGAAAGAAGGTTGCATTAAACTTATTTAATGTTACTGTCGCCTAGCAACTGTTGTTGATTGTCTTACTTCATCTGATATTTTGCAGTCGGAATAAATTGTTGTTATGAACAGAATATACGTTTTCTATTTGGTTCTTTAAAGTGGTAGCAGAGAATATGGAACAAGCTATATTAAACGCGAGCAAAGTTCAAATCGGGAACTTAGAATCCAAAAATTACAAAACATGGAGATTTAAAATACTAATTGTCCTGAAGGCAATGCCCGGAGGTATCGATATCCTTGAAGGAAAGAAGATCAAGCCATCCTTGGCGCCGACGGAAAAGGCTGATGCTCAAGCAAAGTATGAGAAAGATCTTCAAGCTTTTGAATATTTGAACAGTGCGATTTCAATTCTGTTTACGACAAACATGTCCGATGACATTCTGCAAAAAGTTGTGCGCTTTGATTATGCTAAAGACATGTGGGACGAATTAGAGCGAATCTTTGGAGGTACGTGTGTAGACAAGACCTACGACCTATGCCTCAGATTTTTCAGCTATAAAAGGGACCCAAGTCATGACATAATTACGCATGTGTCAGCATTGAAGAACATTTGGAGCGAAATGTGTATAGAGCTACGCAATGAGGCGAATCTACCAGAAATCCTTCTAATGTGTAAAATCCTAGACACCCTACCCTCCGAATACCTAGGATTTAAATCCAGTTGGCTGTTAATGTCAAAAAAGGAACGCTCTGTCGAAAATCTGACAAGTCAATTATGTGCACACGAGAGAGTTCTACGTCAAAATGACACGCACGTCACAGACGAAACAAATGCAGAAGCCCTATTCACGAGGACCATTAAAGGTAAAAAGAAAACATATCTCAAGGAGCTTAAATGCAATTATTGCAAAGAAAAGGGCCATAGAGTCAGATGTTGCAAGAAATGGATTCAAGATGGAAGACCGCCAAAGGAATCCCAGACTGTGAACATGAATCTGACAGTAATGACAGTACATTCGGCAGAAGGATTTGGCGAAACAAAGGATCAAGAAAATTGGTACGCGGATAATGGTGCAACCAGTCACGTAACTAATAGAGGAGACCTGTTTCAAAGCTTCAAGCACTTCGAAAGCCAGCATACCGTGACTGGCGCAAATGGCCAATGTATTAAAGCCCTAGGCATTGGAGATATTCTCGCCGAGGCGGATGTTAATGGTCAAGTAGAGAAGATACTGTTGAAGGATGTCTGGTATGTACCCAGCATTAGCAGAAATTTATTCTCAGTACTCGCTACACATGATGTATCAGACAGGAGTGTCTTTGAGTCCACTACATTAAAATGCACTCTCAAAATGAATGGACAAACAAAGTTAATTGGTACCCGCAGTAAGCGTGGAGGACTATTCAAATTGGAACTCAAATGTTTGAAACCAACTGTCCAAGTGAATCAGCTGTCTACAACTTCTAATCTGTTACAGCTCTATCACGAAAGATTTGGTCATCAAAATAAAAGTCACGTGAAGAAACTCATAGAAAGGGAGTTTGATATAAAAGTCCAAACAACCAAGGAACTTTGTGAAGGATGCATTTATGGTAAATCTCACAGATTAAAGTTTGGAACCAGAGAGAAAGCATCACGTCCTGGAGAATTGGTATATGCTGATGTCTGTGGACCCTTTCCATGTTCTATCACGAAGCTGAAGTATTTTGTCCTCTTCAAAGATGACTACACGAGGTACAGATTTGTATATTTCATGCGAGAGAAAGCTGAAGTTCACGCAAAGCTGTTACTAATGCTGGCTGAAGTGAAAACAGCTGGAATTGTTATAAAAGAACTATTGAGTGACAATGGCGGAGAGTTTGTTAACCCCAAAGTAGAAGCTACCCTCAAAAAGGAAGGTATTACTCAAAGACTGACGATGCCCTACACACCGGAGCAAAACCCAACTGAAAGGGACAACAGAACCGTTGTGGAGATGGCGCGAAGTCTGATGTATGCACATGCCAAAATTCCTACTGGACTGTGGGCTGAAATGGTACTAGCAGCGGTGTATATTCTGAATAGAACTGGCCCTACTTGCATAGATGGGAAGGCACCGTACGAGCTATGGCACCACAAGAAGCCTAGATTAAGTCATATGAGAATAATAGGATCTAACTGTTATCCACATGTTCCCAAGCAACGAAGAAGGAAGTTGGATAGTAAGGCCCAAAAGGGAATATTGATCGGCTACGACTCTGACGATGGTTACCGTATATGGGACAGAGACTCATTCAAGTTGATTCGGTCAAGAGACGTCACCTTCGACGAGAATCCTCTATCGGGTCTTCTAGAAGAGCCTGAGAAGCCTGATGTCTCTCAGAGCACAGCTGCCGATAAAAGGTCCGACTGCCTATTTGACTTTGTTGTGCCTAAAAATGTAACCTATGTTCCGGCAGAGATGAACGATGACAACCAGCCTTCTACTAGTCAGGTTGGAGATATGAGCACCATGTCATCAAGTCTGCAAGACGAGCACTCTTTTGAACCATCATGTTCAGAAGATGATCTTGCGAATGAAGCTCACATGCCTGAGACTGATACATTCCTAGACGCGGAACAGACTGTTGACGACCCAATACCCGAGCAAGAGGTAAATGATATGACGGAAGCAGATCATCAAGTCAATGATGCAAACCAACCAGGTCGAACTGAAGATCGACTGTCTGCATCTGAAATTGAGACAGAAGGCAGGATGACGCTACGAGGGCGGTCCATCCTTAAGCCACCAGCTAGATACAAAGACTACATCTGCAACGTTTGTTTCAACATTAACTCAACTCACGATGGACCTCTAATGGAACCAAGTACGTTTCAAGAAGCAACGGTATGCGAGGACTCTGATCAATGGCGCAAAGCGATGGATAACGAGATCAATTCTCTAAAGGAAAACCAAACCTGGGAAATGGTAGACTTGCCAAAGGGAAGAAAAGCTATTTCTAACAAGTGGCTTTTTAAAATTAAAACAAACCCTGATGGTTCGATTGAGAAATACAAAGCCCGTCTTGTTATACGAGGTTTTTCCCAAAAGAAGGGACTGGATTATGACCAAACCTTCAGCCCTGTTGCAAAAACGAGCACAATAAGAGCACTGTTGGCTACAGCGGCTCAAGAAAAACTTACACTATCTCAATTCGATGTGTCAACCGCTTTTCTTTACGGGACATTGAAAGAAGAGATTTACATGAAGCCTCCCGAAGGATATTCAAATGATGATGGAAAAGTATGCAAGCTGAGACGTAGTCTTTACGGCCTCAAACAAGCGCCGCGCTGCTGGAACTCCACCATAACAGAGTACATTCTAGAACTTGGTTTCAGACAGAGTGAAAGCGACCCTTGTCTATTTAAAAGAGGAGAGGGAAAGCACAAGCTACTACTGGCTCTATACGTTGACGACGGACTCATTGCTTCTGCAAGTTCGGATGAAAAAGAGAAGTTTTTGAATGAGATGAGACAACGTTTCAAGATCACAACGAAATGTGGCTCGTATTTTTTAGGAATAGAAATTCAACAAAAAGCGGATGGGACAATTAAGATTGACCAGAAGAGTTATGCAAAACGGCTATTACAAAGGTTCGGTATGCAAGACTGCAAAGCTGCTGTAACTCCAATAGTCAAGGATGGCTTGTTAGCTTCCAAGGACATGGACGAAGAACCGAACTTCCCATATAGACAAGCCGTTGGTGCTCTCTCTTACCTGATGGTAGGCACTAGACCGGACCTAGCGTATGCAGTCGGCATAGTGTCCCGCAAGCTCAACTGTCCAACGCCACATGATGTATCAAGAGTAAAGCGAATCTTTCGCTATGTTAAAAGCACCCTGGAATATGGTATGACATATAAATCTTCCACTGCACACCAAGGCTTAAGATGCTACAGTGATTCAGATCACGGAGGTGATGAACTCACTGGACGCTCCACGAGCGGCATGATATGCCTATATGCCAACGGTGCTATAGCATGGCAAAGTAAACGTCAGTCATCTGTCGCTATATCATCCACAGAGGCAGAAATAATCGCAGCCAGTGAAGCCGCAAGAGAGGTTATATGGCTCACACGGATCATTAATTTTATGAAGACCGATGATACGAAAGAGAGCACTCACCTCTACATAGACAGTGAATCTGCAATAAGATTAGCTGAGGCGCCATCCTACGAGACTCACCATAAAACGAAGCACATAAAACTGAGGCATTTCTTTATAAGACAATGTGTCCTAGAAAAGGATATACAAGTCAAGAAAATAGCCACAAAGGATCAGTTGGCTGATTTCCTAACCAAACCTCTGTTCAAGCCCCGGCTTCAAGAACTGTGTAAGCTAGCCGGAGCATGCTACTAACAAAAGGAATAACTACAGTTGCCATGAGGAATGGGGATGTTAAGAAAGAAGGTTGCATTAAACTTATTTAATGTTACTGTCGCCTAGCAACTGTTGTTGATTGTCTTACTTCACCTGATATTTTGCAGTCGGAATAAATTGTTGTTATGAACAGAATATACGTTTTCTATTTGGTTCTTTAAAGAAATATAGAACTCCGTACGGCCAGTGTGTGCCATCACCAGTGTACACACACCTCATTACAACATAAACCGCTGAACCGATTGAGATAAAATTTGGTATGAAGATAGTTTGGATCCCGGGGAAGGACATAGGATAGTTTTCATCCCGGAAACAATCCCCGGAGGAGGTGAAATTGGGGATGAAACCTTGTATGGTGTTACGATATAAACGAGTTCCACGCGGACGGAGTCGCGGGCAGGAGCTAGTAATCTATATAGTTTCAGTTATCTATTGAAATAAACAATACAAAAGTTAATGTGGTAGGTATACGGAAGTAGCAAAATAAACCTCCAGCTCACTCACATCTGTATCTCCAGTCTCTGTCTTTCAAACTTACCAAATAAAATTTCGATGAATATGAACTTTAAATAAAATAGTTACGACACTATAAGTGTCAACTTGACGTTGACGTCTCGGCAGTATTGTTTACTATTTTAACACTGTGATGGGTCTTTCGTCGGGGATGCGGTCAGCGGTGGACGCCTTGCTTCTCAAGCGGAGCTTCTGACGCTGATTGCATTATTGACGACTGACCAAACTACCGAACAACGTCGCTTTATAAGCAAACTTGACATTGGCGAAATCATCTTAACTTAGATGGAAGCCATTTTTAAAAAAAATGATTGAACACTGTGATGGGCAGTAGATGGAGACAAGTCGTTAATAGACTCAAAATTCCGTACTATTCGTCTCATTCTAACTCAGCTAAGCTGCACATAAGAAGTTACAGAGACAAATATTTGAAATATCGTTTTGCTTTATACTGCGGGTCTATGAGCTATAACCACGAACTTCGAAAGTCGAAGTTCGGGTATTTCCATCTCTATCGCACTTACGCTGCTTGAGTGACAGGGATGCATGTATACGAACTTCGAGTTTCGATTTTCGTGGTAGTTGTGAATTATAATGGGGTATATACATGTCATGATTTGTCAGCCCCAATTTATCAGAAGCTGACTAATTGCTATCGTCTGGAGGGATGTTGCGCTGCTGATCCAACTGTCAAACGAGTTGTATTGAGAAATTGCATTCACATGTGGTCGGATTGATACATCTGTACGCTACACCTAATTATGACTTCGACATGTTGTACTGACAAATTGGGGTAAAATCACTTAATCTGTATACCCCATAAAACAATTCCAATGTACATATACTATTCTAAAAACTGCAAAAAACGTTTTTAGTGCTTTTGCTGCTAGAGTACGATCAAAACAGTTTATGTTGGTTGTAGTTAATGAAAGTAAAATCAAATTTTATTAAATAGAAAAATGATTTTCATGATATGTAAATAGTCTATGGGTGGCTTTCGGGATTTGATTGCTCATTGCTGTCGCTACTGCTGCATAGTTTATCTGTGGTTACATCAAAAATGGAAGCTGCGGGCGCTGACGCCGGCGCTAAAAATCACTTGCAAAATGCTTTATCAGAGACGGAAATCGCGAATTTGCCCGCAGTTGTCGCGGATAAAATCAACACATACATTGACCAAAAGTTTGAAGAATACTTAACTTCGAAGGCTCTTCACGAAACCAGTAAAACACAAATAGGTGAGTACCCGGTGTGTTTTGTGCCTTTTAGCCTTTCTACATGAACAAAAATGACGAAATAAATTATAGAGTATCTGGTTTTATATCTACGTTACTGATTTATATTCCAGGGCCGATGAGTTTTAAAATAATCCATTCGGAATGTTTTCTGTGTAGGGTAGGGTTAACTTTTCACTTTTATTTATCTGGGCTTAGTTCTACTTGTTTTAAAACAACATATAATTAATTCACGTACTCGTGTAATATTGTATACTCGGAACTAAAGTTTTATTTATATACTTCAGAGCATTAATCCCAATACTGAGAAGTATTCTGTGTTGACCATCTTAAATATTATATTAGTTTGCTTTTGGCTAGACTTAGGTAATTTTTTATCTCTACAATGGATAATTCCAATCCTTACTATCTTTTCATAATTTTACCTTAGAAAGCATTACTGATTGATTACTGTAAATCTACATTAGATTTTCTTTTTGCTAACATTAAATAATAACAGATCCTTTCAAAAACATACTTAGTGTCTATTCATTGTAAATGTGTTAATGCTTTGTTGACAGACATGATAGAACCCATTATTTTTGATAATCCATTACCAGTGATCAGATTAGGTAGTGCCATTTCGCGGGACTTCGGTGCGTAAGCTTAAATGGATATAGCTTTTAAACCTGAGATTTCATATGAAAAGTTTAAAGTTCATATTACATCATTTTCATATTACATTTGGTTTGCCGCACTACACTTAGACTTGCTACTTTATATTTTGTTACAGTTTATTGATAGTAAGCAAGTTTATCTAATTTTTAAATTGTAAAATATCTTCGTAAAGAATATTTTAAGAGAGTAACAAAGCTATCATGTAGCGCCAAACCTTTTTAATACTTAATCATACTGGCCAGTTTTTTGCTTCATGATTGATTGATTGATTACTAGTAATTGTTAAGGGGCTCCCATACGCCAATGACCTTCGATCTGAATCCCTTAGTTTTTTCATGTTTTTTGTAGCTTATTATATTAACAACAACGGCTTTAAGCAATATAGTATCCCATATTCACTTCAAAGTTCATTGTTTTCGAGATATTTGGCATCAAAGTTGAACAATTTTAGGCCAAAAAACTGGTTTTCTGGCAATAACTTTTGTGTTAATTAGTTAAAATGAAAACCTAGACACGTTTTTAGAGACGTCAAAGACGAACCCAAATATGTAGATTTCATATGTTAGATCTTTCACGTCAATAGAGATACGAAATAAGTGTTTTTTAGACAATGTTAAAAAAAACATTCAAATTTCATTGAAGTATTCATTTTTTTAGGGTTCCATACCCAAAGAGTAAAAACGGGACCCTATTACTAAGACTTCGCTGTCCGTCCGTCTGTCTGTCACCAGGCTGTATCTCAAGAACCGCTATAGCTAGACAGTTGAAACTTTCACAGATGTATTTCTGTTGCCGCTATAACAACAAATACTAAAAACAAAATAAAATAAATATTTAAGGGGGGCTCCCATACAACAAACGTGTTTATTTTTGCCCTTTTGGGTTGGACTGGAGCAAAGGGGGGGCCGTCACTTATAAAATTTTACCTCGTAGTGGTATCATTATGAGACCTATTTTGAATGATTGTATCGTATAGAACACGTTAAAATAAGCATCTTTTACTTGAACAATTTTTCTTTAAAATCAAAAATGGCTGAAATAAAGCGCTCCGAATATTGAAAAATTTTAACACTTAGATTTTTTTATCAGCGCACCCCACTTCCACGTGGTCTTGTCTGTCCTACCCCTAGAGTGTATATAAAAGCCCGCGGACCCAGAGTTTCTGGCGGGAGCCCGGGCGGAGGGCGGGAAATAAGAGTCCCAGAAACGAATATTTGCTAATTAGAAATTTAACCCTTGAACCCCAATATCTCGGTAAATATTGATCTTAGAGAAAAAGTTTATATTATAAAACATGCTTATTTTAGCGTTTTCTACATGATCCAATACAAAACATGTCGAAAAACGGCAAAAAAAAATTTTTTTTTTTCTAAGTCCTTATTCGGCCCCCCCCCTTTGGTACAATCTGACCGGGGCTCCCATACAACAAACTTTTTTTTTTTACGCTGTATCTCAAGAACCGTGATAGCTAGACAGTTGAAATTTTCACAAATTATTTATTTCTGTTGCCGCTATAACAACAAATACTAAAAACAAAATAAAATGAATATTTAAAGGGGCCTCCCATACAACAAACTTTTTTTTTTACTGTTTTTATAGATAATGGTACGGAACCCTTCGTGCGCGAGTCGGACTCGCACTTGGCCGGTTTTTTTTAAATCCGGTAGACGAAAATGGAGATAAAAGATTGAAGAACCGATACCGTTTGACTTAGAAATTCTATCTGTAGTGCAAAAGTAGGAGATATGATTAAAAACTTGTCAAAAATCGATGAAAACCTTGGGTAGGCCCTTAAACGAAAGTAATGTTAAATAAATGATGTATTTACAATGACAAATTTTTTTGAATGTGGTGTTTCCAGGTTAAATAAGGATCTATTATAATACCTAAGAAACTAATTTGTTATATTTCTTCGATTGAAGTACCAGATTCTATAACATTTAATTTTGCAGGAATTTGTTTGTGGTTACGAAATTGCATAAGCTTAGTTTTTGTTAAATTTACCTTAAAGTTAAATGATTTTAACCAACTGGTGACAGTTTTTACTGTGTTATTTATATTAATTTGGAAATCGAAATTCTAATGTTTTCCCGGAAAATAAAATTGTTGCATCGGCGAACATTACGCACAATTCATCCATAACATTTGGTAATTCGTTAATATAGATTAAAAATAAAAGAAGACCTAAGATACTACCTTGAGGTACTCTGAGTTTTATACTTTTAAAATTAGATCGTACTTGGTCAATCGTTTTGGTATTTTTATTATAAGTATCAATGATAGTGACTGTTTTCTGTTCATAAAATAGTTTTCAAATAATTTTAAAGTATTACCTTAATGCCTACATGTTCGAGCTGCGTTAGTAAAATAGATGGCACTACACAATCGAATGCCCTGGACATATCAAGGAAGAGGCTAACGCAAGGGTTTCTGTTATTTACTGCATCCCAAATATGCTTGAATGTTTTAAATATTGGTAAAGATGTGGATTTTCCTTCTTGGAATCCGAATTGGTATTTGTTTAATAAATTATTTACCGTGACGAACTTTACAACTCTACTATAAATAACTTTTTCTACAAGTTTAGGAAAAGTCGGCAACAGTGCAATGGGCCTGTAATTACAAATCAATTTTTTATTTCCTTTCTTGTGCAGTGGTTTTATCAAGGATTTTTTTAAGTCGTTGGGGAAGATTCCAGACTCAATTATTAAATTTATTATATGAGCAAGAGGTTCGGCTATGTATTCAATAGTTATTTACGATACAAGTGCCGAAAATGGGAAATTCCCAAGGAGTGGTGATAAATTCAAACACGACCGAAGGGAGTGTTTTAAATCGACACGAGTTGCGAATTACCTATTCGCACGTGTATCGTACAACGTTTTACTGTACATATGACTCTTTAAAGTTTCGACTTATGCACGGAAAGTGCACTTTTCCGCACTAGTGCGGGAAAGTAGCACCATATGTACTGTAAAAGAAGATTTTATTACTGATATAGGTAAATTGTCGTGGCCTGTGCTTTTTTATTTTTTAATGAATTAATAATGCTCAGATATGTTAACCGGAGACAGAAATATGCTGTGAGAAATTGGTGTGCTTTTTGGTTTCCATTTTAACCCTGTTGTGTCGCTAATATTTTGGTCTATAAATGAATTGTTGAATGTTGTTGCTATTTCTGAGGGATTTTGTATAATTTTCCCATCTACTCTTATGTCAATGCTGTTGATCATAGTGTTTGTCTCAGAAGTGTAATGTTTTATCAGTGTCCAAGTTGCTTTTGTTTTATTGGAACTGTTTGTGATAAATCTATTGTTGGCCAATATTTTGGATGAAAATGCTTAAATTTGTAGTTATGCGTCTTGTCCAAATAAACCAGTATTTTTCTTTAAAGCTTATTAGCTGCCCGGTGTGATCTGAGATGCCCAAATTTAGTACCTCGGAAGTATAAAGATTGTTGTTTGTGATGATATTATCAATACAAGTACGAGATTGCTTATACGTTCTGGTTGGCTCTTTTATTGTAAGACGTAAATTGTATTTTTTTAATGTTGCTTTGAATAAATTTGATGCATTGTCATTTTTTCATACATTTATATTAAAGTCTCCTGCAATGACTATTTTTTTAGCTGCATTTCGGGTGCGTAATGTTAACTTATACCTGTTAACTCGAGTTTTTTTATAAATATGTCTAAATCGCTATCAGGCGTTCTGTACATGCTAATTATAGTTAATTGCAGCTTGGTAATTGAGATGCCACAAACTTCAAAATGAGTTTCAAGTGACATATCCGAAATCCAATTAACTTCCCTAAAAGATAAACCATTTTCGACATACAGACATACACCTCCTCTAGATTTTCGCTTTCTACAAAAATATGAAGCCAATTTGTAACCGTCCAATTTCAACACATGAGGTTTGTTACCCTTCAAAAAGGTCTCAGAAAAGCACAATACGTTGTAACGATATCTATGTGTTATTATTTCAATATGATCAATTTTAGACCTTAAACCTTGAACATTCTGATGATTTTTTTTAAATATATTATCTTTATTATTAGGTACGAAAATCTAAATTTGACTTAGGTGTAAGACTGTAAGAGTGAATTGGCTATTAGTCTTCGAGCTTGTGTCTTCTGGCGAGTCTTCTGTTTGGGTGGCTATTTCTAGGTAGGAAGTGAGTGTTGCTCTGCGAGGTAGAGTATGGTTGATGTGTTTGTTTATTAGTTTTTGTTATTTCGTGCTCAAGGTGCTGGACACCTCGTAGGGATGGGTTACGTTGTTCTTGTAGCATACTCAGTTTTCCCTGATCCATGTATTCCGAGACTGCAATGCCTGTGTTCTTGAATGTATACTTGTGTCCATAATATAGCTCCTCATCCTTTTACTAATGAACTCGACTTGTACAGGTCTGCGATATCCACGTTTTCCTATCCTTTTTATATCCTCGATGAATCCATTGACATCGGTGCCTAACATCTCATGGAAAAAACTAGAGACCCGCTTTTACTTAAATACTTTTTACTGCCAAAAATAGTAAATGATCACCAAAATTTTATCTCCATTTTAATGTGAAATAGTAACCCAAATTATAACATCTTACTATCCTATTAAAAAAAGTGCTATCCTAATAAATCATTGCTAATCCAAAAATAGTTAAATGAACACCAAAATTTTATCTCCTATTAATGTGAAATAATAACCCAAATTATAACATCTTCCTATCCTATTAAAGAAAATGCTATCCTAATAAATAATTGCTAACCCAAAAATAGTAAATGATCACCAAAATGTTATCTCCTATTAATGTGAAATAATAACCCCAAACTTATAACACCTGTTGCACTGTGGAAAGGTTATTCGGTTATTAGCTTTTTCGCTTTTTCCATCCCTAAATTTGACGGAGCCCCGCTTTCGTTTCTGGGACTCAAGTCTCCTGCCCTCCGCCCGGCCGAGCTTCTGTCTACGCGAGCTTCTGTCTACGCGGGCTTTTGTATACACTCTAGGGGTATGACAGACAAGACCACGTGGAAGTGGGGTGCACTGATTCGGGTTTTGGTAGCACTTGTAAATTTGGCATCATTTTACTTTATTTGGTAATACGCATACATTTTATGGCAATCCTAGTGGGTATTTAGGTAGAAATATTGTATTAATTTGCTCGCTAAGATTTGGTGATCATTTACTATTTTTGGTCATCGAATACAATTTAATGTGCAGTCGTTAACTAAAACAGCTAGTACTATTGCAATGGTAGAATTATTATTTTTGGTGTTCAGTATATTTTTATGGTAAAAGAGCTTAGGGTATCAAAGCAGTTTTTGGTGGTCATTATATTTATCCCGTTTTATTATGGTGGCTTTCAGATGGCGTTTTTTGAGTTTTACTTTCGAGTTGTTTGGTTATTGCGTCCAGCTCATTGCGTAACTTTGTATTTTCGAACTCGAACGATTTGATATTTTCGTTCGCAGCATTTATGGTTTGCTGTAGATAATCTTGTTTCTGGGTTAGGGTGGACGAACTGCGGCATATATCTTCTTTCAGAGTCTGTTTGGTGTTCTCTGAAATATGCTGAGGTCATGTTCAGACAGAGATGGTGGAAGCATTCTCTACATTTTGCACATATGAGACATTCTAGTCTGTCTATTTGTTTATCACAAGCTAGGCATTTCATTTTGTTCTGAATAGTTTAGTTTAGTAATAGACTAGTGGCGCCCTCTAGATTTCTACGCGGAGTTACGTGACGGCAATACTAAGCGCACTCGTAAGCGGTCGTGCGCGAGCGCTCTCTCTACATCAGCGAACGAAAAAAACATAGAAGTCTAACTAGTGCCGTAAAATGGCCCCACAGAAGGGGTGCCATGGTAGGCGGGGCGTCGGCGACGATGCCAGGCAGCCGTTTAGTTTAAACATGGCTGCCGTGACAAACTGTTAAGAAAACCAAATGTTCAATTTCATTAAATATGCCTTGTTGTGCTGTAAAATGGTGTGCGAGTCGTTCGGACAAGCACAACAAAAAAGATGGAATCACTTTTCACAAGTAAGTACAGCGATAAACATATTATTTTGATTTTATTGTTATGATCACATTTTGTATAGGGATGGTATCATGCCAACAGACATAATTTTTTGAATAAGTTGGTTTCTATGTTAACCATTGAATATCATATCAATATTTAGTAGCTTTTATCGATGTCTTTCTAAGTATAAAAGGTAACATTTTTTTTTAGATTTCCAACAGATCCAATTAGAAAAGAAATTTGGAATGAAGCAGTCCGTTTTGGAACGACATGATTTAAAATGGCATGCAATAAAATTACTACTCTTTTTTCTTTACATTACAATCAAGAAGATTATTTACGTAACAAACAAGGGTTTAGTGAATCTCAAGAAGAGTTAATTATAATATATCATTTCAGGAATCATACCAATATGTATGGTAGGATTACTGAAATGATATATTTAATTTTAAAATTATTGGTAGCATACTCGTATGCGTCTGCTTAAAACCACAATTACATTTGGTATTTTTATTTATCTATTAGATAGGTACCTGAACTCTCAGCCCTATCCGGGTGAAAATAGAGAAAACTAATTCGCCTCCGTAAACCCTCGGTATGGCATTATAGGGATAATGCAATACCATTCTTGAAAACGGCTCTAACGATTTCAATGACAGACGTTTTCGAGAACGTGATTACCAATATAATTATATACAAATATTGCTCGTTTAATAGTATATATAAAGATCATCATCATCATCATATCAACCGAAAGACGTCCACTGCTGGACATAGGCCTCCCCCAAAGAGTGCCAATGTGACCGGTCCTGCGCCACCCGCATCCAGCGGACTCCAGCAACCTTTACCAGGTCATCAGTCCACCTTGTGGGGGGGGGGGCTACCCACGCCGCGCCTTCCGGTACGTGGTCGCCATTCGAGAACCTTTCCGCCCCAACGGCCATCGGTTCTACTTGCTATGTGCCCGCCCACTGCCACTTAAGTTTAGCGATTCGGAAGGCTATATCGGTTACCTTAGTTCTTCTGCGGATAGCCTCATCTCCGATGCGATCACGTAGAGAAACTCCCAACATAGCCCTCTCCATAGCCCTTTGGGTGACTTGAGCCTTCTTATGAGGCCCATAGTAAGCGACCACGTTTCAGTGCCATATGTCATCACTGACAACACACACTGGTCAAAGACTCCCGTGTTGAGACACTGCGGAATATTGGACGAAAAGATGTGCCGTAGCTTCCCGAACGCTGCCCAGCCGAGTCGGATGCGACGATTGACCTCTTTCTCGAAGTTGGGCCTACCTAACTGGATAGTCTGTCCTAGGTATACATAATCGTCTACAACTTCGAGCGTAAAGTGTCCGATTGTAATGGGAGTTGGTACTACATGAGCATTTGACATGATCTTCGTCTTATCCATGTTCATTCTTAGACCAACTCGCTCGGAAGCTTTACTGAGGTCATCGAGCAACGTACTTAAGTCCTCCATGGTCTCTGCCAAGACTACTATATCGTCAGCAAACCGAAGGTGAGTGATATACTCGCCGTTGATGTTGATGCCTAGCCTTCTCCAGTCCAGAGTTTTGAAAACGTCCTCCAGTGCAGCGGTGACCAGTTTTGGAGAAATAACTTCTCCTTGCCTGACTCCCCGCTGCAGCGGAATAGGTCTCGAGTTCTGGTCCTGGAGTCGAACTGACATAGTGGCGTTCTCGTACAAACACTTCAGCACTTTGATATAGCGATAGTCAACTTGGCACCGCTGGAGAGACTGTAGTACGGCCCAGGTTTCAATCGAATCGAAGGCTTTCACGTAGTCCACGAACGCTAGGCAGAGGGGCAGGTTATACTCCTATATACTCCTCATATATATAAAGATAGCTACATATAATTAGAATCTTTTGTTGACTCCACCACTGTGATCATCGGAGAAAGGATTTAAATTAAGACAGTAATTATCTATAGTTAAAATTTCAAATTAAATAAAAAATATATTTCTTAATCAAAGAATATCACTCGAATGTTATGATAACTATCTTGCTTCTTGTTGCATGTCACCATTCAACAATTATCCGTTTTCGTTGTCACTGTCATATGGCTGTCGTCCGACGTCATGCACGATGGCTAATCACAGCAATGCATTTGTAGATTGGCCAATCGCATTCATTTGTGTTGGGTAATTGGAAATAGGCTGATATTTTGGGCAGCTGTGATTGGATGCGCAGTTGACTATGCGCACACCGAGTTTTAGGCACGCATTTGGGTAGATAAATTTGTAAGGAGCTCGCCTTCTATGATTTTTTCGTTCGCTGCGCTACATGTATCCTCGTCAGTTGCCGATTCATTTTAGCTCGATCACGCTAGATGGCGTTGCAAACAATATTGATCAAATGATTTGGCACTTTTAGGTTAGGATTATTGTTTATTTCTCACTGAGTGTCCAAATTAAATAAGTATTTGTTTCAAAAACAGTCACTACCTAATAACTTAGTTCAATTTAGTGTGTTTAATGTTCACTCACAGGTAATTGTCACTTTGAGTAGAATGTCCGTTGATATTCGTTTTTCACTTTTTTGTTTACTATAAATGTACAACACTGTCCACAATATTTTTTGATTAAGAACGACGTATTTTAAATTGATATGCACTAATTTAGTTAATTGCACTCCTATTTAATTTTTAAATGCGTAACGATCACGGAGCCAATGTAAACATAGGCACGGTAGCGCCATCTTCCTACGTGCTTTTAATTATAATATTTGATTGTAAAAGCGTGGGGCGCTGGAACTGGAAAGACTTTCTTGTAAACAAATACTAATACTAACTTCCTGGCGGAAGCTGCATGAGGTCTTTAGGTCTTTCCTGTTCATCTCCTCCAGTGCGTCTGTATTGTCAATATTTACACTATTTACACTCAATATTTACAAGTCAATATATTTATAATCGGTTTGTTATAACCTTGAAACCTGATCGTGTTCAAAGTCCATTACGTGACCTTTCTCACAACTGGAAACACGACTATGATACGATATCCCATCAAGGAATGCCAGTGCCTATCTGCCGACTTCATCATCAGACCTTGAAACCTGATCGTGGTCATAGTTCATTACAAGACTTTTCTAACAAATCCAAACATAGCTATGATACGATGTTCCATCATGAATTTCCAGTTCATATCTTCCGGCTCCATCATCAGATCAGTTTGACAGTACCATATTATTGTATTGTCATCAGAACTACATACAGCTGCCAATTTTCATGACATGATTCAAGTCTATAACTTTCCAAATGAACGATTTCCATACAACGGTTCGACCCCTATTTCACCCCCTTAAGGTTGGAATTTCGAAAAGTCCTTTCATGCTTAAATACCGTTAGCGGTTTAGGCTGTGCGCTGTCTGTCAAAAGATTAGTAACGCAAGAATCATGCAGTTCCAGTTCATATCTTCCGGCTCCAACATCAGATCAGTTCGACAGTACCATATTATTGTATTGTCATCAGAACTACATACAGCTGCCAATTTTCATGACGCTACGATCCTTAGAAGATGGTTAAATTAGTTAACTTAGATTCCATTACATAGTTGTTACATACAGGTCGACCTAATAAAAGCGTGTTAAAAAGTAAGCCAAACTAGGCGGCTTCTCTATGACAATGTAAGATGCCACAACACTGGTTCAAAGATAAAACATGGGTAAGCCAGTCAAAATCGGTGGTGTGCTATATTTTTTCTAAAGAAGCAGTTTGGTAAGTAATCATTATCAATAAATATTGCCTGGTTAATATTGTTGTGTTCCGTAGAATTTTCATCTGGGACTTAACTGTTTCTTACTGCTATCAATAAATATTGTCGAGTCCTAATTAGGGGTAGGTGTATTTTCATAATAATCCCAAAAAGTTAACTGAAAAAAAGCTAGCTACCAAATACGTTTTCTGCAAAATTTAATATTTATTCATTCTTTGTTACAGGTGACAAAATATCTGAATTGGAAGCTTCAATTTCTGAGTTGACTGTGAAGTACGAAGATGCTGCAAAGAAATTGCTGGTTTCCGATGAAGCTGTTGCAGAACTGGAGAAGCAAGTGGCAACTTTGAATGCAGAACAAGACAAAGCGCGAGATAAAATTGGCCGTTTAGAAAATGAAGCCATTTCATTTAAAAGTGCGCGAGATGCTGCTGTGGATGAAAGAAATGACCTAACTCGTATATTGGAAAGGCGAGATACTGAAATAGAACGATTAACAGCTAATGAAGCGGCACTTTCGCAACAACTGCGTGCAGCCATTGACTCAAAATGTGAAGCTCTGGCTCTAAATGATGAGATCCAGAGTAAAGAACTATCTCTCCAATATCGTGAAAAACGTATAGAACAGGAAAGAACTCTTTTAAACTCGCAAATTTCTGGATTGACTGAAGAAGTTAATAGACTCACTTCAGAACTACAGACCGTAAGACTGAATGGTACCAGCCGACTTGTAAACATTGAGACTCAATTAGCTGAAAAAACTGAGGAATTGAATGCCGCCAATGAAACTATTGCTCAGTTAAATGAAGTCAAAAAGAATTTGAATACCCGTGCTGAAAATGTTAGCCAGCGCCTAATGGAACAAAGAGAAATTGAAAATAAAATGACTGACAATTATAAAAAAGAATTGGATGCCAAAACAAAACTGGCCGATTTATTTAAAACTATGCATGACGATGCTGAGGCAAAAACTATGGAGCTAACTGAAGGTATTTCAGAATTACAAAAACTTTTAATTGAAGCCACCGAAAAATATGGTGAATTAGAAACAAAATATAAGCAAGCTGAATTAGATAATGAAGAGCTCATGGAGAAAAAGAATGAAATAATTTCCTCTCTAAAGAATGAGTTAGAACACGCCAATGACCTTCTAAAGGCTGCTAATGCACAAAATCTTGACATGGCTCTGAGTGATTTGGCTCCATCTGCAGCTACAGCTAGTAAACTTCTGAAATCAGGGATGTCCCTAACTCAAATTTACTCACAGCTTGTAAAAGCCACTGATGAGCTAGGACAAGAAAAAGAAGAAAATAGACGTCTTAACATAACCATCAATACTATTGTTCAAGAATTAGAAGAAAAGGCACCTATGCTGCAAAAACAGAAAATAGAATATGAAGAAGCAATTGAGAGTAATACAGCATTGTCTCAACAAATAGATTCATTGATGATTGAATGCAATAGATTAAGAGATGACTACAATGAGTCATCGAAAATCGCTAACCACTATAGTCGCGAAAATACTAGACTCAAAGGTGAGCTCGCTGATTTGGGAAGACAGGTATGCTTCTTGTTGAAGGAAATTGAACACAGCCGGGGAGGCCTGCTTCCTAATGGTGATCATGATGCATCCAACACTGCCTCCAACGCAACTAATTCCTCTGATCTAAGCTCATCAAGGATAATATCAAAAACTCTAGTAACTTTTAGTGATATACAGGAGTTACAAGCAAACAATCAAAAGCTATTGCGCATGGTTCGTGATTTGACTGATAAGCAAGAGGAGTTCGAACGCCATAAAGAACAATTTGAGACAGGAGAAATGGAAAATAAGATAGATTCATTGAAGAACAGAGTCCTGGAACTTACTGAAGCTCAAGACAGACAGACGAAAATGGTGAATGGTCTAATTAGACAGCGTGACATGTTTAAGAAATTGTATCATGATTTAATGAAAGGCAAACGCCACGAAATGAGTTCTGTATTGGAAGATATAGACATGGAGAAAGGAGATTCATTCACTATGGAATCTGCCGAAAAACCTCCGAAACCGGCAGCTGAATCCCCAGCACTTGAAATAAAGTTAAAGGAAACTGAAAAACATCTAGAACTTTTGAAAGAGGAATATAAAACTTATAAAGAAGAAAAATTAACTAATGAGAAAATGTTATTTGAACAAATTGACAACATGCGACAAGAAATTTCTAAGCTAACCTCGGCGAATAGCAAATGCTCGTCGACTTCGGAGTACAACAGCGAGAGACTTAAAATCTTGCAAACAAATGTTACAACATACAAAAAGCAAATTTCTTCTCTAGAAGAAAAGAACAAAGCCTACAATACTACCATTGCAAAACATGAAGTTTCCCTGCAACACTTGCGCGATGAGGCTTTGAATGCGCAAGGCAAACTTGCTGCTGCGGAAATACAAGTAGAAAACTTAAGATTGGAATGCAAGTTACTGAAAGATACTGAATTACGAATTCAAACTGAAAAAGAAATATTGAATCGCGAACGCCAGGGACAGTCTTTATTATTGAAAAACCTTGAATTAATTAAGGCTAGCTTAGAGCGCGTTGAAGTTGAAACTCGTGCAAAAATTGAGACGCGCCTGGACGAAGCAACGAGGGAATGCTCCGCTTTAAGAAGAAGGCTTCAGGAAGAACAAGATAGGTTTAGAGAGTTAGCATCTCATCTTGAACGTCAGACTGAAACCGCTAAAACGCGTATGCAAGAAGAAAAAGATGCAGCAGACCAACTAAGAAAGGAAATTACACATCTTCGTCAAGATTTCTCTGAAAAAAATAAAGCTAATGAAGAACTCGCAAAGAAACTTAAGATTGCTTTAACACCTAATTCAGACGGTTCATTCGATTCCATTAAAAAGATAAAAGAGTTAGAAAATAAACTTTCAGATAGAGAGGGAGAAATGCACTCTCTACAAGAACAGCTGAATGTTGCAAAGGAACACATCAAACAGTACTGTGACATATCAGAGAGTGCTGAAAAAGAACTTAAAACACTTCATGCTGAGTATGAAACATACAAGTCTCAAACTCAGGCCAAACTAGCTGACTACACTCAAAAATTACAACATCTTGAAGAAAAATGTGGCGAGCTCGAGGCAGAACTTACTCTTCAGGCTAACGGCGAACAGTCTACTAGTAATAACGCTCTTGGGCGAGAGCTAGCAGAAGCTAAAGAAGAATTGAAGACTGCTTTAGCTAATTACGATAATGCCCAGTTAGATATTGGAGCAATGAGAGTAGAAATAGCTAAAATGTCAGATGCTGTCAATAAAGCTGAAGAAAAATACAATCATGAAATGATGCTTCATTCAACCGACATACAAGCTTTGTCTATTGTTAAAGAAGAGTTATCTAGAGCTCAAAATCAAATTAATGAATTGGTTGCATTAAAGAATAATGCTATTGAGAACTTGGAAACAGAAAAGGCTGCCTGGTCTCAAAGAGAGAAGATGATTGCAGCAGAAAATGCTCAATTGATGGAACGATTTAAAGATTTGAATGAGCAGAATTCATTGTTGCACAACCAGATTCAAGCATTAGGCACACAGTTGTCCGTGACGCATGCTTCAAGATCAATGTCAGAAAGCATGAATGAATCTGCTAACGATTCATCTATGAATATTTCTGTTTCTGAAGAAGATGGAAAATCGTCAGAGCAATTGTTCCAAATTGTCAAGTTCCTAAGAAAAGAAAAGGATATTGCTATGGCTAAGTCTGATATCCTTAACGCAGAGAACATGCGCATGAAGTCTCAGTTAGAAATTGCTGAGAAACAACTTGATAATGCCAAGCTGGCTTTAGCTGCCGAAAGAGAATCATCTGAAGTAAGCATGGTCACTGCGAACAAGCAATCAGATATCCTTAGGAAAGTTGAAACATTGAATGCTTTGACTGATAGCAATAGAATTCTAAGAGAAGAACGTGATACTTTATCAAATCGTGTGGAGGAACTGGCTGCATCAACCAAGCTGCTTGAAGAAAAATTAGCTCCATTACAAGAAAAAATTAATGACACGACTTCCAGGAATGAGACATTACAATCTGAAAATACATCACTAAAAGCAGATTCCGCCCGTTGGCGAACTCGTGTTAACGCTTTGGTCGAACGTGCGAACAAAACGAGCCCAGAAGATTGGAAGAGGCTTCAAAATGAAAGAGAGATGCTGGCTAAGATGTTGACCAACGAAAAAGAGAGTACCAGGAAAGCGAACGAGGAACTTGGAGCGCTCAAGGTTGAGAAGAGTAAGTTAGAAGAGCAATATACAGTATTATCACGACAGCAAAGTGCACTCGTTGAAGATAACAAAAGGTTAACAGAGGAAATAAATACTCTTAAGGATGATATGGCTAGAGTTACTGAAGAACTGACCAAAGTAAAGGCTGAGCTTGCTACTGCTCTTGAAACGAACTCTAAGCTATCTGAAGAAGTAGCCAGTAAAGATGCTTCTCTCAATGACATTAGGAATAAGGAAATGCAAATAAGAAAGATAGCCAAGAAGTATAAGGTGCAGTATGAAGAATTAGCTAAAACAGTTGAAGAAGAAAAGAAGAAAACAGAAGGAGAAGCGGCAGCCGCCGACGCTGCAACAGCCGAGAGCGCTAAGAAAATGGACGCACAAGTAGCTGACATACAAGCGCAACTAGAAGCCGAGAAAGCCAACAACGAGAAACTGAAACTTGAGATCGAAAGTCTCAGGACGGCAAATACCGACAAAGAAGAGAAGGCCAAAGTAGTATTAAAACAAGCCAAAAATAAAATTGTACAACTGACTGAGTTGAAGAACACGCTGAGTCGCGAATTAGACGAGTCGCGCACTAAAATAGGTGCTATCGAGCAAAGCACTCGCGACGAACAAGACGTGAGGTTGACTCTGATCAAGTCGCAATATGAAGGCCGCCTATCGCGCCTCGAGAAGGAGCGAGCGGAAGCCCATGCGGAAAAGACTAGAGAGATCGAGGCGTTGCAGCAGAAGGTGACGATGTTGCAGCGGCAGCTGCAGAGCCAGGCTTCGGCGTCCAAGCAACAGACCACCACCGAGAAAACCACGACAGACCCTCCTACGGCGAACATCAAACCGATGGCTGGTGAGCATCATCCGTTATTCACACATTTTTTATTAGTCATAAGTCATCTTTTATCTATTAAGACTGGCGCGGCCTGCGGTGGCGGTCAATAATAACTTCAGTTAGTTTACTATTGCCCGTACCGCAGGCCATGCCAGTGTGATTTAGGCTTTACTAGGTCATTTTGGGTTCTAATTTGTTTTCCCTGTTCCCGATATTTAAGCGATTTTTAATGCACAGTTTTAGTACAGGGCGAAACTTCATCTGGAGCGCTATTATATGCCGATATATTAATTTCAACGCCAAATCCTATGATTTTGGGCTGCCTAAATTATAGAAAATTGTGTTACGAGGGTTGCCTTTTATATTTCGGGATTTGAATACGCTAGGGTTGCCATCGGTCAAATGAGGTTTAAAAAGTGTAGTTCAAACATTTTGGCGGTTTTTAGCGAAAAGTTTTGACGCGATCGTATTTTGTTTTTAACTATCATTTGAAAAAATATCGTTTCGGCTACCATGGAATTGCTCCGCGAACATTTTCGGGCGATAGCTTATTCAAATCCCAAAATATAAAAGGCAACCCTCGTAACCGTTCTTAAATACGATTACGATAGATAGCTGGAAATAGGTCGTGAATTACTAAGGGTGCTGGGTGGGTAATTGAAAGCAGTGTTCGTTAAAACCTGAATGTACGGAAATGTTGTCAAGTTTGTATGGAATGATAGCTGACGGCGTCACATTTATCGTTGATAAGTTGACCGTAAGTCGATGTTACCCGCCCTAACTGCGCATTCTATCCAGGCGTGGCCCAGCAGAGCGCGCACGCGATGGCGCGCGGGCGCGGCGGCGAGACCCCGCTGGCGTCCATCCGGCCCATGGCGCAGGTGGGCCCCACGGCGCCGCACGACGCGCACACCACCGAGTACATGCCGGCCTCCTCCTCGCGCCCGCTGCCGCGCGCCGCGCTCGCCGCCTCCGCCGCCTCCACCGCCTCCACCGCCCCGCCCGAGTCTACTCAGGTACAAATATTACTGTATCAGTGGTCAGTGCACAGTGGCGTGGCTCATCTGCCCGGTCCGGTTATTAGTTTAGCGTGAAACAGTAAAGGATGCCGCACTCCAGTAGCCACCAGGGGAAAAGAAAATATTTTGTGATATCTACCGCAGAATAGCCATGATGCCTCATGTTCAAATTGATAACGTAGTGATACTAAATTTATAGTAAACCATCAAATTATCGTAATTAAGTATAAATTATAAAATATAATTAAAATCATAAAAAGATATGATCCTTGAAAGTTTTTATTGTCCAAGAGTAAATTTTTATAGAAACAAAATTGTACGACAACTATGTACTTATACGCAGTATTTGGCGACCGAAACAACAATTTACCTGATTTTACATACAACGATTAGTACAATTAATGTCAGTTGTGACGTCATACCTGTGTGTCTATCAGTATGAAGCGTTTTGCGCTGCCGCCAGCGAGGTCAATCTTTGTCTCAATTTTTTGGGTATTTATGTTCTTTGATTGTAGTTCCTCCCATACAAACATTTGTTCCTCTCCAAAAACTGGTTCGAATGACATCATAAAAATAGTCATCATCCCTATTGAGCTCCATAGTCAAATGTGAAAAAATAAAAGTAGTCTGTTGCGTCTGGTGAAATAAATATGTTTTTTGTTCAAACAAGTATTTCAAAAAACCTTACCCAAAAAGTCTTCGAAACAAATGCAAATCTTTGAGAAAACCAAAACCCCATTCTACGAGGGGCGTCTGAAAAGTTCTAAGCCTAAGATAGAAAAAAACAATTTACAAAAATGAACTCGTGTTTATTTTTCAATATAGTCTCCTCCTAAATCAATGCATTTTTTACATTTTTTATACAGTGCTTTTAGGCCATAAAAAAAATTATCTTTATTTTGCCCTTCAAAATGCTCCTGTACAGCCGCCTTCATCTCTTCGTCACTTCTAAATCGCTTTCCCCTCAACTCTTTCTTCAAATTATTGAATAGAAAATAATCGCTTGGGGCTAGATCTGGGCTGTAGGGTGGGTGGTCAATTTCCTCAAAACCAACTTCCTTCAGAGCACGCCTCGCAACATTAGCGGTGTGAACGGGTGTGTTGTCTTGCAAAAACAAAATGCCTTTCCTTAGTTTACCCCGCCTTTTCTCAACTATGGCTTGTTGTACCTGTCTTATTAGATTTGCATAATAAGTTCCGTTTATCGTAGAGCCTTTTTCTAAATAATCGATTAAAAGAATGCCATCACAGTCCCAAAATACCGTAGCCATTAACTTAGAGGCCGACTTTTGCACTTTAAATTTCTTCGGCGGCCTTTCACCCTTTTCAATCCACTGCATCGACTCAGACTTACACTCCGGATCATACTGTCTGATCCATGTTTCATCAACAGTTACTGTTCGGGAACAAACTTCATCTAAATCATCTTCGCACAATTCTAAAAACGCCCGAGAAGTTTCCACACGACGTACTTTATCGAAGGCCGTTAGCATTTTCGGTACCCAACGAGCACTGACTTTACTCATGTACAAATGTTCATGTAAAATTTCTCCGACTCTTTCTTTACTAATACCTAAGACCTCAGCTATTTGCCAAACCTTCATTCTTCTATCTTCTAATACCAGCTTTTTGACTTTTGCTACGTTTTCTTCGGTCACTACCGATATTGGCCGCCCTGAGCGGGGGTCGTCTTCGATCGATTCCCGTCCGAGTTTAAATAAGCGACTCCACTTTTTGACTGTGGCATAAGAAGGCCCAGAATCACCGTAAATAATAGCCATTTCCTCAAAAATACACTGCGGTGATTTGTCACTTTTTGTAAGGAATTTAATTACAGCACGGTGCTCAATTTTCGTAATATTCGTTGGTAATTCACACATGATGTACTTTTCCGTTGAATATCTCGAAACAGAATAATAAAAACGTGACATGTTATTTTTTAATAATTTGTTTTTAAATGGCCTTTCTAGTGGCCAGTATCATAAACGCATATATAACCTCGAAATACCTTAGGCTTAGAACTTTTCAGACGCCCCTCGTAGATACTGGTGAAAGAAGACCTTACATAGAAACTTACAATCTCCCGGACATTTCTTTATAATATTCTTATTTTTATTTTTATACAACGACGGTGGCAAACAAGCGTACGGCCCGCCTGATGGTAAGCGGACACCGCAGCCTATAGACGCATGCAACTCCCAAGGAGTAACATGGGCGTTGCCGACCCTTTATACGTTTAAGGATTCGCTGTGTTGAGAGCTGAAGGAACAAATTCCCTCGCTCTCAACACAACGCATCCTCGAGAGCTCTGGCGACCTTGCTCACCTCCAGAAACACAACACTACTACATAGCAAGTAGTAGTGTTATTATGGCTGTGGTCTTCTGCAAGGCGGAGGATATTCTTATAGACGTAGGCTCGTACTACAAACTGTACCGGAACCAAAATTATTCACTTGTTTTTAGGATATGGATACCAGTGAAGCAGGCATGGGTAGTTCAGGTTCTAGTGACAGCTCTGCACAACCCTCGTCACATTCCCAAGCTCCTCAGCAGGTAAGCTATAAATAAATCATAGTTTTTTCGGCAAATAAATAAAGTACAGTACTAGTACTCATACAACACATTCGGCTACCATAAATTAATATACACACACACCATTGGATCAACACCAATACCTAATGGCTCGGCCACGACATTGCGCGGTGGCGGCAGCGGTTTTTCTCATTCATTGCGTGTGATCCCAACTAACCACACTGCGTTGCGCGTCTCGACCGCGCAATAAACAGATAAAACGCTTGACGCGCCGCCATTCGCGCAATGTCGTAGCCGGGCCGTAATGCTTCTTTTCACCTGGGAAGATACCGGGCACCAACACGTGGGATACCCGAGGTCACTACCAGAAATCGCAACAATACTAAAACCTACATAATTTGACATCGTATATATTAGAGGGCGCAATGCTAACGCACCTTTCACGTTAGAGCTGAATTAGGCAGAATAAGTACTAGCAACTCTTCAAGCATTTTAAAACGTCACTGCGTAAAACCATCCTGCGTATTAGTACATTGTTTAACGAGGGGCGTAAGTAGAATATTGCGAACAAGAGTCTATCAGAAGCCCGACGCCGAAGGCGGAGTTTGCAATATTTTTACGCAATGTTTTTCATCACATTTGCGAGGAGAATAAAAAAAAATACATTTTAGATGAAATGAATACAAATCGTAATAAAAACTGCAACATGTCAGTCGTCCATTTTGTTGAATTTGACGTGAGGCGCGTATGGCAAAGACCCTTCGGTATACAGCCACGATTTAAAAACACTTAAAAACATTTTACATAGACACTAAATAACTACATATTAAATCTGTAAATAATTCAGTTAAACATGTTTAAGTAGTTTTTTAAGTTTCAATTTATTTATAAATACATTTTCAGACATCGTATTTGATATAAAACTTCTTTGCTTTGTAACTGCCGCATGAGTGACAGATACAATCACAGGCTATTACAGCTCTGTATGTCTGCGCATTATGAAGCCCTTTTCGAGCAAGTGTGATGAAAAATGTATAAACTAGGCCGCCACACATTCGGCCATTAGTGGCGGCCACCAGCGGACGAGTCGAGTTCTTTCATACATGACATGCCGCGTCTCGCGCTCACTACTAGGGGCTTAATAGGCGGGTGCTCTAAAAGCCCCCTTTTTCATTAGTGGCGGCCACCAGCGGCGAGTCGAGTTCTTTCATACATGACATGCCGCGTCTCGCGCTCACTACTAGGGGCTTAATAGGCGGGTGCTCTAAAAGCCCCCTTTTTCATTAGTGGCGGCCACCAGCGGCGAGTCGAGTTCTTTCATACATGACATGCCGCGTCTCGCGCTCACTACTAGGGGCTTAATAGGCGGGTGCTCTAAAAGCCCCCTTTTTCATTAGTGGCGGCCACCAGCGGCGAGTCGAGTTCTTTCATACATGACATGCCGCGTCTCGCGCTCACTACTAGGGGCTTAATAGGCGGGTGCTCTAAAAGCCCCCTTTTTCATTAGTGGCGGCCACCAGCGGCGAGTCGAGTTCTTTCATACATGACATGCCGCGTCTCGCGCTCACTACTAGGGGCTTAATAGGCGGGTGCTCTAAAAGCCCCCTTTTTCATTAGTGGCGGCCACCAGCCGCGAGTCGAGTTCTTTCATACATGACATGCCGCGTCTCGCGCTCACTACTAGGGGCTTAATAGGCGGGTGCTCTAAAAGCCCCCTTTTTCATTAGTGGCGGCCACCAGCGGCGAGTCGAGTTCTTTCATACATGACATGCCGCGTCTCGCGCTCACTACTAGGGGCTTAATAGGCGGGTGCTCTAAAAGCCCCCTTTTTCATTAGTGGCGGCCACCAGCGGCGAGTCGAGTTCTTTCATACATGACATGCCGCGTCTCGCGCTCACTACTAGGGGCTTAATAGGCGGGTGCTCTAAAAGCCCCCTTTTTCATTAGTGGCGGCCACCAGCGGCGAGTCGAGTTCTTTCATACATGACATGCCGCGTCTCGCGCTCACTACTAGGGGCTTAATAGGCGGGTGCTCTAAAAGCCCCCTTTTTCATTAGTGGCGGCCACCAGCGGCGAGTCGAGTTCTTTCATACATGACATGCCGCGTCTCGCGCTCACTACTAGGGGCTTAATAGGCGGGTGCTCTAAAAGCCCCCTTTTTCATTAGTGGCGGCCACCAGCGGCGAGTCGAGTTCTTTCATACATGACATGCCGCGTCTCGCGCTCACTACTAGGGGCTTAATAGGCGGGTGCTCTAAAAGCCCCCTTTTTCATTAGTGGCGGCCACCAGCGGCGAGTCGAGTTCTTTCATACATGACATGCCGCGTCTCGCGCTCACTACTAGGGGCTTAATAGGCGGGTGCTCTAAAAGCCCCCTTTTTCATTAGTGGCGGCCACCAGCGGCGAGTCGAGTTCTTTCATACATGACATGCCGCGTCTCGCGCTCACTACTAGGGGCTTAATAGGCGGGTGCTCTAAAAGCCCCCTTTTTCATTAGTGGCGGCCACCAGCGGCGAGTCGAGTTCTTTCATACATGACATGCCGCGTCTCGCGCTCACTACTAGGGGCTTAATAGGCGGGTGCTCTAAAAGCCCCCTTTTTCATTAGTGGCGGCCACCAGCGGCGAGTCGAGTTATTTCATACATGACATGCCGCGTCTCGCGCTCACTACTAGGGGCTTAATAGGCGGGTGCTCTAAAAGCCCCCTTTTTCATTAGTGGCGGCCACCAGCGGCGAGTCGAGTTCTTTCATACATGACATGCCGCGTCTCGCGCTCACTACTAGGGGCTTAATAGGCGGGTGCTCTAAAAGCCCCCTTTTTCGTGACGCTGATCAGGGCTTCCAATCCCGGGATCCCGCCTTTTTTAGGGCGTTTGCAATATCGGTATTTAAAAATAAATATAATACCGGGATCCCGGTTTTCTTATAAAGTAGCAAAAAATACTAAAAAAACTTAATATCATCCATCAAAACGATAAATTTCGGCTACGCCACGGAATTAGTTGCTTGTAGATGTGTCTAGATAGACTTTTCCTTTTGTAAGCCAGCAATTGTCCATGTAAATCAACAGCTAGACTTCCCTACCAAAGTACGGGAGATGTACCCAGAAAGCAGACAAACGGACAACGAAACCATCCAGTTACTGACGCTGCATAATGTGCTTATTGACTTAAATGTACGATTGTTGAATGTTTTAGATAGTTGATTTATAATCTCAACTGCATAATAAGGTGTAACAATTGATATTTGTAAGCAATGACATGTAAAAGAGCCTATGAGGTAATTGAATTTAACTTTTGACAGTTGATTTGCAAAACATAATGCCAAAATGAGACAGTTTAGCAAGTGGCAGTTTAGCCAGTTTAGTCATAGTTCACCTTTACAAAATAAAGTCTAATTACTTTTTTCAATAACCCTTATGACGGCACTAACTATGTTTTTGGTAGTCATTTATTTCTAATGTATGCATGGTATGATGAAATGAAACACAATTATCGACACAGATCTGTAATGCAATGATTTGTGCAAAAAAACATATATTAACTTCAAAAATATCAAAAGAAACGAAGATATAATTTATTAAATCATACATATGGAGCATGGCATTGTACGGAATTGAAACATGGACCTAGACCCAGAAAGATGCGGAGATATTAGAAGCGTTCGAGATGTGGAGTTGGAGGCGAATGGCGAAAATTAGCTGGAGAGAGCTGGTAACCAATGAAGAAGTACTGAATAGAGTGAGGCAAACTAGGCAGATAATGAGAAACATAGAAAATAGAAAGGGAAGATGATAGGGCACCTCCTACGACATGACAAGTTCATACTCAATATAATTGAAGGAAAGGTAGAGGGGAAGCGAGGAAGAGGAAGAGCTAGAATAAACTACATAGAGCAGCTCAAAAAGAGTGGATGTTAGGTCGTATCGAGATGTCAAAGAGGTTGCCTGGGATCGGAGTAGACGGAGGGCCTACTTTGACCTACACCGACAACAGCTCTTAAATAAGCAGTATCGACATATACCAATATATATTTTTTCGTATACTTGCAAACTCGGGTGATGACCAACAGCACAAAACGTAGGGTCGAGGTAGACGGGCAATGGATATATCATACATTATAGTCGACGAGTATATTTACTTGGGCCAGCTAGTCTCTTTCAGCAACAGGCAAGAGAAGGAAGTTGAGCACCTGGAATAGCTACTGGTCCATGAAGGAGCAACCTTCCTCTGTCACTGAAGCTGGAACTCGTCGACGTGTATATTTTGCCTGTCCTAACCTACGGTGCGCAAACATGGTCGCCTACAGATAATCAGAAGTCCAAGTGGAAGGCTTGCCAACGCGCTATGGAGCGCCGTATTTTAGGTATTAAAAGGACGGATCGCGTTCGAACCACTTCGCTGCGCTCAAAAACACGCATAGCTGACGTGGGTCAAAAACTGCCAGGGTCAAGTGGGACTGGGCCGGCCGGCCCGTGTGTTGGATGCATCGGGACGGATGGGCTAATATAACTACCGAGTGGGTGCCACATAACGGGCGACGCAGACGGGGCCGACCTAGACGGAGATGGCGGGACGACCTGGACGCATTCCCCAGCGATTGGGCAGAAGAAGCACATAATAGGGACTCGTGCAAAGCACAGGGAGAAGCCTTTCCCGAACAGTGGGACACAGAACAAAAAATACTTGCAAGAATTTTTATTTCTCAAATTAGTTTGTCTAATTTGGATACAGCAACATCACTAAGTTCATCAAAATCGTGTTATAATCGTCTTGATGACTTTGATGAGTAGCTAGTTAACAATATGCAAAGAAAATTACTCAAACGCTTGTTTTAAAACGAAATTTTGAAAAATCTATTTTTTTTGTCTCCAATCCCGTGATTGATGAGGACAGTTCCAGTATTACCGGCTTCGCGAAAGGTCCGGTATTTGGAAGACATAACGCTGATGTAGAACTATTGTTTGTTCGCAGGCGGTGGCGCTAGTGATGCCGCGCATCGAGCAGCCGAGCGGCGCGAGCTCCGGCGCCGCCGTGTCCGGGTCGGCCGCCGCCGTCACCAGCGTGGCCGCGCCCGCCGCGCCCGCCTCGCTGCAAGGTGGGTCTCGGCTGCGAGTCGCTATATAGTGATCACTTGAACCTCCCTCAGCTCTGGAAGGTGGATACTCAGCCTTACCTTAATTTAGTCTTAGGGTAGGTTACACCAAACCGTCTGTAATCTTAAGCGGTGTTCGTTAAAATCTGAATGTGTGGAAAGTTTGACAAGTTTCTATGGGATGACAGCTGCCGGCGCCATATTTAACGTTGTTGGGTATGTCTGTAATCGTAAGTTGATGCAACTCACCCTTAGTGCTTTATTAGCATTTTGTGTCGTCTAGGGACTTCTAGTGCTCAGGGCAACTAATCAAGGGCTGCAGAATATTATGAATAGGTACGTAAATCAAGACCTAATAAATTTCCTCTTACCCATGAGAGGAACCTGTACCCAGATCTTGTAAATCAAGATAGTCCGGACTATTTCTATCTCCGTTGCTTACAGGTTAAGATAGATAGTTTTCCTGACTTCCTTCGTTTACTATGTCGTTTTGAGTGTCAAAAGAAAGTGTTCTACGCCTTGGTTTTGAAGTACCCTTCCCACTCAGACAGAGCTGGCCAGACTATAGTTTGAATGTCATCGTACAGGCCCTACGAGCGGCACTCTAACATCCGCGGCCAGCGCGCAGCCGTCAGGTGGCGTGAGCACATCACACGCACCCGGCGTCAGCACGACGCACCCTCCCGGCGTCAGCACGTCGCATCCACCAGGCGTCAGCACGTCGCACCCACCAGGCGTCAGCACGTCGCACCCACCAGGCGTCAGCACGTCGCACCCACCAGGCGTCAGCACGTCGCACCCACCAGGAGTCAGCACGTCGCACCCACCAGGAGTCAGCACGTCGCACCCACCCGGTGTGAGCACGTCGCAGGCGCCCGCTGGAGTGAGCACGTCGCAGGCGCCGGCCGGAGTGAGCACGTCGCAGCCGCCGGCGGGCGTGAGCACGTCTCACGCGCCGCCCGACGCGCGCCCGCCCAAGCGCCGGCTCCAGTCGCGCCCCGTCACAGCCAAGAGGACTAGAGTACAGGTACCACCACACAAATACCGAATAATATATTCGTTTTGTTTGTCAAGTTATCAAAATGTCAACAGATGGACCTCGTACCCACAAGACAGTAAAATAAAGTCTTATGTTTTTGCGGCCTAAATAATATTGAATATTCTGGAAATGTTAGTACAAGAAAACTGTACACACAATTATTATTTATGCGAGTCTTGTGACATTCGATATTGTATCGGGTAATGTGTACCGGCTTTTACACATAGAATCAATTCTGGGTCTTTTTATAGCAGGGCTTCGAGCGGTCAGTAGAGGTGGAGTACCAGGTGCCAACCTCGTCACGCTGCGACCAGGACGACGAGGGCGTGATCGTAGTCGACTCGGAGGAGGACGACGAGCGCTGCTCTGGCACTATGTATAGGGTGAGATGTTTACTTGCGAGTATGGTGTCCAGCAGTGGACGCCTTTCTGCTGATATGATGAAAACGGCTCTATGCATCATATACTGTAAGGCTCGTTTTAGTTCACGCTGACCATCCATGCTGAGAGGCCAATATGTATGGTTGCTATATAAGTGACGAGCGTCAGCGCTGAACCGGCAACCGTACTCGTGGTGCGCCAGCGTCACTGAGCGGCCGCTCGTGCCTTTCCGTACGGAGGGTTCTAGTGTCGAGCTGGGTGCACGCGTCGGTGTGGTACCGTCATGTCCGCAGCGACCAGCGCGATACTAAAACGACCTAATCAGCTACGCACTGAAACCTTGGCGTCGATGATCAGCGCGACTCTAAAACCAACCTAAGGTGCTGTTATTTTCGTTACTTAGTGAGTGCGTAGGTGACGCTTTTGCCGTTACAATCTTTCGAATCATTATGATGTTGTTCCAACCATAATATGATTTTCTAAGCTGTACTTGCTTCAAACAAGTTCGAGTGTGTATCGTTAAGATTTTTTTTTTATGTATATGCAGGAAGGTGAAGAAGACGAGGAAGATATGGAAGAGGAGCAGGAGGTTGAGGGTGGGGAAGAGGAGGAAGATGGCGAGGAGGGTACCGACGGAGACGCCAGTGCCGCGCAACAGGTATTTGCATACATAGCATATTTAAATTATAGGCATAGAGACGCACTACGGATTGAGATACGTGTAATTCGTCGTTGTAGAAAGGCCTATTTTCGAATGGTTATTGAAGTGACAACTTCTTTAGCGGCGCTGAGCACTTTTTGGGATGGGGAAAAATTGTTAAATACGCGACAGAGTTTTGTGACGTCAGATGTGAAGGAGGTCACTTTTTGCTGCTAGCCGATTCAACTTCATTCAAAACTGAACGCTATTCGTAAGAGTATAAAGCCGTTAAACACTTTTTGCAATAGCATAATCTGCAAGCTATGTACCAAAAGTACAGTATATAAAAGAAAAAAAAGACCGGGTTGCACTCCGGGAGTGCCGGCAGAAGTGAAAACTCAATAACATTGTAACAGTTTTTCGATCAGGTCACGTGACATCTTACGGTGTCACCCTAAAAATGAATTTGACGCAAATTTATAAACAATTATCAATTATTTAGGCGGACGGCCCGCAGGCGCGTTGGGTGCGACGGGCCCAACGCGCCGCCGCGGCGCAACGGTGCCGGGGTCCGGCGCGCCGACGGGCGGCGGCAAACACAATACCAATTTGTTTTTGCCATTGCCAAATATTTTTCAAAGCTTTATCTCTTTAGGAATAACGTCTAAATTCGAACTATTCGAATTTGCACAGCAGACGGCGGTGGCGACCAAAATATCAATTTGTTTTTGCCGTTGGTAAATATTTTTCTAAGCTTTATGTCTTTAGTAATAACGCCCAAATTCGAACTATTCGAATTTTCTCAATAGCAAAACGGTGAAGGACTCGTTGGTATTATTACAAATTTATTTGCAGAATATGCTATTGCAAAAAGTGTTTAACGGCTTTATCTGGTTCAGTTTTGAATGAAGTTGAATCGGCTAGCAGCAAAAAGTGACCTCCTTCACATCTGACGTCACAAAACTGTCGCGTATTTAACAATTTTTCCCCATCCCAAAAAGTGCTCAGCGCCGCTAAAGAAGTTTTCACTTCAAAAATATTTATTCAAGACGCTACTTATACTGGAAAATAAACATTTTTGCTTAGA
Organism: Epinotia ramella; assembly: GCA_947578815.1. Classification (NCBI taxonomy): domain Eukaryota; kingdom Metazoa; phylum Arthropoda; class Insecta; order Lepidoptera; family Tortricidae; genus Epinotia; species Epinotia ramella. The sequence continues at coordinate 13,054,472 of OX388210.1, forward strand.
ATAACGATGTTAATCTAACAAAAATATAACTGCCTTGGTTTAAATACTTTCTCCAATGGTCGGAATGATAGTCTCGCCCACAGATTCTATCCTACAGTACGTATAGAGCTTACTATACCCCTTGTTCGATTTGTGTAAGATTGTCCCCTAATATAGATTTGTTGTGGTACAGGAGTCGCCCGCGCAGTCTCCCATGGCGGGATCAGAAGGCGAGCTGAGCGGCGCCGGCGCCGGCGAGCCCGACAGCGAGCCCGCGCCGCAGGGGCCGCAGATCGAGGCCATCAGCAGCGGCACCGAGCGTACGTAACGTATACCGACAACAGCATACACTTCCAGCACGTCCGTGTACACTTGTCACACCCGTAAGGAGAGGGACGAGATATCGTTTCCATGACAACTGGCCGTCCAGTGAGGCGCGGCTCACAACTTACGACACGCCTCCTGTTTATGTGATTACGGGCCGGTCGTCTCCCCGAAATCGACGAGGTGTCACTAAAGACGAATCGATTCAGAGGCTCTAGTATAAGTTTTACCGAAACAAAACGTTACGACCGCGTTCGCGTTTAGCTGTCAAATCCCATAAAAATTGAAGGTAAAACGCAAACGCGATCGTAAAGTTTTTTATCGGTAAAACTTATACTAGAGCCTCTGTTATGTGCTTGCGTATAGTTAACGCCGGATTAGCGACACAATATTGTTCTGATACTAGGTTCGGACATGTGCGTTAACTTTAAAAATATTTCTTAAAACCAGACTTAAGAACATTTTTTTTTTTGTTAAACAGCCAGCGGAGCCCTGTCGCTAGGCGGCAGCGGCGGTGACGACGGCGACGACAGTATTGTCCCCTCCACTCCGACGCTCTACGTACCGAGACGCAACGATGGGTAGGTTGACGTTCACTCTCAATGTGGCGCTGATTTGCGTTGATGGACAATATTATGACTATTATAGAAGTGTTACCCAGATCGTTTAGCGCAAATATGCATCATTGCGCAGGTTGTAACAAACTCAACTGCTCAGCGTGGTAAGCGTAGTGCTTGTATGTGCGCGTTTGGTATCTAACCTGCGAGTTGCAGCGCACCCTTGATGTTGAAAGTCTTGCCCGGACTAGTCAGGGATAAAGATACTCAGGGGACCGTGAGCTCCCTGTCCAGTGTGACACTACATGTATGTCATACTTGCTCTGGCTTAGAGAAATCTTTAGAGAAAGTAATTAGAGGAAAAGAAAATGATGGGCGCCACCTGTTTTATAGAAATAAATAAATAAATATTCGGGGACAATCTTACAGAAATCGACCTAGTCCCAAACTAAGCAAAGCTTGTATTATGGGTACTAGACGACGATATGCATACTAATACAGATAATTAAATACATAGAAAACATTCATGACTCAGGAACAAATATTCATGCTCAATCACACAAATAAAAGCCCTTACCGGGATTCGAACCCGGGACCTCCGGCTTAGTAGGCAGGCTCACTACTAACTAGGCTATAGAGATCGTCATTTTAACCTAAAACTAACCAAGGTACCAAGGTGGGTCATATTACCACTTAAAAACTAGCCACTTAAATTTACTAAAAGTTCAACACTTAGCCACTGAGTGTGCCGGCGTTTCGCGTCAAGACGGGCAGTTAACAGTCAAAAGTAGGGTCAAGTCATATGTCGAGTACCAGTTACATCCTCGAAGGTTCCGTGGAGGCCTGCCGCCAACCCGCCCGGCCACATTCACTCCTCGCTGGTATCCAAACTCGATACAAATATCACACTCGCGCCTAGCACGTACAAAAATACTAATATATCTGAACCCAAGACTAGGTTTCCAAACAGATTCTAACAAGTATTTAACCAAATCTCTAACAGCCCTGCGGCTAGCAACGTTAGGTTACATTTTTCAAGTCAGCCATCGTCCGCATGGCACTAATCCCAATTGACAAGTGTAAGTGTCACATTGACAGGTGTCACTCCTTTTACTTTTAAATTCTAAGGACCCACTGACTGGTCCGAACATTATCAAAAATAAACTTTTTGAATAAACAAAATAATCCGCAGGTTAAATGAAACATTACGTTCTTTTCGGTTCTAGGACCATCGCAGTTCTAACCTAACCTACATTTCTGGTAGCTGTTCGGATCTTTAAGGGTCGTGGTTCTAACTGAACCTACTTTTTTGCTAGTAGTCGGATTATGTATTTTGACTAATAAATGGCTTAACATATAGTATACTCGTATGTATGATCTAAGAATTCCCTTACTTCAAAAATTACTTGTTCCTCATACATACTTCCAACGCTTTTTAACCTCCTTAGAGGATGAATTATAAGAAACGCTATAATTAGTTTCCTAGTCTTTAACGAAAGTAATAGATCCCATACTTTAAAATTGTCTGGTTCCCCGTACAAACATCCAACTCGTTTTAGCCTTAATGTTTTAAACCCCCTTATGGAATCAATTTCAAACAGTTTAAAACAGAAGTCACAAATCTCTTACTTCAAAAATGTAAATGTCTGGCTCTCCATATAAACTTTGAACTCCCTTTAACCCCTATAGGGGATGAATTTCAAAAAACTCTAAAATCTATTTTGTAGTCTTTTAACATACAGGCTAAGACCGAACTCACAAATCTCTTACTATAACATTTTCTTGGTCTCCATATAAACCTTGAATCCCGTTTTAACCCCCTTAGGGGTGGATTTTTTCCAAATAAGAAATCTTAATACGACGTGTTATGTCTCCAGCTCAAAACAGAGTGTTTCTCATCCAAACCTTGCACCCCTTTTTAACCCCCTTAGGGACAGAATTTTCTAAAAGGCTGAAAACACTTTTTTGTATTCTGATAAGTAATCTTTCTACAAAGTTTTAAGTCACTATCACTAGCTCAAAAAATAAAGTTTCACCTATATAAACTTCGCACGCCTATTTCACCCCTTTAAGGGTGGAATTTTTTAACTCCGCTGAAATTTCTTTTTTGTATTGTAATAAGTAATATTTCTACAAAGTTTCAAGTATCTTGCTAAAAAAAATAGTTTTCCCCCATACAAGACCCTCTTAATAATAGTTTACTTAGTAGTTTACTGGTAAATATTTTTCAAAGCTTTATCTCTTTAGGAATAACGTCCAAATTCGAACTATTCGAATTTGCTCAATAGCAAAACGGTGAAGGACGCGTGAACAAAATTACAAATTTATTTGCAGAATATGCTATTGCAAAAAGTGTTTTATATTCTTACGAATAGCGTTCAGTTTTGAATGAAGTCGAATCGGCTAGCAGCAAAATATAAAAGTTTGTGACCTCCTTCACATCTGACGTCACAAAAATCTGTCGCGTATTTAACAATTTTTCCCCATCCCAAAAAGTGCTCAGCGCCGCGAAAGAAGTTTTCACTTCAAAAAGTTTTCCCTATAAAAAAATTTGCACCCTTATTTAACGCCCTTAGAGATGGAATGTCCAAAGATCCCGTCTTATCCCTTGCCAACGTCATAAAAGGAAGTTCTGGTGTAAATTTCAAGTTTCTAGTCCCAGTAGCTTCGGATGTGCTTTGATGATCTGTCAGGAAGTCTTCTTTTATATAGGTACCTATATAGATTATAAAAAATCTGCTACTGAAACGATTTACGTGTCCGTAATTCCTGCATGCATCCACAGATGGCGCTCCTGCAACGCTCAGCTAACTTTGATGAACTAAACTTGAAAATGAAATATTTCCGCGTGAGCCCACAAGATGTTGCTATCTGTCCTAATGATTGAGAAATATTAATAAAATATGCCTGTAACCAAAATTGAAACGTTACAAGGTTTCCATGCAGGTTCGGCGAAGCGGTGGTGTCCCCTCTGGGCGCGACGCTGGGCGCGGCCGCGGCGGGCGCGCGCTTCACGTTCGCGGAGGCGGGCGCGGCCTCGCACCACGACACGCACGCCGACCTCGCCGCCGCGCTGCCGCCGGTGTCCGCGCCGCACCAGGCCGTAGGAGACTCCAGTCAGTACACACTCTACCATGGACTTAGTATAGGTGTCCCCGCTGGGCGCGCGCTTCACGTTCGCGGAGGCGGGCGCGGCCTCGCACCACGACACGCACGCCGACCTCGCCGCCGCGCTGCCGCCCGTGTCCGCGCCGCACCAGGCCGTAGGAGACTCCAGTCAGTACACACTCTACCATGGACTTAGTATAGGTGTCCCCGCTGGGCGCGCGCTTCACGTTCGCGGAGGCGGGCGCGGCCTCGCACCACGACACGCACGCCGACCTCGCCGCCGCGCTGCCGCCCGTGTCCGCGCCGCACCAGGCAGTAGGAGACTCCAGTCAGTACACACTCTACCATGGACTTAGTATAGGTGTCCCCGCTGGGCGCGCGCTTCACGTTCGCGGAGGCGGGCGCGGCCTCGCACCACGACACGCACGCCGACCTCGCCGCCGCGCTGCCGCCCGTGTCCACGCCGCACCAGGCCGTAGGAGACTCCAGTCAGTACACACTCTACCATGGACTTAGTATAGGTGTCCCCGCTGGGCGCGCGCTTCACGTTCACGGAGGCGGGCGCGGCCTCGCACCACGACACGCACGCCGACCTCGCCGCCGCGCTGCCGCCCGTGTCTGCACCGCACCAGGCCGTAGGAGACTCCAGTCAGTACACACTCTACCATGGACTTAGTATAGGTGTCCCCGCTGGGCGCGCGCTTCACGTTCGCGGAGGCGGGCGCGGCCTCGCACCACGACACGCACGCCGACCTCGCCGCCGCGCTGCCGCCCGTGTCCGCACCGCACCAGGCCGTAGGAGAGTCCAGTCAGTACACACTCTACCATGGACTTAGTATAGGTGTCCCCGCTGGGCGCGCGCTTCACGTTCGCGGAGGCGGGCGCGGCCTCGCACCACGACACGCACGCCGACCTCGCCGCCGCGCTGCCGCCCGTGTCCGCGCCGCACCAGGCCGTAGGAGACTCCAGTCAGTACACACTCTACCATGGACTTACTATAAGAGACAGAATAAGAATTAGTACTACGTACAGAAGTTTCTCTGTTAAAAAAATCCCTGTTTAGGTACGCCAAACGTGCCTAAATGTGGCCATCTCTTTCTATCGCATGCAACGCGCTCTTTCGGAGCCGGAGCCTTAGAGCTAGGGTTACCTATGCAATTATTAGCAATTATGGATCTTCATTCATTGACAAAATTTTAAATAGAGCGTGAACAATCTGTTCGTTTTAATTCAAACCAAATTGATAGGTACCTATGTAAAAATAGACTTCAATGTTCATCTGAAGTCTTTACATATATTGTTTGCTTTGCGATAGTATGTTAAGAATATAGAAACGCTTCTTATTTAAGTAGATAATAATTTACCTAGCTACCTTGGGCCCAGATTATATGATAGTTCTACGAACAGATACTCAAGTCCAAATAAAAATGGGAATACCTACCGTGTCGCATGCCTACAAAATTTAACAATGGAGCGACCTTGAACGAAATCGTTGCCCGCTCGTGCCGGCCATTCGACGCTAGGGTTGACACTACCGGTTAACCAAAAAACCGGTTGACCGGAACATTTGCGCTCGGTTATTAACCGGTTTTGGACACTATAAACCGGTTATTAACCGAAACGAGTAATATTTATAAAATGCCTGAAATTGTGAACCAAGATAGTTATTTAACAAAAATAATACCTAATAAAACAAGTATTATATGGTTGGGTTGGTAAGTCATTATGTATGTATGTATGTAAGCACTTTATTGTACACAATAACAGGTTAAAGAATATACATGTCACACAATAGATCAAAGTACAGTCGACTACAAAGAGATCGATACGGCCAAAGTTACAAAAATATGTATACACGACTGTATTGCCTTGACATTAAGGTCGTGTATACATATTTTTGTAACATTGGCCGTATAGATCTCTTTGTAGTCGACTGTACAATGGCGGATTTATCCCTATAAGGGATCTCTTCCAGCTAACCTTTGAGCAATTGAGAGGAAGGTAGGTAGAACGAGATAGGCAAACTTATACCGTGTACAAAAACACAGAGAAAATGAAAACAAAACCTAATAGGTATTAATCCTAGACAAATAAAAACATGCCAATACATATATAAATATAAAATATAATACACAGTATCATATGCAATATATATATCGCAAATATACAATAAATAAATAAATACTATATTCATCCAATTCACAAGTCATTGGAAAGCCACAACTTCTTCAAATTCATTATACTTGTATTAATTTAATTGACACTCATTGATTTTTAGTAAGAAAATAATAAATAAGTAAACAAAGAGTGTATGAGGGAAATGTCGATAGAAAGTTGCAAGAGGACGACCTCCACGAACTTTTTCTGACCTAATCGGAGAAATCCTAAAGAAAGGTTAGTGTTCGCTACTAGCCCGGGCTTGCAAGACTCTACTCGGTTGAAGCCAGGGCTGGGCCCGACGAGTTCCTGACCCGAATAGAGGCCTGGACTAGAACGACCGGTATAACCCCGCTAAGCTATAGCTTCCAAGAAGCGTGGCATACCGAAGATGCGCCAGGTATCGGTCCGGTACAAAACAAAACGTGCTTTTACCTTGATGGAAGCTTCATCCGCCGCTCGACAGGGCGGCTTCGATATGTGTATCTGAGTGTATGAGGATTAGTGTGTGTGTCGAGGCCGTCGCGTGTCCTAGTGAACACTTCCTGGCTCCTTGATGATAGCCCACCAAACTACCTTCACTAACTTTATCACTTCAGGCTCCAAACACTGGCAGGCAAAAACAAAACTCCTCGATAGGAGCGCCTGGCCTCAATTATGAACTGATTCCAATTAACATAAATCAAATGTCCCGAATGCTTTCTCAAAAATCAAATACAAATCAAAGAAAGGGTTGCTCAAACCAACACGGTCAAATTCTAGGTTATACTAACTAAAAAATGGCAGACGTCAAACGTCAAATAGTGACGTGTCTTTTTCTTCCCGATTATCAACCGAGTGATACCCGCGGTAAAAGACCGGTCCCGAACAATCCCCCGCTCCAGGCAGAGGAGCTCTGTCTGCTAATAAATGGGCAGGCGGGCTAAGCTCGCTACAGCTCGCTTCAAAACCGAATCTCCGACCATAACCTCCGCAACCCTGGGGACCCCGTCAGACCCATACAACAAATTTACAATGCGTCCACGACGCCAATACAAAGGTAATAAATTAGATTCCTTAACTAGTACAAGATCTCCAACGTGAGGAGGATCAGTTTTGTCAGTCCACTTAACGCGCTGCTGCAAGATGTGCAAATATTCTAGCGACCAACGATGCCAGAAGCTTTGGGTCATCTGCTGTAGCAACTCAAACCGACTTAAGCGTGATGATTTTACCTCCCTGAAGGGGTACTCCGGCAGCGCGGTAAGGGGCTGGCCAATCAAAAAATGACCAGGAGTCAATGCTTCCAGGTCATTTGGGTCCGACGAGACAGGGCAGAGAGGGCGCGAGTTGAGGACAGCCTCAATTTTACAAAATACCGTAGCAAGTTCCTCGAACGTTAAAATCGTTTCACCAATAACTCGGCGGAGATGCGTTTTTGTAACTTTTACAACAGCCTCAAAAATACCACCCCAATGTGGGCAAACAGGGGGATCAAATTGCCACTTAATGCCCATTCGAGACATTGCAAATCTTAAATTATCCTTATCACTATTCAAATAATTACAAATTTCATTCAAGTAACGGTCAGTGCCTTTATAATTGGTGCCGTTATCAGAGCGGATCAGAGATGGCAGTCCCCGGCGGGATACAAATCTACCTAGCGTCGCAAGAAACGCTTCCGTGCTGAGGGCACTTACCAGTTCCAAGTGGCCTTGGAGGCCAGACAGACAAACACACACAAGTACGCTTTGACAGATCGAGCGTTGCGAAGCTGCGAGGTCTTTACCAAAAAGGGGCCGGCAAAGTCCGTGCCCACACAAGCAAATGGTCGACTCTCCGAGACTCTGTCGGAGGGCAGATCCCCCATCATGGGCTGCGTGGGGGTGGCCGTCAAACGATAGCACGGCATACATCTGAAGATAATGCCGCGAATAGTGCGTCTGGCAGACAAAATCCAAAATTCACGCTGCAAAATGGCTACAAGGGCATTGCAGCCTGCGTGAGCGTTAGCAACGTGTCGATCAGACACCAACAAACTGACCAAAGTCCCCCCTTTGGGGAGCAACAAAGGATGGCGAGCTCCATAGGGCAAGTTCGAGTTTCGAAGTCGTCCGCCGACTCGAAGCAAACCCGATGCGTCTAGAAATGGATTCAGACGAGCGATCGAACCCTTAATTCTCGATCCTCCTTTAAGCGCGTCAATAATCGGTTCGAAGTGCTCTACTTGCACCACAAGAACCCAAAATAGCAGGGCCTCTTGGCGTTCCAAGGGCGACAAGGCCAATTCCGTGGTCAATGCCCTCTGAGCTGGGTTCCGTGCGTGGAGCAAGAAACGTCGGATCCGCGCGGTAACCCCAATCAATTTCGACAGAGAGCTGTACCTCTCCAACAGAGGATTCAAGTCGTAGACAGGTTGCGTTTCCATAACGCCCACACGTAAACCTGGCAACGCCTCTGGAGAAGAGAACCGATTCTGGGGCCAAGATGCCGCAGGATGCGACAACCAATCTGGTCCCCACCACAGGGAATGGTTTACAAGTACCGGAGCCTCGCAGCCTCGCGAAGCGCAGTCAGCGGGGTTCAGTTCCCCTGGAACATGTCGCCAAATCAGCGGGGTCGCTGAACTCTGGATCTGTGAAATCCGATTCGCAACAAAAACCTCTAAATTATGCACGGAGGTGCGAAGCCAACAAAGAACGATCTCACCATCAGTCCACGCAAAAACATCTGAAATCTCCACGGTACGACCCAAAGTATCACAAACACGATTGAGGAGCCTCGTAAGGAGGGCCGCTCCCGACAATTCCAACCTAGGAATAGTTAACCCAGTCCTGATAGGAGCCACCCTACTCCTGGCCATTATCAAATGTAGTCCCACACGACCGGATAGGCCAATAGTCCGCAAGAACACCACGGCCGCGTACCCCTGCTCAGACGCGTCACAAAACCCGTGGAGGCTAACTTTACACTTGCCGGATGGCAGAAAGAGTCTGGGCAAGGAAATCCGGCCCACGTCCGGAAGTGAGTAAACAATCGAACACCACTCGGTTAGCAAGTCTCCCTGAAGAGGTTCGTCCCACGTAACTTCCGCAATCCACAGCTTCTGCAAAAAACACTTAGCCAGAAAAATGACAGGTGCGATCCATCCATTAGGATCGAAGGTCCGAGCAACAGTCGACAAGACCGAACGCTTCGTCCAGGTCTTAGGGGGGTCCAATTTAAACCGATAAGTGAAGACATCCTGGACGGGCTGGCACTGTATGCCAAGGACCGCAATCAAGTTAGGGCTGCCCGCATCCTCGAACAAGAGAGGATCCTGCCGATGTTCCACCGGAAGATCCCGCAACAAATCAGGGCAATTTGACAACCACCTACGCAGCTCGCACCCACCCGACTTCAGGATCGCAATCAACTCATCCCGTAAAATCAAAGCCTCCGTAGCAGTGGAAGCCCCAGCGCAAACATCATCAACATATACTGAATCTTCCAAGATGGCCGCTGCACGGGGGTAGTTCAATCGCTCCCGATGAGCCAACTCCAACAAAGTCCGGATGGCAATATACGGACTGGAGGTAAGACCGTACGTGGTAGTGTTCAACTCGTACACTCGCACAGGATCACAAGGTCGCTCACGCCACAAAATCATCTGATAACGCCGGTCATCTCGGCGAACAACCGATTGGCGGAACATCATTCGGATGTCAGCCACAAAAACAATTTGATGACGGCGGAAGTCGGTGAGGATATCCGAAACGTCCCGGTGCAGCCTGGGACCGGAGTGCAAACACTGGTTCAAGGAAACCCCACTTGACGCAGGGGCCGAACCGTCAAAAACCACCCGAACTTCACCCCCAGGCGTCTTCAAAACCGCATGGTGGGGCAAAAAATAGTGCTCGAGCGAACGCCAATCAATAGTCGAGCGTGACATATGTCCCAAAGCCTCATACTCGCGCACAAACTCAATGTACTTAGCACGGAGATCCGAATCCCTCCTCATTCGGCGCTCCATGGACAACAACCCCCTTTCCGCCAGGGCATGAGACTGACCGAGAGGGGGGCGTGCAGCCCTAAAAGGCAACCGAGTAACAAAGCGACCATCAGCGAGGCGACCCGTATTATTCTGATACGACAATTCGCATTCTTGTTCCGCTGGATCGACTCTGGGAGCCTTGGGGGGCTCCTCGACCTCCCAGAAACGCTGGACGGCGTCCGAGAGCGAGAGCCCTACGGTAACAATTTCATTTTCAACCCGTGGGACCAAGCCCCTCAACACGGGTCCAAAAAAGGTGTAACCAAAAATGGTTTGCAAAGCCATCAAACCGCAGGGTTGTAAAACCCGCTTGTCCCCGGACAAGATCAAACCTAAAACATCAACACCCAAGAGCAGGTCTATAGGTCCTGGAACAAACCATTGGGGGTCAGCGGGGGTCAACTCTGACGTCAATCCCACCGCGGTAGGGGAGATAACCACCTGCGGGTTGCTGCCCAAAATATCGTTCAACACAACCGCTTTGGCCACAATGGCTGGCCCACAATTGACAGTTGAAAAACAAACATTAATTTCCCCCATGGAACCCTGCACCTGAAGGCCACCTATTCCGTGGATGACGGAGGGGCGGGGTCTACATGGGAGGCCCAATCTCTCCACCAAATAAGACGACGCTAGACAGCCCTGGGCACCCGAATCCAAAAGGGCATGAACTAACAAGGACCTCCCCATCGGGCCCCAGACCCTGACACAAACAGTTGGCAAGAGTACTGTTTCAGGGCGGGCGGCTGTGGTGGAGGAGCGGGCGGCAGCTACCTATTGGGGGCGTCCCTCATCGGGCCGCCAACAACCCTCATAGGCGCCGTCCTGTTGGGCTGGCACCGCCCAATTGGACCGCACCAGGTACTGGTCCGCCGGAACCTCAGGGCAGCGACCCGGGCGCGCCCAGGTCGACGCGTAGTACTCGGAGCGGCGTCCAACTTGGGGCGGGCGGCGTTCCAACCGCGGTCGTTCGCACAACGGTGGTGAGAAGCTCCGAGGCGGGGAGCTGCGCTGAGCAGCAGCGAACCTGGCCTGTGGACGAGGAGATGGGGGAGGGGTACCCCCGCCCGTGGACGGCGAGCCCCGACGAGACTCCCTTTGGGGGTAAAGGGGAAGCGGGCCCCCGCCCGTGGGGGAACGTCCCGCACCATCCAACCGATTACCACCATTTTGGTTGGCGCACAACACCAGGTGGTGTTTCCCTTGGCACTGCGGGCACGGTTCAGGCCGTGGGCAATCCCGCTGCAAATGCTGCCCCAAACAGGAGTAGCACCACCGGCGATCATTCGCGATACCGCGCCGATCCTTCACCCTCTTGTGCAGGAACCTGGGGCATGCTGCAACCAAATGGCCATCATCCGTGCAATACACGCACCTTGGGGGCGCGTGGGCCTTCGCGTATCGGAGGGGCGGGCGGCGTGGCTCTACCACCCCTGGCTTAGGGGGGCGAGCAGCCACACGCCGCTGTTCCCGTGGAGGTCCCGCCGAGGGTCCCGAGGGGCCTTCAATCCCGGCGTTGTCCACCAACCGACACTCCTCCTCCAGAAAGGAGACAAGGTCCGCAAAACGTGGCAATTGTGTGGCACTGCCCCCACCGTGCTTGTACTCAAAACGGAGCTTCAAGTCCGTGGGCAACCGTGACAAAACTATATGCAAGAGCATGAACGACCATTCATCCACCGGCAGGCCAAGCCGTCGTAAAGCATTCAAGGCCACCATCACGGGATTTACCAAATCCCTCCGCAACGTGGCAACCCCATAAATGTGAGGAAGCGCCAAAATTTGTGCCACATGGGTGTCTGCCAAACGCCTAATGTTGGCATATCGTTTCTCCAAAAGCTCCTGGGCTGTGGCGTAATTTTGGTCGGTGACCGCAAGATGTGAGACTAACTCCAGTGCCTCTCCATTCAAGGTGGAGAAAAGATATGCCAACTTTTGGCTCGGTGCCAAGTCCGTCCTGGCGTCCACCAGACTTGAAAACAAGTCGTGGTAGGCGGTCCAACATTTTAAGTCCCCGTCAAAATGGGGCAAATCCAGGGTTGGCAAACGTCCTAGGAGAGCCAGGGGTGGCGGTGATCGCGTCTCCGCCGTCAAAGGACCCCGCTGCACCTTGTGCGCAGCCTGAACCAGCTCATCATGCAAGTCATAAAATTGTGTGATGTCTGCCTCCACCGAATCATCAATCTTTTCGTCCAACGCCAAAAGCGCTGCATAAGCACTCTGAACTACCGCACTTCGGTCCGGTAGCTCAGCCGATCGCTTCAGCAAAGCGTCGGTCCGGTCGGGTCTACTTATCAAATGCACCGCAGAGGACAGCCATCTCAGCTCCGCCCTAATCTTGGCTGTCCACTTTGCCATGGCTGTAGCCAGCAACAACAAACACTCACAAACAAACGCAAGTCCAATCGACTTCTAATTAAAATGTTCAACAATGCAAAACAAAAACAATGTAAACTAAAATTATTTGACACAAGGAACCCTGCAAAATGTTACTTGTTGAACCCTAAATCAAGTAATATTTATAATGAGAATTAATTTATTTTAACAAATATAATTTATTTTCAAATCGCAACACATTGGTCAATACAGAACCCTTCTGGACAATATTCACTTCTCAGGGAACCCCAAAATATTCCAAACCTTTATGTTCCCAACGCACAAAACAATTAATCCAAATAATTTTAGTCAATGCAAATTATTTTTAATTACCAATTTATATGGCTTGCCAAGGAACCCCTCAGAATATTACTTATTCTCTGAGTGAACTCTAATTTATAACTGCTAAACTAAGCCAAACAAACAATGTCAAACAACCAGGGGCAAACTTCAAATAATTATAATCCCAATCAATACTGATATATATCAAATGGGTCTCAAATCAATACCCATATATTCACACCGAGCAATCCTGAGATATAGTTCAAATTATTATATAAACAAGCAATATCAATTTCCTATGTGTTTAGTATATACCTAAGAATTGAATTTGAGATTGCTATCTAGTTTCAACAAGGGAATGTTAATCTAAATTGAAAATTGAATTGTGAATTGTGATTGGGAATTGTGTTTGTGTTCAGTGACCAAGAAATTCACCAAATAATATCAAATCAACTATCAAAACAATTAGCAATGTGTGCTATTATGTCACTACAAACCAATTCAGTAATATTTTGCTATTTTAAATACACTAGTTCATCAATGGTTAACCTCAAAAACGTTTTTTCCACAAATATCAAAATAATACTGTGAACCAGTCAAAGATACCTATTGACACAGCCAGAGGCGCTTCAAAGAACCACGCCCTTGCTACCAAAAATGTTCGCTACTAGCCCGGGCTTGCAAGACTCTACTCGGTTGAAGCCAGGGCTGGGCCCGACGAGTTCCTGACCCGAATAGAGGCCTACGTGCTTTTACCTTGATGGAAGCTTCATCCGCCGCTCGACAGGGCGGCTTCGATATGTGTATCTGAGTGTATGAGGATTAGTGTGTGTGTCGAGGCCGTCGCGTGTCCTGGTGAACACTTCCTGGCTCCTTGATGATAGCCCACCAAACTACCTTCACTAACTTTATCACTTCAGGCTCCAAACACTGGCAGGCAAAAACAAAACTCCTCGATAGGAGCGCCTGGCCTCAATTATGAACTGATTCCAATTAACATAAATCAAATGTCCCGAATGCTTTCTCAAAAATCAAATACAAATCAAAGAAAGGGTTGCTCAAACCAACACGGTCAAATTCTAGGTTATACTAACTAAAAAATGGCAGACGTCAAACGTCAAATAGTGACGTATCTTTTTCTTCCCGATTATCAACCGAGTGATACCCGCGGTAAAAGACCGGTCCCGAACAGTTAGGTCAAAGGTAGTCAATCGACGCCAGACTTGGTGAAAAAACGGACATTAGCTGTTGCAGGCCGTCAGGGGATTCTGCTACGAAACACAAGTCATCAGCATACATGATATCAGTAATCAGTGCGTACGAGACCTTGGTGCGAGCCTTAAGTCGAGCCAGGTAGTAAAAGGTGGATAAAGTTCGATATTTGGGGAGCACTGTAACATCCAAGTGTGACCTTGATGCCGAGATCAATAGCAGGGGTCATTGCTGCAGCTGCGGCATTCGGCAAGCTGTGTTCCAAGGTCTTCCGCTCACATGACCTTAAGTTGGCCACTAAAATTTCAGTGTACATGGCAATTGTGCTGCCAAACCTCCTATACTCCTCTGAGACGTGGTGTGTGTACCGCCACCACATACGCAATCTGGATCGTTTCCACCTCAAATGCCTGCGATCCATCATGAAGATTAGATGGTCCGACAGAGTGCGAAACACCGAAGTCCTGCAACGAGCCCATGTTGGTGGCATTGAGGCCAATCTAATGCGTCGGCAGCTTAGGTGGTGCGGTGGCGGAGGTGAGAGTGGCGAAACGCATCTTCTACTATGAAATGGAGGAGGGTAAGCGAAAGCAAGGCGGACAACTCCTCCGGTACAAGGATGTCCCAAAGCGACATATGAAGAGATGCAACATTGAACCCTCTCAATTGGAGTGTTTGGCAGCACAGCGGTCAGAATGGCGCAGGATGGTGAACAGTTCGCGAGTTCGAGGATCAGCGCAAAGTTGAACTTGATGATAAAACGCTACTAGTTAAAGGCCCGCCCCCCTGCTGTCATAGCATACAACTACCAGAACAGAATTCGCCGCAAGGATAGGCTACATAGTCCATCTTCGAGCGCACGAGCGCCAAAACGCTGGAGTGGTCGCCATGGCCGAAAGCGGTAGCACAGATCATCATACTCATTCAATCGACGAGCATAAATGAAGAATGAGAGAGAATGTAAGAAGTATATCGATATAAATCCATGATATCTGTCTAACAATACTGTTGGATAATATGCCTCTGGAAGTTGTAGACAGTTTTTGCAGCCTTGGGCTCAGTGTCAAACAACCTCTCAATTGGCGTAGAGATCAACTTCCGCATTGGCAAAGCATCCACGATCGGGAAGCTCAGTACAAGGGTATGGGATAACACCTGACTGTAAATACGAAGATGATCGTGTACCAGACATGCATCTTGTACGGTGCTGAAACTTGGACATCTTATACAAAACAGGAGCGGATATTGAGCAACTTCCACATGCGATGTCTTCGGCGTATTCTAGAGATCTCATGGAAGAATCGTGTTACGAATGAAAGGGTGCTTAGCGCGTTTCCTCAGCATTATTGCTATCTTGAAGCAAATGCGTCTTCACTGGCTGGGGCACGTGCAAAGGATTGAGCCCTTTCCTTTGCCATGCATCACTCTTTAACGAAATAGCCCATCCTAAACGACCAGTAGGGCCGACCAATGCTTCGATTTAAGGATGTAGCAAAACGAGACATGTTGACCTTTAAGATCGATCCAACCAAATGGGAACAGGAATCTGAGGACCTAGACCACTGGAGGAAGACCCTGGGTGAAGGTATGGTTGCGCATGATGCAGCTTGGTTCGATCGTCTGTTGTTCTCGTGAGAACCTAGCCCTTTATCACCGTGCACATTTACTTGTCAAATATGCGGTCGTAGCTGTCGCTCCTGTATTGGCCTTGCGAGTCATGTGCGTAAGTGCCGCACCACCATGACATAGACTAGATAAACAAGGCCAATGATGATGATGATGTATAAAAAGTATTCAAATAAATGTTAGTTATTTATTCAACTACCCCTCGCCTACTACTTTAAACCGGAACTAATACTCTTACAGCGAAATTATCCTCCAATACCTTTTTTTTTTTAACTATTAGTAAAAACCGGTTAACCGGCCGTGAGCGCGTGAGCCAACCGACTGGCTGAATCGCCGCTAGCGGAGTGCAAAGTGTAGGTACCTTTTGCAATACCAACAGTACAGAATCACACGTTAACATATAAGACATAATAGTACATTGTTTAACGAGGGGCGTAAGTGGAATTACGCCCGTGTTATACACAATGTTTTTCATCACATTTTAGATGAAATTAATACAAATCGTAATAAAAACTTCAACATGTCAGTCGTCCATTTTATTGAATTTGACGTGAGGCGCGTATGGCAAAGACCCTTCGGTATACAGCCACGATTTGAAAACACTTAAAAACATTTTACATAGACACTAAATAACTACATATTAAATCTGTAAATAATTCAGTTAAACATGTTTAAGTAGTTTTTTAAGTTTAAACGTATTTATAAATACGTTTTCAGACATCGTATTTGATATAAACCCTCTTTGCTTTGTAACTGCCGCATGAGTGACAGATACAATTTAAGAAAAAAACCATTACCCCCATGGGGCGTAACACAGGCTATTACAGCTCTGTATGTCTGCGCATTATGAAGCCCTTTTCGAGCAAGTGTGATGAAAAAAAAAATATAGTGCCTATATCAGAAAAGGACACACTAAAACAAAGTCAAAGTCAAGTCTCGCCTATTGTAGCGCGAGACCTGTTGCGCTAATGTGAAGCAGGCTTAAGAGCTTACTGACTTCTGGCGGTCTAAACTTTCGCCGTGTCTAAAGTTCTTTTTTCTGCCCCTCTATAGGATCGGAAGGCAATGAGAGTCGAGAGTGGGAAGAATCTCGTGTGGAAGAAGAAGCGGCAGCTGTCAGTTCTCAAGGCAGCGAACCATCGTCTCCACACCAGGTGAGTGCACCAGAACGAAGAAGTGTACTAGCGTGCATGACCTATACGATACTTGCGATGCCTTATACTTATATAAACCACTTTGGGTCTCAAAGTATAGTAAAGTAATATTAAGCCAATAAAATACATTTTCTCGAACATGCAATGAAATATTGACGACCGGTTAGCCTAGTGGGTAGTGACGCTGCCTACGAAGCTGAAGGTCCTGGGTTCGAATCCCGGTAAGGGCAAATATTTGTGTGATGAGCATGAATATTTGTTTCCGAGTCATGAAAGTTTTCTATGTATTTAAGTATTTATATCTATTAATATATATATATCGTCGTCTAGTACCCATAACACAAACCTTAATGAGCTTGAAGCGCTCATAGCCTAGCGGCGCCTGCGAGTCGGAAACGATAACGCAGGTTAAGCAAAGATGGCAGCGGTCAGGCCTTGGATGGGTGACCGCCTGTTTGAGTGGTTACTATAAATGAGCGCTTCCGTGCTTTGGAAGGCACGCTAAGCAGTTGATCCCGGCTGCTGTCTATGACAGTAGGCGTTAAGCAGAGTTAGAGGCCTTCGGGCGGCTTAAAAAACTTGTAACAGTCGGCAACTCACTTGAAAAAAGGGGGTCAACTGTCACTCGCGTCCGCAGGAGCTACCTACCACAACCCTGCACGTGTCCCCTGGGTGGTACTAAAGAGTGACAAACTTTTAAAAAAGGCCAAATAATGTATGCCATACGATTAAATAAATAAATGAGCTTACTATGGGACTAGGTCGATATGTGTAAGATTGTCCCCTAATATTTATCATTATTATTATTATCTGGGGGCACGGCAGTGCCCCCGCCAAGTCGAGCGCGAAGCAAACACTGCCGTACCATCCTTTACTGGAACCATTTCGCTGCATTTTCAGGCCCCTATTTGAGAACCTCTGGATAAGACCAGAACGCAGAAAGTTTCGTCATCCAGTAAGCTATGATCACTTACTTAAAATCCAAAATTTCAAGTCTGTAGGTCATTTAGTTCCGAAGTTATGCGAAAGCAAAGTTTCGCATTTATGACACTCATTCACTCATGATCATCAAAATAGAACTAGTACTTCCCATAAACTCAGAGAGCTGAAATTTGGTACAGAGTTAGGGTTTAATGTCCACATAAAGGGAAAACTATAAAAAATTGCAATTTCAACCCAGTTTTCTAGATACACCAACTGTATACATTACTTTGTAATCCTATACAAATATATAGGATTACAAAGTTATATTTGCAGTGAATGGGAAAATTCAAAAGCAAGAATGGGCCTGCATTCATAGTTTGTATGTATGGATAACACATTAACCTACAAAAAGAAGTGAGATCCCATAAAAAAACATTCCATGTAAAAAAGATGCCAAGTCTCGAAACTCTTCCACCGTAAAAAGTTGTGAGATATTTTGTAGAGCCAAGGCAGGCAGGCATTCTTATTAATTTTTATTTGCTTGCTGTATAAAATTTTGTGACTTGGCAATCACACAATACTACATAATTTTAGGTAAGTATGCAAAAATCCATAAATACAGTTAAGTTGTGTGATTGCCACGTTGCAGAATTTTATTTAGCAAGCAAATAAAGATTAATAAGAATGCCTGAGACTTGGCTCTACGAAATATCTCACAACTTTTTACGGTGGAAGAGTTTCGAGACTTGGCCTCTTTTTTTACATGGAATGTTTTTTATGGGATTATATTGACGTTGTGTTCTTCATAATGGGTTTCGAAGTGTCACGTTTCGGGCGGAGCGAGACGAGAGATCCGTAATGGCATTTCATACAAAATTGGAGGCCTGCAAGATGGTCTTTTTTAAACAGTGGCACAGGATCACGGCGTTCAGCCATGAAAATGAAAGTTTGATTTCTTGGAGTTTTTTTAAATTTATTTCATTGCATGTTTGAGAAAAGGACTATACATACCTTGGCGTGAAAAGGGGTTGCCAGCCACATAACTAACCCACCTTGCTATGCTCGGCCGTCTGTATGTACTCGGCCGGCAACCCCTTACTTCCCGGCCTCTGTAGTAATGTACTATTAATAAGACGCAACGTAGCGCTTACTTTCAAATTCGCATTTCAGTTACATAGGCCGACACTGGTTGGCTTCACAATCGAAGGCGCGTCTAGCGCCTTGAAGAGCACATAATAGTAATGTACACTGACAGTAATGAGGCGATGCGAAAGCCGGGTAGCTGACGTCATTGCATTTATAATAAAATAACCTCACGCATTAACCCGGATAAACCAGTTTGCAACGGGCTAATTAGATCGACGGATCTAATTGACGATCCGTCTTGTACCATGCGAACACTTGCTTGGCTGTACATAGAGGTTTTCACCTATGTATATATGCCAACGTCACATCTACTGGATTTTATTTACTGCTTGAGTAGTCGAGCATTTATAAATAATAAGGTTTTTAGGGAT
This sequence comes from Epinotia ramella, assembly GCA_947578815.1. NCBI lineage: Eukaryota > Metazoa > Arthropoda > Insecta > Lepidoptera > Tortricidae > Epinotia > Epinotia ramella. Next base: position 13,073,700 of record OX388210.1, read on the forward strand.
ATACGGCGCGATGAGCGGTGCGACCAATGAAATAGAACTATAGAACGTTTCGTTTTTTCATGCCACACAATAGGGAATATTCATGACATTTTTTTATTTTTTTTATCTATTCTATAAGTAATTATATAACCGGAAAAAAATATAACACTCACAATATTATTAAATAAGCTAAAAAAAAATTATTAAAATTACTATCATTTTCGGACGATCAAAACGCCACCATTTTGGCGCGCTCATTTGTGACGTCACCGTGCAGCTTAGTGCACGGCGGTTCTTAAACAAATTAACAACAAAGTGTTTGATTCACACTTTTAATAAATGTGAGTGATTAAAGCTTATAAGATCAACTTATTGTAATGGAAGAGCACACACCCCTTTTTAACATCACATAATGATAACTGTAGGATTAATTTTAAATTTATATGTTAAGTCTACTTTTAAGGTTCCCATGTAACTTGAATTGTCATGTGATGTTGAATAAAGTTTTTCTATTCTATTCTATTCTATTCTATTCAAAAGCTTATTATAAATATTGTATTGTCCCTATGTGTGAAAATCACATTAAAACTGCAAATATTTTCATATGCCCAAAGGTGCAAATATAAGGATAAAGTGGTGTAAGGCGATGAGGAGAGATAATGTATCGTGCTTGAGTAGTTTATATTGTTGTGAAGATCATTTCGACGTGAGTATTAAATATGTATGTACCTAAAATCTTTTTTATTACGACTCGCGAACAATATAGGTAAACAATAACCTAACCTCTAAATTGTATTATATACTTATTCATAAAACTATTCTGATTCCCAATTTTTTTAGTTATTAATGTTACAAATATTATGATTTTTGTTGATCTACAGCTGACTACGAGTGTTGATTTTGATCAAGAAACCTTTTATCTAAGTTTCTTTGTTTGCACTGTTGATCGAAGAAAGTTAAAAGAATTTAATCCTTTTTACTGAGTGACCTACACAAATTTGTTTTATTTATAAGCCTTGACGAAAACAACCTAGTTTGTTAAAGTTCATAAAGATGTTCTCAACATTTAACATTCCTAATAGGTACCTACATATCTTTGATTATATAATACTAGCTTCTGCCCGCGACTCCGTCCGCGTGGAACTCGTTTATACTATCTCTATACCAAATTTCATCCAAATCGGTTCAGCAGTTTAAGCGTGAAGAGGTAACAAACAGACAGACAGACACACTTTCGCATTTATAATTTACTAGCTTCTGCCCGCGACTCCGTCCGCGTGGAAATCGTTTATATCGCAGCTCCATACAAACTTCAACCCCCCATTTCATCCCTTTAGGGGGTGATTTCCAGGATGAAAACTATTCTATGTCCTTCCCCGGGATTCAAACTATCTCCATACCAAATTTCATCGCAATCGGTTCAGCGGTTTAAGCGTGAAGAGGTAACAGACAGACAGACAGACAGACAGACAGACAGACACACTTTCGCATTTATAATATTAGTATGGATTATTAAGTAAGTATATATAAAATATATAATATAACTAGCTTCTGCCCGCGACTCCGTCCGCGTGGAACTCGTTTATATCGTAGCTCCCCCCATATCCCCCACAGGGATGAAGTGGGGGTGAAAGTTTGTATGGAGCTACGATATAAATGAGTTCCACGCGGACGGAGTCGCGGGCAGAAGTTAGTATATATAATATATAAAGTTATAGTATAGTATAATAGTATACAGGTAGTATGGATAAATATCTACTAGTTTTTTATTCCACTTATTAAACAAAGACACCTATTTGAAGTAGTTTAAAAGTCTAGCTATTTGAATCGCCAAAATAGGTTATAATTATTTAATTGACCAATCTCACGAGTATAAAAACAAGGAATATGAAAATTTATTGAATATCTGTAACTTATTTACCTTGCAGCTTTTACTCCTCTTAGTTCAGCGGACGTAAAGTCACAAATATTTGCGAAGTATGTATTAAATTTAGTCATCATGAACACATCAATTTTAGGCAGATTATCCGACTGTGCCTTGACAAAACCGCCTTCAGTCATTGTGGCGAGTCTTTTTTCACTTAAGAGGGGGCGCTCCGCGAAATCGGGGTTCTTAGATTGAATATTTACCTATGACAAACTAAAGCGAATGCCAGGAAAAAGAACATACCAAAACTACATCATATTTGCAATTGAATCGTCTGAACAAAACCATACAAAACCAAAATTGCCTCGATAGAAAAGAACCGCCAAAACATGTCTTATTTTTACTCAATTTCAATAGTGTGAGGTTCCCGTGCATATAAATTAAGTAAAAGTTGAGTGTATAATAGCTTTTCACATTACCTAATGAAAGTACTAGCGGGGTATTTTTATGTAGTCCCTTTTCAGACTTATTGAGGTGAAACGTATTTGGCGTATAGGCCTTTTTTATTTAGCGCGATACCCTTTCTCCCGTCGCGTGTTTCGTGCGGTTCTGTATATCTTTTGTTGCCGTTCGCGGGCGGAGTCAGTCGTAATCGCTCCGCTGAGACGAGAGGACTACGTTCTGTGCTCTCACGACAGCACGATGAACATAATTATTTCAATAATATTGTGACCCAGTATATTCGTCCAGTGAATGAACGTATCATTACATTCCAGTAGATATTTTGCTACATTTTGAAATAATATATTTAAAAGTCGACCTTAACATATAGATCTTAAAGTTCAAAATACAACTATAAGATTACGCAGCGATCGGCGGGTGACCGGCTTCTTAGAATAATTTGTGCAGTACATGCAAAACTAGACGAACATTTTTCTGTCGATCGTGTATTTACTTTATGAAAGATTATCACTCACTATCACTATCACTACATAGTATAAAACAAAGTCGCTTCCCGCTGTCTGTCCATGTATGCTTAGATCTTTAAAACTACGCAACGGATTTTGATGCGGTTTTTTTAAATAGATAGAGTGATTCAAGAAGAAGGTTTATATGTATAATATAGTATCCGTGCGAAGCCGGAGCGGATCGCAAGTTGAGAATAAATCCGGTTATGTTCAAAATCGATGTCTGAGAGGTCTAAATACGAATTCATAGTCAGAAATATTTCAAAAAGTGGTCGCATTATTTAAAATTTGTGAAACATTCGTTGTAAATTAATATGCGCGTTTTTTTAAAGAACAACATACATTGGCAGGCTTCTCGAGGGTGAAGATTCTAGAAATGATGTCCATTTTGAATTCCAAGATGGCGGACATTGCTTTTCGAATTTAAACTTTCGTGAGACGTGTTGAAACAGTACTAATAATTACACGGTTCAACTCACGTATTAAATGTCACCACGGGCGACATGTTTCGAACTCTTCGGGAATTCTTCTTAAGGATGAGTGTTTTAGCGGCGGTGTCGCTTGAATCTTGTCGTGATTCAAGCGACACCGTCGCGAAAACACTCATCCTGAAGAAGAACTTCCGAAGAGTTCGGAACATGTCGCCCGTAGTGACAATATTGACATTGTTTTTCTTTAAAGTCATCACGGGTGTCGCTTTTAGGGTTATCGAGAGTGCAGATTCCAACAATTATTGCCTGCGAACTTGGACATTTTGATATTAAAAAAGTGAACATAATTATGCACTTTTTCTTTAACATGTTCAAAATGGATAGCTAAAGGGCCAAAGCGTCTCCATTGTCTCCAAGTACGAATCCGAGATCAGAATTGAAAAATTTGGCCGCCACACAGTAGTGGCCTGAAAATCTGACTTTCATAGACATGATCGAAGTTTTCATAATATATTATAGTTTTTTTTTAATGCTACTAATAAATTCACGGTTAAATTCACGTATTAAACGACACGACAGGCGACATGTTTTGAACACTTCAGGAGTTCTTCTTCAGGATGAGTGTTTTCGATGTTTGTTTTGAAGAAGAACTCCCGAAAAGTTCTCAACATGTCGCCTGTTGTGACATTTAATGCGTGAATTTAACCGTGGATTTATTAGTAGTATTTTAGACATGTCTCACAAAAGTTTAAATTCGATTATAGCTTTTTTTTGCTTTAGGCTTTTACTAGCCATTATTATGCTAGCTCACAACCCTTACGTGATTTAGTAAAAAAACGGAAGGCCATATTTCAGTTATAGCTCCGGTGGTTTTTTAAGCAACAAAATGTAGGTAGTGGTATTCGTTGGGTAATTAAAGTAATTTGTACTCTATAAAGTGAGTGTTTTGGCGGCAGGGTCGCTTGAATCTTGTCGTGATTCAAGCGACACCGCCGCGAAAACACTCAATCCTGAATAAGAACTCCCGAAGAGTTCGAAACATGTCGCCTGTCGCGTCATTTAATACGTGAATTTATTAGTAGCATTAAAAAAAAACTGTAATTTATTATGAAAACTTCGATCATGTTTATGAAAGCCAGATTTTCAGGCCACTGTGTGGCGGCCAAATTTTTCAATTCTGACCCCGTGTCATGGTCGGCCTTATCACGCGATAAGTGACAGGATAGAGCGTCCGTCACTGGCTGACACCGTTTGATAGAACGAGACGATGCCCCTATCTTGTCACTTATCGAGTGATAAGGCCGACCATGATACGGGGTCTGATCTCGGATTCGTACTTGGAGACAATGGAGACGCTTTGGCCCTTTAGTTATCAATTTTGAACATACTCGTATTAAAGAAAAACTGCAAAAGTGTTTTCGATGTTTATTTTGAAGAAGAACTCCCGAAGAGTTCGAAACATGTCGCCTGCCGAGACATTTACGTTAATTTTTTAACCGTGGATTTATTAGTAGTATTTTAGATATGTCTCACAAAAGTTTAAATTCGATTATAGCTGTTTTTTTGCTTTAGCCTTTTACGAGACATAATTATGCTAAATTACAACCCTTACGTGATTTAGTAAAAAAACGGAAGGTCATTTCAGTTATAGCTCTCGAAACTGACTTAGCTACTAGCGAAAACTATATCTTCAAATATAGGTACTTACAGATTTTGTCTTTCTTTCCATTTATTATAATTATCTATAGGTATTCATCATGTTTCATCTGACTGTCGGGGCATATACTATGCGAGAAGGAGCGGGGCAGCAATAGACGCATCAGCGCGGCAGGTACGGGGCGCGCGGGTGATTTCTGATTTTTCCCTGGCGATACGCCCCCTCTTAATAATTACCAAAAAACACTGGTTATTTATCATAAACAGCGGCCAAACAATGCGAATAACTTTCAATAATCATACTAACGACCTGCACGGTGACGTCACGTTTCGCTCCGCCAATAGCGTTGCGTTTTGGAAATTTGCGAGGGAATTTGAAAAATAGTACTTTTAAACAATTTATTTTATCAATAGAAACATGATAATTTGAAAAAATAATCATGTGTGTATATTTATTAAGCAATATAGATTACACGTGATTTTTTTTGTCCATTTCTAAATCACATGCATATTCCCTATTGGTGGTCGTGTCGATCCACGTCTACATAAGTGACTGGCTGTGGCCTTCCTTTATGTAAATGATGAATGTTCGTGCTGGTGAATAATGAAATGCTAGGTTAACTCTCCATATCTCCAACAAGTACTTCATCATAAGTTTATAAAGTTTTAGCAAATGCTTGTCTATTCAATTACAGCCAGCTACATGATTACACGATTTTAGAAGCTACGGTACCCTAGGGCCTCGGCTCGTACCAATGAGTTTTTCGAAACTTATGTACCTACACTTATGTATGGAATATTTACCGTTAGCTTTTGGGAAGAAACCGGTCTAATCTCAATAAGGTCTAGTTTTCCTTCTGGGTTGGAAGGTCAGATGGCAGTCGCTTTCGTAAAACTAGTGCCTATGCCAGATCTTCGGATTAGGTGTCAAAGCGGGCTCCTTTAGGGCATAAGGGCACAACGCTACGAGGGTGAGGTTGATGGCATGATTACATGCATTTAAAATAAACACGCCTAATTATGTTTGTGACGTTGTTCCAAATTAAGGTGGGTTATTGAACTTTTAATTTATTCCATATTGACTGCGCTTACTTCATTTCTTAGTTACGAAAAAGTAACAGTTATATGAACAAGGGTTTCTATACAATGAAAACTATTACTACGTTTTTAGAAAAAAGACGTATGTTTTTTTTGTCGTGATTGTACCCCTGAATACCTTCATTATACACGGTATTATGCCGTCACAATACAATATACTACAGAATCATAATTTAATATGATTTTCTGTATTGTTTGCCGTTTTCAAGTTAAGACCCAGTTTATGCTCGGCCGCTTCGTTCAGAACTTATCAAGCACTGTTTGTACTTAGCTACACGAGTGTGTTTTTTATAAAACTGAAACTATTGCTGATTTCCGTTTAGTAACAATCACACCTCGACCATTACTAATCAACGTGTATGCAATCACAATCTTGGCGTGGGCGCTCGCTTCAGAACATAATGGCCGTTCATTACCGACTGATGGATGCGTTTGGAAAAATTACGATTCAATTAGCTGATATAGCGTTTTACAAGCATTATATGCTAGTGTTTTGTTTTAACTGAGATGCACGAGTATAATGCATCGTCGGATGAAGATTTCACTAGCGTGCGTGTATCTACACTAATATTATAAAGAGGAAAGTATTAATTGTTTGTTTGTTTGTATTGAATAGGATCCAAAACTACTGTACCGATTTGAAAAATTCTTTTTCTCAAAAATGGCCCGCAAAGTGAACATAACTCGCTACATATTAGATTTAAAAAATTAAAAACATTGCAGGCCGCCTGGAATGTTATATATAAATTCCTTTATTTGTCGAGTACCAATTTTTTTTTTAAGTTGAAACTGGCATATAAAAGGGCACAGCTCGTATTCAGCCAATTCAAATCGTATTTTTCTGTTACAAACACGACGTTTTTGTATGTGTCTCAAATAGTTTGCATTTTTTCGGTGGAAAAATACTTGAGATTCTGTTTAAAAAAAAACGCCGGGAAATCGTAAATATTTTCACGTCGTGCAACAATAATTAAAGTTTATATAAATTTTTTCTTCCCCCATTTTTGAGAAAAGCACTATATTAGCCTCAGCCGGAATGGCAATTGCAGGCTTCGTATTATAATTAAACCCACTCGCAAGCTCGTCCGTTTAAACAAATACTCAGCCCGCAATTGCCTCCTTCCCGGCCACGGCAATAATGTACTATTACCATTAGAAGCCGACATTATCCCTGATGAACATAGGCTACTTTAAACCGCGGGAAAATGCTTTATTCCTACGCACTAACCGTGCGAAGCCGGCCGGACACCTATTATAGAATAAAACGAATGATTTCAACATCTCACAACAACACAAAGTGTTATTATATTGAGTCATTCAAAACATGTGTATGTAGGTACTTAATTGTTTACACAGTGTTCATATTTAAGGGGATTAGCACAACTGGTGGCCAAGTTGAAAGTCACGTGACTCCCAAGCTTCCCTCTCACTCATAATCTACTAATTAGAAAAAGGCGGTTAGATTGTCTCGTGTCACGCAGTCTGATCAGATATGATAATTCTTACGATAATATTCCATAATTTACAGTAGGTGCTACTTTCCCGCACTAGTGGGGAAAAAGGCACTTTTCGTGCATATGTCGAAACTTTAAAGAGCCATATGTACAGTAAAACGTTGTACGATACAACCAACAGAAAATGCGCGCGCTCGTGTCGATTTAAAACACTCCCTTCGGTCGTGTTTTAATTTATCACCACTCGTTGCGAATTTCCTATTTTCGGCACTTGTATCGTAAATAACTATTTGCGCACTCGCGGGATTATTGTATCCTCAACACCATTTTACTTACAAGTCTGTAAAAACCCTTTAGTGCGTAATAGATATCTATCATATCTGCACTAGAATCCATAATGTTGCGTATACTTACTTGAGATTGCTTGAGTGGGCCGAATAGGGGTGTAGACACTAAATAAAATAATAAATAATGTCATATTTTCTCGAAAAAGGATTAAAAATGTAGTCAAATTGAGAAAAAACAACGCAAAAGGTTAAATAATCACGAAGTTATAAGTTTCCAAAGTTTTAAGAAGGGGTATGTTCTGTCCCTTTTTCGCAAAACGCAACTTCATATGAAACGATGACGCTGGAAAATTGTGACGTCACTAAGAGACCGCAATGTGCCGCGCGCCGTCGACGCGGCCCCCCGGCAGCATCCCGTAACGTGACGTCACACACTGTTTGCGTTTTTTTTCTCTAACAAGCAATATTAAAACGGTTGTAGCTTCGTAATTCTTTGAGATATCTGAATGGGATTTCGTCACTAGGCATATTTTTATGCCTTCTTTCTTTTGGAGTAATAATAATTTTCGAGTCTACACCCTATAGAAGATTCCAATTCCAATGGCAGTCTTATAAAAAGTCGGCCGCATTCAGTAATGTCAACCACAAGTTCGATAGAGCACGATTCTAATGTGTTATGATATGACTGTTCTCGTCTAATGTTATTGAGGATGCTATAGTCGCGTTGCAGCATAAAATTATGATTTAACCACGTATGTTTGAGAGTATTGGACGCTTTACTTCGGTGATAAACAGTATGTACAGTCAGCATCAAAAGTAACTACACAAACGAAGACGTCAAGTCTTTATTTTTTAAATACGAGCTTTTGACGTCTTCGATTGCGCAGCTACTTTTGATGCTGACTGTACATCATCTATATACGAGCCTATGCAGTTACTAAGGACTTTGTATGTTGGGGGTAATCTCCAAAACTACTGATGAACATCATACATCATTAATTAAAAATAACATACCCGAATATACCTAGAATGAATAGACGTATTATAAGCTAAATTGTATCCTGCGGCTGTCGCATTTTACAAACAATGCGGAGGAGCCGCAGGTATGATTTGTGCAAAACCAAATAAGTATAAGATTATGACTTATGATGAAATGATACAAATAACAATATGAGCGATACATGATACTGGTAATCAGAGGCTTGCAGAGTATTGGTCTAGTTATCGATTGAGTTTAATTAGCAATCGTGATTACTCTGCCCTTGTGGACCCCTATAGCAGCTGCACAAACGTCGCCGAGCGTACTTGGAATAAGATAACATACCTGTTTCAGTATGCAACTCGATGTATACACAAAACACGATGTTCGTTCCGCATGGCCGGCTCTAATTGTACCGGAGTTGTTGTTGTACTGACACGACTGGCACTCTTCCTCTCAAAGGAAAATGGTAGTAGTGATGAATGAATTGCATTAATGTTTGAGGACTTTTTTGTTCGACGGGATTATCGTAAACTTGGGTAATATTATGTGAGTACAATCAGCACGGTTAGCACAAGACGGCGCGCGAGCTCTCTCGCACTATCCGTCTCTTTCTAAGTTTTCGAGTAAGACAGAGACGGATAGTGCGAGAGCTCGCGCGCCGGCTTGTGCTAACCGTACAGCAGAGGAGTGTGCTAGAAGTTTCTATATTTTAGCTGGGAGTCAACTTTTCTATACTTTCACGTTTGTCCACTACAGGCCACGACTTTTGGCAAGAATTTGTGTTTGGTGTAGTGGACCCCCTTATCCATAAAGTGGATTCAGAGAAAAAATCTGAATTTGTCTTTTTTAAAAACATAAACTGCTAAGTGGCAGATAATAGTACTTTTCTCGAACATGCAATGGCATTTCATACAAAATTGGAGGCCTAGACCTGCAAGATGGTCTTTTTAGGGTTCCATAGTCGACCCTTCTAGTTTCGCTTTGTCTGTCCGTCCGTCCGCGGATAATTTCAGTAACCGTTAGCACTAGAAAGCTGAAATTTGGTACTCATATGTATATCAATCACGCCGACAGTGGTAAAATAAAAAGTGACGTTTTTTTTTTATTAGGATACCTATACGTAACGTGGGGTGTTTTTTTTTTTTTTTCAACCCTAACGTGTGATATATTGTTGGATAGGTATTTAAAAATGAATAGAAGTTTTCTAAAATATTTTTTTGATAATGTTAATATTTTCGGAGATAATTGCTCCAGAAGTAAAAAAAAATGTGTCCCCTCCCTCTAACTTTTGAACCATAAGTTTTAAAAATATGAAAAAAATCTCAAAACTAGAACTTTATAAGAACTTTCTAGGAAATTTATTTTGAACTTGATAGGTTGAATAGTTTTTGAAAAAAATTACAAAATAATTTCTGGACGAATAACTACGGAACCCTACACTGAGCGTGGCCCGACACGCTCTTGGCCGGTTTTTTAAATTACATTCCACAATTTGTGGCACAGGATCACGGCGTCCAGCCATGAAAATTAAAATTTGATTTCTTGGAGATTTTTTCAATTTATTTCATTGCGTGTTTGAGAAAAGCACTATACATACCTCGGCGTGAAAAGGGTTGCCAGCCTCATAACTATCCGACCTCGCTACTTCCCGGCCTCTGTAGTAATGTACTATTACTACAGAGGAGAATCAAACTTTAATTTTCATGGCTGAACGCCGTGATCCTGTGCCACAAATTGTGGAATGGAAATTAAAAAAGATCATCTTGCAGGCCTAGGTCTCCAATTTTGTATGAAATGCCATTACGGGTCTCTTGTCTCGCTACGCCCGAAACGTGACTCTTCGAAGCCCATTATGAAGAACACAATGATAATATTTCATTGCATGTTTGAGAAAAACAATATTAACGCCATTCTATGTAATATAGTTCAGACGTATTAACTGAGATGCACGAGTATAATGCATCGTCGGATGAAGATTTCACTAGCGTGCGTGTATCTACACTAATATTATAAAGAGGAAAGTATTAATTGTTTGTTTGTTTGTGTCTCTTTCATTAATGGACTGTAAATTACGAGATTAAAATATACGAAATGTTCGAAATAATGTTTGTGTGGAATAGTCTCAAAGTCAATCAAATTGAGCACTTACCAGGCTTGTCTGCGATTGAAGTATGCAGAAGTCGGTGTCAGCTAACAGGGCAGAGTACTTTCACCAACCTTCAGCTAGCCGACTTACCTACAGTTCGCGAAATACCTTTCCTGAAGCTTCCACCGATAGGAGTCTCGTCGGCACTCAACTGAATTGACTTAATGCTTGGGTCCTGCTTCCACACACGTCTTATATTTAAAATTATGTTATTCACAACTGCGACACGACAATCAGTTGTTTTACGGAATAATTCAGCGCAAGCCAATCGAAAACGACACGATAACTTTGGCTGCTACAGAACGACTCAAATTCGACTGGTCATTGCATAGACAATATATTTTATTTTTACTTTTTTAAAAATCTTAGACCGATAATGTTGCTAGGCGATAATTGGTTAATTGCAATCTTTAACATTCCGCCCACCAAAATACGAGTTATTTTAAAAAATCCTATAACTATGGGTTGTATCTCTTTTAGAGGAACTACGATTATATTAGGTTATCTATAACTTACACTAAATAAGAGCGACGATAAAACTAATTAATTTTGTAAAGGAAGAGGACACAGTTTTACAACTGGTCTTTTAAGTTCACCAGATTCGGTGCGGACTGTCACAACCCTACAAATACCATCAGTTCCTGGATGGAGTTGGACCACCCGACCCATTTTCCATTTCATTGGACTACATTGCTCATTAACAATGAGAACAAGAGTCCCGACATCTATTTGGTTTTGACCATCGAACCATTTGTGGCGCTGTTGTAGAGTGTGCAAATATTCTAAGTGCCACTTACGCCAGAAATCTTGATGGATTTTTTGTATTAATTTCCACCTCTGAAGGGGGCCTAACTTTGCATCGACTAAATTACTTTCAGGTAATATAGTGAGCGGCTCCATCGTCAGAAAGTGGCCAGCTGTTAACACCGAAAAATCGTTAGGGTCTGAACTAACGGGTGATAGAGGCCTCGAATTCAACATGGCTTCTATTTGAGTCAAAACAGTGTACAATTCTTCGAAAGTGAGGCGCTGCGATCCTAATACACGCGATAAGTGTGTTTTTACTGACTTTACACCGGCTTCAGCCAAGCCGGAAAAGTGCGGGCTACCCGGGGGATTGAAAACGAATTCAATTTGCTCGGAACGCGCAGCTTTAGACATCAAACCGTGCAACGCGTTGGAGGCACCAACAAAGTTCCTTCCTTGATCCGATACGAGTCTTGAACAGCGACCACGACGCGCAATAAACCGGCGCAGAGCGGCCAAATAAGCTTCCGTCGTAAGCTCGGAAACAAGCTCTAGATGCATTGCTTTTGTGACCGTGCACACGAATACGCAAATGTACGATTTGAATGTGCGCAAGCCGCGACCGCGGCCTAGACTTGTGTCGAATGGACCCGCGTAATCAACCGCCGAAGACGAAAAGGGTTTAACTTGGTTGATTCGAAAGGATGGCAAATTGCCCATTATAGGAGGCTCGGCCAGCTTAGGATGAGCGCGAAAACATTTCATGCAAGATGAAATCACAGAGTTTATAGCCCTTTTCGACGACATAATCCAAAAGTCTTGAGCTATTAGATTTTGCAGCGTTTGCAATCCTGGATGCATAAGCCGATTGTGATAATCCTCAATGACCAGCGTTGTTAACCTATGATCACGAGGCAACAAAAGCGGATGTTTAACATCAAACGACAGAGTACCTTTGGAAAGGCGACCGCCCACCCTTAAACAACCAGATTCATCCAGGAAAGGCGACAATTTCCGAATCGGTTTGGCTACAGAGCGGAGCGACTTCTCCTTCGACAAACAACGAAGTTCTGAAGCGAAAGCACATTCTTGGACATGCTTCACTAGAAAATGGAGAACACTGTTAAGTTCTTCAGACGACAAATTAGGGTTTGTATTTTTCGACGAAGGATTTTGCAGGTTGTACATATATCGAAAGCAATAAGCCAAGGTGCGCAATACCTTCTGCAACGACGAAAATCGATTTAACATTGAGTTTATAAACGAGGCGTTAGAGACTGTGAATAAACTATAAATCTTCTGTTCACTGGAAGCAGCATCATCCAAAACCATCTCTGATTGTGGCCAATACTTTTGAGGAAGGGGCAGCCAGGAAGGCCCCGCCCACCATAACGGGTTCTGGATCAAGTCCGCGGGTAGCAAACCGCGGGAACCGGAATCCGCTGGGTTTTCCAAACCAGAAACGTGATGCCAACATTCAGGGGGTACTTGTTCCTGTATGTGCGCAACCCTGTTTGCCACGAAGGTTTTCCACCTCGAGGGACACGACCGAATCCAGGTCAGGGCTACAGTGGAGTCCGACCAGGCATAGACACTGTCAAAGGTGTGGAAGTCTTTTAAAGCTTCAGTGAACGAAGCAAGCAAGTCCGACAATAAAACGGCTGATAACAACTCCAAACGAGGTATCGAGCACTTACGAAGGGGAGCCACCTTCGATTTTGCGCAACAAAGACGCACGACAGTAGAGCCGTCATGTTGAACGACACGACAATAAATGACAGCACAGTAGCCCCTCTCCGAAGCGTCGCAGTACCCGTGGAGCTGCAACGACGCGAAAGTTTCAATAATTCTACGGGGAATGGACAGTAAGCTTAACTCCGACAATTGTGACTTAAACTTACGCCACTCTTGAGCGATAGCACTAGGGATTTCACCGTCCCATTCGACACCCGAAACCCATAAACGTTGTATTATGTATTTTGCGAAAAATACAACAGGCGACAACAAACCCAACGGGTCGAAAATACGGGCGATGTCCGAGAGGATCGACCGCTTCGTACAGCGACAGTCATTCTGAATTGTTTTAAATGTGAAATTATCTTCCTTTGGGAGCCACGAAAGACCCAAAATTTTGAGCGACAAATCATGAACATCATCGAAGTTATGAAGTTGCTCCGAATATAGCTCCGACCCAGGCAGACTTTCAAGGAATTGAGGACTATTAGAGGTCCATTTGCGCAAGTGAAGCTGAGCGGATGACAAAATATCCACCAACTCCTTACGCAAGTTTATCGCACTCTCGACCGAATCCGTCCCTGAAACAATATCGTCGACATATGCATCCCTGGCCAGCACTGCGGCACCGTGGGGCGCGCGAGCTGAGAATTCCTTCGCTAACTTAGAAACACACCAGAGCGCTTGGTAGGGGGCACAGGAGACGCCATAACTAACTGTGAGCAAGCGATAGTCTTTCACAGGATCATCAGGGGATGAACGCCATAAGATGCGTTGATAGTTGCAATCTTCCAGATCGACAAGAAACTGGCGATACATCTGCTTGATGTCTCCTGTGAAGACTATCGCATGCCACCGGAATCGAACCAGCAAATCGAATACACTTTTTTGTAACTTGGGACCTGGTAGCAAGGTAGCATTCAAGGATTTCCCGGTAGCATCCACTGAACTCGCATCAAAAATTGTACGCAAGGGCGTTGTAACCGAGTCACGCAAAATTCCCTGATGAGGTATATAGAAGAAGTGACCTTCAGACGACAAGGGGGGATCTACTTCCGCCATGTGACCACACTCCAAATAATCATCCATAAAATTGACATAAGCTTGCCGAAAGTTGGGATTTACCATAAACTTCTTTTCTAAATTTAAGAGCCGCTTGAGGGCAATCTCTCGAGACCCTGAAAACTTAGGCTTTTCCTCAGTGTCAACAAAAGTTAATGGTACCACCATCCTTCCATCAGGATTGCGACAGTACGAAGACTCCATTAAATTTTCACACAACAATTCCGATTTCGAAAAAACCACCGATCTAGGAGCATCAATATTTTCCAACTCCCAGAAACGCTTTATATTATTGTCCAAGGATAGACTCGACACGAGAAGGCAGTCTTTTGACTCAACACTGGAACCACTACGAGAACGAGAACGAGAAGAAGCAACACTGATGGCACACTCACCCATTACAATCCAGCCGAAAACTGTGCGGATGGCAATAGGCTGCCCTGCATTGCCTTTGACAACACCGGGTTGAAGAGCGGAAGCGAGAATATTCACACTAACCAGCATGTCAATAGGTCCAGGTTTGAAGAACGATGGATCTGCAAGATTTAAATTTCTGATATGCCCCCACGAGGCGACATCAATTTGTTCCGAGGGCATATCAGAGCAAATCCGCGACAAAATGAATGCTTCCAATGAAAATTTACAATGGGACTCACTATTTGTAGGGACAATTTCACAATTGACAGATCCCAGAGTCTCCGTTGAGGTTTGGCCAATGCCATTCACTGATTGCCCACTAGCATTCTTTATGGACAATCCAAGCTTTTGAACGCATCTCAACGTCATGAAATTGCAAGCACTTGCACTATCTAGCAATATTCGAATTGGTACCAATTTATTATATTTATTTTTTATCAGCACAATAGCTGTCGAAAATAACACCTGTGCACTACAGTTTGGAACAGCCAAAGTCACCGGAACATCTGAGACCTCTGATACTGCAGGTTCAGAGTCCCTGCTTTTATCAAAATGCAACAATTTGTGATGTCTGCCATTACATGTGTGACACATGACACTTGATTTACAATTTTTTACCCCATGTGATGGCCGACAACAGAGGATACAAAGTTTCTTATCTTTTACCCTATTAAATCTCTCCGTCGGAGACAATTTCAAAAATTGAGCACAGCTTTCCAAACTGTGACCCGAAGCAGCACAAATTACACATTGGCTGACAGGCGGCACAACAAAAGACGATTTAGATTTAAATGCGGGCTTACTAACAACAATATTTGCCCGAGACACCGAATTCTCCAAGGCCTGACTCCGCTTTTCGATGAACGAAATTAACACTCCATAATCTGGTATGTCAATGTTTGATTCGAGATGCAACTCAAAAGCCTCTCTGGTGGAAACATCCAACTTAGACCACAACAAATGGTACAACATGAAGTTTTTATCAGGTAACTGATATTTTTCTAATATTTCTAAATTTTCTCTAAATGTGCGACAAACACGATTCAATTCGACACTATTTTTCGATTTTACCGACTCGCAATGAAGCAACTTTTCATAAAACATTGAAGCAATTACTCTTTTTCTTTCATAATGCTGCTTCAATGTGTTATAAGCAGCAACATAGTTCTCGTCACACAAGGGATAGTTTTTTATTAGGTTAAAAGCCTCACCTTGCACATTAGTTAACAAATAATGGAACTTCTCAACTGCAGGAATGTCTTTCTTGTGAATTAATGAATCGAATATTTGAATGAAAGACACCCACTGCTCCATCTTCCCACTAAATGGGGCAATAACAATACGAGGCAATTGCACACACGAGCTAGGACTGGAAGGTGACGGCTTTTGTTCTAACACTTGATTAGTGAAGCGCAACTTAATAGCTTTTACCATCATTTCGAACTGCGATGAATCTTGTAGCTCACTTTTCCTATCTCCGCTCGACAGCGACGATAACAATTCTATCTGGAATGAGTGGAATTCCCTCTCCAGTGCCTTGACATCTTCGAGCGAGTACCCGGCTAAATCTGAGCTCGCAATGTACTCCATTCGAGCGAACGCGTAATCGCGACCTACGCGGTTTCTATCACACTTGTCACTAGTTTTATCACTATTTCCTCCAGTCATTTTATCCGTACGAAACACAATAACACTTCACAATAAACAAAAGCACCGGCAATTACTATTTATTTATTTCGTCTAACCTCAACTATAACTGATTTGACAGCTTAGAAACGTTCCGAAACTAGATTTTATTTTATTTGACAGATCGCGACGTGTACCAACACACAGAAACGAAACGCGTCTTCTATCCAAAGAGAATCAACCCAAACGTTTCTAGGATTACCCGCAAATTTGTACAACGAGAAAAAAAATATATAAAACTACAAATTCTTGTTAAAAACACAAAATATTCCACGATCGCCTTACAATATTATGCGGCTCGAAGACCAAATGTCTTTTTCATTAATGGACTGTAAATTACGAGATTAAAATATACGAAATGTTCGAAATAATGTTTGTGTGGAATAGTCTCAAAGTCAATCAAATTGAGCACTTACCAGGCTTGTCTGCGATTGAAGTATGCAGAAGTCGGTGTCAGCTAACAGGGCAGAGTACTTTCACCAACCTTCAGCTAGCCGACTTACCTACAGTTCGCGAAATACCTTTCCTGAAGCTTCCACCGATAGGAGTCTCGTCGGCACTCAACTGAATTGACTTAATGCTTGGGTCCTGCTTCCACACACGTCTTATATTTAAAATTATGTTATTCACAACTGCGACACGACAATCAGTTGTTTTACGGAATAATTCAGCGCAAGCCAATCGAAAACGACACGATAACTTTGGCTGCTACAGAACGACTCAAATTCGACTGGTCATTGCATAGACAATATATTTTATTTTTACTTTTTTTAAAATCTTAGACCGATAATGTTGCTAGGCGATAATTGGTTAATTGCAATCTTTAACAGTTTGTATTGAATAGGATCCAAAACTACTGTACCGATTTGAAAAATTCTTTTTCTCAAAAATGGCCCGCAAAGTGAACATAACTCGCTACATATTAGATTTAAAAAATTAAAAACATTGCAGGCCGCCTGGAATGTTATATATAAATTCCTTTATTTGTCGAGTACCAATTTTTTTTTTAAGTTGAAACTGGCATATAAAAGGGCACAGCTCGTATTCAGCCAATTCAAATCGTATTTTTCTGTTACAAACACGACGTTTTTGTATGTGTCTCAAATAGTTTGCATTTTTTCGGTGGAAAAATACTTGAGATTCTGTTTAAAAAAAAACGCCGGGAAATCGTAAATATTTTCACGTCGTGCAACAATAATTAAAGTTTATATAAATTTTTTCTTCCCCCATTTTTGAGAAAAGCACTATATTAGCCTCAGCCGGAATGGCAATTGCAGGCTTCGTATTATAATTAAACCCACTCGCAAGCTCGTCCGTTTAAACAAATACTCAGCCCGCAATTGCCTCCTTCCCGGCCACGGCAATAATGTACTATTACCATTAGAAGCCGACATTATCCCTGATGAACATAGGCTACTTTAAACCGCGGGAAAATGCTTTATTCCTACGCACTAACCGTGCGAAGCCGGCCGGACACCTATTATAGAATAAAACGAATGATTTCAACATCTCACAACAACACAAAGTGTTATTATATTGAGTCATTCAAAACATGTGTATGTAGGTACTTAATTGTTTACACAGTGTTCATATTTAAGGGGATTAGCACAACTGGTGGCCAAGTTGAAAGTCACGTGACTCCCAAGCTTCCCTCTCACTCATAATCTACTAATTAGAAAAAGGCGGTTAGATTGTCTCGTGTCACGCAGTCTGATCAGATATGATAATTCTTACGATAATATTCCATAATTTACAGTAGGTGCTACTTTCCCGCACTAGTGGGGAAAAAGGCACTTTTCGTGCATATGTCGAAACTTTAAAGAGCCATATGTACAGTAAAACGTTGTACGATACAACCAACAGAAAATGCGCGCGCTCGTGTCGATTTAAAACACTCCCTTCGGTCGTGTTTTAATTTATCACCACTCGTTGCGAATTTCCTATTTTCGGCACTTGTATCGTAAATAACTATTTGCGCACTCGCGGGATTATTGTATCCTCAACACCATTTTACTTACAAGTCTGTAAAAACCCTTTAGTGCGTAATAGATATCTATCATATCTGCACTAGAATCCATAATGTTGCGTATACTTACTTGAGATTGCTTGAGTGGGCCGAATAGGGGTGTAGACACTAAATAAAATAATAAATAATGTCATATTTTCTCGAAAAAGGATTAAAAATGTAGTCAAATTGAGAAAAAACAACGCAAAAGGTTAAATAATCACGAAGTTATAAGTTTCCAAAGTTTTAAGAAGGGGTATGTTCTGTCCCTTTTTCGCAAAACGCAACTTCATATGAAACGATGACGCTGGAAAATTGTGACGTCACTAAGAGACCGCAATGTGCCGCGCGCCGTCGACGCGGCCCCCCGGCAGCATCCCGTAACGTGACGTCACACACTGTTTGCGTTTTTTTTCTCTAACAAGCAATATTAAAACGGTTGTAGCTTCGTAATTCTTTGAGATATCTGAATGGGATTTCGTCACTAGGCATATTTTTATGCCTTCTTTCTTTTGGAGTAATAATAATTTTCGAGTCTACACCCTATAGAAGATTCCAATTCCAATGGCAGTCTTATAAAAAGTCGGCCGCATTCAGTAATGTCAACCACAAGTTCGATAGAGCACGATTCTAATGTGTTATGATATGACTGTTCTCGTCTAATGTTATTGAGGATGCTATAGTCGCGTTGCAGCATAAAATTATGATTTAACCACGTATGTTTGAGAGTATTGGACGCTTTACTTCGGTGATAAACAGTATGTACAGTCAGCATCAAAAGTAACTACACAAACGAAGACGTCAAGTCTTTATTTTTTAAATACGAGCTTTTGACGTCTTCGATTGCGCAGCTACTTTTGATGCTGACTGTACATCATCTATATACGAGCCTATGCAGTTACTAAGGACTTTGTATGTTGGGGGTAATCTCCAAAACTACTGATGAACATCATACATCATTAATTAAAAATAACATACCCGAATATACCTAGAATGAATAGACGTATTATAAGCTAAATTGTATCCTGCGGCTGTCGCATTTTACAAACAATGCGGAGGAGCCGCAGGTATGATTTGTGCAAAACCAAATAAGTATAAGATTATGACTTATGATGAAATGATACAAATAACAATATGAGCGATACATGATACTGGTAATCAGAGGCTTGCAGAGTATTGGTCTAGTTATCGATTGAGTTTAATTAGCAATCGTGATTACTCTGCCCTTGTGGACCCCTATAGCAGCTGCACAAACGTCGCCGAGCGTACTTGGAATAAGATAACATACCTGTTTCAGTATGCAACTCGATGTATACACAAAACACGATGTTCGTTCCGCATGGCCGGCTCTAATTGTACCGGAGTTGTTGTTGTACTGACACGACTGGCACTCTTCCTCTCAAAGGAAAATGGTAGTAGTGATGAATGAATTGCATTAATGTTTGAGGACTTTTTTGTTCGACGGGATTATCGTAAACTTGGGTAATATTATGTGAGTACAATCAGCACGGTTAGCACAAGACGGCGCGCGAGCTCTCTCGCACTATCCGTCTCTTTCTAAGTTTTCGAGTAAGACAGAGACGGATAGTGCGAGAGCTCGCGCGCCGGCTTGTGCTAACCGTACAGCAGAGGAGTGTGCTAGAAGTTTCTATATTTTAGCTGGGAGTCAACTTTTCTATACTTTCACGTTTGTCCACTACAGGCCACGACTTTTGGCAAGAATTTGTGTTTGGTGTAGTGGACCCCCTTATCCATAAAGTGGATTCAGAGAAAAAATCTGAATTTGTCTTTTTTAAAAACATAAACTGCTAAGTGGCAGATAATAGTACTTTTCTCGAACATGCAATGGCATTTCATACAAAATTGGAGGCCTAGACCTGCAAGATGGTCTTTTTAGGGTTCCATAGTCGACCCTTCTAGTTTCGCTTTGTCTGTCCGTCCGTCCGCGGATAATTTCAGTAACCGTTAGCACTAGAAAGCTGAAATTTGGTACTCATATGTATATCAATCACGCCGACAGTGGTAAAATAAAAAGTGACGTTTTTTTTTTATTAGGATACCTATACGTAACGTGGGGTGATTTTTTTTTTTTTTTCAACCCTAACGTGTGATATATTGTTGGATAGGTATTTAAAAATGAATAGAAGTTTTCTAAAATATTTTTTTGATAATGTTAATATTTTCGGAGATAATTGCTCCAGAAGTAAAAAAAAATGTGTCCCCTCCCTCTAACTTTTGAACCATAAGTTTTAAAAATATGAAAAAAATCTCAAAACTAGAACTTTATAAGAACTTTCTAGGAAATTTATTTTGAACTTGATAGGTTGAATAGTTTTTGAAAAAAATTACAAAATAATTTCTGGACGAATAACTACGGAACCCTACACTGAGCGTGGCCCGACACGCTCTTGGCCGGTTTTTTAAATTACATTCCACAATTTGTGGCACAGGATCACGGCGTCCAGCCATGAAAATTAAAATTTGATTTCTTGGAGATTTTTTCAATTTATTTCATTGCGTGTTTGAGAAAAGCACTATACATACCTCGGCGTGAAAAGGGTTGCCAGCCTCATAACTATCCGACCTCGCTACTTCCCGGCCTCTGTAGTAATGTACTATTACTACAGAGGAGAATCAAACTTTAATTTTCATGGCTGAACGCCGTGATCCTGTGCCACAAATTGTGGAATGGAAATTAAAAAAGATCATCTTGCAGGCCTAGGTCTCCAATTTTGTATGAAATGCCATTACGGGTCTCTTGTCTCGCTACGCCCGAAACGTGACTCTTCGAAGCCCATTATGAAGAACACAATGATAATATTTCATTGCATGTTTGAGAAAAACAATATTAACGCCATTCTATGTAATATAGTTCAGACGTATAGGGAGTCGAAAAAGGGCTGCAAGGGTGTAGCCCGTAGCATGATGTTTTGAAATATGCCACCTAAACCCGCTGGATGTCGGTACCTACTGAATGCTTTAAATATTGTCCGAACATTGTAGTCTCCCCAGTAACTAAATCCGTGATATACAAGTACCAGAGGCTCTAGTATAAGTTTTACCGAAACAAAACTTTACGATCGCGTTTGCGTTTTACCCTCAATTTGTATGGGATTTGACGCGATCGCATCATCATAAAACGCGAACGCGGTCGTAACGTTTTGTTCGGTAAAACTTATACTATAGAGCCTCTGGTAGACGGTTTGTTTCGATGTAAGTTAACATATATCCGTGCGGTTGTCAGGTGGCCGAGGAGGGCCGCGAGGCGGAGGCGAGCGCGCCGGCGGGCCCGCCGCGCCGCGGGCCGCCGCCGCGCGCCCTCTCGCCGCACCAGCGCTGGATGCGAGCTGCCGGTATGTACCAACCAACTTATCAACACATTTTCTCCTCGTTTGACATGCTGTTACTTGAACCGACGCGGACGGCCTCAGGTCCCCTGAAGAACATTTTTAACTATGCTCCATAGTGATGAACGCATCTGCGTTTTCCGCCGCCGCTGCAACACCAACACCGGCTTAACCCTTTGAACGCCAAAAAACTATAAATCGGTCGTGTGCCGTCGTGCCACCCACGCCAACAACCTTTAAAGTGGTTACGGCGGACACTGTCAAAACAATTTTCTTACTGTCAGATAAGTTTCATATTCGCTCTTTAGCTGTCAAGATGCTGGCGTGTACGTCAAATTTTGACACGAAAGTAAAAGCGGTCAAAGGGTTAGGTAGAATCAGACCGTTCACTTTTCTTTCATTTTCTTGTTTCATTTGGCACCTTTCACTCAAAGTGACACGTCTGAACGAAAAGTGATAAAAAACTTGAAAGAAAAATGAAGCATTCACTCGAGTGAACATCCATTCAAGTGAACCGTTGGATTCTACCTTGGGAACAAATGACATTCGACTATATTACATATTCATCGCTACTGCCACGTTTGTCTAACTAGTCTTAAGGTGTGTACAGATTATGCGCGGCAGCCGCGCGAGCCAGTGTTCGCGTGAACATTGGCTCGCGCGGCAAATGTTTCATGGAATTTAGGTAGACCGCGGCCGCCGCGCGATCCAATGTTCGAGTGATTGCCGCGCATAATCTGTACGCGCCTTCAGTGTTGTACCGCAATTTAAGGGACGTCAGCCCAGCCAACAGCACGATAGCTTTTATCGTCACGTTTTACGACAAAAATTTACTGTACCGTCACGTAAAACGTGACGATAAAACCTGTCGTGCTAGGGCCTCTGTTCGGTCAATATTATTCGAAAAGTAAGTTAGCGAATTACAGTAGAAATCAAGTTTAAAGTTTACTAACTGCCCACGACTTGTACGCGTATAAATTATAGTATGTGTCCTATCCTGACGTATAAACTGCAGCGTCTGAAAGCATCAAAATCCGATCAATTGTTTTTCGGATTAAGAGGAACGTACATCTACATCGGCACAGACTCTCACGTTTATTAAGGTTTGTTGACAACACCTGCATAAAGGTTCGAGTGAACATCTTCCATCGGAAATCATGGCTTAAAGCCTGCCATGTGGCCATAAGATTAGAACTTGTTTGTAACGCGATTTTGTTTGCAGATAGCGAAAGCGGACCACGAGGACGCGGCATGAGGCCCCGCGGAAGACCATCGCGGAGGGCACAGTATAGATACTAAGCTAACAATGACATATTCATCTTTCTTCCCATGGTATTCATAAGACATTTTCATAATTAAGTCCGATTTTTTTTCCGCGACTTTGTTGTTGTGGATATAATAGGAATTATTGTTTTGCTATTACTGTGATCATTCTGATAATAGCCAGGATGAACAATAGTGAGTGTATGTGCGAATGAATGAGCAGCGTGTTGTTTTAGTGTCGTCTGTAAGGAAAGTCTGAAATTCCGGCCTTGTTGAAAGAGGCGTCATATCAATACTTACTGGCTGCGTCAGGTATAGCCGGCAGCAAAAATGGATTAATCTGCTATTTATTTCTGATTAAATTGAACAATTGGACTAATACGGTGTGGTATTACAGTAGTTGTTATGGAGTAATAATAACTTAAATTTCTCCAATTTGAACTTGGTGATACTTAAAGGTTGATGATGAAATATATAATATTTTGATTGCTCTAGATTATTTAATGTGAAAAGGGTTATATTATGTTCCTTCATTATATGTCAAGCATTTCTGTGAGACTCCTAATCCTAACATGGTTTTTTTTAAGTATCAACGGTAAACCAGTATCTTGTAAAAATAGTGTCTTTTGCTTGGTTTTGTGACTTGACGGGAAACAAAGTTGTAAGAGTGACATTTAATTTCTTTGTATTAGTAATTCATGAATGTATCCGATTATAAAATAAAAAACAATATGATAAATAAGTCATTATTTTATAGTAACTAAGTGAAGCAATTCCATTTGTAATAATTTCCTTATAATTTACCAATAAAAGACTAAAAGTTACAGGTGTTTTATTGGTTCTCCTACCCCAATTATGTGCATGTCCACTTACAATCAACTGAAAGGGAGAAGAATCTAAGAACGAGTACTTTACGAGAATCATTTCAAGTTAGGTGTTGATAAGTATGCCCAATGTCGACAGATGAAACCTCCTTTTTCACAGTCGGTTAAAATACTAGTGAGATTCTGTCGACCCCACCAAGTGAAAATGAATTGTTATCGCAGCGCGGCTAGCGCCTCGAGTTGTCCTTGAATACCTCGTTCATAAACGATAACATACGTCTGCATCGAATGTCGTACGGCCCGGCCACAACATTGCGCGAATTGCGGCGCTGCAAGCGTTTTATTTGTTCATTGCGCGGTCGTGATGTGCAACGCACTGTGGTTAGTTGGGATCACACGCAATGGATTAGAAAAACCGCTGCCGCTGCCGCCGCCGCGCGTGTCCGTGGCCAGGCCGTTAGACATTCTGATACTACTACTAGTTCGTATCTAAACGGTTTATATAAATTACTTTTTCTCAAACATGCAATGAAATATTGACGTTGCTCTTCATAATGGGCTTCGAAGTGTCAAGTTTCGGGCGGAGCGAGACGAGAGATCCGTAATGGCATTTCATACAAAATTGGAGGCCTAGGCCTGCAAGATGGTCTTTTTGAATTCATCATCATATCAGCCGAAACATGTCCACTGCTGGACATAGGCCTCCCCCAAAGAGTGCCAAAGTGACCGGTCCTGCGCCACCCGCGTCCAGCGGACTCCCGCAACCTTTACCAGGTCATCAGTCCACCTTGTGGGGGGCCTACCCACGCCGTGCCTTCCGGTACGTGGACGCCACTCGAGAACCTTTCCGCCCCAACGGCCATCGGTTCTACGTGCTATGTGCCCCGCCCACTGCCACTACCACTACTCTAGCGATTCGGAGGGCCATATCGGTTACCTTGGTACTTTTTTAATTTCCATTCCACAATTTGTGGCACAGGGTCAGCACGGCGTTGAGCCATGAAAATGAAAGTTTGATTTCTTGGAGTTTTTTTTTAATTTATTCCATTGCATGTTTGAGAAAAGCACTATATACGCCGAAGTACGGCGTGAAAAGGGGTTGCTAGCCTCATAACAGTCATAACCATCCTACCTCGCTACGCTCGGCCGTCTATATGTACTCGGCCGGCAACCCCTTACTTCCCGGCCTCTGTAGTAATGTACTATTAAAAACAAAGTTTAAACCAACTTCAATTCAGTTCTTCACCAAGCCACATACATGAAATTTTCCACATTTCCTTTCTAATTTACCACATGAACTACTTTCCGAGGGCAAATGCGTTGATTATTACAAAAAAAAACCCCATTCGCTTAGCAAGGGCTGATAATATTTGTCCGTATCCGTCGATTCCTCAAGGATCTCTGAATTAACACTTCAGTAGTTGCTACTTCAACGGAATCATGTCAGAATCGTTGACGTACTTTATATCCTTCAGGAGTTTTATATAAATCATCTGTGGTCTTCATCATCAGTTCCACTTCCCCAAAATTGCGATTTCCGAGGGTAAATACATACTTATAGTCACATACATGCCTGTAAAATTTTAAGTTTGCCCTCAATTTCCCTAGGATCCCATCATCAGATCCTGACTTGGTGACAATGGGACCAGCTCAGGAGTAATCATAATCATAATCATTTAATCATTGCTTTGTGTGTATAAAAGATCTTAAAGTAAGTATACCATTTCGAATAAAAATCGGTCCACAATTGACAGAGATATCGGTGAAGGTACCTACTTCACTGTCACTGTCGCACTTGCCAGTCCAAGCGACAGAGAGGGAGATACACAAACAAAGTTCGTTTTCGTTTCGCGGTAGCCCCTCTGATACTGCACACAGAAATGATTCTATTTGTTCTTCAGATGCAGTTTTGAACTGTGTATACCAGGGTGATGTGACAGTCAAGTGTAAACATATGGGTGCATACAACTTACTCATAAATATGTCCCATCACTCTTATGTCAGCGGACTAAGGTTTCAGTACATACCTATTTATGAGAGGTACCTTTCATCTGTGTTTGATAAGGATCCTATCCACATTTTTAGTCTCCTTTTTGCATTTATTTAAGACATCATTTCTTTTCTCTAATGCGGCGGGACCGAGGCTTGAACCCACTATTTTGTTAACCCATCACAGACGAAAGGTTAAATTGATGCATATTTTTGCACTTGACTGGCTTCCATCAATTTTATCTTTCGTTTCCACTAGATATATAGAGTACTATTATATTACATCTAAAACTGAGGGTAGATTTGGAAGATATACTTAAATGCTTACTGACATACTTTCATTTACTACTAACCAAATTTATATGTAGTGTTTAGATCATTTCTGAGCTATGAACAAGGTAACTAAGTTTCAAGATTGCATTGTCATGAAAGGAAACATAGGTACATAAGTAATTTCAGGTCAATGGTTAGATGGGCTATACTATATTCAGTTTCTTCCCAACTCACATACCTACACTTCTTGCTAACAGTTAATTAAATATTGATTTATGGTAAGTAAATTTATCTAATTTGCATCAAGTCAATAAGAGGTCAAAATATAATTGTCATTTTAAAAAGATATGTATGAGGTTCCTATAACATCAAGTGAGAAATAATACTAGTTTTTTTGGGTTTTTTATTATTATAGAGAATTAATTACAAATTACTAAACCAAACAAAGAGATTGAACCAATGATTCATTATTTTTTACCCATATTTTGTGTATAACAGTGTAAAACGCAAACTTGTATCTGGAATTAGCAAATAAATCATTATTACCTTTAACACATAATACATGAATATTAAGCTAAGCCTTAAAACTAGGTTTCACCATATGGTCAAATAATTCTACACATAATATTGTAATAATTAGGTATACATTTAAGAATAGAATATAATATGAAAGTTAAGCATATTTGCCATATACATTTTCATCGGAGAATGCTATGTAAAGGAAGAAGTCTTCATCGTGGTGCTCCTGGTAGAGCGAGCCCATGGTCGCGGAGGTGGGAGGGATAACGTTGTTGACAAAGAAAAACAGCGCGTCCTCCGGCCGAAGGTGAATGCGTTTCCTGATCAGGAAGTAGAACTGGCCAACGGTTAAATCGGAGGGTACCAAATACTTCTTCTTGTCGAGGTCTCCCAAACGAGCCTTCGGGGCTTTCTCGACGATCACTGGCACACGATCCGGATATTTTCTGCGTATTTTCTCACCCTCGGTCTTCCTTTTCTCGAAAGAATGCTCTTCCTTGTATTGGAATTTCATTTTGGGGTAATGACACTATAATTTCCAATATAATCACAACAAAGCCAAATTCGATATTGCGACTTGTTTTTTGTTTTTTGTCTTTACAGGCAATGACGCAATCAGCTGATATGACAACGACGCGAGTACGACGCTAGCTCGCTTCGATTCGATTCGATCTATCATTAAGTTTGCCAGGCTAAGTGTGATATTTCCCTAGAAGATGGAATCTTATGGGGCATATACATTACATGATTAGTCAGCCCCAATTCATCAGAATCTGACTAATTGCTATCGTGTGGATGCATGTTGCGCTGCAACCCAACTGTCAAACGAGTTTTCCTGACTAATTGCATGAAAATCACAATTTGGACCATGGAATTGGCATGATCTACCAAGTGTTTTTTTTCTCACAATATTCATTCAAATAAAATTAAACGAAAATTAAAAAATATAAACTAAAGAATATTGTTTTCATATTTTACACTGTAATTATGGCATTTTTTTTAAACCGGTGTTTGTTACTACAATTTCATTCAGTGTGGCCAGTTAATAGTAAGAAAGTGAAAATAGCCGCATTCAAACGGTCCTGCGAAGCGGACTGCAAGATTGTTACTAACCGATGAGATAGGGCGAGACAGCACGTCTATCATGAGACGGCCGTTACATACTCTCGATTTTTGTGTGCTGCACGGCTATCACGGGAATGCTCCGACTCCATGTCTGTGAATGCTGGTGTCCCCCAAGGTTGTGTGCTATCGCCCACGCTATTCCTTATGCATATCAATGAAATGCTGCAAATCAGCGGAATTCATTGTTATGCTGATGATAGTACAGGTGATGCCTCTTACACCGGCCGTACCAATATCTCTCGGGAAATCGTCATCGAGAACCGGAACAAACTTGTGTCTGAAATTGAGACTTCCCTAAGAGCAAACTCTGAATGGGGTCGACTTAACTTAGTCCGTTTTAACCCTACCAAGACACAGGTTTGCGCGTTTACCGCAAAAAAGTTAAAGTTCAACGTGTCACCTTGTTTTGAGAGCACTCCCCTGACTGCCGCAGCCAGTATCGGAATCCTTGGCGTCGACATTTCGAGTGAAGTCCAGTTCCGCGGCCATTTAGAGGGTAAGGCCAAATTAGCCTCAAAAAAGCTCGGTGTGCTCAATATAAATCGAGAGTATGTCGCGGAAGTCCCATGTTAGACGTGCTGTCTTGCCCTATCTCATCGGTTAGTAACAATCTTGCAGCCCGCTTCGCAGGACCGTTTGAATGCCGCCATTTTCGCTTTCTTACTATTAACTGGCCACACTGAATGAACGATAGTGCGAGAATCGACATGTTGTCCTGACAAATTGGGGTAAAATCACTTAATCTGTATACCCCATAAAACCTAGTGTGCTAGGGGGGCAGACGTAACAATTGCAACTACAATTTCATTCAGTGTGGCCAGGTAACAGTAAGAAAGCAAAATTGCCGCATTCAAACGGTCCTGCGAAGCGGACTGCAAGATTGTTAGTAACCAATGAGATAGAGCAAGACAGTACGTCTATCATGGGACGGCCGCGACATACTCTCGATTTTTCTCGCACTATACCTCATGTTCTATGAAGAGAGAGACGGATAGTGCGAGAAAAATCGAGAGAGCTCGCGCGCCGTCACGTGAGAGCCATGCAGCACAAAAAAACGAGAGTATGTCAAGGCCGTCTCATGATAGACGTGCTGTCTCGCCCTGTCTCATCGGTTAGTAACAATCTTGCAGTCCGCTTCGCAGGACCGTTTGAATGCTGCAATTTTCGCTTTCTTACTGTTAGCTGGCCACACTGAATGAAATTGTAGTTGCAAAACACCGGTATAAAAAAATTGACAATATTACAGTGTAAAATATTAAAACAATATTGTTTAATATACATTTTTTAATTTTCGTTTAAATTTATTTGAATAAAATTTGTAAGAAAAAAAATATTTGGCAGATCATGCCAATTCCATGGTCCAAACTGTGATTTTCATGCAATTAGTCGGACAACTCGTTTGACGGTTGGATTGCAGCGCAACATGCATCCACACGTTAGCAATTAGTCAGATTCTGATGAATTGGGGCTGACAAATCATGTACACCCAATTATAACTTCGACATGTTGGTCCACAGACCACTTAACCTATAGACTCCACTTCATAAAACTTTGTCTAGTATCTCATTGTGCCAAATTGGCGGGGCGCGGGGGGCGACAAGTGAACTGTGATTGGCTAGCTCAAGGTCAACGAGCAATCACACGATTCACACGTGACGCGCACCATTTTGGGTAGTGATGGGACACACTCGAAAATAATACTACAGAATATAAATGTAAATATTGTTAATTGGAATGAAATTTAACATTAAAGAGAATATCATATTTTATTGGTTTCGGATCTGTTGTTATTCGTGTATTTGAAACACTGGTTTGAAGTGCCGCGAACAAATTACGCTGCTTGTAGCAGGAATCCATTTTTGTGACTGTTTTGTGGCGTCTATCCAAATTTGGTTTTGTGTAGAACATTTTGGAAATCTGAAAAACGTTAAAAATATCATCGCATCATCTGTTGCAACTTTATTACTAGAAACAACAACTTATTATTTATTATTATTCAAAATTGGTTTTTGAATCCGTGACTTTTCCATTTTAAAATAATAAATAAATATTAAGGGACAATCTTACACAACTCGACCTAGTCCCAAACTAAGCAAAGCTTGTACTATGGGTACTAGACGACGACAAACATACTAACGAGTATATAGATGAATACATACTTAAATACATAGAAAACATCCATGACTCAGGAACAAATATTCGTGCTCATCACACAAATAAATGCCCTTGCCGGGATTCGAACTAGGCTAAAGCGGTCGATTTTCTTTTAAACATCTTCAATGCATGTATAGAAACAAATATCACTATTAGAGTTTTGTAAAACAATATACTAAAAAACAAAACAAACGATTATTTACAAATACAATAAACCTCTCATAAATATATACAGTATTAGTAGTATTTATTGCAATAATACAAGTTCGTTCTGTACGCTAGGTATTCCCACTTCAATATTGTTTTACGGATATCGGTGACGTAAGTAATCGATCAGTCACATCACTAATTAAGACACTGCAATGGTGCGACAAAGACGGAATTACACAATATTGTAAGCGAAAGAAAAAGACAGCCGTTGAAAGACATCAACGCGTCGCTACGTTAAGAAACTTTTACTTTATAAATTGGAATTTTAAATTATTATTGTTTTTTCGTTGTAAAAAGAAAAAAATGCTTACCTGTGAAATGAAATCCCATCCTTTTGACGACTAGATGTCATGCTACACTTTCCACACAGTTTCACCATATAATAAGGCTTATTTTGTATACTTTATAGCCAAGAAAGCAGTTGAATATTGCATGTTACTTCGTGAACGGTCGACCGCGTACTAAAAGAATGTTTGGGGGCGTGGTAGCCGCTTGGTGCTTTTTATGCTTAAGCTTGGCTCACGCGGGCGCCTTAGTAAGCGGGGTCTATAGGTTAAGTGGTCTGTGTGTTGGTCTGACAAATTAGGGTAAAATCACGTAATCTGTATACCCCATTAGTAAAAATTTTGCTTTTCAAAAGTACACCAATATTGGGGAAAAGTGTGAGATCTGGTAACACTGCAGTAGCTGAGCTACAGATAACACATGACATGAAAGGAAAGCTATGATTATTTTATTATGAATTTGATGAATGATGATGATTATTATTAATTAAAATATTTTTCTTTAATAATTATGATTATCCCCTCTACTGTAGATGTGTATTCGATATAAACGATATGAATATGAATAAAAAGAATTGCTTTCAAAATTATTTCGATGTTCTAGATCTGTTTTTATTTTAATCAAAGGCCAGTGTACACCTAGCAATTTGTCACAATAACATAGAGACGCAGTTATAAAATGAAGAGAGACAGCAAAAAGGAAATTCATTCGCTTTGAAGGCGGTTTTTATGACAAATTAATAGGTGTATAGAACGCTTAAACTAAAAACTCCACTTCCTTTGGCACTTGTGCCACTACCTTAACCAGTGACAAAAATAACGTTTTTTTGTCTATGGCACTTCAAGCAAGCAAGCGGGCAAGCCTTGTCGATTGCTGGGAAAGCGTTGCTCTTGCTTGTCTGCCTTGATTTTAACACAAGCGGCGTGGGTTGGGCTTTAAAGAGTATTTTAATCAAATTTCTCATTTAAATAACTTTAAATATGCGCAAACGCAAATCTCTAAAAAAGGACGACGAGTCTGAGGGTTCTGAGCCCGCGGGCGAGCCTGAAGAATTTCAAGACTCTGGAGAAGATTGGACGCCGGAAGCCGATCCAGTAAGTTGATGTGTAAAATGAATTATTTTACTAATGTAAGAAATGTACGCGTTTTGTTATAGTTATTAATGATTGTGTTATTGTGTGCATACAATTTCTAACGTTTATTACGATGAACAAATATCCGATTCCTGTACATATATTTCAGCAGCTTAGGTTAGGTCTTATTTTTCATTTCTTTGCGATTGCAGTGCTCTTATTACTGTTGTTATAGCATTGTCTTGTGTAATTTCATAAATATAACCACACCATAAGGTTACTTCTAATGTTTGATGATAATCATGATATGTCCAAAAACCGCCAACCGCTTATGAAGTTGACATGGGTAGTCTTCGAATGAATAAGGATCGTAGCTGTAGGAGACTAAAGCCTACGCCGAAAGACTCGATATCGAGCTCTGTTTTTGGCGAGCAGGGTTGTCGCTAAAAGACGTAATACCTATAAGTTTCTGTCAAAAATGTCTTTCGATACAAACTTTTATTGCCGACTGTACTTTTCTGTATACCGTCATCACTCATCAACTACTCATTGAGACAATTCTAACGAACCCAAACTCGACGGGGTTACGTTGGTTAAGTACTGAATTCCCATGGCTACCTTCTGTCTCCATGATCAGATCAGGTTGATGGTACAATAATAATGAATTGTCATCCAGACTATACCTTTAACCAAAATTTCAGCTCAATCGGTTGATATTTGCTTCAAAATTCAGTTGCAAGATTCCACCCGGAGAAACATACATTGCAATTTAATTAAACATTAAAAGAACAACTGAGTGATAATAAAATTTGCTAATTCGTACCTATTTGTTTGTTTAGCAAGTATGTGTCCCATTACAGACTGAACAACAAGGTGGGCGTCCTGGACGCAAACGCACATCAAAAGGACCATCTTTGAACAATTCCAAAAAGAAACGCAAGGACGACTCTTCGGAAGAAAGTGAGGGAGAGGGAGAGGGTGAAGAGGATGAAGAGGGAGAGGGAGAGGAAGATGAGGGAGAACTGGATGAGGAGGAGGGCTCAGAAGATGAGAAGAATGGTTCTGATGGAAATAAGTCAGATTCCAGCCAATCTAAAGATGTACCAAAGCACTTCCATGTAAGATCACCATTTTCATATACAGGGAGGAACATTTCCTTGGACTAAGCTGAAAGGACAGTGTTATATAAGTGACGTACAAACGATCTATTATAAATGTTAAGCTGGATTTAAAAGAAAAAAAAAACATAAAAATCGAAATATTTTATCTTAGTGACAACCCTAATACTATACATAGTTATTATTTTCATTTGAAATTGACACATGTCACAAGTCACAAGAATCTTGCTGACTTCATTGAATCTGCTGGATAGGGTTGAAACATACAGTTTTTTTCACCAAAGTTTAACAAGTTGTATCTCGGTAACCGTTAGAAATATTAATATGGTTACTAGGTGAGAAGTAAAGCACTAAACCTGATCTATATCCCATTTGCTTAAAAGTCCATCGATCTGTTCCACCCAGTATATTAAAATTTTATGATGACTAGAGTTTGATGTAAAACTCAGTCATCAACATGACATTCAGCTGATTGTTCTTTTTTCAGTCTGGAAACTTTGTATTGTTGAAATCTGATGTCAAGTGGGATGAAGACACAGTAACATCTAAATTGGATGAATTGAATTTGTGGAAAATTGATGGAAAAGCGCTTCTACAGAAATTCATCCCCATGGAGTCTAGTGGAAAGATTTTGCACAAGTGTACTTGTGTTGTGAGTATTTTAATATGGTACTGGCTTTGGCTATATCTCTGAAAGTGAATTAGTGGATTAGAAATAATTCAAATGTCTTTTACTTTTTCAGTATTCAGGATGGAATGTGGACAACCGTGAGAACTACTACCCAATTACCGAAATACTGGACAGAAATCCACGCACCGACTCTAAGGAAATATGTGTAGCATTAGATCTAAATGATCTTATCAAGGTCCGGGACAAGTAGATTCATGGTGTTTTTTTTACTTAATTCAACTACCTAGATAAGAGGAAATAAATTTATAAGAGATAAGAATTCTTTGGCACTTCATTCCAGTTTACTTTTGTGTAATTCAGACATTTTATAAAAAATGGGGATTAAAATGAATGTTCAATAAAGTAAATCTTAAAATTAATGTTTTATTTCCATCATTTGATCATCCTCAGCCCTTAATACCAGTGATATCTGTTCTGGTACAAGAGGCATAAGATTATTATTTCTAAGACCTTAATATAATTATATCCACTTGTTTAATGACATACAGCTTGCAGCGTTCGGTCAGCACCACGAAGCGAGTTACATTTAGCGCCGACACGTGATGGGCGACGGTTGGCGTTATACCTATTTGCAAGGAGGATTCAACTTCTGTCTAATGACTTTCCGGCTTGATTTATGATAAAAATGTATTTAACAAGTGCTGGAAGTCAAATCCACTTCCTCTGTATATTTAGCTCAAATAGGTGTCAAGACAAGATCAGGGCGCTACCGGGAAACGAAAACAAAGTTCGTCCGTGTATCTCCTTCTGTCGCTGCTAGAGGTGGGGAAAAGCGTTACTTTACGATCACCGTGACCGTCGTTCCAGTTCCAAAAATATCACCGTGACTGTCACTCCCGTTACTCGTATCACAATATTTACAATAGACGTTCCCCTCTGTATTTTTTTAAGTTTGCAAATGATAAATTATAATGTACAGATTTAGGTTCAAATTCCAAGTTCACCAAAATACAGATGGGTAAAGTGGTTATTACATTATCCGGAATTCAGTCGTCCTAACTAGGAAGCGAGGGAGGGGATAGGAAGGAAGCTCCTGATCACACTATACAGAATTCAGTCACTGAATCAGTTCCGTTCTAGTGAGCGAGAGCGTTAGACGTGGCGTAAGCGATGCCGCCGATATTATCACAACAACAGAAAATAAATTGGCGTTGGCGTAGCACTGGCAGTAGCAACCATGTCAATAAAAAAAAGAAAACATGGGAAGGAATATTTACTATTACAGTAGAATTATTCCTATTTGCGTCATTTGACAGCTGTCATCCCAGTAAAAAATCTGTCAAATTTGACGTTTATTGTACTGGGATTACAGCTCTGTCATGTCGCAAATAGGAATAGATTAACATTAGCTACGATTGCATTGGAAGCGGATTCTCGTAATTATTTCCGTATGAAGTATCTAGGACGCAGGATGGTTCCGGACAAACTGAATCACCTAGCATCCTAGGTAGGACGCTGTTTAGGACAGTGTAATATTATTTAGCCAAATCAGTCGGCTCGCGTCAGCGGCAGCGAACAGATGCCCGAGGCCCGAAACGTCAAAATTTACCATCTTTAATAATTCCTCGAATGATTCTGTATTCATACGGAAATAATTACGGAAATCCGCTTCCAATGCAATCGTAGCTAATGTTAATCTATTCCTTATCGTGGAATTATTCCTATTTGCGACATGACAGAGCTGTCATCCCAGTACAATAAACGTCAAATTTGACAGAATTTTTACTGGGATGACAGCTGTCAAATGACGCAAATAGGAATAATTCTACTGTAATAGTAAATATTCCTTCCCATGTTTTCTTTTTTTTATTGACATGGTTGCTACTGCCAGTGCTACGCCAACGCCAATTTTCTGTTGTTTTAATAATATCGGCGGCATCGCTTACGCCACGTCTAACGCTCTCGCTCACTAGAACGGAACTGAAGGGCTACCGCGAAGCGAAAACGAACTTCGTTCGTGTATCTCTCTCTCTGTCGCTCGAATATGCAAGTGCGACAGAGATGGAGATATACGAACGAAGTTCGTTTTCGTTTCGTGGTAGGCGCTCTGAGGGGACATTAAACATTCCTCCTTCTCGCACTTATTAACTTGCTACTACGGGACGAACGTGTTCGACATTGATCATGCTCCATTCAAAATCTATTACACTACCACAGACAGGCCGGTATGTAAGTTCGCACACTGACCGAAGTTATTAGTCGTTTTCGAACGAACTGTAGGACACAGTGACATGACATGACAGCCAGCCTTCATTTGACAGGTTTAATATAATATTGTTTGGTTGGTTTTTGGCTGGTTGGTACAGCCAAGACAAGATCAAACTTTCTATAATAAAAATACCCATTAGTATTTGAGAACAACTTAAA
Source organism: Epinotia ramella (assembly GCA_947578815.1). Taxonomy (NCBI): domain Eukaryota; kingdom Metazoa; phylum Arthropoda; class Insecta; order Lepidoptera; family Tortricidae; genus Epinotia; species Epinotia ramella. The sequence goes on from OX388210.1 coordinate 13,109,457, forward strand.
AATATATGTTTATAAAAACAATATTGGTTTTTATTTTTTCAATGTGTCATACATTACCACAATGAGTAACGATTCACAAGGTAGAACTACATGCTCTGCTTTAAACACCTGTATCCATCCAAACTAGATTTGTTGGAAAGTTTTTCATGTAAACATTTTATCATTACAGAACAAGACTGCGCCGTTTGCTTACAAAAATGCCATCATCCTACCCAGCTACCTTGTGGGCACATCTTTTGCTTTCTTTGTGTGAAGGTGAGCTGACCTAATATAAGATCTTGTCATACCTAATTGATTCGATGCAAGTCCCTAAGCGCTGTTATGTTACTATATGTAAACTGTTTTACGTGAATAAGAATTCCCATAAATATTTTATTTCGTGTTGTATAGGGAGTTGCAATTCAAAGCAAAAAGTGTGCTATGTGCAGAGCAGAAATCCCAACTGATTATTTGGACCATCCAGTCCTCTTAGAGAAAAGTTCTCAAGCTAGTGCTGAGGAAGTAAATCAAGCTTACCAATGGTATTATGAAGGAAGAAATGGTATGTTTGTAGTTCTTATCTCACTATAGGTCTAAATCTCAATACAATTATAATATAAGCATATTGTGATTGCATAATAGTAAGTATTTATTTACATTTACTAGGATGGTGGAAATATGATGAGCGGAGTAATATTGAATTAGAAAATGCATATAATGCTGGGAGCCCGGAGTGCACATTGCTACTTGCTGGGGCCCTGTACCGCATCAACTTTCAAAATATGGTGCAGATGAGACAGAGTGATAGAACCAGGCGTCGCAGGGTTCAGAGAGACACCCCCACACTGCCAGCCAAAGGTATGTCCTAAATGTTATTATATTATGTATTGTAAATAAATATTTCAACTTCCTAAAAATAAATAAAGGCTACCCAATGGTCCAGTACATAATTTTCTTAGTTTGGCGTGGGTAAGGGTTACACCAGTGGTATTTGGTGCAAAATGACAAACATAACATTTTACCACACTCCGACTGTGTGAAATACCTGGGCTTTAACCTTGATAGGTGCCTCACATGGAAACATCATATAAAACAAAAGAGAGATGCAGTCAACCACCAGTTTTGCAATATGTATTACTGGCTTATGGGAAGGAACTTTGTATTGTCCATAGATAATAAATAAGCTTCTTATCTACAACTCGGTATTAAAACCTTAAGAAATTTGGACATATGGAATCCAGCTATGGTGTGTTGCGAGAAAAAGTTGTATTCTCTGTCTACAATGAGTAAAAGTTGCATTCTCAGGGCAGTAATAGTCCATGCTCCTTGGTTCACAAGAAAAGATGAAGTTCATGAATATCTCAACATGCCGACAGTTACATCTGAAATCGAGCGGTATAAGAAACCATACAAGGAGTGTCTATCCTTACATCAAAATCCACTCTTTGCAGATTTGTTGGACCCGTTGGTGGTGGTCAAGCGACTTACAACTTAAAAGGGTCCACCTATTTCATTGGTAGAGGCGGCACTGGCCACCCCACCAGAAAAAGCCACAGAAAATTCGCTAATGGTCTAATGACCGATCTTGCGATCGGTCATTGTGACATTTTCACCAAGTAAAAATAAAATAAAAAAATACATTTAATAACCTTGTTTAAATAATACTAACAATTTCACGGTTCAACTCACGTATTCTATGTCACTACGGGCAACATGTTTCGAACTCTTCGGGAGTTCTTCTTCAGGATGAGTGTTTTCGCGGCGGTGTCGCTTGTATCACTGCCCGCGCTCGCTCCGAACGCCGAGCGGCGCGTGACGAGGGGGGCAGTCTAGCGCTGGAGTAGTTGAGTGAGATTGCGGCAGGAGGTCATCTCCTCCGAGAGACGACACGCACACTGAACTCACTGTGTCCACGGGGTTGTCACAACACACTGTCCACTTTAATTTAGGAATGATAGTTTTCCATGCTGGCGGTAATATCCAGCCACCATCACGATTAAAATTTGGGCGGCGCCCAATTTCAATCGCCTCGCGAATCTTGCGTGGCACATAACCTTTCTCCCGTACCTCGGAGGAGATGACCTCCTGCCGCAATCTCACTCAACTACTCCAGCGCTAGACTGCCCCCCTCCCCCCGCCCTGTCGGCGCGTGCGTCACGCGCCGCTCGGCGTTCGGAGCGTGCGCGGGCAGTGATACAAGCGACACCGCCGCGAAAACACTCATCCTGAAGATGAACTCCCGAAGAGTTCGAAACATGTCGCCCGTAGTGACATAGAATACGTGAGTTGAACCGTGTAATTGTTAGTATTATTTCAACATGTCTCACGAAAGTTTAAATTCGAACCTTGTTTAACTTTAATTATCAGTTTTGGTGATTTGATGTGTACTGAATGTTTATTTAATCTGTCAGCAACCCTCTGTTACCATCACGTCAGTAGCATATTGTTTTTGAATGTTTATGGTTTAAATTGGACTGATAACTTCTGAATGAACTGTATGTTAGTACCACGGAACTCCTGAGGGCCTACCGTGAAACGAAACTCTGTCGCACTTGCTAGTACAAACAACAAAGCCGGAGATACATGAACGAAAAGTTCTTTTTCGTTTCGCGGTAGCCCCTCTGATCTGTGGTTAGTACTGAGGGGCTACCGCAAAGTGAAAACGAACTTCCTTCGAGTATCTCCCTCTCTGTCGCTCGAACTAGCAAGTGCGACACAAAGGAAGATACACGAACGAAATTCGTTTTCGTTTCGCGGCAGCAACACTGATTCTGGGATGCCTGGTGTCCATGCAAATAAAATAATCAATAATAACATACATTTATTCAACATGTTTGCATACACTCTGACCAGAACAATTTAGATTAAACTTAAAATGGAGCAAGTTTACAAAACAAAAACCCCCACAGAAGAGAGTAAATTATGAATCTTTAAATATATTTTTAAGAAGATAGTGTGGAAAATCAGCCTTGTTTTAATTTTGGGTGGATAACATTTAAAGTACTTACAGATTCGTATGTCTATAGTGAGATAAGTACACAAAGCAGCGATTTATTTTCCAGGTATTGCTGGAATCAAGAATGAAAGTCAAATTAATGAAACAAAGAATGAAACTGATGATTCTAACACTATTGATATAACCAGTAATGATGCCGAGGACCCGGTGGAAATTCTGGATAGTGATGATGGAGATATCAGTGAGATCAACACTTCTCAGGATAATGAAGTCAATGAATTAGTTCATAGAACAAGGTAAATATGCAGGTGGGCCGATCAACAATTTTTCGTTGCTTGCTGCCATGTTTACTTCCCATGGGTCACTATAAACCTATAATTTTATAGTTTTTAAATCTACTAAACACATGTGGTTAACCAATTCCATGGACGGGCATCTCCTTAACAATATATAGTATTTTTTCTCAGTAACTCTGTTACTCATCTCCTGGCTTACCAGGACAGAGGGTTCGAATCCCGGTAAGGGCATTTATTTGTGTGATGAGCATGAATTTGTTCCTGAGTCATAGATGTTTTCTACGTATTTATTTATCTATATAAGTATGTATAACGTCATCTAGTACCCATAGTACAAGCATTGCTTAGTTTGGGGCTAGGACAATTTGTGTAAGATGGGGACAATATTATATTAAATTAATTAGAAGCAGCCATTACCAATTAGCTTCTTCTATTTTATGTGCTGTATATCCACTCAATGCAGTATTTTTTTTTTCAGTGCAATAAACTTGTTGGATCCTACCAGACACACAAATGGAGACACATGATTGTAGAAATGGAGAACTTCTCTGTATGGTTCTATAATTATGGAACATAGTTTACAATTAACCCTTCATAGGCCAAATTCCACCATATGAAAGGTTAATTTTACTAGTAGAGCTAGTTAATATTTATAAAATGAGCTATCTCATTTTTATTTGTATGAAGAATTTACTTCCACCAAACAAATACTAACATTAGTAACCAAGCAGATAACTGAGAAGTTTCATTTTGCTAATTTACTTATACATTAGTGTACCATGTAAATATATAAAAAATATGGCTAACAAAGCTCTGTTCTTTTACTGTAACTCATCATATTTTGAACTAAATTTGCATCAGTGGTAGACTACAAGTTCTGCAATGTTTTGGTTGTGTAACCTATAGTTTAGACCTTACTTGTTATTTGTCCAGTTGTAATTAGGATATTCTAACCACAACTTTGTTAATTATTGTATATCTAACATTGAATCTTTAAATAAATATAGCTATGTAGATTTTCAATATGATTTTTATTAAATAATATTTCATTTTACCACCTGAATTCCATAAGGACAGCATACACTAGCTATTCTACAAATGAATAATTTCTTATACAATAACATCACCAAGGACGCACCGGGCTTTGAGTAGCTTGTGTCAAGATCCATGTGTTGTGAGGTTTGGCTTTCATTGCCATTTGCTTGTGACGAGGGAACTTGTGGCATAAAACGTACGACCTCTGATCGCGAACGACGATGAAACAATCTTTACAGCGCCTCCGAACGCGACCTTTTACTTTGAATGAACAAACTTGATTGAATACTGGGATGTTCACTGGTAGTAGTTTTTCTTGGAATACAGGGCTCCGAAATGTACTGAAGAACGAGGGTATTATGTTAAGCGTTCCGTTTGTTATATTTGATTTAACAGTTGATACCATTCTGACTAAAGATCTCTGCAGAAGCCTCTGCATTTTACCTGCAACATAAAGAAAACTTAAAAGCTTAAGTATTTGAAATAAACTTGTTACAGAAGTTTTACAACACTAAATAACTTACTTCAGTATCTAAAATACTAGAAATAGAGTAGAAACCAAATTCGTTGAGGTTATGTTTCTTTGACTTCAAAATATTGGTTACGATATGGACTATGGTCGATATGTCAAATCAAATATAAAGGTGCTCTTACACGAGCGATAAAAATTGCCGAATTGCAATTTTGACGTCACGGCCACTTCAAGCAATTCGATTATTGCTCCATATGGAGCGATTATCGCTCCATATGGCGCCATTCTACGCAATACGTTCATACACGAGTAATTCAGTAGAGCAAATTGTAGTCGGCGATATGGAGCAACACGGAAATGAATGGAGCAATATGGGGCAATATTTCCGAAATATTGCCCCATATTGCTCCATTCATTTCGGCAACGTGTCGCCGGACAATAATTGCCCGAAAAATCGCCCGTGTAAGAGCGCCTTTAGGGAGGTGCAGGTGCGTTCAGTAGTGCACACTATTTGGAGTCGGAGTATCTTAATACTAAAATAATTGTCTTTCCTATTGTTGTCCTGAAATGTACCTTTACAAATTTGAAAGAAATCCGTTTGTGAATGTGAAATTTATACTTATATACAGTAAATGTTTTCAACTATTATATGGTGCGTTCACATGCACGGCGTGCAGCCTGGCAAGCTGCTTGGCATGCTGATCGGCAAGCAGCCCGTGCACTTCTGCGGGCCAAGCAAGCCTGTTCACACGCTCGCGGGCAACCGGGCGTGCTTGTCAGTGTCAGTGCAACTGCAAAAATGGGATATTCCGCAAATATAAATCTCGTGGGGGCTATATACTGCTTTGGGTTTGATCTATTTTCATTAGAAAAGAAAACCAAATGATCGACGATGTTGAGTCTGATATAGCTAACTGTCAATTTCGCACGCGAGCGTGTGAACAGCTACACAAGCACGAGGACATTCACCCCTTGATCTTTGCCCAAAAACCGACAGTCGTCCCGATCGGCGACACTCACGAGCGCGGGCACGGGCGCGTGCACATTCAGGCTGTTCACACGCCCGCGCCGGTGCCCGCGCCCGTGAATGTCGCTTTCAACGCGAGCATGTGAACGCGGCATTATAGTACTGACAAGCTAGTCGAGCGTGTCAGTAGTAGAATAGCTGAAAACATATTCTTCCGTTTTTTTCGTGGGTGACTGTGCTGGTCAGAGGCCCTACCGCGAAACGAAAACGAATTTCGTTTGTGTATCTCCCTCTCTGGTGCACTTGCTAGTTCGAGCGACAGAGAGGGAGATATTCGAACGAAGTTCGTTTTCACTTCGCGGTAGCCCCCTCTGGGTCTTGGTATGAGCCTTTTTTATATGGCAACAGGGACTTCCGGCCGAGCGTCAATCGCGTGTACCCGCGTTCTTGATCTCTCTTGATTATAATTATTATTTGTAGTTCAGATCGGGGTTTTTATGTGGTGTTGGTTGTAAGAAGGTGGTAAGTTTTGTTTTGTGTTCGTCCTGTAATACTTTGTTGGTCTGGTTTAAATAATCCGTTGTGTTGTCTTCTTAAATATTTTTTGTGGGTAGTTTCTACCATGGGGGATAACTCCCCCGGGGACCCGGGGGGGTCGAACGATGTTTATCTTTCGGCGCCTCTCTCGCCAGCGGCTTATGTTACGTTGTATGACGTTGACAATGATAGAACGAGTAAGGAATCGATGTGTGAACTAAAAGACAAAAGTAAGAAGGGTAGTCATAGAAGGCGTAAAACTAAAACACCGCGTTCCCGCTCGGGTTCCCGATCCCGGTCACGTCAGTCCGAGTCGGACAGGTCACGATCGGACAGGGAAGCTGATCGAAGTCCATTTAAATACTCAGACAGGGACGTAAATATGTTAGAGTCACAGGGGTCAGTGCTTCCACTGGGTCAAAATATCAATACGCAAAACTCAGGATTAGAAATTAACACTCCCCCTTTGCAGGCCTCTCCAGCAGTGTTTAAGTCGCAGGATTCAATGCTACAACTGGGTCAAAATTCAGCCACTACACATTTAGGACCGCAAGTTGATACTCCCGTCACTCAGTTGCAGGCTTCCCAACCGTCTTCACAATCGTCGAGCATACCAGCAACTGCCTCGCTAAGCATTTCTGATAGACAGTTGTATCAACGTAATGACCCAGGCCCATTTACGGTTCATGTGCAGTATGACAGTGTGTCCCCAGGCGCTACGCTACACCCGGTAACCTTTGGTCAATTCCTCCATAGCCACCATAGAGAGTTTCCTAATGTCATCGATGGATCAGTAAAAGGTTTAGGACGAAATAGGGTTACGGTTAGTTTTCACACCGCCGATTTTCTTCTCTCTAATACACTGCGATGTAAAAAATACAAAGGTTTTATCCCATCGTCTAACCTAACAAAGGTAGGTACCATAAAAGGCGTCCCGACCGAGTGGACCCCGGAGGACATTTTGAACTTTGTACAGGTACCTGTAGGGTGTGGTAAAATTTTGAAATCAAGGCGACTGAATTTTAAAAAGACTAATAAACAAGACGGCACATATACATGGGTACCATCCGAAACGGTAGTACTCACTTTTGATGGACAAATTCTACCATCCAGGGTTTTTGCCTGTTTTAATTCTTTTCAAGTCGAGTTATACACGTACCCTACCATTCAATGTTACCAGTGTTGTAGATTCGGTCATACCAAAAATAAATGCCGTTCACTCCCACGGTGTTTCCGTTGTGGCGGTAATCACTCAGGTGACATTTGTGAAGAGCAGAGCGATATTAGCAAATGTATAAACTGTAAGGGAGCAATAGGTCACTATGCGACAAGCAAGTCTTGTCCCGAGTACACACGTCAATGTAGCATAAAGAAAACGATGGCGGACAGCAGTCTATCTTACGCCGAGGCAAACAAAGCTCATCCAATATTAGGTAAATCCTATGCTAACGCCGTAACGTCTCCGTCAACAACCACGACTTCCTATAAAAAAACGATCTTCACAAAACACCGTTCTCCCCCACCTCCTCGCCAGGGCTATGACAGAGTTGCCCATATGGCCATTGTTAATGAAGACCTGCCGCCGTCGGCTAACGGTACGGCCCTTAATAATCCTCACGCTCCTTCGCAAATAGATAATCTTATCGCCCTACTTACTCAGTTACTTTCTGCCATATCTAAAGTGAACTGGTCCTCATCTCACAATCTGATGTCCCACGTTGCCCCCCTGCTTTCCTCTATTATTTCTTCATTCGCCCATGGATCAAGTGGTCCTTCAATGGAACGTTCGGAGTATCGTTAGCAAAAAACATGACTTAATTTACTTATTAAATAAATATCAACCTATTCTCTTTGCTCTGTCGGAAATTTGGCTCAAACCGGAATCCATTTTCCGCGTCCCTGGATTTGTTGCTGTCCGCGACGACCGATCCGACGGTTATGCTGGCAGTGCAATACTTATAAAAGATAACCTTTCCTTTAACATCTTACCAATCACTCCCATAGATGGGCTACATGTAGTCGCCATACAAATAAAACAATTTACGTTTGTATCCGTATATATCCCTCACCCTTCGCAGTCTATCCTTTGTGGTCTATTGTCAATATTACAATCCCTCCCTCCTCCCCTTCTAGTTTTAGGAGATTTTAATTGTCATCACCAGGTATGGGGCAGTGGTAAATCTGATAATCTCGGGAAACAGTTACTGGAAATAATAGACAGCTGTAACTTGTGCATTTTAAACACCGGTACTGCCACCAGACGGACACGCCCCACCGAAAATATTAGTGCGGTTGACCTGTCTTTGTGTTCCCCTGAATTAGCCTCTCAATTAACTTGGGACGTTCTCGTTTCGTCATTCGGAAGCGATCACTTTCCAATCCTGATAGACTTTCCGCTTTTGTCAAGTAAAAAACGAACTCCCAATGTTCCCCTGCTCAAATTCAATCTTTTTAACGCGAATTGGGAGGAATTTAAAGAGAAAATGGACAATTTTAACTCATTGTTAATACCTATTTCAGGTGAAAATATTGAGGGCTGCGTTTGTTCATTTACAGATGCGTTATATAAATGTGCGGAAGCGGTATTCCCAATTAAGAATTCAGTATCTGGCAAAATCCTGTCCCCGCCGTGGTGGGACCCTCAATGCACCAATGCGATTAGGGAACGGAAGAAGGCTGAAACGGAATACCGATACAATCTAAATCTGTGCAATTATACTACTCTGAAGAGGGTGATGGCTGAAACGAAGCTGTTTCTCCACTCTAAAAAGCAGGAAGGGTGGAAATCGTTTTGTTTGTCAATTTCTCCGTCCACTCCAACTCGTTTCGTGTGGGGCAATATCCGAAAATTTAGGGGCTCCCAAAAATCGACACCGCACCCTCATCCATCATCGAACGAATGGGCTGACACGTTCATGGATACTCTTGCTCCTCAATATGTCCCTAATCTAATAGAAATAAACTTAGATTACTGTTCCAACTCCTCGGACCCGCTAGATTCTCCCTTCTCCATGGTAGAACTAAAGAATATATTAAGCTCTGTGCGGGATTCTACTCCGGGTTCTGATGGTATCCCCTACTCTTTTATCTGCAATTGTAACGACCATTTCCTACAGTACTACTTGGATCTCATAAATTATTTCTTTATCTCGGGTTTTTTGCCTATATCGTGGCGAGCACAATTGATAATACCTATACTCAAATCTAACAAACCCCCTCTTAATCCTCAATCATATCGACCTATCGCTCTTTCCTCGGTTTTGTTAAAGATTATGGAGCATCTTATTAAAAATCGGGTTGAATGGTTCGTAGAAAGTAATGATTTACTAGCAAAATCCCAGTTCGGGTTTAGAAGGGGCAAAAGTACCTCCGACAGCCTCGGAATATTTACCACAGATATCCGACTTGCCTTTTCTCGAAACGAATCTGTGGTCGCTGCATTTCTCGACATAACAGCCGCTTATGATAATGTCCGGCTTCCCACTCTCAGGAAAAAGCTTCAAGAGCTGAGAGTGCCGGTGAGGCTGAGCAATTTCATAATGCGAATATTGACTGAGCGACTTATCACTTTTAGGGGTAATGAAATTAATGTTGTTCCATCTAGGTACATCTGGATGGGTCTACCTCAAGGGTCGGTGCTGAGCCCTTTATTATTTAATATTTATACTTATAATCTAGAAAGGGCTGTCGATCACTCGAGTATCCTTCAATACGCGGACGATATTCTGATTTATTCTTGCAACTCTGCGATTGGTAAAGCTGGTGACATGGTCTCGAGATCTTTAGATAATCTTAATCTATGGTTGGAAGAACACGGTCTAGAGCTGTCTCCTATGAAGAGTAATGTCGTTGTCTTTTCCAGGAAACGGTCTATACCGGTTGTTTCAGTCTCGGTTAATGGTAACTCTATACCAACAAAAACGCAGTTTAAATTTTTGGGTCTAGTCCTGGACTCCAAACTTACCGGATTGCCACACTGTGAATATATTGTATCGAAGTGTGAAAGAAATTTAAACATTCTTAGATGCTTAGCGGGGGTATGGTGGGGAGCACACCCGTTTTCCCTTAAACTTCTATACAATGCGGTCATTAGAAGCGTGTTAGACTACGGAACGTTCCTATTAGAGCCAGCTAGTAGGGCTGGTATGCGCAGTCTTGACCTCATCCAGTCCAAGGCTCTACGTATTATAGCAGGAGCAATGAGATCAAGCCCCATCAATGCCCTTCAGGTTGAGTGTCTGGAACCACCCCTTGATATCCGAAGACAGTACTTAGCTGACCGTTTTATGTTCCGTACATTCCAGTTTACAACCCACCCTATTTATCTTAAAATAAAGTTATTGGAAGATTTCTTCCGTAATTCAAGCTTCTGGACGAATAAATCCCCCCCCTGCCTCGTCAACAGTTATCGCAGGTTTAAACTTATCAAGGACCCTACTCACCACTCCTTAACCCTGCCTATGTATGAATATACTTACGAGATTGTTACTCTTCTTCCTCGGGTAATCCTTGATTTCAACATAGTGAAAGGAGATCCACTCGCCAATGACCACTCACGATACCAGCTAGGAAGTGTATGGAACGGGTGGCATACGCTGTACTCGGATGCCTCCAAATTATCCCCTCAGGGTTGCGTTGGAATTGGAACTTTCCACATGCAGTGGGATATTGTGCAAAAGATTAAGTGCCCCCCGGAGTCCTCAGTGTTCACTGGGGAATGTTTTGGAATTTTAAAGTGTTTGGAGTACATTTTGGTGGGCAAACTAGGGCGTTCCATTGTGTTTTCAGATTCTCGAAGTGCACTGCAATCATTATTGTCAAATCCTTTTTCTAATAAACTTCACAACCCTTTGGTGTTCCAAATCAAAGCTGCCATTGCCCAATGCAATATGAGAGGATACGAGGTGGTTTTGATTTGGATTCCCAGCCACTCGGGAATTGCGGGAAACGAGAAAGTTGATGAAATTGCTAAGGAGGCAGTTGTCTGTGGAGACAAATACTCATTCAAAAACTATTGTCATGATCTCTTGTCTCTTCCTAAGACCTATCTGCGTAAAACATGGAATTCTAGATGGCAGGCCTCAAGCAAAACGAAAGGATCTAAATTCGCTATAATACAGCCTGATATCCCACGTAAAACTTGGTTCTCTAAAATTGGTCTTAGTAAAATGGCAACCTCTTCAATAATCCGCATGCGACTTGGACACTGTAGCTCCCCTGTCCACCTAGCGAAACTCAGAATCCGAGACAACTCGATTTGTGAATGTGGATTGGAGGAGGGAGACCTTAACCATATTTTCTTGTCATGCCCGCTCTATAATCGCTCTCATCTTTATCGTGGATTGATATCCCGGAAAATCCCACTGCCCACTCAAATGACCACCCTTCTATCATCGCTCGATGCCGCTGTCTACAGATTTCTTGCAATTTTTTTAATCGTCAATAAAATCAAAATTTAGTTTATTTTTATTTAGAAATACCTTTATGTCTCTGATTTATTAATTGTAACAGAATATAACTAATCTTTCTCCACTAATAACACGAGTAGTTGGGCATGTAACTTAACATACTAATCTAGGTTTTGGGTTTTAGCTCTGGTCTGAGTTTTTTATCACAAGTATTCCGCAATCATTTAAGTTTTAAACAAAATTGACGTGAAGCTGGCAGAAATGTCTAATGACGATTGCCATTAATAAAAAAAAAAAAAAAAAAAAAAATATGGCAACAGTCGCGCGAGAAGCGGCTTTTCAGCAAGTTGTGCTAGACGTACAGGAAGTCCTGCCTGACTTTTATACAACGACGGTAGCAAACAAGCGTACGGCCCGCCTGATGATAAGCGGACACCGCAGCCTATAGACGCATGCAACTACAAAGAGATTCGCCGTGTTGACAGCTGAAGGAACAAATTCCCTCGCTCTCAACACAACGCATCCACGGTGTTTTAGCGATTATTGTTTATCACGTGAACCGATCTTGTTTTTTTTTTAATTGGAAAGAGAGTTCTTCTATTATAGTCTTATAGGAATTTCAAAACAAAAAAATACTTATAATATAAAGTTGATTAAATTGCAAACTTAACTAGGAAATTATTTTTAAAAATAAAACTAGAAATACACTAGATTCAGAAAAAGTTATACTTTTCCAGTAATATTTATGTTTATCTTAATCACAAGTAATAATTTAAAAATTTTCGCTGTGTACATTCAGTACACATCAAATCACCAAAAGTGATAATTAAAGTTAAACAAGGTTATTAAATGTATTTTTTTATTTTATTTTTACTTGGTGAATTTGCGATCGGTCATTACTTAGACCATTAGCGAATTTTCTGTGGCTTTTTCTGGTGGGGTGGCCAGTGCCGCCTCTACCAATCAAATAGGTGGACCCTTTTAAGTTGTAAGCCGCTTGACCACCACCAACAGGTCCAACTTCGGAGATAAGGGGGGAGAAAGTCTTTTTTTTACATTTTCCTTCATAGATCGAAATTTGACCAATGTAGAAAAAAAAGAAAAACTGTTTCAAAAAGTGCAACTCAAGCCCTTTCATATGATATGATACCCCACTTGACCTAATAGTTGATTTCTTTTTTCCCCCTCCTCATATTCGTAAATTTTCATAGAAAATTAAAATGTATTTTTAAATTTCTCTTTCTCATTTAAAACCATTCTAAATTTCAAATTGATAGCTTAAGTAGTTCGTGAGATATTTCACTTTGTGACAGACAGACGGACGGAGTCGCACCATAAAGGGTTCCTTTTTTATCTTTTTTGGTACGGAACCCTAAAAAGCAATATTGGTTCCCAAAAATGTCGCAATTCGTAAAAAAATATGTCACTGCTTGCATCGAGTGCGCATATGCTAAGCAAGTCAAGGACAATCACGAAGCGTTGCTACATCCCATTGAAAAAGTAGACATACCTTTACATACATTACATGCCGACCACCTTGGGCCATTTGTAGTCAAAACGAGGAAACTCGTACCTTCTTGTAATTAAGTATCGATGCCTTTACAAAGTTCGCATTTGTGCGAACCGTTAGGAATAAGTACCAAAACTTTGAACGTAATAAGGGTGTTGGACGATATATTTTTCACGTTTAAGACCCCTGTCCGCCTGGTGACAGATCGGGGTAGTTGCTTTACATCCCATTCCTTCCGAAAGTATTGTCAGCGCAAACCTGATACCGTAAAATGCTGCAACTTTGCCATTTAAACTCAATTTTGCCTATTTCGTTTCAATTATGACCTCTCGAATTTGCTTAGTTTTTTCTTGTTTTTTACCATTTGGTAGGAATTTTCATTATTCTGGCAACACATATTTAATTTTTTACAGTGGTAACTCCATTGTTGCTCCGCCAGTTACGCATCATAAGTCGGAGTGAGTGGCAGCATTTTTTTAGTGTCTCGCAACTTTTGAACTTTTATCTACAAAAAAGGTGTTTTTTGAGAAGTGGTAACGTCCCAGGGCAAGTAAAGACTGTCTATTTTCCGTAAGTTTAATATTTTCAAGAAAAGGACATGATTTCAGCATAATAACGTACTAGGCAATATTAGGCAGTGTTTTGGAAACTTGAATGACACAATTTTGCCTGGGTCTAGGGCTGTCACTAGCTGGGTTTTATAAATGTACAGAAAATAGTAAAAATAAGCCTGCTTAAATTAGTTTATTTATTACAAGCTTTTTATTAACTTGCAATGATTGTTGGTTTAAGTCAAATCTTGCAAGTCGATTTTCACCAACTTTCAGTGTGGGTAGATCTGCTGACAATGCAGTAATAAACTAACTTTAACAAAAAAAACTTAAAGGTACTTAAGTTATTTTTATTGTAATTACTTGCAAATTGTATATCTATTGTATTATAATTATGTTGTATGTTTGTCTTTTAGTTCAAGATTCGCAATAAATTTTTCAACCACTTTATTAGCGACCAATTGAGGTGTTTAACGTACTTATGTAACTTGGGTGACAGTGCAATGTTTATAGTACCATCGAGATGGTCTGATAATGGAGACCGAAGATAGAAACTTCTAAACAACACATAATAAACCCACTGTGTTTAGGCTCGTTTGATTTGTCTTGCAGTTATCTTTCTTATCAAATGGGTTGTCAGGTCGATTACCTACAGTTGGAGTTTAAAGGTGATGGGTGATTAGAACTTTACAATGAAATAGAACTTTACACTATAATAATGCATTGTGAATTAGCAAAAAAGTGTACTTGCAATGTACTTATAATAAATAAATAAAAGACCGGGTTGCACTCCGGGAGTGCCGGCAGAAGTGAAAACTCAATAACATTGTAACAGTTTTTCGATCAGGTCACGTGACATCTTACGGTGTCACCCTAAAAATGAATTTGGCGCAAATTTATGAACGATTATCAATTATTTAGGCGTTATTCCGTTTAAAAAAAATAAGGAAAAAAATGGGTATTATTGTTTGTTGTTTATTTTGTAACTAAAAATAAAAATATTTTATTTAAATAATGACCTTTTTTTTGGCACAACCCTACAGTTAACAATATTTTTGTATAGAAAGTTTGTGGAACCTGCTACAACTTTACCTATTGCCTGTGAAAAAAAAAGTATTAAGCTTATGGCAATAATTTGACTGCCAGGGACAAGCCCAATGTCTCATGCACACGAGTAAATATTATTACAAATAGCAACACATTATTTATTGAGATATCCGCCTAGGCAAAGTTACGTCTTAGGTCTACAATTTTGCCTGCCACTTTGATTGCTTGTAAATCGGAAATACAGTATGATTAGGTAATGAGATTTGAGTCTTATCTGGCAAGACATAGGGTATGTTTTCCGACTAATACTCATTAAACTCATAATGAAAAATAGGTTCACAGATATAAGAAAAAAACGTCAAAATCCAGGCAAAGTTGCAGCATTTTACGGTAATGGTATTAAACATATATTGAATGCGGTAGCTAGTCCCAAATCGAATGGCAATATAACATGTAAGTTTAAAGGCATTTGAGTACCTACTCGATCAAGTCAAATTAATATTTCCGGACTGCGTGATTAAACTCATTGTTGGTAAACTTGCTTACGATCGATTTAAATCTAGACTTCAAGGACTAACGGGCTTGTGATAATAAAAACCCCGACACTTATATGATTAAATTAATTGGGCAGAGCAGTTTCTGAGATGTTGACTGAAAGGATTCGATTAACCGATTGTCCCTAACTGCACATACCTGTAACCATATATGTGCAAAGTTAGTACCTACTACCTAGGCATAGTTAGGTAGGTACGTTCTATTTAAATGAGTTACGAGTGTGTACGAAATAAGAAGTCAACGAGTCCGGAAAGTGGACGTGTTGAGAAGTTAATAACACTAATAGGAATTTAGTAGGTAACACACAATCTGATAGGTACAGCTAATATTACGCAATAAAATGCAGTCCATTCAGTATATCGTGACGCCTTGAAGCAGTATGTACTTACTCGCTAACGGCTGTGCTTACATGGGTAAGGCCGTTATTTCTTGTTCCTGATTAAGCAGTTTAAATCGTCTACATTTTAATCACTTCCAGTGTGTTACGCCAATTAGCCATATTAATGGATTACTAAAATTCGTAACACACTGGAATTGATTAAAATGTAGTCGATTTAAACTGCTTAATCAGGAACAAGAAATAACGGCCTTACCCACATATTATTTGAGATATACTTACTAACCTTTTCGTTTGCTTTCTTAAAAAAAAATAAGAGATAAGTTATTATAAATTCTTTGACGTTATAAGTCATTGATTTTTTTGTCAACTAGGTAGTAATAGTAAGTATTCTTCATTGTCTCTTTATTTACATCTGATAAAACTTTTGAATCGTTTCGTTATCTGGTCGACGTTGAACTTCTGACCCAGACTGTACACGTATCGGTACGACGGCGAGAACTATAAAGGCGTTGTCAAACTTCTTTTCAAAGACAGTAGCTTACTTTCAACTAGGCGTATCCAAGATGAGCCAGGACAAGCCCCACGCTCACAACAAGGTGACGAAGACCATCGTCACCTCACCTCACATATACAAGCCCGTCGGACCGTACAGGTTAGTTCCGTGTTATATTGATTGACATTCTTCTGAACACACTAATTTAATCTAGTGCTAGAAATCATGGGTTGGCTAAGATTTCACTCTGTATAGGTACTTTGATTTTATAAATATATCTGTACGCTTATGGCCTATGGAACTAAGCCTCAGTCTAACTTGTCAGTGTACATTTGAGTGAGCATTGTGCAGTGCAAATAGACCGTGAAGTGTATGATTAACACCTATTTTCTGAGATAAGTATAGAAAACCTTTCCATACCACTGAGTAGGTATTGCACAGGGTAATGTCATTGTCAGCACGGTGGCCTGTTGGCAATTTGACTTCGATTCCGCTTATCGCGTGTTAACTTAACACCGCTAACGCTAAGTCAGACGTATGGGTGTTGATTGATGGTTTTGATTGCTAGGTTTGTACATTGGCTATAACATCTCATTTTGTAGAAGCTCGAACACACCGTTGGGTCAACCCAGGGCGTGAACCTCACGCGTTTGTCGTATTACCAAGTAAATAAATAAATAAATAATAATAAATAAATATTAGGGGACAATCTTACACAAATCGACCTAGTCCCATAGTAAGCTCAATAAGGCTTGTGTTATGGGTACTAGACGATGATATATTTAATAGATAGAAATACTTAAATACATAGAAAACATCCATGACTCAGAAACAAATATTCATGCTCATCACACAAATATTTGCCCTTACCGGGATTCGAACCCAGGACCTTCAGCTTCGTAGGCAGCGTCACTACCCACTAGAGTAACCGGTCGTCAAAACTCGACCTCGACCTAGTAACTGCCTAAATTATAAAAGGTAAGATAAGTGTTTAGGAAGGCGCGGTCGACGTTAAAGATTCATTCAGCATATATAGGTACTATATATCAAATACATTTGTTATAGCTTTTACCTACAAATATATACGAGTTGTATACCTATAAGGTAAAAAAATATACTGATCTGTACGTTTATGCATTATTTGCAGTGAAAACGACTTGTTAGTGGAACGTGTTCAAAAAGTATCTTGACTAGTACAAGTACCTAATACCTAGGTACAAGAGTCATCATCAGACAGAGACAGATAGATGATAGGCACCTACTTAGGTGTTTGTACACGACTATCTTGCATCGAACTATTAAAGGCAGCGCTTGTACTAATAACTTTACAATACATACCTACTGTACCTAACTCTTACTTAGTTCATACAAAACCAGGGGCCAAATTATGCTAGCGATTTAATTATGCATATAACTTAAGTAATAACGTAAGTAATTATGACGATTCCAGCCAAGCAATACTCGTAGACAAGACACTGTATGTGTCGGGCACGCTGGGGCTGGATGCCCAGGCGCAGCTCGTATGCGGCGGCGCCGAGGCGCAGGCGCGGCAGGCGCTCACCAACCTGAAGCACGTGCTCGAGGCCGGCGGGGCTTGTCTCGAGTCCGTCGTCAAGACCACCATCCTCCTGCTCGACATTGCGGACTTCCAGGCTGTTAACCAGGTTTATACAGAATGTGAGTTGATTTGGGTATCAATCTTCACGACAAGTGTCCAATTATACAGGTATCTATTGTAAGAGGCACTCACTAAACTGAATCTCGTGCTCTCGGCGGCCGACCGGGCCCTTCTCGAGTCCGTCATCAAAACTACGCACTTACTGCTAGATACGGCCAGCTTCTAGACTTAGCCAGGTTTAGCAATAAGTGTTTGTTTCGCGACAGATAGTGATGCATGTAAACGTCTTATTGGTCGTTTCTAATCTGATAAAACTGCCACTGCATCAGACTGAATACAAATATTGCACAAAGTTCTACCGAGGTACCCATCGTCTATAGACTTTTGAAAGGCATGGAATACGCACCCTACATTTAACCCATTCAGGGCCCATGACGACACATATGCGTCAGACCACCGTAGTCGCTTTCCGCTACATACGAGGAAAACCACGGGATCGGCTACGAGCGTAGCGCGTAGCGATTCTGGGCAATGAAGTTAACTGAGCGACATTACGGTAGTTAGGTAGGGGTAGTCCCCAATTGCTGCAATTAACACGATTACATTTCTTGCGTGAAGGATCTCCGTGACACACATTTGTTTCCGTGTTCCGTGTTAACTGCTTATTAAATGGGCGAGCTTATAAATTAACGATTATTCCAATATAATAGTTTAAATTTAATGGGCTGTTAAGAGTGGCATGCTTTAGTTAGGTACTCCCGGAAAATGTTGATAAAGGGGAGATGTTTTATGACTTTATGAGACTCATTATGTCAGGCTACAAGAAGAAGCAGGAGCAAACAAAGCGGAAACTTACACTGTGCATTGAATTTCCGTACAAAGTGTACCCGTTTGTAGCTATAGGTATATTGCTACAGTCTCGAGTGTAAATAAAATATAGTAATGGTGACAGACCGTTTAAAACTCCATCCCGACGACAACCAAAAGGTGGTGCTAAGCAGTCTGTTATCAGGAAAGAAATACAATGAAATCACGAATCCGGGCATTGTCCAGAAAATGTGTGTGCTGTAGGAAGGCACTACACTTTTGCATTAAGTAGTCATTGCGTGTAACTCTAATAAGGAGTTTTGTATTGTTTCAGTTTTCCCCAAAGACTGTCCTGCGCGTGCGACTTATCAGGTGGCGAAGTTACCCGCGGGCGCGGCCGTCGAGATCGAGGCCATCGCGCTGAGCGGGGACCTCGTCATCGCCGAGGCGGGACCCTGCCCCTGTTCCAAGGAATGACTAGCCGGAGACGCGAAAACCACATCCAAACTATGAAATGCTATCTATGCTCACAAATAAAATGCATCCACTATTATCTAGACTTCATGGGGTGAACTGCCCCTGTTCCAAGGAATTACTACTTAGCCGGAGACGCGAAAACCACATCAAAACTATGAAATTCTATCTATGCTCACAAATAAAATGCATCCACTATTATCTAGACTTCATGGGATGAACTGCCCCTGTTCCAAGGAATTACTACTTAGCCGGAGACGCGAAAACCACATCCAAACTAAACTATACAATTGTAACTTCTAA
This sequence comes from Epinotia ramella, assembly GCA_947578815.1. Lineage (NCBI taxonomy): Eukaryota > Metazoa > Arthropoda > Insecta > Lepidoptera > Tortricidae > Epinotia > Epinotia ramella. Next base: position 13,128,805 of record OX388210.1, read on the forward strand.
CCATGCTCACAAATAAATTTCATCCACCAGAGTTCACGAGATGAAGTCTTTTAGGTTCAAGGGAAACCTTGTCTCTTGGCCGACGGTTGAACGGTTTTTAGAGTGAGATGTAGTTTGTGCGTGAGCAAACGGATGCTACCGTTTAACGTGATGTTTAAGAAACTTCTAAAACCTGAAGGCTTTTTTGATAGCTCACAGCAGCATGCGTTATCCAGTTATCACGTTTCTTCACAAGCTTCCGCCATGGTCAGAATCAAGATGTCCGAAAGAAGTAACAAAGTAAATGGACATTTGAATAAGTAAATTTCAGTAAATACCAAGAATGCTATTCCGGGAGTATTAAAAGCAGTTTACCTACGTCATAGCTAAGTCCTGCGAGGTACTGATAAACATGAGCCACGCCAACATTCTTGCGGACATTGTAAAAATTCAGATAAGTACCTAAAAGTACTTATGCAAATTATCAAGAGCAGTTGCAGACGTAATAAACCTACTTTTTGTACGAAGTCATGTTTGCACATTCTTGTTGTTAAACGTATTTAACATATATTTAAATGATGTTGTAGTCTCGTTATTATATTTTTGCTATACTTAAAAATGTTCGTTTTACTATTAGGGTACCGTACCCAAAGGGTAAAACGGGACCCTATTACTAAGACTCCGCTGTCCGTCCGTCTGTCTCGCTGTCCGTCTGTCACCAGGCTGTATCTCATGAACCGTGATAGTTAGACAGTTGAAATTTTTCACAGATGAGATGATGTATTTCTGTTGTCGCTATAACAACAAAGTGGGCTCCCATACAACAAACCTTATTTTTTTTTGCCGTTTTTATAGATAATAGTACGGAATCCTTCGTGCACGAGTCCGGATCACATTTGGCTGGTTTTTAGGGTTCCGTAGTCAACAAGGAACCCTTATAGTTTCGCCATGTCCGTCCGTCTGTCTGTCCGTCTTCGGCTTAGCTCAGTAACCATAACTCCTAGAAAACTGTAATTCGGCATGGATATACAAAACGGTACAATAAAATTTAGAAAAAAAAAATTTTTAGGGTAGGTACACTCCTCTACACCTAAAGCGGGGATGTACATTTTTTTTAGGGTAGGTACACTCCTCTACACCTAAAGCAGGGATGTACATTTTTTTTAGGGTAGGTACACTCCTCTACACCTAAAGCGGGGATGTACATTTTTTTTAGGGTAGGTACACTCCTTTACACCTAAAGCGGGGATGTACATTTTTTTTAGGGTAGGTACACTCCTCTACACCTAAAGCGGGGATGTACATTTTTTTTAGGGTAGGTACACTCCTCCACACCTAAAGCGGGGATGTAAATTTTTTTTAGGGTAGGTACACTCCTCTACACCTAAAGCGGGGATGTACATTTTTTTTAGGGTAGGTACAGTCGAGGTCAAAGATATCTTTACGATTGAGTGTTACAAAAATATCTTTACATTGAAATAAGTTTACACACTACATGACAAAAACGAACTTACAACGCACATGACAGTTTCATCTTTTCACTTAATGCACCAAAGTCCTGTTTACCATCTGTCTTCCATAGAAACATTTTCACACATTGTGACATAATAGGTTTACATGGCATGTTACAAAATAAGATTTCCTGTCAATGTGCCATATATATGTTTACATTAACAGTGGCACTTGAAACTTTACGTTCAAGCGTACTTTTCTTTTGCTTACAGCTATTGCTACATAAATATATTTACAGGTTGATTGAACTGTTCTTAAGATGAATAATGACATTGAATTGTCATATGGTATGGTTCTTTCTTAATTTCATCATTTGCGTCTTGTATTTGTTATCAATTTCGGCTCTTTAACCGACTTAAACAAAAGGAGGAATTTCTTAAAATCGTTTTTATGGGATCCTGCCGTTTTGCCAAAGTTATTCATTACCCAAACGAATTTTGGCAACCGTTGTATTTGGTAATGCAATGTTTGGAATAATTTTAGTATGCACATTTTCATTTGGTCAAATTTTCACTCAGCATAATATTACCACGGAAAATAACGGTCAGGCATTTGGTCTTTAGCAAATACTTTATTAAAGCATAAAATGTCTAGACATTGAACATTTAGTCAAATGAATTGTCATGACAAACAATTTAAAGACGACGGAATATTGCGACGGAAAATAATATTTAGGCAGGTGCGTAACGATGCACGAATTTTTGAAACAATATTAGAGACCACACCACTATTTACTACTTACCTAATACTTAAATATTATTTAAGTAAAATTTGCTAAGCGTTTTTTTTATGCGCCTTGAAAAATCATGCTTGGTTGCTTGCTTGAAAACTGACAACACAAATCATTTGCCTTATTATACTTGGCGTAAAATATGTTTTTCCAACTGAAACATTTGACTACATGAAATAAGGTCAAAGTATGTAAGCGAGTAATTGTTTAAACGTTCACTTGCAAAATATTGGGTTTGTGTTATAATGATGGTAACCCCGTTTTTATATTAGCTCCCTTGTCAACAAGAAACCCAATAGTTTTGCCATGTCTGACTGTCTGTCAATTGGCGGGTTCTTTATATATACGTTATTATTATATTGTATTCATGTTCATAGTACAGTCAGCTGCAGAGAAAGGTAACCCCCCTGCATAGAAGTTTGGTATGCAAACTTCTATGCAGGGGGGGTCCTTTTCTCTGCAGCTGACTGTACATTGAGGTGTTACAAGCATAATAGATGATAGGTGCATGACACCCAGTAAAGGGCACTGAATATTTGTTGATCTTAAATCTAGATTCATATAATTAAATTCATATAATGAAACTAGCTGATGCCCCCGGCTTCGCCCGCGTGGTTATAGGAAAATGTAACATATTGAATTTTCCCGTGGGAATTAGAGGTTTTCCCGCTGGAAAAAGTAGCCTATGTCACTCTCCAGCTTCTAAACTGTTTCCATAAAAAAAATCACATCAATACGACGCTCCGTTGCGACGTGAAAGAAGGACAAACATACGAACACACACTTTCGCATTTATAATATTAGTAAGGATGTATTGAGAAAGTTTTTTATACTGTATCATCTTAATTCTTTACTTAATTCACGTTAAATGTTTACTATTGACCCTAGGAAATAGCATCAACATAATAAGAATTTTGATTGTAATTACATGAGAATGTCCAATTGATAGATTTTATTAAAAATTATAACATGGTGTTGTTGATCCATATTCCATACTAATACTATATCAATTATGAATGGAACGAAATTAATTAAATTAATGAAATTAATGTCGGTAGATAAATTATTAACAAGATTTCAATATGTTTTCAGTATTAATATTATTATATATTATTCTAGAAGATCACAAATTTATGTAAGAGGAATATTCTTTTGAGTTTTAAACCTTTATGAAGCCAATGACGGATATATCCGCACCATAGCTCTAACGCATAGCTAATTTCAATTAAAAGCGGTTCAGCCATTTAAATGATTCACTAACTTTGAAGTAAAACTATTCGTTTTTTCAAAAAATTAAGCTGAATGTGGTAAGTAAAACTATAAACTGCACAAAACCATAACATACAACAAAACAACATAAATACGTTTAATTAACGGCATAATCTGTATGTACCTATCCTGATTATAAAATAAGTAGGAAAAACTATATTTTTGACGCGTAATATCTTCACTTTTCTATGTTGGGTTGACCTTCTCTTAGAAGACCTGGGGCCCGTTTCATGAAGCAACAAGTTACAAATTACAAGCGGAAGTATCTGTCTATCAAAAGGTATTGAAAAGAGACTTCCGCTTGTAATTTGTAACTTGTTGCTTCGTGAAACGGGCCCCCCTGCCCCATACAGAAAAAACGTCGTCGCCCAAAATGAAAGAGATAGAAATATTTGACAGTATGGTACTGTTTTCGGTGATTGTCATTATTTGAAATAGGAACTGTGGTTTGTGTCAAACTGTAAAGATATTTATGTAGCAATAGGTGTAAGTAAAATAAAAGTAAGCTTGAACGTAAATTTTCAAGTGCCACTGCTATTGTAAACATATTTAGGGCACATTGACAGGAAATCTTATTTTGTAACATGGAATGTAAACCTATTATGTCACAATGTGTGTAAATATTTCTATGGAAGACAGATGGTAAACAGAACTTTGGTGCATTAAGTGAAAAGATGAAACTGTCATGTGCGTTGTAAGTATGTTTTTGTCATATAGTGTGTAAACTTATTTAAATGTAAAGGTATTTTTGTAACACTCAATTGTAAAGATATCTTTGACCTCGACTGTACACTCCTCTACACCTAAAGCGGGGATGTACATTTTTTTTAGGGTAGGTACACTCCTCTACACCTAAAGCGGGGATGTACATTTTTTTTAGGGTAGGTACACTCCTTTACACCTAAAGCGGGGCTGTACATTTTTTTTAGGGTAGGTACACTCCTTTACACCTAAAGCGGGGATGTACATTTTTTTTCTCGTTAAACCCATGGTGTGGGGTATCGTTGGATATCTCATTTAAACTTTTTAAATCAGTAATTCGTTTGCGAGATATTGGGCTTTAAAGCCCTAATTTTTGTTCGAGTCATGTTCCCCCCCCCCCCCCCCTGCCGGCTAAATGGCTACTACTGGGGATGTGAAAAAATTCGTGGTAGTAGTACATATAATATAAAGAAAAATTATTACGGCTAAATAGTCGACCAACTTAAAATATATTTAGAAAGGCTAGCTTTCGTACAAATTTGGCCGACGCAACCGTAACATTTAGTAGGCTCGCGCGTGTCGATGTAACTAAGACAGAAGACTACATTGCGTGTGGCCCGATACGCACTTGGCCGATTTTCTGTGCATAGAGCTGCTTACCGATTATTACTCACAAGCTACAGTTGTATGGAGCTTGATGCATTTATCATATAACAAAACTAAAATCATATGAATTTAAAAGGAAAACTATCACGGACAAGTAGCCAGAAGTAGTTACCGAGTCATAGTCGACCAACTTAATGTGTACTTGGAAAGGCCAATTTTCGTACAAATTCGGGAGACGCAACCGCACCGCACGTCGATGTAACGAAGATAGACAGGCAACTACGGAACCCTACACTGCGCGTGGCCCGACACGCACTTCGCCGGTTTTTGTATTTACTACGAATAACGTGGCCTTAAGTACCTATGGCGGAGGGCTATGTCCAGCAGTGGTCGTCTTTCGGCTGATATGATGATGATGACAATTAACTACCTTTTATTCCTATTCTGAATATCTGGGCGAATAAGGCGCTCACAAGTCATTAGCATGGATACTACCTTATTTTCAAGGAGTTAAATTGTAATCAAATATTTTCGAGCACGCCTGCATGTTCTCTCTGTTGTGTGTGACTAACACGCATTAGGAAAACCGCTGATACCATCAATATCATCTTACATTAAAAGCAATGTTTCGTTTCTTGTCATGAATGGCCACGAACCTATACTGTCAATTTGGCAATTTAGTGGCAACTGTAACACCTAAATCATTTAGGTGTTACAGTTGTTGTCACATTCATTAGGCTAAATTAATGCCCTCCTTCCACTTGGCTCCCATGCCTATAATCCTATAGGATTTCAGCATAATATTTTTGCCGCTTGCTCCCATGGTACAGTCAGCATCACATAGTTAGTAGCAGCCAAAGTGGCCAAATATATCGTAACACTTCCTTACTCCTATAGTAATAAAGACGTGTTCCGATATATATGGCTACTTTGGCTGCTACTAACTATGTGATGCTGACTGTATCAAAGGATTTTTTTTTTTGCCGCTTGACTCCCATAAGATCTATTTTTCCTCTTTGCTCCTAATGTGACAACAATCCCTGTCACACGGGGGAGTATGACATTTTAGTAAGTACTTTTCTAATTTGCCCCAATTTCATCCATGGATCATCCATCCACGGTGATCAGTGACGACGATCAAGATTTTATTCGTACATCATGTACCCCTGGTATTAGCACTTTCACTGCCAGGAACCCGCCTAGCCGTAGTCGCTTTCACTGCCAGGAACCCGCCTAGCCGTAGTCGCTTTCACTGCCAGAAACCCGCCTAGCCGTAGTCGCTTTCACTGCCAGGAACCCGCCTAGCCGTAGTCGCTTTCACTGCCAGGAACCCGCCTAGCCGTAGTCGCTTTCACTGCCAGGAACCCGCCTAGCCGTAGTCGCTTTCACTGCCAGGAACCCGCCTAGCCGTAGTCGCTTTCACTGCCAGGAACCCGCCTAGCCGTAGTCGCTTTCACTGCCAGAAACCCGCCTAGCCGTAGTCGCTTTCCGCTAGGTAGTATGAGGAAAACTACAGGATCGGCTACGAGCGTAGCGATTCTTCGCAGCGAATCTGTGAATATACGTACATAAATATCCGTAGGTATAGTTTATCCGGCAGTGTAAGAGCTAAAAGCCATAAAACTTATTATAATGGCATTTTTATTTCGAAAGGTGATAAGTAGTAATACGACGAAGTGAGATTCGACCCAAAACCTTTCTGTTAAAGTTTAAAATGCTTTTTATGTTTCTTGAACAAAAGACATCCTCACTTTTGCATAGGGTTATCAAAAATAAACTATTTAGCTTATCTTTATGGCTTTTAGCTCTTACACCGTCGGATAGACTATACACGCCTTTGACATTGACTATAGTCATATTATCCTCTACGAGCGATTTTCGCTAGGTACGCTACATGGCGGGAAAACCCCACTACGCGCTACGGCGTAGCACATGTATCGGTACGTGGCCTTGAATAGCTCAACCCTACGCATTCAGTGCCTACGATGACGTAGCGCTAAGCTCGTAGCCGATGCCGTGGTTTACCCGCTAATTAGAGGAAAATCTACTCTCTTTCCAATTTGCATAGTGCGAGTGAGACAGGAGTCGCTGAGTCGCATGCGATGTACTTGGTAACAAGCCGTACTATCTCCACATCATATACGAAGTATATTTTACATATATCCCAGCGCGGATATCACAAAACGGCGCGCGAGCTAGATGTCGCGGCGAGATAGACTTTCCGTCTCTTTTCAAGTGTTCTAATTAGACAGATACGTCTCCTTCCGTCTTGTAATAACCGTACAGGGTACTTAACACTTTCACCGCGGACGACGCGATATTGCGTCATGCCGATACATTACTCATTCGCGGGAGACGCTATATCGCGTCGTGGCCGCGAGAGCTTATTGTAAAACAAAAACACTGGCGCAGTGAAACTATGTCGAGAAGTGCGACGAGCATATAGGCCAGTCATATCGAACATTAAAATCGCAAGCTAACGACTAGTTCTGATTTTTAGGGTTCCGTAGCCAAATGGCAAAAAACGGAACCCTTATAGATTCGTCATGTCTGTCTGTTTGTCTGTCCGTCCGTATGTTACAGGCATTTTACTCGAAAACTAAGGTGTATTTGCATAACATTTTGAGGATAGGTGTATTTTGTTAGCCGCTACAGTTTTGTAATTAAATTACACAAAAAAAATGTTTTTAGGGGTGCACTCCATACATAAAACTGAGTCAATTTTTTTTTCATTGCAAGCCCACGTGTGGCACATCAATCGATAGGCCTTTCAAAATAAATAAGGTTTCTCAGCATTTTTTTTGATTAAGTGAATAGAGTCGGAGATAATCGCCCCGAAAGTCACTAAAATTGTGTCACAGCAAATAAGTCGTTAGGATTCGTTATTAGAAATGGAAAGGAATTCAAAAATATTTCTACCTCAATAATGCTATATAATAGTTATGTTAGAAGTAAATTAGAGTACTGCTGTGCCGCTTGGTCACCCGTTTATAAAGTCCACATTAACAGAATAGAGAGGACTCAAAAGTAATTGCTAAAGCATTTGTCGTACCGTACCGGTATAAACCACCTAGCCATGTAAGATCCTATCTAGACAACATTAAACATTTTAAACTAGAAAATTTAAATAACAGATGAACGTTGCTTAGAATGTCTCTCTTGTATAAAACCATGAACAATCTAATTGATTCGCCTCAAATTGTTGATAAGTTCACTTTAAGCGTCCGGACTAAAATACCTCGCATGCCTCGCGCCTTATTTCACGTTCCTTTTTGTAAAACCAACTTTGGCAAGCACTCACCTGTACGGTCGAGGTCATAAATACGTTTACACTTTTGCACCTTATGCCTTGTAATAAGGTGCAAAAGTGTAAACATATTTATGACCTCGACTGTACCTCGCCTGTCGCGTGCTTACAATGATCTCGTTACAGAACAGGAAAACATCGATATTTTTTGTGATTCTCATAACAGCTTCAAATGCAAAATCAGGGATCTGTTGTTGAACCTTGAACCATAGTCTGACTGATTTAGTTTTAAGCCTAGATAGTTTAGTGCATTAACGCAAAAATTGTAACGCATGCCGTGGTTGCCTATTATTAGGGTCACAATTAGACATATATAAGTACTTGATGTTTCCACATAAAATGTAACATTGTGAACTCCGTTGGCAATCCTTAAATAAATAAATAAATATATATTTCTTATGGATGTACATGGTGTTTTCTTTCAAACTACCATTAAACCATTGTGAGAACTAAACAGAGCAAAAAGGCAGTTATCCTATTATTGTACTTTTAAGATTGGTGAGTAATCGGCCTACAGACGTCGTTCTTTGCTTAATTAAATTTCCTACAACATCATTTTAAGATTTTACCCGTAATATTAGTATTTTTCCCGATATCTAGCTCGAAAATTTACCAAATCATAAAATTTCAGAATTTTCGTAAAAAAAAACCATTTTTGGAGAGCTGTATCTCGGTAAGTATTAAACTTACAGAGCTAGTTCTGATCTCAAATTAGAGAAATTTTAGTCTTCTTAAAAACATAAAAGAACTTTTTTTTAAGACCGCATTGTTTAGGCCTTATATTAAGAATGCCAAAAAAAGTGTGAAAATATCGCGGTTTTTCGAGTGCTGCAAAGTTAGCACAGGTCTTACGAAGCTGCAAAATTGGATTTACGGTACTGGTAGTGGTCCTAACAAGATTTTTCTGGTCAAATATGACTGGCCTAATATGTATACAAACTAATTTATCTTATCATTCAGATGTTCCTCGGTCATAATTTATCGACAATGCTCTCTGCAGGATATCGTCGTACTTATTTTGATGAAGAAAAGGAAGCAGAACTTGATATTACCGACTGCTAAGCTACGCTCGTAGCGCTACGCCGTAGTCGGTAGCAACTCAACACATCTTCTGCCAGGAATCGCTACGTGCTACGCTCGTAGTCGATTCCGTAGTTTTCCCGCTATATAGCGGAAAGCAGCCACGGATAGGGCGCCGGCTAGGCGGGTTCCTGGCAGTGAAAGTGTTAATGTGCATTATATGTTGCGAAAATCGCAGTAGCGCTCTGAAGCATATGTGTCTTGATTAGCGCTGAAAACCGGTTTTCATCCTTACTTCTACCACAACATGCTATCAATTCGCGTCGCGCTCGAATAGTAGGAGATCTTAGGGTCACCACCTTGCATTTTTAAGACAAAGCAAACCCTTTGGAACAGGTGTTTCTGGTGGTGATATGAGCTGATTTAGCCCGGTTGCCACGAGGTTCCCCCCAGCAGGTGGGCAGGGGAGGGAGGGGGGGGGGGGGGAGGGCCCTCCGGTGCGCCTCACTCTAAGCTTTATATCTGCACTAGCTTCTGCCCGCGACTCCGTCCGCGTGGAAATCGTTTATATCGCAGCTCCATACAAACTTCAACCCCCCATTTCATCCCCTTAGGGGGTGATTTCCAGGATGAAAACTATCCTATGTCCTTCCCCGGGATTCAAACTATCTCCATACCAAATTTCATCGCAATCGGTTCAGCGGTTTAAGCGTGAAGAGGTAACAGACAAACAGACAGACAGACAGACACACTTTCGCATTTATAATATTACTAGCTTCTGCCCGCGACTCCGTCCGCGTGGAAGTCGTTTATATCGTAGCACCATACAAACTTTCATCCCCAATTTCACCCCCTCCGGGGATGGTTTCCGGGATAAAAACTATCCTATGTCCTTCCCCGGGATCAAAACTATCTTCATACCAAATTTCATCTCAATCGGTTCAGCGGTTTAGGCGTGAAGAGGTAACAGACAGACAGACAGACAGACAGACACACTTTCACATTTATAATATTAGTATGGATACAACTATATCAAGTTTGGTGTCTTTTTCGTATAATTCGAGGACGAAGTATTTATTTTTGTGACTAAATTTTCACTCACCCATACAAAAAATACATCAAATTCAAAATTAACAAAAAAAGCTTTACCGTTTTTTTATCGAAAATCCTGTACAGAATTGAAACTATTAAGATTAGCTCTAGAAAAAAAAACCTGTGAATAGCCCAGTTATCCTACTAGGTATATACATACAATAATAAACTTGTCAACCATTTATCCATACTTTAATATTATAAATGCGAAAGTGTCTGTCTGTCTATCTGTCTGTTACCTCTTCACACTTAAACCGCTGAACCGATTGCGATGAAATTTGGTATGGAGATAGTTTGAATCCCGGGGAAGGACATAGGATAGTTTTCATCCCGGAAATCATCCCTAAGGGGATGAAATGGGGGGTTGAAGTTTGTATGGAGCTGCGATATAAACGATTTCCACGCGGACGGAGGAGTCGCGGGCAGAACCTAGTGCCTTATAATTGTAATTAAAAAAAATGATTTGTGTAGCACCGTGGACCGTGCTGAAGTCGGTGTTTAGTTTAATGTGTAGGCATTTAGTTTAAGCACGCATTAACTTTAAAACTTTATTCTACACTAGTGTTTAGTGTATAAATCAAGGAAAAACTAAAATATTTTGCAATTTCGGTCCAGTTTTCTAGATACACCAACTGCATAAATAACAACTGCTTTGTAATCCCATCGAAATATATAGGATTACCAAGTTACATTTGCAGTGAATGGGGCAAAAAAGAAAGAATGGGACTGCATTCATAATTTGTATGTATTGATAACACAATAACCTACAAAAAGACTCCTGTTTCACTCGCACTATCTAAATTGTCATCAATGTCATCATAATCATATCAGCCGAAAGACGACCACTACTCGTAGTAAATACAAAAACCGGCCAAGTGCGTGTCGGGCCACGCGCAGTGTAGGGTTCCGTAGTTGCCTGTCTGTCTTAGTTACAATCGACGTGCAATGCGGTTGCGTCAGCCGAATTTGTAGGAAAATTGGCCTTTCCTTAAGTTGGTATACTATTACTCGGTAACTACTTATGCCTACTTGTCCGTGATGGATTTATTATTTAATTCATTATAATATGTACTACTACCACGATTTTTTTCACATCCCCAGTAGTAGCCATGACTCGAACAAAAATTAGAGCTTTAAAGCCCAATATCTCGCAAACTAATCACTGATTTGAAAAATGATTTTAGAAAACCCACAATAGTTTTGAACGAGCTATCCAACGATACCCCACACCATGGGTTTAACGATAAAAAAATACATCCCCGCTTCAGGTGTAGGGGAGGTCTTACCTTAAAATTTTCATGATTTTATTGTAGTTTTGTCGGCGTGATTACCCATGCCGAATCACAGTTTTCTAGTAGTAGATAATGGTTACTGAGCTAAGCCGAAGACGGACGGACAGACGGACATGGCGAAACTATAAGGGCTCCTTGTTGACTACTAAAAAGGGGTGTAGTTTTGTTGTCTCGCGTTACCGCTTAATTTGTGCTCGTCCCGCGATCATAGGCAGGATTTATTGTACTACTAGCTTCCGCCCACGACTTCGACTGTGTGGAGCTGGGATAAAAACTATTTGAAGTTTCTCTTAAATGGAATTAATTTGAATTTTCATCAACTGACACGTCTTTTAAAAGGCGCGTGGGCGCCACGAGGCTATATTTTAATCCAGGCTATAAACTATCTTCGGGCAAAACTTCATACAAATCGGTTGAGCCGTTTAAGCGTGATTGAGTAAGAAACATCCAAACTTTCGCATTTATAATATTAGTAGGTAGTAAAGGAATATTAGTAGGATGTTCTGAGTTTAATTCATCTTTACTCTTTGATTTAAATATTTCCCGATATTAGTTTTTTAACCGCCCTAATGAACCAGTGGTCTTAACTTAATAGTGGTTGCTGGCAGGTAGCTCCGCACATCATAAGTATAAATTACGATTTACACGTCAGATAAATACAATTTAAGGTACCGAGCGAGCTTTGCAATTATTTTTTACTAGCGTCGTGCTTTAAGGTGTAGTAAATATGTTTCAATGCTCCGTTTGAAGTCCTACTTAAAACCCTTTGAACGCCCAGAACACCTAAAGGTGTCGTGTGTTGTCGTACCCAGAGCGCCAAGACCGACTATCGGTGTTATGGCGTCCGCTGTCAAAGCAACAGTCAGTCTTTCAGGTAAGGTTTTATTTGCTCTCTTATAACAAAGATGTTGGCGTGACAGTGTCTCTTTTGGATGTCTTGATTGACGGCGGCGGCGAAAAGGTTAGAGGGCGCACAACGCGAAATCGCGGTTCGTCGATTGAATATTTACGTATGTCAATCAAGAGCAAATGCCAGGAAAATAAATACAATAAACATATCATATTTGCCATTTTTGAGTCTAAATTAAAGTTGGCTCGATAGAAAAGTGGGTATTATGATACGTCTTCAGTTTTCCAAGCTCTATAATCTGCATCAACACTGAAGTGCACAAAATAATTTGGGCAATCAGGGGCACGTCATTTTGACCAAATAGTTTCCAGGAATGCTGATGTACACTTAGTTGTCTCGCCTCTTAAATCCTGCTTAACACTGCGACTGCCAGGAACCCGCCTAGCGGGCGCCTACGAAGGTAGTGAAGAACGAAGGGTCTTGACAGTGAATTTGTTATGGATTTTGGAGGATAAATGATCGATCCACGTGATTGCTATTTGATGCCGAAATGATGATGATAAAAAATGCTGACTTAGAGCTCAACCCTAGCATAACTTGGCCTTGATATTTGTAATAACGATAGTAATCGGAAGTCAGACATATACCTACTGGTGAACCTGTGGTGGTCAGACCTGTTTGTGAATAACGGCACCGGTCGTAGACCTGGGCAGCCCGCGCGAATGTTCGTGAAGGTGATTAGGTGCCTACCTATTAATTGCCAGCGTTTGAATAAATGTAAACTCTTTTGTTTGTTTATGATAAGGAAAGTAGGCCTTAGAGATCTCGATAGACGATTAATATTTGGCACGATATGCTGTGTGGAGTAAGCAAAGCAAACACTTCGGCGACTACCTACCTAAATACATATTTGATTGTATGCAGCCGGAGATGTTGGGTAGAACTCTAACTCTGATAAAGGACTTCGGATGAGCCCGAACATGTCACCAATAGTACCAATTACAACCCAACTACACGATTATTCTTGGTAGTTACAGGTGATGTTCAATAAATTGTGGCTAAGCATTCAATTAGTTGACAGAGGCAAAGGTCCAGCCGGCGGCTCGCGGTAGCACTCGCTAATAGCGGTAGCAATCGCTAATATTAACATTCCGATGTCCATACGGGCCGGCAACCAAGACCTGCTTCTAGATAAGAACACTTTATGTTAAAGCGAGGTGCCTACAAACGTGCTTGTTATGCAAAGAGGCAAGTAAAATTGTATTAGTATGTTACCTACAATAATTAACTGCGAAAGTAAATTACCCTATCTCGCTTGGGCACACATTCGTAGGGAATGCTTAATAGTTTTAATCGCACTGCACGTATGCAGATTAACCGGTAGCCTCGTGCAGGCTTTTTAATTCATGTTTGCTTTCAAAATAACAACATTGCATTTCCAGGCGCGTGTCATGGTCACAAGAGTCACGTTATAATTTAAAAAGTCATAGTCATACCTACCCAAAAGCGGTACTTAATTTGTTAAAGGGTTTGGAATAAGAACGGCCGTGAAAAGAGAACGGCGGGCGGGTGCAGGCGTGCGCCGCGCCGGGCGGGGGGGGGGGGGGGCGGCATTTATCAAGCCGAGGTAAACTGTTGCGTTGCGTGTACTTACACCCGGTTTGTACACAGCCCGAGAACAAAGGTCTTTCACTTGACCAAGCTTTAATTATATGTTGGTTTGGGAGACCATAAATAATAACCGCAGATCTAATCAATCACTACACACTGGAAGAATTTTCATGATATGTAGGTACAGTCACCAACATTAACATCCTCGCAACCAAGAACCCGCCTAGCGGGCACTCGTAATGTTTTCTCAGATGCCGGCTGAGCCCGCTAGTAGGGCAGTAGTATGAACTTACAAGCCTAGCGAATTCTGTCGGTTTCTGGTGAATTGTTGCATTTTTAGTCCGGTTGCGAAAGTGTTAATATCTGCCACAACAAGGCGGGCTATCTATCTGACACTGTAAGATGGTAGAAATAATGTCATTTCTAAAATATGTGTATGTAAGTATTATTTGATTTATTTACGTCCATCATCATTAGGAAAGATGCTTAGTAAGTAAGTATACTCTGCTTTGCGTGGGGTTTAGAGCACGAGAATACAGGTGGAGGGTAGAGGCATTCGCCCAGTGGGTACATTTGACTGGGGAATGCGTCATAAGCGCCTCTGCTCTCTACTCTTACCTTAAGATTTTGGTACGGTATTAGGAAGTACTGGCACAAAATACTTACCTAAACTATGAGTACCTAATTAACTTTTACTCGTTGACCTCATAGCCATTGCTCTTCTTCTCTTCTCCACCGATTGCTTTTTCAAAGTACATAATAATATGTAGGTATTTAGTTAGTTTCAGGTATTGGTACATATAACTAAAATCAAATTTCAGGTGTATATATTTGATTTTAGTTATGTTATAAAAGGTCCCTTTTTAGGGTTCCAAGACTTCACTGTCCGTCTGTCTGTCTGTCACCAGGCTGTATCTCAAGAACCGCGATAGCTAGACAGTTGAAATTTTCACATGATGTATTTCTGTTGCCGCTATGACAACAAATACTAAAAACAAAATAAATTAAATATTTAATGGGGGGGAGGGGGGGACTCCAATACAAGTTGTATGGGAGCCCCCCTTAATGACGACCGGTTAGCCTAGTGGGTAGTGACGCTGCCTACGAAGCTGAAGGTCCTGGGTTCGAATCCCGGTAAGGGCAATTATTTGTGTGATGAGCATGAATATTTGTTTCTGAGTCATGGAAGTTTTTCTATGTATTTAAGTATTTATATCTATTATATATATCTTCATCTAGTACCCATAACACAAGCCTTACTGAGCTTACTATGGGACTAAATAGGTCGATTTGTGTAAGATTGTCCCCTAATATTTATTTTATTTATTTTATTTTGTTGTATGATACAACAAACGTTTTTTTTTTGCCGTTTTTATAGATAATTGTACGGAACCCTCCGTGCGCGAGTCCTACTCGCACTTGGCCGGTTTTTTTTTAAATATACCTTACGTATTGTATACAAATACCTATGCTTAAACAAAATAAGGGGGTATTTTATTTTAAACCAGTAGTGGTGTCAAACTTTCATGAAATCAGAGGACAATAGAAGTCGGACGTCACTATTTTATTAATAGGCACTTCATCTACTTATTAGTAGCAAAAAGCCTTTACATTGAATTCCGCCCGCGCAAGGAAAGGTCTCGCTAAATATGCGCGTCAAAGTAAAGGAATGTATTACGTTGGTTTAATTGGAAAAACGCGATGGGGGTGCGAGGTCAGTTGAGTGGGCTCCCTCCTCCCATAATAGGCAGTTACGATACGATCTCAGGGCGCGCAGTCGAGCTGGGTGCTCGGGCAGCGCCGCCCCACTCGCCCAGCGGTCCGCGAACCGGCGGCCATCGCCGATTGTCACCAAACATTGCCAATATTCGAGTGTTGGGTCCACGTATGGGTGCCGGCTAGCCCAGGAGCCATGCATCATGGGCTGCACGAGCAGCGCTCCTAACATGCCTCCAGCAAATGCCACAGGTTTGCATTTTTAGAGTATTTTTTTTGTTTGTTTTTGGGGCTGACCTTTAGAAAAATGTTAACCCCTTTCGTTCGAACATAAACTCAGTTCACCTTAATATTATGGAATGCAATTATTTGGTATAAACGTGGGTTAGAACTTTATTGTACCTACATACCTGAATACTTTGGAGTTCGAAGAACTCCTAAAGTGTTCCTCGTTTATTTTGTTTTGGTATTGTATTGCAGGCTTTCGCTCCTGAAATGCTAATTGCGGCAATATTAAGTGAAGTTAGCCTTTTCCGTTACTTTTATTGCTACCTTTTTTTGTATTTACATATTTGATTAGCCACCTTAGTTAACTTTTACGAGTTTACCCTTGATTGCATACGTGCCTATATAATAACAATAGCCTTTATTCCTACTTTTCATTTAAAATATTTAAAACGTTATCCTTATTATATTTTTCTGTTTCGTCCGATTGTCCACTGACAAGGCTGCTCCAAGTGTCTCCCTGGCTCCAGCATTTCTGGTCCAGGTGCCACCAGCTACCACCTTAATATCGCCAACCCATCGTCTAAAAGATCTCCTTCACTTCAGTGTCATGTTTCTTGGGCACCAGCTCATTATCGTTTTAGACCATTTATCTCATCCCCTAATCGTATGTCCTGCCCATATATGATTTCATATAGCGTTATTCAATTACCTATTGATTGCATATAGCGTTATTTAATTACCTATTTAAAAATAAGTTAATGTGTTTAGAATATGTTCAGAATGACTGTCTCAATACCCACTCATAAAACCCGGACTCATTCGTGTGTCTAGCTGTTGGCGACAATTTCATAAACAGATGAACCGATTTTCCCTAATTTGCAGCTTTATTTCATGAATATTTTGCTACTTTCACACTATTGGGAGCATAATTAAAATATAACCGAGGCTAAGGATATTGTTATAATTTTTCAGAAAAGAATATATCATTTGTGGACGAAGATGAAAAGCCAATGGAGGAAATAACGGAAACGGAAAACCAAACACGAGCGATTATTGAAAATAAGGTGCTTCCTATGTGTGATAATTTAGACGAACCAATCAATCAAACCAACAAATGTACATTAGAAACTGCAAGTCAGCGAATAGATAAAGGTAATTATGCTACAAACCTTGTCACTGTAGAATAAGGTCAAAATAGTTCGATGGCTTATTGGAATGGAATTTTATATGTAAGGTTTTACTTAAACAGAATTTTATATGTAAGGTTTTACTTAAACAGAATTTTATATGTAAGGTTTTTACTTAAACAGAATTTTTATTAAATTTTTTGGACCCTGAAAATATAAATTGAGCCTTTATTTCAAAATACTTGCAAAACAAACGTACAAGAAAAGGTTTGGCGTTTTTTAGGCACAGCACAGAATGGGATGATAGGTCGAATGATATGTCGGACAGAAAACATTCGTCTCTGTAGTAAGTAGCTACAAGTGCGAAAGTGAAGAATTATTTATGCCCGTCATAACGCGATCATGAGCTAGCTAAGCTGGTGTTAACATCATTTTCTTTAACTGTATTGAAGTTTTCATATTAATTTCAATTGAACGGAATAGGTATAATAAGATAAACTAATATAGTGAAAAATTTCCTATACCTAGTCGTGTGTCGGGTTCATATGTCGTGGAGTTTACCAGAATACGGAACCCTTTTATTTGATATTAACGTTCCTATTTAAAGTGACGATGAGAGCTAATTGGTGCCAACAAGAGTCTATATCGTTTACTAACCTACTGGTAGGTGGTAAATAAGCCATAAGCACGAAATCAGCCGATCGTAGAAACTTGGCCGCGACTTGTTAAAATATTACAAGCATTTAATGTTGCAGCGCGGGCACGAACGGCGATCTTTCGCGATAGGTCTCCGTTAAGCATTAGGTCGCATTATTAATGAGTGTATTTGGCAATATTGGCACGCCACCTGCGTTGTACTTACTTCCTACATTTATTGGTAATGCATTATGATACTAAACAGTATTAATTAACCGACCAGTCGTAGTCCTGATGGGCATGCACTGGAAGATCCAGTTTGGAACTGCAGTTAGTAATACTAATATGACTCACATTATCGGTCACCGTGAACAAAACGGCAAACTTCTTCAAACTTGTAGCGCATATCTCTCGACTTGAATATTTTACGACCTCGTTAAGCTAACTACGTCTCTCTCTCTTAATTTTATTTCGGTATGACGTGACGGTATATATTTAAACTTCGCCACCATAAACATCGCCACAGAGAAAGCGCTGAACAATTATATGCAAATTTGCCTCACGTTTGCGAGGCTAGCATACTTATGGTGTCTGTTTTTACCTCTACCGTTTTTTCCCTTTCAGATGTACAGACGGATAATTTTAGGATAGATAATGAAAACGCGTGGAATGAAAGTTTTAGAATTATGCAAGAAGATAAAGAAGAAAGTCATAGTTCTAAACTGGAGGAGGTTGTGGAGCAAGTGGTGGAAATGTTGAATTCAGATAAAAATACTGAGGGTGTAAGGAACACTCCCGAGGAGTCGGTTGAGGCTGCCCCTGAGGTCGCAGAGAGCAGCGAGGCGCCTCAGGGGGCGGAGACCGATGCGCAACTAGAAGAAAAGTAAGTGTTCATATCATCCCCGTTCTACTAAGGGTCATCGCATGCGGCGACGCCAATGAATCGTGTGACAGCATCGAATATACAGTCGTGATTCAGCATCTTATTCACCCTTCTCTGATCCGCTGTTGCCCGAAACAGCTGCATGTTTGCATCGATGCGATTTCAGCAGCGATAGCGAGTTCGCGAAACTGGCACTGAGTTCATTTTTGTTTAACAACTCACGCTAATTGCGTACACGAATTATTGAAAATGCCTAGGTAGGTAATATTATTAGGTAAACTCTGGTCAAGTTAAGTAAGCCATTAAACATTACCTTTTTCCAGTTACGAGCATTTGGAGGAAATGGTGAGCCCCAGCCAGTCCGAGAGCAGTCGCGCGACGCGCTGGGAGGCGCTGGCCGACATCGCGGCCGAGCTGCCGCCCTCGCTCGCCGTGGACCCCCTCACCGGACAAATATACTCCCTGTCCAAGTGAACCCTGGTATACTCACCCGAATCTCAGCTCAAGCGGACCCACATGTCTCTAAGGCACGGTTCTTACGAGTCTCTGGGGCAAGTCATGCTAGTGTTGAGTTTTGAGAGTCGAATGCTTGTGAATGGCATAACAGTCCGTCGAATCGCCAAAAAGACACGACGAAAAGATCTTAAATGGACATATCTCAATTTGTAAATGTAAATTGCGAGTTGATCTTTCGAGAAACAATTACGGGTTTAACGGATATGATGGTAAGATAAGCTAACCACTAAATTAACATAGTCTTTTAAATAAATTCTCGTTCAGTTTTAGTTTGTTTTAATCTAACTACCTATGTATTGTATAGACTAGGTGCTGCAGGGTTCATATTTACTCCACAAGTGGAACAACTTTGGAATGCTTAACAACTTATAACCAACATGTATAGTAATAAATTCTGCATCAGAAAATTGGTCGTTATAGGCAGAAAGTTGGGAATTTGATAATAGTTTACAGTAGAATTAAATAATGGAATAAGTGAATTCAAGTAATATATTTTTTTATGCCAAATATAATATTAAAAAATCTTATAATGATGCATTCATTATACTTAATTTATATCATTATATAATGACGGAATAGGCAGTTAAGACACGGCACCTCCTCCGAGCGGTCCATGTTGGGGGCGTGTATCTAACACACTGTAGGTAGTTCTATAAGTCTTGACATGACTTTCGTCCTCCCACTGAACAATTTCTGCTGCAATCACATGGTGCTGTGTTAACCGCTACAGCTACAGACTACTTTTGATCTTTATCATAGCAAGTCCATTAGCATTGGTGGTTCCACCAAACACAATAGCACACAGGGTGGCATGTGGCAAACTGCTCCATACAGTTTTAATCCAGTGATCTATTTGCTCCAATTGCTGACTCTCATTTTCACTATCTATATCTAGTTTTAAATGCGCCATAGAGAAATTATACTCTGTTACAGCTTCAGTTAATGTTGAGATTACCTCATCCACTCCATCAACTGTCTTCAGTTGAACTCTCTTAGGTTTGACCTTTTTAAGTTGAGAACTCAAGCTATCCTTTGCTTGGGTCAGGTAGGTGTGATAGTCACCCGTTATATTGTCACAACCAACCACTAATGACGTTTTCTTTTGCTCTATCATGTGGTTGAATATTGATAAAGCATATTCTTTTGTTGTTGCCAATTTAACATTCTCTTTGTATTTTTCCCTGTTAGTGTGCACAGCATCTCCAAATTCAATATTTTTACTAAGTTTCAGTTGTACCAGTTTGAGTGCAGCTAGTGAGTCCTCCACAGAACAATGCCCACTTTTACCTGTTTGGATATCCTGTTTTAAAAACTCTTTAGCTAGTACTTTGAGCTTAGGCTTCCGAGTTCTCTCTCCAGTAAAGTTATAGATCAAGCTTGTATCTATCACATATGGATGCATCATTTTCAACGCATGTAAATCTAGGTTTAAGGATTGCCCCACTAATATTGCATCTGCTGGTAATAGTTCTCTTATATCCTTTTGGACATCTTCTAGTCTCTTGGTCACATCACTCATTAGGCTCTGAGTTATACCTGAAAATCTTGTTAAATAATCAGTTATATCATTATATGGCTTTACAAGGGAGTCGTAGATCATATTGTGTTCCTCATTTACTATGGATACTCGAGTTAGTTCAGAGCCTGCATTGGTTATACACATTTCACAATCCAAACCAAACATGGGAGATTTCTCCGTAACTGGTATATACTGATCCTTTGTCATGACATAATCTGAATAAGCATTCTCCAGCTTGCCTTTTAAAGGCACCGGATAAGACTCCTCAATCAGCTGCCATGCTGACAGCATTAACTGTGTCCTTGGGAATTTATCTTCATGAATTATTTCAGGTGGTTTATTTTCCTCTTCTGCTATGGGGAAGACTGCCCTCAACATAATCATCAAATCCTTCCTTGCCTCAAGCGCCAAGTTCATACTTCCATATTTCTGTATCAAATTATCTTTTTCATTTTCTGATAAAGGAACTAATGCTAGTTCTTGCACCAAAGAGCCTCCATAAACAGATGGAGTTAAGACTTCTACAAAATCTTCAAATATCTTTTTAGTGTTGGGTAATTTCTCTTGCAATTTATTCCAATGGTGTATAGAAATGCCCTCTAGAACGAGACACATAGTCTGTTTGATGTGAGAACATTTGTCGAGCACATACCACCGCGGAGGCTGCGCCAGGTTCAGGTTCCCTAACAATGAGTGCAGCAACACATACTGAATGTCGGTGAGAGTCAACGGGACCCGTTCGTTGCTGGGAGTAGACAAGGAAGAGGTCTCACCTGTGGCTTTTAGTCGAAACTTGGGAACAGACTTGGGAACGGGCTTCGGACGGACTCGTTTATTCTCATTCACGTCTGTGCTGGACTTGATGATCCCATTTTGAGATTCTTTTGCTAAAACACCTTTCTCTGAAAGTTAAATATATTGTAACTATTTAAAATAATATTGTAATTAGTAAAAGTTTATTTACAAATTCAGACGAACTTTTGGTTACTTACGCTGGTTAGAGGACGCGCGTTTACGGCGCTTTTTGGGTGTTGGTGAGTCATCCATATTTATTAAGACTTCAATTAAATCTAAGCAAGAATATGGATTTGCAATCCTGTGGCCTGTTTCATACAAAATGTATTTAAACTTGCAAATCCACAGCACGCGTTCGCTCGGCTCGGTATCTTATGCTGTCAAGTGTCAACCAACTGTCAACGTCACGTCACCGTCAAACGTCAGATGCGTTGAATGATGTTACTTACGATTTAGGCCTAGCGCAGATAGGTAAAGATATCTCTTGTTCTAATAGATATCTACATCTAATTCGTGTTAAGGAGACGCTACACCTATGAAATTGTCGGACGGCCAAGCAATCGAATCACGCGTCGGCCCGTGTAGCGTCTCCTTTAGAGATACACAAACATAGCTCGTTCCACTTGTTTATGCCCCATAGCCCATAGGGCGGGAGCACCCAGAGACAAGATATGAGAAGATTTTTATTTAAGCCCGCTCCACATTCTCGACAAAACTACACGAGATTTGCCGAATACGAGAGTGTGGAGTGAGCATTCGTCTATGTTCGTATTGTTTTGCGTGTATTCGTGTAGTCTCCGTTTCGTGTCGGTAAAATGGCCAAACATCAAAGAGCTCTCGTGAAGTTTCGTTTTTGTGCGAAACTTCTCCACATTCTCGCTGCACTTCCGTCAGTCGGCAACCTTAGGAAGCGTCCATCTTGTATGAAAGTCCAATTACAACTGCGCAAGGCGAGAATGTAGAGGGCCGCTCTCGGTTTCGCCCGGTCTCGGCAAATATTCCGGCGAATCAGTCTCGTGTAGTTTTGTCGAGAACGTGGAGCGGGCTTTAGTCCTCAACTTAT
This sequence comes from Epinotia ramella, assembly GCA_947578815.1. NCBI lineage: Eukaryota > Metazoa > Arthropoda > Insecta > Lepidoptera > Tortricidae > Epinotia > Epinotia ramella. The sequence goes on from OX388210.1 coordinate 13,151,258, forward strand.
ATGTTGTACAGTCAGCATCATATAGTTAGTAACAGCCAAATATATCGTAATCTACTGCTATAGTACTAAAGACGTGTTGCGATGTTTTTGGCTCCTACCAACTATATGATGCCGACTCTATTCGACACTTAAAAAATTGCCTTTTGCGCTTTAAATTACTAGTATCTTACGAGTACATAAATTTTTCATAAGTTGTGTCAGGTGCAGACATAGAAGTTTTTGTGACACGAATAAAATTGTCCTAGGGACTTCCCAGCGATATTTAATTTATCGATAAATTGCACTTTGTTATAACAGTAATAACAGTGATGACTATGAGATAAGGTATAATATGAATTGCAACTTGCATACCTATTGTACAGTCGACTACAAAGAGATAGATACGGCCAAAGTTACAAAAATATGTATACACGACCTTAATGTTAAGCAATACAGTCGTGTATACATATTTTTGTAACTTTGGCCGTATCTATCTCTTTGTAGTCGACTGTACAGTATAAAGTCTGTATACAGAATTGCATCAACGGAGAATACAAGAATTCATCCGTATACCTTCTGAATCATACATTAAACAGCATTATCTTTCGAAATTGTACCAGTAATCCATGCAAAATATACGCTCTGAAATTACTAACAAATATATATATGTGACCGTTGACGAGACGACAAATGCGAAAGGGGATCAAATTGTAAATGTTTTAGTTGGTAAACTTGAAGACGAACCGAGCAGGCCACACTTAATTGCAAGTAAGTAGTGTTGCTTCGGACAAACAGTGATACAATAACGCAATTAGTTACAAAGTATTTCCAAAATGTATTTCATCATCATCATATCAGCCGAAAGACGTCCACTGCTGGACATAGGCCTCCCCCAAAGAGTGCCAAAGTGACCGGTCCTGCGCCACCCGCATCCAGCGGACTCCAGCAACCTTTACCAGGTCATCAGTCCACCTTGCGGGGGCCTACCCACGCCGCGCCTTCCGGTACGTTGTCGCCACTCGAGAACCTTTCCGCCCCAACGGCCATCGGTTCTAAGTGCTATGTGCCCCGCCCACTGCTGCAAAATGTATTTAGTACTAATCAATCTCACAAAGTTTTACTGACATAACTTAAAATAGGGAAAACCGGCGATAGGCGAATGCTACACGCTCGATATGAATCGCGATATTTGGATCGTAATCTAGGATCACGATGTTTATCGAGTGTGTAGTATAAGTATATCACGTATCGTGATACGGATCGCTGTATTTCTAGAAATCCAAAAATCCACGATCTGTATGCAGTATCGTCGATAAATATCGAGCGTCTAGTCTCTAATCGATATTTATCGCGTCAGTATTCATTCTGTCAGCAACGAAACGTACGAGTGTACTCAATGAAATTTACCGTCGTACTGACGCGATTCGTATCGTATGTGTAGTATATCAAAATATTGCTAGATAAATATTGCCTTATTAACGCGTTAAATATCACGATTCATATCGAGCGTGTAGCATTCGCCATACGGCAGATGCGGTGAAAAGTACATTTACTTTACCTTAGTGATCAACATTTTAGTTAATTTTTATTTTAAGTATGCGGTATGAAATGTCACTGGAATAAATATTTGAAATAGTTATCGATAAATTTAATATCGAAAGGAAGTCCCTAGTTAATTGACGTCCTTGCCACAACAACTTCTATGTCAAGTGGTCAGGTTTCTCCAAAACAAAAAGTTAAAAATAATGTAGATAGGATTTTTGAAATTTCTTCTTTAACAGCGTAATCGGGAAGTCTTTCTTGATTGGGTTGTAAATGCTGGAAAAATCCCACCGGAACAAGACTACTTTATTCAGAGGTTAATACCAACGTAATAGTCATTGACAGAAATTTAATCCATTATTTTTTAGTTTTATTTATTAACTTATTAGTATGCAAGTAAAAAACCACCAGAATTATTCCACATGTGTTATTTCTGTAAGCAAAAAGAGGGAGGTACTGAATGTGTCAATTGTTACACCTCTGTAATTCCACTGACGCCAGCATATAATTTGCATTTTAAACCATTTGAGAAAAAAAAACATACAAGTAGTGGTAATTCTTGAACTTTATTTTGTACTAACTTCACACAACTCATAGATTCCTAATTACAAGTATATACTCATAGATATAATATACTATATTTTGGTAAACTATGTTCAAGATCATACTGATTTGCTTAGCCCAATTAGATGTCGATTCCAGATTAAAGATACATTTGGTTACGTGTAATAATTTCATTTTAGGTAAATTTTATTTCATAGGGATAAAAATAATTAACTGTACGAAGCCAATGCTTCTAAAGAGTTTATTAGTTTGTTTACTTAGCAGGTATCGTCCTTTCAATGAATGACCGTATATCTTTAAGCTCGGCCTCGGAAGAGGAGTGCGTTAGTCCCTGATATGTGGTGAACTCGATGTTTTTCATGAAGGTCTTGAGGAAGGAAGCTGTCATCTGGCCCCACTTGAAGGGCACTACTGGGTCGCAGTCTCCGTGAGCTTGAAATATCTGTAACAAGGATAAGGATGTATTCAAATTTTACTCTAGGGCCTTAAGACGCTGTCAACACCAAAATGCCCTTGAGGATTTTGGATAGCGCGCACACTGTCTATTTGTATCGAAGTAATCGAGAGCGAGTGTTACTGGGCGGCCCGGTTTTTGAAGACACATGAATATTGAAATAAAAAAAAGGGTGGATTATTTGTGAAATATGACTCGTTAGCGGTTTAGGTATGAATATGTTGACTTCATGTTTTTAATTGCAGAACCATATGTCAAAAAAATAAAAACAGAACCGTTTAATGTGATTTTAAGACCAATCTTTGCAATTATTTTCTATCGAGCCGATTTCGTCCAATTATGTATCGAGCCCGTCCACGAGCTTTGAAATATGGTGAATATATAACATATATTTTATTTGATGTGCTAGAACAAATGGTTTTTCTTAAAAAACATCAATTTCACCATATTTATTAGGTTTTGTCAGCCTCTTAAGGAGAGTAATTGACGTGATAGTGTGGTACTTTTGTTATGGACGCTAAATAGTCAGTCAACAGGTGTAACAAGGTTGCCACTTATCACTTTACATTTAAGATCTTAGGTAAAAAATAAAATGTTAATTAGGTAGGTCCATAGTTTTCAATTTCATATGTCATCGTGCGAGAAGAATTGGTTCAACGAGTAGTAGGCAGCAGAGCCGAGGTAGGCTTTGAGTTTAGAGATAAATGAGCTGTAGCTCGTTGCTGTTTTTACGCTCTCGGGGATTTTATTATAGACCCTCGGGCCGATAGACTGGAGGCACTTTTTTGATTTAGCGAGTCGCGTGCGGGGAGGACAGAGTTCATCGAGCCGCCTGTAGTTGTATTTCAGAGCTACAGAGGCCGTTTGGAACTGGTCTATGTTAGACCTTACTAGTTTAGCTATCTCCAGGATATATAGGGAAGGTAGTGTTAGGATTTTGTTACTAATTAACAGTTCTTTGGCCGGGTGATCCCACTGTACGCCGGAAACCACACGGATTGCGCGCTTCTGGAGCCTGAAAGCTCTCTCACGACCAGCAGCACCCCATAGGTCAATTCCGTATACCAGAACAGAATGGAAGGAGCCAAAGTAAGCCTTTCTGACATTGCTCGGATGTAAACTCGGCCGCAGCCTTGTGAGAGCGAAGCAGGCAGCTGAAAGCCGGTCGCACAGCAAATGAATGTGTGGTCTCCAAGTTAGGCCGGAGTCAATCATCAGACCTAAGTACTTGACTTGTCGACTTGCGGCACCAGCTGGTCGTTGCATGAGACATTCAAGCTATGCTCTCTTGTCCTACGCAGTCTGAAGTGGATGATGTTGGTTTTATCAACATTGAGCGCCACGCCATTGGCTATAAACCACGCCGCGATCTGATTCATCACTTTGTTTAGTTTGGTTTTGAGGTTCTCATAGGTGTCCGCAGAGACAATGACGCAGCCGTCATCAGCAAACAGGACAAAATCTTCCTCGCTTGAGGCACCCGTAAAGTCATTTATTAAAATCAGGAATAGACTATTATATACCCATTGTTGAACCTTGCGGCACGGCTCTGTCACCAAGTTCCAGCAGTTCAGACCGCTCGCCTTGGACTGATGTTGTCTGTTTCCGTCCCTGGAGGAAGGCTTCGATTGTGTTGTGCAAGTTACCCGTGATGCCGTAATGCTCTAGCTTGGCTAGGAGCAAAGGATGGTGTGAAAGGTGGACAAGCTCAAAGGCACGTGAAAGGTCGCAGAAGATGGCGGCAACCTGCTGTTTTGCTTCGTGCTGACTCATGACCTGACCTGATCCACTGCGATAAGTGGTAAAATGGTAACCACCTTAGGCCTACAGAATAATGTTTATCTTAACTTAGGGTCATGTAGGGGTGAAATATATGTTTACACTTTTGGAGTTCTTTAAGATAAGGCGGAAAATTATATTAGTTATGGATTCAACGATTTATTTGTCTAACATAGGTAGTCATTAGGTTTTTTTTTCAGTATCACTATTATGTGGCGCCTTGCGGCATACAAATATAGTTATATTTTTGGCTTTACAAATAATTAACTTTATTAAATATATATACATAATTTAATTCCCCGTGTGGTGTCGGGTTAGAATTTCACCACCCTTTATCCTCCCGTGGGTGGCGAAAAAGTCGACTGAGGGAGCAGTGTTGAAGTGTGTTGTGGGCGATGGGCTAGCAGCTTATCACACATTAACGCTAAAAGTGGCACTGGGACATAAGTTTCATGTGCTCTGCCGACCCCTTTTGGGAATAAAGGCGTGGCTATGTATAATTGTATATACGTATATATTTTAAGTTCGCAGGCAGTAGTAAGGCAAGTAAATAAAAATAAAATGTAGTCAAAATTATTAAACATATAAAGAGCATGGAGTAATTACTAATTAAGTGCATATATGTCCGCTAAAAAATATGTATTGGGTAATAAGCTTTTCTTAATATAAAATAGTTTTATATCAAACCATTTTCAACTGTTCCAACAATAGTGTGTGGTGTTTATTATCTTGTGGGCCATTCCATGTATGCTTTTTTGCAATAACGCTGTATTACTTGAAATTGCTTTTAATTTATTCTGAAGGCGGACACTTTAATATTTAACCAAATCGGTTTCGACCTTGGATCACAAAATCTACTGTATTTCATATAGGTAGGTATGTACAAACAAGGTTAGTAAGTATTTTTAAGCTAATGAAATGTGGTTTGTATGAGTCACGCTGTTTGATTCCACAGATTGACCGCAGACATTTATTTTGGGCTTTAAATGCATTTTCCCGATTTGTAGAATTACCCCAAAATAGGATACCATATCTTACAGTGGATGTAACATATGCGCGGTAACCAAGCATTTCTAGTTTTTTTTTACAAAGCACGTCAATTAAAATAGCTTTAATTATTAATTTCTTTAAATATTTTTTGAGTCAAACCATTCTCTAGAATTAAGAAACAGAACCTTAATTACCAACAATAGCAATTAAGTTCGTATAAAATTATTAATAAAAGCTAACTTAATTGACGACCTCTGTAGCCTAGTTGGTAGGACCCTGCCTACAAAGCCGGAGGTCCCGGCTTCGAATCCCGGTAAGGGCATTTATTTGTGTGATGAGCATGAATATTTTGTTCCTGAGTCATGGATGTTTTCTATGTATTTAAGTATTTATTTATCTTTATAAGTATGTATATCGTCGTCTAGTACCCATAGTACAAGCTTTGCTTAGTTTGGGACTAGGTCGATTCTGAAGATTGTTGTGGTTGTGTATTTAATAATTGTGGTGTTAACACCTCAACAAAGGTACTTCTAGAAAAGTTGGAAGGTTTCCAACTTTTCTAGAAATGCTCTTGAAATACTTTTAGTTTTATGTAAAATAAAACATTTGCATAATACATAATTCAATAACCCAGGTCCCAGTTGATTAACCTGGTCTTCCTGTCGGTGCATTTGAATGCATAACTTAGCGTGTCCAAACGTACAATAATGGACTCAATAAATACCTACGACTGCGATCGGTAAGCCGAACAACGCTTAGTATCCCTCGATCCAGCCCCCCTATTCTGTAACTTGTTTTAAGTTTTACTCTATACCTACGCTAGGTTACTACGCATCGTGGTGTCAAGATATATTTGTGGGTGGCCATTGAGGTGAGCTTATAACAAGTTACAGAATAGTCCATATTACGGACATTCATCAGATTGCCGCGCTGGTTTCGTGTTATCACGTGTGAGGACGGGATTTTAACTACAATAGCTAGAAACTAGAGGTGTAATCTATACTCATAAAGGATGTAGAGTAATCTTTGCTGTATCTATTTAAAATATGCCTGTTTATTTGGAACTGGGAACTTTACCGTTAGCTTTTTGGTAAAGGAAAAGAAAACATCGTGAGGAAATCTCAATAAGGTCTAGCATTCCCTCTGGGTTGGAAGGTCAGATGGCAGTAGTGGTAAAATACTCGAGTTTTCTGAGTCTTCTTTAATAAGAATCGGAGTTCATGAACGAGACTGCTCAATATGTCAAGACTCCACATTTTGAGACTTCTTGCTGATCGAGTCCAGCGACACCGAGCGTGGCAAATGACTACAGACTAAATAGACTCGAGTCTCTTTTCGCGGCCGAGACCTTTTTTGGACGGAGCTCCGAGTTCCAAGATACCTAAATGTTTTACGGTCTGACCCCAATTCATACCAACTCGCCCGCGCAAGGCCTGAATCACACTGGCGCGGCCTGCGGTGGCGGTCAATAACAAATGTTTTTTTATACAAGTTTTTGTTAAGCAAAATTTTTGAAAAAATAGTTTTGTCTCAATTATAATAAAAAAAATTAATATTAACAATTTAATGCATAACATGCAATTTGGATTTACCCGGGGTCGCTCGACAACCGACGCTGATGTCGAGCTAATTAAACACATTTTCGATGCCTGGGAGGATTCACGAGATGCTTTAGGTATCTTCTGTGATTTATCCAAGGCCTTCGACTGCGTTTGTCATGAAACATTGATCAGGAAACTCGGCTACTATGGAGTCAGAGGATCATCACTGAATTTACTTTAGTCTTACCTATATGGTAGAATACAAAGGGTCGAAGTGAATGGACCGCGATCACCGGGGTCATTGGTCTCGATGGGTGTACCGCAGGGATCAATATTGGGGCCTTTCCTGTTCCTTATCTACATAAATGACTTGCCATACCTAGTAAAGCACCTCACTTATTTTCAAACTCATAAGACAGCAACAAGCTTGCAATAATGTAAACAATGCTATTTCTAAAGTAGTAAATTGGTTTAATGTTAATAATTTATTGTTAAATGAGAAAAAGACTAAATGTATTAAGTTTGTCACGAATCACGTTACGCACGAGCAAGGGAGTGTCTTTGTAAAAGATGAGGAATTGGAACTAGTTGATAGTACAGTTTTTCTTGGTTTAACGTTAGATTCTAAGCTGCAATGGGGTCCCCATATTGCTAATCTCTCGAATAGACTGAGTTCTGCAGCATTTGCAGTGAGCAAGATCCGTCAATTAACGTGAAAACAGCTCGATTAGTATATTTTTGCTACTTCCATAGCATTATGTTGGCATTTTATTGTGGGGCAGTGCCTCGGACATTCATTCGATTTTTGTTTTGCAGAAACGGGCTATTCGGGCGATATACATATAGATTGAAACATAGACTCACTTAGAGATAAGTTTAAAAATATTAATATAATGACATTACATTGTCAGTATATCTATGAAAATATTGTGTAAGTATGTACATAAAAACATAGTCAATTTTAGGAAAAACTGTGACATATATAATACTAGCTTCTGCCCGCGACTCCGTCCGCGTGGAACTCGTTTATATCGCAGCTCCATACAAACTTTCACCCCCTTAGGGGATGATTTCCGGGATAAAAACTATCCTATGTCCTTCCCCGGGACTCAAACTATCTCCATACCAAATTTCATCGCAATCGGTTCAGCGGTTTAAACGTGAAGAGGTAACAGACAGACAGACAGACAGACACACTTTCGCATTTATAATATTAGTATGGAAGTATGGATAGTATGGATATGGATTAATACTAGAAATAAGCATAAGCTCGCGGTGCCCACCACTCGGCTCCAAAAAATAAAAAAATCATTCATGGGTAAATGTGTAAGGTTTTATAACAAACTTCCAGGAAACGTAACTGAGTTATCTATTAATAAATTCAAGAACTATGTGAAGCGTAAACTTATTTCGAAAGCTTATTATAGCACACAAGACTACATGAATGATAAAACTCCATGGAACTAATTGCGACTGAATTTTTAATCAATAGATTAATTATTTAATTCTCGTTATATTTTGTTTTTTGACATTAGATTGTTTTTCTAGAAACATTCACTAGTATTTTCTATACAATTTTTACTTCATATAATTTGTTTCATAAAATACTTAAAAAAAAAAAACTGACGATTTGAAAATGCTTGTTACTAGGCCTACTTGAATAAAGATCATTTTGAGTTTTGAGTTTTTAAATAGCTGTCATAGCTGCAGAGGCCTCAATTGTTTCATTTGGGATTCCAAGATGGCGGATATGAGCTTTTTCTTAAAAAATCGTTTAGGGATGCCGAGGGTGCAGATTCCAAAACAGATGTCCATTTTTAAATCCAAAATAGTGGACATGGCTTTTTTCCTAAAATTCGTTATGGGTGTCACTTTCAGGGTAGGTAATCGAGGGTGCAGATTCCACAAATGGTCTATTCTGGAATCCAAAATGGCGAAAATGGCTTTTTTCCTAAAATTCGTCATGGGTGTCACTTTCAGGGTAATCGAGGGTGCAGAGTGCAAAAATGTCGATTTTGGAATCCAAAATGGCAGGCATGACTTTTTTCGTGAAATTCGTCATCGGTGTCACTTTCAGGGTAATAGGTGTAGATTCCAAAAAATGTCCTTTTTATAATCCGAAATGGTGGTCATGGCCTGTTTCGTAAAATTCGTCATGAATGTCAGTTTCAGTGTACTAATCGAAGGTGCAGATTGCATGGCGCCTATTTTGCCCGAATTTGACTTCATGAATATTTCATGTGTTTGTATTGAAAACTTAACTCTGTATTTAATTTGGAAACTCATCGACTCGAGTTTGTTTGAAGCCTCAAGTGATTTTAGAGACTCAAGTCATGGGACAGGTGACTTACGCGACTGGACTCAAGACTCGGAGTCTTCGAGTTCACAGAGTCCCGTATATTTGAACGGAGTCTCCATAATCAGGACTCTAGAACTCGAGTCTTTTACAACACTAGATGGCAGTCGCTTTCATAAAGTAGTGCCAATGTCAAATCTTGGGATTGTCAAAGCGGACCCCGGGCTCGTTTAGGTGTGTTGCTGTTGCACGACAATGCACCGGTTCACAAGAGCCATGTTGCGACTGCTGCTCTTAACAGGTGCGGCTTCGAATCGCTGGTTCACCCACCCTACAGCCCGGATCTGACCCCCAGCGATTATTATTTGTTCCCAAATTTAAAAAAAGAACTAGGAGAAAAAAAAAATTGCCGTGATGAAGAATTGAAGGAGGCTATTTCGGCTCATTTTGAAGGCATAGATAAAAAATATTTTTTTGATGGTCTACATAAATTAATTAGTCGATCTGAAAAATGTATTAAACTCGAGGGCAAATATAAGAGGGCACAACCGGGAGTAAAGCTAGGAGGATAATGATTCGGAACTGGGAACTCGCGGAATGAAGCATTTGCAAATTAAATAAAACAACATATAAGTAATTTTTCTTTTCAATATATTTGCCCTCGAGTGTCACGTCTCTACACACGTCTTTAGGCATGTTCAATGATAGTCTATGTTGTTTTCAGACTCACTCGTTATTCGTAATTTTTTTCACGGCACGTTCGTTGTTGGTCCTATTCGATTTTTGACAAGTTCTTAATTCATCTTATTCTGCATTCGTCACTTTCACTGGAAGCCTTTGTCATCTTTGGTCATATTTGTTGTTTGTCTTTTCCTAGCGTAGCATATGGTAGTAACGAAGGAAGCCATAAACAAGAAACTTCATGTTTTCATTTCCTCCTGATATTAACGAATAGCGAATGGGACGAATATCGAACGAGATTAATAGAGAATGTGTCCAACAAAGAAAGATGTAATTCCAAAAGAGGCGAAATAAGAAAAATACGAACTTAGAATAGTACCAAAAACGACAGGACAAATAAAGAGTGAGTCTAAAAACAACATAAACTAACCTCGACCATACCCAAAGACGATGTTGACGAATACCGAACTAAGCCGGATTAAGAAATAGCCAAATATCGAAAGTGACGAATGAAGAATGGGTGACGAAAGCAGAAAGGGACGAATTTAAGAACTTGACAAAAAACGACTGAGACGAGCCAAGAGTATACCACTTTTATACACACGACCTTAAAATGTATAATTATTTTATTGAATATCAATGCTATCTTACCTCCGTACTTGACTTGATTAGTACTTAAAAAGATTACCTATTAGGTACGCAACCTCATCAGTCACTTTAGACATTTGTCATACTTGATTGATCTGTATTTGTAACAACATAATTCAATAGAAGTTGCTTTTTAAAATGCCTCGAAGGAAAATAACGTGATGAATTTGTGGGGTTGTTTATACAGGATTATCCCGAGTTAGAGGCTCGCGATACAAAACTATTTTGCTTGAAGTGCAATGTTAGTTTTTGTAAAACAAAATCTTCTGTGAAACGTCATTTTAACTCGGAAAGACACATTTCTCTCAAAAAAGATTTTAGGTTGGAACTGACAAAATTTCTAGTAAGCTGTAACATACCGTGGTCTCAGATAGAGAATCCTGTATTTTAAAAAAATATTGAAGATTGCGTATCTGGAAAAATTGAAAAAACTGTTGAGGTCCCTTCAGAATGTTTGCCGAGGCAGACTTACGTGAGTGAATTATACAACGAAGAGATGGAAAAAATTAGAGCCGAATTAAAAGACGCGTATATAAATGTAAGTGGTGTCGATTCCAGGTTATTATTTACTAACAGAGTGTAAAGCAAGATTAATTAACCTTATGCAGCAAAAACTTCGTGCTAGTTATGATGAACTTCTTGAAGGCTTATAATGTGTAGGCAGAAAAGTCTGTTTTTACTAAATGGACAGTCTGTTTTAATACTTCTTTAACAAATTTATATTTGCTCCCGCGATAACGATATATGTTTATTACCGGTTTTTTCTTCTTGTTTGTCATTCACATGACTTCGTGACTACGATGCTGAATACCTAATAAGTTGTGACATTGACAATCATTTTTTTTTATTTCAGTAAATCTTTACGACTCTGATGTTTTGCCAGCTGTAACCCGTAACTATCCATATACAAATACATACATCTATATAAAAGAAACGTGGTTTTAGTAACACCATTTACAAGTCAAGAACGGTTTGACCGATTTTTAAGGTGTTTTAATTATTGGATTTGTCTTAGTGTCGTATAGCAAAATAACTATTAAAACATAAATAATCATAAGTACATTTTGAATGTCAGTAGGTACGAAGTTCGTGGGGTCAGCATTTTTATTTTATTTACACCAGTAGCACATTATATGATTTTAGTTTTGTTTTATGATAAATGCATCAAGCTCCATACAACTGTAGCTTGTGGGTAATAATCGGTAAGCAGCTCTATGCACAAAACATCGGCCATGTGCGTGTCGGGCCACACGCAATGTAGTTGCCTGTCTGTCTTAGTTACATCGACACGCGCGAGCCTACTAAATGTTACGGTTGCGTCGGCCAAATTTGTACGAAAGCAGCCTTTCTAAAAACATTTTAAGTTGGTCGACTATTTAGCCGTAATAGGTGTAGGGGTGGTACCATAAAAAAAAATTTTTTCAAGATTTTATTGTACTGTATTGTCGGCGTGATTGATTTATATACCCATGGCGAATTAGAGTTTTCTAGTTGTAATGGTTACTGAGCTAAGCCGACGACGGACAGACAGACAGACAGACAGACAGACGGACGGACATGGCGAAACTATAAGGGTTCCTTGTTGTCTACGGAACCCTAAAAAGGGTGACAAAAATAATATTAGGAACTATAGGCCAATAAGCCTGATGTCCAACATCTACAAAACATTTTCTAAAATCATACTCCACAGGATCACAACAGTGCTAGACGAAAACCAACCCAAGGAACAGGCGGGCTTCAGAAGCAGAAGTGACTATTCAGTATTAGATCACATTCAAACGCTTAAGCAAATAATTGAGAAGTATAAATAAATAAATATTAGGGGACAATCTTACACAAATCGACCTAGTCCCATAGTAAGCTCAGTAAGGCTTGTGTTATGGGTACTAGACGACGATATATATAATATATAGGAATACTTAAATACATAGAAAACTTCCATGACTCAGAAACAAATATTCATGCCCATCACACAAATATTTGCCCTTACCGGGATTCGAACCCAGGACCTTCAGCTTCGTAGGCAGCGTCACTACCCACTAGGCTGGTTAGCCGGTTGGTCGTCAAAGTATAAGTATAGCATGCCCCTGTACTGCTTATTTGTTGACTACAGCAAAGCCTTCGATTCGCTAAATCATAACTCTATATGGGATGCACTAAAGGAACAAAGTGTCGAACATAACTTCATTAGAATCATTAAGAACATCAGCTCTAACAGCAAAGCACGCATCCAATTGGAATCCAAAGGCAGTGAAATAATAAGTTTCTGACAAAAAAAACATTTTTGGTACAAGCGTTTATTACCGACTGTACTTTTGTGTATACCATCATCAACTGCTCATTTAGACGATTCTAACGAGCCCAAACTCGATGGGGTTATGTGTTTTTATTACGGAGTTCCTATGGCCACCTTCTGTCTCCATCGTCAGATCAGCTCGATGGTACTATAATATTGAATTGTCATCCAAACTATACTTATACCCAAAATTTCAGCTCAATCGGTCACCGGGAAGTGGGTCAAATTTAACTTGCAAGATTTGACGGACAACTTACATACATACTTTCATACTTACCTACATACGAACAAGTCAAGTTAATATAAAGCTTGTAAAAATAATGAGAGGAGTTCGTCAAGGGGATCCACTATCGCCGAAACTTTTTTCGGCAGTATTGGAACAAATTTTTAGGAATGTGTGCTTTGAGAGCTGTGGTATTGTGTTGGACGGTGCACGCCTCTCACACCTAAGATTTGCTGATGACCTCGTAATACTTAGCAACAAACCAGACCAACTACAAGGAATGTTACAGCAGATATCAGATGAAAGTAAAAAAATAGGACTACAAATGAACACGGAAAAACAAAAATTATGACCAACAGAAAGGGTTCCCATCAAGGTTGACCAAGGCATAATTGACTATGTGGATGACTATGTGTACTTGGGCCAAATCATATCTGCAAGTGACATAATGGACGAGGAAGTGGACAGAAGCATTGCGAACACCTGGAAACGGCATTGGGGTCTAAAAGAAGTGATGAAGAACAAGAACCTGTCCATGGCGCCTAAACGCAAGCTCTTCAATACCTGCATCCTTTCAGTACTATAACCTACGGATGCCAAACATGGACACTCACCAAAAAACTACTGAGTAAGCTAAAGGTTTGTCAGAACTCCATGGAGCGTAAAAAGGAAAGACAAAAAACGACTTGACGATATCAGAAGACAAACAAAGATTGAAGACGTAACTGTAAAGATCAGAAAACTAAAATGGAAGTGGACAGGACACATGATGAGAGGAAAAGACAAATGGAATCGCAATGCCACAATATGGTATCCTAGAGACCAAAAGAGGAAGGGAGGACGACAGTACAAGAGATGGGTGGACGAAATCGTGCTGGGAAGACCTGGACAAGACTTGCAATGGATACATAGACAAATGGATATAAAGTCGCCGTTGGAATTTGCTAACTATGTTAACAAACCGCCATAGTGAAAGACAATTTCAATATGGTGGTTTGTTTACATAGTTAGCAAATTCTATTGACGGCCACTTTAGAGACAAATGGAAAATGTTGGAGGAGGCCTTTACCAAAAGGCAAACAGACAAGTAACGTGTAATAAAAAGTAACCGTAATATTGAAAAAAAAAAAGTGAGTGAGGACCAAATTCTAGGCCAGTAGTTAGCCTGGTTAAAATAAATTAGCCATGCAATTCTATGGTTAATTTTTGTGTCACAACGGATTTTTTTAACTAATACCGATTAACCAGGCTAACTACTGGCCAAAAATTTGGTCCTCACCTCACCCATTTAACAAGAAATTAGTAAAAACCTAAATAAATGTATATCAAACTAATTTTAAGTGCTAAATTTAATATTCAATAATTACTTTTACTTACTACCTACCTATATTTATTAAACACTGAATGCATAATTATTAATCCTAATGTTATTGAAAATGTAAATTAGAAATGAATTATCTATTAGAAAATTATTATTGTATAAAACTGCCATCAACTTATTAAATGAAAGGATTATGCATGTTTATAATTTGTCTGAATCATAAAACTGTCAGAACACCGTAAAAGTAAACCCCACTGCTGGAGAAATAGTACATTACTACAGAGGCCGGGAAGTAAGGGGTTGCCGGCCGGATAGTTATGAGGCTGGCAACCCCTTTTCACGCTGAGTAGTGCTTTTCTCAAACATGCAATGAAATTTATAAAAAAAACTCCAAGAAATCAAACTTTAATTTTCATGGCCGAACACTGTGATGCTGTGGCGGCCTAGGCCTTCAATTATCGATGAAATTCCTTTACAGTGGAAATTTCCGCTCAAAACGTGATACTTTGAAGCCTGAGTTTTGTTTCATTTCTGGTTTCAGGGTTAACATTAGGGTTTCATTCTTTAGCTCGTCACCAGAAATAAAATATTGTTTTTAGAAATATACTACTTAAATTGACGAGGGGGTATAAAGCAATGCTATACATAAATACTAAGAGGTTAAATCTTTGCCCGAATATGGCTGAGTCAATATGAAGGGGATATGATGTTAGCAGTCTATGTTTGATGTATTAAGTAGAAGCATCTAAGTTAAACGAGAAAAAATATTGTTGCATACTAGATTTGAACTTGTAATGTTTATGCAGACTGGGCCAATCAGTCATAAACTCATAACCAACGGATTTTTCAGTAAATTACTTCGAAACAGAGCTCCCAAAACCATAATTTGAAGTGAGGTTAAAGTATATCAGTGTTTTCTGGATATGTTAACAGCATTTTGTCTCTACCTATATCGCATGAAGCCGAGATTCTGTATAATTTAACAGAATTAGCTTTAAAACATAGAACATAAGTTTCTATTTTTTGTTGCTCTTATGGGGCAGTATGTTCGCCAGGCGACAAGCCCCTTTTCATCAATATATAAAAAATATAAAACAGCGTTCATACCGGCAAATCCAAAGGAGCTTTCACTGCATCAGGGAAGTGAGCATGTCTTGGAAGCCAGCAGGACAGGGAGATCACTCCGGCCAGCGGTTCAGGGTATGTCAGAGCAGAATGCAGAGCCAAAGCACCGCCTTGAGAGAAGCCACCAAGTAGCACGCGATTCGCTGGAATACCAGCCTGCAAGGAAAAGTTATCATTAAAAGATGTGGAATGGAATGTGGATGTGAGCTTTAAGCTAAAGAGGCATATACAAAAAAATAGTTTATTTAAATATTCAATGAATTAAACTTTCATTTAATTTTTTGAACAATAGTTAGAGGAGGATTTACTTAGATAAAGCCTACTGCAACTCCCAATTCAGCCATATCATACAGATTTTAGAATATTGTTGTTACAAATGAATAACCAGTTTAATCAAAAATCAAGATAAAACTTGTTGACAGTAAATAAAATTGTATTTAAAATGGGCTGTGGAAATTTTGCGAAGAAATTGCACTATTCTTTATTAATTTGAATCAATTTTGTATGTAAGCATGTTTTTAAATGAGAATCCATGTGACTTCTATTTACTCAAAAGGTAAGAAATTTGATGTTTGTATTGAATACTCACTTTAATCTCATCAGAAATCAAACCATGGATTAGGCCTGTAGCTCTCATGATCCCATCCTCATCTTCAGGGGCAGTAGCGTCCAGGGTCCGCAGGTCGAACCAGGACGGCATCCGGAACCCGGCGTTCAGCGTCACTGGTATCGTGGCGGCGGTGGGGCAGATCACCTTCACGTGAGGCCCCCTTATTGCGGCGACCGTGCTCGCCCATCCATGGCTAGAAAGCACATTCCGATTACCTTTTCAAACCGATCACACGCAATCTATGCTGTAATATCACGTATTATACAATACTAACCCGGTATCACCAAGTCCATGTAAAAAAATAAGCTGAAACATAACACACCATAAAAACATGACTTTAAATCACTTATAATTTATTAAGTATCAACAAAAAAAATATTTATGGGACTTACAGATGCTGTCTGTTTCGCAGTTGCTGCAATAATCACAGGATTCGGTTCCATTTTGTAATGAAATTATCGAATTTGTGATAATCAATACAATTTTCCAACACTGCAAGTACTGCAACAGACTGGACTTGCGAACTCTGAGGCTGCCTACCTGCCACAGACAGATAGCATAGGAAGGAACAGTGGATCTGTCAGTTTTGACTTCCATTGGTAGCGCTCTAGCTAGACCATAAATATGATAGATCACCACAGATTGAAATCAAGTAGTTAATGGGGCTTCTAAACGGGCAACATTTTTACGGCAATGTGTGGCCGGCAAGTATGTGCATCTTGCTCTAGCGTACAAAGTTAGCGTAAGACAGCAATAATTGCCGGCCAGTAATTGCAGGAAAATGTGGCCCGTGTATTAAAAATGTAAAATATCATTCAAGTTGGTATCACTATCACTGACTGAAGTAGTTTTCAAGCGCCATCTATAGATATCCATTCATCTTTACAAATACAACCATTCCATAAGCTTGCTACTGCTACGTACATGTAATGTACAATACATACTACTACATATAGCAATGATTCTTCATCTGTGGGAGTGATAAACAAAGCTTCGAATTTTGTATTTTCTTAACTAGGCCAATTTTGTGGTTATTCAGAATAATAATTTGTGCAGGCAAATCATACAACGTTCTCTTCAATCGGTAAGTGATTTAACGACTGTAAAGTGATGATAACGAAAAGGATTCGCAACATTCATTCTAGATGGTGTCAGACATTGGTCGAATTCGCTTACTCAATATTTTTACTATTTTGATCTTGCGTACTATCAAAATTAAATGTCATAGGAATGAATCATATTGTACACAGTGGTGTAAATAACTATTATACTTGTCGCCATTTCGACAAATAGTATCTACGCGGGAAACAATCATGTCCGTTTCATACGTGTTGTTTGTGCCAAATGACAGATTCATTCATTTGTTTCACTTACCTATCCGAACTACGTACACGCTGCTTTAAACCAGATCAGCAAAAACGCAAAAACGTTTAATTTTAGATTGTTGATTGTAGCAGTTGTTTCAATGAATCTTCCATCATTTGATGTTTATACTGACCCGATGTGTACTTTGTACATGGTGTTTTAGATTAACCTTATTTTTACAGTGTGTAATGGCTAAAGAAGACATATCATTACCAGTGGAAATGGGAAAACTGGAAATTGAACCTGTGAAAACTAAAAATAATACAGATGTGAATCCATTCTTTCACTCACAGACACACCAGAGGCGACTTATGCTAACAAGAAGTAGCACTCAAACACTGAGGTGTCATTGCTCAACCCAAAAGAATAAAAGTCCAATGTCAATCTGCAAAAAGAAAAATAACGGCAAAATTCTAAAAAAACCGGTTTTGAAATTATTGCAAACTTACTGCAAAGATACTGAAGACTCTCACAAATGTTATACATATCCTAATAAAATAGCATCATCACCACTAACAGTAAATGGAACATCTGAAAGTTCTCTCTTGTGTGCACTCGTGGACAACTGCAACCAATTAAGAATATCATCTGAACGGGAGAATGCTGTCTTTGTAGCTTCCACAAGCAATGATACAAAATGGTGGAAAAAGGAGTTACCTTGCAACAGTATTCAGAGCAGAGAATCTGTTTCCGACAAGGGCAGGGCAGGCCCGTCATGTTCCCAGCAGGCTCTAAATCCACCTTGTGATGTCACTATTGATGAATTAGCTAGTTACTTTGAAACTTTTGTTCACATACCCAAAAAGATGTCATCTATGGCTGAAATGATGTATATTTGAGCCTGTGTATGTTTTTGAGGAAAGTTCTAGAATAGTTAAAGCTGTCTACTAGCCATTTTCTTCATTTGATTACTTGATGCACAAAAATTGATTGGTCAATATATTCAACCCCTATGCCTATGTGGTTGGAATTATTATTGATGATTATTATTATTTCACATTTATGAATGTTACATTATACGTCATATGAATGAAGCAATATAGGTACTAGTACTACTACCTACTTGTAATCAATTATAGTTCAATAGAACAATATATTGTCTGGTACTTTTCAACATTTAGACTTTGTATCTACGGAATTCATATTTTTCTATTGTAGACAAAGAAAATTTGCGCTGTGCACTATAATAAGTGTTTCTGAGGCATGATGAATAGTGTGTGTATGTAACAATCATGCAATGAAATATTGACGTTGTGTAAAAAATCAGATGATTCATAATGGGCTTCGAAGTGTCACGTTTTGGGCGCAGCGAGATGAGAGATCTGTAATGGCATTTCATACAAAATTGGAGGCCTAGGACTGCAAGATGCTCTTTTTTAATTTCCATTCCACAATTTGTGGCACAGCATCATGGCATTCAGCCATGAAAATTAAAGTTTGATTTCTTGGAGTTTTTTTTAATTATTTCATTGCATGTTTGAAAAAAGCACTATACATACCTCGGCGTTAAAAGGGGTTGCCAGCCTCATATGTACTCGGCCGGCAAGCCCTTACTTCCCGGCCTCTGTAGTAATGTACTATTGTTATACACATTTTCACAAGGTGCCACCTAGTAAACATGGGTATTAGATTTTTTAAATCAATAACTTTGTGTCTGATTTTGTGTAAGTAGATAATTCATTTATTATTATGTTGATGAAACAGAAATAATGTTGCATGTAATAAGTGAGGTCACTTAACTGCCAATTATTACAATTGAAAAAAAAAACTATTATATAATTGAAATGAATGTGTAAATACATAGGTACCAATACAAATGTTGAACAATAAAATATTTTATACTAAAGTGATACAACTGTTTCATTTGATGACCCTATACTATAATAATGTATACGGCACGTGAGCGTATTCGTATTATTTTGAAGTCTATGTTCGTCAAATCCACTTGAGTGAAATGCAAGAAGTATATATGTATAATTAAATATAAATAAAAAGAAATGCTATTTTATATATATCAAAAACATGTAAGTATTTTCAATTCCATTTTACCATTACCTACAAGCAGGTTAAAGTCTTCTAGGTTTAACCTCTTAAGGCCTATTAAAAGGACTTTAAATCATTTTGAATTGAAATAGAGTTGAATTTGCTTTGCATCAATCGTTTTTTAATACCAAAGAAATTCAAATCTGTTATTTGTACTGCGTGGTGAAAATTAGGAGGTATTGCCTTTTTATAATGTAAGAATGCTTAATGTTATTGTTATCAAATACTAGCCACCCACCATTTACCACCGCGTTTTCATCGGTTCATCTTCTTTCTTAGCGACATTCGAGTCTGCCGAGTGTCGTCTCAAGACAGCGTTCGGTTCTTGTACTTCTTGTGACATCTCAAAATATTCTTTTGGTCGATTCTCGTCTGGTGTTGCCATTTCACTCTCCACACGGCTGACATTGTTGGAATGTTTACTCATTTTAAAAATCAACTAAAAAAAACGAATTGAAATTTACCCGCTATTCACAATCCTTCGGGATTGGACGCAACCCCTATTTTTAATAACAGATTAACAGGAAAATTATCTTAAGCCGTTGATCGACAACAACTTTTAAGGGAATGAATTAGAGAATAGAGAATTTTTTGAAATGTTACTACGAATCGCGGCGCATTATATGGAAACTAGCACTCAAACCGTCCGCATGGAACTCGAAGCTCCATAAAAACTTTCATACCCTTAGGGGATGATTTCTGGGATAAAAACTATCTTATGCCCTTTCCCGGGACTGATAAGGAATCTTTTCATAAAGTTTAAACCGCTTAGGCCCAAAACAGACGGTGAATGCAACTGCAACGAAACTGCAACTTCTAGGTTTGAGTTTATGGCATAGGCCATTTACCCACTGCACCACGCCCAGGCGCATAGCGCGGGGCCGCAAATTTTACCATTGTATGCAATAATCTCAATTTATATAGAAAACACGCCTACTTAGTAGGTACAACACATTGCCGACGCGGCAATGCGCGGGACGGCGCCTCGCGCTTCACTCACCGCGGCGGGACGTATCTCTAGTGGGTGAATCGCCATAGACTCCTTTGAGAGACCACACATGACGCGACCGGTTTGAAACGCTGTAAACCGGTTTCAAAATGGTTGCTTCATGTGTGGTCTCAAAAAGGAGTCTATGGCATAAACTCAAAAGTAACTAGAAGTTGCAGTTGCGTTTCAGTCTGTTTTGGGCCTTAGGGGTTATTCAGGCCCCGTAGCATGGATGGCGTTATCACGCGATAAGTGACAGGATAGGCGCGTCGTCTCGTTCTATCGAACGGTGTCAGCCAGGGACGGAAGCTCTATCCTGTCACTTATCGCGTGATAACGCCATCCATGCTACGGGGCCAGAGCAATGACGTGTAGTTGCAGTGTTAAAGAGGCAACCGGATGGCTCACGGTATTTGATCTCCCAAAGTAAGTGTGGAACCGCCACCAACCCGAACTGAGCCAACTTGGACCAGAGCGGAGATATAAAAAATGTATGAAATACTGGTCTAAATCGAATACCTGGCGACAATTTTTGAAGTGAAAACTTCTTTAGCGGCGCTGGGCACTTTTTGGGATGGGGAAAACTTGTTAAACTCGCGACAGATTTTTGTGCCGTGATTCGGGACGAGGCTTGGGGGCGGGAGGGAAACGTACGGGCAGGGGTGGGGCGGGGCGCGTTAGAACCCTATCGCTCGCTCGGCCCCGGGCCGCCAGCCGCCAGTCAGTCGAGGGCCGGCACCGCGCGCGCGAGCACTGCTGTGATCCGCTGCCGCTGCCGACTTGAACGCGACGCGTATCTATTTTTAAGGCGTTGTCAACACCAAAATGCCCTTGAGGATTCGGGATTTTGGCCCAGCCCCTAGCCACGCCTACTTGCTCCCAGCGCTATTCACAAGTGAGCTGTGTCTGTGTATCTGTCTGTGGTATCGTAGCTCCCAAACGGATTTGCAAAATTAAAATTATTCAAGTTTTCACTTCTACCGGCACTCCCGGAGTGCAACCCGGTCTTTTTTTTTAATATCAACTATGGACATGAATTGAATTGAATTGGTTTTTTTTTTCAACACAAGTTACAGAATAGCGGGGCTGGTGTCGCACGCAAGCGTCCATAGACGACGGTTTCTGCTTACCACCAGGCAGACCGAATGCTTGTTTGTTACCGCCGTAGTATTAACACAGATATAGCTAGTTAACCTTTTCAACGCTCTCATATTTGAATGAAGTGATCATTCACACGCCAAGAGCTGTTGCCTTATCAAAAATGACGAATCTCGTAGTGCTGTGCAAAACATTTATCGATAAAATTTACTAGCCTCGGTAATCGTACTAATCGTAGTACGAGAGTGAGTGTTCAATGAAGCAATCTTATTGACATTGACGTAAGTCCTTTAATTGGTGACTTGGGCGTGTTGCTGTGAGTACAACTTATTTTACTAACAGCAACACGCCCGAGTTATGGAATAAACGAAGTATTACATTTATTAACCAGTAAGTAATAACTTGCAGGAGTAAATCTTGATTTTATCTTCCTATACTCTTTTGCAGAAATATAATGAATCTCATACGTAACAAAACGGATCAGAACTTTCCATTTTACTAATTTTGTTTCTTATTTATACCACTAAGCTACGCCATCACTAGTACAGACTATTTACCGTCAATGACGTCATAGGCTAGCCTCTAAAGTGGTTGTTGGCGTATAATGAACTATGATTTCCCGCGATCATAGAGAAGTGACTGTTACGCTATACAGATATATTTTTATATCGACAGATCAATGTCAGTAAATTGTAATTATTAGGCTAAAATTTTGTTTCAGTAGATTTATATGCTAAGACGATGATTTAATTAATGTTATAACATAGATAGGGTTACAATTATTGGAAAAGACACCATCGTAACAATACTTTCACAAAAATCAAATATAAATAATACAGATCCGGCGACAGCACTAGCGACCACTTTATGGGCTGTTGGCGTATGGGACACTGACATTATTGCGTCAAATCATATCCAAAGAATAATCCCGAAATTTTCACATTTTGAGCTGTCCAAACATTCGTCAATTCTTATAAGGAACAAAACATGAATCAATGTAAAGTTTAAGCCAGTAAAAATAAAGCAAAGCAGGTCATAATAGATTTAATTCATGATCAAAGTACAACTATATTCCGACCTTTTTATGGGTTGTTGGCGTGGTGGGCACGACAGCACTCGACCACTTTAGTGGCTCTTGGCGTTGAAAAGGTTAATAGTAGGTACCAACTTACAAACATACTAACATTGCAAGTTAAATAACAGCTTGTAATGACGGTATTTTCATTTCATCTAAAATCTCAAAAGCAAATAAGTAGTATGAATAAAAGTTCACAAATTTAGATACCTATTTATCGACCATTGTCAAAAAGGCATCAGCCGTTTTCTCGTGCGCGGACGACATAAACGTGTCTCCCACACAGGCTTAAGCAGAATCAGAGGCAGGCCTCCAGTCCACACAATTTGACAGGCCTGATTCTAAAGAGGTCTAAGGCCGCGGCCTGGACGCCACCGGGCAGCGGGGTGACGAGCGGCTGCCCATACATTTTGAAGTCGCTCGAATGTATGAACTGCCGCTCGTCGCCCCGCTGGTCGCTGGCGTCCAGTCCACGGCGTTAGTAGTTTCCTTTCGTGGCTAGAAGGTCAGATGGCAGTCGCTTCGGCAAAATGTAGTGCCTACCCTAATAACAGTCTTCCTCTGTCAATTCTTGAGATTGGTGGCTAAGCGGGTTCCTTTTTAGGGTTCCGTACCCAAAGGGTAAAGAACGGAACCCTATTATTAAGACTCCGCTGTCCGTCCGTCTGTCACCAGGCTGTATCTCATGATCATGAACCGAGAGTTGAAATTTTCACAGATGATGTATTTCTGTTGCCGCTATAACAACAAATACTAAAAAACGGAATAAAATAAAAGTTTAAACGTGATTTTTTTGCTGTTTTTATAGATAGGGGAGACCGGGGGCAACGGTACCACTTTAGAAATAATGACCTATAACTCAGAATCTAAAGCTACCACGTAAAAATCGCTTAGGATATAACATTCTAGTCTCATTGGCTATCAGAATCTAGAAAAATATTTTCATTTAATCACATCAGAATGGTGCAAATTGAGTTTTTGTTCATGAAGTCCTTGTGTTACAATTGACCCCTAGTACGGGTCACATCAGTCTTAATTATAGAGACTCGTATTTACACAAGACAAAGGTAGCATTTCAGTTGAACTAAACGTAACACAATATTTTATTTTCCAAGTTTTTGAAACATATTATGCCGACTTATTACCAAAAAAATACTTAGGGGTGCTCTGCTCATAGCACACATCTTTCAAGCAATAACAACATCTCAATACAACAAAATAACGAATTATTTAACAATTACTAATCCCATACAGTTACAATCAACCCCATCCTTCACCATAAATAAATTTTAAATAATACCACTGAAACGGATGGCATTGCGGGTATTATAATTTATATACATCCCGAAGTACAACCATCAACCATCGTATGAATCGTCGGGATGAATCATAGGTATAACATAAAATACAAGAGATGTAACTTGTTACAAAAATAATTAGTTTCAATTGTCTTATTTTAACAGTCGTGTACGAGGGCTGCCTTTTAAGTTGTGTCGTTTGGAAAAACTAAAGACAATTTAAGTGTTAAATGGTATTAATTGTTTTTCAAAGTAATCACCGTGATATGTAATACACTTTTTCATTCGATCGAACCAGTTTTCTAAACACTTATTCCAGTCCGAAGTCGGGGTCTCCAAAATGGCCGTTTTGTATGCCTCAACCGCTTCTTCAGGCGTCTGGTACCGTTGACCACGAAGTCGTTGCTTGATTTTTGGAAAAGTAAAAAAATCGTTAGGACTTAAGTCTGGACTGTACGGCGGGTGTTCCAGAATTTCGACGCTTTGCTCTTTTAAAAACGCAATAGTTTGCCGGGCGGTGTGCGAGCTCGCATTATCGTGGTGCAGTCTTATACGACGTCTTGGGTTATTTTTTCGAAACTCGCCGATGACTTCTGGTAAACAGACAGTGGTATACCAGTCAGCATTAACCGTTTTACGATCCTCGAGCACGATGGTGTTTTGCGACACCATCGAACGCGAGCCGTTTTTTGGTCTTCACTGAGTAAATGTGGTATCCAGCGTGAGATCAACTTTTTTACGCCTAAGTGATCATGCAAAATACTGTGAACACTGGTCCCTGAAATACTTAAGGAAGCTTCTATCTCACGGTATGTCGCATGGCGATCTTTGATGATCAGTTGCCGTACAGCATCAATGTTCTCCTGGGTTACGGCTGTTTTTGGTCGACCTTCACGATGTCTATCACCAAGACTAGAGCAACCACGTTGAAATTCTAAATACCAGCGTTCCACAGTCCGAAGGCATGGTGCTTTATCATTGAAAACCGTAGTCAACTCTTCGAAGCACTGAAGTCGCGTTTAGCCCCTTTTGAAGTTGTAAAAAATCATCGCACGTAAATTTTCCTTCGAAATTTCCATTTTCACAACTGACTTGTCAACTTTGAACGAACGCTGTACTAAAACGGTTGGGCCGATTTCGAGTCATTCTTTTGTTTTCGAATTCTAAATTCAAATATTTTAACGTGACACTAGTTTTTTTTTATGCAATCACGGGAGGTTTGCAAACGACAGAACTTAAAAGGCAGCCCTCGTAATAACTCTGGGTCAATTGTAACGTTACAATTAACCCCAAGTGTTGTGGTACAATTGTTCTTTTTTACTCGCACTCACTAACCTTCACAAATTTATCTCGATTTCTATATCTATCTGACCCCCACACTGTGACACATTAAAAACTTGAATAACTAGAGAATCACAATTCAGTACAACTTTCACACTAGGTACGACTATTTAATTATAAACACTAGTACAAAACGTAAATACTTACTTTGGTCAGTCAAAAATGCAAATCGTCGTATAGCACATGCTTTTCGTACGGCAGCGAGTAGCCGACTAGTGAGCAGGTCGAGCGAGACACGCTCAAGGCACACTGGTGCATATTTCGATGTGGTTGCAGATTTATAGGCGATGGTACTATTGACCCGTGGTACTATTGACCCCGGTCTACCCTGGGTACGGAAACCCTTCGTGCGCGATCGCACTTTGCCGGTTTTTTCCTTTTGAGGTATGGAACCCTAATAATATTGTTATTAAACACCAAACTTGGTGTCAAAACGATTGACGGAGAATAAATGCTATTTAATAACTAAAGGAAAGTAAGACTAATAGGTACCTTGTAAAACCTTGGTTTTTCATACAGCCACAAGAAGAGTATAGAGGCGATCATAGTAGTAATTGTGAAAATTAAATATTTCGTTGAATACCTATATGCTTCTAAAAACAGATCTCGCCAGCAATTGCTGTTCTCCATTTTTTTCCTTCCGGCGTCAGTGGGAACAGAACTGTCACATGTAGGTACTTAACATCAAAGACCAAAGAGAATATCATTTGAATATAATGAAAGACGTCGAAAATTTGATTCACTAATAGAGCTTCGTAGTTGATGGTGTACCTATAAGTAGTATATCCACCTATCTATACATTCTCTTTCGATGCTGCCGTGTAATGCTAAATCCCAAAAAACAAGATAACGTCAAAATCGCCAATAACTGGCCCCATCATACTATAATATAAATACAACTTAGAAAAGTTGAGAAACCCCCGACATTTTCATTTCAAAGTCCAATATTCGGACACATACACAGACAGACAGACACGTTAAACTTATAAAACCCCTCTCTTTGCGTCGGGGGTTAAAAAATGAACTCTGTTCCTCTCAAACAGCTTTCAATTTAGTATAACGAGACCAGAGACCAGTTGTTATTGAAGGGTGAATAGAATTTATTTTTAGTACGAGGTGGCCAGTTATTGACGATTTTTACCCTATAATAATAAAAATCCCTCGTCATTACCAGCACAGAATAAATAATATACACGGTGCTGTCTTTTTAACCGTCTTAGAGCCGAAGACCATCACGGCTATCACGCGACGGCGCGCGAGCTCTCTCGATTTTTCTCGCTCTATCCGTCTCTCTCTTATTATAGAACACTTAGAACAAGAAGTAAGTAGGTATAGTGCGAGAAAAATCGAGAGTATGTCGCGGCCGTCCCATAATAGACGTGCAGTTAATGTATACATTACAAAAAACATAAAAAAGGTTTTTTTTTGTATTAATGCCGAGTGACCGCTAGCCGACCTCTTATGTAGACAGATACGAACTCTAACAGAGTGAATGAACTTTGCACCGCGCGCCATACAGGATTTTTCAAACTTAATTACCTTATATCTTATATTACTAAAAACGTAACTAATATTTTTTTTTCACGAATGATTATACGTTTTAGATACTTAAAGTGGGCTTCGGCTCTAAGACAGTTAAAAAAAGACGTTGTATAGTACCTACTACGTATAGAAGGTTCTCTGTTAAGGTATGCCAAACGAGCCTAAACGTAGCCATCTCTTTCTATCGCAATGCAACGCAGCTAACGCAGCAGCGCAGCGCAGCCTAACCTAACCTAACCACCCCTGCCTATAGGACCTCTTGAGCCTCTGCCTATGGGCGAAGCTAATGTAACCACGCTCTACCCTCAGCGGCGCTACCACGAACTTCGAAAGTCGAAGTTCGTAATACATGCATCCCTGTCACTCGAGTAAGGGAGTGCGATAGAGATGGAAATACCCGAACTTCGACTTTCGTAGTTCGTGGTAGCGCCGCAGACCTATGAATCCGTCTTGAATAACGAAACCTTATACTTATGTCAGAAATATCAAAATTCGCCAATCGAGGTTCAAGCTACTTACCAAAGACATACCTACACTTTTTATATTTATTTATGTATATTTCTACCTCGCGACTCCATTCTTCCCTAATATGTTACCTAGATGTTAGTTAAGAAACTAAGTGTAGTTGGAGGTCAGGCCCCTATGAATTGCTTTTGGACAAGTTACATCATTAGGTACGGGATACGGGACTTGAGTCACAAGTTAGTTACATCGTTTTTGTCCGACCGGAGACAGGTAGTTAAATTATCTGTGGGCGGTAAACGACAAAGTCCAGTGCTGCCAGCGTGAATATAGGAATCCCTCAAGGTTGTTCCATCGTATCTCTCGGAGAGAACACAACGAGTAGTCATCAATGGGACCCAATCAGCAGGGACAACTGTTGCTCTTGGTGTTCCTCAAGGCTCGATTCTGGGTCCATTTCTGTTTCTGATTTACATCAATGACCTACCAAATGTGTTGCAAGATAAACATGATATAGTGTTATTTGCAGACGACACGTCGCTTATCTTCAAGGTAGACAGGAAAGAGAAAAGCTTCGATGGTATTAATGATGCTCTCAACACTGTTGTGAAATGGTTTACAGCAAATAATTTACTGTTAAATTCTAAGAAAACAAAGTGTATCAGATTCACTTTACCTAATGTCAAGCAGGTAAATAATACCAAGATCCAATTAAAGGGCGATGAGCTGGAATTTGAAGATGTAACAGTGTTTTTAGGTATCACCTTGGACTCAAAACTGCAATGACATGCGCATATCGCCGCCCTGGCCGGAAAACTTAGTTCGGCAGCCTATGCAGTAAGACGCATAAGGCAGTTAACAAACGTTGAGATGGCTAGGCTGGTGTACTATAGTTACTTCCACAGTGTTATGTCCTACGGAATCCTGTTGTGGGGGAAGGCGGCTGATATCCAGACTATATTCGTGCTACAGAAACGAGCTGTATATACGAACTAAAAGCTCGAGATTCTCTCAGGGACAAATTTAAGGAGGCAAACATTCTTACTGTAGCATGCCAATACATTCTTGAGAATATCATGTATGTGCGGAAAAACCTTCATGAGTTCAAATCAAACTCAACAGTGATATCCACGACTACAACACCAGAAGTAAAAACAAGATCGCAGTGAAGGCCAGTCGTCTCCGCAAGGTTAGCACGTCGTTCGTGGGGAACTGCATACTTTTTTACAATAAAATACCTACTGAAATTGTTAATTTACCGTACAGTAAATTTAAGTCTCATGTTAAGAGTAATTTGCTAAGCAAGGCGTATTATACTGTCAACGATTTCTTAAACGACAAAAATGCCTTTAAGCCAGTAGTAGTCTGATTCTATTACGAATATACCTAAATACATGTAATCATTATAAGTACCTACCTGAAATAACTGTACCGTTTTATGTAAGAAGAGAGCACGTAATGCTGTTTCTCGCCGACCAAGTCGCTTAATCTTTGCTATTATCAATGTCCGGTGGCTTGAATATGTCATGCTCGCTTAAAGGGCTTTGCTTACGGTGGCGTCGTTGATCGGGTCGCCACCTTCCCTAACAATGGTTGAGGGAGGCGATGGCTGAGATATGCGTCATACTCGTGATCGGGTGCTGTTTGTGGAGTCCGGACTGTTCATGCTTGCAAGGGCATAGTACCTAATTAACTACTTAAATACTAGTGTTATTATTATTATTATAGTATTGACGAGAGACATCATTCAGATCTTGACACGTTTTATTGTTATTGACCCTGTACATCTCTGACAATATAACATTAATGTTCCTTTTTTGTTTTGACGCTTAGACATCTCTTGACACACACTATGTGTAAATTGTATTGTATTTGTACTCCCTTTGTCTCTGTGTGTCTTTTGCGTAGTGAATAAATGTCTTCTTTCTTTCTTTTCTTTTCTTTCTTAGAATAATTATTAATTGTATTTGGACGCTCAGAGACTTTATACATCTCTGGAATACTGAATAATATCATTAACTTCTGTTAATGCTGGAAGATCTTATATCGAATGTAATGGTCATATTTTGCAATTTTGTTTTGTTTACATTAACTTAGTGACATTTAGTTTGTTAACCTTTTATATATCATTTTAAATTATTATTGTGTAAGATTACTATTTTATTGTAAATTACCGTTTGACATGTAAAAGTGCCCTTGTGGCCTATTTGCAGAATAAATCATTGATTTGATTGATTTGATTTGTTCGGCGTTAGGAATACCCTTTTCCTAACGTTTATGAACGACCTTCCCGCTGCCATCACAGCTGGTCTCTCTGTCCTATTCGCGGATGATACCCCAGTGGTCGTCAGTGCGCGCACTTATGAACAGCTTGGAGAAAAGATACATGGCGGCTGTGATCAACTGCAGAGGTGGTTCTCTACCCAACGTCATGGACTTCTCGGGGCGCAAAATTGCGATTCCTCCATGTGTAGGTAACAGCCCGATGCCGATAAGTGATGAATGTAGGTTCCTTGGCTTCACTCTGGACTCTAATCTTAACTGGAAGTGCCACGTAGACTAAACTATGAGATTGACGCAAAGCAAATAGTGCAGTATTTGCTTTGCGTAAGCTAAAACCATTAATATCCGACGATGCCATGAAACAGGTTTGTTTTGCTCATTTCCATTCGCTGATGTCGTACGGTTCGCTAATTTGGGGAAACTCAACGGATGCCAACAGAGTGCTACTATTGCAGAAACGTGCCGAACGTGCGATAATTGGGGCAAAAGGCTTAGACAGGAACCATCTGACGAAGCATTTAGACGCCGCCTTTGGCGCCGTAGGTTCAGCGAAGTTAAGCGAACAGAGTTTTTGAAACAATATAATGCGTCTGTTTATAATAATATGGTTTCAAAAAAATACGAATAGTAATCTTGAGGCTTTTCTGCAGGGATATCAGTGCTTCGAAACATGATTAAGCCAATTTCGCTCGATAGAAAAAAATCACGAACATAGGTCTAAAACACACAAAAATACACTTAAAATATTCGTAACAAATTATGCACAAAAATAAATATTAAAATTGCTTGTAAAAATCGGCAATATCATGTTTGAGGGAAATCAGTGTTTACGTTTTTATTTATTTAAACGGCCAAAAAACTAAAATTAAAAAACATGATAATCGCGCTTCCGAGCACGCACTTCCAACTCGATCACGCTTATGCTCAGTGAGAGGGAGAGAAGACCATGAACCTACGGCGCCTTAAAATACCTTTTATTGGAAAATCCATTATACTCAGTTAAAGAGTATATGAGTCTTGACTTGACATGTTAAATGATTATTATTACCTATTTAAATTTGTTTGATCATGATTCGACATTAAATGTATGTGTAAAGAATGACGATACCTATAGGTTGATATATTTGTATTATTTTGCTTTTGGTTTGTTTTTTCTATTTCCTTGTTATTATTTTCTTACATTTGTTGACATTGTCTTAATATTATATCTTAATTATTCTCTGTTTTTGACGATCGTGATAAAAATTCTTATTTTTTTGACATGTATGCAAATCTGTAATGTAATTTTTTATCATGAAATAAATAATCTAATCTATTATCAACTTGACAATTGTCACCTGACAACGACAATTCGCCATACAATGCTGGTTCCACAAGTAACCTAGCAACCACCTTAACTTCTAGAACAAGCAATGTATAGCGAATTGTAAGTGTCAGGTGACAATTGTCAAGTTGGTGAAATAGGGGCCAGGAAGACTTAATAGTTTCGCCATATCCGTCTGCGGCTTAGCTCAGTGACCCTTTACTACTAGAAAGCTGTAATTCGGCATGGGTATAAATCAATCACTCCTACCAAACAATATTTTTTTTAATTTGTAAATGTCATTTTGTTCTCTCTTTATACTCAAGGTGCGGGGTATCGTTGGATAGCTTGTTCAAAAATAGTATGGGTTCTAAAAAATATTTTTCAACTCAGTGATCGGTTTGCGTGATATTGGGCTTTAAAGCAAATATTAATCAAGGGCAATATCACCTTTCTATAGTTACTCACTAGCGAGGGACGCAGAAATACAATAAAGTGAGAGGAGTGGTGCACATCAAAGTATTTGCGCAGCTCTCGTCAATAAGTAAACTGGAGACGTGTAATGCCCATTACCCGTAGATTGCACCACTGAAGAGGTTAATGTTGATTGTCCTGGTAAACAAGTAAAACTTCATAATACATAGGTACCTTTTTTAATCGATAAAAGAAAATATTGATAAGTAATTGGGTTCTTTTTACACTCATGATCTCCAATGCATTGACTAATTTAGATTCAATCTTATAAACATATAAGACATCCAAATATATAAATGAAGAGGAAGTACCTATTTTACAAGATCTGTTTTGTTTGAAGCTATGATCTAAAACATTTACGTAGTATATAGTATAGTACATTTACAATCGCCAAAACTAATATTGAGCATAACAATTTGAAATCAGGAGTCATAGATGAACTGATTAGGTAAACCTATCTGTTATGTTAAATTTATCATCAATATGTAAAATTTTAATGAATGCATATCAATTGCTAAGGAAACCTAAAATTGTACAGGCTACCTATAACCTAAAATTGTACAATGCTACTTATAAAATTATTTTCAATTCGGAGAACTATGCAGTTATTCATTTACTGTGAAGGTGGTTCTAAGCGAGTATTAACATCCCAGGTCCTTTATATTGCATTGTTCTTGATTACAGTTTCAGTATTGTCTTTTGCCAAATGCCACTAATGAATTACACTCTGTTGCATTGCATCCAATGTTTTCTAAACAGTGATTACAGTTGTGTAAAAAAGTTCGACAGTATAACACTTACCAAATAAAATATTAACATTGATTTCAAACATTACCTATCATACAGTCATAATTATATGATTTCATATATTGTACAATACCAAAATATTAGGATCACAGGTATAAATTTTGATTACCAAAAACTGTAACACAATTATTAAATAGGATGTTCTTGTGCATATTGTTTCTGAAACAACTGTATATAATAAAGATACAATATTTTATAATATATTTAACATGATTGACTACAACATCCCGGAAGTAGGCAGCCAAGCAGCGCTGCCGGTGCCGCCGCAGCAGGGACAACCGTAAAGTTTACATTTTCGTACACAATTCCACAGCTCACAATGCGCACCATTAGAAAAATAAATTATAGATGCTCCTAAACTACTATTTTCGATTTATCTTGGCATGTGTTCACTGCACACCTGAAACAAAAAATATAATTTTCTCAAACATGCAATGAAATATTGATGTTGTTCATCTTCATAATGGGCTTCGAAGTGTCACGTTTCCGGCGCAGCGAGACGAGAGATCTGTAATGGCATTACATACAAAATTGGAGGCCTAGGCCGGCAAGATGGTCTTTTTTAATTTCCATTCCACAATTTGTGGCACAGCATCACGGCGTTCAGCCATGAAAATCAATCATTTTTTTATGTAAAACTCAAATGTGGCAATACATTTTATTTTATTTTAAAATTAAAGTTTGATTTCTTGGAGTATTATTTATTTATTTCAATGCATGTTTGAGAAAAGCACTATACATACCTCGGCGTGAAAAGGGGTTGACAGCCTCATAACTATCCGGCCTCGCTACGCTCGGCCGTCTATATGTACTCAGCCGGCAGCCCCTTACTTCCCGGCCTCTGTAGTAATGTACTATTTACCTTTTAGTCTTGTTTGATTTTTATTATAATATGATGTAATTATCATCCCACTTCACTTTACAATATGTCCGTTGGAAATCGTTTTCGACCATAATTACACGAGTGTCGTGCCTGTTCTCGTGTTGCGCGCTTTTTTAATCTATGTAGGCTGTGAGTATGAACGCCCTTCGGACGGCGAGTGCTGCGATGATAGAAAGCAGCCATAGGCATCATGTCAAACAGTTCTTTAGAACACTAGCCATTTTACAAGACAGAAATCTTTCAGGAGCGCAGATCTTTCAGGATTCTGTGCCACTTTATACCATCTTATTTGACCCAGCTGCACCGGAATATCTTAAATCTAAATTTCAGTTTGTTACACCCCGTCCCGGTTGCGAGCTACGTACATCCAGGAGTCTTAAACTCTCTGTCCTATTTCACCGTACTGGTTTCCTCTCAAATTCCTTCGCTGTTCAGGCTATTTGTGTGTGGAATGATCTCTCTCTTACCGTCAGGCAAGCTCAGAGCAAGTTCACCTTTAAATGCAAGTTGCGTAAGCATCTATTATTATTATTAACCATTAAACATTGATGATCCTCATGATATCTTTGTTCGGGTACATTTCATTGTATGTATTTATGTAAGTATAAGTAAGTTTATATTGTATGCATTATATATGTATGTATATTAATTAAATTAATTGATTTGTGTTTCCATTCGAGTCTCTGTACTTAGGATCCTGCACCACTAAAGTTTCTGTTTAGCCCAATGGTTGACTGGTAGAGAATGCCTTAAGGCATTAAGTCCGCCAATTGTACTTCTATTTTTATATTTGTGCAATAAAGTTTAAATAAATAAATAAATAAATCTGTATTGTAATGTTAAGCTTGGTGATGTCACACATAGTATTAGAGCTGCTGCAAACTGCGGTCCGGACGAGTTATTTTATACATTTTGTATAGCATAAGCGCATTCCGAGCCGGAGTTGGGAGAGTGGCTCGCGCTCGCTACTCGTCGCTGCGATTAGGGGCCGTAACGTACGGGCACTCTTACTCTGAAACTTACTGCGGTGGAGCAGGAGAGTGGGGTATAATTGTTCTGCGAGTTGGAGGATCCGGGGAACGCGTTCATCTGCATCTGCACCTGCGGCGGCGGGTGCGTGGCGAGCGGGGACACGGGCGGCGCCGCGGGCCCCGCGCCCGCGCCCGCGCCGCCCGGGCTGCCCGTGGTGGAGAGGCGCGAGAACGCGGCCAGCGCGTCGGGGAAGTTGGGCGGCGTCGCCGGAGTATTGCAGGGCGTCATCAGTTGCTGGAAATATTGTTGGTATGGATTAGTTCTCAAGCTCAGTGTTGTTGTACAAGTTTTATGAACTAGGGTCAAGTAAGTACTATTGCTGATTTCTAAATTAAAAAGCTGCTTTAGACGCAAAAAATATTACATCTTCATCCTAGAATTTTCCACAGTAGTGCCCTCCTAAACGAGCCCCGGGTCCGCTTTGGCCCCTAATCCCAAAATTTATTGAACCCTTTATAGGGCACAATCTAAAGGCCGTGCCAGGATAAGCTATGATTCTGCCCCCCTCGAGTTTGGGCTTGTAATTTTTATTTATGGATGGTGAGGCTCTATATTAGTAATTAATGTGCAAAATTTGAGCACCCTTAACTTTATAGCTTTTGTTTAAAAATATCCGTACATAAAATACTCTACATACGTTTCTTAGAACCGCTATAATATAAAACGCAGGGTTCGATAATATCCGATATTTATTATAAATATCGAAATATCGGATATTTATGATATATATCCGAAATATATCAAAAGTTTGATATATATGTATATCCGTTTTGTATGAAAGCCATATTATTATTTTATTACCATATTAGCCATATTACATTATTTATGTATACTATTTGCATATGTGTTACATAAACATAATAAATTAACTAAAAAACATAAAATCTTATATGTATATCAAAAAATCAACTCAAAAACATAAAACTTTTTTTATAAATTCTAATCAGTCAATGGTCATACCTACATGCATGCATGTTGTACTAAATACTGGGCACTTACATTTAATTAGGTTTAAAAACAAAATAAAAAAACGACGAGGAAGGGATATCTCTATGTTTCACAGATATAATAAAAAAAAAAAAAAAAACAATTATCAATTATTTAGGCGGGCGCGTTGGGTGCGACGGGGGCCGCCGGCTCGGCGCGCCGACGGGGCGGCGGCAAACACAATACCAATTCGTTTTTGCCATTGCCAAATATTTTTCAAAGCTTTATCTCTTTAGGAATAACGTCTAAATTCAAACTATTCGAATTTGCAAGAACACAGACGGCGGTGGCGAGTTGGCGACCAAAATATCAATTTGTTTTTGCCGTTGGTAAATATTTTTCTAAGCTTTATCTCTAGGAATAACGCCCAAATTCGAACTATTAGAATTTCCTCAATAGCAAAACGGTGAAGGACGCTTTGGTATTATTACAAATTTATTTGCAGAATATGCTATTGCAAAAAGTGTTTAACGGCTTTATACTCTTACGAATAGCGTTCAGTTTTGAATGAAGTCGAATCGGCTAGCAGCAAAAAGTGACCTCTTTCACACCTGACGTCACAAAACTCTGTCGAGTATTTAACAATTTTTCCCATCCCAAAAAGTGCTCAGCGCCGCTAAAGAAGTTTTTACTTCAAAAAATAACATTATAGGTGGGTGGGTGTATAACTGGTGAAAAAAATGGAGCAGTCTTTAACATGGAAAAAATTAAAAAAATATCTGAAAAGTTTAGTCAGGTTTCTTTTTTCTGCGACATAATGAAAATATAATTTATGTCTTTCTTTAGTAAAAGGGCAATACATGTGAAGCACGCTAAAATCGGTTGGCTAAAAATACTAATATAGAGCCACACCATCTATATCTTATCCTTTTTATATTTTTTATGGTGCAGTCTGAACAAATCATTATGTAACAACCATTATGTGATTGATGATTTTAAAGTAAGCAAATTATGTAGGCTGGGAGTCGGAGGATTCGAGAGAAACCAAAGAATGCGAACTTAAATTCCTTTAATGACGGAATTACAAAAAGATTAAAATAAATCAATTAAAATTAATTATATTTAACAGGTGCCTAATGGTCGATGTGAGAACCAAGAGTGACGAACACTAGTCTTTTTAGGAAACGGGGCACGGTGTTGCGAAATGCAGAGTCGGCACCACCTGCATGGCTACTTGGGCGGTCGCTGGTTATGCAAGCATGTAACACCTCCATCCTCAGCTAGGCAACTATTCGAGATCCTTCGAGAATATTGCCGAGCCATGATTCACTTCTATGTTTCTGGGGTGCAGCTTTGGTTTATCTGGTGTCTGGTCGATGCCTTTTGGAGCGTCTGTTTTGATGGTTTCCAATGTATTTGATCGGCATCGTTTCATGAATAGGCGACGACCGGTTATACCGGCAGCAACTGTGCATGCGCAGAGTATGAGTAGGTAGACTGGTATAGTAGCCTGTATGGCTTAAGTCCTCGATCTGGCGTATATTCACGGGTAGTTGCGAGGATATCTTTTTATCGCTGGCGTGTAGGTTTTCCAGATTAATAGAGTTCAGGGTCACTGAAGGAGATGGCTCCCGGAAGTTCCATGATTTTAATGCATGACCCTCAACCTGGTCGTTAGAGTTGGTAATGTTGTAATCTGCGGTTTTTAGCACGCATTTGTGCGGGATTTCAACAAGGTCGCTTCCCTGGATTTGTGTGTTAGTCGGCTCTAGTAGACTTATTATTGTCTGCTGTCGAGTTGTTGTATTGCTGGTCTAGTCAGGAACACTCTCGTGTGTTGGCAGGACGGGTTGAGCTGCTGCGAAGTGATGAGCTGGTACGAGCAGTCAAGTTGGTATTGTATCTTCTGATTGAGTGGTTCCTCGCAGAGATGCCATTTTTGACCTTCGGACATTCTGTCTCCATGTACATAGAATCCTGTTCATAAACCGCTATGTAAGGAGAGGGAGGTATTAGAACCTGATGATTTCTATTAGGTACTACCGCTAGTTTGTATAAATCATAGACTCTATCTACTGCAATCGGCACCTTAAAAACTAAAACTACTTGCTTATCGATATAGTATGACCCAACTTTAATTAGGTCATAATATTCCCTAAGATCTACTTCAAGGATCTCTCCCTTAGGGTAGAGAACCTTTACCTTATCTAACATGCTTTTAAGAGCATTAAAACTAAGTATCGCGTGCGGTATACTCGACGCCCGAATAAGAGCTAACGCATTTCCTAACTTGTCCAGTTCTTCAGACAAGTTTTCTACATTATCATTCAGGATGACCAAGTATTGTGCCAAGTGTGCAAATCTAATTAATTCTGTCTCACCGTTCTTTTCGCTCTGAATGGCTAGCGTAACGGCCTGGGCAATTTTTTCTTGATTTTTAACTAAGTTATCTAATATCTTGGAGTGTTCCAGCATCCATTCTTTAGATAAACTGATATGATTATTAAATTCAGACTGTAATTTGTTTTCATTATTTTGAAGGGTTTTAATTGCAGCATTATATTTTATGGCGTCTGTGTAATCTAGATTTCCGGAAATACTTTTAATTATCGAGCCGAGACCATCTATGAGTCCTCTTTTTACACGGTCGGGTTCAAAAGTCCTCACCTGTTCTGAAACCCTTTCGAGCTTTGCGCTGAGAAATGATATGTGCGGTTCATATAGGGAAAAAGTCTTATTATTAAGTTGAGGTCCGAGGTTGAGTAACTGTGTTCGTACTATGTCAATTTTATGGTCAATGTCATTTAGGTCTACATGTTGTAAAAAGGCGTGGTAGTGGGAGACGAGTTTCGTCGGTCCAAGTTTGAAAGGGAGTAGTCCTGGTCCATTGTCAAGGCTTTCAAGTGTTACTTCTTCCGCCAGAGTCATTTGTAGAAGGTACGTCAGCAGTATTCTGTAACAATTTTGAATCGTTAGGGACTCTCTTAAGACGCGACTTTGCTACGGCACCTCTTTGTTTTTTGGTGTAAATATGGATAGGGAGGTCGGCCATTACAATGTCCTGAGTATATCGAGGAGCTAATTTTTGCCTACTGGCCATGGGGTTCCTGATAAAAACATGTTGATCGGGAGAATACTCTATTTCAGGGTCACGGTCCTTATTCCTTGCATCTGTGAGTTCGGTTCGGTGTTGTAAGGACGCTTCGTTGATGAGGTCGTAAACTTTTGTCATTCCTTGTCGATGGTCGCGTATGTACTGTTGTAATAAATGCTGAGATAAATCTATGTCAAAAGGGTCGCGTGGGTCGAAATGTCCTGTTAATATATCCAATGGCCTACATTTAGTGAAACTATGAATGGAACTATTATACCCTAATAGAGCATAAGGCATAAGGTGTGAAGTCGGCTCCTTTGGTCGTTCTAACTTCAGAATTCGCAAGTGTTCGAGAATAGTTAAGTGGAATCGCTCTACGATCCCGTTATCATTAGGGGAGTGTGCAAGGACTTTATGGTGCTGAATTTTATGCAGTTTTGTGAATTCTGCGAAGAGTTGGTTCGAGAATTCGGGACCTTGGTCTGAGACTACGGTGAGTGGGACGCGATGGTGAGTAAAGTAAATCATAAGTGCTTGGATAACACTGATAGCAGTGCCATCTTTCAGAGGATATGCCTGCGCGTATTTAGAAAAAGCATCTACCAGGGTAAGATATTTTTCATTTTGTACTGTAAATAGGTCTATATGAACAACTTCGAATGGCTTGGTAGGTGGTGGGACGATGCAAAACTGTTGCCTAACAGGATTCCGGTCATACTTTGCTTGACCGCAAATGCCGCATTGAGTAATAAATTTGGTTACGTGTTCCTTCATCTTTGGCCAGAAGTACCTGTGGGACAAGGCCAGGTAACATTCGTTAATGCCACGGTGATTAGTTTTCCCAATATGGTAATTCTGAATGATTTCTTGCTGTTTTAAATAGTCCTTTACGTTCTCAACTTCTTTCTTGGTTAAATATATATTCATAGACGAGTTTCTAAACCGGTCTTGTAAGATGGGGACAATTTTGTACATAGCTAAAGGGGGGTAAACTATTATTCCGGTTTTGACTTTAGGGTTAATATGCTCGTTTACAGCGTTGACCAAATCTTCTTCGAGATTACGCTCGGATATCTGGATTGTGGTAAGGGTATGAGTGTCGAAGGGTTTTGTAACTACTGCTCGTTTCTTAATGTCACCTACGATCGTTAGTCGGATTTGCCTATTGAATTTATTCAAGGGATCATCTGTAATTGGTATTTCTAATATTGGATTTTCCGCGCTTGTGTGGGCAGTCAGGGTGGATGATCCTGCTTCAGACGGGGTTGTGCGGGCAGTGAGGGTAGATGATCCGGATTCGGATGGAGTTTTTTCTGAGTGATTCACTATCATAGAGCAAAGGGAACAGGTCTCTTCATTATGAATTTCTACCCGTGATAGTGCGTCAGCATTCTGATTATATTTACCTTTCTTATAGATTACGTTATAGGTATACTCACTCAACTTCAATCTCCAGCGAGTAAGTCTGGAGTTAAGATCTTTTAGATTTACTAACCACTGTAAGGGTTTATGGTCGGTGACAATCGTAAATTTGCGTCCGAAAAGGTACGGGCGGAAATACTTCGTTGCCCAGACGATTGCCAAAAGCTCTTTTTCTATCGTACTATAGTGGATTTCACTATCATTTAATGTTCTCGAAGCGAAAGCAATCGGCCTATCGGATCCTATGGGCCCTTGAGAGAGCACCGCTCCAATAGCAACATTGGAAGCATCAGTAGTCAAAATAAATTGCTTATTGAAATCGGGGTACTGTAATATTGGATCATTTACAAGTAGAGTCTTACATCTCTCAAAGCAATTAATATAATCAGGGTTTTCATAAGTTATTTTTGATCCCTTTTTGAGGCATTGTGTCATCGGTTTGGTAATACGAGCAAAATCTGGGATGAACTTCCTGTAATACCCTACCAAACCAAGAAATCGTTTTATTTCGGTTTGGGTTTTAGGCATTGGAAATTTCTGAATGGCGACAATTTTATCAGGGTTTGGTTTGATCCCATCTTTGCTGATTACGTGACCCAAATACGCGGTTTCTAATTTTAAAAATTCTGATTTGTCCATCTGTATTTTAAAGTTAGACTCACGGAGACGTTTAAACACCTTTTCTAAATTGACTATATGTTCCTGAAGGGAAGTACTGAAAACTATAATGTCATCTAAATACACGAGACAGACCGTGTTTTGTAAATCTCTTAAAACGTTGTCCATGACGCGCTGGAGGGTCGAGGGGGAGTTCTTGAGACCCATTGGCATTCTAAGGAACTCAAAATGGCCATGTTCTACATTGAACGCTGTCTTGGCTATATCCTTGGGATCCATCTCCACCTGATAAAATCCACTGGCAAGATCAAGCGTCGTAAAATATTGACAGTTACCAAGTTTGTCAAGTACATCTGTTATGTTGGGGATCGGATATTTATCGTCTAAGGTTTTCTCATTCAGTTTTCTAAAATCCACAACTATCCGCCATTTTTTTTTACCTGATGCATCAACTTTCTTCGGAACTACCCAAATGGGGGAGCTCCAGGCAGATTCGGATGGACGTATGATATTTTGTTCTAGCATCTTGGTAATCTGTTCCTTTACCTCATTACGGTGTATGAAGGGATAGCGATAGCTTTTACTATAAACCGGTAATTCATCTGTGGTATTTATCCTATGTCTTATCTTATTAGTGAAACTAAGTGGCTCGCCTTCTATGTAAAATACGTCAGCATATTGTGAGCATAGCGCTTCTAAATTAGCGCGTTCCTCGAGGTTCAAATGATCGGTGCGCAAGCGCGATAATACGTTGCGAGCGCGATCTGATCTTGGCTGTTTAGTGCGGCTGCACTCAACGTTTAATATTTCA
Organism: Epinotia ramella; assembly: GCA_947578815.1. Lineage (NCBI taxonomy): Eukaryota > Metazoa > Arthropoda > Insecta > Lepidoptera > Tortricidae > Epinotia > Epinotia ramella. Next base: position 13,192,173 of record OX388210.1, read on the forward strand.
GCCTGCACGGGACGATTCAAGGAAAAGATTACGTCATTCGGGGTTGGGTTTACAACTTCTAGTATGCCCTCGTTGTTATGTATCGTAGTAAAACATTCCGCTATAAAACAATCTGATACAGATTGACGCGGAATAAGCGCGTCTCCCTCCCGGCCGTTAATCGGGACTTTAATGAGTCGTGAAGAATTCGCAAGTATTACAACTTCGTATAAATTACAGTTCCTAGAATTATACATTCTTATAGGAATAGTCGCACTTTTTGTAACTAGGACGTTATTTTTTAAATCAATATTGGATTCCCATTCGTTAAGTAAGTCTAGACCAATTAAACCATCGAAATAATTGTGAAATTTATACACGAAGAAAGTTACGTTGTTATCACTTTTAAACTCAGGGAAGCACGGTAATGTTACGGAATAATCGTTACGGCTGGTAGCATGCACATTCGTCACCTCGAACGGATCATATTTCCATTGTACGCTGGGGAAATATTTCGTAACCGAGTCGGGATTGATAAAAGACTGATTAGCGCCGGTATCTATAAGAAATTTCAGCGGCGGGTTAGCTATTTTTATATACGGTAATTGTCGTTGTGTCTGTAAGTTGAGTTCTATTTTTGTCTTCCTAACTCTGGATTTCTCCGAAAATCCTCATGCTGAATAGTGGGTTCTTCTTTTTTATAAGCTTCGCCTGCGGGGTTCGGATACGAAATCTCTGGATAATGAGGTTGGATCGCGGACTCGTCATAGTAAGTATCGTCAGTAGGGTACACGTCACAGTAGTTGTCCTGATAATATTCATTATAATAGTCGGTATAAGGTTCATAGTCCAGTGTATAGTCGTTGCACTCGGTAAAATTAACATCTCTAGATCTGAAATAATTATTCGGTTGCGGGTTCCTGAAATTGGACCAATTCTGAGTAGGTGGCAATGGCCTGGCTACGTAATGACTGACACCGCTCATAGGGCGCACGGTATTATTTCCATTGCTTTGGAAATTATTTCTAGGCCTGAATGAGTTTTCTTGTGGGTTGTAGTTAGGTGGTCGTGCTCCAAATATTTGCTGAGTACGGGTAAGGCCTTGAGGAGGCTGATTTAAATTTGGTGTCCATATTGGTCGGGATTGTTGAGGCAAAAACCTAGGGTTTGGTCGGGATGGACCCGGCAAATTAAACGCAGACTGTCTGAATGGTGGTACAACAAAACCTGGTGGTATTGGACCAATAGATATTTTGGATGGCTGAAAATCAGCTGGTTTCTTATCCAGCCGATCATTACGTTGCTGTAAATATAATGTATTCATTTCTTCGTGAACAAATTCTAGAGCCTTTTCTATAGTTTCGGGCCGCATACAACGAATGCGTGAGCCTAGGGGGTCCTTAAGGCCTCGGACATACGCTTGAAGGGTCAACTTTTTATATAAATCGCGTTTAGAATCAATTGTAGACTGCACAGTTTCATGTAAAGTTACGTATGTCATAAGGGTACTGAACAGGTTTTGACATTTTTCATAGAACTCCTGAGGGGTGGTGTTCCCCTGGGATAAAAGCGCGAGATCGTTATACAAAGAGGTCTCATCGCGCTGGTCCGCAAAATTATTAATAAGTGCGTTGCGAATTCCAGCCCAGCTTTCTGGGACTCCGTTCGCATTGATTAAGCGGGCGGCGGGCCCGGTAACTTTATTAAGTATACCATTTATAAGTGCGTAATTAGCCAATGCTTGATCGGGGCGAACAAACTCATCTACTAATTGATCACATAATTTAATAAATCTCGTGAGTACGTTAGGGTTCCCGTCAAACTCGGGTAACAAGCGCAGGGCTTTAAAAATTGAATCTAGGTCTGCCATACTAACTACTTCAGGTTCCGAGTCCGATTCAGAACTTAAATCAAAATTAATATTCCTAAGACCGTCTAGTAAAACGAATCTATTATTACTGCCTAGCCTAGGAGTGCTCGATTGCCGTGGATGGAAAATCTTTGAGCTTTAAAATAATTACCACTATGAAAGTACCTCCTTTCCTAACATAAGCAACTCTAGAACGATTCTAAAGTACTTACATGCACATTTCTGGCTCTCTGCGGTATCGAAGTTTGGATACTCCTCCGCCCACAGCTCGTAGGTTCCGCCCTCGACGTGATGACCGGATAGCTGCCCGGGCGCTAAGCGAGCGCGAAGTTTCGATTTTGGAAATTCGGTGACCGCTCGCGAACCGGCCCGCGAGGTACATCCTACCGACTGCGCCAATTATGTAGGCTGGGAGTCGGAGGATTCGAGAGAAACCAAAGAATGCGAACTTAAATTCCTTTAATGACGGAATTACAAAAAGATTAAAATAAATCAATTAAAATTAATTATATTTAACAGGTGCCTAATGGTCGATGTGAGAACCAAGAGTGACGAACACTAGTCTTTTTAGGAAACGGGGCACGGTGTTGCGAAATGCAGAGTCGGCACCACCTGCATGGCTACTTGGGCGGTCGCTGGTTATGCAAGCATGTAACAAGCAACCATATGAAGGTTGGAAAATAATAATAAACAGAAAATATTATTCCTCAAATAAATGCACAATATAATATAATTAATACATCATAAATTATATCTAAATATACCTGACGAAAATGAGGTGCAGCAATGCCATTTGCCCCCGCTGGAATAGCTACCTCTTGGAAAAATATTGATAATGCTGTCTGTAAGAAAACAACAAAGATATGTAAAAACCAAGTCTGTCACATTTTATCTTAACATATTACACAAATACACACTTAATGAAAATAGTTTTTTGCACAGGCTGTGAATGTTATGAATAGACAATTGACCTCCTTTACTGGCTCGGAAGTGGGTCGCAATTAATGATCTTGGTGAGACACACATGATATTGATAAGAGCTAATGTTTTCATACATAACCTTTTGAATACTGAAATGGGAATTGCTTGAATATGCGATCCTAGTTGGAAGAGCCAATGGGTTTTATGACTTATCATATGACAGATATATATTTCAAAATTAGGTAGTCAGTTCATAGGGTCATTTCGCCGGTTAGTGACCACCTAATTTCATTTGCCGGTTGTCAACCACTTAGCTGAGTTGGTGAACTGAAAGGATATTTTCTCGGTTTTTTAGTTGATTTCTATTCTACAACACAAAAAAAAAAGTATGTACAACTAATTGTCTCAATAGGGTCTGTAGAATTGATGTTATCTTCAATAGAAAAAACCTTCTCCTTCAGGTGGTTGCTAATCGCTTACCGAAGGTGGTCGCACAACCAGCATAATGACCCTATAGACTAAAGTGGTTCCCTGGAGAGCCACCGAGTATCAAAAGGTTAAAGAATTTTGTAACTAGCCATTTTACAAGAATGTATAAGTACAATTTGGGTGATTCCACACATTATAAAAACTTTGTTGATGCTTTATAAAGCAGTTCAACTTAATTCTAACTTCATATTTTATACTCAAAATTCCCATTCATATGGTACATACACTGCCAAGCAAATGCATCCCTGTAACATTATTATTTGTTAAACAGTACTTCACTCAAATAGTTTCCTTTTGGCTCCCATTCATTCATACTAATTTTAACACAAGTGTTTACTAACCTACAAAGTTGTTGTTGTCAAAAACGGTAGTAAGTTGAATTTTATTGTAATAGGCCTCGTGATAATTAGAGAACCAATAAAACATAATAATTAGCAATACTGTTCTGATACTAACACAATGCTAGATCTAAGGCCTAAAATAAGAATTAGGGTAAACATTTACAGATTTGTTATCAAACATAACATTGTCAGTCGCCATGAATACATCTACCTACATACCTACTTATTGCATATCATTTCATTCATCAACATAATTATATACAGATTGAGTAATGCAGGTGTGATTAGGGGAATTTTCCTATAGGGTAACGCTCCATTTTAGCTGATAAGTGAATCGCAATAATAAACAGTCAAGGCAATGCCATTAATACATCTATATCAAATCAAGGCTATTGCAAAACACTTCGTCAAATTATGTAGCAGCCATTTCATGATTACTGTTTGTTTACATATACTAGGAAATTTACCTCAAATTGCCAATGTGCAGCTTGAAGTAGCTGTTTTGCTTGTTCTCGGGCACATCCAGCTGCTAAAACGAACTGATTTATCATAACTTGCTCACGTAAAGCTGAATCCATTGTACTAAAAATCAAATAATAAGTCCACCACAGCCGGAGTAGGAAATAAATAGTAAGTTAATGATGACAATTTCAGTTGTACCATGAGTAAGTGTGTAGGAGTACTATTTGAAATTAGTGGCGGTAGTGAGGCTGGTAAACAACCTAGTGTAAAAGAGAGATCCGATTAGTACATCTTTTTGCCACGTTTTCCGCAGGACAGACTAAACAAGGAATACGAAATGTCATTAAAAATAAAACAAGTGCGTCTCGGCTGTAGATTTATCTGAACAATAACAGTTTTTATGGGTAGGTCAAACAGCTCGGGTTATCACAAGACAGCTGTCACTTGCGTCACCTACAAAGTGCCTACAAAGTACAAAATCCCCAGTCCCCACTAAAAACTAAAAAGTAAATTCTACTTGCTGGGTTATCAAGGCAACGTTAGTCATACGTTGCAATTATTGTAAATTCCACAACATTTAAAATGATACAGTTTAAATCTACAGTGATCTTCATAAGTGTTTTTCTTGTTTTCAAGTTAATCTACGCAATAGATACTAGCCAAGTGCCTATAAATGAAAGGCAAAGCAGTGGATCGATATCTGAAAAGAATTTACAGTCGCAGTTGATAAATACTTACGGCAGCAAGTATGACCGTATGTTACAGAAACTTTCAAGGTCGAAAAGATTGAGCGATGCTAATTCAAGCGAATCAAGCAGTGTAGCTAATGAGAATGCAAACTCGTCCAGCAGTTCATCTACTGAAAGCCCGCATGTAGTTTATGAATTCGGTGCCTCTAATACTTCCTTATTTGCGGTGGTTCCGGTTAACGCGTCTCCGTCCTCCCCTCCCAACGCGTCCGTTGGACCCTCGGACGCCGCGCCTTTGCCAGAAAAAAGTTCTGCTGAAGATGAACACAACAGCTCCATGGCTATCTTCTTTGTGCTGTGTATCTTGGCTCTCGGAATTCTCCTGATACATGTTATGCTACAAACTGGCTTCTCTTATCTGCCTGAGAGTGTTGTTATTGTATTCCTTGGAGGCTTGATTGGAATGATCATAAATCTCATGTCCATTCGAAATATTGCAAATTGGCGAAAAGAAGAGGCTTTCTCGCCAACTGCTTTTTTCTTGGTTCTTTTGCCACCTATCATATTTGAGTCTGGATACAATTTACATAAAGGCAACTTTTTCCAGAACATTGGTTCAATATTGTTATTTGCGATTGTTGGTACTGCTATATCAGCATTTGTTATTGGTGCTGGAATTTACTTATTGGGGCTAGCACAGGTTGTGTACCAGTTGAGTTTTGTGGAATCATTTGCTTTTGGTTCCCTGATATCAGCTGTGGATCCTGTGGCTACAGTGGCTATATTTCATGCGCTGGATGTAGACCCTGTCTTGAACATGTTGGTGTTTGGAGAGAGCATACTCAATGATGCTGTGGCAATTGTTCTGACTACAGCTGTGCTGGACTCTAATGACCCGATCATGTCAACTGGAGAGGCCATTCTCTCTGCCATCAACAGGTTCTGGTTGATGTTCTTTGCATCAGCTGGCATTGGTGTCCTCTTCGCACTAGTCAGTGCTCTTTTACTAAAACACGTTGATTTACGCAAAAACCCCTCTTTAGAATTTGGTATGATGCTGGTCTTTACTTATGCACCTTATGCCTTGGCCGAGGGTATACATCTTTCAGGTAATTTGTATTTCACACTTAAATTTTTCTTATTACATGGCATAAAAGTAGCACTGCTTACGAGGCAACATTTTAATTTCAGGAATTATGGCAATTCTGTTCTGTGGTATTGTGATGTCTCACTACACTCACTTTAACTTGTCCACTGTGACGCAAGTGACCATGCAGCAGACCATGAGGACTCTGGCGTTTATTGCAGAGACCTGTGTCTTTGCCTATTTGGGATTAGCCATTTTCAGGTGATTATGGATGCATCACAATTTATATTTCAATAAATTACTGTGTTCTACTGTCTATGTTAAATAATATATATATATATTTTTTAAATTATGCATTGTAATCAGAAGGGCCTGACATTATATGTTTTACGTCTGTCCCTAATATACAGGGTGACTATTTGAATCGTAATAAAAAAATTGAGTTATAGATGATAGATAGCTCTAATTTCTATACTTTTTAGAAGAAAAGCGTAATAATTTATAAATGACAAAAAAAAGTTAAATATTGTTATAAAAATAATTTCATGTTTTCAGTTTTAAGCACCGCGTGGAACCTGCCCTGGTAGTTTGGAGTGTGGTACTGTGTCTTCTGGGCAGAGCCGCTAACATATTTCCACTGGCATTACTCTGCAATAAATTCAGAGAGCACAAGATCACCAAGAAAATGATGTTTATTATGTGGTTTAGTGGTACGTAATATTTGTTTACTCATTTAGATAAGCATTATTTCGCCAATGAAGCTTAATTAATGTCTGTATGTTATCACAGATAGTATTTTCCTGCTTGGTTCTTAGTGTATCCCTTTCGGTAAATTATATGTAGACAAGATAGAAGGGTATTACCAACTTTATTTAGACAAGCAAGATAATACAACTTGTGCCAAGTGTACTCCTTTAGCTTTAGTCTTTATAACATGTGTACATATAATATACTTACTTCTATTTTCTACTTGTCAGGACTCCGGGGCGCTATATCGTATGCTTTGTCTCTTCATCTTGGGTTTTCGGATGAGACTCGACACGTGATTATAACCACTACCCTTATCATCGTCTTGTTCACTACGCTGATCCTTGGTGGATCCACTATGCCGTTATTGAAGTTTTTGCGGGTAATTTTCCCGAGTTTTATTAATTTAATTAACATTATTTTGTGGAAGAAGGATAGTCGAAGTCATTAATATAGAGGGTGGTAGCGTGGAGGACTTGATAAAAAATAATGAAATGGGAAAATATGTATAAGTGTAAATAAATTTGTCTTCCTCAGGCAAAGGGGTATGTTTGTTACTGAAGACATTATGAAAGATGTTCTTTCATTTGAATATGAATAATACTGAAGCGACACTCCGCGGCGTAATAATCGCGCACGCGCTAACCACTAATGTCCCTTTTTCCTGTGAACGGCACAAATATATTTTTACGGCACAATAACTAATGATTTCTTTCGTCCACGTAAACACATCCCGGTAAAGGCAAATACTTGTTTATTGAGAATAAAATATTTTTTTCTGAGCCTTGGATTACTAAAGTATTTAAAATATGAGTACATATATCATTATACCCTTTTGCTAAAACTAATTCATAAATTACCGAGTCGGGAAAGGCGTACCTTATTGGATTGTAATACACGGAGGGTAATAAACCCATATTTTTTCTGCACATACTAACTGTAATATAATTTATCAATTCGCAATTGTCCATTAACCAGACTATTTTATTCTTGACCCGAGAACTCGTAAGCGTAACGTACAGGTACGTGTACTTAGGTCTAAGTACTCGGAAGATGTTCCAAATTACAGGTAATAATTTACTTTAAAAACAAAGTTTTAACCGACTTCAATTTAGTACTCCGCCAAGCCACTATAACATTTCCACATTTCTTTTCCAATTTACCACATGAACTGATTTCCGAGAGCAAATGCGTTGATTATTAGAGAAAAAAAACCCAATCGCTGTATGTGACCCGATAATATTTGAGGACTTCCATCGATTCCACAAGGATCACCTATGGCTATTTCAACGGAATCTTATCAGAATCTGAAACGTACTTTTAAGTACATAATTGAGGAATTCCATAAGTCGTCTGTGGTCTTCATCATTAATTCCACTCCACCAAATTTATGATTTCCGGGTGTAAATACACGAGTTATAATAGAAAATACCAAAATCACTACACGCGTGCCTAATATAATTGAGGAGTTCCCTCAATTCCTCATAGATCCCATCAACCAACCGAATTTTTGAAAAAAAATGGGACCCACCTGGAAGCATATACTTACAAACAAAAAAAAAAAAGACCGGGTTGCACTCCGGGAGTGCCGGCAGAAGTGAAAACTCAATAACATTGTAACAGTTTTTCGATCAGGTCACGTGACATCTTACGGTGTCACCCTAAAAATGAATTTGACGCAAATTTATAAACAATTATCAATTATTTAGGCGGACGGCCCGCGGGCGCTTTGGGTGTGACGGGCCGCCGGCTTCCCGCCGATGGGCGGCGGCAAACACAATTCCAATTTGTTTTTGCCATTGCCAAATATTTTTCAAGGCTTTATCTCTTTAGGAATAACGTCTAAATTCGAACTATTCGAATTTTCTGAATAGCAAAACGGTGAAGGACGCGTTGGTATTATTACAAATTTATTTGCAGAATATGCTATCGCAAAAAGTGTTTAACGGCTTTATACTCTTACGAATAGGGTTCAGTTTTGAATGAAGTTGAATCGGCTAGCAGCAAAAAGTGATCTCCTTCACATCTGACGTCACAAAACTCTGTCGCGTATTTAACAATTTTTCCCCATCTCAAAAAGTGCTCAGCGCCGCTAAAGAAGTTTTCACTTCAAAAATTACGAATCGGCTCATCAATGACGGAGTTCCGAGGTAATAACATTGAAAAAAAAAAGAAAAAAAATGCAACCGAATTGAGAACCCTCCTCCCTCCTTTTTGTTGAAGTCGGTTAAAAATGTGTTCTACTCACGTTGTTATCAACACTTATTAGCTTATTACCAGCCCAGGCCCCTTACAACAGAACGGTACGCAGCAGAAGTAGTCGCGCAATTTATTTATATGACCTGACTCGTGTTCAGATTATTTTTTTGCTGCAGTTTTTCGCGTTACATTATATCTGAACTGTAGATAAAAAATGTATGTTATAGGCCAACAAGAAAGTGAAGAAGTCGCGATCGCTGCGTAAACAGAAGGAAGTAAGCTTGTCGAAGACGAAAGAGTGGGGCCAGGCCATCGACTCGGAGCATTTATCGGAGATAACTGAAGAGGAACTGGAGGTAAATCAAATACATTTTCATTTGCATCATGAACATCAGCACATTTACCTCGTCACTTTAATATCTCTAATGCGATTGTTGCCAAAGACGAAACCTGTGCTTTGCCTGTGCATGCGTAATTTGCATACTTTAAGGTCCCATACGCACTTGCGGTGCGGTTGCGGCCAACCGCTTAGTGCGTAGAGGTTTTGCGTTTGCGGTTTCATATGTTTTGTCCAACCGCACGGCAAGCCGCACGCGGCTAGCCGCTTAGTGCGTACAAGGGCTAACTACTTTGAAGGCCGGTTAGTCTAGTGACCCCCCATCTCTTTTAGATCTCATCTTAACTTCCTCCCCAGACTTGGTTTCTCTTCATGGCCAGTTTAATGCAGCCGGATTTTCCAACCATGATTTGATTTACGCCTCCTTTAACATTCGTCCTCCCAAAAAGAGGCACAAAATGATTATGCGTAGGAATCTTCGGGACGCAGGCGCTTTATAATGATATTTCACCAGCTGATTGGAGTAATCTTTGTCCGTCACGACGATTTTGACCTGAAGGTGGGCTTTCAATCACATATTGCATGTGATTTTTGATAAACATGCTCCGTTGAAGCCAACGCGTGTTAAACACTTTCCCCTGCGCCGTGCAAACAACATATGGCCAAGCGTGATCGAGCTCGTGTAAAGTTCCGACTGGCTCCTTTGGACGAAAATCACCAGAGATATATTGCTTTACGAAACCGCTGTAATAAAATCTGTAGGGAATCAAAGCGCCTATATACATTCACAAGTCTATCGAGCAATGGCAGGGGGACCTTCTAAACTGTGGAATTTTTAATGGGGTCGGCAACACTCAGTAATGCTCTTCCAGTACTCTGGATACTAACGCTATTAATAAGCATTTCAGCGCTTCATGGGATTCAATGACCCGTCTGTTAAACAATCAACTCTTTCACTTCTTGCCAGTATTACACACCCCGACTCGCCTTTTGAATTTGGTTCGATTTCGCCGCAAGAGACTCTTGCTTTTCTCAAATCAATTAAAACGAAGGCCATCCTCAGTGGTGATGACAGCCTCAGTGTGGATATGCGCTCGTGACGGATTTCATTGCTTCCTATCCTTTCCGATATTCTAAATTTCTCCTTCTCCACAGGCACGTTTCCGGCGTCCTGGAAGTGGTGTGCTCCTTAATTACTCTTCCTAAAATTCCAAATCCTGTAATCTCTTTCCCAGTATCGTCCTATTTCCATTCTCCCAGTTTTATCAAAAATAATTGAGCATTATGTAAATCGTCGCCTCCAATCTCACCTTAACAGACGTTCCTCTCATTCCTCTTTGCAACCTTGTTTTCACCCCGGGCCTAGCACAGTAACCGCTTTCGATGACATTCGCAGTAATATTTAATCCAAAAAGCTCACAACCTTGTTCTTCTCGATTGCAGAAGTGCTTTCAATACGGTAGATTTTGACATTATGCTCGGTATCCTCCGCACTCTCAATATTACTCAAACACAATATCCTGGTTCCGTAATTACCTCTTTGGTAGGCGCCAGCGCGTTAGGTCCGATGACAGGATTTCTCTGAATGGTATGAACTCTCCGCTGGCATCCCCCCAGGGAGAAAAGCTTTCTCCACTGCTGTTTTCTATTTTTAATGGTATCACTGAGTCACTTACAACGTCATAACACCTTTATGCAGATGACCTTCAGGTTTATGCGGCTAGTATCGATAATGTCCATTCCTTAGTTGCTGAAATAAATACGCTGCTGGGCGCAATCATGGCTTGAAAATTAATGCGATGAGCGATTGTTATTGGGAGGATACTTTATAAATAAGCTCTCTCAGATGAGGTGGTGCCTGACATTATTTTTGATGGAATTTCTATCCTGTTTTACTCTACTCTCAGGAATTTGGGCATCACCATAGGCGTCTGCAGAACTTCCTTCCGCCTTGTACCAAGTTGACTCTTAGAGCTCAGTCTCTTTTGCTTCCTCTCCTCGACCAGTGAAGTGAGTAGTCCTGGGTTCGAATCCCGGTAAGGGAAAATATTTGTGTGATTTAAGTATTTATATCAATAATATATCGTCGTGTAGTCTACCCGTAACACAAACCTTATTTATTGAGCTTCCTTTGGGGTTTGATTGATTGATTATTGTTTAGTTTGATTTGTGTCCCCTAATATTATTTATTTTATAACTTTTATTGCAACTGTTGAAAAATTGGGGTAGCAGAGTAGCCTGTTCAGTTAATTGTTGCTTATTTAAATTCACTCATCTGATATAATTCTCCTAGGCGAGCTCATTTTCCTGCTGCCCAAAACCTTGTGCATGACACTGATCACGAGGCTTGCGAAAGAAGGAAAACAGCTTTGTTCGCCCGTTTTCTGCCTTCCTACTAAGTTATAAATTGTATAGTTTATCATAACTGTCTACAGCGCTATAGTTTTCAGACATTATTACAATTGATCATGTGCGCGAAAATAACTGTAACGTGACCGGAAATAAGTCCAAGAGTCGTGACGTTTAAATGGTTGTTTTCAGGTGAACTACTCGCACGCCGCCAGGCTACGTGGCTTCGTGAGATTGGACATTAAATATTTGATTCCTTTCTTCACGAGGAGATTCACTCATCAGGTAATTGCGATATGTTGATTATTATATTATTATTTAGGTATATTAAACGAGACATAATCGCGTATAATTCAATTACCTCTTTCGAGTCGTCCCGTGACCAAGGATGGTGTGACACATTCAAAGCGCCGGGAAACCTGAAAGAGGTAAATAAATTCAATCATGAATCATGATATGCAATTAAGTCCCGTTTAGTATAAATAATGTGTGATAATCGTGAAAGTTTAAATCAAAATTGCGAAACCAAATCTTCATAGACTTACTGCATTTTTTTCAAGCAAATGTAGAGTACTACTTATTGTAGAACACTAGAGGAGAATACGCTTACCTTGGATGAGTTTGGCTTGGTCATGTTGATGGAACAGCAAAGTAGTTTTGCCTGTTAAACTTATTTGTGTGTACTTAGTTTACCCCATCCCATCAAATGGAATATTTTTAGGGATAGGTATTAGCCGGTATTCCAAACAGTTTTTAGTGCTCAATTGCACGCTTCAACCATTCCATTATTGAAAGAAGCCTACAGGCGTCTCAAATGTCGCTTTGCCTATGCGATTATGAAAATCATTAAAATAGGAACCCTCAACCCTCGTACGTGATGAACCCGCATTTAACAGCTTCGGTTAACTAAGTTCTTCATTTATGTTCAGGAACTGAAGGACTGTAAAAGCCAGATGACTGACCTGACGAACCAGTGGTACCAAGCTATAAGAATTACAAACGACCGCGAGACAGACGAAGAAGACATATTGCCGCAAAGCTCTCTGTCCAACTCCAACAGTAGTCTACAGAGGGGAGTTTAAAATTAACGAATATAGCAAACCCAGTGTATGTTCTGCACAATGTAAGTAAATGTTAGTGACGTAATTGATTAAATCAATGTTGATTGTTCGCGCTCCAATAATGAACATTATTGTTGATTATTGGATCATCATATTCATCTAAAATTATAATTTGTAGTAATTGTAATTTTTATTGTGACAAAGTCAGTGATTGTGATAGAATATATTGTTAGTTTTCATAATAGGTTGTACATGTACATATATTGAAACAGTGCAAGCTTTTTATTCTAGTATGAGCGGTAAGTTCAAGAGCTTCGATAAGGGCCCAGTCATTGCAAACATTTCGTATTATTTAGTACTTAAATATTTATTGAGTATTTTTATTTTATTTCTAGTTTTTGTATTATTGTTGTGTAAATATTGGTACTTAGTTATTGTAATTACACGTATTACTTATTTTGTATTAAGATAGTATTATAGTTAATATGAGTACATAAATGTGATATATGTTATTCTTAAACGATTTACAACTGTTGTATTGCAAATACGTTCCTAATATATTTATAATTTACAAAGAAATGCTTTTGTCAGCAAGCGTCAAAGTGGAATAGTAACAAGAAATAAACACTGTTTTACATAAATCTCATAAGCGCGTGCGTTTATTGGGCACATACAAATATTTCCAGTCAGAGTTTTATTGTCACCTGCACGAAATTTTTCTGTTAATGTACAGCACATTATCCGCGTCCATATCTCTTGTCTCTTTTTAACCCATGCATGGCTTAATTACACTAAAATAAAAAAGTTTATATGTATATGGTATTTCCCACATATAAAGACTGCCAATGTAAAAACGAATACTCAGTTATCATTATCAGATTATCACATTAAAAGGCCTCACCTTCACTAGAATATGTGTTGCGTAAGTGATGTTATGTTCTCGACTACAATTTTGATATGCCTGCCAGTTAATGACTCAATACGTCCAATCAAAAACCAGCCAAGTGCGTGTCGGGCCACGCGCAGTGTAGGGTTCCGTAGTTGCCTGTCTGTCTTAGTTACATCGACGTGCAGTGCGGTTGCGTCGGCCGAATTTTTACGAAAATTGGCCTTTCCAAGTACACATTAAGTTGGTCGACTGTTACTCGGTAACTACTTATGCCTACTTGTCCGGGATAGTTTTCCTTTTAAATTCATTATATGTACTACTACCACGAATTTTTTCACATCCCCAGTAGTAGCCATTTAGTCGGCACGGGACACATGACTCGAACAAAAATTAGGGCTTTAAAGCCTAATATCTCGAAAACGAATCACTTATTTGAAAAATGGTTTCCTTTTATCCAACGATACCCCACACCATGGGTTTAGCGAGAAAAAAAAATACATCTCCTCTTTAGGTGTAGCGGAGGTACCCTAAAAAAATTTTTTTTTCAAGATTTTATTGTATCGTTTTGTCGGCGTGATTGACTTATATACCCATGCCGAATTACAGTTTTCTAGTAGTAATTGTTACTGAGCTAAGCCGAAGACGGACAGACAGACAGACGGAATGGCGAAACTATAAGGGTTCCTTGTTGACTACGGAACCCTAAAAATGGTCTTGATATCCATGTTGTCACATGCTATAACAGAGTAAGGTTAGGTTAGGCCGGGAGTGCCGGCAGAAGTGAAAACTCAATGACATTGTAACTTTTTTTCGATCGGGTCACGTGTCCGTCTTACGGTACGAATTTTCAATCTGTCGAATCTTACGGTCACGTGACCTGTGGCGAGTTTAACAATTTTTCCCCATCACAAAATTTGCACAGCGCCGCTAAAGAAGTTTTCACTTCAAAAAACGAAGTTTATTTTTGCTAGGTGCACCAGAAGCAACACATTTTTCTTTTGATGGGGAATCCACATTAAGTGATTTTACCCCAATTTGTCAGCCCAATTCATCAGAATCTGACTAATTGCTATCGTGTGGATGCATGTTGCGCTGCCGATCCAACCGTCAAACGAGTTGTCCGACTAATTGCATGAAAATCACAATTTGGACCATGGAATTGGCATGATCTGCCAAATTTTTTTTTTTCTCACAAATTTCATTCAAATAAATTTAAACGAAAATTAAAAAATATATCCTAAAGAATATTGTTTTAATATTTTACACTGTAATTTTGTCCATTTTTTAAAGAGGTGTTATGCAACTACTTTTTCATTCAGTGTGGCCAGTTGACAGTAAGAAAGCGAAAATTGCCGCATTCAAACGGTCCTGCAAAGCGGACTACAAGATTGTTACTAACCGATGAGATAGGGCGAGACAGCACGTCTATCATGAGACGGCCGTGACATACTCTCGTTTTTTGTGTGCTGCATGGCTATCACGCGACGGCGCGCGAGCTCTCTCGATTTTTCTCGCACTATCCGTCTCTCTCTTATTATAACCTGAGGTATAGTGCGAGAAAAATCGAGAGTATGTCGCGGCCGTCCCATGATAGACGTGCTGTCTTGCCCTATCTCATCGGTTAGTAACAATCTTGCAGTCCGCTTCGCAGGTAGGGTGTGCAATTACCGGGCAAATTTCATTACCGGTAAATTACCCACTTGAGTGAGGCAAAACCGGTTAACCGATAAATTACCGGTAATTTGAATTTGGTTCATAAATAGCGTTATTTGACGAATATTTATCGTAAAATAAGCTAGGATTTAGTATAACGAGTTATCATGTGCCGTAAATGCCGTAATAATCAGCTTCTTTAATATTTTAAACTTGCTCGAGGTAGGAAGGCCAAAAACTCAACTGAAAAAGTTCCTTGGGAATGAGCAGGAAGGTAGGAATTGTTCTTAGTTCTACAGATTTCCATTACAATATCAGAACAATACAAAACAGTACCAGTAGTGATAATGGAGTCACGGCGGTAAATACTAGTATTATGGTACATTGCCTTCTCCCGTCCGGGTGCACGGGAAAAGGCATTCATTGGCGTTGGTGGTTCGGTTCACACAGTGCCTGCGGTCATTATCTTGACTCCCAAATCTACAGATATGTAATCCTACGGATTTCCTATACTAATTAAAAAAAACGGAATAACAGAACATAATCAAAATAATACAACACAAACTGAATACTGAAATGTTGAGGACCTTTGAGATAAGCAGCTTGGAATACGGCCTGTGGATCAACAGAAACAAGATTAAGTTGATGTTCGCAGACAGGTCCATCACCACTCATCACGCGACGTCCAAGATCTGGACACAGTAGAGGATTTTATATACCTAGGCTCTGTAATACGCTCCAACGGTGACTGCGAGTTGGAAGTGGTTCGAAGAGGTCCGATGGCCAAGCCAGCGGTCAAAAGATTAGAGAAGATATGTACAAACTGCGGCATACGGTTGAAAATTAACTTGATGCGGACCCTAATCTTTTCTATCTATTTATACGCGGCTGAAACATAGACTTTAAAGGCCAGGACTTCGGAAAGCATCAATCCTTTCGTTCGAGATGTGGTGCTGATGGAAAATGCTTGGCATCAAGTGGACATCAATGCAGTACAGCTCAGGTTTCGATCGTATCGAAAGATTTCTCGTAGTCCAAGAACGCCAAGCAGAGGGGCTTCTGTATAACCTGACGGAGCGTATGGATGTGGTCTACGAAACCTCTTCGGAAACCGGATTCTTCGGGAGGCTGGATGTCATCTAGCCTGCCGTACGAGACGGCTTGTAATTACTCTCGAAAACAGCTTATACGTCTCTGGCTCAGAAGTGACATGGGTCGGTGGTTCTTCAGCAGGGTGTTGTCGTTGTAACCCTTTTTGAAGAAAAGAACCACCTTACCTCTGTTCCTTGCCTTTGGCGTTCTATCCCAGTGAGACTAATAGAGGTATTTCTTTGGATTGTAATGATCAGTATACCTCTAAAGTTTGTTAAATAAGGCGTCTCTATTGTTATTCATAACTCATAGAACGAAACCGGAAACGATTGTATTATTCGGGCCCTATAGGCCGTATTTTTTTTTTGTTTGTTTGTATACGCTTCCAGGTGGGTCCCATTTTTTTTTAATTCAGTTGGATGATGGGATCCATGAGGAATTGAGGGAACTCTTCAATTATATTAGGCACGCGTGTAGTGATTTTGGTATTTTCTATTATAACTCGTGTATTTTACACCCGGAAATCATAGATTTGGTGGAGTGGAATTGATGATGAAGACCACAGATGACTTACGGAATTCCTCAATTGTGTAGGTACCTACTTGAAAGTACTAAAGTATATCACAGATTCTAATAAGATTCCATTGAAATAGCAACTAATGAAGTGCCAAAGGTTATCCTTGTGGAATCGACGGAAGTCCTCAAATATTATCGGCCCACATACAGCGATTCGGTTTTTTTCTCTAATAATCAACGCATTTGCTCTCGGAAATCAGTTCATGTGGTAAATTGGAAAATAAATGTGGAAATGTCCTTGTGGCTTGGCAGAGTACTAAATTGAAGTCGGTTAAAACTTTGTTTTTAAAGTAAATTATTACTGATAATATACTGGCAAACGGTTTATTCTTTTGGGCTATTTAAGTATTTCACAACATAAACATAAGTGAACCAACATATTTGACGACCACTTGGTACTTTAGCCCTGCCTACAGAGCCAGTGATGAGTGTGAATATTTGTTCTATGAATTTAAGTTTTTATTTATCTTTAGGTATGTATATTATACTATATTGTTGTCTAGTACCCTTTAGTCTATGTCAAAAGTAAGTTAAAACTTGCACCTTATTCCATTGTGATATGGTGAATACATAATTGTTACCTTATTTTGCTCTTCACTATGCAGGCTTTGTTTAATTTGGGACTAGTTCAATTGGTGTAAAAGTTTAATTGATGGTGATTATACCTACCCCTGAACAGAGCCCGTTGCCTGTTCTTCTGCACACGCACACTAAGTTATTCTGGACAAATCTATTGTGAATATAACATAGTTATTTCCTTTTATTGCAGTATACAATATTTATTATCTTTTACCGGGACTAGCACTTTCCCAGTATTCTCAAATATGGAACCTGACTGTGGGTTACTGGAGGAGATTCATAATTAAATGAAAATATGTAATATCGCATATTATTTCAATTATTTGTTATGGCAAAGAGTGCTTTCAGAGATTAAAACAAAGTATGGGTTAAATAAACTTATTTATTTAAGCATCAAGAGATTAAATGTTGTTTTAAAAACATTTCAGCAAGAGGATATTATAACATACTATATATTATAGTAATCATGAGGATATTATAGTAATCATGTATTTATCATTTATAATATTTTTATAAAGGTCTTGCTAGTAGGAGCAGTGAATACCTTCCATTGTATACAACTCATAAGATATTATGCCAGAATTGTTGTACATCATAATGAAATGTATGTAATGTAATAAAAATTGTGTGACAGCTGTGTTAATTTTACTTTGATGATAACTGAACATTGCATTTGTTGTGTCATTCCTCTTCATTTTCCAAATTAATGTGGCTTCCAAACTTCCCATACAGGTGTGCCTTCAATTCTCCCATTTGTGATTTTAGTTCCTCACATTTTGCCTCCAATTCAGCTATTTCATTTTCCTTTTTTTGTTTTGATTCCTCCAATGATTTCTGTGAAAATGTAGGAGTACTACCTAATTAGAATGAATCAAGATGAGATTATATTTTTATATACTGAAAAAAGAAGGATCATTTTAACAGTTTCAATACCAGGAACATGCTAGTTGGGTGCACTGTTCGCAGCTACCTTAAAAACTGCAGTATCTGCCACAAGTATAGTGCTATGAAATTTTTGGCACTGAGAATGTACCTATTAAATATATTAAAATGTAACAATATTTGTAGTTCCTTTTTACGCAAACGGATCATGATTAAAAATAAAATACAGCTAGAATAGAAACCTTAACACTAAATGTTAGTGTTAAGGTATTAGAAAACAAACCATGTGCTTTCCCATTTTACTTAATACCAAGAGATTAAATAGCATTTTGTTTCTCATTCATAAACTAAGTGGCAATATTATTTAAATCTCTTGAACATGAATGCATTCCATACCTTTAGGAGACTGAAATTACAAAGTATAAATAACAACATTATATATATTTACCAAAGTATTCTCCAGGCTCTGGCAAATGAATACTTCTCCAACAAGGTAAGGAATCTTCTCACTGTCGTCGGCAAGCGCCAGCTCTTCGACAGCTTCTTCTAAATTTTTCATGTCGTTTTGTATTACTTTCAGCTCATCTTTGTAATCGTCAACTTTTGCGTTAAGCCGTGCAAACTTATTAATTTTTTGTTGATCTTCAAAGGAAATATGGACGTCGGAGTCCTGTAAATGAATAAATAATGATAAATTAGACAAAAAATACAACAGGTGTAGTGTGTAGTGAAGCATAGACGGTTCAGGATTATTGAGTGTTCTTAAAATTTATATTTAAATTGACAATTACTAACCGGTCGAAATGTTCCTTTTCCTGAATTGGCCATTGTGGTGTATAATTTATTTCACTGAACGCTTTTTGGATAAGATTTGCTTCGAACTTTTCATGAAAACTAACCTCAAACCAAATTACCTTTACTGTGATTTGAGTTTTGACATTGACACCTGCCAATTTGACAGCCTTGAGGCGTTTTTCATCGTAACAAATGTTAGAGTATCAACAGACGGTCGAACCATTCAACCCTGAACCCTGAACATTGTAAGACTAATCCACACGGCCCGACGAATTTACGATGCATGACGGTGATGGTAAGCTAGTCTGAGGGGCTACCGCGAAGTGAAAACGAACTTCGTTTGTGTATCTCCGTCTCTGTCGCACTTGCAAGTTCGAGCGATAGAGAGGGAGATAAACGAACGAATCGTTTCGCGGTTGCCCCTCTGGATATAGAGTCGTGACAAAAGCGTTTTCTCCGAAATCCTACTAATATACATGGCAACTATGTTACCTATAAAATATGCTGTCAATTAAGGGTGTAAAATAAGCCGTCAATAAGGGTGTAGACTCGAAAATGATTATTAAGTACTCCAAAAGAAAGAAGGCACAAAAATATGCCTAGTGACGAAAATCCCATTCAGAGGGGCTACCGCGAAACGAAAACGAACTTCGTGCGTGTATCTCCCTCTCTGTCGCACTTGCTAGTTCGAGCGTCAGAGACGGATATACTCGATCGAAGTTCGTTTTCGTTTCGCGGTAGCCCCTCAGATAATCTCAAAGAATTACGAAGCTACAACCGTCTTAATGTTGCTTGTTAGAGAGGGAAAACGCTTTTTGTCAAATTTCAGTGGTTGAAATGCACAGCAATTTTTGAGTAGGTATTTCTATACTACCTACACACCAAACGATTAAACACTAAACAATTGGAGGCTACGCTATGCTTGCGATTAAAATATATGCAATATTTTCTATGTAGAAACGATACATGTTCTCCGATGATTCCTTTAATCACCCGCCTACAAGCTGCCCGCGCGGCTTCGCTCGCGTATTGCAATTTGCAAAGACCGCGTGCAAACCCGCGGTAAAATAAAATATAGCCTATGTCCACCCAGAAAATCGATTATAAACAGGTGAATTCATTCATTCATTCATTCATTTTAGAAATCGGATATGTGGTTCCGGGGTTATCTCTGACACACAGTTTATTTATTATGTGTATAAGTATTCTAAGTATTAGTATTAGAAGTATAGGTACATTAGTATAGATTAAAACACGAGTTATCTTTACATATGATTGCGTGTTGTTATTTATATTGGACATGTTTGAATAATGAATGACTAATTATTGATGCAAACGTATTACCGTTAGGTACCATTGTTTTTGCAATCGGTGACCGCACCAGTGGCAAGTTACCTAAGTTTATTTTAATAATTAATTGAATACATTTCTAAAGGAACGACGAGGCCTAAACCCTCCTACGTTTACCTACACGTTACACGACTGTCGTATAGAGTCAGACAGTCGTAGTCACCCCTGCAAAAGAGTAGGTATTTAAGGTGGTTCGCTTTTTTTCAATGTTTGTTACCTCAGAACTCCGTCATGTATGAGCCGATTTGTACAATTTTTTTTTGTTTGTAAGTATATGCTTCCAGGTTCAAAAATCCAGTTGGATGATGGGATCCATGAGGAATTGAGAGAACTCCTCAATTATATTAGGCACGCGTGTAGTGATTTTGGTATTTTCTATTATAACTCGTGTAAATTACACCCGGAAATCATAAATTTGGGGGAGTGGAATCACTTTTTCTGTGAGTGGAATTGATGATGAAGACCACAGATGACTTATGGAATTCCATAAATTATGTACTTAAAAGTACAAAAGTACGTCACAGATTCTGATAAGATTCCGTTGAAATAGCAACTAATAAAGTGCCAAAGGTGATCCTTGTGGAATCGACGGAAGTCCTTAAATATTATCGGCCCACGTACAGGGATTCGGTTTTTTTCTCTGATAATCAACGCATTTGCTCTCGGAAATCAGTTCATGTGGTAAGTTAGAAAATAAATGTGGACTTAGGAGGTCTCGTGGCTTAGCGGAGCACTAAATTGGAGTCGGTTAAACTTTGTTTTTAAAGTAAATGATCTAGAATAAACTAGAATAATCTGAGAAAAATAGTTTTCCCTCCACACGACCTTAAGAGCAAGTTTGGCCTAGCCAAACGTCTCAGGGCTCATAATATTGCAAATCCTTAATACGACCCTATCATACCTATGTTAGGGTCGCCGTCATCGAAATATACTTATGGAAATTAAATAATGCAACTCTGTAATTAAGTAATGCCTTACGAATAAATAAATAATGGGAAATTATATTTATCCTCTATACATATATCTTATCAATTTAATATTTCTTCAAGCTGGATCACTGGTGCTGAAGTAGCTACTTTCAAGCAAAATTCCTCGTCTTCTTCGTGTCCGATTACCTTATGAACTCATGACCATCACCTTTGACTTACAAAATTAAGTCTTGAGTGTATGTTTGCAAATTGCAATCGGCGTCGTTACCGGCACGTATTTACTTAATTTGAGATAGGTACCTAGGTACTTATATCTCTAGATGTATAATGTTCCTTTGATTTTCTATACAATTACCTGTTATATGTGTTGTACCTGTTATATCACACTGTCACACTGATATTATAAATGTGAAAATTCGTTGATGTTGTCAGAGATCCTGTTGTCATGTTGTCAGATAATAAGAAGATTCTGAAGGAAATTGTATTTATGCGACATAAATTAAAAACTTCAATAGCGCGATGCAGAACATTACCAATTTTCACGTATATTCTAGCCTTAGTAGGTCATTCTCCAGTTTTTTGTCGGCGTCTAAACTCCGTCACACCATATGAAACGTATTAATAAAGTTTTATGGAGTTAAGGCACAGTATAATAAAGAGTACTAGAGTCTGGCAACCGAAAGCGTGACCTGAGAAAACGCGGCAAATTCAATAAATATACATGTGGTATTTACTAATTATAGTAGGAAAAAAAAGTTTTGATACTTGTATTTTTTTTTGTATTTATTTTAATCAATTTGTATAAAAGTTGTTTGCGAACTTCTTTTTTTGAGGAACACACTACCACGTCTTTAGAAATATTAACCTGTGGTTAAAAACACACTTCAAAAAGTCATTTATTTTTAAAGGCTCCGTTTGGTGCCTAAGGTGTGACGAAGCCTTGACTGTCATGGATACATACATACATACATACATTCACGCCTTTATCCCTAAAGGGGGTAGGCAGAGCACATGAAACTTGTGTTCCAGTACCACTTTTAGCATAAACGTGGGAATAAAAGCTCGACAAAAATGTGATATCGCAGTGACAGGTTCCTAGCCCATCGCCCACAACACACTTCAACCCTGCTCCCTTAGTCGACTCTTACGACACCCACAGGAAGAAAGGGGTGGTGCTATTCTAACCCGACACCACACGGGCAACTGTCATGGATGTGAGTAAAAAAAACGAGTGTGTTGATTTATTTATTAGAATGTACATTTTATTTACCAACTTAACATTAACTTTCTTCAACAATATGTTTAATCTAGTACAGCTTCCTTTATCTTCAAGATTATCTGTAAACATAAGAACCCGTATCATCATTATCGTCAATATTATTATATCAAATAATCAGCCAACAAGGATTAAGATTACAAAGTCATACTAACCTAATAAATCCGACATCGCAGCTAAACATTGTTGTTTCTCCTGTAAAACAACTTCTTTCTCCTCTTGTTTTTGTTTGAACTTACTTATCATAGTGTGTAGCAGCTTTCGCACATTACTTTTTATTGTTTTACCCATATCAGAAAGAGAAACAATTGAGTTTACAAAATACGAACAACTAACCAAAGACTTTGACGTGCATCTGACAGATTAATAATGTTACTCTATTAAAACTTTTCACGAAGCTACAAGTTACAATTTTACAAGTCTAAACTAGCAACATTGGTTGAAAAAGTCACTACAAGCGTTTCTCGAAACTACTTTTCTACAAATTGTAAAACTCAAG
Organism: Epinotia ramella; assembly: GCA_947578815.1. Taxonomy (NCBI): domain Eukaryota; kingdom Metazoa; phylum Arthropoda; class Insecta; order Lepidoptera; family Tortricidae; genus Epinotia; species Epinotia ramella. Next base: position 13,215,224 of record OX388210.1, read on the forward strand.
TTACAATTGTACATTTTGAACCTAAGACATTTTTTATTATTTTATTGTTTGAAATTGTTTAAATCGAACTAACGTTTCTCCAAGATTTTGTTATGTTGTCAACTTGTATTGGTCACATAGTAAAAAAAACTACCTAGCTTCCGAGCTAAGTAAACTTGTAAATTGTTCTGTTCTGTAAATACATTTTATTCGAGCAAAATGTGGCATTCGTGGGACTCTTTGTCGTGTGGGTGTTTAGAAAAGGAAGTCTTTAAGTGTTTTAATTCTGACCATCACGGGCAAAGTGCGACGTTTCAAAGCTTTATAGAAAACAAGGCGGAGACCATAACCTACAGACCGATTACAAGCAATCGGATTATGAAATTCAAACTAGAAATACAAAATCACTTATCTTTGACATGTTTTCATCATAATGATCCGAACTATGCATTTAATACTTTTTTTGACATAATGATTACACAATTTAATTCTATATTTAAACAAAAAACTACCTCTAAATGTATGACTAAAAAGAAATTCAGTGACTGGGCTACGATGGGAATCTTTAAGAGCAGGGACCGGCTCTATGAACTATATGGCATGAAAGAATATAACAGAGATAGTGTTTTTCTAGAGTATGTCAAAAATTATTCGCGAATATTCAAAAACGTCTGTGTTGCTGCCAAATCTCACTATATCAGCTCAAAGGTAAAAGCTTCTGATAATAAAATAAAAACTGTCTGGAAAATTATTAGACAAGAAGGTTCTTCTCAAAAACCCCGTGATTTTCAATTTAACATACGACGTGAGAATAAAATCATCAATTCAGACATAGAAGTAGCGGCAGCATTTCAAGACTTTTTCTCGAATATAGCAAGTGATACCACTAAAGACCTTGAGTCATCTTCAGTGCAAGCTGAACTGCTACTACGTTCTTCAATTAGTCAATGTGTAAACCTCTTTGAATTTAGTTCTATAGAACCACAAATCATATGTAAGGCATTCAAGTCGTTAAAGAATAAATGTACTGAAGATTTATGGGGAACTTCAGTAAGATCTATAAGCTTTATCATTGATACAATTGCTCCTCATCTATCTAGTATCTTTAACTGTTGTTTAAGCAAGGGTATATTTCCAAACCTTATGAAGTTTAGCAAAGTTTTACCTTTATTTAAATCTGGTGACAAAAGTGATCTAGCGAACTTCCGGCCAATTTCTATTCTGCCGGTTCTAAGTAAAATCTTTGAAAAAATCATGTTGAATCAGTTGCTGGCTCACTTCGCAAAAAATAAACTGTTTCGTGAACAGCAGTACGGCTTTACAAGGGGACGCTCTACTACTGATGCTGCTTCCATGCTCATTAAGCATATTTATAAAATTTGGGAAGACTCTTGCGATGCACTGGGAATATTCTGTGACTTGTCAAAAGCTTTTGACTGCGTTAAACATGACATTATAATAATTAAATTAAGACATTATGGATTATCAGAAATGGCCCTAAGCCTTATTTCGAGTTATCTGATCCACAGAACGCAAACCGTAGTTATTAATAAAATTCAGTCGGAAAAGGCTCCTATTAGACTAGGAGTACCCCAGGGATCCATTTTAGGACCTTTCCTTTTCTTAGTCTATATAAACGACTTGCCAAGCATTGTAAAAGACGCTTGTGAAATTGTATTATTCGCAGATGACACATCCTTAATTTTTAAAGTCAATCGACATTCTGATAATTATAATGACATAAACAATACTCTTGACAAAATTTTTAATTGGTTTACTGTGAATAATCTGTTACTGAATTCAAAAAAAAACAAAATGTGTTAGATTTACTTTACCCAATGTAAAGCCGGTGAGTGGTAACATTTATATTAATGAGGAATGTTTAGAAATGGTAGAAAAAACTGTATTTTTAGGTTTAACTCTAGATAAACATTTGCAATGGAGTCCACATATATCTACTCTGGCAAATAGACTTAGCTCAGCAGCTTATGCAATCAGAAGGATTAGACAACTCACCAACGTAGAAACTGCCCGAATAGTGTATTTCAGCTACTTCCACAGCGTAATGGCATATGGAATTTTACTTTGGGGCAAAGCTGCTGATATACAAACCATCTTCGTTTTGCAAAAACGAGCAATACGGTCAATATACAATATGGGCTCACGTGTATCACTGAGAGAACACTTCAAAAACATAAATATATTAACAATGGCATCACAGTACATTTATGATACTATTATGTATGCTCTTAAAAATGTAGAAACGTTCCGTAAAATGCATAGTGCGAGACATAAACACAAAATTGCAATAACCAAGTTTCGAGTTAGGAAAGTCAGTAAATCCTTTTTGGGCCAATGCATTCATTTCTATAATAAACTACCAAAGGAAGCATTAAATTTACCCTTTCCTAGGGTAAAAACATATTTAAAGACTTTTCTACTGAAAAAGGCATATTATACCGTTGAAGAGTTTTTAAATGATAGAGATGACTGGCCCTCTTATAGGGCTACATAAACACCTTGATAATAATTGAAACAGACATACATTGAATTACTTAGAATTAGGTGACATGAATTATTTTAGTTATTTTAATTAAGAAATGTGTATGTGTGTTTGTATAACAGAATGGTAATATTGGTGATAAAACGGATACAACGTAATCTTTGACGATGCAAAAGTGATTGTGAAATCCTACTTGAATAAATGATTTTTATCTTATCTTATCTACTGATGACGAAGATAATGATGCGGCTTCTAGTAGCTTCCGCCAGCGGTTACCAATAATTTTCCGGACCCGAATGAATACTGGGTTCCGAACCTCTGTTTATGAATTCAAGGAAGGTTTTTTTTTTTGCAAAATTATTCATGTTTTTACTTCTACCGGCACTCCCGGAGTGCAACCCGGTCTTTTTTTTTGTTGCTTTCTATACCTTACGGTGTGTACAGTCGCCATCACATATATCGTAGCGGCCAAAGTGATCACAAATATCTGAATCTATTGCCGAGGTGTTCAGATATTTGTGAGCACCTTGGCCGCTACGATATATCTGATGGCGACTGTACTTATATCTAGTACTATCAAGTACTATTTTATAATAATAGAGAAAAGGCAGTCTCGGGTGCCGGAACATAAATAAACTGCACAATAATCGTTTTCTTCTTTTGAAAACTTTATAATTATAAAGTCACGTACATAGACAATAATTTAATAAACAAACGTCAAAACCATGTCAAAACATCAACAAGTTTTTTTTTTAAATATGGACGTGACAGAGACTTGTTAAATCGAGATGTCATTTACTTGTAATCGAGAATATCGTACAATTTTATTATTCTACCATGGAAGGCCACCATCGAGAAACTTGGTGGAAACGCAGCCGCCGCTAGGCTACGAGCACTTCGAAATTAAATCAATTCATTAAACTTAAAATGCCCGTTAGAGTCTGTCAAACCTACTAATATTATTAATGCTAAAGTTTGGACCTCAATCACGCAAAAACGGCTTAACGGATTAAAATTAATTTTGGTATACTTGTCGTTACATCACATTGACTGACTACTGCTGATTGGTAACGAGAACTGAATACTGACTATACGTACCTGCAATATGTTTGCACACGTATTTGTATACTGACTATACGTACCTGCAATATATTTGCACACGTATTTCTTTGACTGATTATTTCTGTATCTAGCATAATAATGCATAGGTATCTGAATGTGGATGAAACATCCATTAGTGACCTCCAACCACCCCTTATAGTCACCCCTTTCCTCACAGAATTTACCACCCGTAGGTTACCGCACTGTATATCATGTGCAACTGAATTAGTCTGAATATTCTGAATGTCGTCTTTTTAATGTATTGTATACCAATTGTATACCCTGAATCTCTGATATCTGATATTGCTTTACTTCGCATCATTTGCCATAGCTAAAAGTTGTATACCCTGAATCGCTGATCTCTGATAGTGCTGTACTTCGCATCATTTGCCATGGCTAAAAGCACGGCGCGAAATACATCAAACATAACATAACTAGTGAATCATATTAAAAACTCACCAGGAGTCACAAACACTAAACCATAATATAGCTGTTCATAAGCTTCCCCAAAGAGTATATGAGCTTCCCGTCTGATAATAAAATTGACACGCCCTTAAAATCAGAGCTGCCAAATGTCATTTGGCAGCTCTGGTTTTAAATTCACCGCTCGCCAATGAGTACGGATAAAAACCGAATATTACCTATCGTTTGATCAGTCGATTCTTGGTCTCGTTTTCTTATACACAAGCTTACGAGTATATACATACTGATTTGATACTTAAATCGCGGATCTTCGCGACAATACTAGTGTATAACCTGGATTCAAATACGAGTATACTTATAATTTTTTTTATTCCGGGAATCATCGTCTAAGGGGGCGAAAGTTTGTAAAGAGCTACGATATAAAAGAGTTCCACGCGGACGAAGTCGCGGGCAGAAGCTAGTTATATGTGCTTAATATAATGTAACTTAATTTGCGGGTCTTGTCTTGTGTGAGTAGTAGGATTGGCAGTAGGTTGGTACCTATCTATTAATGGTTAGTTTCTTATTGATGAAATAAGAAAGAAAGAAAGAAAGAAAAAAAAAATTTTTTTTGGTGTGATACATCCTACTCGTACATGTGTGTGTCTTACAATTAGAATTCACCAAAGTGGATGCCACTCAGCATAGGCGGTGGCCTATATGTATGTATTGCTGGTGAGCAATACATGCTAAAGGCGCTGGTTTTCAGGGCAACCAGAGAGAGATACAGATAAAGATCTTAATATATAACTTATAATTATAACTTAAACGTAACAGAACTTAATAAATGAGAAGGAGAGGTCAATGGTCAATCAGGTCTAAGGTACCTAAGTATGATGAAATGCAGGTGTAGGCATGATGTCATTTACAAATATTGAAATGAAGAGCTATGTGGATTGTCCGCTTATGCATTAGATATTTGTAGGTTGATAAGATACATTTTAATATTGTGTTTAAATGATGCAATGGATATACAGTTGATCATCTCTTTCTTCCTTCCTTTAAAAAAATTGTAAGTGGATGCTTAAAATCATAATCATATCAAATCACGGGTGGATATAACAGTGAAAATCTGACAATATAAGTACCTACGTGATTGAGAAAACTCATTAGTGGTTAGAATTACTGAGATAATGGGATTTTTTCATAAGTATCATACCTACCTCATCCTCCTAGCGTTATTCCCGGTAGTGTCCCTAAAGGAGCCCGGGGTCCGCTTTGACACCTAAACCCAAGATTTGGCATAGGCACTAGTTTTACGAAAGCGACTGCCATCTGACCTTCCAACCCAGAGGGAAAACTAGACCTTATTGGGATTAGACCGGTTTCCTCACGATGTTTTCCTTCACCGAAAAGCTAACGGTAAATATTCCGTAAGTACATAAGTTCCGAAAAACTCATTGGTACGAGCCGGGATTCGAACCCACGACCGCCGCTTAGCAGCCGCATGCCTGAACCACTAGGCTACCGTAGCTCTGCTGTGCGTATCATACCTACCTACACAAAATAAATAAAGTAAGTTCAATTAATTCCGAGTGAAGTAGTAAAGTACATTTGCCGCGTATACTTACGAATATTGTTTTTTTTTACCTAAATTGCTATATCCTCCCCAAACGAATCTTAAAGGTAGGCAGACAATTCACAAATTGCACGTTAGCCGAGCGCACCACTCACTGCACAACTCGTTTTTAATATACAATTGACATTTTGCATTTTCATTGCGATTAGTACATATTCATTTTGTTTATAATGTATTTGCCTCGCAAATGTGATGAAAAACATTGTGTGCGACACGGACGTTGAGAATTTCACAAACTCGAATCATCAAAGCTCTTCGCCGTCGGGCTTTTAATGGACTCTTCTTCGTAAAAATCTCCTACCGTCCTTGTGGCACAACGTACTCTTGTACGAGTAGATATGAGTCCGACTTCTAATTACGCATATACATGTATGCTACGAATGCCGGAGTCCAAATAGTTATACTATTAGTAAATGTAAAATATTCTGGGTATAGATAATTTACAAAATGATTCAGCGGCGCGATGAAACTAGTCCCTCGGGTAAGTAGATGTACCCACTATACTTGAAAACGTAATTAGAGACCAAAAAAATAACCTTAAAATTGCCATTAAAATGAAAAAATAACCGACACTGGCTAACTTACACTCTTCAAAATGATGGACGTAGCTAAAAACTGGCATGTCTATAAGTATAGTCGAGGCTAGGGGCTAGGCGGCTGTGCCGCGTTGTTGCGCTTATGACAATCGGTTGTAATTGTTGTGGATCCCACCGAGTACCGTTCTGTTTCCCTGTTTCCTCTATTTTTGTCTTTTTCCAACGCTTCGTTGAGTAATTGTGACCATGGGGTATATCATCACGCGTATGAGTAAAATAGCACTGATGAAATCCTAGTAGGAAATGCACAGCTTACGTAAAAATGTTTACATACAGGTATTGATATTGAAGAATCACATAATATTGTGACAATTCAACAATTACATTGTCGGCCTCTGGCGTCTGCGGCACCCGTCAGCTAGGGAAGTGAGCGCTTGACGGCCCCACCACGGCGCGGCGCCTACGCCGGCCCGCGACATTCACCCGCGCGCACTTCTACTTCGAACGTCAGACATCGCGCGCGCACACAAAACCTAATTTTTAATCGTGAACAGTATTCAATTGTGATGGAGAAAGAGCATCAGCCAGACTCGATGGCTACTATCACCATGAAGCCGGAGTACACGCCCTCGGAGTACAGCGCCTCAGAACCGCCACCGGTATGAATTTACCCGTTACTCACTTTGAATTATGTTAAGCACGTAACGTTCACGGATCTACTTATTGTCATCCATTTTTTGGACTGTGACACTGTTCGGTGGAGATCGAAGGATAAAGACTTCTTAGACACGTTCGGTTAACAAACAAACTCGATATTATGGTGGAGTGAACCGTTGGTTGGCGAGTAAAACGGCTTGATGCGAGAAAGCGCCTTTCTCTTGCGCTGTGCAAAGCTGACGTGTTAGTGGCTACTTGTTTGTAAACAAGGGCTTAATCGCCCTTGGTACCCACACATTCTAACAAAACTTTTCGCTTTACTGCCGCGGTTCCAAAAAAACCTTGCATTAATGAAGTCTATGATGAATGCAACGTATACTTTGATCAAGACAAACAATTTTAACAAAATACCTAACGTTTTAATTCTATTCAATGGGAGAACGCTACTTAGACGTCTATTTTAAATGCTTTTCAACGATTTCTATTAAGATGTTTTACGCTACTAAATAGATAATATATAATTGCGTAAAAAGCTCCACATGAAACACTGCCATACCACGCCATACTCAGTATACCTTTGTCGGGTATGTGCACAATGCCATACCCATTATGTCACAAGTCTCTTACCTTTTTTAAGTCTATTGACTCCATTTGTAGAATCGTCAGGGTTCTTCTAAGCGAAAGGCAGAGACCGTCGGGGTCACGCTAGGTCTCTTTACACGACTGCAGAAAACAAAAATGAGAATTTTGTTACACGGTAATTTACATACATTTTACAGTTTCAGTATCTAGTTAAACTTAATGGTAATGGCAGTTCGTGACAGATTTTATACATTACTCCATTACCTTCGTAAGAAGTGGGATGTTTAACCATTTGCAACAAAGGCCGGTAATAACTATGACAGTTAAATTCAAGGCTGACGAGTTACAAAACTATAGGGTATTACGAAAACTAGCCTCAGATTTTTCCTTTTCCACGTAGGCGTAGCGCAATCTACACTCAGAGGCAATGAAAACGGGTCACTTCCCATGGATTACTTTATAAAGTGACCCGTTTTCATTGCCTCTGAGGTAGCGTACCTTCATAGTTCACATTGGGAGTTACACTCAGAGGCAATGAAAACGGGTCACTTTGTAAAGTAATCCATGGGAAGTGACCCGTTTTCATTGCCTCTGAGTGTAGTTTATTATACTAAGCAAGTCTACGTTTATTTGTTGCCACGGGTCCTTTAGGTACGAATAAGTATGAAAGTAAGTTTCAAGACTGAAACCAAATAGCGCGCGCAGGTTACGCATAGGTACTATCAGGCGCGCCGCACGCTTGTTTGCCACCATCGTGATATAAAAATAAATAAAGTTATGGAATGTAAAATAATGCTGTTGATACAGTGTTCATTTCGATTTGTCATTCTACTCAGACTTACCTACTAACGGATTAACGGATGTTTATCGAATCGGCCCAAACGAGTTTATTGGTAACCCACCCCACCCTTACTTAGAATATTTACGATCGATTAGTCAATGCAAAAAAAAACATAATTTTTATGGTTGTTTTCAGTGGTAAGCAAACCCATCAGGAATGATGATAGTGGCTCCCGTCCCGGGCATGCAAATGCGTTTGACGTAGCAAAGCAACGTAAATGAATTCTTAAGCGTTCCTTTCCGAGAATTGCGTCGCGTATGAATGTGGGAAAATCATTGTTCTATTGTCCCTGGCCATCCATTAACATTGCCACTTATCACGCTTCTGCGGTGCGCGTATTTATCTAGCCGTGATACAACTCAAACTTTGTTTTGAAAATAATTGCACTGACATGAATATGTGCAACTATTCATTCAATTTCAATTTGATGCCAATGTTTCGGTAGCACTCACACACCAGGCTATGCGGTTAGGCAAGAAGGAACGCATAATCCACGACTATTCGCATATCATTTCAATACGTCAATAACCGAGTAGGTACGGAATTGGATATCTCGTTTTCTTCCCAGAAATAGCGTTTAAATTCGATATAAGTACTTACGGTCAAGGGTATAAATATACGTATATAAATCTACACTAATAAAATAAACCTCTGAATTAAAAAAAAAAACAGCCAGTAGTTCTGTCACGAATGATCTCGGCTTCCCATGAACGGAAAAACATGAAACTTTTTTTCTTAGTACCTTATTATTCTAGCTTCCGCTTAGGATAGTTTTTATCCGACTGCTACAGTTAATAAATTTTCCGAAATATTTGTCCTCATAATTTTTTTCATTTCTTCTTCTTGAAATCCTAGCTGCCATATCTGTCAACTTTCAGTGACGGCAAAATGGCGGGCTTGTCTTAACTATCCAACATTAATAATTTCTATCCGGTGTGTGTGAGATAGACCTTCACAAAATCCATACTGAACGATAAAGCACAAAAAAAAAGTTTCTAATAAGAATTTTTTTTTTTAAATGTATCAGAAAATTTTAACAAATAACGTCAAACGTCAAAAGTCAGACGCCCTACCGCGAAACGAAAACGAAATTCGTTCGTGTATCTCCCTCTCTGTTGCACTTGCTAGTTCGAGCGACAGAGAGGGAGATATCCGAACGAAGTTTGTTTTCACTTCGCGGTAGCCCCCTCTGACTTTTTAATGGCATGGCATCGCGCTGTTCTCGCGTTCAACCAAAAAGTCTATTTGAGTTTCTGTAAGATAACACGCTGAGTATTTGTCACGATACTGGTTTGTCAGTATTTATATTCAAGTTTCAGAAATAAACAGTATGTATTAAATCGGTATAGAACAGGCCATCTATAAACATTATTTATCAGCCGCGTCAGTATTAAGGCGGTATTATAGCTTCGTACTTCGCGCCTTTAAGTTGACATTCAGCCAATATAGTGACACAGTAATTGACCAACATATACAAATACTTTTATCATAATATGCCTTTGTATACACTTTACTTTCCAATAAATTAAAAAAAACAGAGCAATTATTACAAAGGGGCTCAGGGTCGCGTTATAGTTGTAGAACTTAACTGGTTGGGTATCGTTTGGGGAATATAAATTGGCCGTCTGATATCTGATTAAAAAGATATATTTTGTCCGCGTAAAGACTTACCGGTCAATGGGTACTCGAAAGTATTATCTATGAGAGATACCTAGAGGTTGATATATTTGTGTTCTTTTGCTTTTGGTTTGTTTCTTCTATTTCCTTGTTATTGTGTTCTTACATTTGTTGACATTGTCTTAATATTTCTCTGTTTTTGACGATCGTGATAATAATTCTTATTTTTTTGACATGTACTTATGCAAATCTGTAATGTAATTTTTTATCATGAAATAAATAATCTAATCTAATCTATTATTAATTCCTAAACACATCTTTACTCTCAAGTCCATATCAGTCATCGCGTGTTTTGTTTATTTAGGTAATATAAAACAGTGTTTAAAATATATAGAGAAAAAGCTCAATATAAACTTGTTAGATCTATTGCCACAAACATTTGCTATCTACTAAACTTTTATCCTCTTATACATAAAACTTAAAATTCCTTTGATAAATAAAATGTGTTTTGTCCCTTTCTTACGGATTTTAATATCAGAGTGACTGATAAAGACGAATTTTAACGGCATTTTAGCTAAAGTAGGATTGTTCAACGTTTTACTTGATAGGTGAAATTAGAACTGCATGTTTCCTATGTCCAAGAGAAGAAATGCGTTGATTTCCACCACATTACAATGCAAACGAAGTCGCAGGTACAGTTAGTAAGGATATGAATATCTGTACAGGACTCTATTGTCAATGTCATAAAGGCGGGTACCTACATATATTTATGTCCTGACTGTAATTAGTTGCTAAGTAAAGTACTACACTTACTAAATATCTATGCGGTTTTAAATGAGTAAATAATATGTCCAACACAAATATGAGAGAGATAACAAATAATTTCAACAACAAAGAAAGTTAGAGACGCTAAAACGCAAGTAGGAAGTAAAACGTGCTTGAGCAACTGCTGAAAGAATTAATGATAAATTCAGAACTTTTAGGGATTTTTACCACTTATCGGACAAAGGTTTCACTAAAAGGCTATTAGTGTCAGCAGTACCTAGTTGTGGGTAGATAAACAATAAGAGCAATTGCAGTGAAATCGTTACTAGGACAGTTGACCGAACGTGGTCACCGCGCGGGTGCTTGCGTCACGTCACGTCCCACTACGGTTAGGCGTAATATTCCAATATTCATGCTAGTTGTAGCAAAACACAATACAATAGTTTTCCGTGTTATAATTCCGAACGTTAAGCGTTTAACAATAGCAGCTGCATCAAACTAATGGCTATTTGTAAGTGTAGGTATGTAAAATGAAATGCTATGGAATTACAACCTATCTCAGTGTTATATTTTACAGTTTTCTTTTGAAAGAAACATCAGTAGTATCAGACAGGGATACGTCAATAACCGAGTAGGTACGGAATTGGATTTCTAGAACAATGCTTCATATTGCACATAGGCTGCACACGATCAGTGCAGTATCAGTTAAGGGTTGGTTAAGACAATTATCCTCCTTTTTGTTAACCTGCAGTTGGGGAAATTGATGATATTGACATAGCTCATGTCACATTCTGTGGATAAATAAAATTAGATTTCAAATTCTTCATTCTTTCTTTTAGGAAAATATCCATTGGAAGGTTATGAAGAAAAATCTGCCGCGTTGACGCGTTTTTGCTCTAGGAATGATATTTTTAAATAAATGCGATTCTTACGAATGGAGAAGGCACATTTTTCAAAATGGTGGATTTTCCACAAGGTCCTGAAAGTTTAGTAAATGTCTTATATTATGTATATCTAACTAAACCTACATAGAATACCCACTGTGTCTAATATGAGTACTTAATACAAAAATCAGAAAGGAGAGTCAAAGACAGTCATTTAAAACTACCTTCCCAATTACAAACGTATAAAACAGTTTGATGGAGTTAAGGTGACCCGCATACCAAATTTGAGAATAACCGATTGGATCAAGTCGTGTTTAAGTATACGTTACAGAGCCATATTTTGTTGTCAAGTGGACGCCGCATGACAACCAGTAGGTATATTATTGGTGGCAAATTTTGGCAAAAACGACTGAACTGATTTTGATGAAACTTTCTAATGTTGTAGTTTAGACCTCAGAATAGGACATAGGGTGGCGTTTCTTTAGATATAATTGCTTCAGAGGGTGATGAAAAAATGTATGGGAATTAAAAAAAAGTTTAAGATATAGACTTTCGTAAAAAGGTTCTTTGATGAAATAAAAGAAAAAACAAATCAACATTTTTGAAAATTCATACCCTAAGGGGATCAAAAATGAGTTGAAAATTTGTATGGAGAGTGAATTTATTTTCGAGCTAGGGACTTGAAACTTCGTAAAATGGTTCCATATTAAAAAAGAAAAATAATTTCAGCGTTTAAATTCATTTTCTAAAGGATTAAAACTTGCCTAAAAGTATGTATGTAGAGATCCACAAGTTTGCGCGGACCCGGGATACAGCTATCCTATATTTTAATCCAGTCTATAAACTATCTTCGTGCAAAATTTCATCCAAATCGGTTGAGGTGGTAAGCGTCATTGAGTAACAAACAACCAAACATCTAAACATATAAACATCTAGACATCTAAACATATAAACATCTGAACATCTAAACATCTAAACATTTAAACATCCAAACATACAAATATCCAACCATCCAAATTTTTATAAGTAACAATAGTAACATTAGTAGTAAGTACCTACTTATTTTAATTTTCACTTTGTTGGTAAACTTCAGCACAATTCTACCACCTAAAACTGGATTAACATACGAGTATACAGGGTGTCCCAAACTTATGGGACGTGAAGGGGAAGTACCTTAAATATCGTAGATAGTGAATTTTGCTCAAAGAAGACTTTGTTATTTTTAAAAGTTAGTAATTCTGCATTCATAGATTTTCTAAAAATTACTTGTTTCGTCTGGGAATCGAACCGACTTAAATGTCAAAAAAGTCACCCTACTTTTATGATGCCAATCGTAAGAATAGCTAAATAATAATAACTCTGCTTAAGTAACATAGTATTTTAAAAGAGAGGAAAAAAAAAGAAAGAACCACAAAAAAAAAAGAAAAAAAAAATATGGACAAATGGACCGATTAGATGGCCGGCCAGATCCCCGGAACTTACACCATTAGATTTCTTCTTTTGGGGATACGTGAAAGATATGCTATACAAAAAGCGATACGAGAACGTGGGCGAGTTGCAAACAGAATTGTGCCATATCACATCAAGTGTTCACCATAAAATGATAAGAAAATCAACAGGCAGCGGGCTCATTAAAAGATTGGAGATTTGCGTAAGACAAGAGGGATCACATTTTGAGCATTTAATTAATTAATTTACAAAAACATACCTACTTAATTGACTACGGCAGTTTCGTGTATGTTTTTAATTTGATTAAAATATTAATTCCACGTTGTTCCTTTCTATTAAAATACCATGTCACTCAAGCAGAGTTATTATTTTTTAGCTATTCTTTCGATTGGCATCATAAAAGTAGGGTGTTTTTTTTTTGACATTTAAGTCGGTTCGATTCCCAGACGAAGCAAGTAATTTTTAGAAAATCTATGAATGCAGAATTACTAACTTTTAAAAATAACATAAAGTCTTCTTTGAGCAAAATTCACTATCTACGATATTTAAGGTACTTCCCCTTCATGTCCCATAAGTTTGGGACGCCCTGTATAATACTTTTTATTCCGGGAATCATCGTCCAAGGGGGCGAAATAGGGGGCGAAAGTTTGTAAGGAGTTAGGAACTACGATATAAACGAGTTCCACGCGGACGAAGTCGCGGTCATAAGCTTGTATATTATATCCCACTCCCACGAGCCACGACTAAGTCAATCCGTTTAAGGCGCCGTAGGTTCATGGTCTTCTCTGCTTCTGAGCATAAGCGTGAGCGAGATGGAAGTGCGTGCTCGGAAGCGCGGATATCATGTTTTTTAATTTAATTTTTTTTGTCGTTTAATTAAATAAAAAAGTAATCACTGAGTTTGAGCAATTTTAATATTTTTAGCTTTTGTGCATAATTTGTTACGAATATTTTAAGTGTATTTTAGACCTATGTTCGTGTTTTTTTCTATCGAGCGAAAATTGCTTAATCATGTTTCGAATCACTGATCTCGCTGCAGAAAAGCCTCAAAATTAAAATACGTATTTTTTTGAAACCATATTATTATAAACAGACGCATTATATTGTTTCAAAAACTCTGTTCGCTTAACTTCGCTGAACCTACGCCGCCTTAAGCTGCAGAGCGTGCCAAAAAATAGACACACCTACACACTCGAAAAACATAATCCGCCTTCTGCCGCATTTGGGTAAAGAAAACGGAAACTTACGAATAGCTACCTTATTTGTGAAGATTATTCCGATTGGGGCTAATGCTTGATCACTGGCCTGTTGTAACCATGAGATTCTTAGTCGAATCATAAACAACTTCCTCTGTCGTAGGTATTTACTTGGGTATTTAAAAATAAACTGTTTTTACAATATTGTTTTTGACAAATATCTGCCTAAACAAGTCACCTACTTAGTTTTCGTGACGCCGCAATAGTCGCCGGTTTTTTTTTACACTGTAGAGGCGTTGTGTGAACATACTACAGTATTAATTCAATCGTTGTGTACATGGACGATTATGAATACCAATAAGGCTGTCGGTTCAACGCCGAAGCGTCGAGCGTGTGGACAATGGTCTGAGTCGATACTTCGATGGATATATTGTTAGTCACCAACTCTCCGACTGCCTACGAATATGACCTGCGCATCTAGTAGAAAGTAGTTTTACTTACTTAATAAGGTTGTTGTGATGCACGTGATAGCTCTATACCTACTATGTTAGGTTAGATAAGCCTCGTCTGGGGAACGACGATTGCTCAAATATCACTTTAATATGATACCGAGTCAAATTGTATCGTGTGCTATTGTCATAACACGACTTTATTGAATTTTAATGATCGCAATTGAGATGAGTTGATTATTTTGATTCGGGTGGTTGAATCGGTAAGTGCGTGCCACGACATGAATTACATCAAAACGTATGCAAAACTTGTATTTATAAGCATGGAATCAGTTTCTATTCTATCTAAGCATATATTATGCGCGTGTTTGGTTACGTTTTTAGGGTTCCGTACCAAAAAGGTAAAAAAGGAAACGTTATGGTGCGACTTCGTCCGTCTGTCCGTCTGTCTGTCACAACGTTAAATATCTCAAGAACTACTTGTGCTATCAATTCGAACCAGCCTAACGCACGTGTATGGACGGACATAATTAAATATCAGGGGGGCGAAATTTCAAAGTCTAGTAATTGTCAAGTGGAGTATCAAATGAAAGAGCTTTAGATGCACATTCTAAAGCCGTTTTTAATTTTTTAAACAGTGTATAAATTTCGATTTATGAAGAAAAATGTTGGAAAAAAAACCATTTCCCCTTATCTCCGACGTTTACCGGGTGAAAATTTTCAAATTATTACATAACATTAACGTTATTATAAATATTAGAGGAAAAATAAAACGGTATCTCTACGTAGGTTACTTAAAAAAAATATCAAACAAAATTACAGGACTAAGTTTGTAATTTAATCCCATTCGTATGAATTTATTTATTTTCATATTCTATTATATTATTCTGAGAGCATCTACTTTCAAATGAAATAAAAAATATTCATATCGGTTCACGTGATAAAAACATATCGCGGAAAAATCAACATACACAGGTACCGAGTTCTTTCGTCCAGCAAGTTAGTATCAATATAATTCATAATTCATTTATTATTAAAAACGTATTTCACAGTATGATGTCTTAATACTAAAATATTATATTTAGGGATACATTTTACGAGGGCCTGAACTAGGATACCCTGTGTTTCAGGCATTAGGAAAGATCAGTAAGTATAACTATTGTAAACACACTTGCAAAACATAAAAAATCTACGTTTAAATACAGCAATATGCACCGTCAATGCTGGCGTTGAACTCCTGACGACAACTTCTGCTATGCGTTGTTAAGATTTTTCCAAAATTAAGTAATAGACGGGTAAAGATGGGGTTATGTTCCGTGAAAGTTTGTACGGAACCGTCGGTGCGCAAGTCTGACTCGCACTTGACCGGCTTTTTTTAAACGTATGCCAACCGACTTCCACAGATCCCATCTAGTATGTACTATTTCAAATAAGAAGATAAATTAACAAGTGAAATCAGAAAAAGAAAACCCATTAGATGTTTTATAGTCTAGGCGAGGAACATATTACGACACCTCACACAGCCGCACATGTTAAGTTCTATTAAACCGTATATGTTGCAGAGCGCACCAATGAAATAAACGTTACTTACACGCACTCGAAAAATATAACACACGGGGAATTTAGATGACTTTAGATTACAGAAACATACCTGTAGCCGACTTAGGTATCTCTCTTATGTGCGATCCGGTTGAAAAATACCTTTAGGTAACTTATACTTCACATCGTGACTCAACAGATCTATCTACATGCAGAACTTAGGGATCGTCCTAATACAACGCGACAACGCGATCATCGCAAGTTCGCGCGAATTTAACTCGCGCGAAAGCGCGATCAAACATATTGGACTCGAATAGGTGTCCTAATTGACAATCGCAAGTTCGCGCGATTGTCAATTAGGACACCTAGTCGCGTAGTATCGATGTATTCGGACGATCCCATAGACCTCCAGTGAATATAGTGTCAGGGTCCTTTTCATGCTGACCTCCTCCCATTAACACTTCGTTAAGGTAGGCAATTAACAGTTCTAAATGAAAATAGCCTATTGCAGAATGCCAAATTAGTTTCACGGTGAAACGGTGTAAACTGACAATATTTTTTTCTTACATTCAAATACATAGACCGTGAGGTTTAGCCGTGAGTTGGGGTGAGCCGTGGTTTGGAGGCGTGAGCCTGTATTCCCGAAGAGGGTATGCAGAGCAAATAAAAATAAGGTTTAAATATGAAGAAAATGTGACATTGCATCAACAGGTTGCTAGCCCATCACCCACAACACACTTCAACCCTATTCCCGCAGTCATAGGAAGAAAGGGGTGGTGCTTATTTTCCACTTTTTATTCATATTAATTATCTAATTATGTTAAATAATAAAATTCACATTACGTCAACAACAATAGCTTACTTTCATAAACATAATCGCCGGCCCGCATGTTACGACATACGATGCAGGCGTGATAGAGTTTAAGTTAAGTTCCGGAAAAAATATAATCTTTGTTGTGTACATGATTTCAAAAATTCAAATTCTAAATTGTTTTTGACATAAAATCACACAGAATAATAAAAGAAAGAAATAAATTAAAGATAACACCCCTCTCTTTGCGTCGGGGGTTAAAAACATTAGTCTTCGTCACGAAATGGACCCAGCTCAGCATCTTGTGTTGCTAGCTTTACAGCCAGCACTCTGGTCTTCCGCATTTTACTAGCCCATTAACGTCTAGGTATTGAAAATGTTATGCGTTCATCTAGGAACATTTAACTAATTAGATGTCGTATTCATTTAGCATAATATTCCCGTAACTTCCCCGGATAGTTATGTAGAAAAAAAAGACCGGGTTGCACTCCGGGAGTGCCGACAGAAGTGAAAACTCAATAACATTGTAACAGTTTTTCGATCAGGTCACGTGACATCTTACGGTGTCACCCAAAAAATGAATTTATAAACAATTATCAATTATTTAGGCGGACGGCCCGCGGGCGCGTTGGGTGCGACGGGCCCAACGCGCCGCCGCGGCGCAACGGTGCCGGGGTCCGGCGCGCCGACGGGCGGCGGCAAACACAATACCAATTTGTTTTTGCCATTGCCAAATATTTTTCAAAGCTTTATCTCTTTAGGAATAACGTCTAAATTCGAACTATTCGTATTTGCAAGAACAGCAGATGGCGGTGCACGGTGGCGACCAAAATATCAATTTGTTTTTGCCGTTCGTAAATATTTTTCTAAGCTTTATCTCTTTAGGAATAACGCCCAAATTCGAACTATTCGAATTTTCTCAATAGCAAAACGGTGAAGGACGCGTTGGTATTATTACAAATTTATTTGCAGAATATGCTATTGCAAAAAGTGTTTATAGGCTTTATACACTTACGAATAGCGTTCAGTTTTTAATGAAGTCGAATCGGCTAGCAGCAAAAAGTGACCTCCTTCACATCTGACGTCACAAAACTCTGTCACGTATTTAACAATTTTTCCCCATCCCAAAAAGTGCTCAGCGCCGCTAAAGAAGTTTTCACTTCAAAAAAATACAAAGGTCCCTAACTAACTAGCTATGAAAATATTTAACGATCCATCATAATCATAAATATTAGCCATGCATTTAATCACACGGAAATTCATTAGCAATTTCATTTTTCCTACATCGTAAGAAAATATTGCACGTAAGCTTACGATTTATATAAGTTAATCTGTTTTGTAACCGTTAAACAACCGCGAACATATCGTTCAACGCATGAACTAACATGAAATCAGAAGCGAGAACTTTTCAAAAGATGCTGTACTTATTTATACTGAGGTAATTACTTACACAAAATCGCCGCGTTTTTACATCTGTTTCGCACAAGTGGCGAGGCATTTTAGCAGAGCAAATTGCAAAGATCTAAATCGGCGGCGTTTGCACTCGCGAAAGATGTTGATGGATTTCTCGAATGCAATCATGGAAGTACTTTCACTGGCCCGTCTGCCCCCCCCGGGCCGGTCCCTGCAGTAGGTACGCAGGTTATGTAACACTGCAACTCTGTGAAACCGATTCGGAGTTGTTAGTAAACCGTCACTTCATTAACCCGGCTTCGCTAAAGCAATGGTTACTCCATGGCGCTCGAAGTGCGAATTGGTTCTTTTGTGATGAGTGCCTGTGTACATATGTAACCAGGCAGACTGAGATCATTAATGAGAAAAGTATCTATACAATTACGTAACGAGTAGCCTTTAAAGGCCTGACACGACACGACCCCATATGAACTGAAAGTAGTAGTTGTTTTGCTCATGTAACGAACCTACAGGTTTATTTCTACAGCTGATCATATATATTATTAAATATCTAAACAATAATTATTGCCAACTTAACCGATGCATCTTTCATTTAAATTGGTGAAGCTATGTACCTTGGATAGTGTTGTACACACCTGGCACCTGCATCAATATCTGACTTGACAAAGCACGCAAAAATATCTGCCCTTATGAGCAAATAGAGTTTAGTCATATATATTTGAGCGCTTTTTCAATCATATTTTATTGTGAGTGATTGTACCTTGGAGAACCGACAATATTTATAAATCCCGAGCTGGTATATACCAGCAAAATAATATATATAAACGTATCGATTCATGTGGAGAATAGCGTGTAATGTAACCTGTATATTTATTGAAGTACCTATATATAACTTCTAAGTCAAAATATGGGCCATTTCAGCAAAAGAGAGTTGATTAATTCAGTTTGTTATTCGTAGCTCAAGCTAGCTAAAGTTACCGTGGTACTGAACCGAGTGCTGGCGACCGGAAAGTGTCGCTACAGACAAAACGAATCGATTTTAAACAATGTTTTTTTATACAATTGTTATTACTTAAATGACTTTCCTTCTGCATTATCAGTTTTGAGTCCAGATGAGTGTTTATTAAAATGGTATTGGGTAGGTATGTTATTTGCTTATCCAATCAATATGATATGTTAATTTTACATACTACACCTACTTTTGAATTTCTTGAAATTAAACAGAGTTCAAAATGCGTGATGTACCTATGTTCTGTAACTTTTTCTTGATCT
Source organism: Epinotia ramella (assembly GCA_947578815.1). Taxonomy (NCBI): domain Eukaryota; kingdom Metazoa; phylum Arthropoda; class Insecta; order Lepidoptera; family Tortricidae; genus Epinotia; species Epinotia ramella. The sequence goes on from OX388210.1 coordinate 13,234,859, forward strand.
TATTGTAATCAACCAAGAGAGTACCTACCTATGCTCATGTTGCGGAAATTGGTTACTTAATATGCTTTTATATCCGATTTCTCATCCTTAATCGAATTTAATCTCTCCGTCGAATGCAAAGGTCAAGGTTGGGTGAACTGAATACCGTCAAAGTGGAAAGCGCGCCACACATTTTATTTAGGTCAATGTCTTAGTAAAATCTGTGATCCTTAACATAACATACCTACACTTTAACTCGGCGCGTTTGATAATGATTGGTAGTTCTTTACAGTTTTATAAATATTCGTCAATTATATACATAGTAGGGAGTAGAGAGCACGGGTAGAGATAAATATTATTAACTTATGTGATACTTATATCAGCGAATTTATTTCAAGCCATTCGCGAGAAAACTGCGTGGAAATTGGTCCTGTAGTTTCGGAGTTTATAGCGAACATAGTTACGGTGTGGATTTTGCTTTATAAGATGGAAAATCGATTCATCAAATTCAGATTATGTTTAATTATTTAATTCATTAACGTGGCTGTGATCGATATTTGTAGTAGACAGTAGGTACTAAACAACCCTGCACGTGTCCCGTGGGGATTACCTATCTGAATCACTAAACTTTTTTGTTCTATTTTCATTTCGGCATTTACTATTCGACAAACTTCGTTTGCCTTTTTTTTCGTTTGTCCGACACTTTAGTTCGCGACGTTTACGGCTGGTCATTTTATGGTTTAGCTTTTGTAATTGTTTGACAAATCAATGATTCCCAATTATTGGTATACCCGCAATATTGTTATACCGACGTAACGATTCGGTTTATAATCTGTTCGTATTTTATCAAATCGGCTTTATTATATTTGACATATTATTGTTTATACGGAGCACACATATGTTACTAATTCATATGTTTGTTTATGAAAAAGGTTGTTACCTATGCATTTTCAATATTTAAAAACATTAGCAAAAAGTTTGAAATTAACCTAAGGTTTTTGGTGAGGAAGGGCACAGCGAAATGTCATCCCGCTGTGGAGCAGCGAATGTGGAGCAGCCCAACTGGGGAAGTACCTCCTTGCAGAAGACCACAGCCATAATAACACTACTACTTGCTCTGTAGTAGTGTTGTGTTCCTGGAGGTGAGCAAGGTCGCCAGAGCTCCCGAGGATGCATTGTGTTGAGAGCGAGGGAATTTGTTCCTTCAGCGGTCAACACGGCGAATCCTCAAACATCAAGGGTCGGCAACGCCCATGTTACTCCTTTGGAGTTGCATGCGTCTATAGGCTGGTGTCCGCTTACAATCGGGCGGGCCGTACGCTTGTTTGCCACCGTCATTGTATAAAAAAAAAGGTTATCCTCCCAAAGCTGTGTTTATGGTAAATAATGTATACAAAGAAGTGTATACTATTCTATTATTCATTATATGCGTGTTCTTTAAATAAATCGATACTAAATATTACAGCGCGAGCGCACAAAAAATATTACAAGGATCTTAAGAGTATCGTCAATAATGCATTACATAGTGAAAAATCTGCATTCTTTAACTTGCATATTAATTCTATAAGTCAGCTTTGGAAAAATATTAAACAGAACGTTGCAAACTTTAAGAAAAGAGATATAGACTTCCCCCCCCCCATCTAAATAACCCCGATAAAATTAATGAGCACTTCTTAAATATACCCTTCGAAAATAGTGCTAATATATCCCATTTGACGAGTTACGAGTATGACAGCTATGTCCACGGTGATTTTAAACTAAAGCCTGTGAGTTAACTGTTTCTAAAATAATAAAAAATATTTCAACAAATGCTCAAGGTGATGACGGTCTCAATCTAAACATGATCTTACTTACATTGCCCAGAAGTCTGAATATTATCAGTACAATCTCTCATCTCTCATCCCTCACTTATAATAAATCTCTAAATTAAAAAAAGAATCAGCCAGTATCAAACTAAGCATTGTTCTGTCCCGCGTGATCTCAGCTTCCCATGAACGGAAATACATGTAACTTTTTTTATAAGTACATTATTACTCTAGCTTCCGTTTAGGATAGTTTTTATCCGACTGCGACGATTATTTACTTTTCGGAAACATTTGACCTCATTAAATTATTCATTTATTCTGCTTGAAATCGTAGCCGTCATATCTGTCATCTATCAGTGACGTCAAAATGGCGGGCTTGCCATAACTATCCAACAGTAATAATCTCGATCCGGTGTTGTGATAGACCTTCACAAAACGCATATTAAATTCAAAAGCATAAAAAATAATCGATTCTGATATGGAAACTTATATGCGCTAAATTCGTATTGAGGCGTAATTTCATTAAATGTATCAACAAATTTCAACAAAATAACGACAAGCGTCAAAAGTCTGACTCTTCCTTTTTTTTTAATGGCATGGCATAGCGCTGTTCTTGCGTTCAGCCATAAGCTATTTGAGTTTCTGCAAGATTACACGCTGATTATTTGTCACGATACTGCACGGCTATCACAAGACGGCGCGCGAGCTCTCGATTTTTCTCGCACTAAACGTCTCTTTCTAAGTTGTCTAATAAGAGAGAGATGGATAGTTCGAGAAAAATCCAGAGAGCTTGCGCGCCGTCTTGTGATAGCCGTTCAGTATCTTGACAAATACTCAGCTTATAGCCGTCCTGGTTTGTCAGTATTTATATTTATCAGCAATAAACAGTATGTATTACATCAGTACAGAACGGACCTTTTATAAACATTAATTGTCAAGCGCGTCAGTATTAAGGCGGTATTATAACTTCGTACTTCGCGCGTTCAAGTTGACATTCAGCCAATATTATAGAGACACAGAAATTGGCCAACATACAGGAGAATACTTTTATCATGAAGCCTGCAAAACACATTTCATTAAGTTGGCAATGGCGGGAACATGCACAAGATTTGGCAGAATGTGATAGTGCGATCTGAAACATTGCAATATGAAAAAATAAACATATTACTTTAATATTTTGAATAATTACTTTAATAGAAAAGAAAGGGTCTCGGACTCGCGTTATTATTGTAGAACTTACTTAGTGGTTAGGATAGTTTGGAAAATATAAATTAGCCGTCTGTTAAAAGAGATTTTTGGTTCCGCGTAAACACTTACCGGTCAATGGGTACTCGAAAGGATTACATCTATTACTAATTCCTAACACATCTTTACCTGAGAGTCGGAGTGACTCAAGATCATTTCGGTCATCACGTTTTTATTTATTTAATATAAAACAGTGTTAATAATATGTAGAGAAGAAGATCATTAAACATTTAATGCTGCAGCCTGTGTCCTACCTTTTGGATCTATTGCCACAAACATCTACTAAACTTTTACCCCCTTATTCATAAAACTTAAAATACCTCTGTTAAATAAAACGAGTTTTGTCCCTTTCTTACTAAGGGCCAATTTTTCAATCTCTAGATAAAGTTATCCGTCAGTTAAAATTTTCACCATCTTTTTCTTAAGTCATATGAAAGAAAAGGACAGAGCTAACATTTATCTAACAGATAGTTTTATCTGGTAATTGAAAAATCGGCCCTAATTTAAATATCAGAGTGACAGATAAAGACAAACGAATTTTAACGGCATTTCAGCTAAAATAGATTTATTCATCGTTTTACTTGATAGGCTAAATTAGAACTGCATGTGGTATGTGTCCTGTGTCCAAGAGGATGAGATGCGTTAACTTCCACCACATTACCATGCATACGAAGTCGCAGGTACAGCTAGTTGTAAATAAGTCCATTGAAACTGGGGTTTTTCCTGAGCAATGGAAACGTGCTGTAATTAAACCTATTCCTAAAACTCAGCATCCTCTTAGCTATAAAGATCTTCGCCCTATTAGCATATTGCCTTTTATGTCCAAAATACTGGAGAAGGTAGTAGCTGAGCAAATGACGGTATACTTACTTAGAGTCTAATGGCATACTGCCGTCTAAACAATCGGGATTTAGAAAGGGTCGCAGCACGTCTACAGCTTTGGCGGATGTAGTGGACGATATTCTGGCGACCCAAGACGTTGGCGAGAGATCATTGCTAGTTCTGCTTGATTTTTCCCGTGCCTTTGATACCATTGATACAACACTACTTCTATCAAAATTCGCTTTTTACGGATTCGACTATCTAACGTTGAAGTGGTTTAACAGCTATCTCACTGGACGGTCACAATATATAAAAATATGTAATGATGACGGCTCTGAACTGGTTTCTCGCTCTCTGCCGGTCGTAAGAGGTGTTCCACAGGGCTCCATCCTGGGACCAATACTATTTATTGTATATAGTGCGGATATTATAAAACATATAAATAACTGCAATTATCATATATACGCTGATGATATTTAACTTTACACATCGTTCAAATCAAACTCCACTGACACGGCAGTAAAAAAATTAAATACTGATCTACAAAATATATCGGACTGGTACAGTAATATTTACCTAACAATTTAATGATAAACCCAAGCAAGTCGAAATACATGATTTTAGGAACACAAAAACAAGTCAGTAAGATTGAAATTGAAATGGATAGTCTAGATGTAGTTATAACAGGAGCCAAACTGGAAAGGGTTAATGAAGTCCGTAACCTAGGTCTGATCATGGACGGATCACTAAGGTTTGAACGTCACGTTCTTGAGATTATGCGCAGCTGTTTCTACCGGCTCAAAGTCTTATACCGGATTCGCGAATGTCTTAGCGTAAACATGCGCGTAAAGTTGTGTGAAACCCTCATCCTTTCCAAACTGAACTATGCAGACACAGTTTTTAATGGATGTTTGCTAGCTAGGACCAGAAGAATAATACAAATAATTCAAAATGCCTGTGCCCGATTCTGTTTTCCTGTTCCCCGTCGAAGCCATATCACGCCTTATCTAAATAGTCATAACATGATGAATATGGACGCTCGGCGACATTTACACTTCGCAACACTACTGTTTGGCGTAATAAAGAGTAAACAGCCAGCTTACTTGCACCAAAAACTTGTATTCTCTCAACGCCACAAAAGACAAGCACCACGCTTAATTTGCCCCTTACATCACTCGGCTGCTTTTCGTGGCAGCTTTAGCTTTGCTGCCACGAAGTGTTGGAACGACTTACCACCACCAATAAGAAATTCATGGACTAAGATAACCTTCAAACTACGTCTTAAGAAGTTCCTAATAGATAAGCAAAAGTTCCAACATAAGCATGACTGCTATGTTGGAACTTTTTATCAATAATAATAATAATAATAAATGATTTATTTCACAAAACACTTGTTAATACATGATATAGGGTATATCCATCAGACTCCAAACTAGGCTGAGCCTGTATCTTGGCAGTCTGCGGGTGCGAATAAACGAGTTTTACAATAGTGTTAAGATAAGGTAGGTAGTTATAAATTAGAAACTAAGTTCTGTTGACATGCAGAATGTGTGTGTGTGTGTGTGCGTATATGTGTGTGCGTGTGTGCGTGTGTGTGTATGTGTGTGTGTGTATGTATGGGTGTAGTGTATGTGTGTGAAATTCCACATCAGCATTAAAGGGTTCAGTTAGTATGCGGTATTCTGACCAGGCCTTCGGTTTCAGCATATGACAATGTTAGTAACCATTTCTTCACCATACGTCCAGCTTGAAGAGTGGAAAGCCTTTTAATGTTCTGGTAATTGCAGATGTTATTGTATACGTAGGGATGCGAAAAAGCTGGAGATTTACGAGCCAAAGCTGATTTGAGCGGTGGCAAGGGCGCTTTATACAGGGTGTGGCCTGTAATAGGAGCAAAAAATTAAACGGTGGCTTATTAAGTTAATCAGTAATTATTTCCAAGTGGTTAAATTGAAAAAAAAATTGAAAAAAAAATAGAAAAAAAAATAAGTAAAAGCGTACGTGTGTTCTTTTGCTTAACTGGAATGATATCCATTTTGTTTTACTTCAAAAACACCAAAAAATCTTGTAAAATTGAAAAAAAAAAACAAAAAGAATTAGAAAACCAAAGTTAGTATAATCGCAATTACGAAAGTGCCCAGTGTTCTACCAAGATAGTTAATGACTGGCATGCTACGATATCGAGATGTCGAGATCCATTACTTAGGTATCACAACTTCAGATAAGATTATTTCCGAATTCAAGAATCTTGAAACACTGGTACCTTTACAGAATCACTGCGGATAATACATAGAGTCAGCCCTTAAATTTATTGCTCCCATTACAGGCCACGGAATAAAAAATCCATTGGAAGTGGTGAGTGGGCGTTCCCGTGTCGCCGAACATGAGCAATAATTGGCATACTTCTTGCACAGATTATTGTCACTCACCTAGCGACCGCACGCGGCGTATGACATGAGTGAATATTTGTTTATTTTAGGAAAATGCCGTATTGCGTTATTGAAAGCTGCTCCAATAACAGCACATAAAAAACTTGTGTCATGGAGGTATTCCCTATCATCGTTAAGTAATATTTTAGAATACGTATAAAAAATATTTAATTTTCAATTTCTTAGACGCAATTTGCGTCTGTAGTCAAGGAAATATCAATTCTATTACTCTAACAATAAAGTCCATAATCCTGTGTATTATTTCGCTACTCGGAACGTGAAATGCACGGCAAATTTCCCGAAGATTCGCTACTCAAATGCTGTGGCCAAGGTCGATAATTGTTATCGATAAACCAAAATGAAAATGATTATATTTTAGGAGTGATATACAGAGCCCGGAATTCTCGTAGCACTTTTGAGCTGTCATAGGGACATCTCGTTTATCGAATTCCGATTATACATATGTATGTCGATAAATACAGAATACAATTTGTAAAATATGATTACGAATGACCGATCTCTTCGAGATAACCTTTGGATACCCACTTTTAGGAAATTATAAATAGAAATTAAAATAATAATATTTTATTGTTTCTTATAAATAATTTGTGGATTGCTTAAGCATTTTAATCAGGACAAAGGCAGGCGGCTTGCAGTGGGCGGGGCGGGGCGCGTTAGATACCTTACGCTCGCGAGGCCCCGGGCCGCCACTCAGTCGAGGGCCGGCAACGCGCGAGCGAGTACACGTGCGTCGTGCTGTGATCCGCCTCCGCCGCCGCCGCCGCCGACTTGAACGTGACGAACCGCGCGTACCTAATTTTGTCTTATTACGAGGTTTTTAAAAGCACGATGAAAACGAAAACTGCTCTGTTTATGATTGTTTGAATACCCTAAAGAACGTGGTTTATCTTACTTCGAAGTGAATATTTTATAAAGTTAATTTTTTCTACCATCAAATATAATAATCGCCTATGCAAAGATGGAAAAAAAAACATAAGGTATTATATTAAAGTACAAAAATTGTAATTGAATTATTTTTATTAAACAAGTCTGTCTTTTGTCTGTTGTCTATCCTAACCTTTCCTAACCTATATGCAGCACTTTAACCAAATAATGTCTGCCTTTCCAATTCCAATATAGAAAAACGTATCCTCATAGGAAAATCATGGCTGTTACGTCGTTTTGTGTAAGGAGCACTTTTCCGGTGATAATGCAAACTTTTGGAGCTAGATAAACTCTTAAAAAAACTATTAAATGTACCTACCTACGGAACCCTAAACAGAGTATCTTAATAAAACCATATGCTTTTGAACTTACTTGTGAATAAACTTGTGAATTAAAATTTCATAAGTTAAATTGAATTAGTTAATAGATAATAGAGAAGTGGCAGATCAATTTTATGTGTAGTGTTATTCATATGTAAAGTAGCATGTACTAAATTAATATGGGTCCACTTTACTCAAGAGACATATAATGTAACGTGAGCTAGAACATTTTTTGCCTTCATTGATGTATTCTTGGCGTGACAGCCCTAGCGCTAAACGTGCCGTGTGTGAATGGATACAAGTTATACGATAGACAGAGATGCACAGAGTAGGCACGTTTCTTATGCCTACACGCCGTTTTTGCTAGGAAGTGCAATTTCTGTACTATTACTTATTCTGTGACAAAGGCCCTCCTTATTATCCCGCACGGTAAATTCTCACTAGACCGCACTCTGCTGGTAAAATAATTCTAAATAGTATTTGAGACGTGCTTGTATTCAATTAAACAAATTATATTCTTTGTTTATTAGAAATCTGTGTTTAATTGCTACTACATTTATAACAAAAGTAATTTAATATAAATGTTACCTAATACTAATTATATAATAAACAAGATTTTAATAGAAACAATTTGTAACTAAGTCTTAGCTTAATATTTACCGTATGAATCATAAAAATATCGATAGTCCAACTCATACCATACCCACATCCCTATTCAGTTATAAGCGGTCGCATCTCCAGTTTTGAAAACACCGCCATCTTTGGTCGAGTAGCCGAACGACCACGTCTCTTGCAAGTCTTGTTGCAACGCATATGGTAACGGACGTAAGAAATATTTACTTGACACTCTAAATTAGACCGTAAATAGTACTTGTTAAAGTAGACTTTGCATATATATTTTGCTACCGTTAACAACATATTGTCACAGTACGTTTTAACAAATCGAAAGCGTATTGCAATTGTGGGTCCGTGTATTTATTGGAGTATGGTTGTGTGCGTGCGGCGACAGTGGTTCTCTATGAAAATCGGTTGAATGCCACTTCCAATGGATTCTTTATTCCGTGTTACAGGCCACACCCCGTATATGCGTTTGCTTAATATTTCCGCATACAGTTGAGAATTGAGTACAGAGCTGTGAGTCCGCGAAACCGCTTTCATGATATAAAGCTGGCGCACTCTCAAAAACCCACATTCGCGGTAAAGTGTATCCGTGGGATAACGAAACGGTTTCCTCAGCATCACCTTCAAGACAGCTCTCTGTGCACGCTCCACCTGAATGATGTGGCTCTTGGCTGCACTACCCCAGATGGCGACACCGTACTGTAGTATAGATTGACATAAGGCGGGTCAGTATACAACCATGAAAGTACACACACACACACACACACACATGCACGCACACACTTTATTGTTGTAATGTTATTGTAAGTTGTTATAAATAATTTTACGTATAATTAAGCCACAATGATCACCCTTGTGACCAATCAATGGCGTCACTGAAAATCATCGTCTCGAAGTGAACCACGGTTTGCTTCTAGACATCAAAGCTGAGTGACGACCTTTTTAGCACCTATCGCAATGTAGGTATCATTCTTTAATATCTGTGTGACTGAGATGCTAAATAAACGTTCTTCTTTCTTCTTTCTTTCTTCTTGTAAATAATTATAACATTTGTTTATCAAGTTATTTCTGTAAAAGGTAAAAGTTTTTCGGACAACTGAAAAATTTGGATAACAACAAATGGTAAATGAAAAAAGTAATTAATTGTATATTCGGAGAACTGATAAAAATACGAAAAGTTTCGGACTAACGATATTCGGTCACATAATTTTAGTGATTGCGATAGGTTACTCCCCTGGTTGGTACTAAAGAGTGACAAACTTTAAAGGCCAAGATAATGTATGCCATACGATTAAATAAATAAACTACATAAAAACGAGATCCTGAAGTACATACCTACCTAGGCTAAAAATGTATATATTTTCACGAATGAAGGGAATCACGTCAATGAATTGCACTCTGCATGTTCAGAATTTTTTAACATTTTTATGTGTGCAGATATTTAAAGGCGATTATACCGACATTTTAGGTTTAAATTATACTTACTTAAATCGCATTTGTTTTACACCGGACGCTCGAAATCGAGAAAACGTCACCAACAATAGTTATTGCACATATTCATATGAGATGAGGTATTTTAATGAACGGTTATATGAATATAAATTAGGGTGCAAATTTGCCTTTCCTGATAAGGAAAATTTTGAATTTTTCCTCAATTTTGATTGTGACCAAAACTCGTTAGTGCTATTGCTTTAATGTTAAGTATGCTGATATGCTTTACAACTCAAATTTAAACAAGCAGATCTTAAAACGTTCCTACATTGGTGCAAAAATATGTTTGGGTGACTGCCACTCTCGGAAACCTCAAAGGTTTAAACAACATATGTGATGGCACAAACGCGCGGGATTACCTCGTTTATAATATAAAAATAGCGGGTTAAGGCCGTTAAGGTTTTTTTTGAAGCGATATCTGCCTTTGTGTTAGCTATAACAAACAATTTGTGTCACACGCAATACAAAAAGTAACACAAAAGCAGCTATCGCTTCAAAAAAAAAATACCTTAATTTTGACGGCCTTACCCAGCGACGAATTGAAAAATGTTTTACGGTGCGACTCTGTCCGTCTGTCTATCTGTCATACCGTTAAATATCTCAGGAAATACGCTATGAATTTGTGTACCTAATAGTTGTTAACGAGCCTAACGCACGCGTATGGAAAATGGATTATTAAGATTAACATTATCATAAATATTACAGAAAAAATAAAACGGTATCTCTATTTAGTTTATTTTTCTTGAAATCATCAAATATCATTACAACACTAATTTAGTAATTTAGTCACCTTTGTATATATATATTTTTCTACAAATAGGTAGGTACGTTACATTTATCTGAAATAAAAAAATATAGATGTCGGTTTGTGACTTTAATAATTATCGCAGAAAAACCAACGTACCTACCAAAAACCTATACTTAGACTACTTACTTATTAGTTATCTATACTTACACTACGCGTTGTTAAGATTTTTCCAGACCGAGTGGTCTTTTTCAGAATTCTTGCCCTCCATGTTGTATTGAAGTTTGTACGGTAGCCTCGGTGCGCGAGTCAGAGCCGCACTTGAGCTTTTTTATTTTCTAGGAACACTTACCATCGTTAGTTTTCAAGCATGAGTGTAAAATATAAAGACAACACTTTGTATACTCACACTCACACCAGAGGCTCTAGCATAAGTTTTACCGAAACAAAACTTTTCTATCGCGTTTGCGTTTTCCTCAATTTGTATGGGATTTGACAGCTAAACGCGAACTCGGTCGTAACGTTTTGTTCGGTAAAACTTATACTAGAACCTCTGAGGCTCTAGTATAAGTTTTACCGAAACAAAACGTTATGATCGCGTTTGCGTTTTACCCTCAATTTGTATGGGATTTGACAGCTAAACGCAAACGCGGTCGTAACGTTTTGTTTCGGTAAAACTTATACTAGAGCCTCTGATTTGACAGCTAAACGCAAACGTTTTGTTCGGTACAACTGATACTAGAGCCTCTGGTCGCCGAGGGATAGTCAAATATCACGGAGTGTAGTGATCCTTAAGTGTGGTTATGCAATGCTAAGATATCGTGCACTGTTTAATGTTCGCTCGTTTCACAGGCGTACCGGCAGCGGCAGTCGTCCGCGGTGCAGATCGCGAGGATCGTGGCGCTGACAGTGGTGGCCTCCTCCTTCATCATCGGCTCCTTCGTGCTGGCTTCGAGCTGGATCTCCGCCCGCGCCTCCTGCCACCAGCTCGAGCAGCTCGACGCCATGCTGGACAAAGAGCTCGCCCTAGAGGGCAGGGCCTATGGAAACGATGCGCTTGTGGCTGTGAGTACTAGCTTGATATTTTACAGGACACAGTTCAAAAATCTCTCTCCAACAAAAATATCTCGCAAACGAATGACTGAATAGAATAATGGTTTTAAAAAACCCATAGTATTTTTGAACAAGCTATCCAACGATTCCACATTATTGGTTTAACGAAAAAAAAAATACATCCTCACTTCAGACCCAGTATCATGGTCGGCCTTATCACGCGATAAGTAACAAGATAGGAGCGTCGTCTCGTTCTAACACGGTGTCAGCCAGTGACGGACGCTCTATCTTGTCACTTATCGTGTGATAAAGACATAAAGCCGACCATGATAAGGGGTCAGCAGGTGTACTCTAAAAGAAAAATAGTTTCATGATTTTATTCTACTATTTTGTCTGCGTGATTTTTTAGTAGTAAGTGTTACAGAGCTAAGCCGCAAGACGGACAGAGGGACATGGCGAAACTATTCTATGTTCCGTTTTGGCTACGGAACCTTAAAAATGGCGTAAATGGCAAAGAAAAAACATCTTTTTTATTTTGATATCTAGGTTACAGGATCTGCTTGTAAAGTGCAGAACACTGGAATCGTATTTGTAATCTTGGAAAAAATAGTGTAGTTGAAGAGCTTTGTAAGTAAATGCTTTAAAAAAAAATCCTCATCAGAAAAAAACGATTTGTAAAATTAAAGCTCTCAAATATAAGGCATGGGTTTATACAATAAACATTCACTTCGAAGGACTTATGATTCCGGCTTCGTAAACGTAAATACCGTGACTAACTCGCGCATGTCGTCTTTAGGTATTGTATGTTTTGTACACAAAAGTAGGATGTGCCGGCAAACACAGAGAAGCAAGTCGTTTAGCTTAGTCGTCAGCCTTGAAAGTCGCCGCTTACGAGCTTTTTAGGACGCCTCATGTGGCATTATCTACAGAATACTCGCGGCGCGGCGCTTGCAGAGATACGTTCGCGACGAGCCTTGTTATTGCATGAAGGAATTATTTACTTTTTATGCCGGTATAATGTTAGTTATGTTTGCCAGAGTCATTATGTAATAGTTGCGAGTCTGTCACAGTCATATGCCAGAAGGTACACATTAAACTAAATAGCACCGTGATTGCTACACGGAGATGCTCACTCGCTCCGAGTTACTCGACAACGCAGTAACTTGTTCACCTTGAATATCTTCTCGACTGTTACGCAAAGATGCGATTCTAAACATAGTTTTTTTGATTTGTTCCATTGGATGGTGCAAAACGATAAAAGGTTTATTATTTAAATTAGCACTACACGACCATTACGGGTAATAGCACAGATTATATAATGTAATAGCCTCATTGTTTGAATGCAGAATCCAAGTAGAGTAGGTAGAGTTCCTTCTGTTCTATATGCAATAGGTTTTTGCCTTAATGCATCGTGTCTGCATAATGTATGTGAACATCGTTTGACATTGTCGTTTTGCTTGGCAAGGAAATCGAAGTTGCTATTGCACAAATAAGTTTGATGATTCCGCGTGTTCTCACACTAGAGGCGGACAAAAGATGTCATATCTTAGCGGTTAAGGGACTTACGAAACCTTACATTTGGGCATCACACTACTTTCACTTTAAGTCATGGTACCATAGTAGGTATTTACAGATCGATAAAATAGAGGTTTGTAAACTTACAATGCGGCTTCTCTTAATCAAGCACATATACCTAATAATGTGCATTAGAGTAAAGTGGTACCAATACCTGTTTCTGAGATTGCATCACTAGTGCCGGGTGCAGTGAAGTGAAGTTAGTCAAAGGTCATGTCAACCTCTAATGAGCTTTTATGGGATTAATGGCTACGGGTTATTATGTATCTAACTTCGTGGCGGCGACATTGCAGCGAAAGTTGCGCCCGGCTGGCCGTTGAACCCAGGTCGCCAATCGCGGATGCATCTCCGTCTTCGACACACAATTTCTTGTGCATTTCGAATATAACACTTGCTGGGTAAACCTCAACGTGAAAGTGCAATTATTTACATTTCTCGCACACGTTCATTTCAAAGGAGGACAAAGAGAGGAGATATTACAAAACGCCTATACGATGACATGAACATTGTTGGTATTTTGGCCATTGTATACTCGTGTGGCAAAGAGAATTCAAAGTGAAGAATATGTCATAACATAACACAGTTAAAAGATTGTTATCTGTATATTTCTTCGACAAGGTGATCCAATAGTGATTTTCTATTATAGGGAGGACAGTTATTCACCCAACATACACAGTGCCTATTCACGGCTTTTGTAGAACCAGTTATGGCCCGCATATTTGGAAGCATAATGTCTCCGTCGTTACAGTTATTCGTGCATAGATTAATATTGTTTTCATGTTTTAAAAGGCTGGCCATACTTTCTTTTCCTCGTGTATTGTTCGCAAGTCGGCTACGATGTAAGCGCTCACACTTATTGTCATGCTAAGTGCCTGGCTAACTAGAGAGCGCTCGTCACGCTTCTGCATTTTGTCAATTTTGGCAGTTTGTGCACATTTTATGGATTGAAATTTACAGAAAAATCGGTTTTAGACCAATTTCTATAAGTACGGTAATGATCACTCTTCATTCAACAGTTACCTACTGCACCGAATGTTTATCTTTAGCCCAAAAGTGGAATTGCAGACAACGCCACAAAGCAATTTCTATGCAGTCCACAATATGGATTTTATTTCTAGTAAAATTTAATTTTATAAATAATCTGGTATAATTATCACGATCAAATAAATAGATAAATTAGAATAGTTGTTCACTTGCTGCGAGATATACAACGTGTTAATAAAATAACGCAAAACCTGAAAACAGTTTGTTCAGAATCGAGCATAGAATGCGAAAAAAATAAAAAAAAAATTTTTGACAAGATTTATTTTTTACATTTGTATGGAGTGTTGGCCGACTGGGGCGACCTGCTGCATACAAATGTAAAAAATAAATCTCGTCAAAAAATTTATTTTTTATTTTTTTTGCATTCTACTCTCGATTCTGAACAAACAGTTTTCAGGTTTTGCGTTATTTTATTAACACGTTGTATACGACAATTACGACTATTACAATTCTCCATTTTAACATGCTTCTAATGAATGAAAACTGTCTGGATACAACAATAGGTATAACTTTTAATAAAACAAATGCACTGTTCATAATTGGAATGTAAACATTTGAGAAGCGCGAAGTCCTTGAATGACCCATAGCCACGGTGTATTTCAATTGTGTGTAGTAGCTACAATTTATAAGTAAGTATAGTGATCCCAAATTAATATTTGGTTACTTAGTTACGTGAAATATGGCCCAAAATTGTAAGCGGAAATTTTGATTCTATATCTTTGTACAACTTGCTCTCAACATTTATGCGAAAATGCGCATTATTAATGCCAAATGTGTAATCACCATTAGATACGTAGTATGAAAAGCCCCTTAAACATTTGTGAACACGTAAAGTGCCATGACGATAAGTTAAGTTGTACCTACTTATTTCATGGCGGTTCACACAAATCACACAGGATGTACTTGCTTATACTAAATTAAATGCCTGCATAAGTACCATGTACTGTACGGTCAATGTCACTTACGTCGGGAGTGTGTTTTTTTCTCGAGTCTACTCTCACTCCTAATAGCTCGATTAGTAATTAGCTGTGTGTGATTGGATCTCAAACTCCTATAGTATTTCAATGTAGTAAACGTGATCGCCGGTTGGCTCTGGATTTTACTACCTATTCTCCTATCACTATAATATAACGGACGAGTGCCTATCAGTATCCAAATCCATATAGCCCCATTTAGGTTTAAAACATTTGGCGGTTGAGATTTGATTTCATGTAGGCATAGGTTGTGTGTATTTGCATGTTTTTGTACAGTCGACTACAAAGAGATCGATACGGCCACCGTTACAAACATATATACGAGTATACACAACAAGGCAATAAAGTCGTATCCATCTCTTTGTAGTCGACTGTACATCACGTAGCCAACATTTCAACTGCAGAACAGTTCAGGTAATTAAATTTTCTTGTGGTGGCTCCTGGATATCATTTCTTATCTTATTATTACGAGTATAACCTTTATTAACAGAAGGTATGTTGTATATGTATACATTTTCATAGTGTTTTTAGTGCATTTGTGCCTTCAGTTTTCCGTTTGGCAAAGGTCATCTCTGGTGATGTCGGTCTTGGGATGCTCTCTGCCAGTTCGCACCAGAGCTACCTGTTTTATTTCATCGTCCCAGTTTTGGTTTGGTATACCTCAATTTCTTGACCCCTCTCTTGGGTACCATTTCAGTAAATCTTTAGGCCAATTGCCTGCCTTATCTCTTGCCATATGTCCAGCCCACCATTTCCACTTTAGTTTTTAATAATTTTAGTGACATCTTTGACTTTGGTCTTTTCTCTTATGTGTGATAACGTGTTTATGTTGTTTTTCAATACACAGAAGGCTACGCTCTATATTGTCTGGCATACCTGAGTCTATTTGTAAGGGACCATGATTGGCATCCGTAGGTCAGCGATGGTAGGACATATGTCTATTGAAAATCTTACTTTTCTGTTGTATTGGGATGTCTTTATTTTTGACAACTTCTTTTAGGGACCAATATGTTTTCCATCCACTGTCTATTCTTTCCTCTACTTCTTTTGCTGTTATAGGTGCAGATATAGAGATATCATAGTTTTAATTAAAACTGTAAATGTAGAAATATCGAACGAAAAAAATTGGTTATTGTTATTGTGTTGTTGTCATAAAGGTGACTCTAAGGAAGGTCGAAGTCGAGATCACCTTGTAAACACTGAACAGCAATTGTAGCAAGCCTGAGTGAGTGAGTGAGTGAGAGTCGCGCTGCGGGACAAACTTGGCTTAGAACTGAACCAACACTTTGCGTTTGTTTAACGTAGTTTTTTCAGCCAAGCCAATCGATTGTTCATGAACTTACACAAGCAATTAAGGTTGTCATGTTTAGAATAGTTCAAACAGCGTATTTGACAATTCCACTGATTCCATCTTTCAAAACAAGCACGAATTGGAATATCACGATATTATTAGCGCACGTAGTAGGTAGGATTCCGAGCGGAAACAGACGATTTTCCGCGCTCGCGCACCACAATGATCTTCAGTCACATCCGTCCACGTCCCATCGCGATGCAGTCATCTGACTAATTAATGACTTGCTCCGACTAACTGGTCAAATGATAGAGTAGCCTGCTATGATACGATCACGGAACACCAACTCAACTTGTGCTTTGTGGGTAATTAAAAATAGAAGAATCATGGTCTGTGACCGTGCGCAATATGGCGTTTCTAGTTAGTATTTTTCGCTAATTATCTAAAAAAGAACAATAGGAAAACATTTTAACAGATGTTACAGTTTCAAGAAAATGTATTCATTTGCTACAGAGAACAAATACAAAAAAAATGTACCGTGATCGAATGTCTCCTTCGGTTTTCCACGATAAATAAACACGGATTAGAAAATCAGAAGATAATTTGATTCAGACAGTTCAAGAAAGTTAATAAAAAGCCAAACCTTAACCGTTTCCGTAAAAGTCCCAACTTTTTGACACCTTAATTCCAATAGTTGACATCATGCTTGTCACCTTTAGGCCTGTTACACTGGCACGGTGGTGGTCACTCACTAGTAAATTTGACGGCTAATGACACGCCAGTCTGTGAGAGGCTTTAAAATAACTAAAGATGGAGGTGCCGATTGCTGGGGTAGAGTCAGGGCCAGGGTTAGTATCGATCACATTTACCTTAGGTAAAAGGTAGGTATAGTTTATTTCTAAGTAGTGTAATAGTTTTTATAAGGAGGCTTTCAGTTTATATTAATTATTAATACCGATTATCGTAACCAATTATTATAATTGTGCAATAACAAAAATATCATTATCATCATTATTCAGGTAAGTATTAAAAAATTGTGTAGATTGGTGACTCTCGAGTCTTTCCGATTTTCTCGCCCACACTTCCTCGTTCCTACAAACTTCGGCTATAACTTACTAGGTGCCTTTGAAATTCTTCTTGATTCTCGTCAACTTTTAAGTTACCAATTAATTAGTTTTATAGGCTCTCTTCCAGTTTTGATTGACTTGCGGTTTTTGTTCGTGAAATTTGTTAAGTTAGTTTCTACAAATGTTATCAACCATTTCATTATGATGTTACCATGGACGCTTGAAGTGGAAATAATGCCATGTCATGAGCGTTACTGACGACTATAGTTAAAAGTAATCGTTAGGTAGATTCATCGTCACAGCCACACATCACACATTTTAGTAGGTACCCAACTATTATAGGCAGGTAGTTAAGTACCTAGTGCTCAAATTTTAAAATGACTCCGACCGAATGAAAGAAGATTAATAACTACCCCTGCCTGCCTAATCGTTCAAACCCAAATCAAATATCTCGACGATTACGAATCGAGTACCTAAGAGAAGAATGAACTTATACACCGTCACTATTAGTGATTTGCCATTGCCAGCATAAGTTTATAATTTTAGAAAACATTGATGTATCTTTAAAGTTTCTCTCCGACGATGCAATTTTCTCGTTATCACGTAACTCGAGGCAGACGACAGCAGCTAAACGCCTTAAATGTTTCGCAAATCCAGTAAAAGTGTTGTGGGCGTAGTGCACAATGCGACAATAGTGCTGGCAACGTAATCGCTGTTTTCTATCGGTTCGGTTGCGGTGTCGCGCTCGGCTGCGTCCTCGTCAACGCTCGTCACTTCATTTTCACACTGTTTAGCTCGCTCCGCGAACAGAAAGTTACCTAAAGCAGTTACAGAATCATGCTAGGAATGATCCTTAAGTATGAACTTAGCCTACAAGCATATAACATCATTAAGTATTTTACCATCCTTAACGGGGTCTTTTGTTTTCCCGAATTCCCACAGTGACAATATGCATTTTTACATCAAACTATGATAGATTATAGTCAATCCAACCGGCGAGGCCACGCGACCTTGCACTTTTCCTATGGATGTTTTTTTTCAAATGCTTTGCATGATTGCGTGGGCGGCTGCGGCGATTACCAGTGAGAACAAGCAATTGTCATGAACAATGACTAAGCTGTATGTAGGCAGATTTGTGTGCACACTGGCTAAAGAAATACATAAAACTTGCGTAGATAGGTACCTACGGTTTATCATGCACAAGTGTCCGCCATGTTGTGACGACCATTCTGATGCTTATTGCGCTAAAAGTGAACGGGCCTGTGGTCAATGTTTTTGCTTTGTCCAAGTAATAACACTGGCTTTGTAAATATTTGTTCTTTGGAAACACTTTGTTTTGGTTTCGTAAACTGATAGTGAGCCAATCTAATTTTCTAGTTTTACAAAAATATTTCTGGGGGTAGCGGAGGTACGGAAGTGTCCCCGACAAGTTGAGCTGCAATTGAGCCGTTTTTATATTATTATAGATATCTTTTTTCATGTTGTAAGCGTAATTTTTTTCTTGTTTCTTTCATTCACTCAGATTCGATATTATTGCTATGACAATGCTATATTATGCTATTTGTAGATCCATTCACGCTTGCTGTAGAAACATAACTTGATATAATGTAGATCTTATATATCAAGGTTGCATTATTTGTAGTATAAGTATGTTACTTAATAAGTACCTTGGAAGCCAGATGTAATGTAACCGAATAACAGTCGTCCCCTAATATTCAATATATATTTAGTTTGTGGTATACTTACTGGATATATAATAACCTATCTGTATTTAATTTGGCAGTCGGAATAAACGTATTAACAATAAAAACAATATAAAACATAAGCATACAAAAAATATTAACAATCCATCCTATCTTTTGATTGAATAAGGGAATAATAGCTGGTAATCAATATCGAAATTTCAGGTAGGTCCGTAATTACCTCGTATCGTATGGTCCTCCACACAGAGTCAGATAGGCAGATTCCGTAATATTCCCGCTGTAATCGCGCCGAAACCTGTTAACTGCTTATAGGTATATTCCGCGTGAGATGTTTCGACATTTGGACTCGGTTAAAAGTATGGCATCAAGACGAAATATCAGCTTCAACTCAAGGCCTTAATGGTGTGCTCATAGTAAGTACTTTGCGGTGTTTATTACACCTTATATTTCGTTTATTTCAGACAACATTCGGGTTTTGAAGTTTGATTAATTTTCTATACCTACCTATTCGAAAATTGTTGCGTAACACACAAATTTTAATTATGATAACCGTAAAATGGGGTGAGTAGGGTTCGCGGGGAGAGTTGGGTTATGAATGGAGAGAGAAGGGATGAAAGGGGGGTGAGATGGGATTTTAAGGCTACTGCTACAAAAATAATGTACTCCAATTTAAAATGGAGCTATAGTAATACTCATAATAAAAAAAAACGATCCAACAATCTTCCAAAACCACCTTTGTATGAAATCCCATCTCACCCCAATTACGAGGGACTACGGGGTGAGGTGGGATTTCCTGTTTATCGTCAAAGTTATGAAATGGAACTACCCAAAATAAAATAAAAATTAAAAACGTCCGGAACACTTATTACATACACCATTCAGGGTTACTCGGGTAATTAAGGTAAACGTCCTAATGTTTGACACTTACCTAAAATAATAAATTCTGATAATTGCCACCCAATTTATTGAATCGTATGGCATACATTATTTTGGCCTTTTAAAGTTTGTCACTCTTTAGTACCACCCAGGCCCCAGGGGACACGTGCAGTGTTGTGGTAGGTAGCTCCCCAATTGCCACCCAATTCTTACCTCTATAGCTACGAATTAAGATTAGATAGAGGTGCCAAATATTAACCAGTCTCTGGGACGTTTACCTTATCTAACTTTAGAAAACACTAAAGTCACTAGTGGAATGTAACATAATGGATGAAAACGAATCGTAATACACTTTTTGTCTGTGAGTTAAGGAATTAATGTTTAGTAACATTAAAGTTTTAAATCAATGATAAAGAAACCTATGAAACTGACGGTCCTGGGTTCGAATCCCGGTTTGTGTGATAAGCATGAATATTTGTGTCTGAGTCTCGGAAGTTTTCTTTTTCTTTTGTATTTAAGTGTTTGTATGTATTTATATCCATTAAATATATCGTCGTGTAGTATCCATAACACAAGCCTTATTGAGTTTACAGGTTGTTTGGGCTATTTGTATGGGTTGACAAGGCGATGAAAGACAAAGAAAACCTAAATAACCAACGACAGTGTTTATTAAGAGGCTCCCATACGCCAATGACCTTCGATCTGAATCCCTTAGTTTTCTAATGTTTTTGTAGCTTATTATATTAACAACAACGGCTTTAAGCAATATAGTATCCCATATTTACTTCAAACTTCATTGTTTTCGAGATATTTGGCATCAAAGTTGAACAATTTTAGGCCAAAAAACTGGTTTTCTGGCCATAACTTTTGTGTTAATTGGTTTAAAATTAAAACCCTCTGCCAGTTTTTAGAGACGTCATAGACGAACCCAAATTTGTAGATTTCGTATATGTTAGATCTTTCACGTCAATAGAGATGCGAAATAAGTGTTTTTTTAGACAATGTTTAAAAAAATCATACAAAATTAAGTATTAATTTGTTTCAAAATCCGGTCTGTCAAAATGGAGATAAAAAATTGAAGAACCGATAGCCGTTTGATTTATGATTCTATCTGTAGTGCAAAAGTAGTAGATACGATTCAAAACTTGTCAAAAATCGATGAAAACCTCGGGTAGCCCCTTAAGTAAAATACTTAGACCTAGCTTAAAAGTTATCTGCCGACCCTTGCCAATGTAGTTAGTAGCTCAGTCTCTCGACATCGATGATTGCCGTACCTATAAAGAAGGGCGTGTCGTCAGGCTATAACAATACAAACATTACATTAGCCTTAGACACTACAAAAAGGTCGCAAGTAATAATTGATTACTTTATTTCTTGCTAACTCACTTTTTTCTAAGTTACTTGTTTTAGAAATCTCTGTTGAGCCCAATGGTTGGGCTGGTAGAGTTATTTGAACTCATTTGGGTCACACAGATTGCGTAAATTAAAAGTCATCCGACCGGTTTAGCCTAGTTGGTAATGATAATGACCCTGCCTAGGAAGCTAGAGGTCCCGGGTTCGAATCCCGGTAAGGGCATTTATTTGCGTGATGAGCAGGAATATTTGTTCGTGAGTCATAGATGTATTCTATGTATTAAAGTATTTATTTATTTACCTATATAAGTACGAGTATGTTTATCGTCGTCTAGTACCCATAGTACAAGCTTTGCTTAGATTGGGACTAGGTCGATTTGTGTAATATTGTCCGCAAATATTTATTTTTCATCACACTTGCTCGTAAATGGTGTTATTCCATGCCTATATACAGAAGGACAATGGCCTACATTGTTCCCACGGGAGTTATGGATTTTCATAACTCTCTAGGGTGCTATGAGTTTGTGTGTGATCTGACCCCGTATCATGGTCGGCCTTATCACACGATAAGTGACATGATAGAGCGTCGGTCACTGGCTGACACCGTTCGATAGAACGAGACGACGCACCTATCACACAGCAGTACAGTAGTATTATTGCGGCGCGTGGCCAACTAGATTTTTTTCCACCAATCACAATGCAGAATTCTAGTGGCGCGCAGCCAACTAGATTTGCCTAAACCAATCAAACCTCGTATCATGGTCGGCCTTATCACACTATAAGTGACATGATAGAGCGTCTGTCACTGGCTGACACCGTTTGATACAACGAGACGACGCTCCTATCTTGTCACTTATAGTGTGATAAGGCCGACCATGATACGAGGTTTGATTGGTTTAGGCAAATCTAGTTGGCTGCGCGCCACTAGAATTCTGCATTGTGATTGGTGGAAAAAAATCTAGTTGGCCACGCGCCGCAAACTGTACTGCTGTGTGATTGGTTGAAATATTGAAGCTGCGCGCTCCACTCGCACTGATCTGGAAGTAAAGTGGTCAATTTCGTAAATTTTCGATGGGTTGTATGAAACATAGATTCTGTCTTTTGTAGTTATTATTTCCTCGCAAATGTAATGAAAAACATTGTGTTTAAACACTTTTTCGTGCAATATATGTAGATTAAATAAATAAACACTTGTGTGTGTTGTTCCAGGACGAGCCGCTGCCGGTGGGGAACGCGCATGCGCTGCACGGCATCCCGCCGGTGGCTGCGTCCACGGCGGAGGCGCTGGCGCACGCGCCCGCCGCCAGCCAGAGCAAGGAGGACGCGCTCAACCAGGCCGAGTCTAAAGTTGATGAGGACAAATTGCAGGTACCTACTTAGATTTTCTTTTTTACTACGACCTACCGTCGCAGCATGCAAATGCAAAGTAATAAAGCAGTGACACCGTCGTCTATGAAAATTTGTGACACCAGAACAATCATAAGCGAGCTACCGCTCCTCTTTGATTTGAAGGAGGATTGTGTTGCAAATGCAGCCCCCCTATTCTGTAACTTGTTTTAAGATCACCTCAACGCTCACCCACAAATATATGGGGGCAGTTATTCGCTGCGCGCTAAGGCGACTCACCCCGCCGGTCACCCTTCACGCAACTAGACCTCTACCTACGCTTAGTTAATACTACGCGTCGCGCTGTCAAGATATATTTGTGGGTGAGCGTTGAGGTGAGCTTAAAACAAGTTACAGAATAGGGGGGCAGGTCCCACAGTCGCAACACAGCGCATACTCGGGAGATATCGTACTTCCTTGGCTCGATGGCCCAAATATATCTTGGTGCGGAAATCATGCAGTGTATTTCGTTACTTTGTGGCTTTTAGAAATTACAAGCATCGGTAACTTTTTTGTGGGATTACTCTTACTGGCAACAGGTAAGGTAAACATCCCAGTGTTTGACACTACTGTCTAGTAGTTGACACCTATTGTTCACATCTATTAT
Organism: Epinotia ramella; assembly: GCA_947578815.1. NCBI lineage: Eukaryota > Metazoa > Arthropoda > Insecta > Lepidoptera > Tortricidae > Epinotia > Epinotia ramella. The sequence continues at coordinate 13,258,190 of OX388210.1, forward strand.
GATTGAACCCATCTTTGCGTTGTAAACAACGCCCATTAAAATTCCGAACCTATTTATGAAAGATTGAAAATTTCAAGTGTTTGGTCAGCGTCGTGTTTGGTCAGCGTCGTGTTTGGTCAGCGTCGTGTTTGGGAGAAACGTTGCTCGTTTATGCACCCCCTCTAGATCATATGATTGCCACAAACTAAATATATAATTTAGCAACAGCTTAGGCAATATAATTATATTATATTGACATCGTATATCGTATGCGTATCATGCCGTTTTCAATAATAATTTTTAGAGATAATTCTGCTACTACTTTTTGATAAAGCGAAAAAGGTGTACTTTGACGTCGACTGTACAAACATATATATATGGAATATAAATAATAATAGTAATAAATAATGTATATTTGAGGACAATCTTACACAAATCGACCTAGTCCCAAACTAAGCAAAGCTTGTACTATGGGTACTAGACGACGACAAACATACTTATATAGATAAATAGATACTTAAATATACCTACAAGTACATAGAAAACATCCATGACTCAGGAACACGAATAGCTCTCATCACACAACTACCGACAATACCTTTACCGGGATACGAACCCGGGACCTCCAGCTTCGTGGGCAGGGTCACTAACAACTAGGCTACAGAGGTTACTGGATATACATGTTTTGCCACTAATTATTTCAACGCATAATCGACTCAGGCCAGTATCTATCTACCTTTATAAATGTTTCCATACCACGAGTGTTTCCATACCACGAGTGTTTCCATACCACGAGTGTGAAATAAACAGCCTGCGGCAATTTGAGTTCACGAGTATTTGCGAATATAAATTATGGCCAATAGCACTCAAACACTAAACTTGACATTTATGCTATCAGTAACTTATCTCATTAACGCCGTCTAAGACAACTAAACTAAGTTATCAAATTCAAACAAACGATCCAACAGGCTGGGCAACATATTGTTAGAAATTGTTGTGGAGTAGGTACCTAACTTATTCGTAAATTGCATGGTAGAAATAAAGCAAGGTATTCCCGACGATGTATCTTGCCTACGTCACACAAATGTTGCCATTGACTGACATCTTCCATACAAACAAGACGTTTTGATAATGCACGATTAATATTTAAAAAAAAATAAGCTAGTTTAACTATTTATTGGGGGTGAAAACACAACTGTACAATTAGTAGTTCAACGTAAATATTGATTGAAAGCACGTAAGTGAAGTAATGCGATTTACTCGGGTAATTTACTTTCACAGAGTGGCAACACACTGAAAGCCCGCCATTTTTAAGATGCTGATCACGTAGTAAGATACGCTGACGACACGAGCTGTCACGGGAATGACTTACCTTGTTTTATTCTATATTCAGGGTAAATTGTGAATACCTGTCTAGGCGTTCCCGGTTACCCCATTCCGAAGGTTCTATCAATTATATATACGGGTGATTTTTTTTGAAGTGAAAACTTCTTTAGCGGCGCTGAGCACTTTTTGGGATGGGGAAAAATTGTTAAATACGCGACAGAGTTTTGTGACGTCAGATGTGAAGGAGGTCACTTTTTGCTGCTAGCCGATTCGACTTCATTCAAAACTGAACGCTATTCGTAAGAGTATAAAGCCGTTAAACACTTTTTGCAATAGCATATTCTGCAAATAAATTTGTAATAATACCAACGCGTCCTTCACCGTTTTGCTATTGAGAAAATTCGAATAGTTCGAATTTGGGCGTTATTCCTAAAGAGATAAAGCTTAGAAAAATATTTATGAGCGGCAAAAACAAATTGATATTTTGGTCGCCACCGTGCACCGCCATCTGCTGTTCTTGCAAATTCGAATAGTTCGAATTTAGAGGCTATTCCTAAAGAGATAAAGATTTGAAAAATATTTGGCAATGGCAAAAACAAATTGGTATTGTGTTTGCCGCCGCCGGTCGGCGCGCTGGACCCCGGCACCGTTGCGCCGCGGCGGCGCGATGGGCCCGTCGCACCCAACGCGCCCGCGGGCCGTCCGCCTAAATAATTGATAATTGTTTATAAATTTGCGTCAAATTAATTTTTCACCTCACCGGCTCGAAAAGGCTTGCTTTATCGCTCAAAATCTGCGCTCAAAAGCCCATTTTATCCGCTAGCGTGGAAAGAGTTTTTGAATTTGGAACGTGACGGTCAATCGCGAGATCCATATTTTTCTATACAGAATGAGAGGTCATTATACTGCGTTCAGAAACTGATGGTGTTATGCCAATAATTAATTGTTATTATTTTGATAAAATGTAATGAATAATACTTATTATTTCTTAATGACATACGAAATATTAATATTTAGACTGACTTATAAGGATACAATACGAATAAATAATTATAAAATATAGTTTTATTTTTCAAAATTTTCGCTTCTTCCAAATTTAATGGAACGCACCGTTTGAAAAGTTAATTTAAGAAAAAACTCATATACCTAATTACCTACATTTAATTTTGTTTTGTTCTAAAGCCAAAGTAAAACCATAATAATGGTGGTTATTTATAGATTTTAGTGCAGAAGATATATATGAATTATAATGCCTGCTATGTTAGCGGAAAAAGTAAAATAACTGTATTTGAGCCTTAGTTTACCCGTGAGTACCCAACAATACTTTGACTTTTTTAGTGTCAGTATGTTAGGTGAGCGTGGAGTTATTTAAAGATGCAAAAATGGATCCTCCCCCAAAGAGTGCCACAATGACCGGTCCTGCGCCACCCGCATCCAGCGGACTCCCGCATAATAGTTTATTTATAAAGTGCTTATAAGCACCTATATACTATAATAACTTAAAAAAAAATTTTGTTGATCTTATGGGCAAAGAGGCAAGTAAATACTAAGTATTATTCAATTGTAATGTTTATATATTATGTACAAGTGTTTCCCGCGGCTTCGTTTGCCCGAGTTCCAACGAAAGCTTCTTTTTTGTCACTGAAGTCTAGGATATGATCTTATGTCTCAGACTAACACCACAACATGATCAGAACAGCGTGTATGCGCCAAACAACAACTTTGCAGCCTTGCATAACAAATAACTATTTTGGGTGACACCGTAAGATGTCACGTGACCTGATCGAAAAACTGTTACAATGTTATTGAGTTTTCACTTCTGCCGGCACTCCCGGAGTGCAACCCGGTCTTTTTTAAATCAGGCAGACAGTTCCAGCCATTGTTTACCCCTAAATACAAACTTACGAGGTCGCAAACTCAAAAACTTTAAGTTGTAGGTACTTCGAAATCCCTGATACATGTCGCCTCTTCAGCTAAACTGCTCCACCGTTCGCAACATGGTATTCGACGAACTAAAACATAACTCGAGTGCGGCATTATTTAATAACCCCCTCGTGCCAAGTGAAGGGCGTTTAATCTCGGCAAAAGGAAAGTCTGTTTGAGGCACTTAATAGCCCGGGCTGAGTTAACCTAGCTCCAATAGGGAGTACTCGTGTATGCTACTTGGGAATTAATCTAATACAAACATCTAAATGGAAAGTTTAGATTAAAAATATTGAATACTAAACAACATAATAAAAGAGTATATACGAAGACGCGAATGTTTTTCTTTTTTGAAACGGAACCATTAGTTAGGGAGATTACTGTACGTTTGAATATTAGGACATCTTGTATAATATGAAACTAAGGCCGCGGTCTGGACGCTAGCTCGCAGCGGGGCGACGAGCGTCATTTCATAGTGGCAATACGGGTGTAGACTCGAAAATTATTATAAATACTCCAAAAGAAAGAAGGCAAAAAATATGCCTAGTGACGAAAATCCCATTCAGATATCACAAAGAATTACGAAGCTAAAATCGTTTTAATATTGCTTGTTAGAGAGATAAAACGCAAACTGTGTGTGACGTCACAATATGCGAGGCTGCGGCGGCGCCGAACACAATGGGGCACGGCACGTTGCCGTCTATTAGTGACGTTACAATCTACAAGCGTCATCGTTTCATATGAATGATATCCATCCCCCTATCCAAGGAGCGCTTAGCAGATACACCTTTAAGCGTAAGCTTAAGGGTTATTTGTTGACGCTCCAGAAATTGATATCCTAATCCAGCACTGTGACAGCAAAAATAAACCAATTGCTTATTTTTTATTTAGTTGTTTTCCTTTAGAATTAAATTTAATGTCTAATAAGTTATTTTTACTGTATTGATGCTGCATGTAGGTAGGCCTACATTACATATCACCTGGTATTTATATTTATTTCTCTCTCGTCTATCCAAATAGTGTATTAGTATAGTAGTTTATATATTAAATTGTATGACGTTTCCGTGAGTCACCAACGGTGCTGGCTGAAAATCAGCGCTGTAGGTGGTTTGACACCTCAGCATAATGCTGAGCCAGTGTCCGGTTCACTGCCGCAGAGACACACTTTTTTCATGTTTTATGTGCTTTTCTTGTTTATTTTATTATTTCATATGTGTGTCCTGTGTGTTTGTGAATAAATATATCTTTCTTTCTTTCTTTCTTTCTATATGAAGTTGCGTTTTGCGAAAAAGGGACAGAAGTAGAACATACCCCTTTTTAAAACTTTAGACACTTATAACTTCGTGATTATTTAACCTCTTACGTTGATTTTTTCTCCATTTGACTACATTGTTAATCCTTTTTCGAGAAAATAATATGACGTTATTGATTATTTTATTTATTTTATTTAGTGTCTACACCCCTCTTGATCTTTCAATCTATGAACGCCCGCGCGTTTAGTCCGCGGCCTAACCGGCGATCCCGGTTGGAATCCCCTTCCGGCAGGTGTACTAGGTACCTACTGCTTTCAATCTATGAACGCCCGCGCGTTTAGTCCGCGGCCTAACCGGCGATCCCGGTTGGAATCCCCTTCCGGCAGGTGTACTAGGTACCTACTGCTTTCAATCTATGAACGCCCGCGCGTTTAGTCCGCGGCCTAACCGGCGATCCCGGTTGGAATCCCCTTCCGGCAGGTGTACTAGGTACCTACTGCTTTTAAATTGTAATTTTTATAAAATATCTGAGAAAAATCTTACATTTTACAGATTACTTATCTCATAAAAACATGTTATTGTTAAAGTTGTTTCTTATAACGATGTCAACTGATTTTACATATTGGGGGCGAAGGATGTCGAACGTCTACAAGCTGAACGTCTAGAATGCCTAATTGATATCAAGTAACATAATTATCATTGTGTTAAAGTTTTTACTATAAACAATACCTGTTGGTGCTCAATAATAATAACCATTAGAAACTCAAGAAGATACATTTTTGTGCTAGTCTTCTTTTTGTTAATGGACACGGCCTTTCTAAATTTCATGTTGGCAAAGGGCTCCTGTCCATCTGTCATTGAAATCAGTTGCACTGTAAATATGCCTAACCTTTGATGCCCTCAGAATGGTCATTGCGAAGTAAGCTGACGATATTGATGATCGCATTGCGAAAACAATACCGATACCGTTTATCGGGATTCGATTACGCGCAGATGTTCATGTAACAACTGTTACGGGCGGTGAGGTAAATGTTTTGTATAGACTACTTTTGTAGTTGGCAGTTTGAATGTGCAATGAAGCGCACTGATGTGTGATGTCACAGTCACAGCTTTCACTGGCTGTTGCCACTTGCAGTCCGCCACCACGGCTGCACTGCGTGAATGTGCAATGAAGCGCACTGATGTGTGATGTCACAGTCACAGCTTTCACTGGCTGTTGCCACTTGCAGTCCGCCACCACGGCTGCACTGCGTGAATGTGCAATGAAGCGCACTGATGTGTGATGTCACAGTCACAGCTTTCACTGGCTGTTGCCACTTGCAGTCCGCCACCACGGCTGCACTGCGTGAATGTGCAATGAAGCGCACTGATGTGTGATGTCACAGTCACAGCTTTCACTGGCTGTTGCCACTTGCAGTCCGCCACCACGGCTGCACTGCGTGAATGTGCAATGAAGCGCACTGATGTGTGATGTCACAGTCACAGCTTTCACTGGCTGTTGCCACTTGCAGTCCGCCACCACGGCTGCACTGCGTGAATGTGCAATGAAGCGCACTGATGTGTGATGTCACAGTCACAGCTTTCACTGGCTGTTGCCACTTGCAGTCCGCCACCACGGCTGCACTGCGTGAATGTGCAATGAAGCGCACTGATGTGTGATGTCACAGTCACAGCTTTCACTGGCTGTTGCCACTTGCAGTCCGCCACCACGGCTGCACTGCGTGAATGTGCAATGAAGCGCACTGATGTGTGATGTCACAGTCACAGCTTTCACTGGCTGTTGCCACTTGCAGTCCGCCACCACGGCTGCACTGATGTGTGATGTCACAGTCACAGCTTTCACTGGCTGTTGTCACTTGCAGTCCGCCACCACGGCTGCACTGCGTGAAAGCTACTATCGTTTTATTACTTACCAAGCCAAAATTGACCACTTTTAACCAATATACGATTTCATATTCACTTAATGCGGCGTGACACTAAACCCACGCAAGTAGCGAAACGGAAAGCGGTAGTTGTAATTAAACATATTGGTTTATTTATTGTTATTACATTTGCGACGTTAAAAATGTCTTAACTTAAAATTTCAGCACGGTTTTCTGTCTCATTTCGAAGAAACATGGAGCTTTCTGATTTGTAAATGTTGTTAAATTTAATCTACTACTCTCTCTTTTTGTCTGGCTCAAACTGAGTAAAATGTTAGTAGGTAGGTACCTAGTCTGCAATTAGGTACATATTTCTACTACGTACTTAGTCATTCTTTTTTGCTGACATTTGCAGTCTTCATAATTTGTAGTAGTTTTCGTATAATAATCAAAAATGAGTCTTATATAGTTCGGCAGTCAGTAAATAGCGTATGCTAAACTGAAAATTGTCTCTCTAAAGTCTAAAGCATACGGTTATATTGATACGGATATCTACTATACATAGTTCAGCGCTGTTCGGGCATTTCAATGGTGTCGGGGCGTTGTAGTGCAATATTAAACAATATTCGTTATGTACATAAGCCCGTGTTGTCTTAGTATTGGTAGGCAAAGCTCCCTTCACCAGCAGATGTTCATTCAATTGTTACAGCACAATGTATAATGTAGGTACCCATAGTTTCCACCGGAGGACTTTACTTATTCTTCCAATTATTTAAAGAACTGACCATACAATTATCGCATATTTACGTACATCGTGGGTGAAACCCAAACGACGTTTACAAAAGATTCCATGACTTGCGAATCTACTTACTTCATTACACAAGAGCCTTTATTGACAAGACTTGCTAAATAATACATTTATGCGTATACTCGTAATAAACAAAATACGTGGCACCTGAAAAAGGTTACAGGTAGGTCTTAAAATTCAAGAACGCGTTGAAACAACACTTAAGGTAAACGTCCTAGTGTCCGACACCGGCCCAATACTTGACTTTCAATCTTAAGTCAAAACAATATAGATAGCCTGTATCATTCAATGAATGTGTTAAACTTGTCTCTTCTAAATGTTCAGTTAAACGCTATAGGTACCGTGTTTAAACGGTAACATTAAAACTCTCCTTTGTAATTAGGCAGCTAGGAGAGCCGTTATAAAGGCTTACAGTAACGACGTACTAAAGCACTAAAGGTTTGATGGAGTTAACAGAATAACATCTCAAATGCCTGGCAAGAATTATGGCTCGTTTGGTGGTCTTCAATCTTCAACTGCCTTCCATAAAAGGAGGAGGTTCTCATTTAACTGTATTACATTTTACCCACGACAACGGCGAAAGTATAGGTGAGATGGAGGTTGTGTGTTTGTTTGTGACATGAATATTTATATTTACTTACCTTCTAGATGACTTGACCTTGACGGACGTATTTCTATCTTTTTGACTATATTTTGTTTATGTGTTGTGATGATCTCTCACTAGAGACTTGAGCAATAGTTATAGGATTGCGTCATTATTTACATAACTGGCTAGTCAATTGTGCAGTGATGTAATTCAAGCATTTAAATAAAACAATTTAAAAGCATCTCGACTCGTGGAATCTTTACAGGACTCGTGGTCACTGGGTATTCAAGAATAAACACTGTTCAGCGTACCTACTCATCTACCTACTCATCTACCAATTGTTTTTTCCGGTATAGGTATTTGGTATTCCTTGCTAAAATTATATAAATTTCTGTAAAAATGCATTGGTTCCATGAGTTGGTATGGCCACCTTCTGTCTCCATTACCAGAATAGCTCGGTCAGTCAAATACATGTTACACTTTTGCACCTTATTTTATTGCAATTAGGGGAAAAATACCTACATACCATGGTCATGCCATATAGTATTGCATTGTTTTACCTAAAAGGTACTTCAGTACCCCTAATTTCAGCTCAATCGGGTACCGTTAATTGGGTAAATGCTAATTTTGAAGGACAACTTAGATTACGAACAGTTCAAGTAAAATAAAAACTTGTAAAAAGTAAAAGTGAGTTTCTTTCTTTTCATCTTATCTACTCGATCGATGGTTATCAATTATCATGCCAATAAACCCACGGCTTTTTTTGTAACCAGAGCATTAGAAAAGGAAGCCGCTGGGAATACCTAGCTGTTGACTGATGGCCTCGCTGTAACTGGCTATAGATAATAGGATAACTCGGGGTCTGACACTTTGTGCGGTTTTCCTTATTTTGCGGTTATGAAAATAGCAAAATATGATTACTTACTGATTTAGCCTTGTTAACTAGTCCAGTTGTAGGTACCTATACCCGGGCCGCTCACTTCATGATTTATTCGCGCCGCTACAAAGGCCCCGGCCGGCATGTATGTTAGCGCTGCTACGGCACGCGGCACGCACGCGTTCTATCGCAGCGCGTCGCATGCGATGAAAGGGATGGCCGATTGGCCACGTTTACGCTCGATTGGCATACCTAAACAAGGGATTTGTTAACAGAGAACCTTCTGTACGTAGTACTATTGTTTATTCATACCTACACCTACTTCATATTAAGTCGTATTTATATTTACGAACTCATACTTAAGAATGTAAGAGCACAAATTAACATTACAATCATGATTTAAACAATAATATCTAGCATAATGTATATACAACGTGTTAATAAAGTAACGCAAAACCTGAAAACCGTTTGTTCAGAATCGAGCATAGAATGCGAAAAAAAAAAAAAATTTTATTTGACAAGATTTATTTTTTACATTTGTATGGAGTGTTGGCCGACTGGGGCGACCTGCTCCATACAAATGTAAAAAATAAATCGCGTCAAAAAATTTATTTTTTATTTTTTCGCATTCTACTCTCGATTCTGAACAAACGGTTTTCAGGTTTTGCGTTATTTTATTAACACGTTGTATAGATTATATATTTTTTATCGGAAATTGGCAAATCACATCAGTTGAAGATTAGAAAAATAAATAGGTAGGGAGCAAAGTCAACAAAGGGTATACAAAGTCGATATACTCGTAAGGACGTGCTTTCCTGCTCAAATATGAAATTTAAAACATAAAATTTGCTTGATTTCTATAAATTAGGTACTTGTAAATTCTTCAAAGCGTTGTATTGTTTACCTAAATGTTTTATTTATTTTACCGCCATGACGGGCAAAGTAAGTGATTGGACGACAAGCCTCACCGCGTTTGTTCTGTATGCCTGTTACGTTTCTAATTCTTCGTTTACGTTTCAACTTCCTCAATTTCCTGTTACGTTATACGTTCCTAGTACGTATACATGCATTAATGTACCGCAGGTACAGTCAGCGTCACATAGTTAGTAGCAGCCAAAGTAGCCAAATATATCGGAACACGTCTTTATTACTATAGGAATAAGGAAGTGTTACGATATATTTGGCTACTTTGGCTGGTACTAACTATGTGACGCTGACTGTACATCCAGCACATATTTCTGTATGTTCGATTAGCTCGATACACCGACCGACACGTGACCAATACCATAATTACCGTTTGATGGCCAGGCCTTGACTACCTACCTACTCATTTGCGTTCACTACAACGGCCATATAGTCTACCGAGGTAAAAGAAAATTCCTAAAAAACTTCAAAATTGAGGTGTTTTCTGTTTGAGTTCGTCATTTCTGTCATCGGTATTTGAAGGAATTGTGCAATTCAATCTTTAGGTATTTGGCGAATATGACGTTTTAGGTCAGTCGTAATGAATTTAGGTCATTTTAAAAATGAGACAATTTGACATTTTAGGTATTATGAGCCGATGGTAATTTGAAAATTAGGGGTAGGTAGTTATTAGTGAATAAGGTATTATGAGATTTTGTGGTTTAAAGCCCAAAGCCAATATTTCAAGAAGATTAGGTAAATTGACACACACACGTATTCCGATGACGGGTGATCGGTTGAGCCTAATTGTCGACACATGCAAAACAATCATAACTATAAGATGTCGCATCATATAGTCTCTTGTTTTGACAAGTGATTACCCGATAAGAGTCGGTGTCAATTTAATTGCGGGTGATATTTAGGAGCGCGGGGAACAATAGTGCGCCGGCGCATTGTTAGGGCAGGATGTCCGAGCCATTGTGTCCGGCAAACAGCACAGAACGAGATCTAGCGTTCATGTTTCATGCTGTTTCATTGACTGTTCAATGCAATTTGATGCATGCTATTTATAATAGCGATGTTTGTTTGATTTGAATGCATTGTCTTAGGTTAAGCGTTGCATCGCATCGCATAGGGTCATTAGAGTAAGAGGATCGCGAACGAAAGGTATTTTTATAAAATACCGGCTTTATCCTTTACTTTGTTTAATAGATTGGACGTAAATATACTTTAAACTGTACCCATCTTACAAAACAAAGATATTATTAGATTGCACTATATTATACATATAGATATTACCTGTGTTTTTTACCTGTGTCTTGTGTAAAATAAAGTATTTACATACATACATACATATTTCCATACGTAACTACCCTCATGCCCTCAAAGCGCCTGCCCTGGGTGCCCGTAAGGCGCTATATTCATTTTTTTTTTTTTTCGAATAAAGCGATTGAAAATACATTTAAGTAGGATTAAGACTATGTACGAAAACACTGAAGACGTAATTAACAAGAATTACTAAACCGTTATCAAGAATTACTAAGAAAGTAGCATCTTAGGAACAAACTGCACATTAAACATGCATTCTAATACCATTCTATTGATTTACTTTATAAGCACTATTTGGAGTTAGGGACATGGATAAATTCTCGTTTTCTCTGATCTTATTGTTAAAATTAGCTGATGTCTGATGTTATTATAATGAGCAAATAAATCACCAGTGCACGACTTTATACAAAATTGCAGTCGTGAATCAGATACCTACTACCTACCTGCCTTGTACGTGCTCGCTTTACGATAATTATTTATGCAGTTGTTTTTATATCGCTCAACATAGGTGTAAATCGAGACTGGGACCTTGGAGATTTTCCTTTAACGCGTTCATATGTTTTCCAGAAAATTGACGATGTCAACCCGAAGTTCGATGCTCCGAACTCGGAGGGTGGAGAGGACAGCTCCGAGTCTGACAGCTCGGCTGAAGACGACGATGACTTGGACGCTGCGCGACCCATGCTCAAGCTGCCCATCCAGTTCGACCTTGATGAGCTCGCTGGCGCTTTCCTGGCCAACAACCAGAAGTGAGTATTGTTTCACGTCTTTAACCAATCAAATAGAATCCATTGTTTTCTTTGAAGAATGTTTATTGAATTGAACAATGGAAAAGCTATGACTAATTTGATCACATTAGTAGTTATTGAGATACTACTTAAATAATGCGTTAAAATATGATAGATATTTTATGTATGGATGGAGATCATAGATTATCCAATGCAATACGTATTATATAATATAAGTCCTAATTCAATCTGATTATCTGGTTTATACAGATCACGCTGATGTGTTGTCTCAGAATGTAGGGCCTTAATTCCGAAACGTGAAAAGAATGTATTGGAATCGCACCGATTATATTGGGGCGCTCTCGCTCGCTTTGACACAGGCACCATGACATGTGTGAAAACGTGACGACCTGACAAACAAATTCGATTTTAATTAAGTTTTAGCATGTAAAATCTGGGTAAAGACGTCTATCTTATTCGACGTATCAGTTTGATATTAAATTTACATTTGTTACGGGCTTTCCCGACACGTTTGTGGCTTGTGGAGGCGCGCTTGTAAGCGACCGTGCGCGAAAAACGAAAAATTTGATATATAATATTATTTTAAAGTTTTAAAACATTGTTTTTCGCATTCTATTATGATTACAATGTGTTTCGCTCGCTCAAATCGGAATGTGAAAGATACGTCTCAGATTGATCCACACGTGTCAGTGAGCGCATTTCCTCTCCCACATGAATCGAGCAATTTTTTTCTATTTTAAGACTTGTATGTCATGACAAACGAATGTCTCATTTGCAGGGGCCGCATGAATTGCATGGTGGAACGCCGCCGCGACGACCCCATGGAGAGGCGGTTCCCCTTCAACATCCTCGGCGCCTTCGCCCCGCGCGCCGCACAGGCTGAGCGCATCGCCATCATCTGCCATGGAGGAGATGAACCTAGGTATAATATTACACGTTCATGTTTAGAAGGTTTTTATTAGAGACGTAGAAAGGCCCGACTGGGGATATACCTCCACTTTACAGAAGACCACAGCCATAATAACACCAAGACTTTTATTAAAACTTTTCGAGATTTAGATGGGTACTGAAAAATAAAATATACTCCCGGACTAGAAACTAGCACTCGCGCTTGATTGTTTTTTTAAGTCATTAGGTAAATTTGTAGGTAACCCTAAAAGTCGGCACGTGAGATATTTTTGCACTTTAAATGCGTTTTAAATACTTTTCAGAAAAGGTTGATTTTGTTTGTCAATTTTATTTTAAAACCTTTGGCCTCTTATGTCTGCCACGAAATAAACTGACAGCTACCAAAAAAACAGTAGGTAGTTGTTCACGGGCACAACGTCTATAGACATCACGACATAAGGCTTAACTACGACTTAATTGAGGTACCTCACGTGAACGTGTCTCAAGTAATTTAATGCAAGTAAATATACGACCGGTTAGCCTAGTGGGTAGTGACGCTGCCTACGAAGCTGAAGGTCCTGGGCTCGAATCCCGGTAAGGGCAAATATTTGTGTGATGAGACTGAATATTTGTTTCTGAGTCATGGAAGTTTTCCATGTATTTAAGTATTTATATCTATTATATATATCGTCGTCTAGTACCCATAACACAAGCCTTAATGAGCTTACTATGGGACTAGGTCGAATTGTGTAAGATTGTCCCCTAATATTTATTTATTTATTTATTTTAAATATGTTTTTATGGTTAAATAAATGAATAAAAGAACGGACATACTTGGTTTTTAGGGTTCCGTAGTCAACAAGGAACCCTTATAGTTTCGCCATGTCCGTCTGTCCGTCCGTCTTCGGCTTAGCTCAGTAACCATTACTACTAGAAAACTGTGATTCGGCATGGGTATATAAATCAATCACGCCGATAAAATAGTACAATAAAATCTTGAAAAATATTAATTTTTTAGGGTACTACACCTAAAGCGGGGATGTAATTTTTTTTTCTCGTCGTTTTCTTCGAGTTATGTGTGTCGTCCCCCCCCCCCCTGCCGGCTCAATGGCTACTACTGGGGCTGTGAAAAAATTCGTGGTAGTAGAACATATAATGAATTTAAAAGGAAAACTATCACGGAAAAGTAGGCATAAGTAGTTACCGAGTAATAGTCGACCAACTTAATGTGTACTTGGAAAGGCCAATTTTCGTACAAACCGGCCGACGCAACCGCACCGCACGTCGATGTAACTCTAAGACAGACAGGCAACTACGGAACCCTACACTGCGCGTGGCCCGACGCGCACTTGCCGGTTTTTTTTCGAATTATAGTAGATTTAACAATATAAAAACTCCCAACACACCATTCAGCCATAGAAAAGAATCATCTCGACAGAATTTCGATTTAAACAACCGCGCTCAAATCGAAACGGGGGCGGTTTTTTCCCCTAATTTTTCAAGTGTAGGTATTATTGAAAGTCCGAAAATGTTTTTCATAAGATTTTACGCCATAATAATCGTTTGTCCTAATAATTCTTATTCCTATCGATCGTAAGTCATAACGATCCGAAGTCATAATGACAACAATAATAAATTTCTCATATTCTACACACATCTATTCGACATTATATTTGAATGTACTAACAATAGCATAAGTTCACAAAGTATACTAACCCATATGGACATACGACTGAAATAAATTATTCATTCATTCATTCATATTCTAATATTTATTTTCATATTTATTTTCATCATAACACTCTCTTGTACGTTTTATTTAAATTCATAATGACACTAGTCATACATTTTTTAATCCTAAAATTGTTTTTCATAATATTTTTCGTCATAAATGTTACTTATCCTATACACGGATAACGTTTTTTAAATGTCTAGTGACATTGAATACGTGAGTTGAACCGTGTAACTATTAGTATTATTTCAACATGTCTCACGAAAATTTAAATTCGATAACGTTTTTACTTAGATTTTATTGTCTAGTACTGAATAATCATATTACCCGAATCATCGAAACCGTCGTGGTCACCTATTTTACTCAAAGGCTACCTCCGCACAGACAGGCGGCTTGCTTAGCGTCTAGAGCCTAGCGAGTCACCTAGCGAGTAGCTTAGTAAACGAACATTATAGAACTTTCGCGACCGGACGCACTGCGCGCTTGGCGTTACGAAGTAAATAAACGTATTTGTTTTTGTCGCAAGGCGCGAGGCGAGGCCACAAGGCTCTAGCTAGACGCTAAGCAAGCCGCCTGTGTGTGCGGACGTAGCCTAAAGCAGGTCCGTGTAGCTACGTCGACGAGCGAAGCGAGGTTGGTAGGTCGTGGTTGGTGGTCGAGTGGTACCGCGACCCAAGCGAGCGAAGCGAGCGTGCCGCGGTAGCGGCCGGCGAAACGCCAGAACCGATATTTTTAAATTTACTTAGCGAAAGCGTTTATTCATTGGGAAAAAGAAAATTAGGAGTTGCAGTATGTTCTTAGTTATGATTTTAGGACTAACAAAATTATGATGTATGTCTGTTATGAAGAAAAGTGTTATGATGAACAAAAGTATGACTTCAATCAAATTTTTAGTAATGAAAAGTAGAATCCGGATATAACGACCTTCAAGGGACCGGCGATATTATGTCGTACTAACCGGATGACGTATAAAACGGATATTTACATATGTATGTAATTATGTATAATAAGTGCGAAAGTTTGATTTTCCTATTTAGGTAAATAACCGTGTTGTAGGAATCAGTTACATATGTTTATTTTAATTATTCTTATATGTTCACAAATAAGTACATACCAAATTACAAATATAGGTACGTAATGTACTGTAATACTGTCACTAACGTAGGAAATCTGTTATTTGGGTTTGTTTTTGACACACTTTTGTTCGGTAGCCAATAATGAGAATTGAACGGTGAAGCGCGCGGGGAAAGTGAGGGGGCCGAGGTATTGGTCATTTGTTACCTAAATTGAAACAAAACAAGGCGCGTCGTATTAAACGGACGAATTATCGTAAAAAATGGTCGCTATAAACGGTTTGTCGCTCAAACCGGAGTCGCACTAAACGGTTACATTTTCTCAGTATCTAACTATTGAACCGAACTTGAGTCAATAATATCGACGCTAAAAACGGTTAGTCGTTATAAGCGACGTCGTTATAAATAAATTCTACGTATGAAGATAAATTTTAAGACCTGATCATTATGACTTCCGATGATAGTTACAGAAATTTAGGATCAAAAAAGTTAGGACGAAAAAAATTAGGACTAGCGATGATTATGACTACAATACGTTAGTATAAAAAAAAATGGACAACGAATTTTATGGCAGCCAATATGGACCCAATCGAAACATATACACACACGGAGACAAAAACAGATACACTGACTGATACTCACAGTTACACATTTTAAACCTATAAAACCCCTCGTTTCCATCGGGGTTAAAACTACCTATTTTGAAATCACGTCTGAAAAGTGGGTTTGTCCAGGTATTTATAATCATAACTTGTCCAGACCCCGTATCATGGTCGGCCTTATCACGCGATAAGTGACAAGATAGGAGCGTCGTCTCGTTCTATCGAACGGTGTCAGTCAGTGACGGACGCTCTATCCTGTCACTTATCGTGTGATAAGGCCGACCATGATACGGGGTCAGAGGCCAAGAAAACCCGGTAATTGTCGGATGAAAGCCAATTATTATATCCATACTTAACCATTTAAGTATGGATATAATGTATAGTAGTGTATAGTAAAGTGTATGTGTGTGTTTGTTTGTCCGTCTTTCACGGCAAAACGGAGCTACGAATTGACGTGATTTTTTAAGTGGAGATAGTTGAAGGGATGGAGAGTGACATAGGCTACTTTTTGTCTCTTTCTAGCCCCCCACTTCCCTAAAATGGGGGGTGACGGTTTGTATGGAGCTACGATATAAACGAGTTCCACGCGGACGGAGTCGCGGGCAGAAGCTAGCACATTATAAAGAAATCTCTATGTCAGAAAAAGAAGTTTCCTAGTCTGTGATTATCTGATTATGTAGTCCCGGCCGCTTTCGACCACATCGACAGCGTTCAGATATTATGCTGTTGACGGTGGTGTGCTCGCATGTGGCTTATGTAGCCAGTCTTCTTCGTGAAGGTCCTCGTTAAACCGTTTATATAATTATAATTGATTCCTAGACTGTAAAGTAGTTTAACAAATACACATCACAACAGAAAATACTTGAGTTAATGTCGGCAATAGCCTAGCCACCATAAGCTACCTATCGGCTAGCTATCGGTAAATTAAGATATTGATTACGGATTCCGATTGGCATCTTTAGTTTTTGTACATGTGAATTGGATTATTGTTTGACTCTAGGACGCCTCTAGAAAATCAAACAGGCCCCAAAACGCCTAAAGAGATGCAAACCTGATTTTCACATATACGAGCCAAAATGTATAAATCGGGTTTAAATTTTTAATTAGATACGTTCACTTGTCTAGGGGGCAAAGGGGCAATGAAATATGGCGCCGGCGACTGCAAAGGCTTTGAAGCTTGATTTTAAAGAGCCATTTTAAAATTTCACTCATTTTAAATTAACAATACTTCATTGAAAAAAAATATCAATAAACTCTAAGCATATTTTAAGGTAACATATTTGAGTATGCTAAAGATTAAGAAAGCCAAAGTAATATTTCGTTTAATATTAAAACATTTGTTTGCAAAGTCAAGTTTAAGATTGCTTTTAAGTACTTTGTTATCAATTTTATTACAAGAGTAAGATTTAATAAATGTTATCTTTTTAGATTTCGTATGAAGAGTTCAAGCTTGATCTAGAATTAAGGTACATATACTATATGTACTTAAGTAGAAACTATGCATATATAGTAGTTCAGTATACCTATAGTAGATGCATAATATCGAATATTATGAAGAGGTCGAGTTTGTGGGTTTGTAGTTTTGTAAGTTTGTACAAAGGGGTATCTCCGTAACTCCTACACCGATTTCAATAATGCTTCCACCAGTATATATATAATGTAGGCACATCTAGATGGACAACAGCCTATATTTTATTCAGGCTGATCTGCCTGCGTTCGTCTTTATACTTGAGAGGAGCCGCGGATAGTCAAAGTATCATTTTTAATCCAGTCATCTCCAAAATTGCAGGCTATTTTCGCATTTCATGACTTTGTCAGAAAACAGGAAGAGATGTCCTATAACGGTCACGCGCCGTGGGCTAGTCAGGTCAAGTGTCAGGGGGCTATGGAAGCGGTCTTGCTCTTGTAAACATGTATACATGTTTATGATGCTGACTGTAGTTACATAATCACTCCTAAGCAACGCCGTTTGTGTTCTGTGCCCTCCGAGCCGGTGCCCGCGCCACCGAACGCCCGCTTATCAATAAAGCGCGGCCTTACACGTTCTAATGGTGCTGCAAAGGTGACTGTACATCGGAAGTTTCTCATATCTCCACTTAAATACAAAACGAACTTTAACCTTTGTTAAAGACGCGTTGCAGTTTTCAAGGATAAGTTGTTCGTTTCGAATAAAATTACCTATAAACCAAGTTCTCGACAACAACTTCATGATTTTATGCAAATATCATAGATCTCTAGTTTATAGGCAGACAGTGGGAGAATATTATAGTTACGCCAGTAGGTAGCATTGAGAAAATAATATGCAAATAGACACCTACAATCAAGCCGCAAGAATCTGGCAGGTAGACTACCAAATAGGTGTGTGACATATATAAAACTAAATAACACGACATGGAAATAATTGAGCATGTGGAGCGTTAATGGATTTTTAATGTCATCGTACACAAACATTCATTTGTTTAAGTATAGCCATACATTTTACGGCAAAGGAATAAGTTTCCATGTTAACAAATTACGTACTAGGTAAGGTAACTACACATTTATTTTGTGTACGTACCTACTTATACATACATACAGGCTAACCTACCTATTCATTCAATATACACCAGTGGCGGCGCTTGATCATTTTTGATAGGCAACCCCGAACAAGAAAGTTATGAAAGAGTATAGAGCGGGGGTCACCAACTAGTTTCGCTCAGGGTCCATTTTAAGAAATGAAATGACCACCGCGGTCCGCACAGAATTTTACAGAAAAAAAAATTAAACAAATGTAATTACAGAAATATCTATGGTATTTTTTTACATATCAATGAGAAAACTCTTTCTCGCCCGTTACTTCGCCCGGCCGTTTTAATATTGACGTCAACAAAGATAATGCGGGGGGGATACATTTTTATTTAATTACGTACTCTATAATGCAAGTTGCTGTGTTCTCGCGGTCCGCATGCGGACCGCTGTCCGCCATTTGGTGACCCCTGGTATAGAGTATATAACTAAAAGCTTGCCTGAAAATTAATTTAAGGGAAGCCGGTGGGAATCGGCATGTATGGGTGCTCCGCCACTGCATGCTGTACACAGGTTTTAAGAGTGAGATATAACACCCATGGGCACCGAAATCGCTAGTCATTGATGCTATAGTTTTATAGGATTGGCCGATTAAATAAGTATCCACGAAGGTTTATTTAGATACTTATATTTTGAAAGCTATGCCGATGCCCGACGCCTGTTTACGCGCAAATAGTGGCTCTTCTCAGGCAAAAGCAATGCTGAGCTGTTCAACTCGTGCCTCACTCATGCAACTGTGTACCGAACACAAGGAGGCATTGCATATGGCACTTTATAAAGTGGCGTATAGTGTAGCTCTCGCGCTATACGGCTATCACAAGACGACGCGCGAGCTCTCTCGATTTTTCTCGCACTATCTTTCTCTCTCCTATTATAACACTTAGAACAAGAGGCGATATAGTACGAGAAAAATCTAGAGTAAGTATGTCACTACCGTCTCATGATAGACGTGCTGATCCAATGTATGGCTCTGACCTAATCACAAATATTTTTCTGTGTATATTGATAGGATGCCACGAAGCTCTTTCAGCACTAAACTGTAGATAGATACAGCCCATGCATAATACTTCACTTCCAGTGCCAGGAACCCGCTAAGAGCCTTATCACACTTGCGATTTGCGAGCGTGTTTTCTATACAATTATCAGTCGCGGCGAACACGCTGCGTGATCGCCTTCATACAAAATACGCTTGGAAATCGCAAGTGTGATAAGGCTCTAAGTGGACACACAGCTAGTAGGTACTTTCCTCTACAAAGTAGAAAAATCGGCTACGAGCGTAGCGCTAATCGCGTATAAATCGCTGGCACCGTATTAGATAATAGGGTTTGTTGACTTAATTTTTACATTACTCCAAAATAAAAGATGGCATAAAATACGCCTAATTAAGAAAATCCCACTCAAATATATCAAGAAAATACGATGCTACAACCGTTGTAGACAATGCTTCTTGCTTAGAGAGAAAAAACGTGCGTCAGAATAAATGACAGTCGTTTAATATGAAGGTGCTTTTTCGGAAAAGGGACAGAATACGAGTACGTGGGTCACTCGATAAATTTTGAGATAAAAAAAACTATTAATGATTATTAGCACTATTTTTTTTTTTTTTAATACTCTTCATCATTCTCTATACAAAGTTCCATTCGTCTAAACCAACTTTGGAAGCACTTTTGCCAGTCTTGATCGGATAGGTCCGAAATTGCTAATTCATAGGCAGCCACGGCTTCTTCAGCGCTCGAAAAAAACTTTCCTTTTATTTTTTGTTTCACTAGGTACCGGGAACAAAAAAAATCGCAAAGAGCTAAGTTTGGGCTGTAGAGGGTGGATGTGGTAAGGTTTCTATCCCCGCTTCTTCAGTAAACGCCTTTGTTCTGAGCTTCTGAGGGACGTATGTGCGAAGAGGCGTTATCGTGATGCAGCATGATTCGCAGAAGTCCAGTCTTTGGTCGCCTCTCTCGCACTGCTTGGAAAACTTGCGGGAATGCTACTGTCGTGTACCAATCCGAGAAACAGACCTATAATTTTCGAGCATTGATGTTAACAAATGTCCGCCCCGTGAAAAGAAACTAGCGACCATTTTTTTGCCGACGTTACGCGGTCTTTGTAGTTTTGTTGGTAACTTTCCCTCTGAGATGACCCATGTCGTTTGTTTTCCTGCTATCAGTATGATCCGGATCCCGGTTTCGTCATCTATAATTATTTCCGATATAAGTCTAGATGTCCCGTTCTCGAATCGTAGACGCATATCACGACACTAATCCACACGATCCTGTTTCTCAGTACCGGAGAGCAAACACGGGATCCAACGACAACAGAGCTTTCTCACTCTAAGAAGTTCATGTAAAATAATATTAACGCCGAACGACGCCCAGGATCTTCTCTATGTCCTTGTATGTTATTCGTGGGTCTTCTCGCACCAACATTTCAGTAGTCCACACGTTTCCGCAGTTACTGCTGTTTGCGGGCGACCAGTTCGGTGGTCATCTTCGAGGTTGGTTTTACCCCTTTTAAATTCATTGAACCATCTAAAAACTGTTGCCCGAGATGGAGCAGAGTCTCCAAATGCTGACCGCACCCGCTGCAGACATAATAGTTCGGATAAACCAAATTTAAAATCGTAAAATAGCATGGCACGCAAATGTTCGCGGTTAAGCTCTATTGTTACAAAGAATAAAGGCGGGAACCGTTTTAGTAAAATGACTGGAACATGCCTATCTTTTAAATTCGAGTGAATTGGCTGGGTGTTCTATTTTTAAAAACATATAAAAAAGGTGCGTTCCATTTTTAAATTTCGAGCATATCAAAACTTTTCGAGTGACCTACGTACTCGTATATCCTATAGTGTTACAGTTATAACTTAATGATTATTTATCCTCTCGTATTACTTTTTTCCTGATTTGACTATATTTTTGATCCTTCTCTGAGAACTCAATATTATCGATTACTTTATTTGGTGTCCTAATTGACGTTGTTGTTTTGTTACAGACCGATGAACTTCCCGGAGCCGCAGTCGCAGGTGTTCGCGTTCCCGCTGTCGGGCCCCGTGCGGCTGCCGCTGCGACCGCAGCCGGAGCGCGCCATGCCGGCGCCGGAGCCCCGCATGCCCTTCGCCCCCATGGGCCCGCAGCACCGCGGACCCTTCCCTCTGCCGGTGAGTACGAGTTCCGTTTACAGGGATTGGGGGTTTCTTGGCAACTGAAAGCGTCGTAACCTGCGTCGTCAACGTCGGACTGGTTGAATTTTATCACTTTCACGAATATCATATCAATACGCGTTTCATCATCCTCCTAGCGTTATTCCCGGTTTCGCCTTTAACGAGCCCGGGGTCCGCTTTACTAACTGGTGCAATTCCTCATTTTTCGTTACTTGATATCTGGTGCTCTCTTTCGGTTAGTGACAAAACAAAAAATTACGAATCGATAATCGACGTAGGTATATACTTACCATACAGTCGCTGAATTTAAAACATAAGTTAGATAAAAAACTGTGTGACGAATCAAGAATTAAAACTCGTGTTTCTATGGCTCGGGTTTTATGTCCACTATAATATATACAGATGACTAACACTCCGTGGATAAAAAAAGGTAGCTAGAACAGCACACTACGTCTGAAATATTTCTCACGACTTACTTAGAGTGGGTACCTATACTACCTATCCTCTCCTTATATTATATGTGGAGACAGTAGTGAAAGAATAATGGTCAAGTTGCGTGGTAGATTGTCGAGCGCTCGTCACATGTCACATGTGCCTCTGAAAAGGAAAATAAAAAGGTAATAGGATTTCACGTCGTTTTCCTCCGCCGTAAATCAAGTGATATACTTGAGGGTGGTTAACTCGAGTCATACACAATGCAGGTACTCTAAGTCTTCAATTTCGAAATCTGGGACACATTTCATTTGTACATTTCAAGAGACTAATAGAATCGGACTCGGGTTTGGAGCACAAAGGGCGCATACTGTCATGTTTTATAGTTACGGATATAGTACTACTGCGCATCCTTTGTTGTAAAGTTACATGCATTTCAAATATACTTAATAGTGTAGGGGGATATGGGGGTCATTGATACTAGTGGCACAGTTTAAAATCGAACAAACCAAAATAAAGTTGTCCGTTCAAACAAAGAAAGCGACGACATAACTGCTAGAGTTTCATGACCGACCATCACAACTTCACACGCGAAATACACGAATACATTTTTAGAGGAGCCCAAAATAATGTTATAAGAGCAGGCTCGCAAAACATCATTGAAATGCGATAGTGATATGGGAGTGAACAGAATTGAGGCCTAGATTACACATACACACCTACGCTCATCTGGTATATCTATATCCCGATCAATCACTGAACAGGCATTGTTTGAAGGCTTCATTATCCAGTTACAATAGTGTCAAATGAAATTGAATAGATTGAACTGCGCATTTTATACACAATGAATTGAATATTTTAATATTATGAGTGAGTATTATGGCAGTAATGGAGGATTGTTCGTTCTATGAATTAAAGTACGATTGTGTTTGATTTGATGACAATTTTAGCCCGAGCAACTTCTGTGGTACAGTTAGGTAAATAGTGATGAGTGAATTCCCTACTTTCATTAAAGCCTCTCACCGTCACACAACCCGAGGATAAAAAAGCGGCCTTAAATTATTATTTTTGTATTTTTTGTAAAAAAAAAGCATTATGACAATGATGCCGGTGCCAGTATTTCTAGGCTTGGGAATTTTGGCAGCGGCACATCACAACGGAAAAAGGTTAAACAATTGTCTTAAAATTAAATTAACTAGGTATGTAAGTAGTTCAAATTGGGATACGCTAGAGTATATGTGGAACATTTTTATTGGTTTCGTTTGAGTTCTTAGATTATTACAGAGGCTATGCACATACATATGTTTGCTTCTGTGGATATGTTTAATAAGAACAACGATTGCATATACAAAGGTCAGTGGCCGGATTAAGACTACTACTTGATGCTCTAAGCAATCCCCGCCTGTGGGCCCCACTACCAATAAGCAAATTTTTTGTGCTTTTTCTGGTGGCCTAAGCAGTTGCTTATGGGCTTATCCGGCACTGACAATGGCCAAACGATGTGTAAACGAACGGTCTAGGTATTATTTCCATATTCAGTGATATTGCTCGTACCATATTTGCAGGCGCTTGTAATTATTAAAAACATATCCAATCGTTAACATATGTGTGAATATTATGTTTCTTTGAGCTTTGTGTAAACTTTTGATGGGACCGTTACGCAAATGGCCCAGAATTAATGAAATATCCTCGAATTTTAAAGCAAACAGGTTACTTCAATTAAGTACAAAAAAATAAGTCTAAAATCATTGTTATTACATTATACTTAAGCATTTAATAACCTTTTATTCCTTTTAGTATTTTTTTTATCACAAATACTCAAATGGAAAGTAAGTGGCCAAATATCTCGTCGGTAATTATTTCGTTGTCTTTCTATGAATTTGGATCAAACACGAATTGAATTATTTCGGCATTAAGTAAAAATAGAATTACTATTTGTAGATCGTGAGGCCTTGTCCAAATAAATAACGGATTGTCAATATTTGCTTCTAGATCTATGGGTAAGTACATTGAAACGAAATTATGTGTTACAGATCGTGTGATTGGAAATAAGTACTACCTACAATGTTTTTTATAGAACAACATTTGTATAAATATAATATCAATAAATTATTAAGTGTCGTTGACTTTGAAGTAGCCCTTGAAATGTAGGTCCGAGTTGTTCTCAACGGAATTATTTATTTCGAAGCTAACGTAATTTTTGTTCTTGTTCTTCTTAGTTGTTATTTTATATAAAGTTGGTATTCGATTTCAATTTGCTAAAATAATAATCCACTTTTCCGTTTTTGTATGTAAGTGTACACTTATGAACTCTTTAGGTTCAATGTACTTGTGGAGAAGTTCTGTATTTAATATACATCTACAATATACTTGGAGTTCAACTAAAATATACTTGGTTCATCACTTTCGCAACTCAATCGCATTTCAATGTGTTTCGAGTTAGAATCAAAGCGACTACATAACTTCGCTTAGCATGTTGGTGAATACACAAATGAAGCCTACTGAACTTGGTTGTTACATGTTACGTATACATGTCATTTCAAAAAACGTGTTTAACAATATTCCTTTTTAAGTACCTATCTATGAATATCAAGTAGGTGCAGAGTTCAATAACGTCCAAACTACGTAACACTTATTAAAACAAACAAACAAGTTTTTACTCGAAAAGGTAAAATAGGCCCAATGAATATGGTAAGATTACCATTTAAAAATAAATATTCGACTTATGCTCTCAGATCTATTAAACATTGAAAATAATCTCAGACCTGAAGAAATAAACCAGACATTGAAGTCGAAAAAGCACGGCCCATCACAGTTAGTTTTATAGTACACTAGCTTCCGCCCGCGACTTCGTCTGCGTGGACCCGGGATAAAAACTATCCTATATTTTAATCCAGGCAATAAACTATCTTTGTGCAAAAGTTCATACCAATCGGTTGTGCCGTTTAAGCGTGATTGAGTAAAAATAAAATTAGTAGGATTTGATAATCTTAAACGGAATTTATGTGTATTGCCTAATGTAAAATGTATTGCATGAAATAAATAAGTACACTAGGAAAACATATCGCCATTACCTACACCATCAGTCAAATAGAAGCGAAGAGATATTTTTTGTGCCTAGTCTATTTCGGTGACGCATTGTTGAGCAAAGACATCTTAAACAAAATATTCATTACATAGTAATTTAAAATATACGTTTGATAAATAAGCTTAATAAGAATACTGACCTGATCGCCTACCTATGTATCCGAAACAAAAAGGATGGCGGTGATTCAAGCTCAGAAAAAACAACTGTGATTGCTCTCGTACCTATACATGTCGACAGTCGCGTAGACTAGGCATTATCATTTCGTCCGCCGAGCTCCTAAGTGCAGGTTTGAGGAACTCTTTGTGGAAGCCTTAAAATTAAGGACGGAATAAATTACGTGCAAAAGTCGGCTGTTGCAAACGCGACATGCGGTGGGTGCATAAAGGGACTCTGACGCCGCCGCGAGGAACAAGGCAGCAAATACGTCTCAGGTTCATATATTCTTAAGATGTTACTCCACCCAGCTTCAGCTGGCTTTGAGCCGCATCTTATTCGCTCAAAGAATATTTCCACTGCTCGTCTTTAACATACCTGCATTTTAATAGTCATTAATTTTATTTAACCATGAATCAAGTTTCCTACACCTTCTCACACTTAATGATAAAAGTTACTCACAACTTGGAAAACTTCGGGAGCTCGGAAGAGATAAGATAATTTTCATAATTAATTAACCACGAAGCTATGACTTAGCGAAACGGGAAATAATTTAGGTTCTCATAATTATTTAACTAACTGTTACTCTCCTTCTGATTCAACTTTCGACGTTATCTTCGTGTTATCTACTATAACTGCACATGTATCTATTTGTTTCAGCGCATCCGCCTATCTGTTGCGCATTTAAATATATTTCGCATGCTCGCTCTATTGTCACGTCTGCAAGGCGCGCTCGTTAAATTTGAGCCATTTTCTAGTGATGTTGAGTGAGTTTGATGATGGAGTAAGTAGCTAAGTCATATGATCTTTGTAGTAAGTACCAAAAATAATGCAACCCTATCGAGTTTGGGCTTGTTAGATAGTGAGATATCGGAATAAGTAGGTAGTTGATTACAGGGGAAAACGTACAGTGTCAAAAGCTTAAACGGCTCAAGAAAAACATGTTTCACGAAAACTTGTTGAATTTCTTGAAAACAAAAGCGCCGAGATTTATCAAATAATTAAATACGCATTTCTACTCAGAACTCAATAACGATGTACAAATAAGAGCTCCGTTTCAGAGCAACCGAACTTATTTTCCTTTAGTGGGTATTTAAAGGTTCGTTGGAATATTGAAAAATAATATTGAAAAGTCTGTTCATTGGTTTGCTCAGGGCGTCAATATTATATTCTGATCGACGTCGTCAGTGACCAGTGCACAGTGGCCGTCTTGAACTTATAACTATTACTTCTAGTGACACCCGGCATATCGATATAAATCGAAGAAAAGTCATGTTTTTTCAAAATCCACCACCGCATTTTAACAAGACTATTGTACGGGTATGGCTATTGTTACTAATTGTACTGTAACCTAACGATCTGAAATAGAAAAAAACAATATCTGTAAATTGGTCTTAGGCTATTTAGCAAAATAAAACAGACACAA
The DNA here is from genome assembly GCA_947578815.1 of Epinotia ramella. Classification (NCBI taxonomy): domain Eukaryota; kingdom Metazoa; phylum Arthropoda; class Insecta; order Lepidoptera; family Tortricidae; genus Epinotia; species Epinotia ramella. The sequence goes on from OX388210.1 coordinate 13,284,895, forward strand.
AAACATTTACCGAAATTATCAAAGGCGATCATTTCAAATTGTCGGAAGCGTGTTCTTTGATATTGTAATTTAATAGATTAGTTTAGGCGTTTAGTTTTTGTGTGATAGTTGGGATGGCAGTTAGTTGTGCCGGCTCATGCTGTACGTGCTGTAAAGCCCGCTCCACATTCTCGACAAAACTACACGAGACTGGTTTCGCCGGAATATTTGCCGAAACCGGGCCAAACCGAGGCCGGCCCTCTACATTCTCGCCTTGCGCAGTTGTAATTGAACTTTCATACAAGATGGACGCTTCCTACGGTTGCCGTCGGTCGACTGACGGAAGCGCAGCGAGAATGTCCGGATGAGTTTCGCGCAAACACGAAACTTCACGAGAGCTCTTTGTGTTTGGCCATTTTACCGACTCGAAACGGAGACTACACGAATATACGTAAAACAACAGGAACATAGACGAATACTCACTCCACACTCTCGTATTCGGCAAATCTCGTGTAGTTTTGTCGAGAATGTGGAGCGGGCTTAACGTCAAGCCGAGTTGCGGTGTAATTAGTGGCTGCCGGGACGTGCCGCGCTGTGGCTCTTGTATAACTTACTTAAGTTATGAGCTGACTAATGAGTATTCTAACTCCGTATTATGCATTGCTTGTAAATCTCTTTATGAGACTTCAGTAGTGCCTGCCTACGATGGAAACAATGTAAGTGCAATTATTAGTAGGACAACTTAAATAAGTAGATATAACGTGCACAATGCACAAGAACGAAACTCACTACATATTTGAATTTTTACACCTAATAGGTATACATTATAAAACTACTCAAGTTGGCAATATCTCTTCTAAACACTAACAATAAAATGATAAAAAATAAACCAGGGGGCTAGCATAACTGACGCCGCGCCGCGACGCGAGTCGAGAAAGATCTACCCTCCTCTTTCGAATTTGCACGGTGCGAATGAGACACGGGACGCTCAGTCGCGCGCGAAGCGACTTGTCAGCAAGTTGTGATTGGCGTACATGTGTTGCCGGTAGATATATACTGAGTAACATGATAAATTAAAATCATTGCCCATAAAAAATAAATGCATATTTTTCGACAGCTACCGGAATCACGTAAGAAATTCAAAGTCAGTGCACATTCACCAGGAACTGAGCCTAAATACCTACTTTATGTCCGTACTGTAGGTTTATATATTTCCTGCAGCAAACCATATTTTATAATCTTTTGTTCGGGCTTAACCGACGTATGAGTTGGCAACCCACATACCCAAATGGTCCCGTTATGTGAAGGGAGTTAAAAAGTGGTGGTTGTTTTTGCAAGTTTTTTATTTCCTAAAATCAGTGGCATGCGGTCGTTGCACCCAATCCGGTCTTGCAGCTCGGTTGCAGTGAAATGATGTAATGTACCTACTCATCCGGTTTCGGCCACCGTCATTATAAAGTTATCGTTGTATTGTGATTAACAAGAGGGAAGTACAAGTACCACCACCAAGAGAATAGAATACCTATGTTCCTCCGTGACACCAATCAAACTTCATAATTGCCATTATAGCAGTTGCGCTAGGAGTTTGCCTTCAGTTAGTAGAGCAGTGCATTTGGACAGTGTTGGCATAGATTGTAAATTGCGGTATTTCCTCATATTAAGTTTTACACAAACATAGAAAGTCCATTTATGTATAGGGCGTCCCACGCCTATATGCCACATGGAGAGAAAGTAACTTGTATATTGTAGATGGAAGATTTTACTAAAAGAAGACTTAATTTTAATTTGCGTCATCGATCGGCAAAGACGGCATTTCAGTTTCACTCAGCAATGTGTACACAATCATTTTAATCTCGTCGCGAACTCGCGTCCTAGTTTAATAAATTAACGTCTTGGGGTAAAAATGAAGGCGTCTGAAATTGGGAAGCGTAGTGTAAATAAATGTAAACGTTCCCCGGAAAAGCAAACACGAGGGACGAGACGAGGCCGACGGAAGGGAGATCAGTTACGCTTTTCGGTTTTGCATCTAATGGTGCAGTATATGATTTATGTACGCAATATAAATCGTTTATGATAAATATATATGGGCCTGACTCTGAAATTATATTGATAGTTACTTAAAATGTGGCAAATGGCCAAAACAGAGAATTGAAAAATGGCTAAGGGATATGCCACGGATAAATCACGCAGAATGTTAAAATGGCGAATCCATTTTATCATTTGCCTAGGAAAATGACAGCATATGATCAAATTCCTGAATTTTTTTTGTGAAATGACGAAATCAGCCAACTTGTTTTTTCATTTCACCAGTTTTTTTTTTGTGATTTGATAAAATCCCTGAAACACGGTCGGTGAGTTGAAAAACGAACTCGCAAAGTCAACTCATTTTACTAGACACGTTTAGTGATATGATAAAGTCTGACAGCAGGTAGGTACTATATATAGGTCCCACTAATAAGTACCCAATTTTTGTGTTCATCAAGATCGTATTGATGCCTCGTGGGTTCTGTTAACGAGTCAACAAGCAATAAAAACATATCCGAACATATCGGTCCAAATATTGGCACGGGACCCAGGCCTGTACGTGATCTCGTTATTAGAGTCTGGTGCGCTCTTAAAGTTGATGTAACAAATACAGTACCATGACTTGTAATACACTACTTTTGTGCAGATAGATTAGAGTTTTTTATTCTTTATGGCGTAAGCTCTTCACAGAGCTGCCGCGGTTTGACAGTAGCACGTTGCACATTTTAACCGACTTCAAAAAAAAGGAGGAGGTTCTCAATTCGGTTGTTTTTTTTTTTTTTTTTCAATGTTTGTTACCTCAGAACTCCGTCATTGATGAGCCGATTCGAATTTTTTTTGTTTGTTTGTAAGTATCTGCTTCTAGGTAGGTCCCATTTCTTTCAAAAATTCAGTTGGATGATGGGTTCTATGAGGAATTGAGGGGACTCCTCAATTATATTAGGCACGCGTGTAGTGATTTTGGTATTTTCTATTATAACTCGTGTATTTACTCGTACACCCGGAAATCGTAAATTTGGTGGAGTGGAATTGATGATGAAGACCACAGATGACTTATGGAATTCCTCAATTATGTACTTAAAAGTACAAAAGTATATCACAGATTCTGATACGATTCCGTTGAAATAGGAACTAATAAAGTTCCAAAGGTGATGATGATCTTGGGGAATCGACGGAAGTCCTCAAATATTATCGGCCCACATACAGCTTCGCTTTTTTTTTCTAATAATCAACGCATTTGCTCTCGGAAATCAGTTCATGTGGTAAATTGGAAAATAAATGTGGAATTGTTCTCGGGCTTGGCGGAGTACTAAATTGAAGTCGGTTAAAACTTTGTTTTTCAAGTAAATTATTTCTGTAATTCCCTCTGGCCTGAGTTATTTGACCAGTTGACCACATTGATTGAGAGAAGCAAACGTCAATGTCATCACTGGATCGTCGCATGGCCTCATGGTCATGATGGACATCTCAGTGTGAATAGTGTAAGAAATCATCCTGATCTCAAATAGATCTTTATATCATAGTGCCATAATCTGCTTCATCTGTCATTGATACATAATCACTTTGATATCCGCTTTTTGTATCGTTATTAATCACATTTTATAACCATTAACATAATTATGGTATATAGTGTAGATGTCAAATTAATTAACAAATGATCCATGCCGTGTAACAGCTTACCTGTAGTCATCATGTCATCAACATCATTCATTTTTGTGTGTAGGTATGTCATGTGTCCTGTATACCTACTTATGCTGAAATACTACTTAGGTATATCTGCTAAGACATTGATCATGACGGATAGCTGTAAAGTTTTCAGGCTTTTACGTGTGTTTCAAATCCATACTAATATTATAAAAGCGAAAGTGTGTCTGTCTATCTGTCTGTCTTTGCACGCTTAAACAGCAGAACCGATTTTGATGAAATTTGGTATAGAGATAGTTTGAAACCCCGAGGAAGGGCATAGGATAGTTTTTATCTCGGAAATAATCTCCTAAGGGGGTGACATGAGGGGTTCCACGCGGACGGAGCCGCAGGCAGAAGCTAGTGTGCAATAACTTCTAGTCTCAGACACAATTCTTTGGTTCAGATCGTGTATGTGTCGCAAGCCATTATTTATTTCTGCGTCGCGACGTGCTTGCCGTCGAGCTGCGGACGATCCGCTACCACTCGACAAAATCTACGAACTTAGTTTTGATAGGACAAGTACGCGATCTACATACTCGTACTTCAGTCATTTGACCCAACTAGGAAAGACACAAGTTGCATCTTCAAGCGCATTGCAACCAGCATCAAGACGGTACCAAATTGAAACTTCGCCCGTAAATCAAGTTAAAAATATTTACCAGAGCAATGAAATTAATATGATATTTCATTGAAAGTGAACATTAGTATCATCATGGTATATATATAGATTAGATTATTTTCAACACAATTGCTCGTAACGGGCCTCTTATTGTGTCGCTTTTAGGCTCATAATCCTGGATATTAAACACGCGTGTTTTATAACATTACGACACTTGTGTGTTACGGTTATATCCCGATTAAGTCACGTTGACACCTTGCAGCAAGATGTATGCATGCACACGGTGCATTCTTAAATTACCCGGGTTGTACAGAATGTACAGCTATTTTTTAAATTCTCGGCAAGTGGATTCTTACTCGACTAAACAATATAATCCATTTTGTTAATTAATTGACTATTTCTTTTTGGATACGATATAGAAACGTTTAATTTAGTAAAACTATTCACTTTTGATAACATTTTACATGAATGAAGTAATAATTAATTAGATAAAAATTTAAAACGAAAATATTTATTTATTTTGTATTGGCTGTTTAGAGATTTCATCTAATGCGCGCGCACTGCGCAAACTTCACGAAAAAAAACTGTTGCGCGCCATTATAGGTTATTTCACAGATATTTGTAAACATTAAAACACGCATTAACAATGTTTAACATTGTTAATGCGTGTTTGGTTATTAACAAAAATGTTGACTCGTGGTGACTAGAAAAGTGATAAAAAGAATGGACGCCACTGGAAATTCATGGCGATGTATAGGTACAACATGTGAGTAAAAACCTGTTGCCAACAATAAGTAAAGAAAATAACTTGGCAGGCCTATACAATTTTCATCTCATGAAAAGGATTTTTTCCTCGCAAAATGTGTTGAAAAACGTCGTATGAAACGTTAACTCACCTGCGGCTCGCGTAATAATTCCGCCTCTGATGTAATTATCAACATACCTCACTTGTATCACAATGTACTATTATTTCATGATAAAAAATTACATTACCTACAGATTTGCATACATGTCAAAAAACAGATCGATCACGATCGTCAAAAACAGAGAAATATTTAGACAATGTCAACAAATGTAAGAACACAACAAGGAAATAGAAGAAACAAACCAAAAGCAAAAGAACACAAATATATCAACCTCTAGGTATCGTCATTTTTTACAATATTTAAATACGTGACACAATACATTTAATGTCAAATCATAATCATACAAATTTAAATAGGCAATAATAATAATTTAACATGTCAAGTCAAGACTCATATACTCTTTAACTGAGTATAATGGATTTTCCAATAAAAGGTATTTAAGGCGGCGTCTAAATGCTTCGTCAGATGGTTCCTGACCAAGATCAGCGGGCAGTCGCTCGTAGTAGGTAGGCCCTGGTAGTAGTAGGTAATGACACGCGGGTTCTTGTCTGCAAGCTATATATATTATATACATAACTACGCATCAACTATCTGTTACTCTAACTACACTACACTAAGATAGCTTGGTGTTGCTTTGATTCGCAGTTGACTTAACGTTTCAGCCTTGCAACCGAAGCGTCCTGGTTCTAAAGTTGAGGCTTGTGTCATTAGCTTTCAGGTTTCATTTTATCCATACTAATATTATAAATGCGAAAGTGTTTGTCTGTCTGTCTGTTTGTTACCTCTTCACGCTTAAACCGCTGAACCGATTTAGATAAATATTGGTATAGAGATAGTTTGAGTCTCGGGGAAAGACGTAGGATAGTTTTTATCCCAGAAATCATATCCCAAGGGGGGGAAATGGGGAGTGAAAGTTTGTATGGAGCTACGATATAAACGAGTTCCTCGCGGATGGAGTCGCGGGCAGAAGCTGGTATAGGAATATATTTAGCTTTGTGAATACTTATTGTTCATAAATGCAAATTTGCATTATCCGAACTTTCACGTACTTTCTTTCCCCCGGAGCTTTGGTTGCTTTTTGAGTTCATAACGCTGCTAAAATAAGTCCTTCCGTTTTAAATAAAATGACACTTCGTTAATGTAACTTGCTAATTGTAAAAATAACATGCTCAAATGATCTAGACCATACCCTCTTGACATTAGAGTCATGTGTAGGTACTTTTGACCACTCGGCCCGCGTAGCAACTTTTACTGCTGACTGTACTTTAAATCATCAGACCAACTATCTTTACGGTACTGAAAAAAAAGTACTACGCCAATTTGGCAAGTATTTCAATTGGTACTTATACTACTTGTTATATTACTAAAGAAAAACTTTTAAAGGAAGGTGCATGTTGTTAATTGTGTAATAGGAAATTCAAAGTTCAATTGCCATCGAGTAAAGAAAAAACTTTTTTAATAACTGTTAATTATGGCTACTTATGCCCGTTTGCGACTTTTGGGACAACCTGAATACCACCTGTAACACCTCCAACCAGAAAATGATCTCTTATTCTGGAAGCGATTCCTGTTTCCAGCACCTATAAGAGATCATTATTTCTCACTGAGCTGAGCCAGCATAGATGTTTATCATACTTAAGTAGAAGCATCTAAATATCGATGCACGAATGCCTTAATTTGAATAGCAGCGATATACAGTCGTTTAAGGTGGTAATTAACGTTTACTCATACGTTTCGAAATAGTTAAATAGCATTTTGCTTTTGTCTCCATTGGTCGCAAAAACAATGCCCAGCGGAAGTCATGCTGAAAGCAGATATCTAGAACTGAACAATTAAACATTAAAACAATGCTTACGCATTGAAAGAGTTCAATGGACCACTCACCTAAATTACGAGGCTATGATGAAGCGAATATATTTTGTTTAAACAGTTGACCCAGCCGGCGTAAACCAGGACGTGTTAACTGAATATTTACTCCACCCGACCTCTTGCCACATTTTTAAGTTGTTTGGAATCTGAACTGTATTTGCAGAAAGCAAGATTACTTTTACGACTTTGTAATTCACCAAGGTAAGAGTTTGTGAAAGTAAGCAACCAATTTACCATCAGCCATCAGACAGTGGATCATGTTGATTGTGAACACAGGTAAAAGGACATATGAATGTTTGTCGCCTCCAACGCTCATATGCCTTTTTGGTTATGGTTTGTCCCGACAGAGTAGCGGTTGCAGGCCGTGAGTGAACATTAAACAATTACCTAGGTGTCAGTGGGGCAGCTAAAATCATCGCTCATAGACGGCTAACAGTACATGACGTTGATTTCCTTGACAGCTGAATAGTTTCGTCTATTGAGGTCTGTGTCGGAAATCAGTCGGCGGATCGATTCATATTTAAAATAATACTTAATTACGGATATGTTAGTAGTTCTTGTTTAAGCAACGATGACATAGTATATTTGTATATTGACAGGTGTTAAATATACTTAGCCTTGTGAATTATTTACTAAAATATTTAAAAGTTGTAAGTAAATAACATTGTATGGCCTTACCAATCACCCTTTATACCTATTTTGTGATCCATTTAGGGTATCGTACCCCTATTTATACGTAGACATACATATTTATAATTCGAAGAGGACCTGCCCCGCTGGAGGGAATCGCAGTCTGCAACCTCTAGCTGTGCAGTAAATTTGTTTGATCATCAGTCCAGCCAGTCGCTATGTCTTCGACATGCACAATGAACATTTTTTTATAACTTAATTATACTTACTATCCTATTATCATATGAGAAGATTGACGTAACGTAATATTCATTAGCATTATATCGCGATCTCTAGTGAAGAAGTTGCCATGAACAGTACAAAAGCGAAAAGTATTGCTAGTTCTCCTTATAAAGAGCAAGATACAGGGCATTGCTACGAAGGAAACATTATTATGACAAAGTGAGGCGGCGGCATCAGGTAAAAGGTTCGGTCAGCGATCCCGGTGCTCACTTAGCAACTGACAACACACAATTTAAAAAAGGGTTAAGTGTCGACAGACTATATGGGTATAAGACTTTGTGATCCCACTATCTAAGAAGTGCCAGTTTTATCTTAGCTCTAGATGTACACATATTACTTATCTATCTTTTATTTTTATTCCCTCGGAGAACAGGGTGCGTCCCTCAGACTGCATGTCTGTCATGATGCCAGGTTGTGTTCTGTATACAGCCGCGCGACATCATTGTCTCAGAATGATGCTAAAAAGTAGCTATAATTGACGAAATAGCCACGGCAAGCTTTCAGTGAAGGGATTTTCTAAACATTTCTCAGAGGAGGTAGTTCATTTTCCGCAAAGGATTGTGAACACATATCACACACACATATCTCTTATAACTATGAGTACCTGTGCGAAAATAGAGAAATCGAATTTCCCAGATAGACCTAGCTAGCTAGATCCATTTTTCACCCCCGTAAACTGCCATTATCCCAAATTTCATCGAAATCGTTGGAAAAAGAGATAACAAATATTCGTTCATCTAAAAACTATACTACATAATTTAATTCGAATAAAACAAAAGCAGTCGGGTTTTTGTCAAGTAAAGGGATTAGTGTCAAGTAACGTGGTTATGTTTTTAATTGGTATGATTTAAGACGGCTTAGTGAAATCTGGAGTGAATTAGCACGGAAGTGGGTAGTGCTTCGTGGCTATTCGATGACCAATGTACCAAATAGACCCCAAAACCAATTGAACTGTGTCTGATTGTTGCACTCGTTTACGATATTACTCGTACCACTGAACAACCTGACATGACACCGATAGTGTTGGCTGCGTTGTAAATAGTAAATACTAACAAGTAGTTAAGTATAGTCACCATCAGCAAATAAAATAACAATCAACAGTTAAGTAGACAAGGTGCGAGTAGATCCTACTATATAATATTATAAATGCGAAAGTTTGGATGTTTGGATATTTAGATGTTTGAATGTTGGTAGCTTTAGATGTTTGTTAATATGATGCACGCTTAAACGGCTCAACCGATTTAGATGAAATTTTGCACGAAAATAGTTTATATCCTGGATTAAAATATAGGATAGTTTTTATCCCGGGTCCACGCGGACGAAGTCGCGCAAGGGCGCTAGTAATATTATAAATGCGAAAGTTTGGATGTTTAGATTGTTGGATATTTGTTACTGAATAACGCTTAAACAGCTGAACCGACTTGGATGAAATTTTTCACGAAGATAGTTTATAGCCTTGATTACAATATAAGATACTTTTCATCCCGGTTCCGAGCAGACGAAGTGTTTATTATAAATTGCATGGACGTTGACTTTTATAAAGACAATGTGAGTCCAGCATAGATGATTGACTTCTTCATCTATGATTTTAATGGTAAGTACATCTATATCTCTGAAGATACCTCTAAAATGCCCTATGTATTTAGTATAGCTTTAGATCGCGAATCTATTATTACTAGCACCTACCTCATTGTTCCCATTACAACACGATAGACTCTAATTACTGTAGTGTTCTCTAAGCACCAACCTGCTGCACTTATACGCAACACGAATAAAATTATGTATATTACTTGTCAGGCGCTTATTGAATTGCAAATAATTTAGTGCTCATTTAAGTCCACGTGTCTAATGATCGACTTTATAATCACAGTAAACCAAAATATCGACAGAGATATTTGTGCAATATCTAGAATAAAAGTTTTAGAGAATCTGCGGTTGCAAGACCACATCAGTCGATTGTAGGTAAGTATTAAATATAGTAATATCTCGGTTTTGATGAAAAAATATAAACACACCTATTGGTGTCTATCGGCATACCAGGATATAAAACATACCCAAGTATAACTCGACGAGTTACGAGTTATTTTTTGTTTAACCTTTGCGACAAACGAAAAAAGTTTAATGTAATCAATTCTTGGCGTTGTAAGAAACGTCTTGTTTGTTTATAAGAGGAAGAACGTGTTTTACCAGTTTGTGTAGAAACATAAACAAAAGTAATATCTTAAAATAACTTATAATTCCATTATTGTTTACAGAATCTTTTTCTATAACTTATAATTATCATCTAAATAACGTCTATATATGTTCTATAACTATCGTAATTTCCAAACCGCTCGAGGAATGGCAGAACGGAGCGTCAGAACACAGCCACTTTATAATTGATATAAATAACAGTCCGTGAGTGGCACTCGCCCGCGCAGGGAAGATGCGCTCGGGCGCGCAGGAGGCGGGCCCGCCGGAGGATAGCATCAGCGCGGCCTTGACATTTGAGACGCGGGCGACGCGGGCGCAGGCCACTAGCCCCAGCGGCGCAGGCGGTTGAAGCGCGCCACCGGCAGGTACGGGTACCGCGCCGGCACCTGCACGTTCTCCAGGTTGTACCCGCGCCGCCGCCTCACCAGCTCCTCGCTCACTTCGTTCCCGAGATCCCTCTTCGCCGGCCTCACGATTTTCACCACATTTGATTCTAACAGCACGTCATCGGCAATCACTGCCTCCTCGGGTCTGTGTTTCGTCACTAGCTTGGCTCTGTTCTTTTGCGCCGCTAGGTATTCGTCGTTGAGCACGTAGTCCAAAAGCTTAGGCACTTGGTTGTATCGCGTGGCGTCTATCTCCCGCTCGTAGCCGAGCCGGTCCCGGGGGACGGCCGCGGCGAGCGCGACGGCGAGCGCGGACACGAGCGCAAGGTACGCGTGCATTTTGCGGTGTGTGCGTCGACTGTTTGAGCCGCGCGCGATCAACACACACTTTATATATGCGAGTGATCGACACCATTCGTTCCGAATTTGAGTGTGTATTTTTTGTGATCGATAAAGCTTGGGGCGCTCTTGAACTTGATAGCGGATGAGGCTGAGATGCAGGTGCGCTGCGTCTAGCGGGATTTCGCGGTGTGTCGGAGCGATCGGGTCGTGTCCAAGCTCGAGTAGGTACTGCAATTATTTATATAATTTGATGCACCGCAGCGCACCGGGGGCCACGAACGCTCATGAACCTTGTTCCACATGCATTAGCTGATATTACCCGACGTGGCTCTCAACTTACAAGGTGACCACCACAGCGTGCGTGCTTATCGTGGTAGTTACTCCTTGCCTTGTCTCTAATATTGTCTATAAACACATGGCAGTTAAAAATTGTTTCACTAAATTAAACGTATCAACATTAATCGAACATAATTAATAGATGTTATATTTAACCTCTAAATACTAGTGTCATTTAACTGCTTAAATGGAAGGGTTTAAATACATCGAATGTTTATTATTAGGCTGAGTGCTCATATTTTATTTATACTGAATAGAATAGATTTTCAATTCAAAATCACGACGACTAAACTGAAGGGGTTTATAGTTAATTTGTACGCTCTGCTCGGAAGATAATCAGCACAAATTGCCCATTTACATACCTACCTACCTAGTACACGATTTATTCAAGGACATCTGTCGTTTTATTTAAAACATCTATAGATGAATATTCGTCACGTTAAAACAGTGTTATTACTTATTACGATAGATTATAGCAAAAAATAGTAGCACTTGCTAGGGCTGACGTCACGGTTATGCTGACTTCGATCGTTGTACCATGATGTACCGTTACATTATTAACTACAAATTGGCCATGGAAAATAATTGAGCAATGATAATTTACTTGCTGCCTACTCACAACATAGTAGTCCTATATGCATTTAAATGGCGCTAACTAGTTTAATTAATTCCTTCCGATAAAGACGTAGATATTTAATATAAGTAGGTACCTAAGTCAAAATTCTATGTCTATTATGGAGGTTTATTCCAAGCTTTATAATAAAGCGACCAATGACGCCTTTAGATGTCGAAGGCTGACGCGATATGATTTTACATTATCGGAAATGCCTATTTAAGTATTTTTCAAAGAGCTTGAGCATTTTCATTGCAAATTTTTATTCTGTCATTGCTGTATTTTGCACGGTTAAGTGCCTAAGAGGCCATCGTATCGAGAAGTTGGCGATATGAATTCGTTAAGGCCATCGTATCGAGAAGTTGGCGATATGAATTCGTTAAGGCCATCGTATCGAGAAGTTGGCGATATGCATTCGTTAAGGCCATCGTATCGAGAAGTTGGCGATATGAATTCGTTAAGGCCATCGTATCGAGAAGTTGGCGATATGAATTCGTATAGAACAACTATAGAAAGATAGGTAAGGTGAGTCGGGGCAAGAGTAACATTGGGGGAAGAGGGTCAAAAGCTTCTCCAGCTAATTCTTTTGAATTGAGCGCCTTTTTGTACCGTCGGTAAAACAGACTAGGCGCCTGTCTGTTTTACCGACTGTACAAAAACGTCAAATCAAATTCAAAAGAATTAGCTGGAGAAGTTTTTGACCCTCTTCCCCCGATGTTACTCTTGCCCCGACTCACCTTACACATATTTTGTTTTGATTTATTTTCATTGATTGATATGCATATCGAAACCGAAATTGTCTGTGAAATGGTATAATTAAATACAGAAATAGAAAGCCAAACTGACGAGTTTATCCGGAATTGAAATTCGAGGCCATCTTCGAATATACCTAATATAGAAAACCAGAATAGCGGAAGCCAAGTGCTACTACCAGCCTTCTGAGATTTGTTCGGGTAATTACGTTAGTTACTACAGTAATAACATGTAACAAATGTATATAACAGCTTGAAAAATAGAACGAAAACTTGACACTAGACTAAGTAGACAAATAGACGATAACAAAGTGGGCAGAATATAATAAACTCCGGGATGAAATCTCAAAGAAACAGTAGAAATTAAGAAAAAAAAGCAGTAGATTCTGGAAAAAATCAGTAGGTACACAGTAAAAGTTGATATTGTGGTCATAAACGTCGTCAGTAATTTCATGCAATAGTCTTAGAAACATACACAAAGCTGTTAAGTTCAATCAATGCATTATTTACAAATATTAATTAAAAAATCTTCACAAATTTGTATTATTTTGTATTATAGGCAATTTTGACTTTGACATTTGACGCTTGACAGACAAAACCTGCCGCGAAACCCGAAATTCAGAAATGTCTATCTCTATCAGATTAAGATATTCTTTGTCGGGATTTGCGATTTGGACCCATAGGAAAATAGCACAATATAGTAGCTTTGCAAAAAAGTCAGGTAGATTTCCTTGATTTTTTAAAATTAGTGAGAAGTAATAAGTAGAATAAGTTGAATAAGTGCTTTATCAGTAGATCTGGCAACACTCCGGAACCCGACTAACTAAACAAAGAACATTGCACGTAATACCGAAATGCGTTTTATATATGAGTTGTTTAGGCCTTGCTATACTGCTAATATAATAAATCACGCCTAAAACTGGTTTCGTTTATTTATATGCACATTCGATTAACGAGGCTTATTTATTGAAATCATTAGAGATGTGCTAACAGTATCAGCCGAAATACACTTATCGATTATTTCTCCAATTATCTCGTCGACGATTACCTAACTAATCAAAGGTGCCGAGCCTATTTTCCTGGAGTAATCAGTTTTTATAATTTATATTTAATGCATTAATTTGCCATTTTGCTAGGAAATCGATTCCGGAATATTCAATTTAATTGGTACCTATAGATTACTTTTCCTATTTGATTTAACTTAGTCGGGTAAAAAGTGTATTTTTAACGCAAATTAAGTACATAGATCATCATCATCATCATATCAGCCAAAAGAAGTCCACTGCTGAACATAGGCCTCCACCAAAGAGTGCCACAATGACTGGTCCTGCGGCGCTACCACGAACTTCGAAAGTCGAAGTTCGGGTATTTCCATCTCTATCGCACTCCCTTAATCGAGTGACAGGGATGCATGTATTACGAACTTCGACTTTCGAAGTTCGTGGTAGCGCCGCAGCGCCCCCGTATCCAGTCCAGCGGACTCCCGCGACCTTTACCAGGTCATCAGTCCACCTTGTGGGGCTTAAGTCTTTTAACATAATTCAGGAATTATCTAAATATCTTTAATCTGAATAATATATTGTATTTTTTTTCCTTACATACGTAGGTATGCGTAGGTACAGTCACAGTCGAGTTCATAAATATATGAGCATTCCCAAGGCTTCTAAAATAAATGTACATAGAAAGGTACATATACACGTGAACAGATATTTTAATCTAAAAAATGTACACATGTCACCTATCATATTAATCCAAGCAAGCCTCTCAATAATATGTAAGTAACTGAAAACTAATAAATATCTGTACTAATATTTTTCAAAATTATTTAACCAACTGAAAGTACATAAATATCTAAACAAGGGTTTTTCAAATATTTATAAACATGTAGTGGCACAAAAATATCTGTAGGTACTAACGTATTCCAATTTTATGTGAACAAGTAGAACTTCATAAATATCTGAATAAAACTGAATAAATAAAGAAATCATCTGATTCTCACTTCTCCTACTTATCAAAGTACCTTTCTATGTCAATTTATTTTTGAAGCCCTGGGAATGCTCATACCTACATGCAGCGTGTATATTAGAGGTACCCTGTTATTTAAAACCATCATGTAGAATTGTAAATGGCTCTAACGTGATCAAAAACGTAGCCTCATGAACATGATCCATGATTAAATTAAACAAAATAGTTACAACTCTATCACGATCATAATATTAACATAGTACTTAACTAAATTTCTCATATAGTCAAACAGCGGAAATAACTTGGATGTAAACGGAAGTTGTTTGATCTGAAACTCAATGTAAGTAGGTACCGCGCGCATTTGCGTCTTTCAAGGCAAATTTGAACGCAGTATTTATTTTGGTCGAAGATATTTCTGAGAGCAGTGCCTTCAACAGGATATCACCTATACGTAAGTATATGTCAACCATGTAGGTCTATACGTAGGTATATATCAACCATGTAGGTCTATACGTCGGTATATATCAACCATGTAGGTCTGTACATTCAGATGTACTCGTTTGAGATTAAATCAAATATACAACTAAAGATATACGTAAGGTATATATCAACCATGTAGGTCTATACGTATGTATATATCAACCATGTAGGTTTATACGTATGTATATATCAACCATGTAGGTCTGAATTTTGCCTTACTTGAGTTTTCTATAAGTAGGTACCTAGTTGTCATGTGCCAGATGGCACGGAACAGTTAGGTACACAGGAATTACAGTTGTACCTACATACAGCAACAAAAGTAAATTATATGTCAGACATTGTTTGACAGCATTACTCAAATAGATACGTCATATTTAAATCATAAATAGGTAGGGTTCAGTATTAACAAAGGAAACGTTGTTGTTATATGCTGATGTTTGCCTTATAAGGTCGTATTGATGTTAATCTAGTAGGGGTTAGTAGGGAATTTTAGGCTTAGGTTTCTAATTTTAATGTATTGTTTTATTTTTATTCTATTGTGTGACATGTATTTTGTAATGTGTTATTGTATTCTTGACTAAATAAATTCTTTGCGATATCTAGTAGGTATATTCTTACTGCACAAAGTACAAAATTTAGACTAGCTTAAAATTTTCTGTATCTAAGTCTGTCATAGAAAAATAAACCTAAGCCTCCTTTTTGCTTTAGGTACCATAGTTTGCTAAATAGGATATTATTTATAAGTAGGTACCAACTTAATGTGAATTCGTTTACCCTACGAGATAAAAAGTGACCAAACAAAAAAACTGTTCATGGATTCCATCTATGACATTCTAGCTGTTGCTTGTATACTAAATACTTATTTTGGTTATATTTGTAGGTACTTCAAGAACCGTGCATTTTCCGGGACGAAAGCAACGCCTTTAACGGCTGCGTAGTTACATATTTGTGTTTGATTTGTAAATGAATCCCGAACTCATCGATTTGAAGAGATCGTTTTGTGACTCACTCAACTTGACCGAAGTCAAAGAAATGAAAATTTAGGGCCGCTGTTATTTTAAAATAATCTAAAAGATATGCTTTATACGCAGATACATTTAAAATAATTTTTACGGTGAGGAATAAAGTCTAATGATTTCACTCTACTTGTAAAGCTCCAGTATAAATAATAATAAGTACCGTGATGTGTACAGACTGTACAAAATTAAATGCTTTCAAACATATTTTACGGAGTGTTTGCTTCGTCAACAAAGAGTTAACATAATTAATTAATTCTCCCCACTCTTGAAGTTACTAAAAAGAAGCCCAAATTGGTTCTGTTTGTTAGATGAAAATTATAGCAATTATGTCTCACAAAAATTTTCATACCGCTGGCGATTTTTCAGCGATGTTTACGAGCAGTGAATGTGGCGACATCGTAATGTTCGTATATCGTAAAATATGCTGATGAAAGAAGCTAGTGTGGAGAGTCTCGTGGGTCACGTTTATGAACAAGGGGGTATTCGGAGATGCGGCGCCCGCGCCTGAAGTCACGCAATATTTACGAGTATATTCAGACGTTTCTGTGTCTGCCTGAACTGAAACACGCGCATCGCACCGCCGCACTCGCCACCTATCCATAAATTCAGCCTTAGAGTGACGTGTAATGTGGTTAGCAGTGGCAAGATATTTCTGTACGATGTTCACGAAACGACACCCAGCCAAGGACCCGCGGACAATGCGTGTAACGATAACGTCCCTCTTCCGCGTTAGCGCGTTCCGCATTAATCACACCATCATCGTTCAGAATATTAATATTCTTTAACCAAATCTCATCTACTCAAACGGCATTGTCTTTGTTTATTTACCGAAGCATACTCTTAATTGTCTTCTTCATTTCATGGGTCTCATGCGACAGCTAAGTTTATATGTATCAGTACGTAATGGGAATGACAGACAGATTGTAATTAAATGAACTTTGAAGCACTGTATTGAGAATTGAGCGAGCTTTACCTACATCCTAGATTCTCGGGAACAACTAATAGGTACCTACGTACATTGTTGTATGTTTTATAAGTAGTTTAATAAATATCGTGACGTTTGCACAGCACATGTTAAATTTGTGCGCAAGAATTGAGCCATCTCGTTCAATAACCGCTGCGTTTTTCGCGTAATTCTCGCGGGATTAATCGCTTTGTTCGGGCCCGTTGCGTGGCTCGTCCTCGAGTGTCACCGCATCGGTCATTGCTTCCTGATCGCCGGCCGTGGTCCTGATGTCTCGCTGCGTTTGCGTAACACATACATTATTCATAACATAACCGGCACGATGCCGCTATTATCCTTTGTTCTTCAGTAATTTCATCTCACAATGATAATATGCTTATCATCGCTCTATTGCGTGTAGTCGATGAATTTATTGCTATTACAATAGTTCTGTTAAAAGTTCATTCAGATTACAAGAGTATTTTTCTGTTTTGATTCACTGCGTGGCAATTGGACTCCGATTATGCATAGTTGTTGATAAGTCTATTTTAAAAAACGAACTTGGCAAGCATGCGCCGTGTTAAATATTTGAAAACACATCTTCTCACATCGCTGGTGGATAATTAGGGTCGGGTTCACAAATGTTTTGTGATAAAAATGCGGATGATTCCAAAGAGAAATTCATTTAAATTTTCAGTGGATTTCCATAAAACGAAATGTTTATGTTTATTCATTATATTCTATAACAAAGTTTATGGACCAATCCATAAACGTTGTTATTCTAATACAATATATACAATTTACTTTAAAAACAAAGTTTTAACCGATTTGAATTTAGTACTCCGCCAAGCCACGCGAACATTTTATTTCTTTTCCAATTTACCACATGAACTGATTTCCGAACTGAAAAAAACCGAATCGCTGTATGTGGCCCGATAATATTTGAGGACTTCCGTCGATTCCACAAGGATCACCTTTGGCACTTCATTAGTTGCTATTTCATTTCAACGGAATCTTATCAGAATGTGTGACGTACTTTTGAACTTTTAAGTACATAGTTGAGGAATTCCATAAGTCATCTGTGGTCTTCATCATCAATTCCACTCCACCTTTATGATTTCCTGGTGTAAATACACGAGTTATAATAGAAAATACCAAAATCACTACACGCGTGCCTAATATAATTGAGGAGTTCCCCCAATTCCCCATGGATCCCATCATCCACCTCAATTCCTCATGGATCCCATCATCCAACAGAATTTTTGAAAATGGGACCCACCTGAAAGCATATATACTTACAAACAAAAAAAATAACGAATCGGCTCATCATCAATGACGGAGCTCTGAGGTAACAAACATTTAAAAAAATACAACCGAATTGAGAACCTCCTCCGTTTTCTTGAAGTCGGTTAAAAAGCATCCTAGGGTACACACGGAAATCGGCGGTTAACATTTTTATAATTTTTGATGATTTGTATAAAATTGGTTCAAGTTTTCTTTGTTCTTCTTCAAGAATGTCTTGGATCGAAATTACAAATCGTATCGACCTATAAAAGTGACTAAAAATATCTAATAATAAAATAGGTATTTTATGGGGACAAACTCCTCTCGTAATGTAGCCGCAGTTAAGGCAAGTTTGTGGGCACAGTGCTCCATAGGCCACGTTTGTTCTCTCCGGTACCCATCTGAGTGATGTGCTATCGTTAATCTTCATTCAGAGATTTTGCAATGTTTATTTTTCCCCGTCTAGCTTTGAAAAGATAATAGGTACCAAATGGTTGACTGCGTTGAAGGAAATAGGAGCAGAGGTAGAGCACCCGCGATACCTCGGGCCTCGGGCATCAACATCCAGGGGGCAATACGACTATCTCAAAAACAGAAGTTTGGAGGTTTAAGATCTGTGCTGGCACATTACCTCATGTTACATTAAAAACAGAAGTTTGGAGGTTTAAGATCTGTGCTGGCACATTACCTCATGTTACATTAAACCTATCATCCAGGGGGCAATACGACTATCTCAAAAACAGAAGTTTGGAGGTTTAAGATCTGTGCTGGCACATTACCTCATGTTACATTAAAAACAGAAGTTTGGAGGTTTAAGATCTGTGCTGGCACATTACCTCATGTTACATTAAACCTATCATCCAGGGGGCAATACGACTATCTCAAAAACAGAAGTTTGGAGGTTTAAGATCTGTGCTGGCACATTACCTCATGTTACATTAAACCTATCATCCAGGGGGCAATACGACTATCTCAAAAACAGAAGTTTGGAGGTTTAAGATCTGTGCTGGCACATTACCTCATGTTACATTAAACCTATCATCCAGGGGGCAATACGACTATCTCAAAAACAGAAGTTTGGAGGTTTAAGATCTGTGCTGGCACATTACCTCATGTTACATTAAACCTATCATCCAGGGGGCAATACGACTATCTCAAAAACAGAAGTTTGGAGGTTTAAGATCTGTGCTGGCACATTACCTCATGTTACATTAAACCTATCATCCAGGGGGCAATACGACTATCTCAAAAACAGAAGTTTGGAGGTTTAAGATCTGTGCTGGCACATTACCTCATGTTACATTAAACCTATCATCCAGGGGGCAATACGACTATCTCAAAAACAGAAGTTTGGAGGTTTAAGATCTGTGCTGGCACATTACCTCATGTTACATTAAACCTATCATCCAGGGGGCAATACGACTATCTCAAAAACAGAAGTTTGGAGGTTTAAGATCTGTGCTGGCACATTACCTCATGTTACATTAAACCTATCATCCAGGGGGCAATACGACTATCTCAAAAACAGAAGTTTGGAGGTTTAAGATCTGTGCTGGCACATTACCTCATGTTACATTAAACCTATCATCCAGGGGGCAATACGACCATCTCAAAAACAGAAGTTTGGAGGTTTAAGATCTGTGCTGGCACATTACCTCATGTTACATTAAACCTATCATCCAGGGGGCAATACGACTATCTCAAAAACAGAAGTTTGGAGGTTTAAGATCTGTGCTGGCACATTACCTCATGTTACATTAAACCTATCATCCAGGGGGCAATACGACTATCTCAAAAACAGAAGTTTGGAGGTTTAAGATCTGTGCTGGCACATTACCTCATGTTACATTAAACCTATCATCCAGGGGGCAATACGACTATCTCAAAAACAGAAGTTTGGAGGTTTAAGATCTGTGCTGGCACATTACCTCATGTTACATTAAACCTATCATCCAGGGGGCAATACGACTATCTCAAAAACAGAAGTTTGGAGGTTTAAGATCTGTGCTGGCACATTACCTCATGTTACATTAAACCTATCATCCAGGGGGCAATACGACTATCTCAAAAACAGAAGTTTGGAGGTTTAAGATCTGTGCTGGCACATTACCTCATGTTACATTAAACCTATCATCCAGGGGGCAATACGACTATCTCAAAAACAGAAGTTTGGAGGTTTAAGATCTGTGCTGGCACATTATCTCATGTTACATTAAACCTATCATCCAGGGGGCAATACGACTATCTCAAAAACAGAAGTTTGGAGGTTTAAGATCTGTGCTGGCACATTACCTCATGTTACATTAAACCTATCATCCAGGGGGCAATACGACTATCTCAAAAACAGAAGTTTGGAGGTTTAAGATCTGTGCTGGCACATTACCTCATGTTACATTAAACCTATCATCCAGAGGCACAACGATTATTTAAAAAAATATGTTTTTGCGTGTCCGAGATTTTTAACGATTGGAGACTTGACTTTTCGTAACGCAACAAACATTCCATCTTGATCCAGAGATTCAATGTCGGATTGTATTAAGATATCAATGTGTTCTGCGCGTTCGTTTTGGCACCCGTAGCTCGGCGTAAGTGAAAGAGAGTGCGTGAATTGGTCCCCATAGCATCCCGAATTTTTTGCTGAAGTTCGGTGCTTAAATAACGGTTTTTTAAATCATTTTTTTACTTCAGCCTTCTCAAACAATACATTATACGACACAATTAAGATGGCACTTCACTTTATCTAAAAACTCTCTTTAGGAGAGAGATTTTTGAAGTTTTAGTCATATACCTATCATTACCTACTACCTACCTCCTATTAGATGGCGCGAACCTGTCTTTTTAACCCTTAAATGCATAATGATGTATATATGCATCGTATATTGTATATGTTTTTTTAAATACTATGATTTTTTTCTTTATTTTTCGCTCAATCTATACAACATGACACATCTATTTCAATTTATTAAAAAGTTATACAAAAAATCATGCATTTAAGGGTTAAACAATAGTTATAAATAAATTTCGAAACCTACTCACAAAATTTCACTAGAAATAGGTCGCATTGCTCGACTAATTCTCGTAGAGGAGAATTGCCGTAGAGACGCGGGACATACGAAATAAATTTTGCCCACGCTAAAACGCAGAACGTCGTTCGCTTCACTCGCTAGTTGAAAAACTTGACGAACTTAGATATTTATCGAATTTGAGTGAGTGTTGTATTGCATCTCAATTTCTCGTGCGTGGAAGACGCGTCTCACACACTGGCGTGGTTTTCTTCCAATCGAATCGAGGCATCACCTTAATTGAAGGGGTGCTTGTTGCAGATGCCATGGGAGTCGTCCGAGGAGCAGGGCGCCCCGCAGATGCGCATCCACGTGCAGCGCGTGTTCGCCATCCCCGCGCCGCACAACATGCCGCCGCAGGACAACATGGGGCCCTTCGCGCCGCCGCCGCCACCCCAGCAGGACCAGAACGAGGTAACTATCACCTTATCTGACTCACAGATTTGGGTCGTACAGAGATTAAGGTTGGCGTTGTTCTTGTGGATATCATCATTACCTAAGGCCGAAGTTAATGGCAATACGCATACGGTATAGTTTTTGGTTGGACTTAAGTACTCTGCATAAACAGGGTTGCCTTTCATAGAGATTTTGTATGGGTATGCATCCATGCCCTTAACTACACGAAATAAGACTTTTACGTCACACCTGACCATAATGTGAGTTTTACCACACGCTGCGCGTACGGTAAAACTCGCATTGTGGCCAGGTGAAGACGTAAAATTGTGTACTCACCACGGGCAGTAAAAAAGGAAGCCCTCTATCGCATATTTATAACCCTCGCCTGCGGCTCGGGTCACAAATACCTGCGATTTCGGACTTTCTTTCTTTCACAGCCCTTGGTAAGTAATGTACTATTGTTTTGTTACTCTGAATGTTGGTAACCTGAAGTTCCTTGTCCACCGGCGAGGATGCTAGAAATTTGTGTGTCCATCTAGTCGCATAATGAATCTCGTCATAATTTCGAAAGCCATACAACTTCACGCATACGGTTGTTGCGCATAAAAGTCTTTTGTCATTAATAAATCTGCGCATAATACTTTCATTGTCATAACTGCACTATGTCATATTTTGTTTTACCATAATGTTGATCAGCATACATGTTTTAGTAGTTATATTGAAGATCATAATTATTTTTAGTCATAAGAATTGCTATGCATAACTTATGACAATAGGCTGTCATTATGATAGACTTGCAAAGAAAAACAAGTTATTATATTAGTTGCCTAGCATTTAATTAAGTTAGGGAGCTAGAAAAGGGGGGCTCGGTCGGCAAGGCCTCCCGCAGTAAAAAAATAAACAATAGCAACAATTGTATTTTTGGTAGGTTAGGTTATGGTTATCTTGTGTCTCTTAGAGCGGAAATAGGTACCCCGCGAAGCGGGGTGGCGTCGACACGCTGGCGGTTAGGTTAAAATAACTGCCGGGTGTTTGTTTAAAAAAAAGAAGGTTGGATTAAGTTTAGGTTACAGACACAATTTATTTAAAAAAAATGTACAGGATTTAAAATGTTTGTCGTATACCTATGACTTGAAAACGTTATGCGCAAACAGTATGGCGATTGATATTTATGCTTAAAGCTTTTATGACATTTGCTATTTATGCTACTCTCAAATATTATGACAAAAAAATGTATTCGAACTAATTTATGTCTATTGTCGTTTATGCGTACTGATGATTATGACACAAGTAGTTATGCCTATCGGCCTTATAGCTACAAATATTATGCAACCCGATATGGACCCCAGAGGTTCATATGAGGCCATAATATGACCCAGAGCCTGCATTTTGCTCTTTGACAAACTGACTACCCTAAAGGTGAAACGCGTGTACTCCTACCTATATGTAACAGAGAAAGAAAGCATGACTCGGTTTTTCGTTTCAAGCATCGAATTTGATAGGTGCGTGCGCATTGATCCTGTTATGTGTTAGGTTTGGATAATTAAGGTTTTAGGAGACATTAGGTACGACATTTCTCGGGTCCATATCAGGATAACACTTCGTGTTTAATCTATTTAGCACCATTTCCTCTTCTTAATTTTAGTAGGTACTTTAATTTGGTGTTCTTTTTTAAAAGCGTACATATACATCTTAATCATCAACCTAATCATCAAATTAAGAGTGAACGCGAAAAGACTTCGGGCGTTTTAGCATAATGTCGTCGCGGAATGAGTATAGAATTAGGTTTTATAAATAAAACCCTTGATCAATTTATTAAGAAATGGTTTGGTCGTATTCGTCATTTACAAGGACGTGATCTAGTCTCCATGAATTCTGTATGCACAAATTACTTACACACTTAAACTTAATTTAGTAATCAATATTTTATATATCTATTACAAGTAATCCTAGTTAGACACAATTAACCAGAATTTTAAAAATCTGCCTTTATATTCATAATTATGTGACTAATATGTAGTTGATTTCTCGGCAGATAGAAACGTTTATTTTCAAGTAATTGCCGTGTATTTTTCATTGTTATATAAGATTAGAGATACAGAGCCCCTATGTTGTTTTATTCATTATCAATTATCATACTGCATTTAGCGCAGCTGTTATACTCAGTGTTTACTAATCTTTAATACTTTAAGTTCTAACTTAAAGTGCCTCAGCTAGTCATCGGTTTAACCTTTACGTAGGTAGGGTTGATTGATAGTTTAAGTAGGTATACATTTAAGAACCCGCGTGGAGCTTTCCATACGGAGGTGTAGTTGTGTACGACTGAGTCTCGTCATACTAGTAAAGTATTGTGCCTATGCTAATAACTGCAAATGCCGAGCTATTAAATACAAGTTCCTTGTTTGCTGACAAGAGAGAGATACTTCTAGAAACTTCTCCGAGTAATTTAATATAGACAGATTTGTTTTTACATGTTTTATTTAGGTATCCGGGGGTCGGTTCGAGACATATAGTCCGTATTTCCACCCCCAATACACTATAGTCCAATGAAAATAGTTAAAAAAAAAATAAATGAAAATAGTTTATTTCATAAATTGCGAGTTTAAATGACAATAGGTTTGGGCCTTCCTAGTAGGTAAAAAATACCTGTGTCAGGAAGAAATGAACTGACAACTTGTATGGAAAACATGACAATTTTGGAAATAATTTATAAGCTACGGTAGCCTAGTGGTTCAGGCATGCGGCTGTCAAGCGGCGGTCGTGGGTTCGAATCCCGGCTCGTACCAATGAGTTTTTCGGAACTTATGTACGGAATATTTACCGTTAGCTTTTCGGTGAAGGAAAACATCGTGAGGAAACCGGTCTAATCCCAATAAGGTCTAGTTTTCCCTCTGGGTTGGAAGGTCAGATGGCAGTCGCTTTCGTAAAACTAGCGCCTATGCCAAATCTTGGGATTAGGTGTCAAAGCGGACCCCGAGCTCCTTTAGGGGCATAACCGGGAACAACGCTAGGAGAATGATGAAAAATGAGAATCCGACAAAATTTCTGACATCAAAAAATATATAAATTAGCTAGCTTCTGAAAAGTCAGAATAGTACTACATTACGTACCTAGGGCGGTGAATTCGTGAATGGCTCCGATCGCAGGTGTTTATGCGATCTGGGGCTTTACGAATTACCGCCCGTGGTGAGTACACAATTTTACGTCTTCATCTGGCCACAATGCGAGTTTTACTGTACGCGCAGCGTGCGGTATAACTCGCATTATGGCCAGGTGTGACGTAAAAAATATTAATAAATATTTTTGTCTTTATTTTGGTTCATTTACAATTGCTCTATAATATTCAAGATAAATCATACAATAAAACACAATGCATGCTTCATTTAAATCTACATAATTATATCCGGTTGGAAAGTTTGTCGCATTCTTGAATAAAGCATCTTAGAATAATATTTTAAAATGGAATCAACAAAAAAAACGCTATTAGGTATAAATTAATGCTTTTCAAAACAGTATTTTTCCTGGAGTACTACGTCTCATGACAACATGATAAAATGCATGGCAGCCAATCGAACAAGTTGTGCTGAGCAAGAGAAAAAAACGAATTATCAAACTTTCGGCCAATTTAAATTTAATTTATATTTTTTTCTTGCTCAGCGCAACGTTCTCGACCTGCTGCCATGCATTTTATCATGGTGTCATGAGAGGTAGGTGTATTGGGAGTGGGCTTACGGCCTAATACACATTCTAGATTGATTCCGATTTTAGATTTTTATTTCGATATTTTTTGTGAGCTCACTTCCATTGACGCCTAGCAGACAGTGAAAAAAAAAATCTGATTGGATTGCGTATAACGACACCCTGTACAATGACCGTTTATTTATTTCAAATAATACGAGAATATACCTAACTATTTTTCTCACTGCCGGTGAATATCATTGTTGTAGTTGTGTAGATTAATGTTGTAATCAGACAGAGAATATTTAAAGTTCCCATTAGCATGCTTGATCAGAACCGGTAAATGTAGTTAATAATGTAAATCTGGTTAAAAATAGTTGAATTCATTTAAAGCGATATGCATATCATTTAAATTCTGAATCACATTTGTTTCAGTGGTTGATTTAAAGAATCTTCCTCAAAATGATAAATTGATAAAGCATGTCATACATGCCTGTTGATGTTAATGCAATAATGAATTTAGGTTCAATAAAAAAAAACCATTCTTATTTTTTGTAATAATCGGCACTTTGTCAATAAAAACGGAGGATTTTCCCTTTACAAGTGTAGAAATAAAGTTAGTCTAGCCGGAAAAAAATCGTTATTAAAGATAAGCATTAGGTACGCCGTAGTCAGTGGAGCGTTTTCTCTCTGGAGGTTGAAGCACCCTCTACACTTGTTAGCATACAAATGCCGTGAATATTTACGTTCATTTACAAGCACATTACATCAAAGTACTTTCTCAACGTCGTATTTTTGTTTCACTTGTTTTTGAATAGCGTTATATTCTACACACGTCAAGGTTTATTTTACTACTAAAGTAGGTATTCAACAAGATACGAGTTTGACGGCGCTGCCGTTTAGAAGCTCGAGTGATTTTAAGCATTAACGCGTTAGTAATGAATGGTCTTTTACGATTATAAGTGAGTAATTAATTATTATGTGTCTCTTTCGTCGCAGCAACCGACCGTCCTTCACCAGTTCGTGCCGCAGCCCGCTCCTACGCAAGAATTAGAACAGCCTGAGGTAACAATATTTCAAAGCCCTTTCAAAGGAGGTCGTTTACAATAATTATGATTAACACGCGTATGTTAGGTATATTTATTTCATATACCTAGGTACACTTTATCGTTTGTAAATATGAACACGTTTCAAAGCTTACGTGTATATTAGGGGATAAGACTTATCTAACATTGTTGAATCCATTGTTTTTACTTATTCGTTTTTAACATTTTAACCTCGCGTAGGTTTTTATCGATTTTATGAACAGGTTTGTTATAGTTATTTATTATCGTTATCTTACTTATTATGTTCAAGGTGAAACTTAATAAAATCTTTCTATAAGTAGTTAGGCGACCAATAAACGAATGGATGGTTCCATTGTTTTCCTTTGATGATTTGTTCAATTGCATGTCAGAAGATTGCCCTATTACGTTGTTGAGGTCTTGCTAAGTGGTGAATTTACCTACGCTTAGAGTTATATGATTCATTTGTAGGATACCGATACGAACTTAAGTCTTGACTTGCAACTACAACAAATATAATACATAAATAAATCATCATCATCATCATCATATCAGCCGAAAGACGTCCACTGCTGGACATAAGCCTCCCCCATCCAGCGGACTCCCGCGACCTTTGCCCTTGCCCTTGTCCACCTTGTCCTACCCTGTACGTGGTCGCCACTCAAAAACCTACGTTCTTTGGTTCTACGTTCTTTGTGCCCCGCCCACTGCCAGACTACGAGTATACAGTTAGGTAGGTCCAACTTCGAGAAAGAGGTCAATCGTCGAATACGACTCGGCTGGGCAGCGTTCGGGAAGCTACGGCACATCTTTTCGTCCAATATTCCGCAGTGTCTCAAGACGAGAAGAGAGTGTGTGTTGCCAGTGATGACATATGGCACTGAAACGTGGTCGCTTACTATGGGCCTGATAAGAAGGCTCAAAGTCACCCAAAGGGCAATGGAGAGGGCTATGTTGGGACTTTCTCTGCGTGATTGCATCAGAAATGAGAATATCCGCAGCAGAACCAAGGTAACCGATATAGCCCTCCAAGTCGCTAAACTTAAGTGACACAAATAAATATTTGGGAATAATCTTACACAAATCGCCCTAGTCCCAAACTAAGCAAAGTTTGTACTACGGGTACTAGAGGGCGATGTGCATACTTATATAAATAAATAAATACATAGATACATAGGAAACATCCATGAATAAACGCAATTTTAATGATAAAAATAAGATGGCATTACTCAATAGTAATCTAGCTTGATTAGCGATTTTAATATTTACGTACTAAACATGTAAAGGTTACGAAAGTGTAATATTTTAAATGTTTTTTTTTTTTTTTTTTTTTTTTTTTTTTTTTTTTTTTTTTTTTTTTTTTTTTTTTTTTTTGAACCTGACTGTGGCTATAATAGGACGGACCCAATATAGCGGTCGAATTGCATGGTTGGAGGGTAGCCTGGGGAAAATCCAGGGGGAGCCTCCGGCACGACCACGCGGGAAAGTTTGTACACTGGAATACTCTACGAGTTTGCGCTCCAGTGAGATTGGTTGAACGGTATCAACCGAATTTTAAATGTAAGATAATTCAGCTTGGGAGATTGGGAGAATATAATAAGTAGTCATAAATTTAACGGGATTAGGTAGTAATGCAAATTAATATTGTAATTAATGGACCTAATCTGGCAGTTCCTCAAATTAATACCGAAGTAAGGTTTATACATATATTATAGGTAAATTTCTAATATCTTTTATAGTACCTTAGTAGAGACGACGTTCGAAGGAAAATAACTTGAAGCATGCACGTAGGTACCTAATACCTGTGTTGGAAAATCTCATCCAAAGCGATCTCTTAGCATGTCAAAGGATTTAAAAGCAATATGGAGCATATATAGAGTAATGATGAATATACTTTTTAGATAACCTTGTCTCACTTTCAAGTGACCTAACTGGAGTCAATGAAATCAGGGCATATATCAAAAATGAATATCAATGGTTGCGCCTAAGGGTGCAAAGGCGACGCTTACAATGGAATTCGTATTAATTATGTTCAGATTTGAATATGAATCTACAGATACAAATTTGATTAGATTCTATCGTTAGGAAATAGAGGTCTTATTAAGTTTATAAGCCATAGTAACAAAGTAAAATAGTTCTTTAGCTAAAGTACCTGTATTATTAAATATACCTTATATATTAATTATTATTTGTTACACGCAATAAATGAACTGTAGGTACCTACAATGACACTGTTGACGTCAAACAATTAATTAATTCCATGGAAACTTATTCATTCAGAAACGGTTTTCCTGTTGTAGATAAATCGGAAGTTGGGATACTTTAAAAGTTGATTAACTTCTTGTTTAGGAATGCGAAAGATAAAGAATTGAATCTACGTAGGTATCTACAGTGGAGATATTTTAAAAGTTATCCTTCGAAGAACCTCTGAAAAAGTTGGCAATTACTTGTTAATATAAATACCTTATCAGTTATCCCACTGTTTACATCAGACATTATTCAGAGTGGTCGTCTTGGCACATCCATTACATCTTATCAAGTTTTATTGTATTTGCCAAATTGCCCACGTTAGTAGATATACTTACGTACTTAAGGTATAACACTATTTGACAAGTCATAATTAGGTTTTATTTCATACTAGCTGATGCCCGCGGCTTCGCCCGCGTGGTTATAGGAAAATGTAACATATTGAATTTTCCCGTGGGAATTAGATGTTTTCCCGCTGGAAAAAGTAGCCTATGTCACTCTCCAGCTTCTAAACTATCTCCATACAAAAAATCACACACACACACTTTCGCATTTATAATATTAGTAAGTATAATAGGATAGGTCACATAATGATATTATTAAATATGTCCAATAACAATGGAAACAGTTCACCCATATAGGTAGGTTTATCTGTTTGGAAGCTACAATGTCACAAACAGATACACGTCTAGATACAGACACATATATATATACAGATACAAATGAACTTATAACACCCCTCGGATGCGTTTAGGGTTAAAATACGACTAAATCACAACCTAGTTTGATCTCGTACCTAGTAAACAGACTCTTACGTTATAAACGCTTAGTTCACGTCCTTTAATTTATCTGAGTTCAGATCCAGAAGGTGAACATGAACATGGAGGGCAGCCCGGTGCAGATGAACCTGCCGTGGGGCCTGACGCCCGAGGACCTGCACGTGATCCACCGCACCGCCGAGGACGCCGCCAACCAGCGCCGCGAGAACCAAATGGACAACGACATGCAGGAGGTTTGTAGTTACTAAAGATACAACAATGACGTGGTGTGGCAGTACATATATCCCTAGACAAACCAGAGTTTATTCATAAGGTGAACATGCACATGGAGGGCAGCCCGGTGCAGATGAACCTGCCGTGGGGCCTGACGCCCGAGGACCTGCACGTGATCCACCGCACCGCCGAGGACGCCGCCAACCAGCGCCGCGACAACCAGATGGACAACGACATGCAGGAGGTTTGTAGTTACTAAAGACACGACAATGACGTGGTGTGGCAGTATATATATCCCTAGACAAACCAGAGTTTATTCATAAGGTGAACATGGAGGGCAGCCCGGTGCAGATGAACCTGCCGTGGAGCCTGACGCCAGAAAACATGCACATGGCGTTTTCTCAATGAGCATATCGATGGTACCGAACGAAGTCAGCGAGGTTAAAACCATGTGGACTAAAGCCGGTAGCTTGGCAGTCGCCCAGGTTGTACTGAAATCGCCGTTGCTTCGCCAATCGCGACTAGTGCGACTCGGGTTTGCTTACATTGGGTCGATTGACTAATTCGACAAGCCATAAACGTTCGAATGCATGTTTCTAGGTGAAAACGATCGTGAACACACTGGCGGCGGCGGCGGAAGCTGAAGCGCAAGAGGCTGAGGCTCAAGAAGAGCAGCGCCGGCAGGCCGAAGCCGCGCCTGCGCAGGACGCGCCCGCGCTTCCGCCACGCGCGCCGCGCACGCTGCTGCTGCCGCAAGAGATGCCGATGGAGGAGAGGCCGCATTGTAAGTAACTTTTTTTATCACTCTCTGAAACCAGCTCACGAACACCTGCCAGGGTCACAGACGGGGAGACCTACGGGACTCACGCTAGCTCCAAGGAACGGCGCGGCGCTTGAGAAGCCCATTGGTTGTCACTTTTAAGTCGCCGTAGGTTCATGATCTTCTCTCCCACTCACTGAGCATAAGCGTAAGCGAAATGAAAGTACAGTCAGCATCACACAGTTAGTAGCAGCCAAAGTAGCCAAATATATCGTACTTCCTTACTCCTATAGTAATAAAGACGTGTTCCGATATATATGGCTACTTTGGCTGCTACTAACTATATGATGCTGACTGTACGTGCTCGGAAGCGCCGATATCATGTTTTTAATTTTAATTTTTTGGCCGTTTAAATAAATAAAAAAGTAATCACTGAGTTCTCTCAAACATTATGCAACCGATTTTTAGAAGTAATTTTAATATTTTTAGCTTTTGTGCATAATTTGTTACGAATGTTCTAAGTGTATGTTAGACCTATGTTCGTTCGAGCGAAAATTGCTTAGTCATGTTTCGAATCATTGATCTCGCTGCAGAAAAGCCTCAAGATTACTATTCGTATCTATACTCGTTTTTTGAAACCATATTATTATAAACAGACGCATTATATTGTTTCAAAAACTGTACGCTTAATTTCACTCAACCTACGACGGCGCCTTAAGTCAATTGATATGTTATTATTGGTATGCAATATAGCAGACTTAAAGGGCTCCTAGCTCCCAATGACCTTCGATCTGTAACTGTCGGTTTTTACGTGTTTTTTATGGCTTATCGTATTAACAATAACGAGGTTTACCGAAATAGTATCTCATATTTACATTAAAACTCACAGTTTTCGAGATTTGACACCAAACTTTGGCAATTTCAGGCATACAAACCAGTTTTTTGTAACTTTTGTGTAAATGAGTTAAAAATAAAAATCTCTCGTGGGTTGCTAGAGACGTCAATAAGGAACAGCTATATGTATATTTCATATATAAAAAATATCGAAAACAGAGCTTTTTTGGACCATGTTTTAATAAATCATAAAAAATAAATATTAATTATTTTCACAACAACTCTCGTGCAAATGTAGATAAAGGATTGAAAAACCGATAAGTGCCATAAATATATCTATAGTTTTGACGGAGGAATATCAACTCAAAACTCGTCAAAACGAGCCAAAAAGCGCGTGGAGCCCCTTAAACATAAATGTTGAATGAGTACAGTTTTATTGCGATACAACGTATATAGAACCAAAGACTGATATATATTTTTGATGTAAATATATTTGATTTCATTGCAGACATGCAGCCGCGCTCAGTGCGCAGCGTCGACGCCCTCTTGCCTGAGAAGAGTGAGAAGCGCGTGAAGCGTTGCGCTTGCAGCTGCGATTAAACGCACGCGCCCGCGCACGCTCCTCCTCGCCCCGTGCCCGAGGCCTCAGCGCCAATCCGTCCATCCCATCACCGTGACATTAAACCGTTCGCGGCTATTCGTACAGATGTAAATAAAATGTCTCCATACCGAAAGTCGTTATCAATTCAATGGTGGTTGGTTGTATACATACGAATTTTAATTATTGTTAAATAATTCATATATTTATAATTCGTTTTCTTGTTCGTATTCATGTAATTGTGATTATCATGAGTGCACTATATAGTAAATATCTTTATGTACATTGTACTATTTTAGGAGACGACCGTTTGGTATT
Organism: Epinotia ramella; assembly: GCA_947578815.1. Classification (NCBI taxonomy): domain Eukaryota; kingdom Metazoa; phylum Arthropoda; class Insecta; order Lepidoptera; family Tortricidae; genus Epinotia; species Epinotia ramella. Next base: position 13,317,113 of record OX388210.1, read on the forward strand.
GAACTGACCCCACTCGTATGTACCTACCATTAGGGGTACTAAGTACCATGATTGTATAGCTGGCATTCTAAGGCAGTGAAATATCATATGTTTGGGGGTGCATTTCTCGATGATAAATCGCATTTAGTATTAAAACGATTGTCCGCGCGAAACCACAAACGGCTTTTAAATTATGATAGTTTTAATCTCAAATAAAACTTACGTTCCATTGTGATCCTAAATTAAATTTTTATTTTATTCCGATCGTTGTTTAATTTTTATAAGAAAACGTTTACCTTGTTTTTAACACATTCACTGCCAGGAACCCGCCTAGCGACTTTTCACCCCCCATTTCACTCCCTAAAGGAGGTGATTTCCGGGTTCAAAACTATCGTATGTCCTTCCCCGGGACTACTCAAACTGCACCTTCCTATACCAAATCGGTTCAGCGGTTTAAGTGTGAAGAGGTAACAGACAGACAGACAGACATACAGACAGACAGATAGACACATTTTCCCATTTATGTATAACATTATAGAATGGATGTGGATAAGTATGGTAAAATTAAAATCAGCGCAAAACTGTAGCGTATTTTATTAATTATTAAAATGAAATAGGAAACAATATACGTCGAATCGGGTCAGAACAGGCGTCCAATTAATTGCATAAATAAAATAGGTATTGCTCATCTGGCTTTAAGGTAACGAGTCACCAATGCGGGCGGGCATCCATGCCTTGGACGCAAATAATTGCGGTTGGGTTTACTGAAAATTATGATTCGAAGTACATAAACATTATTTCCTATAGTAGTGTTTGTTAAGCTATGTCCTCACCATTTTTTTTTTTTTTTTTCCGTTCATGACTTCCTAAGTTGGGCCCCGAAGGGGCCCTCAACTAACTGCCGATCTATGTCCTCACCAGTGTGCTTTCACGTTCAACAAGGCAGGGGTCATATTGCTGTCACACTTATTCATACTTAGACACACAGATTGAATAGATTAGAGTGTGACAGCATTATTACGCATGCCTTGTTGAACGTGAAAGCGCATGGTGTGGACTTATATAGCTTTAGATAGTTACAGTCGAGTTCATAATTATACCTACGAGTATATATACGTTCTCAAAGATTTAAAATAACTGAGCAACCGTATGCCCTTACCAATAAAGCCGTGTTCACATAATTTTGATCACTTTCCCCGTACTCATTCGAATTTCGAACTCGACTGTATCTACCGTAGGTAGGTTTGTTAACTTGTTAGCGGGGGGGGGGATTCCACTGATAACGTGTAATTAAATGAACCATGACAGGAGTTATTAAAGATGTTTATTAATCGAACAATTATTTTACAGACTTAATCCATTCGTTTTTTTATATAAACCTACAGTAAAAAAAATCCTGTAAAGTTGACGGCAATGACATGTTTATACTTCATTTTGAAGACGGTCAATGTACAAACGACAACACTGTTAACTGACCATCCTGTGTTTACATAGAACCTTATTACAATGCACTTAAGGTGCACCGATGGTCAGTTAACTGTGTTGTCGATAGTACACGAACGTTCTGACCAGAACCCGTAATTTTCATGCCGATGACATCAATTTGACGTCACGCTGCATATAGGATGATCCCACATAGTTTTATTGTAATTTTAATCATTAGTCGTCAATCATTTTAATCATGTACAAATTACTTCAAAACGAATCTATTCACACGCGGAATAATTAATAGGTACCTACTTGAAGGAATTCTGTTTTCTACGTAATTATTGAAATGTGGTAACAATGCCGTTTAATAAAATATATGTAGAAAAACAAATCAAATAGTTTAATTTACGTTTCACGTATCAAGTACGTACCTATTAATTGTTCCGCGTGTGAATAGATTACTTTTGAAGTAATTGATACATGATTAAAATGATTGACGACTAATGATTAATAATTACAATAAAACTATTTGGGATCATCCTATATGCAGCGTGACGTCAAATTGATGTCATCGGCATGAAAATTACGGGCTCTGGTTCTGACGTTAGTTTCACAGTTCAATCTGTAAGTGAAATGCACCTACAAAAATACCCGCAATCCGCAATCAGCATATATTTACAACACTAACGTTTATTTAAAATACTCAATTTAGACCAAATGTTTACTCGTATTTACACATGGCAAGTACCGACTATATATCACATTTTTAACACCACTAAGTACCTAGGTCACTTGAGATCAACGTCGAACATTATTTGCGATTCATATTTGATAGAGTACCTCTCGACACTGCACTGCACTTCTCTGTTTATACCACCAACGCTATAGTTGGAAATGGCGTCACAATGTTTTATGCGATGCTTAAAGTTGCTCGATACAAGTACTATGTACGAACATAGGACAAGACAATTTAATACGAATCCTATTATATACTTGATCATTAAAAGTAAAGGGCATCTCCATAATCTAGAAACGTCTGCTGTTATCGTATACATATTGATAGTTAAACAAAGCATGAAGGTAATAATCGTCAAACTTCGCGCAAATTTTCGAAATTTATCTTTTAGGATCTGGCGTAAAATACAAATGTAGAGAAAGGTCCCTATAATCGTAAAAGTCCATTTAAATAAAGTACAAAATATTATATCCACTATAAACTTGTCAAAAACATCACAAACAAGGAATGCTACCCAAGTGGCAGTAAGAGGCACAGGAAACAGCCATGCAAATAGTGATACTTTATAGAAACAGTTTCTGTTGATTTTTACAAATATTACTATCAACGAATCGTACATGTGTTTGATGAGAAAGAAGACAAGAAATATCGTAACGAAATTAAAATACGTTATAAGACAGAGGTACGCCCAACACGGTTGCTTTTCACTGTCCAAAATATTCGGTTTCTTCTCCAGAAAGATGGCGTAGCCCATGATGCGTTGTAAAAGTCGCGCCAAGCTGATTTGTGTCAGCATCAGATTCCTGTAATTTTTTCTCCATTGCTTCAGTTTTACAATGGCTAAGAGCGTCAACAGCACTTCCCCAATCATCATTATTATTGCCACTATGTTTAACACTTCAAATGTTAATGGTAAGTTTAGTTCTTCGAAAGCCGCAAATACTGTACTATTATCAACACTTTCTGTTAATGTTCCATTATCTCCTGGGTCAATACCTTCTGAGGGTAGAGTTGAAAGAATTGTGACGGAAACATCTGGCAGGTTCGTTGTTACGCTGTAGTCTTCAGTTGAACTGTTCATTGTGATATCCAGACTTGCTACTGGTGCTTATCTTAAAACATAACACTTGACACGGCTATTTAATTGAATATTTTACGGACGCGACTTTCGTATTCAGCTTTTAAGTTACAACTGGTGTTGATTTAGCTCCAGACGACTTGACTGTGGCATAACAGGAAATACATTACTGAACGTCATTTACCTACTATTAATTTATTAGTCACGTTTATTATGACTTTTTCTCGCATTTTTTTGACTTAAAAGTTTAATTCCATTCAATATTTTTTCAATGTCCATTGTACATTCGAGTTTATAATTATATGTAAGTTCCCAAAGGTTTAAAATTCTCAGCAACCTTGTGCCCTTAACAATAAAGGCATGTTCATATGTTTTTGATCACTTTGTCCACGCATATATTTTCGAACTCGTCTGTACAACCGTGTCGATGCGCGCTGTATCTGTCTAGTCGTCTGTATTAATAGACATAAATGCGAAAAGCAAGTTTACAGTAATAGATAAATACTTCACCTTACCACAGTATAATAAAGAGTTGACCTTACATAAAAAAATGAATTCGTGGAAACTATAGTACCTAGATTGTAATGACAAGGGTCTAAAGTAAGCCGTATTAAGTACCACGAAATGGATATTTTCCCGAACGAAGGGGGAGGGGAAATAGTTGGAGGGGTAATAAGGCTTTTAGACCACAGTTAAACATTCTACTTTTCACTTCGACTGCAAGAAAATAATAAAAACAAAGATTATCCATTCACCACAATCAACAATTATACGAAAAGATTGTTCAATTTGGCGCCATTCTTTTTATAAAACTGCTTTGACACAGATAGAAAATATTCACACCACGAATAAACGCATCTGACCGTCTAAGGCCTGCAACACACTAGCGCGGCCTGCGGTGGCGGTCAATAGTAAATTTGGCGTGCTTGTCAAGTGCTTGTCAGTGTCACTGTCAGTGCAACTGCAAAAATGGGAAATTTCGCAGATATAGATCTCGTGGGGGCTATATACTGCTTTGGGTTTGATCTATTTTCATTGGAAAAGAAAACAAAATGATCGACGATGTTGTTAACAGTCTGATGTAGCTAACTGTCAATTTCGCACGCGAGCGTGTGAACAAATATCAAAGGTTGAATGTGCTCGTGCTTGTGTAGACAAGCACGAGCACATTCAACCTTTGATATTTGTCCAAAAACCGACAGTCGTCCCGATCGGCGACATTCACGAGCGCGGGCACGGGCGCGTGCACATTCAGGCTGTTCACACGCCCGCGCCCGTGAATTTCGCTTTGAACGCGAGCATGTGAACGCGGCATGACACCTAATGACTAGTTTACTACTGTCCGCCGGCGCCGCGCCAGTGTGATGCAGGCTTCATAGCCGCGTCTAAATCTAAACCACAGCACGGCTAGCACGCGACGGCGCGCGAGCTCTCGATTTTTCTCGCACTATCCGTCTCTCTCTTATTAGAACACTTGGAACAAGAGGTATAGTGCGATAAAAATCGAGAGTATGCCGCGGCCGTCGTGTGCTAGACGTGCAGGCCCCGTAGCATGGATGGCGTTATCACGCGATAAGTGACAGGATAGGCGCGTCGTCTCGTTCTATCGAACGGTGTCAGCCAGGGACGGAAGCTCTATCCTGTCACTTATCGCGTGATAACGCCATCCATGCTACGGGGCCTGATTACAGAAAAAGGCAGATAGGCTCTAATAAATTGAACGTGTTATATATACCCGATCTCTTCTTACTTTTGTACTTAATAACGAGTACGAAAGGGATAGAACCATGGTATCTGCCAGGTCTTCATACGTCATTGTCTGCTTTTTCGCTCGCACGATGTATCTCGCTCTCTCGCTCGCTCGAGATTTAGTGTACCTAGCGAAAGATATTTTGTTACAAGTTATCGACATCGATATTTACTTTTCATATATTCGTCATCTGCACCATTCGTAAATAAATTGTATCTCCATACAAATACATATACCCTATACAAAATTTCATTTACGGCATTTACGATAATAAAAACAAAAATCATAGGTACCTTAACTTAACTACCTAAGTCCTGTTTTTGAGACAATTCACGCCGATAAAATGACGCTGACTACTAACATAAGTGTCAACTTGACGTTGACGTCTTGGCAATTTTGTTCACTATTTTAACACTGTGGTGAGCAGTAGATGGAGACAACTCGTTAATAGACTCAAAATTCTGTACTATTCGTCTCATTCTAACTCAGCTCAGCTGCCAGATTACAGTACAGATTTGACCTACTACCACAGACAAGAAAGTTCTTATAGTAAAATTGGTTGTAATAATGCTGGTCATTTCCTACGGTTTCTGAACGCATTTAAGAGCACTATGATATGTGCGTAGATAATAGTACATTATTGCCGTGGCCGGGAAGGAGGCAATTGCAGGCTGAGTATTTGTTTAAACGGACGAGCTAGCGAGTCCGTTTAATTATAATACGAAGCCTGCAATTGCTATTCCGGCTGAGGCTAATATAGTGCTTTTCTCAAAAATGAGGAATAAAAAATACAAAATTTATATAAACTTTAAATATTGTTGCACAACGTGAAAATATTTACGATTCCCCGCCGTTTTTTTTAAACAGAATCGCAAGTGTATTTTTCCACCAAAAAAACGAAAACTATTTGAGACGCATACAAAAACGTCGTGTTTGCAAAAGAAAAATACGAGTTGAATTGGCTGAATACGAGCTGTGCCGTCTTTTATATGCCAGTTTCTACTTAAAAAAAAATTGGGTACTCGAGAAATAAAGGAATTTATATATAACATTCCAGGCGGCCTGCAATGTTTTTTATTTTTTATTCTTTAATTTAGATCTGACCTTAAACTATACATTTTACCTTCCAATATGTTGGAGTTATGTTCACTTTGCGGGATTTTTCAGAAAAATCCTTTAAGTACATAATATGGTGCTACTTTCCCGCACTAGTGCCGGAAAGTAGCATAGCATAGCACTAGTGCATATGTACAGTAATACGTTGTACGATACAAGTGCGAATTTCCTATTTTCGGCACTTGTATCGTAAATAACTATTACAATGCACTATGCTCTGAAAGTGCGCCTTTATATGGGTCAACATGAACAAGGGAAGCCCTCCATGCCCACACAGCGGGGCGGGCCGGGGGACGGCCGTGAGGGAATGGATTTGGCACACACGTGCGAGATTGAGATTTCATGAAAATTAAAATTTCACCTTTAATGTATAATTATTAATTTCCTCGCATGATGATTTTTTTTAATAGATAGAGTGATTCAAGATGAAGGTTTATATGTATAATATAGTACCCGTGCGAAGCCGGGGCGGGTCGCTAGTGTATCATAAATAATTATTTTATCGTAGCGGAATTTTACTATACGTATGGAGTATTTTACTATACGGGCTTGTACGCGGGCGGGGCGGGATATTACGTCATCTTTTTTTGTCGATTTTGACCCCCCCTATCATCATACTGTTAATTTATTGAATGGACCCTCCAGGCCGCGGCCTAATAAAATGAGTACCGTCATCCAATGGTCAGACATGACAGAATGAGACAATTTGCTAAATAATTATCCTCCTTACTTATAATAAAGGGTAAACCAGTTGTTTCTTTATTTATTAGTGTAGTTGATTGATTCGAATCTCAGTATTTAGGATCCTGCACCACTAAAGTTTTTGTTTAGCGTAATGGTTGACTGGTAGATAATGCCTTAAGGCCTTAAGTCCGCCAATTGTACCTTAATTTTTATATTTGTACAATAAAGTTTAAATAAATAAATAAATGACGGGTCGTAGATCTAGTGTCCTTAATAAAATAATATACCATAAGGTGGCAAACAAGCATACGGCTTGTCTGATGACCGTTATTGATAGCTACTTCCAGGTACAGAATTGACTTGTTTAGTTTTTCTGCTTGTGTCGGACTCTAGTTTCCAATCTCGGAATATCTAACTTACCTAATAAAATAACGAGCAAACTTATTTTTTAGTTTAATCGATAAACTTTATTGCTAATTGAATTCATTACGCATTGGGATATTTAGCATGACTGGCATTCGCAGTTTACGCTATTAAACGAATATTCCTGAGTAAATGATGTCATTGTGTTTTAAGAAATTGTTAACACGTCGAGAGTTGAACTGGCTTACTTCCCAAGTAAGCTAATTCTGACAACTTACATTATGTAGGTACTTACAACTAGTGACTATTATTTAAAGGCTGCAAAAGAACCCTATTCCTACTCGTACATAGGTCGACCCCGTGCTACTTTTGTCTGTCTGTATCTTTTTGACTGTCGGATTGGGATGGGTTGGGCGTGGCGGGCTGTTATACAGACTACCTACTGTTTACAGAGCCTAGATAACTGTGTCTCATAACTTACAGTAGGGTACACTACATAATTCCGAAGAGCATTTTTCCGAAAGCATATTTTTTCCGAATTTCATAATTCCGAAAACCAAAAGGATTTTTTAGATTTTTCAGGATATAGGTCATACCAACCGTATTCTATGAAATCATCAATCAGCGTTCAAATTTTCATTTAGCGGTAAATAGAGTTCGAAATTTTGAATTTTCGGAATTATCATGTTTTTTGACAATTCGGACCAAATTAATGTTCGGATTTTTTTTGTGTTCCCCTTACAGAAGTCAGGAGGTAGTTTAAAGGGCATACATACCTAATATGTATTTGAAGTGCTTGCTTCATTGCTAAGTTTGTAAAGATTTTCCGTAAAACTCGCTATTACTTAGTACGCTCAAGGGTAATAAGGCCGGGGCCGCGCGACGGCGATTTCAGTAGATACAACTTGGGCGACTTGAGGCGACTTGATGTATGAAGATCGCCGTCGCGTCGCTAATCGCTCTACCAGTGCGGCCCCGGCCTAAGAGTGTACTAAAAATACCGGAATTTTAAAAACGAATTAAGTCATATTTTAGTGCAGGTAAGGGAAATAATTAAGGAAAGCCCAGTGGAGCAAGACTGGACAGGTAGGTTCAAGAATGCTGACACAAAATCAGGATAAGATTTTCTTGTCTTGTTGGCTTTGCTGTCTTCTTTTAAGCTACACAGCTTAATATACTCAAATGTATTCAAAACTGTCAGATTTTCTTTCAGATTCGAATTTAAAAAAAGTAAATAAGCAAAAAATCGGGGGCAAAAACTGTATTCCAAATTATCATAAACTGCCAGCAGGCTTCAATTTAAACGGCAACAATGGGGGCGGAGTACGGAGCAGCAACGTAGGGAGACGAGAAGTAGGGAGACGCGACGTATGGAGAGTATGGAGACGCGACGTACGGAGCAGAAGCCGCCACGTAGGGCGCAGAGGCGACGTACGAGGCCGGTGCCGCCACGTAGGCGGCCAGCCCGTTGTTGATGCGGTGGTAGTACTGCGAGCTCGAGGCCGTGACCACGGGCGCCGCCACCAGCGGGGCCGCCACCACGGAGGGTTTAGCCGTGGCAATGGCGACCAGCGCAGAGATGATTACGATCTGAAGAAAGGAGCAAAACGTAACACTATCAGGTTATTAATCAATTCTAGCAAACAAGGCTGTTCGTCTTTTTCACATCCCAATCGCATTGCAATATGTTTCGCGCGTTCGATCTGACATGTCAGTTCTGCGCACGTAGAGACGAGCAAGCGAACACAACACAGAAATGTGATAGGATAGGGATCGGATCGAAAGCGACGTTCAAAAGTAGATCTACTGATTTCCCGAATAGCATTAGCAAGATTAAATAAATACTCACAATCTTCATCATTTTGTTGGTATTGGTTCGGTATTGGTTGATTGTTGATGATGGCACAGGACTGATAGCATATGATCGGCATCGTCGAGTATTTATACGAGCTGCATTGCACATGGCGCAACGTAGCCCGTCGGCGGCGACGACTCTGGCATTGGCCGGGGCGTGATGAGAATCCTACAGAGTCTGTACCAGCAGAAGAAGAACGATACATGTGCCTCTATGTTCCTTGGTACATGTTACTATTACCAACCAGGACAGGAGATCTGTCCAGCAACTAAGGATAAATTACTATCGGCTTCATTACAGAATACTGTTACATTTTACGTATTACGAGAAGCAACCTAGGTATATCACAAAATGTATGTCATTCGCAATCAAAAATATTAATTTGGTATGAATGACTTCATTTTAATGATTGAAAACTTGTGTACAAAATATAGTGCCCACAGTATTAGTGCATTATTTATTTTAGAGACGGAAGTCAGATAAGGAGTACAGCTACTCGTAATAATAAGTTACTTATATCCGAAATTGTATTGTTGTTACATAGTATCTATAGGTACGCAAAATGATTGTATGCCAGATAAGTACTCTTGAATGAAATGATGTATTTCTGTTGCCGCTATAACAGCAAATACTAAAAACAAAATAAAATAAATATTTAAGGGGGCCTCCTATACAACAAACTTTTTTTTTTACTGTTTTTATAGATAACTAGCTTCTGTCCGCAACTCCGTCTGCGTGGAAATCGTTTATTTGTATCGTAGCTCCATACAAACTTTAACCCCCCATTTCATCCCCTTAGGGGTGATTTCCGGGATGAACACTATCCTATACTTATCCTTCTCCGGGATTCCAACTATCTCCATACCCATACCAAATTTCATCGCAATCGGTTCAGCGGTTTAAGCGTGAAGAGGTAACAGACAGACAGACAGACAGACAGACACACTTTCGCATTTATAATATTAGTATGGATTAGTATGGATGGTACGGAACCCTTCGTGCGCGAGTCTGACTCGCACTTGGCCGGTTTTTATTTATATTTCGTCCGCCTTACATTTCTGCTCTTAACTCATAGGTACTGTTAATCTACATAATTATTTTATACTAGAGGACTAGTTAATGACACTGTCTATTGGCATATCCATACAATTTCGACTAGAAAAAAGTTCACAACGACACTAAGATATAACTTTCTTATTTCCAATGACGCAATATCTCCATACCATTCACACCAATTGTGGGCCTAAATAGTACATTGTTTAACGAGGGGCGGAAGTGGAATATTGCGAACAAGAGTCTATCAGAAGCCCGACGCCGAAGGCGGAGGGCTTTTGATGACTCGCGTTTGCAATATTCTTACGCCCGTGTTATACACAATGTTTTTCATCACATTTCCGAGGAAACAAATACATTTTAGATGAAATTAATACAAATCGTAATACAAACTTCAACATGTCAGTCGTCCATTTTGTTGAATTTGACGTGAGGCGCGTATGGCAAAGACCCCTTCGGTATACAGCCACGATTTGAAAACACTTAAAAACATTTTACATAGACACTAAATAACTACATATTAAATCTGTAAATAATTCAGTTAAACATGTTTAAGGAGTTTTTTAAGTTTAAATTTATTTATAAATACGTTTTCAGACATCGTATTTGATATAAAAACCTCTTTGCTCTGTAACTGCCGCATGAGTGACAGATACAATTTAAGAAAAAAACCATTACGCCCGTGGGCGTAACACAGGCTATTACAGCTCTGTATGTCTGCGCATTATGAAGCCCTTTTCGAGCAAGTGTGATGAAAACCTACTAATCCGTCTAATCTGATTTAGCGCACAGGCTCCTCACATAAGTGGAGTACCGTATAGTAATGACCGTGTTCGTGAAAGCAACTTGGTCCATGCGCTACGGAATTAGGCTCCTTTGCAAAAGTGTGTACATTACAACAAAGGCCGGGAAGAAAGGGGTTGCCTGCCGACTGTGTTATAGCAGCAGCAGCAATTTCCTATACAAATCCCATTAACGACCTGTAAATTCGTGACGCCCGTAATGTTGTGTTTCGTGAATGTTACCACACATCAAGTACATTTAACATAATTCTCGTTACTTTTAGTAGGTACTCATTCGGGAAATATGCTTTGTTACTCGTAAACAAAACCTAGGAAAACACAGATAGGTACAGGTATTGCCAGGAAACCACAAGGATTACGTTCTCTCCTCTTTTCAAGTGGAATTGAAAGGAGGAAATTGCTCGCAAATTTTGTGTAGTGTGTTTTATCTTGAAAATCTCTTCAGTTCTTTAATATCTGATTCTGTTTTGTCCGAATATTCAATGAAAATGGACGCTTTAAAGACTCGCTTAAGAAATATTGACTTGAATTAATTTTGTATTAAGTAGTTACGCTGCTAACGAAATTATACATTTTGAAATAAAGGAAAAATTGAAAAATTTAATGCTCCGAGCCGGATTCGAACCGGCGACCACAGGCATTCATGGCCCGTCGCTACTAACCAACTGAGCTATCGGAACAATCCGGTTCGGGCACAAAATTCTTCAATCAGTTCCTTCCTACAACGCCTTCCTACAATACAAACTGCCATTCATTCCCACACTATAGGTACAGTCAGCATCACATAGTTAGTAGCAGCCAAAGAAGCCAAATATATCGTAACACTTCCTTACTCCTATAGTAATAAAGACGTGTTCCGATATATTTGGCTACTATATGCGATATGCTGACATTGAAAATAGTATTTAATTTGTATGACAAAAAAATATATCAAGATAGTTCATGTAAAATTTAAGACCGAGAGTTATGAGACTTAGGTATGTATGAGGTATGAGTATCCGTAGTTTGTATAAAAAACGTAATAGACTAGTTTCCTATTTTCTTTCACGGTGCCATGCGAACCCGTTTTCAGAGAGGACTATACAATTAGAGCACATAACAAGAGCGTGTCGGGCCACGCTCAGTGTAGGGTTCCGTAGTTTTTCGTCCAGAAATTATTTTGTAATTTTTTTCAAAAACATTTTCAACCTTTCAAGTTCAAAATAATTTTCCTAGAAATTTTTTATAAAGTTCTACTTTTGAGATTTTTTTCATATTTTTAAAACTTATGGTTCAAAAGTTAGAGCGTTTTTTTAAACTTCTGGAGCGATTATCTCCGAAAATATTAACTTTATCAAAAAATGATAACAGCAAACCCCTATTCATTTTTAAATACCTATCCAACAATATCGACGGTCCCTATTAAAAGAGTCGGATCTGCAAAACAGCTACTTTTTAGGAGAAGCTGTCAAAGTTTTTGGAAAAAAAAATTGTATGGGGGAAATTGTTAATTAATGGAATATCGTTATCAAACTTCGAATGTTTGCTTATTAGTAGGTTGTTTATTACTAGCCGTTGAGCTTACATGTACTTTATCAGCCATTTTTACAAAAAAATACAAAAACCTCTTATATTACTTTTTTAACCGGAATAGCTTAAGCATCATTTGTCGGAAGTGCCACATACGACGTTTTTGTCTGGAAATTGTATTCATAATTATGTCGGATGTACCACATCCGACAAAAAAGGTACTCCAAAAAATGTCGTAATTGGCAGAACTGACATTGTTGCACGGAAACTCTTATGTAACAATTGAATACAGAGAAAATTTACTTGATAACTTAACAGGCTATAAATTACATAAAATACACAACAAAAAACACGCTACACTTTTCCGTGTAAAATAGTAGAATGTGTTATATCCGACACTTTGTACTCACTGTGTGTCCCGTAAAAATGTCGGAACTGTCACAACCGACGTTTTTAAATGTCATCTGTTCTTAGATCCGACATTTTTATCTTGGTTTTTAGAAAAAGTATTGAGAAAAACTAAAATCTGTGAATGTGGTTTTAAAATGTAGAGTTTTTTACGACCTAAGCCGCTGAAAAACAAAAACTCAAATTTTGCAGATCCGACTCTTTTAATTGGGACCGTCGATATATCACAAGTTAGGGTTGAAATGAAAAAAAAAACATTCCCCACGTTACGTATAGGTAGGGGAGGTAGCTAATAAAAAAAAAAAAATTTTATTTTACCACTTTGTCGGCGTGATTGATATACATATTAGTACCAAATTTCAGCTTTCTAGTGCTAACGGTTACTGAGATTATCCGCGGACGGACGGACAGACAAAGCGAAACTATAAGGGTTCCTAGTCGACTACGGAATTCATAATTCATAATTTATTGCATAATAATCATGTCGTACATTGGGTCTTAAAATAATAATTAGGATCGAGACATGAACCCTGTAAGGGCACAGCAATTTACAGTTAAGTACAAGCTAATATATTAACATGCTATATAAATAATACAGAAGGCCATTGACACAACTCAATAAATAACATTTACTAAATACTATTTCAATTGATCATCACATATGAACTCCTCTATTGAATAGTAGCATTTATCAAGTAATAATTCTCTTAATTTCCGTTTAAATACTTCACCTTTCGATTCCTCCATTATATGCTCTGGTATTTTATTTGCTACTGTTATACATCGGTAATAAGGTCCATTTTTGTACATAGCTAATTTAGTAGCTGGTAATTCTAATTTATTACAGTTTTTCCGTCTTTGCGATTTGACTACCCTTTTCGTAAATAAGTGCGGATTATTCCTGACAAAAAGTGCTGCTTCCAAAATGTACAGTGAGGGTAACGTGAGAATTCTTAGCTGGGTAGGTATAATGTGGACGGCAACTATCTGGAACTCTAGTATTTGTTAGGATGCGGATACACTTCCCTATCGGAATCCTAAAAAGACAAAAACTAGAGTCAAAGACGGACCTCACTGGACCGACAACCGAAACGACGGCTCATACTATGACGTCAGAACTTTATATTCGGATTAACCGTACTGTGGAACATCAAGTAAATATAATACCCCTAAAGCTGGTTTGGTTGCGTTTAGGTACAAAGTTGTTATATAATTTATTTTTATTAAAAAAAAACAAGATTTTGAATATATGTACATATCAGAAAAAAAAAACCATTGGTACAAAGGCGAACTTATCCCTTTAATACAGGGTTCTCTTCAAGCTTCCATTAATTTGCAGTTTATTTACAATACACTATTTGACAACAAGTGTGAAAATCAGTTGTTTTTTCATTAGCAACAGATATTTATAAAAATTACGAAAATACTGGGAAACTATCAATCTTTCATTTAAGTTGTCAATTTTAAGGATAAGGAGCGTTTTTGATGTTTCATAAAAAGAGCTGATTTGATTTGACTTTTGTCAAATAGCGTATTTCATGGTTTACTATGCATAGGGTCATTACACTGCTGGTTACGCGACCACCTTCGGTTAGCGACGACCTGTAGGAGAAGGTTTTTTTCTATTGAAGATAACATCAATTCTACAGACCCTATTGAGACAATTATTTGTACATGCATTTTTTTGTTGTTTTAGTAGATTTCTACTAAAAAACCTTTCAGTTCACCAACTCAGCTAAGTGGTCGCCAACCGGCACATGAAATTAGGTGGTCGCTAACCGGCAAAATGACCCTATACTCACACAAGACGCTACCAACACTGCGTTATCAAATATAGCATGAGTAAAGTACCCTATTAGAAAGTGTGGAATAAGACAGAGTATTTAACATTTATTCAAATACTTAATCTATATTTTTGTTCCAAGTAAGCTATATGGAATTACGCAGAACAAAGTGAACCCGTATAATTTTCCTTAACTTGGTACGTAGCACCGGTGCGAGTTAAGCTGTGCCAGCAATCGTTCAGACGAATCGTCTTGTGTCAGCACCCAGAGGTTTTATTGACCTTCATTTGCGAACGCCACCCACCTGCATACTAAGTTATACGATCATTCTGAACCATAACCTGGCCTAAGGAGGAGCACTGGCTTATGCTGGATATATCCATATCCAGGTGGCACAAGACGCTGTCAATACCAAAATGCCCTTGAGGATTTTGGATAGCGCGCACACTGTCTATTTGCATCGGAGTAAACGAGAGCGAGTGTTAGGCGGCCCGGTTTTTGAAGATGATTTACATAAATATTGGAATTAAAAATAGGGTGGATTATTTGTGAAATATGACTCGCTAGCGGTTTAGGTATGAATATGTTGACTTCATGTTTTTAATTGCAGACCCATACGTCAAAAAAATAAAGACATAGAACCGTTTAATGTGATTTTAAGACCAATCTTTGCAATTATTTTCTATCAAGCCGATTTCGTCCAATTATGTATCGAGCTCGTCCACGGTCTTTGAAATTTGATGAATTAACATATATTTTATTTGATGTGCTAGAACAAACAGTTTTTCTTAAAAAACTGCTTAAATAACATCAATTTCACCAAATTAGGTCTTGTCAGCCTCTTAGTTTTTTTTACTTCTTACATTTCTGAAATCGTGGAAGTATTAGTTACAACCTTTATAATTATAAAGGCAAAATGTGCCTAGTATCCATGTCAGATTTAAAAGCTTTTCCTTGTATTCTTTCTAGGTGGATAATGGGTGGTGGAAATATCGTAGTAGGTAGGCACTTGCAAAAAGGGTCGGTTGATATTCTACGCATTTTTTTATATATTAGCCGATAAAATTTCAAGCGTTTTTAAAACCAGGTCAGATATATGGCAACACTATTTTGCTTAAGCTGGTCAGATTAATAAATAAATAAATATTAGGGGACAATCTTACACAAATCGACCTAGTCCCATAGTGGGCTTTGTAAGGTGTGTGTTATGGGTACTTGACGACGATATGATAATTAATAGATATAAATACTTAAATACATAGAAAACATCCATGACTCGGAAACAAATATTCATGCTCATCACACAAATATTTGCCCTTACCGGGATTCGAACCCTTCAGCTTCTTAGGCAGCGTCACTACCCACTAGGCTAACCGGCACTTCCCCAAGTCGCTCGTGTCGGTCGTAACGCGACTACGCGTTGGCAGTCAAAATCCCGACATACTCGTACCTACCTAATTGCGTAGGAAACGGAATGTCAACAATTAAGCGGCGAACTAAGGCCTGTACCGAAAAGTTTTTTTACAGAGTGTATTTATGATATCAATCAAACTGCAATGAACAGCAAGGATAGTTAATTTTAGTTATATGATACATAATGTCTATTTACAATAAATATATACATTTTATGGTTTGAGGTTTTTGCGGCTGAACAAGCGGATTTTTTTCTTCAAGCCTGCCATTAAGTTTTGCACAGTGGTTTCAGTGACTTTGTTGGCGTGTTTTTTCCACTTCTTTTTAAAATCTGTCTCTGATGTTGCTGGAGCACAGTTTTTACGCAACTCTGCTTTGACTAATGCCCAATACCGCTCGATGGGTCGTAGCTGGGGACAATTTGGGGGGTTCATATCTCTGGACACACATTGCACGTTGTTTGAAGCCAGACACTCTTGTGTGGCTCGGGCATAATGTGCACTAGCCAAATCGGGCCAAAACAACACATTCCCTTCATGCTGCCTTATAAATCGTAAAATCAAACCTTTTATACATTTCTGGACATACGTATCTATATGCATTTATGGTGCCTTGCGTGATAAATGACCCAGTGCGTTTTCCACAGGAACATATTGCTTGCCAGATTAAATATTTTTCGCCAAACTTTTCCATAAAAATATATTTATTCTGATCGCTTATATTCGCCCTGTTTTTGGTTGTAAAGAATTGGTCACCTGGCAAAGTTGTTATTTTTTTTTCACATGCGTCTCATCGTCCATACGAACGCATATATGCCATCCAAGTTGCAGAGAATCTTGTACAATTTTCGCGACCTTGATGAAACAGAACTATTGTATTGTTTTACAGATTGTTTTGGGGATTTTACTTTTTTACAAGTCTTTAAATTTTGACGCACCTTGGCTCTCTGGACCATGGATGGATTTCTAGTTTAAAATTTTAAACTCTTTGTTTGTTTTAAACTCGATTTTTTCTTGTAAGTAGACACTATTTTCTTTTCTATTTTTTTATGTGAAGGACCCGTCAGGCGTCCACTTCGAGCTTTGTCTTGGATTCTATATTCTTTTAAGTACCGATTAACAATATTTCGCACCGTCGCACGACTTACATTCACCATCTTTCCAACCGCTGCAAAAGTTGAATTAGGATTTTCAAGGTATGTTCGCAAAACCGTTTTACTCCGTTTTATTTTTTCGTCCTGCATTTTAAATAAAAACAATAGTTAACGTGAAATTATTATGCCAATCGACACATCAAGATGACACAAACTGAGGAAAATAGTTAAAAAAAAAGTGGCGCCTATTAAAAAGGTCGTATCGTTACTGAAATCTTATGGCACTTAGGTACGTCCTTTTCTTTCTATTCACTTAATCAAAAAATTGCTGAGAAACCTTATATTTATTTTGAAAGACCTATCGATTGATGTGCCACACGTGGGCTTGCAATGAAAAAAAATTTTTTGACTTTCAGTTTTATGTATGGAGTGCACCACAAGAATTTTTTTTTTTCAAATTTAATTACAAAACTATGTAGCGGCTAACAATACACCTATCCTCAAAATTTTATTCAAATACACATTATAGTTTTCGAGTAAAATGCCTGTGACATACGGACGGACAGACAGACAGACATGACGAATCCATAAGGGTTCGGTTTTTTGCCATTTGGCTACGGAACCCTAAAAAGAATCGTTTACCAGCCAGTATTTTCGGTACGGTGTCACTGTGACGAACACTTCATTTAGTCGGGTTGTATGCTACGGCGACTCGCGCACCGAGGGTTCCATACAAACTATAGGTAAATTAACTCAAGGTAAAGTACATGTCCCAATATTTGTTAAATTACTTATTTTAACCCAACACAACAGAATTCAATTTCAAACAATGAATAACTTTTACACCAAGACCTTCGAACTACCAAGACAATTGAATCGCCGCGATCTATTTTTGACCTGCTATTGAAAAACCCCATTCATTCTAGAAAAATCTTAACAGCGCGAAGTAGGAATGAGGTCAGCACCATCTATCGGCCCCATTTGGTAATAAATAACGAGCAAGGGCACTCAGCTTAGTATGGATGTTGGAGTTTTAGCGATTATTGTTTATCACGTGAACCGATCTCGATTATTATTATTATTTTTGAAAGAGAGTTCTTCTATTATAGTCTTATAGGAATTACAAAACAAAAAAATACTTATAAAGTTGATTAAATTGAAAACTCATGGAAGATCTCATACCCTCCGTTGATCATCACATTATAATGGGCGACTTCAACACTTGTATTCTTAGAGATGATCATCGCTCTCGTTATCTTAAGTCACTGGTTCATGCTTGTAAAATGAATATTCTTCCTTCAGGCCCCACTCATCATTTTCAAAATTGTTCTCCATCCCTCTTAGACCTTACACTTACGTCCTCGGTTTCTCACATCGTTAAGCATGGTCAGTACTCCGCTGATGCTTTCTCGTACCATGATTGAATTTACCTTTCTTATAAAGTACGGCCTCCAAAGCCTAAAGCCAAAATTCTTCTTCAGCGCAATTTTGGAGGGATGGATTTGAGTAAACTTCTTAATGATGCAATGGAGATCGATTGGGGTGTGATCTCGAGCTGTCACTGTAGATGAACAAGTTTCGCTTCTAAATTCTCTTCTCATTCAGGTCTATGATGTTCATGCCCCAGTCCGTTCTATAAAGGTCAAGCATCTTCCTGCTCCTTGGCTTACCAAGGAAATTAAGAGTCTACTAGACAAAAATAATTTTGCCAAGGCGAGGTACAAATCTAACTCTTGTTTGATGCTAATAAATCTCGTTACCATACCTTGCGTAACCGTTGTAGCACCATTTGTCGAGATGCGCAGAGACGGCATATTCATCAGTCTGTCGAAAATGGTGACCCTGCGAAGGTATGGAAGTTTCTGAAGTCACTAGGAGTTGGAAAGTCACAACAAGATTCTTGACCCAAAAACATGGATTTCGACTTGCTTAATCAGCATTTTTCTACTTCAGCTACTTTTAGTGGCCCGGACAAGGCTAAGACCCTTCAGCATCTCTCTTCACTTTCAACTCCAGACTTTTCTCCTTTTTATTTTGTTCCTTTTACTGGCAGTGATGTTAAGAAAACTATACTATCCATAACGTCTAATGCTGTTGGTGTCGATTGCATTAGCCGTAACATGATCCTTCCCCTCCTTGACCTTCTAGTTCCTGTCATTACTAATATCCTTAATAATTCTCTTCCTTCCTGTGCTTTTCCCTCACTTTGGAAGGATGCCATGCCATGACATGGATCCCTATTCCTAAAAAGGCTAACCCTGCCTCATTTTCCGAGTATCGCCCTATCTCCATCCTTCCTTTCTTGTCTAAGGTGGTTTTGTGTCTTTGTGTCTTGTGGAGTGGCTTGTACATCAGCAGCTTTCATCTTACCTAAACAAAAGCGATCCCCTTAACCCGTTCCAGTCCAGTTTCCGTTCCGGTCATAGTACGGCTACCGCACTCGTTAAGATCACTGATGATATCCGGGCGGGATGAATGATCGAAAGTTGACGGTATTGATGGTGCTAGATTTTAGCTATGCATTTAATACCGTTGATTTTGACATTCTACTTGGGATACTGCGTTCTCTTAATATATCTCCTGCAGTTATTGAATGGTTTCGTAGTTATTTAAACGGTCGTCGGTAGCGTATAAAGGTGGACGATTCCTTATCTACTTGGTGTGACACGCTAGCCGGTGTCCCGCAGGCGGCGTGTTATCTCCCTTGCTATTTTCAATTTTCGTTAATTCTATTACTCACAATCTTTCCTCACATTATCACCTTTATGCCGATGACCTTCAAATTTATTCGCAGGGTTCCGCTGGTGATCTTTCGACTGTCATCGGTACTGTAAACACCGACCTTGTGAGCATCTCAAACTGGAGTCGTAGATATGGGCTCATTGTTAACCCTGCTAAGACTCAAGCTATTACTCGTATAGTTGGTAGTTTAGAACTACCAACTTCTTCCAAAAATTGATCTTGATAACCTTGACCCGATTTATTTCAATGGTATTTTGATCCCATTTGCATATCAATTTAAAAACCTGGGCGTTATCATAGACCGAACTTTATCTTGGGTGCCTCAAGTGGGCGAGGTCAGCAGGAAGATGTTTGTTTCAATTAGTTCACTCAGAAGGCTTCGGAATTTTCTTCCCATTCCTACCAAAATTGCGCTTGCTCAGACACTACTCCTCCCTATATTAGATTACGCTGATATTACCTACCTCGATCTCACAGAAGACCAACTTAATAAGCTTGAGCGCATTCAAAACGTCTGCATACGGTTCATATTTGGGTTACGCCAGTATGACCATGTCTCATATTTTCGCTCTCAGCTTAAGTGGCTACCTATTCATTATCGTCGTAACGCTCATGTCCTGACCCTTCTATATAATGTTCTGTTTCATCCCGCTACACCCCTCTACCTCAAAGAGCGATTCAATTTTGTCAAGTCGGCCAGGTCATCCCAAAATCTTCTTCTCAGTGTCCCGTCCTCCTCTTCAAGATTCTATATCTGCTCATTTACATTCAAAGCCATTCGACTCTGGAATTCTCTGCCCGTGGACTTGAGGCGTGCTAAATCTGTCGCTACTTTCAAAGCTCACCTAAAGGAGCACTATCTGTCTCTGCCATGATTCCTCATAGTTACTATTTTATTTGCCGTCTCTATGGTTAACGCTATATGTATACGTATATATGTAGGAATTTATGTATGTTTATTTGTATGCGTTATGTGTGTATGTTTATTATCAATGTAATTGTGTATGTTATAAGTTCGGTTACTTCGAAGTTTGCCACTTGCGTTTGTTTGTAAAAAAAACAAGACAAAACAAAAAATACGCTAGATACAGAAAAAGTTATACTTTTACAGTAATATTTACGTTTATCTTAATCACAAGTAATAATTTCAAATTTTTCGCTTGTATAACTTCGGATATAAGGGGGGGGGGGGAGGTATTTTTTTTTACATTTTCCTTCATAGATCGAAATTTTACCAATGTAGAAAAAAAGAAAAACTGTTTAAAAAAGTGAAAACTCAAGCCCTTTCAAATGATACCCCACTTGCCCTAATAGTTGAATATATTTTTTTGCCCCTCATATTTGTAAGTTTTCATAGAAAATTAAAATGTATATTTAAATTTCTCATTTTTCATGCACGTGGATAACTCTCATTTAAAACCATTCCAAATTTCAAATTGATAGTTTAAGTAGTTCGTGAGATAATTCACTCTGTGACAGACAGACAGACAGACAGACAGACAGGCAGACGGACGGAGTCGCACCATAAGGGTTCCTTTTTTACCTTTTTTGGTACGGAACCCTAAAAACATATATTACAGAAAACTGGTTCCATATTTTGTTAGTAACACTTTATAATACTATGTTAGACACACGAAATAAATTAAAATAATAAAATTAACTAACAGGGCTCCTCCCGCGCTTCATCTATCCGTGTTAACGTGCAGGGTCCATGAATCGCGCCAGGATACCCGAGTCTAGCCTATCGGCGACCATCTGCAGGATACTGTTGCCGCTCCCCCGCACACGTCTTATAATCGACGCCGACTTCTTGCGTATAATTGCACAAAGACATGATTCAGTTTCTGGAGAAGGAGAGTAGGAGCATGAGATTGCATTATACTAAGAGGTTCTTTTTTCTTCTTCTCTTGTGGGAAGTGAGACGTTCAAAAGGCACATTGCTTGGTTTCAATCGTTCTAAGGGATACGTACTGCCGTAGCAAGCCGCAAGAGTAGGTAGGTACTTAGGCAGTTAACCGATAGGAAGTGAGGCGGCAAAAGCGGCCGCAGCGAGCTTCAGTCAGCCTCCGCTTGCCATGCTCATTTCCGGACGGCAATCGATAATACCCGTAATTTACATCGATGTGCAGTCCACTGATTGACTTCGCACTTTACAAAAAGAGCGTGGTGGATGTAAACACATTGTGAAATAATAATCCATATCCATACTATCCATACTAATATTATAAATGCGAAAGTGTGTCTGTCTGTCTGTCTGTTACCTCTTCACGCTTAAACCGCTGAACCGATTGCGATAAGATTTGGTATGGAGATAGTTTGAGTCCCGGGGAAGGACATAGGATAGTTTTTATCCCCGAAATCATCCCCTAAGGGGGTGAAATGGGGGGGTGAAAGTTTGTATGGAGCTGCGATATAAACGAGTTCCACGCGGACGGAGTCGCGGGCAGATGCTAGTATGTTATACTAGCGTTTGCCCGCGACTTCGTCCTCGTGAACTCCCGTATCAACTGCCATCCCCAATTGTATCCCTAGAGGATGACTATGGGGATAAAAAGTATCCTATGTTTTAACCTAGGTTATAAATTATCTCCATGCCAAATTTCATCTCAATCCGTTCAACTGTTTTTGCGTGATTGAGTAACAAACATCTTCACATCAAAACATCTAAACTTTCGCATTTATAATATTAGTAGCGCTGATTAGTAGGATATTTTTTTGCACCATCTTTACGTTGAGCTATTGATATGTCCCCATCATAAGTCATCTACCTATATGATTCATTCATGTGAAGTTTCAAATCGATACGATTGTTAGTTGGAGAGAGTCGACTTGCTGGCTTGAATTAAACCGATCCATACTTAGCTACAGGGGAGTTAATAGGTATGGAAATAATTGCAAATACAGGACTTTAACGTGAAACATTCCTCGATAAATTCAATGCTGCTGCGAGCCTAGGCACTGGCTGTCAGCATTGAAATATCTTAATTTCAAGTGCTTATTTAATGTAACATGAAAGTAAAGAATGTCTAGACGCGCGGTAGTGACCAAGTTTGAAAGTATTCTTAAATGTATTTCTGTTAATCGCTTGCTTATTGTGTAAATATCTACTTACAACAGTAATGATATATATAGTTAACTAGCTTCTACCCGCGTCTCCGTTCGCGTGGAACTCGTTTATATCGTAGCTCCGTACAAACTTACAGCCCCCTATTTCATCCCCTTAGGGGATGATTTCTGGGATAAAAACTATCCTATGTCCTTCCCCGGGACTCAAAAGAAGAGCTTTTTTCATGGGCCTGGATCCAAAGTACAGCTCATTGATTATTAGAATAGCGCCAGCAAAAAAAGGGCTTCAATGGAATTCTCAAGCTTGTTAGTTCTTTTCGATATTTCTCAACGCCTGAAATGCTTTATGAAACCCTTGTCAAGTTATACTATTTTATGTCGCACAGCTGAGACGACTCGAGCAAACGGCAATCGTGATAATTTGATTCCCTTTTGTTTCAAGCTTGTACAGTCGAGGTCATAAATATGTTTACACTTTTGCACCTTATTACAAGGCAATAAGGTGCAAAAGTGTAAACGTATTTATGACCTCGACCGTACTGTTTGAAAGACTCCAAGCGCATTGCCCACTTTGAGTTTTGTAAACTTCAGATCAGATCTCCAGAGGCTGACGTGAGTTATATTTTATTACTTGCTCCGAGTAAATCCCTTATGCCTGTAAGTTCCACGTAAAAAGGTATTAGAAACAAAACACAGCTCTATTTCGTAGAACTTATTGACATTGAACTTAGTTACTCAAATTCAGCCAAGTACAAATATATATATCGGATTAACCCTCTGAAAAATATATATGTAGTACGTCAAAAATGTATTTCTGTTAAATCGCTTGTTAATTGTGTAAATATGTACTTACAACAGTAATGATATATATAGTGAACTAGCTTCTGCCCGCGTCTCTAGCCGCGTGGAACTCGTTTAAATCGTAGCCCCGTACACACTTTCACCCCTCAATTTCACCTCCTTAGGGGATGATTTCTGGGACAAACTCTAGTCCTTCCCCGGGACTCAAACTAATCATAAAGTTTTAATTTCGTAACTTAAAAAAAAGGAGTTTCCGCCATACAAACTTTGCACCCCATTTAGACTTTGCACCTTAAGTCTCCGAATAATAGCCATGTGACATGTTGTATGCATCCATATTTTTGCACTTGATTGTACACTGAAGATTAGACACCGTTCATGTGTTCAGTTTGTATGGAATTTCAAACATGTACCCGCTTTCTTCCTCTTCATCGTATAATTTGGGCCACGAAATAGAATTGCGTAAACGTTTCTGTCTGTTTTGATAAAATGTACGCACAGAGCACAAGCAGTAAGGGGAACTTATCGATTAGGGCGAGGGGTCACTCCTAGGAAAATTAGTTTGAGTTTCTTGTAGCTCTCTTGAAAATTTAAGCGTCATTCGGTAATAAATTATCTTATTTTAACTGGGATGGAATGAATTAACTTTTGAACTTCATTAATTAAGGACGATTCGATTTTAGATTTGATTTTTTATTTGATTGTTAGGGCAGCTATTCCTATTCAGAAAGGCTATTCCGATGGGCGAGTTTCAGAAAATCAATTAACAGAACAGTAAGCTCAATGGAAAAATTTAAAAGACCCACAATTACCACAAAGTCAGTCTGCCAGCCTACTCGGTATCGCTCGAATGGTTTTTGCAGTCGTGGGCGTGCCTGTAGCGATGTCATTCGGCAAAATTCCCACGAGCAAAGTATCTTTCAACACAAACTAAAAGTTTAGGGACTTTTATACATTTTGCAAACTTACTTATGAACTGAATACAATAACGACTCTTCTGTGAATACCTTCTTGCTCTGCGTCTTCTTACTTGACTCTTAAATTATATTAAAGGTATAACATATTACACTTAAATTCTTAGTTAAGCTTGCAGTCTTGCACACATACCCGTATGCTCAGCGGGTAGATTTGTGTAGATATTTGTTCATTATGAGTATGCTTCATTTTATGTAGAATCACGTAATATGTAGAATGTTGACGTGTATTTTTTTATTATCAATAAAGTGACGTAGTGTATGAGTATACTATGTAAGCTATATATATATAAGCAGAGATGCGATTTATTTGAAATACTTCTATTTAAAATGCAAATACAAAATGCAAAATACCTATTTTGTATTTTGCATTTAAATGCCTTTTAGTAAAAAACATTTTGTATTTTATTTGAAATACCTTTCGAGATGTATTTTGCATTTTGAATAATCACATCAAAATGCAAAATACTTTGTGATTAAGTTTAGCCAACATTACCAGTCACACAAAATTAAATGAACGAATGACGCTTGTATTGCCGAATTTGACCGATAGAGGCGCCTGCTAGCCATGCGTGCCCTTTTATTCTTCTTTAGTCAGAGTGCGCGCTTTATGTCTGACTAGTGTCAATGTCTAACGAAAACGACGAACATCATCTATGGCTATAAAAACGCAAAACCGACGATTCGATTTCACAGCTTTATTGTTTGCTGGTGCTGGTGAAGTGGTTACTGATTTGATTTGAATACCTACTTTTATGATATTGAAGTGTTCTTGTTATCCCTGCAATACTGGAACGGCTATGCATATGATATGATACGCGTACTGATAAATATGACCAAAATGTCATGCATAATATGCCATTCGGCTCGGCATTGTAACTCTATTCTATTTCTCATAATAAATACCTAAAATAAATAAAAATATCATTCGATTTGGTCAAAAGGTATTTTATTTTGAAAATACCTATTTTGCATTTAGCATTATAAATACAAAACGCAAAGTATTTGGTATTTTGCATTTGAAATAGTAAATCTGAAAAGTATTTTACGTTTTGTATTTAAATGCTTTTTTAAAACCATTTTGTACATCTCTGTATATAAGCTATATCCTATACTATTAAACGAGCAATATTTGTATCTATATTTGAAATCACGTTCTCGAAAACGGCTTTAACGATTTCATTGAAATTTTGAATAAGTATAGGGTTTTACGGGGGCGAAAAATAGCTTGGTCTCATGTCTGGGAAAATTCGTTACTCTCGCATACTACCTAAACTCTTACATTTTATACCAACTCAGAAATTGCTTGATGTATGTATGTGTAGGTACTGCAAAATATTATTGACTAAGCTGTACGTTCGTGTACTTCGTTTGCGTGGAAATTGTGATGGGACTATGATTGTTTATGCGACAAGAGAGCAAAGTTTTTTTTTGCTGCTAGTGCTGATTTTGAATATCGAGGAAGCGAAAGATTATAAAATTGAATCACGAGTGTAGCGAGCGATCTTGAGCTCAGCGAGGGTATAACAAGAGTTTGAATTTTTAACTACCCAAAAAGAGAACTACCGAGATAATAAAAATGTATTAGGTAAGCGTCCGTTTGTTATATAGGTAATAAAACGAATAACTATATCTATATACTTATACGTATGTAATAGGTATGTGTATGTTTTTAATATGGCAATGAGTGGGAGAGGGACATACTGAAGACAAAGTGAGTCTCTTTCGGTCTCGTTGTTCAGCGTATTTAACTCAAATTTTCTCTATGATTAACTCAAAAACAGTTTCGTAAAGATCTACCGTATACCTACACCAAAATAAAATTATGAATATTGGATAGTTATGGGTATCCCACCATTTTGAGATCTCTGACACCTGACAGATATGGCGGCGACATATTTCAAGAAAAACAAATGAAAAATTTAACGAGGTTTATATGTATTTCGAAAAAAATATTCACAGAAATAAATTAAATTTCGTTAACCATGTAATAAGAATTAGGCGTTTAATATACAGGTATGTATCTAAAAATATTCACCGTTTATCTAGCTATTGTTATCAGTGTGTTATCATTCGGTGTTCAGTCCGATAAAAGTAATAAACGTTGTTGCCTCTGTTATTGGGTTTTATGTCAACATGTGGTTGTCGGAACACATGTTTGCAAAGCTTTAAGGCAATTCAATATTTTTTATTACAAAGTGCTTTGGATTACTTAGTTGATTTACAATATTGATGTTTATAATATTATTGTCTCAAAGGGAAATGCCATCACTTATCTTGTTATTTGATGTAAGTTTGATAGTACGATATACTGTCATTGAGTGGCTTCTGTCTGAGTGGATGACCGAATTGATGTTAGATATCGTGATTTAAACGATCAGTTTCTCTTAAAGATCCATAGAGTAAGTACAATGGTAACTACTAACCTGCTTCAGACATTGAAAATAAGTAATATGTACATATGTATTTGTATATATATTATATTTTGTTGTATTTATGTAAGTATATACACACCACATCTAGCTTGATATACGAATGCCACCAAAACTTCGCAGAAGTGTGCCGCAGATAAAACAAAGTTACTTTACATTGGATCAAGGGGCACAGTGGCTCAAGAGGAAACGATGCAGGGGATGAACTGGCCAGGAAAGGCTCAGAAACAACGGCATAAGGACCGGAGCCAATTTTACCCCTGCCACAAAGCTATATATATAATAAACTGGACCAAACAAGCGTGCATTTCAGATTTAATTTGAGCGCGTTGCCTTTTTGTAAAAAAAATACAGTTTGTGTTAAAATTTTGCCTTTTTAGGGTTCCGTAGTCGACTAGGAACCCTTATAGTTTCGCTTTGTCTGTCCGTCCGTCCGCGGATAATCTCAGTAACCGTTAGCACTAGAAAGCTGAAATTTGGTACTAATATGTATATCAACCACGCCGACAGTGGTAAAATAAAAAGTGTTTATTTTTATTTTTATTAGGGTACCTCCCCTATAAGTAACTTTTTTTTTTTCATTTCAACCCTAACGTGTGATATATTGTTGGATAGGTATTTAAAAATGAATAGGGGTTTGCTATAATAATTTTTTGATAATGTTAATATTTTCGGAGATAATCGCTCCAGAAGTAAAAACAAATGTGTCCCCCCCCACCTCTAACTTCTGAACCATAAGTTTTAAAAATATGAAAAAAAACTCAAAAGTACTACTTAATAAAAAAAATCTAGGAAAATGATTTTGAACTTGATAGGTAGAATAGTTTTTGAAAAAAAATACAAAAACTACGGAACCCTACACTGAGCGTGGCCCGTTTTTTTATTATTTTCCGACATTTACGTGTCATTCCAAATTGAAAAAGAAGCAAGTTTTGTCAGTACTGTTAGTGACATTAGACCTGTTTAATCTGTTTTAAATCCAACTATAGGTAAAAACTGTTATTTTTAAATTTGTCCTATATACTGTTAAACGAGCAATATTTGTATAATTTATAATCACGTTCTACACGCACTAACGAAATTAATAAAATTTGGAACACGGGTTTACGGGGGTGAAAAATCGATCTAGCTGGGTCTCATGTCTGGGAAAATTCATTTTCTCCGTATTTTCTCCATTTTCACCCGAGCAGAGCTCGGTCACCCAGGGACTGTATTTTTATGAGACGTAATTAAACTGAAGTTTATGTGCCGTAACAAGGCCCGCTGTATGTATCCCTAAACTAAAAGTACTTAAAAAAATAATGATTGAATATTTAACCGATTTATAGATATTACACAGGTGATATAAATAATCTCACACAGGATGATAAAGAATCTCACACGTGTTTTTTTCTAATCTCATTTATTTTACTCGTTTTTTTTTCATTTTTGCTCTTAAGAAGGCTATAATTTTGAGATAGGTATGTTCAGTATTTTATGAAATCAATTTAATTAATAAAAAGTGTACTTCACGACTAGTTCTAGACAATTGTAATGTTTTAATATTGGACGGTTGTGATAATTAATTTATAAACAGGCCTTATTAGTCAGAGGTAGCATGCTTGCCCGCAGGTTCGCTAGGTGCCTTTCGGCCGCCATCGCAACTGTGTTTCACAACCAGTTGTCTATGAGGATTTTTTAATCTTTCATGGCAACCAGTTGTAAAAGAAGAAGATTTATTCCTGTTACACAACCAGTTGTCAACGAAGAAAAAAATCGCCGCCATCGCAACTGTGTTTCACAACCAGTTGTCTATGAGGATTTTTTAATCTTTCATGGCAACCAGTTGGCATATTAACAGCACCTTTATTTTAAATAACTAGAGACCCGGTAGCAGCGTTCAAACGCCGCTAGAATGTGGTAACCGAAAACCTTTAAAACATAACGATCATATTTGAAACCCTAGCAAGGTGCAGAACTGAAACCATATAGGCCACATTTCCTAGCCCGAAAGGGCCGAAGCCGTTATTTTTGTTCAAGTAATTGGCATTTGTAAGTTTTTTTTAAATTATGTAGGGTTTAATTATCAGCTTAAGGATGACTCACGCTAGAACGGGACGTGTCCGGCCCGGGCCGTTTTCTCAGAAAAACGACGGCGTTTTTGCGCAGCCCAAGCCCGGCCGGGCCACGGCCGAGGCTCGGAAGCGGCTCGGTGTCGGCACGTTGTCGGTCGCTCATATGTAACACCAACGTTTGACGGCCGGTCTACCTACAATCGAGGCTCGGACGACGCTCGGTCCCGGCCCGGCCCGCACACGGCCCGTTGACCTACAACAACGCTCCGCTGTTCAGCAGCCCGGTCCCGGCTCGTGCTCGGCCCGGGCGGCTCGGACACATACGACAAAAATACGAAGGTTGTAAGGTGTCATATATGAATATGTGAAATATGGGAGTCCAACTAACCTTGCACTTAGTCGGTTTACATTATTTGATGTGCTCATAAAAAATAGTTTAGCGCAAAGGTTTATTAATAAGGGCTATTGTACATTATATTTGTAAGGGCTATTGTACATTATACGATATTTTCTTACAAATCATCTTATTAAGACGAAACCAAATCTCTGTTTGTTGTAATAGGTACCTACCTACTTAAAATAGATAGTGCCTGGGCGACCAAGCTCAGCTCGGGTGAAAATATGGCGAAAACGAATTTTCTCAGACAGACCTAGGTATCGATTTCTCGCCCCCGTAAACCCCGTAAATCAGTAGAGCCGTTTCCGAGAACGTGATTGCAAATATATACATACATACAAAATTGCTCGTTTAATAGTATAGGATATTTATGTATTTTTTTTGCAAACAACAGTCAGGGTTGGATATATTATTATTTAATTAGTCTGTCTTACTTCGTCCGTTTGAAACTCGTTTATAACGTAGCTACATACAAACTTTCGTCCCCCATTTCTGTTCTTATAAAAAGAAAAAGCTTAGTAGCCTTTTCCTTCACAAAGATTCAATCAACCACCATACCAACTTTCATCTTAATCGTTCCAGCGATTTAAGCGTGAAATGGTAACACACAGACAGACATATTGACAGAGCTTCGCATTTATAATATTAGTAAGGACTTTAAACTTAATATGTTCTAACTGAATATGCAGAAGTAGCTACTGGTTGTCTAACTGTATGTACAAAATACAATAATAAAACAGGACAAGGCATAAAGTTTTTTTATTAGTACTAATCTTGCAAAATCACATGGGTTTACATGGTTATGTATAAACACACAGCTAATAGTTTTTTAACAACGTGCCCATATTGTTACATTACAGTTTCCGTAGTGATTTTTTCATAGCGTGCCTAAGATTAAGCAGATTTAAGTAATGGGCTTCATACGAGATGTGTGAAAATATAGATTTCCATCTTCGTAGAATGATCAGATAAGATTTATTATTACTTCATAACTGTGGTTATTCCGATCTGTTACCCTATAGAATGAATAACAGATTGGAGTAACCGCATAGCTGTCAAAAATAAAGACGCACCACAAAAATAATGACTGCACGGCTATCACGCGACGGCGCGCGAGCTCTCTCGATTTTTCTCGCACTATCCGTCTTTCTCCTATTAGAACACTTAGAACGAGAGGTATAGTGCGAGAAAAATGGAGAGTAGGTATGTCGCGGCCGTCCCATGATAGACGTGCTGATATGCTACGTAGACGACGTAAATGCAGATAAGTATATAGTTTATGAAACTCTTACGGTGCGTTCAGAAAAATTGATGATTTCCGATTTCCGCTTTTGCTAGTCTGATTATCATGCATGTGAACTAACCTTAACGTCGGTTACCGAATACCATTACTTAGAAATGGTAACCAACCTAAAGCCTCGTAGCCTAACTAACCCACAGATTTATAAAAACGGCAGCTAAGGGTATGCGCGCACGAGCAACTTTGTCGCCGGCGACAGTACATCTGTCTCTTTCGCACGCTAGAAGTGAGAAAAAGAGAGATGTACTGTTGCTGGCGACAAAGTTGCTCGTGCGCGCCTACACTAAGTCTTGTGACCCATACCCATGACAAGATGTCAAAGTCAAATGTCATGAATCGATTGCACCTGACTTTGACAGCTGTAATCCAATTTGCCGTTGGAATAAAAAAAACACCAATATTTTTATTTATAACATTGAATAATGAAGTATATAAGTATAGTAGGTATTAAACTTATTGAGTAGATGATTGGCTGCAATTTGCCGCCCGCTGACGGAGAAGTATTTTTCTTTCCGCCGTGCTATGTTGAAGCAGTTGGGTCCGTCCGTAGGCTGACAGAGAAGTGATGGCATCCGATTGGACATCTTCTTCCCGCCATGCCACGTGTGCTGCTCCAGCTAGTAGCCTGTTGTTGCTGCAGTATAGTATCATCTAGACCGGCTCACCTCGCTCGTACATGTAACAAGAAATAAAACGTCCAACTACAGGAGAAAGAAAATTACCACAAGCTATCAGTAAATACAGTTACAAAGTTTATTTGATGAATTAAATAATTGCACGGTTATTTAATTTTAATTTTTAGTAAGTAGATGCTTTTCAGAATCATAACTCCATATAGCAGGACTACGCGATACGCTATAAAAAAAAAACTGCAAGATTTAAATATCCGTAAGTGAATGAATATCTTACAATATCAGCTATAGGTGTACAATAGAGAAATACAATAGATATAAGTTATAACGCTACATCCGGACAGAGTAGAGCTAAACCTATTATTTGCAATTATATCTAGGTACCTATGTATTAGTAAAATTTCGCATCAGAAATGAGGCTATCCGCAGCACCGGACCCAGTACCGCAGCGTGGGTACACCCACAAGGTGGATTGATGGCCTGGTAAAGGTCGCGGGAGTCCGCTGGATGCGGGTGGCGCAGGACCGGTCATTGTGGCACTCTTTGGGGGAGGCCTATGTCCAGCAGTGGACGTCTTTCGGCTGATATGATGATGATGAGGTGTACCCTTGTTTTGTCGACAACCTTTTCATCGAATATTATTTCATCGACAACGATTCATCGAAACATCAGTACTAGTAATATTGTTTGGCGTTATTTCATTTCAACTACTATTTATTTCAATTTATCTTACTACGTAGAAATACTATTCAACGAATATTACTTAATCGCTGATTTGTTTCAAATTATCTTAATTGGCACAACTACAAAACATTGCAATTCATTTCTTCGACGTATTACTTTAATACAATTTTATATATCCTACTGCACATTTAAAAAGTTAATTGTGTGACATACAAGTATGTATAATATTTATGCATAATAAAACTAAGAATCATTGGTGTAAATCGTTTATTACATAAAAATATCAGGGCGGACAAAAATGGCTTGTCATAAGCGAACTCTGTTTTAAGTCGGTTAGGTTAGGGTTCACTTGTGTCCCTCAGACCAGAAATAGACGCCCCGCGCAGCGGGGTGGCGTCGACTCGCTGCAAGGCAAAATTAGGTTAAAAAACGTTAGGGATTCAGATCCAGATCCAAAATAATTTTATGCGGAATAAATATTATTACATGTTAAAAAATTATAATTGAAAAAAACCCGAAATGAAAAGCCATGACATGAATGTTATTGAAATAAGTCAACTACCAATTAAAAGACCTCGATTCAAATTACCTAGTATCGAGTCTTCGACGCAATGACTTGTCGATGAAATGAAAATACTTGAAACGTTGTCTTTGAAATAATATTCGATTAAATGTTTGTCGGCAATTCAATGGTAAACCTGATGATGATGATAAAATATTTATGGAGCATAAAGTACAGAAGTACAGAAGACCACAGCTATAATGACTCCATTACTTGCTCAGTAGGTATGTGGTGTGTGTTCCTGGTGGCGAGTAAGGTCGCCAGAGCTCCCGAGGAGTGTTGTTGTGAGAGTGAGAGCGCGTTTGTCTCCAGCTGTCAACATAACGAATCCTCAAATCTATAAAGGGTCGGCAGCGACTCTTCTGGACTCCTAAACATCCACAGACCACGGTATCTGCTTATCATCACTCATCAGGCAGGCCGATTACTGTTTTCCACTGTCATAGTATTAAAAAACCGGCCAAGTGCGAGTCGGCCTCGCGCACGAAGGGTTCCGTGCCATTATCTATAAAAACGGCAAAAAAATCCCGTTTGTTGTATCCGGAGCCCCCTTAAATATTAATGTTATTCTGTTTTTTAGTATTTATTGTTATAGCGGCAACAAAAATACATCATCTGTGAAAATATCAAATGTCTAACTATCACGGTTCATGAGATACAGCCTGGCGACAGACGGATAGACATACATACAGACAGACATACAGACAGACAGACAGACAGACATACAGACAGACAGACATACAGACAGACAGACAGACAGACAGACAGACAGACAGACAGACATACAGACAGACAGACACTTTTAATATTTATTTACTAATATTTATTTATTTATTTATTCATTGACAAATACATTTACGTGACATTACAGTAAAAACCAATGCGTCACGAAACTAAAAACAACAAATAATACTATTTAGGCGACGAAACGGCGTGGCCCCGTTGCATCGTCATCTCCGGTGTAGGATTCGGCAGATTTTAATTAATTTATTTATTTATTTATTAAGAAAAAAAAAAAAAATAGGGTGCCGTTTTACCCTTTGGGTACGGAACCCTGAAAACATCACTGATAACGCATTCACCACGATACTGCTACTTTTTCTGTGCCTACTATCTATTTTACTACCTAACCTACCATTATACGATACTATAGTGCATGAGCTCCTGGGGCACATTACAGTATTACATACAGAGCGGACACGAACCGCCCCTCGCCGAAGTCGGTCACCTCGCAGATGGGCGTCATTTAGGGGGCACGATCGAGTGCAGTTTAGTTTAGTGCGACCACGTGCAACGCTCTGCTCTTACTGATTGAAATTGAACTAGCATAAGATATTACTGAAAACCGCATCTAAATAGGTTAAGCCCCTTCTGAGATTAGCGTGCACAAACGCACAGACAAACAGATAAACAGACAAACCGACAAACAGACATCATTTCTTTGGGCTCTATTGCGTTTATGAAGGCCCCCCATAAAACTGTTTTTAATATATTTGCCATGTACAGACAGCGATCAGTTACGATTTTATTATATGTATTGATTAGTACGTACTTATTTTTAGCAGTCAATCTTACGCTGGTGTTGGGTGTGGGTCTTGAAATCATCTTGTTTCAGGGTCCAACAACTTTCGTAAGTATCTCAAAATCCATATGAAACAAAAACATTACAATTGGGAAACACGATAAAGACATACCGACAGACAGATACGTAGATAATACACGATAGCGGACAAGGATTCGCATACGGAGGGTTCCGTACCAATCCTGTAACGGCTGTAACAGACGGACGTACGGATCGGCAGATAGTGGAGCCTTTGTTAAGGGTTCAAATATAATCCTTTTAGGTACACAACTCTTAAGAAGATGATCCTTACTTTACAAGTTGGTTAATAAACTGTATTTTATGGTATAAGTTACACCCTAGTTTTTTTAAGAATACTATGCGAGTCGCCACGCTGAAGAACATTTTGTAATCAATTTAATGTGCTCAATTACTGACACCTTTTGTACCTAATAAATGTGTTTTTATCCTAATAGTTCCAATGGGAATGTCACTCTAATTAAATGAACTATCTACCTACTCCAATTTTGTACTTCGCCATGCCATTGCCATACACATGACATTTCACGTAGTTTCAACACTTTACTACATGAACAGCTTTCCGATAGTAACTGTAGTGTATTGGTTAGGTACTAAAGCACATAGCAAAGATGCTGATATGTTTGCCATATAGATACTGTGCCGATCCCTCATCATCAATTCCATTTCCATCACCCGAAGAACTAGTAAAGTAAGAAATCTGTGAAGTAGGTATCTACATAATTACTACACTTACTTACGTACTTACATAATTCAAACGATACAGCCCTGTAACAGCCGGACGGATGAACATATAGATGAGCCTTAGGGACCATTATGCACCCTTTTGGGTAAGTACAGAACTAGTAAAGTAAGAAATCTGTGAAGTAGGTACCTACATAATTACTACACTTACTTCCGTACATACATAATTCAAACGATACAGCCCTGTAACAGCCGGACGGATGAACATATAGATGAGCCTTAGGGACCATTATGCACCCTTTTGGGTAAGTACAGAACTAGTAAAGTAAGAAATCTGTGAAGTAGGTACCTACATAATTACTACACTTACTTACGTACTTACATAATTCAAACGATAGAGCCCTGTAACAGCCGGACGGATGAACATACGAGTATAGAGGAGCCTTAGGGACCATTATGCACCCTTTTGGGTAAGTACAGAACTAAGAAGATACATTAAGTACCTCTTAATTTTTCATGTAAGTTGAAAATAATGCTAGGAGATTTGAGACATACATACTTACATCAAAATCTCAAGTGTCTACATACTTTGATTCAAATTATATAGCCCTAATGGTGGTCATAAGGTCATAAATGTTGTTATCATCATCATATCAGCCGAAAGAAGTCCGTTGCTGGGAAGGTCTATCCCCCCAAAAATGCCACAATGACCGGTTCTGCACCACCCACACCCAGCGGGCACCTGCGCGCTTTGCCTACCAGGTCATCAGTCCACCTTCTTGGGGTCTACCCACGCTGCGCCTTCCGGTACGTGGTCACCACTCGAGAAACTTTTCGCCGGCCTATCGGTTTTACGTTCAATCAACGTCCCAACGTTCAATCCTCCTAGCGTTTTCACGATTGTAAGTACCATTGTTTTGTGCCATCTACCCTTCCAACCCAGAGGGTAATGTACCTACACCTTGTTGTTAGCTAATCTCAAGAACATGACCGTTTTCCTCACGATACTTACTTATTTACTACTTATTCACAGAAAAGCTATTATCAAGTAATCAAACTAGACCTTATTGGAATTAGACCGGTTTCCTGACGATGGTTTCCGTCATATACCAAATTTCATCGCAATCGGTTCAGCGGTTTAAGCGTGAAGAGGTAACAGACAGACAGACAGACAGACAGACAGACAGACAGACAGACAGACACACTTTCGCATTTATAATATTAGTATGGATTGCGTTGTCATGTACAAATGCAAATAACCATTCATGAACATTTAAACGTGATGCACTAATACTTCGCAAATTGATTATAGGTTCAGTAGCCTAAACTATGGGCTAAACTATGGACACTAATGTTTCGGGACACTAGAAATGTGCAATTAATGCAACGTCGATTCGAGAAATCCCCCATTGTGTAATATTTTTACATTAACACAATTCTTGCGAAAGCTGAATTTTGCTTGATTTGAAGTATTTGAAGGTACATAGTTGACGATTCTGTGTATAAAGCTACAGACATGCTTCCTGAATAACTGCTGCATTAAAAAAAAAATGCTTGCCATTTTTATTTGTTTACAAACACTAATATAGTAAGGTTTGCCGTGGTATGTGCATCTGTGAAAATGAAGTAGTCACAAGTTAGCATTTCATTTAAATAATAATTATGCTTTATTATACACTAGCTTCTGCCCGCGACTCCGTCCGCGTGGAACTCGTTTATATCGTAACACCATACAAACTTTCATCCCCAATTTCACTCCCTCCGGGGATGGTTTCCGGGATAAAAACTATCTTCATACCAAATTTCATCCAATCGGTTCAGCGGTTTAAGCGTGAAGAGGTAATAGACATACAGACAGACAGACACACTTTCACATTTATAATACTTGCTTCTGCCCGTGACTCCGTCCGCGTGGAAATCGTTTTTATTGCAGCTCCATACAAACTTCAACCCCCCATTTCATCCCCTTAGGGGGTGATTTCCAGGATGAAAACTATCCTATGTCCTTCCCCGGGATTCAAACTATCTCCATATCAAATTTCATCGCAATCGGTTCAGCGGTTTAAGCGTGAAGAGATAACAGACAGACAGACAGACAGACACACTTTCGCATTTATAATATTAGTATGGAGTATGGATAGTATGGAATGGATATGGAATAGTATGGATTATTAATACTTATTCTGAGATGGGCAGCGGCGGTGACGTTCCTGTCATATCATAAGCCGAGCTGATATTGACTACGTTTACCGACCATTCACATCAAAGCAAAACCAGTGAAAGTCTGACCTCCGAACACGCATAGTTGTTATGACCCTCGGAATTGTTATACATATTGGTTGAATGGTGAGGTGGATTGGAAAAGGTTGTGAATATTATGACTGTCACATTGATTATTAAAAATCGTTCATGAGACGTTGTTTGCAATGGCTGGGTTCTTTTATCAGAAAATGTATACTAGGAACCTAATAATGAATTTCAATCAACTCTTTTTACCCGACTGCCGAAGGAGAGGAGGGTTATTACATGGCATGTTTTTTATGGGATCTTGCTTATTTTTGTATGTTATTGTGTTATCATCAATATACAAATTATAAATGCAGTTCCATTCTTACTTTTTCATTTTTTGTCCCATTCACTATGCTCCAATGCAATTTGAGAAACGCCACATCCTTTCAAATTCGTCGGCAATTTTCCTCCACGTCTCTTCGTTTGGCTGTGGCATCACCTCTTTCATTAAACAATAAACTATTGCTGGACGAGTTTCGTCAACAATTTTACAAACGGCAGAATGACCCATTCGAAAATTGAGCGAGAGTGTTTTGAATGAATCCCCGTAGTCAGGAATCTGCAAATAAATTTAACCTTTAGTTTATAATTTACAAATAGATTTAAATGTATAATTATTGAAACGTCGTAGGTACCTATTATTATTGGGTAGCATTACCTATAAAAGCTAGTAGCCTAGTGGTTCAGGCATGCGGCTGTCAAGCGGCTGTCGTGGGTCCAAATCCTGGTACGTGAGTGACACCAATGAATTTTTTGGAGCTTAGGTACGGAATATTTACCGTTAGCTTTTCGGTGAAGGAAAAAATCGTGAGGAAACCTCTCATTCATCAAAACGGACCCCGGGCTCCTTTAGAGGCACAATCAAGAATAACGCTAGGAGGTTGATAGTTAGTAGCAGTAGCATTTCTAAATTTAATTTGTTTTGAAGTAGCACCTCAAGCGAGCGATTGACTGTTTACTACCAAAAACTTATACATCCTTATAAAAGAACTTATATACCTAAACGTCCTATTAGTCCTGTACTATAAGGCAAAGATATGCTCTTGTGGATGAGAAAAGGCTAAGGAACAAAGTGGGCCAGTGCTGCTTGGACACTTTTCGTCAACATCTTCGCAGATGCTGTACATACCTGTGCAAGTTTCCTCACGATTTCCCTCCAACTAAAACTATCGACATTCTCCACTCACACTGGCGAGTCGACCGTCGCGCACGCCTCCCAAAGGTCCGAAGCACCATTGCGTCGTGAGCGGGAAATACATTCAAATAATAATAACGCGCACATTTATGTTTTCACAAAATTTCAACTCGTCAACGTCACACAAACAATATAGGATCTGCCCACCTGACCGTACACAAACACAGACACCATAGCCTATGAATACTTGCAACTTGTGTAGTATAACAAGCTTGTTCTCAACCCTTTATTTAGACTTCTGATTATGCTTAGTCGAATCGCAGCGTCAGGATATATTTGTGAGTGAGCTTAAAATAAGAAACAGAATAGCGGGGCTGGAGAAAAATGCACACTCACACTCTCATAGCACATACCCCTACTCAGATTTTATTGGATTATTTATTCGATATTGCTTACCTTAAACAAAGAGCTAGTCGATGTTCTGAGGATATAGGTTTCTGGAAACTTGTAATTTCCTTTTCCAAACAGTGTTTAACTTTATCATGGATATGCACGGAAATAATCTTGTGTCATGTGAAAGTAATCATAAAATTTGTCATCATAGGTCCAACGATCTTTACACAAAATTTCGGATTCTCCTCTTTCTTCACGGGAATGCCAAAGCGGATGCACGCCAAATTGTCTTGAAGAACATGGTGCCAAATCTTCTTCTTCGTCTTGAATTGTTGCAACAGCCAATATTACATCGAAATCAGACACTCTCGACATTTTATTATTTTTATTAGATATGTATTTAAGATTACGTATTTATAAGATAATATAATTATGATGCAAAGGGATTATGTTGCAGTACTCGAATAAATTGCAATGACAATGTCAATGTCTTTGTTAATGACATTAAATAGCGAAAGCGGCCCGGTCGCGGCCCGGTCGCTGCCCGTTGTGTTTGACACGCAACGCTCGCGAGCGGCCCGGCCGCAGCACGGTGTCGGCCCGGTGTCGGCCCGGCCCGGTGCGAGCTCGGTGACATGTCGTTTGCATAATGTCCCGGCCCGGTGGCCGAGCTGCGGACGAGGCTCGGCTCGTTGCAGGCTCGGACACGGCCCGTTGGCGAAATGTGACAACCAAATAAGCTCGTTGACGGCTCGTCACGATTACGGCCCGGGCCCGTCACGGCCCGTTCTAGCGTGAGTCATCCTTTATACTCTATTTGTTCTTAGCACTAACTACGAAAGAATAAGGTACCGTTCAACGCAGGAAAATGAGTCCCACATATCCTTAACTTCCTTTATTAATTTAATTTGTCGGAAAAATAAAATATAACAAGGCATAACATTTTCTGCTATGGTTGTGAACAAGGAAAGTTAAATCTTCTGTAGCAACTAGCCTTTTTGATATTTTCCTTATTCACAACTGGTTGTGTAACAGGAATAAATCTTCTTCTTTTACAACTGGTTGCCATGAAAGATTAAAAAATCCTCATAGACAACTGGTTGTGAAACACAGTTGCGATGGCGGCCGAAAGGGCTAGGTGTTCCGCAGAGGTAACGATTGCACTTTTTGAAGCTTCCTGTCAATCTTTCTACGCTAGCACCAGTACACAAAGCGAGTTTATAGCGACCTACGGTGCGGTTGTGTCGGCCGAATTTGTACAATTGGCCTTTCCAAGTACACATTAAGTTCGTCGACTATTACTCGGTAACTACTTATGCCTTCTTATCCGTGATAGTTTTCCTTTTAAATTCATTATATGTACTACTACCACGGTTTTTTTCACATCCCTAGTAGTAGCCATTTAGCCGGCAGGGGGGGGGGGGGGGGGACACATGATAGTTTTGAACGAGCTATCCAACGATACCCCACACTATGGGTTTAACGAGAAAAAAAAATACATCCCCGCTTTAGGTGTAGGGGAGGTACCCTAAAGAAATGTTTTTCAATATTTTATTGTACTGTTTTGTGGCGTGATTGATTTATATACCCATGACGAATTACAGTTTTCTAGTAGTGATGGTTACTAAGGTAAGCCGAAGACGGACAGACAGACAGACAGACAGACAGACGGACATGGCGAAACTATCAGGGTTCCTTATTGTCTACAGAACCCTAAAAACTTAATGAAACTATTTTCAAAAGTGCATTTTTGAGGTTAGATATGAGGATATCGCATATCATTTGTGGTATATTGTATTAAAAAAAAACCAGGGACCCGCCCGGTATCCCCTTCAAGGGTTTTTGAAAGGGTTTTTCGTAAGGCTTTGCTTACCAAAGCCGATGCTCCTCAAAGCCCATTTATTTGGCTATTAAAGCGCTACGGTATCCCGTTCGAGGGTTTTTGAAAGGCTTGGGTTACCAAACCCTTTCAAAAACCCTCGAAAGGAAAAACCCATTCATTTAGCTATTTAAGCGCTTTAAATATGGGTAAGCAGTTCCCTTAACGAATATCAGATACCTTCTCAAGCGCTTAAAAAAAGCCTTTCGAAAGGGTATATATCTACCAACGCTCCTGAAGGGGTTTCCCTTTCAACGCTCATGCAATTTTTATCCTTTTGCTAATGATAATAAGAGCAAAATTTGAAAATTTATTTTAGCCGACGGGAAGTCTAGCAGTGTCGGCACAGGTGTCAAAGCGGCGGTGCCTTTGACAAATCCGCCAAGTTGCCGCCGCTTGCGGTTAAGAAGTACCTTATTGCATTATAATACGCTTTCTTTTTGTATGGCGAGGGGTCGGAAGAAGTTGGTGCGGTGCGAGTATAATATAAGTAGGTTATGTTTCTTGTTATCTGTGTGTGCGTGTTTGTGTGTGTGTGTTTCTGTGAGGTCTTTACTCTTACAGACTAGCATATTTTGCAAAATGCTTGCTTTTTCAAGATTACGACGTAACTATTAGTAGGTACTTAAATAATCATTTTTAAACTAGGGGCTAACACAGTTCAAATTTTAATTTTCTCTTTCTAAACCTAAAATAAATGAGTTTTCTAGGGAGCCTTTTTCAAATTTTGCAGTGAGAAGTGTCGTTTCATTTCTCAGTTTCGCAGTAAACAAGAATCATTTGGTACATGAATGATTAGAATTCAATTCACCAAACCAAATCTTGTACGAGAGGCTGACATGATTGAAAATCAAAGATTCATTTAAAAAAAATGATAAAATACCTTCCGCGTTTTCTTAATCTTTTTGGTGAAAACCGGATTACATTATATTTTTTTACGGCAAATTGTACTTATATTTTGCCCTAAAAATATTATTATAGCAAACTGTAATTTTATGTTAACCCATAAAAAAATTATCATAACTATAGGATTGACGATTGATCAATCGTCATTTTAATCGACGAAATTTCATGATTAAAAATTGGAACAGCACGTTACATAAACTAAATATGTCTTGTCATATTGTACACTTGGAAATCATTCTAGTAGGTATGCTGTGTGATATAAAAAAATCAGTTGGTTACTAGTTTGTTTCTATTCGCAAAGGTATTGTTACATATTCCTTAATATGTAGGTATATATCATTCTGTCAACGTTACTCGAAACATACAACTGTGTAATAAATAAGTTTTTTTGTAAGTACTTACAAATAAACTTATTCATTCCTGAATCAATCGAGAGAAAATTAATCTAACTAATCAATCGATTAAAGATTTAGTCACTGGTATTTAATCGACGATTAATTATAATCGTGACTAAATTAGTCGAAACTGTTACGAATTAGATAGATCAATCGTCATTTTTAATCGTTAGTTGCGATTAAGTAGGTTAATCTTAATCGTTAATCGATTACCTTTTGCTCATCACTGAATATAAATCACGCTGCACCGACGCCGCATTTATCTACGTTATCAGTTTTTGAATAAATACTAATGGTTATGGTATCTTGAATGAAAAAGGAAGCATTTTGCAAAATACGCTTGTCTGTAGGAGAAAGGCCTCGTAAGGGTAAAGCCAAACGCGCGTTTGTTAGAGTTTTACTTCCAAAGTTTCACCTAATCGCATTTCACCACGATCATAATTTTTATTTTCGTTTTGTGTCTCATATTTTTTGGTTAGATGATTGAGACACAAAACGATACCAGGCGCAACTCACAGGGTGACTCATCGCGCCCGCTGTAAGTAGGTGCCACGGCCGGCCGGCTGTCCGCTGTTACCGCTGTTCGCGCTGTTACGGCACGCACGCTTCTATCGCAGCGCGTTGCATGCGATAGAAAGGGATGGCCACGTTTAGGCTCGTTCGGCATACCTAAACAGGAGATTTGTTAACAGAGAATCTTCTCTACGTAGTACCTACTAAGTATTATTTATTATGTGGCTGCAATAGACGAGCGCTAGCTAGTACGTACCTACCTATTCTTATCCCATCCCACTAATATTATAAATGCGAAAGTTTGGATGTTTAGATGTTTGTTACTCAATTACGCT
Organism: Epinotia ramella; assembly: GCA_947578815.1. Classification (NCBI taxonomy): domain Eukaryota; kingdom Metazoa; phylum Arthropoda; class Insecta; order Lepidoptera; family Tortricidae; genus Epinotia; species Epinotia ramella. The sequence continues at coordinate 13,359,938 of OX388210.1, forward strand.
TCAACGGCTTAACCGATTTGGATGAAATTTTGCACAAAGATAGTTTATAGCCTGACTTAAAATAAAGAATTGTTTTTATCTCCAGGGTCCACGCAGACGAAGTCGCGGGCGGAAGCTAGTTTAATATAAATAAACAATAAAAATGCATACCGTTACACAATTTTCTATGTACCGTAAACCGGGGTTACTTTGATTTGCGGGTCGACTTTGATAACAACTTCCATCCACTACTAAAATACTTGTATTAAAGAGTTTAAAAGCACCTTAGTAGTTTCTTTCGCATTATTGGCAACACTGGTAGTTGCTTCGTCACATAGTCAACTAGTACGTGCGTAGTGCAATTATTTCATGGAGAAAAAAAATGTTAACGGCAAGGACACTTTTTCTCTTGATTACCATGGCTAAAAAACTTCGACCGTACATATGTCAAGAATAATTGCAAGTGATTTGTTCGGTATCTTATGTTAGTCACTGGTTAGTAGTGAGTTAGAAAAAAAAATCCTCAATCCTAAAACCCAAAACTGCACCCGTAGCCGGGGAATCCATGGGTAGGGGTGTCTTTGATCACCTATATGTGGTGAAATTGACTTAACGATTAAGCCTCAGGAATTCGTTTTCTGGCGCTTTTTGTTATTCATATGAATTATAACTTAGTGTATATGGTTTTTTTTTGTAGGAACAATACCATAATATGACAAGAGAAAGATTGAGTCACGTAATTATAAATATTACCTTGAAAAATCCTTGAAAAAACCTTGAAAAAAGGCTGATTATGTCTGTGATCAAAAGGTATTAAAAGGTAAAGGTACTTTTATACCTGTATAAGTAAAGTTCTTACGTTTTTTCTAATAAATAATTTAATAAATCTTTTGAAATTATCAATTTGTATCATTTGGTAAGTTATCAAAGTCACCCCACACTCTAAAAATATAAATAACTGAAAAAGTACTGGTTCGAATTTATATATTTTATTTTTTACGAGGTTTTTAGCGGGTTTACTTTACATTGACAGTGAAAAAAGTAGGGGTTTTAAAGTAACCCCATTCTCAATGTAACTTTGATCGCGATGTTTTTATTTTTTTCTGTGAAAAATATAAGTCCATATTTTTTTTTATTTGGCAGGCCTAAAGAAGAGAAAAAACCGATTATTATATTTTAATTGTATGTTTTTACGTATAATAGGATCGTCAAAGAAGGCTGTCAAAGTCTAAAATTGATCAAAGTAACCCCGGTTTACGGTATTACATCTTTTAGTGGAAGTATTTGTGATTGAGTTCCTTCAATATCTTCTTTCCGATCTGCAAATAAATGTAAATCGCTCAACAAAGGTTGTCAACACAAACACATTCCGTTCAAGTAAAGTAGCTTGGTTTGGTACCTACTAATAGATACTGTACTTACCCATTTCTGGCAATCCATTCATGTTGAAAAATAAACACAGGAGTACTAAAAATTAAACACAACTTCGGTCGGCGTCGACTTCCGTAGAACTGAAGCGAATGAAACTATTAATCTATGCCGCTTTACGCGAATCGCAAATACCTACCCATACTAGCAGTGCCAGAAGGTTACCATTTGACTTGTATAGCGCTTTAAATACGGGTAAGCGGTTCCCCTAACGAATATCAGATACCTTTTCCAAGCGCTTAAAAAAAGCCTTTTGAAAGGGTTTCCCAATCAGGAGCGGTAGCGCCGCGTAAGGGAAACCCCTTCATACGGCTAAGTAAAATGAATAGATATTCAATCAATATCGGGCAGCAAGTGATTTGGGCTATTGAACGAACGACTAACCCGTTCAAAGGCTTTTTTCTGGGAAAGGGTGGGCGGGTCCCTGAAAAAAACCAGCCATATCGTGCCTGGAGGAGCCCACACTTGGTATGTTTCGAAAATTATTTTTGTTATAATAAAAAAAAAAAGACTGAAATGTAATGATGTGGTATATTTTTAGAATCGCCTCAAAAAACCCTTTCATATGATACTACATATGATAGGTTTCCGAAAAATTTTTTTTTTAATACAAAATAGAAAATGTCTCAGCAGTCGTCCCCTAAGGGATTTTTTTTAGGAACTGCGCGTCAAATATTTTGTTTTGACCTCTAGTATGCGTGTGCCAAACGGCTAAACTGTACATCGATTTGCGGTTTTTTAAATCGTACGGCTTACACTACTTGATGACTACGCAACTAGAAGTGTCTTGAAGCGTGCTCGTACCTGCATAAGACAAGACGGCGGCCACATCGAACATTTACTCAAGTAATAAACCAACTGTATGAAGATTAGTTTTCATTAAATTTGACCAACTTCTGCTGTTCAGATTTTTTTCTTTCCATACAATGAAATAATCCTTACATGAAACAGAGCCGACCCGCGTCAAAAAAAAAATTGACCAACTTTATATTTTTTTAAGAACAACTCACGCTTGACCAAAAATTTTAACGAGCCAAATTTGTTTACATAAAAAAACACCTAATGTCTCCTTGGACACTTTTCCTCTATCTCCTTTAGATTCGGATTTCCCCATAATGTCCCATTAAAAAAAAACACTGTATAGTGGCGTCGTAACGATGCAAAATGCCCCTAAATCCGCGCCGCGAGATTCTGTATTACAGACACCGCCTAGTTCTTAGGGCAGGTAGGGCAGTTGTGAGAAAATAATCAACGTACTGTAATAATAAACTACCTATGTATTTTAGGTAATAATTAACATTTTGCTAGATGTAACGTCAAGAAAAGTGGTGAAAATAACGTGAACGTCTTTGAAACTTACCTAATTTAGATTTTTACGCACTTCACGTTTAAAATATCTACTCCGACTTTTTGAAATCACCCTGTTTTGCTCCATTTTAAAAGACAACGTAATGCTTTGAAGTCGCTTAACACTGTCAGTTTTTGAGGATGCCTCTAAAGCTTTAAAATATGCTTAAAGGACTTTAATCATGCCTTCAGCTCATAAACAATAGCTTTTGGTTTGGGTTTCAACCAAGGAGTTCCAATTTGTTTGCCAAGACAACTCTAATACAGCCTAAAAGTTCCAAGTAGGTTTTAGAAATTACTAATAAGTGATTTCAACATTCCATAACTTTAAGGTTATATCAAAGTCAAAAGTTAAACCTTTAGATCTCACTTTAGCATAATGCTAGCCTTTCCAGAACTTAACCAGTAGTCTACGACAACTATAAGATCCTAGGAACACAATGAAACACAAGTCAAAATAACGTTAATTTAACCTATTGTCAGCGGCTTCAAGGTTGTTATAATAGACAATTCGTTTTAGGACTTATTAATTATTCTCAAGTACTTAATATGACCAGATAGCAAAGCATTAACCATTTTACGACCCTTATAAAACCTAAAGGTCATTTTTACAACCTAGGCCCGAATAAAATGTTACTTGGGTTAAATTGTAGTTGTGTAACCTAACCTAGTAATTACAATTAAAATGTAACTTACATCTCTTATATCGGTCGGTCTTGGTCGGTGTGAAGACCTGAAATAAAATATTTCATTCGTTCATTAGGCGACCTGTGTAAATTGTTTTAAGCTCACCTCAACGCTCACCTACAAATATATCTTGACACCGCGATGCGTAGTAACCAAGCGTAGGTAGAGGTCTAGTTTCGTGACGGGTGACCGGCGGAGTGAGCCGCTTTAGGCTTTAGCGCGTAGCGAATACGAGTAACAGCCCTAGTACCTAATAACGGCCCACCAGCAATTTTTTTGAATAGGTTTATTCTGTTCGCAAACAACCTATTTTTCTTAATCTTTTGTTTGTTACATCAATAAATCATTAGCAGTCCTATAAATGGCTTTTCTTTGTTAATCATACTGTAATTGTTTTACAAGGCTTTGAAATAAAGGTAATTAGGCGACGGTATTTATACTTGTTGGTAGTTAGAAATAAGTGGGTTCAAATGATGTATTTTTTTTGGATATGAGAAATAGTTTATATAAATCTACACAAAAAAATTGACTTTAATTTAGTACTCGTACTTGGCTATACCAAATATGCACATTTAGTTTCCACGTCAGTAGGTACTGGTTCATGTACATCGATATCAAAAATCAGCAGCTAAAAATGTTGAAATATTATAATAAAATTATTATTAAGAAATAATAGTTGGTAATGGAATAGGTAGGTAGGTAGGGAATTCCATTCCAAAGCATGTTCATTAACAGCCAAATAGGTCGTTAAATTGGAAGCTTCATTTATTAGTTTATGGCGTCCAATAATTGTCCCTGTCGTCATTTTTGACGTCAAGTGTTGTGTCGTTAATTACTGGGGTGGTAAAATATTACCTTGGTAGTTAAATGTTTTATTGTTCTGGACAATGACCCAATTTCTGAAATACTTTTTTTGGAATGAGTAATAATATTTACCTTCTCATATAATATAATTAATCATTATCATAATTTCAGCCGAAAGACGTCCACTGCTGGGAGGCCTATCCCCCAAAAAGTGCCACAATGACCGGTCCTGCGCCACCCGCATCCAACAGATTCCCGCGATCCTTACCAGGTCATCAAGCTCGATCAACTCGAGAACCTTTCCTCCCCAACGGCCATAGCTTCTAAATATAATAAGATAGGTACAAAAACAATATTTCATCGTCACTTCAGCAATGGTGGGTTTAAAGACAGAGTAAATGTTAGATATATTTAGTTATTGAACACTAATTCTGAGTCTCAAGTGTAAAGTACCTACACTTGAAAACGTAATTCAAAACCAAAAAAAAAACCTTTAAATTGCCATTAAAATGTAAAAATAACCGACACTGGCTAACTTACACTCTTCCAAATGATGGACGTAGCTAAAAACTGGCATGTCCATCATTTGGAAGAGTGTAAGTTAGCCAGTGTCGGTTATTTTTTAATTTTAATGGCAATTTTAAGGTTATTTTTTTGGTCTTGAATTACGTTTTCAAGTATACGCTTACACAGCACTGTGTTTCATTTCAAAATATATTTTATTATACAAAATATCGTCAATACAGATGTTGAATATTTATAAATAGATAGTTCGGCAGACTCGCTTACCGTGCCTTCGTGCGGCACTGCATGGACGTTATATAGATAAGCAACAATACAATATATACAGACGCGTACAACTAACTATGTTTCGTGCAATATTGCTCCATTGTGAACATTGACACTCGTGCACGGGAGACGTGATGATATTTTAATAAAGCGCATTTTCCTGGAAATCATTATAAATGCAGCAGCAATCCAATTAGCGCGCTACAGGCGATGAATAATGGGATAAAATACTTGGACCATGTAGATTCCAAGTTAACGTAGCGAAAGTGGTAAACAATATATCCTCCTAAGGCCCAAGGGCCTACTCATAGGACTTAGGTATTCTCTTAAAGGAATTTAGATCATATTGAGTTGGAATATAGCTGCATTTGTTTTTTACCGATCGCTTTTAAAAACAAATGAAATTCAACTTTAGGCATTGAAATTTGAATAATTTTGCGTCGGGATGCCATTTTGTAATATATATATATAATATGCCTTAGGAGGATATTGTATGTCTATAGGTCCTGTTTTTATAAAAAAACGAGGTGGCACGACATTGAAAAAACATTTTGCTTAAAAAAGCATAATTTTCATGCATGACTGAGTATAAAAAAAAGACGCAAATTTATAAACAATTATCAATTATTTAGGCGGACGGACGGCCCGCGGGCGCGTTGGGTGCGACGGGCCGCCGGCTCGGGGCGGCGGCAAACACAATACCAATTTGTTCTTGCCATTGCCAAATAGTTTTCAAAGCTTTATCTCTTTAGGAATAACGTCTAAATTCGAACTATTCGAATTTGCAAGAACAGCAGACGGCGGTGGCGACCAAAATATCAATTTGTTTTTGCCGTTGGTAAATATTTTTCTAAGCTTTATCTCTTTAGGAATAACGCCCATATTCGAACTATTCGAATTTTCTCAATAGCAAAATGGTGAAGGACGCGTTGGTATTATTACAAATTTATTTGCAGAATATGCTATTGCAAAAAGTGTTAACGGCTTTATACTCATACGAATAGCGTTCAGTTTTGAATGAATCGGCTAGCAGCAAAAAGTGACCTCCTTCACATCTGACGTCACAAAACTCTGTCGCGTATTTAACAATTTTTCCCCATCCCAAAAAGTGCTCAGCGCCGCTAAATAAGTTTTCACTTCAAAAATACATGTAGTACCTATTCTGAAAGAGGTTTCCAGTTTTGTGTACTAGCTAAGTTGTGTGTAGAACATGTTTATGGTTATGTTTTGAGGTAAAGGTCTGTCATATACTTAAGTGCACATGCACATTCCCTTAAAGTTGTGAAAAATCACACTTCTAAGTCTATACAATCAGAAGGCATGTCGTTTTTGCCTTATATTTTCACAATCGCAAAGGCACGCAAAAGTATCAAAACCTGTACTTAGGTTATTTTCAGTTCACTATAGAATCATCAAATTAGGCAAGAAGCTATATCAAGTAGGTACGTCATAGAGCATACATAATACATGCAACAGATTACTCAATAATGGAAAAACGATCCGTTTATTTACACGCACACATTTTGAAAAAGGAAAACACATTCTTTTTTTGACACACATAGACAAGACACATGGAAAGACTTCGTAGAAAGTTAGAAACAAGGTTTAAGAATACGGCAGTGTGATCGGTTCAACCGGTTCAAGTACTACTATACTTCTATTCTATCGATATTTGCACAAAAATACCTATACTATTTTAGTATAAATTATTATGAGCATCTTAATAGGATATTGAAACTCAATTGTATATTCAAGTAATGGTTAAGCTGCAAAATACAATAATCTTTATTAACAATTTTACACTTCAAATAACTAAATAAATATAAAGATGAATATTATATTACAGTAGAACCCGCTTGATAATCGCTTTATTAGTGAATCATACTTATTATCGACTAGCTGTACCTGCGACTTCGTTCGCATGGTAATGTTGGTATTGTTTGTGGGAGTTCTAATTTAACCTATCAAGTAAAACGTTGAACAAACCTATTTTAGCTAAAATGCCGTTCAAATTCGTTTGTCCTTATCTGTCACTTTGATATTTAAATTAGTAAGAAAGGGACAAAACTCGTTTTATTTAACAGAGGTATTTTAAGTTTTATGATTAAGGGGGTAAAAGTTTAGTATATGTTTGTGGCAATAGATCCAACAGGTAGGACACAGGCTGCAGCATTAAATGTTTATTGATCTTCTTCTCTACATATTTTTAACACTGTTTTATATTAATCTTGAGTCACTCCAACTCTCAGGTAATGATGTGTTTAGGAATTAATTTTCTAGGCGTCTTTCTTCCAATCTGGCCGCCATCTTGGAAAATCAAAGCGTATGTAAACGTGCAATAGCTGCGACAATTTTCTGAGTTCGGATTCAGTTATGGCCATAGTGTGATTTAATACACTCGTATAAGAAAACTACTTATTGATTTAATCACCAACTACTTATTGGTTTTTGTAAATTTTTGATACTGGATATCTTTATAGTTCCCGAGGATGGACTGTGTTGATGCAATTTGTCTCAGGGATTTGTGTCAGATTTGATGACAAAGTCCTATTTAAGGTAGTCGGCCAATGAAAATGTTGAGCATACATAGAACCATGTCATTTTGAAATTGTAATTTCATTTCAGTTCATTTCTTTGATTGTCAAACATGACGTTCACTGTAACAAAGAACTAAAGTGCGCAACATTTTCATTGGCTGACTGTTACATGCGGATCGTCAGATATCGATTTTGATAGCAATCGTACCAAGACAAAAAACTAAATTACGACCATTTTCTGCTTCAGTCAGATCCATACACATTTAAGGTCCCACGGGATCCTCAGATATATATTTTGAAAGCAATTAGAAATTAATATAATAATTATAGTCTCCTAAATTGCTAATGGGTTCATATTATATAATATTTTAAATATTTTACTTCAAAATTATCTGACAGAAAACTTGGCTGAGTTCCATGGTCCACATTGTGTTGATTGTGATGTGCATACAATTTGTCAGTACAACTCGTTTAACAGTTGGATCAGCAGCGCAACATGCCTCCAGACGATAACAATTAGTCAGTTTCTGATAAATTGGGGCTGACAAATCGTGACATGTATACACCCCATCAAATCCATACTAATATTATAAATGCGAAAGTGTATGTGTTTGTTTGTTTGTATGTTTGTCCGTCTTTCACGGCAAAACGAAGCGACGAATTGACGTGATTTTTTAAGTGGAGATAGTTGAAGGGATGGAGAGTAACATAGGATAGTTTTTATCCCCGTTATCATCCCCTAAGGGGGTGAAATGGGAGGGTAAAAGTTTGTATGGAGCTGCGATATAAACGAGTTCCACGCGGACGGAGTCGCGGGCAGAAGCTAGTAGAGTATAAGGCTATGAACGCAAGAACATTGCTATGCCATGCCATTAAAAAAAAAGGATGAGCAGACTATTGACGTTTCACGCTATATTGTTGGTTGATAATTTTTTTCAAATTACGCCTCAATACGAATTTAGCGCATATAAGTTTCCATATCAGAATCGATTATTTTTTTATGCTTTAGAATTTAATATGCGTTTTGTGAAGGTCTATTACAACACCGGATCGAAATTATTCATGTGGGATAGTTATGGCAAGCCCGCCATTTTAACGTCACTGACAGTTGACAGATATGGCGGCTACGATTTCAAACAGAAGAAATTAATAATTTAAGAAGGTCAAATGTTTCCGAAAATTAATTAATCGTCGCAGTCGGATAAAAACTATCCTAAACGGAAGCTAGAGTAATAATGTACTTTTAAAAAAAGTTACATGTTTTTCCGTTCATGGGAAGCTGAAATCATTCGGGGACACAACAATGCTTAGTTTGATACTGGTTGATTCTTTTTTTAATTTAGAGATTTATTATAAGTGAGAGATGAGAGATAATTATTAAATTAACCGACACCTCATCTCTACTTCTGAGTCTCGGGACACTGATCTGTCATTTTAGATAATCCTTGCAAATATTATTAACAGTATTTCCATTGAATTTAGATATTTTTTTACAAAGCATGAAAACGGAGTCTCGTGGGGAGTGCGAAGTATTAAGGCGGTGCATTGGAAATTATCGCGTGCTTTGAAACGCCGTTCTGACTAGATTAAGAAACAATAAGGTCTTTTCTATAATAAATAAAATCTAAAATCTAAAATAATATAAATTCTTGACTATATGATTTTTCATCTGATTTTATGGATACATGATTGCTTAAAATTTCCTCGATAGAAAGAAAATCCAAAGTTGGGTCTGAATTTTCCTTTTTTTACTCAGCCTACTCAAACGATACATTATTTTACGACACAATCAAGTAAATACTATAGTATTTTATCTCATCTAAAATCTCACTTTATGAAATTTTAATAAACCTTCACTAAGGTTACTTCACTTAGGTATTTATCGAAATTTGTCCAAAACAGCGATTCCCGAAGAGTGTTATATCTCTTTTTCTCGTGGGCGGAACGCATCAGCGTGTCTCTGTCTAGGGGGCGTGTACGATTCAAATCAAGGGATCCCCGTAACTAATTTTGATTAATCAATGCTAATATTATTAGTGACTCTTTTTAAAATACCATTAAGTTATTTCTTACAAAGCATGAAAAATAATCTCGTGGGGAGTGTCATGACGTATCAAAAAATAGTTGTAAATCGATGACATAATCGTTTAATTTGACGTGTTATAAAAATAATATTATTGCAATACAAAAATACTAAAATTGACTTACAAATCGAATGTTATACCATTTTTTTCTAAGCTTGAAGTAGACACGTTTAGTGCATGTGCTTAGTGCACATGCGGGCATTTTTTTCTCTTGTGAGGCGAGATTGTGAATGACCATTGATCGATGTTGAAATTGACTTTTCAACACAATTGCTCGTAACGTAACTCTTATTGTGTCGCTTTTAGGCTCATACGAGGCAAAATTACGATACTGTGTGTTATGGTTATATCCCGATTAAGTCACGTTGGCACCTTGCAGCAAGATGTATGCATGCACACGGTGCATTCTTAAATTAACCGGGTTGTATAGAATGTACAGCTTTTATTTTTATTCTCGGCAAATGGATTCTTACTCGACTAAACAAATTAAATCCTTTTTGTTAATTAATTGACTATTTATTTTTGGTTATGATATAGAAACGTTTAATTTTGTAAAACCATTCACTTTTGATAACATTTTACATGAATTAATAAAGATAACATTTTAAAATGAAAATATTTATTTTATTTTGTATTGGCTGTTTAGAGATTTCCTCTAATGCGCGCGCACTGCGCAAACTTCACGAAAAAAAAACTGTTGCGCGCCGTTATAGGTTATTTCACAGATATTTTGTAAACACTGTTAATGCGTGTTTGGTTATTAACAAAAATGTTGACTCGTGGTGACTAAAAAAGTTATATTAAGAATGGACGCCACTGGAAATTCTTGGCGATGTATACAACATGTGAGTAAAAACCTGTTGCCATAAATAAGTAAAGAAAATACCTTGGCAGGCCTATAAAATTTTCATCTTATGAAAAGGATTTTTTCCTCGCAAAATGTCTTGAAAAATGTCGTATGAAACGCGTGAGCTTTGATAATTACCTCCTCGGCTCTCTTATCACGCTCACCTGCGGCTCGCGTGATAATTCCGCCTCTAATGTAATTATCAACACACCTCACTTGTATCACAATGTACTAATATAAGATTTTTTGCGCATTGTGCAAGGTTTTCAACGGTTACTGAAAGGCTACTCCAATTATGTATGCTCTAAGGTAATAAATCCGAAAACCATAAATTTGTAGTTATATCACATTTGTTTATTGTAATTATAAACTACTTCATTTGCAAAAGCTGCATGTGACAGGCGGACGGACACCAAATATAAACGCATAAGAGTTTCGTTCGACCAATGATGATGGTCCAAACACTAAAAAGGAGAAACCAAAGAAGAGGCTTGTTTCCCAAACTTATTTCCTACTTTTGTCTTAACATTATTTATAGGGTGGAAACTTTGCTAATCACTGGTCGAGTGAGCACTCGTTTGAGAATAAATTACTAGACGGAACTTGTTGTTTGTGTTACCGGAGTCAAGCTGCTACTTAGAGGAGCTCAACGTATTGGAAATCAGAGTAACCCCAATAACAAAATGACTAACGAGATAACTTCTTTCCAATGTACAAATATTATTTTATTATTGCAGTATTGGGCAAAGGCATTGTCAAGAGGTTACTATTACGATACACTTATTATTTGTAAAATAATCCTGCGTGCAAAAAAACGCATGCATGCATAAAAATACAATATAAGCTATATTCGTTTTCGCTACTCTTGAGTAGGTGTACAATATCTTGCTAAATACGGTTTGAATAGCTATCCTATATACAGGCGACGTCAACCTAGACAATTTTCGCTTCATTACAAAGAAATAAGGTGCAAAAGACTGAACATACTCTACTATACTGTATATATATTCCATGATAAGGTCATCTACGTAAGTTCTTAATTATAGCTATAAAACATGTTTTTGTATTTAAGAGGGTGGATTTTAATTATTTTTGAAGTGAAAATTTCTTTAGCGGCGCTGAGCACTTTTAGGGATGGGGAAAAATTGTTAAATATGCGACAGAGTTTTGTGACGTCAGATGTGAAGGAGGTCACTTTTTGCTGCTAGCCGATTCGACTTCATTCAAAACTGAACGCTATTCGTAAGAGTATAAAGCCGTTGAACACTTTTTGCAATAGCATATTCTGCAAATAAATTTGTAATAATACCTACGCGTCCTTCACCGTTTTGCTATTGAGAAAATTCGAATAGTTCTAATTTGCGCGTTATTCCTAAAGAGATAAAGCATTGAAAAATATTTGGCAATGGCAAAAATAAATTGGTATTGTGTTTGCCGCCGCCCGTCGGCCCGACGCACCCAACGCGCCCGCGGCCCGTCCGCCTAAATAATTGATAATTGTTTATAAATTTGCGTCAAATTCATTTTTAGGGTGACATCGTAAGATGTCAGTATTCAGTATTCAGTATTCATCATTTATTGCGTTAAAGGACACGTCCATGCAGTAATACATAATAAACAGCATTAATAGATTTAAAAATTCGACAGTAAAACATAACAGAGTAGGTAATAGACTTAAACTTAGAAAAATATACGAAATAGGATTACATTTAAGATAATTAAGTGAATGTCAGGTAAAGAATACTATAATAAAGTCAGTTCAAATATATATTACAATTGCATTAAATCGGTACAAATATGTCAAAGAAGAGAAATAATATATAATAACAAAGAAATTACAATAGTTGAGAGATAAAATGGAACAAGTGTTGGATGATTGATGCTTGGGAACAAAAAAATAAATTAAATACTAGTAAATGATCAATCAAATATCTTACCAAAGTATTCGTCCAAGTTATAGAAAGGGGGGGTTATGGAAAGGGGTAGTTATAGGTAAGGTATTAAGTATGATTTTAACTTCCCACTAAATTCCCTTGTGCTGCTAGAATTCTTTATGCCAATTTCGAGATGATTATAAATTTTTAAGGCTATAAAGTTGAAGCTTTTCTTAAAATGAGCAAAATTTGACTGAGGCAATAAGAGGTCCAAGTTACGACGCAAGGGATATCTTTCACAATATTTCTTTAATTCGTAAAGGTTTTGATTTTTATATACATGAAGACAAACCTGATACAGGTATAATGCAGTAACAGTGTAAATGTTGTTTTTTTATAAATAGGTGTCTATGTGTTTCAGGGAAGTAACCCTCAATAAACCTTAAACATTTCTTCTGCATTAACAAAACTTTATTCACATATGAACTATTGCCCCAAACTTCAATTCCATATCGGATGATACTTTCGACATAAGCGTAATAAATAGTTCTTAATGCTAGCTTATCGCCTACTTTAGCCATTGATTTTAGAGTATAACATGCACTTCCAAGTCTTTTTACAACAAGGTTAACGTGATCATACCATTTTATTCATGGATCGAGTTCTACCCCAAGAAAACGGATAGAATCAGTTTTGTTAAGAGGTAGGTTCAAAACACAATCTACAGAGTTGTGTGCACGTTTAAATATCATGTAGAAACATTTGTCTTTGTTTAGCGATAGGCCATTCGCGAAAAACCAATGAGATATGTCTCCCCAGCCACAATTGGTTACATGTATTCGCCTCTCGTAACATTCCGCTCCCAAAATCAGACTTGTGTCATCAGCGTATAAATATGGTGTACTATTGAACACATTATCCGGTAGATCGTTTATAAAGATGATAAACAACAAAGGTCCGAGTACAGACCCCTGTGGGACGTCGCGACGTATAGTGCCTTCTGTTGATTTATAGATTTGCTCACATTGTGTATGATCTGAATATTTTATTTCTACAAATTGTGTACGATTGCTCAGGTAAGAAGATAATAGATTGAACACGGAACCTCGAAGGCCGTAGTACTCTAGTTTGTAGAGTAGAATGTCATGATCAACGCAGTCAAAGGCTTTACTTAGATTACAGAAGATATTCCTGCGCATTTTAAACCGTCATTTAAATGGTTAACAATTTCCGAGGTAAGCCCGGTTATTGCTGTGGTAGTGTTTTTACCTTTCTGGAATCCAGGTCCACATGAGTTACTATTTTTTAAGCTTTTTGTAATTTATATAATTTCAGGTTCAAGGATAGGCGTTATAAACATAGATTTAGCGTTATTAATGTGTTTCTTTTTTAGTAAATCTTTAAAATCGTCAATTTTGCAAGTATTTTTAGAATTAGAATTATCACCAACACTCAAAAAATATTTATTGAATAAATCAGCTATAATTTTAGGATCACACGACGGCCGCGACATACTCTCGATTTTTATCGCACTATACCTCTTGTTCTAAGTGGTCTAATAAGTGAGAGACGGATAGTGCGAGAAAAATCGAGAGCGCTCGCGCGCCGTCGCGTGCTAGCCGTGCAGAAAGGCAGAGCTAGTTTCAAATGTACTGTCTGTTGTTAGCTTGGTTACCAATACACTGTGTGCTGAATTAACTTTTATGAGAAAAAATAACGTTTTTTTTTAAACTACATATTACGTTCATTAGGGCTTGTTTTTCAGCCCTTAAAATATATGTTCATATGGAAATCACACGCTGTATAAAGGAAATTGAATTACGCATTACAACGTACATTATTTTAGTGTTAAAGAAATATTATTTAAAATACGGGCGACTATTATACGGAAATCACACGTTTAGCCAGTAAACGACTTCGCGCCACTACCTGATGCAAGTATCTGGTTGGGCGAAGGCACTGACGCCATGTTTGAAATGTTACGAGAAATTACGTCAGGGGCCGTAGACAAGGTTACAATCGAAAAGCGCTAACGCTAACGCTAACGAATAAAATGTATGGGAATGACAGATGCCGACGAAACACTTTTCGATAACATCTGTCATTCCCATACATTTTATTAGTTAGCGTTAGCGTTAGCGCTTGTCGATTGTAACCTTGTCTAGGCCCCCAGTTGTGCTTAGGCATCGAAGTAGGCGGACGTGCACCTGCGCATTATGAGATAGTTTCACGCTACGTATTTTCGTCCTCTAAAATACATTTCGACGGATTAGTATTTAAATATGCAGAACGTTATAACTTGTGATTATATTTGAAAGTTTTATAGATCCATTTTGTTTTTATGTTACTCTTTGCTACTAAACTATTTACTTTTAACTAGGCACCAAACCTTAGGTACACTTCGAATTCAAATTTTAAGGTGTTTCATATCCCGTACGTAGTTATTTAGTCCAAAAACTCAAAAACACAATATGCAATCGAAATGACGAAAAATTTACTCTAGAATAGAATACTTCACTCCAAAAAAGTACCAGTAGGCATAAAATGTTAATTATTCGTAGGTATATGTCCGTTGATCACGAATCCCATTTAGCTAATAGCCATACCGTCAATAGTCAAGCCTCGCATATGACAATGGTCTGACATAATAATTGACCTAAACATAGCCGGGATCATAAATCACGAGAGGGCAAGCAAAGTGTGTTCGATGCCACCTAGCTAGAGCCATTTCTAAATTGTCTAGGTTATATTTTTCGTGCCTAATGCCCATGTATGTACGGGCAACGCCCTCACCGTCAGTGGATAGATGGGTGCCTGCTTTGGGTTTTTAATAACTAAGCGCTTCCGGAGGGTACGCTAAGCCGTTGATCGCAATTGTTGCAGCCGCGTCCGCAAAGCCTAGTGCCTACACCAATTAGGTCGGCACCATGCTGAGTCGGCACCATTTCATGGTACGTTATCTAATTTTGTGTTTTTGTTCATTTTCTTGTTAATTTTTGTGCTGTAAATACATGTTTTTTCTTTTTTCGTTAATTCTTACGATTAAGCAGCAAGCGGACTTCTCCAGAGTCACTCAGGTTGCAACCGGTATAACACTCAGATGAGGAGGATATGATTAGATAATTTTTCAACAATGTCATTTTCATAATATTTAGTTTAATTTTTGAAAGACTAGAGTGGAATCGAACAAATTTTGGGTTAACTTATCTTTACACTGTATAATAAATAAACGTAGAAATAATAAAATTTTACCAAACTTGTTTTGTTTGCAAATTAATGTTATGTAATGGGTTTATTAACGTAACGTACAATATTTATACGAAATAAATACAAACATAATATGAAAATAACAACACAATTTTAAAATAAACTAACAAAGAAAGAAAGTAACATACATATTAAAATCCAACTATAAAAAGAATACACCATCCAAAAGGTCCGCCTGCGGCATGGTCCCCAATACGCTGGCCGCGTTACCTCTTTGTATTGCTAGAGAAATTCTCTGCGCGAGGTAAGCGCCGGCTCTGGGGTCCCCTGAGGTGTCGACAAGCCGCGACGACAGGGCTCTGATAAATGCCTTCATGTCAGACGACCAGGGTCCAAGTCCGACGGACTAGGTCATTAATGGTACCGTGGCGATATAAACGACCGGCGCTTCTAAAGCAACAGAGGCCATGTCGTCCCAGCTGGTCCACACCCTTGCCACAGGCACTCTTATGGGGTACACTGATTCTGGCGCCAAGTCTCAGGCATCCTTAGAGAGCTTGGATCCAGAATTATGCCTATTTGTCGGGATGGGAGAGCGCGGAGCCTGTGGCCTGATTCCGGTGAAGATACCGCCAGAATACGAGCGCGTTCGGAGTCGTCCGGACTGTTGGAAAGGAGATAAGCATGGGTTGCTAGCAGACGTGGAGAGTCCCATGCTCTCTGACTATACCGGATCACTGGGATGTCCACTCCAGGGCAACGAAACACACCAAGCTTTTCTGGCCGCTAAAATGTTACTGACTAAAGACAGCGAACCATATGCGGAGGATAGGAAAGCCGGTAATGTCACGCTGGACGCGGAGTGAACACCCAGCCCTCCAAATCTTATGGGGAGAACCGCTTGGGTCCAAGGCAACGGGTCAAACTGTATATTTAGGCTTTTGGAGAGTGTAGCCTGGAGAGAACCGTCAATGCGTGAAAAGATGGAAGGGAATTTCCAAATAGGGCAACTATGGAGTAAATACAGAATTTTTGGGGTGAACAAACAGAATCGAATGATACAGAGGGCCATGTGGGGATTTATTTGTTTGGAACAGTAAATCGGATGTGTGACGGAATAAATTTAATTTGCAGTCAAAGGGTTGATTGATTCGTCAAATATAGGTGAGCCTAAAAGAGTGAGTGATGAATTTGAGATCGGAAAAATTTTGCAGAACAGCATTAAAGTTTGTTAAAAAGATTTGGCCAAAAAAAAACCAGAATCGCAAGAAATTTCATATGTGCCGTTTTTATAGGCACATATGATGTCGCACGACGCGCGCGCATTCGAATAGTGGGTCGGCTCTTCGGGTCCGGCGACATCAAAAATATATAATAAGTTACTGCAAAAACGACGTGGTATACTAGATATTTTAGATTAATGAAACAATAAAACCCATTGAACAGGCGTGTCACCGCCGCTATTGTGTGCTGCGGTAGGTGACGTAGTGCCTCGTTTGGTATCATGTCGGCGCCCGGGGCCCTCTTGGGGTTTACTCTCTTTGTTTCCCTCCGATCCTGGCCAGGTGAGAAGAAGACCGCGTCCTCCTCTGCTGTAGGCGTGCGCTCGAAGTACCTCTCCAAAAGCTCCTCCCTCCTCCTCCCTCGTGTGGTTGGCGTTTGAAGAAGGGTAGGGCTGGAACTGCACCTCCAGTGAGTCCACAAACAGTTCGGCTCTGTCTTCTGCCTTATAGTGGAGCACTCCACGGTCGTCCTGCAGTGGACGGATGACCTCGGGAGTCTGCCCCAGCTGCCTGCACAGACGGTGGATGGATAGCACGCTGCCGTCTATGGTGGCGATGTGGGCCTCCCACTGGCTTGCGTTATAAAGAGCGAGTTCCCTCTTCGCCTGCTCCACCAGGCGGTTGAGCTCGGTCTTCGTCGTCGGGCATCGAGTGTGCTGCCATCTCCTTCTCAGCTGGCACTTTTTCGCAATGAGTGACTGTAGGGGCCGCAGGGACGGGTCTGTGCCTCTCCTCTGCGGCGATGGTGCGAGAGGATGTTTCCAGCGCCAGCTGGATGTCCTTGGTGATAGCGGCCTTTGCGATCTCTACCTCCTCTGCCATGGAGACTGGTCCGGGAGGCGAGATGCCGAGAGAGGAAACAAAAGCCTCCCAGTCGGTTTTCCTTCTTGGCTTCCTTCTCGGCGTGGTGTCGGGTGCCATGTCCAGGACCATAAGCACCGGACGATGATCTGATGGCAGGTGGGGCAGGACTTCTCGGTTGATGGCCGCAGTTACGTCCTTGTGGACCGCAAAGTCGATGATGTCGCACGACGCGCGCGCATTCGAAGAGTGGGTCGGCTCTTCGGGTCCGACGACATCGAAATTGCGGTCCAACAGCTCCTGGTAAAGGATTCTGCCCGCTGCGTCCATGCGTGAGGAGTTCCATGCCAGATGTTTGGCGTTGCAGTCCCCCGCCAGGATGGTCGACCCTGAAGACTGGAGCAGTGCCCTTACCTTACGTCCTCCCTCAGCGTGCCGAGAGGACTGCTTGGTGAGCGGTAGACCGTGTAGAGTCGCAGGTCTCCTTCGTTGATTCTAACGTCGACTCCGAGCTCTGTGACGGAGGCGTAGGCGACGAAGTCGACTGGTTGGTGGATGATGGAGCGGCGTACCAGGACCAGGAACGAGTGTCCCTGCTGGTTAGTCTCGTTCCTTCGTCGTCGAGGTACCACAGATTGAATTTTGAATTTAGATTAGAGATGATGGGGTGGATGATGACTTGATGAGACTGAAAATCGCAGGCCTAAGCGGATCTCCTTGTTGGCAACCCATGCTTGATAAAATGATTTTGTGTCCAAAAAGTAATTTAGTTTGTGCTCCATATCCTTGCCACACGTAGGGATAAAGTTCCGGAAGTTCTTTATTCACTGCTGCTAACAGAGCACCGTGGTCTACCGAATTAAAGGCATTTTTGACATCAATTTTAACGAACACTTCAAAGTCCGGACGACTCAAAAAGGAACGCGCAGCGTGGACCGCTGCCTCACAGACACCTTTGACTCGAAAACACAACTGCCGGGGCTTAAAGATATCGGTCAACTTTTGACGAAATTTCCGGCAGCAGAGCTTTGAAGCTAAGCGTCTGAAACCTGTTGTTTAAATAGAATCTAATTTGACTTTTGATTAGGTTTTGCATAAGTAAAACTCTAGTCATCTTGGAGATAAACAAGACTTATCTGTCGCTAGTATACTCATAGTTATAGGATTATTTTGTATTTAATTAAAGTTACAATGAAATGTTACTCATTACTCATTAGTTTAAAATATTGATTCAACAACATCATCGTCAGCGGTGTACTGCCGTTTGGGCAAAATATTTTTCGCCAAATTTTACTTCCCAATAAACTTCTTGCAGTAGTTTCATTTCCCAATCCTCATCCCATCTTTAGCACGTTTACATATCGCATTTTATTTATTTGGTCACATCATCATTTGGCATCATTTTACTTTGTCAAGTTTTATTAAAGTAATCGTTCATGAAGCAAACGTTTTCCTTTGGCAAAAATTATATTCCAAAAAAATGTTAGTTCAAATAGTCACTTCGCACTTTTAACACATACCATAATCTACCTTAAGGAAGGTCTCTTAGGTACGACTACGAGCGAAGCGAGGAGGAGTGTTAGGTAGAACTGCGAGCGAAGCGAGGAGGAGTGTTAGGTAGAACTGCGAGCGAAGCGAGCGTGCCGCGGTAGCAGCCGGCAAAGCGCCAGAACCGAACATTTTTTTGTAATACTTACATTACATATTATGGTAACCTACAAAAGTCTAGACGATTTATCTAGTATGATATTTAAGCAAAAAAAATACACTACTTATACTTATACAGTAACTTAGACTCATTATCTCTTATAGGTATTGATTGTTAGGTATATTATATCAAAATTATAGAATAAGATCGTTATACAAATTTATGTGAATATATTATATTACATGGCATCGTCATGTTATAGTTTGGGAAGAGTATGTTATGGAAAACGTACATTTGACTAAATGATACATGGTAAAATGAAACATGACCAAGTAATTATTTTGTTTAGTTTAGTAGTTAGTGTTAGTTTTGACTAATGATTCTTTGCCAAATGATAATTTGAGAAAAATAGTATTTGGATGTGATACTTTGGGAAAAGTTTTTTGCCCATACATTAGTAATCCATCATCAGCCTATACCTAAACATCCCACTACCTAAACATCCCACAGTCCGTAAGGGGGGGAACTTAAAATAGGTACACCACATCTATGAATTTATTCACAGATGTCTCACAGATGGATGCAGTTTTCCTCACTCCTCCACCGAAAAGCTAAAATGGTAAATATCACGTGATATTCCGTACGATGATAAAATTATTATATGGGAAACATATTGCCCTAAACTAATAAACCGAACCTGCTGCTGGAATTTATTTAATGAAAGATTGTTGTTCTACGAGAATGGACTTTATTTTCACTTAGGTTCTAGCCTTTAGCACAATCGCCATCAGATATATCGGAGCGGCCAAGGTGCTCACAAATATCTGAACACGTCTTTAATGCCTCGACAATAGAGACGCGTTCGGATATTTGTGAGCACTTTGGCCGCTCCGATATATCTGATGGCGACTGTACAGATGTAGTGAACAATGTTTTTAGCCGTCGTATTCTGTCGGAAAAGGTTGTAATTAAATTGCTTTCTCAATTAGTATGTGTACCATTACGAGTATTCATAGATGGCTATTCAAATATGTGCCGTGTTTTTGCAGTTTAATTGTACCACGGTTGAATCATCACGCTGTAACCTCGAAAAAGGGGCAAGCGCTTAAAAGATCATGTATAATCCGGGAAAACAACATAGCAAAACCTAGTACCTATGTTATGAATCAGTAGTAGATAATGAGTTCCGTACTTATTGAGCTTCCACAATAATAGCTCTTTCGTTGATTTTATGTTTGCACACGAAGAAAGATTACGTTTACAAATTATTTAATTGATTGATATTTTGATATTCTTAAAATGGTTGTATGATCTCTATTATATTATATCACCTTTGGTATTTGACATTGACTGCTGAAGTTTCGTGTTTATGGACGAGAACATATCAAGGCCTTGAAATTAAGGTGGGGCCGTATTAGGCGACGGTACCTTAATGTGATATTAGGTGTGAGATATGACCGATTGACGGATAGCATTGCCTGGCATAGAACAAATCCAAATGCATCTGTGTATCAATAGGTAAAACCAAAGGCCATTACAAAACATCACAAATAATTAATTAAGTTCCGCGATGAAACGAGTTTTGGATCACCTGTCGGCGGCATGGCACGGGTGTTGAAATGAAGTGCACGGCACACGATCAACAGGAAAAGGCCTCGCTCCGAGCCTTCAGGACCCCTACGCAGAGCGAGGACGCCAGTCGTCGCCCAGCCGCCCGCCCGAGAGCGCGCCCGCCCGCGCCGCGCCCCAGCCGATGATACACCACAACTACAAACATCAACGCATCCCACAATTCCCACACGCGCACAAACATAAATAATAACATCTCGCGTCGACGCTCAACTAAATTGGTCGCTTTTCGACAAGAGACTCTACAGTTTGAAGTTTACTTACCAAGTGCTATCGGATAGCGAAGGATTCTCGCGGTCCTTAAAAGCGTTTTGCGCTGGAGGCGAGGTAAGTTGAAAATGTATTGAACAACGATTTCATTTTATTTTCTCCATACAATTCGATTTGAACATTGATAGAAGCTAAGCTATGTTTTTAGGGATCAAACGTAATAATTGCATTCAATTAGGAATAGTTGTTCACTCGCTTGCGTTTGAATAGAATGGAACTTTTGAAATTAAGGTTTGTCTATTGAACTATGACAAGCTTTTGTCCCGATAAGTTGTTTTTTATTGTTTGAAGATTGTAATAATCGTAGTTAGTAAGAAGCCTAAGCTACGCTTGTAACTATAACTATGATTATTATTACAATCCCTTTATTACAAGGCCTTCGTAAGGATAATATAACATATTTTGGGTTCTATTCTTGATTGTTTTGGGAATTAATGTTTTTTACGTCACACCTGGCCATAATGCGAGTTTTACTGCACGCTGCGCGTACGGTAAAACTCGCATTATTGCCAGGTGAAGACGCAAAATTGCTTACTCACCACGGGCGGTAATTTGTAAAGCCCCAGATCGCATATTTATGGCCCTCACCTTCGGTTCGGGCCACAAACACCTGCGATCTGGCCCATTCACGAATTCACCGCCCTAAGTACGTAGTGTACTATTTTAATTCCTTAGGTATTTTTTCTATAATATTTATTATACAAGGGCGTTTAAAAAAGTCACGTTTAAGTTATAAATTGTCAATCAGTACACTCGAGGCAGAAAAATACGCGCGATTCGCAGGCGAGCGCCATTAAGACATACGAGAGTGTAATTACTAAAGCTAATGCTTTTCATACGTTTTTCTACACACTTGCGAGGAAACAAACCATCCCATAGGATGAACATAGTCTGCAGGATGGTAAATATTTTTTCAACACAACTGCTCGTACCGTACCTCTTATTGTGTCGCTTTTAGGCTCATAATCCTGGATATTAAACACGCGTGTGTTATAACATTACGATACTTGTGTTTTATGGTTATATCCCGATTAAGTCACGTTGGCACCTTGCAGCAAGATGTATGCATGCACACGGTGCATTCTTAAATTAACCGGGTAGTACAGAATGTACAGCTTTTTTTCAATTCTCGGCAAATGGATTCTTACTCAACTAAACAAATTAAATCCTTTTTGTTAATTAATTAACTATTTATTGTTGGATATGATATAGAAACGTTTAATTTAGTAAAACTATTCACTTTTGATAACATTTTACATGAATTAATAAAGATAACATTTTAAAACGAAATTATTTATTTTATTTTGTAATGGCTGTTTAGAGATTTCATCTAAAGTGCGCACACTGCGCACACTTCACGAAAAAAAAATGTTGCGCGCCATTATAGGTTATTTCACAGATATTTTGTAAACATTGTTAATGAGTTTTGGTTATTAACAAAAATGTTGACTCGTGGTGACTAGAAAAGTGATAATAAGAATGGACGCCACTGGAAATTCTTGGCGATGTATACAACATGCGAGTAAAAACGTGTTGCCATAAATAAGTAAAGAAAATAACTTGGCAGGCCTATAAAATTTTCATTTAATGAAATAGATTATTTCCTCGCCAAATGTGTTGAAAAACGTCGTATGAAACGCGTGAGCTTTGATAATTACATCCTCGGCTCTCTTATCACGCGAGCCGGCAGGTGAGCCTCCGAGAATTTCGCCTCTGATGTAATTATCAACATACCTCACTTGTATCACAATGTACTATTATTTAGTTATTGATAGCTACAGGTTATTACTGTTAATCACGTATTGTGCATCGCTAAGTATTTCCAGAAACGTCAATTCTAAAATAATCAAGCATACTCGTATATCGACTAAATTTACAAAATATTCAAGCACCATAAGGCTTGAATAAGGCCTCTCACTATTGACCGCCACCGCAGGCAACGCCAGTGTCAAGCCTGCATCACACTAGCGTGGCCTGCGGTGGCGATCAATAGTAAATTCGACAGATTTTAATATTGCCTAATGCTGGCAGATAGTGACGCCACAATCTGCGAGCGTCATAGTAAATGACAATCGTTTCATTTGAAGGTGCGTTTTGCAGGAAAGGGACAGAATGCCCCCTCCTACAAATTTGGACAATTATAACTTTGTGAGTTTTTAACCTCTCGCGATGCTTTCTTCTCCATTTGACTACATGCACGGCATGGTACCAAATGATTGCATTGTCTCCAATAACTAATGTAATATCATATGTTATAGACAGTTAGTAGGTAGGTATATACCATGCTACAAAATGTAATATAAGGCTTGTAGAAATATAATTATTATTGTGTGGATAACCTTTACGAAAATTATGAACGATAACGGGTGGGCGTCACACCTACAACTCTGTGATATTATAATGGAGTCATAAAATACACCTTAATTATTTTGGGTACGCTATAATAAACAGATAGACAGCACAATATTCTTCTAAATAGTGTTTTTCTACTCGAGCACTTCTATCTGTCAATTAAATGACTGGCAGCGATATCTAAATCGACTTCATTGGAGTTGGGCTCCTGCTACAGTCATCTTATGAATATATAAGATAACTGTGTACAGAACTAAAATGAATTTTGACCAATCACGAGGCTCGATTTCCAGAAGACATCAACGCGCAAAAATAAAAAAAGCGGTTGGCTGCACTTCGTTTCAGCAGGGCGATTTTCAATAGATACCAAGTTTGTTTAATAAATTATTATATCCGTTAACTCGTAGAAAAAGTATTGTATGCGATAGTTATATTTATATAATTAGCTTTTTAACTCTCGTACCTTAATTAGGCCACTCAGCAAGCTTCGTGGCCTAAACGTGGTACTCGACTGAAAAAGCATACATAATAATATTATAACGATTGCATAAACTACTATTACTCAAACTCAATGTAAGACGATGGTTAAGTACTGTATCGTTAAGGTAACGAGTGTGTGTGCACCTCTGGAGCTGCAAGCGTCCATAGACTACAATGACCGCTTCCAGCGACCAGTACGCTTGTTTGTCACCGACGCGGTATAAGAACTGTGTTTCAGCTAAAATTGTTGATACAGGGGCAGAAATGTGAATATAACATACAGGGTGGAAGAGATGGGATTTTCTCGCTAACTGTACAATTGTACATAGTAGTGTATGTAGTCTGAATTGCTCAAAGGTCGCTGGAAGAGATCCCTTATAGGGATAAGTCCGCCTTTGTACTTTGGTCTATTGTGTGACATTTATATTCTTTAACCTGTTATTGTGTACAATGAAGTGCTTACATACATATTACGTAGTGCGACATGTTATCAAAAATCTGAGAATGTCGATTGTCATGACTTAAAGTTTCGCGTAGAGCAGCAAGGGATCTAGCAGCTGCCCTTACTGCCCCGTCTCAACTTGCCACCCTGTATATCTACGACTAACAGTTGTACACAATAAATTTTAAATGTACTTAGGTACAATGAGCTGCCAAAGTAATGGCGCTGCCGCTGTAGGTATAAACATTGGTATTCACGTTATGGGTTGCGCACGCGGAAAGTTAAAAGTTCATATTATATATAAGCGGCTTAGAGCGAAGCTTTCATACCACGTAGCCCGGCGGTCAGTTTTAATTTGTTGTAAGTGGTTACCGCTCGGAGGCCGATAGCCCGATGGGGACCGTGCCCTCCACTAATTTGTTTTGCGTCTACTATTCGTTATCAAAGCTTTGTTCATCGTAAAAGCTTGCATAGGTTAAATCGCTGGGGTTCTCGGAATATGTGATGGCTTTTACAGGCTTAAGTCAAGTCGCTTGCTTTTACCTTTATTGCACATAGTCAAACGTATTGCTTTACTTCGAACATTAAAAGCTAGAGCGGCCTTTAGACCTGGCTAAATGCAGTGCACTAACTGCACTCACACTCACGGATTAGAGCGCGATGGGTTATCACCCCTCCCTCAGTTAGTGCACTGCGTTTAGCGAGCTCCAAAGGCCGCTTTGTGAAGGTTTTTCAGAATTAATTATGTCACAAGTAATGGGGCTTCTAAACATGCAACATTTTTACGGCAATGTGTGGCCGGCAAGTATGTGCATCTTGCTCTAGCGTTAGTCAGTGTAAGACAGCAATAGTTGCCGGCCAGAAATTGCAGGAAGATGTGGCCAGTTTAGAAGCCCCATAAGGAGCAGTACGAGGGGTATTTTGACAGCTGGCGTCAATCAAGTTAATAATGATTGGTGGCACTGTAATGTTGGTGTTATATGATTTTAAGAAACCTCATTTGATGAAAGTTTTTACAAGTGGAGTCAGAGCTAGGCATCCGGCAACCATGAAATACGTAATCTGCGCAAGAATGGCCGTGTGTAGTGTAGGCTTCTCGAAGGCATGGTAAGTTGTTCGTAGACAACAGAATCATGGATAATTAATTATTGTCTTTGGTTTGTCTATGATTCTGTCGGAACCTGTACGTACGTCAAGCTTGCTTATGATCGTTCTTGCACGGTCCAGAAAACTAACTGGCTAACTAACTAACTAACGACTGGTTGGATGATGGTGGCATAGTTACACATTCGCTGCCAGGAACCCGCCTAGCGGGCGCATTGTTCGTAAGCATTTTCCTCTACTTAGCGGGAAAACCACGGCACTGGGTTATGAGCGTAACGCATTTGTTGTAAGAATTTGTTGGCAGTGAGTGTGGAGGGGCATATAGTAATGCGTACGCGGCCTTAACGTGGACAAAGAGGCCGTGATAAGATAAGACTAGTGGCTCTGGAGATGTAAAACTCACGAGCTTGTCTTTTGTTTTTTTTTTCGTATTGTATTACGTATTATGATGACTAAGATTTTTTTGTGACGTCATTCGAACCAGTTTTTGTAGAGGAACAAATGTTTGTATGGGAACAACTACAATTAAAGAACATAAATACCTAAAAATTTGAGACAAAGATTGACCTCGCTGGCGGCAGCGCAAAACGCTGCATACTGTGTGTCTATACAAGCATGACGTCACATTTGTACTAGTCGTAGTATGGAAAATCAGGTAAATTGTTGTTTCGGTCGCGAAATATTGCGTTTAAGTACATAGTTGTCATACAATTTTGTTTCTAGAAAAGCGTAAGGTTTCTATTGGTAGCTTTCAATTTACTCTTCAAAAAAAAAAAAAAATTTTTTTTTCTAAACTTTCAAGGTTCATATCTTTTTATGGTTTTAATTACATTTTATAATTTATACTTTATTACGATAATTTGATGGTTTACTATCCATTTAGCATCACTACGTTATCAATTTGTACATGAGGCATCATGCCTATTCTGTATACCTAAGTAACGAATATGCTCACATAATTTCGCGAAAACCGGTTGAGAACAGCTGGAAAACGGGACATCCGGACATCTGGGCAATGGGCATACAAACGATTTGCGGCCTAAGCTGAAGCATAGAACTTCTGTTAATTCACTTTGCTAGCTCGATGAAGTTTCTAACTACAGGGTGTAATCGTTAAGCCCAGGCGATCATTCTATAAATATAAGAGATATCGAAAACCTTCTGATATCTAAAGTACGTTGACATTACCCAATGAGTAAAACATGATAAAAAACCTTTTTAAATCAATCTGAATAATATAATCTGAATATTAAAAATATGTTAAGCGCTCCCAGCATACCTAACGTTTATACCCTGTATGATTATACATATGCGATGCGGTGTGTTTGATTGGAAAATTTCATGATGGCGGCGGCAAGATAACAGGAGATCAAGTGTGAACAAGGCTTAAGGCGTACGTCTCGTTAGATTCGGGAAATTCTCCAATTTGGAACCGAAAAAAAATGACCACCATTGGTGTTATTTTCAGTGTTTGACATATTTACGAACACCCAAACATAGTGTTAATAAAATATATTTTGCATTTAATTCGCTACTGCTTCTAAACTATACGTGATATTCTGATAATTCTTTCGGGAAAAGAATCAATAGGTTATATACGTTAATCTTGATTTTTTTTTAAATAAATACCTAAGTAATCCAGTCAGCTAAGCTTGTAGTACCTATGGTTAAAAATGGAAATACGTCGAAGACATCCATGGATCAGAAATAAAAAATCATGCTCATCAAAAAATCTGCCCTTAAAAGGACTCGATCCTATTATCCTATAGGACCCCCAGTTTCTTAGGCAGGGTCACTCAATACCACCAAAAAATATTTTATACCGATTTTCGCACGTTTCTGTGACATTCGCCTTAAATTGATAAGGACTTGTTTACAGAATGCTACAACTTGCGCTGTCTAGATATGATGATACTTACATCAAAAATCCACTTCGTTCTGAAAAACACTTAAGTGTGCGGAAATAAACTTAACATTGCGGTAAAAATAAGCATAAATTTGTTTCTGTCAAAAAATAAATTTTTGGTAGGTACCTACATGCTTTCACTGCCAACAGTACTTTTCTGTATACCGTCATCAAATGTTTATTGAGACGATTCTAACGAGCCCAAACTCAACGGGGTTACGTCGGTTAAGTACCTACTCATTTCCTATGGCCACCTGTCTCCATCATCAGATCAGCTCGATGGTACCATAATATTGAACTGTCATCCAAATTATACTCATACCCAAATTTTCAGCTCAATCGGTTGAGGTAAAGCGGTTCAAAATTCAGTTCCAAGATATGTCCCACAGTAACAAACGAGCAGGTCAAGTTAAGTAGTCATTTCGCCGGTTAGCGACCACCTAATTTCATGTGCCGGTTGGCGACCTCTTAGCTGAGTTGGTGGACTGCAAGGATATTTTCTTGGTTTTTGAGTAGATTTCTATTCTAAAACAACAAAAAAATGCATGTACAGTCGACAACACAGCTAACTGACCATCGGAAATCTAATCTGACCTTAAGTGCATTGTAATAAGGTTCTAGGTTTTCACGGTATGGTCAGTTAGCTGTGTTGTCGACTGTACAACTAATTGTGTCAATAGGGTCTGTAGAATTGATGTTGATCTTCAATATGAAAAACCTTCTCCTTCAGGTGGTGGCGTAACCAGCGCCTAAATGCTTGTAAAAATACCATACCATACCCCCTCCTGACCGGTTTCGGCCTCGGCGACTGCTTCAACTCTGATGGCGTTGATGTCGTTCGTGTGCTCTGGTGTGGCTCACGTAGCCGATCTTATTTACGAAGACCCGAGTACACAACGGGCACGTGAAGTTTGCCGTTCCACTTGTAAAAATACTAACTTACTCAACGGCTCGAGAGGCGCAAAACTAATAACAAACTTGTACTAAAAGTACTATAAGTAACTACTTGTACACAGACGCAGCAAGAAGATATATTATTGTGAACACAGTAAGTCGTACGTTAATATGGCGTCGCCCATAAAGGGGTCACGTAAAACTGTTGAACTGTTATATTTCGTCCGAATCAAACGAAACCCTCGGGACTGGAACCCTTACTGCACTTGACCGTATTTTTCTCATTACAGTGTGTTTCGAGTCCAGTTGCCTCTTGTTTGTAAGTATACGTGTGTGGTCAGCGGTTACTGTTCGTTTAGTTGCGCAAAACAGCAACGTTTTCGCTGAGAAATATCACTAGTTACTTTGAATCACGTAGTTGAGTTTTCGATAAAACAACTAGGTACTTAATTGTTCTACTCCTTTGTTTGTGGCAACCAGAGTTGCCAATTTCGGATACACCCACCAAAGTAAAGGCAACCTTAAAAAAAAAAAATTTTTGGTTAGGTACCTTTTTTTAAAGTTAGCGTTAAGGACCCGCAAAATTTTGATCTAATCTTATAACAATAAAGAAACTACTACGTTAAATAATGTTAAGTCTGCAGTCCCATGGAGTGAAGTATTAGAGCGAATTCTAAATTAGCTTGTGAAACAGTCAGTTTCAGCCATGATGGTACCGGACAACAAAAATACGACTACGAGTCGAACGACTAATTCCCCAGATGAGTTTCTGTATGCAAAAAAGCTGTTTTTATTACGTGGAGCAGCCTATGGAAAAAGCGGAAGGCTCGAGTGATTCTGATCGTTTGGAAGTCATTCAATAATAATTATGTGCGCATATTGCATGATTGTATGGAAAATCTGTATCTTTACACGTAGAGCAGGATTAATAGAAAAAATCCTCACTCCTATTTCTGCTAGTACCTACAATAATAGTAGTATTATATGCCCAGTATCAGATTTCCCTTCCACTAATCTTCTCCCTATTGCATATTTTCCCAACTAATATTGTTATTCTTATCTTCTCCTGTTATGCTATTCCTTAATAATAATTATTATTATTTTTATAAGTACAACGCCTTAAAATTAATTTGAAGATTAAGTAAAAAAAAAATGTAGTGTAGGTTATGATAGTTTTGCAGTGGCCCACCCGCAAGGCCATATAGTAGGTACAGTCGCCATCAGATATATGAGCGGCCAAAGTTCTCACAAATATCTGAACACCTCTCTATTGTCGAGGCATTAGAGACGTTTTCAGATATTTGTGAGCACTTTGGCCGCGCCGATATATCTGATGGCGACTGTACACAATAATAGGAGCTCACTCGAAATTGTTTAGTAGGTCTGTACTGTACCTGAGATCCTGAGATTGCGGAAACACGCGACAGGGGAAAATACAGTTCGGGGAATATTGCAACAGTGAAACCAAGCGAATGATAACAAAGATACCTACACAGGTTCCAACAAGAGTGGGGAAAAAATCGAATAGAAAATTTGCTTCGAGGAATTAACGAGTTTGGGGAACCGATCTAACCGCTCTAACATGTACAGTCGACGTCACAGAGATTTGTCTTCATTTTTGCACCTTGTTCCTTTGTACCTAATGGAGTTCATTTTTCGTACGAGGTGGCCAGTTCTTGGCGATTTACCCTACTTAAACATATTTGAATTATTATTAGTGCATAATTATTTAAAAAGATGATGATGAAGTAGTGAATAACATTTGGGTACATACTTGTGAGCGATGGGACCTCACGAACACGCATCCCGACCGAGGGAGCCCAGCGCTGTAGTACAAACGGACAAAAAATGTCTACATCAGAACCATACCGCCAAACAAAGGGGAGTCAGAGCCCTATGACCCGAGCTGCTATATATATAAAGTTATAAAGTTAAAGAAATTAGTGACTAAAATCAGTAAGCAAAACTGTGTGAGAGATGGAACCTGATAGTCGTCTCTCAAGCCCCGATAGGGGCTCGGAGAAGCCTGTCGCGGCCGTGCCGCATATGGCGGGGTCGGGCGCCGTCCGCTACAACGGACGGGTGGCTGGGGTGGGCGTATAGCCCGTCAGGTCCGATGGGGTGGGATCATCTGCGGCGGCCGTCGGCGAGGTCAAGCCCTGCCGGGTGAGACTCCATAAGGAGAGGCCCAGCGAGCGACCTTCGAGCCGACGGCACTGCAGGAACGTCCAGTCCGGTCCGGTGTGTTAGGGAGCTAGCCATCCTTGTACAGGTCGGCCAGCCCCCTAAGAATGATGGAGGTGGGGTTTTCTCCTGCCTGCAGGGCGCCGAGCACGTTCTGCAGGATGGCTACGCACTGCGCGATCACCCTCTCCCTAGTGCCGTCTTGGCTTGCTGGTAGGGGGGGGGGGGCAGTGTCGTGCGGTAGTCTGGCGGGCGCTGCTGCAGGAGGAGCGGGCGCAGAAGCGGTGTTTGTGTGGGCGGCGGCGGTCTGGGCGGCGGCGTCGGTGGTCTGGGTATTGGTGTCAGCGGCGGTGGGGGCGAGTTTGCCCTTGCCGCGTCTGCCCCTCCCTCGGCGGCGGCGGCGCAATGGCGCCGCGTCGTTTGCCCTCGCCATGAGGGAATTGGGGGCGTTCTCGGCGGCCTCCACCGGACGTTGCTGGGGCACAAGTTGCCCGCGGCGGTTGGTGAGGGGGGCTGTGCCGGCCCTCTTGATGCGCGCCTCCCGCTGGTAGGTGGGGCACGTGAGGCTATTCGCTGGGTGGGGGCCGCCACAGTTGGCGCAGGTCCCCTCCTGGTCGCGCGGCCGCTCGCACTGGCCCGCAAAGTGTGGCCCCGCACAGCGGACACACTTGATTGGGCGGCGGCAGCCGTGTGATGAGTGACGGAATGCCTGGCAGCGGTGGCACTGCGCCGGCCCCTTCTTGCCGCGCCACGCCTCCACTGTCACTCCCGTCATTCCCATTATCTCCCGGACGCTGTAGATGTCCGGGATGAGGCCGTCGGTCTTCTTCAGCTGCGCATAAAATACGCAGCCGGGTCGTCCTGCACGCGCGCCGACGTGGCGCGTGTAGATGGCGGCGAAACCCTTCGCCACCAGGTCTTCGGTTATGTGCGCCGGGTCGGTGTTCGCGGGGAGCCCCCTGATGCACACTTTCAGGGGGATTTCGTCCTTCGGCTGTAGTGCCGACCATGAGATGGAGTCGCCGAGGGCCTCGAGGTAGGCCTGCACCACCCTGTACTCCTCGTGGTCCTCGGGGAGGAAGCGGATTCCGCTTCCGTATGGTCGGGACTTGGGGTAGCGGCCCAGTCGCTCTTTGATCTTCTTGAAGTGCGCGTGCCAATCCGGGAGACTGTCGACCGTGATTGGTCGCGGCTTCTTCTGAGGCGGCTGGGTCGTGGCTGGTCCTGGTGTGGCTGCTGGTGGAGTCGGGTTGGGGGCCGGCGCGGTAGCGGCCTCCTCCCGGCTCTCGTCGTCGCTGTCGTCATCGCTGTCGATAGCATCGTCGCTCTCGCCCTGGACGTCCATCGGGGACAAGTCCAGGCGGGGGAGGCTGGATGGGTGGGCCCCCTCGGGTGGAGACCCCAGACTGCGCTTGGCCCCGGTGTACGGGGGGAGCGCGGCTTTCGCTGGCAGCGCCTGTGCTGGAGTATGCACCAGCGGCGGCGACATGGTGGCGGGCGTCCGGTGGACTATGAGTCCTCCGTGTGGCGGCGTTTTCTTCAGCGGGAAGGTCTGCTGGGGCGTGGACTGAGGCGGTGTTGGCGTCGGTGTGGGCCGCGCCGCGCGGGGCGCGGCGTGCTTCGGCGCTGGCGTCGCGTGGTGCGCCGGGTTCGCCTGTCCCTGGGTGGGCGCTGGGCGGGGCGCTGGGTTCGCTCTGCCCGCTCCGAGGGCGGGCGGCGTTCGGGGTGCGGGCTTAGGAGCCGCGGCCTGGCGCTGCGGTGCAGGTGCGCGCTGCGGCTGGGGCGCGGGCGCGGCCTTTTTGAGGGCGGACGCGGTGGTGGCGGCCGCATAGGTCGGCGTCTTCGGGCGGGCGCCCGAGGGGTTATCGGCTCGGGTGAGCGGGGTGAGGTGCCCGACTATCTCGCGGACAACATCGGCGGGCGTCCTGGGGAAGAGGGCTTCCCCGGCGCTCTCGCTCGTGGGTGTTCCCGGCGTGCTGGGTGTTGATGCGGCCTTGTGGGCTGCCGCGGATGCGCGCAGGGCGTTGGCACCTCACAAATACGCATCCCGACCCAGGCAGCCTAATGCCGGCACATCGCGAGGTCCGCGACCCGCAACTACGAAGAACTGCCGCCCAGCCGCGAGCGAGCAGCCCGACCCAGGGAGCCCAACGCCGGCACATCGCGAGGTCCGCGACCCGCAACTACAAAAGAACTGCCGCCCAGCCGCGAGCGAGCAGCCTGACCAACGCAGCCTAGCGCCGGCACATCGCGAGGTCCGCGACCCGCGACTACAAAGAAGCCACCGGCCCATCCAGAGCGACGGAAGACTACACTTCAATAAACTAAGTTAACTATTAAACCATTTGTGTTATGATATGTATAAATAAATGCCCTTCGCCGCTGGCACTCATTTACCCCTAATCCTCATAGGAAAACCCCATTAGGGAAATCATGTTTGTAAAGTGTATTAAAGAACACATAACTTAAAGTAGTCAGTAAAATCATATTTAATACATAGCAGCCATAAGCTGTAATCCAAGTGTTTGGGATTAATATTAGTACATGTAAATGAGCGATAATCAGAGTCTCGTTTGAGCCGCCGTGCCGAACGGTCGCACGGACCCTTACCGTCCTCTGTCATTGTTTCTCCAAATTGCATAAAAAGCGCAGAAACAAAGGGCGCCTATCGCCAGATGTTCCAGTAAATAAATTGCTCGCCGCGATCCCTGCCGTAGCCTAACCACGCTATCCGCTCCGATACGCGTATTATATATACATCTCGCGATACATACCGGTTTAAACAAATGTGCAGTGCGTCTATATATTATATAACAGTGAGTGCGACTGATGTGAGGGCGGTCCGAGTCTTCGCTACAAAGTCGCCCAAGCTCAACAGATAAATCCGGTGAGATCAGACCATTTTTTACTTACTGTATTAATGCTAAAATCACAAGAATGTGGTGTTACGAACCCGCCAGAGGGAACCCACCATGTCTGATTATTTCTAAAAAGGTAGCATACATAAAGTAAAGGACGTAAAAACAAAGACTCCTAGTACAGAGTAGGTACTGTATAATGACTGGTTAATGTGTCGACGCACTGCACACGCATTCGCGCAGCGCGCACGCACGGCGTAGGTATACCTAGTTATATACAATCCTGGACTTAGTTGGGCCTGATGACTTCCTAGCCTAGTAGAGGTTAACCCATGGCGATGAGCTTCTCGTTTGTGCTGGTTTTTCTGTACAAGTTTAATTGCACATATTAGCCGACTTGTAATCTAGCTTTGGTAGCTCGCTTCCTATCGCGATGGAGATTCAACACGTCGGACTCTTAATTAATACTATGCATACATGCCTGTATGCATAGTACCGGCAGAATACCATCATAACAGTAGGTCAAAATCAAAATCAATCAATTGTAAAATGCTGTCTACATAAGATATAGGTACCGGATACATGAAATCGAATAATACCTAACAACTATCCCAAACCGCTTTGGTTCAAATATTTCCCAGCATCAGGCAGCAATTTTTTTCTATAACCCCAAGTACCTCGGTGAAATGTATTATGATAGTGAACCTTTTCTAAAAACAACAACCGTAGCACACCGTCATAAAACACTTTTTCCTGCGTACACTAAAGACAAAAGCACACTAGCCCTATGACAACTGACAACATCTGCTGGCTATTTGCCTGCATCGCCTACACGAAATTGACAAAGCCCAAATATCGGCAAACAATAGCGCATATTTAAGCAAATGACGTAGTTATGCAACAAACCCAATTTTTTATCGTCATCGACTCAAATTAAGGCGCACCGATAGCCAGATACAAAGCGAGGAGCAAAAAGCGTTGAATTGTTATGCAAGCCTCAGAAGACTGAAGAACCTTAAGAAAAAATACGAGTTATGCTTTTGTTCCACATGAAGAAGACGTCTCCTTAGGAAGATCGCCTAACCACGAAAACAGGCAAATTAAATACTGGCTGCCGGTCAACTCTCCCAGGGACAGGGTTTGTTACACTCTGTTTTGTTGTGCAGTGAGCAGTGTCAACATCTTGGTTAAGTTTATGAAAATAATTAACGTGGTGTCTGTATCTACAGGTAAAAAACAGTGGTATCGGTGAATTTAATAGTTTATATCTGCGACAATGTTTGGTGTGTAGTAACAACATTTTAAGTAGGTAATAGTGTCTTTATCACGTATGCCATTGTCAAGCAGCAAGTGCGCACATGGATACGTACTGGAAAATACAAGTTGTCGTTGTTGCGAGTCATATTATGACCTCATTACAACATGACAATACAACCACAGAAGCACACAACTAAAGAGACTTTTAACAACACTGCACGAGAAATCGACGCAATGGAAGAAACAGACTGCAAATAAGAAGAGCAGGTAGAATGATCGCCTGAACCTACCTCTAGAACTGATCGGTCGAGAACACCTTGCAACGTGGACCAGCTAAATTTTCCCACACTAATAACGAAATAGACACCAAACTCCAATAAACCCGGAACGAAAAAATAAATAAATAAATACACATATATATATATATATACATATATATATAAATACCTACAGTTTATATAAATAAAAAGGGAAAAGCGTTGATCATGCAAGCGTTAGAAGACGGGACCACCTTACGAATGGATACGAGATATGTTTTTATTTCAAGGGCGATGACGTCTCTCCGGCATGATCGCTAACCCACGAAAACAGGCAAATTAAATAATGGCTGCCGGTCAACTCTCCATGTTGTCACATGACAATGTTTAGTGTGAAGTGATAAAATGTAACGTAATAGTGGCTGTATCACGTATATTCATCAAGCAGCAAGTCATGCACCCACATGGATACCTACTGGAAAACACAAGTTGTCAATATTTTGGGACAAGATATCCAACGCACCAGGGACTTCGATAATTCCAAAGCAACAAACGGATTAAAACCAAAGGAGAACGGCAAACAAAGGCCAAGGAAACAACGACACAATAACAGCAAAATGCTCAGATGGCATCGCAGCATAACCTAATCGCAGTCATTTACCCTTCTATACATATTTACACAATTATATATCCATACTTCCTTTCACTGGGCACGATGCAAGTATTCGGTCTGGTTTTCTTCCCTCGCTCCTCATCCTGACTGCAACAGCCCCACACTCCTGTCCTATACTTATTGGCTCACTGGTGCCTCGGATAGGTGGGTCAGTTGACCTTGCCAGGGCGGCAGAGGACGAGGAAGTACAAGAGAGAGCCCGAGTGCACGCCCTGTCTCGGAACTGGTAGTTCCGGACAGGGGCTGTTAAGGTTCCCATACACCCCTGGCTGTGTCTGCCCGTATCGTGCCAGCGCGTGCTCTCGAGCAATGTCAAGGAGCCTCCTCGTCGCTCCCTCCCGGGCATGGCCAACGCCTCCGCGTCCTTGCAGCAGAACTGCTGGCTGGCTGAGTCACCGGAACGGAACGGAACGGAACGGAACGGAACGGAACGGTACATGTAAATGAGCGATAATCACGTTTTCACTTCCTTTCAAATCGACTATATCTCGATGTCGTACCAAGAAGCCCTCGTCACACCACGCCAGAGCGAGACAGCCTGATGAAGAGAGCAGCACGGCCCCACTACGTGTGTATCGGCCCAGGCGTACCGAAGAGAAGACCGGCCGAGTGAGGGAGACAGTAATATACGTAACTGTGTCATTGGCTAAAAATAGATTGCCGGAATGCAGGAATTTAATCCAGTTACGTAATTATCGCTTATCAATTAGAGACATTCCTTGTTGTATCTCAGTAACCCTTAGCCGTACAGATACGCTACATATGTCAAAATGACGGGCTAAACGAGCCCCTGCCTATAGTAATATGTCTATACACCTACCCTTTGTACTTATTGTTTAAACTTAGAATAAGTCCAGGATAATTAGCATATTTACCAAATTATATATAATTAATAATTAATAGTAAAACGTAAAATCATATCTAACGAACGCACAGTGTTTTAAGACGTTCCATTCAAACTAGCCTAACTAGTAACAGTATTTAAATCTAGATAAAGGTAGCCCACTCGGGGTGAATTGTAAAAGTAAACTCATTCGTAAGGAAAGGGGCGTAAAAAGCACCCAATTAGCTTGAGAGAAAATATATTGTTTATTCATGATAGATTCAGTATAAATAGAGGGTTTATACCCATTCCAAATTGTGTCAGCCTGATCCTCCGGGAAACAGCAACAAAAGTGTCTGGAAGCAACTACTAGAAGAAGTCTTAGGAAATACACAGGGAAAGTGATAGGGAAAGTGTTAGGGCAGTGATAGGAATTAGGGCAGTGATAGGGAAAGTTGTAAATTATAAAAGTATTATTCAGTGTAAATTCGTGTAATAAATATATCTTATTCATTTTTAACCAGTCTTGTTATTATAGGTAACCTAGGTTCATCCAGGTATTCACGGGCACGTAAGGGCTACGAGTTTCATACTCGGTAGTCATACCCGTAGGCGTTATCGGTGGGCCCCTCTAGTTCTGTCTAGAGGCGCGATAGTCTTAGGTGACTGTGAAGCGCGACTCGCGTCACCCCCGTCGACACTGTCGGAGCGGTGGGCTGTCGGCCACAGTCGTTTTGGTCCTTCGAGCCGGATCTGTTAGATCCGATATTCGGTACACGTGTACCAAGAACACTAACGTAAAATACGTGCGGTGTATTTAAGAAAAATCCTTGTGCCTGTAGTGATAGGTTACTACACGTAGCCGCAGGCACTAAGACGAAAGTGATAAATAGTAAAAGTACGTGCGGTGTACTTATTCAGTATTTCAGTACACGCAGGAGAAATCGCGTGTACTTAGAACATTCGTGAAAATACGTGTAGTGTATTCATGTTAAACCTGATGTCTGTAGTGATAGGTTACTTCACGTAGCCGCAGACATATCATTGAAGCTCAGTATACGCAGGGAAAATGCGCGTGTACTAAGTTGTATAGAGGTACGTACAAGGTACCTATAGAACGTCACCACAGTGTGACTTATTAAGTGCGCATGCACTAAACAAGCCGCTATGAGCGCAGCATATAGAATGCCTCAAGTCAGCCCGATGAAACTCCCCGAGAGAAGGCCGACACCACATACAACATCGGGCTACGACAACTGCAAAAGAAGACAGACACGTTCCGTAACGTCGGAACACAGCGAAGATAAGAAACGAACAAAGTTTCTGGCTCAAGGTGCCTTAGCCGCGCAAGAACGCGCGCGCAGTAGTTCCGCTGACAAAGCGAAGAAACGGCCCGCTGAGCCGTCCACTAGTGGCATACGAATGAAACGTACCACTCAAACTGCCGAAAAGACGCAGCATACAGAGCAAACGCCTATCACAGAATCGGGAGGAGAAACCCCGGCCCCCAGAGGTAGTGATGACACCTTAATAGCCGACGCCCAAAGAGGGTCGGCGCCCGCGCGCATATTAGAAATGGGAGTACCATTATCCCCATCCGTAGATACCGCCGTACTATGGAGAAAAGACTTGGAAAAACGGTTACAGCGACCGCCAGTCAATATCCCCCTGGAGACACATCTAGGAAGAGTCGTCCAGGTCCCGCAAGAAAAGGGAGAGCCGTCTAAAAAGACCGGCATCGAGAAAGAAGCAACGTTCGCGGAAGCATCCACGCCATGCCGTCCGACGTCAGCTCGATCCACCGAAAGTATTATGTCCACAGTGCGTCTACAAGAAATAGAGTTGGACGAAAGTGAACAACTCGCCAAGATACAGCGAGAGGAGCTAAAAGAATGCGCAGAAAAGGAAAAAAGCCTAATAGAATACGAACGTCGACAAAAAGAATTAAATATCGAGCGCGAATTAATTAAAAAACGCACCCTATTGAAGAAGGGACGAGAAGAGCTAGAAAGCTCAATAAGAGACGAGGCATCAAGCATAGGAGCCGTAGCCAGATGGATCGACGAAAGCAAAGAGCGAGATCAAGCATTTACCCTCCGACCGGAGGGCGCACCTGTTGAAAAATATCCCAAACGAGAACGCTCGCAGCACGCATACGAAAGAGGAAGAACAACGAGGCAAGAACCACAGACTCCGCATACGAGATATACTAACGAAACATCGCCTGAGATAATGGCGCAATTATTTGAGCGCACGCAAATGGCCGCTAGGCCCTCACCCAAGGAGGTATATGACCTCCCACCGTTCCACGGAAATATTTCGGAATGGCGAAACTTTATAAATACGTATGAAGAATCAAATCGCAGATACAAGTTTAGCGAATACGAGAATGTCGCTAGATTGCGAACAGCCTTACGCGGAGAGGCTAAGGCATGCGTACAGCATATAATATCAACGGCAACAAGGCCCGAGTTGATAATTAAAGTACTGACTAAACAGTACGGAAGATCGGATTTCCAAGTAAGAAAAGCCCAAGAAGAATTTAAGTGGTCATTAAGTGATGAAAAATTAAGCACAAATACGACAGCCAAGTCGGAGTCCGCACGGCTAAAAGAACCGCCGCGGTACAACAAATCGCCGGAAGTCGCTGACTTCGGCGCATCTACAAGGCCCCGACACAGGGAAGCCCTCAAAAGTGACAAACAGTCACCCTGGCACCTACACACCGCCGGTTGCGGTGTCACTTCAACTAAGCGAATCTACATACGCGCAGAGACTGCGCCCACGGTGCAGAGCAGCGCCAAGGACACCGAAGTGTCAACAATTATAACGCCAGGGCACATCATGGCCCCCATTATCACTAAACCAACCAACGGTCGCCCGAGGTTGGTTGCGGTCATTACCGCCACTCAGCCGACTCGCGGTCGCCCGCGGTCGGCCAGATTCAAAGCATCCAGGTACGCCGGTGCCACACTACCCTCCATCACGGAAGAAGTCACTCTTACCACAGCGCGAGAGCGCGCCGCAGTCACCGCTGCTATTATACCGACCCGCGGTCGCCCGCGGTCGGATACGCCGGTTAAAATATCGACCCCCGGAACAGCGGGGTCGATCGCAAATATAGCGTTCAAATATACTGACGCCAATCTACCCTCCACCCCAGAGGAAGTAACTATTACCGCGGCGCAAGAGTACGTCGCGGTCATCATCGCTACACCGACCCGCGATCGCCCGCGGTCGGTCGCGACAGCCAGCAAGTTGACCCCCGGACCAGTGGGGTTAACACCAACCGCGGCGCCGCGGAGCGCCGCGGAGCGCCGCGGTCGCCGCTTCTGCAAGGGCTAGCACGCCCACATCGACCCCCGGACCAGTGGGGTCGATTTCAACCACAGCTCATAAAAGCACTTGGGCTATCACGCCCACGACGACCCCCGGACCAGCGGGGTCGCTCCGAACTACAGCTTCCGAGGACGCAACATACAACGAGCCGACAAAAACAAGCACGCCCGCCAACATATTTACAGCGCGCAGCGAAGCGCAATCGGCGCGACGGCGCAAACAGCGCCTCGCCGATCTATCGGCCCTCCGACCACTATGCACGTCGCGAGAAGCCGCGACTAAACATGTCGCTAGCCTGAAGAAAGGCCACAGGGACCCGCAGCCAGCGCAGCCTGCCGACATCACCGAGCGAGCACCGGTTCCACCGGAGCCTCCGGACAACGCGACGCCTGAAAGGCTCGCATATTATCGCCGAAAGAAAGTAAAAATCAAAGTCCAGGAACAATCTACGAACGAGCTGTTGTGGACGACGAACCTAACAATCCATAAAACAATCAGCATTTAACGCAACGAACGCCATCGCTCTACGTTACGATTTTATAGTATGACACTGCGTCTCATACTAAAAGGGGAGGATTGTGAGCGATGGGACCTCACGAACACGCATCCCGACCGAGGGAGCCCAGCGCTGTAGTACAAACGGACAAAAAATGTCTACATCAGAACCATACCGCCAAACAAAGGGGAGTCAGAGCCCTATGACCCGAGCTGCTATATATATAAAGTTATAAAGTTAAAGAAATTAGTGACTAAAATCAGTAAGCAAAACTGTGTGAGAGATGGAACCTCTTGATAGTCGTCTCTCAAGCCCCGATAGGGGCTCGGAGAAGCCTGTCGCGGCCGTGCCGCATATGGCGGGGTCGGGCGCCGTCCGCTACAACGGACGGGTGGCTGGGGTGGGCGTATAGCCCGTCAGGTCCGATGGGGTGGGATCATCTGCGGCGGCCGTCGGCGAGGTCAAGCCCTGCCGGGTGAGACTCCGTGAGGAGAGGCCCAGCGAGCGACCTTCGAGCCGACGGCACTGCAGGAACGTCCAGTCCGGTCCGGTGTGTTAGGAAGCTAGCCATCCTTGTACAGGTCGGCCAGCCCCCTAAGAATGATGGAGGTGGGGTTTTCTCCTGCCTGCAGGGCGCCGAGCACGTTCTGCAGGATGGCTACGCACTGCGCGATCACCCTCTCCCTAGTGCCGTCTTGGCTTGCTGGTAGGGGGGGGGGGGGCAGTGTCGTGCGGTAGTCTGGCGGGCGCTGATGCAGGAGGAGCGGGCGCAGAAGCGGTGTTTGTGTGGGCGGCGGCGGTCTGGGCGGCGGCGTCGGTGGTCTGGGTATTGGTGTCAGCGGCGGTGGGGGCGGGTTTGCCCTTGCCGCGTCTGCCCCTCCCTCGGCGGCGGCGGCGCAATGGCGCCGCGTCGTTTGCCCTCGCCATGAGGGAATTGGGGGCGTTCTCGGCGGCCTCCACCGGGCGTTGCTGGGGCACAAGTTGCCCGCGGCGGTTGGTGAGGGGGGCTGTGCCGGCCCTCTTGATACGCGCCTCCCGCTGGTAGGTGGGGCACGTGAGGCTATTCGCTGGGTGGGGGCCGCCACAGTTGGCGCAGGTCCCCTCCTGGTCGCGCGGCCGCTCGCACTGGCCCGCAAAGTGTGGCCCCGCACAGCGGACACACTTGATTGGGCGGCGGCAGCCGTGTGATGAGTGGCGGAATGCCTGGCAGCGGTGGCACTGCGCCGGCCCCTTCTTGCCGCGCCACGCCTCCACTGTCACTCCCGTCATTCCCATTATCTCCCGGACGCTGTAGATGTCCGGGATGAGGCCGTCGGTCTTCTTCAGCTGCGCATAAAATACGCAGCCGGGTCGTCCTGCACGCGCGTCGACGTGGCGCGTGTAGATGGCGGCGAAACCCTTCGCCACCAGGTCTTCGGATATGTGCGCCGGGTCGGTGTTCGCGGGGAGCCCCCTGATGCACACTTTCAGGGGGATTTCGTCCTTCGGCTGTAGCGCCGACCATGAGATGGAGTCGCCGAGGGCCTCGAGGTAGGCCTGCACCACCCTGTACTCCTCGTGGTCCTCGGGGAGGAAGCGGATTCCGCTTCCGTATGGTCGGGACTTGGGGTAGCGGCCCAGTCGCTCTTTGATCTTCTTGAAGTGCGCGTGCCAATCCGGGAGACTGTCGACCGTGATTGGTCGCGGCTTCTTCTGAGGCGGCTGGGTCGTGGCTGGTCCTGGTGTGGCTGCTGGTGGAGTCGGGTTGGGGGCCGGCGCGGTAGCGGCCTCCTCCCGGCTCTCGTCGTCGCTGTCGTCGTCGCTGTCGATAGCCTCGTCGCTCTCGCCCTGGACGTCCATCGGGGACAAGTCCAGGCGGGGGAGGCTGGATGGGTGGGCCCCCTCGGGTGGGGACCCCAGACTGCGCTTGGCCCCGGTGTACGGGGGGAGCGCGGCTTTCGGTGGCAGCGCCTGTGCTGGAGTTTGCACCAGCGGCGGCGACATGGTGGCGGGCGTCCGGTGGACTATGAGTCCTCCGTGTGGCGGCGTTTTCTTCAGCGGGAAGGTCTGCTGGGGCGTGGACTGAGGCGGTGTTGGCGTCGGTGTGGGCCGCGCCGCGCGGGGCGTGGCGTGCTTCGGCGCTGGCGTTGCGTGGTGCGCCGGGTTCGCCTGTCCCTGGGTGGGCGCTGGGCGGGGCGCTGGGTTCGCTCTGCCCGCTCCGAGGGCGGGCGGCGTTCGGGGTGCGGGCTTAGGAGCCGCGGCCTGGCGCTGCGGTGCAGGTGCGCGCTGCGGCTGGGGCGCGGGCGCGGGGATCTTTTTGAGGGCGGACGCGGTGGTGGCGGCCGCGTAGGTCGGCGTCTTCGGGCGGGCGCCCGAGGGGTTGTCGGCTCGGGTGAGCGGGGTGAGGTGGCCGACTATTTCACGGACCACGTCGGCGGGCGTCCTGGGGAAGAAAGCTTCCCCGGCGCCCTCGCTCGATGGAGTACCCGGCGTGCTGGGCGTTGAGGCGGCCTTGTGTGCTGCCGCGGATGCGCGCAGGGCGTTGGCGAACGCCCGTTGTATTCGCGGGTCGCGGGCGGCGCTGGCCGCGTCTCCTAGGCCGCGGGTGCGGCGGAATGTCCGTTGGCAGTTGGGGCTGCTCGGTGAGGCTCCCGCGGGGCGCGGGGTTGGCGGCGGCATTTTTATTTTTTGTGTGGGTATTCCACCCACACGGTTTTTCGTTCTACCCCCACCTTTGCTTGTCAAAGGCGAGGGGTGCGGAACGATTTGAGGGCCCTGTCTAGGGCACCCTGTGTGGCCTGGGGCGCGATCGCAGCGGCGCGGCTGCCCTTACTCGCTTCATTCGCGGCCAGACCCCGGTGAGACCCGCTTGTGGGAGGCCGGGGCTGGTCGGAACTAGGCAGGCGGTACAGCGGCGCGGGTAGTGGCGGTTGACGTCGGGTGGCGATCCGGGCGCGGGGGGAGAGATGGTGGCTCCGTCCAGGCGTAGCGAATCCTCAGATGGAACCTCACAAATACGCAT
Organism: Epinotia ramella; assembly: GCA_947578815.1. NCBI lineage: Eukaryota > Metazoa > Arthropoda > Insecta > Lepidoptera > Tortricidae > Epinotia > Epinotia ramella. Next base: position 13,403,218 of record OX388210.1, read on the forward strand.
CCCGACCCAGGCAGCCTAATGCCGGCACATCGCGAGGTCCGCGACCCGCAACTACGAAGAACTGCCGCCCAGCCTTGATGGTCGTCTCGCTAGCCCCGCAGGGGGCCCGGAGGAGCCGGACGCGGCTGTGCCGCTTTTGGCGGGATCGGGCGCCGTCCGCGACAACGGACGGGTGGCTGGGGGCGGGCGTTATGCCCTTCTGGTCCGGTGGGGTGGGTTCATCCGCTGTGTCTGTCGGCGAGGTCAAGCCCTGCCGGGTGAGACTCCATTTGGAGAGGCCCGGCGAGCGACCTGCGAGCCGACGGCGCTGCGGGAACGTCCAGTCAGGTCCGGGTGTCTAATGGGGCTAGCCCTCCTTGTACAGGTCGGCCAGCCCCCTGAGGATGATGGGTGCGGGGTTAGCTCCTGTCTGCATAGCGCCGAGCACGTTCTGCAGGATGCTCACGCACTGCGCTATCACCCTCTCCCTAGTGCCATCTTGGCTTGCCGGTAGGGGTGGGGGGGCAGTGTCATGCGGAGGTCTGGTCAGCGCTGCTGCAGGAGGAGCGAGCGCAGGGGCGGCGTTTGTGTGGGCGGCGGCGGTCTGGGCGGCGGCGTTGGTCGTCTGGGTGTTGGTTTCGGCGGCGGTGGCGGCGGGGTGACCCTTGCCGCGTCTGCCCCTCCCTCGGCGGCGGCGGCGCGATGGCGCCGCGTCGTTCGCCCTCGCCATGAGGGAGTTGGGGGCGTTCTCGGCGGCCTCCACCGGACGTTGCTGGGGCACGAGTTGCCCGCGGCGGTTTGTGAGGGGAGCTGTACCGGCCCTTTTGGCTCGTGCCTCCCGCTGGTAGGTGGGGCACGTGAGACTGTTTGCTGGGTGGGGGCCGCCGCAGTTGGCGCAGGTCCCCTCCTGGTCGCGCGGCCGCTCGCACTGGCCCGCAAAGTGTGGCCCCGCGCAGCGGACACACTTGACTGGGCGGCGGCAGCCGTGTGAGGAGTGACGGAACGCCTGACAGCGGTGGCATTGCGCCGGCCCCTTCTTGCCGCGCCACGCCTCCACTGTCACTCCCGTCATCCCGAGCAGCTCCCGGACACCGTAGATTTCCGGGATGAGGCCGTCGGTCTTCGTCAGCTGCGTATAAAATACGCAGCCGGGTCGTCCTGCACGCGCGTCGACGTGGCGCGTGTAAATTGGAGCGAATCCCTTCGCCGCCAGGTCGTCGGAGATGAGTGCCGGGTCCGTGTTTGCGGGGAGCCCCCTGATGCACACCTTCAGGGGGATCTCTTCTTTTGGCTGGAGCGCCGACCATGATACGCTGTCGCCGAGGGCCTCGAGGTAGGCCTGCACCACCCTGTACTCCTCGTGGTCCTCAGGGAGGAAGCGAATTCCGCTTCCATATGGCCGGGACTTGGGGTAGCGGCCCAGTAGCTCTCGGATCTTCCGGAAGTGCGCGCTCCAATCCGGGAGGTTGTCGACCGTGATTGGTCGCGGCTTCTTCCGGGGCGGCTGGGTCGTGGCTGGTCCTGGTGTTGCTGCTGGTGGAGTCGGGTTGGGGGCCGGCGCGGTAGCGGCCTCTTCCCGGCTCTCGTCGTCGCCGTCGCTAGCCTCGTCGCTCTCGCCCTGGACGTCCATCGGGGACAAGTCCAGGCGGGGGAGGCTGGATGAGTAGGCCCCCTCGGGTGGGGACCCCAGACTGCGCTTGGCCCCGGTGTACGGGGGGAGCGCGGCTTTCACTGGCAGCGCCTGCGCTGGAGTTTGCACCAGCGGCGGCGACATGGTGGCGGGCGTCCAGTGGACTATGAGTCCTCCGTGTGGCGGCGTTTTGTTCAGCGGGAAGGTCTGCTGAGGCGTGGACTGAGGCGGTGTTGGCGTCGGTGTGGGCCGCGCCGCGCGGGGGGCGGCGTGCTTCGGCGCGGGTACTGAGCGGGGCGCTGGGCTCGCTCTGCCCGCTCCGAGGGCGGGCGGCGATCGCGGTGCGGGTTTAGGTGCCGCGGCTTGGCGCTGCGGTGCGGGTGCGCGCTGCGGCTGGGGCGCGGGCGCGGGGACCTTTTTGAGGGCGGACGCGGTGGTGGCGGCCGCATAGGTCGGCGTCTTCGGGCGGGCGCCCGAGGGGTTGTCGGCTCGGGTGAGCGGGGTGAGGTGGCCGACTATTTCACGGACCACGTCGGCGGGCGTCCTGGGGAAGAAGGCTTCCCCGGCGCTCTCGCTCGTGGGTGTTCCCGGCGTGCTGGGTGTTGACGCTGCCTTGTGGGCTGCCGCGGATGCGCGCAGGGCGTTAGCGAACGCCCGTTGTACGCGCGGGTCGCGGGCGGCGCTGGCTGCGTCACCTAGGCCGCGGGTGCGGCGGAATGTCCGGTGTCTGCTCGGTGAGGCTCCCGCGGGGCGCGGGGTTGGCGGCGGCATTTTCTATTTTTTGTGTGGGTATTTCACCCACACGGTTTCTCGCTCTACCCCCACCTTTGCTTGTCAAAGGCGAGGGGTGAGGAGTGATTGGGGGGCCCTCTCTAGGGCTTCCTGTGACGCTTGGAGCGCGATCGCGGCGGCGCGGCTGCCCTTACCCGTTTCGTACGCGGCCAGACCCCGGTGAGACCCGCTTGTGGGAGGCCGGGGCTGGTCGGAACTAGGCAGGCGGTACAGCGGCGCGGGTAGTGGCGGTTGACGTCGGGTGGCGATCCGGGCGCGGGGGGAGAGATGGTGGCTCCGTCCAGGCGTAGCGAATCCTGCCGCCCAGCCGCGAGCGAGCAGCCCGACCCAGGGAGCCCAACGCCGGCACATCGCGAGGTCCGCGACCCGCAACTACAAAAGAACTGCCGCCCAGCCGCGAGCGAGCAGCCTGACCAACGCAGCCTAGCGCCGGCACATCGCGAGGTCCGCGACCCGCGACTACAAAGAAGCCACCGGCCCATCCAGAGCGACGGAAGACTACACTTCAATAAACTAAGTTAACTATTAAACCATTTGTGTTATGATATGTATAAATAAATGCCCTTCGCCGCTGGCACTCATTTACCCCTAATCCTCATAGGAAAACCCCATTAGTGAAATCATGTTTGTAAAGTGTATTAAAGAACACATAACTTAAAGTAGTCAGTAAAATCATATTTAATACATAGCAGCCATAAGCTGTAATCCAAGTGTTTGGGATTAATATTAGTACATGTAAATGAGCGATAATCACGTTTTCACTTCCTTTCAAATCGACTATATCTCGATGTCGTACCAAGAAGCCCTCGTCACACCACGCCAGAGCGAGACAGCCTGATGAAGAGAGCAGCACGGCCCCACTACGTGTGTATCGGCCCAGGCGGACCGAAGAGAAGACCGGCCGAGTGAGGGAGACAGTAATATACGTAACTGTGTCATTGGCTAAAAATAGATTGCCGGAATGCAGGAATTTAATCCAGTTACGTAATTATCGCTTATCAATTAGAGACATTCCTTGTTGTATCTCAGTAACCCTTAGCCGTACAGATACGCTACATATGTCAAAATGACGGGCTAAACGAGCCCCTGCCTATAGTAATATGTCTATACACCTACCCTTTGTACTTATTGTTTAAACTTAGAATAAGTCCAGGATAATTAGCATATTTACCAAATTATATATAATTAATAATTAATAGTAAAACGTAAAATCATATCTAACGAACGCACAGTGTTTTAAGACGTTCCATTCAAACTAGCCTAACTAGTAACAGTATTTAAATCTAGATAAAGGTAGCCCACTCGGGGTGAATTGTAAAAGTAAACTCATTCGTAAGGAAAGGGGCGTAAAAAGCACCCAATTAGCTTGAGAGAAAATATATTGTTTATTCATGATAGATTCAGTATAAATAGAGGGTTTATACCCATTCCAAATTGTGTCAGCCTGATCCTCCGGGAAACAGCAACAAAAGTGTCTGGAAGCAACTACTAGAAGAAGTCTTAGGAAATACATAGGGAAAGTGATAGGGAAAGTGTTAGGGCAGTGATAGGAATTAGGGCAGTGATAGGGAAAGTTGTAAATTATAAAAGTATTATTCAGTGTAAATTCGTGTAATAAATATATCTTATTCATTTTTAACCAGTCTTGTTATTATAGGTAACCTAGGTTCATCCAGGTATTCACGGGCACGTCAGGGCTACGAGTTTCATACTCGGTAGTCATACCCGTAGGCGTTATCGGTGGGCCCCTCTAGTTCTGTCTAGAGGCGCGATAGTCTTAGGTGACTGTGAAGCGCGACTCGCGTCACCCCCGTCGACACTGTCGGAGCGGTGGGCTGTCGGCCACAATACTCGTTACATGCCAATTACAGGCGCGTGCAGGTATTTAATTCAACCCAAGGCAGGCCTATCCCACTGCCATTTTGGCGCGAAATGACGCTTGTCTATGGTAACCTATGGTGTTGGTCTAGCGTGTCAGGGCTGTAACCGCACAGCGTACCGCACACAATGACGTTTCATATATACGTTGTATACGTAGGACAACATAATAGAATTGATCGTACGCCGTTATTCGGAATTCAATTTTACAAGATTTGGCTAACATGACGAAAGGAGTCACATTGCAAAATACGAACTGTTTGGTACCTAAAAACTTAATCATTATTCATGTATATTTTCTATAGCCCTGACTTCCCGGGTATTGTATTTTTTTATTATCATATCATATATTCTTATTATTTCCATAATGGATGTTGAATAAAATAAAACAAACAAAAACTAAAATAATCCATCGGCAACACCTTACTCTATGATTGTCTATTCAAAACAAATGACAGCTTACGTTATCACTTTGGTAGTGGACCCTCTGTACCTTTAGGTAGGTACTATATTATTATTATTTTATTCATTAGAGCTTTGGCTACTAGGGCCATCAGCTTCAAACCAAATTATGTTTTAAGTACTATTCATTATTCTCTGCCCAAGGAAAAGAATCATCGAACGAAGCACATTCGATTTCAATACACACAAAGCCAGTCAGTAATCCCTAAGACACCGTAAGTCCGTCTATATAATAAATCAATCTATATAGTTTTGTCGCAACTAATAAAACATTTTACACTTTATGCATAGCATGCATTCTGTTGAGCAAAACAGCGGCAACGCCGTACCATCCTTTTCTCGAAGCAGTTCAGGCCATTTTCGACCCCCCAATAACTTCGTTGTGGATAAAACTAGTTGCCTGAATTTTCAGTAACCAAGCACGCATTGTATAAAAACGCGATATAAGTATTTCAAATTTCATTCAATTTGGAGCTACTTTAAGAATTATAACTAGTCAAAGGCACTTTTAGCAGACATACGAGGGGTGATCCAAAAGTAATGATAATCGGCATAAAAAACAGAAGGTATCCGTTATATATCATTTTTAATTATTAAATAAACTCTTTATTAGTTTACTTACCTATACAGGGTGTTAACGGGGTCATGATCCGGAATGACAAAAAGCGAATAAGATGATCATACTGAACAACCTTTCCCATGGGACCAACCACGAAATCGCAAAAAAAAAGAGCCAATTAAGAGTTAACTGTGAGTTAACTGCGATTTAATTGAGAGTTATGTATGGAATACCTGGTTTTTTTTTGCGATTTCGTGGTTGGTCCCATGGGAAAGGTTGTTCAGTATGATCATCTTATTCGCTTTTTGTCATTCCGGATCATGACCCCGTTAACACCCTGTATAATATATTAAAAATGTTTTAATTTTGCTACATATAAAAAAAAATTTGGATAGACGAAATGAAGACTAGTTTTTACATCGACGCATATCCACCGATTTTATTGACGAGTTTTCAATATCTAAGAATAAGAAGTAATAGTAAAAGAAATGGTCTAGATTATACTGTAGGTAACTAGTTTTATAGAATTCATTAGCCTGAAAAACAGTCCTGGTACTCGGCAAGCTCAGCCAAGAAAAAAACTCATACAATTGGTACTTTTTTTTCTTTGGTTTTTTGTGAGACGACCCCACTTAATTGCTATAGAATTATGATGTATCACTCTCCCTTCGTATTTATATTCATATATTTGTAACATAGGTTCAACCTGTTTAAAAAAAAAAATACTATATATTGATGGCCAGAAAAACCTACCTTGAACTTTGTTACGTGAGCTGTGCTTAAAAAAACGATGACATGAGTTTAATTTATTAATTTCGTGGCATCAAAATAAATAAACTTTAAATTGTATTTATTTTTATTTTTATTACCACACCAGAATTTTGCCAACACTGCCCCAAACATGTAACAAAATATCCTCCGATTTTACTGACGGCAGAATATATTCCATACCATCATATTTATTTAGCTATTAAAAAAAACAAATGAATGAAATCTTTTTTTAAAGTTTTTAGTGTATTATTGAATAATTGCACAATAGGAATGACAATCACAAATTATCATCACGGGACCAAATCATGCTGATTATCATTACTTTTGGATCACCCCTCGTAGAAGCTTCAAATTTAGAATACAATTAGTGTATAGTCACTATACTTACACTAATTGTGTTACTATACTATACAGGGTGTTAACGGGGTCATGATCCGGAATGACAAAAAGCGAATAAGATGATCATACTGAACAACCTTTCCCATGGGACCAACCACGAAATCGCAAAAAAAAACCAGGTATTCCATACATAACTCTCAATTAAATCGCAGTTAACTCACAGTTAACTCTTAATTGGCTCTTTTTTTTTGCGATTTCGTGGTTGGTCCCATGGGAAAGGTTGTTCAGTATGATCATCTTATTCGCTTTTTGTCATTCCGGATCATGACCCCGTTAACACCCTGTAGTGTATAAATCAATGGAAACTAAAAAAAAAAGCAATTTTAGTCCAGTTTTCTAGATACACCAACTGCATAAATAATATAAACATATAGGATTACAAAGTTATTATATTTGCAGTGAATGGGACGACAAATTAAAAAGCAAGAAAGCATTCATAATTTGTTTGTATTGATAACACAATGACCTACAAAAAGAAGTGAGATCCAAGAGGCCAAGTCTCGAAACTCTTCCACCGTAAAAAGTTGTGAGACATTTCGTAGTAGGTACCAAGTCTCAGGCAGTCTTATAATTCTTTATTTGCTAGGTAAATAAATTTTTGTGACTTGGCAATCACACAATAGTTACTACATAGTTTTAGGTATGCAAAAATTTGTGCGATTGCCAAGTTGCAGAATTGTATTTAGCTAGCAAATAAAGAATAATAAGACTGCCTGAGACTTGGTACTAGGAAATATCTCACAACTTTTTACGGTGGAAGAGTTTCGAGACTTGGCCTCTTTTTTACATGGAATGTTTTTTTATGGGATTTGAATTTACCCGGGTCGCTCGACAACCGACGCTGGTGTCGAGCTAGTTAAACACATTTTCGATGCCTGTGTCAGGAGATGCTTTATAGGTATCTTCTGTGATTTATCTAAGGCCTTCGACTGCGAGAGACATACTCGTAGTTCATGAGACATTGATCAGGAAACACGCGACTACTACGAAGTCAGGGGATCAGTACTGAATTTACTTAAGTCTTACTTACATGGAAGAATTCAAAGGGACGAAGTGAATGGACAGCGATCACCGGGGTCATTTTTCTCGATGGGTGTACCGCAGGGATCAATATTGGGACCTTTCCTGTTCCTTATATACATAAATGACTTGCCATACCTCGTAAAGACCCACCGTGATATAGTATTGTTTGCAGATGACACCTCACTTATTTTCAAACTCATAAGACAGCAACAAGCTTGCAATGATGTAAACAATGCTATTTCTAAAGTAGTAAATTGGTTTAAGGCGGTGCATTGGAAATTATCGCGTGCTTTGAAACGCCGTTCTGACTAGATTAAAAATCAATAAGGTCTGATTTTCAGATATATGATTCTTGACATTATGATTATTTATCTGATTTTATCGATACATGATTGCTTAAAATTTCCTCGATAGAAAAAAAACCAAAGTCTGTATTTTCCTTTTTTTGCTCAGCCTACTCAAACGATGCATTTTTTTACGACACAATCAAGTGAATACTATATAGTATTTCATCTCATCTAAAATCTCACTTTATGAAATTTAAATAAAACTTCACTAATTTAGGTATTTATCGAAATTTGTCCAAAAAAGCCATTCCCGAACAGTGTTACATCTCTTTTCATCGTGAGCGGAAGGCATCACCGTGTCTCTGTCTAGGGCGCGTTTTCGATTCAAATTAAGGCATCCCCTTAATGTTAATAATTTATTGTTAAATGATAAAAAGACAATTATTTAAATTAAATTTGTCACGAATCACATTAAGCACGAGCAAGGAAGTGTCTTTGTAAAAGATGAGGAATTGGAACTAGTTTATAGTACAATTTTTCTTGGTATAACGTTAGATCTCTCGAATGCAGTGAGCAAGATCCGTCAATTAACAGACGTGTTCCATGTCATATGGTATTTTATTGTGGGGCAGTGCTTCGGAGATTCATACGATTTTTGTTTTGCAGAAACGGGCTATTCCGGCGATATATAAATTGAACCATAGAGACTCACTTAGAGATAAGTTTAAAGATATTAATATAATGACATTAAATTGTAAATACATAGATCTATGCCAATATTGTGTATGTTCATAAAAACATTGTCAATTTTAGGAAAAACTGTGATATATATACATAATATTAATACTAGAAATAAGCATAAGCTCGCGGTGCCCACCACTCGGCTCAAAAAAATAAAAAAATCATTCATCGGTAATTGTGTAAGGTTTTATAACAAAACGTAACTGAGTTATCTATTAATAAATTCAAGAATTATGTAAAGCGTACACTTATTTCGAAAGCTTATTATAGTGCAAAGGACTACATCAATGATAAAAAACTCCATTAAAAACTAATTGTGACTGAATTTTATTTATTTATTATAATTTTTTTATTTATTGTTCAGAACACATACAGTCATACATAAAAAGATAGAGGTTAGTTGCTTATACAGGGTGATTCAGGAGACGTGAGCAGGATCAACCCTACACATACAGTTAATGTTAATGGATCTTTTACCATCGTAATTAAGTTAAACGCCCACAGTTTTTTTTTACATTTTGTGTAATAGTTTCATTCACAATAAATCATGGTCACCCTACACAACTAAAAAAAAAATCACGTTAATCTTACCAATGCTGGTACGACTGAGTAGCTTATAAACTATTGAATCCGTAGGGTTGATCCTGCTCATGTCTCCTGAATCACCCTGTATATATAAAAACAGACTTGGAGGTTCATAAATACAAACATTAAGTAAAAATATACAAAAGCGTCTTAATTACGTTTGGAAATTTATGACATTGTATTTTAAATTTATTATTCTCGTTATACGAGTATACAGCCTGGAAATCTAATACGAGCAAAGAATTAAACCAGACATAGGGTTTAATACCGTAATCATTAATTACTGGGATTTTTTAAGATACACTTAATAGAAAGCCTGTAATTAATTTTTCAAAAATTACCGAGCAGCAATCTAACGCAAACGTAGCTGTCCAAATACTTGACAAGTAACTGTCAACGAGCCTTAACTTGAATATTTTGCGTTACATTGCGGGCTGAATTATTTTGTATGGTTAATTTTTTCGTTGTAATTTTAGACAAAAGGTATCTAAATAAACTTCTTACGTCCTGTACTAACCACCATTTAAAGATTTGCTCGTATTAGATTTCCACGCTGTATATGTTTTTTGACATTAGATTGATTTTCTAGAAACATTCAAGACCAGTATTTTTATAAAATTTTTACTTTATATAATTTTTATATTTTATCCATACTAGTCCATACTAATATTATAAATGCGAAAGTGTCTATGTCTGTCTGTCTGTCTGTTACCTCTTCACGCTTAAACCGCTGAACCGATTTGGATGAAATTTGGTATAGAGATAGTTTGAGTCCTAGGAAGGACATAGGATAGTTTTTATCCCGGAAGTCATCCCCCAGGGGGATGAAGTGGGGGGTGAACGTTTGTATGGAGCTACGCGGAGCGAGCACGCGGACGGAGTCGCGGGCAGAAGCTAGTGTTTAATAAATTGATCTTAGAAATTAGCTTAAGATTATGTTTCTAACTGACGAATTGAAAGTGCTTGTTACTAGGCCTACTTGAATAAAGATTATTTTGAGTTTGAGTTTGAATGCGAGACGAAATATCGCATAGTGATATTATATCAAACTGTTGCGCGCATTCGTTCGTGCCGACACGTTGGCTCGGAGGAGCGCATGGCCCCTCAGGATAAGAGAGCTTCACCATCACTACGAATCTCGGTTTATGGTTTGAAGAGTAATTAAACTGCCAGTACTTCATTTGATATGCAATACATTTTAACGTGAAATCACGTATAAATTAAACGACTAAATATTAAATAATCTGAACCGTGCTATTAACGTTGATGAGTGCTGGAAATTTGGTATATTCGATATTCTGGTTTTCATATCACAGGTTTCCGATTAAATTATGAGTAGGCAGGAAAAACAAATCAATAAACTAGCTATGTCTACGTAAAATGACACCGGAATGTGAGTTACAGAGGATAATAGACGCCAATTAAATATATTCGTTTACGGTAGGTACTTTTATATGTATTTACATTATATAACAGTTACATGTTGCTCGTCGACCCCGTAGGTAGGTACGAGTACTTACCTACTTGCGCGATGGGTTTCCTATAAGGAACATAAATCCTACGCGGCCGAAATTATGTTGAGATTGAGTTTCGAAGTGTAGGTTTAATTATTGTTCATGTATTCAAAATCAGTTCATGTAATTAAAAGAAGGGCCACTGTTTGAGGACTTTGAGGTGCCTATGCATCTTTTTATCACTTATTAATTTTGCCTGAAGTTTCAGTATGGTTTAAAATATAAAATCTTTATTCACATCTCTCAGTTTTATTAGAATAGCTTGTAAATTCCAAGTTAACATGCATGTGCTTGCATAACTTAATTGAGAAAAGATTTGTTTAAAGAGATTGTACGAAGCCTCTGAAGTCTGCATCTGCATGGAACGGGTGTTTGAATTCCTTGAAGCGATTAAGCGCTCGCCAGAGTCAGCCGAGCATGCTTTTGTCAGTTTACCGTGTAAAGTGGGTTTTTTAATTAAAGCTCTGCTGGCGTCTTATATTAGTAAGTAGGTAATTAGAGGGCTGGCGCTTGCCGTTGCCGACCCCTGACTCGGTTCGTCGCACACCTCTTTTGCCCTTCAACCTCGCTAAAAATACTCTCTAGAGGTTGTATGCCACATATACCAGGCTTATCTTTGATTGGCACGTCGATGAGAACAGCGATGACACGTAACGAAGAGATTCGTTTATTTTTGTACTAGCTGACCTATTAACCATGTAGATAAACGAAAATGTATAGATTTTATTCCAAGTCAGTTATTTTTATTTGACGTAATCCGTTGGAAATGTGCGTATAAAGAAAACCAACGAATGTCGCAATGCCCACGTCTAACTACCGATATTCGGTTTTATCGATACTAGCAACCGATTTTACTCTAAACCTTTTTCCCTGTCCGCCATTTCAGCGTTTGATATTTCATCCCGCCAGTTAGTATTTACGAGTGTCAAGTCTAATTTCGTCGGCTTAATAACTCTGAGTGGCAGTTTGGCAGGTTGGTCCAACTCTGGGTATAAAGCACTTTTCAACGAGACACTTCGTAAACAAACGCAACTTTTCGACACCCGATAAGCGGGACGAAGGACGTAGTATTGTTCGCAAATAAACTCCTTTATGGTCATACCGAACTCATTAGTTATGTTTATCAGTTTTATATTTATCTCTCGGGATAAAGCCATATTTATAAAATAAATCAATAAATAAATATAAGGGGACAATCTTACACAAATCGACCTAGTCCCATAGTAAGCTCAGTAAGGCTATGGGTACTAGACGACGATATATATAATAGATATAATATAAATACTTAAATACATAGAAAACATCCATGACTCAGAAACAAATATTCACGCTCATCACACAAATATTTGCCCTTACCGGGATTCGAACCAAGGACCTTCAGCTTCTTAGGCAGCGTCACTACCCACTAGGCTAACCGGTCGTCAAATCTATCTTTAGTCTTTAGTAGTAGTAGTTTAGTAGTTTTAGGTTTGTATGTGTATTTATCTTTAGTTTTTCCATTTCTCTTTCATCTAATTTTCCCAATATACGACACTGACAATACGTACAATGTGGTGCCGATTATATAACCCTATATCTATCTCTAACAATTGACACACCATACTTTTAAGATAAGATAAGATAAGATACATTTACTGTCAAAACTGTGTACATTGTGATAACATGTTATAAAATAATTAGTATCAACAGCTTGCCCATTTCGGACGTACAAAATAATAATAATTAATAGGATGAAATTTGAATTCATAAAAACGGAAATAACAATAGGTATTAACATAATAATTACATGAAATATTCGTTTAAGTCATAAAAACATTTCCATAGCAACATAACATTTGTTAATATAGATATAAGTAATACAACTAAAGAACATGTTCTGTGAAAGAACCCACCGGGAATCGTTTTAGTAAATTTAGTGATCTGCTTTAAGGTTAGGACTGTACACATAAGGAAATACCTACCCTTACCAAAATTGTTTCGAATTATGCAATATTTGGCCTCAAATAAATACATATTTCCATCCATCCCACACGTAACCATGACTTCTGACGGGTAACTACCTACAATACTACAAACAAACCCAAGCGATATTGCTTTCTAAAACGTCTTTAGTGCAATGTAAAGTGACACTCGCGATGTTTGCTTATGCCCTTTAATCTTGGATAACAACCGAGTAAATCTCACTGGGAGTTGCGTTTCTCTCTCCTCCTATTTTATTCCGCTAGAACTGTTTGAGTTCTGAGGAGTAATTATTTCCATTGTTTAAAAGTATCAGGCTCCTTGAAACTGACAAGTAGCCTTGATTCCGCTGAGTGGCTTTGTCTAGAGCGCTTCGACTGTATATGATGTGATACAGTACAATTCAAGTACCTACTATTTTATATGATTACAAGTTTAATATCGTACGATACGACTATAAAAACATAAATGATTTAGATCTGTTTCATTTTTTCTAGCAATAATAGCACATTTTAAAGTAGAACCATAAACCGAATCTGTCTGCTATAAACTTAAAATGACTGAACCGACTTTGCGGCTTACACTACCTAGCGTATATATCTTTATTATCGTTCGTTTTTTGGCAAAAGTCTTTAGAAGCTAAGTAAGAATGGACTCAATGTTTTGTCACTTCTCTTAAAAGCTGAAGCGTGATGGAGCTCGGTTATATAGTTAGACATGGGTCAGCTTTACTATCGTTTTCAATTCATCATAGCCCACCCCTCCTTAGAGGGTTATTGTTGAGGCCAGAATTCTCGGAGCAAAAGGGGTTAAACAATATACGTGCAGCTATCGCTGGATTAAATATATTGTTTTTAGAACTGAGACTGGTATACAATAAAGACCTAAATTACCTATTTAACTTCACTATGTGTGTTTAAAAATTTACATACCTTTTGATGCTAATAATCTTTGCACACAGCACACTGATAAGTTTAAAATGTTTCTTAGAGTGAGGCTGATCGAGTCGGTTGCGTTGCGGGTCAGATCAGTAGGACCTAGGTGCCGTTTTTTCCCGACGGCTAAATCCATTTTTGTGATTTTGATCTTCGTAATTTTGATCAATCGCTTCAAAAAGAAAGCTTCAAACAGTTAACACAATATGTATACTTACTTTAATAAGTTAACGATGAGCGGTATTGGTTAGTAGATTACAATACATACTTTCTAAAAAAATATAACCATTAAAATGAATGTTTGGTCAACACCCATCTATCCCATCTCTTTCTAATACTGATACTGTTCCTCCAAAGAAAGCGTAAGTACTTCTGTGTTAATGACAGGTCTGTTGGCTAAACATAGTAATTAAATTATAGGAATACATGCAGGATCACGAACTTTTTGTTCAAATGAACACCCCGGAGCTCACAATCCATCAATCATGCTGCCAGTTCTATCACTCATTATTTTCGGTCGATGACAGACTACATTATTATTACTTCGACCGTCAATAAAATGCACCTTCAAATTAGGCGTTTTTATTCTACAATTTGCGCATTTTGCCCGGAATACACGAGGCTAGTTTTTCAAGCTAGGATAGCAAGCTAGTGCTAGTAAGCTAGCAAGCTAGTGCGTCTACCCTCGTGTATACAGAACTAGCTATATTTTCAGGCTAGTAAGCTAGCGAGAAAGCTAGTAAGCAAGTGCTGAATCCAGGATAGTTTTAATAGCTTGCCGTTCTATTTTTTGAGCTAGTAGCGCCCTCACCCGTGATTTTGCTATCCTATGTGTATACCTTTGTACCCTTGCGGCTTAGTGAGCAGTGACCACATGTTTTTGTGTTTCATTTCAAACCACGTTTTCTGCAACAAGATGTCTAAACTAAGTTATGAGATAAAGTTAAAGTTTGTATAATTGTACCGTGAACAGGAATGTCTATGGAACGCTAACATTCCATCTTATAAAGACAAATCTATGCGAGATTCAGCACTACAAAAAATAAGCAGATGATCCACGTTCATTCCGTTTTAAAATCCATGGTCTTGTCCACACGTTTTTCTATACATCTTCTCCTAATTCGTCTAATGCAAATTGACATAGTTTTCGAAGTAACTGACGTATTATGTTTTTTTACGAATGCGGTTCATTTTACTTCACGGACGTGTTGTTACCGTCACTGCAATGGATCTAACTGGCTTAAAATTACTGGTATCATGTAAACAGCACTAGCATGTTTCAAGCGAGGATAGCAAGCTAGGATAGTACCGTACTAGCTTGCTAGCTTGCTATCCTAGCTTGAAAAACTAGCCTCGTGTATTCCGGGCACGTTCGTTTTCAGACTAGTGAATAATATTAGTCTGGTTAATCATATAAGTACTTGAGACTCGATGAAAGCAAAATTCTATATATTTCTTACTAGCACAATACTCGAACGAAATGTAATATGTTTATTCTAAAACGAGTCTATACAATTTTGTGGTGTTATATTCCTGTTTGGTGGAATTTGGCCTTGGTACTAGAGTAGGTATTTAATTGGCATCGACGCTTTGAAGCATGATAAGTGATAATCTTCATTGTGTACACAGGGAAAACGTACGGCTACCTATCTCACTCTAATGGACAGCTGACGCATAATTTGCATAGCACCTTTCGTTTCTGTCGTGTGTTTAGCTTTATTGGATAAGTTTAGGGCCGGTTGCACCAACTTACGATTACAGGCCGATCAACGTTAAATATGGAGTCGGCAGCCGTCAATCCATAGAAACTTGTCAAACATTCCATACCTACAGATTTTAACGAACTAGTACCTACACCCAAAGAAGACCTAAGTCTGCCAAATTGCCTGGTTGTAACGGTCCCTTTTTTGTAAATAACTCGTAAACGGTGGCCATACCAAAACGTGTTTTTATGGATAAGCAATGTACATAAAATTCTCTTCGAAAAGATTCTATACACTTTTTCGCTGAGATCAATGTTTAATGAGATATGAAGGGAGGAAGGTGGGCAATAACAAAATTAAACGTATGTTCTAAGTATGGTGCGTCAAATCCTGCCTTATCTACGGCAGCCGCATCGCACCCCACACCCAGTCGTGCATCGGCAAAATGTGGTCTTGAGAATGGAGTCAGGTACCATGCACTGGGTCGTTTCGGCTTCATCGATGTTTTCAAGAAAGCTGAATAGCGGTATTTATTGAGTTTATGTTCCTGGACAGGCGCTTGGTAAATCGCCAGTGGCCAAGTAAATAGTAAGTACTTAATTTTACGTTTCGAAGTAAATAAGGGATACTATCACAATAAACCTCGTTGTCGTTAATACAATAAGCCACACAAAACACGTATAAACCGGCCAGGTGCGTGTCGGGCCACGCGCAGTGTAGGGTTCCGTCGTTGGCTGTCGTCCTTGTTACATCGACATGCGCGCGCCTACTAAATGGTACTTTTTTTTGTATGGACCCTGACTGTTGCTTTAATAGGACGGACCCAAAATAGCGGTCGAATTGCGTGGGTGGAGGGTAGCCTGGGGAAAATCCAGGGGAAGCCTCCGGCACGACCACGCGGGGAAGTTAAAACACTGGAATACTCTACGAGTTTGCGCTCCAGTGAGATTGGTTGAACGGTATCAACATCAACCGAATCTGGGGTGTGAGTGGTGTCGAACTACTGGGAGTTTTATTTTACACCCTCCCTACCTGTAAGCTCCACCCCCACACCTATAGTTATTTGTTATACAAGGGGGGAAAGTTGTATTTTACCTGCGAGTGTTCATTTGAAGCACGATCTAGCGAAAGGATTCTATGATTGACCACGAGCGAAGCGAGTGGTTCAAAAATAGAATCCTGAGCGTAGCGAGTGTTTCAACACACGAGACGTAAAATATTTTACAGTACATATGGTGCTACTTTCCCGCACTAGTGCGGAAAAGAGCACTTTTCGTGCATATGTCGAAACTTTAAAGAGCCATACGTACAGTAAAACATTGTACGATACACGTGCGAATAGGTAATTCGCAACTCGTGTCGATTTAAAACACTCCCTTCGGTCGTGTTTTAATTTATCACCTCTCGTTGCGAATTTCCTATTTTCGGCACTTGTATCGTAAATAACTATTTTCACCCGTGTATAACACAAAACTTTTCACCTCACTACAGCGAGGAAAATAAGAAAAAGGGTTTGTACTATCAATTATTATTTATTTACCTCTTTGTCAATACTATAATTTTGAAGTACTAGGAGTATTGGTAAAATCGAAAATATTACAAAATAGCCTAAGCATATCCAGTCTTTATGGAACTACTCCAATATTGACATATACAATCATAAGTATCATAACATTTATAGTACCTAACAAATAGACTAGAATAAATTATATAATTCCAGCCTCAGTAAGTAAGGTTTATCAAATGTAATATTAATTATATTTTTATTATATTATATTCAATAACTAGGTACATTTTGACAATTTATTCAGTTTTGTCAAAAATGGTACATATGTATGTACTAATAAGTCTTTATTTATTTTAGTCACAGTATAAAAGGTATTATTGATTAATTAACAATAATAATATTGCAATTATATTATATTATATTTAATCAATAACTAGCTGCTGCTAACTGAAAAGGTTTTTGCACCTTTTTTGTGTCTCCATGTATTGAAAAGGTCAAACGCTTTCATGTTATCTTAAACGGGATTTTTCAGGCAATAAGCACAATTCTGCATTTTGCACGGTTTCCCGTAATTCCACAGGTGTTAATTAATACGTCTTCGTCACTCAAATCATTCATTTTTAATAACAAACCAAACTAGACAAACATGCGAATATTTTAGCGTTAGCGGCTTAGGTAATTGAAAATTGAAAAGTTTTGACTTAAAAGTTTTTTTTTATTATTTCGGATGCGTTTTGTTCGCACATCGACTTACTTGGACTGTCAGAACATTTTATCCGTTTGTATAACAAAAATGAAGATTAATGTTAAATGCTGATCTTTATGAATTAAAATAAAGTTGTAAGACTGTATTTAGTGTTTTTTACTCGATGCAATTCATTAATTGTGATGTTAAAAATTTAGCACTTTTAACGTTCTACGTTTTGTTAGCTGTCACATGTCACCTTAAGCTATGTTCAAATGTCAAAACTCTTTCTTCACATGTGGATAAAAAGCGATTTTCTCAATAGGTATCAAACATACAAAAAGGGCTTTCCGAGATAGTGAGGTGAAAAGTACTTTTAGTGTAACTGTAACCTGTTATTGTGTACAATAAAGTGCTTACATACATACTATACCAACATTCGCTTTTGTTTACACGGATTATTTCGCCTATTATTTGTTCGTTGGGTGCCTAAACGCCGCTTACGATTACAAGTTTGGTGCAACCCACCCTCATACAACTATTAAACAGACGCGTCGGGACTACTCGGGAGTAAGAAATAATTTTATGGCGATTCCCCCACTGCACCGCGTCCCGCCGCGGTGCGCGGAGCGACAGATTTTACCATTATATTGTATGCAAGAATCACAATTTATATAGAAAACACGCCTAGTACAACACACTGTCGACGCATCAATGCGCGTGTAAACAATCTGTCGCTCCGCGCACCGCGGCGGGACGCGGTGCAGTGGGAGAATCGCCTTAAGGGCTCCCATACACCAATGACCTTCGATCTGAATACCTTAGTTTTCTTATGTTTTTTGTAGCTTATTATATTATCAACAACGGCTTTAAGCAATATAGTATCCCATATTTACTTCAAAGTTCATTGTTTTCGAGATATTTGGCATCAAAGTTGAACAATTTTAGGCCAAAAAACTGGTTTTCTGGCCATCAATTTTGTGTTAATTGGTTTAAAATGAAAACCCTGTACCAGTTTTTAGAGACGTCACAGACGAACCCAAATATGCAGATTTTGTATATGTTAGATCTTTCACGTCAATAGAGATACGAAATAAGTGGTTTTTTAGACAATGTTTAAAAAAATCATACAAAATTAAGTATTCACTTGTTTCAAAATCCGGTGGACCAAAACGGAGATAAAAAATTGAAGAACCGATAGCCGTTTGATTTATAATTCTATCTGTAGTGAAAAAGTAGCAGATACGATTCAAAACTTGTCAAAAATCGATGAAAACCTCGGGTAGCCCCTTAACCATTGATTTAGTATATGTATAGAACTAGATGCATAATGTCAAACAAATATGCCAAGAAATGTCCCCAATGACAACTCTAGCTACATTTCAGTAGTTGCTAATAGAGTTAACTTATAACCTGCATCAAGATATATGTTTCATAAAAAAAGAACTCGGTGTTTTAGACTTTAAGCACCAATATTAGCAAACCAACATCAAAAGATTAAATACTTTTTAGTTTATTGAGACATATCATAATGTGACTTGACTGCTCATGTCAAAACTTTAGTTAGCGTTTAGCGAATGAATGGAGTCGCGTTATAAAATTATTTTAATAATGTTTTATTTATTTAAACAGAAAGACCAATAGCACAATTAAATCAGGTTTATTTATTTTACAAGTGGGGAATAAACAGTTTCTAATTTATGTACAAATATTATATACAAAACAATTGTTGGGTGAGATTTCCGTAAGTACATACAGTGCAGCTGACAGATTCCTTAAAAATAAGTCATTTTAGTTTCCTTGAAATACATTCAGTTTGTTAAATAAATTGTCTTTTGGACCTGCCTTTACTTTTGTTGTTTCCTTTTTTTGTGATGATTAATGTAAGCGTACAGTCAAGTAGCGATCAGCTATCGATTTTATTAAAACAATCCTATGGTTGTTGCTGTGGTCTTTTTCTGAGCTTGAATTAAAAATGTTTACGCTCAAGAATGACTTTAATACCTTTTTTGCTTCTCTCCCATTCTCTCCTCCCTCCCATTCGCTTATTACATGAGAGGTGTGGCAGTTTTAGTAAGCCTGTTCAATCCATTTTTTGTCGTATATACAATATCCGAATCATTAAAATGAGCCGAAAAAATGACACGCGAATCGTTTGGTTTAAAAAAAATCATCTCGACTTTCGCGTGTTATGACTATGACTGCAGCCCATTTTGCACGTCGCTAAGGATTTCTTGGAAATCTTAAAATGAAAACCATAATAGGCATGCGGCCTCATGTTCAAATTGATAACGTAGTGATGCTAAATGGATAGTAAACCATCAAATTATCGTAATAAAGTGGTACATTATAAAATGTAATTAAAATCATAAAAAGATATGAACCTTGAAAGTTTAGAAAAATTATGCATTTTTTCTACTGTCCAAGAGTAAATTTAAAGCTGCCAATAGAATCCTTACGCTTTTATAGAAACAGAATTGTATGACAACCATGTTCTTAAACGCAGTATTTCGCGACCGAAACAACAATTTACCAGATTTTCCATACAATGATACAACTACTTTGTACAAGTGACGTCATACGTGGGTACGTCATCAGTATGAAGCGTTTTGCGCTGCCGCCAGCGACGTCAATCTTTGTCTCAAATTTTTGGGTATTTATGTTCTTTAATTGTAGTTGCTCCCATACAAACATTTGTTCCTCTCCAAAAACTGGTTCGAATGGCATCGTAAAAAAATCTTAGACCGCATCCCTATTATGTAGGTAATGACATCATAAAAAAAGTATCTAATACCGGCGCCTTAGATTTATGTTCCGCGACTTTGTCATTTGGACTAACAAAATTAATTATTTAAAACATGTTTAAAACTATTAAATTACAATGAGTTTACACAAATTTCGTTAGGTTATGAAAATAACTTACTTAAAGAAATAAATCCCATCCTTTTTTCTTGTTTTTTTTTTTTTGGTATTTACGCAGTTTTTGATTGAACATTTAGACGTAACTGACAACCAACAAGTCTCACGGTTGAAACCAGACTAAACACAAAAGAGCCGGCCGATGCGATCGGCCGGTTCTTTTGGACAGCAATTTTTTTCGGCTGATTGTGTATCTAGTTCTATATACTAAATCAATGCCCTTAACCCATAATATGGCCCTGATTTTATATTCGCTGCCAATGATTTCGTAGCACTAGCACTACGCTCGTAGCCGATAGCATGTGAAGAACCGTTTCTAGAGGAAAGCGACTACGAGCAGCCTAGCGGGTTCCTGGCACTCAGCGACCTCAGCGTGTTATGAGGTGTCAGGCGTGAGCAAAGGTGACAGGCGCTGTTGGACGACTGACAAAATAAAATTGACTTAAATTAAAAATCTCACCACGGGTGTATTTTTTGTCACTTTGTAATTATCAAACAAATCATGGCAAGTTTAACGACAAATTCTAATCTCGTAGAAAAATTACTGTCGATTAATTCTTATCTCTCCAATAAATATAACTTGAAAATGTGTAACTTACTCTTGGCAGTGCCTCAAGTGATATACTAGTTACTGCAGTGCTTTAAAGCAATCGGAGAATTTGGTAGCGTCCTCTCCTACATATGATCCTTTGTCAATGTCAGATAGGAGTCAATGATATCCTAGTTTATCTCGGAGATTCGTGATCGATTCAGGTTTGTCATTGGAAGTATTTATTATGATTCGACATAAATCTATGTTGTAAATTAATAATGATTGTTTTCATTTACTGTAACTGATCGAATTTAAACTTTCGTGAGACATGATGAAATAATACTAACAATTACACGGTTCAACTCACGTATTCAATGTCACTACGGGCGACATGTTTCGGACTCTTCGGGAGTTCTTCTTCAGGATGAGTGTTTTCGCGGTGGTGTCGCTTGTATCACTGCCCGCGCCTGTTCCGAACGCCGAGCGGCGCGTGACGCACGCGCCGACAGGGCAGGGGGCGGGGGGGGTTGTGTGAGATTGCGGCAGGAGGTCATCTCCTCTGAGAGACGATACGCACACTGAACTCACTGTGTCCACGGGCTTGTCACAAAACACTGTCCACTCCAATTTAGGAATGATAGTTTTCCATGCTGGCGGTAACATCCAGCCACCATCACGATTAAAATTTGGGCGGCGCCTAATCTCAATCGCCCCACGAATCTTGCGTGGCACATAACCTTTCTCCCGTGCCAGCAATCTCGCCTTGTCGAAACGAATGAAATGGGACGCGCCTGTATCGCACGCATGTTCTGCTACCGCCGAGTTCCTAACATCCATCTTCTTCACGCTGCGTATGTGTTCCAGCAATCTCGTGGAGACGTTATCCCCAGTTTCCCCTACGCACGCCTTACCACAATCACAGGTAATCTCGTACACCCCCGGGCTACCCAGCGGGTCTCGGTCCTTAGGAGAGCGCAACACAAGGATTATGACTACTTAATTCATGAAATAATCTGACTGTGATCTGACTAGTAAATGTCTAATTTATTAATCTGACATTTATCAGTGTGACAAGCCTGAAAAATTATGACACCTATCTAAACTAAACCTATCAGGAACTCTTCAGTCAAAAGTATAGGTAAGTACAGTGAAAAAGTTACAAGTCGTAAATGGGATTTGATTAAATTACCTTTCAAGTATACGACAAGACAAGTTTATTTTTGACCCTAGCCATGTTGCAGATTTTTAATGGAACAAATTTATTTTACTGGCAAGGAGTACTCTTTGACAACAGACCAACAACAGACGTTAGAAGTCATCGAATGTCACCGATGTAAACAAACAGCAAGGAAGACGAAATACTTCGCGATTGTAAAATAAAATACAATAAATATGCCGAAAGCAATCCATAGCAATGTCAGAAAGCTTATTTTGAATATAATTGAATATTTACAGCTAAATAAAATGCCGGATTGTCTAGTATTTCTATAAACAATGTCTTCAAATTGGATGTTGACATGACCGGTAGGTACTGACATTTTATAATGCAGTCGTAGGTATTGATTTAACTGGTTAGTTTGGTTGGATTTAACTAGTAATTTAATTTCTTAGTAAAATATTGTAATACAAATTGAAGACGAATATAGAAAAAGGTCCTTTAGTCGAATCCCAGACCGAAAGTTTTGTAATTAAGGTCGGCGGTCTTGAAATGCTTGAAAGCGACACATCAGAGTCGGAGTGTTCGGAGTCACGATCTGAAAAATACTTTAATATCGAAAACGTACTTGGAACCAGACATGGATGGATAGGTATTTATTATAAAGCAAAGAATTTTTACATTCAACAAACAACACAATGCCAATACATACTGTCCCGACTATACATGACCTATGTACATGATTGCCATATATTATGCGGTTTACAGCGACCTCAGGGTTAAAAATAGGGACTTGTCGGGCTATATATAAAAAGAGGACCAACGATTTCCTTAGCTAAGCACGATTTCGAATCTTTATATTCGGTAAGCTTTACATCCAGAGTGATGGGAATCTTTATACATATAATTTATTCACAGCATCAATTTGGCGGAAAGTGACTATTTTCCGCCGCATCTTACGGGTTATACGAGTAAATGAAAGAATAAGAATACGCTTATTTTGGTTAGACATATCGCGCAATAGAAGGGTTTAGTCGATCAATCGTTTGAGGATTTGTAGCCGATCGTCGAGTACGATAATGTTTTTCGCGCGTATGTATTTATACAGTCAGTGTCATATAGTTAGTAGCAGCCAAGGTAGCCAAATATTTCGGTACACGTCTTAGTTACTGTAAGAATAAGGGTGTGTTACGAAATATTTGGCTACTCTGGCTGTTACTAACTTATCACGCTGACTGTACTGATAGTTTTACACATTTAAAGAGTATGCCAGTCATTTTATCCTATGAAACACTAATGTAGGTACACATAGATAGGTTGGTAATATTATTATTGTTCGAAATTTTAAATATAAAAGTAGTACTTACTTACAATATATAGCAACAGAAATTAAACAAGTAACGTTATTTAGAGTAGAGTGATTAATCTAGTTAAGTTTAGAAATTAGACTGAGAATTGTAAAGAATCTCTCAAATAAGACTATTGTTGCAATTTATGTATCGCATTAAGCCGCATCTTCTGAAATCGAATCGTATATTTTGCATGCCATGTAAATTAATCCTACTGACTTGTACATTTATGACAAATGAATCGAACAAAATATATACAATGCACTATGTACAATATCTGTCAAACGAATCGCCGAGTTGAAAAAAATATATTTTCAAGATTTTATTCTACTGTTTTGTCGGCGTGATTGATTTATATACCCATGCCGAATTATAGTTTTCTAGTAGTAATGGTTACTGAGCTAAGCCGAAGACGGGCAGACGGACAGGCGGACGGACATGGCGAAACTATAAGGGTTCCTTGTTGACTACGGAACCCTAAAAAAATGTCTAAGCTCATTCTAAATTAATTAATATTAAACTGTTTACTACTCGTAGTTAGTAGGTACTTAAAGTTTTGAAAAGTTCAAATTAAATTCTGTTTGAGAATATGTAGATTAAGTTATATTTAGTATTGATCGTGTTGATACTCGTAAATCCAAGCAGTTATTATGCATTCAGAGAGGTTTCTCTACAATACCTATAGTCTAGTGCAGAGATGATATGTGAAACGTCAGGCTTTCGAACGAAACATATCTTTGCACATCTCTAGTGGATATTCACCCTTAAACATACACCTTTGAATAATACTTAAATACCGAAGTAATTCTGTGGATATAATTATACATTAAGGATCATTTGAATACATTTTTCGAGGATTTCTGCGGCGCTACTAGTGACGATCCATTCTCGAAGTTTGTATCGTATATCTCCATTTATGTCGCTCAAGTTTGTAAGTGTGATATATTTAGAGGGAGATATACGGACTTCGAATTTAGATTATCGTGCTTACGGTTCTGGCATTGGTTCCTCTCCTTCCGCACAAGATCGAAAACTTAGTATTCAAGGCTGTGCATTGGAAATTATCGCGTGCTTTGAAACGCCGTTCTGACTAGATTAAGAAACAATAAGGTCTGATTTTCAGATATATGATTCCTGACTATATGATTGTTTATCTCATTTTATCGTTACATGATTGCTTAAAATTTCCTCGATAGAAAAAAAAAACAAAGTTGGGTCTGTATGTTCATTTTTTTACTCGGCCTACTCAAACGATACATCATTTTACGACACAATCAAGTTAATACTACTTATAGTATTCTCATCTGAAATCTCACTTTATGAAATTTAAATAAAACTTCTCTAAGTTATGTATTTATCGAAATTTGTCCAAAAAAGCCATTCCCGAAGAGTGTTACATCTCTTTTCCTCGTGCGCAGAAGGTATCAGCGTGTCTCTGTCTAGGGGGTGTATTCGACTCAAATCAAGGCATCGCCTTTAGATAGGTTTCTAAAATAATATTGTAAAGATGGAAACTACTTATCCGAATTCAGCTAGTCTTTCACTATGTATATACCTTCTTATGGAATGGACCTTCTGAATTGACGTAGGCTATAGTTTATCCCGGCTGCACCTGCGTTCGTTGTAAAATGCAGCCGTAGCCTTAGAGGACTGCTATAATACAAATACAAACAATACATTATTCTCCACCTTTTGCAAGGCAATGCATGGTGCTATCTCCCCCGGAATGGGCTATTAATTCAATGATGGTTCTCGCCCATAATAAGCTTTTGTACAAAAAGCGACGGAGACATTTTTCGTGAAAATTATGCTGCGCACATAAAATGTTTATAACTTGAACTTATGAGAAAAAATATTGCGGCTATTTCAACTCCGGCCCTTAGTTTTAATAGCCCGCATTCTTGAACTTTTGTGTAAGTTATGAAGAAGGTAAATGTGAGGCCACGATGATGAAAACATTAGTGTTTAGGTGTAGTCAATGGATTAGGAATACCTACTGGTTAGAAATAACGATAATGTTATGGTCGTTGTCGATTTTTAGTTTTCGATTATTTGAGTAAGTACCTACACGTGATCATCGATACCAAAATAAATAAATTGTAGAAGTCACGGCAATAGAGAGATCTTTCAGGGACCGAAGTCCGATGAGGGTTGTTTTGATTTTATATTTATGCCACTGAGTTATGAAAATTCTATAGCGCGATGCAGAACACGTCAGATTCGACAGCTGACAGGAGTGACGCTACATCAGCCCCCCTTCGAGACAGAGGGGTCAGCGAGGATGTATGAAGAGTGCAGCTTGCCAGTGCTCAGAGCCCGAGCGCTCAGAGCCAGGGGTGGCGAGCGAGTGGGGAGAGAGAGAGAGAGAGTCTGGCTTGCTGAGAGTTGGGCGTCGGTCAGGACCGTCGGAGCCGCCGGAGGTCGGCCGTTTGTCGGGGTCACCAATGTAGAAGTCACGGCAACTTCTACAAAATTATAAAACCATTTGTGACCAAAATGACGAAAAAACATTAAATAATACCTAGCTACTGAAACGTTTTTACTTTAGTTTATACTAATTTAAACTAAATCTAAACCGGCCAAGTGCGAGAATTTCAAACAATAATTACGATTTGAAGTAATGTGAAACGGAACGTGTTTTAATCTAACAATCAGCGTCAGCACGGCTAGCACGCGACGGCGCGCGAGCTCTCCCGATTTTTCTCGCACTATCCGTCTCTCTCTTATTAGAACACTTAGATCAAGAGGTATAGTGCGAGAAAAATCGAGAGTATGTCGCGGCCGTCCTGTGCTAGACGTGCTGGTGACGTCACTCTCCCACATCTAGGGACATTAAACAAATATGGCGAGTGACACACATGAGTGACGTGACGTCACAAGAACTGTAGATCCGTTTAGGCGCGAAATTTTAAATTGACAGTTTGTAACAGGATTTTTTGACTATAAATTATAATAATAATATTTACCTACATGCTCTTTATTGCACCACGACAAGAGAGAAACTCTTACAAAAAATTTGCTTAATAAATAATGGTAACAACAGGCGGTCTTATCGCTTTAAAGCAATCTCTTCCAGATAACCTTCGTATAGCAGGATACATTTAAAATAGAATTTGAAACAAGGTTTACTTTTATAGTATTTTAATTTTATAATACTTTCGTGGTCTATTCTACATGCGATTCTTTCATATGAAAGCAAATATGAAAATATTGCATCTTCCCTATTGTTGAAATGTCCTAGTAGCCAAAGCACATGGGCACTGGGACTGGACTGTTATCTTGGCGTGATTGATTTATATACCCAATGCCGAATCACAGTTTTCTAGTAGGTACTAATGGTTACTGAGCTAAGCCGAAGACGGACGGACAGACGGACATGGCGAAACCATAAGGGTTCTTTGTTGACTACGGAACCCTAAAAATAATAAATAAGATTTCATGAAGTTTTATTGAGTACTTTGGCTGTTGGTATCCTTGCCTTGGTATTAGAATACTAACGAAACATAATAAAATTAAAATAAAGAGTTTATTTATACTATGAAGTTAAAGTTGCTCGTGTGGCTGTTGGACCAATTGCCTTGGTTTTCGACGAAGATTTTACTTTGGGCACTTGAGCATAAAAACCGGCCAAGTGCGAGTCGGACTCGCGCACGAAGGGTTCCGTACCATTATCTATAAAAACAGTAAAAAAAAAGTATGTTGTATGGGAGGCTCCCTTAAATATTTATTTTATTTTGTTTTTAGTATTTGTTGTTATAGCGGCAACAGAAATACATCATCTGTGAAAATTTCAACTGTCTAGCTATCGCGGTTCTTCAGATACAGCCTGGTGACAGACAGACAGACGGACAGCGAAGTCTTAGTTATAGGGTCCCGTTTTTACCCTTTGGGTACGGAACCCTAAAAAGCGACTTTATGTTGCCTACGCACAGGATAAAGACGAACTTTTAGAGCAAGAAAAATTAAAAGTAATAATCTACATCTACACTTGTATTAAAAATCTGAATGAAAAGGAGAATCAGCCAGTATCATTTCATTTCAAACATTGTTCTGTAACGAAGGATCACAGCACATAAACGAAAGAACATGATACATTTTTTATAGGTATAGGTGAACCAGGATCTATTGAGGGTGCGCCATGTTACGGAAATTGGTTGGTACTAATTTCTAGCAATGGCAACAATTTTAATAATAGACAACATCTACCCTCTATGATAGTTGTCAATATTGACAATGTAAACATTGCTTTGTCTAGTTTCGTGTGAATTATTATTAGACTGCAATAATCATGCCGAAAGTTATAGATTTTACAGAGAAAAAAGTTGTAAATAGTGTATATAGTTATTTATTGGAAAAAAAACGTGCGGGAGAGAAATTTCTTCCATTAGAAAACATAACGAAATTAGCATCTGAATTGACGGGTAAGTTTCAAACTTATGGACAAATGTCACTATAGTCAGGTCGTCACGATTTGGTTGATGTCTTGTAATAATTTGATTTGTGTATTAGGTGTATCGCATGCATCGGTATCACGAATTGCTAGCGAAGGGCGTAAGGGCGGAATTAAACAACCAAACCTAAAAAAAAGAAAACAAAAAAAGAAAATAGATTTGGATGATTTTGATTTATGTGTCATACGTCGTAAAATTCACGAATTTTATAGCGTAAA
Source organism: Epinotia ramella (assembly GCA_947578815.1). NCBI lineage: Eukaryota > Metazoa > Arthropoda > Insecta > Lepidoptera > Tortricidae > Epinotia > Epinotia ramella. The sequence continues at coordinate 13,431,252 of OX388210.1, forward strand.
AACCGAAGAAATATCCAAACATCAAACTTCGCACTTATTAAAGTTGTCGGAATAAAACAAAAATCATCTGCCAATTTTCATTGTCCCCACTATATAAATTGTTGCTATATAAAATTCAAAACGAGCGCCCTCTTGACAATACTCCCAAAGTTCTGGTTTACCTATACATATAAATATTATTCTGGCTTCCGCTTAGGATAGTTTTTATCGGACTGCGACAGTTAATAAATTTTTCGAAACATTTGACCTCATTGAATTATTTTTTCTTTTTCTTCAGGGAAATCGCCGTCGCCTTTCAGCTGCCATCAACGTCAAAATGGCGGAGTAATGCTTCTCTTCTTCGGTCTTTTACCTATTAATAATTTCGATCCGGTCTACGATAGATCTTCACAAAAGGCATATCAAATGATAAAGCATAAAATAAGAATCGAAGTCGGGAACACCAATGACGAACCGTAAGGATTGACAGCAAGTAGTATAATAATATATGTTAGGAACACTAAAAAAAGACGATTTAGTACCTTTAAAAAAAATTACCGTTTTGTCGGCGTGATTGATTTATAATATTTATATACCCATGCCGAATTACAGCAGCTTTCTAGTAGTTAACGGTCACTGAGCTAAGCCGCAGACGGACAGACGGACATGGCGAAACTATAAGGGTTCCGGTTTTGCCATTTTGGCTCCGGAACCCTAAAAAGGCGTTCGGAAGAAGCTTATCTATAAAATCCTGTAACTCAGCCGTAAGGACCCTTTTCGTGTCATACAACATACAAGATTATATTTGGTTACTTTGAATTCCGGGGAAGGGCATAGGATAGTTTTTGTCCCAAAAATTCACCAGGGAATGAAGGTGATGGAAAATGGGGGAGTTTCTGTGGAGTTACGATATAAACGAGTTCCGCGCGGACGAGAAAAGATAGTTCTTAATGTATTGTACAATTGACTACCTTATTTGAATATATCTTTATTACCTTTTCAATTTGGCAGAGGTGTGTCTGCGTCGTATTTAATTGACGGTTGGTGGTTTCCATCTCAATTAGCACTCAAATCATTAAAGCAATATTGATGACATAAAAACCCTTATATTCATTTCGGTTTTTACTGAAGAACAAAAATATTTTTTTTTTTACTTTTAGTACTTAGTGACATACAAATATGTAGTTAAGTGGGTACTAGAGAGACTCGGTAAATGGATTAAAAAAACTTTTGACTAGGTACATTCAATCTTTTTTTGTTCCAGATCTACTCACTAATCTACGGAAAATGTGTTATAACAAAGGTTAAATAAGTGCCAAATCAAGTGATCATTTCGTACGCTAGCACGCTAGCAAATGAGTGATACGTTTGTGTAGTGAAGTGATAAGTGGCGATGAGTTTCCTGACGTCACTGGGCCAGTATGTGGCTGGCGTAGCGGACAGCGTGGCAGGGCTGGCGCTGTCGCCGCGCCGCGCGGCCCCCGCGCGCCACCGCTCCGCCGAGGAGACAGCGCAGCCGCCGCCGCAGCCTTCGACGGCTACCATGAGAGGTGAGTCCTCAGTGTTCTCACACTCGAGATTCAGTTGAAACTGCCTCAACCGATCTTAGTGGAGCGCAAACTTTTGCCCCCTTATTAAGCGTTTCAGAGACTGGCACGGCCTGCGATGGCATTCCATAGTAAATTTGACAATAACCGTCGGGTCTACTATTGACGGCCACCGCAGACTGCGCCAGTGTGATTCAAGCTTTATTCATACAATTTAACAGAAGTATTGCTAGCTGAAATGTGTTCTGTCCCTCTCTCACAAACACAAGCGGTATTTTAGCTAAAATAGGTTTGACGTGCGTTTATGAATAAGACTATTAGAGTATCCCAGTGTCGAAACCGTCCGCGTGGTCGTGACGGAGATTTTTACTACTGGCTACTCTCCCACCAAGTATTCCAATCGCTTTATGGGTTCGTCCTATGATAGCAGCAGCCAGGTCTAGCAAAACAAGGGAAATTGGGTGAGTAGCGTAATAAATAACCCAGCTAATACCACAAATCTCTGGCAAGCCAGGGGTAATTTTTACCATCATGAGGGCTAGCACAACTTGCTATGTCTCAACCGCACTGTGACAATTAAAAAGAGGAAGGCAGACTTTCTCGGTTTGCGTCGCGTCGTCTGATGGTGGCAACTGTGGTTGCCAATCAAAGTATGGGCTGCTTCTCAACTTGATAGTTGGAATTATTACGTCCACAGGATAAAGTTATTCTCGAGTAGTCAACTGCGTGATTATAAGCAGCAGCAGGTACCAAAATTTCATTTAGATTTCAGATGGATATAAATGGGAATGTGGTCATTTATGTATTTCAATAATTCTATGCGTGCTAATAGTTAATAGGTTTATAATCTTCGCAGATATGTCTTGGCCAAGGAGAAAGGTTGTGTCTGGTCTTAGCCCCGGCTACAGCGTTTGACTTACGAGCATTAAAAGCGGGGGGAACATTTTGATCGTATTTTTACATCCATACAGTAAACTCACGCCTGTTTTCCCAAAAGGGGAAGAGAGAGAAAATAAGTAGGTACTTTACTTTTACATTCTATTCATAATATGTATTGTCCTTTCAGAATTTGAAGTAAGTACCTTATGTAAATTTACAGTTAGCGTTGCTCAATGCTCTCTAAACCTATGAGCTATTAGCTTTTACTCGTGACTTCGTCCGCGTGGAACTCGTTTTTAGGGTTCCGTAGTCAACAAGGAACCCTTATAGTTTCGCCATGTCCGTCTGTCTGTCTGTTTGTCTATCTTCGGCTTAGCTCAGTAACCATTACTACTAGAACGCTGTGATTCGGCATGGATATATAAATCAATCACGCCGACAAAATAGTACAATAAAATTTTGAGATATTTTTTTTTAGGTTACCCTACACCTAAAGCGGAGAGGTAATTTTTTTTCTCGTTAAACGCATAGTGTGGTACCGTTAGATAGCTCGTTCAAAAATATTATGGGTTTTTTAAAACCATTTTTCAAATCAGTTATTTGTTTGCGAGATATTGAGCTTTAAAGCCCTAATTTTTGTTTTTGTGTTAAATGGCTACTACTGGGGACGTAAAAAATTCGTGGTAGTACTCCATATAATATATTTAAAGGGAAAACTATCACGAACAAGTAGGTATAAGTAGGTAGTTACAAAAGCTAATTCTGTGTTTAACAAATCAATTTACTTACAGCTAAACACCAATTGTCATGTTGAGAGTGTATCGTGCGACTGTGTTTATAATAAGTGGGAAATGCGGAGTGAAAACAATTTCTTACGGCAATTATCCACTTATTTCTTTAGTCTCGTTTCCAAAAAAAAAATTAAAATTTACAGTCGCTATTCTTCTTGGTATTAGAATTCTCAATAACACATCTTACTAGATATTAAATTTATCTCAAAAACGATAAGAAAATGTTTAGTGCAATATGGATTTGACAGCTCAAGTCAGCGACAAAAATGAAAATTTTAGCCGTAGCGAGCGCTGTGATCGTTTAGGCTACTCCCTCCACCCGCTTTGCACCCTGCGAATAGCATCGGCGCACACCGAGCCTTTATTGGCTCGTGCTGGCTAGTGGTCGCGTCTCGTTTAGCGGCAGTGTGGTCGCGCTTAGTGGCGGCCCCTAGTGGCTGTAATGCACGGACGCTCTTATTGGGTTTATATCCAAGGTTTTTCTGTGAAGGTTTTCCTCGAGTGGTGCCAACGGAAGGTGCGGCGGCGCTGAGCGCGCGGCGTCGCACGCTGGACTGCCTCGCGCCGGCGGCGCCGCCTCGCCGTGGGGGCTCCCTGCGCGTGCCCCGGCAGCCGCTGCCACCTGAGAAGCCCACCATGGCCTTCTGCAAGAGGCGATTGTCGTGGCCTGAAGTCGACAACTCGGTGAATTCCGGGTAAGTCCGGGTTTATTCAACTTTTTCATATCATTACCCCCGTTATTTTATGGATTTTATCCCCAGTTTAAATAACCGCTACTAGCGCCTATCTACGACTTCTACGAGTATTTATCTTTCTTCTTACCCCTACGGAGCCGACGGGGTAAGGGGTAATGGTCAAATTCTAGTATTATAAATTAAATGTATATCTAAGTACCTATATAATTATTTGGATTTCTGCCCTGTGTTAAATTATGTTATTATATTATTATAATAATATTTAGGTAAAAGAGAGAGTAAAAGTTAATCAACTAATGCCATACAATGGAACACCAGGGCTGTGAAAGGCCCTGCCGAGGTTTTCCCAAGGGGCTAGGGATTTACAGGAGGGTTCTTCGAAAAAGGAGACACTACAGACATTTAAAAACTCGAAAATAAAAATAGATTGCCATCGACTTCGTTAGCAAATATCGGCCTAATGCGTGTCGGGCCACGCGCAGTGTAGGGTTCCTTAGTTTGCCTGTCTGTCTTAGTTACATCGACACACGCGCTCCAATTCTATATAAGTACATTATAAGTTGGTCGACTATTACTCGGTAACTATAGTGATGCCTACTTAGCCGTGATAGTTTTCCTTTTGAAATCATTATAGGTACTACTGCCACGATTTCTTTCACTTCCCCAGTAGGAACCATTTAGCCGGCATGGGTGGGTGGGGGGCTGAGGGTAACCACTTGAACAAAAAATTGGGCTTTAAAGCGCATCTCGCAAACAAATCATTTAATTTAAAAATGTTTTAAAATACCCATAATATTTTTAAACAAGCTATCCAACGATACCCCACACGATGGGTTTAACGAGAATAAAACTGCATCCCGAGTTTAGGTGTTGGGGAAGAACCACAAAAAAAAAAAAAAAAATCTATTCTACTGTTTTGTCAGGGTGTGATATATATACCCATGCTGAATTACAGTTTACTAGTAGTAATGGTTACTGAGCTAAGCCGAAGCCGGACGGACGGATGGACGGACGGCCAGACGGACATGGAGAATCTTGTTTACTATTAACCCTAAAAAGCAACCCATTCATCTACATTTCTTTTACCAATCCCAATGAATTTAAATAAACTTTTAAGACGTTTTGTTACCCCAAGGCATACAATTATTCTTCTTTCATGGTACGACTCCTATACGCCATGGGAATCGCGGGAGCAATAAATCCTTTTTGGACACTGACGGCAAAACAAAGGTTATCAAGATAAATAACACTATCGGCAAGTCACAGAGCCAAAGGATATTAAAGTATTCCGAGTTCCGAGGGAAGGGAATTGCAAATCAGCGGCAACTTCTTGCGGCCGCGTGCCCGGGAGTTTGTATCAAGGCCGCCCCGGTTGAGCTACTACCGACAGTTAAATATACCTACGACCGCGCATCCCCTTGAGCACAGATACCCTACTTATAAATAACTACATTCTCCATTTAATCTGCTTTAATTAACCAAATTCGCTCGCAGCACGTTTTCTCATTTACGATACAATACATCACAACGGTGTTTCTGCAACACAACGGAACTAGCAATCCCGCCAAGGCTCTGTTTAAATTAACTTAATTTAATTCAGACCTGAGTATTTGGTAATGGGCATCAATAAACAAAGTGGGTGTTACGCGGAATAGCAGGCGGTCTCCCATCTCTCTAGATGACTCGATTTATCAACAGGATTTCATTTGGCCAAATAGAATATTTGATTAAAGTCGGGCCCGATTGCAGCTTTTATTATTTCACAACTGCGAGGGTACTTACCTTAGCATTGCTCGTGTTGATAAAGTAATTTACGGTCTTTATAAGGAGTTATAAATGCAAAAACATTTAGAAGTTATTTTCGCACATTGATACGAAGTGTCACATTGTATCTACGTGTAGCAGGAACCTACTGAGATGTAGGTGTTCGGTCGCTTCCTCTACGGGACAGGCTGATTGCCTCATCGTATAGTCCTAATAGGAGCAATTAAGATTGCGAGAGCCCATCTCCTGCACAAGAGAAATTCAATTTGTTATGGCTTGATCCAGTTTGCTCATTTACTCACGTTGATAACATTCAATAAGCCCGGAGGTTCCGCTCCATGTGGGAAATTAAACTAAGTACTTATTGACCGCGTGCTTTCGAACATACCTCTAAAGCGATTGCCGTAAATAGTTAGGGAGCTTTCAGTAGGCATAAGAGACTGTTGCTATTCGATTATCAACTCTGTGTAAAGCCTCGTAAAGTACTTACTGAATTTGACACGTTTATTTGTACCGACGAGGAACAGTTTTTAAGATGAGACTTGCGACACGTGCGAAGACATGACTGTAATTTCAGTTAGACTCTCACCAATGCTTTCGCTCTCTCTTGGATCAAGTATTGACTAATATTATTTATAATAAACGGGACTTAATCGCGTATAATTAACTTAAATTTATTTACCTCATCACTGAGGTCTCCCGACGTTTCGGATGTGTTGCAACATGGGGTCACGGGACAACTGGCTTGAGCGGATATCATCATCTTCTTGCTGCGCGGGTTTTCCGAACTACCCGCATTTGGTCTTTATTAACCACTTGTACACTAGGGTTGTCACGCGGCCGACACACAACACTAATAATGTGGGGTGATATAACGGACGATGTTTTTTGACGCTGGCATTTACTTATGATAGGATTCCTCGAAGGTGAAATCTTAAAACCGTCGTCCTGGTTGAAATTACGATGTTTTCTGATTTCAACAGCTTCACGTATTTTTCTACTGTAGAAATGGGTTAGGCTCGTAAAACACACTTTCCCGAAATGTGCACTTTCTGCAAAGGTGCACTTTCCGCAAAATGTACACTCCCAAAATGAACACTTTCCCAATTTGGAAACTTTCCCGAAATGTGCACTTTTTCAAACAGTGCACTTTTTCAAACAGTGCACTTTTTCAAAACAGTGCACTTTTCCAAAACGCACGCTTTCCCAAAATGTACACTTTCCCATTTAGGGCACTTTCTCAAAAGGTACACCTAGCAAAAACGGAACGCTTATAGTTTCGGTCTTTCTGTCCGTCCGTCCGTCCGTTTGTGCGTCCGTCCGTCTGTCAGTCTGTTTGCATTTGCACTATTTCATAGAAACCCTTATTACTATAAACAGGGACACCCCTACCCCTAAAGTGTCCTTTCCGGGAAAATATACCTTCTGCGAAAGTGCACATTCTGGAAAAGTGCACCTATTGACAAAGTGTACATATCGGGAAGTGCACTTTTAGAGACAGTGTACTTTCCGGGAAAATGATCATTCTAAAAAAATGCACCTTTACAGAAAGTGCTCATTTCGGGAAAGTGTGTTTTACGAGCCTAACCCGTAGAAATGACGTTCCGTAGACAGGACTTTCGGTTAATTATACGCGATTAAGTCCCGTTTAGTATAAATAATGTGTGAGAATCGTGAAAGTTTAGAGATTCTGAAATTGTATTGGTTGTCTTACGAGGTACGCGTACAACAACAATATCATTGGAACAGGAGTGACTAGTGTAACTATTATATAATCTGTGCTAGTGTACCGTAAGTGAGTGTACTAAGCTAGACGTAATAAAATAATAATTGATTTCTTATGTAAACATATGACGTTAGAAATATAACAGTATCAAGGTTTGTGCAGACGGACGTAGAGATGTTGGTTCAGTATGATTAGGCGCAACAATTTATTGGCTAATATAGGTCATCGAGTGACCTGTTGCTCTCAGCTCCGAGCTTCGCGACCCCTATGACGCCCGCCCCTTGGCCTCCCACTCTTTAACATAATACACTATAAATGGACTGACGAACTTAACATTATTAATAAACGGATGATACATAGTAGTATAGTTGTAGTTCCATGTAGTCGTGCAGTAATTGACAGTGGGAAAACGAAGCTATGGAAGTTAACCCAGTTTTAAGTAGCAGTAATATAGTTCAAATTGGTCCTGTCACATCGCTTGCCAGAACTACTTCAATCAGCACACGCTCGTTCAAGATACGTTACATCGGCGGTCGTCGACGAACATAATTCAACTCCCAACCCATCTACATATATACACTTCACATTAATTTTACAACTTTTATTAAACATGCTGAGGCGAGACCATTTCTAAACAAATAAATGTTTTTTTTTTTTTTTTCCAAGTCTGAATAGTTATGTATGTACCTAATCTACACTTATAATAAATCTCTGAATTAAAAAAGAATCAGCCAGTATCAAACTAAGCATTGTTCTGTCACGAATGATCTCAGCATCCCATGAACGGATAAACATGAAACTTTTTTTATTAGTACCATATTATTCTAGCTTCCAATTAGGATAGTTTTTATCCGACTGCGACGATTAATGAATTTTCCGAAACATTTGACCTCATTGAGTTTTTCATTTCTTCTTCTTGAAATCCTAGCTGCCATATCTGTCAAGTTTCAGGGGCGGCAAAAAGGCGGGCTTGCCTATCGGCAACCGGATCGAAATGATTAATATTGGATAGTTACTATACTATCTACTAGTAACTATCCAATATTAATAATTTCGATCCGGTGTGTGTGATAGACCTTCACAAAACGCATAATAATAATAATAATAATAATAATTCCGCCGCCGCCACGACCACCTGCGCGGCGCGGGCGGCCTCCGCTGCCGGCACGCTTGGGGCCTGCGGGGCATCCTGCTCCGCCCACGGCTCCCGCTACCGGTGGTACAGTGCGCCGCATGCAGTGGTCACAATCGATCAACGAAAACTGCATGCGCGCCTACTATGGGGCGACAGAGGGAGGAACTAATCTGTCCGCGTACCGTGTCCGGATGCTGCCTCTGTTTCAGGCGCTTGAGCCAGCCGTCACCGTGTCTGCGCAGCGTCTATCGAATCAAGTGCGCGTCATCCAGCGGCACAAGCGGTTGGATGACGCCACACTTGATCGGTTACGCCTGGAAGCACTCTCTGCTCGTGTCGCCTCTGCTTCGGCGCGGGATCCACCCGCTACGTTGCAGACTCCGGTGCCCGCACCCGACCTGGCACCGGGGGCACCGCGGGTTGAGCCCAGTGCCGACGAGGAGGACTGTGCGAATCAGAGCGTGAGTAGCCAGACCAATGAGCAACTGAGGAGGGCTCTGGAAGATGCGATTACGGGGTATCGTTCCACAAGCAACACTAGGCCACGATTACCACGCCTGCCCGTAAATAGACGCAATCTAGCGTTAATGGGAGCTCTAAACGGTCTGCTAGATCCCTATATACGGGCTAGTGAAGACTTACTTGATACACACTCAATCATGTACTGCGGGGCCATCGCGGCGTGCCGTGTTGCTCGCGTCAAGTTTCCGGACGCTGACCGTGCACCTAGGACCACCGGGGGTGTCCCTGCATGGCAAGTACGGATTGAGTGCCGTATCAATACGTTTAGGACTCTCATTGCAAAGCTGATCTGCTTCAGGGGGGGCAACAACCGCCCCCGAGTAATGCGCTTTGTGAACCAGGCCTTCGCGTGAACTGGTATCAGGCCCCGCGACTACATGGCCTGTGTCACAGAGCGTATTGACTTTCTGAAGCAGAAAGTCTATGCATGGGCAGGCCGTATTCGCCGCTACAGAGAGCGTGTGGACCGATACCAGCAGAATCGCCTTTTCCAGAGCGATCAAAGGAAGGTATATCGAAAGTGGGAGGGAGCCGACCTTCGTGTGTCCGACGGGCGGCAGCCGGATGCTACTGCGATGGTTGACTTCTGGCGTAGTATCTGGTCGGTGCCAGTCGAACACACCGAAGGCGAGTGGATGAGTGTTGTTGAACGTGAGTGTGAGTTCATCGAACCCATGGGGACTGTTACCGTTAGCCCCGAAGACGTTAGTTGTGCCATCCGTTCGGCGCCGAACTGGAAAAGTCCTGGACCGGATGGATTACACAACTTCTGGCTGAAATGGTTCCGATGCTCACACTTGCGTTTGGCAACGCAGTTCCAGCGAGCGCTTGAGCTCGGTTCCCTGCCATCTTTCTTGACAACTGGTATCACCTCCCTGCTCTATAAGTCCGGTAGTACCACGGAAGCGAAAAACTACAGACCCATCACGTGCTTGCCTACGCTGTACAAGCTCCTTACATCCATTTTGAGAGCAAAAATTAACGCACACATCGTTGCAAACAACGTTTTGGCCCCTGCTCAAAATGGATGTAGGGTTGGGTCTCGTGGTACTAAAGAGCTCCTCCTCATAGACATGACCATTTGCCAACGAGTCCGGCGGAACAAAGGGGCCCTCTCGGCCGCCTGGATTGACTATAAGAAGGCCTATGATTCGGTGCCTCATTCATGGCTGAGGAGGATCTTAGAGTTGTATAAAGTTGATGCAGTTCTGAGATCCTTCTTAGGCGCTTGCATGGGGCAGTGGACCACAGTCCTTCGTCAACCGGGGGGAGGAGATTGCCCGTCTGGTCTGCAAGACTCTATAAGGATTGAACGTGGGATCTTCCAGGGCGACAGTCTGAGTCCTTTGTGGTTCTGCCTAGCATTGAATCCGCTTAGCACCCTGCTGAAGGATTCAGGGCTAGGTTGCCGGCTTCGGAGAGAGGGTGAGGTCATTTCTCATCTGCTCGATATGGATGACCTTAAGCTATTTGCACCGAATGCACATGACCTGTTGGAACTACTGAAAACAACAGAAGTCTTCAGTAGCGCCATCAAAATGGAATTTGGTGTCGATAAGTGTGCGGTCATGCATGTACAGCGGGGGAAAGTTGTAAATTCAACAAATTTGCAACTTTCTGAGACAATGACCCTCAAATCTATCTCCGAAGCAGAAACCTATAAGTATCTTGGTATGTCACAGTCATTGGGTATTGAGGGTGAGGGCGTAAAGCGGGCGGTGAAGGAGCGCTTCTTTTGTCGCCTGACCAAAGTACTTAATAGTCTTTTGTCGGGCGGCAATAAGGTGCGCGCCTTCAACGCCTGGGTGATGCCCTTGCTTACTTACTCCTTTGGCGTACTAAGGTGGACCCAGACTGAGCTGGATGCCCTGGACCGAAGAGTCCGAGTACTGCTTACTGCGCATCGCATGCTACACCCACGCTCGTCTGTTATGAGACTGTACATCTCGCGGAAGTATGGAGGTAGAGGCTTTTTAAATGCCAAAGATCTCCACAACCGCGAGGTGTGCAGCCTCAGGGATTATTTCCTAAACAACGAGTGTGGGATGCATCGCGACGTAGTAGCAGTAGACGGAAACTTCACCCCGCTCTCCTTGGCAAACGAGAACTGGCGCAGGCTTAAAGTAATGAGCGCCGAGGACCGCAGGGCGGTATGGAGGAGCAAGGAGCTACACGGGCGGTTCTACAAGGCCCTCACAGGGCCCGATGTAGATCTGCTCGCGTCGGTGAACTGGCTACGTTTCGGGGATCTCTTCGGGGAAACCGAAGGTTTTGTCTGTGCAATTGCGGACGAAGTTATCATGACGAACAATTACCGGAGGTATATCCTGAAGGACGGTACGGTCGACATTTGTCGGGCATGCCGCCGTCCCGGGGAGTCACTCAGGCATATTATCTCCGGTTGTGGTCATCTTGCTAACGGCGAGTACTTGCACAGACATAACCTTGTAGCCAGAATTATTCACCAGCAACTTGCTCTACTATACGGTCTTGTGGCCTCCGAAGTGCCTTACTATAAGTACACACCTGCACCAGTTCTCGAAAATGGTCGTGCCACGCTCTATTGGGATCGATCTGTGATCACGGACAGGACTATTCTAGCCAATAGGCCTGATATCGTGCTGACAGATCGATCGAAACGCCAGGCAGTGCTCGTCGACATCACCATCCCCCATGACGAGAACCTCTTGAAGGCCGAGAAGGACAAAGCCAGCAAGTACCTAGACCTGGCTCACGAGGTAACCGCCATGTGGGATGTTGATTCGACGATCATCGTCCCGATAGTCGTTTCGGCGAACGGTTTAATTGCGAAGAGTCTCGACCATCACCTCAAGAGACTCTCGCTAGGCGGCTGGATCAAGGGTCAGATACAGAAGGCGGTACTCCTGGATACTGCGCGTATAGTCAGGAGGTTCCTGTCTCTGTCGCCCTGACCGCCGGTAGCTTAGACCACGCCTCGCTACCGGCTGCACCCTAGGTTAGGTTTTTATAATGATTTTATGTTTTGTATGTATAGTTTTATATTTTACTTTTTAGATATAATTATTGTAAAAACCTAGTCTAAGACGAAATTAAAATAAAGAGTATAATAATAATAATAAATAGCCTTTATTCAGATACTTTACAATTCTTAATTAAATGATGATTGACACTATATGATTGTATCTGTTTGCCCTTTGGCAAAGGCCTCTCCCAACTGTCTCCATATATTTCTGCTCCGAGCTGTCCTGGTCCACAAATTGCCTGCCATTGCCCTGATCTCATCGGCCCAGCGTTTGGATGTGATAGACCTTCACAAAACGCATACTAAACGACAAAACATACAAAATTAATCGATTCTAGTATGGGAACTTATATGCGCTAAATTCGTATTAAGGTGTTATTTCAATAAACGTATCAGCAAAATTCAACAATATAACATCACACGTCAAAAGTCTGATTATCTTCTCTTTTTTTTATGGCATGGCATCGCGCTGTTCACGCGTTCAGCCAATAAGTCTATTTGGGTTTCTGCAAGATTACACACTGAGCTTAGTATTTGTCACGATACTGGTTTGTCAGTAATTATGACAAAGGCGCTCGGGGTCGTTGTTGTAGAACTTAAGTGGTTAGTATTATCTATTATTCATTCCGAAACACATCTTTACCTGAGAGTCGGAGTGACTCAAGTCCATTTCAGTCATCACGTCTTTTGTTTATTTACCTAATATAAAACAGTGTTAAAAATATGTAATTCCTAGGTGCGGTAGGGTGAAATAGGAGTGTATATACTTGAATCTTTGTATGAAGGTATTTTACTAAAAAGCAGAACAAATGATTTAGCGTTGTTATTAATATTCATCCCCTAAGGGTTAAAAAAGAGTTGAAAGCTTGTATGGGAAACATGTCGCTTTTAAAGTTAGACGTTTAAAACTTCGGTTACAAGCTCCTAATTTACAGTCAAAACCATTGATAAGGGATTTTTGAAGTGAAAACTTCTTTAGCGGCGTTGAGCACTTTTTGGGATGGAGAAAAATTGTTAAATACGCGACAGATTTTTGTGACGTCAGATGTGAAGGAGGTCACAAACTTTTATATTTTGCTGCTAGCCGATTCGACTTCATTCAAAACTGAACGCTATTCGTAAGAGTATAAAGCCGTTAAACACTTTTTGCAATAGCATACTCTGCAAATAATTTTGTAATTTTGTTCACGCGTCCTTCACCGTTTTGCTATTGAGCAAATTCGAATAGTTCGAATTTGGACGTTATTCCTAAAGAGATAAAGCTTTGAAAAATATTTACCAACGTCAAAAACAAATTGATATTTTGTTCACCGCCGCCGTCGGCTGTTCTTGCAAATTCGAATAGTTCGAATTTGGACGTTATTCCTAAAGCTTTGAAAAATATTTGGCAATGGCAAAAACAAATTGGTATTTTGTTCGCAGCCGGCGGCGGGCGAGCCGGCCCGTCGAACCCAACGCGCCTGCGGCCCGTCCGCCTAAATAATTGATAATTGTTTATAAATTTGCGCCAAATTCATTTTTAGGGTGACACCGTAAGATGTCACGTGTGACGTGACCTGATCGAAAAACTGTTACAATGTTATTGAGTTTCAGTTCTGCCGGCACTCCCGGAGTGCAACCCGGTCTTTTTTTTCTAATTCATCCCTTGATGGGATTAAGATAGGGGTTGAAAGTTCACATAAGTAATGTGTGATTTTTATTGATAAACTGTGGCTCATGAAAACGGGACAGCAGGTTTCTTTTATAACATGTAGATATATCCAGAAATATATCTCCCTTTAACTCTAAAGGAGTCAAATATGAGTTTTGTACCGAGAAGACATTATTTTAATAACTTAGAAATTTTCTTGTTCTTTATTTATAATCCAGATAATTGACATAGCGTTTTTATCAAAATTCAATCCCAAGGGGATGGAAAGGCTATATGGAATACTTAATATAAGAGTTGAAACTTTGTGCATAGGCTCCTTTTATATAGTCAAACATGCTGAGTACCTACGGCGATTTCTTAAATGTATGCCCTAAAAGCGTTAATAAGGATATATAGTTTTTATTGTTTAGTGTAGAATGTGTATACCATAATACATTATGAAAAATATACAATTTAAGCAGACATGTCTGTTGATGATTCTTAAGATATTTATTTGAATTAAGTAATAATAATTAATTTATTGATTTAATTAATAATTTTAGCAATTTAAACTAATGAACTCATCGCACTGTTACCTTTTACGCTTAATCCCTGAACGGATTTATATGAAACTTTCCGTACAGATAATTTGAGACCCTTGGAACTATATAAGATAGTTATTATCTCGGAAATCATCCCTTATAATGGTAGAACTTTGTTTGGGTCGGCGATAATAATTTAATAGCAATCATTTTTCTAAGACGGTAACAAGTTCTACGCGGACAACATCTAGTCTATTATATGGGTATATTTTTGGCTATAAGCCAGCGCAAGCAATTTGTGTTAGAACGTCCTCTAATATTCACGTCATCACACTTTCTCGTAGAAGCCTTCAGAACGCGTAGACATACAATATAGTCTCGTTCGTAAATTAACTCTTACCGACCTCGTTGCACATGTACTATTATTTATCTATGTAGCACCTGTTTTTTGAACATTCTGTGTCATCGTTCAGCAAAGCACCGGGTACAGTTAGCGGTCATCATCATCATCATCATATCAGCCGAAAGACGTCCACTGCTGGACATAGGCCTCCCCCAAAGAGTGCCAAAGCGACCGGTCCTGCGCCACCCGCATCCAGCGGACTCCCGCAACCTTTACCAGGTCATCGGTCCACCTTGTCGGGGGCCTACCCACGCCGCGCCTTCCGTTACGTGGTCGCCACTCGAGAACCTTTCCGCCCCAACGGCCATCGGTTCTACGTGCTATGTGCCCCGCCCACTGCCACTTAAGTTTAGCGATCCGGAGGGCCATCGGCTACCTTGGTTCTCCTGCGGACAGCCTCATTTCTGATGCGATCACGCAGATAAACTCCCAACATGGTCCTCTCCATTGCCCTTTGGGTGACTATGAGCCTTCTTATGAGGCCCATAGTAAGCGCCCACGTTTCAGTGCCACATGTCACCACTGGCAACACACAGCGGACAGCGGTAGCGTACAGCGGTAGAAGCAGCTAATACGCGTTCCGAGCGTTTTTATTTTAAGGCAATAAGAGATCTTTAGGGGAGGTCTATGTCCAGCAGTGGACGTATTTCGGCTGATATGATGATGATAATGAAGAGCTAGAGTACTTCACCTGCATAGCCACTTTTTTTCCTGATTGTACTGCTTCAGTAATGGAACGTTTTGACGTGTATTCGTTGGATTGGCGGAGGTTTATGATAAATGGGTCCGGCAATATGTCTCGGTAACGAGTTATGGGATTGCAATTCGAGGCGTCTTTGTTATAGGCCGTCGCGCAGGGGACATGACGAGTGCAAACAGGGCGTTTCGGATACCGTGTTAGTCAAAGAGGTAAAAAACACATATAAGTTAAAAGAAACACAGGTAAGTTGACCTTCTTTACACACAATTAAAAAAACAGAAAAAAAAGGTGAGACTTACCTATTTTCAGTGTTGTACGAGTAACAGGTAGAAATTATCATATGTAGGTACTTTTTCTTTGCATATTTTATAAATCTCTTTTTAGCCCAGTTAGCTGGTAGAGAATGCCTTGGCATTAGCTCGCCATTTGTACATTTGTGTATTTTGTGCAAAGTTTTAATAAATAAATAGGTAAGTAGGTACATCTAGTCGGTAAAACCAAATAATGCAGGTATAATTTGTCACCAGAGCCGAAGTCAAGGGCAATAAATATGTGATCTGAGGCTTTTTTTTATCTCCGCTTGAGTTGTTGTATAACATTTTACGCCTGTCCCTCGGCACAAAGTGGAATTTAACTGTAACATAATATAATAAATGATACTAGGGTCATCGATACCTCTGTATTTGATCACAGTTAGGTACATGAGACACTCGTAGACCGTATCTCTAAAGGAAAAAGAACCCTTATTGGATCACTTCGTTGTCCGTCTGTCTAAATCCTTTTTTTCAGGATGTTTAAGATGGTTGCCTTTTTATCACATATTGTTGTGGATAATACTTGTATACTTCTCAGAACATGTCACATATCGTTCGACTTGTATGCTTCTTAGAACATGACGGATGCTTATCACATATCGTTGTGGATAATACTTGTATACTTCTCAGAACATGACGGATGCTTATCACATATCGCTGTGGATAATACTTGTATACTTCTCAGAACATGTCTCATATCGTTGTGGATAATACTTGTATGCTTCTTAGAACATGACGGATGCTTATCACATATCGCTGTGGATAATACTTGTATACTTCTCAGAACATGACGGATGCTTATCACATATCGCTGTGGATAATACTTGTATGCTTCTCAGAACATGACGGATGCTTATCAAGTTATCACATATCGTTGTGGATAATACTTGTATACTTCTCAGAACATGACGGATGCTTATCACATATCGCTGTGGATAATACTTGTATGCTTCTCAGAACATGACGGATGCTTATCACATATCGTTGTGGATAATACTTGTATACTTCTCAGAACATGACGGATGCTTATCACATATCGCTGTGGATAATACTTGTATACTTCTTAGATCATGACGGATGCTTATCACATATCGTTGTGGATAATACTTGTATACTTCTCAGAACATGACGGATGCTTATCACATATCGTTGTGGATAATACTTGTATACTTCTCAGAACATGACGGATGCTTATTACTCCAGGCAAAATACGGTTTTGAAAAACATTAATTTATAATAGCGTTTTTTTTGTTGATATCAATTGAAAATGTTATTCTAAGATGATTTTTTTAAGAATCCGACAAACTTTTCATCCGGAAGTAATTATGTAGATTTAAATGAAGCATGCATTGTCTTTTTTTATACGATTTATCTTGAATATTATAGAACAAATGTAAATGAACCAAAATAAAGACAAAAATATTTATTAATATTTTTTTTGACTTCTCAGGAGCTAGTTAATTTATCATTTTTTTCATGTCTGAAATTTTGTCCGATTTTTTGGCTGGGTAACTATTTAATTGATAATATATCCGTTACACATAAAAAATAAGCTATTATAAATTATTTCCAAAATTGACATTTTTTCCATACAAGTTGTCAGTTCATTGACTGGACTATATCACATATCGTTGTGGATAATACTTGTATACTTCTCAGAACATGACGGATGCTTATCACATATCGTTGTGGATAATACTTGTATGCTTCTCAGAACATGATCGATGCTTATCACATATCGTTGTGGATAATACTTGTATGCTTCTCAGAACATGACAGATGCTTATCACCTATCGTTGTGGATAATACTTGTATACTTCTCAGTACAGCTTATCACATATGGTTGTGGATAATACTTGTATACTTCTCAGAACATGACGGATGCTTATCACATATCGCTGTGGATAATACTTGTATACTTCTCAGAACATGACGGATGCTTATCACATATCGTTGTGGATAATACTTGTATACTTCTCAGAACATGACGGATGCTTATCACATATCGCTGTGGATAATATTGTATGGTTGTCAGAACATGACGGATGCTTATCACATATCGTTGTGGATAATACTTGTATACTTCTCAGAACATGACGGATGCTTATCACATATCGCTGTGGATAATACTTGTATACTTCTCAGAACATGACGGATGCTTATCACATATCGTTGTGGATAATACTTGTATACTTCTCAGAACATGATGGATGCTTATCACATATCGTTGTGGATAATACTTGTATGCTTCTCAGAACATGACCGATGCTTATCACATATCGTTGTGGATAAGACTTGTATACTTCTCAGAACATGACGGATGCTTATCACATATCGTTGTGGATAATACTTGTATACTTCTTAGAACATGACGGATGCTTATCACATATCGTTGTGGATAATACTTGTATACTTCTCAGAACATGATGGATGCTTATCACATATCGTTGTGGATAATACTTGTATGCTTCTCAGAACATGACCGATGCTTATCACTAGGCTTAGGACTTTTCGTAGCATACCGTGGTTCTAAAATCTTTGGAGTCGCCATGTGTAAACATTTCGAAGTCAAAGTCAAAGTCAAAAAGTATGATGATGTCTTATTAACTATAAAGATTTATACATACTGCCACATCGTTACTGAGTGCATTTTAATCGAACGTAATTAATGTTATCACAAACCTATATAATAATACTAATTACTGATCACATGTGATGCTACAATATTATTTATCTAGTTATACATCCTCTTTAATGCCCGTGTTTAGTGAGTAGTGCAAATTAAATCGCAATTTAAAATTAAAAAATATTGACATAATCAGTTGACACTTTTGATACTTTTTTTCTTTATTATATACTATTTTACAACTAAAAAGTCCATAGAATATAGAAGCATGATATGTTTCACAAAGTCCTAAGTCTATAAACTACTTCATACTTTGAAGTTCACTTCGAAAATTTCACATTCGGCGACTCCATGGATTTTAGAACCACGGTATGCTACCAAATGTCCTAAGCCTACTTATCACATATCGTTGTGGATAATACTTGTATACTTCTCAGAACATGACGGATGCTTATCACATATCGTTGTGGATAATACTTGTATACTTCTTAGAACATGACGGATGCTTATCACATATCGTTGTGGATAATACTTGTATACTTCTCAGAACATGACGGATGCTTATCACATATCGTTGTGGATAATACTTGTATACTTCTCAGAACATGACGGATGCTTATCACATATCGTTGTGGATAATACTTGTATACTTCTCAGAACATGACGGATGCTTATCACATATCGCTGTGGATAATACTTGTATACTTCTCAGAACATGACGGATGCTTATCACATATCGTTGTGGATAATACTTGTATACTTCTCAGAACATGACGGATGCTTATCACATATCGCTGTGGATAATACTTGTATACTTCTCAGAACATGACGGATGCTTATCACATATCGTTGTGGATAATACTTGTATACTTCTCAGAACATGAAGGATGCTTATCACATATCGCTGTGGATAATACTTGTATACTTCTCAGAACATGACGGATGCTTATCACATATCGTTGTGGATAATACTTGTATACTTCTCAGAACATGACGGATGCTTATCACATATCGTTGTGGATAATACTTGTATACTTCTCAGAACATGACGGATGCTTATCGACAGCGATAATTTTATTGATAACATGTCAACCGTGCTACGCCCGCAGGAACACGTAAAGTTATCCATTTTAAATGAATATCCAATAGTCTGGTACGCAATCCTATGAAGAATTTTAATCAGAATTTCACTGCCATATTGCCAGTTCGACCATGAATTTATTTACCTCTGTAACATTCACTCAATGCTTGTTTTTACTTGTAATAATATATACTTTAATTGAAATTACAATTTATTTTATAACTGCTTACATAAACAAGATGTCAATACGAACGGATTCGCAACTCCATTATCTGATTCTGATGTATCCCGAAAAGGGTAGGGAATCCAGCAATTGTAGGTCTAGCAGAAAATAAATGTCCTACAATAGGTACACCTTGTACCCTGTTCCCATAGTCTACCTACACTTACGACGATCTCAGGCAGAAACGCGTTGTGGGTTTTTTAACCCGACATCATGCGGGTCTTCCCTAAAAAGCGTAATCTACAAGTGTGTAACAAAATTAAGGAAAAACGTTCAAGGAATATGAACTCGTTTAGGTTAAAAGTGGTAATGTTTAGATTAGATAATACCGACGGTTGTTTCATCACGGTTGCTCGTGTTTGTGTTATATGAGAATAACATTCATAAGGGGGAGGAAAATACGTCTGTGAGACCTAACTTAATAACTAAACGGGCAGCTCGCTCTCTCGCCTAAGCGTTGCAGTGTAGGTATGGGAATTCATATACTTAGTAGGGTTAATATCCTGCACAGCGACGCCAGCAGAGCCACGTTTCGAGCAAATATGTTGAAAACACATTTACAATTAATTAACCGTAGGTACAGTCAGCATCAAAAGTAACTGGGCAAACGAAGACGTCATAAGTCTTTATTATAAGGGAATAAGAGCTTTTGAAGACGTCAATTGCGCAGTTACTTTTGATGCTGACTGTAACTGTACCAGCTAAATAAACAACAACTAATAATTAAGTGTTCTGCAGTTTCAACTATAGGCATGTTAGTGCACAAACTAAGTTGTCATTTTTTAGTGCAAATTGGTCTAAGCATGTAAATTTGTAGACTTTCCCAATCAGAAGGAAAAGTTTCATGAAATTAATATCAGGTTTAAGTGGCTAGTTTGGCCCAGGTGTGGTCAAAACGTTGTCATAGGAAGGGAACATCGAATAGTTAACTCCCGAAGCCGGAAGCTGAACAAGTGTCAAATAAACTGATTTATATCAAATTTCAAGAATAATGACCGGGCGTCAAATGCCAACTCGGTCAATTCGCGTGTAGCTGACACTGCGCAAAACAATGTCACTGTGCATGCCGAACCGCGGCCCCCCTGCCCCCTCCTCGCGGGGCCTCCCGTCAACGCTTCATCAAAACCACGTCGTCGTTTTGCTGACGTCGTTTCTGCTGGTGAGCCTGTTCCAGCCCGCCGGAAAGCCGCGCCCTCAAAAGCGCGTGAAGTTCGGGATCCTCCAAAAGAGGAAACCCCTCGCACCAGTGTGGACAAGGAGGGTTTCACAACGGTGTCAAGAAAGCTTAAGACACGCAAGAGTCAGTGTGGTACTGCAGAACCGGTCGGTTGTGGTCTGCGGGTCTCCACACCGAGCAAGGCGCTGTACGTGTCGCGCCTCCATCACACTGCCACCGCTGAAGAAGTGACGCAGTATGTTCGCCAGAAATCCGGCTACTCGCTGAGGGTGTTCCAGTTGCATTCGCGCCACTACGTGCACTTCACCTCGTTTGCAGTGCGCGTGCCGCGGCCGCTCCAGGAGACCATCGCGTGTGCTGATTTCTGGCCGAAAGGTGTCGTGTTTCGTCGGTTCCGGGGCAACCTACCAAACCCAACACCCGAGATGTCGGAACAACGGGGCCACGCCGTTTCGCCGTCAAAATAAATATTGTTCGGTTCATGACGCATTGGTGTAAACTGTAATGTTATGTAACCTGTTTTTCAATAAATAAATAAATAAATAAATATCTCGACCTCTTAATACACGACTTAATAAATACATTTATTTAATGAATGAAAACTTTATTTAATGTATCTATATATATTTGGCACTCTTTGGGGGAGGCCTATGCAGCAGTGGACGTCTTTCGGCTGATACGATGATGATGAATGTATCAAATATCATACGAGCTAAGTACGAATATGTGTTCCAACTTCCAGGGCAAACGCATAAAGCATTAAAAAAAAAAAAATTTCGCATTAACGTAATAACAACTACATTAATATACTCCTTTGACCGTGGGCAAATAGTTGGGCGCCGTTTGGTCGCGTAATCGTACAGGCGTGTTACCGCCCCGGGATCCTTTTGCTCACAACAGTCACAACCTGTCTCGTCTCACCTCCATATCGACCTCCAGTATGTCTTGACCCCAAGATTTGTACAGGCTGCGCGTTACAATACAGTTTGATTTGCACTGGTATGCCACAGGCGGGTGGTCAGTAAGCATTGTGAAGTGAATACCACCTGCCAGGTATTCGCAACCGACATCTAAGTAGCCTTAGGAGAACCAGTAGTTATACATATTTTTAGGTACAACGATTAAAATCAGTTAACGATTCGGCTTTTCTCAGATATCATCGCCTAAATCCGGAGACGGAAATGACACTATAATACACTACCGCGATTTCTTTTAGGTAGCATTCAATTTGAAGTACATAAACGCAATGTATAGCACCTGCCAATATGACATTACTAACCGGTAGACCTAAGAAATTTATCATGCAGAAGCGACATGAATTTGAACAGTCATTATTTATTGAAGCTATACTTGTATACAATATATAAAAAAATACATATATGTCAATGTTTTACTGTTTGATGTAAGTAACAGTAACAGTACGATATTACGTCGGATTAATAATTGATAATAATCACAAAATTACACATTTTAAAAACCGACTTCCTTCAAAGAGCGTTTTAATCACCTCACTTCCATCAGATTTTCACATAATCATCTTCTCGCTCCACCGCCTTCATCCACCAAGTTCTATAACAAATCATTCACCTTTCAGCCCTTTCAGGCTGTCCGGCTGTGGAATGATTTGCAGTTGCATATAAGATGTGCAAAATCTCTTCAAATTTTTAAAAATCTGTTGAGACAATATTACTTGTCGCTGCCTTAAGTTGCCTTGTTGTCCTGTAATATATTTATATAATTGTATTATAGTTTGTATGCATGTATCTATGTATTTAAACGAAGCGCAGCTTACAGCTTTTTCTTTTTTGTCGTTGATGTCTTTACCTTCTTGTGTAGTCAAGACGGCGTCCTATTGGTCAAATTCATTATAGCTTAGTAAAGACGCCACCGTCGCCAATTTATTTTAGTTGTCTAAACAGTTGTAAAATGTTGAAGTTGGGACTTCCACCGTAAAAAGTATGTGATTTTAGGTTGGTGTACGAAGTCTTAACTCAAACATTAAAGTCGACGAGTATAAAACTGTATTACTGTAACCAATATTCGTATAACAAAGTTTTTAAATTTAAGTATCTATTTTACAGAGATCTTTGTTTTTTAAGTAGGTAATTAATGTGGAGTAAATAAAACGAGACAGTAAAGCGAATAGCTGTGTCAATAAAGTTGGAAAACTATGATATTATCTCTCGCTTCCAATAGGAAGTTATAGTTATATTGCCTAGGCGACCAACTTATGTGAAATATTACATCAGTGCGCTAACAGAGAAAGCAAAAGTTTTTTCTTGGTGACAATACACATGGGAAAAGAAGCTTATAATAGTTGGGATTACTTATTTTCCTTGGTCAGTACTTTTATGGTTGAACCTACGAATGTGTAACAAATATTCTCACGTGATTCGTAAATGAGGAGTTTAAAACGAAATAATTTACTTTAAAAACAAAGGCAATTCTTTTGTTGGCGAAGTTGACAACCACGCATATTCTTAATATTGAACTTGGCTCCCATTTTCACATTTGTGTTTTAGGTGGGTTTGGTTTTACTCTACAGGTTGAAACTGCGTACAAACTGCGTCTAATGCTGCGATCGCTAACTTCACAAACCCTCCATTTCGGCGACCACTATAACTTGCGTCCTTCATCTTGACGGGTTCACTACGAAGTCCCATCACATATGTATCTTTGTATGGTATTGTATTTACACTTTAGTATGCATATCTACGTGTTCATGCGACCACACCGCTTCGTGACTTCGGGTCAGGCGTTTTCTCCGCGTCGTTTGTGTTTTGTAGTTGGGAATTGGGATAGTACTTACCCGAGTTTTACCAAGAATGGTATTCATACATCGCTTTTTTGTCATTTTTACAAATCATACGAATCACAATCGCCGTGCTTTAATATTTAATCTTCCAGGCGGTAATTTAAAGAATTTGACTTCAAATTGTCTTCAATAACTAGGTAATTTAATTTGTCGTCCTTCGTGGTATCTTTTCTGGTTTGATAATAGAGAAGCACTTTGATTCACGCCTGTTGTGAATGTAATGTTATGGACTAGTTATTAAACTATGTGGAGTCACTTAACTTTGAGATAATTGTATCATGTAGAAAGCTACAAAACTTAATAAGAGTAATTTTATTACAAAATACTAGTTCGTTTTGTTTTTATATGCAGGCAAATTTTGACACTGTTTAATTGCAAAAACTGGCAAAATCTACGGCCTTACCCATCCGAACATGGGATTCATTTTTAGGGATCCGTAGTGAACAAGGAACCCTTATAGTTTCGCCATGTCCTGTGTCCATGTCTGTCCGTCCGTCCGTCATCGGCTTTTCTCAGTAACCCTTACAACTAGAAAACTGTAATTTGGCATAGGCATTAGGCAGTAGAATAAAATTAAAACAAATATATTTTTAGAGTACCTCAAGTACACGTAAAGTGGGGATGTAAACTTTTTTTCTCGACAAACCCATAGTGTCGGGTACTGTTGGATAGCTTGTTCAAAAATATTATGGGGTTCTTAAAACCATTTTTCAACTCAGTGATTCGTTTGCGAGATATTAATTTCTGTTCGTCATGTGTCCCCCCCCTGCCGGCTAAATGGCTATTCCTGAACTGATGGGCAGTAGCACAATAATGAATGTAAAAGGAAAACTATCACGGGTTAGTAGGTATAACTAGTTACCGAGTAACAGTCGATAAACTAAAATGTACTTAGAAAGGTCAACTTTCGTAGGCGCGCGCGTGTGCGCGATGTAACCAGACAGGCAACTACGGAACCCTTCACTGCGCGTAGCCCGACACGCACTTGGCCGATTTTTTGTTTTAAAAACCTCTTTTATTTTACACATACATAACTAATTTTATGAGGCTGCAAGGGCTGCAACTGTCCACAAACTGAGATAGTCGCTCTAAACAATTAAGAGCTAGCTAATCTGCTTCCTGTATAATGCTACGGCCACATTTACGCAGCTCTGCGTACATGCAATAATATTGGCCAAGTTCTACAGGTTGTGATGCTAAACTAAATTATTCCATCAAGGTTAATACCGATCAGTGCTGCGGACAAGTATTAAGTGTAAACTTAGTTTGTTGTTACTGTAGAAATTATACCCAAAGCGCCGTAGGGTCAGGTACCTAGCAGTCGTTGAAATTCGGGAGACGTCCTTAATTGAATCGGACCCGCTATTGTTATTTATTCTTGACTAACTACTTAATCTAGTGATCGTTCATACGTAATACGAAATTTCGTCCATGGCATTAATTAAAGGTTTTCGAAAGATATACAGTCTTCTGCAGTCTATTAGTAGATTGTGTCACAAGGGAGCTGTTGTGGGTAGACTTAAGGTTACTTTAATGTACCCGCAACTAGAATAATAAATCAGTTGTTGTCTCGGTCTTGCGCTGTTTCATTATCACCACATGGTGGCAGCGGTGTAGTTTTGTAATAAATATAAATTGTGCAAAAAACGAATCGCCTACTTAAAAAAAAAGCGTCGGCATAAAGTGTGATAAATAATTATTAGTGTGCAGTGCGTCAGTGGGCCTTAATATTTACAATGGAACACGCGAGGCCTCCACCCGAACTCAATATGGCGGGCGGACCCGTTACTCGGGCCGACTCATGGAAGCGGTGGAAGCAACAATTCATATTGTTTATAAAGGCGTCTGGGGTGAGCAGCGAAGCTGGCGGGGTGCAGGCTAGCTTACTCGTCAACCTCATCGGACCCGAGGGATTTGACGTATTCCAGACGTTTACATTCGATAGCGAGGCAGACAAGGATGACGTAAGAGCCATAATAAAAAAGTTTGACGAGTATTTCGGCGCCAAAGTTAACATAACCTTGTTAAGGTACAGATTTTTTACTCGGAATCAAGAAGACGGGGAATCGATTCAGTCTTACGTTACGGCTTTGCGCCTCCTTAGCAAAAACTGCGAATTTAGTGTTTTGCAGGAAGAATTACTAAAAGATCGAATCGTGTGTGGAATAAGCAATCCCGTTGTGAGAGACAGGTTACTTAGGTGCGACGACCTGAACCTGGACAAGGCTGTCAAGCTGTGCCAAGCCGAGGAGGTGTCACAGGAGAGCGGTAGACAGCTAGGTATTAGTGGCGAGTGTTCCAGTGCAATGCATGTGCATGGCGTGGAGAAACGCGCGCGCGGTGGAGGCGCGCGGCCCCGCCAAGGCTCGGCGCCGGGCAACAGGCGCGGGCGCGGCGGCGGCGGCGGCGGCGTGGGCGCGCGGGCGCTGCCCCGCGAGTGCGCCGGCTGCGGCGGCACGCGCTGTGCGACTCGGGAGTGCCCTGCGCAGTATGCTACTTGTTTCACGTGCGGCAATCGTGGACACTTCTCCAGAATGAGTAAGTCTCGTTTTATTCATACTAACAATGGAGTCAAAAAAGTGTATGAGATTGAACAACCTGACTCATGCAGTAGTGGATCGGGAGAAGTAGAACAGTTTTATATGGACATGGTTCGCAGTGATCAGGGTAAAGAGCAATGGTCTGAGACCTTGTTGTGTGAAAATGGTGCGGAGCGATTTAAACTTGACAGTGGCGCAGACATTAACGTAATCTCTTTGGAACGATTTTTGTTACTAGGTTTTAAGGTCCAAATGTTACAATCCGCCAAAATTAAACTGGAGTCTTATACAGGCGATGTGATTCCTATTAAAGGGGTCTGTAATTTAAATTGGTCGTACAAGAATAAGCAATACTGCTTACATTTTGCAATCGCTAACATCAAGTGTCAGAGTGTGCTGGGACGGCAATCATGTGAGGAGATAGGTTTAATTAAAAGGGTAAATGCCTTAAATTTAACTAAATACTCGGATCTATTTAGGGGTCTAGGTTGCCTACCAGGCAAATATCACATTATCGTAGATAAATCGGTTCCACCGGTCATATGTGCAAATAGAAAGATACCGCTGGGACTGAGGGACAGGTTAGCCGATGAACTGAAAAAAATGGAAGAATTAGGGGTAATCAGAAAGGTTTCACATCCTACACAATGGGTTCATCCATTAGTACTTGTAGCGAAAAAAAATAACGGGTTACGTGTGTGTCTCGACCCGCGCGAACTAAACGTGGCAGTACAGCGCGCTCACTATCAGCTGCCCTCACTGACAGAGTTGGCCACGCGCTTGCGCGGCGCCACCTGCTTCTCGGTGCTGGATGCCAACTCGGGCTTCTGGGCAGTGCAGCTGGATGATGAGAGCGCTGATCTCTGTACCTTCGCTTCTCCTCTAGGCAGATATCAGTTTATACGTTTACCTTTTGGAATAAACTGTGCGTCAGAGGTGTTCCACGCAAAAATGCGGCAACTGCTAGAGGATCTCGAGGGTGTGGATAATTTTATAGATGACATTATTGTATGGGGTAAAACTAGACAGGAACACGATGATAGGTTATGTGCGTTATTAGACAGAGCGAGAGATATAAACCTTAAATTTAACAAAGATAAGTGTAAAATGGCGGTTCCGCAAGTTACTTACTTAGGGCACATTTTTGACGCCAACGGTATGCGGCCGGATAGTGAAAAAATTAGAGCAATAAGCCAAATGCCGCCGCCGACCGATAGAAAAAGTCTTGAGCGATTTTTAGGGGCAGTAAATTATTTGTCAAAATTTATACCCAACTACTCGCAACGCGCGGCACCTTTAACTAGCTTACTTAAAAAAGAAAATGATTGGCAGTGGGGGCTTGCGGAACAAGGTGCGTTTGATGAATTAAAAACATGTGTGTGTAGCGCCGGCGTGCTGGCGCTGTATGACGTGCGGGCTCCAGTGCAGCTGTCCGTGGACGCGTCGCGCGACGCACTGGGCGCCGGCAGCGCCGGTACGCGCAGGTCAAGAAAGAGTTATTAGCCATTGTATTTGCTTGTGAACGATTCCACCAGTATATATTTGGCAAGGAGAAGGTTCATGTGGAATCGGACCACAAACCCTTAGAGAGCATTTTCAAAAAACCCCTAATGTCTGTCCCGGCACGCCTGCAGCGCATGATGTTGCGTCTACAACATTATGACTTGGTTGTCACTTATAAACCAGGAAAGTTTATGTATATAGCGGACACATTGTCTCGAGCGCCGTTACCTGATCTATGCAGTGAAGACGTTCATAAAAATAACTCGTATCAAATACAAATGATAGTTAATAACATTCCAATCTCAAACGCTAAATTAACACTTGTTAAGAAGGAGACTCAGCGAGATCCGGAGTTCTTAAAACTATCAGAGTACATTAATATAGGTTGGCCGGATCACAAGTCACAGGTAGTGGCCGACCTGAAAATATTTTGGTCTTACAGAGAAGAATTATTTGAAGTGGGCGGAGTTATTTTTAAAAACATGTCGGTCTTAATACCGCGAGCCTTACGATCAATGATGTTAAATATAATACACGAGGGCCATATGGGTATAGATCGTTGTAAACGGCGCGCGAGACAAGTAATGTACTGGCCCAGCATGTCGCGGGACATCGAGGCCATGGTGAGACGTTGTGCCACCTGCCAAGAGTGCTCAAACGCCCCATCCAAAGAACCGACCGATTGAAATCCCAATTCTTCCATGGGAGAAAGTGGGCTCCGATATCTTTGAAATAAGGAAAAAATACTTCCTAATACTTGTAGATTATTATTCAAACTACGTTGAAGTATGTAGCTTACCCAATATCACATCAAATGCTGTTATTACAAACATAAAGGAAATATTTTCGCGTCATGGAATACCAGAGACTCTCATAACAGACAATGGTACGTGTTATTCGAGCCGAGACTTTAAGCGATTTGCTTCAGAATGGGATTTCAATCATGTAACTTCTTCACCAAATTACTCCCAATCTAATGGTAAAAGTGAACGAGCGGTTCAAACTGTGAAGAACATGTTGAAAAAGTCACTTATAAGTAACGGGGATTTTTATTTGGCACTTCTAAATTACCGGAACACCCCCTGGGATGGTTTGAGTTCTCCTGCGCAACTGTTGATGAGTCGCAGGTTGAGGTGTAAGCTTCCCGTACACCCAGAACTGCTCAAACCACAGCCCGTTGACACATCTGAACACCAAACAATGTTACGTAACCAACATAAAGCCAAAGAGAGGTATGACAAGCATTGTAAAGTGTTACCCACACTCAATATAGGCGATGACGTAGTTTGTGTAGAAGGGAAAGCGAGAGCTCGTGCTACGGTTGTTGGTAAAGCTGCGACTCCTCGCTCATACATTGTTCAAAATGCGGTGGGAGGTAAATTTAGACGTAATCGTCGTCACTTAATAAAATGTACTATGAACGACGAGCCGGCATCTTCGAATTCGAACCCGCTCCAGCCGTCAGCTGACTGTGGGGACGAGTTCAAGGACGCCTGCGAAGATGTGGGTCACGAGGAAGCAGGCGAAAATGCACCTTCTAATCTCGACGTTAAGGTAGATATTCGATCAACGCCGACTTCAGCGGGACCCACTACTAGAAGCAAGGCTAAATTAATAGCAGAAAATTTAAATCAGAACAGTAATTAAATCCATTGTGCTAATATAATGTCTTCTGTTAAAGTAACTTAAAAGAATGTTGTTAACAAGATAGGCGCTTAGCCGATTAACTAACTTATTATTAATTTATAGCGTTCGCATATCTCATTTAAATACTTAGTTAGGGTGGATAAGATTGCAATTATTACTCTTACCACCTACAGATAAGGTTCAAAATCAAAAGATCGGATGGTTAGTGTTAGTTAAAAATATTATCTATTATGTATAGGTACTTAAATAGGCACTGATTGCACTTAATCTGCGTTTTCTGTATTGATGTTTAGATATAGGTACTAGATGTAGTCTGGTTAAGTACCAGTTATTTAGGTAAATTTACTAATGTACGTGGTATACGGGATACCTACTCACCTACTCGTTCAAATCAATTAATTAACCACCTTCCTATCTTACAGAATAGCGAATTGGGTACACGGATGCCAACATTTGTAGTGTATGAAGGTAGGTATCGACATTAATTACCTACTTAAGTATTTTTTTTAATTATTTCTTTAATTAACAATGTTAAATTAAGGTGTTATTTTTTATAGAAAGGGGAATATTGGTATGTATGTATATGTAGGCATGCTATAGTAGGTTAGATATTTTACGAACGAGCTTGTCGTAAACAATTTGTAAACAGGTACCTAGGTGGGTACGTAGTATTATGTAAAATACATTTAAGTTTAATCTGTCGAAATCCTTTTGGGGGAGATGTTGTGGGTAGACTTAAGGTTACTTTAATGTACCCGCAACTAGAATAATAAATCAGTTGTTGTCTCGGTCTTGCGCTGTTTCATTATCACCACAGGAGCAAAATGCCATATTTACGGCGAGGGCGTAGATTGAATCCCGAATGAAGCGAAGGATTCCAGAATAGAATCCCGAACGTAGTGAGGAATCTTAATGGAATCCTGAGCGTAGTGAGGGATTCAAGTGTTCACGCCCAAGATGGAAATAATTTTTAATGTGTATACTAATTTCATGTATTCGTTGGGATATATTTTTTTATTCTGGCAACAATATGTCCTGGAACAGAAAAGTGCCACTTTGATCCCTCCTAGCAGGAAATAAAAAGCCCTTATCCGAATAGGTGATGCAAGAAAAATATTAACATCAAATAGCAGAGACGTTGGGGATGCCTCGCGCGCGCTGTCAGGCGAGTAAGGCGTTTCCCGCTTCCGCTGCCGTGTGATGTTTTACAGTGCATTGTCGTATCACATAATATTGCAGGTACCTACTGTTGTCAAATTATTGGTTGCTTTTTGATATTTAAACAAACTTAGTTTATAAACGTTTGTCAATGAATACCTATAAACGACTGCATTTCTTTGTACTGACGGCGGATCCTCATAAATCGATAAAATATACGTCTAAGTTACATTAGCTCCGATAATGATACAAAGCACATAAAAAGCTTGTAGTTAAAAGTTCAACGTTGATCGAAGTTCTATACCGCTTACTGAACAAATAAATGATATTCTTTAACAAAGTAGGAGAAAATCTGCTGCGTAGAACTTCAGGAAATGTTCATAACTTTTATTTATTTTCAATAGTTAATCGAATGTTTTCGTTAAGACTGGGTATGTACATGTATTACTCGGAACTTACTCACTGGTGTTTACCTTGGTCCTTTTAAACTTGCTTCTGGCGATAGATGGATTTACCTTTACGTGCCTTTACAAAAACTCGTAGAAGCTGTGTAAATACCTAATCATCATCCCCCTAGCGTTTTTCCCGGTTGTGCCCTAATGGAGCCCAGGGCCCGCCTTGGCATCTCTCTAATTAAGATTGATTTTTAAAAACTTACTGTTTTTTATTGGCAACCAGGGCTTCCAGTTCGGTGGCTTGCATTGTCATAAAATAATTTTACTAATGTACAGCTAACATAGCATTTAGAATAGCGTACGCGCAGGACATAACATGTAATTGTATATATGACTATTAGAGCGGTAACACACGAGTCTTACAGCGATACAAAGGCGCGTTTCACGACCGTGCGACAGTCGCGCAACACTGGCCATAAATCACCTATTAAAATTGAAATTGTGTAAGTATCGACGCTGTATCGCGTTTGTAGCGCGGCATAAACTCGCCGTGTGTAACCGCTCTTATGTGGCATATGATCCCTCTGCATATTAACTCGTATCAATTACCTAATTCGTTGTATACAGGGTGAAAGAAACGGACGGCTCATACTTTGAGGCGTTCACGGCACTGTCATGGCGGCAGGAGAACCGCCGATTGGCAGCGCTCCGTTTGGCCGAAGCAAGGGCCGAGCGGCCCCCGCCGGCACCACAGGAGTTAGGCCTGCCCAGCGTGTCCGCTCAACTGTCTCATAAGGAACACGAGCATCTTTATACAGAGGTATGGAGATGGACAAACATTTATCAAATTAAATACCAATAGACATCATCATCACATGACTGCTGCTGCTGAATATCAGCCTGTGGCATATCTCGTTGCTGAGCACTGGCTTCCCTGTAGACGAGATCCCGGGAATGCTATAGTCCCCCCACTCTCCCCTAGCCCAGTGCGAGTTGAGGTTTCACACACTCCTTTTAATTTCATCGAACATTTCTTGATGATATTGTTTCTCTACCGAGAATTTACGTGTAAAGTACCTCTAGGTAGATACTACTTCTACTTTGAATAATATGAATGATATATATGTCGGCGGCCGATCGTAAAATCCGCCAGATCACGAAATTCCTAGGCATATCGTGAAAAGCCGCCATTTCATGATATGCCTAAAAGTTAGCCAGGCTTATCACGATGTGCCTGATAAACAATACGGCAGATCGATTAGAGCAACGCATTCGTCGATATTCCTAGCTCTATACCGGGCACATCGTAAAATAGTTTCTTTCTTGGGCCACTGGTGGCGCTGCGTATGCGATGGCGGCCGTGTTTGTTGGGAGCCAATAATCAGGGCGGACAAAAATGGCTTGTCATAAGCGAACTCTGGCTTAGGTCGGTTAGGTTAGGGTTCACTTGTGTACCTCAGACCAGAAATAGACGCCCCGCGCAGCGGGTTCTGGAGATTATCAGTCCGCACTCCTTATTATTTTTATTTTTCATTTGCCTACTTCAATTTCCATTCCATTCCGCCATCGCATACGCAGCGCCACCAGTGACCACCACCCAAGAAAGAAACTATTTTACGATGTGCCCGGTATAGAGCTAGGAATATCGACGAATGCGTTGCTCTAATCGATCTGCCGTATTGTTTATCAGGCACATCGTGATAAGCCTAGCCGACTTTTAGGCATATCATGAAATGGCGCCGTTTCACGATATGCCTAGGAATTTCGTGATCTGGCGGATTTTACGATCGGCCGCCGACATATACACCAAACTTTGGGAATTTTAGGCCATAAAATCAGTTTGCGTACCTAACTTTTGTTAAAAATTGTAAAAAAAATATGATTAGAGATGCCAATAAGGAAAGACAATATGTAGATTACATATATAAAAGTGCATAAACAATATCGAACACAGAGCTTTTTTGGACCATGTTTAAATAAATCATAAAAAAAAAAATAAGTACTATTTTTTTAACAAAATTCTACTCGTGCAAAGGTAGAGAAAGGATTAAAGAACCGATAAGCGTTTATGCCCTTAATATACCAGTGGTTATATTCTCTTTGAATATACCTATAGTTTTGACGGAGGAATATCAACTCAAAACTCGTCAAAACTCATCAAAAAGCGCGTGTAGCCCCTTAATAAGTACCTATATTGTTAAGTTTTAACTGTGTTTTTTATTATTTATTTTATTTATTTAAACTTTATTGCACAAATATAAAAATAGAAGTACAATTGGCGGACTTAATGCCGTGCTTAATGTGTTTTTTCTTTTATTATGTTAAGTAGTTTTTTATTTTTTACTTTACTATCGTGTTTTATGGCAATAAACTATTTATATTTTATACTACTCTATTCTTAGTAGATGCAGAAAGCGTTGATCCATTTTTAGGGTTCCGGAGCCACATCATGGCAAAAATGGAAACCATATACATAGTTTCGTCATGTCCGTCTGCGGCTTAGCTCAGTGACCCTTACTACTAGAAAGCTGTAATTCGGCATGGGTATATAAATCAATCACGCCGGCAAAATGGTAGAATAAAATTTGGCAAAAAAATAATTAAGGTTTCTACTCGTAAAGACGGAATGCAATATTTTTTTTTCTTTAAACCCATAGTTTGGGGGTATCGTTGGATATTAGCTTGTTCAAAAATATGATGAGTTTCTAAAAACCATTTCAAGTTAGTGGGTCCATTTGTGTGTGATATTAGGCTTTAAAGCCCAATTTTTTTTAGAGCCGTGTCTCTCTACCCTCTTCGGGCTAAATAGCTAGGAATGCGAAAACATTCGAGGCAGTAGTAGATATAATGAATTTAAAAGGAAAACTATAACGGTTAAGTAGACACTAGTTACCGTACTTGAAAAGGGCAACTTTCGTACAAATTCGGCCGACGCAACCGCACCATTTGCTTGGCCGACACGCGCCAAGTAAATGTAACAAATACAGACAGGCAACTACGGAACCCTACACTGCGCGTGGCCCGACACGCACTTGGCCGGTTTTTTTTTCTCTCATTATATCTATAATGATGATAATGATTAGATGCTGCACGTCGTAGTAGTTGTATGGATAGGTTATATAAGCCGGAAAGGCTAGGTATAGCTTTTTAATAAGTTGTCGTAACCCTCCCAGCTTTAACGGTCCCCGGCACGCAAGTCCTAGTCCCACTTTGTCCTTCAAGCTGACATTCCTTTACGTCGCCATTTTTCATTAGCGAGCCACCTTAAGCTTTCCCTGTGACGAAATTGTTTTCTACATCCACGTAAGGTCACGAGATGTGTTTCTAAGCCGGAGTCAGATATGTGACACGTTCAAAGGATTATATACCAGCTGGATCCTTACATGTCATTATATTGTTGTTCGTTACTCGGCTTCTATTCGGTTCATATCAATGCTATCCTAATCGAGCTTTTCCCAAAAAAATACACGTTGGAACGTAATGTAATTCTTTCCACTACGCCACGAATGCTACCCATATATGTTTTTTGGATAATTTTAGTGACGTAGTGGAACGAATAAAAATTCACAAATGAAAGTTCTTAACAACGTGTTTTTTGTTTGCTGCTGCTACTACTACTATAAGAGAAGCTGGAAGAGATCCCTTATAGGGATAAGTTCGCCTTGGTACTTTGTTCTATTGTGTGACATTTATATTCTTTAACCTGTTATTGTGTACAATAAAGTGCTTACATATTTACATACTATACTCTGATTTGCTGTTTTTTTTAACTATACCTAGGCATAGTAGTGACAAGTTGCTAGGCGTGTACTGGTGTAATGACGATTATAAAAAAAATGTTGCGCAAACATTTTGAAACTTACCTACTTGAGCCTTAAAACATAAATATGAATACTTACGAGTATAAAACTGTTGGCCATCTTTGCAAAGTGAATCTTGAAATAAATAATTCTTAAAATTGCGTAAAGCAGAATTTATCTATGAATTATTTTTTATGAAATATTCTGTAGCCTATTCAAAGAACTTTGTAAAATATGTTTTAGTTTTAAATATTGCGTTCGCAAGTCTGGCAGACATTGCAGCACAAACTAAATACAATAATCTCGTATTTGTCGCCGGTTTTATTTCCACCGCTAACTAGAATGGAGCTCAAGCTTACCGGAGCAAGTGGAGTACAGACCGAGTGGTATTGAACTTTCTATGAGGGCTTATGATTTTGCACTTAGCTAGGATTGCTTTGTAAAGAGGTTTTTTTTTAGGTGTTGTATTGCATCGAGAACGCAGTGGGGGCGGCGCCCCCGGACGGGCAGTTTGCGGCGTACAAGGAAGATATGGTGGAATACGCGCGGCGAGCGTTCCGAGTCGCGCCCGAGGTGCATGCTCGCGCCATCAGGGCTGCGGGCAGCGAGCGGCCGCCTACGGTCGTGCTGGGGTGCACAGTCATCGAGGCGGATGGCTTGGAGGCCAAAGATGCTAATGGTCAGTACCTCTCACACTGATATCAAACATGCAAGTTGTTATTTAAATATTTATCATCCTTATTAGGCACTTGTCCCATCGCCGGCGAGTAGCGAGTACTCTCATAGTAATTCTTACTCGCTTTTACTCGCTTGAGCGAGTAGCACGTAGTAACACTCGCGTACTCGCCGGCGGTGGGACAAGTGCCTTAGGTGCATAAGTGTAATGGAAATATATCTTCAACGTCGACACATACCCTATAAAGCAACGCATTAATTAGCTTGTGCCAAAATCTGCTGTGTGCATAATATATGTAGCTAGTTGGTCAACAAGTTTTTTCCATCTTATATCATCTATGAAAAGCTTCATGTAGGCACACCCATTTCAATCTTTTTTCCGTAAGGGACGTTAACGTGTGATAAAAGGAAACGTGAAGCACAAAACAAGTCTCATCGTTCATTTAGATGCAAATAGGTATCGGACAGGATGTGCATCCACATGATACCTTTTCGTAGCTACGATATATTGGTCGCAATATTTTGATGCCCAAAAAATAAATAAATAAATAAATATTAGGGGACAATCTTACACAAATCGACCTAGTCCCAAACTAAGCAAAGCTTGTACTATGGGTACTAGACGACGATATAGATAATTATATAGATAAATAAATACCTACTTAAATACATAGAGACTGTCAGGAACAAATATTCGTGCTCATCACACAAATAAATGCCCTTACCGGGATTCGAACCCAGGACCTGTTGCTTCGTAGGAAGGGTCACTACCAACTAGGCTAAAGCGGTCGTCAGTAAATATTTTGTTACTTAGTGATGTGCTGATTGTGATGTGTCTATTAACTATACTATTTTTTTTTATTATCTGTCAAACGGGTAAACAAAGAAGCAGTGGTCGTAAACCTTCCTTCTTCGATTTCGACCGATACCACTGAATTTCTCGGAACTTATGTACTTGTACATACGAGTACATATCATTCTGTAGCCCACTCGGGCCAGCCTCGGCTTCATCCATTGTAAATGTGCACCAACAAACAAAACACCTAAATAGATCAACAACTAATAACAAAATTCAACAAAAACGATAACAACAATCTTTAAGTAAGCTTACAGCAATAGAAATCACAACCGACTCAACCGACAACAATATGAACTCGAATGAAAAACCTACATGAGTGATAGTTGACAGATAGTGACAGTGACGTTTAAAAATAGACCATTGTGTGAGAACTCTGCCTCTTTAGGTTTTTTAATGTACAACCTTTCCATGAAAAATTGCAAACGCAATTTATTAAAATTCTTATCTTTTCAGTGAGTAATGTATGAATTAATAAAACATGATAATAAATACGTGATATTTATTAACTCGTATTCACTGTTCGATCCGCAGAATGTGCCCGATAAAAAACCTTATATCTCGTTCTGCAAAGGTGTCTCTAATGCTAAAAAAAACATAGTATAGGCTTATTTTTAAGCATTTATTTTAGGTAACCTTGAGAAGTAATACATTTATTTTTTATCAACACTGTAAATATTACCTTTATCAACATTCGTTATACCTACATATTCTAATTCGTTATGGTATAGGTACAGGTACAACGCATGATTGCATGCAAAAGTTAATGTCCCGCTCGTATTCAATTCGAAGATATCTACCTACAATGTATTTTAAGAAGAGCATTCGAAACAGGATTACAATTCTATCTACGTTCGTCGCAGAAAAGAAAAGAAAACCGTTGCTCTATTTCCATTGAACTTCGTTAGGATGTACGGGTGGAGTGATCTTTACAAAGTTTTCCACTCTACGGGCCCAGCCAGAGGTCATTTACGTGCTGGGTAGAATCCTGCCTTTTTTT
This sequence comes from Epinotia ramella, assembly GCA_947578815.1. NCBI lineage: Eukaryota > Metazoa > Arthropoda > Insecta > Lepidoptera > Tortricidae > Epinotia > Epinotia ramella. The sequence goes on from OX388210.1 coordinate 13,468,379, forward strand.
CTCACACACCGCATCCGAGCCCTTTACATCATATTCGTAAATTATAAATATGTAGATGTCGGCCGTTCTTTTTGTTATTTGAAAATTCAAACGAGATCTGAGCTGTGTGATATTCTCGTGAGTGGGAAAAAACGTATTAGGTACAGTTAGCAAAGTTAGCAACAGAGATACGCCAGGCAGCATTCTAGATTTAGGGTAACTTGAAGCTTTGTTGACGTAGGTGTGAATGACTATGTAAATAAAATATTCAAGAAAGAGTAAACCAAAAAGAAGACTTGATTTTTACTCACTGCCTGCCTGCCCAATTAGGTGATAAATCGAATCTGCAGTGAGTATTTAACTACTTTTGTAATTAATATCCGGTCTTTTTTGCAATACATACCTAATAATAGTCACCTCGCTTCAGCACATGTAACACAATTGCTGACAACATTTCAGAACCACGCTGCACCCTAGTTTGAACTGATGTTGTACAACAATATCCGGTATTCAGTTTGCAATATTTTACATAGAGTAACATGTCCTCATTTTTATTTGAGTCTTTCAAAATCAAAATGACGCCAAAGTGGGGATAAGTATGTTCCATTTCTGTCAAATACCCAGGAATAAATACCGACCCAGTCGGCCGTGCGCTGTGTGTAACATAATTATAAAGATAGGTAGTCATTGTTTAAGAGTATGTGCAGCTCGTTCGACGTTCTTATGATGAAGACTTTAGTTTCTAGTTTCTTTCCAATAACAGGACACTGAAGAATGTTGCTATTAAACATCGATAACTATTTGTTTTGCTTATAATGTACACTCTTACACAAATAAGGCTTATGTTACGGGTACTAGACTACGACTTTAATAGATAATTATAAATACATAGAAAACATCCAAAACTCAGAAACAAATATTCATTAGCGAGCAATCCAGACTGAATGTAACGGTGACATTCTTATGTACCTAAGTTTCCATTGGGAATAAGTAAAATTCGTAACACAAATGAACAGCCCGAGTTAATGTTGATGCAGGCAAATTTTCAACAGATCACACTCGAATGAGTTTCAAGTTCATCCGTGGGATTGGGACAAAATAGTATTGAACCCTGAAATACGGTAGCACTCAAGTGAGTGGGAGGGGAATATAAGGACATGCCTTACTTTTTTGTGTTGTCTAGTTAAGGTAAGTACTTATTGTAACTTATCTGTTATCTTTATTTATTGTGTCTCTAGATATAAGTATCTTTTCTCAAATATTCTTTGTCTGAATTACGTTAACTTCCGAAACCGTCATTTATTATGGTATTTATTTACGTATTCCGTCTGCGAAGTACTGACGTAAATGTGCCTACCCATACAAATGTTGTCCGGAAGTGAAGGATTTTCAAACTTTCGGCCAATTTTTTTTTTTCTTTCTTAGCACAACTTTCTCGACCTGCTGCTGCCATGCATTTTATCATGTTGTCATGAGCAGTGATCGTAACTTTTGTAGCACTTTTAGTGCAGCGTAGTGCTGTTAACGAAATTGGTATAAAGAATTTCAATCCTTATTCTTAATTAGCGTTAATAATGTTAATATTAACAATTTTGATTGATATTGTCTATACCAATTCCGTTAACAACACTACGCTGCACCAAAAATGCTACAAAAGTTACGATCACTGTGCACTGGCATGAGACGTAAGTGTATCGGGGGTGGGCTTACTAGAATATAATATCCTATTTAGTACCTATAAATGTTACGTTTCTATAAAATAAATTGATCTGGGGTGAAGGAAGCAGGGCAATGCGGCCCAAGAGGAATAGGCAGGTAGGAGGTGTAGGTGCCCCCTATTGTTTTAGCATTAGGGCTGCCTAACGAGTGGGCCACGTGCATTGTATTTATTTACAATCAAATACAAAACGTATACATACTCATCTTAAAGTTTAAGGTTAACGGTTATTCCTAACAATGTTTCATTATTATGAGGCATACTCACAGAGTTTTCGTATTAACTTATTGGAGTGTGTGGCATGTGCAGTGGTACGACGGTGGTGTAACTTTTTATTGTATTGCATGTGTTTGTTTTTCTTTATCTTTATAGTAAATAAAAAAATCTTATTCTTATTCTTACGACGATTATCAGTAATTTATTGACTACAATAATAGCTTGGTAACTCGGTAACAACGGCATGTGGCGGGGAAGCTACTTTTATGTCGAATTTTTACGTTTATTTAGTATTCATAACAGATATGGATGAAGGATGGACGGAAATTGATATCCTTATCAGAATATGCTTTTAGTGTCAGCGTAACTACGTTACAAACTCGTGGCATGTGAACGCTCTAGTTACTAAGTAAATTTGAGATTTAATAAGGATAAATAAGTTTACTGGCAACCTTGTTAACGTGGACTTATTTATTCTGGAGTCAACTCCGTCGTTGGCTCGCAGATATGCGTAAAAAGAATTACTTACGTATCCAATTTACAATGCCTCCTATAATGTTCATGAATGATGAAAAGTTAAGGGCGATAAGAGCCTAATTTCTGTATAAGTATACACGATGATTTTAAAGTCGTGATCAGGAGTAGGTACATTTTTCTAATTCTGTAATTGATACCAAACACGATTAACTCGAAGTTACCTAAAACAAACGTTCTTTTTTTTCTGAATAAAACTGAATAAGGAATCACTTTATAATTCAAAATCATTGTCACCCTAACGGTAGTTTGCGAAAATTTGACGTATGTGTGTTTGACGTATCTACTTAACTTCAAGAAATGTAGGGTGACCAGACATTCAGTGGATATTATTGTTAATATTATCATTAAATTTAATTAACTAAACAGTGATTTAATTGCATGAGACCTCATCCATTGAAATCCGTTTTGGCTGTTTATCAATATTTTTCGACTCCTGATCACGGATTAAAAACATATAGGACATAAAGGATGTCCGGTGGAAGACTTGGCCGGTTTGTTTGTGTTGGGATATTGAGGCGAAAGGTGCTTATGTTAAGTATTTTCTAGGAAATAGTAAAAGAGATGTTACTGTCACGAGTGTTTATAATGAAGTAACTAGGTAAACAAGAATCATGAAAATATTGAATAAAAGAATATGTTAAATAGAATATGCCTAATACAAAAGAAATATAACTTATAAAGAGTCTGCACAACAAGAGATTACACTATCTACAACAGCCGCCCTTAATCGATGTTGTGCCTGACAACAATAAAATAAAGTTAAGTTTCTAGTCCTAAACTAATTGTGCACCTTTTGTGTACCATAGGCCCAAGTGGCTTAGTGAGGACATCTGCAGGCATGACACTACTTTTTACATATTCTAATGTAACAACATTATTGGATACTTTTTCCCTAATAAAGTGAAACCTAGTATCAATATGCTTCGTCCTGCTGTGGTGTATAGGATTCCGAACGAGATTGATGGCACTCTGGCTGTCTGAAGCTAAGTTAACAGACGTAAGTTTACCTGTTATCTCATAAGTAAAGCGACGTAAATAACAAGCTTCCTTAGTAGCAGACGCTAACGCCATATATTCTGCTTCCGTAGATGATAAAGCAGTCGTAGGTTGCTTCTTTGACTCCCAGGATACTGGTCCTCCAGCTAAATTGAAGGTATAGCCAGTATACAACTTCCTGTCGATCGGACAGTTTGCCCAATCGGCGTCGCAAAAGCCTTTTAAAGGTTCTCCTGCACTTCTCCTGTAAATCAAGGAATAGATTAGAGTACCCTTCAGGTACTGTAGAACCCTCTTTGCAGCTTTCCAGTGTTCCTTAGTAAAACACGTATTAAACTGACTTAAATAGCTTGTCGTATAAGCAATATCGGGGTGAGAATTCTGTGTCAGGTACATGAGGCTTCCAATCAAGTTTTGGTAGGGATAAGACTCACAAACATCACCATCACTTCTCTTCTCCATGCACTTTTTTACTAATGGAGTATTCACCCTCTTACGTTCTCTCATATTGAACCTATCCAACAGCGATATAATGTAATTTGATTGATTTATTTTATCACTCTCGGAATCGCATTCAATTTGCAATCCCAAATACGATTTTAGTATTCCGAGATCTTTTAGTGAAAAATATTTCGATAAATCTTTCACATTTATAGAAGACAATTATGTCATCGACAAAGACGCCCAAAATCACGAGTTCTTGACCAACGAGTTTAGTATACACGCAAGGCTCCGAGGGAGTTCCTATGAAACCTATTTTTATAAGCATTTCGTTTAACTTTTGTTCCAAGCTCGTGGTGCCTGTTTAAGGCCGTATAATGATTTTCTCAGCAAACAAACCTTGTTTTCCTTGCCTTTTTCTACAAAACCAAGAGGTTGCGCCATGAAAACCTCTTCTTCTAGATCTCCGTTTAGGAACGCGGTATCAACGTCCAAGTGCTTCATTCTTAGGCCCATCTCTGCAGCTAGTGCAAATAGAGTGCGCAACGAAGAATGACGAATCACTGGTGCAAAAGTCTCGTCGTAGTCTACTCCTTTGACTTGATTAAAACCTTTGACGACGAGTCTTGCCTTATATTTCGTGATATTACCATAAGCGTTCTTTTTAATTTTATAAATCCATTTACATGGTATAACCTTTTTGTTTGGTTTATCCACTAAATCCCATGTATGGAGTTTATTCAGGGAATTATACTCATCAGCCACTTGCTGATTCTACTTTATCATCAGGGAGCGACAGTTCATGAAAATCTTGCTGCTCTTCCATAGCTGCTGCCTCTTCGGTATTAACCTGATGCTCTGATGTAGATGATTCAGCCACAGGACCGGTAGACTCAATACAATCAAATAATTGACAATCTTCTGTTTCCGGCTCCTTGTCTTCAAATAATAATACGGAGTCTGACTGTACCACAGGCTCAGTCTCCCGCTGCTTCAACCCTGTAAAGCTATTTTCAAAAAAGGTTGCATCTCGGGACATAGATACTTTTCGTGGGTTAGACGGATCCCTAAAAATATAAGTATTAGGGTTTTCAGAATAACCTACAAAAATTGCTTCTTTTGCCTTTAAGTCTAATTCTTCCTGTGACATGAAGGTATGTGAACTAGTGCTCTACATCCGAACACTTTCAAATGACCAAGGTCACTCCTACGGGCACACCATCTGTCGTAAGGAATTTGTCCACCTAAAGCTCTGTGAGGTGACCTATTTTTAAGATATACAACAGCCCTAAAGGCGTCTTCCCAGTAAGCTTTCGGCAGTGAGCTTTCAGCCAATAACGATCTCGCCTTTTCTGTTATTGATCAGTGAGTTCGTTCAGCTACTTCGACTTGTTGAGGGCTGTACGGTGTCGTCATTTGACGATCGATACCTTTTGAGTCTAGGTAATCAATAAAGTCCTTGTTGACGAACTCCTTGCCTCCGTCAGTCCTAACCGCTTTAATCTTTTTATCTAATTGATTTTCTACACAGGTTTGAAAAAGACAAAACTTGTCATTAACCTCTGTCTTTGAAGAAATAAAGTAAGCAAATACCTTTCTTGTATAATCGTCTACTAAAGTTAACATATACTTATTCCCTTGAAAGGAGGTTGTAGACATAGGCCCACATAAATGAACCAATTCCAATGGTGAGGTAGCCCTATTAAATGCTTCCTTCTTAAAAGGTTTTCTTGCTTGTTTGCCTTCTACGCAAGCGATGCAATTCGTTTTATCTACTACTTTAAACTCTACGCCTACCTCGTTATTCTTCAGTTGACTCATGCCTATACGACACAAGTGTCAACCTCTTGTGCCACATTTGGTAACTATTCAGACAACCAGAGTGCACATCCTGCGTCAAATAATTGTTTGCCACCGTATCGGGAACATTTACTGTACAATCAAGTGCATACAGTCCACCACAGGGCGAGGCACGAAGAACGGAATCACCTGTAAAACGAAAAGTATTATTTTTATAAAAATTACATCCACTTTTATCAAAAACACATATAAAACCCTTATCAACAGCTTTCTGTACAGATAACAGATTTGATTTTAAATCAGGAACAAAAGCAACGTCACTGATCCTGTTGACAACGTTCTCCGGTGTATTTATTGAGACATTACCAATTCCGCAGCACTGTATTTGTTCTCCGTTTGCTACTGTGACGCTTCCATTATTCATTAAAGAAATATCTTGAAACCAATCACGTCTAGAAGTCATATTTTTGGAGCATCCCGAGTCTACGTACCAAAGATATTAGAGTAGCCAGGGTAGGGGTTAGGTATTAGAATGGCCAGAAGTGTTGAGAGCAGTAAATGTGGAGTCGTTTCCTTTTACAGCATTAGAATAAATGATAACGATATAACTGATAACGTGTTGGGATATTGAGGCGAAAGGTGCTTATGTTAAGTATTTTCTAGGAAATAGTAAAAGAAATGTTACTGTCACGAGCTCACGAGTGTTTATAATGAAGTAACTAGGTAAACAAGAATCATAAAAATATTGAATCAAAGAATATGTCAAATAGAATATGCCTAATACAAAAGAAACATAACTTATAAAGAGTCTGCACAACAATAGATTAGACTATCTACAACAGTTTGTTTATATGTTTATCCGAATAAACATTTGTCTTTACAGTGATTTTGACAATAATGCATGAGATTCTATTGCACAGCCAAAAACTAACTTTTGCTACTAAATACTAAAGTACGATATTCGATTTCAGGCGTGAATTTTATCTTGGCGTTTTGCAAAAAACTTTAAAGTAGCCTGTCCGTGCCTACTTAAAGTGTGTTCAACATTATGAAAAAGTGATTATTAAAAATCAAAATCCGCATTTGATTTCGTTAATTCGTAGTATTTTCTAAAAAAAAAATCTGCCACCGGACGGTCACCCCGTACGAGTATATTCACATAATATGGCACTGCACATGATGGTTGGCCTGTACCCATCAGCTTAAATACTACACAGTAGCTTAAAACGGTAGTGACAGTGAGCTAATAACAGATCCTCACCGATAGCGTAATAATTATATATAAAATATGTGAAAATTGTAGATATTTTATCCTCCCACTAATCTAATTCCGTTTATGACCCAATTGTAACAGATGGCTCCGGCGTTATTGTCTCTAGGCAGTTTCCTTCCCATTTCCCTCGTTCTAAGTTCGGTAATGGGATTTTAGCGATGTATCAGTACAAATTGTGATCGATCGTGAACGTGTAACCGTTTTGTCCAGGGTTCAGTGATCCGTACTGCATGCTGGGCATCCAGCCAGCCTCGCTGCCGGCGTCCCCCCGCGCCTCCGAGGACGAGGGCCGCAAGCACGGCTTCCGACTCAGCTTCAAGCGCCGCGACGGACGCCAGCAGCGCGACAGTCTGGGCCGGCTACCCGCGCGGTACATCAGGGCCACTAGCGTCAGGCCGCATACGCTGTCGCCGAAGTGGAACGAGAGCTTTAAATTGTGAGTACCACCACACTCATTTTATTTTTTTTGGTTGTAACTCACGCTCAGCCCGCGCCAAGCAAAAGGGCCCTGCGCGGCCCGGCTTGTAGTAAGTCATTAAAAAAAAAACTCATTTTATTATAATAGCGTTTTTCCCGGAAGTGCCCAAAATGAGCTAGGTTTGGTAGCACACTCATATTTATAGAGGTAAAATTAGCCATTATTGGATCCCAAAATATTAGAATATCAATTTGTTGTCACTTAACGGTTGAAGTTGCCAATAATAAAATAAAAAAGTTTACTGGTAGGAAACAGTCAAAATCAGAAAACAGGTCGTAGGTAAGTATATGGACATGAGCACGCCATTCGACGTAAATGACATAAACATCACTATCCTGTCAAAGAGAATAAAACCCACTACGATTATCCCTGTCGCGGCGGAATTCAAAACTATATTTGGGAAAGGCCCCTGAGGCGGCTCATACTTCACTATTAACTAACTAACTATCCCCTCAGAATGTTTGTTTGTTAAACAAACAATGATTTATGATTAATATCGGAATAAATTAGAGTTCGGTTGGATGAGAAACGCTACAAAACCAATCAAGATGATACAAAAAATATGAATGCATAGTCATATAAAATAATAAAGCAAACATGAAAGGAAGGATTAATTATGATCATGAAGGTAACTTGGTCAATAGTGCTTAATATAAACTGTTAACATAAATATAGTGTATAAGTTGATGTAATATTCATCCTGCCATCTGGTATTTCGTTGATGTGTGACCCAGAACATAAAAGCTAGATTATACGTCAAATATATATTTTACGTCACACCCAGCCATAATGTGAGTTTTACCGCATGCAGCGCGTACGGTAAAACTCGCATTATGGCCAGGTGAAAAATTGTGTAGGTACTCACCACGGGCAGTAAAAAAGAAAGCCCTCTATTGCATATTTACAACCCTCGCCTGCGGCTCGGGTCTCATATACCTGCGATTTCGGGCTTTTTTTCTTTTACAGCCCTTGGTAAGTAATGTACTAATTTTAGCTGCAAGTTAGCAATTACAAGAATGTAATCATTACGTTAAAAGCATTAAATCGGTTATCATTTATCACATTTCTCATCAGGCTTTTATAGTTAGATCTTTAATTAGGAAACTGAAACCTGCTCAAACTCATTACGCCAACGTAGAGAGGTATCGATGTCGACTCTAATGGATGTGCATGTCGCATGCACAGCTTGTAATTCGATACCCTTATGCAAGGAAAACGAGTCCATTACGTGTCCTATTTTACACGCCAAGCTTCTATGGACTACAACGTCTATTAGAGATACAACGATGTGCAATATTATACATTACCATTAAGCGTTACTAAAACGCGGAGCTCTTCCGCGAAATCCCGGGGTAGCTGTTGCGACGTTTTAATTTTACATACCCTTTACACCGTAACGGCGCGGCGTGGCGATGCCCGCGGGGGCAATGTCGGGCTCCGCGAGTAAAGCTAGCGTTACATGCGAGGCGTGAAGAAGAATTATTTTTTTTGTATATGATAAAATGAAATTTGCTCCCGCAGAAATTAAACAGCTTGGTACTGATCAAATTATACTTATTTTCTCCCATTACGTAAGGTAACGGGCCATAAGTTCGTGCTAGTACGTCATTTCGTTAGTTTTGTATCTGACGCTTATAATAAGCGACTCAAATATTTTTGAAGTATTTAAATTTTACATTTGTAAAAAATCTCTATCATTAAATCTTTCCAAAAAATCAAATTGTAAAATTTTAACGACTAACTAATAGCAATACAACGCTCGAAACTGACAGTCGGCTGAAAACAGCTGTGCGGAGTGCGCAAACTGCATGTTGACGTCGTAAGGTGCTCGCTCCGACTTCTTAAGAGAATTGAAAGAGAAAGGGAAGTTCATTTGAAAAAAACTTTTAACAGTGTTTTGTCGAGTTTCTTAACAATGGATTTAATAAGAAATAAGTGTATATTTTGGAATAGGTGTCCCTTAAAATTTCAATAAATAAACTCACGAACTAACGGCAGCATAATTTTGTTTATTGCTCGATTTCTCTAATGTATTTTTATGTTTATTCATTACATATAGGATAGTTAATGGTTATTGAACATAATTTAAAGGTGATCTACTTTATTGATTGCGGGAATATCCAAGAACTAGTAAAACGAAACAAGGGACTAATACTTTTAATACTTTTCCCTAAGTTCATGACAGAGAAATCTATAATGGTAGGCAAACACACAGATCAATCTTAGTAGGAGATAAGGTATGGGAAATGTGTAAGTACACACCACGTCTGATATTTGATATTCTTCTTGAAGAGCTAAAATGTACATTGATATAATGCAATAGTGTTGCCTGCAGGGTAAATTCCGGGAACCTTGTTATTTTTATGGGATTATTTTTATTAAATGAAGGTTTTTTTGTACCCTATTAAACAGTATAGGATTGCTCTTTCAAAAGTTTGTCCCATACAAAAGTGTCTAGATTTTAATCTTAGGTTGCCTGATTAATCGTAGATAATCAATACATATATCTAACTAGGTAGATATGTTATAAGGAATATTGACGATCATTATTGAAGCCGTTTTAAACAGAATAGCGTTTACAGATACATGTCACGTCCAAAAGGTTGCCTAGATATTTATCTTACACTAAAATAAGGTAACCTATGCGAGATACACTTACAAAAAGGTGACCCTGTACTAATGGATAAGTTATTTAACCTTAATTTCATTAAAAAATCCTGGAAAAATAACTAAAATCCCTGGATTTTAAACACCGAGTTTTACCCAGACCCCCTAGTGGATTTTACCAATAATCATGTTACTTACCTCTTCAATAATCTTGTTCAATATCAAATAACAAATGAGAATTCACAAAACGTTTCTCTTACTACCTGGCACTCGAAAACTTTAAGCCGAAACAGGGGCCAATAACTCACATACTTAAGAGCAGAGCCAAATTTTATCACTAAATGGGGTTCAAATACAAGGTCTACAAATAAATTATAAAAATAGTTATTGCAAGTAAAACTATACAATTTTTGCATTAAATAATAGACAAAATATCAATGTTTCTCACACAAAAATATTCAAAGCGATATCATGTTCAGTATCGTCTAAAAAACTAATTCATAAGAGGCTTAACATGTCGAAACACAAACTTAGACCACCTTGGATATTATCTAAAAATATACATACTTAAGTGCCAAGTGCTAGCTAAGGTGTAGTTTGATACATTGTAAACAAACAAACAACCCCGATACTGAATTAAAAATCAGTTCTCCTACCTCTTATTATAATATAACTTGAATTTGTTCAATAATTAATTTTGTCAGTCCGTACAATATGAAGAATTTCCTGATGTTTATCGTTCTATGTAACCTATTTATGAAAAGGCTTTCCTTATTTTTCTACCTCCGCTTTGGACGAAACTTCATTGCGTAACGCTTCGTACAACACACACACGTGTACGAACATTAGATAGGACTAAATTTCATTTTTTGTAGGGGAAAATTACATTTGATTAATTTACCGAACCGCATTAGGATGTATGTGCATGATGGATGATGCGCACTTGTTTCGCAGTGACATCGACGACATCTCGTCGGACGTCCTCCATTTGGACATCTGGGACCACGATGACGAGAGTTCGGTGCTGGACGCGGTGTCGCGGCTGAACGAGGTGCGGGGCGTGCGCGGGCTTGGTCGCTTCTTCAAGCAGGTCTGCCAGAGCGCACGCCAGGGCAGTCAGGATGACTTCTTAGGCACGTATTTTGAACTAAATTCTTATTAGTTTAGGAAAAATAACGATTGCCTCGTACATCGACGATATTGCGTCGGACGTCCTCCACCTGGACATCGGGATCACAACAAACTCAGTGTTGGAGGCGGTGTCGCGGCTCAATTACTTCTCAGGCAAGTATTTAGAACTAAATCCTTATTATTTTATAGAATACATATGCGCCTAGCTACAAAATGTGATTATGAAATCGTTCAAAGCAAATGCCAGTCTTTTTTAAATAAGTATTACTTATCTTAAAAAGTCTGGCACAAATCTATTGTTCTCTTTATAATTTTTTAAGATATTTTTGTGTTTATAAAAAAAAATGCGAATTTGCTTGTTGGTGGGTAATGATTCGATTTTATATAAAAAACACATGAAATTTTCAAATCAGTTAAGGCGCAGCAACGCGCTTAAGTCCAATAAACGTCTATAGTCTACGGCATCTGCTTACCACGAGGTAGGCAGTATGCCTGTTTGCCCCTGACGTGCTATACATATAAAAGAACTAGGTTTCTTTGCTGAGCGCCCAGACTTTAGCGCACCATTTTAGCACTGTCAAATCATTTATTTAGTAATCCCTTTGCAGCTTGAACACCTAAGCTGCAAAGAGATTACTAAATATAATTTATTTTTATTCGTACGAAAATTGTTGTCATGTGGCACTGTTGAACTTACATTATTCGCCGATTGAACACAATATTGTAAATAAACTTCAGGATCTGAAACCTCCTAAAATAGGCCTAAATTACGTGAATCAGATATTGACTGGTTCGATGGAGCAACATAATCCGTGTTTCCAGATGTGTACCGCACGGCGCGGCTTATTTGAGTTGTGCAAGTAGGTACTTAATGTTGTTATAGTCCGTATATCAGATTTAACGTGTGTGTGAACAAGGCGTAATAGACACCTGTGCCAGTAATTTTCTGTTGCCGAGGTTTAGGCTCACGAGCGGACATAGATGGATTAAATTTTAGCCCTCGCCATTTGACGTGTGGCAAATAATATGTTCATGTCTGAACAATTATCGGTAAATTTTGACGTTTGTCGAAGAGATGTATTTTTTTTTATCTATGGTCCTGTACAGACTATACGAGCTGTGTCAATTAGGAAGGAAACTTCTTTCAATGCAGATACTTCTAATTTCCATAAGCATGCGAAAAGTGGCTTGTCTATCCTTCTTAGTCCCAGATTCACAAAAAAAGAGACCGGGTTGCACTCCGGGAGTGCCGGCAGAAGTGAAAACTCAATGACATTGTAACAGTTTTTCGATCATAAAAGTACTATCATTTATGTGGTAAAATACAATATTAATTTATTGCGCTATCGTACACAAACACGACAATTTATATTACATTAAAAATTTAACAAGAACTATTACAATTATTTACCATTCAAATATTTATCTCTCAGAAAAATCAACTTCCATCCATACGCCTCACGTCTTACGTCTTACGAATCTCACGGTCACGTGACGCGAGTTTAATTTTTTTTCCCCATTCCAAAAAAAGCACAGCGCCGCTATAGTTATTTACGATACAAGTGCCGAAAATAGGAAATTCGCAACGAGTGGTGATAAATTAAAACACGACCGTAGGGAGTGTTTTAAATCGACACGAGTTGCGAAGTACCTATTCGCACGTGTATCGTACAACGTTTTACTGTACATATGGCTCTTTAAAGTTTCGACATATGCACGAAAAGTGCCCTTTTCTGCACTAGTGCGGGAAAGCAGCACCATATATACTGTAAAAGAAGTTTTCACTTCCAAAATAAGAAAATGTTTTGAGTGGAATGCAAGTCAAACTCTAAAATACTTAGAGCTGCATTTGTTTCGTGTCGTTTGATTTCAGAACAAACGGAAATTTCTAACGATTATCCGAACCGCTGGGCTCAAATTCCATTGTATTTTTGTTTTTATATGCGGTCTCAGTAGGCTAAAGTACAGCCTAGAGGTTTTCATTTGGTGTAGGTATTTTGGAGACATCACTAAGATCTTTACGACATGGTGCCTCAATTTGATTTGCTGTTCAGGCTTCTGAATTCGTTACAAACTTACAAGTTTTGACTACGCTCTTTGGCCGTACGAATGAACGTTGCAGAGTTGCTAATAGACAACCGACCGAAAAATATTTCCAAACCTGTTATAAATATTTTATTTAATGATTTACCTTTATCTAGAGCTTATAAGCACTTGAACTCGATAAAGTAGGTCAGGAAAGTAGGTCAAACAACAGGTGGGTTAATCGGTTTTGTGCAATTAAATCGATAAGTAGGTCACTTTGAAAGAGTAAATAACAAATAAGTATTGGCACTGTCAATCGGGTGTTATCCAGTAGACAAATTCAGTAATGGTAAGTATAGTGTTTGGTTTACGCTACTCCGATTATGATTCATTAAATAAGTTTTTTGAAGTGAAAACTTCTTTAGCGGCGCTGGGCACTTTTTGGAATGGGGAAAAAATGTTAAACTCGCCTCAGGTCACGTGACCGCATAGGTTTTTTTTTGCAAAATTAAAATTATTCAAGTTTTCACTTTGGCCGGCACTCCCGGAGTGCAACCAGGCCCCTATACCACAAAACTTTACAAGTCTACAATTCGACAAAACTGTACAATTTTCCATAGAAAAAGTTGATAATTTTGTCAAATTGTACGCTTGTAAAGTTTTGTGGTATAAGCCCCAGGTCTTTTTTTTTGTATATTGTCAATATTAGAATTAGCTAGTAAATGAATGTAGTAAGTACCTATCTAGCTCAATATTATTTTTTCCCGGTACGAGTATTTCCGGTTAACCACGAGCGCTGTAAAGAGCTCGAAACGTCGGGATGTATTTATAACTTACTTAGCTACCCGCGCGGCTTTGCCCGCCCATTGCAAAGAGCACAGCCAAACCCGCGAGGTAAAATATAGCATATAACTATCCAGAAAGTCCATGTTACAAGTGGGTGAGAGAATTTTCGAAATACACAAAATATAGGTATTTGGCAGCGGTTCCGGAGATTACCCAAAACATACAAACTTACAAAGCTACAATCCCACAGTCACATCCTCTTTATTATATTAGTATAGATATACAAACGCCGTAGGTAATAAAAGTTTACAATAATCTTTAAGCATATCAAGTCTACATTTTTGCGTGACGATTTATTTTTAATTGTGAAACTAAAAACAAAGGTAAAGACATAAATCATAATATGTAATTTGCCTAAAGTCGTCCTCGCTAGCAAAATACAATTCAATAGCAGCAGAGTTAAGAATAATGGCTTAGTACAAAACACTGCTTTAATGGCGTCACAGGAAAAAAGTGTCATAGTGGTATATGTACTCGTACTTGTATCGTCCGGGCGTCAGATATTATCCGAGTCATCGAAGCGGACAAAATGGCTAAAAATATCGAACAGGCTTTTACACTCTAGGCTTTAAAAGCTTATTTTGATATTGTGGGTGACACATTTGTTGTAACAGACAAGATGGATGAAACAATTTATTTTCTAACTCGTGTTTCCGATGGGTCTTATAGTCATGACATGACGGCTGGCGTGAATTGAATAAACGAAACCAATGACATCCATTATGGTGCGGGATGGGTGCGGGTGACTTCCTATTACATTAATATGTATGGCATTGACAGGTATAACACTGCAATACATTCCGACGCTTAATCGATCTATTCACGACAACTTTAGTGAATTCACCATTTTCGATTTCGTGTCAATGATTTATCCAATACTGTTAACAGTAGCGTAAACGAAGAGTTACTTGTATACTTACTAATAATTACACGGTTCAACTCACGTATTAAATGTCACAAGGCATAATGACATTTAATACGTGAGTTGAACCGCGTAATTATTAGTATTGTTTCAACATCTCTCACGAAAGTTTAAATTCGAGTTACTTACTTATATGTTATAATATTAAAAGCAATATAAAACACTACCCCATGGGTGAATATCGAACAGATAAGATTCAAGCGACCTCAATTGTCCTGGTCAATAAGAATCACGAAACCGTATTCTCTTCTCTGCGGTTTACTGTCCTCCAAGACATACTATATCAGCTCAGGACTTTACTAACTACTTCACTAAACTAAGTAAAATATTTATCACTGCTGGTGACTGGAACTCTAAGCATATACATTGGGGCTCCAGATTGACAAACACGAGAGGAAGGCAACTCTTCAAAGTAACGGAAGACATAAAATTGGAATGTCTATCTAGTTTAGAACCTACCTACTGGCCTACCGACAGAGTTAAGACCCCTGATTGGCTAGACTTTTTTATAACCAAAAATGTAGACATTAATGATGTAACAATAGAACCATGCACTGACCTCACATACAAAAAAAAAAAATACAAAATACAAAATTATTTATTTACCAAAACAGCAAAACAATAGATACATTATCAGTGGCCCTCACACTAGGTCCAGCCTGTGTCGTGAGGACCGAAAGAAAACAGTTAGGGATTATACATCAAGAAAATGCGTGTACAGATAACATGATGGGTTTGATTACCTCTGAACTAAAAAATAATAATAAAACAAGAATAATAATAAAAACATAATTTAGGACAGCTACTGGCATTAATCTACTTTTAACCTTGTACATAGTATGTGTATGTGTTGTGTGTGTGTGTATGTGTTGTGTGTGTGTGTATGTGTGCGTGTGAGTATGCGTCTGTGTGTGTGTGTGTGTGTGTGTGTGTGTGACTGCTTAAACGTGTGTGTGTGTACGGAAAACGCTATTATTACCAGTTAACGCAAGGGTATTAAAATATCTTCTGCGGCTTTATATGAGAGCGTGAGTAGCCATTTCTTTACTTTAGTCTGCAATCCTCGAACACTCATGTCTTTAACATCCAAAGCTTTTGCTATTCGATTGTATATGAACTCGTGCGAATATTGAGGGAAGCGTCGGGCAAAGGGAGTTCTTGCCGTGCCTTGAGGAACACGGAAGATTCTCTTGCTTTGCAGAGCTGCAAGGTTTGAGGAATTTAAAATGAGGCGGTGCGTTTTTACAGCTGTTCTGTGAATAAATAATTGGCGCACAGAAAGTGTCTGGGTTTCAGACAAAAGTTGAGCTGTCGGATATTGAAAGGGTTTCCGTGTCATTGTTTTTAGAACCGATCTTTGTGCTCTTTCTAAATCGAGCAGCCATAGCTCCACCCCAAACCGAAATGCAGTATTCCAAAATAGACTTGCACAGTGCGTTGTAGACTAGCTGGAGGACCCGTCTGTCAGCAGAGTTGCGGAGCAGGCGCATAACAAAGATAAGTTTCCTTACGCGATGTGATAGGGAAATGATGTGCGGTTTAAAAGAAAAGTTTTGGTCGATTTCTACTCCCAGGTATCGTATAGACTCTGTACGATCAATCGGAGTCCATATGTCCGAGGGGTGCGCATTTGTGTTACAATTGATACCTAGTCTAGTGGCTACATCCGGAGCAGAAGCCTTTGTTTTATGGAAGCAAATGTATTTTGTTTTCTTTAGGTTGAGGGAGAGAAGATCATCATCAAGAAGGAAGGAAGGAAGGTCATCTGACCACACTTCAGTCATCCTGAATATAAACTCAACGGTTACTCTGCCTCCCGGTTCCTCCTACTGGAACCGTCCTCAAAATATACTCTACAACCACAAATTGGGAAATGTATAGAAAATGTATAACAACAGGCACGAATCTAAAAACCAAAGTCGCCACATTAGAAGAGCTGGACAATGAGGTGGAGAAATTTAACAGGTCGATACATAATGCTGCTAACATCGCTACCATCAAACGTAAAACCAAAGGGAAGCCACAAAAACATAACTCGTATCCAAAAAACATAAAGGATAAAATACAGAAACGGCGCAAACTTCGAAAAGTTTGGCAGACAACGAGATATCCAAGCGACAAAACAATATTCAATAAATTTACAGACGAACTTAAAAACCTTATAACCAATTATGAAAATGATAACATCCAAAACATGCTCTCAAATCTTGACCCAACGATTGACAAACTACTCACTGTGGAAAGCAACCAAACACTTAAAGCGTCCCAAAACACACGTACCACCAATCAATAAAAATAACGGAGGATGGGCTAGATGAACACTGACCTCGAGAAGGCAACAACATTTGCAGAACATCTCAGTACTGTTTTTCAGCCACTGCCTGAGAGTTGCAACGAACATAGCAAAGCAACAAAAGAGTATCTTGAAATAGCAACTGAAATGTTAGCGACTCGGTTAATTTGCTGTGAGGTTGTTCACTGGCAACAGTACAGCAGCCGAAAGGTTGTTACTCGTTTAGCGCCACCCAGGGGACACGTGCAGGGTGTAGGTGGCAATTCCTGCGGACGTGAGAGACATCGTCCCCCAAAGCGCAGCCGAGACAACAGTCGCAATCAAGCAACTCTCCTTAGGTAAAGCAGCCGGGCAGGATGGTATATATAATGAATTTATCAAGCATCTTGGTCCAAACTGCATATCATGGCTGGCAGCATTCTTTTCAGACATACTAGCGAGAAACAAACTCCCTCCAAACTTTAACCATGCCAAAATAATTGCTGTCCTTAAACCTGGCAAACCAGCTGATGATGAAAAAAGTTACAGACCAATCGCTTTACTCAGCTGCATTTACAAACTACTGGAAAAATTGTTAGCATGTAGGATTGGCCCGCTCATCGATAACGTTGTCCCAGTTGAACAGGCGGGGTTCAGAAGCGGTCGAAATTGCACTGACCAAGTACTGTCCCTTACTACTCATATAGAAGCAGGCTTCCAAAAACAATTAAAGACTGTCGCTGTCTTCGTAGACTTGAGCGCGGCTTATGATACAGTGTGGCGCCAGGGCCTGATATTTAAGCTGATGAAAGCTGTGCCCTGTCGACGGATTACTGACCTAATAAATAACATGCTTAGCAATCGCCAGTTTGTTGTTTACCTCGGAGATAAACAGAGTCGGGCCAGAAAGTTACAAAATGGTCTCCCACAAGGTTCAACGTTAGCACCACTGCTTTTTAACCTTTACACTAACGACCTGCCTAATACGACCTCTAGAAGATTCATGTACGCTGACGATATCGCCCTTACCCACCAACATAACGTTTAAGGTTTCAGAGGAGCAACTCACCCGAGACTTAGAGTCAGTCATCAGATACCTAAAAATGTGGAGGCTAGTTCCAAACACTAGCAAAACTGAGGTATCAACTTTCCACTTAAATAACCAACTGGTCACATACAGTCCCAAGGTGACCTTCGATGGTAGAGTCCTGGCATACAACCCACAACCTAAGTACCTTGGTGTAACGCTTGATCGTTCGCTAACTTACCGCTCCCACCTCAGCAAACTAAACAAAAAACTGGGAACCCGCAACAACATCATGCACAAATTGACAGGTACATCCTGGGGGGCTAGTGCAGACGTTCTGCGTACAACGGGGCTAAGCCTGGTCTATTCTGCAGGGGAATACTGTGCTCCGGTCTGGCTCAACAGTGCTCATACGGAAAAGGTTGATGTTCAGCTGCGTAAAACTATGCGCTGCATATCCGGCACGATACAGTCGACCCCCGCCCAATGGCTGCCAACATTAAGCCACATTCCCCCTCCACATCTCAGAAGGCAACAGGCACTGCTGAATGAATCGAAGAAAATCGCGAATAACCACAACCTACCGGTTCGCCAGGAATTTCTGTGCCCGCCTCGGCAACGTCTGAAGTCTCGACACCCACCCTACCAGACAGCGCAACATCTGAAGGGAGAACCGTTTGAGATAAATAAAAGATGGAAGGACGAATGGAAGTCTAATCCTCCTAGACCCGACGTGAAAAACTACGATCCTACGCAAAAGCCCAGCGACTCCTCGGCCCCCAGACGGGAGTGGTGTCAGTTGAACAGACTAAGAACCAGACATGGACTCTGTGCGGATTATATGTTCAAATGTGGCTGGCGAACTTCACCGGCATGTGATTGCGGAGCACCTGTGCAGTCTATCCACCACATCATCTATGACTGTCCAAAACGCAAATACGCTGGGGCATCCCTTGATTTATTCTCTCCTGATGTGGACGCAGCCGAATGGGTGAAGGAGCTAGATATAAAATTATAGTTATCCATAGTTTTAATACAATTTAGATTAAGTATGAATGAATAATGTTATTTCAGTAAGCGACTTGCCTTGCCATACGATTAAATAAATAAACTGAAATGTGCTTGCTCCTAAAAAATGCAAGTCCTAAAGAAGTGCACAGTGAAATAAAAAACTTACAGGAAGGGAAAGCACCCGGCTCTGACCTCATCGACGCAACACTTCTAAAAGAACTAAACGAACAGGAATAATGAAAATAGTGCATATCATATGTTTAATGCCTGCCTGAAACTTGGACGTTTTCCTGGACAATGGAAGACCGCGCAATTAATAATGATAGTAAAACCAGGCAAACCCGCACAAAAGACAACTTCTTATAGACCCATAAGCTTGCTGCCAGTAGTGGAAAACTCTTCGAACGGATTTTCCTTAACAGAATGAAAGAACATCTGGGCACAGTCTTACCTGAACAGCCAAATTGGGTTCCGTGAAAAGCATGGAACGATTGAACAAGTCCACCGTATATATGTAGTCGATATCATCAATAGAAGTCTAGAAAACAAACTATGCCCAGCGGTCTTTCTTGACATCAGCCAGGCTTTCGATAGGGTATGGCACGATGGACTGTCACACTGCTTTCTTAACATACTTAAATCGTACCTGGACAAAAGGAGCTATCCGGTAAAGTGAAGAATGCACCGACCTCCATGAAGTCAAATCTGGTGTCCCACAGGGTAGTATTCTGGGACCAGTCTTGTATCTTGTCTTAACTGCAGACATACCAACAAACGAACACACGTCAACTGCGACATATGCCATACGATACGGCCATACTGTCCACTCACACTAACCCAGAAACTGCTTCTCTTCTGTTGCAAAATCACTTACATGAAGTAGAAATGTGGCTGAAAAGATGACGTATAAAGGCAAATGAAAGTAAATCTGCTCACGTTACTTTCACCCTCAGAAGAGAAACTTGCCCTCCAGTCAAAATAAATGACGAAACAATGCCTCAAGGAGATAACGCGAAGTACTTGGGAATACACTTGGAGAGAAGATTAACATGGCAAAAACATATCTGGACTAAATGAAAACAGCTAGATGGAAAATTTCGAAACTTCAGATGGCTAATTGGTCGCCAATCGCAACTAAATGACAAAAACAAGCTGCTGATATATAAAGCGATCCTTAAACCTATCTGGACTTACGGCATTGAGCTGTTGGGAACCGCTAGTAATAGCAACATCGGCATCCTAGAAAGATTTCAAAGAAAAACACTAAAGACACTGTTCGGTATCCCCCAGTGCATCAGTAACAAATACATGTACCTAGGCCTCGGCATAAAACTGTCCGGCAAGAAAAAGTCAAACGCAGCCTTAAATACCTGGAGAAGCTAACGACCCACGTTAATAAACTTGACCAGACGCTGAGCGGATCAGGAGGACTTCAATACACCCGACTAAAGAGACATGACATCCCTAATCTCACCAAGAGATTTTCACAATAAGACTTAAGGTCTTCTTTAGGTCTTAGATTAAGACTCTCTCTGAGTATATTGGAATTATAGTAGATTGTTAACCAAGGGCTGAAAGGCACCCATTTCTGACGAGATATTTTGGCGCTCGAACGAAGTGAGAGCGCCAATGGTTCGAGTCAGAAATGGGTAACTTTCACCCGAGTTAAACACTCTACTTTTCATATCGAATACGAGGAAAGTAAAATAAACACAGACGGAAAATTAAACAATAGTTTATTCAAAGTATACAATTCAAAAACGGCAGCCGCCATTACCGTGACGTCATCCGAGCTGAAAGAATAGTCCCATCTCACCTGTCCTAAAGAAAGAGGCAAATATCTGTCTCGCTCGCGCGTATATGGTGTAATTCGGTCACGTGACATACAGATAATAAACCTACGATTTTAATTTTGAAATCAAAAATATTGCTCATGTTTTTATAACCAAATGGTATTATATTCGTATTTCCTAAAGTCAAAATTATATGAATAACATACTTTCATCATTTAATTGTGATAGACGAAAATAGCCTATTCAAATATGTTCATACTATTTGTATTTATTATTAGTATCAGTTGAAGAGTGGCTGTATGCGTTTCTGCCTTAGCTCACCGCGGTTCACATACACAACTTTAAGTTAAAAAAAGCTTTTGCATTTGTCACCAACTCATAGGTGCCGGTTAATGTAGGTACAGCCATAATAATGCACGGCCAAAATAATAAAAGCAATGAATTTACAACATAAACTTATTTTATAATTAATAAAATAAATTCCATGAACTACTTAGTAAGAATAAAATTATTTCCCTTTGTCAGTAGCGGGGTAAGTATTGATATTTATTAGAATTAGTTCCCGCATAATGCTTATAAGCCGAGGACTAATTGGAATCCACTACTTTTCTGCACTAGAGCAGAAACGTATCACTATCTGCACACTTTTTAGAACAACAAAGACCCAATTTCAGAGCATGAGATATGAAAAGAAAATTTTCAATAGTTTATGGCTCTCAGCGATAACATTTTAACAGACATTTGTCAGCTAAGAAAGTAGCTTATTATTCTTAGAACAGACTGCCATGTAGCAGAAACATCGAAAAAAAATACTTGTATGTTATATATAATATAAGATGTATTTTGAACTAGCCTAAATGCTTGTTAAGAAATATATTTTTGACTACTTTGGCTGGAGTTAGACTAGGTACTCGCGTGCGACGTAGGAAAACCCAAGCGAATTAAATGTCGCACCTTACTCACGGACTGTCAACTGAAACACAACGAGTTATTCCTTAACGATTTCGAATACCCAGAATTGTAGTTTATCTCACAAATATAAAATACGCCATTACCCATTATATTTTCATTGTTCCAATTTTAACGATAGGCCAATAAGGATTGAAAATAACTACCTTTATTTAACTAGTTATGTGTGGTCGGTCGACATAACACATATATATTTGCACTTTTGCACCCTATTTCTTTGCAATGATGAGAAAAATGTATACATATGTTTGACGTTGGCTGTCCCTAACTCTGACTATGTTGTCTAAGGCTTCCCTTCATTGCTTTCCGAAAATTCGGCCACGCAGCTGTTGTTTTGATCTCTAGCAGAAATATACCTTTAACATTGCAAGCGATGTAATTCTAAATGAAAGTGCTCAATAATAATACTAACTGAATGATGCTCGAACCCATGACAACAATTTACATATTTTTCTGGCGCGAGGTCTACACATCGCTTCGCTGGTTTCGCCTTTTTTCAGTCGCGAGCGACATTGGCTCGCATTTTTCCGTTCCAAATTCGATTTAGGCACGGGCCAATGAATTTTCGGAAACATCCATCTGAGGACAAGAATTTGTCACGTGCTTTTACGGCAAACAGTTTTATGAGAGATGTTTGGGAGTTCCGAATGAACTACCAGCGAACTAAGCTTTTTCCATTAGCGTGAGAAATTACCGGGGAATGACGTGAACCCAAAATGTATTTGAATTGTGTCTTATCGACGTCGGTGAGTGCTGTTACCATTCATCTCATGCACAGTTGCATTTTTCAACATTGATTATTTGGTGTCGATCTCGATAAAATTATGTCCAGGCACGTCGGGTATTTATTCCGAAACGTGCAATACTTAAATGTATTTCTTAATTGTTAATTAATTTCGTATTGACACGTTTGTAGGTACTACTCGCTACCACTCATGCGTAGCCTAAAGTGTAAGAGCGTGACGCACTTATCTTGGCGCAGAATCGCATAGTCGTTGTAAACATACAAATATAAAATTACTAGCTTCTGCCCGCGACCCCGTCCGCGTGGAACTCGTTTATATCGTAGCTCCATACAAACTTTCACTCCCCAATTCATCCCTTTGGGGGATGATTTCCGGGATGAAAACCATCCTATGTCCTTCTCCAGGACTCAAACTACCTCTATACCAAATTTTATTCAAATCGGTTCAGCGGTTTAAGCGTGAAGAGGTAACAGACAGACAGACAGACAGACAGACAGACAGACACACTTTCGCATTTATACTCATACTAGCTTCTGCCCGCGACTCCGTCCGCGTGGAAATCGTTTATATCGCAGCTCCATACAAACTTCAACCCCCCATTTCATCCCCTTAGGGGGCGATTTCCAGGATGAAAACTATCCTATGTCCTTTCCCGGGATTCAAACTATCTCCATACCAAATTTCATCGCAATCGGTTCAGCGGTTTAAGCGTGAAGAGGTAACAGACAGACAGACAGACACACTTTCGCATTTATAATATTAGTATGGATTAGTTATTAGTATGGATTAGTATATTAGTATTAGTATATTAGTGTGGATGTCCAATAGTAGTCAATATACATATATCTGACCACCGTTGTTAATTTCTTCGTAATCCATTTCTAATAGTAGCTAGTAGCTACGGTCGACATTTTTAATTACAATTTTCCTATTACAATACTAAGTAAGTAATGAAAAAGTTCCGCCAAACGAAATAAACAAGTTATTTCCGTTCTTTAACATATTTCAAACGAATGCTCTTATTACCCTTGCATGTTTTCTGTTTATTATTAAATTATATTTTATAAATGATCTTACAGGATCTGCAAATGTGTAGGTAACTACGATTAGTTTGAATTCTACTGCAAGATATTTTACAATTATTTCTTCGTGGAAATGGTTGAATTTGATTTGGGAATACATCAGGTGTTACACCGACATAGGGAATACACTGAAACATGTTAGTACACCGTCTCCGTGTAGATACAATCGTTCGTTATTATACGAGTAAGTAGTGTATCCTTTAAAGGGCTCAAACTCAACTCATCTACCATGGTACCTACCATAGCTGCGCCCTAACAGAATTATGTTTTAATACAAGCTCCTATACCCAATAAGTAGGTACAATTTTTTGCGACGAATAACACAAGCAGATTCGAACAAAAACTATCGTAAGTTTCATTTGAACGATATCGGCGAGCTCCCCAAACCCTCCCTCGGGCAAGACCTGTATTCGCACTTGCCGACAACTTGTATCAGTCCAACCAGTATAAGTTTGACCTCCTATAACGCGTAGTCGTGAAGTTGCACTAGATACGAGTGATGAAGTGAGTCGGGACAGATTTTGAAGCGCACAGGGTCGGCCGGCTCTAGACAGATGTGTCGGTAAACAATACGGGCTTTGTTGTATTGATAATTAAACAACATCCATACTATACTATACTATAATCCATACTAATATTATAAATGCGAAAGTGTGTCTGTCTGTCTGTCTGTCTGTCTGACTGTCTGTTACCTCTTCACGCTTAAACCGCTGAACCGATTGCGATGAAATTTGGTACGGAGATAGTTTGAATCCCGGGGAAGGACATAGGATAGTTTTCATCCTGGAAATCACCCCCTAAGGGGATGAAATGGGGGGTTGAAGTTTGTATGGAGCTGCGATATAAACGATTTCCACGCGGACGGAGTCGCGGGCAGAAGCTAGTAATATTATAAATGTGAAAGTGTATGTGTGTGTATGTTTGTATGTAAGTCCGTCATTCACGGCAAAACGGAGCGACGAATTGACGTGATTTTTTAAGTGGAGATAGTTGAAGGGATGGAGAGTAACATAGGATAGTTTTTATCCCCGTAATCGTCCCCTAAGGGGGTGAAGTGGGGGGGTAAAAGTTTGTATGGAGCTGCGATATAAACGATTTCTACGCGGACGGAGTCGCGGGCAGAAGCTAGTCTTCCATAAAGTAAAAGCGCTTCAATATGTGAATTTCGCCCGTGGTTACTCGTTTATTTTCTAGCCGATAAATCGTTTCTTTTTACAAACATAAATTTCTTCACATAATTACGTACGTCTACATATTAGTCTTGCAGGTAAACATTGAACCAACTGTAAAAGTTTTAAAAGACTTTCTTCGATTCGATTAAGAGAGATTGCAAATATATTAAACGTTAGAATCAGAAACATCCAGCTTTTCCAAGTGTGCTTAGTGTTTTCCGGAGAATGAGTTTTTCTGGAAATTTGACCTTTCTAGGTCGTCTTTTCGGCCTCTGCATGGTAAATCACATTGAAATTATTAGAACGGTTTTCGAAAATCCGTTTAGGTACTATCAACACACATTCACTGCCAAGAAGTGTGGTTTTTCCAGCGGAAAGCGCTAGCTAAAAGTGTTTATATTGTTGTAAATATATGTAGGTTACTTATATAGTTAGTACCTCTATACTTAGCTCCATAAGTTCCATAACAAGTTAATTGTTGATTCAAGAAATCCATAATTAAGGTAAACCGCGAAATTAGCTTGAATTTTGACACAGTACGATGAGTTTTGATGCAACAGGTGAGTACAAATACGAACACGAATGGTACCTACTTGTGGTACGTATATATTCATGCGTAAGTATTATTAATATTATTATGTAGCAGTAGTATCTAATATAATACTCACGCATTATAGTACATTACTTACCAAGGGCTGTTTTTTTCTTTTAAGAAAGAAAGCCAGAAATTGCAGGTATTTGTGACCCGAGCCGCAGGCGAGGGTTGTAAACATGCGATAGAGGGCTTTCTTTTTTACTGCCCGTGGTGAGTACACAATTTTACGTCTTCATCTGGCTATAATGCGAGTTTTACCGTACGCGTAGCGAGCGGTAAAACTCACATTACATCACATACTCGGGTGTCAAATACCTGCGATTTCGGGCTTTCTTTCTTTTACAGCCTTTGGTAAGTAATGTATTATAAGTCATATAGCACCGCAAGTACCCAACACACTACACCAAATAAAACGCTAGGCTCGGCGCTAAAATGAGAATTCACGTCAAAAAATTGGATGTAACCAGATTGGTGGGTGAGCGCAAATATAATATTTATTTGCCTGCGGGCTGTTTGATATTCATTCCGAATGAAAATCATTCAGCCACATGCGGGTGTCAGTGAGACTTCTATACTGTATTGTTTTGCTATAAATTATACATTGTGTATTAGTTTATTACCTACTTACTTAATAAAATAGATTTATGTACCTTTACTCGTACTTGTTTGGAAGATGCAGGTCTAAGCTTAGGTAGGTAACAAGCCATACCACGTTCACTCATAACTAACGGAGTAGGCAAGTAACCGCCAACAGATAATACTATACCTACCTGCGTTCAAATACAGCCGTTCCCAAGGGGTAGGCAGAGCACAATCAATTGATTATATTCATATTAAGGTTATTTGCCCATATTTTCAAATGAAAACAGGGCAGGATATATCATTCGCAAATTAAATGAAAGCCGAGTACACTGCATTATTTATAGCTCCAATTTATACACTACCCACACGGGATATATCATTATTCGATGACGCAGTTCACTGAACAACAGACTTGCAATGTGTGGTGATATGAAAGACAGTCAATGAGACATTGTGTGTGCAGGATGCGTGAACATTCCGCTCCGCGAGATCCCGTCGACGGGCGTGGAGGCGTGGTACAAGCTGGAAGCTCGCTCGCAGCGCTCGTCCGTCCAGGGTCGGATCCGACTGCGCCTGTGGCTGTCCGCCCGCGAGGCGGGTAGACACGACGATGACAACTGGCAACAGGTTTGTTTAACTTTGATACAAGTAAATGCCCGTTTTTCCCCTACTGCTGTGTGTTTACTCACATTTTGCATGTTTAATGTTTTTTTCGTTCGGTGATGTTGATTGCTTTGTGGCCGTGGTTATTGTAAATGTCAACAACAGTTGGACAGCTGGGTTAGATTGTTTACGTCAAGTATTGTTGTATAATTTTTACTCAACAACCTTTTTATAATCAATAGAAGAAAAGCTTGAGCTACATTTCCAGTTAAATTATATTGACTAAGGACCAGATGATTGAAACTATGCCGTGTACGAAAAGCCACTGAATATTGCGACGTCAGGCGAAAGTGAAAAACCGGCCAAGTGCGAGTCGGACTCGCGCACGAAGGGTTCCGTACCATTATATATAATAATAAGTTACAATAGAATTTGTACGAAACTACTCGTATTACTTCTTGAAGTACATTTTATAAGTTGGTCGACTATTACTCGTAAACGTGTAAAGCCTACTTAGCTGTGATAGTTTTCCTTTTAACTTCGTTATATGTACTACTACCATGAATTTTTTCACATATCCCAAAACAACCATTTAGCTAGCAGGGGGTGGGGACACTGGAGTCTAACAAAAATTAGCACTTTAAGGCTTAATATTTCACAAACGGATCGTTTAATCAAAAAATTGTTTTCACAAACCCCCAATATTTTTAAAAGACCTATCCAACGACACCCCACACTATGGGGTAGACGACAATAAAAAAAATCATCCCCACTTTACATGTAGGGGAGGTACCCTAAAAAAAATGTTTTTCAAGATTTTATTTTACCACTTTGTCGGCATGACTTATGTATATTCATGCCAAGTTACAGCTTTCTAGCACCAAGAGCCTCTGAGCTAAGCTGCGGACGGACGGACGGACGGACGGACTTAGCGAAACTATAAGGGTTCCGTTTTTGCCATTCTGGCTCCGGAACCCTAAAAAGGAAACTTACTTTTCCGTCCGAATGGAAAAGTAGATTCCGAGCTCTATATCAATTGAATATTTTTTTTTGGTATGGCGTTGAGGGTGAGTTTCCACTCGAGCTATGCGAGAAAATCCTCCGATAGGAAGTGATGCATGAGCGAGGCTATTAATGCTATATGCTAATATCTATGTAAGGCCGTGTTTACGAACAGACCACGTGCGTGTACGTATACGTGGCCACTGGTCAGTCATGAGCAACGCACGCGTTTGTGTTTGGGCGACTTCGTCCACCGCTCCGCTGGATTATAAATGCGGCCTTATTTTGTGTACTGTCGACGTAGCCTAATGCCCGAAGAGCGTAATATATAGGTACTCTAAGTAATAAAATAAGGATTACTGCGTATCAGTCCAATATAGCTAATCTGCTGGGACACTGCAGTGGACATAAAAACGTTTTATTGGGCTTTCGTAGCTCGCCATTAGTTGGTTTACGCGTGACAGTCAGAATGCATAAACAGGGCTTCGCGGTTCCGTGTCGGACTAATGCCGAGATTTAGGGCACTGATTAAATTTTGGTTAATCAAGTCAACGTTCTTCGACACAACTTACCTTAAAGGGAGTAGTTACAATACATTTGTTACATTTTGTCCTATAATGAGCATAGTTCTTTACAATCTTTGCCGTTACCGTCTTTCAGAAGTCAAACCGGTCTGCCTTAAATTAATGCGCCAAACGATTGTTTTCGACTTTTGAGTAGACAATATGATCATGTCACGTCAACGAAATATTTTCTTATAAGCTCTGATAAACAAATATAGGTACTTACTTATTTTTACAAATTTTTACTTAACTTGTAAAATGTGTGAATGTTTGTTCGGGTGGAATCTTGCAATTCAATACCTATTGAAGCAGATATCTTCAACTGATTAAGCTGAAATTTTGGGTTGAAAGTAAGTGTAGTTTGTATGACAATTCAATATTATGGCACCATCGAGCTGATCTGATGATGGAGACACAAAGTGGCCATGGGAATTCAGGACTTAACAGACAAAACCCCGTTGAGTTTGGGCACGTTAAAATCTTCTCAACGAGTAGCTGATGACGGTATACAGAAAAGTACAGTTGGCAATAAAAGCTTGTACCGAAAATGATTTTTTTGACAGGAACTTATTATTTATATATTTAAGATAAGTTTAAGATCGCTGGTTTCGATGATTCTCGAGTGGCGACCACGTACCGGAAGGTGCGGCGTGGGTAGGCCTCCACAAGGTGGACTGATGACCTGGTAAAGGTCGCGGGGGTCCGCTGGATGCGGGTGGCGCAGGACCGGTCACTTTGGCACTCTTTGGGCTCCCCCTATGTCGAGCAGTACACGTCTTTCGGCTGATATGATGATGATGATGATGATGAAGTATTAAGAAACTACTATTTGTGCTCAGTAGTGTGATAGTGAGCACGTAATATCCATGCGAGTAAATAATATTAAAGTACCCATTTTATTATTAACTCGCATGGATTTTACGTGCACTTTCCCGATAAAAGCTTTTTGGCTATCTAGGGAGAGTACTATTGATTTATAAAACCCGCACAAATATGATGGCAGCGCTTTGGGCTACATGCGCAGTGCATGGATAGAGCATTCGTCACGTTCGGACAAATTATAGTCGTTCAATGCACGAGGACGCGTCCTACTGCTGTGTGCCTGCGGGCAGGGTATAAGGGCAGGCAGTAACGGGGCCATTACGTACTAGTTTGAGTGTTGCCCATAGCTAATATAGAAGTGGGGTGAGTCTTCGTAGATTAAATGATCTATCTACCTATATAACCTGTAATTGGCTATATGGTTTTATTATTTTGTCTATAAATATGTTGCGCTGTTGGTTTTCCATGTATCAATAAATAAATAAATAAATAAATATAAAAAATATAATACCTATATAATTCCACCTTCTTCGTTCCATCACCGAACGACCAGGCGTGGGGAGCGATTTCATCCTTATGTTTTCAACGTTCCATTCGCACGAAGCGATTTGTCTCGTCTTTCCTAATGCGAACTGCTAAGGAATAGAATTCGCTCCCTTCATCTGTATTTCCTGAGAACTATGATCTAGGTGCCTTCAAAAGAAGAGTGAATAGGCTATTACTGAACCAGTGAGTTTCATTTTAGGCTCTGTCGTCGCTTACCATCAGGTGATACCAGGGTAAATCACTGGACAGACTTTTATCAAAAAAATGCATTCTATACTAATGTGGGTTTTTACAATTCATCCATAACCGGCCAATAATTGTGAGGGTGGGTTGCACCACCAAACCGTCTGAATATACGGAAAGTTTGACAAGTTGCTGTGGAATGACCTGGTTGGTGCTACCAGCCCTAAGGGCGGGTTACAGACCGATCATATAATTAAATATGGCGCCGGTAGCCGTCATTCCATAGACACTTGTCAAACTCTCCATACATTAAAATTTTAACAAACACCGCTTACGATTACAGACTGTTTGGTGCAAACCACCCTAATCTTAGGGTGGCTTGCACCAAATAGTCTGTAATGCAGTGCTTAATTTTATAATTGTATGTACATACATACGGAACATATGGAACGATGTTAAATGCAATACCTGATTACCTACGTCAACTTGCAAATTCAATACTGACTTAGGTACCAGATAAAAAAAAAGACCGGGTTGCACTCCGGGAGTGCCGGCAGAAGTGAAAACTCAATAACATTGTAACAGTTTTTCGATCAGGTCACGTGACATCTTACGGTGTCACCCTAAAAATGAATTTGGCGCAAATTTATAAACAATTATCAATTATTTAGGCGGACGGGCCGCGGGCGCGTTGGGTGCGACGGGCCGGCGACGAACAAAATACCAATTTGTTTGTGCCATTGCCAAATATTTTTCAAAGCTTTTATCTCTTTAGGGATAACGTCCAAATTCGAACTATTCGAATTTGCAAGAACAGCGGATGGCGGTGGTAAACAAAATATCAATCTGTTTTTGCCGTTGGTAAATATTTTTCAAAGCTTTATCTCTTTAGGAATAACGTCCAAATTCAAACTATTCGAATTTGCTCAATAGCAAAACGGTGAAGGACGCGTGAACAAAATTACAAATTTATTTGCAGAATATGCTATTGCAAAAAGTGTTTAACGGCTTTACACTCTTACGAATAGCGTTCAGTTTTGAATGAAGTGTGTGTTTGTTCTCTACTAAACGGAGTCCGTTTAACTTGACTCCAACTTTCCGAGGTGTATCCGTACCAATTTCAGACCATCTGCAGCTCCTTGGCATGGACATCAAGTCCAATATGAACTTTGGGCTCTACATTGAATCCTTGGCGCAAACTGCGGCAAAAAAGCTTGGCATCCTCTCTAAGGTGAGGCGGTACTTCACACCCAGGCAGCTTCTTCAGCTTTACCAAGCACAGGTCCGGTCATGTATGGAGTACTGTTGCCACCTCTGGGATGGATCCGCTAAATATCAGCTAGCCGCCTTGGATTCGATTGATGGGCGTGCCAGGAAGCTCATTGGTGACCTAAATTTAACCGAGGCTAAAATGCAAAGACTGGAACACCGTAGAAAGGTTGCCTGCTTATCGGTGTTCTACAGGATACATTTCGGAGAGTGTGCGCTAGGATTACACGAATTAATCCCGCCCTCACCATTTCGCCATCTTGGGACTAGGCGCGGTCGCGGGTTCCACCCTTATGTTGTTGACTTACCACTGATTCGCACGAAGCGCTTTGCTTCCAGTTTTCTCGCGAGGACAGCCAAAGAGTGGAACTCGCTTCCGGCAAACCTTTTCCCAGTTACATATAACTTGGATCTTTTCAAGACGAGAGTGAATAGGCACTATCTAGGTATGCATGTAACACCCTCGACCTCATCATCACTTACCATCAGGCGAGATAGGGGTCAAATGCGTACCTATACTTAATTAAAAAAAAAAAAAAAAAGAAGTCGAATCGGCTAGCAGCAAAATATAAAAGTTTGTGACCTCCTTCACATCTGACGTCACAAAAACCGTCGCGTATTTAACAATTTTTCCCCATCCCAAAAAGTGCTCAGCGCCGCTAAAGAAGTTTTCACTTCAAAAAACTCATATTTTCATTATTATGTAAAATTGCTGTTGTCCACGTTAATCCCCTAGCCTGATCCCCCAGGGGAAAAAAACGGTTAGGTTGTTAGTTGAACTGCGACCCTACAGCGCGCGAGCCGAGCGAGCGAAGCGAGCGTGACGCGGTAGCGTCCGGCGAAGCGCCATAACCGAACATTATCATTTTTTCCTAGTTGAATATAAAATAATTGCCGCTAATTCCCCTGGGTGATCGGGGTCAGGTGATTAACGTGGATAACGTGGTAAAATTTATTTTAATTATTACTAGCATTGTACTGGCAGCCACTTAACACACACATTACCAAGATTAATCCTAATTCAAAATAAGAAACGCTCCTATTTCGCGCCCGAGTGGATGAACCTATCGTTAATATGTCTTACACACATGTGCTGCTAAATTTGTTTAGCGTCGCTTAATTTTGACGACCGGTTAGCCTAGTGGGTAGTGAAGCTGCCTACGAAGCTGAAGGTCCTGGGTTCGAATCCCGGTAAGGGCAAATATTTGTGTGATGAGCATGAACATTTGTTTCTGAGTCATGGAAGTTTTCTATGTATTTAAGTATTTATATCTATTATATATATCGTCGTCTAGTACCCATAACACAAGCCTTATTGAGCTTACTATGGGACTAGGTCGATTTGTGTAAGATTGTCCCCTAATATTTATTTATTTATTTATTTATTTAATAGCTGGAGTGAGATGAGCGATTCAGATATGTACCTACCTCTTTTTCTAAGATAAATCCAATCTAGTCTCCTAACTATCGTACTTTTACATACATGTATTCGGATAACACATAATTCTTCTACTACGCGACTCAATGACACGGCTTTTGCGCTCCACAAGTTTTCACATCGCCATTCATTATTCAGGGTCAAGCGACTGTTATCGCTTTTATTTCTTCCTTTTTGAAATTGAGTGGGCGCTCTTTTTTTCATGCCAGCGTCTTTATGAGAAAGTTAAAATCTTAATCACCTACACTTTAACTAGTAAATGCTGAACAGCACACGTTCTTTACGATTTTTCCCATTTATTTTTTGCTAAGTGTAAACTATAAAATCGACGTCAAAGATATGGACGCACTTTTACACCTTACGATTGTAATAATACGAAAACGAAAACTCAAAAAATACATTTAACGTCGACTGTATAAATTCATGAAAGAGGTGGTATGAAAATTAGATCGTTTTTCTCGACCACCTGTTTCGTCTAGGAAATTCAAGCTGCAAATTACTTCATTTGAATAACCTTTTTCATGCAATAAATAATTGTTTCGCGCAGGTGGTCTTAGAACATTTGTAAATACGCAAAATTTACGTGATTGAACATTACCTACTTCTCAAACTGCCAAACTGTGGAATAATTTATTCACCATAGCCAAAAATAGACGAACGGAGGTAGCGAAATTAAAAAGTTACTCCAAGTTTACTTCGAGATCGAGGAAATAAGAAAGTAAGGAAATAATTTCATCTTTACTTATGAAGGTGCAACTTCGTAATATCGCCTCACGAGGTAGAGAGGCTTTTCCACTCCCGCTTTTAATGTACGTTTCTTATCTCAAAACGACACTCGCAAATTTTAAATCGTCGCAGACAACTTTGA
Organism: Epinotia ramella; assembly: GCA_947578815.1. NCBI lineage: Eukaryota > Metazoa > Arthropoda > Insecta > Lepidoptera > Tortricidae > Epinotia > Epinotia ramella. The sequence continues at coordinate 13,501,890 of OX388210.1, forward strand.
TAGGTTTCTTCAATTAGGAAAAGCTTACTAAATATAAGCATGTTTAATTGGTAAGTAGTTGCACTATTTTGTGTCCTTTAACACAGGTCAGTACCAACAACAATTTTCGTTGCAATATTGATAATTATACATCTTCAATGTTTTATTTGGCACCTTTTCTAAATCAAATTTTAAATTTAAATCTAAATCTAAAACTTTAAATCAAATCATCGTTCTTGCTACTACTTAATATCTATTGGTCATGCCATCTGATGAATTAATTTCATGTTTTACTGTGTATGATTTTTCTAAATTATGCTGTGCCCCCTGGCTATATCCGTGGACTGACAAGCAATCCTTTTTGTTTTTTTTTATAAGGTCCGTCAACATGAGCGCCTCTTCGGCGTGTTACTGGCAAACGAGGTGGATTCTGCTATTGGCAGGCCGAGTAGCATCGAGAGCGAGTGCGCCGCCTTATGGGAAGGCGAGCTTTGCGGAGCTGCCCAGACCTTGTTGCACCAGCATGCAGTTCAGAGCGACATGAGCACGCTGCAGGCAGCTATAGCGCGCTTCGCCGCGGCTTGCAGGCTCAACAGCGACGCTCCGCTCGATCCCAAGTAAGTTGATTGTTATACAGCTATACATTTTAAAAAGCAAAGTTGAGGCGTGCATGAAAATACTGACGACAACTATACGGATATAATGGAAATAACTGTCTAAGTGAATTAACCATATGCCCTAGATTGAATACTTTGTGTGACTTTAAAATGTTGACGACCTCCCTTCATATTCAATCTGTTTAATTGTAATTGCGTCCTTCTGTTAAGTCCTTCTATCATAAATAACAAGAACCGTTACTTGTACTGTTCATATTTAATAGCAATCCTATTCTTCCAGTGGGAAAATAATGCGGTAGCATTAGCATTCTGGGGTGCTTGCTACCTGATATAAATGTTAGAAGTGCACTAAATTTCAGTACTTGATACAGATACATGTACAAGCTGCTAACCGAGCTGGAGCGCGCCTGGTGCGCGTCAGAGGGCATGCCGCTGCGCGCCGAGGCGTGCCCCGGCGGCTCGTGCGCGTCGCGCGACGAGGAGCGCTGGCTGGCGGACTGCTTCGGCGAGTTCGTCGAGCGCGCGCTACACCAGCTGCGGCTGCATCGCGACTTGTATCCCGTGCTGCATCACCAAAGTCTTAACAAGTTAGTTGATACTAGTAACTGATTCGCGTCGCGCGACGAGGAGCGCTGGCTGGCGGACTGCTTCCGCGAATTCGTCGAGCGTGCGCTACACCAGCTGCGGCTGCATCGCGACTTTTATCTCGTGCTGCATCATCAGAGCTTTAATAAGTTATTTATATTATTTTTCTTAACGCGATATTTATTTACCTTTATTTCTGACGCTTCGACACGGGTTGCACCGGTCATGGTCGCAGACGATTGTCGTCCCAGCAAGTTGTCACGGAGGTATGGGTGCACAATATTTCACTACCCTACAAAAGTCGATAAAATGTGGAGGGTAGACCCGAAAAAAGTCCACTACCCGCCTTTATTTTACTAATCGTCTAGGACACGGCACACAACAGTCACAGTATCCGCGCACAGTTCCGAAGATTATACGACTTACATATCAGCAAATTGTGCTTGGCTAACAGTTGCGGCTGCATCGCGACTTGTATCCCGTGCTGTCTTAATAACTTAGTTGATTGATACAGACACGTTCTTCTAATCAAGCGGAAGCGCGCTTGGTGCGCGTCAGAAGGCTAGCCCTGCCATTTTGCCTAGGCGCAGGTTCGTCGTAACCGTCGCGCGACAAGTTACCCCTTCGACGAGTCTCTTTAGATGAGTTCGTCGCTTTAGACGAGTTCGTCGCTTTAGACGAGTTCGTCGCTGTAGACGAGTTCGTCGCTTCAGACGAGTTCGTCGCTTTAGACGAGTTCGTCGCTTTAGACGAGTTCGTCGCTTTAGACGAGTTCGTCGATTTAGACGAGTTCATCGTGCGGTACATGATCCTAACCTAACCTTCTTACCGAACTGGACAGTGCATTTTGTGTTTTTCTCAATGAAGCCCTATGAAGCATGTTTTTTCTTAACAATCCTACACAGAGATAGTGAATTCCTCCTAGTCTAGACTCGCTCAGCTTGTCGGTGTGGGACCTCGACTCCGAGAATAATCCTGTGCTGCACTACTGCTACTAACTAAATTCTTAACGAGTTCCATATAAACAGGAATGCAAAATACGTAATGGTTGGATTGAACATCAAAGCCGTCAGGAGCAAATCGGGGCACGGTTTCGTAGAATTCATCAAACGATGCATTTAGTTGTGGTAACATAATAAAGTTTAGACGGTCACCATCGTCGGGCTTGTCCACCAGTGCAGTGTCAAATTATTTAAAGTCTGGTGAATTGTAAGAAATAGTGTGCTCTATTCTCTCTGTGTTACACTCTGGTAAATAGTGAATACTCAAAAACATTATTATATGACTACGAACTCTTATAATTTCATTATTTAGCAGTAGGTAGTTACACAATATGATAGCAAAATATTTAGTAGGTAGATTTATTATTGGAACGCGGGTACAATACTTACACACGATGTATTAAGAACTTTCTCAAAATAGTAACTGGACCGGGCCATGCTTGAAACTGAATCACCCAGGCGATGGGGTCTAACGGTCCTTAATACAATTAACTACCTACTAAATGCCTTGAAATGGCCAACGCAAAAGGCAGTGCACTCACCCGGGTGCAGTCAAAGTTCATGGCGTTGTTGCAACTGTAAATACTTTATGAAGTGTGAAAATGTAGGTAAAACAAAAGGGGTTTTCAACATTAAAAATTTAAAGATTGTGTAATTTCAGACACGCTGTTTTAGCGTCAATTTAATTTCAACAAATTTACGACCCGACTAAAATGTTACTGTATTTTTTGATTATTTGTCCTATTACATTTCATTTCTCGTATTTTCTAAAATACCTACCTTATTTCCTATTTGTAATACTAACAATTTTGCGACAGGTTAGTTGGCCATACACTATTAAATCGGCATAAAACTATAAGCTTATACAATACAATACCGACCTATTTTCCGGTCCACTCCCGTGATTAATGATTATACATTATTCTATACCTTTCCAAATAAAACTTTCCTGCACGTCCGTGAATTCAAGGAGATACCTAGGTAGTGCTCTGCTACGTACTAAACCTTATGACGTTGATTTGACTAATTAACTTTCTCAATTATAAGACTAGGTCCCCAAGCTCAACCAAGAATTCTACAATTGGAGAGAAACTTCGACAAACTTACAGGCACTATTGAATGAGAGATTTTCTCTTTCACTAACAAGGCATCTGAGAATAAAACAAAGAAACCGTGCCCCGCTTTATTAACATGGGTCCTAAACTTGGCTTCTACTCGTACATTCATTTTGACAACACAATGTCGACGCAATTGAGACATAATTTACAAAATGCAGACCTAATTCATTTATTGTAATGTAAATTTCATTCATTCTGAAAAATAACTTTTTGGGGATCGCAATCATTTTTAACTTTACAGCGTGTGACATTCATTAGAGCATACATTTTCAAGTGCTGTTGCTGTGCCCTTTTCATCGTAAAATATGACAATTACTTTTTCTAATAGATAATTATTCTTTTTTTGCTGCTGGCTGAAAATCAGCGCTGTAGGTGTCATGACACCTCAGCATAATGCTGAGCCAGTGTCCGGTTCACTGCCGCAGAGACACACTTTTTTTCATGTTTTATTTGCTTTTCTTTGTGAATAAATATATCTTTCTTTATTTCTTTCTTTCTTTTTATTTTCTCGAGCAGCATTGGATTTGTGTAATTGGCTTATGTAATTGGTCTGTTTTAAGGTTTTTTGAAGTAACCTAGCACTTATTTTTATAAGAATATCAAAAAAATCAAAACATATCGATATAGATGCTGTTGATCCCATTCCCAAAAATCAGTCAAAAACCTCGAAGGTTTCTATGGAAAAATGGCCTGTGGTATTTCCTCTTAAGGCCTGGTCTTTCCACCGCAGGCCGCGTCAGTGTGATTCAGCCCTAATAATGTAATGCATGAACTCATTGTGGGAAAATGATCATAAAGAAGGTACAATACAAATACTCTTTATTGCACGCCTCACACAAACAAAGCAGTTAAAAAGAGTAACATAATGAACAACAACACATGGAACATAATGGATGGATGGTGGATGGATGGAGGTAATGATATGACGACGCGCAGTATCGACTTAGGGCGTGGCCACATGTCCACGACACGGCGCCGTAAACGTAAAACGACGCGGTGTCGCGTCGGAGCGCGGCACGTTATCCACCGTGCTAATTTACGTTGCCGCGTCGTGAAAACACACGTTACTGTCCACGACACGGCACCGTAAACGTAGAACGACGCGGTGTCGCGTCGGAGCGCGGCACGTTATCCACCGTGCGAATATACGTTGCCGCGTCGTGAAAACACACTTTACTGCACCGGGCACCGCAGGTCGCACCGCGCGCCGGGCAGATTAACGTTGCCGTGTTGAGTTGAGTAGATGCACGGTGCGGTGCCACGTTCGATTACGACGCCGCAGCTACTCGTACATCTTCAAAATATTTTGCGATCAGTTTTCAATTCGACATGGATCCTATCACACGTATTCTGCTCTTGTTGCTTTTAAGAAGAAGCATGAAGAAAAAGCAGAGGAAAAGAAAATATTGGATAAATCCATATCTTTCTATTATGAATCATGATGGCAGTCATTTCAAAAGGAAGTACGAGGCTTTAAAAATAAGTGATCACAAGTTTTATGATTATTTTAGAATGTCTGTGTCAAGTTTTGAAGAACTGTTATGGAAAATATCGCCGCGTTTAAAAAGGCAACATGTATTTAGGAAACCAGTTCGACCTCTGGAGATGTTGGGATTAACAATAAGGTAAGAATTAAAAATATATATATTTATGTTATTGTTTATTGTCTTTGTCAATGAAACAAGAATGTTTTATAAGTACTTAGTCAAGCTTGTAACTATTTGGGAATAATTATAGGTAGGTAACACTATTAACAAATTTTGTACACGGTGTCACATGAGGACACCGAATAATTTTAACAGCGTATTCCTGAGGCCACAAGAAGTAAAAAATTGTGGCTTTAAACCAATTCGGCCAAAAAAATTATTTTATTTTCTTGTTTTTTTTTTTTGTTTTTTGAGCATAGTTTTACATGAAAAGTAAATGTAAATTACAAAACTGTGTCTAACAACAAATAAAATCATTTTTTTTCCTTAAAATCTAAGTTAAAGCTAAATATTTCCTGTCAAAGGTAATGCCCATAAAGTGTTTCGTAGTGGTAAAATCGCCGTAAAAAAGGCATTCGGTGCTAAGTTACAACCAAAATAATTAATTTTTTTAATTGGACAATTTAGTCTCTAAATATGGTCAGGCTGTTCAAATTATTCGGTTTCCTCATGTTACACGCGGTATACCTACTTATTAATGTTTTCAATTAACAACTATAATTATTACTCTAAATCACAATATTTGGCTTATAACCTAGTAAAAAATATGTGTATATTATAGTTTTTATGGCATCATCATCACTATAACAATAATGTAACAATAATCATTACGAATTAAAATAAATCACATTAAAGTCTTTAAGGCATCATTAGTTACCACTGATTGGTAATCAATAGCTTGTACCTACATATATAAAAATAAGATATTATTTACGAATCTACTTACAAAAATCACAACTTTTTAGTCTTAATTGCGTCATTAAATAAATCAACAACTTATACATGGCAGCTTTTAAATATGGCAAAATTTTGAACGAGGTCCTTATATAGGTCATACTAAACAACATTTACTATGGAGCTAACTACGAAATCGCAAAAAAATGCCAGTTTCATAAATTTCGGCCGCTTAGCTGTCGACACTTTGTATGAGCAAGCCAACATTTTTTTTTATTTCAGGGGCTTGGCTCTATAATAAAAGTTGTTCAGTGTCAGCTATATAAGCACCTCGTTCAACATTTTGCCATAATTAAAAGCACCACAGTATATTAATATAAAATATTTTTAGGAACCTATACAAATCATATTTTTTAAGTTTTTAAGGCATCAATTAACAGGTCCTAAAATAAATCAACAACATGTATCAATATAAAAATAGCTAACAATATGTATCACAAATCTAAATAAATCACAGCATTTAAGATTTAAAACCTCATTAAATATCACTGAAAATCTTTATCACCAGTGTACATAGACAAGTATTTGGTTTTTAAGGCATCTTAAAAATCAATAAAAAACAAAAATAATTATTACAGCTACAAAAATTACGAATTTTTAGTATTTAAGGCATCATTAAATATCGCTAAAAATCTACAACTTATATAAGCTTATTACACATTTAAAAACACTTGTTATGGTATGGCTACATAAATCACAACTTTTTAGTATTTAAGGAAATCAACCACTTTTACATGAAACAATATTTATAACAAATAATAATATTTTTTTAATCTGGTGTTATATTTTTTGATAATGAAGTTGACGGACTGTTTATACTATTATCATTTTAACATTTTTATGAAAAATCAATTTCATGATCTTCTGATGTATTTGCTGTGGCATTACCAATTGATGTTCCTTGAAAAGATGGTCCTGGGGTTTGAGAAACATCTGTTGTTGAGGTATGATTACGGGTGGATTGATAACTATTGTAATATGATGATGATTGGGGTCTTTGGTCATTCCTGTCATATGTTGTCTGGTAACTACTGTAACTATTTTGTGGCTGATAGAATTCCGTTAAGATGTTTAACACGCGACTTTGGAATATTAAGGTTTGATGATCATTTAACTTATTCAGAGAAGGTAAAATGGCTTTGAAAAATGACTGGTGTCTATTTTCTGTTTCCTTTAAGGCTTGAAGAATTTCAGATTCAAATTCATCATTTAACTTTCGTTTTCGCGAAGCTGGCTGATAGCGTGATCTTGTCTCCACTTGTTGAATTTCCAAGTCGCTGTCTTGATCTTCTACTATTATGCTTGAATCAGTTAGATTTGCTGCATTTTTTTTCAAAAATAAAAGTTGTTTGTAAAAATGATACTCTTTTATCTTCTTTGCACCAGCTCCCGACTTATTACAACTTTCAAGCCGTTTTACGTATCTTGTGAAATTGTCTTTCATATTCGTCCATTTTTTTGTCAACTCATTTCCTAAAAAAGATGTACAGATTAATACACAACTTGTATAAATCAATTTCGATTAATGAAGAAACTTTATTTAGTAAAATCTAGTCGACGACTGATCATTAAATTCAGCTGTAACGTTAACTAAATAGAAAAGTATCCACTTTTGCACCTTAATACATTATAATAAAATGAAAAAATGGACACCTCTTTTTGTACAGATATATTTGCTTATTCATAAACGTCACTTAAACCTACATTATCTAATTTGAGTTTTGTCTTTTTCTAAGAACCATAAATGTCAAAGATACATACTCGTACAGGAACAAAACATATATTAGTTTATGAATAAATGGAATTGTCCATGGCTTGCTCTTGTATTTTCTCGGAAACACTCGTAATCGTCATGCTACTTCGATCAACCTTCCACTACTCGCACTGTCTGAAACAGCATGAGACGTTCAGGCGTTTCCGTAAAAATACGAGGGCAAAACAATATTAAGTACAGCTGCAGTCTGCACTAAACTTATTAAGAATTACTAAAATAAAATTAGAAAATAATATAATACATATTTTCAGGTTCTTGGCAACAGGAAACACGTTTAGAGATATGGAATTCGCACATTATCGTGGAAAAAGTACAATTGGAAAAATAGTTCGAGAAATCTGTCAAGCAATATGGGACATTCTTTTAAGTGAATGTATACCAAAGATAACTAAAGAGCTACTAAAACAGGTTGCAGAAGCGTTTGATAGGAACTCTAACTTTCCTAATTGTATCGGGGCCCTGGATGGGAAACACATTCGAATATTGAGTCCTGATCACAGTGGATCTCTTTTTTTCAACTATAAGGGTTATAATTCTATAATATTGCTGGCACTTGTCGATTCCAAATATAGGTTCATGTATGTTGATATAGGTGCATATGGTAAGGAATGTGATTCTACAGTATTTCACAATACAAAACTGCACGAATTATTACAACAAGGACAGCTACCCATTCCAGGGCCTGAGCCATTACCGGGCACACAAATACCAGTACCCTATGTTTTTGTAGCAGACGAAGGCCTGCCTTTAACAAATAATATAATGCGTCCATACCCAGGAAAGCATTTGACTGTACAACAAAGAGTTTTTAATTACCGCTTGAGTCGCGCAAGACGATATGTAGAGTGTACTTTCGGTATATTGGCAAATAAATGGCGAATATTTCATCGACCACTGAATTTGCAATATAATTTTGCGACCGATATTATTAAGGCATGTTGTGTATTGCACAATTTTGTTGTTAATCGAGATGGAGTAAAAGCACCTGAAAAAATCTTTATTAACGATGATTTTTTAGAGTTACAACATTTAACAAATAATGATTCCGTTACAAACCCCGTCAACATAAGAAATGAATTCTGCAAATATTTTTCCAGTGATGTTGGAGCACTCAGCTGGCAATCAACGAAAATTTAAGCAAAGTAGGTTTTTTTCTGCTACATCCACATTTGCTACTGAATAATTTAAAGAAATAAATTATAAAGCTACAATTTAAGTTACTTATAATTTAGCTTTAATTTTGTATTTATATTTAAGGTTGTTGTAGGTTTTATTTAGATACAGTTTTATTTTAACATTAACTTGTATTAAGTTAATTTTATTATTGTAATTATGTACTTGTACCTACATTGTTTAATAGATAATACCTTGTAACGAGATGAAAATTTTTTAAAAAATTATTTATATGAATACTTGAGTGTAAAAAAGGAATTTCCGCATTTTTAGAAGCTTTTGATTATTTTTTATGTCAGTTTTAGTAGTTTAGAGAAATAAATAAATAAGTAGGTACTTACCGAGTTTTGTCTTTTCTTTGCTTGTTTTGTCTTCAAACCCATGAAAAATAATCTGGCAGACCTCTTTCCATGCACTAGATCTTAAAAAATTATCTTTGTAATCGTCATTTGTTTTATCCCAGAGCGTTGGACGTTCTTCTACCAAAGAAATTAACAAATCGGAATCTATATCCTCAACCATCTTGAACAAAGGCTTAAGAATGGATTGGTGTTTGACTTTATCTCGCCGTGCGCGTTGCACATGCACTGTCAGACTGTCATGACGACGCGGCGGGTATCTGCACGACGTGGCAACGTGGGTCTGCACGACGCGCAACGTGTGTTTGCACGACGCGGCAACGTATATTCGCACGGTGGATAACGTGCCGCGCTCCGACGCGACACCGCGTCGTTTTACGTTTACGGCGCCGTGTCGTGGACAGTAACGTGTGTTTTCACGACGCGGCAACGTAAATTAGCACGGTGGATAACGTGCCGCGCTCCGACGCGACACCGCGTCGTTTTACGTTTACGGCGCCGTGTCGTGGACATGTGGCCACGCCCTTACTTGGGTGTGTCTTTGCGCCTGGACTCATAGTTCCACACTCACGATCGCTGTTGTCGGGTGCATCCGATACATTACATTAAATTGAACTTACATTTTTTTTTATGAATTCTCATAGTTTACCATGAGACAAATTATTCAATTCAAGAATGGTTATAATACGTATTTTGAGCATAATGTTTGTTGCCTATTCGTCACCAAAAGACCTTGTATACTCATAACGGAAATGATACGGTTAACTGACTTAGGACAACATGAATTATTTGCCTTATGTAAATATCCTGAGCGCAGTAAGAAACATTAAACGTCCCTTGTGATTTAGGCACTGGAGGTAATGAACAAGCGGGTGTATAAAGCGGAGTTTCATTAATAATGTCAAATTTTACCGGGTAATTGTTCAGTAAAATGATACCTCGAGGTTTGCTTGAGGTTGAGGTAAATTGGGTTAAAAATCTGTCTTCGCAACTTTCAGACTCCAAGATATGAAAGCGGAACAATTTGTATGGAAATTCGATACAAAGCATGGACTTATAATACTCAAGACAAGCTATACGTGTTGCCACAAAGATGCAAAATAATACCTGCTGAACAAAAGCCTACTATGCATCTACTATGGTAAAGTGGGTCACAGAAACCAAATTTGCGGCGGAGCCTTTTTGTAAAATATGGCGTTCGGAGTAAGCTAATCTAGAAAATCATGCAACTCAGCCATAAGGACCCTTTTCGTATTAAACAATCCATACTAATATTATAAATGAGAGAGTGACTCTGTCTTTCTGTTACCTTTTCATGCTTAAACCGCTGAATCGATTGAGATGAATTTTGGCATAATAGAAAAGCAGAGAAATTCGATGGTGCTATACCGATTAAACGAAAACGGTAACGAATCCGAACAAGAGCTCATACAACGGATTTGCTATGTATTCTACGACCTTTTCGGCATAGATGTAAACGGTTTTATAATATAGTGATTTAAACTTTCACGATTCTCACACGTTATTTATACTAAACGGGATTTAATCGCGTATAATTAACTTATTTATTTACCTCACTGAGGTCTCCCCACGTGTCGGATGTGTTGCAACATCCAGTTGTCCCGTGACCATGGATGTTGCAACACATCCGAAACGTCGGGAGACCTCAGTGAGGTAAATAAATAAGTTAATTATATACGCGATTAAGTCCCGTTTAGTATAAATAACGGTTTTATAGATGGAATCTCACGTCTAGGGAAATATGACTACAGAAGACCCGTAAGTAATTTATTTTATCAGTAAAAGGATGGCAAAATATATCCTAAATCGAAGCCAAACATTTAAAAACGCGGGACTGGCGGTGTCAGAATATATGGACTAAGCAGCTTTTAAACAAAGACAGGCCACAAAGAGACTCTACGTGACGCGAGAAACAAGGGTACAAGTGTACATCAATGGCAAAAAATACCAAGCACCCTCAAGTAAGAAAGAAATCGATCAAAATAATACACACGACTGAATTACACCACAAATCGGAGCCGAAACCACACATACGAGCAGCCACGTAGATGAGGACCAGTCGCAGCAACATACGGAGCAGCCGCAGAACTGCGAAGACACTCGGACAAGGTGCTTCTCGAAACATCATCAAGTTCACAATCATCAGTTCAGTTTCGAAACAGGCATTTCGAAACTGAACTGATGATCACCTCACCATAGTAGATGCATGTAGGCTTTTTTAAGTAAGTATTATTTTGCATCTTTTCTTATCACAAGGCCGTAAGTTGCCTTTTTTTCTAAACCGTAGGACCAAATTTACGGACTCGTAATTTACATATACTAAAAATAAAACTACGCCAACAAATGCTACATTATTATAGTTTTCAAAATAGCGATTAAAAATCGTCTTTTTTAACCCACTTTTACAAAACATTCAATATCTCCGAAACCACCACCGTAAGGTATCTTTACTCGTGGGACGTCACATATGTTTATTAATTTATTGGTATTAAGGATAACAACAGCCGTAAATATACAGTTTACTTATGTTTCCTTACAAAATAGGAGGCCAATAATAGTTATCCGTTAATTACATCAAGAAACGAAAAACAGAGATGATTAAGTATAACTAAGATAATGAATGTGGAAGCAAGCTACCGAAAATTAACAGCATATGGTATAGTCAGATTACTTGAGCTGACGGACTTTTTTGTGAAACTGTCATTGTGAATCTTTTAATTTCAATAATCTTTATTTGTTATTATTATTGCTTTTCGAGTGGACAAGTTTGATACAATTTCGTCGTCTCAAACAAAACTAACTACACCTAATGTCAATTATAATTATAAATTATGTTCCTAACGTATAGGAAAATTATTTTACCCTTTGCTGTCAATCATGCTTAAGCCCGCATCCACTTATTATACTCTTTGCCCGCATCACACACTGGCGCGGCCTGGACGCTGTCGCTGTGGTCAATAGTAAACTTTTCATTAGCTGACAAATTTACTATTCACCGCCACCGCAGGCCGCTCCAGTGTGATGCATTTCCTTTTCCTGTAGTAATTCCTTCACTCCCGTATATAAATGGCTCATCCTTATATATGTATATTTAAAGCCTTATATAAATTTTTGTATTAAAATATTATCAAACATTGATGTATATTTAATTATACTATTAAAAAACATGTCAATTTATTGTTTCATTGTTTGAATTTGTTCATACATTTATTGAAATTACGCCTTAATACGAAATTTACGCATGTATAAGGTCTCATATCAGTATCGATAATTTTTTTATGCTCTATCATTTGGTATGCGTGTTGTGAAGATCTATCGTAGATAGTATCAAAATTAATAGATAAAAGAACCAACAATTCCGCCATTATGACGTAAATGACATCTGATAGCCATGACGGCGATTTCCCTGAAGAAAACGAAATTAAAAAACCACGGAGGTCAAATGTTTCGAAATAAATATAAATGGTCGCAGTCGGATCAAACTATCCTAAGCGGAAGCCAAAATAATTATCTACCTATAAATAATGTTTCATGTTCTTCCCTTCATGGGAAAGTGAGATCCTTCGTGGCATAACAATTTTTGAAATGATACTGGCTGATTCTTTTTTTCATTCCCAAATTTATTATAAGTGTAGATGATATCCATAGGCCTGGAAGTCCTCGTATTCCATATTTTTCTTATTTATTTAGTAACAGATTATGTGCGAGTCTAAATCGAAAGCTTTTGTTAAATCATTGAACCGTCCGGTAGTCATGCTACGATTACTACTGTTTGTCAGTAAGTAGGTATACATTTTATCAGGGAATAGACTGCCAGTGTATGTAGTTGATTTTTTCTGAACCGAACTGTTTATTTATGACCAAGTCATAAATAAACAGTTCGGTTTACAAAAGTAAAATGTATTTTTATATTATTTTGACATAATTGATAGACGCATTGCGTAATAGGCAATTAACTTTTCGTTCCTTTCCAATAATGTTTTTACGATGCACAATTATAGTAACTAGTAATTTTGTAAAAGTATCAGATGTATAAAAAACTAGTAGGTTAAGAGTGGGGAGTGGAATATTTCATGGATGCACGACTTAATGGATTTCGGTGTTGATGCCCTCATAACCCTGAAGTTGTTGGTGGTGTTGGTGCGTTTTCATTGCATATGAAAACATAGACAGTATTGAAAGGCTTATCAAATGGAATTAAGATATTTTAAAGACAGATGTAGCCAAAATCAATTAAATGTTTAATGTAGCTAGATTTAATAAATCTAGATTGATATGCATTTACACTGTTACAACTAGTTACCTACCTAATGTAGTAACCAATATAGTGCTTTCTAGTTGCTAGTAATGTTTAAAACATATTCAAAGACCAAAAAAGGAGAAATAACATACCGTAAAGGAGAAAAGCCCAAATAAGGAGATAAAAGTGGACACTGTAAACAAAAAAACACGAAGACACACCTCGTCTCGGGTATGTTATTAAGCTTGTTTTCTAAATCTCTCTTGATCTCAAAAATTGTGTGAACGGCAACGTAAGCTGGCTTTGAAGTATTGTGGGCGAATGTTACACAGGTTGTGTGGGGCCTTGAGGAGATCAGTAGACATTATTAACGTAAGCTGGCTTTGAAGTATTGTGGGCGAATGTTACACAGGTTGTGTGGGGCCTTGAGGAGATCAGTAGACATTATTAACGTAAGCTGGCTTTGAAGTATTGTGGGCGAATGTTACACAGGTTGTGTGGGGCCTTGAGGAGATCAGTAGACATTATTAACGTAAGCTGGCTTTGAAGTATTGTGGGCGAATGTTACACAGGTTGTGTGGGGCCTTGAGGAGATCAGTAGACATTATTAACGTAAGCTGGCTTTGAAGTATTGTGGGCGAATGTTACACAGGTTGTGTGGGGCCTTGAGGAGATCAGTAGACATTATTAACGTAAGCTGGCTTTGAAGTATTGTGGGCGAATGTTACACAGGTTGTGTGGGGCCTTGAGGAGATCAGTAGACATTATTAACGTAAGCTGGCTTTGAAGTATTGTGGGCGAATGTTACACAGGTTGTGTGGGGCCTTGAGGAGATCAGTAGACATTATTAACGTAAGCTGGCTTTGAAGTATTGTGGGCGAATGTTACACAGGTTGTGTGGGGCCTTGAGGAGATCAGTAGACATTATTAACGTAAGCTGGCTTTGAAGTATTGTGGGCGAATGTTACACAGGTTGTGTGGGGCCTTGAGGAGATCAGTAGACATTATTAACGTAAGCTGGCTTTGAAGTATTGTGGGCGAATGTTACACAGGTTGTGTGGGGCCTTGAGGAGATCAGTAGACATTATTAACGTAAGCTGGCTTTGAAGTATTGTGGGCGAATGTTACACAGGTTGTGTGGGGCCTTGAGGAGATCAGTAGACATTATTAACGTAAGCTGGCTTTGAAGTATTGTGGGCGAATGTTACACAGGTTGTGTGGGGCCTTGAGGAGATCAGTAGACATTATTAACGTAAGCTGGCTTTGAAGTATTGTGGGCGAATGTTACACGGGTTGTGTGGGGCCTTGAGGAGATCAGTAGACATTATTAACGTAAGCTGGCTTTGAAGTATTGTGGGCGAATGTTACACAGGTTGTGTGGGGCCTTGAGGAGATCAGTAGACATTATTAACGTAAGCTGGCTTTGAAGTATTGTGGGCGAATGTTACACAGGTTGTGTGGGGCCTTGAGGAGATCAGTAGACATTATTAACGTAAGCTGGCTTTGAAGTATTGTGGGCGAATGTTACACAGGTTGTGTGGGGCCTTGAGGAGATCAGTAGACATTATTAACGTAAGCTGGCTTTGAAGTATTGTGGGCGAATGTTACACAGGTTGTGTGGGGCCTTGAGGAGATCAGTAGACATTATTAACGTAAGCTGGCTTTGAAGTATTGTGGGCGAATGTTACACAGGTTGTGTGGGGCCTTGAGGAGATCAGTAGACATTATTAACGTAAGCTGGCTTTGAAGTATTGTGGGCGAATGTTACACAGGTTGTGTGGGGCCTTGAGGAGATCAGTAGACATTATTAACGTAAGCTGGCTTTGAAGTATTGTGGGCGAATGTTACACAGGTTGTGTGGGGCCTTGAGGAGATCAGTAGACATTATTAACGTAAGCTGGCTTTGAAGTATTGTGGGCGAATGTTACACAGGTTGTGTGGGGCCTTGAGGAGATCAGTAGACATTATTAACGTAAGCTGGCTTTGAAGTATTGTGGGCGAATGTTACACAGGTTGTGTGGGGCCTTGAGGAGATCAGTAGACATTATTAACGTAAGCTGGCTTTGAAGTATTGTGGGCGAATGTTACACAGGTTGTGTGGGGCCTTGAGGAGATCAGTAGACATTATTAACGTAAGCTGGCTTTGAAGTATTGTGGGCGAATGTTACACAGGTTGTGTGGGGCCTTGAGGAGATCAGTAGACATTATTAACGTAAGCTGGCTTTGAAGTATTGTGGGCGAATGTTACACAGGTTGTGTGGGGCCTTGAGGAGATCAGTAGACATTATTAACGTAAGCTGGCTTTGAAGTATTGTGGGCGAATGTTACACAGGTTGTGTGGGGCCTTGAGGAGATCAGTAGACATTATTAACGTAAGCTGGCTTTGAAGTATTGTGGGCGAATGTTACACAGGTTGTGTGGGGCCTTGAGGAGATCAGTAGACATTATTAACGTAAGCTGGCTTTGAAGTATTGTGGGCGAATGTTACACAGGTTGTGTGGGGCCTTGAGGAGATCAGTAGACATTATTAACGTAAGCTGGCTTTGAAGTATTGTGGGCGAATGTTACACAGGTTGTGTGGGGCCTTGAGGAGATCAGTAGACATTATTAACGTAAGCTGGCTTTGAAGTATTGTGGGCGAATGTTACACAGGTTGTGTGGGGCCTTGAGGAGATCAGTAGACATTATTAACGTAAGCTGGCTTTGAAGTATTGTGGGCGAATGTTACACAGGTTGTGTGGGGCCTTGAGGAGATCAGTAGACATTATTAACGTAAGCTGGCTTTGAAGTATTGTGGGCGAATGTTACACAGGTTGTGTGGGGCCTTGAGGAGATCAGTAGACATTATTAACGTAAGCTGGCTTTGAAGTATTGTGGGCGAATGTTACACAGGTTGTGTGGGGCCTTGAGGAGATCAGTAGACATTATTAACGTAAGCTGGCTTTGAAGTATTGTGGGCGAATGTTACACAGGTTGTGTGGGGCCTTGAGGAGATCAGTAGACATTATTAACGTAAGCTGGCTTTGAAGTATTGTGGGCGAATGTTACACAGGTTGTGTGGGGCCTTGAGGAGATCAGTAGACATTATTAACGTAAGCTGGCTTTGAAGTATTGTGGGCGAATGTTACACAGGTTGTGTGGGGCCTTGAGGAGATCAGTAGACATTATTAACGTAAGCTGGCTTTGAAGTATTGTGGGCGAATGTTACACAGGTTGTGTGGGGCCTTGAGGAGATCAGTAGACATTATTAACGTAAGCTGGCTTTGAAGTATTGTGGGCGAATGTTACACGGGTTGTGTGGGGCCTTGAGGAGATCAGTAGACATTATTAACGTAAGCTGGCTTTGAAGTATTGTGGGCGAATGTTACACAGGTTGTGTGGGGCCTTGAGGAGATCAGTAGACATTATTAACGTAAGCTGGCTTTGAAGTATTGTGGGCGAATGTTACACAGGTTGTGTGGGGCCTTGAGGAGATCAGTAGACATTATTAACGTAAGCTGGCTTTGAAGTATTGTGGGCGAATGTTACACAGGTTGTGTGGGGCCTTGAGGAGATCAGTAGACATTATTAACGTAAGCTGGCTTTGAAGTATTGTGGGCGAATGTTACACAGGTTGTGTGGGGCCTTGAGGAGATCAGTAGACATTATTAACGTAAGCTGGCTTTGAAGTATTGTGGGCGAATGTTACACAGGTTGTGTGGGGCCTTGAGGAGATCAGTAGACATTATTAACGTAAGCTGGCTTTGAAGTATTGTGGGCGAATGTTACACAGGTTGTGTGGGGCCTTGAGGAGATCAGTAGACATTATTAACGTAAGCTGGCTTTGAAGTATTGTGGGCGAATGTTACACAGGTTGTGTGGGGCCTTGAGGAGATCAGTAGACATTATTAACGTAAGCTGGCTTTGAAGTATTGTGGGCGAATGTTACACAGGTTGTGTGGGGCCTTGAGGAGATCAGTAGACATTATTAACGTAAGCTGGCTTTGAAGTATTGTGGGCGAATGTTACACGGGTTGTGTGGGGCCTTGAGGAGATCAGTAGACATTATTAACGTAAGCTGGCTTTGAAGTATTGTGGGCGAATGTTACACGGGTTGTGTGGGGCCTTGAGGAGATCAGTAGACATTATTAACGTAAGCTGGCTTTGAAGTATTGTGGGCGAATGTTACACAGGTTGTGTGGGGCCTTGAGGAGATCAGTAGACATTATTAACGTAAGCTGGCTTTGAAGTATTGTGGGCGAATGTTACACAGGTTGTGTGGGGCCTTGAGGAGATCAGTAGACATTATTAACGTAAGCTGGCTTTGAAGTATTGTGGGCGAATGTTACACAGGTTGTGTGGGGCCTTGAGGAGATCAGTAGACATTATTAACGTAAGCTGGCTTTGAAGTATTGTGGGCGAATGTTACACAGGTTGTGTGGGGCCTTGAGGAGATCAGTAGACATTATTAACGTAAGCTGGCTTTGAAGTATTGTGGGCGAATGTTACACAGGTTGTGTGGGGCCTTGAGGAGATCAGTAGACATTATTAACGTAAGCTGGCTTTGAAGTATTGTGGGCGAATGTTACACAGGTTGTGTGGGGCCTTGAGGAGATCAGTAGACATTATTAACGTAAGCTGGCTTTGAAGTATTGTGGGCGAATGTTACACAGGTTGTGTGGGGCCTTGAGGAGATCAGTAGACATTATTAACGTAAGCTGGCTTTGAAGTATTGTGGGCGAATGTTACACAGGTTGTGTGGGGCCTTGAGGAGATCAGTAGACATTATTAACGTAAGCTGGCTTTGAAGTATTGTGGGCGAATGTTACACAGGTTGTGTGGGGCCTTGAGGAGATCAGTAGACATTATTAACGTAAGCTGGCTTTGAAGTATTGTGGGCGAATGTTACACAGGTTGTGTGGGGCCTTGAGGAGATCAGTAGACATTATTAACGTAAGCTGGCTTTGAAGTATTGTGGGCGAATGTTACACAGGTTGTGTGGGGCCTTGAGGAGATCAGTAGACATTATTAACGTAAGCTGGCTTTGAAGTATTGTGGGCGAATGTTACACAGGTTGTGTGGGGCCTTGAGGAGATCAGTAGACATTATTAACGTAAGCTGGCTTTGAAGTATTGTGGGCGAATGTTACACAGGTTGTGTGGGGCCTTGAGGAGATCAGTAGACATTATTAACGTAAGCTGGCTTTGAAGTATTGTGGGCGAATGTTACACAGGTTGTGTGGGGCCTTGAGGAGATCAGTAGACATTATTAACGTAAGCTGGCTTTGAAGTATTGTGGGCGAATGTTACACAGGTTGTGTGGGGCCTTGAGGAGATCAGTAGACATTATTAACGTAAGCTGGCTTTGAAGTATTGTGGGCGAATGTTACACAGGTTGTGTGGGGCCTTGAGGAGATCAGTAGACATTATTAACGTAAGCTGGCTTTGAAGTATTGTGGGCGAATGTTACACAGGTTGTGTGGGGCCTTGAGGAGATCAGTAGACATTATTAACGTAAGCTGGCTTTGAAGTATTGTGGGCGAATGTTACACAGGTTGTGTGGGGCCTTGAGGAGATCAGTAGACATTATTAACGTAAGCTGGCTTTGAAGTATTGTGGGCGAATGTTACACAGGTTGTGTGGGGCCTTGAGGAGATCAGTAGACATTATTAACGTAAGCTGGCTTTGAAGTATTGTGGGCGAATGTTACACAGGTTGTGTGGGGCCTTGAGGAGATCAGTAGACATTATTAACGTAAGCTGGCTTTGAAGTATTGTGGGCGAATGTTACACAGGTTGTGTGGGGCCTTGAGGAGATCAGTAGACATTATTAACGTAAGCTGGCTTTGAAGTATTGTGGGCGAATGTTACACAGGTTGTGTGGGGCCTTGAGGAGATCAGTAGACATTATTAACGTAAGCTGGCTTTGAAGTATTGTGGGCGAATGTTACACAGGTTGTGTGGGGCCTTGAGGAGATCAGTAGACATTATTAACGTAAGCTGGCTTTGAAGTATTGTGGGCGAATGTTACACAGGTTGTGTGGGGCCTTGAGGAGATCAGTAGACATTATTAACGTAAGCTGGCTTTGAAGTATTGTGGGCGAATGTTACACAGGTTGTGTGGGGCCTTGAGGAGATCAGTAGACATTATTAACGTAAGCTGGCTTTGAAGTATTGTGGGCGAATGTTACACAGGTTGTGTGGGGCCTTGAGGAGATCAGTAGACATTATTAACGTAAGCTGGCTTTGAAGTATTGTGGGCGAATGTTACACAGGTTGTGTGGGGCCTTGAGGAGATCAGTAGACATTATTAACGTAAGCTGGCTTTGAAGTATTGTGGGCGAATGTTACACAGGTTGTGTGGGGCCTTGAGGAGATCAGTAGACATTATTAACGTAAGCTGGCTTTGAAGTATTGTGGGCGAATGTTACACAGGTTGTGTGGGGCCTTGAGGAGATCAGTAGACATTATTAACGTAAGCTGGCTTTGAAGTATTGTGGGCGAATGTTACACAGGTTGTGTGGGGCCTTGAGGAGATCAGTAGACATTATTAACGTAAGCTGGCTTTGAAGTATTGTGGGCGAATGTTACACAGGTTGTGTGGGGCCTTGAGGAGATCAGTAGACATTATTAACGTAAGCTGGCTTTGAAGTATTGTGGGCGAATGTTACACAGGTTGTGTGGGGCCTTGAGGAGATCAGTAGACATTATTAACGTAAGCTGGCTTTGAAGTATTGTGGGCGAATGTTACACAGGTTGTGTGGGGCCTTGAGGAGATCAGTAGACATTATTAACGTAAGCTGGCTTTGAAGTATTGTGGGCGAATGTTACACAGGTTGTGTGGGGCCTTGAGGAGATCAGTAGACATTATTAACGTAAGCTGGCTTTGAAGTATTGTGGGCGAATGTTACACAGGTTGTGTGGGGCCTTGAGGAGATCAGTAGACATTATTAACGTAAGCTGGCTTTGAAGTATTGTGGGCGAATGTTACACGGGTTGTGTGGGGCCTTGAGGAGATCAGTAGACATTATTAACGTAAGCTGGCTTTGAAGTATTGTGGGCGAATGTTACACGGGTTGTGTGGGGCCTTGAGGAGATCAGTAGACATTATTAACGTAAGCTGGCTTTGAAGTATTGTGGGCGAATGTTACACAGGTTGTGTGGGGCCTTGAGGAGATCAGTAGACATTATTAACGTAAGCTGGCTTTGAAGTATTGTGGGCGAATGTTACACGGGTTGTGTGGGGCCTTGAGGAGATCAGTAGACATTATTAACGTAAGCTGGCTTTGAAGTATTGTGGGCGAATGTTACACGGGTTGTGTGGGGCCTTGAGGAGATCAGTAGACATTATTAACGTAAGCTGGCTTTGAAGTATTGTGGGCGAATGTTACACGGGTTGTGTGGGGCCTTGAGGAGATCAGTAGACATTATTAACGTAAGCTGGCTTTGAAGTATTGTGGGCGAATGTTACACGGGTTGTGTGGGGCCTTGAGGAGATCAGTAGACATTATTAACGTAAGCTGGCTTTGAAGTATTGTGGGCGAATGTTACACGGGTTGTGTGGGGCCTTGAGGAGATCAGTAGACATTATTAACGTAAGCTGGCTTTGAAGTATTGTGGGCGAATGTTACACAGGTTGTGTGGGGCCTTGAGGAGATCAGTAGACATTATTAACGTAAGCTGGCTTTGAAGTATTGTGGGCGAATGTTACACGGGTTGTGTGGGGCCTTGAGGAGATCAGTAGACATTATTAACGTAAGCTGGCTTTGAAGTATTGTGGGCGAATGTTACACAGGTTGTGTGGGGCCTTGAGGAGATCAGTAGACATTATTAACGTAAGCTGGCTTTGAAGTATTGTGGGCGAATGTTACACAGGTTGTGTGGGGCCTTGAGGAGATCAGTAGACATTATTAACGTAAGCTGGCTTTGAAGTATTGTGGGCGAATGTTACACAGGTTGTGTGGGGCCTTGAGGAGATCAGTAGACATTATTAACGTAAGCTGGCTTTGAAGTATTGTGGGCGAATGTTACACGGGTTGTGTGGGGCCTTGAGGAGATCAGTAGACATTATTAACGTAAGCTGGCTTTGAAGTATTGTGGGCGAATGTTACACAGGTTGTGTGGGGCCTTGAGGAGATCAGTAGACATTATTAACGTAAGCTGGCTTTGAAGTATTGTGGGCGAATGTTACACAGGTTGTGTGGGGCCTTGAGGAGATCAGTAGACATTATTAACGTAAGCTGGCTTTGAAGTATTGTGGGCGAATGTTACACAGGTTGTGTGGGGCCTTGAGGAGATCAGTAGACATTATTTACACGTACCACTCGTCTTTCAATTCTGTATCTGCAACTGCATAAATAGATAGGTATCTATTTTCTCACTTCGGTTTGGTGGTCAAAATTGAGCGAAGACTCCGTCAGGGCTATGCTGTGTGCATGATAATGATAAATATAGTCAAATGCTACATAATAAAAAATAAAAATATTAGGAGACAATCTTACACAAATCAACCTAGTCCCAAACTAAGCAAAGCTTGTACTATGGGTACTAGACGACGATAGACATACTTATATAGATAAATAAATACTTAAATACATAGAAAACATCCATGACTCAGGAACAAATATTCGTGCTCATCACACAAATAAATGCCCTTACCGGGATTTCAACCCAGGACCTCTTGCTTCGTAGGCAGGGTCACTACCAACTAAGCTAAAGCGGTCGTAGAGTAGACATCATTGCATAGAGTATAACTTTGCCTACCAAAAAAACTGAGATTGAGTGTGATGGTCTACCAAATGGTGGTGCATTCAGCTGCTCGCATCTCCTGTTAATGGATAACAAAAACAAGTACGTACAAAACACAGTGTTTTAAGTTAGGCAAAGTTTAGACTAGGCAATGTTAACGAAACTTCATGGGCATGAGTTTCTGATTTCCTTTGGCCTATGGTTTATGACTCCCCAAGGTCCATTTAATACCCAGAATATAAAGTAGCCGTGCATGTGGCGTAATTTTTTTTAATTCTCTATATAATAACGACAATACGAGTAATATGTATAGTTTAACTCGCCATAGCTAACTCATTCAACGGTGTTTAGAAGTGTTTCAATTTCAATGCGTTCTACTCATAATTATAGTAAAATAATACAAACACATCTCCGTATCTTTGCGTTTATAATGAATTTTGCATAATTTTGCAGGTTGGAGTTTCTGCTGCGGTGCCTCAGTCAGCTGTCACACATGAAGGCCTTCTGGCGATGCTGTCCCTTTAATAAGGAGATAAGGTAAGCCAAGGTTTTCATCTGCCCTTTAATAATTAACAGATTTTGTAAAAAAAAACCCGGTGCTATGTTTACTAATGATAACGCAAAATGTTTCCACGAAATGGACGGTTTTTTCTAATTTTGAAGGGAAATGAAAGAGTGTGTAAAAAAGTAAATGTGATCTTAAGAAATTCTACTTAAAAAATATACTTGTGCCACTTTTCTCGCCAAAATGTGCCCGCTTAATTCGTGCCAGTATAAGTATTTACGGGCATAATAGCGCAGCCAAATGGACGGAAAAGAAATTCATCTTGACGTTCTAAGGCGTGGCGTAGCACGTTTTGCATGGATATATAACGTGTATGATACCTTTCTAGATCGTAACGGTATGTTATGTCGTTATTATTATTATTAAAATAACAAGAATTGTTTGTTTACTGCGAGTTCTTATAAGTTAGGTAAGGCATAATATGAAAAGGCACCTCGCGAACTTTATCGTTTTCAGTTGAATGAATCTAGACGTTGGTACTCGTATAGTTATGAAATATATCTACAATGTTGTCCCCAAGGGATTCAGCCTGCAACGTAATCTAGCTTAGTATTGTTTACCATCCTACCCTGCTGCGGTTTAATCAGCGTAAATTGAGGCGTGACGTAAAGTACAGACGAAGATAAAAAATAAAGGACAGCCGTTTCATGATTAGGGGTCTCGTAGTCGTAAAAAAAAATGTTGTGCCATTTGTTAAATTTCTATAATTTTTTATTCGTTCGATTAGCATGAGAACATTTTTTTAACCCCCGACAAAAAGCTAGAGGTTTAATAAATTTAATACTTATGTGTGTTTGTGGTTTGTGGTATCATAATGAACGGATGAACTGATTTGAGCGCAGTTTTTAAGGTGCAGTAGCTCATTACGCTGGTTACGCAACCACCTTCAGTTAGCGACCACCTGAAGGAGAAGGTTTTTTCTATTGAAGATAACATTAATTCTACAGACCCTATTGAGACAATTAGTTGTAGATGCTTTTTTTTGATGTTTTACAATAGAAATCTACTAAAAAACCGAGAAAATATCCTTTCAGTTCACCAACTCAGTAAGTGGTCGCCAACCGGCACATTAAATTAGGTGGTCGCTAGCCGGCGAAATGACCCTACCTCAAAAAGAAAAAAGGAAGCGTTACTAGATCACTTTTTGTCTGTCTATCTGTCCGTCTGTCAAGACCCTTTTTCTTGCGAAAACGTGGAGGGATCAAGTTGAAATTAAAATCAAATAGGTACTCAAGCAGTTCTTTGTACCTGTGAAAAGTAATAAACTTCTATGTTAGCGTAATTAAAAACCTACATGGGCATGGCCGGGATTAAAAACCTATTAAGACACTTCCCGTTGATAGAGTCATGAAATCAAGCTCAAGCTTTTATCGCCGACGGTACTTTTCTGTATACCATCATCAACTACTCATTGAGACGATTATAACGAGCCCAAACTCAACGGGATTACGTCGGTTAAGTACTGAATTACCATGGCCACCTTCTGTCTCCATCATCAGATCAGCTTATATAGATAATATTGAATTGTCATCCAAACTATACTAATACCCAAAATTTCAGCTCAATCGGTCACCGGGAAGTGGGTCAAATTTAACTTGCAAGATTTGTCCCATACATACTATCAGGGCAAGTTAATATAAAGCTTGTAATAATACGATGGATGACGAGCGACGTGTGAACAATAAAATGGAATAGGTACGATTTTCCAAAAATATTCATAAACAGACGCGCTAATATTTTCTGCATATGTCGACGAAATAGTTTATACTCTTGTACTTTCAGGCATGCGCCTGTCAAGCGGCGGTCGTGGGTTCGAATCTCGGCTCGTACCAATGAGTTTTTCGGAACTTATGTACCTAGTTACGGAATATTAACCGTTAGCTTTTCGGTGAAGATCGTAAGGAAACCGGTCTAATCCCAATGAGTAGTTTTTCCTCTGGGTTGCAAGGTCAGATGGCAGTCGCTTTTGTAAAAGCTAGTGCCTATGCCAAATCTTGGTATTGGGTGTCTAAGCGGACCCCGGGCTCCTTTAGGGGACAACCGGGAATAATGCTAGGAGGTAATAAAGCTACAAACGTAAACTTATATTTGACGTCGACCGTACCAGGAAATGAAAAGAGGTAACATAACATCCACAACGATATTGTTATCGCGTACGCCTTTGACACGCACGCTTTATGCACCCAAAAATATGAATATTCCATCAACCAAATAATACAATAATTCTCGTCTTACTGAATTATGCTCGAGTTACTAGAGAGTAGGAGTAACTGGTAAACTGGAGACCGAATCGGGATCCTATCACAGACACATGTAACGTAGGTAACAATAAGAGGGTAAAAGGATATAAGTTTTATAGTTCATTTATTTTCATCTCAGCTACCTACTAAGGGTGTTATCATAACACGCAGGCATAATATACAATAGCCTATATATATATTTATAATATTACAGCCATGGTCGTAATGTATTATGTAAGGAGGTTTAAAAATAATTAAGGAACCCATTTGAAAATCTACTAAGGTTCATGTAACCTCGAAAATGGGGTTAATTCGAAAATCACAAATATCTACCAAAACTAAAAGCAATTTAAACTCAGGCAGCACTTGCCAAGACGCCATGTTCATCAGCTTCTGTTCGCTCCGGTCAGTAGCTGTGGAGCTGTGCTTCGAACAAATTTCCGAGTTTACTCCACTTTGGTGCCTCTTGAGGACTTTTTAAATTACCCCGTGTCATTTCACTCAGGAACCATGCGTTAAAAATGTCAATCTAACGTTAAAGCAATCAGACAATGATTTTAACATGTCAGGTTCCTGAGTTACACGACATGGGGTAATTTCTAAAATGAAATGAAAAATATAAAGATAACATCTTTTTTTAAACTTAAATCAATGAGATATTTTCAAGGGGTAAAGTAAATTAGAACAGAAAAGGAATCGGTACCTTACACTGATAATGTATAAGAACCCGCTCCTTGAAAAAAATATTCAAAATATTTTATTTTCTAAATTTAGCAATATTTTCAAGCAGTGTTTTCACCAAGCTTTGATCCATATATCAAACTAGCTTTTGCCCGCGACTCCGTTCGCGTGGAACTCCTTTATATCGTTCCTCCATACAAACTTCCGCCCCCCATTTCACCCTTTTAAGGGATGATTTCCGGCATAAAAACTATCCTATGCCGTTCCCCGGGACTTGAACTACAACTATACCAAATTTCGTCGAAATCGGTTCAGTGGTATAAGCGTGAAATAGTAGCAGACATACAGAGTTACTTTCGCATATATAATACTTACTAAGTACTACTTATTAAGTATTATTATGAGATCGCGATCATTTTAGGAATCGGAAAGCTGACAATTAAGTAGCACTTTAACGAAAGTATAGGGTAAAAAAACATAAGTAAAAATCCTCTTATGTGTAGAAGGTAGTAACCAGCTTGAATAAATATTACCCTCTCGTAGGTTTGATGGACATTTATGAATAAGGGGGTACATATTTAAAATTTTGATTCCATCTTTAAAAAAACCTATAAGGGATGAAAACGGCATTACGGATTCAAAATATCTCTAGACCAAATTTTATTTGATGTTTATAGGGAATGATGATTTCCCGGATATAGACTGCCTTATCATCTTCCATGGGCCACAAACTATCTCTATACCACATTTCATGAAAGTAAATCGGAAAAAGTAGACCATAAAGAAATATTTAACCCCCCCCCATCACTCACCAGTAAGTAGATGATAGTCGGGATAAAAAATATCGTATGGCCCTGCTCGGAAATACATATAAATATCCCTATAACAAATTTTATCTAAATAGGCTCAGCGGTTTTAATAGCTCTTTGCAAATTTTAACCCTCCATTTCAACCCATTAGGGGATTAATATCGGAAAAAACTATCCTTTATTCTTTCCCGGGATTCAAAGTATCTTTGCACCAAATTTCATCTAAATAAAATCTTAATGCCATATGGCACTAACCCCTTAGGGGATGAATTTCGGGAAAAAACTATCCTATGTCCTTTCCCAGGATTCAAACTATCTTTGCACCAAATTTCACTTAAATCGGTTCAGCGGTTTAAGTAGCTCCATACAAATTTTAACCCCCCATTTCACCCCTTAGGGGATGAATTTCGGAAAAAAAAAATCCTATGTCCTTTCCGACAATTTAAACTATCTCTGCACCAAATTCCATCTCAATCGGTTCAGCGGTTTAAGTATCTCCATGCAAATTTTTAACCCCCTATTTTACCCCCCTAGGGGACGAATTTCGGGAAAAAACTATCCTACGCCCTTTCCCAGAATTCAAACTATCTTTGCATCCATCTCAATCGATTCAGCGGTTTAAGTATCTCCATACACATTTTAACCCCCCATTTCACCCCCTTAGGGGATGAATTTCGAGGAAAAAACTATCCTATATCCTTTTCCAGGATTCAAACTATCTTTGCACCAAATTTCATCTCAATCGGTTCAGCGGTTTAAGTATCTCCATGCAAATTTTTAACCCTCTATTTTACCCCCTTAGGGGACGAATTTTGGGAAAAAACTATCCTATGTCCTTTTCCGAATTCAAACTATCTTTGCACCCATCTCAATCGATGCAGCGGTTTCAGTATCTCCACACAAATTTTAACCCCCCATTTCACCCCCTTAGGGGATGAATTTCGGGGAAAAAACTATCCTATGTCCTTTTCCAGGATTCAAACTATCTTCGCACCAAATTTCATCTAAATCGGTTCAGCGGTTTAAGTATCTCCATACAAATTTTAACCCCCCATTTCACCCCCTTAGGGGATGAATTTCGGGGAAAAAACTATCCTATGTCCTTCCCCAGGACTCAAACTATCTCTATACCAAATTTCATCCAAATCGGTTCAGCGGTTTAAACGTGAAGAGGTAACAGACAGATAGACAGACAGACAGACAGACAGACAGACAGACAGACACACTTTCGCATTTATAATATTAGTATAGTATGGAAGTATGGATGGATAGTATGGATGGGCAGGTACCATCGGCTTAAAATAGACGTGAGGTCAATATCGTTCGACATATGCCATACACATACATATACATAAAACATTTATACGATTCTTCGTTTTCGCTTCGCCCGCGTAACGCGAATAGAGCAGGAAGCCCGCGGGACAAAATATATTCAGAAAGTCCAATCTTTACACATGTGAAATAATTATACACTGACATACAAACTTTCAAAGCTACATTGTTTTTTTTTGTTGCCCTGTTTGGCCTGCTGAGCCGCAAGTTACAGATATG
Organism: Epinotia ramella; assembly: GCA_947578815.1. NCBI lineage: Eukaryota > Metazoa > Arthropoda > Insecta > Lepidoptera > Tortricidae > Epinotia > Epinotia ramella. The sequence continues at coordinate 13,529,769 of OX388210.1, forward strand.
TTTCAGTATGGCCTCATTGGGGGCCTTATGGGCCTCCCAATGGGATTTAAAAGCTACAATATCATACTTTTAATCTTGATAATATTGGTATAGGTGACATCAGATTAGCCTAGTTGATAGTGACCCTGCATACGAAGTTGATGAGATGGGCCCGAATTCAAATCGGTTAGGGCATTCATTTGAGCAAAGAGCACCTGGATGTTTCATGTATGTAATAGTCTATATAAGTATTTAGTGTATATCGTTGTCTAGTGGCCATAATACAAGTTTTGCTTAGTTTAGGACTAGGTTAATTTGTGTGAGATTGACCCTAAACACAGGAGCAATCAAAAAACGCATCACTAAAGCACTAGAAGTGACTTTGTCTACCATACAGGATGATTCAGGAGACGTGAGCAGGATCAACCCTACACATACAGTTAATGTTAATGGATCGTTTACCATCGTAATTAAGTTAAATGCCCACAGTTTTTTTTACATTTTGTGTAAAAGTTTCATTCACAATAAATCATGGTCACCCTACACAACTAAAAAAAAATTAACGTTAATCTTACCAATGCTGGTACGACTGAGTAGCTTATAAACTATTGAATCCGTAGGGTTGATCCTGCTCATGTCTCCTGAATCACCCTGTATATTATTAATTTATTTATATCGACTATCAATATGTTATCAATGTTTGCGTGTACTTGCTCACGAGCATGCGATATGTCAATCCAGGTTGGCCTCCTTGAACAAATTATTCGTTTCCAAGACCTATTACATTTTTAAATCATGCGCATGACATTTCGTACTTTAATGTGGTATCTGATGTATTTATACGATGAATATACGTAGTAATGTAACTATGTGTAAAAACTTTGTAGATAGAACCCCCCGTCATCCGGTGAAGTCCGGCTTTGTAAATGAAGTAAAATAGTTTTTGCACGGAAATTATTCCCTTTGTTCCCGCTGAGTTATTGAATTTGGAACTGGATTGTTCCAGAGTGAATGTTTGAGAATTGCTAGCAGTTTGTAAATAATGTAATAATGGCATATTATTAAGGTATGTTTTGTAGCATCCTGATAATGGTCGCTGAACGCTTTGATTCTGCATATTATTAATATTATTATTGGAATCACTGCTGTATGGTGCACATAAATAAGCAGGTTGAATATAAAGTTTAATGTAGGTAACCCATTTTAAGTCATGTTTGTCACAACAAACAAACATGATCCCAGTTGGTTAATGAATAAATGAATTATTATTATTATACAAGATGATTATCCCGTAATTATAATAAGCGATATCAACTTTACACTGCTATAGAAAGTACGTTACCCAATAAGTTAAACCATATAATATCAATCAATAAAAAACTTAAAAAAAACCTTGAGATATCAACAGGTTTAAACACTTGCATTTAGTACAGTCAGCATCACATAGTTAGTAGCAGCCAAAGTAGCCAAATATATCGTCACACTTCCTTACTCCTATAGTAATAAAGACGTGTTCCGATATATTTGGCTACTTTGGATGCTACTAACTATATGATGCTGACTGTACGACGTTCGTAGAAAGCCTTAAAATGCCTATTTAACAAAGACCTACAACCTGTATAAGAGCGATAGCTTTCATTTTACCTACTGCCGCTCTAAAGAACTATGTGGAAAATTATATTGTGTTATTTTATGACGCTTTAAAATCGCGTTTCATCAAAATAAAATGCCCAATCGAAATCAAAACATTTATTCTGAAAATGGTCCACAATAGTGGGGCAGAGTGAAAAGAAACAACAGAAAATTAAAGATGGCTGACGGAGGAGTTGGTTCCTATCAAAAACTTAAAGCTATGGACCTACCAAGTACCTGAAAAAAATTGGTGCTTTTGTCCAGCGTGTCCACATTATCACCTGAAACTGCCCTACTACAAGGGCACTTTTACAAGTCAGAAGGTATATATTAGGAAAACTGACAAAAGCTGGGATAGCGCTAGGAAGAAAAAGAAGAAGAATGTATATCTATTAACCTTAAATCATACATCATTCTAAAGAAAATTACACTACAGTAGCTGGTGTCACTATATACAAGTCTGTTTAGCTCCACTTAACACAAAAGCGCCATCTATGAACTCAATGAAAAAGCTTATATAGATGTAAAAGAAGAAACATGCAATCCTAACAATAAATTTCCAACTAGGCTTTTTGTTGTGTTCTTGTGTTCCTGCTAGGAGCCATCCGCTTGAAAGTTGAACTAAAAATACCTTTATTTGCTATATCAAATGCGAAAAGATTTTCTCCACGACCTAATATGTAGTAGTAGCATAAGTTTATGATAGGTAACAATTGTATTTTTGATAGGTTAGGTTATGGTTAACTTGTGAGTTGTGTCCCCTAGAGCGGAAATAGAAACCCCGGGATCAGGGTCACGTCGACAAGCTGTCGGTTAGGTTAAGGTTAGATTAAAATAAAATCTGTGCGTTTGTTTCAAAAAAAGGAAAGTTGGGTTAGGTCCGCTTACAAGAAGACAATTTACTATTACCAAATGTACAGGATTAAAAATGTTTTTGTCTTATATGACTTGAAAGGACTTTAATGGAAACATCCATCAACTGGAAATCACACATACTTACAAAAAACTAAAAACAAACTTTCAAAGTTTATGCCCTAAGGGAATTTTAAAAATCTACAAATTTTCAGTGCCCTGACAGCTTATTACGCGTATGCCTTTTCATGGCTTAAGTATGGTGTCATTCTTTGGGGCAATAGCGCAGACATAACTAAATGACCTATTAATTTTACAAAAATTAATGTGTACGTATATTAGCCAACATAAAAAACATAGGTGGCTGTAGACCTTACTTCATCGAGTACGAAATTCTGACATTAACATCCCTATATATTTTTGAAATCTGTAAGTTTGTAAGGAAATATCCGCAATTTCTTCCAAAACTCGTAGACCAACCACGGCGGTACCAAACCACGTTTAAAAACAATTTAGCGCCAGCGTCGCGCTCAAACCTTAAACTACATAAGACAAGTCCAACCGTTATGGCAGTAAGTATATGTCTACACTAATATTATAAAGAGGAAAGATTAATTGTTTGTTTGTGTGTTTGTATTGAATAGGCTCCGACCTACTACGGGACCGATTGAAAAAATCTTTTACCATTAGAAGCCGACATTATCCCTGATGAACATATAGGCTACTTTTTACCGCGGGAAAATGCTTCATTCCTACCCGGTAATACGTGCGAAGCCGGGCCGGGCTGCTAGTATTTAATAAAATAAGTGACGATATAAAACAAGAAGTGACTGAAAAGCAATTCAATCGACGACGGTCTCTTAGTCAATAAGTGTTACTATAGCCTGAAAGATTATTTTGACGATAAGTACAATGTAAACGAATTAGTAATTATAATATCTATTGACATAATACAATTATCGATGTGCTTCATTATTCTATTTTATTGAATTTACTTACAAGCTACTCTCTTACATGTGTGACATAAAATATGCGAATCTCTAATTTATTTATTTATTATATAACCCGCGCTAACATTTATTTATTATTAATTCAAATAGATTTAAGACTACCTATTGCTGTGCCTTATCAGTAACAGTTTCTATATGTAAGACTTATGTATGTACTATGTACAAGTACTATGGATGCAATAAATGATGATTATGATTATTATGAAAACGTTATGCGCATAACTATTATGGCGATTGATATTTATGCTAAAAGCTTTTATGCGCTAAAATTTATGAATATTGTTATGTATGCTCTGAAACCTTATGGTTAAAAAATATATGCGAACTTATGTATGAGTTTTGTCGATTATACGTAATAATGATTATGACACAAGTGGTTATACCTATCAAAACTATGGCGTTAAATAGTATGCAACCCGGTATGGACACATATATGTATGTCAACGAACAAAATCTGTTATATAACGATACTATTAGAGGTCATTCATTAGGTAATTATTTGTCCCTCGCACTGTTAGCCTAATCGAATCGATCGTTAAATGACGCTTTTACACAGATAATTAATCTCAATTGTTTGCTCAGCAACTGAATATCAGCACCTCACTATCTATCAAAGCATTAAATTGAGTTTATCGCCCAATCAACCATTAGTTTTCCTGCGGGCGTAGCATGGTAACCATACTTAGCTACGCCCGCTGAATAGGGGGGAAATATTCTGTGACTTAAATGCTCCTATGAGAGTTGGTATGTAACTACTTTGCATTCCAAGAAATATGATGCAAGTGACTCTTGATTTAAAGTTACATCTAATTGAATGGCTTGTGAGAACTGTAAGGGCAGTTAGTGCAGAAGCATACTCTCTAGTCTGGTAGGGGATATACTGGTAATATTACGCTCACAAATTTGACTTAGAACGCTTGTACTCGTACAATACAAAGCGTTCCATAAGTGTATGCTTTTGGGTACATTTTGGCAGGGTAATTTGACACATTCTTGGATTGACAGGACTAAGTTTACGGTGGCGCCGCCAAGTGCTAAGTTTTCTGGCTATTGTGTCGTAGTAAGACTTTTCTAGTAGGTACACCGCGACAACGCCAACCCTATCTCATCGAGGTATTGTCGACAACGCCAACCCTATCTCATCGAGGTATTGTTTTGTTCTCAGGAGTGAGATCGTGGGATCTCTGCGTAAGGGTTCCTCCGAGTGGTATGAGGCGTTATGCGCTCAAGATACGGAGTCGGAACGTGGCGAGGATTTGGTGAACCTCATCACTCTCGTGCAAATCGATCTGCAACAAGGACTTACCTACTACCATCCACTGTTTGAAACGTGAGTCTACATAAATGCAAAACCCATTGAATACTTTACTAGTATTTGCTTGTGCGTCCCTTGTCACTTGTCACTTCAATACCTTTTTTAAGATCAACGAAAATGCTGCTAACAAAAAACAGCCAAGGCTTTACGTGTGCGATTCATTAGAGAGCAGCTCTACAAAAAGTGAGCTTTAGGAAACAAATATTTCTCTGTACAACATAAAAAAATAGATAATAATTTAGGATGAATAACAAGCATATATATTTCAGGACCAACAATGTTCCCTACTTCAACGTAGTCTTCATGCAGATTGACAAAATGGTAAGTGAATATCTAATAGGTATTAATTGTAATTATTTAATTACATTAATCTTCATGACATTCAAATTAGTGCCGCTGACTTTAATAATTCAAATTACGATCCATTTGAAGGATTCTGAAATCGAAGCACGTAGGAACGTACTAATACGCTTTCACATAATGCAAACATTTGTAATATGCATGTTGGCGTCATTCTAACATTTTTAAAGGTACAGACAGGTTGCAATTTGCGATTATCACTAGATTTTAAATAAATGAATAAGTAGAACGAGAATTCTCTTAGTAGGTCAATATATCTAAATGACATTGTTGAAATAACTCCATCTCGGAACGTAATTAAATTAGAAATACCTGCGAGACAAGGAACATTTCTATCTTCAAAAATAAATAGATAACGCTAGGAATTGATTATAACAAAAAAAATACTAAAGGAATAGTGCGAGATAATCTTCGCTTTTCCTTTTCCAATATACACCGTGCGCGTGTTCTTAGGAAATGATTGACGGACCCTTAAGGGATTGTCAATCTAAAGATTACGCTCTTGTTCGCTTGAGGAAAACAAAAGACGACCTTGCTGTGATTCCCTGGGAAACAGTCGTGTTACTTAGTGATTTCATGTTTGACATAGGTAACGATATTTTTTTCCGTAGTTGTCTGAAGACGTGCGACAGTGCGTGGACCTGTGGGTTAACGAGGGTTGGTGTGGCGTGGCGGAGGAGGAAATATACGATGAACTTGGAAACGGAGGTATGACGTGTGAGCTTCTGTGATTATAATAAATTGTTACTAGCTTCTGCCCGCGACTCCGTCCACGTGGAACTCGGTTATATCGTAGCTCGTTACAAACTTTCACCCCCCATTTCACCTTAATAAAAGCTATCCTCTGGTAGCTATGTCCGGGGAAGGCCCCGGAACTCAAATTATCTCTGTACCAAATTTAATTTAAATCGGCGCAGTGGTTTAAGCGCAAAGAGGTAACAGACAGACAGATAGACACACTTTGGCATTTATAATATTAGTACGAGTATGGTTGTGTGGTAACTTTTTGATGAGGCGTTAGGTCCGTGTTGTTATATTCATGATAATAAAACAAATGGCTTATATCTGTAGACATTCAGTTGTTTTATTTAACTCTCAACATTAATTGATTTTAAAGTGGCGCGGTGAACATTTCTGGGACTCGGGTATACATACAAGGTGAGCGGGCATAGTTACATACTAGCGGCACATTACAAGTTTTACTCTGGGTCAGGAATTCATCATATTAGACCAAAAGTTTTCGCTTTCCAATGTTATATAAATGTGTTTGTGTGTGCGTGGAATGCATTTGTGTATACCTACGTATATATTTGCAATCGAGTTCTCGGAAACGTGCTCTAACGACTTTAATGAAATTTGGAATATAGGTGTTTAGGGGGGCGAGAAATCGATCTAACTAAGGTCTCATTGTCTGGGAAAATTCGTTTTCACCTTATTCAGGGACTTATTATTATTAATGAAATCAGATTCCGAAACCTTTTGACGAATATGATGTGTGCGGACATGCGGAGCCCCAGTTCGATTCGTTTATTAAATAGTTTATTTCTGCAGTGTGTGTGGTGTCGGCGAAGACTCTGCCGTTCGAGGTGTTGTCGGCGGTGCGCGAGCTGTGCGCCGCGGCCGCGCCGGCGCCGCCTGCGCACCCGGCTCACCCGCACGACGCGCCCGCGCAACTTCTAGATGCTTACTTGTAAGTAGCTAAGTGACACGACAACGACGGTACGACGAAAATCGAAATTGGAAGTTCGTGTAATTAGCATCTTTGAGATTTGAACTTTTCTTTGGGTTTAGCTATGGGCGGCTCGCAATACTGTCTTGGTGTTATCATACCGCGTATAAAAGCAATCACGCCTTTTTCGGCAACTTGTCTTAATGACGTTGTAAATCACGAAAGCGGGTTGGTCATACTTGTCCGGAAAATAAAACACTTCCGATCTTAGGCACTCGGAGAAATAATATGCGAATCTAACGCTCATGATCACTGCCAGGAAATTTAATAAATGAAAAAAGTATTTGCATTCACCATACTTTCATTGTCACAAAGCTGCAAAGTTTCTGTAAAACGTTATGTCGCGCCAACATTATATTCTGAGTAGTTTAATAATTGTTGGACGAAAATAAAGAGCCAGCGATTTTTTTTTATGTTCGCACTTTTTCTGAGACGACCACTTAGAACCCCTACAGATAAGACACTGGTCCAATTAAAAAGATTAGTCGTAGCTAATAGAAGGATAAGATATTTACTTGGTTCTAGAGCTCGAACAGCGATCTCAGGATTACGTTGAGACTAATGTACCTACTAAGAATCATTTCATGCCACCGTACGGTATCAGTTGCTGAAGAATACTTTTATATTATCAAAGCTATATAATACTACTAGCTTCCGCCCGCGACTTCGTCTGCGTGGACCCGTGAGAACAACTATCCTATAAGTATTTTAATACAAGCTATAAACTAACTTCGTGCAAAATTTCATCAAAATCGGTTTGATCGGTTTAAGCGTGATTGAGTAACAAACATCCAAACTTTCGCATTCATAATATTACTAGTTTCTGCCCGCGACTTCGTACGCGTATAAATTATGGTTCACATGATATTCTTATGTTTAACCTACTATTGACAAATTTGAAAATAAAGATTTAATTTCCATAGACTGTGCGTGTAACAGTTCAAATTCTCTTCGAATCTAAATAAACACCCTCATAAATTTGGTCGTGAATAATATTATATAGATGCCCAAAGTATCCTTTTAGAGAGCGCACCCTATGCGAGCCCCACGGCCCAAGCTCCTAGGGCGAGCCCGACGGACACTCACTATCCTTAGGTGTCTTGCAAGCGAGACCTGAAGCCAATGTGTCGTGATTGAAGTGACACCGCCGTGAAAACACTCATCCTGAAGAGAAGAACTCCCGAAGAGTTCGAAACATGTCGCCCGTAGTGACATTTAAGGCTACATTTACACGATTGCGGTGGCTTGGCAAGCGTCCGCAAGCTCCAAGCCTTCATAAACGCTTGGATGGCATTTACACGCTTGCGAGTGCGTTAGTGTGGTCCCATTAGGCAAGCATGGCAGACGTGGAAGTACGAGGGGTGATCCAAAACTAATGATAATCAGCATCATTTGGTCTCGTGATGATAATTTGTGAGTGTCATTCCTATTGTGCAATTATTCAATAATACACTAAAAACTTTAAAAAAAGATTTCAATCATTTGTTTTTTTTTTAATAGCTAAATAAATATGATGGTATGGAATATATTCTGCCGTCAGTAAAATCGGAGGATATTTTGTTACATGTTTGGGGCGGTGTTGGCAAAATTCTGGTGTAATAATAAAAAAAAAAATACAATTTAAAGTTTATTTATTTTGATGCCACGAAATTAATAAATTAAACTCATGTCATCGTTTTATTTAAGCACAGCTCACGTAACAAAGTTCAAGGTAGGTTTTTCTGGCCGTCAATATACCTATAGTTTTTTTTTTTAAACAGGGTGAACCTAGGTTACAAATATATGAACATAAATACGAAGAGAGAGGGATACATCATAATTCTATAGCAATTAAGTGGGGCCGTCTCAGAAAAAACCAAAGAAAAAAAGAGTACTAGGACTGTTTTTCAGGCTTGTGAATTCTATAAAACTAGTTACCTTCAGTGTAATCTAGACCATCAACTCTTTTACTATTACTTCTTATTCTTAGATATTGAAAACTCGTCAATAAAATCGGTGGAATTGCGTCGATGTAAAAACTAGTCTTCATTTCGTCTATCCAGTTTTTTTTTATATGTAGCAAAATTAAAACATTTTTAATATATTATATAGGTAAGTAAACTAATAAAGAGTGTATTTAATAATTAAAAATGATATATAACGGATAACTTCTGTTTTTTATGCCGATTATCATTACTTTTGGATCACCCCTCGTAGTGTCGGCTATTGCGTTCGGCTTGACATATTTCGCTTTGGTATGCCTCGAGAAAGGCCAAGGTTTGGTCGTTTTTACCCCTTCCGGGGCACTGTCCAAGGGTTAAAAAGTCCAAAAGGTAATAGGTCCAAGTGTCAAAATGTCCAAAGAGTCAGTATGTCCAAGGCGTCAACATGTCCAAAGGTCAAAACGTCCCAAGAGTCAATATGTCCAAGGGTCAAAATGTCCAAGGAGTCAATAGGTCCAAGGGTCAAAATGTCCAAAGAGTCAGTATGTCCAAAGAGTCAACTTGTACAAAGGTCAAAAAGTCCAAAGAGTCAATATGTCCAAGGAGTCATTTTGTCCAAAGAGTCAATATGTCCAAGGAGTCATTTTGTCCAAAGAGTCAATATGTCCAAGGAGTCAACATGTCCAAGGGTCAAAACGTCCAAGGAGTCAATATGCCGAAGGTGTCAATATGTCCAAGGGTCAAAATGTCCAAGGAGTCAATATGTCCAAGTGTCAAAATGTTCAATGAGTAAATATGTCCAAGTGTCAAAATGTCCAAAGAATCAATATGTCCAAGGAGTCATGGACATGGGTCAAATCGTCCAGGGAGTCGATATGTCCAAGAAGCCAAAATGTCCAAAGAGTCAATATTATGTCAGTTTGTATTTAGGAGTCAATATGTTTCAGAGATCAAAACTCTCTACACTCTTTGGACAAAATGACTCCTTGGACATATTGACTACTTGGATGTTTTGACCTTTGGACATGTTGACTCCTTGGACATATTGTGTCTTTGGACAAATTGACACTTAGATATATTTACTCATTGTACATGTTGACTCCTTGGACATATTGACTCTTTGGACAAAATTACACCTTGGACATATTGACTACTTGGATGTTTTGTCTTTGGACATGTTGACTCCTTGGGCATATTGACTCTTTGGACATTTTGACACTTGGACCTATTGACCCCTTGGACTTTTTGACCATTTGACATAGTGCCCCGGAAGGGTTTGACCATACAGCACTCATGGTGGATACGAGGTTACATAAAGTAAGCCATATAAATAAGACGACCGACCGTCGCGAGCTCGCGAGCGACACCAAACACGCGCCAACGTGTAAATACGTCGCAAGCGCTTGCCCAAGCTTCCTTTGATCTGTGTTCAAAAACCGACACTAGTCCGGATCGGGCCAAGCTCTCGCAAGCTCACGCAAGCCAAGCCAAACACCCCCGTTTACACGCTTGCGCTTGTGGAGGCTTGCGTTGGCTTGGCAAGCGTGTAAACGCACCATAATACGCGAGTTGAACCGTGTAATTATTAGCATTAGTATCATACACATACAAGATCTTTTAGTTTGAATTTAATTTATAAGTAGGTACTAATGCTTTAAAAAGGATAAAGTTTGTTAATATATGTGACGTTATGGTACCTAACTAATAATAATTTTCTGCCACTTAGTACTTCTCGTTGACCTAGAACCATGAAATTTGGTAAAAATCAAGGTTTTATAGCACAAGCATATAGTCTGAAACCCGTAATTTTTCAACCACCGAACGTCAAATAACGTACCTACTCGTCATCTTCAACTCGGTCTTATAACAAAACTGGAAAAACATGTGCAGAAAGAATGGAAATAAAAAAAATAGGTACAATATGTTCTGATGATATGATTTATTATTGTACTAGCTTCTGCCCGCGACTCCGTCCGCGTGGAACTCGTTTATATCGCAGCTCCATACATACCTACGAACAATTACCCACGATCCAGTTAAAGTCTGAACTTCGATTCGGTGTAGTTGTTGCGGATCTGGGAGTCAATATATACTAGAGGTGTGTGGTAGTGTAGAGATAGATTGTGAATAGAGTTTATATTTCCATATTTCCGAATGAATCCGACGAATAATTTGCATCTAGTAAAAATAAGATTTATTGTTGTCATAATCTATACCAATTCAAATAAAGAACTCCTTTCTTTTCTATAACGTAGAATTGGGCTCTACATATATCTACCTGTTATTTATTTAGTTAATATTAAAGCTAGCGTCATGTTGATATTTTTTCTGCCATCTACACACAATTTCCGTTATGCATGTGTATTTCCGTCTCATTTTACGCTGGTTCTTCAGTATAGCCGTGCCTGGTGACGTGCATTGCACTTCGCAGTCTGATAAATGAATATTGATATAATTAAAACACAGCATTGTATTTCGTGTTGTTTCCGATGTGTTCCGACCGAAACCGAAACATACCCGATATCAAGTAATTAGACAACGCAGGTCTGGTGTTTTACACAATTACCCACGATCCAGTTAAAGTCTGAACTTCGATTCGGTGTAGTTGTTGCGGATCTGGGAGTCAATATATACTAGAGGTGTGTGGTAGTTTAGAGATAGATTGTGAATAGAGTTTATATTTCCATATTTCCGAATGAATCCGACGAATAATTTGCATCTAGTAAAAATAAGATTTATTGTTGTCATAATGTATGCCAATTCAAATAAAGAACTCCGTACTTTATGAATGTCTGTTTTTAGGGGTCCCTTTGTTTCCCATATTCTTATTGTTCCGAATTTCGTTGGTCAGAAATTGATATCCATAAAATTTATAGTCATAAACATCAGTAGTCATAATTTTTGTTAAGTATAACGTTGGATAGTTCTAACATTAATGACTTATAACATTAACCGCTATAATCTCAGAAGTCATAATATTTATGGCTATAACGTTCGAAGGTCTATCAATAATTAATCAGAAATATTTTAAGTCATATCTTTCAACGTCCTAATGGTTGGTATTCATATCGCTTTAATGCCTAAAGTGAATTACGTCGAAGAAGCCAAATCTATAACATCCTTAGGCATATAGATAAGTACTCAGAAACATATCCAGGCATACATTTGAAAGTACTAGTAAGTACGGGCTTAGTGGCAAAACCGACTCGGATCACGGATAGGTTAGAAGACGGAAGCGGGAGCTTTTCTCCCGCTTTCGTCTTCGAGGTTATTTTTTTTATAAAAGAGCGGAAAAACTACTTACCATACTGGTCGTTAAGATTATAAACTGACGGTGTTCATTATCTGACGGTCACACATATGCACGTTAAAATTGTATGTATTTATAATGATATGACTAACTAATCACGTGACTACAAATAATTATGACTTGCGTAAAAGATCCTTACAGCAATTATTGAAAGCATCTTTATTGCCTTTAACATTATGAATTGTCATAACATCTGGGCATTGAATGTTATGACTACCCAATTTTATGACTTACAATAATGACGACTTGCAAAAATCGGATCTCCAATTTATGTTCTATAATTTTATGACTTGCGACAATATGACTTATGAAAATTATGATCGAAAACGGTATGGAGTGAAAAAATCGGAACAAAAACTTTATGGTAACCAATAGAGACCCCTGTTTTTAGTGTTCCATATTTAAAGCTGATACATAGACTTAAGGTTAATAAACCAAATAGAGGCGTCATAGTTATCACATTATTTAGTGTTCCCATATTCAGTTTTGTGCAATTTTTTTGTTTGTATAAGTGCGCGTGAGCGAATGCCAAACTTATTTGGCTTGGTTGAAAACCGGCTTCACTAGGTTTTTCTCTCTTCTCTCTCTCTCTCTTCTTCCCCTCTGTGCTCTATTATGTTTTCTTACTCTGTCTATCTTTTTTCTTCGGATTCGGCAAATTTAGTTATTAACTCAACACAGTAAAGTAAAGTTAGTAACTAGCCCTTACACAACACACAACAATAAGTGGCAGTGGGCGGGGCACATTGCACGTAGAACCGATGATGGCCATTGAGGCGGAAAGGTTCTCGAGTGGCGACCACGTACCAGAAGGCGCAGCGTGGGTAGACCCCCTACAAGGTGGACCGATGACCTGGCCCCGTATCATGGTCGGCCTTATCACGCATTAAGTGACAAGATAAGAGCGTCGTCTCGTTCTATCGAACGGGGTTGGATTTTGTAATTAAACGATTCAGTTGAGAACTAAAAAAAAAACTCCTATTGAATCTTCTTATATGCGGTTTTGGGTTACTAAATAAAACACACAAATATTATGCTTAATAATGGCTTCAGATTTCAACACTACAAGCAGCTTTTGGTGTTCTATATTTTAACAGGTCTACATATTGTTGACTCTATTTGGTTAAAATCTAGAAACAAAATAGCATCAAAGTACGAGGTTCTTTATTTGATTTAAAATTGGAATACCAAGCTGTAGTGGTAAATCGTATTGTTGCCACCAACCAAGCCATACCATTCAAGTTTGAGAGCTTGCTTCGAAAATTTTGACTCCTAAAAAAAAGGCAAGGATCTAAAACATTAAAATTAGTCGTTTTTCGTATGTACTGGGAAATTAATATACTGAAAACGAATGCGTAACTGCATTTCACAGGATACTTTCAGAAAATTCAAGCTACCGTCCGCGCGACGTGCTTTTAATGCAGGCTCTGGACTTGATTGAGCCTGTGCCTCGGGGAGAAGACCATT